>OX578229.1:5000000-10000000 GCA_951216915.1 Tetheella fluctuosa | reverse complement strand
TGGCGAAAATGTGTCCAATCATCGCGCTATGGTTCTCACGATGTTTTCCATAACCGAAAGCTCAAGTTTATTGTAGCTTTCGGATTCACTACTCCAGTCTACCGCTGAGCTATCATCGCCTTAATTTTGATAAACTTATTTTGACCGTAATCATACCTTGGTAACTGATCCGCTGTACACACACGGGTGATGTAGATAATTATTTTAAAAGCATCAAGAAAGTACCTTCGTGGCAGTCAAAGTAAAATGCAAAAAATAACTGAAATCTTAAAATATGAGAGAAGAAAACTATGCGCGTGCGTTAGAGAAATATGAAACCGAAATATCGTTTCACTGCATAAATCTACACGATTTATAATTAAAAAAAAAGTTATCCAAAGTCAATCGCTCAAATGAAATACAAGTTAAGTTAACAAGTTAAAGTAGATTAGCTCACCGGTCCAGTTGTACTAAGTTAGTTTAGTTGTTAATCTAGTAAAAGCAATTGATTGGCTGATCGTGGGCCGTGAATCTAGACTAATTCATGAACTTACTTTTGAAACAGCTACTGAATTGGCAACATTAGAAATATTGCTTTTATATGCAACGTAATACTTTTTGTTGTTGCTGTAGTAATATTACCTAATCCACAATCATCGATAACTCTAACATAGGCTTTTCGGTAAAAGAGCAAACTAGCATGTCTGATAAAAACAAAAATCATGGTCTGAGTTTATCACTCTGTACTGCGCAGTGTGAAGGTTCTGGACAGTTTGGCTTGGACCCCAGCAGTGGGTTTATACAACGTTATTTTTAACCGAACTGATATACTCCACAAGATTTCAAGATGAAAATGCTCTATAGAAAATTTTATTACAAAATACCTTACAATTAAGAAGATAAGAGTCGTGTAGGTACACTTAGTACTCTTTTTGATCAGTTTTGTCACAAAATAACATGACCACGACTCCTCAAGTTATCTGTACCAGTTGTAAGTTAGCTATTTTTTTTTAATCATAACGACTCCATAGGCTAGTCCTTGTTTATGTCCATAAATACTGACTTAGTCACTCTTTCTCTTACAGTTATAACAAATATCATTATTAGCAGGTTTTATGTTTCAGGACAATGCGTCAGTTCTGGCCGGCTTTTGTATTGTTCTTCAGAATGAGAATCATACCTAAAAAGACGCACGACTTCTTCTGCAACATCGTCACAAGTGTCCTGAGAGCGAGGGAGAAAGGTATGCCAAGATAATTATAGCCAAAACCAGCTTCGAACTGTCCAACTGATAGATAAACGCTTACAACTTTTGATAGGCTTGATTTCCCCAATCATTTTTATGCGAGGCTTGTTCTATAGATGATGATGAGATTTGATTTCACCATAGTCTCACCACATGTCATGGTCAAAAGTTTTACGCTAATTATAGTAGGGAACAAGCTTCCGAATGCCAATCTTGATTCAGGTTGAACTAGTCTTTCGAAAAGTAATGAATTTTTTAAGGCGATGATAGCTCAGTTGTAGCGCCTTCGAATGGTGTGATGAATCGTGGGTTCCAATCCTACAATGAGCTTAAGCTTTTGTTGAAGGTAATCCTGAGGCAAACCTTGAGCACGGTGGTAAGGTACTTCATTGTAACCGCCTGGTTGCCTACAATCCTCAAGTTGAAAATCTGTTGCGAAATACCTACCAGTGCGTTCCGGCACCACCGATTCCATCTGGTTCCACCCTTTATTGACATCTCTATAGGATTTAACATTTTAGGAGATCTAGAGATTTGGCATAGCTGCAAATTCCCATCACCTTTCTCTGACATTGCTCTTATCATTATTTCAGGTGATCAAGAAAAGCGTGGTGATTTCATCGACATGATGATGGCTCTCCGAAATGATGATAAAAATAACAATAATGGCAAAATTGATGGTGAAGATGTCGAGATTAGTAAGTTTTTGTTATTATTTCACAATTTCATCCCTATTTATTGAAAGGTCGCAGAATCGCCGCCAAGAACTATTGCAAGATAAAATTCTAGTAAGTTAAAAGTTCAGTTCAGTAAAGAAATTACCAAGATTTTTATGAATCTATAAAAATCTTGAAGGACACTGCATTAATTCAGTTATCTAGAAAGTTAAACGTTTTAAAGAGTAAAAGTTCGAATGAGTTTGCTCTCGCTACATTTGGGTTCATTTTTCTCGAGTGATACATTGTATTATAAGTTAAAATATTATAATAGTTTAGAGGTGAGTTACCCTGATTTTTGCGTTGAATATTTTTCTGGAATTTATTGAACCAAATTCAGCAGAATTGAAGGTTCAAAATTACACATGTCCACACAGACTCATGAATAATGGAAAATTTATTTATTTGCATTCCATAATGTAGGTACTGTAATGTAAATTTGACCAATCTAAAAATTTTGATTGATTAACATTGAAGGTACGTATAGAAAATAGAGATACATCTATCCATATAATATTTTAAAACGGTCATCGGACTATCGTGTATCGTTTTTCGGAGTAAACCCTCAGTCTTAAATCCTTCCAAAAGAATTATTGTGGTTACCCAAAGAGTTAACACTCTCTAAATATTTTTAGAAAATAAAATAAGAAGTGTATTGTAGTCAATCAGTTATCTGGTTTCCATAGTACAAGCTCTGCTTAGTTTGAGATCCAGAAGGCCGTGTGTGAGGAATGTACCAGGATATTTCATCATCATCATCTTCATCTCAAAAGACGTCCACTTCAATTTTTAATATTTTTTTAAATAAAATTTATTTCTGATGCCTTTTCAAATTCTTATGAATTGTCTGATGCTAAAACTGGTGGGGTGTTTCTATAAAACTCTAGGAATATAAGTTATGGCTGATTTACTAATAAATTATGATAGTTGGATTCTGAGGATTTTGAACATAAGATTCCTGCTCCTTCTCCGTAGTACCCAGAAGCTGATACTGAATCAATTTCCTTTCAGCTGTCATGGTAATCTCGGCCAACGCTTTAATTATCTTCCTGGGTGGGTTTGAGACTACGTCATCTACACTAGCCTTCCTGTTCCTCGAGCTGGCTGCCAACCCTCACGTTCAGGAGAAGTTGAGGGCAGAGATAGTTGAGGTGCTGGATAAACACGACGGGAAGATCTCTTATGAAGTGCTGATGGAGTTGAGTTATATGGAGATGGTTATACAAGGTCAGAAGAATATACTCAGAATACATAACCCCTCCCCCCCTAAATGTTATGGGGTTTATACCTAGGAACAAAATTAAATTCCATTTGAAAAAAGAACAACGTATATATGTTGTATGCAATAATCCATGTCACACACTGTTACTGTCTAACGTCATATAACAAAAAGAGACGGGGCTATCGTGTTAGACGAGAATTCTCGCTATTTCTCTGATTGAGTTTGCTGCTCATCGAATGGTGAATTATTTTAACATCCTTTGAAGGATATTGACGTCAGGAATTCCAAACTCCACTATAATAGTTTCACAATACGTGTTTAATATATATTTTTTTTAATTTGCAAGAACATGGTATAAGTAGCACATTCAGCTAAAAACCTGCATGCAAAATAAATTTGTAGGATCAGGCATGTAAATACATGCCTGTAGTGTAGGTAAATTACCTACATTACATTTTACATACTGTTACATGTCAGTCATTGTATAGTAGGTAGTACCTGGATGAGCTTTGCTCGGTATTTTTTTTTTAAACGACGTTTTCTAAAAATGAAACCTAGCTAGATCGATTTATCGCCCCCGAAACCCCCTGCATACTATGACAATCGTTGGAGCCGTTTCCGAGATTCAGATTATATATATATACACGAATTGCTCGTTTAAAGGTATTAGATAGATAAGTCATCGACAGTGACAAGTATACTTTTAACTAAAGATTGAAATTGATCAGGCTTCTAGAAACTGGGTGTAAGTCAGTACCATTTACAGTTGTTCACCACCTTACGGTTTTTTTTTCAGAAACTTTACGCCTCTACCCACCCTTTCCAAGTATCCAGCGCATGTGCACTAAGGATTACACTATTCCGGAGAGTAACGTGGTCATCGAGAAGGGAACCATCGTACTGTTCCCGACGCTGGGCATCCAAAGAGACGAACAAGTAAGTTTAAATCATTAAACCTTTTTTGTGACGTGACCCCCAATTAGTCAAAAGTAGGGTTGCAAAGTTACGTAATTTTACCAAAACCGCTCGTAAAATACGGTAAGTTTACGGTCATTTATATAGATTACCGTAAACTTACCGTCGAGTTATGACAGTAAAAATTTGGATTTCTTTTAAATCCCGCGCGCGTATAGTTGCAAAATAATCACGCGACGTTGCCGATTAGTGTAGGTAGTCATCGCAGTTAAAGTCGATGAGTTTCGTTTAAATAATTCAAAGAATGAATTTTAAAGAATGCCGACAATCGGTCAAAGAAATCCGCTGCGAGCGTACACCTACAAGTCATTTAATTTGTATCGAAGTGCCCCGTAGTGAAACAGATAATTGAAGTGAAATAGACGACCGCGACCACTCGCGAGGAGCGACAACGTCGCATCGTTTTTTACGATATCTTACCGTAGCTTACGGTAAGATGCCATTGTTTACCGTAAGTTACCGGCGTAATATTACGGCTTTGCATCGCTAGTCAAAAGTCGATATAATATCCCTGGGACATTCCTCACACCCGTTGATCTGTTATCTTGTTTAACTAGTTAGTTCTACTACATATAGGTACTACTTTTTTTCTAAATATACCTATACTTATCCTGATCCTAATCCCAACTAATATTATAAATGCGAAAGTGAGTTTGTTTGTTACCTTTTCACGCTTAAACCGCTGAACCGATCACGATGAAATTTAGCATGCAGATAGCCTATGGCATGGAGAAAGACATAAGGCTACTTTTTATCCCGGGAAAATATAAGATCCCTGGGAACGCGGGTAAAACCGCGGGGTATCTATAAGAATTGGCACAGCACCTCTTGCGGATTACTCATGGAAGTAATTCAATTATCTCTATTTTTTTTAATGTCAATTGCAATGGTAACAATGATTCGTGCTACTACGAGGCATCGGTAATTATTTTTATTCAGAAATAAATAATGCTAAATACATTTAAAAATAATGGTGTTTTGTTCTAGTACTTCGAGAACCCCGGGGAGTTCATCCCGGAGCGCTGGTCGGAGGGCAAGGCTGCGCCCCCGCCCGGTGTGTACATGCCTTTCGGGGACGGACCTCGCTATTGTATAGGTAACGTATTTTTTAATTGATACGTTGACTGTAAAATAAAAACTATGAATCAACAGGTTGAGAAGATGATCAATATTCCTAGCCACTCTATTTGTATCCTACTCTAAAACATGGTTGCTCAACTGAACTTTAAATGGCCCGCGGAAGCAAGCTAGAGAATTCCCGCCGAGTTTAAGTTTTGATCTAATATACCTACATATCATTTTGTTAATAAGAGCTTCTTATGCCAAATTATACAGGTCGTTTTTTAGTCACTGGCAATACTTGCAGGGGCGGAAGTACTCATCAATATGAACAACTTTTATTGTGGGACCAACTCTGATATCGCGTAAAATAAAATGGTTGCTTAATATATTTTGGTCGAGTAGGTATTGAAGTTTTGTGTGGAACAGCTGATAATTTTTTCATGATTTCACAGTTAGTCTCATAATAAAAGATGTTCATATTGATGAGTACTTCCACCCCTGCAAATATTGCCAGTGACTAAAAAGTCATTCTGTATATAGATAAAGAAACAACATTTACATTTCATAATATTGGATTTGTTATTGAACACGAAACTAAAATACAAACGCTCAGTGGCCCACCTAATATGTATTTGACCTGATTGTAAAAAAAGTTTAGTAGAATTGCTCAAATACATATTATCTTGCCGGCTCTTCTCATTAAAAGCAACCTTCCGAACCGTGCGTTAGAGTCTGACTATTCGCAAGTGCCTGTGAAGGCCTATTTGAATGAATAAATTATTTCATTTCATTTCATTATTATTAACATAATACAAAAATGTATACCTATATGAATAATCATAATGTTTACGTCGGTTCTATTAGCAGTACTACCACAGCGTAAAAAATGTGTGAGTGTATGGCAGCTTGGGCTCGCTATCGCCCCTTTCTCATCCCGCAAGCCCCGCACTGTCTAGACGTGTCCGTTGGCCGACTGTAAGAGTTACATAGACTGTGGTACTACCATGAGTTTGTTAAGATAACGTAATAATCAAAACTCGCTAGCGGCTAGCGAGTACGGTAAACATTGTATATGAATATTCGAGCAGCGCCTCAAGCGGACAGTTTTGGAATTACAGTATTTCATACAAAATGTTTCACCGTAATGACCGTAGGCTTGATTTCAACATGGCCGCTGAAAAAATATTGTAGTAGTCGTGTTACAACTTTATGCGATACTAGTTCAGTGGTATCTGAGCTATCGGTGAAGGAAAACAACGTATGGAAACCATGGCACGGTGGTTGAGTGCTTTGTGGTTCCCGCTTGGCTGGCTACCACCTATAAAGTTGAGTGTAAGATAAGACGAATATAAATAATAAAATTGTAGGAACATCAGATTACAAGAAGTATTTAATCATCATTATAACTAATCATTGTAAATAACAAAACAAAAATGAGAACTAATAATGTAGTATGAGGAAGGTAAACAACAATACCTTAATTAGTTAACATGACCTTTGCACTTCTTATTTATTTAGAAAACATAAACTAACTAGGTACTTAATTTTATACAGATTGATTCTTTCTATTCTATTTTTAAGTGTTGCATGCATTACACAAAGCCAAAATCGGTTGTCTGTAAAGTCGGTTTACTGACGATAGTTGAACGTGACAACGTCATAAGGAGGCCGATTGTGCATCTTGGTCGCTCGTTCCGCGCTCTCGGTTGCACTTCAAGCCTTAAATGGAACGCTTCAGAGCGAGGTAACGCCCTGACGTAAATTCTTTAAACTCAGAGTACCTTATAATATACGATGGGTGGTGGTGATGTAGAGAAACAACTAGCGATGCTGATCACATGTTTAATGAATGACTCCTCCAATACTTCCACTTATATTCCTTATATACTACATCTTAATTCTACCTTTATTAATGACAACATCGTTAAGCTTATATACTAATATATATTAAACTAAACGTGCCATTTAGAAGGTCTACCTGATCACTTCAGATATCAAAATAGCTAACGTATTGGAACGTCAATACGTGAGATTTGTTCTATATTACACCTCCCCTGAAATGATAGGCATTCCTCCCTTCAAAAAGAAAAAATAGAATTAACATATTTCTTAGTTCTATTTTTATGAATTATTCTTGTCTTACAATTATCATTGATTATTCTAACATTTACTTCGAAGATATAGGAGTAAAAACCTTTACTTTAAATGGTCCTAAATATTTCTCTGATAGCTTACTACCACATTTTTTACTAAAATAAATCAACTTTTCTATAACTTACACTATTAGAATTCACATAAAAAAATTCTTTCCTCTTTATTTTACAATTTATTAAATTTTTTCTTGCCTCTAATTGTGACTTCTGTAACCTAAATTTTAACTCTAAAGGGTAATTATCATACACATATAATGGTTCTACTTTTTCACAAAAGTTATTTGGCAAGCAACATTTCTTACCGAAAACTAGTTCGTAAGGAGTATACTTGGTTGAAACATTAATTGATGTATTATAAGCGAAACACCAATATGGTATCCAAGTCTCCAATTCTTAAATAACTACCAAGATGTTTATGCCAATTCTCTAACGAACCAATACTCTCATGATGATAAGGAGTAGAATTAATTTTACTTATATTTAATAATTTACATACATTTTCTAAAGTTGAATTTATGAATTCTGTTCCACAATCGGTCGCAATTTCTTTCACTATTCCATATCTAAGAATGAAATTCTCTACAAAAGCTTTAGCTACTGACTCTGCTGTTTTGTTAAATAATGGATAAGCTTCTACAAACTTTGTTAATTCACATTGTAATGTCAATATATATTTATAACCTAATTGGTCTACATCCAAAGGTCCAACAATATCTAAATAAACTTTTTCAAAAGAAGTAGTGGCTGTCGTAGTTATCACCATTTTCTCTTTAGTATTCCTATTACTGTATTTCTGTTTCTGACAATCTTTACATTTAGATACATAATCAGCAATATCTTTATACATACCATTCCAATAGTACTTACTCTTAATATTGTTAGTCATTCTAGAAATACCTGCATGACCACTAGTAGGTAAAATATGATAATCATTTAGGATAACTATTCTTGTATCTTTATCATTTATTTTCTTTACACCTTGTATTATACATAATCGCGGCAAATTTTCTATTTCCGAGATCTCACGTATGAATTTTTCTAGAAAAATCTTATTACTCTCTTTTTTAATAACTACAAGCTCTTTTATCTCAAATTGACCACAAATTTTTTCAAGTTCTTTTAACGCTACGTCTTTGCGTGCCTTCGTTAATAAAGAATCTTGATTTAAATATAATGTGTAGTCTGAAAAAATAATATTTGAGAAAATCATTTTGGGAATGTATAGACTACAAATTTTTACAAGATCTTTCAACGCTACGTCTTTGCGTGCCTTCGTTAATAAAGAATCTTGATTTAAATATAATGCGTAGTCTGAAAAAATAACTACTACGTTATTTAGGAAATGATATTTGGGGAATGGCCATTCCTAAAGACTCTTTAGTCTTATTAAACTCGCTTGTACTACATAAAATTATTTCATTCCCTCCCAAGGGTTTTCTAATGATATCCTACAACTTTAGGCTGATCAGACCTAGCTTGGGATTCATTACTTTTTTTATCACATATTTTCTCAATAGACAACCTTTCCTTATCGTTCAAATAATCTCTTAATTTGAGCAATTCAATTAACTGTTTTACCCTGTTAGCTCATTTATCACTTTGACTAAAACTACATGCGTAATAATCAGAATAACTTTCCACCTTTGGTTCGAAACTATCTATTCCAACTTCTGTATTCTATTCAATAATCTAATCGGAATTTTTACGTCTATTGATCTCACAATAGCACTAGCTACAAAAACACCCTGACATATTTCTTCAGGTAATATGACGCAATCACCTTTTATGTCAACATTTATATATTTAACTATTTCACAACGCTCCGGCAGTGAAATACAATTATCATAATGCCTAGACAAATTCAAAAATAATCGATTACTACTATTCAAATACGTAAAATTTATGTCTAATTATAACATTATTATACACGAGATCTAAATAAACATATCCTATCGCATCTAAATCACCACATATTCCTTTTATTTTTAATGAACTATCGTAAATCTGAATATTCGAAAATTCTTTGATCCATTCATATTTTAAAATTGACAATGATGATCAGGGGCATATACTAATAGTAAAATATCGTTATTATAACATCTTAATTTTACTTCATTTCGACTATTGCATGAAAAAATATCTATGAATTCTTCATTTTAGGGACGAAAAAATTCTTTGCCTTGGTTCAATGGCCTAGCAATATCATCAGCATGTTTATTTTCAGCTGACGACGACAAAAATCGTACGTGATTGTTTTGACGGCGTTTACTTTAAAATTCCTTCTTACTATAATGACTGTTATGACTTGTAGGCACATTCTGCTTACGATAACCAAACGTATTGTAACCTTGTTGAGTCGGGTATTTTGGTTGACTATTTCTATGAAATGTTGAATCATATAATTTATTGCTATTGTTTTGCCTTCGATAATTATTTTATGATAATTTACTATTGACATTAAACACGACTGTGATGGCTTTGGACTAAACTCATCTTCATCAATTGCTAAACAAATTGCCTCTCTAATTGATTGATCCGCCATTATATCGATATATCTTTTTGCTTAATAATTGAAATAATTTATCAAATTGTTATGCTATTAGTACAACTTGTGATACTACTGCAGCCTCTAATTCTTTCTTACGAGTACCTTGACACAAACTTTATAAACAACATTAAATTTTCCTTGTAACTTGACAAGCTAATAAAAATTCACTATGACCTTGACTCGACATATGTTTGTCTTTTGCTAACTTAATTATAAAATCCCTGATTATTTTTAATTCACCAATATC
Organism: Tetheella fluctuosa; assembly: GCA_951216915.1. Lineage (NCBI taxonomy): Eukaryota > Metazoa > Arthropoda > Insecta > Lepidoptera > Drepanidae > Tetheella > Tetheella fluctuosa. The sequence goes on along the minus strand of OX578229.1, from coordinate 9,989,852 downwards.
TCAACTAATGACTCCATTCAAATACAACAACACTATCTAGGTAGTAAAAAAAATAATACAAAATAGACTGCCTGTTGGACTAGCCTGAACTTGGCATACTTTCAGCCATACATAACCGACGATTCGGCACATTATCCGCAGTGTAGGATTAGAACAACCCTACTGTAAAACTGTTTTACTATGTAGAAACGGACTCCCCTTAAATTTTTTTTTCATTATGCCAACACATTAAAACAAACACAATTAACATCATTATGGCAATGAGTAGTACCTCAGTTCCATTTTGCACTAGGTGACTCCTAGGTGGCTCCTAGGCGGCTGCCCTGGTATGGTCTGGTCAATCAGCATCTTCAGTCCTTTTCACAGCCTTTGTTCCTTTTGATCCATTTCACTCCTTCAGGTTTCTTCGATGTCACACTATATGTCACGCATCTTTAGTTCTTTTCACAGCCTTTGTTCCTTTTGGTCCCTTTCACTCCTTCAGGTTTCTTCGATGTCACACTATATGTCACGGTCGCCATATAATATACGTCACGGTCGCCATATAATATACGATGGGTGGTGGTGATGTAGAGAAACAACTAGCGATGCTGATCACATGTTTAATGAATGACTCCTCCAATACTTCCACTTATATTCCTTATATAACTACATCTTAACTCCAACCCATTAATGACAACATCGTTAAGCTTATATACTAATATATATTAAACTAAACGTGCCATTTAGAAGGTCTACCTGATCACTTCAGATATCAAAATAGCTAACGTATTGGAACGTCAATACGTGAGATTTGTTCTATATTACAACCTACTTATATTCTAGCTAGTGTGGATTGGACACTCTGTTATACTAAACTAGTTTACCGCCCCGCGGTTTCACCCGCGAACCTCTATTTTACCTTTAATTTTCAAAAATCCTTTCTTAGCGGATGCCTACATCATAATAGCTATCTGTATGCCAAATAGCCCGATCTGTCCAGTGGTTTGAGCTGTGCGTTGATAGATCAGTCAGTCAGTCACGTTTTCCTTTTATATATACTGATAGAAGATTATCAAAATATTGATTTATGTAGGTACTTCTTCCAGGAAACATAAAAAAAATTAAAACATAATAAAAAAGTTGTAAACCTTGGCTTAATCGTGTCCACGTGCTTATTTTGTAAATATGCATCGGTTGATATTGTTACAAAATAATATATATTATGTCAATAAATTATACAAAGAAGCGATCGTAAAACTAAACGTCGTCCGTTCGTGCGTGCCCAATGAGAATACATGTGTACCTATATTGTATGTTCCTTGTGAGGGTTTTTTTGTTGACTACTCTCCATTTTCGGTAAAAATAAACACGCTGGTTCTACAGAATTATTATATGTATAGATTTAGTTTCACAAAGTTGGACGGTATAAATAACTGAAAAATAAAATGCTAGCTTCCGCCCAGCGGTTTCACTCGCTTTCCCGAGGGATCTTATCCCGGAATAAAAAAAGTGTCCTATGTGCTATTAGACTATAATCTATCTCTGAGCCAAATTCGTCCAGTAGTTTTTGCGTGAAAACTTTCACATTTATAATATTAGTAGAATGAACAATGTATGAACATTCTAGTGTACGGCCTTCTAGATGTGAGCAGAACATTATATTTGTTTGTATCTATATGTACCTAATAGCTGTCCCCCGCGGTATATATATAGATAAGAACCTATTCTCAGACCTACCCGATATGTACACAAAATTTCATAAAAATCGGTCGAGCCGTTTCGGAGGAGTATGGTAACTAACATTGTGACACGAGAATTTTATATATAAGATATAGGTTATATACAACGTGTTCCTTTTGATATCCCATAACTCTAAGATTATATGCTATAATATAAGTAAAAACAATACAAAAACACCTAGAACCTTCCTTTCCTTTTTTTGTGTTCTTTTTTTAGGGTATCTCCTCTACATGTAACGTGGGGATGTTTTTTTTTCTCGTGGATATGTGAAAACAATCACGGTAGTAAGTAGTAGTACGTAAGAAGAAAACTATCTTTACAAGTTTATGAGTAATAGTCGACCAACTTATAAAATGTACTTGGAAAAGTAAAAATTTCGGACTCGCGCACCGAGGGTTCCGTACAAACTTCGTCCATCGTTCGTCCATCACGGGAAATGCACAATTTTATTTATTTACCTTATTTGAGAAAATGCCAATTAAACTAGACCTCTAAATTCTATGAGCGCCGATACAACTCTGAGGTCTTTATTAATTGGCGTTACTATTTTTTATATTTTGGAATTTTCCCTTTATTTGTCGGTTATTTGCCGGTTTTTTTAAATTCAAAACGAACTATATCAATCAAATAATTGGCCACTTAGAAAGCCTGGAGGGCAACTAATTTTCCAGTGTAACCAAAACACTAGTAAGTGTTTGGCGACAGATATTCAACTTGAGGGTGATGGCCAGCCAAGCGGGTACTACAAAGTACACCGTGCTATAGGTTCCTCACGATGATTTCCTTTACCGAAAGCTCAAGCTCATTGAATGATTCGAACCACTGAGCTATCATCGCCTGCAGTTCAAAATAACATGTTAATAAATAATAAAATGAAATGAAATAATTTATTCATTCACAGGCACTTGTAAATAGTCAGAATCTAACGCACGGTTCGGAAGGTTGCTTATACTGAGAAGAGCCGGCAAGAAACTCAGCAATTACTCTTTTCAAAACAAACTTAAATTTATAACATAAAAATGTACCTATCCTGCAATAAACTTATTACACAAGATTTAATAAGCAACGTTATGCTTTAAACTAAGAGTAGGTACCTAATAACTTAATATGATGTACTTATGTAATAATAACTCGTGCATTCGTACTCGGATTCCAAGAACACATAACGACCCGACGACGTGATATCGACAAGCGTCAAATTCTGTACGTAAGCACTTCTAAGTTGCAACTTAACACCTGCGGGACATAAGTGGGATATTATGAGTTCTGTGAATAAAAAAACGTAACATAACGTAGTATGCTAAAAATGCAATAAGGATTTTATTGTTTTTCATTTTGTAGATGAAGATTTTATAAATAAACAATATATATCCTGGGACATTATTTCAAACACACGGCCATCTGAACTAAAACTAAGCAGAGCTTGTGCTATGGAAGCCAGACATCTGATATAATACTTTTCTTTTGTAAATATTTTATATATGTAGATAATTATACCCAGACCCAGTACAAACAGACATGTTCATGCACACAGATGTCTGTCCTGAGTGGGAATCGAACCCACGGCCTGCGGCTGTCAAGAAAACAGCTTTAGGTTTTATATAACTTACCTATTCTTATTCTGGATAGGGTTGATGAGGCCTGCACTGACGTTCCGCTTGGGGATTGTATATTTCCCCTGCCGACTTTATCCTAGCCATCCTAACTTCTTTATAAAAAAAACGTACAAACTGCTTCATAATATTAGTATATAGGTATAGATTTTTCAGTTTATTTATCGATAATTTTTGATACATTAGCTACAGAATGTACTAATTTAAAATAGTACTATTAATTGCAAATTGCGATCGAGGATATGCTTGGGGCCCTACTATCAACTCAGATTTCACTTCTTACGCAGAGAAACACAGAATATATAAATGTCGCAAGCGAATTGCATAACTTGCAGAGATGTACAAAATACTTTTCGAAAAGTATTTAAATACAAAATGCAAATACTTTTTTAATATAGTATTTCAAATGCAAGATACAAAATACTTTTGCCTTTTGTATTTAAATACTAAATACAAAATATGTATTTTCAAAATACTTTATTGAAATAAAATACTTTATGGTAAAATTACTGGTTTTCTCTATTTATTAAAGATTTTAAAATCACAAGCTCTTCAAAAAGAGCATCTGACATGTTGCGTCTGTGTGGACGCATAATCATACCACCATACGAAAATAGCCTTTCCACTGGTGCTGAACTCGGGAGACAAGTGTTGTACCGTAAAAAAACTTTTTTTATAGTTGGATATGTGTTGAGGATATTCAGACTTGTGTCTTCATCTCTTAAATATTGGAGGGTCTCCAAATCAGTAGGTTAGGTTATAGGTATGTATTTTTTACAATTGTTATTATTGTTACTGATTGAGAATATTTGGAAACTGTAAAAACTTTAATGTTAAAGTTAATATCAAATTTTGTATAGAACTTTTTGAGTCAATGTTTAGGTACTTACATTTTGCATTAAAATTCCAATTCCAACATTGGGCAAGCAATCACTGATTAATATTTAATATAAAGTATTAAGTAGCACACCAAATCCAACTCTGTACTTAATAGATAATATATTTTTGATAACAAACAGTTACAATACAAACACTACTTGTATTAATAAATAAATAGTAACTGTCGGCGTTAGGTTAGATATAAAACGTAACCGAGGCAAAATGAAATGGAAAAGGCGCGTACGGCGTAATGACATGTAAACAGTGTTACCAACTCTGAATTTCATTTAGTGCTAAAACTATGTCGAAATGTACTAAAAACGAGCAGTCTTAAAAAAATGGTGCTAAATAAAAAAAACGTCACAGTCCGATTTAAATGTTTTTACTATTATTATAGTTGTACAGTAAACAATTTTGAAATCTAAAGATTTTTATTAACATAGAATAGATTTAAATGTCAATTAGCACACAAAACGACCAAATTAACTTATGATATGATCGAAGCTTATATTTATATTACATACTTGCCACAATGCCCACAATGACATCTTTTTTGTAGTGCTGTGTACGTACCGGTTTTTTATAAATATATTTTTCTATTTCTGTATTTTTATTTGTCATTTATACATTTATACACTCATAATCACTTAAATACGAATCGTTAAAATAACGTATTATTGCCTACACGGCATATTGTTTAAATACAATTTGTTTTGGCATTTTTTTAAAGACATTTCGAGCGAACAACACAGAAATAATGAAATAGCTGCCAACACTGCAAAACGTAACAGTGACTTTGAGGATTGTCAAGAGGGGTCCCTCATATATTATTGGTCAGGTTTTATATGCGTTTTGTTTCATTTGTCATTTTGCGCATAAACTTTCAGAGCTGCCGCGCCACTAGTGGCCATTTTTTGTTTTTACTGAATCGCGGAATGCTTTAGAAAAATAAAGCTAAGAATAAAAAAGTATTTTGTATTTTACAAACCATTTTACAAATACAAAATACGTCTCGAATAGTATTTCAAATAAAATACAAAATACTTTTTAAAAAAAGTACTTAAGTACAAAATCCAAAATACGTATTTTGTATTTTGTATTTGTATTTTAAATACAAGTATTTCAAATATGTCACAACTCTGTAAACGAACAAGTTATTAACTTGTTCGTTTACAAAGGGCCGGCATATAAAAAATGACTTAAAGTGGGTTAGTTTTAGGTTTGGGTTTTTTTTAATATAATGGATCCATCGTTTGTCTAATGACATTAATAAACATCGAAACATTACATCAGGGAACCCTTATTTAACCTGCAATTGTGAAAAATATAGCAATTTATTTCGGCATTCTACAATATGCCGGCCCTTTGTAAACGGACGAGTTATTTGTTTTTATTGTTCTGTGAGTTATTCAATTCGCCTGCGACTAAAAGGAACATTAGACCTCAAACCAATTTCGTTTACGTAAAATTTAAACTACACATTCATGGCATACCTACACTCATTTATCATAGTCATGAAAAATAATGGATTTGCTCAAATTTTATATGTTCAAAAAAAAGTTACACCTAAGTACCAAACTAACTAAGATATTTTCTATTTCCAGGTAAAAGATTTGCCAAGATCCAAATGAAATGTTGTTTAGTAAGGTTGCTGCAGCATGTTCGAATAAGTCCTGCTCCGCGAGCAAATCCGCTCGGCGAGGACACCGCGCCGCGCCTCGAGCCGTTCGCTGCGGACCCCCGCTCCCCACTCACCCTCCACCCCGCTGACTCCCTAGTCAAAATAAGCCTTTTATGACAGATAAAATAAATTTAAAAAGGTCCCTGTTTTCATATAGCATTGTACATAACATACCTAACTACCATATATATTGTATAGGATATGATACCTCCATTTCTTAAGTCGGTTATTAATCTTTATGAAAAGTGATAATTAAGTGAAAATAATTAGGTAATGTTAAAAAAGGATATTGTCTGATATATTTTTTGTAAATAAAATATTTTAATATTGTGATATTATTTTTTAAATTAATATATCATAAGACGGTCCACCTGGTGGTAAGTCGCTAGGCCTTCTCAACCGCTATAGGAGCATTGCCGACCTTTACAAAGCTGTTAAGGCGACGCCTTGAAGATTTTGGTTGCAAGGATTCCGATTTTTCTCAACAATGACTGAAGCGAACGAACTGAAATTAATTGTAAGAATTCATCATGTCTTTGACTTTATTTTGTACACAAAATAATTAATCAAAAAGACCTCTTTAAAATAAGAGATTCCAATTTTACCGGCATTGAGGATCGATTTGAGGTTCCAAAATTTCTACATATATTAATTGAAACTGATACTATAAATTGTACTTAGGTTTTATGAAATATATGTGTAGTTTTTAAATTAAACAATAAAAACCATTTTGTCGCATACGCCCTTTCCGTTTACGCGGGTTTTCTATGAGAGGTCGCTATAGTAGGGAGCGGGACACAGCACGTTGAATTTCAGATTTTTAAGCTTAACGCGGCGTCACCTTAAAACTCAGTAGAAATCAACTCACGCGCAAACTGAGCTCTACAATCGGCGCGCTATTACTATGCTCTGTCTCTATCGTTAACTAAGTAATGTAGTGAGAAAACTGCTGTCAGCGGTATCGTTGCGCGGGCTCGTCGATGCGTTTTGTTTTAGGCGCTTTATACATGGAGCAACTATTGCAGCAACTGGCAACTAGCTTTTTACATATTATCAAATGTCTATTTGGTTGTAGCAATTTGTAAAGAAACCTTTCAAAAAGTTGATAGTTGCCTCAACTAAAGTTGCTCCGTGTGCAAAGCGCCTTAGAGAATAGCATAGCTGTATTGAAGATAGGAGGACCTGAGCAATAAAGTAAGCACAAAGGAATATCGCATTCCATGAATAAATAGGAAACTAATTGATTTGCTGAGTGCGAGGAGATAGAGAGGTGCATTGAATTTTAAGAAAGAAAAAAATACATTTATTTTTGTACTCGCACAAAAAGACAAATAAGGAAACTATAGTAGGGTGGTAGGGTACTTTGTAGTACCCACCTGGCTGGCGACTACCCTCAAGTTTAAGCACCTACTAGTGTACTCCAACAGTTGCCTTCTATGCTTTATAAAGGTCGGCAACACATTGGCAACCACCTTGGTATTGATAATGTCCATAGGCTACGGTAGCCACTTACCATCAGGTGGATAGCCTGCCCTCAGACTTAAAAAAATACATGATCTCTCTGATACTGTGTCAGGCCAAAAGTCAACTGTAGGTAGTTGACTTTTGGCCTGACACAGCTTATCCACTATTATACTTAATAGGTACGTTTACGCCATTTCATTAATCTATTTCAATTGTCATTCTCCTGGAAATATGTCTGGGTATGCCTGATTTGTCTTAAGAATGCTTTCTTCAGATGCCCTTAAGAGTTTGCCCCCTCTCGTCCGGTGACCCTCCCATCGTCTAGACGAATCTAACAAAAAAATTATTTTAAGAAAAAGATTTATCAATGTATCCAAGTGCGCTTTGCCTCAGACCTCGAGGAGCAACTCCTGCGCATACCAACTCACACATGCGTGAAATGTGTCAAATTATGTTTAAAAGCGTAGTAAACGGGCGAAAACGAAAAAAAACAAGAACGTTTAGGAAGTCATTTAAAGAAAGTGATATAAATCTATTAATTTATGACCATACTTGTAACATATTATTAATTGATAAATATTCATATTATGAACTTAATACACACGTCACGTACAAGTCGTAAAACCATGAGTTACACCTTTTTTACGACATGGCGGCTATTTTCAAATTCGCCCTACCACAACTCCAAGAGTTCTTAACAATTTATAATCTATTAGTATATATATATACAAGATACAGTCATATCTTTACTTCATTCTGTCTTGTATTGGCCATAAGATATATAAGTTGTGCCATAGAATAAGTTGAAGCTTAGTTTCCATGTACTTTAACTTAGTACATTCTGGGAACATAGCTTAATATTGTAGTTAAAGTTATTCAGAGCCTGTTTTTCCTCAAAGACAGTATAGCATACCTACTCAGAAACTTATAAAAACACTTTTATACTTTGTATTTCACTGAAATAATAACTGTATTGTATTTATTACTAAGTATTCTTTCGATATTACACACCTTTAATTTATTCGATAATGAAATTTATCTATCTTATAACTGATCGATATAAATGAGTTTTCAATTTGTTGATTTACTAAATGCTTTATCAATTTCCAGAACAACAAAATTGTAGTTTAATTCAATTAAAAAACATAACTCACCTTCTGGCGTAGTCGGGTAAAAAACACATAAATCGACTGTGGTTATCTCGGGATGTTGTGTCAGCCATGGGAACCTTTGCTGATAGTACGAGACGCAAAATGGAAGACCTTAAACCTTTTCTCCGTACCATAGGCTATCTGCATACCAAATTTCATCGCGATCGGTTCAGCGGTTTAAGCGTGAAAAGGTAACAAACAAACAAACTCACTTTCGCATTTATAATATTAGTTAGGAAGTTAGGATGGTCCCTTACAATTTATTCCATGCATGGAACATTTATTAGGAGTTGCAGCCATGTTTTTTTTCAGCTTTTATGATAAGGTAACCAGTTTCATACCGTTTCCCCTACACACTGGGTCGAATATAAAAGTGCTAGCAATAAAATAATTCAATTTCGCAAGATCTTATAGCGCATCCCAAAACTACGTAATATAAGTATAAAAACAAAATCGAGGAATCGCGACTTACAAAATATACCTACTGATAACCGAGGTTATAGCCACGGAAGAAAGATTTTTTTTTCTCTGTTCTGTGAATATGTTGATAGCAAGTCTGCCTAGGTATGTATATACTTTGCAAAATCATCAATAAGCAACGATAAACAATTTAACATTGTATCAACAAAAAACTGCTGACTGACATAAAAACAAGACGCACGTATGTTACAATTTACGATTTACTTTAATTTCAATCATATTCTACTTTCAATAAGGACTACACTTATTGAAAGGGTTTTATTATGTTAGGGTACCACAATGAAGCGTTATAAAGGTTCATACAAATGTTCGTTTCGTTGTAGTTATGTTTGGGTTCTTTCTGGAGAAGCAGCACTTGTGGTTGATTTGAAAAAATACTCAAAAACTTTCAGTTACAAATTAATGTAATGAGTGAAATACTGCGGGCTTTAAAATTGACCGAGAAAGAAACCTCCTTTGACACATCAGGCAATATGGTGGCTGTAAGTAAGTACCATTTTTTTTTATCAGTTAGGTCATCATAATGAACAATCAAAACGAACGAATACGGCACTGTAAAGTAAAATAAAAGTTATCGAATAAATACATCTAGGTAATTAGTGTACAAATAAATAGACTTATTATTTAAAACAAAAAACTTATTAAAAGTGTTTGAATTTGATACAATGAAATTGTGTTCGATAAAGGTCGTAGTTCAATAGGCAAGGTGGACTCAGAGGATTGGTAGACTCCACATGCCTCTGAATTTAATATATCTAGCATACGGGATTCGATGTTGAGTTCAGTGATGCGAATGCGTTTATTTATTTATTTATTGCATTCATGTTTACATCTCACAGTTTACATAATAGATGTAAAAGATTGTAACATGTACCCTGTAAGGGCGCTTGCAAACATGCCAGTGCGAGTCAAGCAAGAATTAATCTTAATTATAAAAACACAACAACTTTATTTGGCAGGTACCTACTATGGATTATTATTGATATTCTGGTCGTGAAATTGAATAATTTTTCGGTATTTTGTCATGTAAGAATTGTTCAACTGAGTAATAGCATTTTTTAATAAGAAATGACTTTAGTATATTAGAAAAGATAGTAGTTTTTCTGCATCTTTTTGTATGTTTTTTGCAAAAAAGCAAGATAATTAGGAAGTTATTATTGCTATGTTTCGATGCGCGCTATTTATTTATATCTACATGGCTGTAATTGGTTAGCTAAAGTTGTTTGTTTCAACCCTGAAAGTTTATTAAGCAATTAAAATTGTTTTATATAGATAGATGTAGTATTGCTTAGAAACGTGCACTTATAACAAAACAATTATTAAATCTTAGCACAAACAAATAGCTATTAAGTAAACATTAATTCAAATATCACAAGTCATTATATTTTAATATTTTTATTTATTAGGAACCTAGTTTCATAGTAATATGATCACACAACCTTGCATATTGGAGTCGTCATAATGTAATATACCCATTTTGACAAGAGAATCTCACTTGGTCCTTTTTTTGTTGCATGGGGTGCGTTCAGTAACTACACACCGGGTTTGAACGTTACCGTGTGACTTTCGTTCCCCAATCGTCCGCGATCACTCTGAGTTACTGAACGCTAAATATAATTGTCGGGCAATCACACCGTGTAGTTAGTGAACGCAAACCGCATATTTTTCCCTCAGTTTCATTGTCAAAGTGACATAGGTGCGATTTTCACCCACCTATTTCACGGTGTGACCGGTGCGATCGTCGGATGACGTCCGACGATGTTACTGGACGGTACGGTGCGATCACTCGAGTGATCACACTGAGTTACTGAACGCTATGATAATCGTCGGACAAAACGGGCCTATTAGATTGCGACGACTTTAGTAGGCTGTTTGTTTGATTTCCTTCCCTCGTCACCAAAAGGACATTTAAAAAGCATACGCAAGGGAGGTTTTTTATAGTGCCAGTTCTTTCAACAGTCCCTTTCACGTCACTTGCCAGAGGTATTATCGTAATTACGATCTGGCACCGTGAATGGTGTATGTTTACAAAAGTCTTCCATGCTATGGTCGCATAGCTTAGCTTAGCTAGGTGAGTGACGATGTCAAGTGTTCGAGTGAAATGCGGTTTATCATACGATGAGATTTTTTCTTTGAAGTTAAATAAAAATAAAAATACGTTGGCAATGCAATCTATACAAAAATTGTCTAGCAAATATATATTTTTATGACAACATAAGCCCATTTATGAGTTTTTTTGCACGGAGCTGGAGGTTTCCGTACTTACCAATATTTTTCCTACAGTAGAATATTTTGTTGATTATAGAAAATAATAGAAATGACGTCATTAGTAAAACAAATTGCACTGCACATGTTTTGAGCTTTGAAGTCGTAAAATTAGCCTCGTCGCACCAGGGCCACTCGCCACAGACGCAAATGTGATTTTTTTTTCTTTACCGCTGCGACAACCCTACTCACTATTTACAAAACTTTTTTTATTGGGAGCTTCTTTACTAAATGTTAATATTTTTATATTATGGTACTACCTAGGTACATACTGCTTTAAATTGAGACAAAAGACGGTCCGTCATTAAACCGACAGAATTCTACGAAAACATTGTAAGCAGAAAGCCGTTCAATGCGTTATTTCGTTGAAAGTAGGTAATATCGGTATAAATCGCAAATTATTATTCGAAAAATATATTATGGGGTATTCAGCTCAGACTATTTAGTCTGTATAAATCGATTTCGACTATCAAACATTAAAATGTGTTCAACCGTAGGTACCTACACACACACATGCATACGCATATAATTAGTGGGATACTTAGTTAATTTATTACAATTTGTAAAATAAATAAACTACTTTTAAGTAATACATTTATTTGTTATTCTCACAAAATTATCTTATTAAACACAAATATCCGTCATTTGATAAAAAAAAATTAGTAATAATTACATACCAGCCTATATAAATGCATGTGTGCGCCAATTGTAAGTTAGTTCCCAACCTATAGTTCTAAAGGAAGTTTATAATAGACTTTTATTTTTTTATTCATTTCGTTTGCACGTTCGTTTGGTGTACAATTCCAAATAGGGTATTTGCCTGTATTCAAAATAAATTATCCAACACTAACCAATGTATAAAACATCTAAAAAAAGGGGGAAACCACGATTATTTTATTAAATTTATCCTTAATATCAATCCAATCTAACCATAAAGAGTATGCTATATAATTATGACGTCACATGCTTATATTTCATACAAAACTCCATATAAACCTATCGTTTTGACATTACATAAAAAGTTGCTGATTTGAATGTCAGTCAAATACCCTATTATCCTTATTCGTTTCGTATTAAGTCCATGGCGGCGGCGGCGTGGTCATTAAAATGGTAAGTACTAACAACAAAGTTTAATTTAGTTTAAGACAACAAGAAACAATTTCCCTTCAAAGCAGTACCTAAGTAAATATTAGGTATTTACGCCTCAGTTAGTATTATTAAGACCAAAACCTTCCATTTTTTAAGTTGGTCAAAAATCAGTGCTAACGATATGAATGACAGACGAGTTTGTCATTTAATTTTGTCAGATGGCGGGAATAAATTTCATATAAAAATCCTAACTTTAGGTACGTTTTAGAAGTTTACGCCACCAAAGAAGTCCCGAAGCCCACCTCTATCGCAGTAGAAATAAGATCAATAATTTTAATTAACTCCACGGACTTCTATGGTGGCGCGTACTCTAGTTAGTTTACTTGACGACTCTCTTTCTCTCACAGACTTAATAAATCGTATTCTTCTCTACCACAAACTTCCGCTTCCTATCCGAGCTACTTGAATAAACATTGTTGCCAGACCTTCCAATTTTACGGAAATTCTTCCGATTTTTGTGAAGTCGATCTTTCGATATTTTTACAAAACTTAATAAGAATACGTATTAGTGTGAGGGATTTTTTTGCCACTGGCAATACTTGCAGGAGTTGAAGTACTCATCAATATAAATAATTTTTATTATGGGACCAACTCTGATATCACATCGCGTGAAATTAGAACCAAAAATTTTACAATTTGCGATCCTATATAAAGCAACAAACTCCAAATTATGATTGTTTGATCCAAAAAGGGTTTCCGTGCAGATAGAAAAAAACCAAACTAACCGGGTCGTTTCTGAATAGGAAGAGATTTTAGAAGTTACATTACAATGTTTTCACATAATAATGTAAATAGTGTAATAATTTGCAATTTACTAAATTTGATTTCATAGTACACATTTTAGGTAATAGAGGTTATGGTCACAACGTTCTTTTTGGTGGTCATTATATTTATCCCCTTTTAAATAGCAATAAAATAACTTATCAAATTGAGGCAAAGACATTTTGATAAATCAATTAAACTTTGGCAAGTAATAAATGAAGCACATTGGCGTTTGCGACTATAAATACAATAAATTAAAAGTTGGCCTCAGATTATTACATGCAATAGAAGAAATAATAGACATCCCTAACATTGACAGGCTATAGTAAAAATGGCGTAATTATAAGGTGGAAACATAAAAGTACTAATAAAATTATTCTTCAATAAACTATCCCATTATAAATGATAAATTATTAAGTCATATAAAAAATACGTTTTTATTTTAGATTCTTCATACTGATTAACTTTATGAGACATTTCTCAAGAGTAGTATCCGTAGGTAACCTCTTTTGGCTGGTTGACTAAAAATATATCTATACCTTAATATTATGTCGAAAACGGCTTTAATTTGTTTAATTTTAATTAACTAGCTATACAAATGCACTATTAGTACATACAACTATAGTTTTTAATTATTCAACTACTACAATCTGGGTCAATTTTCTTAATGGCCGAGACACTGGACACCGGGACACTATGCTTCAAACCAGGACATGTCGCACCGTACCGAGACTTTTTTCTCACTAACAACCTTGTAGTTTGCTTAGAATAGAATAATAATTAAGGCCCAAGTAAATAAAATAGGTAATTCCAAGTAGATAAAGCTTTAAAAACGTCTGTCAATCTACTAAGTTTTTATATATGGCCAATTTACGGAAATTGACGAAATAGATGCTTGAAAGAAGCCCACGATTCGGAGTTTTAAAATTCGGATCTGGCAACACTGCTTTCATATTAATTTCATTCATTCATTGACATTCAATCATTCAATTCAATCATTCATTATTGTTTCATTTGAAACTTTTGGTAAATAAGTTTCGTTTCTTTGAATAATAAAATAAACAATAGTTACTTATTATGCAAGTGTGTGTGAACTGAAAATTGAAAAAAGAATCCAAGCAGGGTTGATTTACATTGTTTATAAATGGCGCGTAAACGTCAATTTGTCACTTTTGTAAGTATTTTCCTAATTATAAAGTGGGTAGGTAGTTTGCTGATTCAAAATCGGTTTGTTATTCATTCAGTTTGTGATGAAGATAGTGCCTAAACATAGGTGTTTTTTTAAATAATTTTAAGCAGTGTGTTATAAACCATGAAGACCTGAAAAACCAATTGTGTTACCTACTATGTTACTGAGCTCCCTGTGAAAATTTCTGAAAACTAGTAAATTGTGGAAAATAACAAGTTTATTTCTTTAGTAAGTAACATTTTTATGTTGGAAGGCATTGTATTTTGCTGTACACTTATGTATTTAGGTGTAATATGAAGTATTTAGATACCCTTCTATTTCTTATTATTATTTGGGTAGTAGCCTAGCCTTAGGAGTGCCTACTGGGTCATCACCTTCATCTAATGATAATGTTATTCATGCTCAACAAGTGCTAGTAGTAAAAAAAAACTAATAAATAAATCATTTTGTATATTATCATCCAATTTAAACTGTTGCTAAGCTATTTTATTTTACTTTAAAAATTCTAAACATAGAAATAACCATTGTTTTTCTTTCAATGACAAAAAATGCTTTGGAAGTATTAAAAATAATTGTTATGCATATCAGCGGACACAAGAGTGCTCCCACCAAGTCGAGCACAGCCATATTATATTTATATTTTAAATTCCATAATTTGAAAACAAGAATAGTAGAATGCTTCATAAATAAAATTAAAAACACCAACATGCTCTGTATGTTTGTGTGTGCACAATAAAAGATTTATTGTAACTCCTAATTAAATCAAATAAGTTTTATATATTTATTTTATAAAATTAAAATATTGAAATTGAATAATGCTACAGAATAAAATTAAATGATTAATCAAATTTATCTATCACTTTCTAACATGAAAAAAGAGATAGAGCAATCTTAAAACCTGGGTTTTTAGGGTTCCGTACCCAAAAGGTAAAAACAGGACGCTATTACTAAGACTTTGCTGTTTGTCCGTCCGTCTGTCTGTCACCAGGCTGTATCTCAAGAACCACAATAGCTAAACAGTTGAAATTTTCACAAACTATGTCTTTCTGTTGCCGCTATAACAACAAATACTAAAAACAAAATAAAATAAATATTTAAGAAGGGCTCCCATACAACAAACTTTTTTTGCCGTTTTTATAGATAATGGTACGGAACCCTTCGTGCGCGAGTCCGACTCGCACTTGGCCGGTTTTGATAAACTTGGCATATAATTTATTTATTTATTATTAATTTGGATATCCGACAAAGAATACACCTTACATTCAATAACACAACAGTTGGGTTTAACACCTAGTGCTTCAATTACAGGATATCACATCATAAACAAAATTCATGTCACAAAGAATAAAAAAAATAGTTATTATTAACTAGGTTCCACCCTGCGGTTTCACCCGCGTTCCCTAGGGATATTATTTTTCATCCAAACTTTCACATTTATAAGTAATTTTAGTGGGATTAATTATGAACAAAATTTAAACAAAACATTTAACAAATTACATTATATTCATTTGTATATTTTTTTTTTACATCACCTAGCTATACCACTCTCTAAGTAACAATGCAATTAAGTTTGGATTATATAATGTGATTCTTTTTGGCTGTAATGCTGTGAATCTTGTAAAATTAATTAAATAAATAAATATCAAAATTTTATTAAAATTATTATAAAAAAAAACTTATCTAGTAAATTAATTATAAGGAGTCCCATATAATCCACACTTGTTTGTTTTAAGTTACAGTGTTAAGGCTGCCTAAATTGTTTTCACTATAATTTGTTTCATTTATTTATATGACTTGTAACTTTTTTTGTAGTGTCAGCTATAAGAATAATTTATTTATTTAATACATATAATCGTATTGTAATATATCTATCAAGTACCTTAGCATACAAAAACAACTTTTTTTTTACAAATCAACATTATTGATTAAAAAGAAAGAATGAAAAACAATATTTACTGTGACAAAAAAATATATACATTTTAATAACAAGTGTAACCACAAATCTGTCCTCCAATTAATTCCTGCGCCTTACAATAAAATTGTTTGATTGTATTGTAATAGTGTCATCAACTGTCATTTTTAACGTCAACGTGACAAAGATTCAAATTATTCAGACTTCAGACTACTCTACGACGTCATCTCGGGCTAAACTTTAGAAATTTATAAATAAACTAGCGGGCCCGACAGACGTTGTCCAGTCCAAACTTGATAACGACGCCATCTACTGGGTCCAATTGTATTTTCAAACCATCCAGGGACCCACCTACATATACACACAAAATTTCATCCAAATCGGTCCAGCCGTTTAGGAGGAGTTAATTGACAAACACACGTACAGAAGAATTTTATATATTAAGATAACAACTGCTTGGAAAACGAAAATGTTGAAATTAGTTTTTTAAAAGAAATTATACAATAAAATAAAAATATTAAATAAATACCTGAAAAAACTTTACAGACCTAATTTAGTAGTCGAATTAGACCACCAAATTTTATCCTACTATAATCAAAGATATCATTAAGCTATAGTATAATACCACCGCATCTGTCTATCTGACTGACTTAGTAAATAAGTAGGTTAATAAATAGACAGCAAAGTCAAGCAGAGCCACATTTACCTTATCTTATCTCATCTTACTAATATTATAAATGCAGAAGTTTCTGTGGGTTTGTGCAGCCATTACGCACGCACGCACACAAAAACTTACTAAAACTATAATACAAAGTTATTTTAAAAATACTGAATCATCTTATAGCTCTTTCTTTCTTTATTTTCATTTTCTTTGTTTATGAAAAAGAAAATACGTAGGAACTTAAATTTCCATAAGATATGGGATATCAGACATGGCTTAACCCCTTCATATATATTAATCATATTTATTTGTTATCAGAAGCCGTCAGAATGAGGCATGAAGATAATATTGAAGATCTTGATGATCCCATCAGGTTATTTGATTGCAGCAATCTACTAGGTAAGTGTAGTTCGAGGCGTATCTTGACGTTACATAAAATATCAATGAGAAATATCATAGTATCCAACAAAGACGCAAAACATAAGTCATGTTTCGAGTCTAAATTGCAAATCTATCCCTCATTCTTTTCAGTTCTTAGTTGTAGGCTAACTCCAGTAGGTAGACATTTAGAAAAGCCCTCCTAAACTCTATGCTGACTTTGACGTTGAGTATTTGTTTCAGATGCGGGAATCATAGAAACTGCAAGCTCAGAAAAAGCTGTTCAGCGTAACTTAAAGTACAAACTATCACTAAAAAGTTGTTACATGTTGCCCGTGTCATTTTTTGATATACCTCGCAATATTGTATTATTAAATGAATGTCAACCTATTCGGGTTACTATAGTGGATTACTATAAACATCCTTGGTATTTCAAAAATAACATGAGACAATCATGCGAAAGTAATGAAACAGATAGTACTATTCATATTGATAGTGATGACGATGATAGCGATATTATTTGTCTCGATTCTATCGATGAAATAGATAAAATACCATCTAAGATGTCTTGTGCGAGCAGAAATACAGACATTATCGATTTAACTTCAAGAGATCAATCTTCAAATGAAAAAATTGCAACTTTTTTAGATAAAAGAAGGAAAACGATAAATGGTAAGTTAGATTTAGAATTACGAAAAGCACTAAGCCAAAAACATTCCACTGATATAGATATTAAGCGAAACAAAGGTCTCATAGGTATGAAAATAACAAGAAGAATAACAGTGGACGATATAGCGCAGGACACAAATAATAATGTAGAAAGTAACAATGATCATAAAAACGAAGAAGGAAATAAAATTAGTACAAGCATAAATGATACTGAAACATATGTTAAATCGGTTGATAAGGTGCTAGAGCGCATGGGCACTGTTATAACACCTATTTTAGAAGAAAAAGATGGCAATGTTACAAGCACTGTCAACAATAATCTGTTAGAAACTAAACCACAGTCAAGCAATAAAAATAAACCTAATATCAAATGCCAATTGACGAATGTACCACCGACGATTCTTGAAAAATTCTTAAAACTTAAAGAAACACCTGAGGCTGTAGAAAATAAAGAGCAAACAACTTTAAATAAATCCGTTCATAATTTAAAAGAAAATGAAGATAAATGTATGACGATATTTAATAAAGTTCATATTATTGGATCAAAGTTAAATAACAATCTAAAGACTTCTGAGTCGCCCAGTTCTTTAATTTCAAATAAATGCGAGAAAACTAATTTCTGTCAAGCTGAAAAAAGTAATAATCATAAGAATGAACAACCTAAACAACGGCCGATGCCAAAATGTAAGAAATTATTAGAAAACCTCAGAAATAAAAGCAAAGAAATAAAAGAAAATTCATTTGATAGACATGATGATAAGTCTTGTAAAAAGAGAGAAAGAGAAATATCAGGAATTATTTCACCAATTCTACCATGTAATAGCGCATCTAAAAAAAATGTGTTTAAATCATTACCTAAACCAAATATAATTAATGAACCCAAAAAAAATCATACAAGTCGTAATGTATTTGAAATACATAAACATAACATAAAAGAATGTAGAGATAAGAAAACATTAAACATTAATACTAATCCAAGAATCAAAACGCCACGGAAGAACATAAAGCCGAAGCCGTCTTCCTGTGAAAATAAAACAGATATAAGTAATGAAAAAATACCTTTAAAACTAAATAATAGTGAAAGTACTGAAATGCAATGTAAAGAAACAGCCATACAAAAAGAGTGCTCTGAAATTGCTCAGCAACTTTTACAATCTATTATTAATCATGAAATTAATACGCAAAACAAATGCAATGAAACTGTAAGAAAACAGAATTTTCAAAATATTACTAGCAAAGTCGATTCAAACAAAGTAGAATTAATTACATCTAAAGGTCAGACAAATGGCAAAGACAAATCTACTCCGAATAATGAATTAAAATCTGACTCTAAAGAGAATCTCGCTAATAGTAGAGAAAGAAAGGTGAAAATTGTTTCTGTTGAGAATGTGAAGGACTCTAGTGAAAATATGAATAATAATGTCAAAGCAGTTATGGCACAGCACAATAAGGTAAATTATACTCATCCATTAAATTCTGCTGTTCAAAATCCAGAAACTAGCGTATTACAAAGACCATTGAGTACTAAAACTCCATATCAGCATAATACCGTATCTGAAAATATACCAAATTTAAATACAAATTTTGGAAACAATACCCCAAGTAAAATTCCTGTGATTAATAATCATGCCTCTGCTATTATTTTGAGACCACAACTTTTTCACACTTTACATACAAATGGACAACCGATTCAGACATATACGAGTTGTCGACCACAATACCCAAAAGCCACTAAATATCCTACTTTGGATAAACTCCTGTCGAAAATAAACACTCAGGCAATGTATAGAGTACCTCATTTGCCACCAAACCGGCATTTTTTACCACCAAATCAAAACGATTATCAGTGTCATAACTTCGTGCGACATCCATCTCCTTATTATGGTGTTGCACCAAACAGGGCTCCAGTTCAAGGGCCAGCGTTCTCAAAAAGTTTTGGTGGTCCAAACCCAAATCCTTATTGGAATTATGGATGCCCCGTGGTACCTCCACCGCCGCCGCCTCCTCCCGTTCGAGAAAATTACAACCCAAATATTCTAACAGACATTCAACCAAATGATAATAGCTCTATCATTGGAAAAAATGTCAATGGCTTAGTAAAGAAAATTAATATAATTACTACATCGACTCCTCCACTACAACCGGAACATGATACTAAAGAGGGTATAGTTAAATTAGAACTTACGTCTCCACAAAATATTTCAGAAACGACAGGTAATAGCAATTGCGGTGTACTTAAAACTGTAAGTAGTGTAACAGAAAAACCCGTCGGCACTAAATCTGAAATGCTTGAAGAACTAGAAAGAAGTTTGCGTGAGAGTTGTCTTAAAAGAATCGACTTAAAGCGGCCTCATTTAGAATATAGTGTAACAGGCGCGGACCAACAAGCACCGGCATTGGCGAATAAAGTTGGACCTTTGTCAAAGAAAATGAAACCCTGCCTTCTACCGACACCGAGTACCAAGCATACAGTTACGATTTCAAGAAAAGGATACTCACCACCGATATTACCAATACCCACGTACCAGAACTTCCTGTCACAGGTCAATTCAACAAAGCAAAACTACAACGTAGAAAAGCCCAAAGACATTTTAAGAAATCCTGTCACACCTTGCATTAGACAAACTTCTACAATGAAGCCAAGTTATAAGAAGAAGAGATTAAATTATGACAAAGAATGTCCGACAGATGAAAGGCCCGCTAAGAAGATATCTATAGCAGACTACAAGAAAAGATCTAGTCCTGATACTAGTTGTGTAGTTTTAAGTCATAAAATTAAACAAAGAGGTAATGGTAATGCAAAATCTGTACTAAAGGTTTATACACAATCAAAACATCAACAACGTTGCAACAGTAATTTGGTTACACCAGGTCGCCAGTTAAGCCATGATCTCAGGTAGATTTTATCATTAAAATGTTGATTAATTCATAAGCTCTCATGACATTTTTTTTAATCACTGATCGAGCAATATGCAAAAGTAAATGAGCGATTTTTATTTTCTTTAACTTCCTCTTGCGTGTTGTTCAAAACGTGATAATATTATAGTTTATTTAATTAATTCCTATTTTTTTAATGACTGACCTTTTTCTATTATTACTTTGGACGTGACCGAAGGTGTTAAGCGCACAAATTTTTAATGGAGCAATAGTCTCAAGTTCTGCATTAACACCGGGTAGCTTGGTGAGCGATTATTAATGAGAGTGGTACCCGGCCAAGTACCTGGCAAATACAAATAATGTCTATTAATAAGTTGTGAATATTTGTATTATTATTATAGGAGCTGATTATATATTTTATTAATAATGTTAAAAGACGGTCTCTGTGTCAATACATTGATCTATACAGGGTATGCTATAATGGATCAGTTTTAAAATAGGAACTTGACTATGAAAAATTTAAAGATATCAAATGTTCAATCTTTAGTCGATTAAAAATGTAAAGTTATATAGTTATAGAAGGTCCATGAACACAAATCGTTTGAGTGATTTCACTCTCAAATCTCGTATTTGGGGCACAACATTTTCGCAATTTTTCCCTCCGACCGCGCAGCTATGCAAGGTGCGTCTAATCGGATTGCTTATTATGAAACTTAATCTATCACGATCCCTTTATATGTACAATGGATTTTATTTATATGCCTAAATCTAAAAACTTCAACTCCAATTCGGTTTGATGAGTTATGATGGCCATACCATCACCGCGGGGTAGAAGCCAGTAAATCATATAACCCTTAATCCATTTCAAAGGTTGTGATAGGTGTTAGAGTTACACAATAACCCATCCAGTTCGACGGTACACCTAGGCATTATTACAGTTTCAAAACTACTTAATTTATGACCTAGATATTTTGGGTTTATGTTTTACTTTGTGTCTAATTTTGCACTTTAATATTGGTATATTAAAGTTCAAAATAAGCTTTAGAGCTGGGTCCCGTCCCATTGAAACCCGATTGTTATAATTTTATTAAAAAGCAATTGACAGTCGATAAATATTTGTTTTTGTTAGCTTAGGCTACGTACGCATGGAAGGTAAGCTCGTCGGTGGTGAACGGCCGAAAATTACTGGACAAGTAGGTAGTGGTCTCTCGGCCGTTACGCGGACTTATGACCTATTTGATCAACCTCCATGCTTATAAATGTCATGTGTAATAAATTACTAATAGAGTTCAAGCCACCAAAGAAGTCACATGGAATTAATTAAATGCGATCTTATTTCTTCTGAGATAGAGGTGGGCCTCCGAGACTTTCTTTGAGGCAGAGGAGCTTCTCCTTCATATTGCATCTATTCGTTGGTCTGTCAGGCGGCCGAGTTGACTCACTAAGTATTTATTACACAACATGCCTATGTCTGCCTGCAGACGAGGTTTGCTCCCTCGCGCTTGATAATAGGTACTGTTTTGTCAATAAGTAGAAAACCATGGAGGGGTATATCCGCTATATTGCTCTCTTATATATTTTCTGGAATATCTGATCCAGGCCGTTGATTTTAGAGATAATCTAACCTTGTTAATTATATTACGGGAACATAGATATGATTGTTTTTACATTGTTACCATTAACGCAATTTCGCGGGGTATAGTGATCAAAATATATTTTGAATGTCTGCGAATAGTATGCGGGCATGCTTAGCATTGCTACAAACATGTCTATGTTTACCCAAAGTTTGTTCTGTTTGTAAAAGATTTATATTAATTGAAATGTGCTTGAACTGTTGTTATGTTATAGGCTGAAAAACCAGCTTTGTTACCTAAGAAATAAAAGACTGTATTTTTGAAAACAAAAAACGTTTCAATTATATTTGTAAAATATTATTTAACTTGGTTGTTGAGAATTTGTAAGGCTTTGTCGAGAGAATTAATTAAACGACCCCATTGTTCTTTGAAAAGGGCAGGTACTCGTGTTTCAGTAATTAGAAAAATATGGCTTCTTAAATCTTTTTGTTATCTATGGCGACTCCCATTCATTTTATAAACACGATTTTGTCTTAGATTACAAGTGGGGTCGAAAATCCTTTTTCTATTTTACGATGCGTAGGTAGAAAGCAGATTGAAAGTCAAAGTCATTTGTTTCGGCTCTAGAAGGGCACTTATAAAGGTTGAAGCTTCTGAAGTTATGGTTTAAGATATGTGTCTTATTGGTTATTCTTATGGTCCTTCGTACATACAAACCTACTTATGTAATTTAAAAAAATGAAGGAATTATATTTCATCTATTCAAAAGTATGGGACGCCAAGAATCCTAATTCTATGCAAAGCAAAGTACCTACTTACTAATCTCTGCGAAGTTATTTTTTTTACTTATGAGTTACACAAATTTGGGCGACGATTTGACGGAGAGGATTTAACATTAGAATCTCATACTACCAAACCAACGCTCTTTTCCTACAAAAAACTGCTCTAAAAAGAAACGAAAGAAGATATACTTTCGTAAGACAGAAATTAAAACAGCGAAAACAAGACTATACATAGAGTTGGGCAGATTATCGGTCTCACAAAAAGTATAAGGTTTGATGTCTCCTAAAACACAAGCGAATTCATTTTTCTATCCTTGAAATAAATTACAAAAGCCTTGTATAAACGACACGTGTAAGCTCCTTTAGTCTCGTCATTCAAATACACCTCCAAACATGTCACGAGCGTCTTGTTCGAATCTGGTATTTGCAACGACATCCAATTTTGAGAAGCCCATCTGCAGTGTGGGTTGTGGCAGCAATTAATCTCTCTAACGCGGCTCACGGCGTCTTGTAATAAATCTGTTGGATTACGCGGGCCTCTTTCGTAGCTCGCAAAATTTTCTGGAAGGAACTTTCCCAGTTTTATATTCTGAGAATAAATCTGGACAGAAGATATTGAGTGCTTGTTTGCTATTGGTGTTCATATTAGTATCATATTAGTATTTGATTCCACGGTTTTGGGTATTGAATCAACTTATATGTACCTAAAACAGAAGCGTCACAACAAGTGCTGCTCACATCCTGAGCACGGTGCGGAGGGAAAGCAGAGCTTAGTTACGGTCAGACTATATTATTATTCTTTAATCACCATTATTCGACAGATACCTCACGTCAAAGATGAAAAAAAGGTTTTCTACTTTGGACATATTCTAATTTGAAACGAAAATAAAATTTTACATCACCGAAAGATAAATGGTCCTACGCTTACCGAAACTATAAGTTTATTGTCACAAAAATGTCTAGGAATTTCTTGACATTGCAAATCTAAGTCAACAGCGAAATATCTAAGTAATGGCTTATGCGAGGATAGCTTGACGGTATGTAACAAGTACATGATATATTATCCAGCATTACGTCACGATGCACGCATACGAAATAGAAACGAAGGGCATAAATAAATTACCAATGTGAATGTGTTTCTACAGAAATGGACCTCGATTCATAATAGTGCTCGCCTGATATAAAACGCCTGTAAACCGTTACCGTAGCTTTTTGGCACAGGAATACCAGGTATATCACTCGTGCGTTGCTGATCCTGCAAAAATCTCTTCACACACTTCTTGAAGAACCATGCTGTAGGTACACCCTGTCTACAAACATCCAATGCATCTACATCTAATTTGGGAATCTGTCCTATCTATAAAATATAAATCCGAAATATTTTCAGGGCAGGTTCAGAACATTAAACCAAAAGTACATATTTCTCGTCATCTTTTGGGCTTAATGAAGATTTGGGCTTTGAGAATTTGGGCTTATATCCTAAATAATTAAGCTATTTAGTTAAGGAATTGTCAGATTCTTTAAGGTAGACCACACTCTCAGGATTCCAACGATCGGTCCCACGATGTTTTCCTTCACCGAAAGCTCAAGCTCATTCTAGGATTCGAAATTTCGAACCCATGACCTGACCGTTCGCTACGCCTTTCTGACACTAGGTACCTACTATAGCTATTATCTAAAAACGAAATTATATAATTCCAAAGACATCTACAACCGGCCATCATGGAAATCAGAATCTTCCCGCAACATGAAAAGTAGGAATGGATAATACTTAACAATTCTTGTGAAGGCGGATTGGTCGGAATTATGTATTATTATAGAAGTTAATAATATAGTACAAGCACCTGAGCTGAGCGGCATAGTTATGTAATAAAATTCATGGAGATTTAAATTCCTAGACACTTCAATTTGCATCGCATTCGATGTGCCCAGGCAATATGGAACACCGAGTAACTCAATGTATAAGAGATAATAATAAAAAAGAAAGAATAAAAATTCAAGGGAAAAGCTAAAATCATATCTCTTTGAGCCGCCATCCGACATTTTGATTGAATTGTCGTAAATCTATGTCATAATGTAATAGAAAGGTAGGTAGTTCAAAAAAAAAAAATTTAAGCTATTGTATAGCTTTTATCGCGGGCTTTGAGCGCGGCGACCGAATAAAGAAATTCCGTAACGAAAATAAAACCTAAGACGAGCTGCTCCAAAATCGGACGAATACGTAAGAAGCAGCTGTTTGTGAGAAAGTATATAGGTGTATAGGTATCTATTAATATCAAAGAATAAACTTGAATTAATATCAAAGAAAAAAAATACTGCATAAGGTCAGGTGGGGTAAGGGGGACTACGGGGGAAGGTAAAAAGTGGTCTGTAAATCTAGAACAATAGACTGTAGCTCTGTGATTTGTCGGTCGATAAAACAGTAATTAGGATTTAGTTACAAAACAAAAACAAAGATAGCGCTAGGTCTAATGAGTGCGCGACCTTGACAAAAACAAAAAGTCAGTTGGCGCGCTGCAAAATCACGAGTTGGAGGAGTATTTTTGTGTGACGAAACGTTATGTCCGAAGACTTCCAATATCGGTAAGTATTCTTATATACGTATTATTTTCACATTATGTATTTGAATTTGAGGAAACTACGCTATAAATAACAAAATTCAATGTGATTCAAAACATAACCTACAAAGTCATTACCGGGGTAACGGTAACTACCATAGCCGGGTCAAGTGGAACATATGTTTCCTTTTCCCGATGTCAGGGGTCGTCAACATTTTAAGATACAGGTATACTTACTTACAAAAATTTTGTACCTATTGATTCAAGCATCAGTTTTTTTATAACGAATAATTGTATTTCTTCTGATTACTTTCAGGTAATATGCTCCCTTCTTCAAGCTGTACCCTGAGTGTAAAGAATTTGCGTAAATAAACGCTTATTATCACGTTTGCGTTTACTAAAAAATTTTATGGAAGAAATTAGTTCCATGAGTATTCCGCGAGAGGCGCTGTGCCGATTCCCATAGAAAAATGTCGTAAACGCTAACGTAAAACTAACGATAGTAAGCGTTTTCTAACGTCAATTGTTTACACTCGGGGTACTGATTCCTATATAAGTAGTTAAGAGTTCAAGTAGTTTAGATTTAGATAAGTAAATACTTATATAATACTCCGATAAGTTGGAGTACAACTCCAACAAAAGTATTACCTACTATTGAGACTGAAATATGAGAGACTGTAATTTTACTGTTAATAAACAAAAATATAATAAAAAACCCGGCTTTCAGTTTTAGTTGACAACCCCTGTCTCAAGCTCATATGTTCCCCTTACCCCGTATTTCGATTTATGTAAATATTTTCTATTTTAAACCGTATTCAAATGGACTAAAGTTTTCATTTGATTGATGTTCTTTTTTTAATTTATTGTGCAGGATTAATCTGTACTAGCATTCATACTTTTAGATTTAATTTAAGTGTTTCCCTTACCCCAAAAACCGGAAAAGTGAAACAGCAGAACCAGCCTAAACGTTTTATAATTTTTCAGCTACATGCATTATGGCTAGCTTAAAAATTCATTCGATATTAGAAAGCCGACTTAAAAAAGTATATCTTGTGTCTGTCAAGATGATTACACGGCATTTAATAAAAAAATGAAGTATGTTTCCCTTACCCCACCTGACCTTAAATAAAAAATAGATAAATAATTATAATTGCATAAGTTGATAAAGAATGAATGAATGAATGATTGATTTATTTCGCTCGAATTGTGGTACATAAAAGGACTTAAATATAAATTAATAATGGTGCTCACTCTTCACCAGCAAGTGGTATGCAAAATTAACATCAAGTACATAATTAGATATATTAATTCAACAATTTCAACAGACAACAAAAAATAACAATAAATAATAGCTTTACCGCGGCCGTCCCCGAGTGCCACACGTATTTTTTTTAATTACTACTAATGTAGCTTACGGATTGTGCATTCTATGGAATGTCACCCGGTGGACTTTGAGCTTTAGTATGCTGTCGTGTTAGGTTTCATATCAAGTTACAAATGTTACACAAACAGTAAGCAAACAATACATCATTATATTTGCAGACTAAACATTGCATTACAACGACCGGACCGTCACTAATTTGCTGCGTAGGTCCTACCTACTATTGAATCAAAATAATCAGGCCAGCATTTGGACAAATAAATAAATAACTTGACAAGTATAAACACAGTCTATGTAACTCTTTACAGTCGGTAAATCGTGCGAGGCTTGAGGGGTGAGAAAGGGCGGTAGCGAGCCCAAGCTGCCATACAATCGCTTGGGAAGTTGGGACACAATGCAACAATGACGAATGCCTATACAAAGCGGCATGAGAATGAATGAATGTTTTTTTTCTTTTACGCAACAACAGATAACGGATTTACGTGATTTTTTGCATAGAGATAGTTTACATAGGCTGCATTTTATCACGAGAACGCAGTTGAAACCGCTCACCACTCGCTAGTATAAATTTAATTGGGATAATAGGATATAATTCTTTGACGCAACTTATCTTTTGAGGGTCGTGATGAATAATCACGGTTAATCACCGCGTGGGCAAGATAACTGAATGTCAAGAGGTATTTTTTGTTCATTACGACAGGAAAGTGACCCTCGGCTTATCAAATAATTAGGAATTTTGCCATCATAATGAGCCCATTGTTGGCGTCCTGGGCGCGACGGTAAACCCTTGATAGCTTTCAGGACTATAAAATCATTGTAATGATAACTTTTAATGTAACGCTGGCGGACGATAGGGAACTGGATAAGAATCAATGGTTTTGTTTTCGAAATCTTTATTACTCAGATATTTGCTTAAAATACCTGTATAATGATACAGACTGGACAGTATTTGAAATAATAGTTACACTAGTTTATAACTTTTCTTTGACCACAATCTCACTATGGTAAGCACACAAAGCCTAGATACAACTGGCGTGCAAGTGGAGCTGTCGGAACACCGGTGTGTTTTCCGTTTTTTAGGCGGGTACTACAAAGTACCCTACCACCGTGATATGGTTTCCTCACGATGTTTTCCTTCACCGAAAGCTCATAGTTCCGTAACAGTCATCATCATCATCATGGTGGCCTTTTGGTTATCCAATCTTGGATGTAGGCCTCTTCCCTCTTCTTCCACTCCTGTCGGTCTTGTGCCCGATTCATCCAGTCTCGGCCTCCGTGTCGTCGGATGTCCGTAACAGTATAACATCTTAAATTTCAGTAAAATGTCACATTCAACTTTTCAATGTATCTCAAAAGGTCTTTATTGCATTCTAAGCGTGGTACGGCAGTGTGCAGGCACGTCATCTAAAACTGAGCCACATTGTACCCAGCCTAGCTTATATTACCTGCACAGTGCACTCACGTACTCAACAATATATCAAACTATAGACATGAATATAGCGTGCCATTGTGCGCTGTCACAGAAAAATAAAAAGTGCGCTGTATTAAATCTACACTCAATCTTTGTGTTTATGGTTTTATGACTACAGATATAAAGAAAGAAAGAACAAAGAGAAACCATTTATTGACCCACAAAAAAGTATATTATGCATTATGTTGGTGTGATTCTCTTTCAGTAGTTCTGTCATAAAATCATTCACTTATTCGTTTGTGCAAGGCAGTAAATCAAAATTCATTGTGCCTGTGGAATAGTCACGATTCTATATTAGATATGTTATGTTAATCTTAACATTTTTCTTTTGCTCGCATGATACCGAAAACGTTTGATGTTGTGAGTAGGACCTAATAATATGTAAATATAGATAGGTACATACGTAAAAGCTATGATTAAAAATAATAATGTAAAAGTAAATTAATTGCCAAGGTCAAGCGTCATCCTTAAATTTTTGACCTACTTGAACCACCTCAATTTTGCTCGACAGAAATTGTGTTCCCTTTACCCCGTAACGTTTTATATCTTTTAAGTAAATACAGAGTTAAATAAAGAATGCTTTGTGCTTTGTGCACGATGTCGCCGAGTTTGCTAACAGGAACAAGTTTGGTTCACAAAGTATAGTTTGGGGACGTTGCATTAATATTCGGATCCCGGATCCCGGATCCCAAGCTACCGAGCTCCGTACCGAGTTACAAATATCTACAGGAAAACTTTGCAGGAATCCTTTGTATTCTCATGGAGCGGCATTTTATTTTATAAATGGATGTTCGTAGTGTCGTCGTAATTAAAAGAACCTAGAGTCCAAAGTCACAGTAACAAAGGGTATTGGAAGACAGCGCAGTGGCCAGACAACAGAATTTCGGAATCTTAAAATGACTTTTATGAATAGTAAGAAAAGTAGATACAACTCGTTCTAATATAATATCGTTATTGTCAAAGAATTTTGTTGAAACAATTTGAAAGCTGAATTTATGAAGATTGTGTGTTTATGCAAAAATAAATACGTTTATTATAATATCGAATAATAATTTGCACTAAAAAGTGAAAGCGCACAATAAATATGAAATTGCGCCTGTCAGAAAAATGTACTCATAAACATTGTTTCGCATGCAAATTGCTTGCTGAATTTGTGTAGGCGTTTAATAAATTGGAATTATAAATTGAGTTCAATTCGCAAATTTATTTAGGAGTTGCTACAAAAGTATTCGTAAAAGTAAATCTTATAATCTAAGTAATTAGGATGATTTAATGAGGTAGGTAGGAACTCTTTCTGTATCCAACGTACCTGCCTACGTATCTAATACT
The DNA here is from genome assembly GCA_951216915.1 of Tetheella fluctuosa. Taxonomy (NCBI): domain Eukaryota; kingdom Metazoa; phylum Arthropoda; class Insecta; order Lepidoptera; family Drepanidae; genus Tetheella; species Tetheella fluctuosa. The sequence continues at coordinate 9,959,905 of OX578229.1, read as the reverse complement.
AAATTTATGAAGTAAGTAGTTTACTATTGCAGTAGTATACTTTGGCTACCTAAGACTTAGGTACCATTATAATATATCTTAATATATAAATTTCTTCTGTACGTGTATTTGTCACCTAACTCCTCCTAAACGGCTGGACTGCTTTGGATGAAATTTTGTGTGTATATATGAGTGGGTCCCTGGATGGTTTGAAAATATAATTCGACCCGGTAGATGGCGTCGAGTTTGGACAGGACAACGTCTGTCGGGCCCGCTAGTATATTATAAGTATGTTACTAAGTCGAGAGACAGTATCTTTACAATATTTATTTGCTTCTTAGTTAATTAATAATTAATAGATAAATTTGCCAGCACAGTGTAGTGACATCAACGTTTGAAATCTTTATTTAAATTTGTTAGGTTTTTGAGGCAGCCTGAACCTGTTTTATTGGAGCCCTAAGGCTACTTTCATAGCCCTATTGGAATTAACTACAATACAGGGTGATTTTTTTATCACTGGCAATACTTGCAGGGATGGAAGTAGATTCTCATCGATGTGAACAACTTTTATTATGGGGCTAATTCTGATATCGCGTTAAATAAAACAGTCGCTTCATACATTTTGGTTGAGTAGGTATTGAACTTTTGTATGGAACAGCTGATAATTGTTTCATGATTTGAGCAAGTATTGCAAGTATTGCCATTTAAATAAATAAATATTGCCAGTAACTAAAAAATCACCCAGTACCTATATGATCTATCTACCTATATAAATAAAAATGAATCACCGAAATGTTTGTACGCGCATAACTTCCAAACGACTGCACCAAATTGGATAAATCTTTATTTTATGTATTCGTTATTGTCAGAAGAAGGTTTGTATAAAAGAAAATTTAAAAAATAGAACAGAATTTTTCTCGGGAACGCGGGTGAAACCGCGGGGGACAGCTAGTAATTTATAAATGGCAAAAATTCCACCATCGGTTTTGAGATCCCTCTGATTTATTCCAGGATCTATCTATCTATCTATCTATCTATGTGCGAAGTTTCATCCAGATCTATTCAGCCGTTTAGGTGTGATTAAGTCTCAAACATTCAAACATAAAATCACATACATAATACTAGCTTCCATCCCGCGGTCATCCGCGTTCCCGAGGGATCTTTTGGTTTCCCGGGATAAAAAGTATCCTATATGTTAATTCAGAATATATTTTATCTGTGTGCCAAATTTCATCCAAAATTTTGTACGTTCAGTCGTAGGTACTGGCGTGATTGAGTAACAACAAAACATCCATTATATATACTATCACTAACTGTGAAATCATGAAAAAATTATCAGCTGTTCCATACAAAAGTTCAATACCTACTCGACCAAAATGTATGAAGCAACCATATTATTTTACGCGATATCAGAGTTAGCCCTATAATAAAAGTTGTTCACATTGATGAGTACTTCCACCCCTGCAAGTATTGCCAGTGATAACAAAATCAACCTGTATACATCCATCCACCCACATTTATAAATAAAAAATATATACATTACATACTTGTATATATTTTTTTAATAATAAGTAGGATAGGATTAGTACGATTTAAGAGAGTATGTAATAAACATCCAAAAAATCTCGTATTTATAAAAAAATATGACAAGGAATATGTATACAGTATGGACGATCCCTAAAAGTTTAATTCCGTCATTTTACTACGTAAACGTAAACAAATTTTGGGAAATTAATGACCGCAAGCAGCTTATAAGCGATTCTCTTCGGAATTAAATACGAAGCCTACAGAATAGCACTCCAAATTATAATATTGATGATTTATAATTAAATTCTCTATACAATAAGCTTACCTACTTAAGATATTTTTATTTATTTATTTATTTAATTTTACAAGATTCACAGCATAACAGCCAAAAAGAATCACATTACATAATCCAAACTTAATTGCATTGTTACTTAGAGAGATTTAATTTATTTAATTTCCATTCATTTTATTCTGCTTCTTTTAGTTCGATTTAATTAACATTTAGTTCAATAAACTGACAGTCAGTAAGTTGAGGAAAGTTAAAGCCATTCTTGTGATTTGAAGATTATAATTGATGGAAAAACAACTTCTTTTTCGTATAGGAAATGAAGACTGATCTATTACTCAGTACATAACAGCAAAAAACGAGTATGAAGAACGTAGTACCTGGAATTAAAATTAAAAATGTTTTATAAAAAAACAAAATGAATAGAACATTATTTCTATATAATGCTATATAATATTCTATCAGTTAATAATTAATAGGTACTCAAAGTGGGTTATTGAACAGTTCTTACCAAACAATTGTCGATATTATTTTCTATTTACGAAACGTATATACCTAATGGTCGTTTTGCAATCCCCAACCCGTAGAGTATATATAGTTTATAAAAAATTGAAAAGATTCCCAGCACTATATCAAGCACAGAAGTCACAAGGAACTCTACCACACATAAGGATATTCTTATAGTTAAAATTCAACCCAACAAACTTTACTCTCCTCACTCTGGCCTCTACAAAAGTTTGCGACATTTCGGAACCCATAACGTACCGATATAAAGTTGCTATATGACAATGTCATAAGGCCAAACGCAGTCATGAACACTGGCACTTGACTCCGCTGGAGAGCCACCACGATGAGGACACGGAGATCACGGCAAGACGTGTTCAGCTCCCAGCCACAATGGAATATCGCTGTTGATACTAAAGATGCCTGGAAGTTATATAAGCGTTCATTTATTTTTATAGCTAGCATGCAGGTTCGCCTGATGGTAAGTGAGTAGGCGCCTATATAAGTATTAGCAATACCAGAGGGAATAGGTACCAATGTGTTGCCGACCTTTATAAATCCTAGAATGTAAGTGCAACTGGCAGAGCACATCAGATTTTTATTTTTCAATCTGTGCGTGAGTAAGGTTGCCAGAGCTCACAGGGGAAGGGGGTAGGGTTGGCAACGCGCGAGTGATACCCCTGGTGTTGCAAGCGTTCATAGGCTACAGTAACCATTTACCATCAGGTGGGCCGTATGCTTGTTTGCCGACAATGTATAAACATAAATGGTAGAATGCATTTGTATAAAACTTGACTCATAGATAGACCATACCCTGGAATAGCATAATAGGCTACTTTTTATCCCAGTAAAATGATCTTTCGGGAACGCAGGTGAAACCGCGAGGCATGCTAGTAGATGATAATTATACGTATTGCCAGGTCAGGTCTCTATACTACAGGACTTACTTCATGAGTAATATCTCCTGCAGCCATCATATAAATGCCAGTTATTATAATGAGACATAATATAAAAATTGAATTGGCAAGGAGATACGTAAGGTTTCGTTCTGCTACCTGAAATATGTAAAATTAAAATACAGTTTATACATCGTATACATTTTTTTGTTATTTTATTGTGGGGAAATTCTCATAGGTTACCCGACCACCCCGGGGGGAGCGGTCGGGCTATGCCGGACTTATACCGGCTAAAACCCCACGGTGGTCGCCATCTGCGCTGTAGAGGGGCTCGGGTTCTCGTACAGAATGTATACACGAGCCCCTCCAAACGCGGCGCTAGGATAGCCCGTCCCGGGGGAAGTGTGATACCTCCCCCCAGCACCCTCCCGGTGCTATCGCACGATGAGTCGCTAACTTAACTTAACTGGTGTCTGGTGGTCTTTTTGTCAAGGAAATTTTGTTCCAGGCCATTATTAAGTAATATGAGACAGGATGACAAGCAGTCAGATAGTCCAGCTAATGGTAAGTGGTCACGCCCATGGGCATTAGCAATACCAGAGGGATCATATCCTAATGGTCCACAATAGGAATTCATAATAATTTCTCTAAGTAAAAAGTATTCTAAAAATACCAATTAAGAACTTAGGTAATATAGACATTATTCATAAGCAGTACAGACGAGTCAAATGATAGCTTAATTAACTCGTTTGCTCTTGGGATCTCATTAAGTTCATCACCACTTTCTATGAAATTCTTTATAAAAATATGCCTTGCTAAGTTTCTTGCCAAAGTCTTCTCAGTCCATATGTATTCCGGACCGGTGGTAAAATCAGTTTTAACGTTCATAAGTGCCTTATTAGGGTCTAAACTGAATAAATGTGTTTGAGTTTGAGTTAAAGGAGAATCTTACCACTAGCTTGACCAGACACATAACGAGTAGTGCCACACTCTCAAAGATTTGGATGCTGTAAAAGATCCCCATTGTCACTTGAATATTTCTGGCGCACCTGAAATAAATAACAGCATCAATGATAATTCATTGATGATCAGAAAAGGTAGATATGTCATAAAAAGGTAAACTAAAAATATCTCCTTTACATATGACGTTTATTGTAAAATTCAATACTTATGGATAATAATGGTTTATAATATAATAAGAAGTCCTGACTGATTGACTGACGGTTGATTATCAATGCTGAGCGTAAACCGCTAGTCCTAGAAACACGACCTTTGGAGAGTTTTCCGAAATAGGGGATAGCGGGTGCAACCGCTTGCCGGAAAGCTATCTAGTGTAAATATCCTATACTTTAAACTACTTTAATTTATTTTCCAGTTTTGTTGTTGATGATGATGATTAGATTAGATACCTATTTAAATATCTTTGATGTTTGTTTTATTATTTTTTAACAAGGCAAGAGCAGCGGCCTAATACCTTAAATAAAGATTAAAATTAAACATAACTATATAAAGAAGAATTGATTAATGAATCAAATGACATGGTCATCATGAACCCTGCACATCCATTACCTACCATAAAGCATCTTCATGAAGTTGGATCCCAACAACAAAATTCCTCCTGAACTCCTCTTCCAATACCCTCTGTTTTTTTCCTTCAGGATTCATTAACTTCTTTCTCAAATCATCAAAATACAATTGCAAGAGCTTGAATCTATAACCCAGGAAAATTAAGGCGCCAAACGCTAATATATCGATTAGTAACATAATACTAACTATGTACCACCAGTGGAACTCAATGAAGAATCTGATGATATTTTCTAAGGTTCCCGTGTCCGTAGATTTTGGGTAAAAAGTAACTTCTATTCTTATTGGTGTACCTGTGAACGAAAAGACCACCTCTTTGTTAAGACATTGGCAACACCAGGGGATTTCCGACCCTGAAGAGCTCTTTTAACGCTTTTTTAGTTCTTCTGTTAACAAATATACTCCTCACCTTTATTCAGATGAGCTCTTATACCATCAACAGTTGACATCATGAGAGTCATGTAAGAAACAAAAGTCATTGTCACACCATTCCTGATGAACTGTTTCACACATTGTCTATCAAGCTCTAAGTTAGAGAATATCAGCCTGGTGTCTTCAAGAAATCTCTTCAAAACCATTGTAATCTGATCCCTCTTGATGTAAACGGCTATAATCTTAGCAGAAATCGATGGATGAGCCAGACTGAACAATAATAGATCATTTTTCTCCTCGTCGTTTAGATCTGAACGAAAATATGCTAGAAACTCATTGAAGATGATCATAAATATATAGCAATTGGATATAAAAGACCATATAGTGTATAATCTCTTATGAGTCACAGTACGTTGTTTTTTTTCATACCAACACTCCCCTAATCCAAAGTAGTATAGATATTTGCACAGCATTTTGAAGTAATATTTTTGAGGATACGTTTTTTTCAAGCCGTCCATGTCTGGAGTTGGTTTTAATTTGATTGAATAAAAGTCTTAGAAAAGCTCCAATATTAAATAGTCAAATTGGAGTTAAGAGTAAACGTTACACACACTACATGCTATCAACTACTCTTTTATTTGTTTTCAAAAACTAATTACGGGAAATAAATTCATTCAATTTTGAAATTTTTGAGGGTTTTGATGTCTTCTAAACATTATTTCTTAAACACCAAAGAACAATTGTATCGTCATTCAAACTCCTCTCTCACAGACAAGATCCCAGATCACAGAAATACCGTTCTAAAGTTACGTTTTGTTTAGAGCTTCTACTAGTCCGACTTTACCGGCATCTCCAATTAATTTTTGACAGGTAATCAGACCATTAAAAGTTCTTGAACCTTCTGAAGCTACATCGCTGCCATCCTTCCGTGGGCGCAAGAATTAGGTATTTTAACAAAATTGGCCGAAGCTTAATCCCAATTTGCTTGTAAAAGTTTTAATTGTTCGATACTTTTTAACTTCGTTACAGAACCCAATTAACAATTTGTTAATACGACAAATTACTTTGCTCAATTAGAAATTGTTACGACCGTATTGATTTTGTCACTTGTGCTGTCCCAGGTGGCCTAGCGATTTTAAATTGCCGAATAAAAATCGGGCAATCTGACTCAATTACCAAAACAAACATTTTTGAATAGGAACATTTTTGTTTGTTTGTGTAAAAATCTATACAAGCATATACTTACAAGATGTATATGTAGTACTAACTGTTACCCGCAGTTTCACCCCCGTTCCCGGTATAAAAAGTCACCTCAAGGATTGGGCAATCAAATGCGAATATATTTTTTCAAATACCACTGGTAAGTTTAGTGATTAGCGCGTTCAAACGAACCCTTTAGCTTTGTTATATGTATTAGTCTATCAAGATATTAGCCATGTGGTTCCCATAGGACATATTATGTACAAGCACTGTTTAATTTGGTATCTGAATACCTAATAGATAGTATACCTATCATAGTGGTAATATGCTTAGGTTTACAACTATACCAGGGGTCACCAAATGGCGGACCGCGGTCCGGATCCGGACCGCTGACCTATATTGTGCGGACCAAATTTTAACAAACAAAAATGAAAATATCATTCTATGGTACACATGGTTATTTCATTTAATCCGCCCACATCCAAACACAATAATTTGATATTTAGATAGTTACATTATAGTAGGATTTGTAGGAAAGGATCTAAGCTTAGTCGCCGGTCATCATCTACCAACCGGACCGCCATAATCTTTTATAATTTTTAAACGGACCCCTAATAAACCTAATTGGTGACCCCTGATCTATACTAATATTATAAAGCTGAAGAGTTTGTTTGTTTGGTTGGTTGAATGCGCTAATCTCAAGAACTACTGGTTCGAATTGAAAAAATTGTGTTGGATAGCCCATTTATCGAGGAAGGCTATATAGGTTACATTTTATCCCGGGGAAACATAAGATCCCTCGGAGACGCGGGTGAAACCGCGGGGCAGAAGGTATGAATAGACTCTCCACATAATTTAAGGGCCTCTATGAAACTAACTATGGAAGTAATTGGCATGCGTAGAGCACTTTATATTTATTCACCTCGTTTTTAGGCGAATCACATTTCTAGGTCACCGTATTCGTTATATAGATCTGTATCCAATTTGCAACACTTTACATTTACTTAAACCAAACAATTTTGAAGATATTTTGGCATCGCCTCAGACCCGCGGCCCACTTGGCCTTCATCCAGGATATTTCTACTCTTAAGATACAAATTCCAATGCTGAAAGTTTTAAATGAAAGATGGATCCGTTCACTTGGATAGGTATGTACCAAGTTTGCTAAGAAATAAATCCTTTGTTAGTACTAAATACATTGTTTTGGAACATTTATTATCGGGCCAAAATGTCGTACGATGATCACCTTATGTAAGCAGAGGCTTTTGTTTGACTATAATCTAACCCGAGATAAGTGATGATGTGGCCGAAGGTGATGATTAAAGTACACAGTGTATTAGAATAAGGGAAATGCCGTAAATTGCCGTAACACACCAGTAGCGCCTTGATCAGGGTAGACGGAAATTGTCTTTTGGCGTTCTTCAGTTGACGCTTTTACATTATATGAATTGTATTTCAGTTAATGATAAATAACTAATAATGTTTCTTTTTAAATGTCAACATTAATTGCAAAAATCAAATTTGGATTTTTTCTCGAAACAATTTTTCGCATTTTGGCGCCCCACACCAACTGGGGCCTACAGCGACTGTTCCACTCGCTCTACCAATATAAGGGTTTGTAAACAATTCATCACCCTTTTTTTCTTTGGGTTGTTGTTTGGGCGTTTGATTAACCATAATCTGACGATGATAAGTGAATGTGGTGATGTTGCTAAAGGTGGTTATCACATAAATATTAGAAAGTAACTTCTAAAGCATTATTCCATTACATTTAAACTTTTCCTTTAAAAAAATAAAAAAATATCGCTCGAAAAGCGAACGTCATAATCGAGCCACAAACCAATATGTCACGCTGCGTAGCATACGTCCACTGCACGAGTTTTGTTTGCCTTTTTGGTGGAAAAAACGGCAATATTTTTAAAACGAGCCGAAGCCGCACGTATGTCACATCTGTCATAGTTAAAGGTTTACAGTTGAGGACAATATAATATGTGCCCAAAAATAAAAAAATATTTTGTGAAGACGCATTTCATTTCTGAAAAAAAAATCAGCTCTATCGGAAATCGAAAAGTGTGTCCAATTTAACATCCAAGATTTTCTTACATAGTTAGCTAGTTAGTTACAGGTGAAGGTAATAAAAGTGTGTTAAAAAATAAGAAGAGACTTGCACAAAACAATATTGAAAAGCAAATAAAAACTGTGTATCTACGTAGCTCACTCCAGTTAAAAATCATTGCTTTATCTTTGTATAGACCCTTATAGTAATTTTGGTTCTGTTATAGCCAAAAGTATTGCAAAAAGCAACCTTATTATCATTCAATAAAAGTATTAAATAATTTTTCCGTCAAACACTTTTCTTGTCTTCAATTGCAAACTAACTGAACGCAACATTGGATAACGTAAATATAAAACTAACTATGTATCTATATGTTGTAGGATACGTTTGTTATTCTGTGTGACAGTTACTGTGTTACTGCGGAAAAACCTGTCAAAGTTATACTCACAATGAACGTTTTACATCTTACTGCATACTGACTATATTACCAATTATTACTTAACTTTTTCCAGTTGTGTTTGTTGTTGTGTTGTCGTTGTCGGTAACAACAGCTAGTTTAATTAATTATAAATGCGAAAGTTGGTTTGTCCTTTTTTCATGTAGTAGTTTATGAGCCAGAGAATGGGACATAAGCTGAGCGGAACGTGGGTGGTTTCACCGAAACGAAAGTTAGTTACAAATAAACACAAAATACTACTAAGTAACTAAGGATTAAAGTTTGCCTTTCAGTTGATGGCGAACAAGTAAATCTAAAAGAGGATTCTAAAGTCGATCATGTATATTCAGGTATTGTACACCAATACATTAAATATTAAGTTCAATGCACCGTCGAAAACGTTGGCCAAACTATTTGGTAAACTTGTGAACTGATGTTGCGTGACAGATGTTGGCTCAAAGTTACAGCCCCGACAATAATTTCAAACTCATTTATACTTGATAATATACACGATTCATTTCATTTAAATCATTCAATACCGTAGTATAGATATCAAGCATCAACCTTTTATAATAAAAAAGTTTGATTGATGATGATTGATGAATTAAATTTTAATTAATAGATAAAATAATTGTGTTTATATTTTCTCTATGTATGTGTTTGCTGGACACAAGATAACCCATAACGAGGGAGGGGGTAGGGGGGGGCTAAGGCTTGCTTTTCTTATCTGAAAAGTGAGTAACTCAACTTCATTAACTTTTATCTAGGTATATCTTTTATATACTGTATGGTACCTAACTTAGATACTGTCTGCTTTGACACAGGTCGTGGGTAATTACACCTAGACTCAAGACAAACAGACATGTTCATGCACACAAATGTCTGTCCTTTTATGTTGGTGGCATAGGCGATAAGAATTATTGGTATAGATATTGAACATCTGCTTTTATGTTTGTAGATTGGCGTTACCAGCTAAGTCTGATAACCTCTAAGTTATAATCTGCATGAAAACCTCCCTTAATATACTTGATACTTCAGTTTATAGCTCTACAAAGGTTTAAACTAACAATAGGCGATTAATAGCTTATTCTATTTAGTAATTTTCTTTGTTATACCAAACCTATGTTAAGTTATTGAACGTTTTACTGGCGTTAACACAATGTTGCGTTTTTTCTTGTCCATAAAAACCTGTTTCTAATTTTAGAAAAAGTTTTAAAATATACTATGAAACTTTTTCTTTATGCCATGTTATTTATTTATTTATTTATTTATTCAGGTTATATATTATTATCATTCCTTACATATCGAATTGCAACCGAGAGCGAATATGTCTGTATGTTCGCTATATTTATATATATAAAGACTAAACTACCACACGGATTTTGATGAAAATTGCTAAGAGATTATAAATTACTAATTTTAATCATAGAAAGTGAAAGTGTATATTAAACAACTCCAGTGCTATTACGTAAATTGATTGCAATCAGTTTCGATTTGAAACCGGTTAGATATAGAGTTTTCCTGATATTTTTTTACGTTCTGATAACGGCACATTCAATGCGCTACATTGGAAATGGAATCAGTTTCGACGACGTAATATTTATATCCACTTAGAGGTTGTTTCAATTTGAATTTGATTGCAACAAAATTAAGCCACCACACTAAGCCAATTAACCCATTTCAAAAAAAGAGGAGGTTCTATGTTCGACTGTATATATAGTTTTTTTTTAAATCATATGTCTCCGTGGCGCGGTAACGCCACCTCAAAACCGCGTGTAATTATGCTAAAACCCTTAAATTATTCTTCACAGGGTCTCGTTGTGAGGTCGACGTGGCATGACACGGGCTCTTGACCTTGACATGACAGCCCCAACGAATTAATTACACAACCTTTCATTAATCTTACTTGATGCGGATAAAATTGTGCTTAGACGGCGTAGCGGGTGTTGTGCTACAAAAAGCAACCTTTACATTCTAAATGAATTGTTCGAGATAAAGTTTTAGCGCTAGGAATCTCTACTTTACATAAATATCTAGACTTTAAGTGATGGTATCTGTAATATTTTGTTATTTAAGCTAAGTTTTAAACTTGTTTGAAGATTAATTCAACTAGTAATCTAGTCTATGATATTATTAACCGACTTCTTTTTACTTTGTAAGTTATGATGTGGCCGAAGGTAGGAAGCACACAATGACTAAAAAACTGGCTCTCAAGTGCAGCTTCCGGAATTCATCGGTAGGTATTTGGCGACAGATTTTCAATTTGAGAGTGGTAGCCAGCCACCGGGTACCCTACCACAGTTCTATGGTTTCTTCACAATTTTATCCTTTAACCAAAAGCTTATTAATTGTAGGATTCGAACCACTGACCTATCATCGCCTTAAATAGACAGATTTAGCTGTAAAAGATTATTTGTGTGCGCTTCCTATGTACATCGCTTATTATGAAATTGTGTTTAGACGAAAGGTGCAAAAATATGATTTATAATTTAATTGTAATACTCAGAGATATTAATTTGAATTTAATTAATAGTAAAGTATGTATCCATCTTTGTTTATTGAGTGGCTACAGAAAGAGACGGAAGAGAGATAATCATTAATTATAGTTAATTGATGTTTCTATTTTTATTTAAAATTTAAACTGGCTAATTGTTTACTCATAAATTGCTGGAGAGTCTATGCTTTAAATGATCCTACTATCTTATTAATATATAATTTTTTTTTTTGTGAATATGTCTCTTAGTCAATCAAGCCGTAATGGGTGGACGGATTTAGATGCATATCTTGGAATAAAAAAGATTTATAATTCAGTGGTTTTTTATGGATATTAGTAAAACCGCAGGGGGGTAAATACTAGCGGAATAAAATCTAAAATTAAACAATTTACAAAACTGATCATTGTGTTACATTCATTATCACTGAAAAAAAAAACCATAGATAAGTATTTGTTACAGCAAATCATTTTTAAAGCTTCAATTGTATTTGCTCTCTTCGAGTGTGCAACACTGAATCATATCAACAACAGATATGAATGGTTTCAGAAAACAACGCAACAGTACAGATTGTACCTAAAACCATATATTATGTGTTGGTTTTTAACTGTCTAGCCGCTGTTGGACATTATTATTTATGTATAAAGTTTAGAACGTATAAATGGCGTCATAAATCTGAGATAACATTTTCAAAACATGCCTATGGTTGTTAATATTTGTAACTAGCTTATGGCTTGTCTGATAATTGGAGTTTAAATTGTTATTTTGTTTCATAATAATTAAGATATAGTATTATTTACGGATTAATGTTTTTTTTCTCGTTATAAGCTCTATGTTATCATCATCATCATCTCAGCCGCAAGACGTCCACTGCTGGACATAGGCCTCCCCTAAGGATCTCCAATAGGACCGGTCTTGGACGATCTGCATCCAGCGTTTTCCGACTACCTTTACAAGGTCATCCGTCCACCTTGTAAGTGGACGTCTCACGCTGCGCTTGCCGGTTCGTTCCAGAACTTTTCGGCCCCATCGGCCGTGTATTTATCATAATTGCCCGTAGTCTCAGTGATACGTATAATAAAAAAAAAAATAACAACCCGAATTAATGTTGAATCATTTTATATCAAAAAAATCTTGTAAAAAAATAAACAACTTTAACGCGGTGTTTGTCTAACACTTTTTAAAATAAAAAGTAGTTCTCGGTAAAGAGTAAGAAATAGTGTCGCTCGGAATGTTCCCAGTTCTAAAACGGACAAGTCTACTGGGATGTAGTGCTGGAAAACAGCTGCATTGAGTCCCGAGAACTTTAACAGCTGTCCCGTGACACGCCGCGGGAATTTAAGCGAAATGCAAGTTTTTTATTCCGGGGTATAAAGTTGAACAGAGGTCACTTATACTGAATATCTCAAGGTATTCCTAGGTCTTTTATATATACTAGAAGTTGTCTGTGGTCTAAATTCGACCATAATTAAACAAAAGAGTATATAAAAATCACTTCACTCGTATACGAACTCATTTCTTTAAGTCGCGTTATCGATAAAGCACTGACAGTGGTGACATGTGTGTGTGTGTGTGTGTGTGAATGTGTGTGGGTGTGTGAATGTGTGTGTGTGTGTGTGTGTGTGAATGTGTGTGTGTGTGTGTGTGCGTGTGTGTGTAGGTTAGTGAGATTCTACTGTACATATTTCTGGTTACTTTCTCGTATCATAGATACATATTTTTGGCCGGTAATTAATCATTAATAAAACATACAATATAAAGAAAACTAGGTACACATATTTGTTTATTACTATAATATATTTAAAACAATATAATATACTAATCTAATCCATAAACTAACAAAACTAAAGTATGACAGTTCATTGATCTCCAGTCTATAATTGGGAATTTGATAAAATATAAAATATATCAATCTTAACGCAGCCATGTTGGCTACCATTTTACAAAATGGCCGTCAAATTTCGATAGCGACGTGTTTACGACGGTAAATACCGTAGTGCACTCATAAAATTCACTCTTATCGTATCGATATCTGCGATGTAACCAGACAATTGTTATTTGTTTAAATTATACAGCGTTAGGGGATTTAGGGGATCGACTCATCAATATAAACAACTTTTATTATGGGACCAGCTATGAAATCTCGAAAAAATAGACAACTTTTCATACTAAAAGTCAACCTTGCTTAATCAAAGTGTTTGAAAAGTTTTTTTTTCAAGATTTCAGGGTTGGTCAAATAATAAAAGTTGTTTATATTAATGAGTACTTCGACCCCCTAAAGCACTGCCGTGGAGTTGCAAATAGCCCTGTAGATGTAACAATGTCCTGTGGGATTTCATTTGTGCATTTCTAGGGTTAAAACCTAAGCCTCCTTATTTATGGCGATGATAGCTCAGTGGTAGTGACGTCCGACGCCGCGGCGAAGGTCGTGGGTTCGAATCCTACAATGAGCTTGAGCTTTTGGTGAAGGAAAATATCGTGAGGAAACCATAGCACGGTGGTAGGGTACTTCGTAGTACCCGCCTGGCTGGCTACCACCCTCAAGTTGAAAATCTGTCGCCAAACACCTATTGGTGTGTTCCGGCAGCGGCACTTGAGAGCCAGATCCTTCTAGGCTTTGTGTGCTCACCACCTTCGGCCACATCATCACCTACCATAGTGAGATTGTGGTCAAACACAAGCCTATACAAAGTAAAAAAAAAAAAAAATGGTTTAAAGTAATTTGATAATTGAGATTGGATAATCAGTTGACCATGACGTTTGTCATTCATTATGTTCAAAGCGAATCCCAAATATTAATATTACAAATCCTCGCTACAAACAACAATTTTTTAACAACATACTCAGTAAACAAACTGCACAAAACTTTCAAGTATAGTTTTGTTAATATTCCGCGTACGTTTCCAAATGGTTTGCATTTTGTCGGCTAAGCTCGTGTTATCTAGTGTTGTTGCGGATATCCCGCGACACGGTCGGTGACCGCGCGGCGGATACGGACCGCTTGGCCCCTACCACATGACCACTGGAATCTGAACCGGGGGTCGTTTGTACGGGACTAGCGAGTGCGATCGTGGACGTTTGTTGGTAATGGCCATTTATACATGCACCAAAAATTACTATGGTTTTTTCAAGTGTCGGGAATTTATTGTTTCTTTTCATTCATAAAGGTTGCCTGGAAGAGATTGCTTAAGCAATAAGGCCGCCTAAATTGTATTCTCTTTCTTAATTTTATATGTCTATACTTTTCCTGTATGGAGATTACAATAAAGAATATTTCATTCATTCATTCATCACATGCTTTCACTGGCCTTGCAGCTTGCAGTGTATTGCTTGACTGTCGAATTATCTATCACTTCTGTGCCAATATTTATTGATAGTAAAATAATAGTAAGTAGTACCTACCACGGAATAGGTAAATAAGGATGAATAAGAATCATTCATTCACCGCGTTTAGTGCGCTTCGTACTACTTCGGAGAACAGAGCTCTGCTTTATAATGCCGTGTTGTGCAATCATAAACATGACCAATGACTGTTAAGTTATGTATGTATTGCAAGTATGACATGTCGTGTAAGTGTGTGCAACCGGCGACAGCGGTTCTAGTACAAAAGTTCCTCAAAGGCCTTTCCAACCTTATTTACCTATTCCGTGGTACCTACTCTCCTATTGACAAACAGTCTGTATGTAACTCGCATGTTAGTGATACAACATGGGGTTACGACTTTATAAACCTAGGTACAAGCAAAATTTGAATGGATATAGATGTTTGGTTTTGAAAAGAGTAATTACTAAGTTTCTTGTCGGCTCTTCTCAGCAAAAACAACCATCTGAAACGAGCGTTAGAGTCAGACTATTCATGCTTGTTAAGGTCATACTTTCTGAGAAGAAGACGTTCCGTAGACAATTTAAAAAAAATTAGAAGTTTATACTCAGAATTCGACGTTATTTGTATCGGGTAACAGACACATAGTAGAGGCATATGGATGAGTTTAGAACTCATCGTTCTGAGTGGAGCGTGAAAAGGCGCTTAAGCGAAACTCTGCCGACCGACGCAATCTTACAAACTCGTACTTGTGTTGGCGAAATGTGCAACTTTCCATGTCATTGTGTTAAATAAGTACGCATTTAAAAATTGATGCATTTAAACTATTTTATGAAATTGTAATAAAAAAGTGATATAAAATATGGCTTTTTTTTTGTCGTAGACATGTCAACATGTAGCAGCACACACGGCCTAGATAGAACTGGCTCTCAAGTGCAGCTGTCTTAACCAACCAGTAAGTTTTCAGCTACCATCCTCTAGGGTGGCAACCAGCCAGCCGGCCGGATACTTCTAAGTTTTCCTTCACTGAATGCTGATTGAGTCATTGTAGGATTTGAGCTCACTACCACTGCACTATTATTTTTAAATTTCAATTAACAATATATGTGAAAGTCCCATTAAAATCGGATTAGCCGTTTCCATGATAACCTAATCCATCATTTACAGATGTCAAAAATGCATTTTCTATGCAGCCGCACTGTAGTAAGGAAACCTTAGAGATGATAACATTAGAAAGATATTACTATAATATCTTATTTATACGGAGAATGTTTGTTCTATAAACGATATCTTATAGCGGATAGTGCATTACATGGTTGGTCCAGTATTTACTGAGGCAAATGGAACCGGCAGCGGTGAGTGTGACTCTCCATTCATGTAAATATTACTTTTAATCCATTGAGGCATGTGAAATATTTCAAAGAGAGAAATTTATTTCACTATTTTCGTAATACCAAAAGTCTTAAGAGTTGTGTTAGCAATAAATAAAACTACAGTGTGATATTAAAAATATATAGTAAAATAAAATATTAGCATAAAAAAGCGTTCATAAATTTTATATAATTGATGTTTGTACTTTGTTATTTTGTTGTTAATAAAAAAAAAACTATTTTAGATTGTATTATCATAAATAATAATTATTTTAGTTTATAAACAAATTTGTCAATTTAAATATAATAGTACATTATGATATAAGTGCGGTAAGTTGAAAATTACAGCCGAGGCGATATTGCTGTAATTATCAAAGCACACGTATGTCATACGACGCTTTATAACATATTTGCGAGGAAATAAATAAAACTCGGACTTTCTTAATTAAACGAATAAATCTTTTATTCATCATTACTTGACGGCATTTTCAAATAAAAACAATACAGCGAAAAGAAAAAGCGCGCGGAATAATTTTTACTTGTTCACAAATTAGCGATGCGCGCGCATCAGCGCTTTTTTTTAAGGCAAAGGTACAAAAACAGCCAGTGAATAAAAGAAATTAATATTTTTGTGTTTTGTTACAGATACATGGTTGTCATTTATGGTCAAAATTAATTAAATTAAAGAATTAAATGTTTATTTATTTAATTTTATCTCCCAAAGTTAATTTTATTCATAAAATGTTGACCACTTTTCTGACATAAAAACTCTTTGCTAAGATTTTAAAAAGTACCGTTCGTTTTAGATCATCTTGTTTATATTACAATTACGCACAAGTACGTAATGAGATACATTACGATATTGAAATTGGTGAAATAAGAGACCCTTTACGAGCAAATGTGTTATAAATTATTTATAATAATTACATCATATACATAGGCTTTTTTGTAAGTCGTATAGGTCCTTCATCATCTTGCCGGTTAACCAAATTAAACCGTGGCTCCCTCAGATGGCTAATGAAAGAAAGACAATTTAATATGAAAAAACCGACCATTATCTATAAAAACGGCAAAAAATCGCGTTTGTTGTATGGGAGCCCCCCTTAAATATTTATTTTATTTTGTTTTTAGTATTTGTTGTTATAGCGGCAACAGAAATACATAATTTGTGAAAATTTCAACTGTCTAGCTATCGCGGTTCTTGAGATACAGCCTGGTGACAGACAGACGGATAGACAGACGGACGGACAGACAGCGAAGTCTTAGTAATAGGGTCCCGCTTTACCCTTTGGGTACGGAACCCTAAAAAATGACAAATATTAAATAGCCTAGCCGATGTCTATATTTGATTACATATTGGTACGTATAGACTAAGGGAGTCTTTATGAACGAAAGAGTTTGACCGTGAATGTAAAGAGAGCCTTGGTCCGCTCTAGTACGCTTGATCTGAACACGCCATTAGGAAAGTGCTAATCTTGACAATCGTATACACGTAGTTATTTTATTTCGTAGCAAATATCTTGTTAGCTACGACACAAGACAATGTTCATCGTTTTCTAGAGATTCCAACCTCTTTTGTAGTACTCGTAGCAAGACCGTAGCAAATAACAACTAAGACGTAGCAAACAGTACAATCTTTATACAGGGTGATTTTGTTATCACTGGCAATACTTGCAGGGGTGGAAGTACTCATCAATGTGAACAACTTTTATTATAGGGCTAACTCTGATATCGCGTAAAATAATATGGTTGCTTCATACATTTTGGTCGAGTAGGTATTGAACTTTTATATGGAACAGCTGATAATTTTTTCATGATTTCACAGTTAGTCCCATAATAAAAGTTGTTCATTTTGATGAGTACTTCCACCCTTGCAAGTATTGCCAGTTATAACAAAATCACCCAGTATACGACATAAAAACCCATTAGTGTTCAATATTGATGTATGTAATTTATCATAAATACAAAATAATAAAAAGATTATTCAAAAATATAGTTTAATCATCTCATCATCATCATCATCATCTCAGCCGCAAGACGTCCACTGCTGGACATAGGCCTCCTCTAAAGATCTCCAATAGGACCGGTCTTGGGCGGCCTGTATCCAGCGTACAACACCATTTATTCTGCTCTAAATAAACACAGAAGAACTGGGTCCAGTTTTAATACAGCCTGTCCGGCGACAAATCGGACCGGACCGGACAGATGAGGCCGGCGTTTGTTTACACTGTTATTTGCTTTTGAAACATTGATGAAAACGCGACAACTTATGTTTGTGTTAATTGCATGTCTATTGTTTTAAAAATTCAATTCAATATTATTTATATTATATGGTTTATTTTGATAAAATTCCATAATGAATCAATAGTCAGATTTATCGAAACATAATTTTGGAGAAGTATGAATGTATGAATGAATTTATTGATTCCTAGACCCAAGTTTATTTATTTTCTATTTAAAAGAAATACAGTACACAAAACTAGGCAGGACAAAACAAACAATTAGAAATACTTAGAGGATCATTAACGAGGTATATAAAGTAAAACATAATGGGTAACAGACACATATAAACACAAGTCATTATATTAGTCGTTAAATAGCATATTGTGAGTCAATACACGATAGTTCTTTCTTTCACAGCAGTATTAATTAGTGATTTATTCATAAAGCCTCACACACTCGTCGCTTGCAATCTGAATGTATCTCTACTATATCGCTTGCCGTTGTCAAAGCGAGTACTGGTACATTGATTGCGAGAGTGCACCGGATTTCAACGCCCAGTGTGCACTGTGTAACTCACGCCTAGTTGCATTGTTTCATATTGCATTGTTGTAACCTGCACAGAGACATTGAGTGTTGTAGCTGTAATACAGGTTGAGAAAATTCTCAATTGTTACACAACCTTTGGGGCTATCCATAAATTACGTCACTTGTCCTCGATTGTGTTAATGTGTGTGCTGTTGATGTACCTTTTTGAATAAATAAAAAAGAATTTAAAAAAATATATAATGCTAGTAATTTTTCCTATAAGGTAGGCAGAGGTATTAAATTGTTAACTCTCCCTTAAAACGTAATAAAATAATTTATCCTTGTTTCATGTAAACTTTTCACCTCAAACATTTTAGTACCACTAAGGTCGGTTTAGGGAGTAGGGGATGGGTTCGATTTTCACCCTGAACAAACATTCGGGTTTTAACTTTGACGTTGTCGTGTGTCAAAAGAAATGTCCCGTGATATTATTATTTTATTTTTGACTACTTTACGCTCATGGCGTCACTCGCGCAATTCCGTTCTGTGGTTTCGGAGATGAGCGTATTCAAAGATATTCAACGATATAACCACAGACATAACTATCCTATGACGATATACCATGAAACCGTCGTGGGTTCGAATCCTACGAAGAGCTTCAGCTTTCAATTTCAGAAATACTAGGGACTGCTTATTACAAGGCCTAGAAAATAACTGGCGTTATAATAAATATACTTATAACTTTTAGTTAAATAATACAAAATCAAACACCTACCGGTGTGTTTCAACAGCTGCACTTGTGAGCCAGTTCCTTCTCTATTTTATGTGCTTAACACCTTCAGCCACATAATCACTTACAGAAAAAAAAATGATTAAATAATAATCGAGCTTAAAACAATCCATTGGTCCATATGATTATTAAACGAACCTTAAATATTTTATACAGCTAAAAGCATTTCGTGAAACTAACAGCAATAAAATATTACTTTATTAATAAAAGCGTGTTAAAAAGCAAGCTAATTAATATTTGAAATATTTTAATATTCTTTTAGCGCCCTATTCAATCATTTCAGGTATTCCAAGAAACATTTCAGCTTTTTAATTACTAAAAATATTTATAATTTCCGTGCCATTATAAAGCCGTTCCGATTTGATGGCAAAAAATTACATTATTAAAATGAAATGGAGGACTTTGGGAATGAATTTCACGATTAAAATTTCGAAATAGCCAATTTGTCTGTTAAAATAAATATTCGGTAGCTCACAGCTTCCAATATTTTTCATCGTTTTGACAAGTTATTTAAATTTTGTCTTTGGATTCCTTAAGAACTTATTATATACTAAATATTTTTTGTAGTAAATAATTGTGGCTGTTTGTTTGTAACTTATACATTCCTATACCATTTTTCCAATTGTGATGTTATACTTATTGGTTAGCTATAACTAACCAATAAGTAACCAGTAAGTTACAAAAAGTTTCTGATAGAAAATTTGGTAAAAAAAAAACCCACAGACACGCTGGTTCTAGTTTATGTATAGATACATTATTAACTCTAATCCCTCAATACTGTATAGTTTTACAAAATTTCTGAGTAAAACCACATGTTTAAGTCTGAGTAGCCGAAAATATTTACTCGCAGGGAATGTAATTATCTACCAAGCTCTGGATCTCATCCCGGAATACTCGCGATTAGATTAGATGGACGACAGAAGCCGGCGGCTATGAAACGACACTTTTGATGAGCCTCGCAATTCACAAATAAATGTCACCAGAGACAACTAATGTATCTTTGTGAAAAACATTTATAGATTAAATTTTGGCTTCTTTATAGATATTACAAGGTTTCGCCCTGCGGTTTCGCTCACGTTCTCGGGATTAAAAGTAGCCTATGTCTCTCTATGGACTTATAAACCATTATAATCTCTATGCAAAAATCACGTCGATCTATTATTTCGCCAACTGCGTGAAACAAGGACAAACCGGCTGTAATGTTTTTCTCATTAATTTATTTTATTTCTAATGCATATTATATTACAAAAATATTAGCAATCCTTCTCCATATAAACGTTACCTGTGCCAAATTTCATACTCTTCCATCAGCGTAATTTTCGTAAAAAGGCTTGCAATTAATTTTATGAAAATAATATCACAGTCTATGTAACTCTTACAGTCGGCCAACGGACACGTCTAGACAGAGCAAACATGCGGTGTTTGCGGGGTGAGAGAGAGGCGGTAGCGAGCCCAAGCTGCCATACACTCGCTTGGGAAACAATGCAGCAGTTTTTTACGCTGTGATAATAGTGATAGGGAAGGGATACTAGCTAATCCCCGACAATGCCCCTTTTTTTGTCAGAAACCATCGCGGTCCCACAACAACTCACCAAAGTTCCATCGAAATCCGATGATTGGTATAGATAGGAGTAGGGTTACCAGGTCTTAAAACCGAAAAGCTTTTTTTTTAATCATTTACCACACAATATTAAATTCTCATGAAACAACAATAAAATTGAGTTAATGAGTCTTTATTACTAATCATTCAATATTCATTAAAATATTAATTTCAATAATTGCAAAAAGGTCCATTTTAAAAAGCCTAATAAAAGCCGGACAGGCTGGACACCGTCTAATTTGGCCGGACACGCAACCAAAAAGCCTGACTGTGTCCGGCTTTATCCGGACGCTTGGCAACCCTAGATAGGAGCGATACGTTACAAACAAACAGACAAATAAACATTAATTTTTAACCGACTTTAAAAAAAGGAGGAGGTTCTCAATTCGGTTGTATTTTTTTTATAAAATACATTTTGGGTTTTTGGGCTTATCTTTGGTTTTACGAGGCCTAGGATATAGGATAGTCCAGAAAGTGCCTTGAAAATCAATAGGCTTTATGAGTTGAAAAACAGACGCTAGAAGTGAGTTCCACTTCATTGCTGGAACGAATAAGATATTGTGTTAGTGCGGGATGTCAGCAACGTGTGAGTGGAAAATTTCCCGGCGTTTTGTGGTTCGTTGGATAAATAAAGATGGAGGAATGACAGTGAACAATTGTAGTGCAAAATAAAACGTGAAGGTTTCCAAGTCAATTGTGAATTTGCATCTAGTCAGCCATTTTGAATTTAAATCCAACCTTACTTTGCAGAAATAAAATATAGTTTTATTTTATTTACGTTGTATAGGCTTGAAGACCGTTATCTTACTGTGGTAACTGTGTTGCTAATATAATATATCTAGTATACGCAAAAAGCTTATTATAAAACCGGCCAAGTGCGAGTCCGACTCGCGCACGAAGGGTTCCGTACTGTCTAACTATCACGGTTAATGAGATACAGCCTGGTGACAGACGGACAGACAGACGGACGGACAGCGGAGTCTTAGTAATAGGGCCCCATTTTACCCTTAGGGTACGGTACCCTAAAGATGATTTTTATTTATTTATTTATTTAGTTCCCGGCATGCCTCTGTTTTTCTATAATCACAAACACAAAAAATCAAATTAAACTTACATCGTATTCGAAAGAATGATACATTAGTTACAAAACAAACGAAAAGGCAGACAAACATTGATTTGTATACATAAAGATTAATTCTATTAATTTACTTTTCATATTTTTAGCGACGAAAGGTTTTCATTTATAACAGCATCCCCTTTTAACTATAAAATAAATTATTGATACTGCAAAGTGTGAAGTGAAGTCGATTCATGGTAAAGTGGGCGTGCAATTAGCGGGCTCCTGAAGTGTGCACGTGAGGTTTTATTGTGAAGCTCCTGTGAGGCGCACGTGGTTTCTTATACGTGATTGTGGCTACAGCATTATATTAAATTTATCTATGGAGGTTTAACCCTAGATTAAAGAGCATTTGATTGTGTACTTTATTTTCGATGGACCAGAACAGACATTTGTGTGCATGAAAGTGTAAGTAACTTCAAAGTATTTATTTAGAAGAAAATAAGTATTTATAGTATATCAATATTCCATGTTATCGAAATTTAAAAAAAAGTAACTAACTAAATATAAATAAATAAATAATAAAATAAATATTCTGGGACATTCCTCACACACGGCCATCTGACCCCAAACTAAGCAGAGCTTGTACTATGGAAGCCAGATAACTGATATACTACATATACTACTTTTCTTTTGTAAATACATACATATATAGATAATAACACCCAGACTCAGAACAAACAGACATGTTCATGCACACAAATGTTTGTCCTGTGTGGGAATCGAACCCACGACCTGCGGCGTGATAGATAGGGTATCTTACCAACCACGCCAACCGGCCCGTCACTAAACAATTAGATCGCCACCAACAGGCAGGGTTCCCAAAAAGCTGGCGACTTTACCTCGTTGAGTTGTGAGACTAATTCGTTGCCCGAGATAAGTTTCAGCTCTTTAGTCACCTATTATATCAATAAGGCGTCTGGACATCACCTTAAAATTAATAAGTAACAGAATACAACATCTTAACACATTAGAGTATCTAAAAAATATTATAACACCAAACCAAACACAGGAAGAGAAAAATAAAACTCACATTGGCTCAAACAATACTACATACTAAAATAGATATAACAAAATAGTGTACGCTGATACCAACAACCGCCCTCCACCCGCCGCTTAGTCTAGGCAAAAAATCAGCTCTATAGGTAAATAATGTATTTATTTTCAAACAATTAAAACTATAAAGCAAATAAAATTAAATTACAGGTACAACATAAAACAAATAAATAAAAATACCTACTTACTAAAATAAATATTACCTGCCCCAAGCATTATACATAGGAGCATGTAAGGCCCTCCATTGCCTCGGGAAAGGCCCATCCGACCTGTCGGCAACTACTGCTAAGAGGCTGTTGTCGCTGTCCCGCACCCTACGCGCTATCGAAGTCGCCCTTTTACGTGTACGTGTACCTCGGCGAACATTCCTGAAGCGCAACGCGTTATTGTATTGAACGCGGAGAGCGCTGTAAGACTTAGGTAAAGAGATAGTCTAGGCCGATAGCAATACATAAGCAAGTGAAAACATAAATTATGTTAATCGATTATAAATCTTTTATCATTAGTGCAGGATTCAATTTCAATTGATTGACGTTCTTATAATATGGACGTTAGGACCTTAAAGTGTTATTTGCTGTTTTATGGTTAAATCAAAACCACAGCCATGACAATCGATACTAGAGAATAGGTTTAATGGCCTTTACTTGTAGATGTCGATCCATTACGACACATCCTGTCAGCTCTAATTTGTGTGATAGGTACTGTGGCTGCTTCCTTGTTTATATTCATACCCTTAATACATGAGATGTTAAAGCAAATCTATTAAAACTTAACTATATTTACCGTCATATAACAAAAAGATTTAAAATGATTTGATTTAAACCATCTCACGTAGGCTTTAGTTTGATAGAGGTAGTCTTTCAATGCCTAGCAACGTTTAAAAATTTTGATTCGTACGTTTCTGACATTCCGAACATTGACAACTTCAGTAGAATGCGAACAGCAATGGATTGGAACTTGCTTCCGGCGTGTGTTTGGTGTCTTCTACAACGAAGGGAGTTTCAAGGCCAGAGTGGATTAGTTTCTTCTGGGTATGCTCCATCTGAGCCTTTGTCTTCTTCCTTTATGGGCGGGTCAGTGACCAAACGCAAGCCCATATAATATTTAAAACAAAGTTTTCTCACAATAGACTTAGGTACCTATAAAAGAAAGAAAGAAAAATATTTATTCCTACATACACACAAAATTACAGAGATTATACAGACAAATAAAAACAAAAATTATAAGATTCTGACCAGGCAAAAATTTCGAGATGGCTTGTTTTGGGAATCTAACTAGGTTTGTCATGAACAACTTTTAGTGAGAGACCAACTCTGAAATCACTAAAACAACTTCAAACTTTTCATAGGTCCAGCTTGCTCGATAAAAAATGAAAAGATTTTTGAAGTGAAAACTTCATTAGCCGCGTTGAGCGTTTTTGGAGGGGAAAAACTTATAGGTTCGCGTCACCGACATGCTCATGCTAATAGTTTTCACTTCTATCGGCAGTCCCTATGACTGCCTTTTTTTTTTTTAAATTTCCTATGTCAAAGATGGTCCCATAGCAAAGGATATTCCACATGACGAACTAAACATAGGTTTTGCGAGTAATGTGTCCCTTTTTAACGCAGTAATAATCCTAACTAATATTATAAATGCGAAAGTGACTTTGTTTGTTAGTTTGTTTGTTTGTTTCCTTTTCACGCTTAAACCGCTGAACCGATCGCGATGAAATTTGATTTGCAGATATTCTATGGTATGGAGAAGGACATAGGCTACTTTTAATCTCGGGAAAACATAAGATCCCTGGGGAACGTGGGTGAAAACGCGGGGCGGACGCTAGTTAGTAATATTCTTTGCCATATCATCGGTGTCTTGAAAGAAACGTCAAACTATTATTATGAGGGTTGCTATGGTATTATAACCTCTATAAACTAAACAGTAGTTTGCTATTAGTTGTAAAGGCTAATGGTTTAATGTATTATTTTATTACACTTACCTTTGGAAAACCCTTTTGTTATGCGGTGTTTTGGTGTATATTATCCTGAATAGTTAAAAGTTATATGGGTATTTACGCTTCATCCATAACAGCATCTATGTAGATCTCAGTTAAACTTCTTCTTGTGTATATAGAAAAGGAAAAGGTGACTGACTGACTGATCTATCAACGCACAGCTCAAACCACTGGACGGATCGGGCTAAAATTTGGCAATCAGATAGCTATTATGAATGTAGGCATCCGTTAAGTAAGGATTTTTGAAAATTCCATTCCTAAGGGGGTAAAATAGGGGTTCGCGGGTGAAACCGCGGGGCGGTAAGCTAGTAATAATAATAAAGATCTCAGTTGCCCCCAATCAAAGACTAACCGCTCCGATAAAAGAATTTGAAAAACCATTTATTTTTTATTAGTAAAAAATATACTTAGATGGTACTGTAAGGCCCTTTTTACTTTGGCTAGACTTTTGTTTGACCACAATATCATGCTAAGTGTTGGTGTGACGGTGGTACGCACACAATAGAAGGGAACTGCCTCCCCAGTACAACTGCTGGAACAAACTGGTAGGCGCTTAATAAACCTTTGTAAACGGTAAAATATTTTAATGGTGAATGCGCGCTGTCACGTTTTTCTCTGTTTCTTTCGGTGCCTAGACTAAATGGATGTCGACTATTGTCTTCGTTAGTAGAAAGCATTTTTTATATGGGGTTGACACATGAGATCCAAACTGTCACATGATTAGTTATCAGATTGTCGTCAGCCATCTTGTACTTGCCGCGGCATCGTGGGTTTGTCAAAAGCAAAGAGAATCCAGTGATGTAAAAGTCGTATAACAAAATTGTAACCTACTACATAAAAATATCTAGCCATTTATTCCTTAACAAAACTTTAACTTAATTGAGGCAATATCTTTAAGCAACCTTAAATCATTACGGCAGGGCTTTATTTAATTTATACGTTCCACTTTACGGTAAGAACCGCTGCTTAATGGATGGCTCGAGATGGAGGAACTGGCGGATGAAGATCTAAATTAGTGCTTCAGACGATGTCGTTTATTGTGAGTTTGTATATGGGTATGCTAACGTACTATGCTGCATGTATATGTTTACATGTTTGGATTTGCATGAAATTTGGCACACATATAGAATATATTTTGGATTAACATATATGATACTTTTTATCCCGGGAAAACATAAGATCCCTCGGGAACACGGGTGAAAACGCAGGGCGGAAGCTAGTATGTAATAAATTACCTTTTATGGAAGACTCTTAACTGTGGGTCGAAACCGAATTTTTGACCAGTTCCACCCAACCTATTGAGCTGAAATTTTGCGTACACTTTAGGTAGTGGTGGCAATACAAAACTAAAATACAAAAAAAAACACATTTAATAAAAAAAAAAAAGGTTATTTTACGGAATGTTACGGAGCTCTCTCCACACGAATTCGGCTCGCACTTGATCGGCTTTTTTATGGATTAAAAATCAAATAATTCTTAAAATTAGTTAAATACACATGAGCTAATGATATAGACCAACGCCTTAATTAACTTTTTTTTTATTTTTATATGAACATTAATTTATAATAACGAAACACTTGGTAAATTAAAGAGTAAGGCTGTATTACAGGTAGGAGTTATTTTATGAGGTAGTAAAATGCCTAAAGGTTCCCGCAGATTAATGAACCATATTATAGGCCTAGGCATAAAATATGGCCGATGAAAGAAATATTAGGTAAATAGGCAGTCACCGGGAATTATGTACTTATATACAGTTCAAAAATTTAGCCTCTAATGCGCCTTTATCTCTCTCTGTCTGTCTCTTTCTATTATATACGAGTGTGTGTGAATTCATCGTCATCATCATATTAATGGAAATTTAAGAATTGGAAGCTCCAAGTACCTATATGTAATACAAAAAAAAACAAGTCGAAACGTACTAAAGATTCTCCCCTACACAGGTATTGTATTGAAAATAAGCCGCTTATGTAACTTTGCTTGAAATTTTAATCGGATTCATGGTATGTTTTTCCCATGAATTTGGGTAAAACGTAAATAAACAATGATGTTACATCGCATTATGTTGAAAGTAGGTTTAATACAAGCTTTATCCCCGACTCCGCACTCGTTCTATTATTAATGTGCATGTGGTTTTTTTCTCTGATGCGATTTGTATAGTTAAAAGACAGCTTCGTAAATTATGATGTACTCAAACTCATTTTAAGATTTTGAAATTTACATTATCCCTGAGTATCATGGACTATATTTTATTCCCGGAACGCGGTTGAAACCGCGCGGAAAAGCTAGTTATTTTTATCTAACTAAACTGATAATATTTACAGTAGATATTTATATGCCCTCTTAATGGGCATTGAGTCATTCAAATAGCTTTCAAGAAGCAATATCACATACAAATTTCCAACAATCATACATCCTTCTAATCCTACTTATATTATAAATGTGAAAGCTTGTGAAGATGTATGGATGGATGTCTAAATTTTTGTTAATATTTCACGCAAAAACTACAGAAAGGATTTGGATGAAATTTGGCATACAGAATATATTCTGGATTAAACATAGGATACTTTTAATCCCGGGAAAACATAAGATCACTCGGGTACGCGGGTGAAACCGCGGGGCGGAAGCTAGTTATTGTATAAATTAAGTACTTATTTGAAGCAAATGCAATTCATAACATATGGCTTAAAAGATCTTTTTTCTTTGGTCACCGTTTGTATTTCAAAATAAAATAATCTATGTGCAAATCTAGTGGCAATGTTGTTTTCTCAGTATGGAAAGATCCTAGTTACAAATTCATGAGATGCGCCGCGGCTTGTTTTCCAATAAGAGATAATTCTGAGTCGATGACGTCACCCGACGCCATGACTTCATTTTTCTACATTGTACAGTCACGACCATAAATATATTTTATATACATTGCTAAATTCTAAAGGGATTTTCTCTTAAAGTATTGAATGTAATTTTACAGTGTTATATTTTAAACCTATACTGTATGATATAGGTGTTATCTCAAATCGTTATTTAACGAGAAAATCGTTTAATAAGTGTATATTTTATGCTCGTCAATGTAATCAATGATACGGAATTCATCATAGTGTCTAGAAATATTAAGATTTAAGTATTCATGAGCGAGTGTTGAATCAAAACATACGAATGTACTGAAACTTTCCAGGTGAATAAATGAATGAAAATATTTTTTATTCGAATAGGCCTTTACAAGCACTTATGAATAGTTTGACTCTAATGCACGCCTACATAAAATTAATCATCTTGTCTGACTGACAATATTTGTGTGTTATTACGAAAAAAAAAAACAAGATAATGAGTGACTTTGTTACGCAAGCATAGTCATAGTATAACGCTAGCTTGCAGTGCCCTCAATATTCGCATCAACTGCAGTGGACACGAGGCGCTGACACTGCGCAACGCGACGCCTATGACGCAAATCATACATCGATGAAATTGGTATACTTTCCGGAGGCATTCATTCTTGGTCCTGACATCGGTCAATTATCTAGTTTAATATTTGTATGTAATTTTCATATTGTTATATTACATTATAAAATAAATTGTCTTTTTTTACATCCTGTGCTGCGACCACACTGAATTACTTAGTAAATAAGTAAATAAATAAATAACAAACTGAAGTAGATGTGGTGTTGCCATCGAAATAAATAATTATGCTAGTTTCTACGCGATTTATAAATTTACGCGGCCATATAATATAGAGGGATGTCTTAGTATATATACATTGTATTACATAATATAAATGGTAAATCTGTACAGAAAATAAATATATTTATTATTATATTAATATATAAAATATTATTTATTGATATTGGCAAAATGTATGAAAATATATTATATCTTCTGAAAATGTAAGTAATAAAAAAATATTACAAATACGAAGATAAGTACACCAATCACAAAATAATAAAATGTGGAGCGTTACATAAAAATGGAGGAAAACGGAAGGCTTAATCGGCTGAACACGGGAAGTTGTAGAAAAGATTTTATGAGTTTAGGCATATCTCATGGAAATACTTACAAACACTCGTTAATAATCCTCGTATATTTCAAAAGAAAGTTATATTGAATGGTTTTTGATTGTTTGCACAAAAAAATCGTTATCCTTACATTATACAAGCTGTTCCTCGCGGTTTCACCCGCATTCCCTGTATACAAAAGGAAAAAAAAATGCAATTATATAATAAATATATTTTTTTTTTTGTTTCTTTATACTACTAAGCGCGATAAAAGCTATGCATTAGCTTAACAACGGGAAACAAAAATAATAGGCTGTCAATAAAGGCTCATTTACACACTGAGAACACTGTGTCATCTCATGATTAGGCTGTATGGGCTAGAACCCTTTGCCTGTCCGAAATAAGGGAAAACAAAAGAAAAAACTGATACTGACTGACAGGGATGCGTTCATTGAAAATATGGCGGTACTGTGCTCGGCCAATATGGCGACTGCCATTTGCACAATTAGAATTTAACAAAATACTCGACAATCCGAATTTTGCGGATATATGTTGTCGACTCGATTTTTTTTTATGTTTTATTATTTAGGTAAGGTTGCAATCGAGTCACGCTCGGCCACATTTTGAAAAGAAACACGTTAAGATCGGATTAGTAGTTTTGGAGTTCATCGTGGACCAACATTGTGACAAGGGAATTTTATATATTAAGATATCGCGTGTCTCTCTCTGTCTGTCTCCCCGTCAGTGTGCTTATCATAGACATAGATCTTTTAAAGATAGACATAGATCTTTTAAAGATCTATTTCTGTGTTGTATAGCCCATTTATCGAGGAAGGCTATAGGCTACTTTTTATCCCGGGAAAACACAAGAACCTTCGGGAACGCGGGGGAAACCGCGGGGCAGAAGCTAGTTTATAAATAAAACAAAATACGTGTGCACTCGGGGACTACCGCGGTAAAGCTATTGCATAGCATTTTTTTATCAAGTTATGCAAGGATAATTATTTATGCAGTATTATTAATAATTTTTTTCTTTTTTTTTTCTTTGATATTAATAAATACCTATACATACACCTATATACTTTCTCACAAACGGCTGCTTAGGTATTCGTCCGATTTCGGAGCAGCTCATCTTAGGATATATATATATATATATATATTAATAGATACCTATACACCTATATACTTTCTCACAAACAGCTGCTTACGTATTCGTCCGATTTCGGAGCAGCTCGCCTTAGGTTTAATTTTCGTTACGCAATTTCTTGATTCGGTAGCCGCGCTCAAAGCCCGCGATAAAAGCTATATAATAATTGTGTAGAATATAATATGTAATACTGAGCTAAAACGTAAAAAAAAAATACACTAAAATAATTGTCTGAGGTTTTAGAAACAATTTCCTTTAATTTGTCAAATAAAATAAATACAGTTTACTTAATTGAAATACGAAAATTGGTGCCTACGATTAACAAAGGGGGTCGGTTCCGCTTAAGAAGTCTGAAAATGTCAATTAAATTGAACACGATACTTTATCCCACTTCTAAAGGCTTTAAAGGCTTGCCCACGTTTCTGCGGGCCCTTAGATGCCTTGGTCCAATTAAACGTAATTTCGAAGGTTCAGATTCCAGAAAATTGTGTTGGTATTAATATAAATTGGATTTTGTACGATATCTTTGTGCTGTAAAGTTAAATACAATGGGAATTCCTGGAAGTAACTTTGGTGTAGTTAACAAGGTCTTCTTATTAATCGAAAAATCCAATCTAATTTTACGCCACCGTTTTCTAATGTCTTAGAAGGTTTTAGATTTTACTGTCTGTTCCCCGCGGTTTCACCCACGTTCCCGGTATTTTTTTCTCTCATACAAACCTTGTCCTGACAGTTACAAATACAATAAAAAAGAATTAGCCAAATAGGTGCAGTCATTCGGAAGTTATGCGCGTACAAACATTTCGGAGATTCATTTTTATATATATAAGATGTATAATGAGCCAATTAAAATTCTGATGTCATCAAAATATTGCAGTATACTTTATGTAGGATCAATTAAAGTTCAATTTAGCATATTAGTATATACATTAGCTTCTACCCGCAGCTCCAACTACTAAGTGTTTTTCGTCAGCGACTTCTTTTTTCCTAAACCTTAGTGACGGCAAACTACCTATAACTAAAACCTTTTTTTTTTTACATACAATGGGTTTGCGTTTGGCTTCTGACCCGTCGAAAGGCGAAGACGAAGCCTAAGATGGAGCACGCTTACCCAGAAGAAACCTATTCACTCTGGCCTTGAATGTCTCTAGATTGTAGGAGTCAGGAAACAAAGACGCCGGGAGCAAGTTCCACTCCTTTGCTGTTCGCATTATAAATGAGGATGCAAAACGTTTCTAAAGAAACCCTTTGGTTACATCAAGCATGTTAAAAAAAAAAATCAGGATATTTGACTGTTGGATACTTATACTTAGAAGTTATATTAGATTTATCTTGGTAAATATAATAAAAGTGCTTCTCGCCTGCTCCTCTGCTTTCAAATTGTATCATGTATCAATTCAAGATCTTGCAGATAGAACCTACAATCCTGCACCAATGACGTAACTCCAGAACTAGTTTTGACTTTATAGTAAACCTCTCTTTTCAGCGCTTAGAATTTGAGTTGAATACAGAATAAAAATATGAAAGCGGACATGACGGAAATATGAAAATATTTTTGCTAGATTTGCTCGCTAGGTTTAGGGTAACCAGAGAACAAGCTTAAAGAATAATCAATAATAGGTTTATGATATTAAAGGTGATTTCCATCGTAAAGCCCGCCAAATAAATTTTAGTTTTTCATATATTGCATTTGTGTAATGAAATATTTACTGAAATAAAACTTATAAAACAAAAACAAAAATGCTCTATGATATTTTTTTATTGTAGTTGCGTACAAAGTAGTCATGTGATGTCATTATTTTTCAAATAGTTAATACGTATACATTTTGGGAGCACTTTGTAAACCAAATGGTGTTCATGAAAGTCCATTTTGCCACCTGATGATATATTTATAAAGGTGCGCGTGAATAAGATTGCCAGAGCTCATCGGGGTGGAGGGAATGGTCGGCAACATACGAGTAATATACGGTGACCGCTTACCATCAGACGGGCCGTGTGCTTGTTTGCCGACAATGTGGTATAAAAAAAAAGAAAAAAGAGATTGTCTTGAATTCCACAATTCAGTCGACACTATCTTCCATCCTTTCTGTTGGTAACCCTATTTAAGTTCAGTTGTATGTAACCCACTGCATACAAATCAAATGCGTTTGTCATTCCTTCCTGTTACCAATAACTTATGTACATAGCGTCATTCAAAAACCAGACATGATAAAATGTTCATATATTGTTTTCATTTGTCCTACTGGATGTGGTTTTGTATTCGGTCGAGTTGTTTGCTTAGATATTTTAGGAGTTTATGGGAATATGTGTAAATGCAAAGGAAATATTCTTGGAAATCCTACTGCTGAAACACTGATAGCTCAGTGGTAGTAACGTCGTATGCCGTGACAAATGTCGTGGGTTCGAATCCTGCAATGATTTTGAGCTTTCGGTGAAAGAAAACATCGTGTTCAGTAGGGTACTTTGAAGATGGAAAACTACCGCCAAACACCTATTGGTGTATTCTGATAGCTGCATTTGAGAGCCAGATCCTTTCTAGGCTTTGTATGCTTACCACCTTCGACCACATCATTACTTACCATGTTAAGTAAAGTGGTTAATAAAGTAATACAGCTAGATGGGTACTACAAGTGTCTTACTAACATATAAGCCACAAACGTTCAAGTTTCTTAAGCCAGAACCCTATAATACTTCTTGAGTTAGATTACATTACGCTAGTAACAAAAGAATATGAACTATACGTAGGTAGGTAGAACTTTGTCAACACCTGTGCTCACAAATTCAAGAAAGTTTTATAACCCCCTCTAGTGCTGCTAACTATCGATATGTTGAACTTGATCGCTAACTATCGATGAGTTATAAACTTTTTGAATAATAAAGCATTGAGTCTGCAGTGTCTGTAGTTTTCATAATTGAAAACTATGTACGACAAACAAGCATACAAACAATATAAAAATGAGTCAAGATAGAGTTAATTGGGTGAAAAAGTATAATACCGTTTTTCTTTACAGGTTTATTTACAAATTAAAAAATGTATAAAATTGTTGACGTCACTTGTAATATTATTATTCGTCCAACTGTTTTTTGCCTGTCATGACAGCATGTCGTCTTTTCAATATCAGTCCAGTCAGTCCTCGAGTGCAGAGGATGGAATCGCCGCAACAATAGTATATTTTGTATCTGCAAATCTGCAATCAGCATTTTTTTTTTATTAAGACCAAAGCCCAAATTATGCAAACAACATGACTCCACAAAATTATAAAATTATATGTCCATAATTTCTGAAGGCTAAATTATTTAATAAAAAAATAATCCCAGATATACAACTGGATTCAGTAGTTTTAGTTAAAGATGACAGGTTAACTCTTAGTAAGTGGTTGATGGGACATGTAATAGGTAAACATTCAGGAGCTGACGGCACCACTCTAATCCTCACCTACTCTTCAATATATAAATAACATTTTCATGAGACCCGTCGCAAAATTAAAGCCTCTTTTTATTTTCTTAGATACAAGTAGGTACGTCTTGTGTTAGTGATTTTAAGGACGGTATGTTCGATTAATTCATTTAATATTTTTATTTATCACTAGATGGCGTTGTCTTTTTTCTAAATAGGACATTTCAAATAAGATAATTGTTATCTCGAATACGGGTTTATCTTACTTACCTACTCATAAATTTTAAACAAAATCAAAATTTAAAATAGTCTAAAATATAATAATATCTCCCATGCCTATCGATACACAAACAACACTACTCGTAATACTTTTCCCATACTTCGAAAGGAAACTTTGAACCGTAAACCGCCGTTTACTGGTGGACCGATAAATATATGTATCGGATTATTTTTTAACGGAAACTTGTGATAGTCGGATCAATGAAATCGTAAATACGAAATAATACGATCGTAATACAGGCTACTAAATCAATTGACGGGGGTTGTCGTGGTTGGTAAGATATATCCTATGTATCACGTCACAGGTCGTGGGTTCCTTTCCCGCCCAGGGCAGAATTTGAGGGTGGTAGCCCTAAAATTGAAAATTTGTCGCCAGCAACTAGTATATTCCGGCAGCTGCACTTGAAAGAGAGTTCCCTACTGAAATTCGGTTATATCATCATTACCAAAGTGAGTTTGCGGTTAAAAATAAATATAAGGGCCTTATTTATTTAACTTCAACTTTATATTAAAACGGTAATACACCATTTACAATAATTGAAATGAACAATGACTAATGACTATATCCGGAGATCCATTCGCAAACAAATCGCACATGCTACCGTGTTGAGATTGTGTTAAAATAGAAGGTTATTATGGACGAAAAATGTAATTCCTTGCTCCCCGTGAGGTTTTTGTACTTCTCATTGGCAGTAGCTACATGACGCTACGTCGCAATCAATTTAAACAAGGTGTCAGTGTCAGTACCCTGTGTTGGCTAACTGGTGTGAAATGATATCTTAGTTGAATAGGGTTGCAAGTAGTAAATAAGCAGTTTTCGATCTACACTTATCTGTGTTGATCAGTTATGACTATGCATTTACATGGAAACTGCACTTGTGTGGCCATGAAGTTTATTCATGACAAATTTTATAAAAAAGACCCCGCTGACATCTGTCATCTGTCAGCTGTCATCTGTCATCTATCAGTTGTCATCTGTCAGCTGTCATCTGTTATTGCGAGTATTTGCAACAATGATTTCTTAACGTTGGACTGATACCTGATTAGATATGACGCAATAGAACTCTTGTACCTCAGGCTAAAGCTAGTTTTATCATGATCTTAGAAAACACTATCATACAAACTCTGCAAATTTGGGATTCAAATAACCATATGAGGAATGTCCCAGGATATGTATTAACTTTTTGATTATCATCATCATCTTCCTACCCTGTTTTCAATCATTTGGGTTCGGCGTAATATGTACCTACCTACTCCTGTTCCATTCGGCTTTTCTATCCGTCATATCTGCATTCACTCCTTTCTTACTCATATCATCTTCATGTCCATACCACAATAAACGGTTCCCTCTCAATTTTTCTGTCACTAAATTTCCCACTTTGGCTGTAAGGGCATCCGTGGATCACATGTTGTTCCTATGACCTGTCGCTATTCCATCCAAGGCTCGGCAGAGAATTCAGATTGATAATAAAAGTTGTTCATATAAATATATACATACTAATCTATACTAATATTATAAAGCTGAAGAGTTTGTTTGAACGCGCTAATCTCAAGAACTAGGGAAAACACAACATCCCTCGGGAACGCGGGTGAAACCGCGGGGCGGAAGCTAGTACTAAAATAAAATTATTCATAATTAAAGTTGTTCATATTGATGAGTACTTCCACCCCTGCAAGTATTGCCAGTGACTAAAAAGTCACCCGGTATGTATAAACCTTTTAAAATGCAAAAAACAATAACCGCTATTATAATGGCCGCACACGACTCCATCGTACACATCCATTACAAGAACGTTGACTGTCTGCGCCGGATGTTACATTGAAGGGTTCTGTACATAAGTATGTACGTAAATAAGACATAAATGAATAAAATACGATCATTTGTGCACGTATAAATTTTGTATGGAATTTGATATCATGGTGTTTACACTCTAGTGAATTTGTTCAACCATTTGGGTTATGATTTGTTTGAAATAAAATTAATATTGAGATTTTTGTATTTCTTCAGGAATAAGATGCGTAAATAATGATATAAGTTTATATGAACCGATTGGCGTGGAGATTAGGTTCGATTTATTGCCACGCTAGGTCGCAATCACCGTCGTCGTCCAGGTCAAACATATGTGCTTGAACATGTCTGTTTGTTCTATGTCTGGGTTTAAATATCTAGATAAATGAATATTTGCAAGTAGTTAAATCAGTTATCTAGTTTACTAGGAGACTATTAGTGATATAAAACTGAAATTTTGCAAGATTTATCTATCTATCCTAATACCTTTTAAACGAGCAATTCTTGTATATATATACCTATATGTATAATCTGAATCTCGGAAACAGCTCCAACCTATTTTAGTTTTAAAACGTCGTTTAAAACTAAAATACTGAGCAAAGCTCGGTCATCCAGGTACTCATATTTATGAATCAAATAAAATTGTGGATTTTTTTAATATAAACATTCTTAGTTCTATAGGTTGAGGTTATAGTCTTAGGTTAAGTTAGTACTTCATCGTACTGATTACGGAACCCTACACTGCGTATGATCCCACACGCACTTTAGTGGCTTTTTTAAAATATTTTCATTCAAATTCCGAATTAAAGTTTTGACACGGGTGCAAAATTGTTTTAAAGTTGTATTTGCCTAAACAATAAAAATATCACGTCATCTAAAGGTGAAAGGACCCTAACAATTATGCGACGGTGCCGTTAAATTCTCCACACAAACGCAGAGAAACAAAAGGCCACGTCCGCGAGTAATGTGAACTCTTCTATTTGACCGCCTGAAGGCTGAAAAGTTGCCTGAAACGTTGGACGTGAAAAATGAACGAGTTATGACATGAACTTATGAGAAAATGTTGAAAGCGCTCCTTTTATAGGGTTATTACTCGCATTACGTGGACGATTCTGATGTGGTAAATGGTATTGTTTTAGTCACATTTTGATGCTGAGATATTTTCTATTTCAAAACCAGCAAGAACCTTTCTTAATGCATTTTATTTTCATAGGAAACCTAACAGTTAGGTTCTCATATAACAGAGTTAAAATATTCGATGATTTGTCATTCTGTCTGTCATAGAATAATATAGGTAATTGAATGAATGAATTATTGAAAAAATAATATTCAAATAGGCCTTCTTAAGCCCTTATGAGTAGTCTGACTCTAACGCACGGTTCAGAAGGTTGCTTTTGCTGAGAAAAGCCGGCTATAAACACAGCAATTACTCTTTTTAAAACCGACATAGATTTATAAGCTAAAATTATTTATCTAGTCTCAGTAGTCTCACTGAAGATAATTAGGTGTTATGGCGGAAAACAATACAAAATTCATAAAATAGCTAGATTATAATATTTTCAGATAAACTTTTCTAAGCATTTTTATACGAGCTTGCATGCACGGTGACGGCAAAGAAAACATTTTAAAACGAATTCTGCATGTCCGGTTCGTTCGGAGGAATTTCTAATCTAACATAGCTTTAGCCAGAGAATAGATGATGAGCTTTTGGTGTAGGAAAACACCTTGATACAACCTTTGTATTGTAGGATACTTTGTAGGATCCACTTGGCTGGGTATCAACCTTTAGGTTGAAAATCTGTTGTCAAGTTATTTTCTATGTATTCCGTAAGTTGCATTTGATAGTCAGTTTCTGTGTTTTTTTTTATTCAATGGGCTTGCGTTTGACTGTTAGTAATTTATAAAATAATGTTTGTCCAGTCACCACCTCTTGTGAGGGTCGTTCAGAGTGTGGCGTTATTAAAACTGTCAAACACAAATGTTGGTACACTGGATGTGACGGAGAGAGTTTTGTTACGAAAAATATTAACTGTGTACTTTTTGTTGGTGGAATTAAAATTTGTTTTCGTATTATAATGAATATGTTTCATATTAAAACAGTACCGTGACTGCTTAAACTAACTGAAATACAGTCTAAATTGGTGTACCAAGAGATTTATATTATATAGAGATATTATTCTCCAAGGAAAGACGATTAAGTTCTTTGTAAAAGCGCACGTTAAACCATTTTTCAACTCATTTTTTTAAAGCATTCTTTGTTTCGTGAAGATTTTAAAACTTTTCGGAGGCTAAATTTAATGTTCATTCTATTATTATGTACCACTTTCATGTATTTAGAATGTATTGTACTTTCTCATATATTTATTTTAGTTATTTTACTTTTAAAATATCAATAATATAGGTACAATGGTTGCAAAGAACTCTCCCTGAAGTTGCCAGCAATTTGCTTTGTAGTAACATAATACTATACTTTGTTAAATAATTTTGATAATAAAAAAAATATTATGTACAGTTATTTTTTTTTTTTAAATAAAGCCCTTTAGTAGTCGTGTAGCTACTTCAGGGCTGTTGTATTTGGCACTCTAGTTAATTCTTGGTATTTTTAAGTAAATAAGATAAAATTACCCTTAAAGTTAACCAGTACCGAGTATCAAAAAAACAATATAAAATAAATTTTAATTTGTCATTACAATTTCCATCACAAAGACATTAAACAAGTTATTGTAAAAAAGATTGTCCTTTTTAGCACGTAATAAAATGCTTTGTAAATTTAGTTAGGGACCTGAGAGCGCTCTATGTGGTTGAGGTGTATTAATACTCGAGAAAAATATAATAGGTACTTTTTAGGGTTCCGTAGCCAAATGGCAAAAATCGGAACCCTTATAGATTCGTCATGTCTGTCTGTCTGTCCGTCCGTATATCACAGCCACTTTTTTCCGAAACTATAAGAGCTATAGGTACTGTTGAAACTTGGTAAGTAGATGTATTCTGTGAACCGCATTAAGATTTTCACACAAAAATAGAAAAAAAAAAATATTTGGGGGTTCCCCATACTTAGAACTGAAACTCAAAAATTTTTTTTTTCGTCAAACCCATACGTGTGGGGTATCTATGGATAGGTCTTCAAAAATGATATTGAAGTTTTTAATATCATTTTTTTCTAAACTGAATAGTTTGCGCGAGAGACACTTCCAAAGTGGTAAAATGTTGGTCCCC
Organism: Tetheella fluctuosa; assembly: GCA_951216915.1. Lineage (NCBI taxonomy): Eukaryota > Metazoa > Arthropoda > Insecta > Lepidoptera > Drepanidae > Tetheella > Tetheella fluctuosa. The sequence continues at coordinate 9,920,764 of OX578229.1, read as the reverse complement.
CCCCCCTGTAACTTCTAAAATAAGAGAATGATAAAACTAAAAAAAATATATGATGTACATTACCATGCAAACTTCCACCGAAATTGGTTTGAACGAGATCTAGTAAGTAGTTTTTTTTTAATACGTCATAAATCGTAAACCGCAATTTACCTTTCATTGTTTGAATGAAAGGTAAATTGCGGAAAAAACTCAAATATGAAAAAAATGGCAAAAAGCAAGGTTGAAAAAAAGTTGAAAATTAAAGGGTGTCCCCACACATACATAGATACTCCAATTAATAAAGACCTCTGAGTTGTATGGGCGCTCATACAATTTAGAGGTCTAGCTTAATTGGCACCAACCCCAAATACAGTAAATAAATAAAATTGTGCATTTCCCGTGATGGACGAACGATGGACGAAGTTTGTACGGAACCCTCGGTGCGCGAGTCCGACTCGCACTTGGCCGGTTTTTTATTGCTATTTAAAGTCAAAAGTCAAAACCATTCATTCTGTTAAAGCCGTACGAAGGCACTTATGGAGGTTGAATTTACTGAAATTACATTGTCTAACGGCACATACTACAAATGTTTGAAAATTTAAAAAAATATTAGGACAAAATTATAAGCACGTAGGTACCTGTAACGCTGGAGTTTTAACATATATTTCTCCAAAACTAATATATTATATGTACGTAAATCTTTAACTTTTTGTAGTGATAAATTTATCGCAAGAAATTGTGAAAAAAAGTGTTTAAAAAATTGGATGCAATATGAATTATTTATAGCTGTTTCACTTGCATCCCCCGCGGTTTCACTTGCATTCCCGGGATAAAAGTATCGTATTTCTGATTCTAGGATCAAAGGAAACTATATACCAAATTTCATGAATACATACAAACCCTCGCGTTTATAATAACATTATCTGGTTGCCTTAGTACAAGCTCTGCTAAGTTTGGGATCAGTGTGTGAGGAATATCCCAGGGATATTAGATTTAAAGGTTTCTTTACAGAATATCAAATGGAGGTAAAGCCAGTGGCAAAAGCATATTTATTTAGTTAGCTAGTACAGCTTTCGCCCCGCGGTTTCACCCGCGTTCCCCAGAGATCTTATGTTTTCCCGGGATAAAAAAGTACCCTATGTTCTTCTCCGTACCATAGCGGTTTAAACGTGAAAAGGTAACAAACAAACCAACTCACTTTCGCATTTATAATATTAAAGTTAAGACAAAGATTTTAAACGACTTTCTCGATTTAAAAAAACGATAAAGAAAATTGTATTGTGAGATAAAAAAATCTCGTTATTTTGCATAGTTTACGTTCAATTTGCTAGCTGCGATGAATGTATTAATACAAATTGAATAAAAATATTGGGATACGCTCAATTTTAATAGTTATACAGATTATACAGACTAGGTACATATATATTGTAATAAAATTATTGTCTATACTGGATGATTTTTTAGTCACTGGCAATACTTGCAGGGGTGGAAGTACTCATCAACATGAACAACTTTTATTATGGGACTAACTGTGAAATCGTGAAAAAATTATCAGCTGTTCCATACAAAAGTTCAATACCTACTCGACCAAAATGTATGAAGCAACCGTTTTATTTTACGTGATATCAGTGTTAGCCCCATAATAAAAGTTGTTCATATTGATGAGTACTTCCACCCCTGCAAGTATTGCCAGTGATAAGAAAATCATCTTGTATATAAAATAAAAATCAATATTTTTCTGGGAGCATCTATCTCAAACTAAGCTTGAATTTTGTTAATTTCGAAAAAATAAAATATAATTTTCATAATTGTAACTAGTTCAGAATAATTCTAGATAACCCTCGAAACTATCCAAATACAGGTAAAACATTGAAGTCACAATCAGGAGATTCTCAAAGTTTCCGCAATTAGTGAACTAGGTACCGCCACATAACTTTCCATGATGCACCAACTTCTACTTGGAAAGAAAATAAACTTAAACGTAACTTTGCAGACTTATCCTGTAGTTTTCACTGAGAACTTTATTAGCTTATGAAGCTGACATGTCCTTGTAGGACAAAATCCTCTTAAAAATTTTTGAATAAAAAAAAAAAAAAAGTTTATTAGCTTAGTAATTATTTCATATTTTTTCAAATGAATTGTTTCTTTATGTTGTATTGCTTAATTTGATTTTGTTTTAAAAACTTTATTACTGTTCGGTATAGTAATATGTTTGCAAAATATTTCTAGTAAAAAAATATTAATGACTAATCCATACTATCGTAAATTTGAAAGTATGTCTGTTGGTTTGTTCTTTCACGCAGCAATGGACAATCGGATCAACGTCATATTTTGCATGTAGATATTTTATGGGCCGGAGATTGACATAGTCTACTTTTTATTCCGAGAAAGCGGGTGAAACCGCGGGGGAAAAGTTAATCTATACTTCATATTATAAAGCTGAAGAGTTTGTTTGTTTGTTTGAACGCGCTAATCTCAGGAATCTACTGGTTCGATTTGAAAAATTCTTTCAGTTTTTATCCCGGGAAAACACAAGATCCCTCGAGAACACGGGTGAAACCGCGCCCGAAAAGTTAATTTAATAATAAATCTAAGAATTTTTAAACAAGTTTGTGTATGAATTCAATCACGTTTTATTAGATGAATGGATATTGCACATAATTTTTTCTGGAATAAAACAGGATACTTTAGAAAATATTACATACCTCGATAACGCAAATGCATAAACAGGCGAAAACAATCATAATTTCATGCAAAATAAGACACAAATTAAAATGCAAATACAAAAATAATTTACGATATACTACAATACTTTAAGATAAACAAAACTTTTCAGACGAAACTTCGTAATATAACGTAATAACTAAAGCGACACTACATCCTGAAACATCAATAGGAAAACCTTAGCGCTGCCGGATGGCGTTTCGCCCTTCAAAAGATAGGGCAGCACCATCCCTTGGTTGAGCTTGTTATTAAACGCTGTCCTTATACTGAACCTTTAGGGACCTGTCAGACCAGATGCGGGTATGCGGCATGTTGAATGAGAAACTACAGAAACTAGAAAAAAACTACAAAGTACGCTACTACCGTGCTATGGTTACTTACGATATTTTCCTTTACCAAATGTATTAAAACCCACGACTTCCAACATGGTATTCGATGTCATTACACTGCATTACATTAGACGTCTACCTTTTTCAATACATTTCTACGACTACTCAGATTATGTTGGATTTTCGCAGTTAAAACCTCCGAAAGATTCACTGCTAGTTTGAATAGTAAAATTGAGCGAAAACTTTCTTTAACACACATTCTTTTTTTAAATTAAGCATTTACATTATGAGCGATACGTTGGCTTCTTACTTGCCTTCGGTTAGACGTCGCCTTAACCATTGTATTTCAAAACCTCTGCCGAAAATTTTACGGGCTGTTTAGATAGGCACAACGGGCCCTTGAAAGTATTATAGCCTTAAGGGCACATCCTGTCTTTTGTTGTAATTTTGTAGGGTAAAAATAATAATGAATATATGAGCTGCTTTTTGTATAATAAATCGTCAGGACGTAATCTTAATATGTAATAGCCTACTATTGTAGAGGTTTTGTATGTAAGGGTTAGGTTTTTATAGTCTTTGTAATTTTGAGATAGACGTAGATTGCTGGATATGTATATTAACTATACTAGATGGGTTTGTCATCCTAAACAAATTTTGCTATCTCTGAAATCGGAAAACAGTTTGCTCTTTTGTAACCAAAATTTTTTGAGTTGTTCCCATATTAAAAATTGATCAGAATATCGAACCCACCATAGGTTTCGACAAATGTCATCTCGAAGTATGCACTTATATAATTAATTCAATTTAATCTATGTTTCTTTTTTATTTTCAGGCTGACAAGCAGGCAGGTTTTCCATCTGATGGTAAGTGGCTACCGTCGCCTATGGTCATTTGCAATACAAAAGGGATTGTCAATTTGTTGCTTACCTTTATTAAGCCTACAAGGTAACTGCATCTCGAGTGCTGCTGTAGGTGCAAGTTTTTCGTATTGAGGGTGGTAGCTAACCAGGTGGGTACTAAAAAGTACGACTTTGACTTTGCCTTCAATTCAATCATATTATAATAAAAGACATATTTACCAGAAATATTCATAAAAAAATATTTGTAGAAGAGCAAAAGCGACGGATTTAGCTTGTAGAGTCAGTGAGCTGAAATAGTAATGTGCAGGCCAAATCGCTCGAAGAGCCGATAACGAATGAGAAGAAAGGTTCTCAAGCGGCGACCACGTACAGGTGCGGCCACTCACCAGGTGGACTGATGACCTGGTCAGAGTTGCTGGGAGCTGGATACAAGCGGCCTAAAGCCGTTCGTAGTGGAAATCTATGTTCAGGCTGAATATAGTTTCATAAAAATTTACTTAATAGGTTTAATATTCCTTCATAATTATTGATAATTTAACAAGAAACATAATAATAACCAATTATTATTATCCAACAATGATGGAAGTCTTAATCCTTTGAATAATATTATTATACCTTGGAACAATCAGCGCTTTTCAATTTTGCAGCCGGTGCGTGTACCGCTTGAAGCTATACACGGGTTTTGTTAGTGTTGATTTAAATATTTGTTAAATATATCGATGTTTTTTTTTGTCTAATCTATTATATAAATAGGCAAAAACAAAATAGTTTAGTACCATTTTCTCTTTTGTTTATGAATCGTTTGTTTTTTGTTTGGTAGCTATTGAAAATCAATAAAAAAGAATGGAAAAGTCACAGCTAAACGTGGCCAGGTTTACTCTACATTAACTAAATGTGATAAAACTATAGATAAATGGATTATTTTTTGATACATTATATAGGCTTGTGTTTGATGTAATGATATCTTTAACCTTATATATATAAGTTCCATTTTCAAATACGCTGCATTGACGTGACAGTCACGCAACCCTGTCAATCATTACCTTCGGTTTTGACAACTTATTTACCCATCAATCTCCATCGTTTATTTTCTTTCTCCCTGACACTGGCGGCTTCCTGTGCTGTCAGTGCATCTTTACCAATAGTAAATGTAACCTTATGCAGATGAACTCAAGGAGGATTTTATATCACACAACATATGGCATATTTAGAGCTGCGGTTGAAGGGACGCATTAGTCGATGTAGATAAATCTACACTTATATTATAAAGCTGAAGAGTTTGTTAGTTTGATTGAACGCGCTAATCTCAGGAACTACTGGTGCGATTCCAAAAATTCTTTCAGTGATGGATAGCCCATTTATCGAGAAAGACACACGATCCCTAGTTAGAAATATAACACATATTTATTCCCGGAGTGTGTTACAATGTCTCTTTTTTTGGCATGAACTGTCGCGCTAGTGCTAGCAACAACTCATAAACGTTTCAACGCAGTCAAACTTTACAAACAAACAAATAGACAGACAAATATTCAATGTTTCATCGCAAATCGGATGAAAAGTATAGGATCGTATAGGTTACAAACAAACAAATAAATAGACAGACAGACAGTTAGTTACGTAACTTTCAAAATACGACACTAGTTCTTTTCAACTAAAAAGCAAATGTGTTAAATTAATGCAATACAAAGCATAATTACATATAACTCGAGAAAGTAAAACGAAAAACAAATTAAAAAACCCGTTTTCATGTCTCTACTAATACTACGGAATGTTTCGCTGAAAATCCAAATAATTAGAGACAAAAAGTAAAACTAAAACACTATGTTACACGAGTGTGGTGTTGCCAGGAAACTGTATTTTTATTTACTTTGTACGTACCGGATAAAACATGTATAATTTAATTTTACTTGTTGTGGACAACGGAAAATAATGTGACACACTGCTGTATGTTACCTAATCATTATTTAAAATGGACTAATAGCAAGTTTGGTAATAAAAAAACAAGAACTTATGTTTTCTCGACACAAAAAGTGTAAAGGTACACTCAATGGTAAAGTTCCATTTATCCAGTCTTACCTGGTAGGACACTTATAGTTACTAGCTACTGAAGTTCTTCAAGAGATTTTTGCTGGGTCGGCAAAGCGTGAGTGATTCCACTGGTGTTGCAAGCATCAGTAGGCTACTGTATCCGCTTACCATCAGGTGTGCCGTACGCTTGTTTGTTACCTTAATGATACGATAAAATAAAAAAGAAATTGCTACTGCAGTTACTATCTATTTGAAAGTCAGAGTTCAACTGAGAAGAATTGGCAAGAAACTTAACAAGGTAACGAATTCATATTATTATACATACCTATGGATTTTTTATGATCAGACTGTTTTTTTTTTTGTAATCTTTAACAACAGTTTTTAATGCCTCATCGATAATATAATTTTCTTTACTCTATCGATACACTCCCAACACTACATGCAATGCAAGAAGAAAGCGAGAGTTGTTCCAAGTTGGCGTTGAAAGTAAACAACTATGTTTGAAACTTTGTGATTTACACGGTATTTTCAACGTGCTCGTATTTACAGGTAGTAATGTAATAAAAAGTTCATTGCACTTTGTTTCTTTTGTGAGATATAACTTTGGAATCCAATGAGATTGATGTTTCTTTTTATTGTTTCTTTTATAGAAATTGTCAAATGTCTATCGTCGGTTCACATCAATTCAATAAACCGATAGTAAAACTATTCTTGGGTGGATAAAAATTGTCTGAAAACGATCCGTTGACATTGCTATACTTGCATTCAATCTCAGGTTAGTTTGGGATCAGATGACCAGCTGTGATGTATATTTATATGGTGACATTAAAACGCAGTTCTATGTTTTTTTTATACAACATTGTCGGCAAATAAGCATACGGCCCGCCTGATGTTAAGCGGTTACCGTAGCCTATGAACGCTTGCAACACCAGGGGTATTACTCGCGTGTTCCCAACCCTTCCCCCCTCCCCGATGAACTGGCGACCTTACTCACGCGCAGGAGCACAACTATAAGTTATTTGGCTGCGGTATTCTGTAAGGTGGAGGTACTTCCCCGGTCGAGCTGCTCTTAGAGCGACATATCGCTCTACCTCTACCTATCGCTCTAATATTATAAAGCTGAAGAGTTTGTTTGTTTGAACGCGCTAATCTCAGGAACTACTGGTTCGATTTGAAAAAATATTTCAGTGTTGGATAGCCCATTTATCGAGAAAGGCTACTTTTTATCCCGGGAAAACACAAGATCCCTCGGGAACGCGGGTGAAGCCGCGGGGCGGAAGCTAGTATGTTTATATTTCTCCTTTTTACCCCCTTACGTCGGTATATAAGTATATAGATTATGTAATTTTGTAAGAAAAGGGTGTTTTTTTGGCAATCTTTATTAATTATACGGAAAACGGGGTTTCCATAAATAGAAAGGTATTCATTCTATGAAAACAAATGAATACCTTTCGTCTCAGAACAATAATTAATTAACACCAAAGACAGATATAAGGTCTATATCTCAATAAATGTGCCGGTAGTTTTCCGAAGAGGCAGCACACAAAAGTGGACTGGAAGCTCCGTGTCAAAGCTCTGACGAAGTTAATTAAAAGCTTTCGAGAACAAACGCGAAAGCTCGCATTAGGCCTTGGTAAGATAGACTTTTCGTATTGAAATTTAAATTAAAAAGTAACGTATTGTTTACCTACATTTGGCTTGTACAACCTGGATATCTTCAAAATACCCTACCACCGCGCTATAGCTTCCTCATAATATTTTCCTTCACCGAAAGTTCAAGCTCATTGTAGGATTCGAACCCACGACCTTCGCCGCGGCATCCGATGACACTTGCAAAGCTATCATCGTTATAAAATAAAATTAATGCTGCAATATTAAGATTTTAGAGTATTTATGACTTGTTTACTTTGAATATAGCCGTGATTAATTATTCAATTAATACACAAAAACGTGATAAGGTATCACTTGATAATGTTATTGCAATGATTATACTCAAATTATCTGATTGTTTATCTTTAATAACCTACAGTTAACGTAAGGTCCCACGCAAACTGATATCGTTTTAGATTCTACGAAATGCAATAAACATTATTTAGGTATATACCTACAAACCGTAATCTTGCGGTCATGTTTTGCGAGAACGGTGGCCTTGGCTTAATCGCCTGGGCTAAGAGGAAGACATCCTCCATAAAAAATTACCCCAATCCTAAGGTGGGAACCGCGCCGATAGGATGAATGGCTGAGGGAATTCAGTCTCTAGCGCCAACCTCGATGGACCTGGCCACATCGTTGTATAGTGCCTTCTCACAGGAATGGGCGTCACCCTGTGAGCGACCAACAATTAATCGTCCCTACTCGTGGGAACAAAAATGAAGTCAAATACCCCAAAAAACCCTCAACCACAACTTAAATTGCTAACTCAACAAGTACTCCTCCCAGGCTTATTTAACAGACAACGTTCGTCATCCCTCTCCGATTTAGGAAAAACACCACAAAAAAACCAAAATGCTAATGCAGAGCAACCAAATGAGTCTAGTAGCTCGCCGGAGGCAACCCCACTGGAGAACACCCCCCAACATCCTGCTCCCCCACCATGGCAAAGAGTGCCATCACCCAATAGTAGAAGCAGTAAGAAAAGAAAATATTGCAGTTCTCCACCTGAAGCCCAGAGTACTACCACGAAAAACCGCTTTAGCTCCTTGCCCCTGGACCCAAAGGATGAATCGTGCACTACCGACCCTCCTAAACCCAGTAAGCCCCCACCTATCGTTCTTAACGGCATAGAGGACGTTACTGAGCTATCGAAGCTACTTCAAACCGTTAGCAGCAAAGAAGATTTTAAATTCAAGTTAATTAACATAAACCTACTCCACATTCTCGTCAACACTCCTGAGGAGTATAAGAAAATCATATCGGTTATAAGAGCAAACGGCCTAATAGGGCACACATTTACCCCTAAAGACAGCAAATGCTATCGCATTGTCATAAAAGATCTCCACCATAGCACTCCCCATGAAGCGATTTCAGAAGCCATTGAGGCAACCAACAATAAAACTAAAGGCGAAATCATCAATGCACGATACGGTCCTGACAAGAAACCCACATCGACCTTCTTTGTGAACATTGAGCCCAGTGTAAACAACCCTGCAGTCAAAAATATAACTTATATTCAATATTCAACCAAAAGGTCAAGATAGAGGATCCTCGAAAGTCAAAAAGTATCGTTCAATGCCAACGTTGCCAGCGCTACGGTCACTCAAAGAATAACTGTATGAGACCATTTAGGTGCGTCAAATGCGGAGAAGGCCACAAAACCTCGGAGTGCAAAAAGAAAGATAGAGCCACACCGGCTAAATGCGCTCTCTGCTCGTGTGATCATCCGGCTAACTACAAAGGTTGTGAAATATATAAAGAAATCCTTTCCCGAAGAGGCAAAAATTTTACCCCTAGAGAAACTCAACCCGCCCCAACTACCAAGTCACTGCCAATTAACCCAACCTGTTCCACCTCAACAATAACCGAAAGAACCGTAAGACCCACTCACCAACGTACTTACGCTGAAGTTACCGATGGGAAGAATGCCCAATCAAATCAACAACCCTACAACAATCTGGAAGGTATCCTACTGAAACAAAGCGAGAAAATGGATCTCCTAATACAACAAATAGGCTCACTAGTGAGTCTTATCACTACTCTCGTCTCTAAGCTTACAAAATGACTTCTCTACTCATTGCCACCTGGAACATCAATGGCCTTGCCCCTAATAAAAACGAACTAGAGATGCTCATCAAATCCAACAAGCTTGACGTATGCCTTATTTCTGAATCGCACACTACACCAAGAAGCCGAATATGCATTCCAGGATTTTCCGTGTATCACACTTGTCATCCCGATGGTGGAGCCCATGCTGGCACCGCAATAATTATCAAGAACAATGTAAAGCATTGCCTCTTGGAACCTACTACAGCCCCTTATCTCCAAGCCACAACTGTAAGGGTGGAGGATCGATCAGGACCCCTTAATCTCTCTGCGATATACTGTCCACCGCGCCACACTATAAAAGAGAAAATGTTTACTGACTTCTTTATGTCATTGGGCAACCGATTTATTGCTGGTGGCGATTGGAATGCCAAGCATTCATATTGGGGATCAAGATTGACGGTTACTAGAGGCCGTGAACTAAAAAAGAGTATTGAAGCGAATCACCTACTACCTATGTCAACTGGCGAGCCGACGTATTGGCCCACGGACAGCAATAAAACACCTGATCTCCTAGACTTCTTTATCACAAAAGGTATCAGCGAACTGAACACTCACATAAAGTCAAGTCTCGACGGTAGCTCTGATCACTCTCCTGTATTACTGATGATTAGTCCAGTGGCCATACCCAATGACACCCATACAGACTTTCTCCACAATCACAAAACAGAATGGCAATGTTTTCGAGAATTCCTGGAATCAAATATCAACCTTAATGTCCCACTCAAAACCAAGGAGGAAGTTGACGATGCGTGTCTCTATATCACAAATCTGATCCAACTAGCGGCTTGGTCCAGTACTCCCGAGCTGAAAAATTCATCGCGTGGGGCACCGGTCCCTCTTGCAGTCAAGGAAAAAATCGCCGAAAAGCGTCGCCTTCGCAGAATTTGGCAGACGACCCATAAGAGTGCAGATAAAACCAGATTAAATCGAGCAACTAAAGAACTCAAAGATCTCCTGGCTCATACTGTAAATGAATCACTCAAACAGAGATTAGTGAAAATGTCTCCAAATTCAAATGGGACTCACAACCTCTGGAAGGCAACAAAGTACCTCCCACAGCCGCAACAGTGTTCTCCGCCTATTAGGTCCGGTGATACATGGGCTCGAACTGACCAAGATAAATCTCAGGTCTTTGCTACATACCTAGCCGGGGTCTTTAAACCCAACGACTCGGTTAGTCCCGAAGATCCAGAAATAGACGAAGTGCTTAAGCAAGATCTGCAACTTTGCTTGCCTTTGAGCCCTACTTCACCAAGGGAGATGGCTAGAGAAATAGCCAAAATGGACCCTAATAAAGCACCTGGATTTGATCTGATCACCTCTAGGCTGCTGAAAGAGCTCCCTAAGAAGTGCATTGTCTTTTTGACTATCCTTGTCAATGCTACACTGAGAACCTCACATGTTCCTGCACTCTGGAAAGTATCTCAAATTGTTATGATTCATAAGCCTGGTAAGCCGTCTAACGAAGTCTCATCTTATCGCCCCATTAGCCTGACGCCTGTGTTGTCAAAATTATGGGAAAGGATCATCCTTGCACGATTATCTCCTTACCTAGATAAGAACCATGTAATACCTAACCACCAATTTGGCTTTCGGAAGCACCACTCAACTATAGAGCAGGTACATAGAGTCTATTCTACGATAAGGCAATGTTTGGAAAAGAAAAAATACTGTTCGGCTGCCTTTCTCGATGTTCAACAGGCCTTCGATCGGGTTTGGCATAAAGGACTGCTCTGCAAAATTAAAAAGTATCTTCCACACTCCTACTACCTGCTGATGGACTCTTATCTCAGTGACAGAAAGTTCCAAGTCAAGCTCCGTGACGCAAGATCTTCTCTCTATAGCTGCTCAGCCGGAGTACCCCAGGGATCCGTACTTGGCCCGGTCCTCTATAACATATTTACTAGTGACCTACCCCAGTCACCAGATACAGCTGTAGCAACCTTTGCAGACGACGCGGCCTTCCTCAGTTGTGACCGTGATCCAAATAAAGCGAGCAGATTGTTGCAAGGCCAGCTCAATGCCACCTATGCTTGGTTGACCAAGTGGCGCATAAAAGCAAGCGCTCCAAAGTCTCACCACATCACATTTGCCCTAAGACGTGAAACTTGCCCCCCGGTCAACCTAGGCCCCGACACATTGCCGCAATCAACCTGCGTCAAATACCTTGGATTTCACCTAGACCGGAGGATGACATGGAAAGACCACATAAAAACGAAGCGCAACGAAATCAATCTAAGATTTAAAAACCTACTCTGGCTCCTCGGTAGACAGTCTGCCTTATCCCTATCCAACAAGCTGAGGGTATATTGCTCCATAATAAAACCGATTTGGACATATGGAATCCAACTGTGGTCGACAGCCAGCAAGTCCAACATTATGTGCCTGCAGAGAGCCCAAAACAATATTCTAAGGGTACTCTCCTCGGCGCCCTGGTATGCTCTCAACTCGGAAATTCATGAGTACCTGGAAATCCCAACCATTTTGGACGAAGCAAAACGATACTCAGCCAACTACAAAGACCGCTTGACAACCCACCCAAACCCGTTATCCAGTATGCTCCTGCAGCCAAATCCAATTAGAAGACTCAAGAGAGCCGATGTGCTGCCTTACTAAGGGGAGATGGAGCAGTGGCTCTACCTCTCCAAACTATAACCTCTTGCAACACACCTGATTATAGTCTAGGCGACTGATCGCAGGTCTAAAATATAGGAAAAAAAAAAAAAAAAAAATATATTTACCATCTGTTCCCCGCGGTATCACCGGCGTTAGTCGATTCGAAGTTTGAATTTTTCAAAATGGCAAACATATGGGGGTTTAAAACGTAAAAACCGGGTCGCATGTCTCAAACGATTCTCGTGAAATTATGCGAGCAGATTCGATGATTATTTGGAATTTTATAGTTGATTCAGTTTTTGGATTTTTTTCAAAATGCTGGAGATATGGGAGTCTGATTATGAAATATCACATAATTTCACGAGAATCGTTTGAAAACGTAAAAAAGCGTGAGATCTCAGCTCTGAGAGCCACTAGTATAAGATTTTTTTTTAACTTCCTGTCAATTGGTAACAAACAATTTATAGTATGTATATAACCACATATAATAAACAGATAAGCAATCTATAAGTAATGAATTGATGTACTATCTTATTATTGACAATTACTCACAGATAAACAGTATATAGAGAACAATGGCCGACGCAAAACTGCTCGCGTTTTTAATCATATTTAATTTTTGTACTGCACAAAGTTATGATGGATTACCGTTTGGGTATCACTTAAAAGAAGGTGTACCTAGGGCACAGTCCTTGCTATGGTTGGAGAGTCTACAACATGCGAGAATTATCGGCGGGAGTCAAGTCTCTACTGCGGATGCCATTCCTCATCAGGTAAATTTTTGAAACATTTATTTGATGTATTTATTATTTACTAGCTTACCGTCCTGCGGTTTCACCCGTGAACCCCTATTTTACCCCCTTAGGGGTGGAATTTTGAAAAATTCTTTCATATCAGATGTATGTCAAATTTTTGCCCGATCCATCCAGTGGTTTGAGATCAGTCAGTCAGTCATCTTTGCCTTTTCTATTGCTACAAACTAGATTGAGAGACAAACTCAACTTTGCCGTTGGTAAACTGTTGTCCCCATACATTGACATAGGTCGTGACATTTGATATGAATTTCAACTTGATACCTCCACGCGTCCCTGAGAAAAAGTTCTTGACAGATAGACAGATGGACAACGAAGTGATCCTATAAAGGTTCCTTTTTCTTTTTGAGGTACGGAACTCTAAAAATAACGTCGTATATTTCAGGTGGGAATCATAGCTCTTCTAACAACAGGCTGGACTTCCATTTGCGGCGGAGCTCTCGTCTCACACACAAGAGTGTTAACTGCAGCTCACTGCTGGTGGGACGGTCAGAGCCAAGCGAGGCTCTTCACCATCGTTCTCGGCTCCCTTACCATCTTCACTGGAGGGACAAGGATAGAAACATCTGACGTGAACGTTCACGCCTCGTGGAACACCCATGCTATAACTAATGATATTGCTATGGTGAAGATTACCAGTGTTGCTTTTAGTAGTAAGTTCTTTTTAACTATTATTCAGTGTTGATAGATAACTGTTTATTGTACATCAAAAACAAATTAAAACAATAAAAAGTACAATATTTTTTTTTGTACATTATGTAAAAATCAATTGCCGTGCGTCAGTCTCGCAAATATTAGTTAATGGCTCTACTAATTTGTTTTTTTTTTCGCCTCAATACTGGGGTGGGTTAGGAAAAACTCAAAGAAACAGGTGACAAATCGAAATATAGGTTTTTTTATGGAAATTGCCACTAATTACATTAACTTAACTGTACATTAGTGGATCTACATTAAACTCGTTTTAGGCACTGTGGTTCTGACGTCGGATGCGGCGAAGGTTGTGGGTTCGAATTCTAATACGAGCTTGAGCTTTCAGTGAAAGAAAACATCGTGAGGAAACCATTGCAGGGTGGTAGGCTTGCCTGACTGGCTACCACCCTCAACTTTATTGGCTAAGACGCCATTTACAAAATCGTTGCATACATTAAATCTAGTTGCCGAGAAAATTGACCTATTTTCATGCTCAGTCTCTGAATTTAGGCAATCAGTGCTATTCACAGTATGCTACGAGGGAGCTTAGTTTAGGCACTTTCTGTTTTGCTGTTCTTTTTTTTTTTATTAAGAATTAGATGCAAAAATATATAGATGACTTACTCCATTGAATTGGGAAATTCCTGTCATAATGGATGTAATTGGTGCATAAATAAATAACTTGAAAATCTGTCTCCAAGCCTACTGCGGTGTATTTCGGCAGTTGCACTTGATTTGCCCTCTTATAAAGGTTGGCAATAATCAGCTGTGCCCGTGAGACGCGTTGTCCGCCCGAGGTCATTCACACTGCAACTAAGTCGCAATACGACGGTACTTCATTTAGTAGGACATTATATAATTTTATCAAAGTTCTATCAGTACTGAAGATTATAAGCAAATTTCAAAGTCAAAGTCATGTTCAATTATAGCCTTATAATTAGTTTTCTATTTTGATATTGTATCTACTACTTAAGAACCTAGCTGTTAGTTTCCCTTTTAAAATAAAATAAGTGTTGAATTTTTGTGTGAGACTTTATTTTGTTTGCGCCTTCAAAATTTGTCACGTTGTAAAAGTTTGTATTACTGAGTATTTTCACTGAATTATATACAGGGTGATTTTTTAATCACATGCCATACTTGCACAGGTTGAAGTACTCGTCAATATAAACAACTTTTATTATGGGACCAACTCTGATATCGCAAAAAATAAAATGGTTCCTTCATACATTTTGGTCGAGTAGGTATTGAACTTTTGTATGGACAGCTGATATTTTTTTGTGATCTCGAGAGTTAGTCCCATGATAAAAGTTGTTCATATTGATGAGTACTTCCCCTGCATGTATGGCAAGTGACTATATAATCGCCCAGTATATCGATAAAGCTGCTTCCACTGTGTCGTTATGTATTTTCTGAACCAACATTGTGATAATTTGCAGATAGCATACAGGCGATCCCTCTGCCCTCAATTTCTAAGGCTAACCAAGACTTTGCCGGGATGTCGGGCATTGTATCCGGGTACGGAAAGACAAGTGACGGTATGTATTTAGGTTCCGGGGTGGTATTGTACATAAATATGAACATAGAGTATAGAGGATGATAAACTGAAGTCCATATTGTTTTATAATATTTTTGCCTCGCCGTTTCACCTGCGTTTCCGGGTCAAAATGTAGCCTATGTAGTAAATGGCTATTAATGTATTTATTTAAAGGTTTAGTTGTTACGTTGGAGATAATATTGATAACAATGGATCTTGGGATCTACTCTAAAAAATTATATTAGACAGTCCGATCCTCTGACCGTGATATCTAGGAGATTCATTTACAATAATAATAGAAATATTCTGGGACGTTCCTAACACACGGCCATCTGATCCCATATATTAAACAGAGCTTATACTATGGAAACCAGTTAACCGACATACTTATACTAGTTTTTGAACTGTAAACTTCTTTTAGCGCGGCACGCATATTTTTAGATGAGGTATCTGGACTCTCGACACCGTTATGAGACGCGACACCGTTACGAGCGAGACGCAGTTTGACGTTTAGTTTTTTTTTTTCTCCCATTAAAATAATTGCGGCCAGTAATGTCGCTAGTCGCTGTCATTAGTTTTGGCGCCATAACAAAACAAACTCACTCAGAAAAAAAATCTATTTTAGATTGTAATAATTATAATGATAATGATACAAGAGCTCAATCTCAATCTCTCAAAAAAAAAAAAAAGTTTTCTCTTCTGTCGGCCCTCCCGGAGTGCATTTTTTTTTAAATTCATTGTTATATAGACACAAACTTACTAAACTGAATAATCATCTGTGCGTATAATATTAGTAGGGTTGTACATTATATTTCCAGCTCAAAACAGTTTTCCAACAACGACATCCTTATACCAGACGAGTGTGAACATCATCACAAACACAGTGTGTCAGACAAGCTTCGACATCAGTCTTCATGGCAGCCATCTTTGCACCAGCGGCCAGGGTAATGTGGGCTCCTGTGATGGGGATTCAGGAGGGCCCTTGACTGTCGTCACGAATAATATTAGAACTTTGGTAAGTCTATAGTCTATGGAGCGCTCGTGGCGTAGCTTGATTAGCCGTTCTTAACCGATTTTCAAAGTAAAGCAACCAGCAGGCTGGTACCTGGATGGGTGACCGTGCTTCGGAAGTTAGTCTAGCTGGAGACCTCCTAGGTGGCTTGAAAACTCCAACAGTTGGTTGACCACTAGCCTACCTCCACCAATCCGCAGTGGGCACGCGTGGTGGAGTATTTGCCCATTCCTTTTCACCCTTATTCGTAACCTGTGCTCAGTAGTGGGTAGATCTATTTGAGCCCACTGCTAAGCACAGGTTTACAGACTATACTGTAAAGAAAGGAAAGGAAATCTATATGTCAAGGAGCTAACTACAACATAAATTGATATATTGAATAAATCTAAGTTATGTAAAGAGGAGTTTATAGCAAAACCTTCTGAACCGTGCGTCATTTTGAGAAGTGTCTGTGAAGGTCTATTTGAATGTTAGAAAATACACGACAGGTGCGAATTTGAGTCGCATACCGTGGGTTCCATAAAAACTTGAATGTAGATAGTTCGTTCATCACGGGAATCAAGTTTCGCAGATTTTTGCTCTACAATTTATATTCAGATTTGATTCGATCGGAAAATACCGATACGGTATTCGGATTTTTCCTTTACTTGTGTGTACCTTGCTTCTCGTCAAATTTTCATGATTCTACGGAAAATACCCTAAAAGCTTTGATTTATTTGCGAGTGTCAAAATATGCGGTATAGCATAATGGCCGTATTTTTTTTTATTGCGTTTCACAAATTATTTTTTACAACTGCAAGGGTAGGTATTTGTTATTAATTTCAAGATACTAGTAGGCATTTTTACGATAAAATTAATAATAGTAAAAATATTTTTATCCTACTAATATTGTACGTTTGTACTTTTGGATGGTTGTTACTACGCAACTCCATACGGCTTAACGGATTTCAATGAAATTTGGCACAAAATATATTC
This sequence comes from Tetheella fluctuosa, assembly GCA_951216915.1. Taxonomy (NCBI): domain Eukaryota; kingdom Metazoa; phylum Arthropoda; class Insecta; order Lepidoptera; family Drepanidae; genus Tetheella; species Tetheella fluctuosa. The sequence continues at coordinate 9,903,443 of OX578229.1, read as the reverse complement.
AGATATTTTGAATTAATATATAAGATACTTTCTATCTCGGAAAAATATAAGATCCCTCAGGAACGCAGGTCAAACCACGGAGGGGAAGCTAGTTCTTTATATATATTTTTTAAATTCACTTTCTTTTTTAGGTTGGTATAGTATCATTTGGTCTCAGCGTCGGTTGTGAAAGCGGTACCCCATCTGTCTACACAAGGGTGACATCTTACTTAACCTGGATTCAAGCAAACATGTGAAAATTTATTATTAATTAATTTGCTTAATTTATAATAATATATCATTTGTAAAAGACCCTACAAGCAGTGGTTAATTATTTTAATATATGTATTGTTAAATAATTTTAATAAATTAATACTTTAATTTTTGTTTTATTTTAATGACCTAGCCAATAATGACAAGTTGATTGTGGTCATTGCAAAAAATCCAGACTATAATTTCTGTAAATTATCTATCTTATCCTAAAAAAAAACATTATAATTAATAATTAGGTCCTTTGAACTTCTGAAATTACCATTTTACATGAGAATATAATAATATAATATTTGTTCGGTCAAAATATTTATCTAACCTTTTTATTTATATTCTTGCCTATTAGGGTTCCGTACCTCAAAAGGTAAAAAAGGAACCCTTATAAAATCACTCTCTTGTCCGTCTGTCCGTCCGTCTGTCCGTGTCTCACCACCGATTTTCTCAGGAACGGGTGGACCTAGCAAGTTGAAATTTAGTGAAGTCAATAGTCCCTAATAGGTGTTTTTATCAAGGTCCTGAGTCAACACGGTAAAAAGATATGGGCAAATTTAGATTTTCGCAAAAACTTGTAAGTACCAAAATTTACCTTAATTTTCAACGTTTTTTATTTTCGGAATTTTCCCTTTACTTGTGCTATAAGACCTTGTTTTTAACCAAAATTGACAATTCTAGGTCAACCGGAAGTACCCTATAGGTTTTGGGTCGAAAACCTATATGGTAGTTCCCGTAGACCTAGAATCACGAAATTTGGCAAAAAGCGCACAAATAAAGGGAAAATTACAAAAAATAAAAAAAGCTGAAAATTAAAGGTAGTCCTCATACATACATAGTTGACGCCATTTAAGATAGTCCTCTGAGTTATATGTCTAGCTTAATTGGCACCAAACTCAAATAAGGTAAATAAATAAAATTGTGCTATTGTGTGAAAGAAATTAAAAGAAAATATTTATTGCAATATGATGCTCGTGTACGCAGAACATTTTATTAAAGCGATCGTTACACTATGCGATGTATGAGGACAACTGTTTTCCAACGATAATGTTAAGTTAGTCCCTCAACCCATATCTTATCGTTAAGATTCCCGTGATGGACGAACTATTTACTTACCTATAAGTTTGTACGGAACCCTCGGTGCGCGAGTCCGACTCGCACTTGGCTGGTTTTTTAAGGGCATCCCAATGCATGGAAATCGTCAAAATTCCACAACCGTTTCGGACCATTTTTATCTTAAATTATCCAACCTCCTAAAAGCGTGAAATAAATTGTAGCTGGAGACTCTTTTCCATCCACGATATGTCTTGACCTCAATAGACTATAACCACAGCGTAATAAACATACAGTGGTTTATTGTTTGAAATCACGCAAAATGTCGCTTTGTATAGGCATTCGTCATTGCTGCATTGTGTCCCAAGCGAGTGTATGGCAGCTTGAGCTGGCTACCGCCCCTCTCTCACCCCGCAAGCCCCGCACGATTGCTCTGTCTAGACGTGTCCGTTGGCCGACTGTAAGAGTTACATAGACTGTGCTATAACTATTTTAGAAATTAATGATCGAGAGCAAATATAATACAAGTACCTAATATGTAGACTAGTATCTACTTGTTCAGCAGTTGATATCCCAAGGTTAAGCAATGATAAAGTATTTTTATTTTTACTTTATTATGTTCATCCAGTTATGAATTGTTTATAGCTCAGTGGTTACGTTGAATATCGTGACGGTAGTGGTTTCAAATCCTATAATAGTCTTGAGCTTTCATTTCAAAACATCTTGAAGGAACCATATTACGGTTAATCCCGCCTGTCTGGCTGTCACTTTCAAATTGAAAATCAATCAACAAGCACTTACCTGTGTATTTCAGCAGCTGCACTTGAGAGCTAGTTCCCTTCTGAATTTAATTTGGGTCGATTGGCGTGGTTAGTAAGATACCCTATCTATCACGCTACAGATTGTGAGTTCGATTCTCACTCAGGACAGATATTTGTGTGCATGAACATGTCTGTAACCGACTTCTTATTTATTAATTTTGTTTGTCCCAAGTCTGGGTGTTATTCTCTATATAAGTACAGTATCAGTTATCTGGCATCCATAGCACAAGCTCTGCTTAGTTTGGGATCAAATGGCCGTATGTGAGGAATGTGCCAGAATATATTTATTTAGTGTATACCATCGGCCACATCTTTACACACCGTAGTGAGGTTACAGTCAAACAAATATTATAAAATATGAAAAATAAAATAATAAACGTACACGCAATAAATAAATGTGTACGCAAGAGTTCGAGAACCCCTTCCCCGCAACATTTCAAGTCGACACCTTTATATTTTGTGTCTCCCAAGACCCGAATCATATATCTTGTTTGTGTACGTAAATAAAATGATATCACATGTCAAAATGGCACGCAGGTGGGAATTGGCGCGTACCTTATTTCTGTAACTAGATACTTGAGACCTGGGAATTTGTTTTTATTAAAAAACTTTATGCCATCTGACGTTTACGGATTGCTATTATATTTAGTTTCATATTAATTATGTTTTGTGCTTATTATAATACGTTTATAATGTTTTCAGTACCTACATAATACAATGATTTTATATGTAGGTATAAGAAAAGTGTAAAGTAAACCTTTACATGAGGAGAACCGGCAAGTTATATAAAAACAAAACCAGCCAAGTGCGAGTTGGACTCGCGCACCGAGGGTTCCGTACAAACTTCCATCGTTCGTCCATCACTGCCTATGCCTATTATTATTATTGTTACGCTCGAGAATTGCCTGACAGACCTCTGGTTTCAGATTTTCTCCTACGTATCATAAAAGTTGCTCATTATGACAGACATTGGTTTCGTAAAGGTTACATCTCAAAGTATCCACAAGTATAAGATTGTCTGTCCACCGGAGCCAAGCAGAGATCGGTAAATTTTACCAATAGCGCATTATTTAACGGTAGTAGAACTCTTAGTGCAGAGTTCGCCCGGGGAAGTACTACCACCATATTTAATTCCGCCGTGAAATAGTAGTGCACTTGTATTACCGTGTTTCGGTTAGGAGGGTATGGGAGCCGGTGAAATTACAGGCACAGGAGACTTAACAACTTCATGTCTCAAGGTTGGCAACGCGTGAGTGATACCCCTGACAGGGAAAATTGTATTTTCTTTGCCAGTGGTGTTATGAGCGTCTATAGGCTACGGTAACCGCTTACCATCAGGTGGGCCGTAAGCTTGTTTGCCACCTAGTAGTATAAAATATATATATATTCAAATCGGTGCGGCATCGCGTAATTTTTGTGCATTTTGTCTATTGGATTTTTTTTCCTAGGTTCTTTCGCTCCGCTCCGGTGGACATGTGGACGAAAGTAGTGATATATAAATTGGCAAGCTTGTGAAAAGAGATGGATTTTGGTCCAAAATCAGTGTAGCAAATAGGATAAATAAATAAGATAATAATAGCCCTTGGCTTTTACAGATTTGTAAATTTATAATAAGAACACGTTAATAACGAAGAGAAACAAAGAGAAATTAAAACCCTCGAGGCTAAATTTCATAATTACAGTATCTTACCCGCGGCTGCTTTATTTGAGATTCGACTTTTTCGGGTATTCACACGGTCGGGGTCAGAATTTTCTTTTGCTAACTTATATTGATACCTCGTAAGTTTTATAAAACTCTGTTAAAATATGAAACATTTTGTTAATATAGAATACATATAAATCATGTTAATCTATTTTATTGTATTACTATTGACATATACAGGGTGACTTTTTAGTCACTGATTATACTTGCATGGGTGGAAGTACTCATCAATATGAACAACTTTTATTATTAGACTAAGTGTGAAATCACGAAAAAAATATCAGCTGTACCATAAAAAAGTTCAATACCTACTCGACCAAAATGTATGAAGCAACCATTTAATTTTACGCGATCTCAGAGTTGGTCCCATAATAAAAGTTATTCATATTGATGTACTTTCACCCCTGCAAGTATTGCCAGTGACTAAAAAGTCACCCAGTATATTGTGCATGTATGTCTGTTTCTTGTGTAATTATCTATTTAAGTATATATTTAGAAAAAACATAGTATATGTAGCTATCTGGTTTCCATAGTACCTAAGCTCTGTTTGGTTTTAAATCAATGAGAAATTTCCCAGGATATTCTAATATATAAAATTCTCGTGTCTCGGGCTGCGTGGTTGAACTCCTCTGAAACGGCTCGACCGATTTTTATGAAATTTTGTGTGTATATCGGGTAGGTCTGAGAATCGGCCAACATCTATTTTTGAAACCGCTGTGCGAGTGAAACCGCGGGGGACAGCTAGTTATTATTATAAAACCACTGAATTAAGTTTGAGAGCCTTTGTCTTGGAGCTTAATCTTTTTTGTTGAATAAATAATGGGGCGCGTATTCCACGTTTATTATATTAAGTCACTCAATGTCGAACGCAGATGTAAATATCTAATGTTTTACATGACGTGCCGGTTGGCGTGGTTGGTAAGATACCCTATCTATCACGCCGCAGGTCGTGGGTTCGATTCCCACTCATGACAAACATTTGTGTGCATGAACATCTCTGTTTGTCCTGTGTCTGGGTGTAATTATCTATATATGTATGTGTGGTGTTTGCGTGGGTATGGCGGAGCGTCGGTGCGAGCTCACTTATCGCTGAGTCGTTGAGGCGTGCAGACGTGCCGGGGTGCAGACGTAGAACCACAGCTTTCAATATAAAACATGTTGTTTTATTTATCACTTAGTAGTGGACATCACATTGGCGACGAGGATGAAATCAAGGTCAGAGAGTCAGTGCAATTTATTTGAAAAAAATACATATAAATCATGTTAATCTATTTTATTGTATTACTATTGACATATACAGGGTGACTTTTTAGTCACTGATTATACTTGCATGGGTGGAAGTACTCATCAATATGAACAACTTTTATTATTAGACTAAGTGTGAAATCACGAAAAAAATATCAGCTGTACCATAAAAAAGTTCAATACCTACTCGACCAAAATGTATGAAGCAACCATTTAATTTTACGCGATCTCAGAGTTGGTCCCATAATAAAAGTTATTCATATTGATGTACTTTCACCCCTGCAAGTATTGCCAGTGACTAAAAAGTCACCCAGTATATTGTGCATGTATGTCTGTTTCTTGTGTAATTATCTATTTAAGTATATATTTAGAAAAAACATAGTATATGTAGCTATCTGGTTTCCATAGTACCTAAGCTCTGTTTGGTTTTAAATCAATGAGAAATTTCCCAGGATATTCTAATATATAAAATTCTCGTGTCTCGGGCTGCGTGGTTGAACTCCTCTGAAACGGCTCGACCGATTTTTATGAAATTTTGTGTGTATATCGGGTAGGTCTGAGAATCGGCCAACATCTATTTTTGAAACCGCTGTGCGAGTGAAACCGCGGGGGACAGCTAGTTATTATTATAAAACCACTGAATTAAGTTTGAGAGCCTTTGTCTTGGAGCTTAATCTTTTTTGTTGAATAAATAATGGGGCGCGTATTCCACGTTTATTATATTAAGTCACTCAATGTCGAACGCAGATGTAAATATCTAATGTTTTACATGACGTGCCGGTTGGCGTGGTTGGTAAGATACCCTATCTATCACGCCGCAGGTCGTGGGTTCGATTCCCACTCATGACAAACATTTGTGTGCATGAACATCTCTGTTTGTCCTGTGTCTGGGTGTAATTATCTATATATGTATGTGTGGTGTTTGCGTGGGTATGGCGGAGCGTCGGTGCGAGCTCACTTATCGCTGAGTCGTTGAGGCGTGCAGACGTGCCGGGGTGCAGACGTAGAACCACAGCTTTCAATATAAAACATGTTGTTTTATTTATCACTTAGTAGTGGACATCACATTGGCGACGAGGATGAAATCAAGGTCAGAGAGTCAGTGCAATTTATTTGAAAAAAATGAGCGTATAAAATATACGATCGAGGACATTTTAGTAGAATAATATTAACAGCAGATACTTAACAAGAAAAAGGCAAATGACCGGGGTTATGGAATGTAGAAGGGATGTGGAAATAAATATATTGTTCAGTAAAATAAGAAATACTTATTTTAAGTGTGAGCAGGTGTCAATAAAATTGATATCTTCGGTCAAATAGCCGTTAAGTGCCTGCTAATACTTACCAATAAAATGTTGTTGTGTAGCTGGTGTGCACATTCCATTATAACTATAAATCCACATTGTATAAATACCGCAGAACTATCACTACCAAAAACAAAGTGAGGTATTCTCTGTGTCATTCTCGACTTACCCACATTACATTTAATTATAACTATTTACATTCTGAATAATACCGCACGACTAAGTACTTATCTAAACAGAATTATTTCTAAATCTATTTTTATTCGTATGCAAGTAATAGGTAATAAATTGATATAGTTAAGGAAGAAGAAAAATATGATTAGTGCACGGATTACTTTAAAACAATCTATTGCGATTAGACATGAAATTTCAATAATCTACCGACTACACAGCAACAACCAATCGTGCCTGTAAGTATTAGCCAAGCCAAGTAGAAAGAGAATGGCAAAATACATACTGTACACTATTCCAATGGGTAAATACCCATCAAGTTCCACATATACTGGTGTAAAACTGTGTGCACTAGTATATATATGCAATTCCACAAAATTATATTTATTCCAATGGGTAAATACCCATCAAGTTCCACATATACTGGTGTAAAACTGTGTGCACTAGTATATATATGCAATTCCACAAAATTATATTTATTCCAATGGGTAAATACCCATCAAGTTCCACATATACTGGTGTAAAACTGTGTGCACTAGTATATATATGCAATTCTACAAAATTATATTTATTCCAATGGGTAAATACCCATCAAGTTCCACATATACTGGTGTAAAACTGTGTGCACTAGTACATATATGCAATTCCACAAAATTATATTTATTCCAATGGGTAAATACCCATCAAGTTCCACATATACTGGTATAAAACAGTGGGTATACTAGTATATGCAATTCCACAATAGGAAATGATTCATGTTCCAGTCCAAACGTTCAGTCTTGAATTATAAAAACTCAATGCTATTACTATTACTATTGGGAATTTGAGTAGATACCTACCTACTTCATACCGATGTCATTGTGTGATCTCTAACTTCTGGCGAATGGTGTGAATCGGTTTTTGAATATGGCCGAGCACTGGTAAACAGTTATTTTAAATGAAATAGTGAGATTTCAAACGATACCTTGCTCAGTCAAGTCTGCTGACTGCAGGGCAAATATATATAATAGCTTGGGCGAGTCAAAGTCAAAGTCAAAGCCATTTATTCAGTTTAGGCCCTAGGAGGGCACTTATGAAGGTCGAATTTACTGAAGCTACCGCCGAGGTTAGAGATATACATAATGATGATTGGTTTGAGACGATATTAGCCATATTTAGTGTATGGTTTCCCTATCCGTGTCCGTTAAAGAGTGTAGGTGCACATATTTAACCTACCCACATTTATTCTTTTACATTCCAAAGTAGGTATTAATGCTTTAAATCGAGAGCTAAAAATTATTATAATCTATCTATATTGGGTCCAGCATGCAAAGTTTACACAATAGTTTTGAGGCCATGTAATGGGTCTTTAATATCGATAGATGTTTATAAAACATCGAAGTACCTACAATTGACTATAGAAAACATTTTAATGTTTCTATACTTAAACAAGAACAGACATACGCGGGTGGGAATAGAATTCCAGGAAAGTCAAGTTATTAAACGACGGACTCAGTCAAACAAATAATATTCCATAGACCAAGATGCGTTCAGAAATGAACGTCTACCTATTTTCCTATTGAACTAGATACCTAACAATGGTCGAAATTATAATTTATTTAATGATTGACTTTTCGATGGTCATAAATATTACCTACACTCATAAAACGTGATAAATTATTAACTACATTGTATAATTGTCATACGTGTGGTAGGTGCATATAACTGTTCTATGGCCATTCTGCCACAGAGACAGGACTTCAAATTATAATCGTTGGAGGATCGCTCCTGTAAAACAACGCTCACGGTGCAGTGAAAGTGCGCGTGTACATACAATACACACATAATATGCATAGATATGCATAATATTATGTATAATACACAATTATATAGATATAGATATCAAGGGTTGGAGATTGCCCTGCCGCGTTTCTGGGTTTTGTGCAAGACATGTGCCTATTAGGTACATAATAAACAAATAAATACTTATGCAATACAACAAAATAAAATATTTTGGGTGACACAAAAATACCAAGCATTCAATTTGGTTTTTGTCTATGACCACATAAAATCTTGAAAATAATGTTTGATCACTTTGGGTAGCAAAAAATATGGCCGTGACAAATCGACAATATAAGATCATTGAAGTGATTTTTGATCACTTGAAGGACATAAAAACAAAAATAGTGTCGGGTTGTGACACTTGTTACCACGAGTCATTAAAATGATGTTTGATCTCTGGCAGAGTTGTCGGTGGCACGATGGAGTCATAAACAATAAATTGGAATTGAATGTTTGATCTAATATGAAAAATAAAACACTAGAAATCATTATTTTCCCATTGGTTTGAAATAATTCGAAACCAATAAATAAAAATCTGAAATAAATCAGTTATAACTGTGATATTTCTGATTAAGTAATTCTGAAAACCAGTAATTCGTCAGTAACTTTTACCTTAATTTTATAGATGCTACGAGACTTAACGATTCTGTCATTGCTGTGTTGGAATTGACAATGATAAACAACCTATATAATTAGATAATGGTTTATAAATCTTTATTACTCAAAAGGAAACTTAACAATATTCCTTAAACTAAGTGAAATGAAATGAGCATACTCAGCAATACAAGAAAATAACTTACTTATAGAATAGAGCAAGAGTATTAAAATATCGAACATATTGTGGGTAGTATTTTGATGCACATCTAATACCTTTAAACGAGCAATTTCTGAATCTCGGAAACAACTCCAACGATTTTCATGAAATTTTGTATGCAGAGGGTTTTGGGGGCGATAAATCGATCTAGCTAGGTTTCATTTTTAGAAAGCGTCGTTAAAGAAAAATAAAAAATACCGATTCATCCAGGTAACAAGAAAAGGACAAAAATATATATATCATAAAATGGTAAATTTCCATTTGGAAAAACTATTTAAATTATAACTTTATATCGTAGAGTAGACAATAGCATTCAAACTTGAGTCTAAGAACATTGATAAGGCATTTCAACAAGGCTCAGTAAGTATTGTCACAATATCAAGTTACATTAGACTAAACCGAGGTCACTAATTATTGCCCACACAACAAAAAATGATTGTGGTACACTTACGAATACAGTAGAATATTGTTCCTATGTTTTAGTAAAGCTAAACATTTTACGAACAACCTATCATTGGGTAGTGTTTCAAAGGACGACCTGCTCTCACATAATACTTATACAAATAATATACTAAATGAAATTAAAAACAATCAAATAATATAACTTAATAACTTTGAGTATACTTATCTAATTATTTAAGCACCTGATTATTAATCTGTGTATAATATCAATCTATATATGTATAATAAAATATGCCTAAATATATATTTGTTTGGCTATGAAGTCCCGTTAGCCATTAAACATTTATAAACTAATTGTTTAATGTAATTTTAAAATCAAAATGTAAAATTAGCGTTTCGAAATCGAACACTTCACACATTGGTACGTACTTATACAATTTTGCGATAATTAAGATATTATCGACAATTAAAAAATTATTGTGCCAAAATAAAATTTTTTAAAGATTATTGAAATGCAGATTCTGTAGTGGGGCAGATGTAACACCAATACACATGTGTGACCATATAATATACTGTATTGAACTATAAATAAAAACATTTACTTATATAGATGCCACGTAAAATATCAAATGCAACGAAAGGTGTCTGAATCTTATTGGAAAAATAAAAGTACCCGACATCGAAACAAAAGTATCCGTGGCAGCTATGTATCGATTCTGTTATCGTGTCCCTATATAATTAAATTTTCTATTATCATGAAATTTCCGGAATATAAATCTAATGGTTATTTGAGACACAGAGCTCTAAAACAAAACAACGCACTTACTTATTGACGCATAAACGAGCTAAAGCGATTTTTCTGGAAACACACACTAATGTTCATGCTTAGTTTCAGCTTTTCAAACAGGTTCATATTTACATCGCAATCTATGAATAGATTTAAATGTAATTGCCACTCAAAGCACAACAAACGTTATTTAAATAAAATACAAACAAAAATGAGGAAAGAAGAGATGAAGGAAAGATAAGTGACTAGATAATGGAATACAACTGGGTATTGTATGAAGTGTTGGAATACTAACAAGTACTATAACTATAGGTACTAAATAACATCAAATGAGAATTAGCAGATAAATTGTATGTATAGATTTATTAGTTAGTCAAATTTATCAATTTAAACAGTTGTGTGTGGAGTTACCTAACGTCAATTTATTTATTTTATATAAAATGTTGTAAGTTGTATCTTGCTATCATATTTACAGTCAACAGTAGCTTATGTTTTATAAGACAAACATTGTATACTAAATAATATGTTTAAGATTGTTTCAAACGAGTAATTGTTGAGTTTCTTGCCGGTTCTTCTCAGCAAAAGCAACTTTCCGAATCGGTGCTAGATTCAAACTGTATGTGGCGCCTGCAAAGGCCTATTGAAATATAATTCCGTATGTGGAAGTACAATTAAAATAAAATTATTAATAAAGGAGGGATGTGGTGTTTGCGTGGGTATGGCGGAGCGTCGGTGCGAGCTCACTTATCGCTGAGTCGTTGAGGCGTGCAGACGTGCCGGGGTGCAGACGTAGAACCACAGCTTTCAATATAAAACATGTTGTTTTATTTATCACTTAGTAGTGGACATCACAGTATGTATTTACAAAAGAAAAGTAGTATATGTAGTATGTCAGTTATCTGGCTTCCATAGTACAAGCTCTGCTTAGTTTGGGGCCAGATGGCCGTGTGTGAGGAATGTCCCAGAATATTTATTTATTTATGAATTGTCAGCTCTTATGAATGGTTGGAAATTCGGAATTCAGTTATTTGTGACGTGTTCTACATCTGTCGATAGCCGGTAAATCTACATAGTCGGTAAAGTGGACTATGATGTTAGCAATTTGTGAGGTTTGTCATTGATTTGGAAGCTAAGTGATTTACACTACGTTTTAAGAAATATTATTATGTGAATTTCTGATGATATTGTAATAGTATATTTAAAAATGTCTAAAAATAGATTTGGATTTTGGTTTAAATTCATACGTAAGCAAATTCATATTTTGTTTAGAAATTATTTAAAAAAAAAACGATTAGAAACAGCCAATATAGTTAATTTCATTAGTTTAAGTTTCCATCCTTGTCAATATTTTTAACAATAAATTAAATACAAAGTAAACTCTGGACACCTATGTGTGTAGAGATACGACCTTAAAAATTAGTGTCCAACAAAAAAAACAAAAAACTGTTTCTATTACAAAATATAATTAAAAAAAACATTACAAAACCATTTTCGGGAATGTAAATTTTATATAATATCAAAATATCACCCAAAGTATAACAAATTTTATTTCAGAATCGAATACATCACACAATTGTCAAATGACATTAGATTTAGTAACATAGACTGAATCATGGGGGCATTTACAAAGGACACGCTTTGTTCGCTCAGTGTCAATACGGGTTATTTTTGTTTGATGAATTATGATTGAGTGGCGGACGCAACAGGCGTGATAACGATAGTCGGACATATTGACATGACGTCATCGTTGATAATGAATAAATTATTCCAGCTTTTGCGGTGAGTATGGCTTGGATGTTTTTGCATTGTCTAGTTCATTTATCCAATTATTATTTATGACCCTCAACTATTATCATGTAATCTTATATATATAAAAGAATAACTGACTAACTGTACCAACATACGGCCCAAACTTCTAATGGTGGGACCGTGAAAATTTGCATGTGGGTTTCTTTGACACTGTAGGAAGGATTTTTGAAAAGTCAACCCCAACGGGTTCGCGGGTGAAACCGAGCGTTCAAGCTAATATACTAGTAAAATTTCATCCTGTCATGTAATCAACACTTTGTCGCTATCGGCAGGAACTCAGTGAACTAATGCTTTGTGCTTACTACCTTTTGCCACATCATCATTTAACATAGTGAGATTGTGGTACAGCTTTTGCAACAAATTATAAACTGATACATGTTTAATTCAACAAATATAAACTACCAGAAATATGGTGGAATAAAATAACTATATGTACGTACATACATGCATATACGTAACAAATATATAAAACACCTATGAATATTCTTGCTTCGTTACTATACTACGACGCTACGACGCTTCTACGATGCTACGGTGCTACGACAAGGCACTACGACATGCAGCTTTGCTATGCATAGTAAAGTCAACAAATTTAAAAGAAAATTAGATTTGCAACCTATTCGTTTGCAAGCGGTAATCATAGCTCGCCCCGCCCATTATCATGACAAAAGCCCGTTTTTAGGGTTCCGTACCTCAAAAGGAAACAAAATGAACCCTTATAGGATCACTTCGTTGTCCGTATGTCTGTCAAGACAGGATTTTTCTCAGGAACGCATTGAGGTATCAAATTGAAATTCATATCAAATACTCAGGTCTGCACCTTGAGACTGTAAAAAAATCAAACTTCTAAGTCAACGCAATCAAAAGATACGGCCACTTATGCCGCATATTTTGAAACTCGCAAGATAATCAAAACCAATAGGATACTTCCCGGTGACCTAGAATCATAAAATTTGGCAAGGAGCAGTTGGTAAACTGACAAACTCAAACTCAAAATCATTTATTCAGTTTAAGGCCCTAATAAGGCACTTATGAACATTACAATTGATTCGGAACACACTTGGACTGAGAAGACTCAGGCAAGAAACTCACTGACCGCGACTTATGTTGATGTATGAAGACAACAGTTTTCCAACGACAAAGTTAAGTTTGTCCCTCAATCCAGTTTATCTTTTCGTTGCGATTCTCGTGATGGACGAACTATTTACATACTTACAAGTTTGTACGAAACCCTCGGTGCCCGAGTCCAACTCGCACTTGGCCGGTTTTTATTTTATTTTATGATATGCGCATTGTCCGATTGCATTGTTAAGGTAAATTAACCTTGTGGGTTTGTTGACAGTGCTGGTATACAGGTTGTTTTTTTTTCACTGGCCATACTTGCAGGGGTTGAAGTACTCGTCAATATGAACAACTTTTATCATGCGACCAACTCTGATATCGCAAAAAACAAAATGGTTCTTTCATACATTTTCGTCGAGTAGGTATTGAACTTTTGTATGGACAGCTGATATTTTTTTGTGATCTCCAGTTTTAGTCCCATCATAAAAATTGTTCATATTGATGAGTACTTCCACCCCTGCAAGTATGGCCAGTAATGAAAAAATCACCCAGTATATGTTGAAAAATGAACACCGAATTACGGCCGTCATTATCGCGCGATATAAAAACGTTTCAATGTCTATAATATTAGTGTAGATGAGAAAGTTAGTGTGTACTCCAAAACGGCGGGACATATTTGGATGAAATGTGGCATACAGATAGAATATATTCTGGATTAACATATAGGATATTATCAGGCCAAACATAAAATTCTACATAATATTTCTTTCTTTGTAATGCATTTTTTTTTAAAACCTAATTTTAACAATAAAAATTCCATTATTGATTATGGCTTACAGACAATTTTTACAGGCAATTGGAGCCGCGGCATATGCTAGATTATTCCATCCTTTCTAATATAAATGTGAAGGTTTTGTTTGTTCGATTAAAATTATTTTTTGCATCGAAATAGTTTATAAGCCGGAGAATGAATTAAGCTATACTTTTTATCCTGAAAACACAGATGAAGCCACAAGACGGGAGATAGTAAATACATGTTTAGATAAACTTAAAAAAATATTTCAATAACTATACCAATACTAGATGTCCCGGCAGGCCTTGTTCTGCCCAATTTCTCTAAATTTGTAAACCACTTATTAATAAATACTTATTAACTATTAATAAAATTTATTGAATTTAAAAAATATTAAATAAATTAAATATTTTTTTTCAAATAAATTAAATTATTAATAAATCCTTCTATCAGTGTATTGGTGAAAAGTTTGCTTATTATTTGACTTACCTTTCACAATAATAAAACTGGTATTTATTATACACGTAAGTACACGTTTTCGTTTTGATTTTAAAACTATTTCTAAAACATGTATATACGGGTATGGTAATGGCCGTTGTTGGCTCTCACAACACGTGTTTATTTACATGAGATCACTTAATTAACTGAGAGTTAAAACTGTCTTTATCAGTTATTAATAAATTGTGAATAAATAATTATTGCACTGAATATTAATGATAAATTTACGATGAGAGTGAAATTAACATGAGAGTTGCACAGAAAAATTAATACGTATATCAGTCACTGCTACGATCGATACACAAATATAACCAAAAAACATGGCCGATAACTGTATAGTGAGTACAACAGGAGACAAAAAATAGGGGTTGATCGTAGAGGGTTGAAACTTTTATCATGGGACCAACTCTGATATCGCAAAAAACAAAATGGTTCTTTCATACATTTTCGTCGAGTAGGTATTGAACTTTTGTATGGACAGCTGATATTTTTTTGTGATCTCCAGTTTTAGTCCCATCATAAAAATTGTTCATATTGATGAGTACTTCCACCCCTGCAAGTATGGCCAGTAATGAAAAAATCACCCAGTATATGTTGAAAAATGAACACCGAATTACGGCCGTCATTATCGCGCGATATAAAAACGTTTCAATGTCTTTACACATCGTTTGATGTCACAGACCGCTTTGTTTATGGTTTGTTAAATTGCGCATCAATATCTGTACATCCTATATATCAGATGGTAATTGCACATGGTTTCGAGATTTTGTATGGAATATGTGATTTGGTTGTTTTGTATTATTTATTTACGAGTATGTTCCAGGATATCCCTGCAATTATAAATGCGAATGTATGTTTGTTTATTTGTTTTTCTTTAACGTACCAACGGAGTGAGGGTTCTATGTCACTATTTGAATAGAGTTTACAAACTGGAGAGTGACATATACATGTTTTGGAAATAGTTATAAATCAAAACGAAAAAGTGTACTTACGTGTATAATAAATGTACTTACCAATTTTATGATTGTGAAAGGTATGTCAAATAATAAGCAAACTTTTCACCAATACACTGATAGAAGGATTTATTAATAATTTAATTTATTTGAAAACAATTATTTAATTTATTTAATATTTTTTAAATTCAATACATTTTATTAATAGTTAATAAGTATTTATTAATAAGTGGTTAACAAATTTAGAGAAATTGGGCAGAACAAGGCCTGCCGGGACATCTAGTATTGGTATAGATATTGAAATATTTTTTTAAGTTTATCTAAACATGTATTTACTAGCTCCCGTCTTGCAGCTTCACCTGTGTTTTCGGGATAAAAAGTATAGCTTAATTCATTCTCCGGCTTATAAACTATTTCGATGCAAAAAATAATTTTAATCGAACAAACAAAACCTTCACATTTATATTAGAAAGGAAGGAATAATCTAGCATATGCCGCGGCTCCAATTGCCTGTAAAAATTGTCTGTAAGCCATAATCAGTAATGGGATTTTTATTGTTCAAATTTGGTTTTAAAAAAAAATGCATTACAAAGAAAGAAATATTATGTAGAATTTTATGTTTGGCATGATAATATCCTATATGTTAATCCAGAATATATTTTATCTGTTTGCCACATTTCATCCAAATATGTCCCGCCGTTTTGGAGCACACACTAACTTTCTCATCTACACTAATATTATAAAGCTGAAGAGTTTATTTGTATGTTTGTTTGAACACGCTAATCTCAGGAACTACTACTAGTTCGATTTGAAAAATTCTTTCAGTGTTGGATAACCCATTTATCAAGGAAGGTTTTATACTTATAGGCATATACTTTTTATCCCGGGAAAATACAAGAGCCCACGGGAACGCGGGTGAAACCGCAGGGCGGAAGCTAGTTTATAGTATTAGTAGGAAGTAGGATTGTAGGATCTTATATATCAAGTACCATTGGCACCAGTGATTACAGAAATCCCCCAAATACTCCACTTCGGCTTTCATTTCAAATATGTTCTCAATATTAAGCACAATAAAGATGTATTGGTTATTAGGTCGTCCTCATACGCCGCAGTTCTTTATGAGTTACCACTGATAACACAAACACTTTGAATGAACGCAATATCGCCAAACTACCTATCCGATAGATAGAGGGCATTAAAATGTCTCTTTTTACCCAACTGTGCGATAAAAAGTGTATGTTATTTACATAAATATTTTTGAGATTAAATGATGTGTCGAGTTTGAATAGGTACTACAATGAAGTTTTGGTGAAGAAAAACATCGTGAGGAAACCATGGTGGTAGAATACCTTGTAGTACCCACTTGACTGACTATCCTCAAGTTGAAAATCTCACATCAATGACCTACTGATGTGACAGCTGCCCTTAGGGGTTAAGTCACTTACCATAGTGAGATTATGGTCAAACACAAGCCCATACAAAAGGTAAAACTATCTATTTCTGCTCAAATATATTAAAGTCATGATACCTAGAGGTACAAGAATACTCAAAGTCAAAGTCAAAGCCATTTATTCAGTTTAGGCCCTAGGAGGGCACTTATGAAGGTCGAATTTACAGAAGCTACCATCTTAACTATAATATTATAAATGCGAATGTTAGTTTGTTACCTTTTCACGCCTAAATCGCTAAACCGATCGCGTTGATATTAGCAGATAGCCTATGGTACGGAGAAGGTCATGGTCTACTTTTTTTTCTCGAGAACGCGGGTGAAACTTCGGGGGACAGCTAGTACAGAATATACGGATATAACGCTTTGTATCCTCATTTGAAAGTCTAATAACAAAAAGAAATGGAACTTACTTCCAGCGTATGTGTTTCCTAACTCCTGCAATCTAGGGACTTTCAATGCCATAGTCATTAGCTTTCTTCTGGGTAAGCGTGCTCCATTTTAGACTATGTCATTCTCCTTAATGGGCGGGACTGTGGACAAACGCAAGTACGCATTTAATGCATATAAAAAAAAGTAAAACGAAAGTTCGACCACAACTCGTTAAACAAAACAACTTTTGCTCTAAAAGTATTTTATGATTATGATAATCAATTTTATTTCCACACACACACTGTATCAGTGGCCCTGGTCGACCATCATACACTTTGCACATCTCATCATCTTTTTGCTCTACAGGGTACGTTTATGTGTTTGAGGGATTAAAAAAAAAATAAGCGACCCCCGTCAGGAACGAAGTTCAATAAAAACTTTTTTCAATTCTTGAATCTCCACTACAAAATTTCAATAACCAGACAATGTAACTCACACACACTTGTATATAATAGAAAGAGAGAGACAGACAGAGAGAGAAAATCGCATGGAGGGGGCATAACTATACATGGCCATTTCTGCCAGTCAACTCTGCAAAATAATTTCATTTTTCCTCGTAATAAATATGTACATATATACAAACAAATGTATAATAACACCGCTCAACAACAAACAACGCTCACGGTGCAGTGAAAGTGCGCGTGTACATACAATACACACATAATATGCATAGATATGCATAATATTATGTATAATACACAATTATATAGATATAGATATCAAGGGTTGGAGATTGCCCTGCCGCGTTTCTGGGTTTTGTGCAAGACATGTGCCTATTAGGTACATAATAAACAAATAAATACTTATGCAATACAACAAAATAAAATATTTTGGGTGACACAAAAATACCAAGCATTCAATTTGGTTTTTGTCTATGACCACATAAAATCTTGAAAATAATGTTTGATCACTTTGGGTAGCAAAAAATATGGCCGTGACAAATCGACAATATAAGATCATTGAAGTGATTTTTGATCACTTGAAGGACATAAAAACAAAAATAGTGTCGGGTTGTGACACTTGTTACCACGAGTCATTAAAATGATGTTTGATCTCTGGCAGAGTTGTCGGTGGCACGATGGAGTCATAAACAATAAATTGGAATTGAATGTTTGATCTAATATGAAAAATAAAACACTAGAAATCATTATTTTCCCATTGGTTTGAAATAATTCGAAACCAATAAATAAAAATCTGAAATAAATCAGTTATAACTGTGATATTTCTGATTAAGTAATTCTGAAAACCAGTAATTCGTCAGTAACTTTTACCTTAATTTTATAGATGCTACGAGACTTAACGATTCTGTCATTGCTGTGTTGGAATTGACAATGATAAACAACCTATATAATTAGATAATGGTTTATAAATCTTTATTACTCAAAAGGAAACTTAACAATATTCCTTAAACTAAGTGAAATGAAATGAGCATACTCAGCAATACAAGAAAATAACTTACTTATAGAATAGAGCAAGAGTATTAAAATATCGAACATATTGTGGGTAGTATTTTGATGCACATCTAATACCTTTAAACGAGCAATTTCTGAATCTCGGAAACAACTCCAACGATTTTCATGAAATTTTGTATGCAGAGGGTTTTGGGGGCGATAAATCGATCTAGCTAGGTTTCATTTTTAGAAAGCGTCGTTAAAGAAAAATAAAAAATACCGATTCATCCAGGTAACAAGAAAAGGACAAAAATATATATATCATAAAATGGTAAATTTCCATTTGGAAAAACTATTTAAATTATAACTTTATATCGTAGAGTAGACAATAGCATTCAAACTTGAGTCTAAGAACATTGATAAGGCATTTCAACAAGGCTCAGTAAGTATTGTCACAATATCAAGTTACATTAGACTAAACCGAGGTCACTAATTATTGCCCACACAACAAAAAATGATTGTGGTACACTTACGAATACAGTAGAATATTGTTCCTATGTTTTAGTAAAGCTAAACATTTTACGAACAACCTATCATTGGGTAGTGTTTCAAAGGACGACCTGCTCTCACATAATACTTATACAAATAATATACTAAATGAAATTAAAAACAATCAAATAATATAACTTAATAACTTTGAGTATACTTATCTAATTATTTAAGCACCTGATTATTAATCTGTGTATAATATCAATCTATATATGTATAATAAAATATGCCTAAATATATATTTGTTTGGCTATGAAGTCCCGTTAGCCATTAAACATTTATAAACTAATTGTTTAATGTAATTTTAAAATCAAAATGTAAAATTAGCGTTTCGAAATCGAACACTTCACACATTGGTACGTACTTATACAATTTTGCGATAATTAAGATATTATCGACAATTAAAAAATTATTGTGCCAAAATAAAAATTTTTAAAGATTATTGAAATGCAGATTCTGTAGTGGGGCAGATGTAACACCAATACACATGTGTGACCATATAATATACTGTATTGAACTATAAATAAAAACATTTACTTATATAGATGCCACGTAAAATATCAAATGCAACGAAAGGTGTCTGAATCTTATTGGAAAAATAAAAGTACCCGACATCGAAACAAAAGTATCCGTGGCAGCTATGTATCGATTCTGTTATCGTGTCCCTATATAATTAAATTTTCTATTATCATGAAATTTCCGGAATATAAATCTAATGGTTATTTGAGACACAGAGCTCTAAAACAAAACAACGCACTTACTTATTGACGCATAAACGAGCTAAAGCGATTTTTCTGGAAACACACACTAATGTTCATGCTTAGTTTCAGCTTTTCAAACAGGTTCATATTTACATCGCAATCTATGAATAGATTTAAATGTAATTGCCACTCAAAGCACAACAAACGTTATTTAAATAAAATACAAACAAAAATGAGGAAAGAAGAGATGAAGGAAAGATAAGTGACTAGATAATGGAATACAACTGGGTATTGTATGAAGTGTTGGAATACTAACAAGTACTATAACTATAGGTACTAAATAACATCAAATGAGAATTAGCAGATAAATTGTATGTATAGATTTATTAGTTAGTCAAATTTATCAATTTAAACAGTTGTGTGTGGAGTTACCTAACGTCAATTTATTTATTTTATATAAAATGTTGTAAGTTGTATCTTGCTATCATATTTACAGTCAACAGTAGCTTATGTTTTATAAGACAAACATTGTATACTAAATAATATGTTTAAGATTGTTTCAAACGAGTAATTGTTGAGTTTCTTGCCGGTTCTTCTCAGCAAAAGCAACTTTCCGAATCGGTGCTAGATTCAAACTGTATGTGGCGCCTGCAAAGGCCTATTGAAATATAATTCCGTATGTGGAAGTACAATTAAAATAAAATTATTAATAAAGGAGGGATGTGGTGTTTGCGTGGGTATGGCGGAGCGTCGGTGCGAGCTCACTTATCGCTGAGTCGTTGAGGCGTGCAGACGTGCCGGGGTGCAGACGTAGAACCACAGCTTTCAATATAAAACATGTTGTTTTATTTATCACTTAGTAGTGGACATCACAGTATG
Organism: Tetheella fluctuosa; assembly: GCA_951216915.1. Lineage (NCBI taxonomy): Eukaryota > Metazoa > Arthropoda > Insecta > Lepidoptera > Drepanidae > Tetheella > Tetheella fluctuosa. Next base: position 9,882,569 of record OX578229.1, on the reverse strand, counting down.
TATTTACAAAAGAAAAGTAGTATATGTAGTATGTCAGTTATCTGGCTTCCATAGTACAAGCTCTGCTTAGTTTGGGGCCAGATGGCCGTGTGTGAGGAATGTCCCAGAATATTTATTTATTTATGAATTGTCAGCTCTTATGAATGGTTGGAAATTCGGAATTCAGTTATTTGTGACGTGTTCTACATCTGTCGATAGCCGGTAAATCTACATAGTCGGTAAAGTGGACTATGATGTTAGCAATTTGTGAGGTTTGTCATTGATTTGGAAGCTAAGTGATTTACACTACGTTTTAAGAAATATTATTATGTGAATTTCTGATGATATTGTAATAGTATATTTAAAAATGTCTAAAAATAGATTTGGATTTTGGTTTAAATTCATACGTAAGCAAATTCATATTTTGTTTAGAAATTATTTAAAAAAAAAACGATTAGAAACAGCCAATATAGTTAATTTCATTAGTTTAAGTTTCCATCCTTGTCAATATTTTTAACAATAAATTAAATACAAAGTAAACTCTGGACACCTATGTGTGTAGAGATACGACCTTAAAAATTAGTGTCCAACAAAAAAAACAAAAAACTGTTTCTATTACAAAATATAATTAAAAAAAACATTACAAAACCATTTTCGGGAATGTAAATTTTATATAATATCAAAATATCACCCAAAGTATAACAAATTTTATTTCAGAATCGAATACATCACACAATTGTCAAATGACATTAGATTTAGTAACATAGACTGAATCATGGGGGCATTTACAAAGGACACGCTTTGTTCGCTCAGTGTCAATACGGGTTATTTTTGTTTGATGAATTATGATTGAGTGGCGGACGCAACAGGCGTGATAACGATAGTCGGACATATTGACATGACGTCATCGTTGATAATGAATAAATTATTCCAGCTTTTGCGGTGAGTATGGCTTGGATGTTTTTGCATTGTCTAGTTCATTTATCCAATTATTATTTATGACCCTCAACTATTATCATGTAATCTTATATATATAAAAGAATAACTGACTAACTGTACCAACATACGGCCCAAACTTCTAATGGTGGGACCGTGAAAATTTGCATGTGGGTTTCTTTGACACTGTAGGAAGGATTTTTGAAAAGTCAACCCCAACGGGTTCGCGGGTGAAACCGAGCGTTCAAGCTAATATACTAGTAAAATTTCATCCTGTCATGTAATCAACACTTTGTCGCTATCGGCAGGAACTCAGTGAACTAATGCTTTGTGCTTACTACCTTTTGCCACATCATCATTTAACATAGTGAGATTGTGGTACAGCTTTTGCAACAAATTATAAACTGATACATGTTTAATTCAACAAATATAAACTACCAGAAATATGGTGGAATAAAATAACTATATGTACGTACATACATGCATATACGTAACAAATATATAAAACACCTATGAATATTCTTGCTTCGTTACTATACTACGACGCTACGACGCTTCTACGATGCTACGGTGCTACGACAAGGCACTACGACATGCAGCTTTGCTATGCATAGTAAAGTCAACAAATTTAAAAGAAAATTAGATTTGCAACCTATTCGTTTGCAAGCGGTAATCATAGCTCGCCCCGCCCATTATCATGACAAAAGCCCGTTTTTAGGGTTCCGTACCTCAAAAGGAAACAAAATGAACCCTTATAGGATCACTTCGTTGTCCGTATGTCTGTCAAGACAGGATTTTTCTCAGGAACGCATTGAGGTATCAAATTGAAATTCATATCAAATACTCAGGTCTGCACCTTGAGACTGTAAAAAAATCAAACTTCTAAGTCAACGCAATCAAAAGATACGGCCACTTATGCCGCATATTTTGAAACTCGCAAGATAATCAAAACCAATAGGATACTTCCCGGTGACCTAGAATCATAAAATTTGGCAAGGAGCAGTTGGTAAACTGACAAACTCAAACTCAAAATCATTTATTCAGTTTAAGGCCCTAATAAGGCACTTATGAACATTACAATTGATTCGGAACACACTTGGACTGAGAAGACTCAGGCAAGAAACTCACTGACCGCGACTTATGTTGATGTATGAAGACAACAGTTTTCCAACGACAAAGTTAAGTTTGTCCCTCAATCCAGTTTATCTTTTCGTTGCGATTCTCGTGATGGACGAACTATTTACATACTTACAAGTTTGTACGAAACCCTCGGTGCCCGAGTCCAACTCGCACTTGGCCGGTTTTTATTTTATTTTATGATATGCGCATTGTCCGATTGCATTGTTAAGGTAAATTAACCTTGTGGGTTTGTTGACAGTGCTGGTATACAGGTTGTTTTTTTTTCACTGGCCATACTTGCAGGGGTTGAAGTACTCGTCAATATGAACAACTTTTATCATGCGACCAACTCTGATATCGCAAAAAACAAAATGGTTCTTTCATACATTTTCGTCGAGTAGGTATTGAACTTTTGTATGGACAGCTGATATTTTTTTGTGATCTCCAGTTTTAGTCCCATCATAAAAATTGTTCATATTGATGAGTACTTCCACCCCTGCAAGTATGGCCAGTAATGAAAAAATCACCCAGTATATGTTGAAAAATGAACACCGAATTACGGCCGTCATTATCGCGCGATATAAAAACGTTTCAATGTCTATAATATTAGTGTAGATGAGAAAGTTAGTGTGTACTCCAAAACGGCGGGACATATTTGGATGAAATGTGGCATACAGATAGAATATATTCTGGATTAACATATAGGATATTATCAGGCCAAACATAAAATTCTACATAATATTTCTTTCTTTGTAATGCATTTTTTTTTAAAACCTAATTTTAACAATAAAAATTCCATTATTGATTATGGCTTACAGACAATTTTTACAGGCAATTGGAGCCGCGGCATATGCTAGATTATTCCATCCTTTCTAATATAAATGTGAAGGTTTTGTTTGTTCGATTAAAATTATTTTTTGCATCGAAATAGTTTATAAGCCGGAGAATGAATTAAGCTATACTTTTTATCCTGAAAACACAGATGAAGCCACAAGACGGGAGATAGTAAATACATGTTTAGATAAACTTAAAAAAATATTTCAATAACTATACCAATACTAGATGTCCCGGCAGGCCTTGTTCTGCCCAATTTCTCTAAATTTGTAAACCACTTATTAATAAATACTTATTAACTATTAATAAAATTTATTGAATTTAAAAAATATTAAATAAATTAAATATTTTTTTTCAAATAAATTAAATTATTAATAAATCCTTCTATCAGTGTATTGGTGAAAAGTTTGCTTATTATTTGACTTACCTTTCACAATAATAAAACTGGTATTTATTATACACGTAAGTACACGTTTTCGTTTTGATTTTAAAACTATTTCTAAAACATGTATATACGGGTATGGTAATGGCCGTTGTTGGCTCTCACAACACGTGTTTATTTACATGAGATCACTTAATTAACTGAGAGTTAAAACTGTCTTTATCAGTTATTAATAAATTGTGAATAAATAATTATTGCACTGAATATTAATGATAAATTTACGATGAGAGTGAAATTAACATGAGAGTTGCACAGAAAAATTAATACGTATATCAGTCACTGCTACGATCGATACACAAATATAACCAAAAAACATGGCCGATAACTGTATAGTGAGTACAACAGGAGACAAAAAATAGGGGTTGATCGTAGAGGGTTGAAACTTTTATCATGGGACCAACTCTGATATCGCAAAAAACAAAATGGTTCTTTCATACATTTTCGTCGAGTAGGTATTGAACTTTTGTATGGACAGCTGATATTTTTTTGTGATCTCCAGTTTTAGTCCCATCATAAAAATTGTTCATATTGATGAGTACTTCCACCCCTGCAAGTATGGCCAGTAATGAAAAAATCACCCAGTATATGTTGAAAAATGAACACCGAATTACGGCCGTCATTATCGCGCGATATAAAAACGTTTCAATGTCTTTACACATCGTTTGATGTCACAGACCGCTTTGTTTATGGTTTGTTAAATTGCGCATCAATATCTGTACATCCTATATATCAGATGGTAATTGCACATGGTTTCGAGATTTTGTATGGAATATGTGATTTGGTTGTTTTGTATTATTTATTTACGAGTATGTTCCAGGATATCCCTGCAATTATAAATGCGAATGTATGTTTGTTTATTTGTTTTTCTTTAACGTACCAACGGAGTGAGGGTTCTATGTCACTATTTGAATAGAGTTTACAAACTGGAGAGTGACATATACATGTTTTGGAAATAGTTATAAATCAAAACGAAAAAGTGTACTTACGTGTATAATAAATGTACTTACCAATTTTATGATTGTGAAAGGTATGTCAAATAATAAGCAAACTTTTCACCAATACACTGATAGAAGGATTTATTAATAATTTAATTTATTTGAAAACAATTATTTAATTTATTTAATATTTTTTAAATTCAATACATTTTATTAATAGTTAATAAGTATTTATTAATAAGTGGTTAACAAATTTAGAGAAATTGGGCAGAACAAGGCCTGCCGGGACATCTAGTATTGGTATAGATATTGAAATATTTTTTTAAGTTTATCTAAACATGTATTTACTAGCTCCCGTCTTGCAGCTTCACCTGTGTTTTCGGGATAAAAAGTATAGCTTAATTCATTCTCCGGCTTATAAACTATTTCGATGCAAAAAATAATTTTAATCGAACAAACAAAACCTTCACATTTATATTAGAAAGGAAGGAATAATCTAGCATATGCCGCGGCTCCAATTGCCTGTAAAAATTGTCTGTAAGCCATAATCAGTAATGGGATTTTTATTGTTCAAATTTGGTTTTAAAAAAAAATGCATTACAAAGAAAGAAATATTATGTAGAATTTTATGTTTGGCATGATAATATCCTATATGTTAATCCAGAATATATTTTATCTGTTTGCCACATTTCATCCAAATATGTCCCGCCGTTTTGGAGCACACACTAACTTTCTCATCTACACTAATATTATAAAGCTGAAGAGTTTATTTGTATGTTTGTTTGAACACGCTAATCTCAGGAACTACTACTAGTTCGATTTGAAAAATTCTTTCAGTGTTGGATAACCCATTTATCAAGGAAGGTTTTATACTTATAGGCATATACTTTTTATCCCGGGAAAATACAAGAGCCCACGGGAACGCGGGTGAAACCGCAGGGCGGAAGCTAGTTTATAGTATTAGTAGGAAGTAGGATTGTAGGATCTTATATATCAAGTACCATTGGCACCAGTGATTACAGAAATCCCCCAAATACTCCACTTCGGCTTTCATTTCAAATATGTTCTCAATATTAAGCACAATAAAGATGTATTGGTTATTAGGTCGTCCTCATACGCCGCAGTTCTTTATGAGTTACCACTGATAACACAAACACTTTGAATGAACGCAATATCGCCAAACTACCTATCCGATAGATAGAGGGCATTAAAATGTCTCTTTTTACCCAACTGTGCGATAAAAAGTGTATGTTATTTACATAAATATTTTTGAGATTAAATGATGTGTCGAGTTTGAATAGGTACTACAATGAAGTTTTGGTGAAGAAAAACATCGTGAGGAAACCATGGTGGTAGAATACCTTGTAGTACCCACTTGACTGACTATCCTCAAGTTGAAAATCTCACATCAATGACCTACTGATGTGACAGCTGCCCTTAGGGGTTAAGTCACTTACCATAGTGAGATTATGGTCAAACACAAGCCCATACAAAAGGTAAAACTATCTATTTCTGCTCAAATATATTAAAGTCATGATACCTAGAGGTACAAGAATACTCAAAGTCAAAGTCAAAGCCATTTATTCAGTTTAGGCCCTAGGAGGGCACTTATGAAGGTCGAATTTACAGAAGCTACCATCTTAACTATAATATTATAAATGCGAATGTTAGTTTGTTACCTTTTCACGCCTAAATCGCTAAACCGATCGCGTTGATATTAGCAGATAGCCTATGGTACGGAGAAGGTCATGGTCTACTTTTTTTTCTCGAGAACGCGGGTGAAACTTCGGGGGACAGCTAGTACAGAATATACGGATATAACGCTTTGTATCCTCATTTGAAAGTCTAATAACAAAAAGAAATGGAACTTACTTCCAGCGTATGTGTTTCCTAACTCCTGCAATCTAGGGACTTTCAATGCCATAGTCATTAGCTTTCTTCTGGGTAAGCGTGCTCCATTTTAGACTATGTCATTCTCCTTAATGGGCGGGACTGTGGACAAACGCAAGTACGCATTTAATGCATATAAAAAAAAGTAAAACGAAAGTTCGACCACAACTCGTTAAACAAAACAACTTTTGCTCTAAAAGTATTTTATGATTATGATAATCAATTTTATTTCCACACACACACTGTATCAGTGGCCCTGGTCGACCATCATACACTTTGCACATCTCATCATCTTTTTGCTCTACAGGGTACGTTTATGTGTTTGAGGGATTAAAAAAAAAATAAGCGACCCCCGCCAGGAACGAAGTTCAATAAAAACTTTTTTTCAATTCTTGAATCTCCACTACAAAATTTCAATAACCAGACAATGTAACTCACACACACTTGTATATAATAGAAAGAGAGAGACAGACAGAGAGAGAAAATCGCATGGAGGGGGCATAACTATACATGGCCATTTCTGCCAGTCAACTCTGCAAAATAATTTCATTTTTCCTCGTAATAAATATGTACATATATACAAACAAATGTATAATACCTTATGACCTTTGCACGTGCCTATATTTTCGCATTTTATTTAAGGTTTCAAACACGTGTACCACTACTCGAAATCAAGAATAAAACGTATCATTTTCTTTGTTATTTAATGAAACAAAGGTACCTGAATTCTTTTTCCTGGGAAATCTGAGGAATATAAAATTAAGTTCAAAAGTAAGGTACCAAGAACTTAGTCAAGATTTACATGAAACCCTTTCACGGTCGACTATAATTTTATGTGTATTTTAAGATTTGAATAAACCTTTTTAATTTGTTGAATAAAAAAGATAATAATATACCTATCTATATCTTTAAATCTATTATTACTAATTGATAGATTTTTTTTTAATATTTACCACAGCCTATTAAGCTTATTATTTTTTTTTGATTTGATTTAAACAAACACATTTTTATTTACTTTGTAGGCTTATGTTTGACCACAATCTCACTACGGTAAGTGAGGATGTGGTCGAAGGTGGTAAGCACACAAAGCCTACAAGGGAATTGAGCCTCAAGTGCCGGTGCCGGTACACACCGGTAGGTGTCTGGCGACAGATTTTTCTACCAGTAAAGGACCCTACCACCGTGAAAAATACATATTCATACCTACATATTAAATACACAATTAAACACCTTTATCGAGTATTTTCATATAGTTTTTATTATCATAATAAATAAAACAAAATATTACAAGCGCCATTTTACTAATCCCTATCCAATAAAGTAGCATCTCGTTCGTTCAGCCACTTTGACGTACAATATTAATTAATTCACAGCTTAATAATTCACCAACAATAAAGGCAGGCCAAGGTGACTGAGATTAATTGGCTGAATGTACAGTCAACTGTGTCAGATTAAATTCCCGCCCTTGCTTTGTTGCAATTACATTTGTTAAAACTTGTCGTGATTATTTTCTGTCGTGGAACTGGAATTGATCGATTGACTGTGTTGTGCGAGGGTTTATATAAAACTAGATGTTGATGACATCGCGTCCTACTATAATATTATAAATGTGAAAGTTTGTGAGTATGGATGTCTGGATGTATGTTTGTTACTCTTTCACGCAAAAACTACTAAACGGATTTTTATGAAATTTGGTATGGAGGTAGCTGACACCCTAGGGCCTAGATTAACACATTGACTACTTTTTATCCCGGTTAATAAGATCCCTCGGGAACGCGGGTGAAACCGAGGGGCGGAAGCTAGTATCCCATATGTTAATCTAAATTATGACCTATCTATGTGCCAAAGTTCATTCAAGTCCGTTCAGCAATTTGTGTGACAAGAGATTTTTGCAGGGTCGATACGCAAGTAATACTCCTGGTGTTGCAAGCGTCAATAGGCTACGGTAACCGCTTACCATCAAGCAGGCCGTATGCTTGTTTGTCTACGTCGTGGTATAAAAAAAAGTACTAATATCATCTTCTCATGTTTAATTTTCTTCTTTTACCGTCACAATGTTACTACTCTGTAATAATTCTTGTTTATTTCACCTTACATGGTGGCAAACAAGCGTACGGCCCGCCTGATGGTAAGCGGTTACCGTAGCCTATTGACGCTTGCAACACCAGGGGCATCACACGAGCGTTTCCGACCCTGCAAAAATCTCTACACACCTTTCTTGAAGAACCCCATGCTGTACTCCCTTGGGAAAACCACGGCGGGGAGCTCGTTCCACAACTTGAGCGTTGTCTTAACTCACTCTTGTCTCAACTTGTCGTAAAATAAATTAGAACTATTAGCTATTGAATTAGGTACTAAATTGAATTTCAGTAGATATTCCGCTTTAATGCCCATAAATCCTACAATACAAATAGAAAATTAATAGTTATCATCAATTGGTCCGCCCCTGCATTCAATTTCAGTTTGAAATATATACCAATTATCTACGATGCATTGACGTATAGTTTCTAGAGTAGTGGATGAGTTATAGAGGGCCGGTTGGCGTTATTGATTTCCAGTCAATCACATCGCAGGTTGTGGGTTCTATTTCCATCCAAGACGAACACACAGAGTTGTTCACATTGATAAGTACTTCCACCCCTGCAAGTATTGCCAGTGACTAAAAAATATTCCTGTATATTTAGAAAAAAAACGTAGTACATCAGTTATCGGGTTTCCATAGTACCAGCTCTGTTTAGTTTGTGATTAGATGGCCGTGTGTGAGGAATATCCCAGGATAATTAGATCAATCGTAGAATACTTTAGTAATTAGAGTTTGCCTTTAATGAACCATTTTATGAGTAACTTTGGTTTGTTAGACGATTCTCTTGATCTATTGGAGTAGGATTTGTAAAACGATGAATTTAAACACAAATAATGTATTGAAGTGCACACTTTACAAGTTTTAGGGTACAGCAGCCGAACTAGGGAAACTTTAAGCCTACGTGTTTATGATGAAGGAAAATATTGATGCGGTGTTGCAAGATGTTGCTTCTTTCATTTTTTATGTTAGAAATCTGAAAAGCAGAAAGGCAATTTACCTAATTATAAGTGGCGATGTACGTGCTGATTTTTATAAAGCTTATTAGGCAACTGGCTCTCAAGTGCAACTACCAGTGTACATCAGAGTGCTTAGCGGTAGATTTTGAACTTGAGGGTGGTAGGTAGCCAGGCGCTACAAAGTTGTATTTTCCATCACCGAAAGCTAAAGCTCATTTGTAGGATTTGAACCCACGACCTTCACCACAGCATTCGACGTTACTACCACTATCATTGCTTCAACAGTTATCATAGAAGATTTCCAAGTATAACTAAATATTATAGTATTTTTTTTATACAACATTGTCGGCAAACAAGCATACGGCCCGCCTGATGATAGGCGGTTACCGTAGTCTATGAACACTTGTAACACCAAACGCTCACGTGTTGCCAACCCTTCCCCCCTCCCCGATGAGCTCTGGCGCCCTTACTCACGCGCAGGAACACAACTATAAGTTATTCGGCTGCGGTATTCTGTAAGGTGGAGGTACTTCCCCAGTCGAGCTGCTCTTAGAGCGACATATCGCTATGCTCTACCTCTCTTAGTTCTACATAATTTCATGAAATATTTATTTCTATCTTAAGCCTCTGAAAACCGGTTTTTCAATAAAACCCATTTTACAAACCATTGTAACTTACAAAAAACCGGCTATTTCTGATTCTCTAAGAAGTGTTTACCGGTTTGAATTTTTGCCTGCATTTCAAGCTCTGTCAGTTACCTAGCGTCCCATCATATACCATACAATGCTTACAGTTCAAAATTACACATAAACTCGCTAATAGATTGCTCATTTACATTAAGTCCTCTATTACCAAGTTTCTCAGCTCTCAGCTTAAACTCGTTGATGGTCAAACAACCGGATATAACCACACGTTATGGCAAACAAAACTGCATCCTATTTCAGTGGGTGTGCTCCATTCAGGCTCTCACGCAAATATTTGCATCGATAAACGTGCTCCGCTCTCGACCATTTTAATCAAGCTGTATCTGAGTACCTTATCTGGCTGTCACATTTGCGGTGGAACAAAGGGATTTTCAGATAATGTAATTTTAGTAAATAAATTACTACACTGTTACAGGAATACTTTTTCGAAATATTCAGTTGGTATATTACAATTATATAGGGCTATTTTATTACCTAGCTAAACTTTTAGGTTGGAAGCTACTTATTACTTTAAAAAAAATATACTATTCGGTAAAATCCAATACTTACTCAATATACAGGGTGATTTTGTTATCACTGGCAATACTTGCAGGGGTGGAAGTACTCATCAATCTGAACAACTTTTATTAAAGGGCTAACTCTGATATCGCGTAAAATAATACGGTTGCTTCATACATTTTGGTCGAGTAGGTATTGAACTTTTGTATGGAATAGCTGATAATTTTTTCATGATTTCACAGTTAGTCTCATAATAAAAGTTGTTCATTTTGATGAGTACTTCCACCCCTGCAAGTATTGCCAGTGATAACAAAATCATTCAGTATATTTATATATTTTCTTTAAGAGGTACACCAACAGCATAAATATAAAAACATTTTACAAACAAGATACATGGTCCTGTCCTTATATATAATTATGCCTATTAAAGGTATACTCAATATTCGTAGAAGACGCTAAGAGCTACTAATTAATACAGTTTTTAAAATTAAAATTAAAAATAACAATAAATGAAATAATAAATATGTGTATTTTTGTGAGCTCTTTATCCTGGGATATTTTTTTGTAACAAGACCAATTTATTCAAAACCAAGTAAACAAATTAAAATAAAACAGATCATGAATCTTGTATTTTTTAGAATTACAGAAAATATGAGCTCACTTACAGCTTTGAAATTAAATACACTCTTAAAAACTTTGTTTAAAATAAATAATAAACGTAAAAAATAAATGTCTGTCTAGTAAAGTTAATTAAGTAGTAAAATATTAATCCGTCCTTGGCTGTTGGAATGGTTTTATTTATATAATTACCTTACATTATGTATTTTGTTTCAAAAATAAATAACTCCCATAAATTGGTCTCACATATACTTGTAACCATACCAACCGCAGCAATCAACTGAGATAACTATTCATATATTTCAGTATTCTCAAGGAAAGTTTCTAAGAAGGAGCTCTACAAGCTGAGCATATCCATAACTTCCAAGTCTTGTTTCCAGCATCCAAGATCCACAAAGGAATAAAGTTTGGAAGGTACCAACAAACTTGGGGTTCGTATGGAGTAACAAAGTGTGACCGAGCGTCCCGCCAGCTTTGATTGCGGCGTAGATGTAAAATAGAATAGATGGACACTACTTGATTGCTAAACTTGTTTACTTCTTTGTATCTCTTCTCTGTTTAAAAATGTAGCCCATATATTTTTTAAGTAATTGCTGTGACACAAGAGGGTTTGTTTAAGTCATCTAATATGAATTCAGATTTCTAATATAAATAAATAGTATTAGAGTTAATAATATAAGTTTTAATAAAAAAAATGCTTGCTCAAGCATTTCCACTTCATCACCATTATTTACAAAAGACTTTATTTTCTAAGTTTTTTTATTGCTAAGGCATAAGTTTTTCAATCTTCGTGTAAACATTGCTTCGTGTTCACTTGCCTTTATTTTTGCTACCGTTGTCTATGGACATTAGAAATACCAGGGGGATTACCAATGTGTTGCTGACTTTTATAAAGTCTAGAAGGCAACTGGCTCTCTAGTACAATTGCCGGAACAGCACCAGAAGGTGCTTGATGACAGATTTCCGATATGAGGGTGATAATTAGCCAGGCGGGTACTACAAAGTACCCTACCACCTTGTTATGGTTTCTTCTTCGCCGAAAACTCAAACTTTTTGGTCGATGGGCGATCTAGTATATATTTCATATCGATGTCTTGCGTCCTCTTTGTATTCAACACGTGCCATGCCGTGACGTGGCTTGTTGTAACTCACGCAACTGTTTACAGATTTAAATTTTGATGGCTTTATATTTAAGTTTAGTTTTAAGTGAGTTTTGACATGTTGGTTTTATAACTTCATTTTTATTGCAGTTTCGTGACAGAGAGTCAAAGGTCGAATGAACGCTAAAACTGATCTAACTTCAGATAAAATGTAAGTTTGCTTAAGTTGTATTTTTTATTGGGATACTTTCTTACAGCTGCTTCGTTGTAAAGGTTTATTACAGTTTTGTTATTACCATTTATCTTACATGCATGTATTTTATTTTTACTTTCTTAGTTAAAAATTTGTGGGATTATAGCAAGTGTTGAAAATTATAGTCGCTTGTCATCCTAACTATTGTTTAATTCTAAACATACCCAAGACCAGCTATGCTCCACGGTTTAACCCGGGTTTCCATTATAAAAATGATATGTTTATATCCTGGTATTTGCTACAATTCTGGAAAAAAATCTATGAACAACGGTTCAGTAGTTAACCTATAAGAACAAGGCAATCAGACAGACTTACTTTCATACTTATAATATGTAGCTGTCCCCGACGCTTTCACCCGCGTTCCTGAAAAAAAAAAAAAAGCCCATGTCCTTTTCCATACCGTAGGCTATCTGCGTACCAAATTCAAATTCAGGTTCAGCAGCTTAGGCGTAAAAAGGTAATAAACAAACAAACAAACTCACATTCGCATTTATAATATTAGTTAGGATATCTAAAGCCCCTATAATAATATATTTTTAAGCTGTGGTAAGGATATTAAAATAATTAAATGGTTTAATTATTTATTGTGCAACTAACATTTGTTATATTCATTCAATAAATTCATTGAGTACATCCAATAATCACAAATGCTGGGCGTAGCTCATCATTATTTAAATTGACCTGATTATACGGTAACAAATTTGTTCTCTACAATACGTTAATGTTGTTTAATGAACGTTGATCGTTCGACACAATTAGCAAATGAAACCATTTTGCAGTTGGAAATTCATTTCACGGTGCAAATATTTGATCAAACATTGTTTGCATGTACTTTTTACATGTGTATATAACGTACCGAGATTCTTATGTCGATCAGAACATTCCCTTCAAGTAATCTTCTTATAAGAAAACACAACGTTCTCAGTATTTAATAATTGTTTGAATATCGAAATATAAATCTTTGTTTTTTTTGTTGTTTTCTACTATGTTTAGGTTTTTGTTTGACCACAAATTTTCAATGGTAAGTGATGATGTCGTCGAAAGAACTTAAAGCTTAGAAGGAACTGGCTCTCATGTCCATTTGCCGGAACACATCGGTAGCCGTTTAGCGACAAATACAACTTGAGGGTGGTAGCCAGCCAGGCGGGTACTACAAACGGTGGGTATTCATGTATTTCCAATCAATAAGGTTGTTAACGCAAAGGTACCACCGAAATACAAAGGAAATTTGGAATGGCGTGTCACGATTTATGTGAAATTAGTTTAATCTTGTTAGTGTAATCAATTGCGTCGTTTGTTATAATACAGTGGCGCCACTAGCGGGAGAAATTGACAGTAAGGTTTCCTATTACCTACTCCATGCTACAATACATATATAGAATACGATTTTCAATTAGACGAAATTGTTTCTTGAAAACAATTACTACACGTTTTAGAATGTTGATTATACGTCTTGATGTTGTTTAGCTTAGCAAGAATATTTGAGGCAAACAAATGTTCCAATGGTCTAAATAATAAAATATAATTTATTAAAACAAGTATTTACAATCAATGTATAAAATACAAACTATGATATATAGAAAACATCCTCAAAGCCCTCGCTGCTGTCGATAGGCAAGGTTCCCAACAGGCTGGCAGTGTTCCATTTTTGGATGGCCAAGCTTATGCGTTGGCGGATAAAGCTCCCAACCCGTCGGTCTCCCGAAGCCTCGATGAGCTTGGATGATAAAATCCTAGCAAATCGGCGAGCCTCGAACCTCCACGGACCCAAGGTTTCTGATGGTCTAAATTATATTTAATATTCTATCTTTATCATTCAATCTATTTCAAATGCATTTAAACGTACGTACCAATATATTGTCTAAGAAAATAAAATCCTCGACAATTGTCCAATGTAAGTAGGTATTGGTAAAAATGGAGGAAAATTTACATTATTATCAAGTCTGCCATTTCTTAGTTAAGGTAGAATCTGAAGATAAAGAGCGAAAATGTAATGCTAGAAAAGGCAATGGTGCTGATTCTGTGGTTTAAAAACTACACTAATTTCACCATATCTCTTTCTTACAAACATTGTTGAAAAAGTATAGAAAATAATATCTAAAGCTGTGAAATTAGTCAATGCCATTGTCATATACAGGAAAATAGACATGGCTAATTTTTGATGGCGACGAAAATCACGTTGAAAACAAACAATTGGACTTATTTGACTGGGCATTTATTTTTACATAATATATGTATATACAGGGTGATTTTGTTATCACTGGCAATACTTGCAGGGGTGGAAGTACTCATCAATGTGAACAACTTTTATTATAGGGCTAACTCTGATATCGCGTAAAATAATATGGTTGCTTCATACATTTTGGTCGAGTAGGTATTGAACTTTTGTATGGAACAGCTGATAATTTTTTCATGATTTCACAGTTAGTCCCATAATAAAAGTTGTTCATTTTGATGAGTACCTCCACCCTTGCAAGTATTGCCAGTGCTAACAAAATCACCCTGTATATATATATTTTTTATACAACATTGTCGGCAAACAAGCATACGGCTCACTTGATGGTAAACGGTTACCGTAGCCTAAGAACGCATGCAACGCCAGAGGTAACACGCGTTGCCGACCCTTCCCCCCTCCCCGATGAGCTCTGGGGACCTTACTCACGCAGGAACACAACTGTAAGTTATTTGGCTGCGGTATTCTATACTTCTCCAGTCGAGCTGCTCTTTGAGCGGCATATCGCTATGCTCTACCTCTCTTCTAAATAAATATCCTGGAACATTACTCTCACACTGCCATCGCTTTTTTTTTAAACTATTTATTTTGCAAATACTAGTACAGTTGAACTTATTCTAAAATTCGCCAAACTCCATTACAGTTTGTTGGCGAATGTGATGCACTCTTAAACTTAATAATTGAATACAAATGTACAAATCTAAATATACATTAGGTTATAGATATCCGAGCCCAAACTAAGCAGAGCTTGTACTATGGAATCCAGATAACTGATATACTACATATACTAATTTTCTTTTGTAAATACATACATATATAGATAATGACACCCAGACTCAGGACAAACAGACATGTTCATGCACACAAATATCAGTCCTGAGTGGGAATCGAGCCCACGACCTGTGGCGTGATAGATAGGGTATCTTACCAACCACGCCAACCGGTCCGTATTATTTTGTTATATCAGTTATCTGGCTTCCATAGTACAAGCTCTGCTTAGTTTGGGGTCAGGTGGCCGTATGTGAGGAATAATGTCCCAGAATATTTATTTTATATTATTTTTACTAAAGTGCCAAATCCTTTCTAGCATAATATAAGCTTCGTAAAATTTCTCTGTGGGCTGCACAATTCGTTATAGATTTATAAGGGTTGTTTGATGCCACTCCCCTGTCTTTTGTTTTTCACCAATCAGCTGTAATCCAATATTCGCTCTCAAATATTCTTACATTTACGAACGTTTGATTATCCCGATGTGGTTCATTCTTTGAGTATATTTAGAAATGTTTTTGTGCACTGAGGTGCTCATAGCAAGTTATAATCACTGATCTGTAATCAATCGGAACACAAGGTCAGCTGGGGATGGGTGGCCATTTAGTAACGTTTGGATTCAGCGTCTATTTTATTTATTCAAACATCCAATGTATAAATTACTACTGTGTATTTAATTATTTGATCATTAAATAAAGTCTGAGCAATCAAATAATAATCAATCTTACATCGTCAGTATAAGTTTCAGAATACAAAAGCATAGGCTTTGTACAAGTCGATTATCGCAACATAATCCCGATGCGATTGATTTATAGGCGTCAACTTCATCTAAACATGGCTTAGTAATGACAAAGCCAAGACTTAAGACTTAGATCACAGATTTAGCTGAGCTCACTCAGAGTCACTTAGCTCTTACCAATGTATTCCAGCAGCTGCACTTGAGAGCCAGTTCCTTTTGACTTTTATGTGATTGCGGACAAACACAATCATTTAAAATATATTTATAGAGATATTTCTTTATAATAATAATATAAACTTACTGAATCTATATAAAAGATACCATAAATAAGGGTATAAAAAGTGGCCTATTGCCACTTTCTAGTCCATAAATAATCTTTATGGAAAAAATCGACGAACTTTTGCATCGTTATTGCTGCGTGAAAGAAGAACAAATCAACGCTATTATAAGCTACTAGCTTTTCCGCGCGGTTTCACCCGCGTTCCCGGATTAAAAATATAGCCCATGCTACTCCGGGATAATGTAGCATTCTAATAGTGAAATAATTTTTGAAATCGATCCAGTAGTTCTTGAGTTTATTCGTAACAAACATACTTACAAACATACAAACCATTTCTCTTTATAATATTAAGTATAGATTTTGATTTCCTCATAAATACAAGGATTATACGTCAAATTATTTTTCAAAACCAACCATTTTGTTTTCCTTTCAACAATGGAACAACTCCAATATTTCATTGGTGCATTTGAGAATTGCTTTTCATTCATTGAAAATAGCTCGCGGCCAATTTTCCAATTTGCTGGATAACTATAAAATGAAGACTTGTGCTCTAGGCACACTGACGCAGAATACTTTAGTAGACAAACTGCTATGTACGGCAAACGACTGGTCACCTTGTAGGCTATTGAACAATAAAATAGAAATAATATAATAACAAAATGTCTGTACCTATCGACAGCAGCGAGGGCTTTGAGGATGTTTTCTACATATCATAGTTTGTATTTAAATAGGTATGTACTTGTTTTAGTTATATAATTAGTAAATAACGAAATAATGATTGCAAATTATAAATTTTGAAAAAAGAACCCTTTATTTGTTCGTGTTAAATACTGCCTAGTTTGAATTAATAATAATAATTAGAGATCCGGTTCCGGTCTGTAATAAAGAAACACGTATTAATTGCTCTTGCTTCTAAAAAATATTTTCAATTGTTTATAACCCTCTGCAACAAGTTTTGACGAGTGAACATCATTGATATAGCTCCAAATTTTCAATACAACGGATTAGTGGCACATAACCAGCTGTAAATTGCGGATTAAAGAAGAGAAATTGGAGCACAGATTCAGATTCAAACTTCAAATCACTGCTTAACAACAATTACGAACCAGTAGTACCTGAGATTACCGCGATCAAACAAACAAACAAACTCTTCAGCTTTATAATATTAGTATAGATTATTCAGTATGTGCCCAACGTTTCTGCTACCGAAACACCGCAGTACCGATGTATTACAAGTTTATGTGGCAATCATAGCTTGAAGAATTTTTTTCTATAGAAATGTATAGAAATATCATGTTGACCATTGTTTGGGTGCTGCAGTCGAAAGTTATTATGAAGACGAACTAAGTTAGTTCATCACTAACTTTGATTTGAACATTAGCTATCAATCCTCAGTACTATACTATTTTTTAGGGTTCCGTACCTCAAAAGGAGTCATCAATCTTTCATTGGATCATTTTGTTATTCGTCTGTTTATCATCTATCTATTTTAAAAATATTTTGCACTATTTATTATTGAATAAAAATTCCAATTCTGTTTAATGTTACATATTTCCAAAGGTGTATTATAATATAAGTTTCAGTTTTCAAGATAAAGAGACAGGTTATCTCTGAATATGAACTGATGATTTATTTTCTTTCAAAAGGAATATCTTTGTGGACCAGATGATAAATTATATCAATTTCTCATAGCCTATAAGTGCTTGGGTCCGATTTATATGCTCTCTTGAAAAAGCTTAGGTGTTTTTTGTCATGGAACAATGTTGAGGATAAAAATAGTCTATTCTTATCTTTATTCATATAAAAGTAGATAGTATAAAAATAGAAAGAAGGAAATACATTTACATAAAAATTGGCCAAGTACATGTTGGCACATATGCAGGGTCCCGTAGTCAGTCCGATGTGGTATAGTCTACAACCTAAAACTGAACATAAATTAAAGGAAACTTTATATGCGTAACAAATATGTTACTTATTGACTAATTTCCATCGACTGTTGCTCGTTAGCTAGTAAAGCCTATATATCGGTAATACTTTTCCTTTAAAATTAATCATAATAATTATATGCCATTACTGTGTTTTTTTTATACTTAATTTTGTTTGTTTTTTGTTATAGGTTTTGATACATAGCTTTAACAAAAATTATAAATTTAAAGCTCGATATTTTGTTAACGAATTATTATATCAAAGATGTAGGCATTTGAGACATCCTTCTAGAGTTAAACACCTTTTTAAAGACTTGGTACGAGAATAAAAAAAGGTATTAAAATATAATTCTACTACGATTTTATTTGATTAAGTACTTTGTTTGCGTCATAAATATGTATTACGATGAATTATCAATTTGATATCACTGGTAGTTTTCGAATAAAAATACTACGATAGACAGACGGACATGACGAAATTATAAGGGTTCATTGTTTGACTACAGAACCCTAAAAGGAATAAAAATATCACAATGGATGGATTAAAAATCTAAAAACCTATAACTGAATTTACCTGCTCTTACTATGTGGCAATATTCATGTAAATACGTACAGTAATTAGAGCGTGATTGAATAACAAAAATCCATACAAATTATACATACATATATTAATAGTTAGATACATACTTCCTTTGAACGTTCTCAAAGCCAAAGCTATGAACAATCGACACCTAATTGGTTCAAATACGTCGTCTTCATGCTGCATGTGTTTTAGTTGACAAAGAAATCTGCAGAAATTGAATAAAAACCTGTAGTGTTTGAGTTATTCGAAATATTGACTGCTTTGTAATACTGGCATATCATTTTCAATGTTTATTAGGTTTCCTACAAAGACCTTTGAAACGAAGTTGTGTGCTATATTTGTTGAACTAGTGTAGAACCTGGGTTCTCGATATATATAGATTAATTTTGGAAATATTTAAGAATATTTTTTTCAAAATTCAACAATTAAGGGGGTAAAATAAGGGATCACTGGTGAAAACGCGGGGCATACAGCTAGTATTTTACATGCAAGGAGCCTAAGACTATCCAGTGGTAAAAATGAGAATAATATAAATCATTAAGGTACTTTGTATCTTAGCCCGTGCAATTAAAACTCCTATTCGAATGGAGGAAAATAGGAAAGGTTTAGTCGGACACTGCCGTCCCCATACTTTAATGTACTGAATAATTTACTGCAAACTGCTCTTTAAGCAGTATTCAGAGAGAACTATGTAGTCTTTTCTATTCCTGAATAGCAGGTATTTTTTGTTTTTTTTTGAGGGAATTTTCTGAATATGAATAAAATGTGTAAAGTTTTTTTTTCAATATTCTTTCGGGGTTTTTCTTTTACTCTATATAGACTTGTGTCTGACCACAATCTCACTATAGTAAGTGATGATGTGACCGAAGGTGGTAAGCACGCAAAGCCTAGTAGGAAATGGCTCTCAAGTGCAGCTGCCGGAACACACCAATAGGTGTTTGGCGACAGATTTTCAACTTGGTGGTAGCCAGGCGGGTACTATAGAGTACCTACCCTACGTGGGACCCTTAACCCCCGATAAAAGTAGGTATATAATCAAAATGACAATGCTTTTTAAAATGATAATAACAGTTGAAAAAGGAAACAAACGCACTATTGTATGAAAATCAAGGAACTTTTAATGAGGATTTCATAGTGATATGGCAACACTACGCCTTGGTACGTTTTTAAGTCATAATTGATGGCTATTGTTTACTAATAATTGCATTGTTTGTAGTCTGTTAGTATTTTGAAACCAGTAGGTTCAACTCTTCACATCCCAATGAGTCATCTTCTATTGTTGTTTGTTCGAACGCGTAGGTCGCCGGGTCGAGATAGGTTAAGCTCATTAGAGAATGATAACATGAATTATTAATTTCAAACTTTCAATAGTTATGTGCAACAAGAGAGCAAAGTCGTTTTTTGCTGCGAGTGCTGATTTTGAATCTTGAGTGTGGCGAGGAATTCAAAGGCACGAGATGCAAAAAACTTTGCTCTCGCGTAACACACATAACTTTTCACTTCAGCAGCGAGAACACTTTAGGAGATAATAAATATTTACAATTTAAATATCAGTTTTATTTGCATGAAATACTTATATTCGTTTAAATACAACAATAAGTTAAAAATTCAATAAATTACATTAAAAGACATAATTATCTTTTGCAAAATTTCTTTAGTTAGTACGAAATTCCGAACGTGTTTGTCTTTGAGGTCGAATTCAAAATCGGAACTTCGAAAGGGCTGGTCTTTGTCTCTCTCTCTTTTTAATGGCGGGAAAGAGATAGAGTGTGAATGTTTCGAATTGTATGATTAACCCAAGGCTGAATTAAGATATTCGCGGCTTTCTGAAAAAAAAAAAAAGTCACTTTGTCTCACTCAGTGAGCAAAATCGCATTTTGATCACTGATTTCAGGCAGTAAAATCTACATGTTTGAGCTATTGAAGTGAAAATTTATTTACGGGATTTTATCAGAACGTTGCATGATATCCTGCTGCCAATTTATAGATCATGGGTTCGATTCTCCACCATGCAATTTTTTAATAAAGAGCTAAGGGGCAAGATAGGCGGACAACTAGTAAGTTGATTAATAAAAATATCAAATACGCTGTAGCGGTAGAATTACTACGAAGCTCTACGTCACTATGTCTATAGAGCTCGTAGCTGTGCTACGGTGCACTGTAGCAATAATTTTATTTTATGTTATCTTATTAAAATCAGAATATGCCGACACGTTTTAATAAACTAAATATAATATAGCCTATTAGCTAGTTTTAATATAGATAAATGAAGTATAGGACGCTCCCCCGATAGATACACTGAATAGATATCAGGTTAAGTTTATTAGGTTCGGTTTAGGTTGATGATGAAAATAAGCTTTCAATGATTAAACAAAATCTGAAGCATCTGGAATTCAAAACAATGTGTCTATTTGAAATTATAGTCTTAAATTATTTTTTAATTTTTACCTCATTTGGAATTATGGGTGTGTCAGTGATATTAATTAACCTCATTGGAGAAATGCCTTTTTCCTCCACATGAAATGTATTAAGAAATATCTCTCCTAACCATGAGCCTTAGAAATAACTCCATCTATATCCTCGTGGCAAGAGACCACGTTCCTGCTAACATTATTAGCAGGGCACAATAGATGCAGCTGGCATGCCGATCACGTACCAAGCCTATTCATTATGGGGATTGTAAGTGCAACCTTGTAATGGCTTGGGCTTAGGGTCACGTTTCTACGTTGTATTTACGAACTTAACTGAGATTTTAGATATTATTATTACGGTATTATTTGATAATTAGGGTATGATTGTGAAGCTGTTCCGTTCACTAGCCTGAAAATTTGGGTATCTTGTTTATAAACATAAAAATCGATGCTTTTCTGTCTATTTGTTTGTTTGTTTGTAACGTATACGTTCCTATGTACGTGAGTTGATGTGCGCACGCGACGGTTACTTATATAAAGAAAGGAACGCAGGTAAAAAAATACTAACGCTATTCTGGTATTATAAACTAGTGACACACTATGATGACCGTTTCCACAACCTATATCCGTACATATGCCAAAAAGAGACAATAATAGCAAGACAGTAGAGATACCTTCATGTTAAAACGGCTTTTATAGCATGCCACTAGTAAAGGTACATTTGGTATCGTCTTCTTCTGTATATATAAAAGGAAAACGTGACTGACTGACTGATCTATCAACGCACAGCTCAAACCACTGGACGGATCCAGCTAACATTTCGCATACAGATAGCTATTATGATGTAAGCATTCGCTAGGAAAGGATTTTTGAAAATACCACCCCTAAGGGGGTAAAATGGGGTGTCGCGGGTGAAACCGCGGGGCGGTAAGCTAGTCCTACTATAATATTAGAAATGTGAAGGTGTTAAAGTTAGGGCTTCTTGATGAATAAAACTGAGAAAATCTAATTAATTTGTTTTATTTCAAACGATTGCACAGTAAGAACACGAGAACATAGTCATAGACAAAAAACAGAGATGCCATCTATACACAAACAATGGGCAACGACCCCGTGATTATTCAGCCAAGATCGAAATTTTCACTTAACAAGTTAACACTCCCACTAAAATTTTACATCATAAGAGCAAAACATATTTTATAATTAAACATTATACCATTACAGCTTATTCATTATTTGTTCTCTTAGAAAAACAAAAGATTGAGTTGGCAATGGCTTTGTTAATATATCAGCAAGCTGATTCTTACTTGGGACATAGGATATATTTAATAAACCATTCTCCACTTTCTCTCGAATAAAATTGTATTTGACATCTATATGTTTGGTACGTTTGTGAAAAACTGGGTTATTAATTAACTTAATGGCACTCTGATTATCAACATATAGCTTAATAAAACCATATTTTTCACCTAAGTCCAACAATAATTGCTGTAACCATAGTATTTCCTTTGCAGACTCACAGGCTGCAACAAATTCTGCCTCAGTGGTAGAGAGAGCAATGGTCTTTTGCTTTTGGCTCAACCATGTTATTGGCCCACCATTCATTAAGAATATATATCCAGTAGTGGATTTTCGAGTATCCACATCACCTGCAAAATCAGCATCGGAATACCCGATAAGATCATTGCTTTCTCCATACCTAATACAAACATTTTTTGTATTCATTAAATATCTAATCACTCGCTTCACTGCATTAACATGTTGTTGACTAGGATTGTTAATATACCGACTCAACATGTTCACTGCATATGAAATATCAGGTCTGGATACTGAGCATAGAAACAACAATGAACCAATAGCTTCCCTATAAGGGAATCTCACAGCAGTTTCCTCAAGATTTTTACATATAACAACATTCGGATCAGCAGGAGTTGATGCAGGATTGCATTCTCTCATATTAAAAGTTTTAACAATTTGATCTATATACTCTCGCTGATGTAAACATATACAGTTATCAGACTTTAACACTTCTATGCCTACAAAATATGACAAATTCAATTCCTTAATTTTAAATGCCTGTTTCAAGAAACTAATTATATCTTTAATTGTCTTTTTACTTGATGATATTATGAGAGCATCATCAACATATATTACCAGTATAACCTTGATACTTTCAACATTTCTAATAAATACACAGTAGTCAGCTTGTGACTGAACAAAACCATATGATTTTAAAAATTCAGTAAACTTTTTGTTCCAACACCTTGACGCCTGTTTTAGCCCATAGAGTGCCCTATTCAATTTTAATACATTGCTTTTGTCAACAATCACACCATCAGGAATTTCTAAATAAATTTCTTCTTCAAGGTCCCCATTCAAAAAGGCTGTTTTGACATCAAATTGTTGGATTTCCAAGTTATACTTAGCTGCAATGCTAAAAATAATTCTAATTGAATCATACCTTGTGGTAGGAGAAAATATTTGCTGGTAATCAATACCAGGGACTTGATTGAACCCTCGTGCACATAATCGAGCCTTGTAACGGTTTACTTTTCCATCATCACCCCTCTTAATGGAAAATACCCACTTGGCTGTGAGTGTTCTCTGTCCATCTCGCTTCACTGGGGTCCAAGTCTGATTCTCATCATGAGCATTTAGTTCTTCTTCAATGGCTTGCAACCATTCATTCGTCTGCGAACTCTTTATTGCCTGATCAAATGATGATGGTAATTCAAATTCTACTAAATTGGCTTCTAAATTCAAATTTCTCCTTGGTCTCAGATTCATTGGTTCATATTGAGAATCATCAAGGATCTGTGATGGTTCATAATCAGGATCATTACTGTTGCAACTGAGCATACTTTCCTCATTCTCATTCAGTGAGTTTTCATTTAAAGGATAATCACTCAATGCAGGATTGTCTTCAAGTATGACTTCAGAGTTATCCTGTTGGACATTTTCATCACTCTCTTCTATGAATAATTTTGCTATATTCTGTCTTTGTTCAGGAAATTTATTCTCATCAAAAACAACATTTCTTGACACTTTAATTCGTTTTGTTTTAATGTTGAACATTCTGTAATTGGTATTATCATAACCAACCAAAATCATTTTTTCACTCTTTTTATCTAATTTGGTCCGCAACTGATCAGGAATATGTACATACCCTTCACTACCAAATACTCTTACATGTTGCAAAATTGGTTTGACTCCATCCCACAACTCTGATGGCGTTTTGTCTGATGTTTGGCTAGATGAGGTTCTATTAAGCAAGTAAACTGCACAATTTATGGCTTCTGCCCATAAATCCAAAGACACGTCCCGTGCATACAGCATGGATCGAGCGCTTTCTACAATTGTTCTCATTTCTCTTTCTGCACGCCCATTTTGTTCTGGGGTATATGGAGCAGTACATTCAAGAACAATTCCTTCTTTACCTAAGTACTCTTTAAATGCATTATTAATATATTCACATCCGTTATCTGTATGTAAGGCTTTTACACTGTGCATGTATTTGTTTTTTACAATAGCATTATACTTCTTGAAATATTCAAGAGTATCGCTCTTATTTCTCATGAAGTACACATGTCTGTAGCTGGTTGCCGCATCCTTGAATAATAAAAAATATCTCATACCTTGAACCGATGTATGACTCATTGGACCACAGACGTCACTATATACTAGATCCCCAGGTTGTAATTCTGCTCGACTTGATTTCTTGAATGGGAACCGAGATTGTTTCCCATAAGCACATGCTTCACACACTAAGTCAGTTTCATTACTTTTTTCAATATTTAAACCTTCAACTATATTGTTCACAATCATTTTTTTTATTTCTTTAAAGTTTAAATGTCCTAATCTCTCATGCCACTTTTTAATATCACTTTTATTTTTCTGCACTAAGTTGCATGTGTCAGGAACAACCGTTTCAATGTCCAGTTCATATAAATTGTTCAACTTCATTTTTGCACACATCACAACTTCATCACCATTGTAAATTAAAGCACTACTGTCCTTTTTCACTATGGAATAACCTTTTCTTGTTATCATGCCTTCAGAAAATAAATTTCTTCTTAAGTTAGGCACATGCAGTACTCCATGTAACATGCTTAGCTCCCACTGTCCATTGACACATCTTTTTATTAAAACTTTTCCAATGCCACATACTTCTATGGACTCTTTGTTTCCCAATGTCAATGATTTCTGAGTACAAGCTGTATATTCTTCAAAGAATTCTTTTCTATATGTCATATGGGCAGAAGCGCCACTATCCAAGATCCAGGTTTCTTCTTCTGTACCATTGCATATATTTGACTCATCAGCTACATTAAAAGCTAGCATGGTATTCTTATCTTGAGCTGGTTTCTTATTTACTTTCTTTGGTGCACGACATTCTCTGGCAAAATGCCCCCTTTTTCCGCAGTTGTAACATTCAAAACGATGCTTCGCAGGTTTCTCTTTGCTCATATTACTTGTACTAGGTTCATTTTTGGTTGATTCTTTCTTCAGTTTAGTATTAGCAACCAAAAAAGCCATTTCTTGTTCTTCTTCACAAGTAATATTAGCTTCCTCATCGAGTAGTCTTGCCGTTAAGTTATTCAAGTTTTGTTTTTCAGGATCCAGTGACATCCATGCTTGCCTAATTGATCTATATTTAGGAGGCAGAGTTCCCAATATTTTCGTGATTATAGCAGTGTCACTGATGCTTTCACCACTTTCCTTGAGCTGTCTGGCGAGATTCTCTACCTTTGCAATATGCTGTGCCACACTGTCACTCGGTGACATTTTGTACTGGTAAAACCGTTCATGAATTAACATTTTGTTTAATTCACTTTTTTGTTCATAGATGGATTCCAATCTCGACATAATTTCCAAAGCGGTTTCACAGTTTTCTATTAGGGTTATTTGATTTAAATCCATCGACGACGTGATAACGTACATAGCCATGCCGTCATTTTTAAGCCATGCATCCACCTTTGCTTCTGGTCTTTGCATCGAAATATCGATTCCTTTCGCTTTCAGGGCACACTTTATCTGGAATTTCCATTGCCTGAAGTTTTTTCCGTCGAATTTATCCACGCTCAAAGTTCGTTCCATTTTGAGGTTATATCGGCGTGATTTATTCGAAAATGCAAAATATGACTTCTTCTTTACTGTTTTCTTAATTCTTCAGTTTTCAGAGCTTCCTGGGCCCATAACCTGTTAAAGTTAGGGCTTCTTGATGAATAAAACTGAGAAAATCTAATTAATTTGTTTTATTTCAAACGATTGCACAGTAAGAACACGAGAACATAGTCATAGACAAAAAACAGAGATGCCATCTATACACAAACAATGGGCAACGACCCCGTGATTATTCAGCCAAGATCGAAATTTTCACTTAACAAGTTAACAGAAGGTTTGTATGTTTGCCTCAATCACGCATAAACAGCTGTATTATGTTCTGGATTAACACATTATTTTTTCCCGAGAATGCGGTTAAAATCGCGGGCGAAAGCTAGTTTTCTATCATTCCTATCATTTCAACCCACCCATAGCTTACCAATGATAGAATTCAGTAAAGCAAACTGTCAAATTTATTCATACATAATATCCGCTTGAAGATTTCAACAACAAATTCATTTCAACTTTCTATACAATTTCATCATAAAATTTCAAACGAATCGATGTAGTTTTCTTCCCGGAGACTTGTACAAATAATGACGTATAACCCTATTTGTTCCTACAAAGGTTCCTGTTATATTTTTCTTATATTAAGGAAGGAAATATTGCAATGGACTGATATAAATTATTAAGGGGCTATTCGCTAGATTGTTATTTATTTAGCATAACTTTGGAGATAATAATAAATTCGCGGGGTCGTATTTGTGTTTGCTACTTGATATATTTATTTACTATTATGAAGATTTATTACTATATTGCATGTATATATAATATTTACTTGTGATGATGTGGCCGAAGGTGGTGAGTATACAAAGCCTAGAATGAACTGGCTCTCAAGTTAAGCTACCGGAACATACCAGCAGGTGTTTGGTGTCAAATTTTCAACAGGAGTATAGCCAGGTAGGCGGTAGCGGTAGGGAATTACCTGGCACCGTGCTATTGTTTCTTCACGATGTTTTAATTTATCTCAAAATCATAAATTAAAAAATCAATACATAAATGAGCAAGTAATTAGTAAGATTCTCACGGATTTGTACGTATAATTTGAGATAGTTGTTTTCCATGGCTGGTGTTTCATAGTGGAATAATATTCTTGCAGTTTTCGTAACAGCTGTTGAGAAACTAGGCAGAACAATGAGTATTTTTTTTATTGAATAAATAAGTTGAACATAGCGTTGCTGATTACCTTGGGTAACGTTTTAGCCTGACAATTCAATGAGGTAACGATCCCAGCTTTATGGGTACTCAGCTGTGAAAGGGCAATTTAAACGTGGTTTTTAACCCTTTAACCGCTCTGGTCATTTTGTGTTAATTTCGCTCACGTTGGGTTTATTCGACAAAAAATAAACCTGTACCTACCACCGTGCTACGATTTTTTCACGATGTTTTCCTTCACCGAAACCTCAAAATCATTGTAGGATCCAAACCCACTACCTTCAGGCGATGATAGCTCAGTGGTAGTGAAGTTGGACACCGCGGTGAAGGTCATGGGTTCGAATCCTATTATGAGCTTGAGGTGAAGGAAAACATCGTGAGAAAACCGTAAGTTGAAAATCTGTCGCTAAACATCTATTGGTGAGTTACGGCAGCTGCACTTGAGAGCCAATTCCTTCTAGGTTTTGTGTGCTTACCACATTTGGCCACATCATCACTTACCATAGTGAGTTTGTAGTTAGTGACACAAGCCTATAAAAAATAAAAATAAAACCTTCGATGCGGCATCTAACTGAACTATCACCATTGACAAATTGCGTTAACATGAAACCATTGATCTATTATAGTTATAATATATCACAATTGTTATCGATAGTCTCCAATATCGAATATTATCGATATCAGAGATAGATACGGTCACATTCGGCCTCTCGATTTGTCTAGGTCATCAATTGTCGAGTCTAGACAATATCTTTGGTAGAATCGATTATTTATGAAATTTGTTGTAGGTAATTGCTGAATTGTATTTGACATATATACATTTTTATTTGATGGATAAATTGTGTTTTATTTAGTGTATAAATATTGATAAACTGAAAATATGTTTATTGAATTAAATGAAGAAAAAGAAATGCTATTTGTTATTACCGATCATTGTGGCTGAATTAAAAATATATATGGGTATTGGAGCCGGTGAAATTACAGGCACAGGAGACTTAACAACTTCATGTCTCAAGGTTGGCAACGCGTGAGTGATACCCCTGGCAGGGAAAATATAATATTGTATTTTCATTGCTGGTGGTGTTATGAGCGTCTATAGGCTACGGTAACCGCTTACTATCAGGTGGGCCGTAAGCTTGTTTGTAGTATATAAAAAAAAACTGACATATTATGTCACTAATCTTACTAATATTATAAATGTGAAAGTTTATGTGTGTTTGTTTGTTGCTCAACGTTGAACTGATTTAGATGAAATTTGGCACACAGACAGAATAGTTTCCGGATTAATATTAGGATGTTTTAGATTGAATAGGATGCCAGCTATCTACTACTACCTTTTTAATGTCATTTACAATTTTTTCCATCAATATTATTGAGCATATAGAATATAAATACAACCTTATACTTTTAAATGAGCGATGTTATATTTGAAATATTTACTAACAATTATAATGAATTTTTTAAAATAAATTCATTATTTATTTTTTACTCAGTATACAGGATGAATTTATCAACTAGGCATTGATAGTAAAATTCACAAGTATAGGGAAATATAATTTTGCTAGTTATGAATCGACAAAATATTCTGGAATCAAAAATAAGAGTTTTTATTTCGAAACATCTTTAAAATGCAAGGATTATTTTTATTATAAATAAATAAATATTAGAAAATTTGATGATACACGTGTATAATAAAAATAAGGACAAACTATCAAACACAAAACAAGAATAAATAAGAAATCACACAAACCCCCAATGGAATCGTATCGGCCGCGTTACAAATTGAATGAAATCCCCAAGTTTTGCTGAACTTTATTTGCTTCTATCTTTATTCAAGGGTCAATAGACTATTATTAAAACTGGAATTACTTGTGAAACCTTTTATTTACTTCATCTGACTGGGCTTTACGAAAATATTAAAAAAGAAAGGGTACCTTTAGTTGAAAATCTATCGCCTAACACCTGGGGGGCTAATTTAGCTATATTTGCTTTATATAATATGCTTCATATCTTAATTGAATTTGTAATTTATTTTCCTCTTTTTTGTTAAAGCGTAAGTCAAAGCCATCTATTCAGTTTAGACCCTAGAAGGGACTTATGAACGTCGAAGCTACGGAAGCTACCACCGGTTCCGAAGTCGCCTTCAACTGAGAAGAGCCTGCAAGAAACTGAGCAAAGTCAATTTTTTAGACTGTCTGACAATGTTGGCTTTTTCGCATTACATGTTTAACAATTTTTAAAGCAATATAATAAGCCTAAACACAAAAATGAAAAAAATAATAACATGGAATCAAAAATAGTAGTAATAGTAATAGAAGCGCTCGTGGCGTACCTTGATTAGCCGTTCGTTGAACTGATCGGCATAGTCAAGCAATGGTCCGACGACCATTCTGGCTGGTACCTCGATGGTTGACCGCCTAGTGGTATTTCATCTTGAGCGTTTCCGTGCTTTGGAAGGCACATAAAGCCGTTGGTCCCGGTTATCACATAAATTGTGATAGTCGTTAAGCTAGTTGGAGACCTCCTAGGTGGCTTGACAACTCCAACAGTAGGTTGACCACTAGCCTACCTCCACCAATCCGCAGTGGGCACGCGTGGTGGAGTATTTGCCCATTCCCCTTTCACCCTTATTCGTGAAAGGAGGCCTGTGCTCAGCGGTGGGCAGATATAGGCTGTTATTATTATTATTATATTAAAAAATAAGGTAGTACTATAATAAGTTTATTTTCACAACAAAAATACAAACTTTAATTTATAGAAAACTTACTCGAAGCTGCCGCCACTGCCGACGTTCAGGATGTAGAATTAAACTACAGTTAAGCTGCAGTTTAACCGTTTAAATTCAATTCAAATGATGAAGCATATATAAAGCTGAAAATGTGGCAACATTAACCCTTTAAGTATATTCCTGAAACTGCACCAGCAATCAGTTCTCTTTTATTTGTAGGTACTATTACTTTACAATAGCAATCTCATTTTCTATGTTAAAATTGAAGTCAAACGGAGGTGACGAAAAAAAAACCTTTACAAAAACTAAGAAATTATACTGTAAACACATTTTTGGGAGGTAAAGTACTTTGTAAAGAAGAAAGAAAATTAGTTTATTGCCACATTCTGATGTTACGTTTCACTAGCCATGCAATTCATATACACAAACCTTTCTCGTTTATCTCTCTTTCTATTAGTTGAAAATTGATTTAGAAGAATTTAGCGAAGAAACAGACAGAGGCAGATAGCAACTTTGTTTTTATTATTCAGAGATTAGAGATAGGTATAAAACGTTACGTTACGTTAAAAAACGACAAGAGCTTATCTATGCGGAGCATGTCTATCACATATATTTAAAGCATGATCTTCATTAGTAACTGCTGAAACTATTCACTCGATCATCATACTATTTATTCAGCCAAGTTATTCTGACGTCTAGGGATAATATACCTAATATTAGTAGACGTTTGACGTAAATCGTCCAGAAAGCGCGGACCGCTGCGCTGGACCGCTGAGTCCACGCGCTTTCTGGACGATGCCACTCGTCGTTTCATTATTGTGTGTTTGTTGGAGGCTGTCGTGGAGGTGGTGCTGAGCTGATGTCTCACTGATTATAAATAAATAAATATTCTGTGGGACATTATTCCTCACACACTATATAATTATTATTATGTGTATAACAACCTTAATAGTCATAGTATACTTCACGACAATACAACTAAATGTAGCTAAAGTCCATAGCAAATACCTGCGAAAACTATTCGAAAATTCCGCACAACGTTTGGTCGGCAAACTACATTTTCTATTACAGAGACGATGTTCTCTACTTTATTATCTGATAGGTGGAGCACGCACTTCAACTAAATAGCTGTTTTTTTTCTATTACCTATTTGATTTTTCAATCAGTCTTCTTGTTTGTCATTCATTCATATTCATTCATAGTCAGTCATATTTATCAGACTATTCGGAGTCGGACTTAAATACATACACTCACATTATTTTCACATACATATTGTCTTGTTTGTGTTTGCAATGAATTTTAAGAACATTGACACGACCGACGTTTATTCGTCATATCTAATCTATCGTAACGTATTAGTGTTGAGTAGGACATACAAGAGGCAGTACATTTGTCCCGTACATGATGAAAAAATGTAAGAGCGGTACAAGATTTTGACACTTATTTTTTTTTTGGCAGGAACAGAAGGTGGTGGGTCCAGGGGACCATCTTCCACCCTTACGCGGGCTTTACGGCGAGCGCTGAGGGCTCTCAACCGCTACTTAAACTAAAATAAATTTAGGGCAACCTCGGCTCAGGACGTTGCCTGGGGAATATGGGAGGACTTAGCATGCAAATATATTATTTGGGGATAGGTCGGATTGCGATTTTGACACGTACTACTTCAAATTTTATGTCGCGGTACTATTTACTCTTTCATATGACGTGAACTGTAGAGTGAGTGAGTGAGAGACAGAGAGGCATGTCATGCGTCATTTCCATAGCACGTCTTTTTACTCAACTACGGACATTGACGCGACCGATACATACCTACTCTTTACTTCAAATGTACTACAGAGCTTCACGACACCTCGCCTCATTTGAAGTGGGACATTGTACTGGTTCAGTACAAAAAAGAGGCTACTCTTACAAACTCATTTTAAAACCGTGTCCTACTCAACACTACAACTCTATAACGTATTGAAACGCTTTAAGAAGCATTAAAACACGACATCAAAAATTCCAATACAATTATTGTATTCAAATAAAACTATTAATTCATTTTTTTTTTTTTTTTTTTTTTTTTTTTTTTTGACTGGAACAGGAAGGTGGTGGGTCCAGGGGACCTTCTTCCACCGTTACGCGGACTTTTGCGGTGAGCGCTGAGGGCTCTCAACCGCTACTTAAAACTAAATAAATTTAGGGCAACGGTAGCCTGAGGGTGCCCCCTGTGGGGCTCGACCTCGGCTCAGGACGTTTAATTCATTTAAAATAATGTACAAGTTATCTGTTGAATAGAACGAAACCATAGCGCGATTTATTTGCTTAGTGCTGCCATCTAGTGGCATCACTGTAAAACGCCAGTTTTAAATACGAATGTGAAATAAATTGCGGCAAGTTATTTTCGATAGCGCAAGTATTCAGCGTACTATATCGTGATTCTAAGAATTTGTGAAATATTATTAAATGTTAGTAAACTAATAGGTTTGGTAAATAACCATAAATAAAGAGTAAGAAATTTGTAGCGTAGTAGCTGTAACTCTCGTTTTTGTACGGCTCCAACGATTTTCATGAAATTTAGTTTTCAGGGGGCTTTGGGGGCGATAAATCGATTTAGCTAGGTTTAATTTTTAGAAAACGTCGTTTAAAAAAAAAATACCGAGCAAAGCTTGTTCATCCATAATATATTTAATAATTTATTTGAATCCAATAATATATTTTTTGAAAGTATCCTCAAAGTTATGCTTCTGAAGAATTATAAGTTCCTTCTATGTTTGTAGTATCCGCCTGGCTGGATACCACCCTCAAGTTGAAAACCTGTCGCCAAACACCGACACCGGTATATTCCGGCAGCTGCACTTGAGAGCCAGTTCCTTCTAGGCTTTGTGTGCTTACCACCTTTGGCCACATCATCACTTAACATAGTGAGATTGTGGCCAAACAAAAAAAGCATTCAAGATAAAAGATAAACCGGCTATATATGTCCTCTATATAATGATTTCCAGGGGCATTAAAGAGATACCGTTAATAATGTTGGTCGAGCACGTTATACAGCAGATAACCAGGTCGTTACAGCTGGATGCAACGTAATAATCCGGTAGAGATATAGTTATTGCGACGCCGGACGTAATTTCTGCTAAATTGTTATATTTGTGACCACTATTATACATTTATTTAGTTATATGTCGATTTTAGAGACGGTTTTGTTTCTAAATTGGTGTTTGTTGTACCATTTAAGACCTTGAGGGCTAATATTACTATATATGCAGCGTTATCCCTTCTACTATAAATGCAAAAATGTATTTATGAGTTTGTCCTTTGCAATGCAATGGAGAAACGGATCGACGTGATATCTTGTGTGACATAGGCTATTTTTTATTCCAGGAATGCGGATAAAACCGCAGGGCGAAAGTTTTTTTTTTTTTTTTACTTTGTATAGGCTTGTGTTTGACCACGACATGCTTGGCGACAGATATTCAACTTGAGGGTGGTAGCAAGCCAGTCGGGTAGTACAAAGTACCCCACCACCGTGCTTTGGTTTCGTCACGATGTTTTCCTTCACCGAAAGCTCAAGCTCATTGTAGGATTCAAGTCACGACCTTCGCCGCGGTGTCCGACATCACTACCACTGAGCTATCATCGCCTTCAAGTATTAATATAGGTGATATGAAATGATAATTTTTATTTTATATTATATCGATATGAATCACTTCTCACCATTGCCCTTATTATGACTTACCGTATAATTGTTAAAAAGGTTAGGTAAGTAGGCTATGCCTATTTTTAAACCCACCAAATTAACTTTAAGTGTAGTTAAATCAATCTTCCAAGAGACTTGTCTCGTCAGCGTAACCGTATAAGGCTCTCGAAGCTTTAATCCGACACTTTGGTTCCATGGCGGGAAATTAAAATGTCACAACCATTAACACACTTCAAGCCTCGTAAATTGTTTAACTTTTCCCATTAAACGGCGAACTTCCTCAAGTTATTATATAGCTTATTGCCATAAAGATTGCGTTTAAAATGTAAATTTTGCCATTACTCAGTTTCGAGTCACGCCTGGTGGCCTAATTTTCCTTACATATTGCTCTTATGAAGTACATTCCGCGGCTTTTGGTTGGTTAGTAACTTTAAATTAAGTGTTCATAATAATTTGATACTAAACAAATTATTGTTCTATATTATTTCTAAGAGGAGGGGTTATTAAAAACACGCTTCAGTATTATACAAAAAAAACACTAATTGAAAAAGAAAATACCAAAGAAATTTGCTTTACTATATCATAACAAAAATTAAGGCTGTTAGGCTAAAAGTAGCACTGCTCATCCTAACTATATTACATATTATAAATGCGAAAGTGAGTTTGTTTGTTTTTTTGTTCCTTTTTACGCCAAAACCGCTGAACCGATTGCGATGAAGTTCGCTACGCACGTAGCATATGGTATGGAGAAGATCATAGGCTTCTTTTTATCCCGGGAAAACACAAGATCCCTAGGGAACGCGGGTGAAACCGCGGGGCGAAAGCTATGTGATATATAAATTCTAACTTCTATTCAACTATTTTTGTATTCTACTTACATGGCATTTTTGTGAATCAAACCCTACGAAACGAGCAACTTAAGTAGCCAGCTGTTCCCACTATTTATCGCTTAATAAATTCAATTCAAACCAAATAAATTTTGCTAACCAAATGCAAAAGGCATTTGATGACGTGGCGACTGGCGAAAGCACGCTGAAAGTCACGTCGTCGGCGGGTTCTATGTTGAACCTCGGAAAGGGGTGAATTTCCTTGGAAAGCGGTGCGGGCGGAAATTAAGACGTTCGTGCAAGGTTACACGAGGTTGGGCTAGGTCGTGGAAATTTTATTTCACAAAATATTGCGCATATTTATTGAGAAACTAACTTTCGCCCTAATTCACGCATTTCGGGTATAAAAGTAGTCAATATTACTTATCAGGTCATAAACTTTCTCTATGCAAAAAATCATGTTGATTCGTTACTACCTTTCTGCGTGAAATAAGGACAAACCAACAAATACTTCGCACTAGCATAACAACATATACAACTTTATTACATAATCAGAATTATAATAAATAAAATAATTACAAATAGATACTTTCTACAATTTGGCAAAGAAATGGGGTTCCATTACAAAAATTGGTATGACGCAAAATGTTTGGGTTTAGTTAACAATATTGCCGAACAAAATGGCCGGGGCGAATCCAAATCGGTCGGTGGTACAGTTCAAAACAAACTTGGACACGTTTTATAGATTTTATAATCGGTCAATACTGGATCGACTCCAAGCGGGGCACCGTTGTTAGCTATAGTACGAGATACAAGAGAAAGCGAGCTAGACAGTACTATTATGAATAGTTTCATCTATTTCGACATGGTACCGGCTTTTTAGTACCCGCCTGGCTGCCGCCTACCCTCAATTTGAAACTCTGTCGCCAAACACCTAATGGTATGTTCTGGCAGTAACGCTTGAGAGTCAGTTGCTTTCAAGGCTTTACAAAGTTTGGCAACACATTGGCATTCACCTTGGGATTACCAGTGTCCATAGGTGACGGTAGCCACTTGCCATGATGGACCGCCAACCTGCATTTCAGCCTCCTGACTTTAAAAAAAATAAAAAAAAACAAGTCCTAATTTACTGATTAACTGAGATTGGTCCGTAAAAAGTAAGGATTTTCCGAAATTCAACCCCTAAGGGGATCGCGTGTGAAACTATTTCCAAATTAATCAGCAGCAGGTAAGCTAAGGCAAAGTTTTATAAGTAATCTTTTTAACTTGTACCACACGCTACCACACCGCTTCCAGTTGCCAAGTGGCTGCAAACTTTGCCAGGATTCCACGGACTGTTTTTATTTTGTCCCCGTATTTTGATGTGATTCGAATTAAATTTGTAGGCACTTTATTTTATGAAATTTACCATATAATATATATATTTTTAGCATTCAATTAAACAGGTTGTTGCTTGTTTCTATTAATGTTTGTCAAATAAATATTATCTTGACATTGGATTTAATATTGAATAAGATTTTCCTGGTAATACTGTTTGTTATAGAACAATAGGACGACTTATTTTTGTTGTTGGAAAGAAGAATCATTTTAATATATTTAATAATAACATTTATTTGAAGTCATCCCTGATATACCAACTCCGTAACGGCTGAATGGACTTGAATGAAATTTGGCTCACAGAATTATGTTCTCGATTAACACTTACCATACTTTTTATCCCGAAAAAACGGATGAAACCTCGGGGTGAAAGCTAGTTTACATTAAATGTGAAAGTTTCTATGTATATTTGTTACAATTTAGCTTCCGCCCTGCGGTTTTACCCGCGTTCCTGAGGGATCTTATGTTTTCTAGGGATAAATGTAGCCTATGTGCTATTCCAGACTATAACTCTATTGGTTTACGCGGCGCACGCGAGTAAAGCTCCCAGTCGCTACATTTTTTTCCGACACTTCCAACAATTTCAATATATATAACATACCTACCAATTTACACAAAACCTTGACAAACTATGTTACCTAAACCTTCCTCACGAATCATTCTATCTATTGGTAAGTAGTTCTTAAATTTATCGCGAACAGACAGACAGAAAGACAGACGCGGCGGACATATTGTTTTATAATATGTAGTGATGATTCATTGATTTTAATGAAAATACATACCTTTTTAAGGCGATGATAGCTCAGTGGTAATGACGTCAGACGCCGCGGTGAAGGTCGCGGTTTCGAATCCTACAATGAGCTTGAGCTTTCGGTAAAGGAAAACATCGTGAGGAAACCATAGCACGCTGGTAGGATACTTTCTAGTACCCGCCTGGCTGGCGACCACCCTCAAGTTGAAAAATCTGTCGCCAAACACCTATTGATGTGTTCCGGCAGCTGCACTTGAGAGCCAGATCCTTCTAGACTTTGTGTGCTTACCACCTCCGGCCACATCATCACTTACCTTAAAGATATCGTGGTCAAACACAAGCCTATACAAAGTAAAAAAAAAAACACTAGGTACATAATATCACACGTAAAATATAGAAAAAAAAAACAATAAATAATATAGATATGAATTGAATAAAACCTTTACACCAACTTACTAAGTAGGTCAACGATTGAAACAACCTTAGTGTAATCTGGGAGGGAGTTCAACTTAAGATGCGGTAGTTATATATTATAAAAATCTCGTTGGGTAATTTCGTCATGGCCCGTTGTATACTACCATGACACAAAATAGATACACACAGAAAGTTCAAATGCTAAACAAAGACGATGCCTACTTACGAAGGTAAATTAAAAGTCATAAGTGCCAAACCTTAAAAATATTGTATTGGATAAATACTTTAATTAATAAAAAGAAAATTATATATTCTTTTTTCATAAATTCTTAACATTATTTTTTTACAACATACAAATAATTTGATATAGATCGAGCGAAGAGGGAGATAAAATAGTTTAGCATGACAAATTATAAAATTTGTAAGAGACTGGTGTTTGTGCCTGTAAAACCTGTACTACCTACATATCACCAGCCTCGTACTCCGTGACAGTGACGTATAGCTCAATCGATACAAAACACATGGATATATGATACCCAGATTCCCCATGTCACTAATGTTGAGCCTGACATTACTTGTATTGTGATCTCTGGTCACCTCATTTTTAGAATAGATACTAAGTTATCCTGTGCTTTCTCACAAAAAAACACACGCAATAATAAATTGATTGCAATTTCTTTTTATTATAAATGACAAGTGACGTCGAAAAATTTAACTTAACTATTTTGAGGAACCTCTCAAAGCTTCCTCGATTTAATTCAGGTCAAAGTATTTAGTAGACAACTATGAATATCTATCTGTCGTACGTAACGTGCATCCTTCTGTACCTATCTATTATGTGTCCAAGATTTTTAAATAATTACCAAAGCTCGTTAATTTCAAGGAGCTTGTTGGCGCAGCGTCGGTTGATTAATTACATACCTCATTTGCATGCGGAAGTGTTAAGATTATATCCTTCCCAGTTATGTTTATATCTAAAGTTATTGGACGGTCCTGGATGGCATTAATCATTAATGATTGCTGTTTATTTTAAGCTGATAATTTATTTCTCGATGGAGTTAGTAAGATCGTTAAAAGTGTTGTG
Organism: Tetheella fluctuosa; assembly: GCA_951216915.1. NCBI lineage: Eukaryota > Metazoa > Arthropoda > Insecta > Lepidoptera > Drepanidae > Tetheella > Tetheella fluctuosa. Next base: position 9,844,105 of record OX578229.1, on the reverse strand, counting down.
GTATTTGGTTATGGTTTTATTATATTTCCGTACCGTAAAGGGCAAAACGGACCCCATTGCTGTCAGTCTGTTGTCTATCTGTCTGTCTGTATGTCTGTTATAATCAGATTGAGTTACAAGACCTGGAATACGAATATTTTATGCAGAATGTTGATTCAAAACTGAATATTGAATTAAATTAATTGATGTTTTATTTTAATTTCTTTCCGAAAAATATTTCACAGCCACTCAGTTTCTTAGTCTATGTTAATTTTTCAGTTTCTCAATTCAGTTATTAATTTTGCAACAAAAAAAGAATAACATTTGGTAATGCAGTAATAAATATTTTGTTATATTCATAATCAACTACTTTATTTACAGTCTTGTAAGTAAGTCAATCGAAACACTTCAGAAGTATCTCGAAGTTGAAAAAGTCAAGTCAAGTCAATACAAGTTGTTTTGCCAACTTGAAACTTGTGGTTTGATAGAAAAAGTAAATTGAACGAACACCCTGTTAAACATTTTAGTTTTCTCTTTCAAATGTTTAACGTTTGACCACAATGTGGTAAGTGATGTTGTGGTTATAACAGAAATACGTTAAATTGCCCTAAAAAAAGTTGCCATACACAAATATATAAAGGACTAATACTAATACTACGTAACGCCGAAAAAAAATTGTACATAGCAATAAATGCAAAAGGAACTCTCTGTCTGTTACCTTTTCACGCCTAAATCGTAGAACCAATCGCGATGAATCTTTGTACGCAGGGAGATGGTATTGCGAAGGACATAGGCTACTTTTTTCGAGAACGCGGGCGACAGCTAATTATTAATAATTTCTATTTTATAGAACAATTGAAACTATGAATAGACAGCGCCAAAATTTCCGCAATTAAAATGTTGAAAGCGACACAATTCGCAACACGATGCTCTACGTGTAACAACATACTCCTTTGTTTTATTTGGCGTACAAAGCCAACTCAAAATGTTTATCATATAAAGTTGAAGTCAAATAGTTTTGTGTTAAAACAATGTTGAGTGTGAACATACTTTAGTGGCGTTATTTAATTGTAGGATTTCGCTATTATTCTGTGAAATATATCCAGCAGGAGTCGTTTATAAGCTGGTGATCATGATATTATGATTATGAGTAAAATGAAGGACTCTTTCAAGGGTCAATGTAATAAGTTGACTCGCGATTCCTGGAACTCTATTTTTTTTGTGGGTAGTTTTGGGACGCGCGTCCTATTCACAAGCCAACCTATTAAACGTATCTTTAACAAAGTACCCAAAGAAATTCAAGAACTATCTGTGTCTATGAAAAAGTTAGTTAAACAGAAGTGTAGGAAAGGGTACTATAAAGTTTCTGATTTTGTAAAAATATTTCACAAAAGACAAGAACGCATTTGATTTAATAAAATTCATTACATAATATTTGTAAATTGTCATTATGAAAATTAAAAAAAGATCTACGAATAAAATCCGGAGACTTCTCAGTAATACACTTGATTACGAACCAAATGCTAGAATTAATTGTATTATGGTAACGTTCATAAGTGCCTTATCAAGTCCTAAACTAAATAAAAGAGTTTGAATTTGAATTTGATCAGACTATCGTTTGTTTGCGTTGAACTCCGATATTATTTATCCGATCTTACCGTATTTTCTTTTAATGTGATTGTGATTTGTTCCAATTTAAAAGATAGGATAGTTTTTATACCGATTATTTCCATTTTAGGGTTTCATACCTCAAAAAGAAAAAAAGGAACCCTTATTGGATGGTATGGAGAGAGCCATAGGCAATTTTGTATCCCAAACGTAGGAAACAGCTAGTTTATTTATAAATAATACAATAAAAAAAAATGCAAGCCTAACATTTTCTTAAAGACGACTGACGAGAAAGTATTCTATAGGGTAAGTCTCAGAAATAATAATAATACTTTTTTTTTATACTAGGTATATAAGTTCTAGACGTGAAGACTTGTAATTGGCTGTCAGATAAACATCCTGTTATTTATTGACATTGTATTCAGCTGTAAGTCTTCCAAAGTCTTTAAATAAATAAATAAATAATTCCATACGATTTGTGAATTTAATTCTTCTGTTATACTATAAAGGACTTTCTCTTCGCGTCAATGTTCAAATTTCTAATATGAAAATAAGTTTAGAAAGGCCGCTTTTTATTTTTTAAAGTGGTAACGTGAACCTTTGTAACCGTAATTTCGACTTGATGCCTCAAGCTATTTTAAAATGGAGCTTTGACAAACTGATAGACAGATGGAATACAAAATAATCCTATAAGAAAACTCTTTCTCTTTTATGCAGTACGGAACCCTTAAAAAATTCTACTTTAATGAGAAGATTGAACCAAAAGTTTCACAAAAAAACTGAAGTAAGTCATTACGGCTCTGCAAGCTTAACTTTACTACACATTTTATTTAAATTAAATCTGAGCTTACAGGCCCGTATATCATCGTGTTCGGGAAAGCACCATCTAGATGTATTAAAAAAAGATCTGAAAGTTTTTCGAGAGCCCATTAGCTAAAGTGTCGTTCCGTGCGGAAAATGAGCTTTTTATCGACAACTACCGCGCTTGTTAAGGACATCCCTATGTAAAGGGCAAATTACTTATTTGGGCCTTTTAGGGCTACATGAAAAATTAGAATTTATTCTTAAATATTTTTCAAATAAAGAAGTGCCAATTTATTCAAAGGCTACGCCATAATCATATTCAGTTACTTTTTCCTTTTTTTATGTTGAGCTAGCTTCTGCTCCGCGGTTTCACCCGTATTCCCGAAGGATCTTATGTTTTACCGGCATAAAAAGTACATTATATGCTATTCCACGATATGATCTATCTATGTGCTAAGTTTCATTCAAATCCATTGAGCCGTTTTGCGTGATTGAGTCACAAACATATCATCATCTTCTTACTTTCATGCAAGGTACAAACATGGTTTTTCAGAAGAAAATATGAATAAACTTCATTCTAAACGGCCATAAATAATACCAAGATATAGCTAGAGCCTTATTAAATTATATTTGCTAGGCTAGCTAGAATGATGGCCGGGCGTAGTTGGCGACAGTGGTAACAAATGACGGTATTACTCTAACAAATTGCAACAGAACGCTTGTCCTTCTCTTAGATAAGACAAGGTTGCGCAACGGACTGATTTCAAGATAAATCTTATATTTGTCTAGAAATAGTGGGTGGAAAATTCCAAAATCATATTCAACACTTTCACTACCTTTTTGCCCCGCGATTTTACTCAATTTCCCATTTTACCCTCTAACATTATACAAGTTTAAAAATGTACTCAGGTTGTGTACATTTTTAAACTCTGCGGGTTATATGTCAGACAGTCAGAAAGTCTAAAATATCGAACAAATTTTAATAAAGAATATGAATAGACATAGCTTTAAATCTAGATCTGGATCCTTATTATTTTTCCTAACTATAAAGGAAAATTTTAATTAAAAAAAAATACTGTCAGTGAAACTTAAAATAATTTTATGTAATGAATATAGGTTGATTTTGCCGATAACTAATGGGAAGAACGGTTCTTGAGGTCATTTGGTTGGACCGTTGACCTAGTCGCTGAGAGTTTAGACCACCCAAGACTGTTTGCTGGGAAAATCAAGCAGTTTATATAATATCCTTGAGTTGAAGATGATGAAACCATATAACTACTTTATAACCTACCGTCTTACCTATCTTCACGCATCGTAATCGGAAATTTACCACTAAGCTGACCATAACTTTTTATAAAATATTTTCTTATAACTCTGAAAAAGTAATTAAATCATACGAAATTCCAATATAATCTCAGGACAACAGCTCTGCTAGAAAAATATTTTACTAAATAAATAACATCCCTATAAAATAATATACAATAACCCTTTACAAAAATATTTTCAAAAGACAGTGAAAAATTTCAGCCTTTTTGATGAAAAAAGTTAAAGGGCAAAAAAGCTCTTTCACTTGCAAGGACACCTTTGATTAACGTGACCAGAATTCTAGAATAAATTTAGGATAAAGGACTATTTTTTTATTTTGCGCCAGTTTCATATTTAAATAAGTTCTTTGAGTTTCAGTACAACAAAGTTACAGAATGAAGTATTGTTATGTCTGTAATTGACACTACGTATAAAAAGTTAGCTTACCAAAAGATCTAATCAAAAAAACTATACACGATATTCTGATTATCGTTTTGAAATACATATTAACCAATAGAATTGCACTAAATTCACGTCACGTCAGTTTTGCTCGAATGACATTTACGATTTTAGTAGGCCACTTTAAAGATAGTCGTTCTGCTCGGTGGTTTTTAATATATTATTAAAAACTCTTTGTTTCTCATAAGTATAAATTAATAATAGATTGTTCAGTTGGAGAGTTTTTTTTACAAGTACCCGTGGATATGGCTGTCTAGATTATAACCCAGCTCAGCTCAGGCTCAGAATCAAAGAATTCTCTTGGATTATTGGGTCAACCCTATTTTTTTTTGTTATTATTAGGCTTGTGTTTGACAACAATCTTACAAAAGTAAGTGATGATGTAGACGAGGATGGTAAGAACACAAAGCAAGCCAGGTAGATAGGCTACAAGGTAACACTGTGCTGTGCTCTTTCTCAATATATTTTTCATTAAAAAAAGTTCAAGTTTACTATAGGATTCAACGCGACAGAGCGATTTGATTTAAGTTTTTTAGGATTATCCCATAAGCCCGAAATGATGGTAATATCATCTTAACGTGTCACATAACAAGCGTGACGTAGCAAAAAGGGCAAAGTGTCAAAAGAAAGGTTCAGTGTGTAGTGACGAGACAGGAAGGGCTAATATCCGGACTCGTCAGAAACTTGCAGCTTTTGTGGGGATGTAGTTCTGAAGTTTTGCGATAGGAAGATTGTATGGATTGTTGGTTTTTCATGTTTTTAAATGCGAAATTATTATTTTTGAATATTTATTTATTAACTAAAGGTTTACCTTCAACTCACTGTACATACATGATATCACTAGCATGGAGGTTGAGGTTATTGAGCGTACATTCCTAACTACTATAAATGTGAAAGTCTTTAAATATAAATAAATAAATTTGTTTGTTAGTTCGTCCTTCTTTCACGTAGCAATGTGGGTGAAACCGCGTGTCAGAGGCTAGTGTTAAATAAACTTTATCAACAGAACTCTTTATTCGCTTCACTTGTGTACACTTTAAACATTTTCAGCACTTCGGTTATTTCTCTAAATGGATAAGGGTGCGCTACGCGGGCTTATGGTGTTGTCAAAGAAGTGTTGTATTACAGATGTGACACTTGATTAAGGTGTGCAAGCTTTATTAGTGACATCTATCAATTACAAAAGATAGTATCCACTATCCATGGTTAGATGGCGCCACAAGATTCTACATCGCGCTATCAAAGTTTCCTGTTTCGTATAGAGTTTCTAATGTCCACAGACCGTAGTCTGGCACGATAACCTAGGCTGATGGAAGATCTTTCCATTTCAATGGAGGAGTCTACAACCTTGCTCTTCCATACATCATTAGAATACTACTATGGTAGGTGCTAGTTATAACATATCTACGCTTACTGTAGACACACTTTTAATTCATACAAAAATAGCTTTCATTTTAGTTTTAATTTTGCGTTAAAATTATTTTCGTCGGTGCAATTATGTCCTGTCATCTACTAGAGCGCCGAATCGAGCCAAGTCAATTCGCAATAATTCGCCTACTTACTATAAAATTGCATCATTCACAGAGACGAGGCGCCCCACGAGCCGATCCGATTCAACTTGGCGCGATTCTCCTGTAGGGTGGTCCTCCTGATTGGTTTTACATTTAAAGGCTCCTTAATTAATGTAAAATACACTAAATTCTTCACTTATTCAATATTGGTCCGAGTCCACCTTTACTCTATATAACTGGTTAGTTTATGCGTAGACTTAACGAAAATATATTAAACGTTCTAAAATATCGGTAGGCATAAATCAATTTCAAGGTACATCAGAGACAGTTTCACATCTATAGTTTTATTCTTTGGTATCGTGAGAGGCGTAACAAAATTGAATTTGAGCGTATTCATGTTTAGACATTGACATTCTTGCGGCTTTATTATATAGCAGGGTTACGTCACACGCTTAAAAATGGCGTCTATTTACTTCCACTTATATTTATTGGTGTTTAATTTAATTAATGGTTTCCTATATTTGTATCGTATGAAGCATAAAGAGCACAAGAACAACATTAAATAAAATAGAAAAATAAAAATAGAATACTCGACAAATTGTATAAAAAAACTGTTTTCTTTTGCGATATCAGAGTTGAACCCTGAGTTGAACCCATTGTAAAAGTGATTCAGCATTATAAACCCAACCTATGATTTTTTTACTGAAGTCACTCAGATTCTCCAAAAAATATATCAAAATTATAGCCGCGTTTTAACTTGATTATTTTTTTAAACCATGTAGGTACACTTAGCTCTGAAGTAGTAAAACAAATCTTAAATCGATGGCAGTAAGTAAAATTTTCTTTACTGCTAGAATTCTTACCTTCGATATAATGTTAGATAAATTGTAGTATATTATCGAAGACTACAGTCAAAACAATTAAAGATAACAAAGCAATTTCGCATTAAGACTTACCGAATAACAACAACCGAATTTCTCCGAGTAAAGCTAATCGCTCCTCGAATAAGAGTGGGTTAAATCGAGTTAACCCTCAATTTGCCGATGCAAGCTGCCAGCTGTCGGGTCAGATTAGCCTGGTGACGATTTACATTGAGCCGCCTCAGCTTCCGAACGAAATAAGATTTAAGGGTTATTTTGACCGTTTTACAAAAAGAAGTCGTAAGGATGTTGATGTTATTAATATTTTTTTATTTCATTTTATTTTTGAAATAAATAGATATTGGTTTAGATCTGTGGATTTTTTTTTATTATTTTATAAATAGATTTTCGATTTGAACACATTTTCATTAACAGTGATTCCAAAAGACTCTAAAAGGGTGACAAGCGTTTAGGAAGCGTACATTGGGTGCTACATTTTGAATTTATTACGTGAGATGGTTTAAACCATATCTAGAACAACCCAGATTGTATGTAGCTGCATCTCTTTTTTGTTGTATGACGTTAGAAAGTAATGGATATATATAAAACCTAACTTCCTTACCATCTTTCTAATATGGATATCTGTATGTTTATATTGCAATAAGTGCAATGGATTATATCAATAAAGCGATGCTTGACGTAGGGCAGCCAAAACGCAAATACAATTTTATGCCGCAAATATAATAAAAAAAAGAAAAAAAATACGTGAGTACCTACGTACCTTGAGCATTATACAAATTACTCTATTAACAAAAATAGGCATCAAGTTTATTTTTATTTTCAAATGTCAACATATTAGTGTACGCACTGTCCCTTTTGTGCCACATATAAAAAATAAAATAAAAAACAAAATTTGATTAATATCTATGAAAATATTTTCAGAATACGTCACTGCCATTCATAAAAATGCCCGACTCCTACTCATATTTGAATACTAAAAAACCTATTGTCAAATATCGAATTTCTTTTAGTTTACCTAAAATCCTTTGTGCCTCCTTAGTGCTTTCATTTGAAAGCAAATAAATTACATCGTTATACATTCAGTGAGAATATCTCAAAGTAGAGTCCCTTTAATCATTACAAACATTCCCTAACTCTGATTTGTGTGACATAGCTTAGGGGATATCAGTAAACCAATTATAAAAAAACTGCTGAAAATATTCAAAGTACTAGTTGATCACGAACTAAACTATACCACTAATATTGCTAACTAGCTAACTAACTATGCCATTTAGACCTTAGGAAGGCACTTATGAAGGTCGGATCTACTGAAGTTACCACCGGTTCGGAGGTCGGCTTTTAACTGAGAAGAACCGGCACGAAACTCAGCAAGGTTACATTTCGTAGTAGTTAATTACTTGTAGTTATATATTTTACCTAATATTAATTACACACATACACATGTCTATATTTCTTAAAAAATAATCACGCAAAATGGCAACTAAAAGCGAAATAGCATTTTGTAAAGGGATTCTTTTCTATACTGTGTACGCGTCCAAATCCCGAAAAGGCGAAAATATTTACCTAATTTTCTTCATAAATAATTTATCGACGTCTCTTGGGGAGGGAAATATTTTGGTTTTTAGGAGACATGGATTCATAACATGATTACTTCCTTTTGATCGCCACTGTCCCCAGGGTCCCTCGAGGAATAATAATGTAATATTACATCATTTACCATTATGTAATATTCAGTAAATCAGTATCTTCAGTATATAGCCTAGGGTTAAATTTCATAATTAAAGACTTCAGATATTTGTAATTACTCTTACTACTATTAAAATACTACCTTCTGCCCCGCGGTTTCACCCGCTTTCCCGAGGGATCTTATGTTTTGCCAGGATAAAAAGCCTGTATGCTATTAACAGGGATTTATCTATGTGCCAAGGTTCATCCAAATCCATTCAGCCGTTTATGCGTGATTGAGTCGCAATGAAAACTTCCATATTTATAATAATTATTAATAGGTATGAATAATAATAACATAATATCAATATGTAATTTAGCAAGTTATAAGGTAAGAATAATAGTTGGAAGCCTATGGTAAATTAAAAAAAGGGCATTACCTAATGAATAATATCCCCTAAATAACATATTTTAAACTGAGTACTATATTATCACAAGTTTCAGACCTAATATCGTAAAGTGTATATAAATCCCGTGTCATTTAAAAAAAAACTTTTTTTCTTTGTATATAGATAGGCTTGTGTTTATCCATAATCTACCTATCGTAAGCTATGATGTGGCCAAAGGTAAGCAGAAAAAGCCTAGAAGAAACTGAAAAGCTGTAGAAAATATTAAATCACCCAAACCAGTGTACCAAAACAAACTGCACTGCACATGTAAGCTAACAATATACGAGAACAAAATACCCAGTAAATACCGAATAGTTCCTGAAAATACGATATATTTCCAACAACCCACTGGGAGTAATAAAGCCACTCTGTCGACTGGAAAATAAAAAAAATATATAGAGGCAAAGACTGCAACAAATTCTTTTTAAAATAGCAAGGAACTTGCAAAGTGAGTGAAATATGATGCGAAATAAACTCGTGCGTTTAACCGGTTGATCTTAGAGGTGGTGGAGACGTGACTGTGTCAACATTAGACATATGTATGTGAGGGAAAATCTGAGTTCTATTATTTTAAAAATTATACTGTTTACTTTAAAAAAATTAACTCACTAAAGAGTTTTTGCAAGCAATGGAAACAAATAAAAAGAAAATATATTTCTTCCTGAATTATTTATTGTAAGCATTAAGGCTCCAGTCTCCCTAAAATCAGTGTTCTTGCGGAATTTATCAGAAAAGAAATATTGTTTTTTAGTCATCAGAATAAATTAATAAAAACCATAATAACAAAACCAAAATAACAATAATCGGGAAAAATTGCGCATTGAGCGGCACATAGCACGGCGGTAGGGTACATTTTAGTAGTGTGTTCCGGCTGCTACACTTGAGAGCCAGTTCCTTCTAGGCTTTGCGTGCTTACCATCTTCGGGTACATCATTACTTACCATAGTGAGATTGTGGTCAAACACAAGTCTATACAAAGTAAAAAATATATAGAAATAAGGTGACTTAGTAACATGAAATAAAGTCAGTCATGTTTTCAACAAAGATGTCTCGTGGACGATCTGCTTTATAAACTTAACTTTTATTTCTATAAATATAAAACAAATGAGGTGCCCTTGCCAGGGTTTGCCCAAGGTCGTGTTTAGCTGAGGCTTTAAGCAATAGATTCTTATCCATAAAATCGACTATTTTATTAGACTTTGGCTAAGCGAGATAACTAAGGTTAAAATGAACTAAACCATAGTTGAGAGTTCTAGTGATCTATTTTGTTCTCTTTTTGTTTTTTGATTTCTTATTAACATTACTGATCCACTAATTAGTGGTTTGTGGATTTGCACCTTTTATAAGATAAAAGAGTATGTAAGTATATAAATAAAGATTTAAAAATGTTTGTATATTTGAATGTAGGACGCAATCTCCGAAACAAAACATCTGATGTGAAATAATATTTTTATTGATGAAGGTTATGTAAAGGATAATTTTTATTTTAGTTTTAAAATTTGTGTTTATTACAATATAATTTAAAATGTTGCTTTTAAATCATATTTTTGCTCGTCATAAATCACTTGCTTCCGCCCCGTGATTTTACTTGAGATCCCTAGGCATTTAAATATAAAACAATTATAGTTTTCATGCGATAAAAACTAGCCAAGTTTAAGCCGAACACATAGGTACCTATGTACTAAGTTAATCCAAATATGCCAATACGAAGTGATTGAGTAAAAAATAACTACAAAAACAAACTCACAATCTTTCGAATTTACAATATTAAGTAGTAGGTATGATATAAACTAGATTTTTTAAAAATATTTTCCTGTTTCCAAAAATCCTTACGCATTGATGTTAAAAGTCATTATTTTAAATGTACTACAATACATTTGGAATAACTACTTCTATTTGCTTCTATCTCTCTCTCGTTTCAACGTTAAAACTTATATGGTAAAGAGGGATGCAACATAATCGGGCTGAAGTGGAATTTCGTCGCGTTGGAACTAAAGTAGACTATAACGAATAGAGGATCTCTTCTAAGCTAAGGAAATAGTCGGGTTCCGAGTGGATAGTATTTGTAAGCATGTGTTTTTCTACTTCATTTCCTTATAGTTTATAACTGATACGACTAAGCGTCGAATTTACTTTATTCAGTGCAAAGTGTAAATTCTACTGATTAAAAATATTGTGTTGAAATTGAAGTCATCCAACTTTGGAGAACTGAAATTGGAAACTATATTTTCTGGTTCCATTTAACTTTATTAACTAACGTTTTTTTAGGGTTCCGTATCCAAAGGGTAAAAACGGGACCCTATTACTAAGACTTCGCTGTTTGTCCGTCTGTCTGTCACCAGACTGTATCTCAAGAACCGCGACAGTTGAAATTTTCACAAATTATGTATTTCTGTTGCCGCTATAACAAAAAATACTAAAAACAAAATAAAATAAATAAGGCTCCCATACAACAAACGCCGTTTTTTGCCGTTTTTATAGATAATGGTACGGAGCCCTTTGTGCGCGAGTCCAACTCGCACTTGGCCAGTTTTTTTAGTATTATTCTTGCAGTGTTTTTTGTTGTCCAGAGAAAACTGTGTAACAATTTTCTGCAGATACAGATCCATAGGCCATGATAGCTCAGTGATAGTGACGTCGAATACTGTGGTTAAAGCAGTGTGTTAGAATCCTGGAATTTTGAGCTTTCGTGAATCGTGACGAGTTCAAAACACGGTAGTAGGGTAGTTTTTAGTATCTGGTTAGCCACCACCCTCATATTGAAAATCTACCGCCATGTACCCTTACAGTGTGACCCAGCAGCTGCACATGAGATCCGGAATAACTCTTAGTATGTTGAGATAGTGGTCAAACACAAGCCTCTCATATAATTATAAACCTATTTAAATAGAACGAATAACTATAACCCTAAAATTATATTAATTATGTCATGCAAAAAGTGTGTGTGTTGATTTTTATTTTTTTATTTTTTACATTGTATAGGCTTGTGTTTGACCACAATCTCACTATGGTAGGTGATGATGTGGCCGAAGATGGTAAGCACACTAAGCCTAGAAGGATCTGGCTGTCAAGTGCAGCTGCCAGAACACACCAATAGGTGTTTGGCGACAGATTTTCAACTTGAGGGTGGTAGCCTGCCAGGCGGGTACTACAAAGTACCCTACCACCGTGCTATGGTTTCCTCACGATGTTTTCTTTCACCGAAAGCTCAAGCTCATTGTAGGATTCAAACCCACGACCTTCGCCGCGGCATCCGACGTCACTACCACTGAGCTATCATCGCCTGATGTATGTATCTTCATCGTTTGTAAGTAGGTACAATATTTTTTCAGAAAAATGAGCTTCAAACTCTTTATATATTTACAAGATAGAGTTATCATGTCATCCTAAGGCTTCTAAGTTGTCGAGTCCTAACGACCGCTTCAGTCTAGCTAGATAGATAGTACTTGCGACCGACACAGCTTTAAGTTTCCGAGATAGAAAGCGCCTTAAGCTTCGTATCGCAATGTATTTGTGGTTTCTCATAAAAATATGAGAGAGCTTTTAGTGATCGATGTTACAAGGATAGTATTTTGTGGTGAACATAAAAATGTGTATTGTGTATCATTTAACTGATAAACTGTATAGATTTACCATTTATCACGCATTTATTTGCTTTTTGTTTTTAATATGGTTTATTAAACTGTGGTAGACGGTTGGTTTCACAATTATTGTTTTCTGTGTAGCTACAACTCAACAAAGATGTATTGTGACACTGTTTGTTTACCCAAATAAAATGAAAAAAAGTTTTGTGTATAATCGACCAGAGCTTAGACTTTTGGATACGTTTGTTAATTTTGTAAGATCCTGCCAATAAGCAAATCAAATATTGAAATCTATCGACATCCGAAAAAAGAACGAAATATGATTTATACTACCTTCCACCCAGCGGATTCACCCACATTCCCGAAAAATCTTATATTTTCCCGGGATAAAAATTACACTATAAGTTATTCCAAGGTATGATTTATCTATGTGGCAAGTTTCATGCAAATCCATTGAGCCGTTTATGCGCGATTGAGTCACCAACATCCGTATATCCAAACATTCACATTTATAATATTAGTAGGATTTTTGTTGTTGTTGTTGTTGTTTTTGTTGAGACGCTTATTATTTTTTAACATTACATTAAGCAATTTAGAAGAGTAGCGTGATATGTATGGGGTGCGGGCGTGAATAATGAAGTAATGTTACACAGGTGTTGAAGTATTGTCGAGAGAGTGGCAGTGATGAGATTTTATTGTTATATCACTTCACTGTCTCAGCTTAGTCACTTAGTAACTGTGTACGGTCAGCGACATACGTAATTGAGGTGTTTAAAATGTTGTTACATAAAAAGTTTAATTTATCATTCCATATAATGGAAAGTTACGTTTTTAAAATGTGTTTCGTGAATTTGGATCTGTTTAGCTACTTTTCCGCACTTTTAGAGTACTTTGTAGTACCCGCTTGGCTGGCTACCACCCTCAAGTTGGAAGTCTGTCGCCAAAAACCTACTGGTGTGCTCTGACAGTTGCGCTTGAGAGCCTTCTAGGCTTTATAAAGGTCGGCTACACACTGGCAATCACAATGGTATTTCTAGTGTCTAGGGGCGGAGGTAGCCACATACCATCAGGTGGACTGCCTGCCTGTTTGTCAGCCTCTTGACAAAAATACTTTTGTTGCTGACCGTATCTACTGGACTAGTTATAACAAGCGTTTCGAACGCACCCGGGGCGCTAGATATTGGTAGCTCGGCGCTCAATTAAAATAAATGAATTTCTGTACTATGGATTCTATCAAGCATTGCTTACTTGACGTTATACAATTTTATAAACGCAATCCAGTGGCGCGCTCCAACGCTTGCTTATAATTAATCCAATACACATTTGTTGCCTTCGTGGTATAAATCGGATCGTCTAATTCATATATACAGACGACATAATCATATAACATACATAATTAAATAATTTAGTAGTTTCAGTTGGGAGTCACGGCGCCGGGAGCGCCACACGATTGATATCTCATAAAAATATAGATGAATATGACAGAATACGTGCCTTTAGGGTTTTCTACATTATATTATCTATCAATTGTATTTGTATCATCATCATCTCAGTCGCAAGACATCCACTGCTGGACATAGGCCTCGCCTAAGGATCTCCAATAGGACCGGTCTTGAGCGGCCTGCATCCAGCGTTTTCCGCCGACCTTTATAAGGTCGTCTGTCCATCTTGTAAGCGGACGTCCTACGCTGCGCTTGCCGGTCCGTGGTCTCCACTCCAGAACTCTTCGACCTTTTCCGCCCCATGAATTACGGAGTTTTATAGCCTTCCTTTTAGCCAGAGCTCAGTACTCTAAATACGCTTTTATTTCAAAGTTTTCTTTATGGCAACAAATTGATAAGCAGGCAGAGGGTCTTCCTGATGGTAATTTGTCACTGCCACCTATCAGCAAACACAAGCCTCATCACCATATTCATCACAAAGATATCCACTGCTGAACAAAGGGTTCTTTCATATATTTCGAAACGAAGCATTGTCCTCTTTGCATTTAGCAGCACTCAGTAACTTATAGGTTATAACACAGAGGCTTTTTACACAAAAAAGTTAAATAACAAGAAGCTCTCTCTGGTTTTGTTTTTTTTCATATTAGTATGAAAGAACTCACAAGCGGTTTAGAGCCCTTGAGTCTTAGGAGAGACTTTGCCTCCTTATGTGTTCTACCGCTTGTACAATGGACAGTGTTCTGAGGAATTGTTTGACTTGATGCCCACGGCTACCTTTTACCATCGACGGGGAGCTCATCCTCACACATTGGAGCCAAACTGGTCTCGTACAGTGCGGTTTCAAAGGAGTTTTCTACCACGGACGCTCAAGTTGTGGAACGAGCTCCCCGCCGTGGTTTTCCCAAGGGAGTACAGCATGGGGTTCTTCAAGAAAGATGTGAAGAGATTTTTGCAGGGTCGGCAACGCGCGTTGATGCCCCTGGTGTTGCAAGCGTCAATAGGCTACGGTAACCGCTTACCATCAGGTGGGCCGTATGCTTGTTTGCCGCCTTAGTGGTATAAAAAGAAAGAAAGAAGAAAGCAAAATATTTATTCAACATACACACAATATTACAGAATTATAGATACATAATAGCAAGACAAACAATTAAATACACAATAAATTCAGTAATTTAACGGATTAGTACTCAGTTTTACTCCAAGGCATGTTATTGGTAGTATCTACATACTACAGAACTGATTTTCAGTCGAACCTTTTTTAACTTTAAGCTACGGAACCCTAAAAATTAAGCGAGAAAATGAAGAATACTGAGAAATTTCTCGTATAAATACATGTGTTGATGTCGACACTTGAATATGATTAGGTTTACATATTTTAGGGGAAACGTTGACTGGCTCAATTGAGGTTACTCCTATTGTTTTTTTATGAACCTCGGTACATGCTTTTATCTACTTTATTCTCTTGTTTTTAGAGTTTCATTCGAAAAAACGAACCCTCAAAGAAGATCCTATTCTTCGTATTTGTCTATCTGTCTGTCGAAATAAAAAAAAAATCGTAATAAGTTTTGTATCGAAATTGACAATAAAATTCAATCGAGCGTAAACTAAGTTGAAATGTATATTAGAAGATAAAATTCTCATAATCACGAACATTATTCCTAAGGATAGTTAGAAACTAATACAGTACAAGCTACTTTTCACCGGAAATGCTTATCAACTTCGGCCAAATAAATCATCATAATGTCAAAATCAAGCCAAAAAAATACTTTAGTGGAACTAAAATGTAAGGAGATATTTTCGTCGTCTCTCGAGCAACAAATTTAATCTCTAGCGTATTACATCTATCACATCACAAAAAGGCTCATCATATCACAAAAAAACACGATATTTTCAAGCTAAGTTATGTTAGTACGAGGGTGCGAATACTATGTTATAACAATACGTTAATTAACGTATATGTTCACTTCTAGTATATTTACAAATAATATCCTCAATATCCGCCAACAATACGTTAGTTTCTACAATTAAGTATACTCAAATTATCGTTACGAAAATCTTTCAAGAAAAAAAATACAATATCCACAGTTCTTGGCGGCTCGCCAAACACTTAATGTAATTGTTTGTATATTGGACGAAATCTTGTCATGTTTTCTAAGGGCGGGCTTTTTTGGCAACAAAAATGACTTTGGCCATTTCGTTTGGACGAAGTTCTGGCTTATTGGATCCGAAATACGGTCAGGGTTAACCGTTAAAGTTGACAGGTTGTAAATCTTGGCCAAAAAAGGGAGGAATAATGTTGTAAAGGCTGATTTAGGTATTATATGAATGATAACTTGGCATTGGGTGCTACAATCTTATTATAAATGTGACTGCTGGCTACGCGACTAAGTTCCAGAAACATCTAGGTCATATTGTGATGTGTGTACCCTAAGTTTTTGCATAGATGAATAATGTTAGCAGTTCTTGGCATGCAAAATTGACAAGGTTCAAGATTTTTTACTTGAAACTTGTCAATATCTTTTTCCCATAGTTCGGTGAGAGGGTAGGTACTTTGTCGCCAAATATTTACCGGTGTATTCCAGTAGCTGCACTTGAGAGTCACTTGGCTTCTAGGCTTTATGTGCTTACCACCTTCGGCCACATCATCATATAGGTACCATAACTAGCTTACCGCCCCGCAGTATCACCCGCGAACCCCTATTTTACTCCCTTAGGAGTGGAATTTTCAAAAATCCTTTCTTAGCGAATGCCTACATCATAATAGCTATCTGTATGCCAAATTTTAGCCCGATCCGTCCAGTGGTTTGAGCTGTGCGTTGATAGATCAGTCAGTCAGTCACCTTTTCCTTTTATATATACACACAAGAAGAAGATGAGATTTTGGTCAAACACATGTAAAAAATAATTAAAAAAAATGAAACTATACCAGTATTTCAATCCCATGAAATTATCCTTACAATTTCTCGATTTTTCGTGATAGAATTGCTTACCACACAGGAAGTGTGGACACAACGCCCACCTAGACAATGTGGCGCTGCAGTGGTTAATGGAAAGATAAATTATACTTTTAGCCTTAATGGAGAGAAAGGTATGGAAAAAAATCCACATGTATTGAAGGAAACTGTCCCCATTTGCGGGTCAAGTACAATATAGTTGGGTGGCTACCAAATGGTGGAAACAAATTTTAAGGCAAAATAATTTTCGAAAGTATTTAGCTGTATATCCTGACAGTGAATTATTCATTTTTTTTATTCAGAAAGCTGACATGTAATTTTAGTGTTCAACTGATGGTAAGTGGCTACTGTCGCCTAGAGGCATTAGCAATATCAGGGGCGCGTGTCGGCAATATTTGTATCTATATCTTATAGTAATATTATAAAGCTGAAGAGTTTGTTTCTTTGTTTGTTTGAACGCGATAATCTCAGGAAATACTGGTTTGATTTGAAAAATTATTTGAGTGTTGGATAGTACATTTATCGAGGAAGGCTATAGGCTGCTTTTTATTCCGGGAAAACACAAGATCCCTCGGGAACGCGGGTCAAACTGCGGGGCGGAAGCTAGTTACTTATAAAAATCAATTGCTGTTCGTTAGTCTAGCTAAAACTCAAAAACAGCTTGACCGATTTCAAAATTTCTTTGTACGAAGTTCACCGGGTCATGGTTTCTATAAATATATAGAACTTCGGTGACAGAGAAAGCATGCCAATGCGCATCTCTAGTTTGTAAAATGTTATTGATTTATTTTAATATGAAGTCAAAAAATAGGTTTACCTAACCATGTCTAGCCATTTGTCCAGTTTAGACCCTAGGTAGGGTCTTATGAAAGTCGAATTTACTTAAATTACCACCGGTTCGGAAGTCAGGCTTCAACTGAGAAGAATCAGCAAGAGACTCATTGTCCCGTGGTCACCACTCACACTATTGACTCCCCAGCCTTTTGTTTCACTTCATTGAACAACTTTCTATTATATTTGAACCGATTGATAAACAGGCTGATGTACTCTCAGTACATCTAATGATTCGTAGTCACAACTATCCCCTATTACTATCCTCTTCAATTGCCAATGTATTACAGACCTTATAGAGCTCTTTTCAAGCCATTTATGAATAAATTTCACTAAAGTTCTTTCAAATAGCGAACACTGACCTAAAAACCTAAACCATTTTGACAACACTTTGCATCAAATTACGATAAGCCGGTCCCATTTAGGGTCTAAAAGTGTTCTTACAAATGTGGCTCTGAAATCTAGGGGCGAGCAGATATCGGTCAGTCATATTGTGGCTTTATCTTTTAGACAACGATTGTATTAAGGAAGGAAACGGGTTGAAAGGCCAAGGGTGTTTATTTTTGTAGGAATTAAATAACAAAGAAAAGGAAAATATTTTATTTCTGATACATACACGCAATATTAGTAACTGTATAAATAAAGACAACTTTATAATGATTTAAGAGCATTGTGCTCTAGCACAATGCTCTTAAATTATTGATTTGAAATTCGTATGCCTCTGTATTTAATACTATACTGACAACTCTTTTTGGGATATTAATAATATTATTCATATTTTATACTAAAGGTGGTGCACTCTAAAAAGGAAAGGTTGTAATTGAAGATGAAAGCTCGTAGAGAGTTACATTTTGCGTCTTTGCTCTTTGATATCATTCTCACTGGTAAGCCTGAGTATCTGCTGCGTAAACTTACTTGGGCCCATGAAAATAGTAGGTACAGAACCAGAGCCTCCGCGTATTTGCTTTTGTTGCCTAAGCATAAGACTGTGGCATTTCGCGGCAGTTTTAAATTTGCCGCCAGTCGTTGTTGGAATGACCTTCCACCACCATTACGAGCTCTTAAAACAGTAACAACTTTTAGTAAGCATTTTAGGCTGTATCTTTTAAATAACCAAAAAAGATAGTTTTTGTAGGTGCCCTTTCTTTTTCACTGGGCTGGGTTGCCATTTATTATTATTTTTTATGCACCCAAGATTAATTATAATTGTAAACTCTTATTTTTAATGTAATATTCAAGATCAAGTATGTTTTCAGTTTTTTGTAAATATCACCTTTGTTTTATACATATTTTTATTTATTTTTTACTTTGTACATATTGTCACATAGAAATGATTGTCTCCTCTGCTGCTTTATTTTAATTTTTTTCTTATTTTCCTTTTATGTTCGTCACGTATGTTCGTGATGTCAAGGATGTGGGCCCCGACTGAAATCCAGCGCGAAGGTTAGTGACAAGCTAGCCTTAGCATTAAGCTGAGTCGGGACCTATTCCTGGCATCGCGCAGCATTGCATTACTGTCCTGTTTATTGTTTGTTTGTTAAAATTATAAAAATGTTTTATCTGTGTGTATAGTTTATTAAGTATTTAATGTAAGTAATGTAATGTAATGTTGTGTGTTGTCATGAATAAATGTTTTTCTTTGTTTGTTTGTTTCTTTCTTTAATTTAAATATAGTGTTATGCAAATAAAAAAATAATGTTATTTGCTGTGTTAAACCCATACATTTTTATCGTATATGGTTTTACTATGTTGTTTTATATATTTAAGAACCACCTAAAAACCTTCACACATACACAAAATACAATACCATAACTCAAGGGTATTCCTTCCCTATTTCTGCCTCGATAAGCTTTAATAAATCGCTATTCTCGAGCAGTCAGAACGGCGCCTCATAGAGATAGACCCCTGAATATCAAATGTATGGGACTATAGTCAAAAATGGATAAATAATGCCCATAAGGCGCATGCTTCAATGCCGGGACTGGAGACGGGATCTTAACCCGGGATATAAAAGGGATCTTCAACTTGTGGACATTTTGACGAAACCTCATGTTAGAGTTGGATCTGGGTTATAGGCGGTGGCGTTTTTGTTATTGAGAAAATAAAACCTTACCGATAAAATAAACATGTCTATTTGTTAAACCTAATATTATAAATGTGAGAAATTGGATGGATGGATGGATAAAAATAAATAAATATTCTGGGACATTATTCCTCACACACGGCCATCTGACCCCAAACTAAGCAGAGCTTGTACTATGGAAGCCAGATAACTGATATACTACATATACTACTTTTCTTTTGTAAATACATACATATATAGATAATTACACCCAGACACAGGACAAACAGACATGTTCATGCACACAAATGTTTGTCCTGAGTGGGAATTGAACCCACGACCTGCGGCGTGATAGATAGGGTATCTTACCAACCACGCCAACTGGCCCGTCATGGATGTTTGTTACTCAATCACGGCAGAACGAGTGATCGAATTTGGATGAAAATTGGCACAGAGATAGATCATAGTCTGGAATAGCACCTAGACTACTTTTTATCCTGGGAAATAACCACATCTCTTGGAAACGAGGGTGAACTCGCGGGGTGGAAGCTAGAAATTAATAAAATGTGTTTGTGATTACACAAAAATGTTACAAATCCAAGCCTCGGCTACTGATGACTCCACGCATCAAAGGAAGTAATACATAGAATATATATTTAGTCAGTAACCTAGTTAGCCTATAGCCTTTCTCAAGAAATGGGCTATCCAAAACAGAGAAAGAATTTTTCAAATCGAACTAATAGTTTCTGAGATTAGCGCGTTCAAACAAACAAACTTTTCAGCTTTATAATATTAGTCTATAGATAAGTACATAAGTATAGATTAAAAAATATGTTATTAAATAAACATTAATAGTACCATTTATAGTCATTGTTTTCAACCGTTATAAAGCCCAAAAGGTAACTGGCTCTCAAGTAGCATTATTGGAACATATTGGTAGGTGCTTGGCGACAGGTGGGTACGACAAAGTACCTTCCTTACCACCGTGCTAATAAAAAATCCGCGTCCATAATAACATGTTAAAGCACATTAACGCTGACGCTACCGCTCCCGCTGTCACCTCCGCTACCGCTCATGTAATGTGTCACCTACCATTTTGTTATACATCTATTGAATAATTCAAGGGCAACGAGTCCCGGATATTCAAGGCTATTGAAGCCCTTTTTAAAGATGGTTTACGCTTAAGCGGATTTACCATCCATGTTTGCATATGGTGGGCGAATTGTCGCAGTTTTATGGATTGCTATGTAAATTTGTATGCCTTCTCATTTTTATACAAAGGATTTATGACTCATAATTTGGTGGTTAAATCTTGATGCACAGTCTGGCTACATACCAGCGATTAGTCGAGCTCGTGGATTAACATATTTTAGTTAAACTCCTAAAGATTAATAAAAGTGTATTTAAGAAAGAAATAAAACATCCATAATACACAAAAAATACTACATAAACGTCAAAAAAAAAACAACAACAATGAAAAGTAAAACTGTGATTTATATGTACTCCGCAAGTAAAAACAAAACCCAAACTCGGCATAAAGCTGAGGGAGCGCTACACTTGTATTCTGCCGGCGCCTATTACGTGTGAATTCAAATTCAAAAGTTTCTTTATTAAATGAACTCATTACAAGTATTTTTACTAATATATATATTCAATCATATATATATTACTAGCTGTTCCCCACGGTTTCATCCGCGTAGCGGTATAAAAAATAGTTCACGACCGATTCTCAGGCCTACAAAATATGCACAAAATTTTTCATAAGAATCGGTCAAGCCGTTTCGGAGGAGTTTGCAGACAAACACTGTGACACGAGAATTTTATATATTAAAATGTATATTTCTTTTGAATCACTTACTCAACGTAAGCAAAGACCCCAAAGTAAGCATGACTAACTTAAGCTTACTACAAATAATAAAAAGAAAAACTATATCAAGAAATACGAATTACACACAATATGATATCATTATATGTTATCACCTGTTAAAGTTGCATAATGTACATACAGCCTAACAATCCAGTTAAAAGCTGAGCCCAGTAGGATTTCGTTCGTATCCCGCAGGAAATGATTTATTGTTCGCTAAAAACTTTTCTCCGTGCCTTATAAATTATACTAGAATAAACTATTTTAAATTTAAAATCTGAAATTTTAGTAAATTATAGAGTTTTCAGTTATTTTGTGATTAATTACTAACGACTGTTTGTTAAAATAGTTATTTGCATTAAATTAAAATGACTAAGTCTAAGATAAACTTACTTTAAGGATATAAAAATGTGAAAGTTTGTATGTTTGATTACCATTCAACTCCATAACGGCTGAACGGATTTTAATTAATGAAATTTGACAAACAGTAACATTTATAGTAAAAACATAAGATCCCTGAGGAACGTGGGTATTATCCAATAATGGGTGGAACCTAGTAAATATATAAATCATCATCATCATCATCTCAGCCGCAAGACGTCCACTGCGGAACATAGGCCTCCCCTAAGGATCTCCAATAGGACCGGTCTTGGGCGGCCTACATCCAGCATTTACCGACGACCTTTACAAGGTCGTCCGTCCAACTTGCAAGTGGACGTCCTACGCTGCGCTTGCCGGTCCGTGTTCTCCACTCCAGAACTTTATAACTACATGAATTTTATGATATCAAAATGATTATTGTTGATTTAGTTATAAAAAATGGTATATTGCATGAAAAACTAGAAAAAAAAATCATAATAACCTTCCGCCTAAAACATAATAAAAATGCACTGAAATTAATAGCAAAATACTGTTACCGAAACCTATACTGGAAAAATTTGATTATATTCTAATTTAACTTTTAAGGGTCGATTT
Source organism: Tetheella fluctuosa (assembly GCA_951216915.1). Classification (NCBI taxonomy): domain Eukaryota; kingdom Metazoa; phylum Arthropoda; class Insecta; order Lepidoptera; family Drepanidae; genus Tetheella; species Tetheella fluctuosa. The sequence continues at coordinate 9,821,732 of OX578229.1, read as the reverse complement.
TTCAATTGCATACAAATGTTGGATAAGCTATTTTTCTGATAAGTCCATACAAAAACTGTTCAAATTTCAAATTAACAGTCAGATACAGTTTATCTTGCCATTGAAAAATCAGGCCTAAATCAACAAAAAAAATACTAAACTTTCTCACAAATGATCATCCTTAGTCCAGACTTCAGATTTGACAAACCTAACTAAGGTTTCAAAAGGAAGCCATCTTGAAATCTGTACCCGTTATAACGAGGTATTCACAGAAATAACTACTGTAACAAGTCCATAATCAAAGAGGTATTGCAAAACTTGATAAACTATTACTTTTGTATTTCCGTGAGAACACTACGTTAAGAACTTATAACAAGACCGATTTAGTGACGTCACAATTTTATTATTGTTGACGTGTACACTGCAGCACTAACAATTTATTTTATTTCATTTAATTCTTTAACAATTTTGAAATTCAAGTTTTATGCATTAAGGTCTAATTTCAATAGAATTTTCAGAAACCTACATTAGCCAATACTCTCAACTAATCCCACTACAATTTATAAAGAAGTCAGGTAGCTGAGTTTTTAATAAATCAAAGATGCTTAGATATTTGATATAGTTTTTAGTTCAATATCTATACTTCAACATGGATTACCAAAGGGGAAACTTGGTTAGGGAATGTGAAATGTGCTTCGTAGCATAGATAACGCTTGCTACGAATATTGTAGATGTGCTACGCCGTAGCCGATGTCTACGTGAGACCGAGCCATTGAAAACTGTTCGTATATTTATATCTATTTATAATAAGTAGTTGGTAGAATTAATATATATTTTACTAGCTTACCACCCCGCGGTTTCCCCCGCGAACCCCTATTTTACCCCCTTAGGGATGGAATCTTCAAAAATCATTTCATATCGGATGCCTACATCATAATAGCTATCTGTATGCCAAATTTTAGCCCAACCCGTCCAGTGGTTTGAGCTGTGCGTTGATAGATCAGTCAGTCAGTCACATTTTCCTTTTATATGTACAGAAGAAGGAGATACTAAATTTATTATTTCTAAAGTAAATTTAATAAGTATTGAAAGAGAAAACAATCAATCGTAATTACACTTCATACATCAAATTAGTGTCTAGCTATAACCTCAAAATAGGTATCAAATAAAATGATCTTTTTACTACTTTCCAATAACCTTTAGTTCACCAATCACTTACGTTAGATTGTCACACGATCTCCTGTGAAACTCAGGCTGCCTTCATTTTTCTTTTAAAATATAACATTTAAAAAATAACATAATTACAACACGCTTACTTTAAAAGCGAGCACTTTGAAAATTAAAAGCGAAGTATCTGTTGAAAAAAAACTCGAGTGGATTGCTGTAAGGACATACCAAGTGCTGCTAATTAAAATTTCATTACAGTCACAGTGTAGGCAAATAATAGTATATCATGTTTTGACAATGGAAATCAGATTAATTAATGATATATGTTTTTTCATATATAAATATACCCAGACTCAGGACTAATAGACATGTTCATGTACACAAATGTGTGTCCTGGGTGGAAATCAAAGTCACGACATGTGTTCCTGGGTTCTTCTAGGGTTTGGTGTTAGGAAATTGTGTCCTAATGAGAAATCTTCAAGCTTGGATCTAAATTCTCAACAAAAATCAAAATATCTATACTATATCTATACTATAATATATATATAATATTATAAAGCTGAAAAAAAATGTTTGTTTGATTGTTTGTTTGAAAAATTCTGTCAGTGTTCGATAGCCCATTTATTGAGGAAGGCTATAGGCTACTTTTTATCCAGGGAAAACATAAGATCCCTTGGGAACGCGGGTGAAACCGCGGGGCGCAAGTTAGTTTATTATAAAACAAGCTGTGCTCCGCGGTTTACCCGCGATCCCAAGAAAAAAAGTGGCCCATGTCCTTCTCCATACCATAGGCTATCTGCGTACCAAATTCCATTGCAATCGGTTTAGCGGCTTAGGCGTGAAAAGGTAACAAACTCACATTAGCATTTATAATATTAGTTAAGATTGATCTACTGATTAAAATCATACTGCACTATAATTAGTGCAGAAATAGTAATGTGTCAACGGACTTTGCTTTTATTGAAAAAAACGTTTTCTTATTAAAAACTATAGTTATAGTATACAAGAGTAGATGGAGAATAGAGGAGAGTTCACGAATGGGTTCATAGTGAGGGGAAACGATAGGAGACGAATGTAAGGACCACTTTTCCGTATATCTGCTTGTTCTTCCTCCAGTTTTAACTATCTTTATACATATTTAAGTACATATATATTTGTGAATAATAAATAAATAAATATTCTAGGACATTATTCCTCACACACGGCCATCTGACCCCACACTAAGCAGAGCTTGTACTATGGAAGCCAGATAACTGATATAGTACATGTACTAATTTTCTTTTGTAAATAGATACATATATAGATAATTACACCCAGACACAGGACAAACAGACATGTTCATGCACACAAATGTTTGTCCTGAATGGGAATCGAACCCACGACCTGCGGCGTGATAGATAGGGTATCTTACCAACCACGCCAACCGGCCCGTCAATGAATGTATATTGGTTATCTGGTTTCCAAAGTTAAAGCTCATTGATTATTCATGTTTGGGTTCAGACATTCTTATTCATACAAGAGCATTTATTGAATTTATTTTTACCTTCCTGGGGTGAAAATTCTTTGCAAAATTTAACATTTCCATCCATTCTTTATCTTATTTCTCTTACGAATGCGTATGTTTGTTGGTTTGTCCTTCATTCACAAAACGGCGGAGCTAGTTAATGAGTGACATAGGATAAAAGTATTTTATCCCGAGAACGCGGGTGAAACTGCGGGGCGAAAGCTAGTATATAATAAAATTGCCAAGTTACTAGTCAGTAATGTTTTGATATATAAAGATCATATCCTAAAATAAAATTTTATCCCGAAAAAAAACATAAAGTCCCCGGTAAATCCGCGGGGCGGACGTAAGTATCTCAATATTTGTGACTGCAGTAAAAAATACATTTTATACCTTTATTTCGTGGCCCAAATCCTTAGGATCCTTCCGTGTTTTATAAGAGGCTTGAATGAATTATGTTTCTAATTTCATCTGTAGTACGTACGCAGAATATTTATTTCGCCAACTCCGGTATTTTGAATTTTACGAAGCAACAAGCTACTTGAATGACTGGGCGTATATTTTGTTTCACGGAATTTAACCTTCCATTTTTCACGTAATGTTAGAAAAACAGGAAAATCTTGAGACATCTTTTATAATTTTGTAAACAAATAAGACCTAGTTTTTCTTACTTATCATCATAAACTTATTATCACAAAAATATATGACAATAGTAACACTGTAACTTTTATATCTATACTTCTATACTAATATTATAAAGCTGAAGAGTTTGTTTGTTTGTTTGAACGCGCTAATCTCAGGAACTACTGGTTCGATTGGAAAAATTATTTCAGTGTTGGATAGCCAATTTATCTAGGCTATAGGCTAAAGATAAATGAAAAAAATCTGTAAATTCCCTGTGAAATATCAAAATAAGGAACTGAATGTACCCTTTCATTTTGCAGAGGGCTGTCCCTTACACCTTGTATACCTACTGATTCAAAATGTATTAAAAAGAAAACAATTTCAAAATAAATCCAGGTTTTGAAAATTTGCCATCTCAATATCCACCTACCACTGAGCTCACCATTCTACAAACTACGTTTGGTAATTACAGAAACGTTTCAAAATAACATCACTAGGAAGTAGGATATTATAAGCAATTAAGTAATCCTATTCAAAAGTACTCATTTAAGCAAATTGAATCCAGACTTAAGGCTTTTATCAATATAAGCCCCTTTGAGTAATATAAACATAATTAAATTAACTCTACGTAAATGTAAATAAAGTAACATTCATTCAAAATACTCGTACATAATTACTGCGGACATATTTGATTAAAAAGACGCTCAAACCCTGCCATATGGTTAATGAAAACGTATAAGTAGCTAAGTAATAGGCCATGACCATAAACGAAGTGTATATTACTCGTATATACAAAAACAGTTAAAAAAATACGTGTGGCACTCGGGGACTGCCGCGGTAAAGCTATTGCATAGCAATTATAATTGTTTATTTATTTTTCGTAATGTAACGACTGAACGGATTTGGATGAAACTAGTCACGTAGATAGATATAGCCCTGAAATAACATATAGGCTACTTTTATCAAGAAAACTATTGACCCTAGAAAAATATAAGATCCCTCGGAAATTCGGTTAAAACCGAGGGGTAGGATCTGGTCGTTGATTCCTTAAATGACGCAAAAACCACTAAGAGCAGTGAAATTTTACTCCCAAAATATCTATTAAAACATAGTCATGAGTGATTCATTTAACAAATTAATTGAATATGATGTGATCTTACCCTACGCTTCACTAAATGAATAGTGACTTGGTTTATGGCCGAGCCTTAACAGTATGTTCTTAATTACGGGCTGAGTTGGAGTTTAATCAACGTCCTGTACTTATTTAATCTATGGGCAGGCGTTTACATAACCTTCATTAATATTAGTCTAGTCAGTTGCAACCTGTGACACTGCTTCCGATTTTGTCCGATAAAAGGTAGGATTATCTTGGATTAGATTTTACCTCACGGTTTTACATATATGTTTTACGTGTATGTTTATCTGAGGAATTGCAACTCCCAGACAAACCAGCACTGGTTTAAGGGTGTGCAGAAACAATACTGTGTTTAAAATATTGATACAATAAATGGAAAAAAAAAAATGAGTTCCCGAAGCATTCCTTGTTACCTATTAGAATAACGTTTGAGTATAAGGACATTTTTAGTCCATTTTGTTTAATATTATAACGATCAGTAACTCGGTATCTACTGATAAAATCTATATTGTCTGGTGGAATATATTATATTATGTATAAAGCTTTCTTAATTTATTTATTTTATTTGATTTAACTGATCATACAGTTACTCTTAATATTTAAATAAAATGTACGTTGTTTTTGTGTGTGTGAGTGATGAATGTTTAAACATTATATACAAACATACTGTATATCATATATTAAATATAATAACATGATAAATGTTATGTTTATACATAAATAAAATAAAAATAAAATTCGAAATCTTTTAACCAAATACTATAATAAGGAGCGATAGCAATATAAATTATGTAAAAAAATTACAATTCTCCAAAAGATCAAACACTTGAAGTAAGGTAATGGCCAAAACATCTTTTGTCGGAGGCCCCTCTAGACTTTTTACGAGCGAACGTAAAACGTCACAGCTGTCCTGTGAAAAAGTTTATTCAAATAGGCTGGATTTATTGGGATGCCTGGTTTAGGCCTCAAGATTATAACTAGTTACTATGTAGGTGTAGGGATCAAGTTTCACAGTCGTATTGTCTTGAATTTTAACAAATTTAGATTCAAAAAACTATAAAGCATCTCAGTTACTTGAGATTAATTTGTAACTTCTTATACTGTTAAATTATGTATAAAGTTATTTTAAGAAGGGCTGGCAAATACTTTTGTGAAATAAACATTCATTTACGAAATATCATCAAACATTAAATTCATATTTTATATTAAAGTTAAGTGTCTGCCGAATTATATAAAGGACTAGCTGTTCCGGCATAAAAAATGCTTACAACTAATAAAAATACACCATATATCATCAGCTATCTGCTAATGAAAGCCATGTCAAAATCAATACAGAAGATTCGGAGGTTAGCCGGAACAAACATACTTTTTTTGTTATAAGTAAATATAAATATTCTGGGACATTATTCCTCACACACGGCCATCTGACCCCAAACTAAGCAGAGCTTGTACTATGGAAGCCAGATAACTGATATACTACATATACTACTTTTCTCTTGTAAATACATACATATATAGATAATTACACCCAGTACAGGACAAACAGACATGTTCATGCACACAAATGTTTGTCCTGATTGGGAATCGAACCCACGACCTGCGGCGTGATAGATAGGGTATCTTACCAACCACGCCAACCGGCCCGTATATGTATTAGTAAAAAACTGTTATTTTGACATTACAAACAGACACTTCAATTCTATTTATTTGTATAAATTTGTATAGATGTAGTATTCAATCTTCCCAAGTACCTATAGCGTAATCACATTTTTCCTCATAACCCTCTGACTATTCAAAACTAAGTTATGATTTTCCATCATACAGGGGCATATGATCAAAAGTACCCATATCACGCCCCCTTAAGGGTATTATGCAATATAATATTCTCCATAAATTCAGTTCAGACCCAAAACTTAGGCTGTCATAAAAAATCCATTCCAACTTATTTTGTTTTGCAGACCACGTCGTTAGAGTAATGTTCGGCTGCGAAACTATTAACTGCTTTTGTTACGTAATACCCAAAAGATTTAAATAGTTTTGTTACTACACTACTATGTGCACTATTGTTTACATAAAAAAATAGATCTAGACTATTTTAGAAGTTGTAATTTTTCTAGAATTTTCATCCTATCCTATCCTACATCCTACTAATATTATATAAATATGAATGTTTGGATGGATGGATGTTTGTTACTCAATCACGCCAGAACAGCTGAACGCATTTGGATGAAATTCGGCACAGAAATAGATTATAGCCTGGAGTAGCACAAAGGCTACTTTTTATTTCGGGAAAACATAAGATTCCTCGGTAATGCGGGTGAAACCACGGGGCGAAAGCTAGTAACTTATAAGGCAAGCGTGCTCCATCCTAGCTTAGTCATTGTCCTTTGTGCGCGTGTCAAAATTTATATATATAACTACAAATTTATAATGATACTTCTAGAGATGAAGAAATATATTTCTTAACGTTGCATGAACCTAATAGGTATATAACTATTAGGTTTCCTCCACGATCCTCCACTTTGGATTTTGGAATATCCTTTCATAGTACACTACGTTACAAATGAAATATAATTCCCCAAATACCATAGTTCTAGAACCATCGGTTTAAACTCTGCGTTGATTATCACCTGTCAGTCAGTCAGTCAGGACTCCTTCCTTTTATAAATTTTAATATAAGGTCCTAATAAATGAAGTACGGTCCTTTTGCCGGTCATAAGTATTCCGAAAATGATAAAATAAAAATATTTGGACGTAATTTTAATTAAAAAAAAACTGAAATTGTACTTCATCACACTATGCATTAATTAAAACCATTAACAGCATAATCAGTGGTAAAATTATTTATTAAAAAATATAAAATACATTTAATGGTGCTTAGTAGTGATGAAGTACAATTTCAGGTTTTTTTTTTCATTAAAATTACGATCGAATATTTTATAATTGCTAAGTTTAATATTTGCTAAGTCTCTTGTCGGTTCTTCTCAGTTGAAGGCGACTTCCGAACCGGTGGTAATTTCAGCCTAAACTGAATAAAATTAAATGGCTTTGACTTTGACAGTGGACAAGAGGACGAGACATTTCACGCGCGGCTGAACTAAAACGTTAGAAAATTGATGCCTGATTACTTTTGAGTATTGCGTACTTATTGGTAAGATGGGGATAATAATATTTGTATATATTTTTTTGAAACATAGGGCATTGACCTAAATCTATTGTAAAATAAAAATTCTTTACATTTTATTAAGTTCTAATATTATAACGCGATGATAGCTCTGTGGTAGAGTCTTCGAATGCCGCAATGAAAGTCGTGGGTTCAAATCCTACAATGAGCTTGAGCTTTCGGCGAAGGAAAACATCGTGAGGAAACCATAGCACGGTGGTAGGGTACTTTGTAGTACACACCTGGCTGGCTACCACTCTCATATTGAAAATCTATCGCCAAACTCCTACCGGTGTGTTCCGGCAGCGGCACTTGAGAGCCAGTTCACTTCTAGGCTTTACCACAACATCATTTACCATATGAGATTGAAGTAAATTTATATAATGCTCTTTTCCGCGCGGTTTCACCCGCGTTCCCGAGGGTTCTTGCGTTTTCCCGGGATAAAAAGCCTATAGCCTTCCTCGATAAATGGGCTATCCAACACTGAAAGATTTTTTTAAATCGAACCAGTAGTTCCTGAGATTAGCGCGTTCAAACAAACAAACTCTTCAGTTTTATAATATAAAAAAATATATATATTAGTACAGATTGATTATTTTCAGAATATGTACTCCACAAGTACTCAATCAAAGATGCTGCACTGCAATTCTGCTGACTGTAGATAACTAGTTTCCAATACTTTGGTTATAAATTCATACAAAACTAGAAATGTCACGATTGGATTAAAAATTGTGGTGTAATTTTTTGTACTTATAAGTTCAGTTTTATTAATATTTTAATATCCATTTAAATAATCCTACTAATATTATAAATTCATTACTTCATAATGTCAATCATATTGAGATGAAATTTGGCACATAAATAGATCATATCCTGCAATAAGTCAAAGAAAACGTAGTGTCTTAATTAACATCATTTCTCGGAGGCGCAGGCAGGTTTAACTGCGGAGTGGAAGTTTGTAATTTTATATTGGCAGTATCTTCACAATCAGACTAGGTAGGTATATTATTATTTATTTATTTATTATTACTTATGTGTTTATTTTAGCTTGGCAATACAACAAGGGAACGCTGCCAGCCTGGTTCATCGACAGCAGCGGGAGCTTTGAGGGATCTTTTTATATATTATAGTTTGTATTTTATACTGTTATTGTAAACATTTGTTATAAAAAACATATTAATTTACAAACATATATATAATAATTGTTTAAATAGAATCACCAAAATAATAACAGACCACAATTATTTAAAAAATATACATTGCAAAAGTGTTCTGACTGAACCACATTACTTAAAAAAAATAATAAATCAAAAATATTAATCAAGTGTGAAACAAAAAACAATCACAGTAAAAAAAACAACAAACAATTTCTACGCCTTTGGTGGATAAAGCCATTTCCAGTAAGTAAACCATCTACACTACTCGAATGAACCAACATGCCAAGCTATCTCAGCCAGTGACAATAGTGAGTCAGAACTTAATCTAACATAATACCGTGTATTTGTTCACTGTGAGATAGTTAAGACCAATGTTATTTTTAGTTCTATGCCAATATAAATAAAGAGTAACAAATTAATTGAATTATTTTTTACATGCTTAAACAAATAGACAGAAACCTTTAGGGATAAAGTTTGATTCCCTAACCCGAAAATTCTAAACAATCCATATGTCTGAGTTTTTCGCTCAATGGATTTTAAGATGCCCGATTCTCAAGAATTGGGCTATTACATATTTTCAAATCCGACTAGTAGTTCCAGAGATTAGCGCCTTTAAATAAACAAAAAAAGTCTTCTCCTTTATTATATTAGTATAGATAAAGACGATTTAATCTTTGCCTACCTATGATTGTCTACTTTATTATTGCATTCATAACTGATACCTTTGTTTCCAAGTATAGTATAATTTCTGTAAATTTTCTTAATATACACTTTTTTTTAATTTAATTAAACAAACTATTTTATTTACAATCATTGTATAAAATACAAACTTTAATATATAGAAAACATCTTCAAAGCCCTCGCTGCTGTCGATAGGCAAGGTTCCCAACAGGCTGGCAGCGTTCCCTTTTTGAATGGCTAAGCTTATGCGTTGGCGGAAAAAGCTCCCAGCCCGTCGGTCTCCCGAAGCCTCGATGAGCTTGGATGATAAAATCCGAGCAAATCGGCGAGCCTCGAACCCCCACGGACCCAAGGTTTCTACCGCGAATGGCATGAACAAAAAATTAGGAACAAGACAAGCGTATTTTTTAAATTTGGATTTTTCAGCACCGGTCGCAGCCACCCCAGTGACTTTACAAGTCGCCAGTATGTGGGAATTAAAATAAAAAAATAAAATTTAATTAGGGCTTAAGCTGCAATACAAAGAAATCAAAGATGTTCCAATAAGCCTCTCATTGTATGAACGTCAACAGATTTCACTCAGCGATGCTAACTCATCTCGCGGTGGATTGCAATTGTGAAATACTTTTCATAGCATTGTTACCATTGTCGAATAGGGTAACCATGATTTTATGTATTGATAGATTTGCTTTTCTGCATGTGCAGTACCTACGTGGCTGTAGACGAAGTCAAAGCCATTTATTTAGTTAGCCTTAAAATGGTGACGTTTTAAAAGGCCCCATTTGACAGTCCATATTTATCAATGTGCCAAAAAGAGACAATCATAGTGCGGCAAGGCGAGACAACCTCTTGTCAAACGCGACCTATTAAGATGGCAATAGTTTAGGAGTTCTTATAGAGCTACTGTTATCACTGGTTTGGTAACTAGCTTACTATGGGAAAACTACGTTAGGTGCAGATGTGAATTGCTTAATGCACTCTTGATTAATTTAATATATTTTATAAATGAAAAACACTCAAGTACCTAGAGCTTATTTGTATATTTTCAATAATACATCGGAAATAAAGCGTTAGTGAAAAAAAGTCTCCTCTATACATTTCCACAACGAACAGTTACTTATCCAGGAAGTCCTGGCAAGTTATAACGCACTGTGTTTTTGTTTGTTGAACATTAAGTAAATAATATTTCTTTTTAGAATTAATTATCATATCATACCAATAAAAAACATACCTTCTAGACGTTTGAGAAGTTCAACCTTTTGCATGACGTTTTGTTTTTTTCACGAATTCAATGTTAGTATTCAACATGTAGAACCCAAATTGACAAACAAAAATCTACCCAATGCCACTTGCACAAAAAGATCGCTCTTGCTTAATCAGGAATACCCACAATATTTTATCATGGTAACCCTACTTCTATTTTCTTTGAATGCAGTGAACATCTTAGATTAACTCCAGTTGTTCGCTAAAATCTATTCCTTTACATGATGAATGAAATTCTTATTGAGAAATTTCCATTGAAATCCGTTGAATGTATGTACTAAGATGTTCAAGAATTTTTCACCGTTAGAAAATGGTACGTATAAATCTTGTTCAGTTAAATTCAAGACGAGGTTTTGCATAATGCCAAATGAGGTTTGGATCCTGTAATGTTGACTATTCTTGTGAATTTTGATGTTGATTTCTTTTGAATGTACTTTTCCAGACTGCTTTTTGATGTGGTATTTCTTATATTTTTATTCTGTAAGGATTGAATTTACTTGTCATCATAAATCCGTACCATTACCAAAACGTAATGATATATGGTACGCCGTACTTGCCAAATCGCATTAGATCTACTCTAGCATCTCCCGCTTTTTCGCGTTTGACGTGTTCCTATTTTGAAAATAATACACATGGCCAGTAACAATTGAGGTATAATGAGACTAGAAGTAGGTCGTATCTACTTTAGATTTATCTATAATACAGTTTATTAGTAACTGAAATTAAGTACTATTGTTTCGAGTAAATTATGTAATCATTTTAATAAATATATATGGAGCGCGTTTCTGCGAGACGTTGAACGAAAAAGAGTGAGATAGATAGACAAAGAAAGAAAGATTTAAAATATATATGCAGAATTTTTACAAAACAGCATTTTTTTATATATATTTTAATAATTATGTATATATTTAATAATAATGAATAATCATTAGACATTCTTCACACGCGACTTTCTGTCACACATTAAGTCTGGGCCTAAATTGTGGACTATAAACATAATAGTAACTATTACTGCTCTATGTAAAGGTCATCGTCCTTTTTATTTACTTTTTTAATTATAATTGAGATAAACTATTTAAAACACAAATCCTCTCACGAAAAAACAACGTTTAACAATAAAAATAAAATTTAATCAAAAAATATTTCACATATGGTCTGACAAGCCCCAGAATTGTAATACAAAGGGTCAGACGAATGGTTAATTTAGCTGACGCAATGAACATAAATGCTGGAAACAGAGAATGTCATGAAAATGAAACAAAAAAGACAAAAAATAGCGCGTGATGAAAAATAACTGAACTGGTAGCAAGAAATGAAAATTGTAGATGAAAACTCTAGGTAATAACAGTTGGGTCTGACTGACCACGGAATAGGTAAATAAGGTTGGAAAGGCCTTTGAGGAACTTTTGTACTAGAACCGCTGTCGCCGGTTGCACACACTTACACGACATGTCATACTTGCAATACATACATAACTTAACAGTCATTGGTCATGTTTATGATTGCACAACACGGCATTATAAAGCAGAGCTCTGTTCTCCGAAGTAGTACGAAGCGCACTAAACGCGGTGAATGAATGAATCGGTCAGTCAAGTTATGATTTTCGAATCATAACTTGATCGAATTGTGGCGCGCTTGCCACGCCCACATTACCTTTCCATCCTTATTTACCTATTCCGTGTGACTGACAATAGAGATGAATAAAGGCATTTATTAGTACCATTAGATGTTCTTTTACATGCATAAGTATATAGTTTTTATTCAGATGATTTAGAAGATCAAATCAGAGTGAATAAAAAAATGTCTCTAAAAACAATAAGTTATAAAGTAAGTCAAATAATGAGATAACTGGTTCAGAATATCAAATAACTTGATAAAAAAAAAAAAATTAAATACAGATTACGTGCTAACCAAATTTAAAAAGTTAGACAAACTAATAGATATTATAAAAAAAATACAACTGAATTGAGAACCTCCTCCTTTTTTCTTAAAGTCGGTTAAAAATGAAATTTCCTTTGGGTACAATTTGCTATCTTCAATAGTAGTTTTCCTCTAGGGCCCATTCGTTCAACTCATCCTGTATACATTAAGAATGACTGTTGAAATCTTGTTAAAGTTACTTCTTAGTTGCTACCACGGATAAAATCTCACCATTTTAATAAAGAATGAATGCTAATTGCTCTCGTCCAACTACCGTAGAAATAAATAAGTGGATATTTTGCATATTTCACTCAAACACTATAAGCTCTAAGCTGGATAGCGGAATTTCCATGCAATTTCAGGTTCGCATTAAAATGTTTAATACTATCTTTACAGTTTTGAATAATTTAAATTTACCTATTAAAGCTATTATGTAATAAGTGAACTAGTTCGAGAGTTTGTTATAATGTACCTAACCTAGCAATGCCCTGCGGTTTCACTTGCATTCCTACGGTAAAAAGTATTATGTCTTTGTCCACCCACAATGCTGACTATTTACGCGCATAAACATACTACTTGAAGGTAGAACAAACAAACCCACTTAAGTATCCTTCTAATATTATTCTAGTTTCCGCTCTGTGGTTTCTCCCACATTTTCGAGAGATCTTTTGTTTTTTCGAGTTAAAAGAATCCTATGTTTTATTCCAAAGTACGATCTATTTATGTGCCAAATATCATCACGATTGGTTGTGTCATTGAGGCATCAAGAGGTAACAAACAAACTCACTTTCACATTTTAATACAAGCTTCTGGCCCACGGTTTCACCCGCATTCCTGAGAAACCTTAATTTTTTTCGGTATAAAAAGTAGCATATGTGCTACTCCAGACTATAATCTATCACTGTGCCAAATTTCATCAAGATCCGTTTAGCCGTTTTGGCGTGATTGAGTAACAAACATCCATCCATCCATCCATCCATTTATCCAAACTTTCCCATTTATAATATTAAGTAAGATTATAGTAGGATTACTTGTCCTATGGAATAAGTAGGATAGTAGGATAAATATATTATACAGCCAGTAAATGTAGACGTCGGTTTTCGGTTGTTGCTAAAAAATTCCAATTATCTATTTATAACAAACAAGTATTATTTAGTGCAAAACAAGTATTATGAGGGCTTTTCAACAAACCAACATGCATTCTAATTGGATGCATAATTAAATTTCATACAATAGACTGTACTCCAACGTTTGTAAACACATCTTTTGTTTGGTAAATATATTTCTATTAATATATCTAATTATGCTAATCCAATCTAAAATAAAAAAATAAAAATATTAAATGTTTTTTGTTGGTTAGTCCATCATCACTTGGCTGGAATGATTTGGTATTTTTTTAAATTTGTTTGAAATAGTCTAAATAATGTTTTAAGAGGAAACAAAAATGAAAAAGTCAACCGGAAAATTGGTAAATTCGAGGAAAAGTGCTTTTTTCTATGGGATTTTTGTATGAACTCAAGACCATACAGGACAACATATTATTATTATTGATTGATGATCTATGGTAATGGTAATCTATCGATATATTTTATTTGGTTCGCTTGTTTTCTCAAACATATCCCTATTGGATTTTTTAAATATTTTTTTCGAAATTCTACCCTAAATAGGGGGTAAAATAGGTTTTCGTGCGTAATACGAATACCACCAAGAATGTCAGTTCTAGGGTAAAAAGTTGCCGTGTTCAGCTAAATTAAATTTCAACTCCACCCTACCAAGAAATTAAGTAAAGACCAACTCACGGAAATGTTTACATTGCCTTACAAAAACAACATTTGCTTGACACCTGTCAAACGAAACGAAATCTGACACTAAAATACACAGTCTATTTTATGATAATGATATTTTGTTGCCCTCTTTACTAAGGTATGTAAGTGTTGATGTATTTTTATTAGAAACTGTGGCCTTAATGCGTCACGCCCATTTAATTAACGATCAGTTTGTTTAGCATTTTGTTTGTTTATAGTTTTTTTCCAATTGACCAAAAATACGAACATATAATGTAAAAGTTCAGATGCCAAAAGTAGCGAAATCTATTAACTAGACAATAAATTTCCACTACCCATTAACAGATGGCGCCACAATATCCTGCATCGCGCCATCAAAGTTTCCTGCGCTTAGCAATATACGAATATCCAACAATAACAGGTGGCTTCAACCAGTAGATTCTAGTCCAGTAAAAGAAAATTGGTTCCTAGACAATGTCCTTAGCCTGGTACAAGATCTTTCCTTTCTTTATGTACTTTATTTTCACACGAAAATGCGTCGATTTAAGAATTACAATTTTTTATTCTAAGGGACGTCTTGGGATCAAACGGTTGCAATTCACGCACACGATCTTTGTCCTAGGTGAGACACAAACCCCCAACACCGATTGGCTTGGTCAGTTGATTAATCCTAACAAACATAATGGTATAAAAACGGATAAGCTTCAATAAAAAAAATTATTATATTTTGAGGAATTAAATTAAATCTAAAACATACATTCAAATTATTTAAACTGAGAAGTAAAATAAATTAAAATGGGAACAATCCTAATTCCATGTCATAAGTTACTAAGGTTGCAATTTATTAGAAGCGGAGATATTAGAATTTTACTCTGAAGAAGCAATTTTTGTTACCTTCTTTTGTAAACTCTTCTACCGCGAACGAAGACTGTGCATGGCTTAGGTTATGGAACATGGGGTTCTTATTTGCCACCATAGTGGTATGAAAAGAAAAAAATAAAATAAAAGAAATTCTTTATATTTTTGAATACTAATCATATAGCTTTTGCCCTGTGGTTAGACCAGCATAGCAGAACTAATAAATATATAAATGGATACATCTAAATATTATGATCTATTAATTTAACCGTAACCGCTTGAATGAGTTAGTTACAAACATTCACATAAAAATTCTCATTTACAGCAATAGAAGGATCAATTGTGCTGAGACTTGCAAAAACTGAAGCTGAAATTTTTGAAAAGTGTCTCAATACGTTCCTAAGGTGCTATTAAGCCACCAAAAAAACACAAAAATTTTATTCAATCGATAAGTGGCATAAAAATGCATTTAAATTTTACATTTTCAATTTTCGCGCGTAGTTTGATTAAAACGCTAGACGCTATGTCTACGGTCATGACGTTATTTGGTCTCTTGTAAGTAAATAAATACGCCGATATTGGACTCAATTGGACTTAAAAAAAATTATAAATTAAAAATGAGCTATTATCCTTTTTATTAGTATGCTGTTCCTGAATGCATGAATACTAGTGTAATAATAATTATTAATAATACTTCTGTTGACACTTTTTAGTTTACATACAGCACCGAATGACGTCATTATAATGGTGGCTAACGTTTCGCTTGTTTAGTAACAGATAAAAAAAACTGAAAACTTTGAAATGAATTTTAGAATTAATTAAGTTAACCCATCTATTGGATCCGTTGAGGTTTCTCAGCTGTCCGACGCCAGAAATACCTGGCAGGCAGCTTGTCCAGGCACAAATATTCCGTCGCTAACCTTAAGTCACTCTCAGAGAGAGTGGGACAAGCCTCTATGCGAAAAAACTTGGCAAAATCTATTTTCCAATTTTTCTTCAAATTCAGACCGCGCACGCTTGTTAGCTGTCTCTGAGAAGGAAGCGGGTCTCTGGTTGCAAGCCATTCCATCTACAAACATCGGTACTTTGTTAGACCGAATCACTTTAAGTTTATGCATTTGTCTCCGTCTTGGTTCCAAGACCAATCATCCTCATCGCTGCCGCTGCGGAGACTTTGTCAACGAGCTCGGCCATCATGGGCTTTCGTGCCACGCGGCTCTTAATGATATTATCCGTAGGGCTCTTGTTGTTGCCAACGTGCCTTCTGTACTAGAACCAGTCGGAATTGCGCGTGACGATGGCAAGAGGCCGGATGGTATGACTCAAAGTCATCCTCCCGTGGAGTGTTGGCAAGCCGCTGGTATGGGATGCCACGTGTGTAGATACACTTGCGCCTTCCCACTTACTGGCGACTTGTAAAGTCGCTGGGGCGGCTGCGACCGGTGCTGAAAAAACCAAATTAAAAAAATACGCTTGTCTTGGTTCTAATTTTTCGTTCATGCCATTCGCAGTTGAAACCATGGGTCCATGGGGGTTCGAGGCTCGCCGATTTGTTCGGATTTTATCATCCAAGCTCATCGAGGCTTCGGGAGACCGACGGGCCTGGAGCTTTTTCCGCCAACGCATAAGCTTGGCCATCCAAAAAGGGAACGCTGCCAGCCTGTTGGGAATCTTGCCTATCGACAGCAGCGAGGGCTTTGAGGATGTTTTCTATATATCATAGTTTGTATTTTTTACTTTAATTGTAAATATGTAAATAAAATAAAGTAAGTTTAAAAAAAAAAATATTAAGTTAATTTATGAACTAAAACTAACATTTTCCGACTGCTTATTGCCTAAGCTATCTAAATTGTACATTTTGTGATTTTTTCTCATATATAGTATAGAGTAAAATACTCTATTGTCTCCCTGCCACTCCTATGCAGTGGTTTTTTACCCGCTTACGCTTCGGCTATCGCCTTTATAATATAATTTAAAATTAAATGTGAAAAAATAAAATTAAATTCAAATCATGCTCTAAGCCAATCCATTAATTAGTTTTAACCAAGAATATAGCGCTCATATTAGTACTGCTATTACTTAATACTATGTAAGCTGTTTCAATGTTGAAATTCTAGTTGGTTTTTTTATTGTATTTAGTCAACCTTAGTATTTCAGAATAAAGCTAAGTAGATACTGTATAGTATTTTATAACAATTCAGAAATATAAAAATATAATGCAAATACGGTGAAAGAAAGTTAGTCACCGGGCGCTTCTGGATACTGCATGCGTTATAGACTATTTAGAGGCCTTAATAGAGCATCGGACATTCTTAGACTAAATTTAATTTACATTCGCTTATTAGCTTGGCCATACAAAGAAACGCTGCCAACCTTGCCCATCTGCAGCGGCGGCAGCTTCGAGAAATTTTTCTATATTATAATATAATATAGAAAATTTTATAATATAATATAGAAAATTTTAATATTATTATAGTTTGAATGTTAAACTAGAGGAATATATACCATGGAACATTTTAAAATGTTTTTTCATCTCGAAAAAACTCGAAAAATATAAAAAATTGTTTTTCTCCTATCCAATCCAATTAACTTGAAAATATTAACATACATTCTAAGATCTAATACAAAGAGAACTTCTTTGTTACTTTTCAAAAAAACAATCTGTTTCTTTTAAGATTTAAACGTCTTCTTTACTAGGAAATAGCATTTTTTTCCTTTCTCTCTCTCGCCCGTTAGTTGCAGTGCGGGACAGAGTAATTCGTGTGTAGCATCTTAATACTACGGTAATCAATTCAGAGATAGTCGCTTATCTTTAATTCTCCACAACGTATACATAAAATAGAAATACTTAAGCATTTTAGATTTGAGTCTAACTAAGTAATCATACTATTTTATCCGCTTAGTTTAAAGTCTAATCCCACTGGATTTTCATGAAATTGCGGAAGTG
The DNA here is from genome assembly GCA_951216915.1 of Tetheella fluctuosa. Lineage (NCBI taxonomy): Eukaryota > Metazoa > Arthropoda > Insecta > Lepidoptera > Drepanidae > Tetheella > Tetheella fluctuosa. Next base: position 9,803,550 of record OX578229.1, on the reverse strand, counting down.
AATTTGGGAGATATAGGAAGCAGAATTAATACAGAATGCTTTGTTATTAGCGATTACAATGTTACGATGTTTTTGGTGAAATATAACACAATATCCTAGGATATTGTTCATACACGGACATTTTTTATGGTATCCAGATATTTGTATAATAAGTATAGATACTATTTATTTCTAAATATCTTATTGTAGTTCTTACTATGGAGGAGCAAGGTGGTAGACTCCTCCATTGAAAAGGGAAGATCTTCCGCCAGTCTGGGTCATAGTGCCTGGGGACCGCAGTCCAACTGTAGATGTTGGAATCTTGTATAATATGCTAAGTACTCGACGAACTTTGTCAGTGCGATGTAAAATCTTGTTGCGCCATCTATCCACGGATAGCGGAAGTCTTGATAGATGTCGCTACACTTACTAATATTATAAATGCGAATGTTTGCGTGTGTATATTTATTAACATTCAATTCCGTAACGGCTAAACGGATTTAAATGAATTTTGACACACAGATAGAAAATGTTTTGGATTAACACATAAAATAGTTTTTTATCCCGGAAAACGTCAGATTGCTTGGGAACGCGAGTGAAACCGAGGAGCAGAAGCAAGTATACTAATTAATTAATATTTACACCTAGATTAGGAACAAATAGACATGTATTTTTATAATATTATCTATAATATATAAAAATGAATGTTTGTCTGTATGTACTTTATAGACTCCGAAACCGCTGAACCGAACGCGATGAAATTTTCAGACAATCTTCATATTAGCCCCGCGGATGTTCCTGTAAGGTTTGGTGGCGATCGGAGCACTCAGGACCGCGGCTGAAACCGTGGGGCGGAAACTAGTTATTAGATAAATATTAAGTAATTTACTGTTAAATGATTTTACAATAAATTACAAATGCATTGCACAAGTAGTAGGTACTTACTTCGATGAATAAAAATAAACCTATACCATGAATTTTAATAATACCGAAAACCCAACTTACGTTTCAGCTTTAGATTCTAGGTTAAGCGAAACGAGCTGGCGTAATAGCCTGGCATTTCGCTTAGTTGTAGGGAAAAGAAGGCGTTACGAGAATATTAGTTTAAACATGCCAAGAACATTACCTAAACGAGGTACCTACACTTTATTTATTCAATTGGCTTCATGAGTATTAAATATATAAAACATTGAAATTAAAATAAATAAAATATAATCTTTATCTCTATATCTTTCAGTTGTATTAGGTATGTATTTTTCTTGCAAATCAGTTTCAATTTGAAACAACCTCTTAATTGATAGCAATATTATAATGCCGAAAGTGCTATTTTAAAAAGCTTTGCATATGCAGTTACCAGAACATAAAAAAAATATCAGAAAACCGCTATAATATAAATTGGTTAGGACAAAGGATTAGCATTGCCATTCAACATGGCAATGCTGCCAGCCTTCTTGGTACTTTTTTACAGGGCAGCGATCAGGGTACATCAACTTTATTTGTAACTAGCTTACCGCCCCGCGGTTTCACCCGCGAAGCCCGATTTTACACCCCTTAGGGATCGAATTTTCAAAAGTCCTTTCTTAGCGGATGCTTACGTCATAATAGCTATCTGTATGCAAAATTTTAGTCCGATCCATCCAGTGGTTTGAGCTGTGCGTTGATAGGTGACTGACTGACTGATAGTCAGTCACCTTTTCCTTTTATATATAGATACACAATACATACAGAAGAAGATTATACATTTATTTTATTCTGTAAACAGATAATATACATTAATTATTAATTATACATTTGTTACATTACATTTGTTGTTTTTCTTTCATTGTTGTAAATATTTTATTCATTCGTTTCAAATTGAAATCAATTGCAACAAAGTTATATAAATACCCTACAATACTACACAAGAACTACTATAGCAAGAATTAAAAAATACAGCACTTGATAGCCTTTTTTAGGCTTTGTGTGCTTACCACATTCTGCCACATTAACCATTACCATAGCGGTATTGTGGCTAAATACAAGGTTATACAATGTAAAAAAAAAAGATCTTTGATAATCCAATCTTTTTAAAAACCGGTAGAAAAGCTTAAACCGGTTATACTCGACATATAAGAGACAATGAGAGATAGCTTAGACAAGCGCCATTCAAAACTAACTCATGAATTCTACCATCCTGTCATGCACTGGGTTTGTAAAGTGAACATTGCAATGGTTTGGTTTAACAAAAGACTAGTGGTCCGGTCACAGGACTGAAATTCTCTGTGATGAATAAATTCAATCTACATTCACATTCATTTCATTATTAATAAGTTTTAGTTTGTACTGCGTTTAATATTTTACATCCGTAAAAAAACTCTACCAAACAGATTTTTAGAAAGGTAAAGTATACTCCAAGTACTAGAGATTTGGTGTCTGTGTCTATGTATTTATTGGTTTTGTCTTTACGGTTGAACTACCGAACTTTACTTTTTTTATAGCCACATACTCGCCATGGTAAGTAATGATGTACCCGAATGTGGTAAGCACACAAAGCTTAGAAGGAACTGGTAGTGCCTGGCGATAGATTTTCTATTTGGGGGTGCTACCATCATGATATGGGTTCCATGTTTTCCTTCACCGAAAACTCAAGTTTATTTAAGGATTCGTACTCACGACCTTCATCAATAGAATAGCAAAATATTTGTTCAGTTCTATACTTACAAAAAAAAAACTTAAATCTATTACTTAACCTAAAGCTACCTCTAAAGAGCTGAAAAGGCCTCTCACTCAGCATAATATTCCAGCAATACGGTGCGCATATTGCTGCGACGATAATTTTCAGTGGGAACCAGGGGACTAATCTATATAAATAAATGAATCACCGAAATTGCACGCACTTAACTTCCAAACGACTGCACCAAATTGGATAAATCTTTCTTTTATGTGTTCGTTATTGTCAGGAGAAGGTTTGTATGAAAAAAAAAAAACAAGAACGCGGGTGAAACAACAGGGAACAGCTAGTAGTATATAATAGTATATAATCTTGACACTTGACGTCACTACAACTATCATTTCATTTAAAACTGCTTGGTAAAAGAAACTTTTTAGTATCCTCATAAAGTCTAGTTAAATTTAACTTAATAAATAACACTAATCAATCTCACACGTGTGAGAAAATACTTTAATTGAGTTAGAAAAAAATATTAAAATTCTAATTAGTATACCTATTCGATTCCATAAGTATTTGTAATTTATTTTTATTTACATATTTACAATTAAAGTAAAAAATACAAACTATGATATATAGAAAACATCCTCAAAGCCCTCGCTGCTGTTGATAGGCAAGGTTCCCAACAGGCTGGCAGCGTTCCCTTTTTGGATGGCCTAGCTTATGCGTTGGCGGAAAAAGCTCCCAGCCCGTCGGTCTCCCGAAGCCTCGATGAGCTTGGATGATAAAATCCGAGCAAATCGGCGAGCCTCGAACCCCCATGGACCCATGGTTTCAACTGCAAATGGCATGAAAGAAAAAAGTAAGTATTTAATTTATTCAATTTAATTATATTTTAGTCGATCAGAGAGTTTTAAAGTAGATACAATTATAATTAAGAATACCCAGAAAGGAGAGAGATATCATGCTATCGATATTCATGCTATCTTTCTGCCCCACAGTTTCACCCGCGATCTCTTTTAAGTCAGTTAAGTTATAATAAACTAACTAATATTGTTCTAATCCTAATATTATCCTACCTTCCTAATATTATAAATGGGAATGTGAGTTTGTTTCTTTGTTACCTTTTTCACGCCTAAACCGCTGAACCGATCACGATGAAATTTGTACGCAGATACGATAGGACATGGGCTATTTTTTTTCTCGGGAACGTGAGGGAAACCGCACAGCTAATATAAGATAAAACTCAAAAGAAAGATATAAAAATTAAAAAAACGTTGATGAGTCTCTTGCTGGAGTGTTATCAGTCCAAGTGTATTTCAAACTGGTGGTAGAATCAATTGTAACATTCGTAAGTGCTTTATTATTGTAAGAGGGAAGATTCACGATTCAATCACTAGAGGCGCTGTTCTTCGACCCTTACTTTCAGATGGAAAATTATTTGACTTTAGAGTTCAAAAAGCAAGCCATTAAGTTGTCGAAAATAAAATATAACGTCATAATTTTATTGTTTAAAGTCTAAGGGCGTGCGCAGTTTGGACGCGTTTATGTACGAACGATCCCAACCTTCCAGGTACTATGGAAGCGCACATACTGGATGCGAGTAAGTCGTACGTATACGTACGTGTAGTTCCGACGTCCGAAAACAATCTTAACTTGTTGGGATTTTTAACACGTGCGTAAAAATGGATGTAGAAAAATTTATCACCTCACTTTACGGTTTTTCTTTTTTCATACGTACATAACCATGAAACAGTATGTGGTCATTATTTATGTCTTCCATAATATGATAACACTCATCAAATTCACGTCTTTTAAAATAAATTTCACGCACCCATTCGGTTCTGCGACAGCGAAGACGCCGCCGCAGTCTCCGAGTTATACGAGAACTATCTTGAAGATACAGATTATTCATCGCGCTCCAACCAAAGATGAATTCACAAATGCGATATCACCGGAACACTACCTATGTGACGGAGAAAAACGTATTTAGTGTGCGCACTCAATTAGTTCGACCATGATCATAAGTTTACGCACGAATACAATTCGTATCCAAAGTGAGTACGGCGTAACAGCCGGTTGCATCAAAACAAAGTCAAACTGCAAATTTTAGCTTGCAATCAAAAATATTTTGCTTTCTCAAGTTAATTTGTTTCCTGTTGGGAACCTTGCCTATTGACAGCAGCGAGAGCTTTGAGGATATTTTCTATAGATTATAGTTTGTATATTATACAATTATTGTAAACAAATAAATGTATAAATAATATTTCAATATTTGTTAATGGAAAAATATAATATAACATAATATTTATAAAGTATGTGTACTTATAACGTAAAACGTGAATTATTAAAAGAATATATATTTATATAGTTATAAAGTAATTTTGCTGTGTAATAATTTAGTCCACTCTCCCACTCTGAATGATTTGTTTCAAGAGCTATCATAAAAAATATTTAATATCAGCATACTAAAATATGATGGTCTTTGGAGGCCCATCGGAACTCTTATGTTGGGGTTTTGGACAGATTTTTTATGGTTCCTGATCGTTTGGTGCCGATTTTTATAGGACAATATAAAATGAGAATAAATTTTTATGATACATACCATGGTTTGTTTTTATGGCATAATACTCCTGATAGATGTACCAAATTGAGGCTCTTATGGTGATGGTGGACATTGAAACAGATATTATTCAATAGGTATTCAATTGAACCGTAAGCAGTTTTCATAAAATTCTGCTGTCTTGATATTTCTAGAGGAGATATTTCTAGAGAGAGAGAGAGAGAAAACTTAAACTCTGTTATTCATACCGCACAAATTTTACTTTAGGATGTTTTTATACATTTTATTAAGCATTTTTTTTTTAATTAATTACTCTTCAAGATTATTAAGCAGGAATATATAGCACAAATATATTTGTACTAGCTTCCGCCCCGCGGTTTCACCCGCGTTCCCGAGGATCTTGTGTTTTCCCGGGATAAAAAGCCAATAGCCTTCCTCGATAAATGGGCTATAATTTTTCAAATCGAACCAGTAGTTCCTGAGATTAGCGCGTTCAAACAAACAAACAAACAAACTCTCCAGCTTTATAATATTATTATATCGATGTTTGTTACTCAATCATGCCGTAATTACTGAACGAATTTGAATGTATTTTGGTACATAGATAGATTATATCCTAATAATATAGACTTTTATTTTTAGAATTTTATTTGTGTGAATACAAAAGTTGTTTTGTTGTGTTTTAGTTTTAACACTTCTAACTTATTAATTTTTACGAAGTTCAAACCAACAAAAATTTGAAAACAACATTTTACACTTATGATGTGACAAATAAATATTCTGGGACATTATTCCTCACACACGGCCATCTGACCCCAAACTAAGCAGAGCTTGTACTATGGAAGCCAGATAACTGATATACTACATATACTACTTTTCTTTTGTAAATACATACATATATATATATATATAATTACACCCAGACACACGACAAACAGACATGTTCATGCACACAAATGTTTGTCCTGAGTGGGAATCGAACCCACGACCTGCGATAGATAGGGTATCTTACCAACCACGCCAACCAGCCCGTCCGTAATGAATGAACATACCATTAAAATAATTTACGCTGTGAACCTTACTTACTCCGGCTCTTTGATAACGTATAAGCCCCTCAATTAAAATCCTTTCAAAGATATAACTTTACCAATTAAATCATAATTTGAACTAAAATGTAACTAAAACTAAAACTAAGATGGTACACCGACTAATATTAAAACGATCTAAAATACTATTGACCTTTTAAATTAATTTCAACCGGGTAATATTGGATTTTGGGTTAATTTCAGTACTCCTTTGGGAAAATCTCTCAATATTTGTTCAAAATGGCGTAGACGGGATATTAAACTTGAGGATTATAATTGAACTCACATTTAATTAAATATATTTTATTAATTAGTATCTTGTTAATTTTTAATAAAAAAATATATATATTTTAAATATTATCAAGTACCTAATGATGTCATCATTACATAATAAAACAAATATTTATTTTAAAAAATACTCACACCATTTTATATCCTTACCTACTATAAAATACATTTTTTTTCTTCAAATGTATCTAAGGCATACACCATCCAGCTTCCTGCCACCGTCGACGTATTTATTTTGTCGACGTGTATATTTATTTGTAAAACGTACTTAGCTAGATTAGAGAAAATGATTGTGATTTTACGCAGAATCTCTTATGAAGGTTACGCTGCTATAAGCTTAGCGAGTTACATGTTTCATTATTTATAGTCCTTATTACAAACATCATAGAGTTTAATTCTTTATTTCTGGTAGAATACACTGACGACTTAAGGAACATCAAAACATCAGCAGAGAAAGAAAAAAGGAAGTAAGTATTTGCAATGTTTCTATATTAGGTTTTTTTAAAAAATTTTTTATTATATTTATGAAACAAAAATTGCTTTATACAAATTGAGGAAGAATGTTCAAATCTCTTGACCGTAAACTTTTTATATCAAAAGATAAAAAAGCAGGCAAATGGCCCTAATGGTAACCGGTCACCACTACTTCTGAATATTTGCAATTATCTTAAACTAACTTCCGCCCCGCGGCTTCACCTGCATTCCCGAGGGATAAATTATATCCTATATATTAATCCAGGATGTCAGCCACCTCCATAGCAAATTTCATAAAAATTGGTCCAGCCGTTTGAGCGTGAAGAAGTAACAAACATACACACTCACAAACTTTCGCATTTATAATATTAAGTGTGATAAGGGGTCACTGTCTGTCGGTGAACCTATATACCAAGAAGTCAAACTCAAAAGCATGTGCAGTCCATAAATCTGCACTGGGACCTCGTGGTCCCTGAAACTGCTTAACAACTTAAACTTTAAACTTCAGGTCAGAATATCACTGGGAACTTAATTAGCAACTAGAAGCAATTAATACAAGTTGGTGACTCAAATTAACAAGGCCACTGTAACGTGTGGTGGGTGAGTGAGATCCCGAGCTACCAATAATAGGCTATATTGTGAACGTGGGCACGCCAGTAAGGTAGTTGTTGAGCCAGGGAGCAAGCGAAAAGTATTCCTTAGACTACAAATTACAATAGCTCTGTCTGGTGTATTTTTAAGCTATTGTATAGCTTTTATCCCGGGCTTTGAGCGCGGCGACCGAATCAAGAAATTCCGTAACGAAAATAAAACCTAAGACGAGCTGCTCCGAAATCGTACGAATACGTAAGCAGCTGTTTATGAGAAATTATATATGTGTATAGGTATCTATTAATAACAAAAGAAAAAACTTGAATTAATATCAAAGAAAAAAAAAATCTTACTGCATAAATAAAAAATAAATAAATAATTATAATTGCATAAGTTGATAAAAAATGCTATGCAATAGCTTTACCGCGGCAGTCCCCACGTAATTATTTGACTAGCTGTCCCCCGCGGTTTCAAGTGCAAATTTTCATGGCGATCGGTTCAGCGGTTTAGGCGTGAAAAGGTAACAAACACACATTCGCATTTTTAATATTAGTTAGTTAGGATTAGGATTCTATTATCCGCTGTGTATATGGCCCAACATACACGGTCTTTGGAGTCTGTAATTAATTGCCATGAAACATTGAAAGGCTTACTTATAACTGCAAAAATCCAACACATTTATATTTGTTTTCTTTGTGTATGTTCTGTAAAATAAGTAACTTTTGTTTACGTCTACATTTCTATGAGTAATTGGCTGGCTTTACCTTACTTTGTAACTTTATGTTGTGTAGGTATTTACCTAAGAAAGAATTTTATAAATAAACTAGCTTCCACCCCGCGGTTTCACCAGCGTTCCCGAGGGATCTTATGTTTTCTCGGGATAAAAAGTAGCCCATAGCCTTCCTCGATAAAAGAGCTATCAAACACTAAAATAATTTTTCAATTCGAACCAGTAGTTCCTGAGATTACGCCCTACAACCTCAGAAACTCACAAACTTTACCTCTTTATAATACCTATTAGTGTCCGCCCATCTGATCCCAAATTATGCAGAGCTTGTGCTATGGAAACATGTACATCCCTTTATATTTATCCCTTCTATAATAAACGCGAAAATGTGTTTGTTCTTTTGTCCTTCTTTCAATCAGCAACGGATCGACGTAATTTTTTGCATAAAGGTCGTTTATGTACCGGAAAGAGACATAAAAAAATGATTTTTGAGTCAGAATTTTTTCTTTAATTACTTTACATTTTTTCGTTTGACTGTACGGTTTCTGGCTTGAACAATAGATTTTTTCGTTCATTTATGGGTGGTCCCAGTTGCCGGAAGAAAAAATCAAATTAAATGAACCCGGTTCTGGGACCGCGGTTCCAGTTTATTGCAGACCCAGTTGCCGGAAGCCTCGGCTACTTTTTTATCTCGAGATCGTCGGTGTAACCGCGGGGCAGAAGCAGTTATTTAATTACTATATTATGGTACTACACTATATATAAACACCAATACGTAACTATATGTAATTCTTTGAAACGTAATCCATGTCCTACCCTAAAGTTAATGTGAAAAGGTCATGCAAAGAGATTAAAACTATCGAAATGGACACAAATAAGTCGTTAACCTAAAACTTTATTAATCCAATTTCAATCACAAATTAGCAAAGTATTCGACACAATTAACACTGTTATTAGCATAAAGTTCCCGTGAGATCTTTTGTTTATTCGAGCTCAAAGTATTCTTTGTTTTATTCCAAAGTGTAATCTATTTGTGTACCAAATTTCATCATGTTTGTTTGTGCCGTTGAGGCGTCAAGAGGTACAAACAAATAACCAAAGTTACAAATTTATAATTTTAGTCAGCTCTGATATATAGTTCGCAACAAAAAATAATGAAAAAAAATATATCAGAAGAAATTAATTCCAAGTCTCAAGAATAGTATGTTAATCGATAATAAACCTTATGTCATAGGTAAAGAATTCAAATTCAATTGTTTGAAACATGGCTTATGCTTTGATCTTATACATGAGGTAGAAATATAAATATATCTTCGTAACCGCTAACAACCTTATTAAGGGCGGCATTTCCATCTGATTTTCTATACTTTTCCTTTTCCCTATTGCCAAGCCATGCAAAAAATAACCCCTCATTGAAACCCAAATGACCGAATTTGAGGCTTAAGGGTTCCGTAACAATGGTTTCACAAAGATAGAAATCGATGACTCCGAAATAACTTCCTGATTCTTAGTTCCGTCAATTTGGAGAATTCAAAGAAACTGCTTATATTTTTTTTTATAATCTTGTTAACGTTAACGTTCTAAAATTTTACATTGATTCTTCTGACCCAACAAATACTAATAACTTAAAAAGTTAAGTATTTACATTCATTTTTTTTTTACCGAGGACCGCCAACCTGTAAATTGAAAAAAGTAAAGTTGCGCTTTTATTTTATTTCCATGAAATCGTGTTTTTAGACAAAAAAAAAATATTCAACATAGTCGGCAAACAAGCATACGGCCCGCCTGATGGTAAGCGGTTACCATAGTCTATGAACGCTTCCAACACCAGGGGTAGCAAACGCGCGTTGCCGACCCTTCCCCCCTCCCTGAAGAGGTCTGGCGACCTTACTCACGCGCAGGAACACAACTATGAGTTATTTGGCTGCGGTATAATGTAATGTGGAGGTACTTCCCCAGTCGAGCTGCTCTTTGAGATAAGACAAAAAATACAAAAACACATGGCAAAATACAGATGCCATTTGCCGACGCCATAAAAAAGCAAGCTATTTTGATATACGAGAGCATAAAGCTGAAACAAAAACCACTGATCATCACGGTTCAAAATGAACCCTTTGTATGGCGGGGTAGTACACTGCTATCCAAAAGGGGACATCACATTGCATAACAAAAGAGCGAAACGGATAAACGTCACGTCACAACAAACGCCGATAACCGGTAATTTGGGACGAAACGAATGACCCATTTACATTCGTTTCCGTATAAAAACTGGGTAATGTTGGAATCATTTTTTGTTTGGCCTTTAACTTGGTATATCTAGATTTTTTTTAATATTTTTTTTTAGCATTATTATACGCAAAGATGTGGCACAGTGGTGAAAGCAACTACCTATAGTCATAACTGTTCAGGTTAGATCATAAGCCTATAACCTCTTAGAATTACTCTTTTTATAAAGATTAGATAACTTGACATATCAACATTTAAATACCTCAGGGGTTTTACGTGGTACAAGCTTTTGTTTAACTACAATCTCACCATGGTAAAGCCTAAAAGAGAACTGTCTCTCAAGTGCAGCTGCCAGAACACCGGTACGTGCTTGGTAACAGAGTTCCAACTTGAGGGTGGGTGCCAGTCAGGCGGGTACTACAAAGTATCACCATGCCAATTTATTGTTACTGACGCACTCTTAATAACAAAAAAATATATACAAATCATTTCTGAACAAGAGAATAACTGTGATTGAATTTAGAATAACGAACTCAACTATGTTTTTTTTTCATTTTATCAGACTAGCTTCCGCTCCGCGGTTTCACCCGCGTTCCCGAGGGATCTTATGTTTTCCCGGGATAAAAAGTAACCTATAGCCTTCCTCGATAAATGGGCTATCCAACACTGAAAGAATTTATTCAAATCGAACCAGTAGTTCCGGAGATTAGCGCGTTCAAACAAATAAACAAACAAATAAACTCTTCAGCTTATATTAGTATAGATTACTGACACGCAGACAGGCGATGAATTATTACAATACGGCATCCATTTTTTTACGCCAATTTTATATTTTCAACAAAGATTGATTGGATACAGATGAGACACGATTTTCCAAACGGTTTTAGCATAAATTGACACGTATACGATAGCGAGCGTAAGGGGATAAGAAAAATATTGAAGCAAACCATATTTGCTTATATCCGAAATCTGTTTCAAGAATGAAGGACTGAATAAAACAATGTAATGCGTAATTATTTATGTTGCTATTAATTAAATCTCGGCAGGCACCGTCTCAAATAAGTATTATACCTAACTTAAAATAAGTCTAACTCTTGCAGAATATTAACTCATGAAAAAAAAAACTAAGAATTTCATTTGACGGCTTGTAAATCCTATATAGACTTAAGAAATAGTTTTTTAGTAAAGTGCTTGCTTAAATATCAGCTGTCAAATATTGGGACCGAAATTTTCACTTTATTATTAAAGTAGAAAGATTTATAATTAATTGAAAATTTCGTGGCGTATAAAGCACTTTAGAGATTATTTTTATAATGATTTTTGAACAAGGTTATGTCTTTCTACATTTTGTATTTTATTTATTACAAAGTTCTTTGAATGTAAGTACTATTTTCATGCCTCAGGCTTTTTTTTATATCTGTTATAGGGTAGTAAAAAAGCTTCGTTTGATAACTGATAATATTAAATTAAATTTTAATCTAAAAGGCTTTGCCCAAAGAAAGTTTGGTACGTGTTTGTAAACTGAAGCCAAGTTTATTTTGTAAATGTTACAACTAGGTTATTATCGTCGTAAAATAGCTTCGTTTTTTACATAAATACTTTCATTATAATAAACTAGCTTCCGCCCCACGGTTTCACCTGCATTCTCGAAGGACCTTATGTTTTCTCGAGATAAAAAGTAGCCTATAGTCTGTATTAGCTTTATAAATGCAATCAATAATGTAAGTAGCTAGCTTCGCAAAGTGATACGTCAAGTAAACGTCACCTCCTCCCCTACGCTGGAGGATGACACTTAGCACGTACACACTCGGCGAATCTCTGTATAAGATTAAGAAAAGTAAATAATAAATAAGTATTTAAAATAATAAATAAGCATCTCATTTGGAAGCATTAAAACGAACAACAATACATGGCGCAGTCAGTAGGATTCGAACCTCAATAAATGGGCTATCCAACACTAAAATATTTCTTCTATTCGAACCAGTAGTTCCTGAGATTGGCGCGATCAACCACACAAACAAACTCTTTTTTACAATATCAGTACTTGATTCGTTTCATAATATGACTAAATCTACTAAATGTACCTACTTATAGATATTTTTCATTACTGAAAACTCTAGTTTTAGGATTCAAACCTATGGCCTTCGTTATGGATTTCGACATCATTAACACTGAGCTATCAACGTATCTTTTAATTTATGGAGGAGCAAGGTGGTAGACTCCTCCATTGAAATGGGAAGATCTTACGCCAGGCTGGGTCATAGTGCCTGGGGACCGCGGTCCAACTGTAGATGTTGGAATCTTGTATATCGACCCTTCGAGTATGAAATGTAGTAAAAGCCAAAACTCCATTTTTCAGGAGAGGCAAAAACAAAAATGGTAACATTTATTTTCTGCATTAACGTTTGAAATATTAAAGCTATAATGAACCACTAAAGCTCATTGTTCATAGGTTTTTGTGTTGTTTATCACAGAGAAACCCAAAATAACGTAGATTAAATAGGTCCAGAGATAGCATGGCTTTTACTACAGAAAAAAAATAATGCAACTGTCTTCGACGACATTTTTTTCAAGCTTTGCATCAGTTAACTTTGTTGTAAAATGTAACAACAATGGTTTTATCGTTGGTAATTTTGTATTAAAAGACAAATGTAATAAAAGAAAGAGTAATTAAGTGCAGTAAACATTTTAGAAAAAAACATGTTTTTTTAAAAGTCTTTCATTATTTATTCAGTATTAATGTACCTTTTTATAACAAAATAATAGAATATCAAATTAAAATCATCATAGACTTTAAACCATGCATAGAATATGCAGTTTAATCGAACTTGACTCTAAAACTTTTATGATTCTCTGTATTACTTTAAAATAAACCGGTCGCTATTTAAAAAAAAGCTGTTGGATGTTAGTCATTGAGCAAGAAGACAATAACAGACAATATTAACTTATTTGCTTATGTACTATTGTACTTATTTCCTTATTTACTGATGTGCTTATGTACTTATGTACTTATTTACTTATTCACATATTTACTTATGTACTTATTTACTATTTTATTTATTTACCTATTTACTTTATTATTGACATACTTTTTTATTACCTACCTTATTATCGTTTTGATGATATTTGATAAAATAAACGAGTAGTAAATTATTGTTTTAGAGGTGGTAATATTGTTTTTTTTTTTTTGCTGAATAATATGTTTGATTATTAAACAAATATATGTAATATATCAACAAAATTTAATTTAAATCAGACTTATTTACTTGTTTACTCGTTTACTCGTTATCTTATTTACTTATTTGCTAGTGTACTTATGTACGAATGAACTTACTTACATATTTCCTTATTTACTTATTTGCTTATGTACTTATGTACTAATGAACTAATATACTTATGTACTTATTTACTTGTTTACTTATTTACTTGTTTACTTATTTACTTAAATCCTTATTTACTTATGTACTCGTTATCTTATTTACTTATTTCCTTATTGACTTATTTGCTTTATGTACAATTGTACTTATGTACTATTGTACTTATGTACTATTGTACTTATGTACTATTGTACTTATGTACTATTGTACTTATGTACTACTACACTTGTTTACTCGTTTACTCGTTATCTTATTTACTTATTTGCTAGTGTACTTATGTACTTATGTACTTATGTACTTATTTACTTATTTACTTATTCACCTATTTACTTATTCACCTATTTACTTATTTCCTTATTTACTTATACGTTTATGTACTTGTATACTTATTTACTTGTTTACATATTTACTTAAATCCTTATTTACTTATGTACTCGTTATCTTATTTACTTATTCCTTATTATTTTATTTATTTACCTTTTTACTTTTTATATTTTATGTAAATAATTGTTTTAGATGTGGTAATATTGTCTTTTTTTTTGCGGAATAATAAGTTTGATTATTTAACAAATATATGTAATATATCAACATAATTTAATTTAAATCAGACTTATTTACTTGTTAACTCGTTATCTTATTTACTTATTTCCTTATTTACTTATTTACTTGTTTACTTATTTACTTAAATCCTTATTTACTTATGTACTCTTATTGACTTATTTGCTTTATGTACAATTGTACTTATGTACTATTGTACTTGTGTACTATTGTACTTATGTACTACTACACTTGTTTACTCGTTTACTCGTTATCTTATTTACTTATTTGCTAGTGTACTTATGTACTTATGTACTAATGTACTTATTTACATATTTCCTTATTTACCTATTACCTTATTTACTTATTTGCTAATGTACTTTTATACTTATTTACTTCAATCCTTATTTACTTATGTTATGTACTCGTTATCTTATTTACTTATTTCCTTATTAGCTTATGTACTAATGTACTAATGAACTAATATACTTATGTACTTATTTACTTATTTTCTTAAATCCTTATTAACTTATTTGGTTTATGTACAATTGTACTTATGTACTATTGTACTTATGTACTTATGTACTTATTTACATACTTACTTATTTGCTTATGTACTTATGTACTAATGAACTAATATACTTATTTACTTGTTTACTAATTTACTTAAATCCTTATTTACTTATTTACTTAAATCCTTATTTACTTATGTACTCGTTATCTTATTTACTTATTTCCTTATTGACTTATTTGCTTTATGTACAATAGTACATAAGTACAATTGTAAGTGTACTATTGTACTTATGTACTACTACACTTGTTTACTCGTTTACTCGTTATCTTATTTACTTATTTGCTAGTGTACTTATGTACTTATGTACTAATGTGCTTATGTACTTATTTACATATTTACTTATTACCTTATTTACTTATTTGCTAATGTACTTATATACTTATTTACTTGTTTACTTATTTACTTATTTCCTTATTTACCTATGTTATGTACTCGTTATCTTATTACCTTATTTACTTATTTGCTAATGTACTTATATACTTATTTACTTGTTTACTTATTTACTTAAATCCTTATTTACTTATGTTATGTACTCGTTATCTTATTTACTTATTTGCTTATATACTTATGTACTAATGAACTAATATACTTATGTACTTATTTACTTATTTTCTTAAATCCTTATTTACTTATGTACTCGTTATCTTATTTACTTATTTCCTTATTGACTTATTTGCTTTATGTACAATTGTACTTATGTACTTTTGTACTTATGTACTATTGTACTTATGTACTTATGTACTACTACACTTGTTTATTCGTTTACTCGTTATCTTATTTACTTATTTGCTAGTGTACTTATGTACTAATGTACTTATTAACATATTTACTTATTTCCTTATTTACTTATTTGCTTATGTACTTATGTAATAATGAACTAATATACTTATGGACTTATTTACTTGTGTACTTATTTACTTAAATCCTTATTTACTTATGTACTAGTTATCTTATATACTTATTTCCTTAATGACTTATTTGCTTTATGTACAAATGTACTTATGTACTATTGTACTTATGTACTACTGCACTTGTTTACTCGTTTACTCGTTATCTTATTTACTTATTTGCTAGTGTACTTATGTACTTATGTACTAATGTACTTATTTACATATTTACTTATTTTCTTATTTACTTATTACCTTATTTACTTATTTGCTTATGTACTTATATACTTATTTACTTAAATCCTTATTTACTTATGTACTCGTTATCTTATGTACTAATGAACTTATGTACAATTGTACTTATGTACTATTGTACTTATGTACTATTGTTCTTATGTTCTTATTTACTTTTGTACTTGTGTAGTATTGTACTTATATACTATTGTACTTATGTACTATTGTACTTATGTACTAATGAACTTATGTACTTTTGTACTTGTGTAGTATTGTACTTATGTACTATTGTACTTATGTACTATTGTACTTATGTACTTATGAACTTATGTATTAATGTACTAATTGACTTATTTACTTATTTGCTTATGTACTATTGTACTTATTTCCTTATTTACTGATTTGCTTATGTACTTATGTACTTATTTACTTATTCACATATTTATTTTATTTATTTATTTATTAACTTATTTACTTATTTTCTTATTTACTGATTTGCTTATGTACTTATTTACTATTTTATTTATTTACCTATTTACTTTTTTATTACCTACCTTATTATCGTTTTGATGATATTTGATAAAATAAACGAGTAGTATTGTTTTAGAGGTGGTAATATTGTTTTTTTTTTTGTACTCGTTATCTTATTTACTTATTTCCTTATTTACTTATTTGCTTATGTACTTATGTATTAATGAACTAATATACTTATGTACTTATTTACTTAAATCCTTATTTACTTATGTACTCGTTATCTTATTTCCTTATTGACTTATTTGGTTTATGTACAATTGTACTTATGTACTATTGTACTTATGTACTACTACACTTGTTTACTCGTTTACTCGTTATCTTATTATCGTTTTGATGATATTATTAAACAAATATATCAACAAAATTTAATTTAAATCAGACTTATTTACTTGTTTACTCGTTATCTTATTTACTTATTTGCTAGTGTACTTATGTACTTATGTACTTATTTACATATTTACTTATTTCCTTATTTCCTTATTTACTTATTTGCTTATGTACTTATGTACTAATGAACTAATATACTTATGTACTTATTTACTTAAATCCTTATTTACTTATGTACTCGTTATCTTATTTACTTATTTCCTTATTGACATATTTGCTTTATGTACAATTGTACTTATGTACTATAGTACATATATACTATTGTACTTATGTTCTTATTTACTTTTGTATTTGTGTAGTATTGTACTTATGTACTATTGTTCTTATGTACTTATGTACTATTGTACTTATGTACTTATGAACTTATGTACTATTGTACTTATGTACTATTGTACTTATTTCCTTATTTACTAATTTACTTATTTGCTTATGTACTTATTTACTTATTCACATATTCACTTATTTATTTTATTTATTTCCTTATGTACTTTTGTACTTATATACTATTGTACTTATATACTATTATACTTATGTACTTATTTACTATTTTATTTATTTACCTATTTACTTTTTTATTGACATTATTTTTATTACCTACCTTATTATCGTTTTGATGATAATTGATAACATAAACGAGTAGTAAATTATTGTTTTAGAGGTGGGAATATTGTTTTTTTTTTTTACTGAATAATAAGTTTGATTATTTAACAAATATATGTAATATATCAACAAAATTTAATTTAAATCAGACTTATTTACTTTTTTACTCGTTTACTCGTTATCTTATTTACTTATTTCCTTATTTGCTTATATACTTATGTACTTATGTACTAATGAACTAATATACTTATGTACTTATTTACTTAAATCCTTATTTACTTATGTACTCGTTATCTTATTTACTTATTTCCTTATTGACTTGTACTATTGTGCTTATGTTCTTATTTACTTTTGTACTAGTGTAGTATTGTACTTATGTACAATTGTACTTATGTACCATTGTACTTATTTCCTTATTTACTAATTTACTAATTTGCTTTTGTACTTATTTACTTATTCACATATTCACTTATTTATTTTATTTATTTCCTTATGTACTTTTATATTGTAAAGTATTGTACTTATGTACTATTGTACTTATATACTATTGTACTTATATACTATTATACTTATGTACTAATGAACTTATGTATTAATGTACTTATTTACTTATTTCCGTATTTACTTATTTCATTATTTACTTATTTACTTATTTGCTTATGTCCTTATATACTTATTTACTTGTTTACTTATTTACTTAAATCCTTATTTACTTATGTACTCGTTATCTTATTTACTGATTTCCTTATTGACTTATGTTCTTATGTACTATTGTACTTATGTACTTATGTACTACTACACTTGTTTACTCGTTTACTCGTTATCTTATTTACTTATTTGCTAGTGTACTTATGTACTTATGGACTTCTGTACTAATGTACTTATTTATATATTTACTTATTTCCATATTTACTTATTACCTTATTTACTTATTTGCTTATGTACTTATATACTTATTTACTTGTTTACTTATTTACTTAAATCCTTATTTACTTATGTACTCGTTATCTTATTTACTTATATACTTATTTACTTGTTTACTTATTTACTTAAATCCTTATTTACTTATGTACACGTTATCTTATTTACTTATTTCCATAAGGATTTATTTGCTTTATGTACAATTGTACTATTGTACTTATGTACTATTGTACTTATGTACTATTGTACTTATGTACTATTGTACTTATGTAATATTGTACTTATGTACTATTGTACTTATGTACTATTACACTTGTTTTCTCATTTACTCGTTATCTTATTTACTTATTTGCTAGTGTACTTATGTACTTATTTACTAATGTACTTATGTTCCAATGTACTTATTTACATATTTACTTATTTCCTTATTTACTTATTACCTTATTTACTTATTTACTTATATACTTATTTACTTGTTTACTTATTTACTTAAATCCTTATTTACTTATGTTTTCGTTATCTTATTTACTTATTTCCTTATTGACTTATTTGCTTATAAACTTATGTACTAATGAACTAATATACTTATGTACTTATTTACTTAAATCCTTATTTACTTATGTACTCGTTATCTTATTTACTTATTTCCTTATTGACTTATTTGCTTTATGTACAATTGTACTTATGTACTTATGTACTACTACACTTGTTTACTCGTTTACTCGTTATCTTATTTACTTATTTGCTAGTGTACTTATGTACTAATGTACTTAATTACATATTTACTTATGTACTTATTAACTTGTTTACTTATTTACTTAAATCCTTATTTACTTATGTACTCGTTATCTTATTTACTGATTTCCTTATTGACTTATGTTCTTATGTACTATTGTACTTATGTACTATTGTACTTATGTACTACTACACTTGTTTACTCGTTTACTCGTTATCTTATTTACTTACTTGCTAGTGTACTTATGTACTTATGGACTTCTGTACTAATGTACTGTATGTATTTATATATTTACTTATTTCCTTATTTACTTATTACCTTATTTACTTATTTGCTTATGTACTTATATACTTATTTACTTGCTTACTTATTTACTTAAATCCTTATTTACTTATGTACTCGTTATATTATTTACTTATTTCCTTATTGACTTATTTGCTTTATGTACAATTGTACTTATGTACTATAGTACTTATGTTCTTATTTACTTTTGTACTTGTGTAGTATTGTACTTATGTACTATTGTACTTATGTACTATTGTACTTATGTACTATTGTACTTATGTACTACTACACTTGTTTACTCGTTTACTCGTTATCTTATTTACTTATTTGCTAGTGTACTTATGTACTAATGTACTTATTTACATATTTACTAATGTACTTATGTACTTATGTACTTATTTACTTGTTTACTTATTTACTTAAATCCTTATTTACTTATGTACTCGTTATCTTATTTACTGATTTCCTTATTGACTTATGTTCTTATGTACTATTGTACTTATGTACTACTACACTTGTTTACTCGTTTACTCGTTATCTTATTTACTTATTTGCTAGTGTACTTATGTACTTATGGACTTCTGTACTAATGTACTTATTTATATATTTACTTATTTCCTTATGTAATTATTACCTTATTTACTTTTTTGCATATGTACTTATATACTTATTTACTTATTTACTT
Source organism: Tetheella fluctuosa (assembly GCA_951216915.1). Taxonomy (NCBI): domain Eukaryota; kingdom Metazoa; phylum Arthropoda; class Insecta; order Lepidoptera; family Drepanidae; genus Tetheella; species Tetheella fluctuosa. Next base: position 9,783,213 of record OX578229.1, on the reverse strand, counting down.
AAATCCTTATTTACTTATATACTCGTTATCTTATTTACTTATTTCCTTATTGACTTATTTGCTTTATGTACAATTGTACTTATGTACTATAGTACTTATGTTCTTATTTACTTTTGTACTTGTGTAGTATTGTACTTATGTACTATTGTACTTATGTACTTATGTACTATTGTACTTATGTACTAATAAACTTATGTACTATTGTACTTATGTACTAATGAGCTTATGTATTAAAGTACTTATATGCTTATGTACTCTTGTACTTATGTACTATTGTACTTATTTCCTTATTTACTGATTTACTTATTTGCTTATGTACATATTCACATGTTCACTTATTTATTTTATTTATTCATTTATTTCCTTATGTACTTTTGTACTTATGTACTATTGTTCTTATATACTATTGTACTTATGTACTAATGAACTTATGTATTAATGTACTTATTTACTTATTTCCGTATTTACTTATTTGCTTATGTACGATTGTACTTATTTCCTTATTTACTGATTTGCTTATGTACTTATTTACTTTTTCACATATTTACTTTTTTATTTTATTTATTTATTTATTAACTTATTTACTTATGTACTTATTTACTATTTTATTTATTTACCCATTTACTTTTTTATTGACATACTTTTTTATTGACATACTTTTTTATTGACATACTTTTTTATTACCTACCTTATTTTCGTTTTGATGATATTTGATAAAATTTATTGTTTTAGAGATGGTAATATTGTTTTTTTTTGTACTCCTTATCTTATTTACTTATTTTCTTATTTGCTTATGTACTTATGAACTAATATACTTATGTACTTATTTACTTAATTACTTAAATCCTTATTTACTTATTTCCTTATTGACTTATTTGCTTTATGTACAATTGTACTTATGTACTATAGTACATATGTACTTATACATATGTTACCTTACATATGTTATTTGCTAGTATACTTATGTACTTATGTGCTAATGTACTTATTTACATATTTACTTATTTCCTTATTTACTTATTACCTTATTTACTTATTTGCTTATATACTTAAGTACTTATATACTTTTTTACTTGTTTATCTTATTTACTTATTGACTGATTTGCTTTATGTACAATTGTTATGTTCTTATTTACTTTTGTACTTGTGTAGTATTGTACTTATGTACTATTGTACTTATGTACTAATGAACTTATGTACTATTGTACTTATGTACGTATGTACTATTGTACTTATGTACTATTGTACTTATGTACTATTGTACTTATATACTATTGTACTTATTTCCTTATTTACTGATTTGCTTATGTACTTATTTACTTATTCACATATTCACTAATTTATTTTATTTATTTATTTATTTCCTTATGTACATTTGTACTTTTGTACTTTTGTACTTATGTACTATTGTACTTATGTACTAATGAACTTATGTTAATGTACTTATTTACTTATTTCCGTATTTACTTATTTCTATATATTATGTTATATATATTTCTATATTCTATATATATTAATATATATGCTAAGTCGTCGAAGTACTTTGTTAGCGCGATATAGAATCTTGTTGCGCCATCTATCCACGGATAGCAGAAGTTTTGATAGATGTCACTACAAATCATTCACAAACTTGTAACAGTTTGTTTCAAAGGATATGTAATTATTCAAACATCTTAATACACTTTATCCAGAACTAGCGGTGCCCCATTGCCTGTTACTGGGATAAAAAGATCCTAGGTCTATTTCCAAGAATCAAGCTACCTTTCTACCAATTAATATCAAAAACGGTAGCAAAAGTCTCTGCCTCTAAAGAAGATCTTTTAATTGAATTAAAATAGTATCTAGATAAACAAAAATATAAAAAAGACTAGCTGATCCCCGCGGTTTCACCAGCGTTCCCTTTATACATTTGTTTTTCCGTCAAACATTTTGTTTCATACAAACCTTCTCCTTACAATAACAATTTGGTGCAGTCGTTTGGAAGTTATGCACGCACAAACATTACGGTGATTCATTTTTATTTATTATAGATAATAACAAATTCATATTATACCTAGATAATAATAATATCACAGTAAATACAGAGTATAATAATAAAATTATATAATAAATCACATTAACATTACCACAGTAATGAAAACCAACATTTATAACTTAAAGTTTTTCTTTTATTCTTAAAAAAAGCTGTTGGATGTTACTCATTAAGCAATAAGACAATAACAGACAATATTAACTTATTTGCTTATGTACTATTGTACTTATTTCCTTATTTACTGATTTGCTTATGTACTTATTTACTTATTCACATATTTACTTATTTATTTTATTTATTTATTACTTTAACTTATTTACTTATGTACTTATTTACTATTTTATTTATTTACCTATTTAATTTTTTATTGACATACTTTTTTATTACCTACCTTATGATATATTTGATGCTATTTATGCTTTGATGATATTTGATAAAATAAACGAGTAGTAAATTATTGTTTTAGTGGTGGTAATATTGTTTTTTGTTTACTCGTTATCTTATTTACTTATTTGCTAGTGTACTTATGTACTAATGTACTTATTTACTTATTTCCTTATTTACTTATTAGCTTATGGACTTATATACTAATGAACTATTATACTTATGTACTTGTTTACTTATTTACTTATGTACTCGTTATCTTATTTACTTATGTCCTTATTTACTTATTTGCTTATGTACTTATGTACTAATGAACTAATATACTTATGTACTTATTTACTTGTTTACTTAAATCCTTATTTACTTATGTACAATTGTACTTATGTACTTATGTTATAATGAACTTATATACTTAAATCCTCATTTACTTATGTACTCGTTATCTTATTTACTTATTTGCTTATGTACTTATGTACTGATGTACTAATGAACTTATATACTTATGTACTTATTTACTTAAATCCTTATTTACTTATGTACTCGTTATCTTATTTACTTATTTCCTTATTGACTTATTTGCTTTATGTACAATTGTACTTATGTACTATTGTACTTATGTACTACTACACTTGTTTACTCGTTTACTCGTTATCTTTTTTACTTATTTGCTAGTGTACTTATGTACTAATGTACTTATTTACTTATTTCCTTATTTGCTTATGTACTTATGTACAAATGAACTAATATACTTATTTACTTAAATCCTTATTTACTTGTGTACTCGTTATCTTATTTACTTATTTCCTTATTGACTTATTTGCTTTATGTACAATTATACTGATGTACTATTGTACTTATGTAAGTACTTATGTTCTTATTTACTTTTGTACTTGTGTAGTATTGTACTTATGTACTATTGTACTTATGTACTATTGTACTTATGTACTTATGTACAATTGTACTTATGTACTATTGTACTTATTTCCTTATTTGCTTACGTACTTATTTACTTATTCGCATATTCACTTATTTATTTTATTTATTTCCTTATGTACTTTTGTACTTATATACTATTGTACTTATATACTATAATACTTATGTACTTATGAACTTATGTATTAATGTACTTATTTACTTATTTCCGTATTTACTTATTTCCTTATTTACTTATTTGCTCATGTACTTACTTATTCACATATTTACTAATTTATTTTATTTATTTATTAAACAACTCATTTACTTATGTACTTATTTACCATTTTATTTATTTACCTATTTACTTTTTTATAGACATAATTTTTATTACCTACCTTATTATCGTTTTGATGATAATTGATAAAATAAACGAGTAGTAAATTATTGTTTTAGAGGTGGTAATATTGTTTTTTTTTTTGCTGAATAAAAAGTTTGATTATTTAACAAATATATCAACAAAATTTAATTTAAATCAGACTTATTTACTTGTTTACTCGTTTACTCGTTATTTTATTAACTTATTTCCTTATTTGCTTATATACTTAAGTACTAATGAACTAATATACTTATGTACTTATTTACTTAAATCCTTATTTACTTATGTACTCGTTATCTTATTTACTTATTTCCTTATTGACTTATTTGCTTTATGTATGATATCGCGCAGGTTCTAAAAGATTCGTTCAATGTGATTTTATAATGTAGGTGGCGCGGCAAACTCGCGGGGTTCGCGCTGAGGTAAGCATAGGTGTAGAGGAAAAGGGATAGGTATATAGGAATCGCAACGAATGCGTAAAGGATGGGAACATGTCACTGTGCTATCCCTATTTATTATTATGCCTACTCACTTTGGCGTAAACATCCCCCCGGGCTTGACAGGATAAATCCTTCAAAGCCATTAAATTATTCAAAACAGCAATTATTATATTACTTTAATTTTAAATTATTAATTTTATTTTACTAAGTATACTTAATTAAATGATAATCTTTAGCGGACTGTATAATATTTTATAAATGTTTAGTTTATTGGCTAGGCAATTTAAAAACCTTTCCAATCGACCTCCGATAAATTCCGGATTTTGTCCTTACGTCTACGACGCGGACAATATTATCGTTCTTTCCGGGAAACGTACGCTCGACAATACCAATGGGCCAGTCCAATGGACTACTATTATCTGATTTCAGTAGGACAACAGTTCCCACTAGAATCGGTTCGCTATGAGTCAGCCATTTGCTACGCACTTGTAAAGAGTTTAGGTATTCAACCTTCCATCTTTTCCAAAACGACTGAACTACGTGATCAACTAACCGTTTCCGTTGGAGAAGAGTGATATTTTCGTTGGTCAAATCCTCGACAGGAAGAGATTTTAAAGGAGTCATAACGAGAAAGTGAGCTGGTGTCAGCGCCAGTGGCTCGGATGGGTCACTACTTAACACGGAAAGTGGACGCGAGTTTAAAATTGCCTCGATTTGAGCGAGTACCGTTATCATTTCTTCGAACGTCAACAGCTGATTTCCAACTACTTTAGTAAGATGATTTTTGACACTTTTAACATTACTCTCCGACATACCATTAAAGTGAGGACTGAGAGGCGGGTAAAATTTAATTTCAATCCGATTATCACGCGACACGTTAGCTAATTCGTCTTTGTAACTTTCCGATTCTAATAACTGATAAGTTGCATTAAGATTTGACTTCGCACCTACAAAATTTGTACCGTTATCAGAATACAGAACCGCCACGGGACCGCGCCGCGATATAAATCTCTTTAACGCATTTAAAAACGCTTCGGTACTGAGGTCTGATGCTAGCTCGAGGTGCACCGCTTTAGTTACAAGGCAAACAAACAAGCATAAATATGCCTTAATACTACGCACACCACGACGACGGTAAGGCACTATGTGTAACGGCCCAGCGTAATCCATGCCAGTATGACAAAACGCTTTAGTTTCTTGGACCCTACACGCCGGTAAGTCAGCCATGAAAGGCATAGTATTTTTTGGGTTAGCCTTGAAACAGACATTACATTGTTGCACTCGTTTTCGCACAATGTTACGAGCAGACAATATCCAAAACTTTTGTCTCAGTAAAGACATTAATAGTTGAGGACCAGTATGAAGGTATTTTCGATGATAATGATCAATAATAATATTTACTATATGATCATTTCGCGGTAATAAAATAGGATGTTGACTGTCAAAATTTAAGCTAGCATTGACCAGACGTCCACCTACTCTGAAAACACCGTCTTTTATAAAAGCATTAAGCTTTACGAAAGCAGGCGGTAGCTTCTTCCCTAACTGAGCACTTTTAATTTCGCTGGCAAAGTGTACCTTTTGTAAGTCCCGGATAACAAATTCTTCAGCTTGATCGTAGTGAGAAACTGCAAATTTTCTAGACAGTTTCTTAGCGAAACGAAGAACATAGATTGTTATCCGAAGCAACCTAGACCAAGAGGACACTCTAGCAGCAAGCTCATAAAAGAGGGGAGCTGTGGTCAGAGGGGTAACAGTCGTAGTAGCTAGAACATTAATCTTTACTTCCGGTATTTTGTCTATCATCACACTGGAATCAAAGCTACGCACAGGCCATTGGGCTACAGGCAATCTGACGAAAGGGGGCCCATTGAACCATAGAGGATGCTCGAGCAACTGAGCCGGAGTGAGTCCTCTGGAGAGGCAATCTGCGGGATTTTCTTTACCACTTATGTGATGGAAATGTCGCGAATCCAATTCATTATGAATTTTAGAAATTCTATTGGCGACAAAAGTCTGCCAGCGAGTAGGGCACGAGTGAATCCACGCAAGAGCCACCGTACTGTCCGTGAACGCGTGAACATGCGCTATTTGACAGCAATCACTATACGTGTCAATAACGATACGCATTAACTTTGCTAATACTAAATTAGCACATAACTCCATCCTAGCTAGAGTAATAACAGTTTTGGAAGGTGCAACTCTAGATTTTGCACAAACCAAATTAGTAACTACACGGCCTTCGCTAGGTATATATACATGTAAATATACTACACCTCCATAAGCACGCTCGGAAGCGTCGGCGAAGCCTACAACTGTAACGACGCAGTCACCCATTACACCTAAATGTCGCGATAATTTAATATTTTGAAATAATGGCAATTCCGATTCAATCCTTTGCCATAGCGATACGACATTTGGAGGGGGAATTTCATCCCATCCTACATTATCTTCCCATAAAGATTTAATTATTAACTTCGCTAATAAAGTTACCGGAGCCACGAAACCCAATAAATCCCACAATCGAGCAATAGTTGAGAGTATATTACGTTTAGTACACTCGCGCGCCTGTGCATTAACGCTAAACGTGAGCACATCTTCAGCCGGTAGCCAAAAAAGACCAAGTATTTTTAGGTAATTTTCAGGGCTGAACTCGACTGCCTCAGTAACACGATGAGACGCAGGTATGCTAGCCATCACTTCGGGCGAGTTACTTGAAAATTTTACTAGCTCAAACCCTCCAGTTGCGAACAAGTCGATTAGCTGATTAGAGATATCTACACCCTCACGGACGGATGAACAACTCGTAGCTAAATCGTCCATAAATATATCTTTCGCGGCAACTAAAGCAGCAGTCGGAAAACGCTCGCTCTCATCGGCGGCGAGTTGACGTATCGTACGAATAGCTAGGTACGTACTACAACACAAACCGAACGCTACGCGCGACATTTCAACTACCTTAATCGGTTCATTAATATCGAACCTATACAATAGCCTAAGGAATTTCGTGTCATTTTCATCAATTAAAACTCGCAAGTACATTTGACGGATGTCAGCACTTATCGCAACGGGTAACAACCGAAATTTTAAAATTATTTGAAATAAATCATTTTGTAAATTCGGACCGGTATATAATAAATCATTTAAAGATTTTCCTGAACTAGTACTATTGCTAGCATTTAATACTACTCGTAATTTGGTAGTACTATCTTGACGAACCACCGCGTGATGTGGTATTACATATTGACATTCAGACGTGCCTACCTCATCAATAGTACCGACAGGGTGCATGTAATCTTTCTGTAGGTATTCTATGAAAACGTTGTCATATTCTGCCTTTATTTTCGGATTTGATAACAATTTACGCTCCAATGATAAATACCTACGCTCAGCCGTGCGCATTGAATCTCCTAAAGCGGAGGGATCGCATTTAAAAGGCAGCGAAACAATATAACGCCCGTTCGGTTCGCGGCGAGTGGTGTCGCAATAATAATTTTCACAAACCTGTTCGTCTACAGTAAGGTAATTAGGTATATTAGGTACCTCTTCCAACTCAAAAAATCGATTGACGCATTTTTCCAGAGTTTCGTCTAAAGTACAATATGAACGAACGACATCGCATACAGGGTTAATGACCGGGGCTTGACCAATAATTACGTAGCCTAATAAGGTTTCTATCGCCACAGGTTCACCGGCAGCTCGAGATATTGAATTCGGGCCCAAAATTCGGGCAAATATTTCTGTCCCCAAAATGAGGTCAATATTCGCGGGAGTATAGTAATTACAATCTGCCATAGGTATATTATTTAAATAATCCAGGCGATCCGTGTCAATCTTCGCGGTAGGTAATTCATTGGTGATACGATTTACGACCACTGGTTGAATAGTAAACCTAACCGAATCATCGAAGCGAGACCTAATAGTTAGACAGGTAACTCCTTCCACGGGATTAATGACGTCACCTACACCCGATACATATTTAGTCTGCGGCTCATATATTTTTAAGTTTAAGCGTTTACAACATTCAGAAGTAATCAAATCTTTCTGAGACGCACTATCTACTAGAGCACGCAATACGAATATATTTCCTTCAATATCAACCGTGTGACATTGTGCAGTACCAAGCAAGACAGTGGAGGCATGAACCGAACTCGCGAGACTCGGAACGGCAGCGGCGCACTCGCCGACAGCACATAACGAAACGGCGCGCGGCGCGGAAGCGACCGTACCGGCTGAGTTCTCGACTCCGCCGCTGCGGATCGTCGCGGCAGGGCCGCACTCAGACGCGCGGGCTGCGCTCCCCGTTCCTACCGACCTCTCAACCAAATCGGTGATGTTACTACGCGACACGCCTTTTGGGAAATGCAACAAACTATGATGACTGCGATTACATTCGCTACATCGTTTGGGATCTTTACAATTAACGATTACATGTTTATTATTTAAACAATTTACACACAATTTGGTGTTTTTTACATATCTATAGCGATCATTGGGGATCATTGCCAAGAATTTGGGACATTGAGGTAACCTATAATGATCACTCTTCCCACAACACAAACAGTTATTGTGTTCTTGCAGATTAATAAATGTCTTGATATTAGAATGAGATGCGCGCGCTCCGGATCCTACCGACTGTAATGATGACGTATTATTTTTACGCGCCTGAGTACTGCCCGCTTTGTAACTTGTGGTTATGGTTTTCGAGACATTATGTGCACGTTGCAAAATGTGTGATTGATTTCTTATAAAATTAATGAATTCCGGACAACTTGTATTTGTATCATTGAATTTAATCTCAAAGGATTTAACTGTTTCTAACCCTACTTTTTTACATCCAATATGAATGAAAAAGAAGTCTTCTAAGCTATTTAATTTTAATTGTTTTAAAGCTGAATATAGTGATGAAAATTTATCAATAAATTCCTCCAATTGTGAAGGAGAATTTTCATCCACATTTTTCAAATTTAACAACTTGTCTAAGTACGAAGCGGCCAGTAATCTTTTATCGTTGTATTTAGTCAACAAAGCATTCCACATAATACTATAATTTTCGGCATTGGGTAAAATACCTTGACAAACACTAAGAGCTTTGCCTTTTAATTTACCAGTTAGGTACTGAATACGTTCACTGTCAGTAAGGTCCGGGTTATCGTGAATAACCGATTTAAAAGTTTCGTAGAAAATAGGCCACGACTCATAATCACCATCAAATGTACAAAGTTCCAAGCGCGGTAATTTTATTGACCGTTTTTCGCATTTAATTACGGAACCCTGCTTATCGCGACTATTATTATCAGTCATTTGCGACAATTGATGAGATTTATATTTAATCTTAGTATACAGCTGCTCGAATGCAATAACCGAACTGTACGTAGGTACCGGGCCCTCCGATGTAGACAATTGAAAATTATTTCTTTCTTCAATGGCACTCATAAAATCATTACGCAATATATCGATCGTAAAACTATCCGCCAAGAAATCTTCAATTTTATTCGGATCATTATTTATTTGCGATATTGAATCGTAAATTGTTTGAGCCCGACCAAACAAAGCTGTTAACTTATTTTGCAATTTTTTCAAACCGCGTTCGTCGGAAATTGACGGTGGTGGATTGGAAGGCATTATGAACAAAAATGGCTACCTAATTTTTATACAAATAAACTAATCACAACTAATCTTTATTAATTCGCGGTCGTAAGGACCAATATGATATCGCGCAGGTTCTAAAAGATTCGTTCAATGTGATTTTATAATGTAGGTGGCGCGGCAAACTCGCGGGGTTCGCGCTGAGGTAAGCATAGGTGTAGAGGAAAAGGGATAGGTATATAGGAATCGCAACGAATGCGTAAAGGATGGGAACATGTCACTGTGCTATCCCTATTTATTATTGTGCCTACTCACTTTGGCGTAAACAATGTACAATTGTACTTATGTACTGTACATATGTACTTATGTACTACTACACTTGTTTACTCGTTTGCTCGTTATCTTATTTACTTTTTTGCTAGTGTACTTATGTACTAATGTACTTATTTACATATTAACTAATGAACTAATTTACTTATGTACTTATTTACTTATTTACTTAAATCCTTATTTACTTTTGTACTCGTTATCTTATTTACTTATTTGCTTATGTACTTATGTTCTAATGAACTAATATACTTATGTACTTATTTACTTATTAACTTAAATCGTTATTTACTTATGTACAATTGTACTTATGTACTACTACACTTGTTTACTCGTTTTACTCGTTATCTTATTTACTTATTTGCTAGTGTACTTATGTACTTCTGTACTAATGTACTTATTTACATATTTACTTATTTCCTTATTTACTTATTACCTTATTTACTTATTTGCTTATGTACTTATATACTTATTTACTTAAATCCTTATTTACTTATGTACTCGTGATCTTATTTACTTATTTCCTTATTGACTTATTTGCTTTAAGTACAATTGTACTTATGTACTATAGTACTTATGTTCTTATTTACTTTTGTACTTGTGTTGTATTGTACTTATGTACTAGTGTACTTATGTACTTATGTACTATTGTATTTATGTACTAATGAACTTATGTACTATTGTACTTATGTACTATTGTACTTATTCCCTTGTACTTATTTCCTTATTTACTGATTTGCTTATGTACTTATTTACTTATTCACATATTCACTAATTTATTTTATTTATTTTTTTATTTCCTTATGTACATTTGTACTTTTGTACTTATGTACTATTGTACTTATGTACTAATGAACTTATGTATTAATGTACTTATTTACTTATTTCCGTATTTACTTATTTACTTATTTCTATATATTATGTTATATATATTTATATATTCTATATATATTAATATATATGCTAAGTCGTCGAAGTACTTTGTTAGCGCGATATAGAATCTTGTTGCGCCATCTATCCACGGATAGCAGAAGTTTTGATAGATGTCACTACAAATCATTCACAAACTTGAAACAGTTTGTTTCAAAGGATATGTAATTATTCAAACATCTTAATACACTTTATCCAGAACTAGCGGTGCCCCATTGCCTGTTACTGGGATAAAAAGATCCTAGGTCTATTTCCAAGAATCAAGCTACCTTTCTACCAATTAATATCAAAAACGGTAGCAAAAGTCTCTGCCTCTAAAGAACATCTTTTAATTGAATTAAAATAGTATCTAGATAAACAAAAATATAAAAAAGACTAGCTGATTCCCGCGGTTTCACCAGCGTTCCCTTTATACATTTGTTTTTCCGTCAAACATTTTGTTTCATACAAACCTTCTCCTTACAATAACAATTTGGTGCAGTCGTTTGGAAGTTATGCAAGCACAAACATTACGGTGATTCATTTTTATTTATTATAGATAATAACAAATTCATATTATACCTAGATAATAATAATATCACAGTAAATACAGAGTATAATAATAAAATTATATAATAAATCACATTAACATTACCACAGTAATGAAAACCAACATTTATAACTTAAAGTTTTTCTTTTATTCTTAGGTACTCCAATTATAAATGTCAAGGGAGTTAATCAACCTAGAAACTATCCATCAAAACGTCTATTTGAATAATTTGTGAAGCAAGTTTCAAATAGCCTTGAATTTTACTATATTTATAATGAGAACAGTTATGTACTTTATAGTGGTGTATCTACTCTTATAGTATGTCAGACGTCAAAGCCATTTATTCAGTTTAGACCCTAGGAGGGCACTTATGAAGGTCATACTTACTGAAGTTACCACCGGTTCGGAAATCAGCCTTCAACTGAAAAGAACCAGCAAGAAACTCAGCAAGATTACATTTTTTATAATCTGACTATTGGCAATATTTTTTTAAAAACAGCAAAATGTACAATACAATAGGTATACGTCACATAACCTTACCGTTTTTTTGTAAATACGTGATTGTTCTCATGTGGAAGCGCACTCGTCATTGGAGGTAGTTTTATCACAAAGGCGTGTACTTACAAAAAAAAAACCAAAACACAACCACTAAGCGAGTGAAACCGCGGGCTAGAAGATACTGATAAAAGTTGACGTTAAGTTCGCAGCCTTTGATGGAAAAAACGATAACGACTTGGTCCTAGGTTTAGTATAAGAGAAGAATAAGGCGGTATGGTTATAAATCACTCCATATCTATTTTGTGAGATAAAATTGTGAAAAGAAATCATCTGCCGAGTGAATGGACATAAAAACGATTTGGTATCGAATAGAGAGTTTTAGAGGTGGTAATATTGTTTTTTTTTTGCTAGTGTACTTATGTACTAATGTACTTATTTACATATTTACTAATTTCCTTATTTGCTTATGTACTTATGTCTTTATGTACTTATGTACTAATGAACTAATATACTTATGTACTTATTTACTTGTTTACTTATTTACTTAAATCCTTATTTACTTATGTACTCGTTATCTTATTTACTTATTTCCTTATTGACTGATTTGCTTTATGTACAATTGTACTTATGTACTATTGTACTTATGTACAATTGTACTTAAGTACTATTGTACTTATGTACTATTGTACTTATGTAATATTGTACTTATGTACTATTGTACTTATGTACTATTACACTTGTTTTCTCGTTTACTCGTTATCTTATTTACTTATTTGCTAGTGTACTTATGTACTAATGTGCTTATGTTCCAATGTACTTATTTACATATTTACTAATTTCCTTATTTACTTATTACCTTATTTACTTATTTGCTTATGTACTTATATACTTATTTACTTGTTTACTTATTTACTTAAATCCTTATTTACTTATGTTTTCGTTATCTTATTTACTTATTTCCTTATTGACTTGTTTGGTTTATGTACAATTGTACTTATGTACTATAGTACATATGTACTATTGTACTTATGTTCTTATTTACTTTTGTACTTGTGTAGTATTGTACTTATGTACTATTGTACTTATGTACTTATGTACTTATGTACTATTGTACTTATGTACTAATGAACTTATGTACTATTACACTTGTTTTCTCGTTTACTCGTTATCTTATTTACTTATTTGCTAGTGTACTTATGTACTTATGTACTAATGTGCTTATGTTCCAATGTACTTATTTACATATTTACTAATTTCCTTATTTACTTATTAGCTTATTTACTTATTTGCTTATGTACTTATATACTTATTTACTTGTTTACTTATTTACTTAAATCCATATTTACTTATGTTTTCGTTATCTTATTTACTTATTTCCTTATTGACTTATTTGCTTTATGTACAATTGTACTTATGTACTAAAGTACATATGTACTATTGTACTTATGTTCTTATTTACTTTTGTACTTGTTTAGTGTTGTACTTATGTACTATTGTACTTATGTACTATTGTACTTATGTACTAATGAACTTATGTACTATTACACTTGTTTTCTCGTTTACTCGTTATCTTATTTACTTATTTGCTAGTGTACTTATGTACTTATGTACTAATGTGCTTATGTTCCAATGTACTTATTTACATATTTACTAATTTCCTTATTTACTTATTAGCTTATTTACTTATTTGCTTATGTACTTATATACTTATTTACTTGTTTACTTATTTACTTAAATCCATATTTACTTATGTTTTCGTTATCTTATTTACTTATTTCCTTATTGACTTATTTTCTTTATGTACAATTGTACTTATGTACTAAAGTACATATGTACTATTGTACTTATGTTCTTATTTACTTTTGTACTTGTTTAGTGTTGTACTTATGTACTATTGTACTTATGTACTATTGTACTTATGTACTAATGAACTTATGTACTATTGTACTTATGTACTATTGTACTTATTTCCTTATTTACTAATTTGCTTATGTACTTATTTACTTATTCACATATTCACTTATTTATTTTATTTATTTCCTTATGTACTTTTGTACTTTTATTCTATTGTACTTATATACTATTATACTTATGTACTAATAAACTTATGTATTAATGTACTTATTTACTTATTTCCGTATTTACTTATTTGCTTATGTACTATTGTACTTATTTCCTTATTTACTGATTTACTTATTTGCTTCTGTACTTATTCACATGTTCACTTATTTATTTTATTTATTTATTTCTTTATGTACTTTTGTTCTTATGTACTATATAGTACATATATACTATTGTACTTATGTACTAATGAACTTATGTATTTATGTACTTATTTCCGTATTTACTTATTTGCTTATGTACTATTGTACTTTTTTCCTTATTTACTGATTTGCTTATGTACTTATTTACTTATTCACATATTTACTTTTTTATTTTATTTATTTATTTATTAACTTATTTACTTATGTACTTATTTACTATTTTATTTATTTACCTATTTACTTTTTTATTGACATACTTTTTTATTACCTACCTTATTATCGTTTTGATGATATTTGATATAGTACATATATACTATTGTACTTATGTACTATTGTACTTATGTACTTATGTACTATTGTACTTATGTACTAATGAACTTATGTACTATTACACTTGTTTTCTCGTTTACTCGTTATCTTATTTACTTATTTGCTAGTGTACTTATGTACTAATGTGCTTATGTTCCAATGTACTTATTTACATATTTACTAATTTCCTTATTTACTTATTAGCTTATTTACTTATTTGCTTATGTACTTATATACTTATTTACTTGTTTACTTATTTACTTAAATCCATATTTACTTATGTTTTCGTTATCTTATTTACTTATTTCCTTATTGACTTATTTGCTTTATGTACAATTGTACTTATGTACTATAGTACATATGTACTATTGTACTTATGTACTATTGTACTTATGTACTTATGTACTATTGTACTTATGTACTAATGAACTTATGTACTATTACACTTGTTTTCTCGTTTACTCGTTATCTTATTTACTTATTTGCTAGTGTACTTATGTACTAATGTGCTTATGTTCCAATGTACTTATTTACATATTTACTAATTTCCTTATTTACTTATTAGCTTATTTACTTATTTGCTTATGTACTTATATACTTATTTACTTGTTTACTTATTTACTTAAATCCATATTTACTTATGTTTTCGTTATCTTATTTACTTATTTCCTTATTGACTTATTTGCTTTATGTACAATTGTACTTATGTACTATAGTACATATGTACTATTGTACTTATGTTCTTATTTACTTTTGTACTTGTTTAGTATTGTACTTATGTACTATTGTACTTATGTATTTAAGTACTATTGTACTTATGTACTAATGAACTTATGTACTATTGTACTTATGTACTATTGTACTTATTTCCTTATTTACTAATTTGCTTATGTACTTATTTACTTATTCACATATTCACTTATTTATTTTATTTATTTCCTTATGTACTTTTGTACTTTTATTCTATTGTACTTATATACTATTATACTTATGTACTAATGAACTTATGTATTAATGTACTTATTTACTTATTTCCGTATTTACTTATTTGCTTATGTACTATTGTACTTATTTCCTTATTTACTGATTTACTTATTTGCTTATGTACTTATTCACATGTTCACTTATTTATTTTATTTATTTATTTCTTTATGTACTTTTGTTCTTATGTACTATATAGTACATATATACTATTGTACTTATGTACTAATGAACTTATGTATTTATGTACTTATTTACTTATTTCCGTATTTACTTATTTGCTTATGTACTATTGTTCTTTTTTCCTTATTTACTGATTTGCTTATGTACTTATTTACTTATTCACATATTTACTAATTTATTTTATTTATTTATTTATTAACTTATTTACTTATGTACTTATTTACTATTTTATTTATTTACCTTTTAAGTAAATAAGATAACGAGTAAACGAGTAAACAAGTGTAGTAGTACATAATAATAATAATAATTATAACGTTTATTGAGCAGATAAGATACATAAGTACAATAGTACATAAGTACAATAGTACAAAAGTACAATTGTTCATAAAGCAAATAAGTCAATAAGGAAATAAGTAAATAAGATAACGAGTACATAAGTAAATAAGAATTTAAGTAAATAAGTAAATAAGTACATAAGTATATTAGTTCATTAGTACATAAGTACATAAGCAAATAAGGAAATAAGTAAATAAGATAAGGAGTACAAAAAAAAAAAACAATATTACCACCTCTAAAACAATAATTTACTACTCGTTTATTTTATCAAATATCATCAAAACGATAATAAGGTAGGTAATAAAAAAGTATGTCCATAAAAAAGTAAATAGGTAAATAAATAAAATAGTAAATAAGTACAAAAGTAAATAAGTTAATAAATAAATAAATAAAATAAAGAAGTAAATATATGAATAAGTACATAAGTACATAAGCAAATCAGTAAATAAGGAAATAAGTACAATAGTACATAAGCAAATAAGTAAATACGGAAATAAGTAGATAAGTACATTAATACATAAGTTCCTTAGTACATAAGTACAATAGTATATAAGTACAATAGTACAAAAGTACATAAGGAAATAAATTAATAAAATAAATAAGTGAACATGTGAATAAGTACATAAGCAAATAAGTAAATCAGTAAATAAGGAAATAAGTACAATAGTACATAAGTACAATAGTACATAAGCAAATAAGTACTTTAATACATAAGCTCATTAGTACATAAGTACAATAGTACATAAGTACATAAGTATAATAGTACATAAGTACAATACTACACTAGTACAAAAGTAAATAAGAACATAAGTACAAGTCAATAAGGAAATAAGTAAATAAGATAACGAGTACATAAGTAAATAAGGATTTAAGTAAATAAGCGTGTACTTATTCATTTATAAAATCATTTCAGTTTATAAAAAAGTAAATAAATAAAATAGTAAATAAGTACATAAGTAAATAAGTTGATTAATAAATAAATAAAATAAATTAGTAAATATGTGAATAAGTAAATAAGTACATAAGTACATAAGCAAATCAGTAAATAAGGAAATAAGTACAATAGTACATAAGCAAATAAGTAAATACGGAAATAAGTAAATAAGTACATTAATACATAAGTTCATTAGTACATAAGTATAATAGTATATAAGTACAATAGAATAAAAGTACAAAAGTACATAAGGAAATAAATAAAATAAATAAGTGAATATGTGAATAAGTAAATAAGTACATAAGCAAATTAGTAAATAAGGAAATAAGTACAATAGTACATAAGTACAATAGTACATAAGTACAATAGTACATAAGTACAATAGTACATAAGTTCATTAGTACATAAGTACAATAGTACATAAGTACATATGTACTATAGTACATAAGTACAATTGTACATAAAGCAAATAAGTCGATAAGGAAATAAGTAAATAAGATAACGAAAACATAAGTAAATAAGGATTTAAGTAAACAAGTAAATAAGAATATAAGTACATAAGCAAATAAGTAAATAAGGTAATAAGAAAATTAGTAAATATGTAAATAAGTACATTGGAACGTAAGCATATTAGTACATAAGTACATAAGTACACTAGCAAATAAGTAAATAAGATAACGAGTAAACGAGAAAACAAGTGTAATAGTACATAAGTACAATAGTACATAAGTACAATATTACATAAGTACAATAGTACATAAGTACAATAGTACTTAAGTACAATTGTACATAAGTACAATAGTACATAAGTACAATTGTACATAAAGCAAATAAGTCAATAAGGAAATAAGTAAATAAGATAACGAGTACATAAGTAAATAAGGATTTAAGTAAATAAGTAATTAAGTATATAAGTACATAAGCAAATAAGTAAATAAGGTAATAAGTAAATAAGGAAATTAGTAAATATGTAAATAAGTACATTGGAACATAAGCACATTAGTACATAAGTACATAAGTACACTAGCAAATAAGTAAATAAGATAACGAGTAAACGAGAAAACAAGTGTAATAGTACATAAGTACAATAGTACATAAGTACAATATTACATAAGTACAATAGTACATAAGTACAATAGTACTTAAGTACAATTGTACATAAGTACAATAGTACATAAGTACAATTGTACATAAAGCAAATAAGTCAATAAGGAAATAAGTAAATAAGATAACGAGTACATAAGTAAATAAGGATTTAAGTAAATAAGTATATAAGTTCATT
Organism: Tetheella fluctuosa; assembly: GCA_951216915.1. NCBI lineage: Eukaryota > Metazoa > Arthropoda > Insecta > Lepidoptera > Drepanidae > Tetheella > Tetheella fluctuosa. Next base: position 9,764,904 of record OX578229.1, on the reverse strand, counting down.
AGTACATAAGTACATAAGCAAATAAGGAAATAAGTAAATAAGATAACGAGTACATAAGTAAATAAGGATGTAAGTAAATAAGTAAACAAGTAAATAAGTACATAAGTATATTAGTTCATTAGTACATAAGTACATAAAGACATAAGTACATAAGCAAATAAGGAAATTAGTAAATATGTAAATAAGTATATTAGTACATAAGTACACTAGCAAAAAAAAAACAATATTACCACCTCTAAAACTCTCTATTCGATACCAAATCGTTTTTATGTCCATTCACTCGGCAGATGATTTCTTTTCACAATTTTATCTCACAAAATAGATATGGAGTGATTTATAACCATACCGCCTTATTCTTCTCTTATACTCAACCTAGGACCAAGTCGTTATCGTTTTTTCCATCAAAGGCTGCGAACTTAACGTTAAATTTTATCAGTATCTTCTAGCCCGCGGTTTCACTCGCTTAGTGGTTGTGTTTTGTTTTTTTTTTTGTAAGTACACGCCTTTGTGATAAAACTACCTCCAATGACGAGTGCGCTTCCACATGAGAACAATCACGTATTTACAAAAAAACGGTAAGGTTATGTGACGTATACCTATTGTATTGTACATTTTGCTGTTTTTAAAAAAATATTGCCAATAGTCAGATTATAAAAAATGTAATCTTAATAAGTAAATAAGCTAATAAGTAAATAAGGAAATTAGTAAATATGTAAATAAGTACATTGGAACATAAGCACATTAGTACATAAGTACATAAGTACATAAGCAAATAAGTAAATAAGGAAATAAGTAAATATGTAAATTTTAAGTACTTTAGTAATTAGTACATAAGTACACTAGCAAATAAGTAAATAAGATAACGAGTAAACGAGTAAGCAAGTGTAGTAGTACATAAGTACAATAGTACATAAGTGCAATTGTACATAAAGCAAATAAGTCAATAAGGAAATAAGTAAATAAGATAACGAGTACATAAGTAAATAAGGATTTAAGTAAATAAGTTTAAACGTACATAAGCAAATAAGTAAATAAGGTAATAAGTAAATAAGGAAATAAGTAAATATGTACTTATTTACTTACATAGTACATAAGTACAATAGTATATAAGTACAATAGTACATAAGTACATAAGTACAATAGTACATAAGTACAATACTACACAAGTACAAAAGTAAATAAGTACATAAGTACTATAGTACATAAGTACAATTGTACATAAAGCAAATAAGTCAATAAGGAAATAAGTAAATAAGATAACGAGTACAGTAAATAAGGATTTAAATAAATAAGCAAACAAGTATATAAGCACATAAGCAAATAAGTAAATAAGGTAATAAGTAAATAAGGAAATAAGTAAATATGTAAATAAGTACATTAGTACAGAAGTCCATTAGTACATAAGTACACTAGCAAATAAGTAAATAAGATAACGAGTAAACGAGTAAACAAGTGTAGTAGTACATAAGTACAATAGTACATAAGTACAATAGTACATAAGTACATAAGTCAATAAGGAAATAAGTAAATAAGATAACGAGTACATAAGTAAATAAATACATAAGTAAATAAGTAAATTAGTAAATATGTAAATAAGTACATTAGTACATAAGTACACTAGCAAATAAGTAAATAAGATAACGAGTAAACGAGTAAACAAGTGTAGTAGTACATAAGTACATAAGTACAATAGTACATAAGTACAATTGTATATTATATTGTAATATTGTACTTATGTACTATTGTACTTATGTACTATTACACTTGTTTTCTCGTTTACTCGTTATCTTATTTACTTATTTGCTAGTGTACTTATGTACTTATTTACTAATGTACTTATGTTCCAATGTACTTATTTACATATTTACTTATTACCTTATTTACTTATTTGCTTATGTACTTATTTCCTTATTTACTTAAATCCTTATTTACTTATGTTTTCGTCATCTTAGTTACTTATTTCCTTATTGACTTATTTGCTTTATGTACAATTGTACTAATGTACTTATGTACTACTACACTCGTTTACTCGTTATCTTATTTACTTATTTGCTAGTGTACTTATGTACTAATGTACTTATTTACATATTTACTAATTTACTTATTTGCTTATGTACTAATGTACTTATTTACTTGTTTACTTATTTACTTAAATCCTTATTTACTTATGTACTCGTTATCTTATTTACTTATGTACTTATGTACTATTGTACTTATGTACTATTGTACTTATGTACTATTGTACTTATGTACTATTGTACTTATGTACTATTGTACTTATGTACTATTGTACTTATGTACTATTGTACTTATGTACTACTACACTTGTTTACTCGTTTACTCGTTATCTTATTTACTTATTTGCTAGTGTACTTATGTACTTACGGACTTCTGTACTAATGTACTTATTTACATTTTTACTTATTTCCTTATTTACTTATTTCCTTATTTACTTATTACCTTATTTACTTATTTGCTTATGTACTTATATACTTATTTACTTGTTTACTTATTTACTTAAATCCTTATTTACTTAAGTACTCGTTATCTTATTTACTTATTTCCTTATTGACTTATTTGCTTTATGTACAATTGTACTTATGTGCTATAGTACTTATGTTCTTATTTACTTTTGTACTTGTGTAGTATTGTACTTATGTACTATTGTACTTATGTACTTATGTACTATTGTACTAATGAACTTATGTACTATTGTACTTATGTACTAATGAGCTTATGTATTAAAGTACTTTTTTGCTTATGTACTATTGTACTTATGTACTATTGTACTTATTTCCTTATTTACTGATTTACTTATTTGCTTATGTACTTATTCACATGTTCACTTATTTATTTTATTTATTTATTTCCTTATGTACTTTTGTTCTTATGTACTATTGTACTTATATACTATTGTACTTATGTACTAATGAACTTATGTATTTATGTACTTATTTACTTATTTCCGTATTTACTTATTTGCTTATGTACTATTGTTTTATTTCCTTATATACTGATTTGCTTATGTACTTATGTACTTATTTACTTATTCACATATTTAGTTTTTTATTTTATTTATTTATTTATTAACTTATTTACTTATGTACTTATTTACTATTTTATTTATTTACCTATTTACTTTTTTATTGACATACTTTTTTATTACCTACCTTATTATCGTTTTGATGATATTTGATAAAATAAACGAGTAGTAAATTATTGTTTTAGAGGTGGTAATATTGTTTTTTTTTGTACTCCTTATCTTATTTACTTATTTCCTTATTTGCTTATGTACTTATGTACCAATGAACTAATATACTTATGTACTTATTTACTTATTTACTTAAATCCTTATTTACTTATGTAGTCGTTATCTTATTTACTTATTTCCTTATTGACTTATTTGCTTTATGTACAATTGTACTTATGTACTACTACACTTGTTTACTCGTTTACTCGTTATCTTATTTACTTATTTGCTAGTGTACTTATGTACTTATGTGCTAATGTACTTATTTACATATTTACTTATTTCCTTATTTACTTATTACCTTATTTACTTATTTGCTTATGTACTTAAGTACTTATATACTTATATACTTTTTTACTTGTTTACTTATTAACTTAAATCCTTATTTACTTCGGTTCGGAAATCAGCCTTCAACTGAAAAGAACCGGCAAGAAACTCAGCAAGATTACGTTTTTATTAATCTGACTATTGGCTATATTTTTTTAAAAACAGCAAAATGTACAATACAATAGGTATACGTCACATAACCTTACCGTTTTTTTGTAAATACGTCATTGTTCTCATGTGGAAGCGCACTCGTAATTGGAGGTAGTTTTATCACAAAGGCGTGTACTTACAAAAAAAAATCAAACCAAAACACAACCACTAAGCGAGTGAAACCGCGGGCTAGAAGATACTGATAAAAGTTAACGTTAAGTTCGCAGCCTTTGATGGAAAAAACGATAACGACTTGGTCCTAGGTTTAGTATAAGAGAAGAAAAAGGCGGTATGGTTATAAATCACTCCATATCTATTTTGTGAGATAAAATTGTGAAAAGAAATCATCTGCCGAGTGAATGGACATAAAAACGATTTGGTATCGAATACTTCTGATTTTGAAGAATATGTTTTTAGTAAGATGTTGATTTAGGTTAAAAAAAATACAAAATTATACCCATGATGATCTCAAAAATTTTAACGATTAACTACAAAGTGATTATAAAAACATTAGTTAAACCAAATCCTAGTTTAAATTTTAAACAAAAATCTAGCACAATTTAATCTTCCTCTTGTATTCTAGTTTTGACTCAAAAAAAAAAATGTCCTAGTTATTCCATAGTTCCATAGTATTTAACAACAATTATTAAACCCATGTGAATTTTTCTCACCATCTTCGGCCCCAATATTACATTTACTACTTACTTGAGAAACAAAAACTGATTTGAGTACTGATTTTATAAGCCAATTAATATTTTAAAATGTTGCACAAGACAAATTAACCTATATTATCTCCTTTTCAAGATTCATTTTATAGGACTCTAGGGTACTATCCTATGGAATTAAAACTGAAATAGAGTCGACAAAGTGCGTGCTAGGGTTGGGTTCAGTGACCTAGATTCTTTGATACTACAGTATCAGGATACATTGAGCATAATGACTGATGAAGTGAATTAGCCATTGAAGACCTGGCAAGTACCGGCAGACTTTGTTCTTTGCGTTCAAATTTTATCTCATAGTTCGCCTCATTACTAAAGTGGGGTCACGGACAGGATGAATTTAGTGCAATGACCTTTATGCTTACGTCTATGACGTTGGCAGATATTGCATCTGTGCGAGCGCGACGTCATGTCTCATTGTTATACAGGGTAATTTTTTACTCATTGGCAATACTTGCAGGGGTGGAAGTACTCATCAATATGAACAGCTTACACTATGGGACCAATTCAGATATCGTGTAAAATAAAACAGTTGCTTCATACATTTTGGTCGATTGAACTTTTGTATTGAACAGCTGATATATTTTCGTGATTTCACAGTTAGTCCCATAATATAAGTTGTTCATATTGATATCTCCACCCGTGCAAGTATAGACAACGACTAAAAAGTCTTTAACCAGTAAATTATTTGGAATGTTGATAGCTTTTTAATTTAATGAAACTCCTGTCCATTCTAATAGCGATACCCAAAGCGCGGTAGAGAATATAACAAAGGATCTTGATTTTCGAAACAATTGGAATACCGTAAGGAACGAAATACCGGAATCGGAAAAGGTCAGTGATACGAAATTCCCAACCATTTCATGTACAGAAAGCTAAATTGGAAAAACAGTGGAATTTTAGTCCGTAAATAGAAACGCTGACTTTGTCGCTGTATATTACCCTTTCGACATTTATTTTTGGGAATCAATCACTAAGCGCCCACTGGTAAGTTTCAGTAGCTGCACTTAAGAGCTAGTCCCATTTTCTAAGTTTATGTTATACACTTGGTATAAGTTTATTTTGATAAAAAGCTTTGGAAAAATCGTCACTTATTTTAGGAGCAACTTAAATATTTACCTATGTCAAAAAGCAACTTAATCAAAAAGATCCTCAAAAATATTTTTATAAAATATACCTTTGTATGATTGTTTTGGCTCTAATAGAGATAATTATTATAATTATTAAGTTATTAAATATAAATTGCGTTTCAGTATTTGCCCTAATCATGTAAAAATATAAGATACAATCCGCCAGCCTGCTGAGAATCTTGCCCATTAGTAGCAGCGGCAGCCTCGAGGGAATTTTCGATATATTATATAGATTATATATTTTTTTTCTTTTGTCAGTATAATCTTTTTATGTAAGTAATTTTCATTAGGAACAATAGGTACATCAGTACATCATAAAAGCACTTAATAAAGCGACCGAAAACTTCAGGCAATTACGATAGACGTTATGCGGTCAAGACGTTTATAAATAATTACACAAGTCTTCAGACTTCACTCGAAATTAATCGATAACTTATTTTATGACATTATTCTGGTATGATAGCTGATCTATAAATAAATGTCTATTTATCGGTTATGAAATATTATTTGCATGAAATATTACATAATTTTTTTACTATTTTTAAATTGATAATGGTAAGTGATAATGTGGCCGAAAGTGGTAAGCATACGATGCCTAGAAGGAACTAGCTCTCAAATGGAGCATACTAGTTGATACTAGTAGGTGCTTGGTAAGACATTGAGGGTGGCCAGCCTACCACCGTGTAATGGTTTCCTCACGATGGTTTCCTTCACCGAATACTCAAGCTCTTTGTAAAATTTAAACCCACAACTTTTTTTACGGCATTTGTCGTAACTACCTCCTCTACTCAGCTAAGCAATTTTTTTTTTTCGTTTGACCGTTCTCGATCCTATATTGAAGTGCGAATATTGTACTTTTTGCGACCACCGCATGAAACTGCCATCCTGTAATAACCCAACAGAACAGAATCGCTAGGAAAATATTTCTCTAACCTTAAATACCATAATATTTTTTCATTTTTTCACGTCAATACCCAAGTCTGTCACGTTTACGGAGGCCGAGATAGATCAATGACTATTTCACGAAAAAACGTCACACCCTCAGGTCGTGCCTCACCCGTTTCTCATATCAAAAACTGAACATAAAACCCATATCGGGGGAGAAATACGAGCGCTAGATTCCGTTAACAAAAAGCCTTTCGAACCCTGCCCCCGCTGACATTGAATTTTGTGAAGACCGCGATATTGTGAGGGTATAATAGACCCAATCTGTTGTCAGTGTGGCCGGTGGGCGGCGAACGCGTGACGAATACAAATATGTAGCACTACCGTCACCCAGCCGTTACAGGGTTGAAGAAAGGACAAATTTTGATGTCGACCTACCTGTGACCCGATTGTGTCAGAAACTGCGCCGGCAGCGCGGGGTTGAATAACTTTTTATAATGCGGGAAGTGTGGCATAGTATGTTTTGAATGCCTTTGTGATATTAATTTTAAACGTTGTTATACGCTTGAGGGTTCTTTTATCGCTGTACAATACCATCTTACTATTCTTATAAATGTGAAAGTTTGCGTGTAGTTTGTATGTATGTTTGTTATTCAATCCCAGTTGAACGGATTGGACGAAAAACAAAATAAATTGTAACTGCTTTTTTTATAATAGTGCGGCACCAATATATTTTTCATGGAAATAAAAATCACTATAGTTTTTCAATACAATTAATTCAATACCCTTTTATGTGACCACTACCTATATTTTTTCCACGAAATTGAAATCTGACCTAAATCCAAAAATATTTTTCTATTTCCCCGTACACGTTAAAAATATTATCAAACGAAACGGTCAGACAACCATATTGAATTTACCTCAGAGTTTCAATCTGTACCATTTCAATTTTCGTCTTTGGCCTCCATCCAGTCGCGTCACTTAGTTCTAAACTTAAACAACTTTGCGAAGTTACGAATAGTTAGCGAAGTTCCGAATACCCGGCCCTTAACTTGAGGCTTGTGTTTAGAACCGTGATATTATTTTGTTGTAACAATTAGCTTTATTTTTAGACTTCTTATTTGAAGTATAAAGTGAATACTGTTGGGTGGTTAATCACCAAAATGCATCTCTTATCTCTCTGTGTGGTTTGCATCGAAGTATTTGCTGCGTACCTCTCGATATCGATAATTCACCTAGTTGATGGTCTACCTTCACTAGTGGGGTGATCGCTTACTTTGTATGTAACACCCTATTGCACGCCTCATAAAAAAAAAACAATTTTATTTCGCTATTTAAAATAAAACTGAAAAAAATAATACGTGGCCACAATAACTCTCCAAAAAATTGACGTATTGAGACCGGGTTTCGTTTATTATCTTCAGAATAACATCAACAAGTTACCTTTTTCATATCAATAAGTACCCGTAGTTTATTAATAAAATGGTATTTTTTTTATAAAAAAAAGTTCAGTTCACATTTACAAATAACACATGTTTTTTTTTAAGAGGCCTGGATTTTCCAAACAAATTATAAATTTTACTAGGGATAGTATAAGTTCTTCTAGTCTTTGTTTGCTTACCACCTTCGGCCACATCATCACTTACCATAGTTAGATTGTGGCCAAACACAAGCCTATACAAAGTAAAAAAAAGATGGAGAAAATACAAAAAATCAATGTCAAACCCATTTATTTATTTAGGCTCTAGGCTATTTAGACACTTCTGATGGTCAGCTACTGAAATAACTACCAGAACTGTTGCTAATTTCAGCTCTAAATTGAGAAGATCTTTACATATTTTTTTAAGAACTATCAAAGAAAAATAGAAAAGTGTATTTTATGATAGAAAAACGTTATTTTCTCACATTAATATTCTGTTCTGAATCAATGATGTTATAAAGCTTGTAATATAATAAATATCCCGAGACATCCCTCACACACGGCCATCTGATACCGATGAGAAATATAAGAGGTGACAGGTTAGGCAGTATGTGGTGATTTGGTGTAAAGTGATAGTGGGCAACTGGTACTACCTGCACTACCTACCACCGTGCATTTTCTAAAATTATTTTGGGTACCTACATTAAAATTCTTTCTTGTTTAATCGTGAAGCCACGGGTGAAAGCAAATGAAAATTCTTTTTAGGGTTCCGTTCCCAAAGGGTAAAAATGGGACCCTAATACTAAGATTTCGCTGTCTGTCCGTCCGTCTGTCTGTCACCAGGCTGTATCTCAAGAACCGCCATAGCTAGACAGTTGAAATTTTCACAAATTATGTATTTCTGTTGCCACTATAACAACAAATACTAAAAACAAAATAAAATAAATATTTAAGGGGGCTCCCATACAACAAACGCGATTTTTTTGCCGTTTTTATAGATAATGGTACGGAACCCTTCGTGCGCGAGTCCGTCTCCCACTTGGCCAGTTTTTTAATAATATGTAACGCATTTGAGAGTTTCAAATAAATGCCATAGTAAACTAAAAAACCTGGGGACAAAAGCACGGATTCCAATTATTTATTGAATAGCAAAAAAAACCTTTTCATCTAATTTGTTTTTGCAGTAAAAAAAAAAATGATATAGAGAATGTGTTATTTTTTGTTGAAGGCAATGTTTTTCATTAAATTTGACATTCTATTAAGCTTACTGTCATATTTTCATGTTAAAAATCTGTCGCCAAACACCTATCGTTGTGTTCCGGCAATTGCATTTGAGAGCGTGTTATTTTCTAGGCTTTGTGTGCTTACCACCTTTGGTTTTAACATGGTGAGAGAAAAAAAAAGATGGGGTACTCAATTTTGTGCTACAAAGTAAGCCAATTGATTATTTAAAAAAATACCTAGTAGTAGTATTATATTTTAACTTACCACACTAGACCACCTCATATAACATACCATTTTCGAGCGAATAATTTTTAATATATCACTAAACATAAATCAAAACTTTACACATAATGTCAAACGAGTTTTCAACAGTAATTCATAATGTTTCCATTCACAATTTCCGACCATTACCTGAAAAACGGAAACCATTTGTTACAGCGTTTCCAATTGGCAACCGGTTCCTTTACTTATATTCTACTAGTACCATTATCGGAATAAGCTCTGGTTCTCGAAGTTTCTTTAATTCAAAATTTACTAGCTAAAAGTAGCTTTGGCAACTGGTTAACTTTAGCAAGTTTAAAGATTTTTTAATTTATTTGTACTGAATTCAATATAAAATAAATTAACCTAAGTAATCTAATAATAATACCTTCATACAATCGTTATATAGTTAGTTAAAAGTTAGTTAAGTTTTTTTATAGTTAGTTAGTTATTAGAAATGAGGAGATTCGTAGACGAACAAGGGTCACCGACATAGCCCAGCGGAATGGCAACTAAAAGTGGCAATGGGTAGGGCACATAGTGCGCAGAACAGATGGCCGATGGGGCCGAAGAGTTCTGGAATGGAGACCACGGACCGACAAGCGCAGCGTAAGACGTCCACTTACAGGGTGGATGTACGACCTTGTAAAGGTCGGAAAACGCTGGATGCAGGCTGGCCAAGACCGGTGCTATTGGAGATCCTTAGGGGAGACCTATGTCCAACAGTGAACGGCTGAGATGATGAAAATCGTTATAATAATATATATTTGATGGAGTGGTTGGCGTGGTTTGAAGGCAGCTTTAGTGCTGACTTAGTATATAAATGTAAATAAAATATATCGTTAATGGAGTTCATCAAAACGACTTTGAAGTTTCAGTACTATTTTAATAATATTAGTGGTTTGAATCACCCTTGATTATATTAAAACAAAAAGGGAAAGACATGGTACCCAGTCACAGCGAGTATGACCACCAAATAACGTTTATCTAATGCACTAATACTCAGTTGTAAATGAAGCAATCGCTTCATCAGCACGTGCAGGTTACTGCCCTAGTTTTCCACCGAATAATTTCCGATTATATTCGTTTCGTTTGAATTTAAAGGCCTTTGGACTGGATACAGTATCTTTCCCATTTTGTTTTAATCTAAGCATCCTTGTGGGTTATTCAGGTTAATTTTAATTTAATTGCACGGTTTATAGAATACATACGTCTAACGTATGTCACGCACTTCACTCATTCTTGGGTTATTGACATCCTAGAAACTTCAAATACTGTTTTATTCTATTGATAGGAAATTTAAAAATTATACGTCTCGACGTCCCGGCGCCTCGCGATTATTGGCCAACTGACAAATGTTTGTCTAATGTTAATGCAATGGCTTAAAAGATGGTATATTTAGTTTATCTTCTGGTATAGATTGAGTGATTTTAATGTGAATTAAAAAGCTGGATAGAAGACCCATAATATATGCTTTTTTTTCCGAAACATATGAAATATTTATAAGTAAAACATAACTCTTTGAGGGAAAAATTGTAATAAACCCGAGGGTGGGCCTTATTACAAGTTATCAAAGAGGACAAATTTATAACTTAATCCAAAGCAGGAAGTATAAGGTCCACAAACCGGTCACAAAATAAATACTCACAGACTGTTCGCTTATCGCGGTTCTTCGAAATACGTTGATCTTGCCTCGCATGCATAAACGCCTCTTACATGTGTTAACATTACAGGTATATAGATGTTATTATCCAAGTAGGTACCTACATAATGCCCGGGCATTTTGATTATTAGAGGGCAATAAAAAATAACCACGAAGTACATGGCGATCGCTCACTGCGCTTCGCGATCCTCATACACTTCTAAGCTAAAGTATCCGGGCCTTTTCTGAATAGGAAGAGATTTTAGTGTGATAAATAGTTAACATTAGATAATTATTAATTACTAGGGCCAATGTTAGGTTCATTTCATTATAAATAATGCCCTCATTAATCACGTAGTCCATGACATATACACCACACGGGCATTACGCATTTCTTTTTCAATAATGCAGTGTTACTTGTTTTTTCTAGCATAGTCGATCTCATTGATGACATCTATTGAGGCAAGGCATGGGTGATGCGGTGCTATATACGATTACTTGAAGCTATGTAAGTGTGCGTGCAATGATTTTTATCGTTTTTATGGAGTTGACTCTCTGCGCCTATTTATTTCTGACCAAAGTCACTCGTTCCTCCCGTTTCGTTGGCGAAAAATTAGAAAACTTTAGTGTCATTATTCAAACAGTATAACTTGAGCATAACTTTTGGCTTTAAAGTCGGTCTTGTGGATATAAATATTATTTTTCAGAGAAAATTGTTTTTCAAACTGTGACATATTTATTATTTATTTTGCGATTTGCAAATTGTTTTTATTGCTTAGTTATAAAATATCTTATGCACTTAGATCTTTTACCAACTTAAATAAATGTGTCAAAAGAATAAAATACAAACCGTTTTATGATTGGCCTATTGAGAAAGAGATGAACTGTCAAAATCAAACTGTACACAATATTTTAAGGACACAGTGTCAAGGATCCCAATTTGAACATAAGGCGAAAATATACTTTTGCCACGTGGGTTAGCTTGAATTACTTACTCTATTTATTCAAGCTAACTTTTCTCTGAAATTGTGTTTATAACAACGTATAATAACGTCCCACTTAGCTCATGTGTTTTAATAATCGGTGGTAGAATCAATTATGTAATAATCTGTGCCTTTCTAGGGCCTAATTTGAATTGTGTTTGATTTTGTTTATTATAACAAAAACGACGGCTGGTTGGCGTGGTTGGTAAGATACCCTATCTATCACGCCACAGGTCGTGGGTTCGATTACCACTCAGGAAAAACATTTGTGTGCTTGAACAAGTCTGTTTGCCCTGTGTCTAGTTGTAATTATCTATGTATGTAGATATGTATTTACAAAAGAAAGTAGTATATGTAGTATATTAGTTATCTGGCTTCCATAGCTCTGCTTAGTTTGGGGTCAGATGGCCGTGTGTGAGGAATAATGTCCCAGAATATTTTTTTAAATAGGTATTTTTTTACCTCAATCTGATTATGATAAGTGATGATGTGGCCGAAAGTGGTAAGTAGGAGGGACTTAGCGCTCAATTACATACAGCTTCAGGCACCAAAGTGTGTGCAAGAGTTTTTCGACTTGAGATAGGCCAGGCCACCGTTCTATGATTTCTTCACGACGTTTTCTTTCACCCGAAAGCTCAAGCTTTAGGTTTCGAACCCACGACCTTTGAAACGGCATCAAACTTATTTCTTACAGCACAAAACGAATAATCGTTCTAGCTCCAATCGATAGAGTAACCAAGCGGAATACAAATGAACTGATATCATAATATATTACTCCATAAAAACATTCTACTCAGCTGGATGTAACTTTGTACAGACTTTTATGCGTCTATAAAGGAATCTGTAAGATTGAAGCAACAAGGACAGTTATTGCTATATTTTATTGCCTGGGACGTAAGGGTCAAAATTGAATAAGCAAAATTGTTGCCAAATTGATATGGAATATTAAAACGGATAGTATTATTTGTACATGTATTTGGAGAAGATTCCTTGGACTTGGCTGGCAACAATTAAGTTTCCATTTGATGTTAAAGCCATGTTTTTTTTTTATATTGAAGTCAAATCTGACAGTATAGTTGTTTTATGGTTGGTTGACGTTAAGCCAACGAGCTAAGCCCGGCGCTTGTTTTTTTTTTGCCAGTAACACATCGCAATCGTATAAATAGTATAGGAGCGCTTACATTACAAACAAATTGACAGACAAACCTTAATAATAATAATTCTTTCTTCGTTCTCTCTTCACATATTCAAACATTAAATAAATGATTATTTGATTGAGAATTTTAGCAAGACAATTCTTAATAAAATTTGTGAGACTGGTGTCTGCACTAGGAAAATCTGCACCATACTGTACCAAATCACTAGGCTCCTACCCTGCGACGGAGATGTATTAGCTCATACAATACAAAAACTGGCCCAGTGAAAGTCAGACTCGCGCACGAAGAAACGGCAAAAATTCATGTCTGTTGTATGGGAGCCCCTCTTAAATATTTGTTTTATTTTAATTTAATTATTAATTTTTAAAGTGTATAATAAATAATTATTCTGTGAATATTTCAAGCGTGTACCTGTTGCCGTTATGGATATCGAGCAAAAACAAGCAAAAAAATCTCGTTTGTTTTAATAAATTAAATATTTATTTTATTCTGTTTTTTAGTATATGTTGTTATAGCGGCAACAAAAATACATCATCTGTGAAAATTTCAAATGTGTAACTATAACGGTTCATGAGATACAGCCTGGTGACAGACGAGACAGAGGAGTCTTAGTAATAGGGTCTCGTTTTACCCTTTGGGTACGGAACCCTAAAAATGAACAGGATGATGATATTTATATATACATACATATATATAAATAATGATAGATATTATTCTATCACACGGCATTCGATCGAACTCGTATTGGAGTCGTCCGTCTGACCACGGAACTAATTTCGTCACTATTTATAAGCGTCTGCAAAGGTGTAGGTACTTGAATATAGTATTTTTGATTTAATTTTAAATTTATCAAAACTCGATGTACCAAAGTACTAGTTCAATTGAAATTTGTTTATTTTCTATGTAAGTAATATCTGTCACAATACAATTTCGACCCATATCATATTCGGCTTTGACGAAGTTATCCGATGGGACAAAGGAATTTCAAATTGTTCCGTTGCTTACCTTCTAAGTTAGTAGTTTATCCGCGCGGTTTCACCCGCGTTCCCGGGATAAAATATGTTACCTATGTTACTCGGTGAAAATGTAGCTTTCTAATGTTGAAAGAATTTTTAAAATCGGTTCAGTGCTTTTTGAGCCAATTCGTTACAAACATACTTACATACAAATCTTTCCTCTTTATTTATTATATATTACTAGCTTCCGCCTCGCGGTTTCACCCGCGTACACGAGGGATCTTATGTTTTCCCGGGATGAAAAGCAGCCTATATGTTAATCCAGGGAGTCAGATACCTCCATACAAAATTTCATCAAAATATCTCTAGTCGTTTGAGCGTGAAGAAGTAACAAACATACAAACACACACTCACAAACTTTCGCCTTTTATCTCGCCCCGCGGTTTCACCCGCGTACACGAGGGATTTTATGTTTTCTCGGGATAAAAAGAAGCCTATGTTCTTCTCCATACCATAGGCTATCTGCATACCAAATTTCATCGCGTTCGGTTCAGCGGTTTAGGCGTGAAAAGGTAACAAACAAACAAACTCACTTTCGCATTTATAATATTAAGTTAGGATTAGTAATTAGTAATTAGCATAAGTATTAGTATATTAGTTTTAGTATAGTAATATGAGTAATTAGTATATATTAGTATAAGTATAGACTAGTTTATCCTTGGCGTGGGTTACAATGCCTCTAATTTGTGCAAAAAACTCAACAAAGATTCATTATAATGATGAATGGTATAAGAGCGTGTACGTTACAATCAAAACAAATAAACAGACAGACTATTACTACCTGTTTTCCGCGGTTTCACCCACGTTTCCGATAAAAAAAAGTAGCCCATGTCCTTTTCCATACCGTAGGCTATTTGCGTAACAAATTTCATCGCGATCGGTTCAGTGGTTTAGGCGTGAAAAGGTACAAACAAACAAACTCACATTCGAATTTATATTAATTAGGATTAAAGTTAGGATTGGAACAGACAAAATAGTTAAGTATGTACCATTTTCTTTTGTGTTTGTGAATAGTTTTTTTGTTTGTTTGCTAGCTATTGACGAGCGTAATCAATAAAAAATGGAAAAGACACTGAAAAGCGTGGTCGGGCTTAGCTAGTAGGTCGAACCAGTAGTTCCTGAGATTAGCGCGTTCAAACAAACAAACATTTCAGCTTTATAATATTAGTATAGATATTTATAACTAAAGTAGCGCTATGTGGAGCTCTACCTATAGTTTTTAGTGTCCCATATTTTTTCCCGCACTTTGCACAAATACCTTTCTTGTAGACACATGCCTGACCGTAATATGATCCATATAGATAAATTACCTTAATGCAAATCTGTATGTAGTCTTTGCACGTAATATTTTCAACACAAAAATCTTTTTCACCGAAATATATTTGAAAATATAAACATATAAGTAGGTAGTAACAAATTGCTTCTTACGAAATAACAGACATACTCACACCTATATTTTCACGCATTGACGCTACTTAGAGTCGAACATTTCAACATCAAAGCTTCATACTTTTCTCCTAAAAAACAATGACACCATTTTCAATTCTCATTTTTCCGCATCGAGCCTATTGACATGTAAATTCCATTTAAAGGTCCGTACACACTTGTGCAGACAATGGAATTTTGCATAAAGTTCTGTGTTTATGCTCAATGGTTTATTCAAGTCATGCCATAACAAATGGCAAAATTTTGCGTATATTATGCAGAACAAAATGTTAAAACAGGTAATTTTCAATTTAATAAAGCATTACAACTCATGAAAAAAATCATAACAGGTTGTAAGGAGAACAAACAAAATATTTATAATATGCCGTCCAATTTGATTCTTACTAATATAATAAAAAAAATGGTAAGAGGCAATAAGATTTCACCATATTTTGTTCATACTTGAAATCTGATAATAACACGTAATGTATAAATTGTTGAGTATTGCAGAGTCCAGCTTTAATTTACTCAATTATGAACCTTAAGTGTGTCACAACCTTTAAACAGTCTAAGTCCCATATTTGTAACCAAATGCGATAAGGTTTTGTTAGCTAAGAAGGTACATTTTTATATGTACTTATTTTTTATGTTCATTGTATGAGATAAGAAAACCAATTCCATATTAATACGGTAAGAAAATGATGATGTAGTAATATGATTAGGGAAATTGAGTTATTTCTAGGGGAGGTTGTATAGCTGATAATTTTGTTAGTATTTTTGACGTAATTACGTATAAGATGATATATTTTTTTTCACTATAGGCACAAGGTGACTTTTAAGTCGTTGGCATTGCTTGCAGTTGGTTGTACTCAACAATATGTACAAGTATCACTATGAGACCAACTGTGATATCAGGTATAATAAATTTGCTGTTGCATACATCTTGGCCCGAAGGTCCACCTCTATCGCTGAAGAAATAAGATCGATTTTAATTAATTCCACGGGACTTCCCCGCAGTTTTACCCGCGTTCCCGAGAAAAAGTAGCCTATGTACTCCATACTATAGACTAACTGTGTACCAAATACCATCGCGATCGATTCAGCGGCTTAGGCGTGAAAAGGTAACAAAGATTGATCATTTATTTAGAACTATACCATACAAAAGTTTGCAGAAAACTCTCTATAAACAAACACACAAACTTTATGCCAGTAAAGTAACTTACAAATTGCGACCGGAAACACATTGACGTGCAAAGGACACGTTGCCGACCGGAAGTAATGCGCAGACGCCGGCGGCGGCGATGGCCGCACTTCCGGCCGAGTTTCAATATGTTAGTATGTTTGTGAGCGATGGCTTCATGCCAGCCTTTTGATAAATGTTTTATGTAACTCATATTTGGTAGTAAAACAATATACAACTGAAAGCAGATATTCGGGGTTTTTCAGACCTGCCCAATCTGGTAGACAAACCTATCGAATAGTCTACTGAATAGGATAGCTACTATTTTCTTATTTCAGACTTCGTTTGGAATGAGACAGTCGATCGGTACACGATATCGCGACGAATAAATTCTGAGACTAACACAGCATCAGCCTAAATTTAAAGAAATAAAATATTCCTTTCCGATCGGAATAGCAACCAATGGGTTTGAATAAGGGGGATTGTATCTTGGATCAGTTTCAATGGACAAACTTCCAATTATTTTGTTTTATACTTAGTTATAATGAGATCCTTTAGCAAAATACGATATCTAGAATTTAAGATTTTATAATATCGATGACAATAAACTACAATAAAGGATGGTTCTCAAATATTGAACCTTGATACCGCGGCGAAGGTAACGGATTCAAATCCTTAATGAGTTTGAGCTTTCGGTCAAGGAAAACATCGTGAGAAAAACATAGCACAGTGTCAAGTCGAAAATCTGTCACCAAATACTTACCGGTGCGTTCCGGCAGCTGCACTTGAGAGCCAGTTCCTTCTAGGCTTTGTGTTCTTATCATCTTCGACCGCATCATCACTTACCATAGTGAGATTGTGAACAAACATGAATAGATACAAAGAAATAAATGTGACCAACTGAAGTGTGTCACAAAAATAGATAGGTATGTACCTAGTAGATGATGATGATGATGATGATAATAATAAATGTAAATATCTTGATCCAGCACACGAGGTTGTTGATATGTGGGACTTTGACCTGTACCACCATTACACCTGTACAACCATTGTACCGATAATTTCTGCCCATGGCCTAAATAGTCTCGTCAAACACCTCAAGAAGCTCGCGTTAGTCGGCTGGATCAAGGGCCAGATCGGAAAGCAGTGCTATTGGATACGACATATCGATACCTTAGTTTACACTAAAGACAAGACGAAAATTATGTCAAACGCCCGTGTTGTGCCCACCCCGATATCAGTTGGAAGCTCGGTTCTCGAAATTGTTGACTCGTACGTCTACCTAGGACAAACAGTCCAACTAGTTAAGTCCAACTTTGAGAAAGAGGTCAACCACCGAATCCAACTCGGTTGGGCAGCGTTCGGGAAACTACGAAATGTCATCTTGTCCAAAAAAAGACCTCAGTGCCTTAAGACGAAAGTCTACAACCAGTGTGTGTTACCAGTGATGACAGATGGCACAGAGACGTGGTCTCTCACTATGGGCCTCATAAAGCAGCTCAAAGTCGCTCAACGAGGCATGGAGACGGCTATGCTCGGGATTTCTCAACGCCATCGAATCAGGAATTAGGAGATCCGTAGACGAACTAGGGCCACTGACATAGCCCAGCAGATTAGCAAGTTGAAGTGGCAATGAGCAGGCCACATAGTGCGCAGAACGGATGGCCGATGGGGCTGAAGAGTTCTGGAGTGGAGACCACGGACCGGCAAGCGCATCGTAGGACGTCCGCTTACAAGGTGGACAGACGACATTGTAAAGGTCATCGGAAAACGCTGGATGCAGGTCGCCCAAGACCGATCCTATTGGAGATCCTTAGAGGAGGCCTATGTCTAGCAGTGGTCGTCTTGCGGCTGAGATGGTGATGACGATAAAGCCTATCACAAAGAAAACCCTGAAACATTCTGTTAGCTTTATATTTCACTCACAGCATTCTATAGAAAGTTCTAGTTATATATAAGCCATTGGCGTGCATCCAGAGATAGTATCCCGGACAATGTTCATACATAAATTACGATTTCTGCGAATGCTTGGGAACGTTGCCATATCACATGGAATGAAATATTTTTACTTTTTAAAAAAGCTGTAGCAAATTTTGAATTGTGATATATTCTAGTTTTATGGTTGTAATTTAAAAATGAATGGCGTTGATAGTGTAAATTACTTTTAATTACTTTGTGTAAAATATCCTTTTTGTATTTTAGATTTAAATGCTACTTAATTTAAGTCTAATATTACTTACAAAATACAGGATCTTTACTCCTTCATAACATAGCATTATACTTTGATACAATGAATTTCACAACGGACGATTACTAAGCGGAGAACTTGTCACAAATACTGTGATTTTTATAAATTAAATGAAAGTTACCTCACAATAACTCAATATACTTAGTGGGGAGTGAACTTAGTAACTTATATGTGTTGGATAAAGCCAGGTACGTGATAAGATCAGTATTTAACTTAGATAGAGACATGGTCTCAAAACACCGACCGAACTAGATAAGATTTATATTAAGTTCCATGGCAAATGATGCCATAGTATCCATCCCTGGTTGGTTGTAGATAAAATGATTGATGGACCATGCTTAGATATGTAAATATTACAGCTTGAAAGTTAGGTAGTACTGTTAGTGAACAGTATCCCGGGAAAACATAAGATCCCTGGGGAACGCGGGTGAAACCGCGGGGCAGAATGTAGTATCCTATCCTAACTAATATTATAAATGCGAAAGTGAGTATGTTTGTTTATTTGTTTATTTAATTGTTACCTTTTCATGCTTAAACCGCTGAACCGGTTGCGATGAAATTTAGTATGCAGATAGCCTATGGTACGGAGAAGAACATAAGCTACTTTTTAGCTTGGGAAAACATAAGATCCCTCGGGAACGCGGGTGAAACCGCGAGGCGGTAGCTAGTAGATAGATAAATGCGAAAATGAGTTTGTTTGTTACATTTTCATGCTTAAACCGCTGAACCGATCGCGATGAAAATTGGTATGCAGATAGCCCATGGTATGGAAAAGAACATAGGCCACTTTTCATCCCAGGAAAACACAAGATCCTAAGGGAACGCGGGTGAAACCGCGGGGCGGAAGCTAATATAATATTATAAATGTGAAAGTTTGGATGGATGGATGGATGTTTGTTACTCAATCGCCAGAACGGGTGAACGGATTTGGATAAAATTTGGCACAAAGGTAGATTATAGTCTGGAATAGCACATAGGCTACTTTTTATCTTAGGGAAACATAAGATTCCTCGGGACAGCGGGTGAAGCCGCGGGGTGGAAGCTAGTATAGCATACTTAAAAAATGGCTCTTTGATTTTTTTAACATAACAAAAAATAAAAATCAATTGATTACCCCCAAACTTTCAGGGTAAATATGAACGTCTCATTGTTATTCCCACTTCGACCCTCAGATCGTGTCTTGTCGCTTAATACCGCTTTATCTCGTTACAGTAATATTTCTTGACGTTAACCACCTTGTGGGACGAATAAAAAAGTTGTAAGCGTATAATAAAGGTTATTTAACATTTTCTTATCATTGCACTGGAGGATGTTATTCGAAAGTATTTTGGATTTATTTATCTTTGGAATTACCGAAAATATTTTATAGTGTTTGAGTGGGTATTATTTTTAGGAAATTGTCTTAACATGTTTATATCAACTAAAAAAAGTCAATAGAATAAGAAAAACTAATTTAGGTAC
Source organism: Tetheella fluctuosa (assembly GCA_951216915.1). NCBI lineage: Eukaryota > Metazoa > Arthropoda > Insecta > Lepidoptera > Drepanidae > Tetheella > Tetheella fluctuosa. Next base: position 9,744,426 of record OX578229.1, on the reverse strand, counting down.
CTACATATGTTTCGGCGTTTAGAATAGTGTGTAATTGCGCATATAGGTCTGGCGCTCGCTCCACTCGCGCGTGGTTACAAAACAAACTTTTTTCTTTTATTCTAAAATACTTTCATATTCACATTAGTACTAGCTTTTGCGCGCGGTTTCACCCGCGTTCCCGAGGGACCTTGTGTTTTCCCGGGATTAAAAGTAGCCTATAGCCTTCTTCGATAAATGGGCTATCCAACACTGAAAGAATTTTTCAAATCGAATCAGTCGTTCCTGAAACAAACAAACAAACTCTTCAGCTTTATATAGATTAGCAAAAATCTCTTCACATCCTTTTTGAAGAACCCTATGCTGTCTTCCTAGCGAAAACCACAGCGGGAAGCTCAACCCGTAAAATACTTTTAGGTACCTAATTAATTAATTTTAAATGAAGATGATTAGTTAGGCCATTAATAGTTGCTTCTATTTGTAACCTGCTTTTTTTTGCAGGCAGTTCAAATCAGGTATTCTACCATTCCTTAAATGTTATTATAGCGTGTTGATAGACCGACTTTCCTTATAATATTGATAATAATCGACTTCAAAAACTCATTTCCCATAATGGACTTGGTGACAAACTTAACCTGTCCAAATAATCAAATATAAATAATCTACTAAGTTATTAGATAGATATGCTTTATTATTAAAGTATCAATATCCCAGGGTCAAGGATTAAAGGCCACGATTAAAAGGTCATTGGTTCGAATCCTAGTACCATTACGACAGTTAGAGAGTTTACTTTGGAATATTAAGCGTATTAGGGTTAAAGATAACATTCTAGTGTTATTGTTAAAACTAATGCTAAGTGACTTTTGCAATTAGTTCTTACACTTTTAGAGTTAGTTAAATTGAATGGATATGCGGTTTTGCTCGAGGGGCAAAAATCTATGGGGAAAATAGGCTCTTAAAATGTACCGGAAAGCACCGTGTGGGCTCACATTTTATTTCAACTGTATTAAAATTGCTAGAAGCAGATGAATGAAAATGAAAATGAAAATATTTTTTATTCAAATAGGCCTTCACAAGCACTTATGAATAGTCTGGACTCTAACGCTCGGTTCGGAAGGTTGCTTTTACTGAGAAGAGCCGGCAAGAAACTCAGCAATTACTCTTTTCAAAACCAACTCAGATTTATTACATTAAATTATTTATCTAGTCTCACTGACAATATATGTGTGTTATAACAAAAAAAAAAACAAAATGATGAGTGACATAGTTAATAAATAGATAGCAAATTTAAGCAGACCAGCCCCCACAAGCAGCACCTGTTCACAAGTATGACGCATGTGGCAGCCATCGCCCTCCTCGCACATATTGTAGGGAAGTGAGCGACCCGCCACACGACGCCGCCGCAAGCAAAGGCCTCATGAGCATGACTACCTTAAGCTTGCTAATGTATTTAGTTACGGATTATTTATAATGTAAATGTAGTGTTAAGAAACGTAGAGCATAGCGATATGTCACTCAAAGAGCAGCTAGTAGAAGACAAGAATGCATTTAAATGAAATGTTCACTACACAAACTATTTCATTATAATTTTATAAATTAATTTTACGATGGCAAGAGGCCGGATGGTATGACTTTGATCCCGTGGAGTGTTGGCAAGCCGCTGGTGTGGGATGCCACGTGTGTAGATACACTTGCGCCTTCCCACTTACTGGCGACTTGTAAAGTCGCTGGGGCGGCTGCGACCGGTGCTGAAAAATCCAAATTTAAAAAATACGCTTGTCTTGGTTCTAATTTTTCGTACATGCCATTCGCAGTTGAAATCATGGGTCCATGGGGGTTCGAGGCTCGCCGATTTGCTCGGATTTTATCATCCAAGCTCATCGAGGCTTCGGGAGACCGACGGGCTGGGAGCTTTTTCCGCCAACGCATAAGCTTGGCCATCCAAAAAGGGAACGCTGCCAGCCTGTTGGGAACCTTGCCTATCGACAGCAGCGAGGGCTTTGAGGATGTTTTCTATATATCATAGTTTGTATTTTTTACTTTAATTGTAAATATGTAAATAAAAATTGTTTAAATAAAAATACTACCTAGTTTTATAAAAAAGAACAAAGATCTATAAAAATGTCCCTTGCTGAGTTTCTTGCCAGAGTCTTCTCAGTCCAAGTGTATTCCGAACCGGTGGTATAATCAATTATAACGTTCATAAGTGCCTTATTAGGGCCTGAACTGAATAAATGAATTTGAATTTGAATTTGCTCGACCGGAGAAGTACCTCCACCTTACAGAATACCGCAGCCAAATAACTTATAGTTGTGTTCCTGCGCATGAGCAAGGTCGCTAGAGCTCATCGGGGATACCCCTGGTGTTGCAAGCGTTCATAGGCTACGGTAACCGCTTACCATCAGGCGGGCCGTATGCTTGTTTGCCGAATGTGGTATAAAAAAATCTTGTTGGGCTATTAAGTATCCGTTAGATATTATTAAAATAAAATGATTGAAACATTATTGTTAGTTTCTAATCTTACAGATAGGGTAGATAATCTCGATAGTAAATGATGTAGCCAAAATAAACCAACAGTTAAAGTCTAGAAGGGTTGTAGATTCAAAAGCAAAATAAAAAACAATTTATTATCATAAAGCATTATAATACAGCTTTACAATATTAGACTTTGACAGACAATAATCACATCTATTTTTTTTATTAAAAAGTTAATGTCGTCTCAAACTAATTGGCACGTCTTGACAGCTCATATCCATGTGACAAAAAGAGAAATATTGGTAAATCAAAAAAGATATCCTCTATCCTCTTTAGTCAAAATGGGCCTTTTTGATTGTGATAACGTGATGTACCCCTATGTAAATAAAATAAAAATAAAAAAGCGCATATATCCTGACTCTTTACCATTAAACAGGACCTGTTAGTATATAATTCATAGCAAATTGCTACTCAACATTATAAAAAGTTAAACTATGCTTATAAAAGCTTTAAGCTCTTAAATCCTTGTAAAAATATTCAAGTCAGTAAAGTAGTTCGCGAGATACCACGATAAGCGTGCGAGATAGGAAAAAGTTCCCCCTTTTTTATGGAAATTGCATATTGTTACTTGCTTTAATATGAGTTCATTTTATTTTTTAATTAGCTTTTATGATAATGTAGACTACTTTGTGTATAGATATTGTACTCTTGTAGTATTATATAGAGAAGCTACATCACACCAAACACATGCAAGGAAATTATTAGAAAGAAAAAAAAATATATTTAAAAAAAATAATTCAAGGCAAAATATAATAGTTTAGAAACGTATTTCTTTTTTTTTATACCACAATGTCGGCAAACAAGCATACGCCCCACCTGACGGTAAGCGGCTACCGTAGCCTATGAACGCTTGCAACACCAGGGGTAACTCGCGTGTTGCCGACCCTTCCCCGCTCCCCGATGAGCTCTGGGGACCTTACTCACGCGCAGGAACATAACTATAAGTTATTTGTTTGCGGTATTCTGTAAGGTACTTCCCCAGTCGAGCTGCTCTTTGCGACATATCGCTATACTCTACCTCTCATAATACTTGATTTTGATAAGATTTGGGTTTTATTTTAATTTATAGATAGGGTTGTTTGTCCACAATATCACAACGCTTAGTGAAGATGAGGCTAAAAGTAGTGGACACACGAAAACTTTAAAAGAGCTAGCTCTCAAGTACAGCCGGAACACACTGGTGGGTACTCGGAAACAGATTTTCAATAAGGATGGTAGCCAGCCAGGCGGGCCAAACACCGTGATTTGGTTACCTCACGATGTTTTCCATCACCGAAAACTCAAGTTGATTTAATAGGATTCAAACCTTCGCTACAGCACCCAACGATACTACCACTATATAAGCTTTTATCACTTTAAAAACCTTTAGGCTAATCTATTACTTTGATAAATCAATATTTCACTAAATGCTGATAATAAATACTATATGAAATGAATATATTCTCAGTACACAATTGTATTAAAATATAATTTATTTTTTGCATTATATAAGTATTACACAGGTACTTTTATAATAAATATATTCTAATTCAAATAAGGCTCAAATCACGTTGAGAGATTACATTGAGAGCTATTTGCTCAATCGCATCCTTAAGACAAAATCTTCGATATCTTAATGGGGATTAAAAGTGTTTGTATAAAAAAACGTTGATAATCTTAAAGCCGTCAGAATCTTGAATTAATCCCTTTGTACAAAAGTTGGTATTTTATTTCTTTTACATTGGTTTTATGTTTTACACTGGAATTAAAGATATTGGGAAATATTCAGATTAACATAGGGAGATGACTTAGAATGACCCATACCAAATATTGAGTTAAATACTATATTTACCACTATCAGACTCAAGTATTTTTTGAGATTTTGTGACGTAAACTAATGTAATAAATATGGCTTACAAAGCGACTCAAAGCCTTTCTCAAAATAAAAAAAAAACCTAAAGGAAACATTTGGACTAAAACAATGTAAATCACAGTAACTAAATAATACAAAATTGTTATTATATAAATATTTTACCGTCTCAAAGTTATTGTTAACACAATATTTCATTGTACCTCAAACTTTGTTATAGCACCAACAGATTTGGCAAGTCTTTTGTATTGGATAGAATAGAACTATCAAAACAAAAAAAGCAACGACTACAAAAGGTTCCCAAGTAATTGGATTACTTCCCAATTTTGCATGTTACTCCACTACACTTCTGGAATAAATCTCAATCAGAATTGAGTATCATATGGAAGGATCTCAGTGAATGAGCATAGAGAATTTATCGGAATCAGGAAAATTTTACATTACTTTGTTTATCTGTCATGTATGCAATTAGAATGTAAAAACAATTCATTCCTTTCGTATTACTACTAACATTATTTTAATCGTCCTTTTACTAGTCCGCGTAACGGTGGAAGAAGGTCCCCTGGACTCACTACCTTTCTGTTCCAGTCCAATAAAAAAAAAAAAACGTCCTTTAACTCAATCGCGGCGTATAACCTAATCGATTTGGTTGGACTAGAGCCGAGGATATCTTATTTTTTCAAAACATTAGATTCCTCTTGAACGCAGGCTAAATTGCAGGATAGAAAGTATTAAAAATTTTACTTTACTAAAGTAAAAAAAGTATCAACTTGATAAATTAAAATAAATAACTATTTCCTAACTATTATTTAACAAATAAATCTATCAATATCATGTTTTCGCACATTTATTAAATGTCTAAAGCAAGCTAATTTATAGGCAGCCCAGCACCTAATACTGTGGCTAAAGCCTAGAACTAGTTTGAGACCGCTTAACATAATATTAGCCCTGGATTTATGAAGGTAATATAAAAGACTTTACTGTTGCAAAGTTTGTATTATCAATATTTTGACATAACTTTGTATTTTAGCTTATTAGCTACTCCAATTCTCATTCAAATTTTCTTAAAATGGTATGTTGGTTATTATGGTCACTTCAGTAAATTCGACCTTCATAAGTGCCCCCCTAGGGCAATACATGGCTTTGACTTAAACTTTGACATTGACTATGGTTATTTTAGTCTATAAAAATTACTTTAGATCTATTAAATAATTGTTAACCAAAAAATAAACTGACTCTTTATTGCATTTACCATAAACCTTTAGTGGTTACTTGGGAGTATCTGGCCAGCTAAAATCAGCTTATTAGCTAACTAGCAGTTCCCCTGCGTTCCCGGTATAAAAAATAGCCTGTAACCTCCTTCAATAAATTCATTCTTTCGGGCTTTCGGGCGGCAAGTCAGTAGTATCGGATATTACCTCCTATATTCAAATTTATTTACAAACTTACGAAACATCACCTGTTAATAATATAATATACAGTAGATTACTTTACTTTAAAAAATGAATAATCTATGGATTTCATTATTTACATAAAATGCTTTTATCTCGAAAAGCGTAGAGTAACGTAAATGCAAACATAATATTTTTCCACTAAAGCCTATTTAGCTTAAGTAATAATATAGGTTTTTACTTTTTAAGAAGGCAATCCTCAGCGGGGTTGCCATAAGAGCACAACTCTTTGAGAATACAGTTCACAACTGCGTAATGGCCCTGTTAAGTTGTTTTGTTCAATAACATGTTCCAGTGCACTCAATAGCTTGTTTTTATTCCATATTGTTTCATGTTAAACATGTTCTTGCATGTTTCAATCTAGGTTATATGAGTTTGAATTCACACTGGTATAACGTCGTCAGAATTTGTGACTTCTGATTTTACATCTAGACTCACTCCTACTTGAATAAAATGTAGTACCTATGTTGTTTGATGTAATATCTTCTTTAACTTCATCTACATAGAGTTAATTTCCAAATATGCTACAATGACGTGTCTCTCGCATATACGCTGTTACGTCTTTGCAGCATATTTTAAAATTTATCTTATAGTCAAAGACCAACCAAAGCATTTTTTTTAAACTTTGTATAGGTTTGTGTTTGACCTCAATCTCACTATAGTAAGTCATGATGTGGCCGAATGTGGTAAGCAGACATAGCCTAAAAAGAACTGACTCTCAAATTCAGCGGCCAGAATACACAGTAGGTGTTTGGTGACAGATTTTCGTCTTGAGAGTAGTAGCAAGCCAGGCGGGTACTACAAAGTACCTTGCTATGATTTTCCTCACGATATCCTTATTCTCGTATTTTCTCTGTTATATTTTCGTTGAAGTTTTCCTGAAATATCAAGCAAACGGTAATCAAAACAGAAGGGTCCTTATATATTTGTGTTATTTTTAACTTAATACCAAATTAACAGATTGTTCTGTACACATTGTACAAAGCCAATTAGAGCCACTCCCCAGGAAAAAGGTCCAAATGAACAATAAACCCGCCACAATATTTTGACTGTTGATACTCCATTCCACTATAAAAACCCGTCGTTTTGTTTACATGAACCAACCGATGGTAGCCCGGTTTGCTTGGGCACAAAATTAGAAAAGTTCCCCTTCATTTTCAAGCGAAATATGCCGCCACTTTACTAACAAGTATTTAAATATTAAGTTTGTTTATTAAGTCTTGACCTTATTTTGATACGAGTGGCGTTTTTTTCTGTGAATTTTGTTTGAGGTAAATTTTAATTAGGTAAATAAAAAAAAAAATATTTTTATCTAATCATCATCGTGACTGCATTGTTCAAAGAATCCATGGAAATTAAACGTTTTCCATGCGCTAGCCATGCGCTATTCTGTCTCTGACTGATGTCCTTTGAAATATAAAAACTCAGACTTCAGACTCATGCACCGAGTGTACCGCACAAGTTTATATGTAGACTAACTTTTCCGTGCGGTTTCACCCGCGATCCCGAGGATCTTGTGTTTTTCCGGGATAAAAAGTATAGTCTATAGCCTTCCTCGATAAATGGGCTATCCAACACTGAAATATTTTTTTTAGTATAGATTAGATAGTTCGGAGAAAAATTAACAATTTTCGTATCAATTTCAATTTCTTCACAGAGAGACAATCGGACATCGAAGTGATCCTATAAGGGTTCCTTTTTTCCTTAGTAAGAAAGTAGCTTATTGTCCGTTCTTTGATATCTCTTTGAATAGGCTTATTTACCAATCTTTATGCATGAGTTGATTTGAATATGGCCACAAATCACTGCATATTATAAAACAATGTCCCCCCGCCGCATCTGCATCTGTTTGAACGCGATAAACTTAAAAACATAGAGTGGTAGAGCAAGCGATATGTCGCTCAAAGAGCAGCTAACCTCAAAGACCTCCACCTTATAGAATGCCGCAGCCAAATAACTTATAGTTGTGTTTCTGCGCGTGAGTAAGGTCGCTAGAACTCATCGGGGTGGGGGGAAGGGTCGGCAACGCGCGAGTGATACCCCTGGTGTTGGAAGCGCTCATAGGCTGGCGCATCAGGCGGGCCGTATACTTGTTTGCTGACTATGTTGTATAAAAAAAACTACTTGATGGATTTTCATACGGTTTTAACCAATAGACGGAGTGATTTATGAGAAAGGTAAAGGTATAATTAAGGTTGTATGTAAATTGCTTGAAATATGACGATTATTGTTGAAGATGTCGGAAATTAAGTCGGTTACATGCAGACTGGGAGCTTTACTGGCATGCGCCGCGGAAACCAATCGAGATATAAGCTAAAATAAAATCCACCCAAGTGCGAGTCAGACTCGCGCACGAAAAGTTCCGTACCATTATCTATAAAAACGAAAAAATCTAGAGAGCCCCTTAATTATTTATTTTTCTATTTTTTAGTATTTGTTGTTATAGCGGCAATATAAAAAATACATCATCTGTGAAAATTTCAGCTGTCTAACTATCACGGTTCATGAGATACAGCCTGGTGACAGACGGATGGACAGCGGAGTCTTAATAATAGAGTCCTGTTTTACCCTTTAGGTACGGAACCCTAAAAATGTAGGCGTAGGTATATGCTACCCATACGAAACGACACAAGGCGGGTCGCTAGTTGCATTATATAACGAACTAACTGTTTATTCATCCTTAGATAGTTTCAACAATATATTCCTTGATCTATTGAAGGTTATAGTTTAACTAAATATTGTTTCAACACACCAAATTCAAAGATAACCACAACAACTAATTCCACAGTACAAATTCAACATTGACACGATACACCAAAGTATAAATTAATTTGCATACAACTTGGCTAATTGTGAACGTACTGTATCTAGAACGAAATAGACACATTTGTAGGAATGTAAATAGTTCATCCATCACGGGAATCGTAACGAAAAGATAAACTGGATTGAGGGAAAAACTGTTGTCTCCATGTATAGGTCGCGGTCAGTCCACCAACTGCAAATAAGTTTATAATCGCAAAAAAACTATAATACAAATTTACAAGTTTTTGATTTTTTTCCTTTTACGCTATAAGATAGTGCTTCTTGCCGAATTTTATGATTCTTGATCAACAGAACTCTAAAGGTATTGATTCCCTTGCGAGTGTCAAAATATCCAGCAGTGGCATTATTTTTTTATTTCGTTAACTTAGTTACCACAGCCACAGCTCTAAGGGATTACAGATTGAGAAAAAGGTCTTGACATACAGAGAGGCAGACAGATGGATAACGAAATGATTCTATAAGGGTTCCTTTTTACTTTTTAAGATACGGAACCCTAAAAAAGGAAAAATCAAAGGAACAGCATAAAATATTACTATGTGAATTTTACATCCTTAAGTATTGCGTATACGTTTAGTACATAATATACTTTATATACATAATACATAATCATGTGGTATATCTATGTTATAGACACATTAGTTGTTTTGCTCTGGTAACATACATTAAATCACAAATAGGTTTTGTTTTTATTTAGTATTTGCAAACTGCTTTTGTTGGAGAAGCCATTTCTGCCAGCGTATATTATTATTTATAACTTAGTTAGATAGTTCTTGTGATTCCCTGTGAGAATTATGAGAAAATTCTTCCCTTTGTCTTATTTACAATTTTTCAGCAGCAACTTGGAGTTTGTTTCTACTATTTGTAGCTTTGTGAACTTTGTTATGAATTTGTATAGTCTAGTTCGGGGTCCGGATACTGTTGAAATTTTTTATCGAGGTCCAGAAAAAAACCTCTAGTTGATTTTTTTTATATCGAATAATATAAGTGCAAGGTAATTATTATAAAACACAATAGGTAGGTATACTTAAAAAAGTAAGTTTTAGTTATATAAAATACTAGCTGTCCCGACAGACGGTGTCCTGTCCAACTCATACACAAAATTTCATCCAAATCGGTCCAGCCGTTTATCCTATATCTCAAGTTGGACCAGACTGCTCACGGTGTGCCAATTTAATTTAAAATCGGTTAATTAGTTTAGGTAATCCATCGCGGACAAACATCGTGACAGGAGATTTATATATATTAAGATTATAAAAATTGCATAGTAGGTAAGTTATTTAACAATATTTGGCGGTCCAAGTTCCAACCTTTCGCGGTCTGGATAGGGACCGCGGGCCGCCTGTTGCCGACGGTTGCACGTTAAACAATAATTGGCCCTTATATTTGGTTTAATGTTGGACTGGCGTTCTAATCCAATTGTAAAAACTTTTTTAACAACAAATAAGTATATTTTCTATTTATAAAAATAAACCCAATGACAACTACATGTACTTGCAAACAAGAACTTGCAAAGTGACGTTGAATTTTCATTTTATTTTAAGTTTCATTTAACACAGCTGGTGGTGTTTTGTCGAGTAAATCTTTATTGCAATCCAGTGAAGTGAATTGACATAAATGTGCGTATCGTGACTTTTCAAGTTTTCAAGATTTGTACGGGTATTGTGTGAATTTTATTTTATAATTTTATACTAGCCGTCCCCCGCGGTTTCACTCGCGTAGCGGTTTAAAAAATAGATGTTGTCCGATTCTCCACCCTAGCCGATATGCTCGCTTCAGCCGTTTCAGAGGAGTTCAACCACGCTCCCCGTGACACGAGAATTTTATATATTAGAGATATTATTATTATAACTTGACATTGGCAGATTTATACATCCTTATGATCCTATTTACTAAAATGTACAAACCATAAAAGCTCGGAAACAGCTAATGAACAGTTTATCCTGAAAACATCAATCTGTTCACCAAATCAACATATAGAGGAGTTCAGTTTTTATGCCTGAAATTCAGTCAATGATTGGACTCCGTGGTGCAATTTAATAATAATTGGATGAATAATTAGTTCAATCGAACTCATTTCGTTTCATGACTGTAGACTGAAGTTATAATGATGCCATTCACCCGTGTTTTACACGTTCCCAAATATAATTTAAATTTACTAGGAATATAAATGTACTTTTGGACAGATCCACGCAATATACTGTTGCTGTAATGATAAAATAATGTTAATAAATATTCTGGGACATTATTCCTCACACACGGCCATATGACCCCAAACTAAGCAGAGCTTGTGCCATGGAAGCTTGGTAAATATTAACTTATAGAGATAATTACACCCAGACTCAAGACAGACATGTTCATGCCCACATATCTGTCTTTGATTGGGAATCGAACCCACGACCTGCAGCGTGATAGATAGGGTATCTTACCAACCACAAGATATTTGGAGGAAATATTCCTTGAATACCCAACGGGTGCACTATGGGTTTTGAAATAATCTAAATGTAAAATAGCATTAATGTAGAAACCGTGGGGCGGAAAGTTTGTCATGGTTAAAATTATTGCCCTTATTCTTTATTAATAATAAATATATATTGTGACCACCTAGCTAGAAGCATTTCAGAAAACCTGCAGGTGCAGAAAACCCTGGAGACCACTACATATTAAAAATTGTTCTGGATATAATTGAAAACAATATCTATAATAGGGTAATTTGGAAGATACCTAGCCATATAGAAAGACTCTATTACCATGTAGGATTGAATAGTCAGAAAGAGACAGAGGGAGTTTCTGTAGGTACTAAATTATGTTAAGGCTTCTTCACGATGTATTTCTTCTCCAAACTCATAGTGAAATTTTTATTGAGGCAACATGGACTAGAAAAGCGGGTTATAGGTACACCCTTCTATCAAGAACTTTCGTAATTGGGCTATCCAAACTTCTCAAAGTATTTGTACCGCAAGATAGTTCGAATAAATCTATTTTTAGCTCATCCATCTTCCTCGTAAATAAATTAATATTATGATAACCAATGACTGAGCATTATTTGTAAGAAGGAAGGGACGGACACTGTATATTTTGGATTGCCTAAACACATGAAGAATTTTTTTTGTATCTATTGCAATTTCGAATGGTTAGTTTTATGAACCGTAGACAAATACAAAAGTTACATCTTGCCTTAGGAGTATTTTTAAAGTTTAGTTTTTTTTGTTAATTATATTTTAATAACCAACTAAATTTTCATAAAATAAATAATTAATCTTTATACAAATCAATAAACATTCTACTGATATTTCTTCTTTTTTTTTACTATTTGTGGGCTTCTGCTCCGCAGTTAGCCATTGCCCACGTTCCCGTGGAATCTTGTTTTCTCGTCATAAAAAGTAAAATCGGTTCAAGGGTAGTAGGATAAAATCATGCTAGAATTATAAATGCGAATGTTTGTGTGTATGTACATAAAATATGTAGATATATCACATTTTAGCATAAAGGATAATTTTATCCAGAAAAAATATAAGATCTTCAAAAACACGGGCATAACCGCCGGACGGAAACTATTTTACAATAAACCCTCACTTTACCTCTTTCTATCACGTAATATTGGGTAACACAATAAAAGGACAATAATATGTTTGTCGTTATGAATTTGTTTGGCTCTCCAATACCATTGTAGTGAGATGATTAAGGTCATAAAAGGCTACTTGTAGGGTCTATTAAGGGACTATTGGGTCCTTGTGACGTCGTTTTATTGGAAATTATTATTTTATTAACTGTATTGTGTCGGCATGTGATAGGTATTTTATATTAGCTCTTAAAATTATGTTTTTGTATCAGTTTTAATCGTTTCAGTATTATTTGTTAATTTCAAATATCTCTTACATAAATTACAATTACTAGTTTTTAGTTTGGTTTTGAAGTTTTGAGGGTACCTAATACCTATAGGTCCCCAGTAAATATATGAATGTAAAATCTGTCTATCTGTCTTTGGGATAGTATTTTCTATTAGATACTTAATTATTCGATGTTTATTATATAAAAATTGCGAAAGTTTAAGTGAATGTTTGTTATTCAATCACGGTGTAATGACAATTAAATAGATTTGGATAAAAATTAGAATGAAACAGAAGATTTTTGAAGTGAAACTTCTTTATCGACGTATGGGAGAAATTTTTGTAGCAAATCGTCACGTTTTTCGGTTACGCGCCATGTTGCTTTTATTATGTTTTCCCGTGTTTTGGAAGGCAAAGGGTTCTAGCTCATACAGCCTAGCCATTTATCTTATTTATCTTCTTAGTTTTGAATTAATGTCTGACATCTTAAAATATAAAGGTATGAAGTTAGCTAGCGAAAAACATATATTTTTGAACATAATTAATTTACTACACTTTGGTTATATTTAGCATTCAAATGACTATAACGAATATCTATGTATATAAAAGAAGAACTCCTGACTGATGACTAACGCAGAGTCTACACCGCAAAACCTTTACGGTAAGAAAGGATTTTCCGAAATTCAACCACTTAAACGGTAAAATGGATTTCAGGTAAAACCGCGTGGCACAAAGCTAGTTTAATATAATCTAACATGTCCAAAGTAAACAAACGCCTAACCCATTTGATAGTTGGCAGTGAAGTCGTGGTCGAATGGGAACATAATAACCTAACTGTGTATAACCAATCTTGTAGGGCGGAAAATGGCGCTCGCGATCGGAATACAAATAGGTTGTATAGGAACCTTGGAGATACGAAATATCGAAAAATACATTACAGTTTTAACACTTGTTTTTTTTTTATATCTGTCTTAGATACAAATATTTCAGGCGTGGTGTTTAAATACCCGACGCTGTTAGTTCTGAGTCTGGTTAAAAATATTTATAAAAGTATACATATAATTGCAGTAAATTAAAATGCGCGTCATATGAAAATAAAAAAATCAGTTCATGAATTAAAATTTTATTTACATTAAATTTTTTTTTTTTTTTGTAATCTTACAGCCTTATTTTTGTTTATATGTTTTTAGTATTAAATCGGGTCGTTTTGTGCACAGACTAATAATATGATCATCTTATTTTCTTCCTTTTCCAGAATAATAGAGGCCTATGTCACACTCTAGCCTATAAACTATCTCAATGACAAGAATCACGTCGACTTGTTGCTCTGTTGCTTCACGAAAGAAATACAAATTAACAAAGCAACAAATACACCTTTTTACCTATACCTACCTTCCTAGATAGGTTTTTTGTTTGACCACAATATCACCATAGTAAGTGATGATGTGGCGGAAGGTGGTGATTAATTAAAGCCTGGAAGGTACCTGGCTCTCAAGTGCAGCTGGAACATATAATAAGTAAATGATAATAATAAATATCCTGGGATATATTCCTCACACCCGGCCATCTGATCCCAAACTAAGCAGAACTTTTGCAATGGAAGCCAGATAACTGATATACTACATATAGATAAGAAACTTTTTTTTTCAAAGAAATGTAATACTGAGTCACAATGATCAAATGAATAAAGAGCTCGAGTTCCTTTATGAGGACAGATTCAGATTTTCGGAAAACTGGTGATGCCAAAACATTAATTTTATAGTTAAAAATGCATCACGTGCATTAATTACTGATTTAATATAATGTTCTGATTAAACCAAAGATAAATCTCTGTTTTTTGGTAACTTTTAATATGCACTTTACAATTTATATCTCCAAACTTAATGCAAACGTAATTTTATTTTGTTTTTCGCATAATATTTCCATGCCAGCTTTTGACTCGAGAGACATGTTTAAAACGTGTAACACACAGATGCATTTAAGAGAAGCGGAGTATAAATTTGATATCATGGATAGATAGACAACACTTTATTGTCACCGTAGTTAACAAAAAACTAAGAATTAACCTCTCATTCTTGCGTGTGACCTTTCATTCTTGCGTGTGACCACAATTTTACCATAGTACCTGTAATAAGTGTTGATGTGGTCGAAGTATAATTTAAATTAAAATAAAATTAAGACACCTCATGAATAGACGGTTAATTAAATAATTTTATTACTAACTGCAATTGTCGTTTACAAGAATCTTAAAATCACAATTCAGTAGAGGAGCAGTACTGCTGCGACGTTTTAGGACCCGGTGTGCTACATGCGTTGATAGCACTTATACAACGAGGATATACCAACCTTGAGAGCTTTTCGTCTAATTGCTGACAAAAAGTTAGTCACTGTACTAGAACTTTTTATCTTTTTTACAGTAGGTATTTCAAAGCAAATGTTTGCTGTTTTATTTCTGTTACAAACTTTAAAAAATATGATGCCTGAAATGTTTGTATGTAGCGAATGGGTCAGTTTTATGTTTAGTGTATTTCAAGAACTAGGAACTCTGTGATTGCGGAAACAAAAGGCACCTTGACAAGCAGGCAATCGGAAAAGTTCGTTATTTATCTGTGTAGTTTTAGATTCATATTTTATAATGTTTTCTAATTTTTATGTTTTGATGTATCAATCATATCATGTTTTAAGCAAACAGGGAAGATGCCGCGCGCCATTTTTAGGGTTCCGTACCCAAAGGGTAAAAACGGGACCCTATTACTAAGACTTCGCTGTCTGTCCGTCCGTCTATCCGTCCGTCTGTCCGTCCGTCCGTCCGTCCGTCCGTCCGTCCGTCCGTCCGTCTGTCTGTCTCCAGGCTGTATCTCAAGAACTATAGCTAGAGAGTTGACATTTTCACAAATTATGTATTTCCATACAACAAACGCGATTTTTTTTGCCCTTTTATTTGTTTTGTGGTAGTTCCCGTTGACCTTGAATTACGGAATTTGGCAAAAAGCAAGGTCTTACAACACAGATAAAGGGAAAATTCCAAAATATAAAAAAAGTTGAAAATTAAAGGGTGTCCCCATACATACATAGTTACGCCAATTAATAAAGACCTCTGAGATGTATGGGCGCTGATACAATTTAGAGGTCTAGCTTAATTGGCAACATCCTCAAATAAGGTAAATAAATAAAATTGTGCGTCCCGTGATGGACGAACGATGGACGAAGTTTGTAAGGAACCCTCGGTGTGCGAGTTTTTTTTTAGATTATTGTTACCTACATGAATAAAACTTTACACCTAAAATAGACCGCCAAATAGTACTTATTTGGCGGTCTCTTTTAATGAACGGGAGCGATGTTGCCGCCCTTACGTGCAGTGCCTACAGGTCAGATGAGGTTAGTAGACAATATTATAAAGGCTGTTGTATTTTATTTAGATTATTTTCGCATTTAGTTTGTTCGAAAAATAGATTTTTGGAATTTGGTGTAATATTATTATTATTTAAAGTGTTCTGATTAATTAATGGGGATCGTATTTTCATTTAATGTCGTTATGTCGTCACCACCTGTATATTGGCACGTTTTTTTTTCATTTCGCTATTTAGGTAAATGGGAGGCCGTCAAAGTCTCAAAAATTTAACAAGTTACAAGTTATTCTAGTTGAAAATTGAAATTTTCGTAAATATAGGAATTACCATATATAAATACTAAAATCGCCATATCATAATGTACTGCAGTGACCAAAAGAATATATTCTTTATTTATTTTACAGTAAAATTGAGTTACAGAGTCACAAAAATGTGTATGTTTAATTATTAAATATACGAAACACTCCGTGCGTGAGTCTAACTAGCACTTTGCCCTTTTTTAGTCACTTTAACTACAATGGTTTATTTTCAAGCTAATTATCACATGAGTTCATTCAACCCTTTTGTAATTTAAAAGAATGGATCAGACAATACGGTATTAAAATTTATACTGAGTATTCTTTCCACGAAATACACAAGATTCAAACGTTTAAAATCATGAAAATTGCTTTCTTAACTCGGTATCAATAGCAATGAGTCATTAAGATAGGGTCCGACTGCAAGAGTTGAAATAAAAGAGCGTTTTATCAATAGAGGTGCGCCCCACAAATCTCAGGGTGTAAGGAAATATCCGTCGTGACGTGTCGTGTCGGAGACAGCTGTTGGGGATGACGATCTGCAACTTCTACACTATAATATTTGTTCATGTGTCGTTTTTTGATAGATATTTGACGTGACTTGATATGTGTGATTGTGAATGCACCTTTATGGTTCTAGGTGTTTATTGTAAAATAATGAAATAAATGTTTGTAATTTATTAATGGAAACAGAATTCAAACTACATAAATAGTAGGTATACACTTATAGCCATTAGATGTTTTACTTTGTCGTAATCTTTTACGCTTTCATCTATGTAAAGGCGTTAGCGTTCCATCAGAAATTAACGGTATTACATTACATAAAAATAATGTTAAATACTTATGAGTGTGTATGTACCTACAATATATAAGGTCCTAATAAATGAAGTACGGTCCTTTTGAGGGATGATAGTAAGTATAGGTCATAAGTATTCCGAAAATGATATAATAAACATATTCATTCGTAATTTTAATGAAAAAAAACCTGAAATTGTACTTCATCACTACTAAGCATTAATTAAAACCATTAACAGCATTGTTGCGGATGGATGATGAAATTAGTCGAACTTAGCTCAAAATGTATAAAATAGAAATATGATATCGCTTTCTCCTTCTATTGTTCTATTCTTTATATAGTACATCATATATCGGTCTCACTTAGAGGCTGTCATGGCCGATTTTGGCATTAACCAATCACAGATTAGACGATAGTGTGAAAGGGAAACAAGACGACTTTCTCCTTTTAACTTGGTTTATGATATGTTTGTTTTCTGTGTATTTGGGTTATTTCCTACAATTGACAGTACGTAAGAATATGTTTTTATTTGAGCTAATTGTTTGTATTATGTATGTGTATATACATCTAACCCGATAGAATAGGGATATCGGAGAAAAAGGGTTTTCCGATGAAAACTTTATGTTGTTTTGACTATTTTGTGTACAAAATATTTTATAGCTTTAAGGCAGATTAAGCTGGTATCAACAACGTAGATTCATTGGAAAGACCTAGTTGCAGGCAATGTTTAAGGATAAAATCACTTTGGTACAGATAGTAGATCATAGATAAATAATGTGAAATGATGTAAATTCATAGTCCAAATCTAATCCATAGTAAAGTCAGAATCGGAAAATTATGTATGGCTCTCGATAAGGTAACACGTCGATATTTAAGTATTTTTGGACTTTTTACTCATTAATTCAGATAAATACAGTAAAGTAGAATTCACGTTGAAAAGTAGTAATTTTGTATCTAGTCGGCCAGTGTTCACGAGTTTACGAGTTATTAAATAAGTGATCAAGATACAAAGTGAAATAAATATAGTATACAGTCCATTTGAAGATAAGTTTTTTATTGAAGGGAATCCAGATACCGCACAAGTTTGGTACTTCGAGGACGGATCAAGATCAGTGAACTGTGGTTGCTGTGACACATTGTGAATTGGGGCTGCTGGTACATCAGATCCTCAAGTCAATAAACGTATCTAAACGTATGACTTGGTGTGATAGGATCAGTTTCTAATGACACATTGGATGAGTTTCTAGTGACACATATTGGTATGATCAGTGAATTGGGGCTGCAGGTACATCAGATCCTCAAGTCAATAAACGTATCTAAACGTATGACTTGGTGTGATAGGATCAGTTTCTAATGACACATTGGATGAGTTTCTAGTGACACATATTGGTATGATCAGTGAATTGTGGCTGCTGTGACACATTGTGAATTGGGGCTGCTGGTACATCAGATCCTCAAGTCAATAAACGTATCTAAACGTATGACTTGGTGTGATAGGATCAGTTTCTAATGACACATTGGATGAGTTTCTAGTGACACATATTGGTATGATCAGTGAATTGGGGCTGCAGGTACATCAGATCCTCAAGTCAATAAACGTATCTAAACGTATGACTTGGTGTGATAGGATCAGTTTCTAATGACACATTGGATGAGTTTCTAGTGACACATATTGGTATGATCAGTGAATTGGGGCTGCAGGTACATCAGATCCTCAAGTCAATAAACGTATCTAAACGTATGGCTTGGTGTGATAGGATCAGTTTCTAATGACACATATTGGTATGATCAGTGAATTGGGGCTGCAGGTATATCAGATCCTCAAGTCAATAAACGTATCTAAACGTATGACTTGGTGCGATAGGATCAGTTTCTAATGACACATTGGATCAGAGCCAGTAAATTGGGGCGACGAGGTCATCTAAGGACCAACACCGCATAGGTGCGACGAGACCGTCGAGTGAAGAACACCGAACGGTGCGACGAGATCGTCGGCACATCGTCGAGCGAAGAACACCGAACGGTGCAACAAGTTCGTCTCGAGATCGCCGAACGCGAGAAAAGGACGACGCAACATCACCCAACGGTGCGACGAATTAGTCTCGAGGCGCCCAGTGAAGAGTTCGTCGTGAGAAAAACACCGAACGGTGCAACGAGTGCGTCTCAACATTTCGAACGTGCGAAAAGGACGACGCAACATCACCCAACGGTGCGACGAGTTCGTCTCGACAGGAACAAAGTGTGGCGAGTTTGTCACCAACGTCGTTAAGCGTGTGACGAGCTCGTCTTGACTACAGGTACATAGTCAAACGTGTGACGAATTCGTCTTAACATCTCGGAGCGGGTGACGAGTTCGCCTCGATATCCTGAACGAGTGACGAGTTCGTCGCTATATCATAGAACGAGTGAAGAGGACGACGCAACATCACCCAACGGTGCGACAAACGATAACGCGCCTCATCCGCGGCTCTTGAACGCCGGTCACCTAACGGTGCCAAACGATCGGTGTCTCGGGTTTTAAGTATTGTGTAGAATAGTGTGGTGTTGTGAAGGTGTAGCACGTTAGGTAGAGTCTATATATAGGCATCTGCGCCTAAAGATGTCGACATCTAGAAGCCCCGTCCGCACTCGTAAGGCGGCTGAGAGGCTACGGTTACTTGAAAAACCTCCCGCGTCTTCGACTGCGTTAAACGCACCTGTAAATCCGCAGCTTAGTCACAGGCGCGCTTCGATTAGTGAGTCGGGCGTGACCGCACTATCCGCGACTGAACCATCCGTGATCGACACGATACCACCGCGACTATCCACGCTGCGCGCTACCGATAAAAGGTCACGGGCTTTACCCGTACATTCTCATCGCTCTTCTGCCAGCTCTACAACGCGTCTTAGGCTAGCTGAACTTGAAGCAGAAGAAAGATTAGCCGAGATTCATACAAATCTTATCAAGGATAGACAAGCCGCAGAAGAACGCCAAGCAAAGGATAGACAAGCCGCAGAAGAACGCCAAGCAAAGGATAGACGAGCCGCAGAGGAACGCCAAGAAAAGGATAGCCAAGCCGCAGAAGAACGCCAAGCAAAACTTGAAGAACGACTAGCTGAGATTCAGATAAGGCTCGTTGAAAAGAGACTTGCCGTCAACGTAGCTACGATACACGAGGAATCGGGAAGCGTATGCGCAGAACAGACAGTGGATACAGAACGTACAGTCAATGACTGGCTTCAGCGTTGTGCTGTACGGGGGGAGCTCGAAGAGCTCAAGAGCATCGGTACGGAAAACCATGCGAAGTACCACTCACAATTACGAGAGAAGGCTGCAGATCCAACTTCTCCGCCAGCGTCGAATCATATCACAATGGATACACCACGTCGTGCTAGATCGCCAACTTCGATGCGATCAGGAGACAGAGCAATTGATCGACTAGTAGATATCTTAGGACAAATGACCAAAAGTAGACCGATACCCAGGCGTACGCCAGATTTGCCTATCTTTAGCGGCGCTAAGGGAGAATGGCTACCATTTAAAGCGGCCATGAAGGAATCTGCTAGCCTCTATGGTTTCACGCCGGCAGAAAATCTTGCTAGATTGAGAACATGTTTACGAGGAGATGCACGTGAAGCAGTGTTAGCATTAATGTATACAGCGACCGATTCAACGATAATCATGGAAACATTAGAACAATGTTTTGGTTGCCCAGAGATGATCATCAATCATGCGTTTGAAGAGCTGAAGAAGTTGCCGCGACCAGGTGGAACATCTGAAGAACTAAACAGGTTCGCGATCAAGTTGCAGAATATTGTGACAATGATAAGCTGTGTCGATAAAAAAGGATATCTACAGAATCCCATGCTTGCGCAGCAAGTAGTAGATAAACTGAGTCCACACCTCAAATCGAATTGGTGCAACTACGCAGAGGAATCTGGATCTCAATTAGAACCGGAAATTGTTACATTGTCACGATTCTTTATGCGGGAAGCGAAGCACGCCATAAAACATGCATACACGTCCAAGGATACGTTGGAACCAATACGTACTGGCCCAAAACAGGAACCTCGACATCGAGCATTAGATCGTAACCGCAAAGCTCCCGTATATGCTACAACAGAAACATTACCAAAAAAGAACGAATGTTACTGTTGCGGAGCCGAACACGATACAACAAAATGCGCTAAGCTTACGGCTATGCCCATTTCAGAACGATGGGAATGGGCGAAGGAAGCACACGTCTGTTTCCAGTGTATGAATAATAAACACAGACGATCCGTATGTAAAGCAAAGAAATGCGGAGTAGACGAGTGCCGTGATACACATCACGCGCTGTTACATGTGCAGAGGGATAACGAGCCACTAAGCGAACCGACTCAGAACGAGCATTTCGTAAATACGGCTTCGGCACATGTAACCACTGATAACCAAGTGCTATTGAAAGTGTGTCCTATTATAATTAAGACACAGAACGGCCAGGAACTAAATACGTACGCGTTATTCGACGAGGCATCGACTATAACACTGATCGATGAAGGAATTGCCGGGATGGTCGGAGCGAAAGGCCCGACCAGAGCGTTACATATCCACGCAGTCACATCGAGTCAGAGAGTTTTGGATAGTCAGATTGTAAACATCGAGTTACGTGGAAAAGGCCAAACTGACTTTCATATGATTAAAGCACGGACAGTAAAGAATTTACCATTTGATAGTCAGGTGATAAGTTCAGAAATATTAGAACAAAAACATCTATGTAAGCTCCGATCAGAGGACGTATGTTATGAATACGCCAGACCACATTTACTTATCGGAGCCGATAACTGGAAGCTAATAGTGACACGAAAATTGCTGACTGGAAAAGCAAATCAACCAGCTGCGTCACTCACACGATTGGGATGGGTTATACACGGATCCATACCCAGAAGCGTTGTAACAAATGAAAACGAAACAGTGTTACAAGTACAAACAGCTCAAGAGATCGAGAAAAGCTCAGTAACGAATAACCGAAATGACGAACTGAATGAACTCGTCAAGGAGAATTTCAATATTGATGCAGTAGGGGTCTCCTTGAACAGAAAGCCTGACGCAAAGGATGAACGCGCCAAGCAAGTGAGCAGTCAAATCAACGTGGCTATGGTTCCAGACTGCATGAAGGATCCAACAATACTGGACGAAGCACACCCGTTAACACGGTTGATGATTCAACACGAACATAAGAATCAAAACCACGTAGGTAGGAAACAGATGGTCAAAAACCTACGACAGAAATACTGGGTGCTTCGATTACGTCCAGCAGTAAGAGCTATTCTACAGCAGTGTACTTGGTGTAAGATACGGAAAGCTAATCCAACAATACCTGTTAAAGGCAATCTGCCACAGCTCCGTCTACGAACGTACACCAGACCATTCTCACACTGCCGGATAGATTGTTTCGGCCCGATGTGGGTAACCATAGGGCAACGGAAGAAAAAACGTTGGAGAATACTTTAAAGAGTACCTGCCTACATTGGCACCACGTGGCGACGCCCAAAGATCTTTGCGGAATGCGGAGGTGGGTGATATCGTGGTAATTGCGGATGGATTATTACTTCGCAATGTATGGCCACGGGGTCTAATAGAACGTGTGTACACATGACGGTGTAGTACAAAGCACAGATGTGTAGACGTGAGGGAAAATTTCTTGACGGCCGTTTAGGCGTCTCATCATCCTCCCAATTAGTAAGGAAGGCTGCGAAGATCTGCGCCGAGGGGAGAATGTTGCGGATGGATGATGAAATTAGTCGAACTTAGCTCAAAATGTATAAAATAGAAATATGATATCGCTTTCTCCTTCTATTGTTCTATTCTTTATATAGTACATCATATATCGGTCTCACTTAGAGGCTGTCATGGCCGATTTTGGCATTAACCAATCACAGATTAGACGATAGTGTGAAAGGGAAACAAGACGACTTTCTCCTTTTAACTTGGTTTATGATATGTTTGTTTTCTGTGTATTTGGGTTATTTCCTACAATTGACAGTACGTAAGAATATGTTTTTATTTGAGCTAATTGTTTGTATTATGTATGTGTATATACATCTAACCCGATAGAATAGGGATATCGGAGAAAAAGGGTTTTCCGATGAAAACTTTATGTTGTTTTGACTATTTTGTGTACAAAATATTTTATAGCTTTAAGGCAGATTAAGCTGGTATCAACAACGTAGATTCATTGGAAAGACCTAGTTGCAGGCAATGTTTAAGGATAAAATCACTTTGGTACAGATAGTAGATCATAGATAAATAATGTGAAATGATGTAAATTCATAGTCCAAATCTAATCCATAGTAAAGTCAGAATCGGAAAATTATGTATGGCTCTCGATAAGGTAACACGTCGATATTTAAGTATTTTTGGACTTTTTACTCATTAATTCAGATAAATACAGTAAAGTAGAATTCACGTTGAAAAGTAGTAATTTTGTATCTAGTCGGCCAGTGTTCACGAGTTTACGAGTTATTAAATAAGTGATCAAGATACAAAGTGAAATAAATATAGTATACAGTCCATTTGAAGATAAGTTTTTTATTGAAGGGAATCCAGATACCGCACAAGCATAATCCGGTGTAAAATTTATTATTAAAAAATAAAAAATACAGTACTTTTATTTTCTTTATTATTAATTTTATTTGTGGAATACAATTTCAGTTTTTTTTTTTAATATTTATTTTTATTTAACAATGATTTTTGGAAAGGGTACTAGACCCTACCTGGTAGACTCAATCACCAATGTTTACAACTGCATTTGTAAATAGTGGTGTAGCATAGATGGATATAGTCTAAATAATGATTAATTAGAAAAACTCATATAAACGCCGATACTCGAAACCCAACCTGAAACAAATAAAACTTCTATAACTATGTGATAAAAACGCAGACGAATTTATTGTGAAAGCGATCAAGTCGTGAATTATACTGTTATTAGTTTCCTGAGAGTCATTTTAAACCATGGATATTGTCTTTACTTAATAAAGTTACCTTATGTTTTATATTATTAGAATCTATAAAAGTTCATCTGCATTTAATTTAAAGAAAGTTAGAATTTATTATGCGATCTATTTTGTTTATCGTGTTTTTTTCTATGTTAAAAATCAGATCAGGTATAAAGAAATATGTTTTAATAAAAAAATATACATGTAGATAAATTAATGTTAATTACTGAACGGAATTTATTTTTATCATCATGAAAAAAAAAAAGATTTTTTGAACATGATTTGCGTAGATTTTTATTATAAAAAAACTCGGTAATACTTGTTTAAATAAACAATATAATTGCTGACTTCAAATGATTCGTTTTATTTACATATTCTTCATACATAATAAGTGTACAAACGACAAACAAAAAAGCATGATCTCTCTACATTAAAGCATTTATAGCATCGATTAAGTACATATGAATGACAATTTTCTACCATCCCTACTAAGTATTAGGTAGCAATACGAAAGTGTGTTTGCTAATTTGTCCTTGTTTCACACAGCAACAGAGCAATGTATCGACTTATTTTTTTGTATAAAGATAGTTAACGGAACGGAGAGTAACATAGACAAACAAAAAAGGTGAAGGATAACATCGTGAAGAAACCATAGCACGGTGGTAGGGTACATAGTACCTAACTGGCTGGCTACCACCCTCAAGTTGAATATCTGTAGCATACCTACTGGTAGGTTTCGGTAGTTGCACTTTGAAAATTCCCCTGGTATTGTTAATGATATAAACAACGATAGCCACTTAACAGCAAGTGGACAGTTTGTCAGCTTAAGTACTTACATAAAAGAATATTGGTTATTTTTTAACCGACTTTAAAAAAAAGGAAATCTAATTATTAATATAATGAACGACCACGTTAAAATAAAAATAAAATGAAAGCAACAATAACGTGAGTCAAGAGAAAAATACTATGTTTAATATTCTCAACATCAGCTTTGTATAAAGCGTAACAATATTAAAATTCAAACTATTAAATGCCAGATGCTGTAGGGTGGATCATGCCGTAGGGTAGGTATCTCGTTTTTCCTCTCCTCGCCATTGATATTGTAATTTTATTTTAACTACAACTTTTGTTAGGGTTTATTGTCTTTTATATATCTCATTTAATGTTCTCATTTATGACTTCTTATCATATTGATATAGATTAAATAAATAAATATTCTGGGACATTATTCCTCACACACGGCCATCTGACCCCAAACTAAGCAGAGCTTGTACTATGGAAGCCAGATAGCTGATATACCACATATTATACTAATTTCTTTTGTAAATACACAAATATATAAATAATAACACCCAGACTCAGGACAAATAAACATGCTCATGCACACAAATGTTTATCCTGAGTGGGAATCGAACTCACGACCTACGGCGTGATAGATGGGGTATCTTACTAACCACTCCAACCGGCCCGTCATTTTTGATAAATAAGGTAATTTAATAAATTAAAGTTTATGATAATAAGGTGAAATAAAGAGATTGTTACTAATGTTATAAATACGAATGCTTGTGTATATGTGTGTGTGTATACATGGATTGGTATGTAAGGCATAAAGAATGTTTTAAATTTAAAAATAAGAATAAAAAATAGTATAATACAAAATGAAATAAAATTGTAATAATATTATGAAATAATACGTAGGTATAACTTATTTTAAAATAAATCAAATTTAAATTTGTAATTTAATCGCTCAAAGAAAAATATAATACTATTATGTAATTTTTACCGTGAATGCCATAAAGTATGAAGTTTGAAGAAAATTGGCACATAGGGTATGTTTTTATCTCGAGAACACGAGCGAAACTGCGGGGTGGAAACTAATATAGGTAGGTGGATCATTATTCGTTGTTATATACCTAGTCTACATTCAGTATTAGTTTTCCTTTAACATTATAAATGGTTTTTCTACTTTAGAATATTTTGTAGAACTTTGAACTCAGTTGTCTGTCGTAGACACAATAACTTCACAACTAAATACAACATTACTATGGAAATATATTCAGCAATATCAAAAGAAAATGATTTTCCAGATTTCAAATAATGAATGCCTCAGTAAATCTATTGAGTACTATAAAATAAACGAACCATTGTGAACTGTTGTAATATAAAAGACTTTGCAATAGGTATTAACAGAAATATGAAGTATGAATTGAAAACCGAGTAATTGTTTGCATTTAATTAAATAGTGAAAAGGTTGCCATGTAGACTCTATCTGCTTGACTCATGATAAACTAGCTAAATTAAGTGTAAATTATAAATGGAACTGATATTAGTATTTAAGCAATTCTTTTATAAATGTTTCTATCAGAAAACTGAGGATTTAAGCACGTTTTATACCTACTAATATTATAAACGTGAAATCTTGTATGTTTGGATTTTAGTCACTCAATCACACATAAACGGCTGTATGGATTTGGGAGAAACTTGGCACGTATATAGATCATATTCTGGAATATAGTACTTTTTATTGTAATATAGTAAGTTGTTCTGCATACGACCGCGAAGGCTCCTGGTGAAAAAAAAGAATAAAAAGGAGGCATTGACATGCATGCCAAGGATTAGCCAGTAAATAATATTATGCAAGATGAATTATGTCTACATGGATGAAGGAAGAAAAAGAAGAGTATAAGAGAGAGTAGGCGACAATACTATAATAACATGATAGGAAAACATTATGCAAAGGTCAAACTTATTGCAGGATTCGAGGCCACGCCATTCGACGTCATTAGGTACTGAGCTATCATTGCCATAAGCCTTGCCCTAAGGCCGCTTGTTAAACTTGATACTCCTTCCATTGTAAGAACATCAAGTTTTTTTTATCTAAGAGACTATCTAAGACTTTAATTTACCGTTGAAAATGAATAAGTTAATCTTTATGAAATTTCAATGAAGATAAAAAGAAACCCTTTATAAACGTGGCTCAAAAGTTACAATTTCAGCCATGCTTTAAAATCCTCGAATTAACACCATCAATCTTCCTATAAAAGGAAGAGTTAACTAATCTTATTACACGGCTTTTCTCAGCTTTGTCACATTAATTATATTAAAATGTTACAGCTTTTCATTACCTGTTTATGGTTTATAAAATTCCAAATCGTCACAACCTCGGAAACAGCAGTAAATAGGAAGAAACAAGAGGGTTCTTAATTTATGCTATCGTAAACAATTTATTCATGAGCATCTTTTGTCTTGTATCTTTCCCGCTGAAATTGTTGTAATAAAATTATTATTATACTGTTATGGAGAATTATTAGCAACAAAAACGGACGTGTAGCGTGGTCGGGTAATCTTTTTGATATACGTTGCCTTCATTTTGCGTCATTATTTCTAGTATATTATACTGGATTTTAAACTCGTTATATCACATAATGGTGATGAAACATAACATAAATAAAGATTGATTTTTATTTGCCCAAATAATGGATACAGATGGTGATATTTTTTTTTTATTGAACATTCATACTTTGCCATGTTAAACATTAGAATTGAATGTTAAAAATATGTGTTATAAATTTTATATGATATAATGTAAGCACCTATCGATATATTCTGGCTAAACCATTGCCCTGGGGAAGCGTTCCAAAAAGGCTGGCAGCATTGTCAGGCTGAATGGCAATGACAATTCTTTGAGTAAAATATCTACCAGCTATTTTCGCGAGAGGTTTTAATGAGACGATATAACATTTTGAATAGTCGATGAGCCTAAGTTCCCAAGACCCAAAAGATTCAAGCCCATACGCTGAAAATACGTTGGTACTCTGTAGACCAGCATACGGCGCTTGAAGTACTCTTGTTCTGCAGCAGCATTGCTGGTGTCTATAGACGTGTCTAGAAGGTTGCGCGAGGGTGTTCCCTCACACCAAAAACAAGTCAAAGTCAAAGTCAACGTCAGTTTAGGCCCTAGATGAGCACTTATGAAGGTCAAAGTTACTGAAGTTACCACCGGTTTGGATGTCGCAAAAAAAAGATACACAAAAAATGCCTTGATGAGTTTCTCACCAAAGTCTTCTCAGTTTAAGTGTAACTAACTGGTGGTATAGTCAATTGTAACGTTCATAAGTGCCTTATTGAGTTTTAAATTCAAAACAAAAATAACATTACACAAAAAGATAAATTAACCAATATCAAATTAATGAATGATACCATAATAATGAAACATTAAATACCATTAATTTCATAACAAGAATACTGGATTACGTAATTATGACAGTGTAATTAAGACTGACCTCGTTTCAATAATATTCACAAATTATTGGTTTAAATTGGCGGGATGCCGTACTGTAGCTGCAAACAAGACTCCACGCGGTTTAAACGTTTCAACCGACACTACCGGAAAACAGAATGGCAATATAAATAAAAAATGGAGTTGGCAATTTTTATAAGAATGAAAAAAAATGAACAGCTATTTAAAAAATATAATACTCATAATAAATGCGAAAGTTTTTAATATTTAGTTATTATAAACAAAAAACTACTATCAATTAAAAAAATGTAAGTATATTTAATGCGTTCAAATTAAAACTTTTCCAAAATATTAACGAAAAGCGAACAAAAAATTTGTATTTGTTTATCTAGTAGTAAAAATAAAATTGATTAAACCTATAATAGCATTCAGTTTCACTCTCTTTCCAGGCTAGCTTTCATTCCGCGGCTTAAGATCCATGGATGAAAAGTACCCCATGATCTATTCTGAAATATAATGTAATTGTCACAAATTTCATGAAAATCCGTTCTGTATTTACGGAGCTTAGTGGTAAACATACACGCATACACGCACATACAAACTTTCAGATTTATAATAATATATTTATATAATATAGTATAATAGTAGGAACACGGGGCGAAAGCTGGTATATTTTAACCCCACTTGAATAAAATATTCTAGTACAAGACATGCA
This sequence comes from Tetheella fluctuosa, assembly GCA_951216915.1. Taxonomy (NCBI): domain Eukaryota; kingdom Metazoa; phylum Arthropoda; class Insecta; order Lepidoptera; family Drepanidae; genus Tetheella; species Tetheella fluctuosa. The sequence continues at coordinate 9,715,608 of OX578229.1, read as the reverse complement.
CTTTTTTGTCTCGTTACGATCGTCGCCGTCGATGTCGTAGAATTATTTACTAAGATTTATTCCAGGTACTAAAAATATTGCCTGAAGGTATTACCAAGGATTTGTTACACCACAAAATATTTTCAAAAACTTTTTTTATGCAGAGATATTTCGAGATGGCATATTTTCGAAACCTATGTTAAATTCGGTATGGTGAACAACTTTTTCTATAGGTTCATTTCAACCCTCAAAATAATGCAAAACATAATTTGCTACGTTTAACTTAAAATCGAGTTCAACCGATACCACATCCAAAAATATTATTTATCTTTAACTTGAAGCAACGAAGCCTCCAGGCCGAGGTAACGACGTCGCTTCCTGCTATTATTACACGACTCCCACAATTTGCCTTAATAAATCATCATACCTGTACCCCACTGTTTTATTGGGTACATATTGGTTGGGTATAATAACTGGTGTTACAAATTATCAAATGATTTGGTAATCATACCATATATGGCAAATTGTAATCTAAGTGCTGGTAAATTTTGAGTTTCATATTATGTTTACTTACATAAATGTTTTTATACCACATTGTCGGCAAACAAGCATACGGCTCGCCTGATGGTAAGCGGTTACCATAGCCTATGAACGCTTGCAACACCAGGGGTATCACTCGCGCGTTGCCGACCCTTCCCCCCTCCCCGATGAGCTCTGGCGACTTTACTCACTATATAGGTAGAATAGATACCTATAGAAGCAAATCAAGCCGCTAACTAGACTCGAATGTTCGTAATTGCCCCCCAGATTATTCTCTGGTACGTTAGCCTGCGAAATATTGCTAATGTATAGTGGCACCATCTGGGATGAATTAGTTCTTTACATATATGTCTTGTTAGCGACCTTGTGAGCGATTCAGTAATAGCAAAGAAATTCTTGCAAGCTAGCAATCTGTAGTGGCATAGTGATCAACGTACCTTAAAAAAACTGACCATAGCTTACAGTGAAGGAAAACATCGTGAGGAAACCATAGCACTGTGGTAGGGTACTTTGTAGTACCCGCCTGGCTGGCTACCACCCTCAAGACGAACATCTGTCGCCGAGCAAGTCGCGTGTTCCGGCTGCTGCACTTGAGATCCAGTTACTTCTAGACTTTGTGTGTTTACTACCTTTGGCCACACCATCACTTACCTTAGTGAGATTGTAATCAAATATAGGCCAATACAAAGTAAAAAAATAATAATGGAACAAGCGCACTATAGGGTTCCGGAATCAAAACCTAAGACTGAACATAAATTAATTGAAAAGAGGGACACTGCCCGCCTGTTGGGAATCTTGCCCATCGGTAGCAGTGGGAGCAGAAAAAATTATTATTCTATCTGTGTGCCAGATTTCATCCAAATACATTCAGCCGTTTCGGAGTTGAGTGGTAACAAACATCTAAACTTCCAAACATACAAACATTCACATTTATAATATTAGTAGGATTAAGGTAGTCAATGAATGTAGATATTTGAATAATTTTATCAAACAAGGCTGTACGTACATAAGACCAGTGCCAACTAATGTATGTTAAACACGATTCGGCTGTTTAAGCCAACAGTGCTTCAATATAGTGTTTTACATGCTAAATGCATGTAAAACAGTATTCAGTGTATAGTGGGATTACATTAAGGTCTAAGGGATTAATAGGGCCACATTTACAGCTTCACATTTTATTTTTATAATAGATACAAAATTATAATAGTCAATTAAGTTTTAATAACAGTTAAGTGGCAGTTTGTTATTTTGAATTCATATAATAATTATTAAATATTCCGCCCCGCGACCGGCGTTCCGAGGATCTTGTGTTTTCGCGGGATAAAAAGTAGCCTATAGCCTTCCTCAATAAAATATTATTTTCTATTCGTACCAGTAGTTCCTGAGATTACCCCCTACAACCTCACAAGCTCACAAACTTTACCTCTTTATAATATTAGTATAGAAGTATAGATATACGAGTATATTAATGCGAATATGGTGTAAATAACTTCATTTTAATTTTTTGTCTCATTTAAATAAATGATCACCAAAATGGCGGTTATTTATTATACATTATGAATAACATAAGATAACATTGAATCTTAAGATATTTTTTTTAAATTAAAAATACCTTATATACTGTAACTTTTACTTGCACACTAGAAATAATTTTGTAATATCAGAAAAGGCTTTTGAATTTAACTTAAAATATTTTTTATCAAATTTCCTCTAAAAACTATTCCGTAGAAAATAGCTAGTGCATATAAATCCAGAAAGATATTTTATTTTAATAACTGAGTACCTAGCAAAGCACGATACATTTACCGTCTCGGGGAACATCTATAAAACAGATAGTTCTATATCACGGACACCCGATCCGTGAAGCAGGTGGTTTAATATTGACATATCGAGGACCCGAGAGCTGAGACAGCGTCTTATATGAATAGACTAGCGACCCGCCCCAGCTACGCACGGATACCTATTAGAGCATATACGCTCTAATTTTTTTTTTAAAGTTATAACTCTATTGGATTATGCGGTCCACGTGAGTTTCTTGCCGGTTCTTCTCAGTTGAAGGCGACTTCTGAATCGGTGGTAATTTCAGTAGTTTCGACGTTCATAAGTGCACTCTTAGGCCTAAACTGAATAAATGGCTTTGACTTTGACTTTGACGCCATAAAGCTCCCAGTCAGCATGATTTTTCCGACAACTTCAACAATTATCGTCAAATTTACACAAAACTGAAATGAATTATATACACCTTCTTCGTGAATTACTCCGTCCATTGGTGAAAACCGATTGAAAATCCGTTCAGTAGTTTTATAGATCTTCTCGAAGATATACAGACAGACAGACGTGGCGGGGGACTTTGCTTTATAATGTGAATAGATGGTAGAATGCCCACTTTTAGATGTACTTTATCTTTGTGGATGTTTGTGTTGAATGTTTGCTAAGGTGGCTGAGCTTTTGAGGGGATTTGTTTACTTTACATTGAAAGAACATTGTATTTATGTGTTTTGTAAAGTAATTTATTATAAATTTAATGACAGGTTCATAGTACGTAAAAGAAAATAATGCCAGCCATCACATATTACATAGAATTCAAATATTATTGACTAGCTTCCGCGGTTTTACCCCCATTCCCGAGGGATCTTGTGTTTTCCCGGTATAAAAATATTTTTTCAAATCGAACCAGTAGTTCCTGAGGTATGCGCGTTCAAACAAACAAACTCTTCAGCTTTATAAGATTATTATTAGTATAGATTAAAATATTAGTATAAAATATTAGTATATTATAAGTATTAGTATTAGTAGGTATTAGTGTTAGTATATATTTTGACTTGGCCTGTTTTTGTGATGACAAATAAAGTTCTGTCTATTATCTATTGATGTGTAGTGACGGTGACTGATATGTGGAAATAATATCCTTGAAAACTGATCCTTATTACAAAACTATACGTTCAATGTTTGAATGAGACAAATTCTTTATTACGTCATTGTAGTTCTATTTATTAATATTTGAACTTATTATTTTTATTTATTATATTGTTTTAAAAATTATTAAATATTTATACAAAAACAGCCGACATAGTCAGTCTTGCTGAGTTACTTGCCAGTTCTTCTAAATTCTATGTTGAAGGCTGACTTCCGAACTGATTGTACCTTCAGTGATTTCAACGCTTATAGTTCCTTCATAGGTCTGGTTTTAACTTTGAATTTTTGAAAGAGAATCTTAATCCTAACTATACTTATCATGAATGTAGTGAGTTTTTTTGTGATTTCTTAATTTTCCAGACAGTCAACAGGGTTGAGATAAACTTAGGCTATATTTTTACCTAGGAACGCGGGTAAAATTGCGGCACAAAAGTAAGTAATCAATGTATCATCATATATTTTCAACCAACCTCTCCCTATCCGTCAAACATGTCGACCCAAACGAGAAAGTGCCATATAAACACGCCGCGGGCGAATCCCGACTTTTGCCGCAGCTGCCTTTTTTACAGCGTGTCGGAAATAAAGCCGTCGAGTATTTCCGAGGTGGTACGTGTTATGGGAGGTAGCGGTTAAATAACTTAAAGTTGCAGGGTGAAAGCAGTAGGTAAGTGATACCAAAATGCAATGTTGCAACTTTTGGGAAATGTATTTATCCAATAGTGGATTTCTTATCGAATAATTCATGGTCATGATTAGTTGATTTATGATTCCTATTATAAAAAAAAACTGATATTTTAATAGTCATTCTATAATTCGTTGCGGAGACAAAATCCAACAAATCAAAGATCATAAAAATCGGTCCAGCCGTTCTTGACTTATAAATTATGGTACAAACTAACACGACTTTGTTTTATATAATATATATTACTTATAATGATAATACGTATGGAATAATATGGGTCATAATTATGCTCTTCACAACATTACCATCACAAGAGAATTATTGCCTAAGTTAAGCTATTGCTAATTGTACAGCCTAGAAGAAATTATCGGCGCTCAAGTGCAGCTATAGAAATAAAACGGTGAGTATTTTTTTTAAATTCGCTATGGCGCCCAAAGATATTGTCATCAGTGAGATTTCTCTACCTTTTAAAGTTTACTATGTATCTCAAATTTAACATCTACAATTACTACTGGTTATAGGTCTTTCGCAAAGTACGCCACATCTTCTAATTCCTTATCATCCGGATCTACTGTAGTCCAGCTACCTTTTCGAGGTTGACAAGGAGCGTGTAAATATAATATTGTAATATGCAAATCGCCAGCCTTTATCACTTGTGCCCCACAACAATTCACGGTACTATTGTCACCAAAATCACGAGATGGTTCCGTTACTCTCTATTATAGGAGATTGCTAGCGTGATACTGCGTCACAAAAATTCAGAACCAACAGTATTTGTGACCTAGACTAGAAGGTTTAAGTTCAATGTTTCGTAGATTACACTAGGTATTCAACTCAGTTTTTTACATATGTACATCTCCTTTTCATGACGCTTCATTTTGAGATCCTGTGTTTATTACAACCATTAGCGTCAAGGCGATGAAAATTTAGTTTACGAAGGTTGTGGGTTAGAATCCTACTATGAGTTTGAGTTTTCGCTGAAGGAAAACATCGTGAAGAAACCATAGCACGGTGGTAGGATACTTTGTAGTACCTGGCTGGTTACTTCTATCACGAAGTACATACCGATGTTTTCCAGTAGCTACCAGATCTAGGCTTTGTGTGCTTATCAACTTCGGCCACATCATCACTTACCATGGTGATTGTAGATAAACACAAGCGTATACAAAGTAAAATAAACTACCTTCTCACCTGTATCCTTTGCGGTATAGTTTGTCCTTCAGGTCAGTATTTCCCACCTTTTTTTTACCACTGTGATATAGAACAAATCTCACGTATTGACGTTTCAATACGTTGCTATTTTGTTACCTGAAGTCCTTCTAAATGGCACGTTTAGTTTAATATATATTAGTATATAAGCTTAACGATATTGTCGTTGATGAAGGAATTAAGATGTAATTATATAAGGAATATAAGTATAAGTATAGGAGGAGGTTATTCATTAAACATGTGATCAGCATCGCTAGTTGTTTCTCTACATCACCACCACCCATCATATAATTTGATGATGCTATTGAATTCGCCCGCTGGATTGGCAAGTTGAAGTGGCAATGGGCAGGCCACATAGTGCGCAGAACGGATGGCCGATGGGACTGAAAAGTCCTGGAGTGGAGACCACGGACCGGCAAGCGCAGCATAGGACGTCCACGTCCAGCAGTGTACGACTTGCGGCTGAGATGATGATAATGATGATGAATGAGTTCTCTCAAAATTTTTGTCCTTCTCTTAACTATATTTCCTCCAGAATTTTTGACAAAAAGTGTTTCCCTCCTGGGAAATATGACTAAAATATGATGCAATTATTATGTTATGTCTACAAAATTTCCTGTCCACATAATATAATTTCTGTAACGTCTTCAGTGCTGTCACTACCATTAGTTAAATATTCGCAATAAGATAAAACAGCCGTGAGAGGTTATTTTCCCTGTAACGGAATGTAAGATTGTTTTTATAAATAAGTAATTGTTTTTTAAAGGAGGTATTTATTACTAAAACATTATGTATGTTATCTTTATACAAGTTTTCGGTTTCACCCGCGATACCATAGTTCCTTATATAATCTTTGGAATTTCAAATATCCTTTCTTAGTGCTCATCTACATTATCTATGGAATTTCATACTTCTAGGCCTGTCTGTCAATCAGTCTGTGTTAGTTTTAATAAGCATTAATGAATTAAAGATCTAAGAATTAGGTATTTTCTTGTTTTAATGGTTAAATCATGTTCAGTTTGGAGTTATTTTCAGCTCAGTCAAAGACAAAGTTAAGTTCATTAAAAAAAGAGAAAATACCACTATTTTCATCCCTAAGAATAGTGTTCGAAATACCTAATTTAAGGCCTGCCTCTCTGTCTCGTCGTACTGTTGCACGATATACTATACAGTCTTGTGGAGGCATCTGAACGACTACTTAAAAATAGATGTCCATAATATAGTAAAAATAATTCCATATTTTAGGCTAGCTAAAGTTAACAAGTCATTCCTTGGTAATTGCGTTCGTTTTTATAATAAAATACTTCTCTTGGTAACCAAGTATACTGACTAACTTTAAATTTAAATGTTACGTAAAGAAAGTTTTGAAAGAAATAGCTTATTACAAGTAGCTCATTATATTGAAGATAAGGATGTATAGAAATAGTTGCACTCTGCACAGGTACACCTTGCTTATGCTTTTTTATGTTTTTGCTTATTTGCTCTTATTATTATGAATTCGTTTGGGTTATATATTCTTATATATTTGTTTTTGATTACTAATAACCTTATAAAATATTGTATTATATTGTAAAAAACATTACCAGAAAAAATGTAACCTTGCCGAGATTCGTACCGGTTCTTCTTTGTTGTTGAAGGCTGACATCTGAATCGGTGGTAACTTCTGTAAATTTGTCCTTTATGAGTATCCTCCTAGGGCCCAAACTGAATAAAAGGTTTTGACTTTTACTTTGAACTAATGGTAACCAATGGTTTTCGTAACGGATTTACCCAAGCTAACAGTGAAGCAATGAACCTATAAACTAATCCTACTATATAATATTATAAATGCGAAAGTTTGTATGGATGAATGGATGGATGGATGTTTGTTACTCTGTCACGCAAAGACTACGGAACGGATTTGGACGAAATTTGGCATATAGATAGATTATAGTCTGGATTAGCACATAGGTTACTTTTTATCCCGGGAAAACATAAGATCCCTGGGGAACGTGGGTGAAACCGTGGGGTGGAAGCTAGTAAATATTCACATATTTTTAGTAAATATGTTAACATCAATCATTATTTTGAATAGCAAATTATTTCTTTCAGAAATAGATAACTTTTTGTCACATGTACGACGTTTTACACGTGTTACACTTACCATTAGGTGGACCGCCTGCCTGCTTGTCAGACTTCAGACATAAAAAAAATATTTAAAATAAACTAGCTACTCTAAACTTTACCGATTATTTTAAAAATAAAATACAACATTATAAATTATGTAACTTAACCACACAAAGTATAAATCTGTAAGTATTTCAATAAAATCTTTATAGGAGCAATATCACTTTGTTCACTTAGTTGGGTATTCAATAGCGTTACAACCTTCATAAACTTATTTATTATAATTTCGGCGAGAGCTTTACGACGTGTCATAATTATTTATCTGTTGTCATAATTTTTCATATATTTTACACTAGTGCTATAACTTAGCTTTATTTGTTTTTTATATTTATTTTAGGCACGGATATCATCTCATTGCATTTATAATTTTTAGGATTCCGTACCCAAAGGGTAAAACGGGACCCTATTACTAAGACTCCGCTGTCTCTCCGTCTGTCTGTCTATCCATCTGTCATCAGGCATCTCATGAACCATGATAGTTAGACAGATGACATTTTCACAGATGATATTTCTGTTGCCGCTATAACAACAAATACTAAAAAACAAAATAAAATAAATATTTAAGGGGGCTCCCATACAACAGACATGACTTTTTTGTCGTTCTTATAGATAATGGTACGGAACCCTTCGTGCGCGACTCCGACTCGCACTTGGCTGGTTTTTTTTATGTTAGTTGTAGTTTTCGCCTATGTTACTATTTACGCTATGTTAGAAAATATATCGCCAAGCACCTACTGGTGTATATCGGCAGTTGCAGAGTTGAGAGGCAGTTGTCTTCTAGGCTTTATAAAGTTCGGCAACACATGGCAATCCCCTTGGTATTGCTAATACCTATAGGCTACGGTAGCCACTTACCGTCAGGAGAACTGCCTGCTTGTCAGCCCTCTGGCAAAAAGAGAGAGAATTTTATAAAAAAAAAACCATTAAAAACCGTTTTTCTTTGGAGTTAACGTTTTACTTCGATAGCAACAATAAATTACTCTAATGCTGGAATAAAGTACTTAATGAATAAAAATCTGAAAGCGTATACAACGCCTATATTTTTTAATAGTACCAAAACCGAATTGACATCACTATATCTACGTAATAAAGTTTATTTCATTTATTTATTGTTCTTTTGTTACAAAAAAATAAAATGAATTGTGACACGAACAAGTGCACATAACAGTTACCTTTTCATTGACAAATATAACAAGTTTATTTTGTAGACAACATCAAAAAGGTATATAAAACCTAAAAGCACCTATATATTAGGTGATTTAACCCTTTATTTTAGAGTGTGACACGACGTAAATAAAACTATCCCTTTGGGGACATAAACAAACGACCGCGCAGCAATGGCAAGGTTCCTACGTAAGGGACATTAAGGGTCAAAATGGATCGGCTATTAACTCCTTTTTACAAGCTTTCCTTCGTTTTTCCTTCAAAGTCAAAGTCAAAGCCATTTATTCAGTTTAGGCACTTATGAACGTCGAAGCTACTGAAGTTACCACCAGTTCGAAAGTTGCCTTCAACTGAGAAGAACCGGCAAGAAACTCAGCAAGGTTACATTTTTTATTTAATCCTAATCCTAACTAATATTATAAATGTGAAAGTGAGTTTGTTTGTTTGTTACCTTTTCACGATAAAACCACTAAACCGATCGCGATGAAATTTGGTATCTAGATAGCCAATGGTATGGAGAAGAACATAGGCTACTTTTTATCCCGAGAAAACATAAGATACCTCGGGACCGCGGGTGAAGCCGCGGGGCGGAAGCTAGTTAAAATATATATTTAAAAAACATGTATTATAAAGTTAGTAAAAATATTAAAAAGATTTAAATACCTCATGCTTATTTTAGTTTGTAATAACGCAGCACTAAACTAAACAGATTTTGCACATTCATAAAAAAAAGACCATAACACGATAATAGGGTACTTTGTAGTACTCGCCAGGCCTAAAGTTGAAAATCTGTTGCCAAACACTTAACGGTATGTTCTGGCAGCTGGACTTGAGAGCCAGTTCCTTCTAGGCTTTGTGTGCTTACCATCAAAATTCAAATTCAAATTCAAAAATCATTTATTCAGTTTAGGCCCTAATAAGGCACTTATGAACGTTACAAATGATTCTACCACCGGTTCGGAATACACTTGGACTGAGAAGACTCCGGCAAGAAACTCAGCAAGGGACATTTTTTATAGATCTTTGTTCTTTTTTATTTATGTAAAAATTTAATTACTAATAACAAAGTTTATAAAATTTTAATGAAATAGTTTGTGTAGCGAACATTTCATTTAAATGCATTCTTGTCTTCTATAAAATCAGAAACTTTATAGTACCCTTTCTTACATAACTTTTGTTTAACAAATTTTTTAAATCTATACACAGATAGTTCTTGAATTTCTTTGGGTACTTTGTTATAGAAACGTATACATTGCCCCTTGAATGAGTCCCTCACTTTGCTGAGCCGAGTTACAGGTACAGCGAGTTTGTGCTTATTTCTAGTGTTCAAGCTATGAGTATCGCTGTTCTTAGGAAAATTTTGTATATTTTTCCGAACATAAATTAAATTTTCATAAATGTACTGTGACGACACAGTCATAATATTTATGGATTTGAATTTATCTTTAAGAGAATCTCTAGGACATAATTTATAAATTGCGCGAATAGCCCTCTTCTGCAGAATAAAAATTCTATTGATGTCGGCACCACTGCCCCAAAGGAGGATGCCGTAAGACATCAAGCTGTGAAAATAACTAAAATAAACTAATCTTGCCGTAGATTCGTCAGTGAGAGAACGAATTTTCCTCACTGCATAAGCTGCAGAACTAAGTCTATTCACTAAATTACAAATATGTGGGCTCCATTGTAGCTTATCATCTAAAGTGATACCTAAAAATACGGTTGTTTCAACAAGATCCAGTTTTTCGCCTTTAATAACAATGTCTGTGTTCAAATGTCTTACATTAAGTTGACTGAATCTGATACATTTGGTTTTTTTCTCATTGAGCAATAAATTATTAATAGTAAACCAATCAACGACTACTGAAAGAGCATTGTTTACGTCGTCAGAAGAATTAAAATCATGTCTATTCACTTTGTAAAGAAGTGAAGTGTCATCAGCAAACAATACTATCTCATGTTTTTTTTCTACAAGGTAAGGCAAGTTGTTGATGTAAATCAGAAAAAGAAAAGGTCCCAGGATAGAACCTTGTGGGACGCCCATCGTTACCGAAGACCCAGAGGAAACTTTACCATTTACATCAACCCTTTGAATTCTATCACTCAAGTATGAATTCAAAAGACTGAGTGCAATGTCTCTAATACCATAGTGGTGTAATTTCCTGATCAGTAATTCATGGTGTACACAATCAAATGCCTTGGATAAGTCACAAAAGACACCGATGGTATCACGTGACTCCTCCCAGGCGCCAAAAATATTCTGAACAAGCTCAACACCAGCATCGGTTGTTGAGCGACCCCTGGTAAAACCAAATTGTTTACTGTGAAGCAGTCTATTACTATTGAAATGTACCAATAGTTGATTGAGTATAATTTTTTCGAAAATTTTACTAAATGTCGGTAGTACAGAAATCGGTCTAAAATTAGTGGGGTCAGATGTACTACCGGTTTTAAATAAAGGCACTACTTTACTATGTTTCATCAGATCAGGAAATACGCCACAATCTATGCATTTATTAAAAGTGACAGCCAAATGTGGCGCAATACAATCGATTATAGAATTAACAAGTTTAACGGAAAGTCCCCATAGATCAACAGTATTTTTCAAATCTATGGATTTAAAAGTTTTAATTATGTCACTAGAGTTAACAGGGGAAAATTGAAAATCGACTGCACATTCTGTTACATTTTCTCTTAGTAATGATAGAGCGAGGGTAGGAGAAGAATCAAGCGATTTGGTAGTCGAAACTGGAATATCGGTGAAAAATAACTCAAACGCGTCAGCAACATCTCGGTCAGATTCAATTAATTTATCATTAATCATTAGTCGAAACTCATGATTATGTACTTTGACCTTTCCAGTTTCACTGTTTATAATTTTCCAAGTCATCTTGATCTTATCTTGGCTACTTTCTATTTTATTTTTTATATGTATTGATTTAGCCGCGGCACAAACGCGTTTAAATATTTTAGAGTAATTACGCACATAATTCAGAAAAACAGCATTATGATTATACGGTTTTTCACTATATAGTTCGTACAGTCTTTTCCTGCTTCTATGAATACCGACCGTCGCCCAATCATTGAAAACCATTCCAGTTTTTCGTTTAACATTTTTAGAGGTAAATATGGAACTATACTCATTTTTGGTAAGATTGAAAATGGAGTTATAAAGTTGATTTGCATTATCATTATAAGGTAGGTATGGTAATTTACTGACAATATTGTTTCTAAACTTTTCAAGGCGACTGTCACTCATAGGAACACACTTAATATCTTTTTTTATTACCTTTTTTCTAGGTATATTAAAGAAGACCATCTGACCACAATGATCCGAGCTTAATTGACTAAAGACTGACTTAGTAACTGGTTGCAGATTAGTATATATATTATCTATGCAAGTTGCTGAACTAGAAGTTATCCTAGTTGGTTCTAAAAAAAGATTTACAAGATTATAGCACAAGAAAAGGGATTTTATTCTATTAGATAATACATTATCCTCTAATAAATTTATATTAAAATCTCCACAAATTATTATATTTTTATTAACATTATTAAGTTTACACAATGCTTCATCCATATGTTTTTCAAACAAGTTAAATACTGCCAAAGGGGGTCTATATACGCTCATAACAATGAATTGTTCAAGCTCAACACAAGCTATTTCAATAGTTCGCTCAATAGACAGGCTCTGAATATCCTTTCGTTCCTTAAATTTCAAACTATTATGTATTATTATTAGTGAGCCACCATGTATTGAATTTTCTCTACTGAACGAACCAGCAACTTGGTGATTACTGAAGTTGAACATGAACTGATGGGCCTTTAGCCAGTGTTCAGTAATGCATAAAATATCAATTTTACTACAGTTCATGAATAACTCCAGCTCTAATTCCTTGCCCTTTATTCCTTGTATGTTTTGATGCACCAAGTTAATTTTATTATTTTTACATTTATGATTATTATTTTTATTCTTAATTTCAGATATTGGGCAGGAAAAACTTTTAAATACATTATTACAAATTATGCTAGAGGTTGCCTCTATTGTCACATGTTCTAATTTAAATTATTTGGAATATTTTCCAATGTATTCAAACTATTTGGAATAACTTCCAATGAGTGTAAAATATTATGCTGCTCAATAGAAGCAGCCGTCTGTGTGGCCAAACATTTGGTCAAGTTAATATAAAATGATAGCGATTCTGCTATCTGTCTCTTATGATATTTTAAAAGATGAAAGCTATCTTTAGTCAAATAAAAGCTTTTACTCAAATAATTATTAATATCAATAAAATGAAATTTGTCATTATGACGACATGTCAAAGTATGCATGGTAATATTTAAATTGTGTCTTAAAGTATTTTCCGTCTGTGGCACACTATTTATATAGGGAAATGCATACATTACAATTTGATTAACATTTATTAATGATAATGAGGTAAAGTACCTTATCAGAGAATTTTTGTTTACATTTCCCCTTCTTCCAATTAATATGATCAACATAGTATTTTCTGCAAAATTGCTAGTAATAATTTTCTCTAAAATCTGAGAATATGATGCACCGGGCATACAAGTATTTGTTATAGCCTGACCTAAACATTGGCTAAGTTGTAAACCCATGCCTCTTCCCATTTCATCACTAAACATAACAATATTAGGTTTATATTTATTTTTATTGAAGGAAGTGTTTATTAATTCGGGCACATTATCACATACCATTGTGAGATTATGGTCAAACAAACATACATGTAAAAGGACTTACAACAATGGCTTAGGTACCAACAGAACAAAACATTTACTCAATACTCTATAAAAAGAAAATATTACATTATATATTTGTGAAGAACATTATCACTCTCTCTGGCACATTGCCAGATAACAGTTTACAGCTGAACAAAGAATTGTCCATGTCAATTAATTCTCATGATTTGAACCTTAAACAATAAACCATTATGGTCTCTACGAGAAATGGTTTAATGCAAGTCTTAAAAACCAGACTTTAAGATAGTTCCATCACTTTTTGTTAAATAATAATAATCATATCTATATCTATAGATACTAATACTATAAAGCTGAAGAGTTTGTTTGTTTGGTTGAACGCGCTAATCTCAGGAACTAAAAAAATATTTTAGTGTTGGATAGCCCATTTATCGAGGAAGGCTATAGGCTACTTTTTATCCTGGGAAAACATAATATGCCTCGGGAACACGGGTGTAACTGCGGAGCGGAAGCTAGTCTGAAGATATTCCTCACGCACGGCCATTTCATCTCAAACTAAACAGAGCTTGTACTATGGAAACCAGATAACTGATATACTTACCCCAAAACTTGTGGCGTGATACATAGATCTTACCAAGCACACCAATCGATCTGTCTTTGTCAGTTAATTGTCGTTAGAAAGTGACAGATATATTTAAAACCTGGGTTTACTTGAATTGGTATAAACTATCTCACGTAATAAGGGGGTAATACAGTTTAATTCCTCTCCATCCAAAGGTTGCCTGATAGATATCACTTTTAGTGATAAGATTACTCACTATCACACCTAACTATCACTGTTAGTTAAATTTTGTATTAACTACACTAATCACACGTAGTGTAACAATAAAGTCTTATAGTATTTATGTATCCTATCCTAATCCTAACTAATATTATAAATGCGAATGTGAGTTTGTGTGATGAAATTTGGTGCGCAGATAGCCTGTGGCTTGGAAAAGGACATGGGCTACTTTTTTTCTCGGAAACGCGGGTGAAAACGCAAGGAACAGCTAGTCTTCCTATATTTCAAACCAACTCCATAAATTTTGCAATTTTTAATACATGATTTAGGGATTGTTAGCTAAAAACAAATAAAAAAAATCCTTAACACTTTAGTTTCGATAATTTCGATAGCATTGACCTATTTTTAAAATCAATAAGTCGTACTAAAAATTTCGTGCCAAATACGGAAGCTGGCAATACTAAGAGCTATTCATTTTTATTGTTGTTTCAACAAACTCAAAGACAAAAGCAGAATATTTAAAATAAATTCCAATTTGTTTGCAACTAATGCCTCAAAATAAACGATTAGCATTCCAATCATTTCGATGTGAAGGAATCTAAACAATTTAGACCTCAATGAACTTTCTGTGAAGGTTGAAAATGGAATAAGTTAAATTTACAGGTATTTCCACAATAAAAATACTCGAGGTTCTACGTAATATCTCAATAATTTCAATGAGTTAGGTTAATGCAATGCTATTCCAAGTGTACAGTCCACCGCAGGATAAACGAGTTCACAAATAGCTTCATACAAAATTAAACTCTTCAACTTACAAGATAAGGTGAAAAATACATTGGAAGTTTTCTTGACGTAAATTTTATGCGGAGGATTGTACCAATAAATCTTTCTTCAGATAAAGAAAGGGGTTTTTACTTAAAGCCTTCGAGATGACGGTTGGCCGATTTAGTTTTTACGATAGTCATGGGTTGGTATATATTTTGCATCATGGATGTTAGACAAGGTTTTAAAATTCTCGTAAAGAGTTAAGATTTTGAAATCAAACCTTATTTCAACTAGGTATGTCTGAATTGCGATCGCTCGTTGCTGCGAGTTGAGCCTATTGTTTACTGTGTGAATGCTAACAATTAAAATCCTACTTAATATTATAAGATGAATGTATATTTTTTACACTTTCCCGCAAAAACTACTCAACGGATTTGAATGAAATTTGGCACACAGATAGAATATATTTTGGATTATGATATAAAATAGTTTTTATATCGGGAAAATATAAGATCCCTTGGGAACGCGGGTGTAAAACGCGGGGTGGAAGTTAGTTCTGAATAAGGGGCCTACAATATACAGACTTGCCATACTTTGAGATGTTTTTAATCTGCCACCAATATATTATATTTGTAAGTAAAATCATATTTTCATAACTAAAGGAAGTCTTCTCATTCAGTTTGAGAATGTTGCTTGGCTACTGTTTATTGATTTTTAAACCCGATTTACATGCAAGTTAAGTAGATTTTAATGATACCTATGTGAAAATCGGGCCATAGAGCGATGTGGTCTTTTTGTTCCAAGTTTACTTTTAAAGGAGTCAACAGAGACAATTCTATTTGATGTCTCCAATGATCATTAGACTAAACAGTAATATAAAAACATACGAGTTATTGAAATCGATAACAGCGATTTTTTAAACATCTTAATTTTGAATTGATTAAATCAAAGTGGGACGAACGGAACAGCAATGGGTCAGAGGAACGTATGGCTACACATCATATCTGTCCAAAATAGCGATGTAGTGTTTCCTACTTAGATGTGCAAGCAAGCGTGTACAGCCAAGAGATAAGGCAAGTCCTTGACTTGTACTTGGCTAAGAACATGTTTGTTTTATTGAAATGTTGGACGCATGCCTAGTGTTGTTTGTATGGAATTAATGTTATTATTAGTGGTAAAAAATTAGAAAGTTTTATATGAACTCAGAATACTTGAAAATATATACATAATAATATATTTTGAATACATTTCGATAAAAAAACCAGTAAAAGTAAAACTAAATCTTATATTCTATAAAATATTAGGTCAAAATATTTGAGTGTGGATTTCAAAAAGATAATAGTCAAATGATTTAACTTATTTGTCTTCAGGCGGACAAAATAATATTTTTTTATTTGTCTCCTTTTATCTCTACTATTATAATTGTGAGTATGTTTACTGGTTTGTCCTTTTTTTACACAACAACGGAGCAAGCAACGGATCGACATGAAGATCTCGAGTGAAATTGCGGGGCAAAGGCTAGTCCCCTATAAGTCTAACCCTAAATTTCACAGTAAATATTCTAGGAAAACAGTTTTATCCTATGTAAATGAACGGCGAACGTTTTTTAAGCACGTGAATGGAATTTGAGCTAAAATAAATAAGTCCAATACTATGTAATAGGACACGTTTCGTGGAATGAAAAAGACTTTGAGGGTATTAATCCGCTTTTGTTATGATCTTATTGTGTAAATATGTAAAAATGTAAACAATTTTTATGAATAGCATTGAGTGTATTCAATATATTTCTTGTATGGATTCTATCTTTTCAATTTTGTTAGTTTAAGAGAAATATTTATCGCCAATATAAAACGGGATAATACGAGAAGAGGAAGATCAAAAAAGAAGTAAAAAGATGAATCTATCTATAGCTATAATAAGATAGTATACACAGCTGTGGTTAGAAACTTGAAACTTGTACACAGGCTCCTTTGATAACGTAGGCATCTACTGAGGAGAGATTATTAAAAATTCAACCCCTATGAGGTAAAATAGGGGATCGCGGATGAAACGGAATGCTAGTAGAGAACAGAAGAAAAATACTGTGGGTGAAATAAAACCGCTAGCTCTTAGTTCTCTACAAACAAGTTCAACTTTATTATATTTTTAAATAACCAAGGGCCCATAGTTTTTAAACAAGTAAATATAGAAAAGTTTAGGCTTCTTCTGTACGTCACAACTATCAAAGTCTGAAGTCATCTTTCAACTGAGAAGAACCGGAAAGAAACTCAAAATAGTTAGTTAAGTATCTATGCATTTTTTATATAACTTTTTTGGAAAAATATTCATAATATTAATATATATTTCTAGACAGTAAAAAATCAATAAATAAATATTCTGGGACAATCCTCACACATGGCCGTCTGACCCCAAACTAAGCAGAGCTTGTACTATGGAAGCCAGAGAACTGATATACTACAATACTACTTTTCTTTTGTCAATACATACTTATATAGATAATTACACCCAGACTCAAGACAAACAGACATGTTTATGCACACAAATATCTGTCTTGAGTAGGAATCAAAATACTTACCTAATCGAGTTCTTTTTCTACATTCATATTTTCTTTTTATTCGAATAGAAAAACAATACCACGTAAATATTGACAGTGACAAAAGCTAAGTACCTGCAATTCAATTATTCTCTCTCTCTAATCGGTCCCTCATTACTGAGGATCGTGGTCACTTATTCGATTTTATTGAATTCTGGTTCAATTATTCAATTCAGATAATAAGTAAATATGAATCATCTAATGTGGCAATATTAGAACCCCACGATAATAACACTGTTGATACTATTCCATCACATTCAGTTACCGCTTGGTTTAATCCATCAATAGGCATAGAAAATGTTTTCTCCGTTATTTTTTGCGTTGCACCAATTTAGTGGAAAAGACGATTTCCGTTGTTCAGTCGAGCAAATATACGATGATCATGTTGGTAAATACGGAAGACTTATTTGGTTCTACACAAAGATACTTTTTGGATATACATATACCTATTGGTATCATAGTTAAATAGTAATAATGACTATTCTAAAATAGTACTCGTACCATTACAAAATTTTATTGTTTTAAAATGATTTAACAAGTGATATTTAATCTTCTTGTCTCTGTATATTTAAAAAGGTGTTTTGTTTGAAAAGGTGATTGACTGACTGATCTATCAACGCACAGCTCAAACCACTGGACGGATCGGGCTAAAGTTTACAGATAGCTATTATGATGAAAGAATTCGCTAAGAAAGGATTTTAGAATATTCCACCCCTAAGAGGGAAAAATAGGGGTTCGCGTAGTAATATTATACAAAAAACTGTTTAGTGAAATGAAAAGTCCACTTTATATCCAGATTTTTTTTACTGTTTATAGCTCTGTTTTTACCATAATATGATTATGGTTAGTGATGATGTGGCATGAAATGGTAAGCACACATGACCTAGAAGAAACTGGCTCTCAAGTGCATCTGCGGAACATACCGGTAGGTGTTTGGCGACAGAATTCCAACTTGAGTGTGGTAACATCCTCAGTGGGTACTACAAAGTACCCTACCATCATTCAGTTTCCTAATGATGTTTTTCCTTCAACGAAAGCTCAAGCTCATTGTAGAATTTGAACCCACGACCTTCGTCACGGCATTTGACAGTTACTACCACTGAGCTATCATCACCTTATAAAATCCTAATCTAATACCTAATAAAATATTAATGCGGTTAACGAAAACTCTCCAGTTTGTAGTCGAGCAAATACTGGTACGTAACTGAAAAAATCTATGTAAAAATACGATGTTTAATTATGATGTTACCGGCCAAACTCGATTTCAGGCCAAACTAGTTTGTCCTGGGCCGAACTGATTTTGAATTATTCTGCAAGTAAAAAAGGGTTTCCGTGCAGTTAAAAAAAGCTAAAGTATCCGGGTCGTTTCTGAATGGGAAGAGAAATTGATCACCAAATTACAATTACTTACATGTGAAAATATTGTTCATGTAAGTTCTAAAATCCTTTTCTCAATTCAAAATCAGTTTGGCCTAGCACAAAATAGCCTGGCCTGAAATCCAGTTTTGCCGGTAACATATATACATTAAATTAATTTTACTTTTAAATTTTACATTTTGCACGCTCGTAGCCAATGTTTTTTTGCTATCATTTTCATCTTTAGATTACGTAAGTATATTTTCGTTGATATATATTGATAATATATTCAATGTGTTGCTTTATTATATTATATATATAATAGAATTATATACAAGAAAATTACATAAATACAGGGAATAGATTAACTAATATCTAATGTCGTTAGGTCTTACTTATATTATATGAAAGGGATAAGCCACTTTGGCTCTCAGCCAAGTTTGTAATATGTACTCATGTGTAAAAAGCCTTTGCCTAAATTATACTATTTATTACTTCAGTAAGCGGGAAATCTGTGCAAAACTATCTGAGGGAAGTTTTCATTTTTTTCGCATTGTACGAACTCATTTAATGCAGATTAGTTTCTGGTAAGGCACTTATGAACAATTGTTAAAATTGACTCTATCATCGATATTTAATATAGTTAAACTAGTGGATACACGGTTTGTGCTACAACGCTAAAAATACATTTGTCACCGTCTCAAACCATGTACTCATTATTGCCTTTCTAATGAAACCGATATGGGGTACATGTCAGTAGGTAGGTAGATTTTTTTTTTCTGTTTTATAGAAAACTCTGCATGTGACCTTGTGTTCAAGACTTTGTAAGATTAGCAGTATTTTCGACAAGACTAACAGAAAACTTGGTTTAATTATGGTGGTGTGATAAAAAATCCAACAAGTTAGTTTTGAAGCGATTTTATTTCAGTGGTTGTGACATAGTATGTCATGGTGAAGGTTGTGGGTTCGAGTCCTACAATGACCTTTAGCTAAAGAAAATATTCTAGGCCGAAACTTGGTGGTAAGGTACTTTCTGCCTAACTGGCACCTCTATGGTAACTCAATGGTATTGCTAATGTTGAAGGTGACGGCACGATGGAGCCATAAGCAATAAATTGGAATTGGAATTGGAAGGTGACGGTAGCCACTTACCATCAGGTTGACCGTCTTTTGTTAAAAACTTTATCAGTTTTAGTACTGATGTTGAGCTAACTTTCGAGAATATTTTGAAAATACAACATGAATTTAACTTTTTATGACTAGCTTTCGCCTCACGGTTTCACCCGAATTCCCCAGGGATCTTATGCTTTCCCGGGATAAAAAGTAGTCTATGTTCTTCTCCATATCATAGGCTATCTACATACTAAATTTCATCGCGATCGGTTCAGCGGTTTAAGCGTGGAAAGGTAACGAACAAACAAACAAACTCACTTTCGCATTTATAATATTAGTTAGGATTAGGATAAGGATTATAATTTTTGATTTTACAGATATTCGATAGATACGATTACTTACTGAGTGACTGGTCCTATTTTGCTTGTTTGTTACGACATTCAATCAATCAAATCGATAGTCATTATCACAACGGGCAATGAGTGTTCAAAGAAGCCCGCCTCTTACAGGATCACAACCTGACTTGTCGAAGCTCGCAGATGATTCTTCCCATAAAGTTACCCAGAGGAAAAGAAAAGTGCCGGAATGTCACCGCGATTTTCAAGAAATGTTCCTCGAGTTTCAAAAAAGCATTACACTATCTATAAACTCATCACTTGAAAATCAAAATGAAAATATAAAAAGTAGTTTGAATGCTTTACGCGAAGATCTAAGCGAGTTTAAACTGCAAATGCATGATATCAAACTTACCACCCAGAAATTATCTGACGAACAATCAACAATCAAAAACGATATTTGTTTGTTAAAATCTAGTAGCGAACAAAATAATCATAAAGTGGCTTCTATGGCTGGGGATATCGTTGATTTGAAATCTACTGTTAACGTGTTATCTCAACGGCTACAAATCAAGGAGCAGCAGGGGAGACTCAATAACCTAGAAATATCCGGATTGCCTGTGTTAAAGGGTGAAAACTTAATTAATGTCGTTAATAATATTTCTAAGAAGATAGGTTTCCCGCTGACATCGACAGATATTGATTACGTGCATCGTGTTCGACGTTTTGCATCTAAAGACGACAATCACTCAGTTGGCGCTAGCAGAGACACTAACGAGTTGTCCCATGACTCATCTTCTATCCCCAATATCATAGTTGTGTTCACACAAAGGAAACGCAAATCCGATATGCTAGCAGCTGTACGGGCACGACGTGGGCTAACGACGGTGGACGCAGGCCTGGATGGCCCATCTAGGCCTATCTTTATTAGTGATCACCTAACACCTCCAAATAAATTATTATATAGGCAAGTGCGGCTACTCGCCAGAGAAAAAAACTACAAGTATGTTTGGTTGTCAGACTGCAAGATATTTGTACGTAAGAGTGACATATCTAAAGTATTACTCATGTCTACCGAAGCTGATCTTATTAAAATTAAATGACTTTTGACAGTTAAATTTGAAGAAGTTAACTTAAAATGTAGTTTTATCACATCCTTAACACATAGTTTTAAATTAACACTGTACTTTATCCTGTTTAATACATTATTTTTCATACGGTATAATATACGTAAACTGTATTTGTTGTTACTTTCTTATGTTGGTGGAACCTTTTTTAATAATATTTTTATAATTCGATAATAATAACTTTTCTATCTACTATCAAAACGTGAGGGGTTTACGCACAAAATCACAACACTTTTTAAAATCAGTTTTGTGTAATAATTATGATGCAATATGCATTACCGAAACATGGCTAAATAATAACTTTTACGACTCCGAATTCGTTGATAACCGGTACGAGTTATATCGATGCGATCGTTGTATGGCGGTAAGTGGTTACGAAAGGGGCGGTGGAGTGATGATTGGTGTACGTCGCGACCTTTGTCCGCGATCTCGCGCCGACATGCGTGCGCCTCCGCCAGCCGAGGAGATATGGGTATCGGTGCCACTGCGCACGATCGCCACACCCGCCACGTCCTCCCGGCCAAACGCAAGCGCGCCCCGCTACTTACACTTAATATCTACGTATATACGGCATGGAAATAATCATGAATCATTGTTGACATCTTTTTATGACAGAGTGAGCGATTTTATGGCATGTTATCCCAACGATGTTTTTCTTATATTGGGTGACTTTAACGTAACAAATGCTACTTGGTCTTTTAATACGAACACTAACTCTATGGAAATACAAACAAATAATGATAACTTCGCGTGCCTAACTTCAGATTTCATGTGTTTGTCTACGGTACTACAATACAATAATCAATTTAACGTAAACGGCCGACTTTTGGATTTAATATTTAGTAATGAATATTGTCATGTATCTTCATGCGAACACCCATTAGTACCACAAGATCCCCATCACGAACCGTTGGAAATAGACATTAAATTAAGCTTCCCCGCACCATTAAAAAATGCAAATAATTCGAAAAAACAATTTTACAAGGCTGATCTTGACTCCATCAAAGAGGCACTTAAGTCTTTTGACTGGGAAAACATTTTCAGTGCCATGACTGATGTGGAATCTAAGACTAACTACTTTTATAATGTTCTTAACAGTCTCATAGACAAACATGTACCCACATACAATATCAGAACCAAATACAAATTTCCCCCATGGTACACCAAACCTCTAATAAAACTTTCGAAAGAAAAATGCAAATTTCATAGAAAATGGAAACATTATGGAAACTTAAGTGATTATCATACTTTCTCAATTTTGAGAAAACGCCTCAAGAAAATGGAGCAAGACTGCCACAACAAATATATTGCGTTCTCTGAAAACAAAATTTTGGAACACCCCAAATTCTTTTGGTCATTTGTGAAGTCAAAAAATGCAACCAAAGATGTTCCAGAAAAAATGTTATACAATGGTAAGATTATTTCTAGTGGTACTGAAATTTGCGATGCGTTTAATCAATACTTTCATTCTGTTTTTGAAACCAATGGCCCCGTAAGTTCCCAAAATATTTCTCCTAATCCTGTCAATCATAATCTTCCCTCAGTTTTAGATATAAACACTGCTAATACTCATTACGATCTCGTTTTTAACGAACTAAAACACGTAAAGGTTAGCAAGGGTGCGGGGTCCGATGATATTCATCCTATTCTTATTTCCAAGTGCGCAAAGGAACTCGCAGAACCCGTCACTTTAATTTTTCGCAACTCCATTGAATCTGGCGTGTTTCCCAGCAAATGGAAAAAATCTTTAATTACCCCCATACCTAAGAATAATAAAAGAGATACGATCAGTGAGTATAGACCTATTTCTAAGCTGTGTGTTTTAGGGAAAGTATTAGAAAAAATAGTAACATCACAGATTTCACTCTCCGTTCGTAACTATATATCCATACATCAACATGGTTTCTTTAAACACCGAAGTGTAGACACTAACATGATTACATTTACAGATTACCTGTCACAGGCTATGGATGATAATTTACAAGTAGATGTCGTGTACACAGATTTTTCCAAAGCCTTCGATAAACTTAATCATGATTTGCTTATCAAGAAGCTGTCGGAGGCTGGAGTGCACGGCAGCCTTTTGAGATGGATTAAATCTTACATTAGTAACAGAAGTCAAGCTGTTTGCGTTAAAGGGTACTCCTCACAATTCTTACCAGTACCATCAGGCGTTCCACAGGGTTCCCATTTAGGCCCATTATTATTTTCATTTTACATAAATGATTTGGGACTTAAAGTCAAAAACACTAATCACCTTTTTTACGCTGATGACACTAAATTATTTACATCTGTTAAATCGATTAATGATTGTATTAAGCTACAAGAAGATTTAAATGCATTATGCCATTACTGTGTGACCAATCAATTGTTCCTAAACATAGATAAATGCAACGTTATATCTTATTCGCGCAAAATAAGTACTATCAGATTCGACTACAATATAAATGGGAAAACCCTTAATAGAGTTACTAGCATCAGAGATCTAGGCATAACAATGGACTCGAAACTATCGTTTAATCTTCATATCGATCACATGTTGAGTAAAGCATTTAGTAGATTAGGATTCATTCTTAGAATCAGTAAACCTTTTAGTAAAATAAGTACGCTTAAAATCCTGTATTTCGCATTTGTTCGTTCAATCCTAGATTTCTGTAGTACTGTATGGAATCCCAGCTACCAAATACATATCAATAGAATAGAAAAAGTACAAAAGAAATTTCTGAAATCCCTTAACTTTCGCAGCAATACTACTGATGATTCTTATAGTCACTCATTGAATAGATACAAACTACTTTCACTTTCAAATAGACGTAAAATGTATGACATTGTTTTCCTTTATAAAATTTTAAATAATTTAATTGATTCTCCTACGCTTCTCTCTAAAATACCCTTTGTGGCTCGAGCTCGTCTTCCAGTGCGCTCCTCACGTTCACCTCCACTCTTTGTTTCACCGAAATTACGTAAAAACTATACTCGAAATTCTTCTTTTATCTTCCGTTCCACTAACGTATACAACCAAGAATTTACCAAGTTAGATCTTTTTAATTTATCAATCAATACAATTAAGCAAAAATTAATGTGTGAATTAGGAAATTTTTCTTCTTAATAGCTGTCTGCTAATGTTTTAGTTAAATATCATCTTATTCTTTTTCTTTTCTTTTTATTATTATTATATTTTGTCTTTTTTCTCTACCATGTAACTCAGTTTTGTTATCATTTTATAACTATTTGTTGGCACTATAGGTCTGTATCTTAAGATAAGGGTTTGTATTCAATACTTATTGTTTCATGTATATTGACTGTTTGTTTTTGCCAAAATAAATAAAAAAAAAAAAAAAAAAAATTAATTTATCGTTGTATTCAACAAAAATACAAAATACAAACTATTACATGTAGAAAATTTCCTTGAAGATACCACTGCCGATGGGAAAGGTTCCCAACAGGCTGGCATTACTTAACTTTACCTTATTTTATTATACCTATTATCAATTTATTTACAATTAAAGTAAAAAATACAAACTATGATATATAGAAAACATCCTCAAAGCCCTCGCTGCTGTCGATAGGCAAGGTTCCCAACAGGCTGGCAGCGTTCCCTTTTTGGATGGCCAAGCTTATGCGTTGGCGGAAAAAGCTCCCAGCCCGTCGGTCTCCCGAAGCCTCGATGAGCTTGGATGATAAAATCCGAGCAAATCGGCGAGCCTCGAACCCCCATGGACCCATGGTTTCAACTGCGAATACCTATTGTATTACTACTTAAGCGAGGCCTATGTCCAGCAGTAGACGTCTTGCAGCTGAGATGATGATGATGATGATGTATTATACAAAATTCAAATCGAGTGACAAGAACAGGAAGTCTCGATTTTTTTTTTAAATTTTGTATAAATATTTCAATAAAGACCGAGATAGAAAAAGGTGAAGGTCCTTTCGAATAACGTTTCATATCAAACAAACCTTGAACCTTTCACCCATACATATAAAGTATAGAAAACAAACATAATTCATGAAAGATAAAGGGGTGTGAAACAAGAAAGAATTTCTTGAAATCGTGAAAAAGAATGAGGAGAGAATTCATAAAATAATTGTTCTATAACCATGTGATATTTATTTTGCTAGTATTTATTACATTAGTTGGTTATATTCTATTTAATTTTTCTAGTCAATGATCTTTTAACCCATAAAAATTATATTATATCCCTTATCCCTACTATTATAAATGTGAAAGTGTGTTTGTTGCTTTGTCCATATTTAACGTAGCAACGGATCAACGTGATTTTTTTCATAGATAGTTTATGAGCTGGAGAGTGACATTTGCTACTTTTTTACCCGGGTAAAACCGCAGGGTGGAAACTAGAACTCTATACATATTTGGGTATCAAGTGTTAATGGGCTATCAAATTTTATTTAAAATTCGTTGTGGAGTCTATTGCGAAGTAGCTTTCCTTTAGACGATCAAAACGTCATGGCAACCGTGTAGGTCTACTTTTCGTTGATAAAAATAACAATGGAAAGGTCAAAGCATTTAGAACAGATAAAAATAGCCCCTTCAACTATTAATTTAAGACCCTCGAACATTTATCCAAAAACAAACGAGTAGCATCATAAAAATTCGCATCAAAAAATCATCAACAACGCGGAACCAGAATATTTACAGCCGACATCAATCGTAAAGTGAAAGTTTATGTTAACCGCTTACGTTGATATTCCAATTCGTGCGAAATGTTTCGTGAAACTTTTTCTTGCTATTTACAAGATTAACTTTTTGCTATATCTAGGTAACTTTGGGCTTGCGCCGTCTGTCGCCCGTCGTAGCGGTAGTCAGTCGCGCTACGGCAGCCGCTACGATCGCTACGACGCCTACGCTACGAACGCGATGAGCACGATTTAGCTACTACCGAACTTTTACTATTCTGAAACTAGTGTGCGTGTATTCTAGGAGTACAAATAGTGTAGTTTAGTGTATAATTTGTGAAATTGACGTGTAGTGTTAATACATAATTATTATGACTACTGGCCGGCACTGTCCAATTTGCAGAAACAACAGACGATGACCTTTTCAGTATACAGGTTAGTGTTTTTAATTAATTTGAGATGAGCGTGCAGTTTTTATAGCACCAATTTTAAATATGCTTACATATAAGGTTTTTTTATAGCTTTAAATTATATTATAGAATTAATAACATTTACAAAACGTAGAAAATTTTGATGAAATAAAATAAAACAGGTTGAAATTGCAAAAATATAGGTGATGACTTATTTTGTCCAAGCTAATTAAATTTTGGACAGCGATTGTAATGAGTACTTGGGTTGTTTTCTTTTAATTAAAAAAACATGCGGATTTTACATCTAGTAAAAGCAGAATTTCAAGGGTTATATAGTACAAATTACATGTATGTAAAGTAGCTCATATTTAAAAATGTAAATGGCGTTTACACCTTATCTATCTAACTTGTTATCTCAAAAACCCTTTCAGGGCTTTATAAAAATATTTAATGATAATTTCAGAGCGCGGTATGATTTTTATTATACAGTAGTATGATATTTTTTTTATATTTAAATGATAACATACTTTTTTATCAGTATTCAGTTTAATATTTTTGGATTATAATTTAAAGCAATATTTACATTATTATGTACCAATGTAGACTCAATCTTTTACCTTTTTTCTTGATTTCAAAATTTGACGTAAAAAAATCCAATGTATAGATATAATAATAGGGCGGGGTC
This sequence comes from Tetheella fluctuosa, assembly GCA_951216915.1. Taxonomy (NCBI): domain Eukaryota; kingdom Metazoa; phylum Arthropoda; class Insecta; order Lepidoptera; family Drepanidae; genus Tetheella; species Tetheella fluctuosa. The sequence goes on along the minus strand of OX578229.1, from coordinate 9,688,433 downwards.
ACAATTTTCGCATTTCTATCTTTGATGTCCTAATTGACATTTGACAAAAAACATGGCGTCTGTCTTTTGCTCTATACATTTTGATATTACCTTGAACTAGGCTCGTAAATTGGACGCGTGTCCCAAATAACATGAAACGAAAAATGAGTAATTATTTGTTATATTTTTAAAGTCTAAAACGACAATAAAATTGCAGGAATTAAGCCTTGCGCTAAGTCCATATCTACAAATAAAAAGGAAATATATTTCTATATTGTATAAAAATAGAAAACACAACCTTTACGGCTGTTAATTTATTATCTGTATTATAGTTGACATTCGCAATTACCTCGTCATTATATCCTTCAGATAATAACCTATTATTACATAGTTTGTCTCGCCTCATTTAACGTATCTAATAAACACAGCTGTAATAATTCTTTGTAATAAATAGACGGACAATTTCCTCAACACGGTCAAACAATAAAATAAACGTAGAAATTAAATGCCGAATGCATGAAATCATTTTTTCTACCTTTTTTTTCTATCACACCTTGGTTAGTGATGATGGGACCCGGAGATGATACATACATAGAGGCTAAAAACAAACAACAGGAAGCGTATTAGGCTTGGGGCACCAATCCATGCACCTTCTTACTCTGTTCTCAATCATTTGTGGTCGACGCAATACATACTCTTTTCTATTCGACTCTTTTATCCTACATAATATATCTGTTCTCTTCTTTCTTACTCATATTATCTTTTACATAATGCGTTCTCTTTTTTGCACTTGTTAAAAATGCTAAGTGCAATAACTCTCTGATTACCTTAAATGAAAGTCAAGGTCAAAGTCAAAGCCATTTATTCTGTTTATGTGTTACACTTATGAAAGCTGAGTTATCATTGGTAGATATATAGTTGACTGTGATAATGATGTTAATTATATTAATTTTATATTTGATAAAATCTTATTCATAGTTATTTCAACCATATTTCCTAACAAATTATATAAAACTAGCTTCCGCCCCGCGGTTTCACCCGCGTTCCCGAGGGATCTTGTGTTTTCCCGAAATAAAAAGAAGCTTATAGCCTTCCTCGATAAAAGGGCTATCTAACACTGAAATAATTTTTCAAATCTAGTTTATGTGCTATTCCAGACTATAATCTATCTCTCTGCCAAATTTCGTAACCGTTCAGTAGGTTTTGCATGAAAGAGTAACAAACATCCATCCATCCATCCATCCATCCAAACTTTCACATTTATAATATTATATAATTATAGTAGGATAGGATAAAAGAGGGCCGATTCATTTCATATTAATTTATCAAAATCATTCAAACCACAGTAAAAAAAATATATTATAAAGTTTATGAAGTGGGTATGAAATAATAAATTCTTTGCTTTTGTTTTTATGTTATTTTGCGTTAAATATCTTTACTGACATTGGGTTTGAACTGTGCATTTTTAATTTAGAGCTGAGCACTACTAATTTGTATTTATATCCAGTTGCGTTTCGTCGTCGTTGGTAAACTTGCTTCATGAAATACTATGGATATATCCATAAAAATTTACCTACTCCCATTATAAAAAAAAAAGAAATTTTAGGAAAAACATATGAAAAAATTTATTATTTGTAAATGTGACAACTTTCGACATTGTACTTTTTTACATTTTTGTTTCAAATGAAACTGATTTAAAACAGATTAGAACAAAATTACGTAATCCACGTACAGTTTCTATAAATATTTGCCGATTCTCCTTTATCAATTACATTGTCTGTAATACGGAGAAGTTAACAGAAAAAAAACCACTATAACAAAATGATAATGACTAACTTACTGCACAAATAATATTAACTAAATCACTCATCATATTGATTTCTTTTTTTTTTTTTGTTATAACACACATATATTGTCACTGAGACTAGATAAATAATTTAATGTAATAAATCTGAGTTGGTTTTGAAAAGAGTAATTGCTGAGTTTCTTGCCGGCTCTTCTCAGTAAAAGCAACCTTCCGAACCGAGTCAGACTATTCATAAGTGCTTGTGAAGGCCTATTTGAATAAAAAAATATTTTCATTTTCAATAAATTATACATTTATTTGATCTTACATTTGTATAAAAGTGTGTGTATTCAATAACTTCAAAAAATTAATAACTGGGTCATACTGTTTATTGTATGTATATTTTTTTATTATTGTATTGTCTCTTACATTTAATTAAGTGCTACCAAGAACTAAGCCCAGCTCACGAAGCTTTTATGGAAACCCATAATTGATTTAGTCTATTGTATATTTTACGAAAAGCATTATTATTGTAGATTCTAACTAGCTTCTGCCCCACGGTTTCACCAGCGTTCCTGAGGGATCTTATGTTTTCCCGGGATAAAAGGTAGCCTAAAGCCTTTCTCAATAAATACGCTATCCAACACTAAATTATTTTTTAAATTCAAAAGTACCCTACCACCGCGCTATGGTTTCCTCACGATGTTTTCCTTCACTGAAAGCTCAAGCTCATTGTAGCTGTCATCGCCTTTAGTAGTCAAAGTATAAGTGATGATTTGGCTTAAGGTGGCACAGATACCTATAAGGAAACTAGCTGTCACATGCAGCTATCAGAATATTAATCAGCTTGGTGATAAATTTTTATCTTGAGGTGGGTGCTAACTTTTGCTTTACTTTGGTTTTTCAAGATGTTTTCCTACACCCATAGCTAAAGTTCATTGTAAGATTTGAACCTATTGAGTATTATATTTGACGGGCTGGTTGGCGAGGTTGGCAAGATACTCTATCTATCACGCCGCTGGTTTTGGATTCGATTACCACTCAGGACAGAGATTTATGTGCATGAACATGTTCGTCATGAGTCTGGGTGTAATTATCTATATAAATAAGCTATATATATTTATAAAAAAAGTAGTATAATGTAGTATATCAGTTATCTGGCTTCTATAGCACAAGTTCTGCTTAGTTTGGGGTCAGATGGCCGTGTGTGAGGAATAGTGTGTCATAATATTAGTGTCCCAGAATATGTTTTCTCAATTTTGTCCCATTACTGTCTATCAATCAAGTATTTTATTTAATTATATATCAGGAAAGCTAGTGAAGTATCTAAATGATTTCTCAGAAGACTTATAAGTTATTAGTCTAATCTAGATATTTTTATATTAATGAAATTCTCGTGAATAGTACTGAATTATTAATTTCGTTCAACATGACTGTTATTTCTACCTTGAAATTGAGCTATTAGATTTTGTACAGCGTTTTTTAAATTACAGGAATGTTTGAAATGTTAATTTAAAATTATTTATTATTTCAAACATATATTGATAAAAAGCATATTATTACCCGCTAAATAAATTTCATTATTTTTTATAATAATTTATATCACTGTGTAACAGGAACTCCTCTCAGGTGAAAGCCTCTTCTCTCGGTTTTGTGTTACGATGCCAATGTGGTCCATTTTTTTTTCATCCAGCATGTTTAGGGTCTTCCTTTGTTGCGCTTACCCTCTGGGCCTTACCATGTTGTAACCGTTTTTAACCATCTGTGGTCTTTGAACATCCTAACTTATATTTTAATCATAACTCCTAACAAATATTATAGTCCTAATCCTAATTCTAATATTATAAATGCGAATGTGAGTTTGTTTGTTACCTTGTCACGCCTAAGCCGCTGAACCAATCGCGATGAAATTTAGTATGCAGATAGCCTATGGTATGGAAAAGGACATGGGTTAATTTTTTATCGGGAACGCGAGTGGAACCACGTGGGACAGCTAGTATATTAATATTCCTAGTCTACCACAGTACTCGCTTACTATCACTGGCTGAATGCTTGCCACAAAAAATAACTCGGAAAATTATTACCATACCGGAAAAACTCCAAATCCCTCGAAAATCAGAGACAAAAAAGCTAATAATTAATGTGGTGGACAGATAGCTTTTTTTTAAGGTAAATAAAATAAAATTAAAAACATTACATACAGAAATATAGTCCCAACTTTATTAGTTTTACAAAAACATGTTATTATAAATGAAAATTAGTAAATTTATAACCATTACATAACATTTAGGCGCTTTTATAACCTATTTTGCCTCCAAAAGATATTTACAAGGACTTTAATAATAAGAATCCATTATTTCAAATGTTCATCCTATTACAAAGAAAAAGATTTGGCCTTTTTTATGTACTTCTTATACAAATAGGCTTTTTGGGCGACCTTGGCGTTTGTCTAAAGACAGAATCACGAGTAACTGGAAATCTGTTTCAATATTTTGTTAGTGGAATCAAATATTTTATTGTTTTGTTGTTTTGTTCGCTTTTGTTTCCTAAATTTAAATAGGGACATAAACAAAATAATGTAAATGCTAAAGTTAAGACAGTTACAATGTTTGAATAAATATTTTACTAATAATATAAAATATAGTAATAATTTATAAATTTTAATGCGGTTACTATAAATTCCTACTTTATTATTTTGGATTGGATATTTACCAAAAGATTTGTTGACGTTTGACGTTTTGACGTTTTGTTTTTTAACAATAGTTTAATATACGCCAGTTTCTACTCTAATTAAGCTTTTAAAGTTTACTGCCAGTTTTATTTGAGTTTAATTGTTTTTATGCTAAAGATCCTTACGGGTACTTCATTAAAAAGTATGGTTATACAGGTGGTATAACTACGATATAAATAAATAAATATTCTGGGACATTATTCCTCACACATGGCTATCTGAGCCCAAACTAAGCAGAGCTTGTACTATGGAAGCCAGATAACTGATATACTATATATTATACTACTTTTCTTTTGTAAATACATACATAGATAGATAATTACAACACAGGACAAACAGGCATGTTCATGCACACAAATGTTTGTCCTGAGTGGGAATCGAGCCCACGACCTGTGGCGTGATAGATAGGGTATCTTACCAACCACGCCAACCAGCCCGTCAAATATATAAAATAAGTAGGTACTTATGAATAACAAATATATATAATAAGTACTTATAATAATAATAATAATTCATATATTTCAGTCTAAAAGACCATAAAAATATCAGTTACAATTTACTTATTCTATATTTGTACATACCTACATTACATTAAAAGCATTATAAATAAATTAAAAACTATCTTACATGAAACATGGAGGTCCTGGTACCCATGTGTATGGTGTTCCAGTGCCTCACCACAGGGCAGTCAACCCTGTCAGGTATGGTGTTCAGTAGGCCGTTGGTGCTATCCCACACTCGGCACATCAGGGAGGCAACTCTATTGCGAACTATCACGCGAAAACTATTAGTGCGAATATCGGCAAACATACCTGATGCGCTACAAAAGCTGGGCAACCCCAACAGCTTCGTAAAACCATTATTATACTGGACACGCAAGGCATTGAAGGATCGGCATGTATAACTGGTCCACAAGCTGCAAGTGTAAAACGTCTGACAATATGCCTTAAACAATGAAAGCTTGACGTCGCTTGTACACCTTGCAAACCTGCGGGCCTGCATTTTACACCTGACCGCCAACGCCCTGCGCTCCCGTTCCATGTCCATATCATCAGAGAGGTCCTCGGTGACCCAGTGCTCCAGGTATTTAAATTTGGTAACTCTACTCAAGTTTACTCCTCCCAGCCTTACTTGTGGTACATTATTAAGTTTTTTATTTCTGACCTTAAATATGAGTAGTTCACTCTTTTTCGAGTTATACCTGAGGCCATGGGACTCCGCGTACCTTTCACATATATTCAATAAAGCCTTGAGTGCCTTGATCGATGGGCTCAGCAGAACCATGTTGTCAGCGTAACTTATATTATTAACGAAACATCCATTTATTGAACAGCCAACGCCAGCCCTACTGAGCTCATCGATCAGATCATTAACGTACAAGTTAAATAGTCGTGGTGAGCTCAGACCCCCATGTCTCACCCCGCATTCCAGCCTGTATTCCGATGAGTATGACCCAGCCCATCTAACAAAATTTGCCTGGTTCTGATACCAGTACCTGAAAATACTTATTATATCCCTAGGCATGCTGGTATCCCTCTGGAGCTTATCCCACAGTACGTTGTACGAAACGAGGTCAAATGCGTTTTTTCTTTGACATAGTACTGGACGGTATGCTTGATCCTTATGAATAACAAATATATATAACAAGTACTTGTGAATAAGGCTTAAGCAGAATAACTTTAAAGTTGGTTTTCGCTATTTAAAGCCTCTATTTCTAAGCTGACTTTGAAATCCAAAGTCTTAAAGGCACAACAAATTTTCTAAAATCCGTAGACTTTATAGGCAACCACAGTATCCATTTGCTGAGCTACGAGCCGTAGCTTCGTAGCACCGTAGTGCCGTAGGCTCCGTAGACGATTTATGACTGCTGAGATCTATCGATCTGTTTGAAAAACAAGGCTGCTGATGATTTTATACTAAGCACGCATCGAAAGCGTTCAAATATTGGTTCTTGAAATATAAGGAAGCTATTTTATATTTGATGAATCGGGTCTTTTTGCGCATAGATTATTATCAAAATATCATATTGACTTACCTCGACGTTCACCTATTTCATACAAAACAATATTATGTACTAGTATGTAAAAACAACTCAAAAATATATATTATATAACGTGTGAAAACGGGGCAAAAGCTAGTTATAAAATAATCCTTTACTAGGTCGCAGGCACCTGCCTCGGTAGGTCTCAATACCATTTATTATTTATCAAAACCTCTTAATATACGCACACTAGCATTATTCTCGTATCCTGGGCCCAGCGATTACATTTATATATGGGCAATAATAATAACAACTCGGGCCTTACAGGTCGACAACACTTAGAGGTTCTATCGACAAGAAAGGAAAATTACGTCCATTTTTTTTTTTCAGTGACTACCACCCTAAAGTTGAAAATCTGTCGCCTAACACCTACCAGTGTGTTCCGACAGCTGCACTTGAGAGCCAATTCCTTCTAGGCTTTATGTATTTACCACTTTCGGTGATATCATCACTCATAGTCAGATTGCGGTCAAACACAAGCCCAAGAAAGAAAGAAATTTCAATGCATGCAATCGATTTCTATTAGTCAGGTACCTACATCAGTGGTACCTCAGAGAGAGGTCAACCTATACCTGTATTGGTTAACGACGCGTGTCCAGGGTTCCGTATATTGATTGGTACTAAACTGCTTTTTTATTGCCCCGCAACATTCCAAATAAAACCCTAAAGTAATAATATAATTTCGGGACCGCGCGTAAACAATTTATGTTAGCACCTAAAGCCGAGAATACATTTGCGGGAATGATTCGCTGATTTTTTTTATCGTTGAATTAAGAATAGCAAGGATAAATCTTTTTTTTTTTATTAAAGGTAGGTTTTAATAATATAAAAAATTGTTTCTTTTTAGATCTCAGAGGTAAAAATATATGAAATTATGACGGGCTACCGGGCTAGTCCTACCATTTTAGTACTGAGATAATATTTTTAGTTATTTAGTGTACATACAGATTTAAACTATTCACTACTTTATCATAGTGACTTTATTTATTATTTTGTGTAAATATATTTCAATTTTAACCGATTTCTAGTAAAATATAAAATATTTTCCATATAAAAAGTATTCTATAATAATATGATATTCTAGGGCATGATTCTAGTGCCAAGTCTTATCGAAATTTGTTTAACTGTCACGGAGTTAAGTGGTAATCAAAATATAGATACAGACAAACTGTAGGATATTTGTAGGATAGTAGAAAGTAAGATGTACCATTTAAACCGTTTTGTCAACACTTGAACGAGAACATTAAATAGTAACGTTACTTAACAACGTAAAAGAGAGAACATTCTAGAAGTAGCCATAAAAATATTATAAACTTAAGGCTCCAGTCTCCCTAAAATCAGTGTTCTTGCGGAATTTATCAGAAAAGAAATATTGTTTTTTAGTCATCAGAAAAGCAATAAATGAAATATATTTTACGTTATTTTAAAGTGTGAGATTTGAAGTTTCCAATACATATTTTATTTATTAATTTGACGCCACTTTTATTAGCTTTGTGAGACTTTAAACATACCTCTATTTACGTTCCACGCGTAGAGGGTCTCATTCATGCACACGCTACGAAAAAAATATAACAAAAACAAGAAATGTATTCAGATTACATTTGTCGGCAAATCCTCTACAATAATTTTATCTAGTTACTTTCTTTCCAAATTGTCTCAATTTCTTATTTAAATTGCTTTAAAAAGTTATAAATTTCTGAATTTTACCCTTGCAACATATATTTTTTTCTATTACAAAGTAATGGTTTAGAGAAATCACACTTTAACCACTCCAAAAGCAACTACTTATCTGTCGAATAAAAAATATATGCATTCAAAAAATCATTTGAAATAAATTTACCGAGACTAAACATATAACACAACGAACGCTGTCAATTCCCAGCGAAATTGAATGGAATTTTGATGCATTTTATGTTTTATTTGTTTAGTTTCGGTAAATTTAGTAAATTTAGAAAAAAATAAAGTAGCCGTTTTATTTTCAATTTTTATTCGACATGTAAACAAGGCTTAAAATTGTAATAACGCGAAAAAAGGAAATCTATTGTGGCGGTCAATAAATTTTATAGACGGCTGGCTCCTTCTAATTGAATGGCTTTTTATTGTTGACCACTGGCCATATTATTCACTCTCAGATTTATTAGGTTGACTCTTAAAGGGATCTCATTCACAATAACGTTTTGCAAACGTTCTGATTTGCGTTTTGTTCATTGCGTTTTTACGAGGTTGCCACAGAAATATAATAAAATGAAAATGTTTTTATGCAAATGGGCCTTTACAAGCACTTATGAATACACTGACTCTAACGCACGGTTTATAAGGTTGTTTTTTGAAGAACCGGCAATAAACTCATCGATTACTTTTTTAAAAAACCTAAATACCAACTCAAATTTATTAAACAGGATGATATTTTTGTCACTGGCAATACTTGAAGGGGTGGAAGTACTCATCAATATGAACAACTTTTATAATGGGACCAACTCTAATATCGCGTAAAATAAAACGGTTGCTTTATACATTTTAGTCGAGTAGGTATTGAACTTTTGTGTGGAACAGCTGATATTTTTTTCGTGATTTCACAGTTTGTATCATAATAAAAGCTTTTTATATTGATGATTACTTCCACCCCTGCAAATATTGCCAGTGACTAAAAAGTCACCCAGTATAACATAATTTCTAGCCTTTCTGACAATATTTGCGTGTTATGGCGGAAAAAATATAAAATGATGACTGACTTAGTAAATAAGTAAATATATAGAAAACTCAAGTAGACCATCCCACACTATGATTGATGTAAAATGATATTTGGCCATATCACAATTTATCACGCCAAGGCAGTGGGCAAATTGAAGATGATGATGGTGCCTCTGTGGTAGTTTGAAGCTTGATCTTTTTGATGAAAATCATTCACCAAACACCTACCTGTACCTATGTTTTAGCACCAGTACTTGAGAGCCAGCTTTTTTCTAGACTTTATGTATTTACCACCTTCGGTTACATCATCTTATAATTATGTGGAAAAAACATTTAATTTTTTCACTCTACAACATTGTTGCTTAACACTTTTTGGACCGACTTAAGTAAATTTCACTTGAAGGTTTTTTTATTTATTCAAAACAAAAAGGGCTTTATTACTTATAGTACGTTGTAGATCTGATAATAAATCAAAAGACCTTTCAGTCAAGCACATATGTAACGTTAATAATTTTCCACCATACGAATATGTAATCAAAAGAGGCTTTTAGGAATAAACGTCACAGCTGGCCTGACGGCCTTGACACTTACGAGGCTTAAGGCGAGTACTTAGGGCTAAGAGGTTGGAACGGAAACGAGTAACTTAGTGCTTGACGGTCCACTTACTAATACGTTATTTTCTACTAGAATTTTATTTTTTACTTTACAGATACTTACCAACTTAATAATTATAGTGAAACTAGCTTATCATTGGCGTGAATTGAACTGACTCTTTTTTCCATCAAACCATCTCGAGCACATTAACTCACCAAAATTTTATCGCAATTGGATTAATAATAATTTAATGGCGTATGTATAAATATACAAATCTAATATACTATCAATATACAACTAACTATATTATATAAATAAATATTTAACTGATTCAATGTAAGTTTAAGTGGAACAAGTTAAGCCTTCAAACTTCGAATTTCTATTTGATGTCATTTTAATCACATTCGATTCCCAAAATTAATTTATACAATACATGATATTATAATTTACTTAATGGTAGGCAAGAACGAATACTGTACATATATATTTTTATTCTTTCCGCCATCACTACAAAGAGGTAAAGCTTTTATGTAGTTGGATGTAGGAGGCTCAGGATCTACTGATGCGATTCCAAATATTATTCTTGCCTTTAATAACCCGTTTATAGAGGAAAGTTAAAGCTACTTTTTATCCCGAAAACATAAATAATTTCGCCAGATTCGTTTAAACTGTCATTATATATATACATTTGTATGAATTTGCATTTGAAGTCTTGTGACTAGAGACATAAAGGTAAATGACTGACTGATCTATCAACGCACAGCTCAAACCACTGGACGAATCGGGCTAAAATTTGGCATACAGATGACAGGCTATTATGACGTAAGCATCCGCTAAGAAAAGATTTTTGAAAATTCCATCTCTAAGGGGGTAAAATAGGGGTTCGCGGGTGAAACCGCGGGGCGGTAAGCTAGTAGTAGGTCAAGTCTCAGATTCATTAGTCAATAAATATAGGGGTTGTAAAATCACGCAGCAATTCAGATAATTTTGGCCTAAGTGTATAGGTATTTCATGAAGGCCTTAACGTCGAACGCAATCAAATACGGCCGGGGTTAATTAGTGTACCTTCTTAGATCTAAAAAAATGTTGGCTAAGCTAGTTAGAGCTTAATTTACTTTTACTACTAAAACTATTTTATTTGTTTGTTTGTCTGTCTGTCAATCATGTTCGTATCATAAATTAGATATTATTAATAACCTACTTTGTCTTTTATGTTTTTGTTTTTTGAATTCGAATTTTTTTTTTCGTAGCAAATTTACATAATATGTACATACATTCAGATTAATTAAATAAACATGACAATATCAAATCCATTCCTTATTATTAATATCCCCACTATTTTTAATGATATAAATATGAAAGTGTGTTTGTTGGTTTGTCCTTCTTTCACTCATCAACGGGGCAACGGACCAACGTATTTTTTTTGCATAGATGTTTATAAACAGAAAAGTGACGTAAGTTTTTTTTTATAATTCAGATAGTTTGTACCTATCTGAATTATAATTTTTTTTTTTGTTAAAATTTGAACTTGTACTGCTTATTATTATTATTTATTTATTTTGTGTTTATGCGTATTATATTTCTTTAATAACTGTAAAACATATAATGGAAAAAAGCCAACATTGTCAGATTGTCCAAAAAAAAAACTAAATACCTATATAAAAATGTAGCCTTGCTGAGTTTCTTGCCGGTTCTTCTCAGTTGAAGATGTCTTCTGAATCGGTGGTAACTTCAGTAGCTTCGACGTTCATAAGAACCCTTCTAGGGCCTAAACTGAATAAATGGCTTTGACTTTGACGCGGATAAAACCGCGGGACGAAAGCTACTTTTTTATTAATCAGAATATTTTAAAAAGCAAAAATAATAGTTAATCAATACTTTTTATCTCAATAATAAAATATAAGTCTATAACAATTAAATACATTGCTGTAGAAGTAATATTTTTTGATCAATAGTTACAAAGTGCAACTACCATAAAACTAAGTATTTACATAAGAAAGTTAAAGCACCATATTGTATGTCTAACAAAGACATAGTTTCCTACTTGAAACACTCTCAAACCGTTAAGTACGTACTGAAGTAAACGAGTAACATTGAGTATAATAACTTAAAGTTCTGTAACTTCGTGGACCTCGCTTTGGATCCACGTAATAGTATCGAGGCTGTACCAACGGGTTTATAAGTTTCTTAATGTCATTAACATTACAGTATTATACTAGAGCAACTACATTACAGTTGGGGTCCACTGAAAATTAAGTGCACTGAGTTGAATTGAAACGTATCGCCCCTGGGGTTAAAAATTGACAAATGCCGATTACGTAGTTTCGTCATAGTATGTTGCACTTCTAAATACTAGAGTTTAAATCAAAAGACGTTGCTTTGAAAACCATGTTAGTCTCTTTTCATCAACCGTCAAACTAATTACGTCAAAACGAGATAGGGACACTTGACATCAAGCTAGGAACTATGGCAGATATGCCTACAGCATATACAAAGTGACAACGCGTCGGTGCCGTAAACAGTTAATCTAATTACAATAGTAACATATAAGATCATTGGTTTTATCCCTACTACTACTAATATTATAATTGCAAAAGTATGTTGGTATGTCGGTTTATTGGTTAGTAATAAAATAGCAGGTATATTGTAAAAAATAAGCTCATCCTTTAGTTTGCCGGATATAATTACTTCCCAGAAATTGATCCTTATTAGCAACACTATCGGATGGTGTAATAATACAGTGTGTGTTTTTAATTTCAAAAACAACGGGTTCGATTCCTGGCTAGGAATATTGATTTTTCTATCTAATGTAGCAGTTTTAGTTTTCATCAAAATTTTCCGCTACTCCTTATTGTTTAGGATTAGGGCATCCACGCCTACTTGAAAAATTCACCCTGTTTAGTTTATGAGCCCGAGGGTAACATAGACTACTTTCTTTCCCGAGAATGCGGGTAAAACCGTGTGGCGGCAGTTATATAGAAGGCTGATAGAAAATGTAGTTGATGCCAAGTCCTGGGAGGCCTGATGATATCAGTTTATTTTACTAAGAACTGTACTATTGGCTGTACCTAACAATCCTATACTAATATTTACAATAGAAATTAAATGAAAATATTTCTTATTCAAATAGGCCTTCACAAGCACTCATGAATAATTTGACTCTGACGCACGGTTCAGTAGGTTGCTTTTGCTGAGAAAAGCCAGCAATAAACAGTTAGTGAGTTAAAATATCTTGAGGAAATCCTAATCCTAACTAATATTATGAATGTGAGTGTGAGTTTGTTTGTTTGTTTCTTACCCTTTTCAAGCTTAAACCGCTGAACCGATCGCGATGACGCCGCTGCAACACGTCCAGTGCTGGACTTAGGCCTCCCCTAAGGATTTCCAATAGGACTGGTCTTGTATTTTAGAATAATAAATATTTTTTAATTTTCTCTTTTTGTTTTGACCAAAATCATTTTTTTCAACGCAGAATTAACCTCATAACATACCTTTTAAATATGAATATACGCACACGGCCGCCGCAATATGACGGTATAAACAACATGTATGCAAGCCTCGGTCGTTAGGGCAATATTAACAGTGGGTAATGCATTTCTGACGAGTCAGCAGCCACTGCAAGAATAATCTAGGTTACTTGTTTACTCCAGAGATTCTGCAATTTAGCAGATGTGTTTATACATAATTAGTTAATGAATTAAATTTAATTAATATGATTACGAGTTAGCATTGATTTTGAACATAGAACTGATGTTAAGCAAATATTGTTTGTGAGTTGATTGGTAATGCTACAGCTTCATTGCTATAGATTTAATTAAGATTTAGTTCATTCATATGTATGGATTTCATTCCTTAACTGTTTTTTTTTTTACTTTGTATGAGGCTTGTGTTTGACCACAATCTCACTATGGTGGTAAGCACACAAAGCCTAGAAGGATCTGGCTCTCAAGTGTGACTGCCGGAACACACCAATAGGTGTTTGGCGACAGATTTTCATCTTGAGGATGGTAGCGGGTACTTCAAAGTACCCTACCACCGTGCTATTGTTTCCTCACGATGTTTTTCTTCACTGAAAGCTCAAGTTCATTATAGGATTCGAGCCCACGACCTTCGCCGTGGCGTCCGACATGTCTATTGTTATTTGCTATTATGCCGCCGTGACATGCAAATGTTGTGAAACTAAAATTTGATTCATTACATACATTTACATTTTATTATCAACAAGTTTGAATTCGTTAACTCAACAGCTTGTTTTGTAAAGAGTAATTACTGAGTTTATTGCCGACTTTTCTCAGCAAAAGCAACTTTTTGAGCCGTGGCTTAGAGTCAGACTATTCATAAGGGTCTGCAAAGTTTATTTGAGTAAAATATTTTTTTTGTTTCGATTATAACGTGATATTTATAAAACAAAAATTATGAGAATGATTTATGAATTTGATTTTGACATTTTATAATAAAATTATCACTCGAAAGCATCTGTATCGTTTATATTTAACTTTTTGATAAAAAAAAATATTAAAAAAAATAGATTCATATTTTTTATCCTAACTTCCTAACTTTAATATATAATATTATAAATGCGAACGTGAGTTTGTTTGTTTGTTACCTTTTCACGCCTAAACTGCTGAACCGATCGCGATGATATTTGGTACGCAAATAGCCTACGATATGGAGGAGTACATGGGCTACTTTTCTTTTCAAGAACGCGGGTGAAACCGCGGGGGACAACTAGTTGAAAAATAAATTGTTCTTGATAACCCTAGATAGTAAATGTAAAACTGGTTACTTTAATTTTAAGTAAATAAATTATTAACTAAAATTTACAACACAAATGTTCAAAGTCTTCGACCGTCGACATCTTATAAATAATAAAGACATTACTTTGAAACTTTTATCGGCATCTCCATTAAAAAGTTAAGTCGTATACATACCGTATTAAGTACTAACTTTTAATGCCATACTTTGTTAGCATTTTAAGTAAAAATACTATATTTAGACCTCCCAAAGCATCAACTGTTTAATGTTGTGGTACAGTGCGCGTCACGTAAAAAAAACGCTGGCGGTCCAGCTGCTTGACTTCTTATACTCTATCAAATATATTTTTCAATGTACCTACCAATAATCAATAATATACGAAGCCGCGAGCGAATGGCTATTTCAAAAATAAAACAATAGGCCTAGTACTTTTGTGCGTGAGTCTACAGAGTGTACCCATGTGCAAACACACCGTCTCAACTTTCTTCTAGCGTTCTTTTTACGTGACGCGCACTATACAAACTACAAGCAATTGTAATATATAATTATATATTTTAAGTAGGTAGATGGTCCTCTTGATGTCTTTACCACCGATTGTTGTGTTGCCGACCTTTATAAAGCCTAGAAGGCCATTGGTTCTCAAGTACAACTGGAACAAACAGGTAGATACTTGGCAACAGATTTTCAACTGTAGGATGGTAGCCAGCCAGGCGTACCCTACCACCGTACTATGGTTTCCTAACGATGTTTTCCTTCACCAAAAGCTCCAGCTCATTATAAAATTTGAAGCATAATACTCAATATGTTTAAAAGTAAATAGGTTTTGATGTATTTAGTAATCTTTTAAAAATCATACATGTTTAAGATCATACGAACAATTTAAAACTATGTCGCCTTTACTTACCTTACTTGTTTTGAAAAAAAAAATTGCTGGGTTTCTTGCCGGCTCTTCTCAGCAAAAGCAACCTTCCAAACCGAGCGTCAGATTCAGACTATTCATTAGTGCTTGTGAAGGCTTATTTGAATAAATAATATTTTCATTTCATTCATTTATTTTCATATAAAATGCTCTTTAATTAAATTTGCTGATTAAATGGTCACGTAAATAACGTCATATTGTTTGACAATAACAGTAAGTTGATCAATAAATATGTGACCACTTAAACAGGGTTTTTGGTTAAATGTAATGGTGTATATTTTGGAAGGCTTCTATCACAATCATCATCCTTCTAATGATTTATTAAACTTCCTAAATACTATCTACATTTTAGTTAATTTTATAGTAAACTACATACGTTTCTAATCAAAGTTTTAGGCTACCTTATAAAATATTAACGGATTTTAATATACAGTAAACAATCAACACAAACTAGTTTGAGTAATTAAACATTCATAATGGAGTTATTACCAACTGCGTCATATTTGGATTTCATGTTATTGTTGTTAGCACCAGGCAAGGATTCAGGATTTCCTTCAGGGAGGGGGGCATTTTGTGTGATTACATATCTCTCAGAGTGCTCCATTCGTGTGTCAAGGAGAGTGAGGGGCTATTGCACCTATTACTTATCAAAATGTTTTTTTTATTTATACGCTTTATTAGCTTGACTCGTAACTCGTACATTGTAATTGAACTTGTGTTCCTGCGAGTGAGTAAGGTCGCCAGAGCTCATCGGGGAGGAGGGATGGATTGGCAACGCAAGAGTGATACCCTTGGTGTTGCAAACGTTCATAAGCTACGGTAACCGCTTACCATCAGATGGGGCGTGGGCCGTATGTTTGTTTGCCGATAATGTGGTATACAAAAAAAGGAAATCTAATAATTTACAAATCTGGTTTCAATAGTATAAGCTCTGTTTAGTTTGGGATCAAATGACCGTGAGGAATAATTCAGGATAATTATAATTTATCCTTTCGGTCTGGAAAATATTTACATCTCTTAACGTTAACAAAATGTATGTCAGACCACATTTTTATACAATTACAGAATTCTATAGAAAAATACCTAAAATCTGATTAAATTGATGAAGTGCGATCCTAATTTATTTCACCCTTTATATAAAACTGAGTTGCCAATAGCGTTTCTAACTTCCTGTTTGAAATATAAACCAATCTCCCGTGAATCCTTTTATGTTAATCTTTTTGACTTCCAAAGGAATTCTAATCTGATTTATATAAAAATATTATGAAAAGGCCCAGTTAAATGGTTATTCTATGAAGTTAACGTGGGTTATTACTTGAAAATTGGGTTGAAGATCGCTCTTTTACACGATTATTACTTTGTAAAAATATTGAAAATATTCTCGGAAATTTTAATAATGATATTTTTATTGCTTACATACTTTATTACTAGCTTCCACCCCGCGGTTTTACTTGAAGGATATATTGTTGTCTTGGGATAAAATTATTCTATATTTATCTCCGTATTCTAACCTAATTTTCAACAAATTTTCGTCAATATCCGTTGATTTTGTAGCTTTAAAGTAGGTGTACGTAGATTAATGGTGAAAAGGTTAAAAACAGACAGGCTCACTTTCACTTTTAATATAATAGTAGTATTTTTTACATTTAATTGATTTTGGCAACCACCTAACCATGGTAACAGATCACTTGCTCGTTAGTGGTAAACACACAAAACCTAGAAGTAAACTAGTTCTCAAGTGTAGCTGCCGGAACACACTTTGCTTGTATAATATTAGAAAGATAATAAAAGACTTTGTTGAGCTCCGATACAAAAAACTACTAAAGTATACTCCGGAGTGGAGGATCTATACTCTATACTAATATTATAAAGCTGAAGAGTTTGTTTGTTTGTTTGTTTGAACGCGCTAATCTTAGGAACTACTGGTTCGATTTGAAAAATTCTTTCAGTGTTGGATAGCCCATTTAGGATGCTAGCCTAGAGTGCAGGACCCCTTCCTTTTGACCCCTTCCGACAAGGTAAGCGAAGTTTTAATGATACTGTGTAGTATATAAAAATATAAGAGTATCATCAACTAATAATAAGCAAAGTATATTTGTCAGCTTGTTATGTTATTATGACGTTTGTTTGTTATTTGATTGGCTGGTTGGTGAAGGTTGTGGGTTCAAACCCTAACCTGATCTTGAGCAGTCAGTGGTCGGGTGCTTGTGTACTCAATTGGTAGACCTTCAAGATAAAATTTTGTCACCACACCTTAGCAAAAGAAAAAAAAGATTTAATTCCAGTGTAAACTCCATCAATTACACTAAAATTCTCTATATATAACGTGTACTTAAGTATAAGGCTTGGTTTACTTAGCACTTGAAGGTCTGTAAACTTTGACACTTTAATTTAATTTAAGTGAGCACATACAACTGTACGTACCATGTTAACATTGTTTGTGAATGTACAACAGTTTGTGTAAAGTTTATACACATTGTTGATGTTTTCTTTAACAATAAGTAAAGTAAAGTAGATAGTATCTAAGACAAATTTAAGTAAAGTAACCGTACTTTGAAGATTGTTACACATAGCTAAATTAGGTTTTTAGTAAGTTTATGAATTAGCTAGAAGTTGTTAACGTCTGTCAAAGAACGGACGGTCGATGGAATAAACGAGTCATAGTTCCTACACTGCGTCTTGGCAAACGCAATCTGGGATGCCCTCCAGCCTCAAAAAGCTAGCCAGACTGGGCTGGAAGGATTGGCACTCTATGGGAGAGGCCTATGTTCAGTAGTAGACCGAAAAAGCTGATGGCGGATTTTGTGAGTTAATATAATTATGATGTTGATTTCTTTTTATAATGGATTTGGTTTAATCTTGATTTGACTCCAAACTCACCACGGTAAATGATGCAAAATGTTATATACTTTTGAATTATTTGCGAATGTTAAATTAAAAATGCTAGAAGAGAAAGATCAATCGAAAGTGTTACTAACTAATAAGGTACTGGCTGATAAGAAGAATTCGAAGAAGAAAAGATGTCGAGCCGACCTCATTTGAGTTAGTTAATGGGATTCTATTTTTGAATTTAGTTGATTATTATTTCATAGTATGCCTTAAATATATATGGGTCCTGGCTGATAAAGCATACATTATATTAAAAATAAAATAATAAAAAACGTGTTTCGGTAACAAAGAAAGGTTGATATATTTTCGAACGATCCGTATCTTAAGTTATACTGGGTTAATATAATTTATTTACAACAATAATTTTAATGCGTCTTTGGAATATGAGTGGATATTCAATGGGTTAATATTTCAAGATGGCATATTATTATGTTCGTGAATTTTGAGAAATCATTCCTTACCCCTATGCTATAAGAAGAAGCTAGACTTTAATGGATGGTTGGTTGATTGGTTCGATGGTTTTATGACAGTGGTTTAGGCTGTGTTTTTTTATCAAACATATATTTTTTTATAAATTACCCACGTTGTTATATTCTTATTAAAAAAAAATGGTTACATAATATTAAATTCCAATTTTAGTGGATGCTAAAAAAGTTTGTAATGTATGCCATTAACCTCAAGAGGATAAAATAAAGTAAGTAATTTCTACTAAAATTTCCATCAAAAATTAAAAGTGATTTTATTTACAAGTACTAATGTCAACAATTTCTAAACGTCCCTGTCGAAAATAACCACTTATATAGAGCCGTCTAAGAAAACTAATTCACATCGTAATCTGAAGAAAAGCAACCAATTTATAAGTAGGTTACTAGGTAAAAATCAGGTGGGTACAGGTACTCGAAGATTTATTTTACAAACCAAAATCCGACCGAAAAGGAAAATGGCCGTAAACCGGTCAAATTTATCGCCGAATCAATAGGATAAGCGATTCAAATGCCAGTAAAAAACCTTTTTCAGTTGGGGACTGAAAAAACTTTATTAAGGGACTGAATAAAAGAGTTTAATTTTGTGTGATATATAGTTGGTAGGTACCAACCTAAAGTTCTCGTATAATGTATATATTACACCTTTTTGTATAAAAGAAGTGCTATATGATAAAATAACTTCAGTAACCTGTCTTTCATTGATTAATAACCTGTCCGTACCACGACAAACGGCTCCATCTCAACTTTTCAGTCACTGATGCTATTTCTAAACAGTCAGTATTTGTGTTTAAAATATTTAATTTTAAATATAAAAGAAGAATTTTATATTTATGTAGTAGTAGTTAAATAATAGTAAAATATTTATATAGTATATACCTAACTAATCTAGTTTGCTTATTACATGCTCTATTAAATTAAACATCAAATAGCCGTGTGCGATAAACTGTAGCAGGATATTTATCTTCTATACATATAGGTACAAATAATATACATATACAAATAAATGAAATTGAAGTGTCTGTTTGTAATGTCATATTAACAGCTTTTTACTAAATGAATATGAAAGTATACACGATACTTATAACAAAAGAACAATTTTTTTTTTGTCTGTCTGTCTGTCTGTCTATTTGTTCCGGCGAATTTCCGAAACGGTTGGACAGATTTTGACGAACTTTCCCTGGCATATAGCTATTTATAACGGGAATGCGGGTGAAACCGCGGGGACAACTACTTAATTAATTTATTGAATATTCATTTCAGAATATTCGTTCCAGCTACATACGTTATAAAACCAGGTACTAATCCTAGGAGTTCATTAATTATGCAATACCATAAAGCATAATAGCTATTTATAACATAAAAGCTGTTTTTGTTTCTTATATAATCAGCGTTGGTTTATTGGTTTTACATTGTGCATAAATAAATAAATAATTAAAAAAAAAAAAAAAAAAAAAAAAAAAAAAAAAAAAAAAAAAAAAAAAAAAATGGTGGACAGACAGACGACCTTGTAAATGTCATTGGAAAACGCTGGATGCAGGCCGCCCAAGACCGGACTGTCCAGCAGTAGACGTCTTGCGGCTGAGATGATGATGATGAAGTGATGATGTAGCCGATGGTGTAATCAAGTTCACCTGCCGGAATACACCCTTATGTGCTTGGTGCATGATTTCATTGATTAAGTTCCTTCCCAATGCGGGTAAAACCATATGCTACGCTACTTAAAGGTAACCTCCTTATTATTATGTTCGTTTACATAACACGTGTGTTTGATATAAACTCAAGACTGTGTTTCTTCATTAGTGAAACTAATAAAATCAACACAAATTCATAAGGTTACTCGTAACTCATGTTTAAGATTTGTTTTGATAGCAAATACGGATAACTAGGATTATGCTTGTGTTGTGTTTAACATACTTTGCCAATATATACCTACGTATATAATGTACTTAGAGTGGTATATTAGTGTGTACTTTGTGCGTAGGCAGTAGAACTCTTAGTGTAGAGTTCGCCCGGGAAAGTACTACCACCATATCTAATTCCGCCGTGAAATAGTAGTGCACTTGTATTACTGTGTTTCGGTTAGGAGGGTATGGGGGACTTAACAACTTCATGTCTCAAGGTTGGCAACGCGTGAGTGACACCCCTGGCACGGAAAATATAATGTATTTTCTTTGCCCGTGGTGTTATGAGCGTCTGTAGGCAACGGTCACCGCTTAT
This sequence comes from Tetheella fluctuosa, assembly GCA_951216915.1. Taxonomy (NCBI): domain Eukaryota; kingdom Metazoa; phylum Arthropoda; class Insecta; order Lepidoptera; family Drepanidae; genus Tetheella; species Tetheella fluctuosa. The sequence goes on along the minus strand of OX578229.1, from coordinate 9,667,346 downwards.
TATTATTATTACTTGCAAACAGTGCGCCCTGTTTTGTTAAAATAGAATTGTTATTTGTTATTATTTTAGTACCTAGTATTAAATAGTATTCCTAAACATAGGTTTAACGTTATTTTTCCTGTATTGGTAATGTTTTTTTTTATATTATAATCAAACTATTAATCAGGTTTTGAGATTGAAACAATTGAATTTGAATCTTGGACCTATGACGTAAAATTTTCAATGAACATAATTTATTATTTAGACGTGAGTTTCGAATAGTGAATACTGGGTGAATATTACAGTATTTTTGCTAGAAAAAGCGATATTAAGACAATAAGATTTAGGTGGCATGTTCCAAGTATAAAAAAAATATTTATTTGCCTTATGGCCTAAGAAATAAAAAATAAAATCTGATTTCGAAGCAAAAAATAATTAAAGCACTCAGTTGTTTTTCAGATGTTCTATTTTATTTTAAAAAATACGCGTGGCACTCGGTGACTGCCGCGGTAAAGCTATCGCATAGCATTTTTTATCAACTTATGCAGTCATAATTATATAATATACTAGCTGTCCCAACAGACGTTGTCCTGTCCAACTCATACACAAAATTTCATCCAAATCGGTCCAGCTGTTTATCCTATCTCTCAAGTTAGACCAGACTGCTCACGGTGTGCCAATTTAATTTAAAATCGGTTAAGTAGTTTAGGAATCCATCGCGGACAAACATCGTGACAGGAGATTTATATATATTAAGATAGTCATTATTAATTTATTTTTTATTTATGCAGTTTTTTTATTTATTTTTTCTTTGATATTAATTCAAGTTTTTTCTTTGATATTAATAGATACCTATACACCTATATACTTCCTCACAAACAGCTGCTTACGTATTCGTCCGATTTCGGAGCAGCTCGTCTTAGGTTTTATTTTCGTTACGGAATTACTTGATTCGGTCGCCGCGCTCAAAACCCGCGATAAAAGCTGTACAATAGCTTAAAAACGTATGTACCTATACCCTGGGCTAATCTGTAAAAGTAATTATACAATTCAATAGTCACAACAAAGCGGTCCGTAACAAAACACCTCTCCTCAGTTGTTATTTAATTATAAACATTATAGTATTCTGAATTTGTTAACATACGCAAACGAAAAAGTAAATAACTAAAGTCCAATTTCCACTAACAGACAAAACGCACGCTTGTTCAACAACTGTGTGTAGTTTGCATACATAAAACATTTTCACGAGACCTAAAGATTATATGAATGGATATATTTTCTGGATGAGATGTTTTGCTAAAAGTTTGTCTTAGAGTAGAGGTCGTAAGGTTAATATTTGCTTGGCTCGCTGTTAAGTATAATTCTGTAGTCTAACGTTTTATTTGCACTTGACCGAGTTGCGTAGAGAAACCGAGTGTAGGGGAAACTATACAGTAGCAGGCCACTTATAGCTGTACCACTTTTATTTGAGTAAAAAAGCTTTTCCATCGTACCACCATCATGCATCTATTGGTCACTGGACCCATTTAAACGGACAAACTGCCTCCATCGACTCCGGTCTAAAGTTGCCATCACCGCCTGCTGATATCCCACTAATATTATTTATTTGAAAAAAAAAGTGTTTGTGTGGTAGTTTGTTACTCAATTACAGCTTAACTGAAGTTAAGTTGGAAATCTGTAGCTAAACATCTATCAGTGTACCAATTGCATTTGAGAGTCTTCTAGGCTTTGTGTGCTTACCACTTTCGGCATCATCACTTATCATGGGGAGATTGTGGTCAAACATAGTATTATGAAAATTTACACAAATATACGTTATCATATAATAATTAACATCATGGAATACGTCAGATTCCTTGAGAATGGGTTTAACCGCAAAGCAAGAGAATGTTACAAATAAAGCGTGCAAAACTATAAAAAATATTTTGTAATATTTTTGGTTACTTTATATAATTTAAGTATAATGAAATTTTATTTTTTACTCATTTATACTTGTTTTTTTTTGTCTTTTACGAAAAATAAAATATTATTTTTCATGATAAATGCTTGTTCATTGTAATAAAAGCATCTTAATCTTGAAATAAGTTAAATTAATAATCTTTTGAATTAAATAACAATTAAATTCCATTATATTTAGCAACGTCTGCTACATGGCTTCCTCTAACTATGTAATATGAAACCATTTTCAGTTGTACCCTTTAAAAAGTTCAAGGTAACTGCTAACTTCAGATAACCTCTAGATATTTGAGAGATATTTTGGGAAAATATCAGTGTTGGGTACACTTTTAAGGTTAATTTTCATGATTGTCTGAGATTCAAGTATTATTTTAATTTTATTAGTCGAGTTTTGGGTACTGTTTTTCGTCATACATCCCTTCTGTTGGAGTCGAGAGATATTTGGGTAGTTTTTATACCTTTTGAGACGACGCAAAGCAAAGACGTTATCATATTAATTGTTAACGTAACATATCTTACTAATATTATTATAAATCAGAAATGTGTGTACGTATGTTTCTTACCTCTCAGCTCCGTAAGGGCTGAATTAATTTGGATGAAACTAAACACATGCGTACCCAAACCCTGGAATAACATATAGGATACTTTTACTATCTCAAAAAATTCACCTAATAATGTGAGATTATGATTTGTTTAAAATAGAAAAATGCATGACAACAGAACTGCACACATACACACACGAATGTAGTTTTAGTAGTATGTAGTATTTATGCCACTAATATAACAAATTTGAAATAAAAAAATTGTATGTCTGTTAACTCTGTAATGGCTGAACACAGATAGAATATATTCTGGATTTACATATAGGACTTTTTATCTCGGGAAAGATCCATAACAATAGAAGCCGCGGGGCGGGAGCAGTTTATACATCAAAACATAAATAAATGATCTATAAATAGAAGATAAGTAATAAAATTATTAGTTTCATCACCACACATGAACAACTAAACGAATTTTGACAGATTTAAATAGTTTTCACTACTTTTAAAAGTTTCGGGTGCAACACAAAAATTAAGAAGAAAAAAATAATAATAATAATAAGTTACGTGTCACCTAAAAACATAGTTGGACACAAAATCAGTTTCTAACTCTATAACTTACGACAACCTGGTATCACGTACTACCTGAAATACCTACAGGCAAAGTCACAGCAGAAAGATAATGTTTCTTTAATAATGTATTTTTTTTTCTTTGTATAGGCTTGTATTTGACCACAATCTCACTATGGTAAGTGATGATGTGGCCGAAGGTGGTAAGTACACAAAGCCTAGAAGGATGTTTTTTTAATAAACGTTTTACGGACTAGTATTTTTTTTAATCTATTTCATTTTTGGGATTTTTGTCCATACTGACATGACAATATCATCGCGTTTTCCGCCTTGAATAAAAAATATTTTCATTAATTCATTATCTAATATTATTTAACAACGTACGTAAACTGTTTTGGGGCTATAATACAGTATTCATTTAGCTTTCATATTGATTTCTGTGAGAATACATATAAAATCACCTTCAAATATACAGGATGACTTTTTAGTCACTGGCAATACTTGCAGGGGTGGAAGTACTCATCAATATGAACAACTTTTATTATGGGACCAACTCTGAGATCACGTAAAATAAAATGGTTGCTTCATACATTTTAGTAGAGTAGGTATTGAACTTTTGTATGGAACAGCTGATAATTTTTTCACACTTAGTCTAATAGTAAAAATTGTTCATATTGATGAGTACTTCCACCCCTGCAAGTATTGCCAGTGACTAAAAAGTCACCCTGTATACTTTATTCTATTGTAAAAGCTTCACATTTAAGTTTTTCTTTCTCACTATCATAATACTCTTATGTTCCTAAATATACTTAAGAGATTACCTGTCTCTAAGATCTTTAGAACCATTAAAACGTCAAGTCGAAAAATCCCTAGTGGATTGAGAAGAAAAAACTAGTTTCATCTGTACCTACTTATACGAAGGGATAAGAAGATAAAAATACGGTACGAATAGAGCTCGCGATCTGAGAATTCCGTACCATTACATGTCTATTATTTTGCAAGCGCTGGCGTATACCTACTGTAAGATTTGCTATAAAATATTGTCAATAATAATTCCTATAAAAAAATTAGGGCCAGTCTCACAGATCCCCGACAAGTTACTTCTAGATTATCTGGTAGATATGTCTACAGGCTGTCTCATTCTGTTTATTTTATAAAATGAGATAAACAAGAGATTTTGAGATATCTGTCAGATAAAATATTTGGTACTTATCAGCACAGAATGGCCCTGAGTAATACCATAGATCTATGGCTTTCCACTGGTGCTACTATTTACTTTAAGCGTTAGTAGATTAGAAAGGACCAAATTCACTATAGCAATAGTAGGTAGTAGTTGCTTTGTATGCAAAGTCTATGCAAAAATACGCTACAAATTATTCCATCAATACATAAAACAATTATATTCAACAGTAGAACTTTACCACGCAAAGGTTTATACCGACTACAGAACCCTGAAAAACAGAAAAATATCTCGTAGTAAAGACGTGATAAAACTCCAGTGACCCGTTAGTACTGGAACATTTGGCGAGTCACAGGGGCAAGGTCGCCATTATCCAGCCGGGATCGACACGAGCCGAGCTAACGTGTATCGCGGGCCGTGCTTGTATTTTGAATTTGGAATTTGATTAGTTTTATATGGTTGGAGGCTTGTTCAGTTTACAATATTGGAAAATACAATTTAATTTGAATCGTGTGCTGCTCAGTAAAGTGATTTATTTTTAATTGATACGTGATTTGCTTATCTTGAAAAAGTCTGGCAACTTGATTCTTGGAGTCATTTCTAACTGCTGAAGTCATGCTGAAATCTATAGGAGAGGGGGTTTATTCACTAATATAAAGCAGTACACAGATAGAGATCTCAGGCCGTTTCGTTCAAAGATTGAGAAGAAGTGAGATTGTTAAATATACATAAATAAAATATTCCTTCTAAAAATTCAACAACAAAATCTATCCCTTTAAAAAAACATTAACAACGATTCAGAAATCTCTTTCCATGAATTCTCTTTTGTTATCATTTTCCTTGTATTCCCAACTTCCTTGTCATGCCAATTGACAGCCATTAGAGCTTGCAACCCTTCTAATGGTTCTAATCACTACAATCGTTTACCCGCCATGGCCACGCGGGATAGGATTGTTAACGACTCGCTTAAATTTTGCTACATAACTAAGTATGTTGTTCTGAGTTGGCGTTTTTCACACCCATGTCAAGTAGGTTTTGTATGCCTCGTAAAATTCCCTGTTTATGTTTATATCATAAGGGGTGATTGGTTATCCTTTTATGGTCAATAAATTGATGGTGTTGTTGACAAACATTGATAGTAATCTTTACGGTAATTGCATTTTTGATTTCATACATAAATAAAATCAAAACGATGCGTTTATTTAAATCCTTATTTCAACAATTGACAAAAATAATATTTTGCTATCTTACTTATATTATAAATGTGAATATAGGATTTTTGTTACCTTCATGCATGATTACAAACATACAATCACATATGTGTTATTGATCACACCTTAATTAGTACTGAACTGATAATGGATGAAATTAGAAAGAGAATATAGACAAAGAAAATATAGTTTTTAACCCAGGAAAACATACACACGGATAAAACCGTGGCAGAAGTTGACATATACAAATAACATACCGCTCAAACACACAAACCCCTAAATAATAAATAAATAATAATTACAGCCTATATCTGCCCACTGCTAAGCACAGGCTTCCTTTCACGAATAATGGTGAAAGGGGAATGGGCAAATACTCCACCACGCGTGCCCACTGCGGATTGGTGGAGGTAGGCTAGTGGTCAACCTACTGTTGGAGTTGTCAAGCCACCTAGGAGGTCTCCAACTAGCTTAACGACTATCACAATTAAGTGATAACCGGGACCAACGGCTTAACGTGCCTTCCGAAGCACGGAAACGCTCAAAACAATCACCCATCCAGGTACTGGCCAAACTGGACGTTGCTTAACTTTGCCGATCGGCTAAGAACGGCTAATCAAGCTACGCTACGAGCGCTTCTAAACCCCTAAAGCATTATAGTTATTACGTTACTAACTGCAGTACAGTTATAATCCCATCCATTTGCTGTGACATTGACATGATGTGGGTTGGCGTCAACGCCGTGAGTGGACGCGTCACGTATCTATTAAACGATGTTAAACCGTGCGAGCAACTGGGCTCGTAACTAGGTTACATACCCTACTTTAAGTGGTGGGGCTTTAGCTGTCATGTATTTAGTGAAACGGACGGATAGTCGGATATACCTTGCTGAGTTTCTTGTCGAAACTATACTAGTAAGTGATGGCGACACAGTATTGTTTCGGTACCAAGTAAATCAATGCCGGACTAATAACCTCCCATAAATCAGAAAATAGCCTTCAGTGCGCTTTACGAACTTTGGTGATTTTCATTAAATTTCTTTTTCCAGTTGAAGGCTGATTTTCAGACCTACTTAGATGCATTTTTAGTGCAAAAGTTTACTGAATTATACCAACACAGTATAAGAAAGAAGTATTCAAAATTGACTCTCAATCTCCATGTTTTCTGAAATTCTATTCAGACATCGTATCTCACGATCGCACATTCTGACGCACACAGAACGGGCCTTGACGATCGATAACGCAAGAGCGGGCTTCATTAAATAATTTATAACGTAACTGTTATCGCCACGTTAGGGTAGGGGGCGCTGCGAGCTTGGGAAAACATCCTGAATACCGAGTTGGAACGAGGGTAAAAAGTTAAAGGTTCTGTTCCGTAACGAATGGAAGGTTTGTGGTGAAACTTTTTACACGGCTTGGAACAGATGGTTAGCATCTGCGTTTTATTTTGCAAAACAGATTGAGAGTGTTACATATGAAAATTTCGATTCGTAGTTACAATAAAAAAAAAATAACATTTAATACAAATTTTGTCCTGTAACAGCCTTGTAAATGATTTTAACATATTCCACCTCTGACGTATAAAGAAATAAAAGCTGTATAAATTCATTGTGGCATAAATAAGGTTTCGTTATTATGCTAAACAGTAATGAGTCTTTAATTAGCTCTAGCGAGAATATCTCATACATATTGACGGGTTGATTGGCGTGGTTGCTAAGTATACCTATCTATCACGCAGCTATCTGTTTGTCTTGTCTGTCTATAACTAGTATCACTCGTGGTATCACCTGCATTCTAAAGATAAAAAGGCCTATAATCTTCCTCAATAAACTGGCTTTCTAACGCAAAAATATCGGCATCTTAAGTTCATACAGAAATCCCATAAGTACTTTAAATTTTTCTCGAATTTTCCAGGCATCTTTTCCAATTTTTCTCATAAATACCTTACTCGGACATTAACGAATATTTTAAAAAAAATGCCGAATTTGTCTACCCGTTCTCGAGTTTTGCGCTTAGCAACACATTTATTTATATATAAGTATATGCAGTTATCTAGTTTCTATAGAACAAACTCTTTTAAGATTAGAATCAGATGGCGGTGTGTGAACCATTACATCTAGACTATCCTGGCCAGAAACAGTTGGTGGTATTCTAGGCAGGTATTTAAAAATAAAAAAGGCAGAATAAAATAAATGATATTGTATTTAGTCGTACTACCTCTATTTACACTAATATAGGCCTTTATATCAGGCCTTTTTTACTAACATGTTTTTATTGCCTATGTACTTCTTGCCGTAGAATATAAATTATAGTAGAGATAAGTCACAATCCTTTTCAACATTACAATATTACAGAGTCTGTTGTGTCTAATAATTTTGTTTTGTTCTTATTGTCAGTATATATAACGTTGTGTGTTTGTCGAAATAAATGTTTTTCTTTCTTTAATTCTTCTTTATATCCAATTTGTTTTATTTTTTAATTAAAAAGAGTAATTATATTCCTAACTAGACAAATTGTGTAGGCATTAAATAAAATAAACGTTTATGGTATGTAACTTAATTTACTTTACTAATTCATGATTATAATCTTTTTCTATTTCTTAAATTGCTTTATTTCATTTTTAATCTAGCAAATAATTTTCTCAGAAGAAGGTAATGATAACTGAGCTATTTATTGCTAGAATGGTAATTTTGTACTGTAACTATACAATTTAGGACTAACTTAGAACTCTGCTTACTAATTTGCTAATAGTGTTCAACTAAACATGCATTAATTTCATTTCAACACTTAAATTTGATGTTTATGTATGAGGCATTAAGACACTTAATTCGTCACTTAGTTCGCCAGAACACAAATACAGCTGCCAAGTTATACCTGAGAGCTCTTTTTAGGCTTTGTGTGCTTACCAACTTCAGTCACTTACGAGATTTTGGTAAAACGCAAGCCTTCCCAAAAACCAAATAATTACAATTTCCTTCGTTCGACACAGTTCTTGCCAGTGACGAAATGATACAATAGACAGTTCATCTCGTAGGCGTATAGAATACAAATAAAGTAAGTATTCCCAACTCTCAACCCATCTCAAAGACAATGAAATGGAAATAAATGTATGACAAGTGAAAATGACAATTTCGGTGTTTAATTACGTGCCGCGATAATAGGTATACTTTGAGCATTCAGTATGTTTGTCCTCGTACCGTTTAATGGAATTATTTCACGGTGATACGGAAATACGTCGTTATCAGGTTGAACTGGTTAACAGTCGATTGGATCACATTGCTTTTTCGATTGACGTTTCGTGTATACTAATGTTTAAACCTCGTTATCTATTTATATAAAAAAAATATGCTACACTTTTTTTAATGTTCGTTGTATTTTATAAGCGTTTTATGGGGAAAGAAAAATTGGAAAGGTGGAAAAATTGGGGAAAAATTTAAGGTGCTTTTTCTAAAGTTATGTTTTCATAGTCAAACTGATTTTAATGAATATTGGCAGAAGAGTAGTTTGGATCAGAGAGAAAAAAACAGGACACTTGTTTGTTATGTTATAATTTAGTTTACTAATGCGACTTTTACCACAATCTAATTAAGATGTTTTTCAATTGATTTTTTTTATGCGATAATGATAAAAATACCACAAATAAAGTTTTTTAGTCCTACTAAAATAAATATAAATGCAAAGGTTAGTTTGTATGTTTGTGTGGTTACTCAAAATCACTGGGATGAAACTAACCACATTATACATTCATTATACCTTAAAATATAACATAGCAAAAACATATTCTTTCTAAACTAAGAAAACTGAAACATCTGAAACACGGGGCAAAAGCTAGTCTAGAATAAAATTAAATAAAACCAACATAATCTATTAAAAAAACCGCATTTACCAATATATCTCCGACAAGCAAGGATCACGAGTCGTTCAACCAATTTCCATATACATTTTTCTCGTTAAAGGCCTAAATAAAACCCCCAAATCCGGTATCCGGTCGTCCGGGCATGTCTCACTAGATTAATTCTAGTAAAAACAGCCATGAATAGTCAAGGCTTTTTCTCTCCCAACCAATTCATCAAACTGATCGCCAAAAGAAAGTTTTTGCTTCCGCGCCTTACACCCGAGTAATCTCATACAAATTACGTGAGAAAAGCCGCTTATTGAACTAGCTTTTGCCACTTTCTTTGTTTGTTAAAACAATGTTTCCTAAGAACATGTTTGTTTGGAGTGGCTGTAACGATTTGAATCAAAATTAATACGAAAAAACGTGATTATCTAAAAAAAATATAAAACGTCGAGCAAGGGTCAGTCACCCAGGTTCTTTTTTAATATATCTTGAACCAATTAGCCTCACCTAAGAGTATTATATATCTTATAACTGATCATGAATATAAAATGTAATAATTCTTACACATATTATGTATATGTGAGGAATAATGTCCCAGAATATTTATTTATTTATTTATAATTATATTATTTATTATTTATGTACCAACCTACCTAGTTAGTTGCTTTCAAGTAAAAAAAACCTATGACAAAGAAATCTTCGAAAATCTCTTTTTATCCTAAATATAATATTATAAATGCGGAAGTGAGTTAGTTTGTTTGTTTATTTATTTGTTTGTTGGTTTGTTTGTATGTTTGTTACCTTTTCACGATAAAACGGCTGAACCGATTGCGATGGATTTTTGGTACGCAGATAGCCTATGGTATGGAAAAAAACATGGGCAATTTTTTTTTAGGGAACGCGGGTGAAACCACGGGGGACAGCCAGTAAAAATATAATATAATATGTCAACATTTATCTATTAACTAATTTCAACAATTTTTTCGGGTCACTGACTTAACATTATATGAGTTTTGTAATATTCCGTGTAGGATGTGTGATTTTTACCTATAGGTAACTTTGAAATCGAATATCATAGATGTAACGAAAAAACTTGATGAAACTAACAATATACTTTGGTAACTTCCAAGGTATTTGATTTGTGAATATCTTTAATACCTTATGTGTTATAGAAATAAAACTTTATGTTACGTTTATCATAAGGTATCTAATAACCAAATCTTTGGAAAGTTTTATTTTGGTTAAAAGTTCGAGTTCATAAATTAACTTTTTTTTTTTTCTATTTCAGGTAAAGTTGCCGTTAAACGTAGTTTGCGGTGCTGCGTAAATTGTTACGTAAATGAAGAATTCAAATCAATATATTTAAGTGTGGTTGCAGGGTATCTTAAATATGTAAGTGTAAATTTCACATTAATTATGATAGATCAACCTTTATAAGTATTATAATTGAAACTGAAGCGCTCGTGGCGTAACTTGATTAGCCATTCTTATTCGATCGGCAAAGTTAAGCAACGTCTTGTCTGGCCGGTACCTGGATGGGTGACCGCCTAGTGGTATTTCATCGTTTCTGTGCTTCGGAAGGCACGTAAAGCCATTGGTCCCGGTTATCACTTAATTGTGATGGTCGTTAAGCTTGTTGGAGACCTCCTAGGTGGCTTGACAACTCCAACAGTAGGTTGACCACTAGCCTACATCCACCAATCAGTGGGCACGCGTGGTGGAGTATTTGCCCATTGCCCTTTCACCCTTATTCGTGAAAGGTGGTCTGTGCTCAGCAGTGGGCAGATATAAGCTGTAATTATTATTGAAAATTAAAAATAATATTTTATAACATATTTTACATCGAAGTTTAACAAAAGAAAACTAAGGTAGCGTTTTGTAAGAAACACAAAACTAAATAGTGAAACTATACTTGTCCTCATGTATTTTCTCGTGTAGTAGGAAGACATCAAGCTATACTACTGCACCAATTTTCGTCATAGTGGCATTGCGTGATGAGACCAAAAATATCTCATGACATTTCAGAGTCACGTACATTCCGCGTAACACAAACGAAACCTAATATTCAAGTTTACAACCAAAAGTAGAGGGTTTCTGGTTTCCGTTACTCACGTCCTTATAAAAAGGTAGCAGTTGCGTCCCGTAATTTCTAGCCTACTTATTATTTTACGTTATCTTTTAGACCTAAATAACCCTAACTTATATAATATATTATACATCTAATATATAAAATTCTCATGTCTCAATGTTAGTTACCATTCTCCTCCGAAACGGCTTGACCGATTTTTATGAAATTTTGTGTGCATATCGGGTAGGTCTGAGAATTGGGCAACATCTATTTTTTAAACCGCTACGCGAGTGAAACCGCGTGGGACAGCTAGTAATATTATAAATGTGAGTTTGTTTGATAGTTTTTTACCATTTCGTGCCTAAACTGCTTAATCGATCGCGATGAAATTTGGTACGCAGATAGATATTGGTATTGAGAAGGACATGGGCTACTTTTTTCTTGGGAACGCGGTTGAAACCCCGCGATAGCTAAGAGTAGCTAATTCTCGAGTTAGTCGAAAGCTATTTATACTTACTTAACTTAAATTTATTCTATTATTAATTCACAATACTGACTTACCCAGCTCTATTATTCTAGAATACAAAATAAATTTAAATTCATCCAAGAGACAAAACAAAGCTGCGGCAAAATCCGGTTCCCTGCGTCTATAAATATTCTAACAGAAATTCTGTGAATAGTTCTAGTAAATATAGTCTGATATAGCCTAGATACAGTTCAAATAGGCATTTTATACAAGCGGCCAAGTCATGGCATGCTGAACGGTTCTTGGAAATAGCTTCAAGATGAATTGAGGCGAAAATATTCAGTGACAGACGTTTACTTGCCAATAAACATGTTATTTATTTTCTATGTGAGTTGTCAGTTGTATTTTTGTTGCTAATGAAAAGATTTTAGTTTCATTTGAAAAATGCTCGAAACTAATCATCACTTAATCAATACTAAACGGATTAAAAAGAATTCTTGTATTTTTTCCTTAGTTATTTTAAAAATGTATCATGCCACATGTCGTAGGTTCCATTCTCACTCAGGACAGACATTTGTGTGCATAACATGTGTCTGTTTAGATAATTACACCCAGACAGGGTGTAATTATCTACTTTTGAAAAAAAAAGTATCATATCAGTTATCTGGTTTCCATAGCACAAGCTCTATTTAGCTTGGGATCAGATGGTCGTGTGTGAGGAATGTCCCAGGATAGAAAATTTTATTATTTATATTATTACGCTTAGTTCGAAATACCTTAGATTTATGAAGATGTATTTTTCAATGACTAATTAGAAACTTGACGCATTATATTTGAAATACAGCTGGTTTTTGATAAAGTTGACTCCAATGTAACGTAATTAACTTTGAAAAGGTTAGTTGTTGTGAAAATCTTGAAAATGATTATAGTGTAAATTAATAATTATGTAATATGATACTTTACTATTTATTTATTTAGAGACCAATAACAAATTAAACGAAAATGGCTGCAGTACTTAAAAACTGTGTCGCAGCCATTAACGCCCACCTCAGGCAACACTTTATGAAACAGGTTCTCAATAATTAAAATTAAATGGTTTTGTATGACAAGAAAATAAAATAAGAAATCTAAAATACATAAATTAGGAAACAAATCGAATTTTAAATATTTAACATAGGTATACGCACGAGATCTTATCCAGTGCACTCTTTACGCTTACGAGTAGATATAGACTCCAAAGAATGAGATATATTTTATAGTTATATAAAAAACATTAATTTTGACCAAAATCATTTCCTTTTTACTTTATATAGGCTTGTGTGTGACCATAATCTCACTATGGTAAGTAAAGATGTGGCTAAAGGTGGTAAGCGCACAAAGCCTATGGGAATCTACGTTAATTGAACGAGAAACCATTTAATATCGCAATAACAGAGACCCAAGAAAATTGAATTACTTTATCCATTACCACTCTCATTTATAGATTGACAGACATCGGTCGAACCTTCGAAATACTCAGGTGAGCTGGGGTCAATTTGATTCAGAAACCAATCTTACTTGAACACGGATTATCTTTAGAACTTTCCTTAGAGACCAGACGTGAGATATTTGGAGATATGACGTGAATAGTATTTTTTTTATTACGAGTTTTTTCTCTTATAATAAACATACACTAGCTTACGCCCCGCGGTTTCAGTGTTTCTGAAGAATCTAGCGTTTTCCCGGGATTAAAAGTATCCTATATGTTAATCCAAAATATATTCTATTTGTGTGCCAAATTTCATCCAAATCTGTTCAATAGTTTTTGCGTGACAGAGTAACAAAACATCCAGGAATCCATCCATCCATCCTCACAAACATTCACATTTATATTATTAACTAGCTGCTGGCCCGCGGTTTCACCCGCGTTTCCGAGGAATCTTATGTTTTCCCGGGATAAAAAGTAGCCTACGTTCTCTTTCAGGCTATAATCTACCCCTGTGCCAAATTTCATCCGGATCCGTTGAGCCGTTCTGGCGTGATTGAGTTACAAACATCCATCCAAACTTTCAAATTTATAAGGATAGGATTGAAAAAAATAGTAAAATTCAATTGAGAAAACAAACCCCCATTTTCTGAAAGGCCAATTAAAGTTGGTTTGTGAAAACTGATAGATTCATTTGATACAGTAAATTTTAATTAGTGGATTAACATTAATCAGTCTTCTGGAATCTTATTAAAGTAACCCACTTTAATAAATCTACCAGAATAATCATTTATTTGTAAATACATATATTTCACCTTTAGACAGATTCATTGTAATTAAGATCCCGCTGAAAACATTTTCACGTAAAATGTTGCCAAGATGAGACCATATGGCTCGCACTGTCAAAAAGCTATCAGATCTCTTGTAGAACCAAGTTTATAACTCTACAAGCCGTAACTTCACAAACTCTACACCTTAGTCAAAATATGTGGCTTGGCCGTCTCGTCAGATTTCCATCCACTCACAAGTACATGCAAGATTTTAGTTTGGGTTTCAGTTTATCTGACATTGATAAGTTGTTACTATAACTGAATAAATGAGTTTAAGTTTATAATTAATGTCTCATCTTCACGCTGTTGGCTTTTGAGACATAAATTTATCAGAGAATAGCATAGATTTTAGTTCTACAATATCATCTTGTACTGCGAGTAGGTAGGTATATAATAAATGTAATGAGATGACATATTACTCGTATCATGTTGTTAGATAAATCATTTGTGGTTCTCATTAATACTATGTTGACGAACATATCTTTTTACATATCTATATTTACTAACGAAATAAATAATATATTGTTTGGGTCATTATTCCTCACACACGGCCATCTGACCTCAAACTAAGCAGAGCTCTTGTGCTATGGAAGCCAGATAATTATTACATAATATACTACTTTTCTTTTGTAAATGCTTATATAGATATTTACAACCAGACTTAAAACAAACAGGTTCTTGCACACAAATATTTGTTCTGAGTGGGAATCGAACCAACGACCTGTGGAGTGATAGATAGGATACCTTACCAACCATGCCAACTGGCCCGTCAAAAATAACTTTTACATTTGAATAAAATTTTAGATACAATTAAAATATTATTATTCTATTTATTTATTGAAATGTAATTATAAAAAATACATTTAAAAATTATAAAAATAGATACTCCCAGTGAGTACTCCCAACGGGATCCTAATTACCGGTGGTCAAGGCTACAGGGTGACGAACTTTCTCACTAAGCATACCGTCTCCAGCACTACCTTCTAATTTTATTATTATTAGATTTTTGTATGTTAATCCTACATTTCCATCACATATTTAATCTTATTACTTTTCTAATATACATTTCACAAAATATTACATGTACAAAAATTTGTATCATCATTAACATAAACCAGATAGTAAAGACAAATATTTCGCGACAAAATCGTCAAATTTAAAATCATACACTCACGTAAAAAGATAAGAGTAATATTTGGGAGCGTTCGTCGTGTACTGGGGTGGAATGTAAAATTTTACATGCTCATGACGGCCAGGTAATGACGGTGCCAACGATGACGTATGACGAACAAACTCTATTCAGGGAGCATTTGCCGACTCATGGCAGATAAGCGAATGGGAACGTTTATGCTGCTGTGCAAGCTACGAGCGGTTGCGTTGAGAAATGTAATTCAATCATTATTTTTCTTAGGGATTTGGCACAATAATAAATTATGATCAAAAATATAAATAATAGGAAAGGTATAGTAACTTTTAGTAGTAAAAAAAATGTTTTTACCTGTATTTCAGATCCAGTTTTTAATGTTACTTAAAGTGCTTTTTGTCCTGTGAATAAAGTTATACGAATATAATCTTAAAATATGACAGTTGTTTTTTTCTGAAAAGAATATTCTTCATTGGGTCTACCTTTGGTTTGCCTTTTTGATTTTTATTTAATTATAAAATATGAGAACGAAACTATACATAATGGTTGGTCAAATATTCCACTCATCATATTTTACGAGCATTAAAGGACCGTGAGCGTCTTTTGTTTTCATTGATTTCCACGTCCAGCTATTTCAATCTTTATGATGTTAGCAAAACGTTGTAAATTCGCGTGTGCATCTTTAAAACCTATTGTTAATTACGTGTCATTTACAATCACAAGAAATGTAAGCCTTACACCAAGCGAGATAGTGTTTGTTAAACGCTTAACGCTCTCCACTTGTCCCAATAAGAAACATTATAAAGTAAAAGCAGAATGGTAAATGCAAATGCCTATATAGCTGGTGTAATTGCGTGTGCCATTGTATGCGGGAAACTTTTGCTGTTACCACTCCCGAATGAAAACGATAGTGGCTTTTATCGCAGTCTTATTTTTTGACTATCCATTCGCATTGGTTGAATCTTAAGTAAGATTATTTTTGTAATTTTACTACGTTGAGTTCTACACTCTAAACAACTGATCTGTTATAAAATTTGTTTACCATAACTAATCCAGCATACATTAAAAATGATGATATGAATATGACATCACAAAGTCCAAGTGTATTCCGAACCGGTGGTAGAATCAATTGTAACGTTCATAAGTGCCTCATTAGGGCCTCAATTGAATAAATGAGTTTGAGTGTCAGTTTGAAAGACCTATGTATTTTGTATATTCTTTTACTATCTTCTTCAAGTGAGTATTATCAAATATATACGTATTTATGATCTTTTGTATATTTCCATAAAAATTGCTGCTTGAATCAACTGTCCTTAAAAGAAAATTCATATTAATTATACTTACAACAATAATACAAAATACGATTTATAAATATAGAAAATTTCCTCAAGGCTGCCTTAACTTTGCTTTATTCTTAACTTTTCTTCATTGCGTTACGGTGCCAAATATCCTATAAGATAAATGTTTTACAACATAAAAAAACAGCGTATATTTTTTAAATAAATCTACCGGCAGATGAACCCCGTACCTTAATCTCGTATTCTTGAAGCTTTCTCGTTGATTGAGTCATTTGTGGGGATCGGACTAATGCTAAGTAGACTAATGGATAGGTACCTTTTTACAGCAAAATTACTCTAGTAAACGACGCAAATAATTCATGTGATGGGTTTTGATACCCTTCCTGTATCTATGGAGTAGTCACAGGTCAACTTGGAGTAATGAGGGTGGTAGAATTTAAATTGTTAGCTATCTAGTTCAGTAGCGATCTGAATGCTAAATGCAATGAAAATTTAGCTTTTATTTATCTTGCTTTGCTTTCTGTTTGGCAATGGTGATTAGTCTTATAGTAAATGTATTCTTATTCTACATATAACATGAATTTATTATGTAGTTTTTTTTTATTCCATTAAATGTAAGAAGTGGATAAAATTGACGAAGGGCACCGACTCCAAATGATTGGAAACAGAACCATAACAATGATGCCATTTAATGTGAGCAAAAATTTTTTTATAATTAAAGGTTTAGGGCAATGTTAAGCTGTTCGATTTACTTATAATTTAATTGATTGTAGGTTTGGAATGTTTTGCGTTAGAATAGGTATGTAGTTAGTTGATAAAGAATTAATTCCTTACTATATTTGAACTATTAGCATTAAGTTCTCAGGGTTTTATGTGATGCCTACGTTTAGCCACATCATCACTTACAGGAACTGTATCATCAACATCACAACTGGGTACCAACGTATTGTTGTTCTCAAATGCAGTAATCTTGTGAGTGGGTGCTTTGTTACAATAGCTTTGTTGGGTCATGTAGTGAATTGTGCAATTTGGTATATTGGCATGAATCCTACGCTTTTTCTTTAATTATATTTTGTTTAAAATTCAACTGTTGTTTTGAAATTATTGGAGCTTTGGTATACTAAAAGTTGGGCCACCAATCGTATGACGTGTATACCAGCATTATTTATTAGATGCTTCCTTTTTTTCAATTTCAGATTAATTCTCGGTCGAGCGCATATAAATTTGCCAAACTTTTATCGCAATCGAATGAATGGTATAGGAACGCATATGTTTCAAACAAACAATCAGATAGATAAACTTATTGTCATACTCTTGTGTTTTTTAAATCGAAAGTCTCTCGTTCTTAATTTATAAAATATACCTATATATAAATCATTATGTCCATTAAGTTAGTCTGAATAACAAAAAGTAATACAGAGATCTCAAAAACAAAATTGCACCAAAACTACATTTCATAGTAGTACAACTTACTTTAGCAACAAACCACTTTACTACTTCACTAGCATATGTAAAATCATGTCAAACCTCTATTTGTCCCACCATTGGGTTCAAATTGTAATAACTCGGGTATTATGAGTAGTCATTTATACACGGAAGTCTTAGGATAACTGACCCATTTTCTATTAAGGCTTGAGATACACAAAAGACACTGATATTGGTACTGAAAGTAAATTTTATTTTCGGATGGTACACTTTACAGTACCCGCCTAGCTGGCTACCACCTTCAAGTTAAAAATCTATCAAACATCTGCCGGTGTGTCCGGCAGCTGTACTAGAGAGCCAATTGGTTTGGGTGCTTACTACCTTCGGTCATGTCACTCATAGTGAGATTGTGATCTAACACAAGCCTATACAAAGTAAAAAAAGGAATAAAACTATAGCATTAAGTTACTTTGGGTCTGATTGTCTCATAAGAGAATCCAAGACCCATTTATAAATTAAGTCAAATCTCCAAAATATTATAGGGTCCATTTATTTTATTCTCGATTCAAAATTTAATTAACGTTTGATTGATTCGTTCTATAATATGGACAAACTTCTGTCTGAAAATAACATTATTATAGTTATTTTTATGTTCTTGCACATACAAAATAATAAATTTCTTCGTAATCTAAATTCTTTTCACTTTCTAGACTATTAGATATATCTTTCGACCTAGTTAACCTAGCACTATGTTGTTTGTAGCTTTTTTATTTTTTAATACTACCAGGTGGCAAACAAGCTTACGGCCCACCTGATGGTAAGCGGTTACCGTAGCCTATAGACCAGCAATGAAAATACAATATTATATTTTCCCTGCCAGGGGTATCACTCACGCGTTACCAACCTTGAGACATGAAGTTGTTAAGTCTCCTGTGCCTGTAATTTACCTACTAATCTTTAATACTAATTAAATATATTCCTTTGTGTTTAGTTTGTTTAAGTCTTTGGTATTTTAATGTATCCGTGAAAGCTGTAGTACTTTTTTCGATCACAAGTCACAAGGTCTTAAATTAAAATGGCTTCGATTTTTTATTGTTTTGTATACTTCTTTCTCCTTATTTTAACTCATGCCGAATCAGTTTGTTAAACTAAATAAGGACTCGAAACCTTTTTCTTTATTCAAGGAAAAATTTGCAAAACAAAACAAATTCTACAAACGACATTTGAAACTAGTATCTTGGCTCAATCTCCTACAAATTCTAGCAGCATTTTGCATTCCCAAAGGCCTCTATTTGTGCCCCAAGCCTATTGGGCCCTCATCAAATGGACCGTATTCCGTTAGATGGTAGTCATTAGACCCGGTAATGGGTTAGGATGGACCACTATGTCGCTGTTACTAGTTAAAATGGTTATATTCTATTCTATACTGTAGACTAATGCATAAGCAATGATACATTATCTAAACGATTAGACTTGGATTACAGCATATACACAGTTAGGTGGGGTGGGGGGCTCGGTATAAAGAAAAGTATAATAAGAGCATGTGGAGCTCATTTAAATAAGACTGAACTGAAGCATTTTAAAAAATAAATAAATTCCATTAAAATATTTTTGGACTTTCTCCAAATCGTTGTCTTTGCTATCTATTAGCCGGAAAAAAAGATTTGACAAAGGGTTAAACGCTGGCCAACCTCAGAGTGAAAGGGTTCTCGCAAAACTTTTTACGAAACAACTGCCTGTCACATTTTTTAACTGCTCCCCGGAACTACATAAAATGAAGTACTTTTTTGCTATGATGCAAAAACTTCAGTCCGAAATTCTGGGAGACTTTTTATCAGCTGTAACATAAAAGGAGTTGAGTAATTAAAGAATACAGAAATGAATTTACATGAATGCTTTGGATTATTCATGAGCTGAGTGTTTGTGTGAAACAACGTCACAACTTAATTAAACATGTAAATTTAATTGATAATACATATTTTTATGTCAATTTAAACGGCGTGTGCTGTAAATAATGTTGCATTTAGTCTTATTTAATTTTTGCTTTGTTATCTTTGGCGTAGATTTATCTTTTTGGCTATGTTATTTAAATTATCCTGTAATTGATGCATTGTTTATGGTATAGATTATTTTATTTATATATTTATGACGGAGAAGGAGGTCTCTCTTGCTGGTTACCACTCATTATTTTTTTATTAAATAAACAGAATAGCCTTCAATAATAGATTTAATGTCTTTCACATGGGCTTCTTTATAATTACACTATAAACTACCTTTTAATGTCTTAATTGTCTTTAACTACTATTTATTTTATTAACACTAATTAATTACTAATTATTTAATGGACACTACAAAACGTAAGACAGTTCCTCGGTACACGTCTGTCTCAAGCTCGCTCCTGTGCTTCACTGCTACCGAGACTCTGCCGAAGTAACACTTAAGATAGCGTTACTTGCGTTATGTAGCACCATGGTCTATGGCTATACTCCGACATATATATATTTCCACAGTAACTACTGACATTTGTTTTAGTGGTTATACTTACCCAACTGAAAGGTTACTAAGCGGGGCACATGTAGATATTTATAACAAAAATAAAATGAATATAAAATTTCCTCGATCCTCCGCTGCCGATGGGCAAGATTCTCAGCACGTTGGCAGCGTTTCCTATTTGGATGGCCAAGCTATAATGCGTTGGCGGAAAAAGCTTAAATATATATATATTTTATACCACATTGTCGGCAAACAAGCATACGGCCCGCCTGATGGTAAGCGGTTACCGTAGCCTATGAACGCTTTCAACACCAGGAGTATTCGCGCGTTGCCAACCCTTCCCCCCTCCCCGATGAGCTCTGGCAACCTCACTCACGCGCAGGATCACAACTATAAGTTATTTGGCTGCGGTATTCTGTAAGGTGGTGGTACTTCCCCAGTCGCTCTTTGAGAGACATATCGCTATGCTCTACCTCTCATAAACAAATAAATGTTTTCATGCGCATAAATGTTTGAGAATCAAAAAACTTACAGAGTGGTAGTTGGGTCTTAAATATTTTATTTGACAAGAAATAAAAATCCTTTTACATGCGATGTCTTTCCATTATAATAAAAGCCATGCCATCTTAAGCAAATGTTTTTGAGATTTTTCAGTTCAATGATTTCCTTACATGAATGCTTTCACATGCTTCATTCTTTCCGTTTAAATAGTGTCAATTCATTCGGATAATGTGAGAAAATATGGCACGTAATTTCCACATCAAAGTACTCAACGGTACATTGTTTACTTAGCTATAGGTTGTGGTAAAGAGTTGGCCCCATTTCTCTTTTCATGAAATTGCTAGCAATTTAAAATCGCTTTCCAAGGATTAAAATTGAAATTATATCCAAACTTAATAGATATTCTTATCACGCTCGGTCATGTTGTCTCTGGTGGTAAGATTGTGTGAAATGTATGTTGAACTAGCTTCCGCCCCGAGGCTTCACCCGTGGGATCTTATGTTTTCCCGGGATAAAAAGTAGCCTATTTGCTATTCCATACTATAATCTATCTCTCTGCCAAATTTCATCCAAACCCGTTCAGTAGTTTTTGCGTGAAAGAGTAATAAACATCCATCCATCCAACCAACTTTCACATTTATAATATTAGTAGGATGTACAAAAACAATACATGAACTAGGGCCATGTAATAAGTCACTTTTGACCACCCATATCCATGCTGACTAGTGGCAGACTATCCATCGGGTATGTGTATCGTAAGTAGCTGGCTAACGTCAATATCCAATTTGTAATAAAACCTCATCAAAGGCACTATATCTCCGGAAAACTTTCCATCACGCTATGAAAATCCTAGCTTATTGCAAAATTCCCTTGACAGATAAAAACTAATTAATACTAACTTTACAACAAAATACAAACTATAATAAATAGAACATTTTCTCGAAGGTGCCGTGCTGCCGAAGGGTAACGTTTCCAAACCTAGCTTATATTGTACCTATCTAGAACCAGAATTATGACTTTACTATCTTATTATGAATTGAGTCTATGAAGAAAATTGAATTAAATGAACAAGCTAGATTTTTACATACAAAGGGAATCGCCTCCAAAACTCAGGTCTAATACTGTGCTCTGACAGAAAATTTATATTTTTACATCTTGGTGCGTCAAGAAAATTTACTTAGGTACCTACCATATAAAAAAATACTGTTGGTATATTTTTTAGCTATCCCCAAATACAACGACCGCATACGTAAATCCTTATATATATGGTCTAGAAGAGATAGAAGCGCTCGTGGTGTAGCTTGATTAGTCGTTCTTAACCGATCGGCAAAGTTAAGCAACATCCGGCCAGATCGATACCTGGATGGGTGACCGCCTGGTGGTATTTCAACTTGTGCGTTTCCGTGCTTCGGAAGGCACATAAAGACGTTGGTCACGTTATCACTTATTTGTCGAGGATCACGAAGTTATAATTTATTAGAAACGGCAACTAGCTCTGTGGATACGGCCCGACTCACTATCAGCTATCAGTGCTTGGGAATCAGCTATGCGATTCTCTAACGTAACCATTCGTGGCTGTACTCAACGACGAGGTCGACGTCGAGCAAGCCTTGAATTCGACGTCGAGCTCAGCGCTGTTCAAATTCGTATTCACTAACGCATTTCAGCTCAACGTCGAACTGGAGGTTGTGTCGTTCGTCGCTGTTCTGTAAGGCGAGTTAGAGCTTGACAAAAACTTTTTGTCGGTAAAACCCGTTTTATTTTTACTAAGCCAATTCAATTAAAAATAATATGTTAATACATTTTATTAATACAAAAAATGGTTTAATAAATAACATACTTCAGTTTTAGGGATAGAAAGAAAGTCTACATCAATTTCTTTAATTATTTTAGTTTGCGTGGCAGAATGTCATTAAACCCTCGCTTGCTTCGTACCTCAAAAAAAATCAAGGTCGCAATCGCGTCATCATGCATAACCCAAACACTTTTTTGTTTACAAACCAAAGAATAAAATAATAGACCTATGTTACAAACAAAAAACTTTGTTTCGCCCATCCACTTACTCTTTTGTATTGCATTAATTATGAAATGAGATTTATAGTTTAAAGAAAGGAATAACAGTGTGTATCGTAAGTACATATTTTCTATGTAAACGCATGTTCTTGATAAAAGTTTTATTGTTGCCTAGTTGGGTCTTGTCACACGTATTAGTTTCAATAGAATAACAGAATTCTGATTTATTTTAGCAAGGAAGTCGCGATCAATGGTTCCTAGTCAATCCAGCTAGAAAAATTAGTAGATACATATGTTTGGCTGGAACAAGTTTCTCGTCTCCGGACACGCACGTACCGCTCATGCAAGAGACCGTACTTGAGCAGCTTGGCTGGAAGTTGCCCATGCCCTAAATAGTGAGGGCAATGGCTGCATCAAAACTTGGTTGCAATGGGCTAAGGTCAGTTCACTTTTAATTGATTTTATATCTGAAATATTTCCCTATAGCACTAAACTCCACTTTGCTTGTTTTAGTAGTGGAAGAATAAAAAGTCAGCCTATAAAAAAAAGTTCAGTCTGCAAAACCTAGCTAGGCATTGTACTGGTGGTGGTGCAGTAAAAGAAATTAATTTGACTTCTATAAAAGAGAGATGGGTTGCATTAATCCATTTGAAGTATGTTTTAAATGGTTTTACTTACAAGTATACCTAAATACTTGTGAAATGCTAATATTTTTCATTACTATTGTAGAACCTACCTGATGAGCCAGAACCGATACCACCAACTCCTCCGCCAATTACTAGCCATAGTCCAGCTTTTTTGTTGGTAAGTGAGATATGTTACCTAATTATAATTTATAAAGTTGAATCAGAGAATAGAGTGTTCATTGTAATCGTTTCTTTACAGACTATAAATGATGAGTAGCCTGCAGTGCCTGCAGTTCAGGCAATTCAGAAAGCATATAGCAGGTAGGTAAATAACAATAGGTAATGAATACTTGCTTGTAACAGTATCATTAGTTTAGTGTATATTCTATTAGTAATGATTTTATAAATGAACTCATACTTTTTGTTTTAGGGTTTACATTTCCAGCAGAGGTTGAGCCTGAGTCAACGGTGGTTCATGCAGGGTGGTTCATAAAAACTACTAAACAATAATTTATATATTATTATTTTTAATCATTTGTACTACTATTAAATCTACTACTTATCTCAATCATAAATTACAAAATATTGTACAGATAATACTTATATTAAAATGTATTTTTATTCATTCATAGAGACCTTTTTTTGAGAGCCTGCCTATCACTTGCATTTTGTGGAAACCTAATATATTTATTTATAATATTAGGGTGGTTTAATGCATCTACAACAGCATGAATAGCCCGTGAAGCAGAAGACTGTGACACATAGCAATCCACATTTTTGGCTACCTGCTTCTGGTATTGTCCGTTCGCCAGAAAAGATAGAGTACACAAAACCTGAAATAAATTAATATTTTTACTAAATAACATGATCTCAATATTTTTATATAATACGTAGGTATGACCCTTCAGTCAGTAAACTAGTTGGTAGGTAGGTGCCTACAAAATAATGGGCAATATGCATGCCATAAGAGAAAAATAAGAGCTTCTTACCTTCAGTCTGTTAGTTAATCCACTAGACCTTAAACGTCTAGGTAGATCTATGTCGAAATATCTTCTATATTAAATACGCAAATTATTTTTTTCTCCATATTCTCTTTTTTACACAAATTAGATGTTATACAAAAATACCAACACAAAACTCCGTACTCATGCAATTTAAAATTGCCCAAGAGATATGAGAATCTTTGAATACTACGTCAATGTATGCGTGCTTTTTATTCCAACTACGAGAGCAGGCTCTCCTTGTATTTATTTAGTGCTCTAGTTTGAGAATCAGAAATCAAGCTTCAACGCTGACAGCAGCAAATGAGTCTTACCGCTTATCTTTCCAGCTCTTGAATTTCTTCTGGTACTTTAGCTGCCATTTTCAGGACAAGTTAGGAATGATGGTCGTTGTACATCAGTTGTTTAAACAACTTGTGTAAAGGTAAGTGGCTTTAATTAAAACTTGAGACAAATTTAGCCCTCGACTATGGTAGAACAACTATGGGAAAGGTAATAATTGTGGTGTGAAAGACTACCTATAAGTTTCTCAAGCTAAGTAAATAGGATAATGTCTCAATAGGGTGGACGGTCTCATTACGTGAGATGATTTTAAGCAAGTCTTGTAAAACCTTGACGGTATGAAACTAGATTTAAACAAAAATTGATTCTGTAGCCTGCGCGTGAGTAAGGTCGCCAGAGCTCATCGGGGAGGGGGGAAGGGTCAGGAACACCTGAGTGATACCCCTGGTGTTGCAAGCGTTCATAGGCTACGGTAACCGCTTACCATCAGGCGGGCCATATGCTTGTTTGCCGACAATGTTGTATAAAAAAAAAACTATACTTAATATTATACGCAATAATCTCAGGAACTACTGGTTCGATTTGAAATTTTTTTTCAGTGCTGGATAGCCCATTTATCGAGGAAGGCTATAAGGCCTTTTATACTTTTTATCCCAGGAATACACAAGATCCTCGGGAACGCGGGTGAAACCGCGGGGCGGAAGCTAGTCTTTTATATGTAAACATGACCGCTCAGTTAGCGTGGTTGGTGCTGTACCTATCACATCATAGGTGGTGGTTCCGATTCCCACCTAGGCCAGACATTTGTGTGCATGAACATGTCTATTTGTCTTGAGTCTGCGTGTAATTATCTATGTAAGTATAAATTTAGAAAGATACGTAGTATAAGTAGTATATCAGTTGCCTGGTTTCCATTAGTTAAGCTCTTCGTTTGGAATACTATTATTATACGTGTAATCTAGAAATGGGAATCAAATATTCCGATGAAATAAATGATTATTTTGTCTTTGACAGCAATCCAATTAAAAACTTCCACCCTTTTTGTAATAGAAAATAGGTATTAAAGAGCAGTAATTAAAAACAAATTAAGCGAATTAATTGATTTTAATTCCCTAAAGTTTAGTTTCAAAACACTTTTAGAACTTTAAAAGAGCTTTTTCACTAATGAATACAATAGTTCAGAACTGTAAATTTCTTCGTTAACTTTAATATAGTTCGATTTTTATCTTTGGTCGTTATCGAGTTTACAACGGGGCGATACTGGGCGTTGATTGCTTTATATATCACTGCTCATAGTGATACCTATGGGTCTTTATTGCACTTCTATATGATCTGCAGTGTTCGTGTCGATGAAGAATAAGATTGTCATTATTATAGTTATTTTTAAAGTTATGACGCACTTACTCAAATGGACTCTAGATGGAGCGAAGTGACGCCAGAAGTATGTCTCAGAAAATGCTTTTCAGACCAGAATAGTTATATATGTATATGTTTTCGATGTTATTTTGAATAAGAATACAAGGCAAAACACAAACTCTTTTAAGATTGAAGACAAAGGTAAAGTTTATTATCAAAATCAAAAATAAAATCGACAGGTGAGTAAGAAATAAATGTAGGTAAATTAACTTGTAAGTCAAAGTAGGAGATGGATAGAAAAAAATAGAAAACAGCAATTTTTCTTTTGTCAAATCTCCCATGGGATAAAAAAAATGGATATATAACATACTGAATGACAGAAACCGATGTTTAAAATTATATTATTTTATTTTCTGATAAATTATGTAATTTGTGCAGATCTATAATAAAGTAAACGTAAAACATTTACTTATATCTTACCGTGGTGTGATTTATTCAAATGCGACAATTTCCATAATTTTGATAGACTTTCTGCCACATATTTCTGACAGATTAAAAAACCTTGCTTATCTGCTTATTCAAAAGCACAACTGAATAATAAATTAAAATACTTTAGATACTGAAAAATATTGGAAAATCTGAACTCATTCAACGAATTTTTCTACCTCACTTACCTTACCTTTACCTCCTCACAATAAAGCCCGACTTCCTCACGTCAAGAGCGGAAGCAAAGAACCTTTCGCCCAGCATTTTCCATACAGCCCATTTAATAAACTTTAATAGCTTTCCAAGAAGCAATATATGACGTCAGAAATACAGGCCATACGGTAACGGCTATATGAAATTTATGGGCTAACATATCCCGACAATTTACGGCTGTTAACTGAAGATAAACTGCTCTTTGTATTACTTGTGATTAAAACAAGGTTTACGAGTGTTTGGCTATTAAGTAGACTGGCCATTGTGGTCACCAATCATTTTGGGTGGCTATGTCAATTCTGCGGGCTACTATCGGTTGCTACTGTTTTTCATGTTTTATTTATACGGTTCTCTGTTTTCCTTCGCTTTTGTATCATGTATTTTACTGATGCAATAGTCAATTGTTTGAATGAATTTTTTTTTGTTAAAATTTGAACTTGTTCAGGTTATTATTTTTTATTTATTTTTCTTGTCGTTTTCATCTTTTGTGTTTATGTGTATTATGTTTCTTTAAAAATTGTTAAAATTTTAATGGAAAAAAAGCCAACATTGTCAGATTGTCCAAAAAAAAAAAACAAAATATATAAAAAATGTAACCTTGCTGAGTTTCTTGCCGGTTCTTCTCAGTTGAAGGCGACTTCCGAATCGGTGGTAACTTCAGTAGATTCGACGTTCATAAGTGCCCTCTTAGGGCCTAAACTGATTAAATGGCTTTGACTTTGACTTTGAATCTTTAATCAGAGTGGGATTTTTGTTTGCTGTATTTTAAATGTAAAAGTGTGACTGATTACCTTGTAAAAAAAGCCGATCCGCTCCATATGCTCCGATGCCGATCAGGTGGACGCACAGTTTTATGCAAATGTTTCTCACTCAATCAAGTACTGGATTAACAGTTTTGGATTAAATTTGGTACATAGATATAAACTGGAATTTTAAATAGAGTACTTATTTAAGCAGGTAAACATTAGGGAAGGGAAGAAATTCTAACAATATTATTATTAGTGACTGCATTGTCTAAATCAAAACTTGTCGACGAACTCGCGCAACGTCGCCGTGGACAAAGGACTTTTCACGTGATTTCTTAGCAAACGACTGAGATAGAGCATAATGATAGCTCGATGTCGACCTCGAATTTGTATCATTTTCTTCATAGAATCATAGGGCTGCAACAACAGAAATATTTCGAGAGCGTCATCGTCTTTGTTCTACGTCATACTTCATAGTTACACCATTTAGGTAAATAATTCTTAAGTACCTACCTATATTAAATGAATATTAAATTATAACTATAAACATCTCTACATCATATATTATTTTATACCGTAGTAAAAATGGTATAAAGGTAACTCTTTATTATATTTGTACCTTTGCAAGTATAAAAGGTACATGTTGTAACCTAGGGAATAGTTTTATTGCGAATGTACCTTTGTTACAAAGATACTAACTCAAGCGGAATGAATCCTTATAGAACCATAAAAGGGCAGTTAAAGGGCACTGAAAATATACCTCATATAAATTTCAAAATGGGATAGTTTTGAGAAAAATAGTTTTACATAGTATATTTTTTAGTATATATTTTTCAGTCTATAATTATGGATTTATAAAGGAAAAAAAGATTTACCCTTCAATACACGTCTCTGTCACTTGAGCATCATTATATTGCCATCGCGCTCACACATGGTATCAGTTATGTCTGTCATTTGTCTTCTTACATAGATTTTTAAATTAAAAGACATGGTATAATATCTATGTATATAAAATTCTCATGTCGCGGTGTTTGTAGTTAAACTCCTCCGAAACGGCTTGACCGATTCTCATGAAATTTGGTGTGCATATCGGGTAGGTCTGATAATCGGACGACATTTATTTGTGTTTTTTTTTTTGCTTCTTATCTTCTATAATAAAAAAATGTATCGCTGAATGTGTTGCTGACCGCAAATCTCGAGAACGGCTGAACCGATTTTGCTGATTTCTTTTTTGTTGTGTTGATGAAGTCTGAGGAAGGTTTTTATGAAGAGAAAAAAAGTAAATAATACGAGGAAAATTGTAAAAACAACAATTTTCTTTTCCAATACAAACCACTCTGTCCCCGGCTGTCAAACATTAGACGACAATCAAAACAAAACAAAGGCGCGTTAGATAGAACAAAATCTGTCGGGGCAGCTATAAACATAAAAAAAAAACGTGTGGCACTCGGGGACTGCTGCGGTAAAGCTATTGCATAGCATTTTTTATCAACTTATGCAATTATAATTATTTATTTATTTTTTATTTAGGCAGTTTTTTTTTTCTTTGATATTAATATATACCTATACACCTATATACTTTCTCAGAAACAGCATACACACACATACATACATATGTGTGTGTGTGTATGCTTTTTTCGTTACGGAATTTTTTCACGCTCAAAGCCCGAAGCCAAGGAACATATTTACACCTAGCGCCCGAAGCCCGCGATAAAAGCTATACAATAGCTTAAAATCAATGTTACTTTGTTTTAGAAAAATAGGGCAGAACAAGGTCTGCCGGGACAGCCAGTAATTTATAAAAAAGTGCATGGTGGTAGCCTATATAACTCCTAAGCACTATCATAAGTAACGCTAATACCTAATTCTTATTAAAACCACTATACATTCACACATCCAAAACCAATAGTATTTGTAAGTAACGCAAGCGATCGACAATAAATAATTTCCCAGTTGGTTCTCAACAGAATTAATCATTCGCAGCTGGGGAAATCAGTCGGGATAATAACATAGTGACATAGCGGATACCTTCGAGTGGGGCGAAGAGGGGTGAAAAGGGGCGGAAGGGAACGAGAGTATCTTGGATACTACTGCAGGTGGAATATTAGATTTGTGTCTCTATAATAGCAACGCAAACCACGTAGATATAGATAATCAGACATTATCAGATAATAATCAGATATTTCTTTCCTCTATGATAAGCACGTATAAGTGTGCTTGTCTGAGTGTGCTGGAACGATGTGAGTATGTGTGTCGCTAGCGCTAATAATATTAATTTGTTTAGTTCATAAGCAGTTTATCGTTTTTTGCGTTTTATTGAGGAATGTGCAACTCCCATACAAACCAACATTTGGTTTACGGGGGCCAAGAAACAAAACTTATATTTTTGTATGCATTATGGATAAATAAAATAAAAAAAGACAACACGGGCAGTGTTTCATGATATAAATAAAATAACGTATGAACATATATTTTAGAGTACTCATCCGACTTTAATATCATATAAAAAAACTAGCTGTCACCCGTGGTTTCACCCGCGTAGCGGCATGAAATATACTTTACGTCTATTCTCATACCTACCAAATATACATAAAAAAAACATAAAAATCGGTCGAGCCGTTTCGGAGGAGTTCGACCACAAACACACAAAAGATGAAGGCCATAGTGAGCCTTCTCGTCGTAACAAAACAGTGGATCAACATGAATTTTTCTAATTGAAGTATAAGTAAAGTAAATACGTAAACTACTATGAAAGGCCATCAAAGTATTTACAAAACTATATAGAAACTAGCTGTCCCCCGCGGCTTCACTCTACGCGAGTGAAACCGCGGTTTAAAAAACAGATAAGAACCTATTCTCAGACCTGCCCGATATGTACACAAAATTTCATAAAAATCGGTCTAGCCGTTTCGGAGGAGTATGGTAACTAACATTGTGACACGAGAATTTTATATATTAGATAAATAAACATTCTTACGCGACGCCATAGTGAATAAACTTCCTCAAAGAACTTCTCCTCACTCCCTTCCGAACATGTATCTTGACTTACTCAATTGGTATACGATTGACTGCTTAACGTTTTATTTATTCTGATAGGCAGGTTTGAGCGTTGTTAAAACAACACCTGGTCCATTTAGGAACCATTTGGGGCCAATTTTACGTGGGTAACAGTTCTTGATTGAATTTTACCGTGTTTTAGATGCGTTAGGTGTCGGGATATATTGAGATGGCTTTGGAGTATCCCTATTTATAGTTTGGATAGTGCGGGTTCGGACTTTAATATCATATAAAAAAACTAGCTGTCACCCGTGGTTTCACCCGCGTAGCGGCATGAAATATACTTTACGTCTATTCTCATACCTACCAAATATACATAAAAAAAACATAAAAATCGGTCGAGCCGTTTCGGAGGAGTTCGACCACAAACACACAAAAGATGAAGGCCATAGTGAGCCTTCTCGTCGTAACAAAACAGTGGATCAACATGAATTTTTCTAATTGAAGTATAAGTAAAGTAAATACGTAAACTACTATGAAAGGCCATCAAAGTATTTACAAAACTATATAGAAACTAGCTGTCCCCCGCGGCTTCACTCTACGCGAGTGAAACCGCGGTTTAAAAAACAGATAAGAACCTATTCTCAGACCTGCCCGATATGTACACAAAATTTCATAAAAATCGGTCTAGCCGTTTCGGAGGAGTATGGTAACTAACATTGTGACACGAGAATTTTATATATTAGATAAATAAACATTCTTACGCGACGCCATAGTGAATAAACTTCCTCAAAGAACTTCTCCTCACTCCCTTCCGAACATGTATCTTGACTTACTCAATTGGTATACGATTGACTGCTTAACGTTTTATTTATTCTGATAGGCAGGTTTGAGCGTTGTTAAAACAACACCTGGTCCATTTAGGAACCATTTGGGGCCAATTTTACGTGGGTAACAGTTCTTGATTGAATTTTACCGTGTTTTAGATGCGTTAGGTGTCGGGATATATTGAGATGGCTTTGGAGTATCCCTATTTATAGTTTGGATAGTGCGGGTTCATCTTATTGGTGATTGTTTGGATTTAGCGGTATAAAAAATAGCCTACGACCTATTTTCAGAACTACCGAATATACATAAAAAAAATCATAAGAATCAGTCGAGCCGTTTCGGAGGAGTTTGCAGACAAACTCTGTGAAACGAGAATTTTATATGTTAGATTGTATGTGTACCATTTAGAGTTATTAATGTAAACATTACTCAAATCAAAGTCAATATAAACCCAAATGATGGGTTAAAATCATTATCAGTAACATTCATTTGGTAATACTGATTGAATATAAAATGGGATGCCACGTGTGTAGATACACTTGCGCCTTCCCACTTACTGGCGACTTGTAAAGTCGCTGGGGCGGCTGCGACCGGTGCTGAAAAATCCAAATTTAAAAAATACGCTTGTCTTGGTTCTAATTTTTCGTTCATGCCATTCGCAGTTGAAACCATGGGTCCATGGGGGTTCGAGGCTCGCCGATTTGCTCGGATTTTATCATCCAAGCTCATCGAGGCTTCTGGAGACCGACGGGCTGGAAGCTTTTTCCGCCAACACATATGCTTGGCCATCCAAAAAGGGAACGCTGCCAGCCTGTTGGAAACCTTGCCTATCGACAGCAGCAAGGGCTTTGAGGATATTTTCTATATATCATAGTTTGTATTTTTTACTTTAATTGTAAATATGTAAATAAAATCTATCAATACTAAACAAATAATTTCAAAAATAACTTGTCCTTAATTTAAATTATACTTACGTCATCTAGACATGGCGTTATAAAATGAGTCAGAATGAGTTGAGAATCAATCCCTGCAATTTCTCTTCCAATAAATTGAATATCAAAGCGAAACATAGCGTTAACTACCTTTGTTTTGTAGTTATTTGAACCTTGGGTTGCATGGCTTTCTTGCGCTCACAGAGGGTATGATTTATGATTGTTGACTAAGTATAATGGAAATAAGGAGAGTGAGACATCTTTGGAAAGCAATTTATAGTGAGGTTTGTTTATTTGTTTTGTATTGGAAGGAATTATATAAATAGCTTGTGCTAAACCAGAAATATTGACGTCTAATTTTACTTATAAAAAGAAATATTCTGGGACATTACTCACAAACGGCTATCTGACCCCAAACTAAGCAAAGCTTGTGCTATGGAAGCCAGATAGCTCATATACTACAGATACCTACTACATTTCTTTTGTAAATATATACTTATATATACATAATTACACCCAGACTCAAGACAAACAGACATGTTCATGCACACAAATGTCTGTCCTGATTGGGAATCGAACCCACGACCTGTGGCGTGATAGATAGGGTATCTTATCAACCACACCAACCGGCCCGTCGAACTTATGGATCTAGTTAAAGAATTACCTTTGAAGACTTCAGGATGCTCCATTTTTTTTATTCAGATCAATATTTTAAGTACATCTTCACGTTTTCAAGGTACCTATCTACCATCAAAGTTCACATAGCTAATAAAACCTAACTGAACCTGTACCTGTAACCTAATGTAAGTACCATACGTAACTACAGAAAGGAGGACCGTAAAATTCGTGGCTTATCTACCATTAAGACGGTTACACGTACCTAAATGGTGTTCTTGTGTGGGAGGGCTTAAGTTTTTTAAAGGTCACATAAATGTAGGAAGAATTGAGGATTTTTGGAGGGAAATAAGTATATTGGTATATGCTTGAAATAGTTCCACACCCAATTTTGACTAAAATTATTAAAATCCTGATTGAAATCTTTATACATAGAAAGTGCTCCATAGGTTTGTTCTTATTTTGTAGCATAATCTCCTAACCCTAATGTAATTCAATAATTTACATATACAAATTTGAATATCTACCTATAACTACTACTAAAAAAAGAATAAGATCACCAATTCCACCTTTCTACTTCCAGTGTAAATCCAAACAATCAGTCATAAGCTACACTAGTGTCTTAAGAAAAATTCAGGCGAGAATTTTTAACAAAAATTGAACTGTACGATAGTAGTTGTATAATAGAGTCTTGGCAGTTAGACACGACCAGTGTGCCAACGAGGTCGGAGCTGAGTGACGTCATCCGATGAAATATGATCATTTTTAAAGCCTCCACTGAATTCAGGAACACTTTGGCTGAGTCACGGTGGAAACTAAGTGCTCTAAAAAGCGTTGTTAATTTTATGATTAAAAATAGTTTCGTTGAGATAAACGATTTTTAGATGAAGAGCATTTTTTGACAATTCTTCAGTTATGAAATAAAGAGGATAATCAAAAATTTTACGCCCCAGAATGAACTGAGATGAAATTTCATTGAAATCCGTTTAGTCGTTATGATAACAAACACAGACACACACAAACTTAAGCATTTATATTATATTTATCTAAACTTTTGTATTTTATATTGTCAGTTTTTTTCCATGTATTTTTATTTTTCTTTTGTTGTCTTTTTTATTTGTAATTCCAAATTATGTCTTTTTAAGTTATTTCTTTGTATGTGCGTCCATTTCCCAGTAAGTAAATGTTTTTCTTTTTCTTTCTTTCTTTCAATTTATAATACTAGTAATCCTACTATCCTATTGCCTATCCAGGTATAGATATTCTCTGCTAATGGTTAAAATTATATCATTATGTTATTAACGAAAAAGATAAATTACATACGCGTTTAGTATTCCTCAGTCGTCTAACAAAAACTTTTGTCTATCTTCCAAGATGTTACTCTTGTATGTTACGAATTCCAGATTGATTTAGGGATCAGATTTAAGGGATTCAATAGCATACTGATCACTTGCCTAATAAGATCAATGATTAAGGAGTGGTTTGTACGTGATCTATTTTACATCATTATACGTACTACGGTTATTTATTTTCACTTAGATGTTACTTTGAAACTTAGATAAAAGGACATGGGAAGATAAAGACGTCAGGCATGGTTGGTAAGCAACCCTATCTATCACGCCACAGTTTGTGGGTTCGATTCCCAGCTAGGACAGACTTTTGGATGCGTTATGTATGGTTGTCCTGAGTTTGGGTATAATTATCAATATTATATATTTCGAAAATAAAGGTAGTATGTGTAGTAAACTTGGTTTCTATAATATAAGTAGTAAGCTCTACTTAGTTTGAAATCAAATGGCCGAGTTAAAAAAACAAAATAAAATCTGGAACATGAACTGCAAAAACTATGCGCGTCTGAGAAACTCTGAGAATCTTAGTACGTCTACGTATGTTACGTGTCAATTTGCCCAAGAAATTGTGCCCAGACCTGCCCAGTTGTCAATTACAAGAATGTCTTTCTTTTTGCTTTAATCTAAGCTTTGGAATTATTTTTTTACTGGGCTTTTTAGCTTTTTGTATAATCATGTTCATATTATTTTTTATATTTTATTTAAAAAAAAACGGAATATAATCAAGTCTTAGTATTATAATACATTTAAGGGGGTCACACATGGCGAAGATACTATAATATTTTATCTTAAGATCATGAGACAGCATTATTTATACCACAGTCTATGTAACTCTTTCTTACAGTCGGCCAACGGACACGTCTAGACAGAGCAATCGTGCGGGGCTTGCGGGGTGAGAGAGGAGCGGTAGCGAGCCCAAGCTGCCATACACTCGCTTGGGACGCAATGGAGCAATTACGAATGCCTATACAAAGCGGCATTTCGCGTGACTTCAAACGCGATAGACCACTGTATGTAATTACGCTGTGATTATACTATGAAAAGAGAAGCAACGACCTACCTCTTACCTACCTACTTTCTTTCTTTTTCACTGGTATAGCACTGTCTCATATATCTTAAGATAAAATATTATCGTATCTTCACCGTGTGTGACCCTCTTTACAGACAATTCAGTGAAATAAGTAAGTACCTAATTTGTATTCCATTCTCGCTTGTATTTCTAATTTATTAAATAAAGCTTTGCATCTTATTTTTTTTTACATGATAACATCTTAAACGTTTGAATAAATGTTTACAATAAATAATATACCTACATCTAACCTCTGGATAACCTTTACTTTATTAACTGACAGAACCACATGCTACCAACAAAAAACATATTTTAAACTCCAGGTTCTGTCTAGTGTATAAAAATTTCATAAACTTACAACCTCCATTCATATCACATCTTAAACTTCGACAAGAGACCAAACTTCCAACAAATAGAAAAAAAGGAGTTGGCTTCAAATGGATCCTGAAATATACCCTAGCCCCAAACCCCGGGTATCTTTGTCATTCCGCAAGGTGTCTGCCGCACGCGATATCCATTTATATCCCCGACCCCCCCCCTCCCTCAGATAACGACAGTTCTGAGGCACGTAACTCCTCCTTCTCGGATATTTTTCAACTACCATTAATAAAAGTTGTCTAACCTATGTTGGGTACGAAAAATACAGTTATACGCTTTTTATTGTCTTTCCAATGTCGGAGTAATGCATGTATTATTGTTTTTTACTAGTGTATTTAGGTCTATATGTTAGTTCAACCGATGTGAAGATTATCTTTTTAACCGTCTTCAATGGTACTTCATATTGATGAACCTCCTTCAGCCTCAAACCAAGTGCTAAGCCACTATGACGATCAAACAATATCAAATTGATTAACTATTTTAATAAATATTTTTTCTTATTATATTTTATCCATTATGGCTTCTTGTGTATTTATGTGAGTACATTTCTCAGAATTCTCCTGTTTTAACATCATTTAATTAATCTTGCTTCAGTCCAATAGGAAACCATACATTTATAGTAAAACTTAAACTAGAAGTTCTTTCAAAGGACTACAACCTTGTCTCAAACGGAATAAACATGAATTTTATATAATTCAGTTCAGTTGAATATTGATAAACTTAATTCACAAATTAATAATCATGAGATCAATTTGTTAACGTAATCTGAATT
Source organism: Tetheella fluctuosa (assembly GCA_951216915.1). Classification (NCBI taxonomy): domain Eukaryota; kingdom Metazoa; phylum Arthropoda; class Insecta; order Lepidoptera; family Drepanidae; genus Tetheella; species Tetheella fluctuosa. The sequence continues at coordinate 9,630,721 of OX578229.1, read as the reverse complement.
TCGCTTGCGGTATTTCAAATTACGAACGTCTTTATTCTGTTAGTTTCATAGAGAGATTAACATGTTTACTTCGCATCTCTATGAATAACAAATTCGTACCAACGGAGATCTCGAGACGCTTCGAATTTCAAATTCTTACAACCCAACTCAGGTAAACCAAGTCATGTAGGGGGCGACACTTCGTATAACTGTGACTGGGTTTAGTAGATAGAATATTGTTACACTGTTTTATTATTTTCAATCAAGTCCAATGTAAAGGTTTTGTGATTTTATGTGTTGTTTTAGCTTTGAATTTATAATATAGGTTATTCAATGTCGAAATTAGTGTTCGTATTTTTTTATTCCTTTAATGACTTTGAGATCTAGGTAAAGAAAAAATCGTGAGTAAACTTTAGCATGGCTGTAGCGTACTTATAAGTACCCGCTTGGCTAGTTACCGCCCGGAGAGGTTGTGGTCCAAATATAGGACTGTACTTAGTAAAAGTTAAGTTAGTTATCGTGTGTCGTGTGACGGTTCGCTCACTTTCCTACAATATTATATACGAAGAGGGCGATGGGTGATGCGTCATACTTGTGAACAGGTGCTGCTTATGGGGGCTGCTCTGTGAGAGTTTGTCATCTCTTTTTTTATTTACTTTGTCACTCATTATTTTGTATTTTACACGCAGATATTATCAATGACACAAGATATATTATAATTTGATGTGATACATTTGAGTTTTAAAAAGAATAATTGCCTAGTTTATTGGCGGGTCTTCTTCAAAAGCAATCATCCAATCCGTACGTTAGAATCAGACTAATCATTAATGCTTGTAAAGGCTTATTTAAAAATTATTTTTATTAAAAAAAAAAGTTTTGAAAAGCAAACGTAATCAATATATAAAGCACATATTATCGTAAAGTCATAAAAAACAAATGCAAATAGAACCGGCAAACCCAGAATTGTTTAAAACATCAAACCTTCAAATGAAAGGGGTAAACAATAAAGGGTCGTGATTCGTGAAATTGTTTGAACAAAACAAACTCTAGCTCGGTTCGGATTCGGATCGCTTTCGCCGCAGTGTCGCCGCGTACTCGTTGACAAATCCCCTTCATCCGACGTCGTCTCTCAGAATAATGACGTCATTCCGCGCCTTGTACAGTCGACTCCGTAATGTAATAAAGACGGCTTCGTTGATGTTGATCTACCCGCAAATGTTTTGGTGGAGAATGTTTTCTTTGCTTAATATTGAGATGTAGTTTTATTGCAGGCCGATAAGTCTTCTGTGATACAAAGATTATGTTCGTAAATCAAACTTATGCTTGGTTTTATTTTTTCTTCTCAAAAATAACATAAATTAATAAACAAGCAATGATTTGACTTTGCTTACTTCCTTTGAAATAAGACTATTCTTATTACAAATTGTTGTAGGCTACCTTGCATTTTTATTTAAACAAATGAATAAACTTGTAGCTTTTATTATTTTATTTAAAAGTAACGTAAAGCTTCTGCTATTATCCATAAATTACGGAAAAACTTTCATAAACATTAAATTTTGAACGCGTTTGTGTAGCAATGAAAATAAAATTACTACCTACACTCCCCCCACGCAGTGTTCGCGGCGTTCATGAAATAGTTTCATAAAGCGGATTTTACCAGTCGTGCCTTATAAATAGGTACTCTTTAGATGAAATCCTTAAGAAACAATTCCAACTGGTTTCATGTTTATAAATACATTATGTGGGAAAAGGCTATATTTCTTAGATGATACTGAAAAATAATTCAACGTTTTACTATTTTTGATAGGTGTGCAAAAAATGCGTTGTTTCGGCAAAAGTAAAATACAAGTATAATTTTTTTTTATTATGATAATTATGTTGTTAAGTTAGTTTGTTTATAAATGTATACATATATATATATAATATACAAATTATATTTACAGATTTATCTTCGCGCCAACGAGTATTTTTTTTATTATATGCCTACCTATATATTTTTATTAATTTTCAAGGACTATCCGTAAAATATATGTAATAAATCTTTACATTAGGATCCTTAGATAGGCTTTGTTTCTAGTTTTTGTTTTTGTTTCTAGGCTATAGCCTAATCAATTTGCTTAGTAAGCAAATGAAGCCTAGAAACCGGCTATCAAGTACGGCTGGCGTAATACAGGTGGTAGCCAATCGGGTATTTAAAAGTACTTGCATGCTTGTCAGCATTCTGAAAAAAAAAACTCTACCACCATGATCACGATATGTCACAGCCTATAGATATTATAAATTAACTATGTACTTATTACATTTTTTGTTTTTTTTAATTAGTATCCAGAAGATTATTATACAAGATGGGTGTGAAGAGATTCTTGCTGGGTTGACAACGCACGAGTGGTTCCCCTTGCAAGTGTCAATAGGCAACGGTAACTGCTTACCATCAGGCGGCCCGTATGCTTGTTTGTCACCTAAGTGGTATTAAAAAAAATGTATACATTTAGTACAATAGAATATCTTTTATCTTTTAAAATACTTTCAGACTTTGGTATAACTTAAATACATTTAATACCCTTCACAAAACTAACAGAAAATACTATTTCAAATTTAAATTTTCAGTCACCGATACTTGGACGAATATTTCCGAGCCACTTTTCAATACAACTTTCTATTTTGTAAGATTGTTATTGTGTGCTACGAAAAATAGGTAGGAAAAGCTTTTCCAGAACTGAAATGCATAATGTAAAGTGCAAAAGAGGTTTACCTTGTGGCGTACCTACCTACAGCTACTGCACTGACCCTACTGTTGAAAAGATTATTTTTGAAAAAGTGATGTAAACTGGAAAATAATGGTAGCCTACTAATATTATGATGTTGTTTACTCAAAAAGCCATAATGGCTAAAGACGTTTAGATCAAAATTTTGCATATAGATATATCATACCTAGGAATAAAACATAGGATACTTTTCCAGGAAAACAGTTTTATAAAAAGCTTTAAATAAAATGTTAAATCAATGCGATACTGATTTTTGTTTATTTATTAATTAGTATTTTCTTTTGTTAAGAAATATAAGGCTTTTTTTTTAAATTTAATTATTGTAATATTCTCAGGCCCATTAGCAGGGCATCCTCGGAGGTTTTGTGATATTCTTAGTGAGTCTTCAGCAGTTTACTTATTACATTATCCTGCACACTCTCTGCCTTACCAGCTGTTACGGTAAAATACACGTTGTTTGTCATAAAACATAGTCATGTCTCTAATAATAACTAATCTCTATTTATATGGGTGATAAACACAAACATCAAGACAAAGCAGACAAAAACTCAGTGTCTTACAGCTTATTCGTGTATTTTTTTATATATGTTGAACCTGCGTGCATCGAATGGAATAAAAACCATTTTATTTCTTTCTATAAAACAACTCTTTTTTATACACCAATCTAAATGCTAAATAACAACCTAAGGCTTCCACAAATCTATATATCTTAAAATGTTATTAATAGTTATTTTTATTTACAACATAGTTCTTGATTGTTGCTTAGAACCAGAGAATTGTGTAATTTTTATTTATTTTTATCGAGCTTAATTTCGAATTACACCGTCCAACTCTACCAGAGTTCACAGAGAGAATCCTTGCCTCTTCACTTGGCTAATAGAGCGGGTAGGTGCTACGTGATCCGAATGTGGGAATATAAGTTTATTGGGACTCTATTTTATGTTCATGGATCGAAAATACTTCAGGAGATTTCTTACATTTTAATGCTATTGAATTTTTGAAGTTGAGTGCACTGAGGATGCCAAAGCTTTGTGGATCTTTTGAAAAAAATAATAATAATAACAGTAAAAATATATCAAGGAACTAAAAAATTATCACTCCATTGAAAGTAAGAGATTTTTTTGTTTAATTTAAGGCCGTTAGTTGTGCCCCATTTTGAAATTTTAACAGATATTTCTTGGATATTCATTTATTACATCAATTTTAAGCGCCTATCCGACGTAATTCTTCAAAAACATATTCATATGGGTTATACCAATCGTTGTTTGTCACCTTAGAGGTTTGACGATTTGATAAAAAAAAAACATTTTAAAAACAGAATTACTCTCGTGACTACATAATTTATACATTTTATTTTGCTCCAATAAAAACATCGTAGAATAAAAGTTATTAAGAATTTGTAGCTAGCGTAAAAAAACCTGCTTTCCGCAAATCGTCTTCAATTTTAATTCCATACCATTTACCGTAACCTCAAATCACAAATGGATGCTCAAATGTTTATCTCGCGTGCTTCCTCTACATAAAAATATCAATTGATTCTCTTAATTTCTTTCTCAACATTTTTTACAAGATTGTCTTAACAATTTTGTACAACGATTGGGTTACAGATTACTTTACAATATCTACCTTCTGGTCTCGTCTTGCAATTCTAAGTGGCTTAACAAATTACCATTTCTAGTCTGGAAAAAAGGTATGGAATAATTTGCCAAAATCTTTTTCAGCGACACTGGATTTTGCGTCGACTTGAATTCGTTAAAAACTCGGATAATTTCTTTATGATATCAATTAATTAGCCATTGAATTTAAATCATTTATATCCCGAGATCCATATCCACATTATTTTTAAAATTAAATAAAATGTATACTCCTATTTGCACTTCAAAAGAGAGTTATGTTTCTTTACTACGTTTTTTTAAATCGTATAGGCATGTACTTATCTGACCACAATCTCAACGGCAGAAAGGTAGTACCATTTTGAAAAAGAAAACAAATATCAATAAAATTCTTGTAAGTACTAATAAGAAATCTTTATCAACATCATACATGTACATACGGAAGAAAAATATTTTCTTCAAATCCAATAACTGATAGCAACTGACGACCATAAAAAATGTCATGAAAACTCTTTGTCTATCCATCCATCACACGCATCTATAAAACTATAATACCCCAATCAAAGTAATAAAAGAATCGCCCGCAATAAAACCGGTAATATAGACATCGTTGATTACGGTTCGCTCGCACAAGATTAACCGAACCGGTATTTTCCATTTCCGCCCACTATATCCCAGGTGATTGTATATCTGTCCCTTTCTATCGTCGTAAGAGTAGTAAAGACGGCTAGATAGTTGTCGAAAGGTTATTTGGGGGAATAAGTGCTGTATTAATTGAAGGGACGGAAGGAAGATTATTTGAAGTTACGGTAGGAATGTGGATATTTTCGCTCGGCTAAATGTTGAAGTAGATATACACCCTTGAAAGATAATATGAAGGCATAATTATCTTTTTCTATCAGAATGATTGATATCAAACATGTTGTTTTAAGAGAACCTTCTTGTGGGGACCAAAACAAAAAGAAATGTAACAAACTCACTGTTTCAACGTGTCATCTTCTAGGTATTGTAAAGGTTTGCAACATATTGAGAATACCTCTAGTATAATGTCCATTCTCGATGGGACCACTTTATCATCAGGTATGCCGTCTGCCTGTTTGTCAGCATTCTGTTATAAAAAAGGTATAATCTTGTAACTTGTACTTGATGGTTTTAGCTTTATCTGACATAACCTTGTTTGATTCATTTGTTTAACTACGAGTATTATAAAGAACGAAAATCAAAACTGGTAGCGACTTCTATCAACTATACAAGAAACTTACGCGACCTTTAAAAAGATGGCACCACAAGATTCTACATCGCGCTGTCAAGGTTTTCTGAGCACTCAGCATATATACGAGTTTCCAACATTTACAGTTGGAACGCAGTCCCCAGACACAATGACCCAGCCTCGCGGGAGAACTGCCCTATGCAATGGAGGTGTTTCGCACCTTGCTCCTACATAAACTTAATTCTGATCTCAAAAATAGATTGTGTTTATCAAAAATAAATCTTATGTAATTAGGCCAGGTTCCAAATTCCATTGTTCTTAACTCAAAACATTGCATAAGCTTTGATTGACGTCAAGTCACAAGACTTCTAGCTGTGTCACTGTGTTATTGAAGCAATACTACAACTTTAATAATAAAAAAAAAACAATTAAGTATGTACATGCTTCTATAAAAGATTAATTTATGAAACGTATTAAGTCCAATTTAATATAGAAGGCACACAACAATTTTAAAGAATATTTAAATGACGACAAGTTCGTTTGGAAAAGAGTATTTTTTTTTTTTTCCTTTTTAATTTAAAGAAATACATAACAATTTGTTTATTGTACCCTATAAGCCTGGTGAGGAATTGCTGACCTCCTTCTTAGCAAAAGCAACCATCCGAACCGTGCGTTAGAGTCAGACTATTATAAGTGTCTGTGAAGGTCTATTTGAATGAATAAAAGTATTACATTTCATTTTATTTCAATGCAGTAATGGATTTTGGTTTATCGTCACTATTTTAGAGTAGCATTTATATTATGATACATAATCCCGACATTTTGGTGCTCTAATTTCGTTTTAAAGACAAACTGACGTCACAAAATAGATTTCTACAGACTTCCAACTTGCTCCACCACATAATGTCGTCTGGTTAGTTTAAAAGCAAAACTTTTGGATGAAACTTAGTCTTAGCAAAAACATAAAACTTTAAAATTCATTGCGAGTTCGCAATAAATACCGCATTCATTCAATTTGATAAAAAAGAAGTAAACAGATTCAACAAATCCATTCAGGATTGTTCGAAGTTTTCTTTACTAAAGCATTTTAGGGCGGAAATTCGGTGCTTCAGTGAATACACAGAGTTTCTGAGATTGTTTCACTCCAATAACATTTGAATTGGAAGTTTGCGAAACTTTTCTAACACAAGGCCAAGTTTGACAATGGCTGATTATCTGAGCTATTTGTTAAAGAGATTTTAAATGGGCTGATCAATTTCGTTTAACAATGCCAAACTGTAGCAACATAATTGTTGGAATAATTACGGAATTTGTTTCGACTAATGGGTGGAAATAAAACTTGAAAATAAACTGAACTGAATTTATTTTAATGGATTTGACGAACTCATAATTTCTTTCATTTTACAAAACTATAGTCTTTTTCTTATGTCAGAAAGCTGACACGCAGTCAACGTTCCACCTCATAGTAAGTGGGTACCGTCGCCTAAGAACAATATCAAGGGTATTCTAATGTGTTTCTACCCTTTATAAAGCCTAGAAGGCAATGAGCTCTCAAGAGCTACTGCTGGAACGTGCTATCGTTTCTACACAATGTTTTCCTTCACAGAAAACAACACTCTCTTTAGTCGAAATAAAAAAGGAGGTGATCAATTCGACACATATTTATGTCCCACTGCTGAGCACAAGGCTCTTTTCACGATTGAGGGTGAAAGGGAATGGGCAAATACTCCACCACGCATGTCCATTGTGGCTTGGTGGAGGTAAGCTAGTGGTCAACGTACTGTTGGAGTTTTCAACATAGGAGGCCTCAAATTAATAACTGCGGCTATCACAACAGGTGATAAATGGGACCATCGGCCTTCAGAAGCACTGACACTATTTACTAATGTTATAAGAGCATTATAGTAAAAAAAAATATACATTATGTAATCGAAACGTAATTACATTGTTACATAGAGTAGTAGGCAGGCTAGGTAATTGGTCAAAATTTGCAAAATAGAATAGGAAATATCCTACGTATTTGTTTAGTATTTTATTATCAAGTCAAAATATCTTGGAACAAAAGTTCTGCTGATGAGATGGCTTATGAAACACCATAATATAAATACTGAACACGGAACAAATTCCACGAAGGCTGTTTCTTAATTGATGGAATGCCAACCAAAGCTCATATCAATACCAAATACATATTGCGTTGAAACCTATACAATATAGTTCCCTCTTTCCGTGCGTTATCATCAATCTTTCACGTATTAATTGAGATCGATCCGTGTGTCGGACGCGGAAGCGATGCGGTGTATGAAATTTCCGGTAATGTAAAACATATCATACATTTATGTCTGGCCAAGTTTTGAAGGGTATCATAAGAGCCCTTAAATATATGGGACCTATTATAGCTATTGCTGTTTGAGCATTCTATGTTGTCTAGGAAATATTGCTTCTATAGCTGAGCAAAAAATAAAGGCGAAAGAAATGTTATAATGTATAGTTTAGAATAAATATCAAATAATATGAATATACAGCAGCCAGGTGACGTGAAAGAGCCAGTAGTAGAAAAATTGGGAAATCGTTGGAACCGAGCATTGATCTTTAATTAATTAAACTAGAGTAAACCAGGTCACGCTAACTCATCCAATAGCTACAAAACAAAAAAAAAACGATTCACACACAAGAGAAAATAGTACCGAACTATTTTGTCTTTACCTATTTATAAACCTACTAGTTGTCCCCCGCGGTTTCGATCGCGTAGCGGTTTAAAAAATAGATAAGAATTTTCAGACCTACCCGATATGTACACAAAATTTCATAAAAATCGGTCTAGACGTTTCGGAGGAGTATGGTAACTAACATTGTGACACGAGAATTTTATATATAAGATATATAGATAATATTTATAATTTTATGGATTTTAGATAGTTTATTTAAACTATTTATTAGCTTATTCATGTTGATATATGGGCATAGTATATTGGTATGAGGGAGGATGAAAGCCAAGAGAACAGATTATAAAAAAGTGTGAAGTGTGGCATTTCTTTACTTATGTGACACACCAACAACAGTATATACATTAAAACATTTTTATATGTGCACAAAATGTCTTACATCTGATGTGTACACCTATAACAGGCGTGTACAGCATTTACAATTGTTGACATAATCAAACAAAGAAAATATAAAATTAACGAAAATTAAAAAGGTAAAATTAAGATTGAAAGCCTACTGAAAATTAATTAAGGCAATGTGCAATGGTTTTCAGTACTTTTCGTTTGAAGCAAGGCAAGGTTTTGTGTTTGATAAATATGTATATGTCACCGTAAAATTGTAAATGCCGATAGATTATAATCTATCTCGCTATATTGTAAACTGTCGAATGATTGTGAACCGTAAAATTCTGCTTAAAATTTAACGCTTTTTTTTTGACGGGATACGAAGTTGGTGGGTCCAGGGGACCATCGACCACCCTTACGCGGTTGTATGTTACGGTTCACAATCATCTGACAGTTTCCAATATCGTGAGATAGATTATAAACTCCAAGATATACGGGAAAAGAAAGACCGGAAAAAAGATAGAGAGATATTGTGAATATAGTAGAAAAAAAATGATACGTAGATGACGGATGGAAAATATGAATTAAAAATACATATACCCCATTTTTTAAACAAAATATTACAAACGTCATCAATATTATTATTTGCCTGCTACAAAAATAAAACCTTTTTTTAAAAAAGATTTTATTTAAACGCTCTAAAAAGAAGAAAATATTTTTTTCCTTAAAATTTTTAAATATCAACTTATAACCTCATTATATACAATTTATATGGTCATAAAAGCTTGTCGCGAGGTTGAATTACCTATCAGTATTTAATTAAATTGAAATTGAAAATATAATAAACTAAGCCGATCAATTTACATAATTAAATAGGTACTAGTTTATTTACAAATCTACAAATTTAATAATGTTAATTTCAAGCATTTTGTAACATGCCCAGCCTCACAGGTTGCCGATAAGCAATCTCATTAAAATCTATAAAGATATTTATCAGAAACTTATCAGAAACGTGGGTGACAGGCCTCAATTTTTTTATTTGTATCTGATATTTTAGGAGCATTTTACTGATAAAGGGTCCTAATATTTTTCATCTCTCTGACATTTAAAAATTCAGCTCCGTTAAAATAAAGACTGGGCTAGTTTCGAAGTAGATTGTCTTTTACTTAATTTAGGGGGTTAATTGAGACAGTAATTCTTTAACTTGACCCCATTGTGCTTAGAACTAGTTAAGTTTACCGATCTAGTTTATATCATCAGATAGCAGACGTTAGGGTATGTCAGAGGCACAATTATTTAGGTCCCTAGATTGACCTAGAAACTGAAAACTTATTTCTAAGGGTTTCGAAGTTAGAGACAGAAACTAAGTATGCATTAGAATGGATATAAGTTAGGTATGTAAATATTTGTCTCTTTTAGAATAAATTCTTATAGAGATTAATAAAACAGACGAAAAATTCAGTTGAATAAAACAAGCTAAATATAACAAGAAACTCTCTTATATTCTAACTAGCTGTCCCCCGTGGTTTCACCCGCATTCCCGAGAGAAAAAAATGCTCATGTCCTTCTTAATACCATCGGCTATCTGCCTACTAAATTTCAACGCGTTCGCTTTAGTGGTTTAGGCGTGAAAAGATAACAAACAAACTCACAATCGCATTTATAATATTAATTAGGATAGGTAGAATTTAGATTTAGGTGTTGCAAGCGTTCATAGGCTACGGTAACCGTTTAGCATCAGGTGGGCCGTATGCTTGTTTGCCGACAATGTGGTATAAAAATATTACAAGAATACTAGTACGGTTTGTTAGTTCTGCACAAGGATGTGCAAGTTCAGTGTGCTCCATAATAAACATTTTTGCTTGACGTGCACTCTCTTTGGATGAGTGATATTCATAAAGCGCCGCCTTTGTGGCCACGGAATAAGCAGGAGCTTCAGCTTATGAGTGTATTACTTTTTTGTATATAAAAAATAAATAAAATTTCGCAATTAAAATCATTAAATATAATATTAATAAATCTTACTAAGTAATAGATTTACTACAAGAAGGTAAAAATAAAATTTAAAATGTTTTACAAACTAGCATACTATTTACCATGCATACATTCAAGCCAATACTAAGAAACATGGAATTTGCCTCCATTTTCTTTTTTTGTACCATAAAAACCATTGACACATTTTTTTCCTACATCTGAGATTCATTTATCCAATAAAATATTTTATTATATTTTCTCCAAAACCTACCACATATCCTACAAGAACATTCGTATTTAATAAAAATAAGTGTCGACAAACATGGAAACGGCAACAAGTGTTTGTGGAAAGAAGTTCAAACATTCCAAGGAGTTTCACAATGTATTTACGCGATTCATCGCGTTTTGCAACTTCGCAACGAATTTTGTAAAGTTATTCATGCTAATGTAAGTGAAATGTACAATTCGTGAAGCAAATTAATTATCTCATATTATGAATTGAATTTTTTTTAGCAGTAAACTTTGTGAGGAAATCATTAGCACGATGTACAAAGTATACTTTGTAGTTTCAATGTGTTCCGGATCTGGTCCTAAACATACCTAGGGAATTAACATTTTGCATCCTTATTTAAATAAAAACAGCAAAGTCTAGAAACTAGAAGTAAAGTGGAACTAGCTTCTAAAAATTAATGATGTAATTTTTTTTACAACAAATTTTTACAATTTATTGTATAAAATACAAATTATATAGAAAATATCCTCAATAATTTGAATTGTGGTTATTAGTTCTTGTTTGTGCTTACAAAATTAAGTAATATGAGATTTTTGAACTTTTTGTTTTTGAAAGAAATACATTGCTTTGATTTTTTGCTTTGCTTGTTTTGATGATAGAGTTAGTTCTATACCATTTTTTATATATTTTCCCACTCGAAAGAATGATTTGTTCCAAATAGCTACATGTAGCATCTGTTATTCCTGATTCCTATAATCTAGGAACTTTCAAGTTCAAAGTGAATAATTTCTTCTAGGCAAGCGTACTCTATCTTAGGCTTCGACTTTAGTGGCCAAACGTGTACCATTTAATATTTATAAAAAGCTGCTTTTGAGATCTTAAGCTTTATGTGCTTATCACTTTAGGACATAGCATCATATTTTATAATAATATTGTGGCAAAATACAAGTCTATTTATAGTAAAAATCCTATAAATAAATTATTATTATTTTGTATCTGATTACCAGATTTTACTGGACGGATACTTTAAAATGGTCCCTTTTCATAACCTGTGTTAGGTTTGTCATGTTGAACAAGTTTTACTATGGAAACAACTAAATTTCTAAGACCGTTTTTTTGTGTTTATGATCATTTGCTTTAAGAATTGTTTAACATGTAAGCGAAAAAAATGACAGCAAAAAATGTAATCTTGCTGATCTCTTTGCGGACTCTTCTCTGTTGGTGGTTTTCTGAACCGGTTATAACTTCAGTCGCTTAGACGCTCATAAATGCCCTTCTAGGGCCTAAACCGAATAAATGGCTTTGACTTTGACCGTCATAAAGAATCCTTCCAGCATAAGTTACATAAAATGACATTCAAAAAAATGCACACCCTAAGATTTTTAAAATAACCACTTAAAACAATGGCACACCAATTCGCGTTATATCACCATTATATTATACTGCAGCCCTAATATCTTTAAATATACCTAAATCAGATTTCGAGACAAGTCCCAGCACAGCAGAATCTCCAGACGCTAAAGGAGCAGTAATTGATTGCATTTGTTTGTGAGAGCCTTAAAAACTCGTGCCGTAAAAACAGCGCACCCGTTAAATTAACTCTATTGGAACGGAATTCGATAAGTAAATAAATTACGATAAATGAGAAGGGGCCTAAGCAGATGAGGAGGGTTCCTCTTCTATAGAGGTGATATAAGAATATAAAGTGTTTCTAGCTTAAAACAGGCTGCATTTGTTTATTAGATATGATAGATCTGCAATAGCATAAGTGCATCTGCTGTGTTAACTGGGTTTTGTAACCATTTTATAAGTTTTATTTAATGTTGCATGAACTTTTGAAAGACCTCTACTGATAACATTAAAAATAAGAGCAATATTTTAGTTGGAAAAACAAATAATAAATAAATTCAATTCAAATCCATGATTATTTTCAACGCCAATCTATGTGATTTAGATAATAATATTGTGTCAAATTTCTAATGCCACTAAAAACACTAATTATGACAAGGCATGCCAAATTATTGTATCCCCTCCCTCCCTCTACAGCTTTTTATGTCCCACTGCTGAGCATAGGCTTCATTTCACTAATGAGGTTAAAAGGGAATGGGTGCATACTCCACCACGCGTGCCCACTGCGGATAAGTGAAGGTATTAATTAAGTATTATATATTTTGTCATTCATTCTATATTGCAAATCTAATGGCCCAACAAGAAAACTAAAGCAGCAAAACGGGGACCCGATGGTACAGATGACGGCACCAGCGGAATGGACTTCCGGCGGATATGTCAAACGTAATGGAGATTGGTTCGACTTTTAAAATGTCACCAAGAGCAAATGGCCACCGTAAAATGTGCCAGAGTTTATAAATTCCAACATTTCATTTTAGATTTTGATGCATGGCTTGGTACAAGTTGGAAATTGGTTTGATATTGAACGAAATCCATAAATTTTCAACAATTTTCTGTTTTTTTATACTACTGATATACTATGCGTTAGAGTCTGACTATTCTTAAGTGCCTGTGAAGGCCTATTTGAATGAATAAATTATTTCATTTCATTTCATTACTTAGGTGGCAAACAAGCTTACGGCCCACCTGATGGTAAGCGGTTACCGTAGCCTATAGACACTCATAACACCACGGGCAAAGAAAATACAATTTAATGTTGGAGCTTTAATTTTCTATGCTCGTGTTTCTTTTTTTCATTCGATAGGAGCTCATCGTGTTAAGTGATAATATGGCCAAAGATGGTGAAGACCCATGTTTGGAAAGGAAATAACTCTGAGGTACAGGATGGAATAGACCTGTTGGTGTTGGGCGATTAATTACTGACTTGAGGGTGGTAGTCACCCAGATGGGTACTACAAATTAACGAACAGAGGTACGGATTATATTTGATTTCTTCACATACATAATAAGAGTTCATGCGGGCTGCATTTTAATCTTTAATATCTTATACTTTGCGTAGTGAAAAATTAATATTATATTCTTAACTAGCTGTTCCCCGCGGTTTCATCCCTGCGATAAAAAATACCCTATAACCTTCCTCGAGAATTGGACTATCAAATGCAAAAAGAATAACTTATAGTTGTGTTCCTGCGCGTGAGTAAGGTGGCCAGACCTCATCGGGGTGGGGGGAAGGGTTGGCAACGCGTGAGTGATACCCTTGGTGTTGCAAGCGTTCATAGGCTACGGTTACCGCTTACCATCAGGCGGCCGTATGCTTGTTTGCCGACAATGTTGTATAAAAATAAGAATATTTCAAATTCGACTGGTAGTTCCAGAGATTAGCGCCTTTAAACAAACAAACAAAAAATCTTCTCCTTTATTATATTAGTATATAAATCATGTACATATAATTATTTTCGAGGACCCAAAGCAGAATAAAAAGCCTAGCTATATAAAAATTTGACCTCTGCTACTTGGCGGGTCGACCGGCAACTGTAGGGCTATTTCATACCGACCCGACGACGAAATTTTTTAAAATACCGATAATATTTCTAATACAGCCTCGAACTAATTAAGCAGGGCTTAAGACTGTAATTTTAGTAAAAAAAATATTGTTCGAGCCTAAACAAGTATTTTTAGGTTTTATTTTATAGCCGAGAACCCTCGCTACGATTGAAGCAAAACAGCGTCTTCGAGTCGTGACCGCATCACATTTGGCCTCTTTCTTTTTTCTTATTATTAAAAAATTAATGTCAGTCTATTGTCAATACATTTGTTGGAGTTGATTCTAAATAATTTTATCACCGCGCCGCTTTATTTTAATTTGATTCAAAGCACCCTTCCTGTGCGACTTGGAGATTGCCAAGGAGCTGAAATCAGGTGAGTGGCTATTGGTTATATTATAACTCATAAAGTTACTTGTTTGGGTATAACATCTCACCGCCGCATTTTTACATGGGAGGAAACGGAGACGTGAGGAGGCACACCTAAGAATACAGTCCACTAAAAAGGCTTTTAACATCTTGCCCCATCATTTTGGTCCGTCGAACCGCACGTTTTGCAGTTTTTTTTCCCTTTTATAATTTCGTATATAACCGCTTGAATTTTCAATTTCGCAATTTGTGTTACTTTGTATTGTTGGGTTCTGGAGTTTTCCATTTTAGAAAAATGACGTCTGAAATAACACTTTTATTAAGCAAACGCGATTCTTATTTTGCACGTATTCAAAACATTTACCAATCAATACCGAAAAATAAAGGCGAGAAGAATCCTTTGTTTGAATTGCAAGCAGAAAATATAAATAATTTACGCACAGAATTTGTTCATCTAATTGACCAAGTTAATTCTAAGAGCTTGAAACATGACGAGACCTATGTTCCTACTTATGAAACCTTATGGGCTTTTGATGATATGTACTACGCTATAAAAACTGCTCATAGTATTAAAGATTCTCGTAGCACCGATAACGTTGCTAATACTTCGACTACACTAAAGCTACCTCGTATAGAAATTCCTGAATTTCATGGGGATATTCAAAAGTTTCCATTATTCATCGAATCATTTCGAACAATCGTGCATTATAACACCACCATAACAGATGCAGAACGCATTCAGTATCTTATTTCAAAATTGAAAGGCAAAGCTCAAAGTATTTGTATAGGCATTGCGCCTACCCCTGATAATTATAAAGTATTATATGACACTTTGATAACTAAATATGAAGACACGCGTGCTATCGCTATTTCGTACTTAGAAACTATACTGAATTTGAAATCTTTACCAAGCAAGGCATCGCCTTCTAGCTTAGAACAATTCATCGATCAGTTTTCAACTTCGATTTCCGCACTACGTCAACTAAAAATAGAAGATTTAGCCGATTTTATATTTGTACATATCGGATTACGCAAATTAGATTCAGAGACTTCCCGTGCATTTGAAATGTCTTTAAGTAAGAAAAATTCTTTTCCACAATATAATGATTTTGTATTGTTTATTCGTGATCAAACGAAGATTTTACAACGAACGATGCCCGCGTCACCTGTTTCTTTTGCTCGCTTGGGACATGTACACCGGAGTGAAGCGGTCATCTCGAATCGCCCGCCGCAGACATTCTTAGTAAACAATAGTAATCCTGTTTGTAGTTATTGCAATAGTAACAAACATTCAAATTTATACCAATGCGACTCATTTTCAAGTTTATCACCTATTGAGAAATATAATATCATTAAAAGATGTAATGGTTGTGTCAATTGTCTAAGTGTCCGCCATACTCTTGTGTCATGTAAATCTATGTCAAGTTGTAGGTTCTGTAATAGGCCGCATCATAGCCAGCTATGTCGCTTTTCCACAGACTCACGATCAAGTACATCGAATCAAGGTTCATATTTTAATAAACAAAATCATAACTATGGTTATGGTCAAGTAAATTCATCCGCGTTCGCCGCGCCGCTGACGCCGTCGCAGCCCGCCGCACCGCTGACGCCGTCGCAGCCCGCCGCACCGCGCAACTTCGCGCTCGCACCGCACCACGCCGCCGCGGCTGCCAGCACCGCTTCGCAACCCGCCGCTACTTCGCCACCGCGCGCTAGTGGTCAGCGTAATAGCAATAATATCGCCGCCACCGCGCCATTGTTTACGGGCTCTGCTACAAGTAAACAAGATTCGCTTAAAACCGTGTTGCTCGGAACCGCTATTGCATCAGTTTTAGATTCTTTCGGTAATCGCCGTAATATTAGAATATTAGTTGATATGGGGTCACAGAAACATTTCGTTACGTCGCGTTGTTTACGTACATTAGGTATAAAAATATTGCCTGATAATAAAAATACGTTAGTTCAAGGTATCGGGGAAAATACGCAGCCTATTAAAGGTGTTTCGAATTTAACGTTATTTTCAAACTCTGATGAACATTTCTCATTCGAGTTGCAAGCGCTAGTTATTGATAAAATATCAGGTAATCTTCCTGAAAATCAGATAGACACCGCGTATCTTGATTATTTGCAAAATGCACCCCTCAGTGACCAACATTGGTATTTACCTGGTAGAATCGATCTATTACTAGGCGCTGAAGATTTTGTGAAACGTATTTTAAAGACTAACCGCATTATTGGACCATCTGGTCTTCCTGACGCTATTGACACCGTTTTTGGATATATTGTTTCTGGTTCCGCCTTTACGTCTAACCCTAAACTGCCGTCGGTAAAAAACTTCCTTGTTACCACTGAAAATGTTGACAATCTTCTTTCAAAGTTTTGGGATATCGAAGAAGTTCCCATGCGCAAGCATCTATCCGCTGATGATAAGAAGTGTGAGGAAATATATCTACAAAATACGACACGGGATAATCGTGGCCGCTACGTTGTTCCTTTACCATTTTGCCGTGATCCAAAAGATTTAGGTGACTCTCAAACTACTGCGACGCGTAGATACAACTCACTGGAAAGACGATTCACACAAAATAATTCACTTCATAAACAATATGATGAAATCATTCGCGACTATTTAGATAAGGAATATATTACCTTAGTTTCTGAATCGCAAAATAATTCATCTTTTTACATTATACCGCATCATCCAGTTATCCGCGATGACAAACTTACGACTAAGGTTCGCCTCGTACTGGACGCTAGTGCCGCTACTTCAACAAATATATCGTTAAATGATTGTTTATATTCAGGACCTAATTTACAATCTGATCTTCTCACAATAATTTTCCATTTCCGCTTATTTCCCATCGCAATCACCGCAGACATCCGTCAGATGTATTTACGAATATTAGTTTCACCTGACTTTCACCGCTATCTTCGAATTTTATACCGCTTTTCAAATGAACCTAAACCGCTAATTTACGAATTCAACCGCGTTTGTTTTGGCCTTAAATGTAGTCCATATCTCGCCATGCGCACAATTAAAAAACTTATCGAGGATGAAGGCTATGCCTGTCCTGATGCTTCCGCTATTATTTCCCGCAATCTGTACATGGACGATTTAGGAACTTCCGTTATGGATGAAAACACCGCTATTAATATTTCTCGCGATTTAATTAACTTGTTTCTTAAAGCAGACTTAGAATTAGTCAAATTCTCAAGTAACTCGCAAAAACTACTTGAACAGTTGCCAGAGCAACATCGGCTGTCCGCTTCTGTTGATATTTCTGATAATGACGAATTGAAAATTTTGGGTTTACGTTGGTGCCCACTAGATGATCAGTTTTCTATTACCGTTAAATCAGACCCGCATAATATTATAACTAAACGAACTATCCTGTCAACAATCGCCAAACTTTGGGATTTGGTAGGCATCGCAGCACCTATAATTTTGTACGCGAAATTAATGATTAAAGCCCTTTGGCTAATGAAGCTGGATTGGGATGAACAGCCACCCGCTGACGTTTGTACGCGGTGGTTGAGTTTTAAATCTGAACTTCCACTTCTGGAAAAACTTAAAATTCCGCGTCACCTCGGTATCAATTCCACAGATTGCGAATTGGTTCTGTTAGGTTTTGCTGATGCAAGTACATCTGCCTATGGAGCTGTGGTTTATTTATGCGTGATACATCCTGACTTTCCTAACAATATTGTCAATATTGTTTGTGCAAAGTCCAAAGTGGCTCCAGTCAAGGTACTTACTTTGGCTCGTTTAGAACTCTGCGCATCTTTATTACTTGCTAAACTTTTAAGATACGTATCTGATAATATATCAGACAAATGTAAAGTTTCAAAAATATTTGCATTTACGGATTCCAGCGTTACTTTACATTGGATTCATTCTTCACCGCACCGCTTCAATGTTTTCGTCAGCAACCGTATTGCTCAAATAAATGATTATTTACCCGCATCGCATTTTTTCCATGTCGCCGGTAAAGAAAATCCGTGTGATTGTTTGTCGCGAGGGCTCACGCCTAGTCAACTGCTTGACCATTCGTTGTGGCTGCATGGTCCTTCTTGGACTCATCAACCACTTTCTGAATGGCCTCTCAATAATTTTGTTTTTAAAGATGAAACTATATTACCTGAGGTTAAAGCTAAAGTCCTAACTTTATTAGTGGCTGACCGTGAAAAACCATTTTTTTGTGAGTTAGCATCCCGTTTTTCTTCGTGGAGCAAGCTCCTCCGAACTGTAGTTTACATATTAAGATTTTTAAAAAAACTACCGCGCGCCTTTAGCATTTCGGTTGTAGATCTAAAGGTGGCTGAAGAAACCGTTTTATCCGATGTTCAATTTGTTCATTTTGATAACGAAATTAGTGATATTTCCAAAAATAAATTGCCATCAAAACAATTACGCCCACTTTGTCCATTTTTAAATAATGGTTTATTACGAGTCGGTGGTCGCTTAAATAAATCTGATCTTGAATTTTCCGCTAAGCATCCTATTTTGTTGCCTAATAATGATCACGTGGTAAATTTAATTATTGACGCCTATCACAATAAATACTTACATCCTGGGCCTAATTTACTAATGTCTCTGTTGCGCCAGAGGTATTGGATAATTTCATGCCGTAAAATCGTTCGTAAGCGTTTTCGACTTTGTAATCGCTGTTTCAGAGTCAATCCAAAAATTGATTCTCCTTTAATGGCTGATTTGCCAACGTGTCGTGTAATAGAAGCCAAACCGTTTTTACATACCGGGGTGGACTACGCTGGTCCTATACCTATTCTTATCAGCCGCTATAGAGGTGCTCGACAACAGAAATCTTACATTTGTTTATTTATTTGTCTTGTAACTCGCTGCACACACATCGAGCTTGCAGTCGATTTAAGTACATCCGCTTTTATTAACGCATTTAAGAGATTCGTGTCTCGTAGAGGCACTTGTTCTACGTTATACTCTGACCAAGGAACAAATTTTATAGGAGCTAAGACTTATTTTGATGAATTGACTGGTCTTGTTAATTCAAAAGATTTTAAAACCGCTTTTTCTGTTGAAACGCGAAATCAAGGTGTTAACTGGAAATTTAATCCGCCAAGCGCCCCACACTTTGGTGGATCTTGGGAATCGAACATCCGCAGTATTAAACTTCATTTAAAACGCGTTATTGGCGAACAACTGTTAACTTACGAGGAAATGCTCACGCTGCTTACCCAGATAGAAGCTTTGTTAAATTCGCGCCCGTTGACGCTTCTTAATTCAGATCCATCTGAACCAACGGCTTTGACACCTTCGCATTTTTTGACCCTTGGTCCATTAAATTCGTTGCATAACGCGGACGTTTCAACGCTACCTCTCAATTTAGTCAAGCGTAAATATTTATTAGATAAAATTATCCAATCGTTTTGGAAACGATGGAGAACAGAATATCTTCATACACTCCAAAACCGTCAAAAATGGAATACTCCAACCGCACCGATTACAAAGGGTACAATAGTTTTGGTACATAATGATAATGTCCCCCCTTTGAAATGGCCGTTAGGTGTAATCGATGATGTTTTTCCCGGAAAAGACGGTATAGTCCGCATTGTTTCTGTACGCACGAATTCAGGTATTTATCAAAGACCTGTGGTCAAGGTTGCTCCTTTACCACTTCAGTAAATTCATTCGTCGTATAACTGCTAACTATTTTACTTAACTATCCAACTATTTTAATTTCTTATGATTTTCAATGTGGAGGTCAATTATTAAGTTTCGTATCGCGTAATATTTTTGAGTTTTATCTTTTTTGTGCATTCTCGCGCTCTTTGTTCGTTAGAAGAACAGGGAGATCTTTGTCCTTCTAGGCGGGGGGAATGTTCGAGCCTAAACAAGTATTTTTAGGTTTTATTTTATAGCCGAGAACCCTCGCTACGATTGAAGCAAAACAGCGTCTTCGAGTCGTGACCGCATCACATTTGGCCTCTTTCTTTTTTCTTATTATTAAAAAATTAATGTCAGTCTATTGTCAATACATTTGTTGGAGTTGATTCTAAATAATTTTATCACCGCGCCGCTTTATTTTAATTTGATTCAAAGCACCCTTCCTGTGCGACTTGGAGATTGCCAAGGAGCTGAAATCAGGTGAGTGGCTATTGGTTATATTATAACTCATAAAGTTACTTGTTTGGGTATAACATCTCACCGCCGCATTTTTACATGGGAGGAAACGGAGACGTGAGGAGGCACACCTAAGAATACAGTCCACTAAAAAGGCTTTTAACATCTTGCCCCATCAAATATATATTATTAAAGAAAGTATATTTAAAAGTTGTGATTATTTTAAAAATAACCAAAGAGTAAATTCTCCTAATAAGCTAGTTATAAAGGTTTTAAACTAGGTATATAAGTTTTAAAACATAAAGCTACTTAGACTGAGTTTTCATAATTTATTATTTTTGATATTAATAAATTAATAACTACTTAGAATTAAAGCATAATAAATTTTAAGATTTCATGATTTTTAATGGGCATACGTACTCCGAAAAAAGATTGCAGTATTGTAAAATATTAATAGAATGAAAATATCTCTAAATAGTGTAAAACAAACAAACAAACATCGTTATCTGCCTGTTTTTCCGATTACTTCTTTTAAATCATGCAACGGATTTTAATACACTTTACACTAATAGAAATAACGATAAACGAGAAAGGTTTGTGTATTTGAATTGCATCCTTGCAAATCTGGAGCGGGTCGCTAGTTTTCCATCGAAGGTGACGTCAGAATTTCCACCAGTACGTTGTTGACATCCCGCATATTCGCTCACAGCGTTTTGCTTCTTCGTTTATCATACGAACAGCAAAGGAATGGAATACATTTTCGTTGTCTGCGTTTCCCGTTGGTGTCTATAAATTTAGACACCTTCAAGGCTACAGTGAATAAGTATCTTCTCAGTAAACGGGTAACATCCTCCGTTTCATCTTCTCTCATCCCAGAGTGTAAAGCCAAACGTAAGCTCGTATAAAAAAAAAGGTTTAAATCGTAAAAAAAAAAAACAAATAACTTGAACAGTCCAAGAATACAATTATTTCTCTTTCTCTCTCTTTATTGGGCTATCTTTATGACTAGTGTTTGATTCAATATGGTAAATTCACGGTATGTGAGATAGGAGTTAGAATTTAGAGGTCTCGAAAACTATATTTACGTTTTATTAAAAAAAAATAGCGATTAATATGACCGCGTATTTTGGATGGTAATTAAAGGGAAGTATTTTGAACATTATAATGCAATATTAATTATTATGATAATATATTGTTTAAATCAACAAAAAAACGATAAATTGTTACCACTCAACTCCGTAACGGCTGAACGGATTTAGATGAAATTTGGCACACAGATATAGAATATATTCTAAGTTAATATATGGAATTCTATTTTTTTATAAGACCCCTCGGGAAGACGAGTAAAACCGCAGGGTAGAGCTAATATAATCTCATTATTATTGTTTGAATACAAGATTACAAGACTACCAATCCTTTCAATTTGATTAAGCTACGTAATAATAAAATATTATAAGGCAGTTGTGTTCTGCGTGTACAGAAATATGACAATCATTATTTTCTTTCTTCGCAATGACGATACTAAATCATGCGATTCACAAAGTTGCGCCGACACAGACTGGCACTGTGTTTATTAAAATATATCTCAAACTTTTCTCCGATCACGCTTTATAAAGTTAAATTAAACAAATTTCAATTCAAAAAATACAAAAATAGTGTTTGTACAGCTAGATTTTAAAATGATTTCAGAAATGAAATATGCGAGTACCCTATTTGCTATAAAGACGTCTCTATGCAAAAAATCACGTCGATTCGTTTCGTTGATGTATTGAAAAATAATAAACCATCAAACACACTTTTGCATTTAATATAATAATAATAATTGGGAATTTGTATTAGATACTTAAACTGGTACTACCAAAATTTAAAATAAGTTGTAAAAATTTTACAATAATTTTCCAGAAATATATTTCAAGAATTTGAATATCGAAATATTACAATTCAAATAAACCTTCACAAGCACTTATGAACTGTCTGACTCATATCGGTACGTTTTCACCCAGCCGGTAAATCTTTACTCCGGCTTCGGATACCCGCCTGATATACCGTTAACCCCACTGGTTTATAGACGAATATATTATTTTCCCCATCCCCCACATATAAGTACAAACATAACTCAGTACTACACACACGCGAAAGTTATATTTTATTTTATTTTTTAAATTTTGTTTCTTATCCTGTGCTACATGCCTTATACACTAGATATTGTTAATATCTTTATGATTATATCAGGCCCTCTAAAAAGGCCGCTCAAGCAATATTGCTAATGCAATTCATTTTTCGAATTCTCGGCAGATCCTACTTATTTCAATATATTTTATGTAAAATAGTCACTATAAATAGTCACATAAAATACAGTTTAATTCATCAAAAGTTTTGGTATTGATTGAAATGCTGTAAATTCGGAAAATTTAATTGCATGAGCAATATTGCTCGAGCTTCCTTTTTAGCCCCCCAGGACCCTAACTCATTCATAGACTTATGAACTCTAAAATGAGTATAATAAAAATGTGTAAGTAGATATATTTAATGTAAAAAATGGCCTTTGTATTACCTTAAAATATTGAGAACCTCTACTTTAAACCATTAAATTGTGCATCCATCGATTTGAACCGCTGTCTGGTGATCTTTATCAGCACGAGACTCATTAGCGCTATGCACATAGTTGTGCAGCACATAGATTTCATTCAACAGAATAAACGTATACTGCAATTTTGAAGTGCACTGAATTATATGTGATTCTAATAAAAAAAAAAGTTTAGCCAAGTCAAAGTTTTCCAATGGTTTTTTATTATTAGTACCAGCTTTTATTTAACATCATATTTTAGAGTGTGTGAACAACTTGCTACTAAATAAACCAGTTTCACCCAGACTATTGACCTAAAATCCACACACTTTTGGCGCTGGAGACAATACCTAGTATATTAAAGAAAATTTACATGAGAATAATAAAGAATTACCTATAACAAAATATATTATTTTTACTGTCGAGAAACTTGTTTTACACTATTTATTCAGATTCAGATTTTTTATTTGCAAGAATATGGTATTTTAAAAGTGTTATTATATTAGTCCAACATATCCTGCCACAGGAGCGCGCAAAAATACATAAAAACATATCTAAAGACAATACAATACAATAGATCAATGATGTAACGAAAACATGTAGGTACTTACATGTATTTATTGATTTATATATTTGCTATACTAACTTTATTATAATTTGGCTTCAAATTTAACATAAATGGGCATTACTTGTCATAAACATAACAATAGTAAGTATTGACAGCGATCTAAATCTTAAAAGAAATTAATACAGAATTTACTTACTAATTAATAAACTAACCATAGCACGGTTGTAGGGTACTTTGTAGTACCCGCTGCACACAGCTGCACTTGAGAGCCAGATCCTTCTAGGCTTTGTGTGCTTACCACCTTTGGCCACATCATCACCTACAATAGTGAGATTGTGGTCAAACACAAGCCTATACAAAGTAAAAAAAAAACTAAAAATAAACTCGACAAAAATACATGAAGTTCACCGAAAGTTCAAATCCTACAGATTGGAACGTCCGACCTTCGTTACGATATCCAACATTACCAGTGAGCTATCATCGCGAAGTCATTGAACTCTTGCAATATTTTTTTATCTTACACTATCTTTAGGCTCAGTTGAAAGTTATTCAACCATTAGGTGTTAGGTATTAATTAAGTTCACTCCGCAGCCGACGTTTATAAGTGCCCTTCTAGGGCCTAAACTGAATAATTGGCTTTGACTTTGACTCTAGAGCCTGGGCTACCATTATTCAATATTCATGAACTGAATTGAATCATCAACACCTTTATTGTGTATATAAAAATACTGTATATTCTGTAACTTCCACGTTCGTCTTTTTCTTGTGAACCTGAGAATGTCCCACACGTCTGCTAGTAGTTAGTTACCAATTGGAATTGCTTTTCCTAACTTCAACTTATTTATATTCTAAGAAATATCATCAATTTCCACATACTGGGAGAAAAAATTTAGACGTAATTCTTTTCGGTATCACTAAACCTTAATGAATCTGTTTTGTCCTTTGTCATATTAATTGTCTTTATTATGTTGCCATTGTATGCCAGTTATTTTAGGCTTTGTGTGCTTATCACCTTTGGCCACATCATCACCTACCAAGGTGAGGTTGTGTCTGTCAAAGACAAGCCTATACATAGTTGAAAAAAATAGATTTCTGAAACGAAATATCATGTATTATCATTAAATTTTGTACACAGACGCCATTTGTAGCAATGAGTCGGTCAAGGATAACAAGCTTGCCCAGAAAATACTACTCCAAGGAGAAATTATAAATACTAGCTTACACCAAGCGGTTTTATCCGTTTCCCCTTCTTGTGTTTTTTTGGGACGATAAGTCTTATGTTATTCCAGAGTATATTCTATCTATTATGCCAAGATTAATCTAAATCCCTTCAGCAAACATTCACAGAAACTTATTCATTTTATTACCACGTTATTTAATTTTATTACTACCACCTTTTATTGTCACTTTCTTGTTTGTCTGTCTGTCGTTCCAGGTGGAATCTTGCAAGTACTTCCCGATTCCCTACCCGGCTGAAACTATTGGGGTAGCTCACAACTCGATAACAATGCATTCTAATTAAATTATATTTTAAAAATAATTTAAAAACGTGGTTTTTAGATTAATTTTTAATTTACATTAAATATAATAATGATTTAGTAGGTTATCAAGATAAATGGTATTTCAACAACCGCTAGCTAAAAATTACTAAACTAGAACCAATTCTAACAAATTGGTACTATCTACAGTTTATTTTATTATTGTAGCAAATATTTTCCTACATTTTTGACTTCATTATACAAACACAGAAATATAGAGACATAATATACTGTCTGAATAATACAATAAAACATAAGTTGGTTACTTGTACTTTATATAGGACAATATGTAGTATTTGTCCTTTGTGGTGGACGCTTAGGGAATATAATATTTTTTCCGATAATAAGTAAAATGACGCAGTGACCTCATAAAGCATGGCTTGTACTCATAAATAAGAGGCTTAGAGGATTATTTGCAATATTATGATGCCCTTATTCTTTACGATTAAATGCCTGTGACTATATTAAAAAGAATAAAATATTTTAGGTTTATGGAATTTATAGAAGTCAGTATTTTAAGGTTTTTTTTTATTCTGGGACATTCTTTTACATACGGCCATCTGATCCCAAATTAAGCAAAGCTTATGTACTATGGATACCAGATAACTGATATACTACATATTTTACTATTTATTTTTCTTTTACCCGGTGGGCGGCGAAAACCAGCGCCAAATTAACATTGAACTCGCGAAATTTCGGCCATTTTGAACGACATAATTGTTTACATTTTTTTTTAGACGACCTGTCAGGGCGTATACCATGGCATAGACAATTTAAAGCACCTTCCACATAAACCAACAGCCTAAAAAACCGTATTCGGCCCGATTTATTATTTGTTTTCTGCATATATATAAATGTTTATAGATAATTACACCCAGACTCAGGGCAAACAGACATGTTGATGCACACAAATGTATGTTCTGGGAGGGAATAGAAACCACGCCATTCGACCCATCAAAATTAAATTATTGAATGAAAAATATTACATTTTTGTACAAGTCAAAGCTTCCATTCAGTTTGAATTCAGTTTGTGTTGCAAATAAAGATATTTATTTCTGGTTTTGGTTAAGATTTCTAATTCCTTGTATTTCAAAGTTGTGCATAATCAGTTATTCAAAGAAGCATTAACAAGGAAAAGAGCAACCCTTAATAAACTTTCCGAGGCTGCCCTCGTGTTTGTTTTGTACAACAGTAATGTTGC
Source organism: Tetheella fluctuosa (assembly GCA_951216915.1). NCBI lineage: Eukaryota > Metazoa > Arthropoda > Insecta > Lepidoptera > Drepanidae > Tetheella > Tetheella fluctuosa. The sequence continues at coordinate 9,604,110 of OX578229.1, read as the reverse complement.
TATTTGACAAGAACTTTCATTCCATTTAAGACTTTAATTCCTCAGTTGTAAGACTGAAAATTCTTAACTAAAAACTCTGGAAGCACAACTGACCGTACAGTGCGTTTCAATTATTTAAGCCACTGGCGTACTTCGCGCGGTGGAGGTTAAAATGAAGGTTCCCCGGGATTTTCATTTATTAAAGAAGTAATTTTAAGCTAATTGGACAACATGATACGCTTGCGAACGCACACATTTCATTTCTACTTGCAGTACGTTTATATGTTAAGATTTAAGAGAGAGTACGGGTGATTTATTAGTGTTAAGTTTGTTAATGTAATTACTACGGATGTGGTTTCTGATGTAAAGGAATTTTTCATTAAATGTAAGTGTGGTTGATATTTAAAATTTAATGTTCCTTATAATGTGCAAAGCGTCTTTACACGAGTGCTTTAAACGCCTGCCTTTTGTTTCAAGACATTAACCCTTTCATTACTCTGGGTATATGGAATATTTTTTTGCTTTATTACACAGAATTTTCTGCCTCGCAGTTCGTAAGGGTTGTAAAGTTTTAATGGGATAAAAAGTATGTCTTATTTCAGAGTATAATCTTTTTATTTTTATCAAATTTCAAATTCAAATCCATCAGGTATTTTTTTTATGTCAGAAGGCTGGATAAGTAGTCGGGCGGTTCACGAGGATGCCGACGCTGCCGATGGGCAAAATTACCAGCAGGCTGGCAGCGTTTACTCATTGGATAGCCAAGCTAATGCATTGACGAAAAAAAACCACATACTAATCATGCTCTTAGCCGCAAAAAAATGATTAGTTTAAAAAACACAATTAAACTTTTTTGCGTCCCTTTCTCCCTTATTCGTGAAAGAAGGCCTGTGCTAAGCAGTGGGCAGATAGGCTGTAACTATTACTTCAACTGCTTCGTAATTAGAATATGTATACCTCATTGAAACTTGACTTACTTTATATACACTTGAATTCTGGAAGGTTCAAGTTAATTATTTTATTCAGTTCAAGACCTCGGATTTTTTAAATCTTTGAAAACCCTGGAAGAAACTCAATAAGTTTTTTAATAATTCTACTATCTATCATCTAACTACTTTGTAAGCCAATAAAATTAGTTTTAACAGTGATCTACGAGAATTTCGGATACATTTTTTACAAATCGTGTCGCCGACATTGTTAAAAGTTATCTGCCTTTTCAAAAGTTCCTTAAAAAAAAACTTCAAAGCTCTTTACAAGTTTTTGAACAGTAGATTTAGTTATCCTATGAAAGGAACAAACTTTATAAAACTTAAAAAGCAAAATAACGATACAACTTTATTTTTTGCTACAAAAACATATTTTTGGCAAGATCTTCTACAAGATTTTTGTGACAAGAAAGTTTTGTTGGTTTTAATCATTATCTTCCAAACTTTTACATGTACAACCTTAATAAAGGCTTATACTTAGCATTTATTTGTATGAAAGTGCTGACAAGTGGCATACGGTTTACTTGATGGTAAATGGCCGTTATCGTATATAGAGATTAGCAATAAAGGGGGTTGTCAACCTTTTACAAAGCCTAGAAGGCAACTGGCTCTCAAGTGCAACTGCCGAAAAACACTGGTAAGTAAGGCGACAAATTTTCAACTTGATAGTGATAGCCAGCCAAACAGGTATGTACAACAAGGTAACTTAGCAGTTCAGCGGTTTAGGTGTGAAAAGGTTACGAACAAACAAACTCACTTTTGCATTTATAATATTAATTAGTAAGGATTGTAAATAAATGAATATAATAAAAAAATAATTGTTATTATTTTAAAACGACACGATTTTATCGATATGTTAATTTAAATTTACAGTTTTGAAAGATACAAGTTAAAATTAAACGTGGTCCCGTTTTTGCCAAATCTGTTAATTCGAGACTCTATCTACGAGGACTCAGCCAGCAACTGAATAAAACCCTAGGGTTTGTGAAGAAATTAAACGCTAACATAAGTAACAGTTTGGTCCAATTTACCGACAAAGCAAATTCGAATTTAGATTTTTTTGACTCTATATCCAAATAGTTAGTTGATTTTTTTCATTATCAACTAAGGTCCCATTATGAAATATGAATAATAATAATAAAAGCAGTTATTTATTGTCTTATAAACTGTCAGACAATTTCATAAATGAATATGTTACTTTTATCTAAATAGAATTACACTTTTGGATAAACAATTCAAGACCAACTTACTAAACTAAGAAATTTAAATAAAATAGTCTAAATTAAAAAAGTCGCTATCAGAAGGCAGCGTACTATAATAATAATAAATATTCTGGGACATTATTCCTCACACAACGGCCATCTGACGCCAAACTAAGCAGAGCTTGTACTATGGAAGCCTGATAACTGATATAGGTACTACACAATAATATACTACTTTTCTTTTGTAAACTTAATATTATGGAACTCAGAAGCAGTATATGGTACAACAAAAAACGCAGCACCATTTTCCTAAATAATATTAAAACCTTTTAGTTGAACCATAGACCATAATTACAAATGCTGTGATATACGGCCAATATCACTGGCCATTTGAAGTTAGAAAATAAAAATAAACAGTACGCTGTAACGCTGGCTCTGATCACTTGGCCTATCAACCTGTGGGCTCTAAAGGGTAGAAACAAAGGTAGGATTCTGGGCAACGGCTGAAACGAGCAACAATTAGAAATATAATCCTAGCGTCTCGGTTACTGCAGATAATTCCTGCCACGGATTACCGCCTATACCCAGACAAGCGTTGTGATCTTGGCAAGAATTTACGGATTTCTTTTATCTCGAATTATTTTTGTAAAATATTTTCAAAGACACGATGCTGTATGATTTATGAAGATGACGTCACTAAATCTTCTAAAATAAATTATGTGGGAAAAGGATGGTAGGAAGTTTGTCTTGCTTGCCTTCCAAAGGAGTATCATGTGGAACTTCTTTGAGCGCGATGGGAATAAAATCTCAAAATCAAATAAACTTTTGTTTTTATATATAGGCTTCACTATGGTAAGTGATAATGTGGCCAAAGGTTGTAAGCACACAAAGCTTATTCAAATTCAAATTCAAATTTCTTTATTTGCTCTAAATATGGTTATAATAAGATGGTCTATAAATAAGAGGTCTACATATTTTGCCATAACATAGGCGTGCAAGTTAATTAAACAATATATATAGTACACAATAAAAATAAAATAGAAATACCAATACAAAATCAAAACTAAAAATCATAAATTACAGTATAATTTAATTTACAATATAATGTCAATATACTTACAAATAAAAAGGATGTGAAGTATTTTATTCATTCATATTATCATTATATTATTAATTCGAATCGTTATATGTATGAGTCACTTATATTTATATATTCATTTATAGAGTAAAAATAATGTTTCAGGAGCCAAATGGTCAGTACATTATCAAATTTATTGAAAGTAGTTTGTGTATCTCTTATATAACATGGTAAGCTATTATATAATTTTATTGCCATATAGTACACATTCTATTGGAAAAGGCTAAGATTGCTTGACGGTATCATTAATTTATTTTTCCTAGATTCTCTTGCTCGTGAATTTGTTTGTTTATGTGAGCTTAGAAGGAGCTGACTCTGAAGTACAAACACCTACCGGTGTATTCCGACAGCTTTTAAACATGAAGCTGGTAGCCAGCGAGGCGGGAACATTATTATATAACGGAACCGTAACTAAACGTGTACTGAGATTCTCGTGTGAGATATAATATTAAGCTATTCCTCACGACGTTTTCACCCATGATCTCTAATTTTAATTGAGTTTGGAAAATGCTGTCTTATTACGCTATAAAAAAATGCTACTTTCCAAAACTAGTGGTTTATGCTCTGCAATGATGTTTTATTATCAATCCTATAAAATTATACAGCTAGTTTTCCCGCCCACGGTATCACCCACAATCCCGAAAATCCAAAATTCCACATTCAAATCTTTAGATCCAGCTGTGCATTATCGGTCAGTCATTAAGTCAATCAATCAAGGTACTATATAATAATAAAGGGGATAATATTGGATATTTTTAAGATGGACACTTTTTGAAACTTATGTAGGGATAGTCATAATGAAAAACTTTTAGTATAGGACCACCCCTGATTTTTTTTTCAAACATTTTAATCGAGCAATTTGATCTTTAGTATGAAAATATTTTTTCTTCATGTTGGTCCCTAAAAAAATTTTTCAATATGACCCCTACATAGGTTTCGTGAAATTTGCTTTAATACCTGAACGTATAAGGCAACGTATAACCCAAGCAAATACGATAATAACTGACGATTAATTTATCAAGACCCTTCCGTATTGTATAAGTTATCCCTGTCTCGGGCTCGCTCCTTACTAATTGGGAATGATGTAAGGCTCAAATTACATTGGATATCTCGTGTAGTTGGCGCTTATTCAGGATAAATTGCTTTTGGCGCGGAAAATGCTTATTGCTTGGAGGATACCTACTGAGCATAGCGTGTCCACAGACTGTCAGAAAAAACTTTGAGGTTTCTGGAAATTACTGCAGTGAAAGGACCTTTTCCATCTATACAACTAATAGCTTCGGGATAAAGCTACAAGATTAGTACAAGAAAATAAAATTAAGGAAAATATTTTTTTTTTATATCAAAAAAATTATACATTACCTACGCTTACCATTTATTACAAATTAAAAAGCAAATAAAGCCTTATAAGTAATGACATTAACAATTAAGTCCATCCTTAATCGGATTTTCATAGATTATCAGTCGTTCTTCTAAAATTGCTTGTGTGAATAATTTTTACATACATTATAGATGTAATAATATTGTGTAGAATTGTCATCCAGTTTTCTACTACAGAAGGACTTTGATCACTTCCATGTTGACATATTAAATAAAGTCTCCACCGCGTCTGTCATCTAATAACTCCGTTAATTTAAATAATACTTTAAAAAGAAATACAATTAAAAATTTATATTAAAATGATAAGTAATTTATTTTCTATTTATATCTCCGTTATTATGATTTTATCCGCTTTTAATGTTTAGTATGTTGCTAAGTAACTAACAGTATGAACACCTCAATACAACACGAAAATAAATTGGCCCACTATGGCAAAGGCTGGCGAGTGACAGAAGAAGGAAGGCTATGGAGGAAGCCTTTGTGTCACAGGTGTCAAGGGGATCTGATGTGCAATTAAAAAAAATTTTTAACTAAAGACTTTTTGGTAAATAAAGGCTTATTATTATGTTCATCCATTTAAATATAAAACATTATTTATATTGTTACAGATTATGAGGGGGTGCGCGGGGCGAGGCCTCGGTCTGGCGCTATGTGGAGGGCGGGCGTGTTCCTTTTCACTCAGATAGTCGTGTGTCAGTTTACTACTGGTGAGTCAAACAATTCTACCCTCCTAGATACTATAAATACAAATCGTGTGCTTTCTGTCAAGATTTGGATGAAATTTTCCCGCACAATGAATGTTTTTTACATACCTCCCAGCTAAAACTGCTGGCAGAAACTAGTGATGTAATAAAAACAGAAGAGATCAAGCCATGTAGCGTGGGAGAGATTGAGGATAAAAAGAATATAAATAAGGTTAAATTTGCTTATTTTGATTTTCTCTGAACTTAATAGAAGCAGATTCTAGTTCCGTATCAAACATCACAGCACATCAATCAGATTCGAGATTAAAACTAATGAATTCATAACCAGGCCCTTTGAAGTTTATTTGCTATAACCATAATTTATTTTGACTTAAGTTTCGATTACGTTAATAGGCCACAGAGTTATGAGGATCATGATTACAGCATAGATTATTTTTGTCTTCATATTGTTTTTTTTTTTTTATCAATTGTTAAATGATTATTGGTAGGAACCAATAAACAGTGGATTAAAGCTTCTTATCAAATTGAATGAAAGAGACATTTTGTTAACAGAAAATCCATTAACATCAACGACAGAAGAAAGCCAGACAGTGACCTCATTCTATGCTCTGAGCACAGGCATAGCACCAGCGCCCGTCATGCTGAAACTTGGAAACTCCACTATAGACAGCACTAAATCCTTCAAAGTACCACAACCAACTCAAGAACCAACCACGGCGACATCAGGAAAACCACAATTTGAAATGGTTCCACACGTCGTATCTGTAAAAAACACCTATTTCGACCACGACAGAAAATATGGCCCTACTTTCGAAGATACCCCAGATGGTAATATAACGAAAATAACAGTACAATTGGGGGAAGACGCTCATTTGAATTGCAGAATCAGCCTGCTCCAGGACAAAACTGTAAGTGAATACAAAGTTAGTAGATTAGGGAAAAACAAGCTTTCTTTTGTGGCGGGTATTGCATTTGAAATCACCTTTATAAGGTCTTTACCTATACAGTGTACGTAGTAAAATTTATTATTTGCTACTTTTGGTTGTTGATTTTATTTATTTAAAAGAGTGTTTATTTTATTCATAGAGATATATATTTTAACTAGCTTACCGCGCTACCCGCGGTTTCACCGTGCGAACCCCTATTTTACTTAGGGATAGAATTTTCAAAAAATCTTTTTTAGCGGATGCTTACATCATAACAGCTATCTATAAGCCAAATTTTAGCCCCATCCGTCCAGTGGTTAGAGCTGTGCGTTTACAGATCAGTCAGTCAGTCACCTTTTCCTTTTATATATACAGACAGATAATAATGATTATGATTTACCTGTAACTGTACCTGTAACTCGGCTCAGCAAAGTGAGGGACTCATTCAAGGGGCAATGTATACGCTTCTATAACAAAGTACCCAAAGAAATTCAAGAACTATCTGTGTATAGATTTAAAAAAAATGTTAAACAAAAGGGTACTGTAAAGTTTCTGATTTTGTAGAAGACAAGAATGCATTTAAATGAAATGTTCACTACACAAACTATTTCATTATAATTTTATAAACTTTGTTATTTGTAAATAAATAGTTACATAAATTAAATAAAAAACAACAAAGATCTATAAAAAAAATGTCCCTTGCTGAGTTTCTTGCCGGAGTCTTCTCAGTCCAAGTGTATTCCGAACCAGTGGTAGAATCAATTGTAACGTTCATAAGTGCCTTATTAGGGCCTAAACTGAATAAATGATTTTTGATTTTTGAATTTTACCTACTTATCCAGAATGCATATTTATGTTTTCCCAAATGCATTTTATTGTTTCCTGATTTTACAAAAGGCAAATAAATATTACATACTTATTCGATTGTTAATTTAAAAATAGAATCATGTTATTGAATATAATGCTTTAGCGATTAAAATTGTAGTGTAAATAAAAACAGAAACCTTGTAGACACATAATTCACACAAAGATAAAGTCCAATCTAACTCACATTTACTTACAACATTATAACAACTTTAAAAGGTCATCAAGGAACATTACATGCGGGTTGTTGGAATGGCTGGCAATTCTCAAAGTCATTCAAAGCAAAAGTTTCCTTTCAAATAATTTCCCCGCGATTAATAGAGAAGTCGTGATAAGACTCGCTCAAAATTCACTAATAGCTATAAAAGCTTTTATTGTCACAAAAGATATGGTAATTAGGTGAATTGTTACTTATGTTAGAGATATCAAAATTGCTAATAGGATTTCTAATACAGTTGTAAAATGTACTGAGGCATTAAAATTTGATGAGTAATCGTATGAATAGGGTATTTAGAATTTTTTAAAGTAATGATTTAATTAAATTCGTAACGAAACTCATGATTAAATATGATGACAAAATGAATTGTAATTATTTTCTCATAAATTAAAAGAATATTAATTCAATTTAAAAAAAAAAAAACATAAGCAATACACAAAACTGTATTATTGATGTAACTTTCTCAATATTGTACCTCTATTCAAATATTTCTAGGCTAGGTGTATTAACTTTTACTACTACAAGGGTCACTGACATAGGGCAGGGCACATAGTGCGCAGAACGGATGGCCGATGGGGCCGAAGAGTTCTGGAGTTGAGACCACGGACCGGCAAGCGCAGCGTAGGACGTCCACTTGCAAGGTGGACGGACGACCTTGTAAAGGTCGTCGGAAAACGCTGGATGCAGGCCGCCCAAGACCGGTCCTATTGGAGATCCTTAAGGGAGGCATATGTTGAGGATTGTCTTGCGGCTAAGATGATGATGATGATGATCTCGAAATATGCACTCTATATTTCAATATTTCCTTTATTTTACCTTAAGCATGTATGACCATGTAGAACATAAAATATATAAATCGTTTAATAACTCAAAAACATAGCTTAACAAATTTTCACTCATCATAATTTTAGGATCTCAGACAATTACCCTCTCCTTTAGTCGAATAAAAACGGCTATTACCACAGACCATGGTAATTACAACTGTCCATCTCTTTCGATTCAATTATTTTAGAAAAGGTACGCAACACGATATTAAAGGGGAAATTAAGTGAACATTTTAAATCTAAGTGGGTCCTAATTATCCTTCGACGGCATTGAAGCACAGCCAGAAAATTCCATTCACCACATTGCGGTTTAACAGTTTTAAAATAGCAATTTAGAATAAAAAATAGCAAAAGAAACGGCACGAAAAAAGATCTTTTGTGCTCAATACAGTAACTCTTTTTTATTGGCTGAAACTACACTAATAGGTACATTTTAGGTAGGTGTAATCGAATAGGATTTCTTAAAAGCGTACAGTATTGCCAGCTATTTCTCTTTTGTTACAACTTTATTGTCCAGAATTGTAATAGAAATAGTCTTATCCAGATGCTTATTTATGAAGTAACTAGTACAAATAAAAATCCTTGAAATGGACACAAATTGGGATAGTTAAGAAAACATTTTGTGTGATATTATTTTCTTATTTATTTGTTTGTTCTTTATTGCGAGGCTTCTAGTTATTTACAAAACATACATGTAACAGTTAAATAAATATACCCTGATTTAACTAAAAGATGGAAGTCTTTTAGTTTACACACTTGAAGTATACATCCGTTCTTTTAGGTATCATGGGTTCGACGCAGAGGTAAAGACGAAATGCCCGAGTTACTCACAGTCGGTGCAGTTACATACGCGGCTGATAACAGAGTGACAGTCGCCAAGAGATACCCAGGCAACTGGAGGCTGCTCATCAGGGAAGTCAAACCCGATGATGAAGGAGTATATGAATGTCAGATATCTACTCACCCACCGAGAGTCAGTAGGACTTACTTGCATGTGAATAGTAAGTGGAGATTTTATATACATGTACTAACAAATGTATGCATATCTAAATGAAGTATATTGACTTTAAATTTATAGATATAGGATCGACGTTTCGCTTTTAACCCCTCGTAGTGTTTAATAAATATACGGCAAAAGTTCGGTTCGAATCAATGAGCTTCAAATTTTGGTGAGGGAAAACATCGTGAGGAAACCATAACACGGTGGTAGGGTACTTTCGGATAGTACTCACCTGACTGGCTTCCACCCTCAAGTTGAGAATCTATACCACTATAACACAGTATGTACAACAAAAAACAGCCTTGACAAGAAAATTTACAAATATTACATCAAAAGCCCGGGATTCCAGTAGTCCCGATTGTATCCCCGCGGTGGCACCAATTACGCCACTCCGGGATAATCACGAACCAACCCTCATACCTCGGATATTAAACCGTCGCTGTCGCTGGGAAATTGTCTACCTTCCTTCATTCACAATGTATGCCGACAAATCCCCAGGCACCATTTTACGAAGCGTGGGAATTTTTGTTGCAGTTGTCGTTTTACGTTTTTGTAAGGTCGCGCAAATCAATAGGGAAATTGTGAAGGACGGAGTTTTGGTTGAATGTAGGAATATAATTTGTTTGATAATAAGATTGTGTTTCGTATTTAAATGGTTGGGATGTTTTTGATGTTTGTGGTACAGTTTGTTTCATTAGGTAACTCATCAACCATGATCTTTCTAATATGATACGCTAACCACTAGTTTTTGAAAGCAGCTAAAACTATTGCCGATTTTGTTTTACGTCATTTCTATAAACTGAGAGTTATTTTTATATTGAAGTATTTGTGTTTTAGTATAAGATCAAAAGTTTTTTTTTAAATACAAACTTACGATAACACTGAAATAAAAAAGACACTTAACTATCTAAACTTAATATAAGTACACGAGCAATTAATGGTAAAAAAACTGCGTTTAGATCGCCACCCGCAGGCAGAGTTTTCAAAAAAACTGGCGATGTTACCTCGTTGAAATGCTTAATACTTTGCCCGTAAGCGCCAGTTACCTGGGCTGCACCTGTTATATCTTTTTTATAATTGATTTACTCAAATAACTCTCATTTACCAGCACCGCAAGTGTGGGTGGTCGACGAAGCAGGAGCGCCTCTCCTAGAGAAGTACTATGAAGCTGAGTCTACATTAGCGCTCGTGTGCAGGGCAAGGCATGTGGAGACACCAACGGTTCTGACGTGGCTGCATGAGGGGAGAGCCCTCAACTCCGATACCAGTAGAGGTGGTATAAGGTATGATATTTAATCTTTCTTTAAAGTGGTTTTTATTATATGTATTTATATTATGGGTACTAATAATCTTATTATTATCATTATCTAGGTACTAGCTTCCAGAGGAGGAGGAAACATAAGATCCCGAGGGATCTTATGTTTTCCCGGGATAAAAAGTAGCCTATGTGTTAATCCAGGGTGTCAGCTACCTCCATACCAAATTTCATTAAAATCCGTTCAGTAGTTTTTGCGTGAAAGAATAACAAACATACATCCATACTCACAAACTTTCACATTAATATATTAGTAGGATTACTCCTTCAGATTTGTATAAAGTCTGACCTTTTGTAAAACTTCAGAAAATCATAAAAAATGTGTCGCTGTTGTGTTTCGGCGGTTGCATTTAATGGCCAGTTCCTTTAAGGCATTGTGTACTTACCACCTTGAGCCACAAAAAAAAAATATATACAAATAATAACCCATTAGATGACACACACATTGTATTTTGCACGAAAGACAGGAAAAACAGAAATCTATTTATAATTTATTTAAATATCTAATATTGATAACAAAATTAGTTGAAACTTTGCCTAGACTGGGTAAAAAAAAAAACTACCGCTAACTATAAAAATAATGTACAATCATAAACAGAAATAATTACAAGTAAAAAAGTTACCCCCGAAAAGTTAAAACTGCCTTGCGCAATCAAATTACTATTATTAAGAATAAAAAAGAGAAAAAAGAACTGACGGCATTACCACGTTGAAAGAAGAAAACCTAAATAAAATTGCTTAATTGCTTAAGTCCCTTATTAGTCCAACGTCTATTGATTACTATCAAGAAAATTTCACAAAATTTAATAACCAATAACTTTGTTTATTTTTAGATTCCATTAAAAATTCATTACAATTCCAATTCTGTAATGATAGGTTTATTGTACCTTCCACTCAAATATTTCAAGATTATACTTTTTATATGGCGAAAGGGAACCTCTCTTTGGCAGGATTGCTTATAAATAAACAACGATACCGTTCCGTTAACAGAGCCCACGCTGGCACTTTCCGGAAAGTTTCGACTCGGCAAGACATTTATGAAATTTTAAATAGACCCCCAAAATGTGAAAGTTGACAGGCTAATAGGCTGTTGCCGCGTTGAATATTCTAAAATAATTTTGTTACACACTCAGTATTTCCAAGTAGGGCGTGAATAAAACATGTTTAATGTATAGTGGAATTGTAAAAGGTATTTGATGTTTTCAGGGTGATTTATTGAAGGATTAATAGATATTTTAGCATTAAAACTTTATTATAATGGTTCAATCAAAGAAACTCTGTTCTTTTTTTTCATTCGTAAAATTTTATGTATTTTTATCGGACGAATCGCAAGTCCAAACTCTAAAGGTATGCCACAAGGATAGACGGCATTGCGATAAGCCTAGGTAGAGTGGAGATAACAGGATGAAATAGCCTCTTTTGAAGATAGAGAAGGAGTGGAAGTTCTGTAATGAGATTGGGTTTTATTAAAGTTTTTTTGAAAAGTAAATAGTAGCGCCATGCGCCATGCAATTATTGTCTAATAATGTTCGTATCATTGTCAATAAGGTCAGCGCGTCACTAACTTCTGCCCCGCGATTTCACTCGCGTTTCCAAGGGATCTTATGCTATCCCGTAATAGCAGTACTCTATATGATATTCCTGAGTATTTACTATCTATGTGCCAAGTTACATCCAAATCCATTCAGCCGTTTGTGCGTCATTGAGTCACAAACATCAATACATAAAACCTTTCACATTTATAATATTAAATAGCTTCCGCGGTTTCTCCCGCGTTCCTGAGGGATCTTATGTTTTCTTATAATAAAAAGTACCCTATATTTTAATCCAGAATATATTCTATCTGTTTGCCAAATTTCATACAAATCCATTCAGTAGTTTTTACGTGAAAGATTAACAAACAGCATCCATCCAAACTTTCACATTTATAATAATAGTAGGTTAGGACAGCATGTTTCTATACTACAGTACCTACATACCTCACCTCCACCATACATCCTCACAAAATTTTTACACTTATAATATTAGTATAGGAATAGGAATTAGTAGGATTAGGACTGTATTTAAAATTTCACTAGTAAAAATAAAATAAACTCAAATATAATTTCTATACTACACCACTCACTTATCTCTAAACAATATGTTTTTTTCGACAGCGTAAAAACAGAACAAGTGCCAGGTGGCGCAGACAGCCTCCTGCGACTGGCGCGTGTGAACAGCAGCGATGCTGGCAACTACACGTGTGCTGTCCGCGGCGCCAGGTCCCACACTGTCTCTGTTCATGTGCTCAATGGTACGTTATTAATATCTAGCTCATTACGTCTCTGGAAATCTTATCAATGTTAATCTTAGATAATATAATAACAAAGACAGCAATAGTTTTGATAATAGATAAAACATTGATTGAGAAACTGGCGGTAAGATTAGAGACTAGCATAATATAACAGATCTATTAGTCGCGTGTTGTTGATATTCTGGGACATTATTCCTCACACACGGCCATCTGACCCCAAACTAAGCAGAGCTTGAACTATGGATGCCAGATAACTGTTAAACTACATAATAATATACTTATTTTATTTTGTAAATATATACTTATACCCAGACTCAGGACAAACAGACATGTTCATGCACACAAATTACTGTCCTGAGTGGGAATCGAACCCACGACCTGCGACGAGATAAAGTAGTATCAAGGTGATGATAGCTCAGTGTTAGTTACGTCGGATGGTGCAGTGAAGTTCGTAGGTTCGAATTCTACAATGAGCTTGAGCTTTCGGTGAAAGGAAACATCGGGAGGAAACCATAGCACAGTACTAGAGTACTTTGTAGCACCCACTTGGCTGAAAACCACACTTAAGTTGAATATCTGTCGCTTCTAGGCTTTGTGTGCTTACTATCTTCAGCCACAAAAGCGTATACAAAGTAAAAGAAATTACAACATGTGTTTAATAGATCAACCAATAAAGTGAATCTGTAATTTGTGTCCTCTTTCATTTTGTAAATAATCTTCTCTGTTTGTTATTAAATGTTCACTAACACATACCCATTTGTTCCAGAAGAAAGCCTTGCCGAACTGCACGCGGGCGCCATCTCCGTTCAGCAACCGGCTTTAACTATTATATCGTTATTTATAACGTTAATCGTTATAACGGATCATTCGCCGTTATATTCAACTGTGATTATTTTCGCAGCTCTAGTTCATATTGTGACGGCCAAAGGCCTTAATATAACAAACGATCATTTTATTGTATTGTTACCTACGTGATATAAAAATATGGATATTGTAAATAAATAAAAATTTGATTATGAAAAGATAAATTAAATAATTATAAATAGTTATTGGGAAATAAAATTTCATTGTATAAATTTGTTGTTTTATTGGTAGATTGAAATTTAGAACCTTGTATATCTTAGAAAATATTGAAAACTCTGTCATGGAAGAGTGAGGTCTCCTAGCACAAGTATTTCTATACTTAAAAGGAGATCTCCACTACGTTTAATGACTGTCTTATTAAGTTTATGAAAATAAAGCATTTATTATTATTATTTTTGAAGATGAAGTAATAAAACTAGAACTAACTTATCAAATCAAATCAAAATCAAAAATCATTTATTGCCTTTTACATTGTTTCTTATACATAGTGAACATATGCAACACATATGCACACTTATGCAAATGTTCTCTCACAGCATCTGGAAGAGGACTAACTTAAGATACAGAACGCAGAAAGCAGAGTGAGTAAAAATCATGTGCTCAATTTTGCAATCTACACTTTCAACTCTCTGATTGACCATACATTCAAATGAAAGATACTAATATTATAAAGCTGAAGAGTTTGTTTGTTTGAATGCGCTAATCTCAGGAACTACTGGTTTGATTTGAAAAATTATTACAGTGTTAAACAGCCCATTTAACGAGAAAGGCTATAGGCTACTTTTTATTTCGGGAAAACACAAGATCCCTCGGGAACGTAACCCACGTTCCCGCGGGATCTTGCCTGCGCGGAAAAGCTAGTGGTGTAATAAAATTCTGGCACTGTTCTGGTCTTAATTCTTTTAGAAAACATGCCTAAGGGTGAATCTTATATCTCTGACAGCCTTACCTAACTACAATATAGCGAAATTCTATATAAAAATTATGTGAAAGATGAAATTCCTAAATTGAATTACGTGTGTTATCGCAAATGTTGTACATTTATATTCATGGTATATTCTCGGTGTCAATGTCTTGGAACAGTGTGTGTGTTCCGGAGAATATTCAATGAATTTTCAGGTGTCATGTTAAGTGACATCGATCTTTATTGACTGATTGAATGCTCTCCCACCTGATGCGGCGCTCGGCGTATTTATTTTCGCTAAGTTTTTTACATATCCTTGATTTTTCTGCTGCTGGTTTATCAATGTTAGAAGCCAGTAAATTAGGATTTCATGAGGAAGATATAATATTGGATAGGCTTTTGGTTGACTTGAATCTAATGGTAAGTACCAAATAACCTTTCATGAACGGATTCAGATGAAATTTGGCACATAGGTAGCCCTGGAAAAAAACATAAAATACTTATGGAAAGACATTAAATCCCTCGAGAACACAAGTATAGTGACAATTTTACATAAAACATATTGAAATAAGTAGGATCTACCGAGACTTCGAAAAATGAATTGCATTAGCAATATTCCTTAAGTGGCCTTTTTAGAGGGCCAGGGGTCACCAATTAGATTTATTAGGGGTCCGTTTTTAAAATATAAAAGATTATCGCGGTCCAGTTGGTAGATGATGACTGGCGACCAAGCTTAGGTCCTTTCTTACAAATCTTCTACTATAATGTTACTAATATATCAAATTATTGTGTGTTTGGATGTGCGCTAAATAAAATAACCAGGTACCTTTTTGTTTGTCAAAGTTTGGTCCACACAATATAGTTCGGCGGTCGGATCGCGGTCCGCCATTTGGTGACCCCTGCCCTAGTCTGTAGTCTATGCTACATATTCTGTTTGTGACAATTTAGTCTGCCTGCAGTTGTGTTATAAAAAAAAGATGCCTCAAGGCTCAATCTTGGGCCCATTGCTATTTGTTTTGTTTATTAAGGGTGTGAATGATTGCTTGAAATTCTGTGACTTCATGCTTTACGAAGGTGAATGGAAAATATTACATACCAACGATCAGGATAGATTCCAAAAAGATCTTGACTCCTTTTTTACCTATTATACCAAAAACTATCTAAGCCCGATTATGGACAAGTGCAAAACCATCACTGATTTCACTATAAATAAACATTTACCAAACATTCTACGTTTAGTAGTTTATGTGGTGTTCAAGTTGATGCTGTCAATACAACTACAGATCTGGGAATAACTTAAAAAAATATTCAAGATATTGCATCTTGGAAAGAGGCAGAGGAGAAGTTCCAGAAATACAATTATTTCGAATTTTTAGAAAAGATAGATCACAAAAATCTAGTCATTTTTCTAAAGGAATTTTATTAAAACTATTGGTGAAATACTCGAGGGTTTAACATGTGAATGGTTTGTGACATAATATATTCAGAAAAAAATAATCTTGATCCCAACTTAACGAAAATTTAATAAAGATATTTATTTAAAATCTTTATAGAATAATGTCAGTAAATGAAAATTTAATTGGAAATAATCAAACCGTAAAAATAGTTGCGTAAAGCTATAACATATTATATTAAAATGTCTAAATACAAACATGGCGAGGACTACTATAAGTGGGAGTGAAATGCCTTTCCCAGACACTAAACTCTCAAAATAATTATTGTATTTATTACAAAAAAATGAATTCCGATTGGCCTCAATTGGTGTACTGACGGGTCCAAATCAAGATCTGATATAGACTGTGAAATTCATGAAAAGAGTCCAAAAAACCTGGCCAAGTGCGAGTCGGACTCGCGTACCGAGGGTTCCGTACAAACTTCGTCCATTGTTCGTCCATCAAGGGAAATGCACAATTTTATTTATTTACTTTATTTGAGGTTGGTGCCAATTAAGCTAGACCTCTAAATTGTATGAGCGCCGATACAACTCAAAGGTCTTTATTAATTGGCGTAACTATGTATGTACACCCTTTAATTTTCAACTTTTTATTTTTTTTGAATTTTTCCTTTATTTGTGCTGTAAGACCTTGTTTTTTGCCAAGTTTCAACAGTATAGCTCTTATAGTTTCGGAAAAAAGTGGTTGTGACATACGGACGGACAGACAAACAGACATGACGAATCTATAAGGGTTCCGTTTTTTGCCATTTGGCTACGGAACCCTAAAAATCGTCAAAATACTAAATCTTAGAAAATACGCCTGCATTTTCCAGGTAGAGATACACACCATTCCAGAATGTGCGGGCATTATTCTGCAGAAGACGTCACACATACATTATCTATAAAATATATCCACTCAGAAAATCAGGTCGCTCTTTAAGTACTGGCCTCCAATTTACTCTAAATCAGTTGAAGACAGGTGATTGAAAAAATAGAGAGACGATCAGTACATAACCGATAAAAGAAAGCAATGAAGATAATAGTGATTAAGTATTTCAATCCCACATAAAGACAATTTAAAATATATACAACTTTTAAAGCGATGGCAGATCCGTGGTGACGTCATCACACCACGTCGTTACATACATTTTTGTGAACCATGCCTATGAATAGTAAAATGATTTATGTACGTCAGAGAACAACACAGAAATGAGGAATAAGAAATATCAAGCATGTACCGGGTATTGATTTAATACGAAATGCTACAAGATGACCTAACTAACGTAATAAAACATATCGCCAACCTCTCAACGTAATTGCATACGGGGCAAAAATATATGCTTAAGTTCTCAAGGCCTATGTTGAACATAATAAATTTGGAGATATTTCGTGACATTGCCCACGCATACACACAAAAGCTCGCTTACAAAAGCTTACGAGTGAAGTTTACTTTACTGAATTCCTTTCACATGCACGCGTTATAGAGGAGTTACGGCGTGATTTTACTACCGGCTCTGCTGAGGATGTACGATCGTATAACATAATGCGAATTGCTGGAAACAGTAGTAAAGCCTCAAAATTACAAAAGGCCTAAACGTTTTGTCATTTCAGCTTGGAAATATCTATTGCTAAATATCACCAGGTTGGACTTCATAGTGCCAAAACCGGTTGAGACAGTCAGGTAAGTCGCCCAGTGAACCTAATAAATATTTTTTTGAGGGTTGAGGCTTGGTCCTCCGTAAGACCTTTCCATACTGCCTTGTCACATAAAAACTTTTTTATTAGATACTTGCGTTTGGCCACTGACCAATAAAGAAAGATGACAAAACCGATGATGGGGCACACTTGTCCAGAAAAAACCTTTTCACTCTGAACTTGAAAGTCTTTAGGTTGTAGCAGTCAGATAATACAGGTGCCAAAAGTAATACCGATTTCTCCATATTTCCATAATTCAATAAAATTAACTTCTATTATTTTGAGTAACTAAAATTAAACTATTAACAGTTTTAAAATATAACCTGCACGCACTTTTTTTAATCACGTATGTTTCCATCGTTTGGAACGTTTGGCGTGCCTCACGCGAATTCTTAGGTCTATTGAAGTGGCATAATGTCGTAGTCAGATCGCTATTACAGACAGATATACCTACTATTATTCAGTAGCTACATAAGTAGGTAAAATATCCTTTACTGAAACTAGGTTATGTTAGGAAATTATCAAGCATACAATAATCCATTATTGAACTATCGTAATTTTTGAAAATTTGTGAAATATTTTATAATGAACCTATAGAAGCCACAAATAAACTGATCCTGAAAAACTATAAATTACTCGAGATACTAGTTTTCAGAATTGCGTATTGAGCCAATCAGGCGATATTTCACGGAAAACTCAAGCTCATTGGAATATTCGAACCCATAAGTTTCGCTTTCGCATCAGCTGAAGATATTCACTTTAACTGAGTTTAATAAAAAGCGAAGGATAATTAAAATGTATCACTCTATAGTAATTAGTGGCACATTAAAAAAAAAAAAAATACTAAAAAAAAAACCTCCACGATTTTGTAACGCATTTACTAATTAATTTTAATAATGCAACTCAACACGACCTACATCTATTGATTAAATTAGACAATATTATGTAGCTCACATAATACGTAACAGCCGATATTGTATTACATGTGAAGATTTCCAATAATTGTTTGTGGAAGCAAAAATACTCATTAATAACTTATAAAATTCCCGTGTCACGATGGTTGGTCCGCGATGAACTACGAAACTACTTCGTATTTTTTTTAATGTGTGATTTGTTCCAACTTAAATGATAGGATAGTTTTATTCCGATTATTTTCTTTTTTTTAATACAAAATTAACGATTTTCATATCCGATGAGGGATTCCGGAGAGAGAACCTGGGTAAGGGGAAATAATTGTAATAGAACCAATTAGAAGCGTGCCATAGCAACGCATGGCCGGGTTTGCTAGTAGTAATATAGTTAAATTAAAAACGCAGATGACGCCGATCAAAGCCAATGCCATTCAGTCCAGACATTAAGGCGACGCCTTGAAGATTTTGGTTGCAAGGATTCCGATTTTTCTCAACAATGACTGAAGTGAACGAACTGAAATTTATTGTAAGAATTCATCATGTCTTTGACTTTATTTTGTACGTTGCATAACACGATTGGTTAACTTTTATAACACAAAATAATTAATCAAAAAGACCTCTTTAAAATAAGAGATTCCAATTTTACCGGCATTGAGGATCGATTTGAGGTTCCAAAATTTCTACATATATAAATTGAAACTGATACTATAAATTGTACTTAGGTTTTATGAAATATATTTGTAGTTTTTAAATTAAACAATAAAAACCATTTTGTCGCATACGCCCGTTCCGTTTACGCGGGTTTTCTATGAGAGGTCGCTATAGTAGGGAGCGGGACGCAGCACGTTGAATTTCAGATTATAAGCTTAACGCGGCGTCACCTTAAGTGCATTTAAAGGACGGACTTTTTATGAGGAAGACTCGGTATTAGGTGTATATTTTGCTTTGAAAATAGTTTTGAAACATATCTTCGGAAAAGTACTTATGGACGGTATCAGAGCTGGGAGCATAATTTGCATTCTGCATATTTTCACGCCATGCATTGACACGCAAATATTAATTAGTATAATTATCGTTTAGTGGCAATATTATCATTATTAAGGTTACAAACCGAAATGGTGTCAGCGGAAATATATTACATAGCCTCCGCCGTCTATCCGTTCATCCGTACGTCCATCTATCTATCTCCTACATCATCACAGGGCTGAATCTATTTCACCATTAGGGGTAGCCAGTTAAAATAACTTCGGTTATTTATGCAGGATAGGTAAACTCGAAGCACTTATTACAAAAATTATGGTAAATCTGATAAAACAATTTCATTCAACTATAATAAACTACGTGGATAATGTGCACGTGTTGTTTGTTCGTCACAGGTGTTCGTAGGTATGATATATGGTGATTTTAGCGTTCCTGAATGTGTGCGTTTGTTATATTATGAGTTTATTTATGACTTGACTATTTTTATAAAGCTTTGTTAGATATTTATTTATTACTAGCGGGCCCGACAGACGTTGTCCTGTCCAAACTCGATTACGACGCCATCTACCGGGTCCAATTGTATTTTCAAACCATCCAGGGACCCACTCATATATGTATACACACAAAATTTCATCCAAATCGGTCCAGCCGTTTAGGAGGAGTTAGGTGACAAACACACGTACAGAAGAATTATATATATTAAGATATAAAAGCTCACTTAGCAGCATCAAAGGTAATTGTGTATATTTTTTAACTCTTCTTTAAAAAAACATTTAATTTTGATATTATTATTTATTTGCTTAAAATATACATACACAAGCCTAAAAATATATTTTAAATGCTTCATTGTTCTTTTTGATTAAATAAATTAATCGAGTCTGTATTTTTGTATTAAATCATAAATTAATTGTTGAGTGGTAAAAAAAAAACAATAAAAAATATTAGAAAATTACATCAGTAATTAATTAATCGGTTAATTATTTTCCCTAAACGGTACAATGCCCCATAATTCAGTATAAATGCTCGTTGTAAATATACCTGAACATAATTCAAATGTTATGAATACATACATGCCACTGAAGCATACTGAATTATTCATGTTTTTCATGATAAACAGTTTATTGAACTATGCTAGTTGGAGTTATGTTTCAAATTTATTTTATTGTATTGCAAGTATCAAAATTTAATGTTAGATTGAAATGTCACTACCCTTTTATGAACTAGCGTTTGACCGGGCTTCACCTATTACTGATATTATAAAACTGACGATTTTATGTAGGTATAATTATGTTTGATCATGCTAATCTAAGGAACTAGCAGTTCGATTTGAAAAATATTTTTGTGTCAAATAGCCCGGTTGTTGAGGAAGGCTATATATATTTATAATAACACAACTGAAGCTGCAGTATATGTACCTATAGAACAACTTAATTAATAAAAAAAAAATAGAGACAGTAAATTAGGTGGCTTTCATTAAAAAAAAATAAGCTAAACAGTAATTCCATCTAAATGCTAAAGGTTTCCAGAACCATATCATCACGCATAAATAGAAACATAAAATCCTCCTTTGATTGACAGAAATTCTCTATAGTAAGCTCCAATCAGGTCAGAGCCCTTCTAACGGCTCCGATAACCCTTTGAGGGTCAATAAACGACCGGGGATGGCTATTGGGCGCTATAAATTAGAAAACAAAGCTTTGTAATTAAAGATCAAGGTTCTAGAGGATCCATCTATTCTTCATTTGATTAAGTAAATGGATTTTTGTCGAGGAACTGTATGTAGGTTTATTTAAACTCTTTCAACGGATATATCAAGTTTTGTCAATATATTTAATATACTAATTTAAACATATATTTATAAATTTAAACATATAATCAATTTTATAGTTGTTAAGTTAAATCTCAAAATATATTAACTATAAGTATATAACCAACGCTGAATAGTATCCTTGATAAAAAAAAAATGTCCTTATCAAGGATACTTACTATTTGGTGTACAAGAACAGAAACTAAAATAAACTGTGGTTCAAATAACACAGTAACCAAATAAGGTATGAACAAACATTATCCGGGTCACGTTTATCAATTTTTTTAACATCATACCGTTAAAACTGTACCTAGATTACCGCAAGAAACTCGGTCACAGATTGGGCTTTATATCCGTTAAATCCCTGATTTTGTACCCGGCCCATGTCCATCCGGATACCCGAGTTTTTGGTCAAATCTGTGCCTGTGTAAACGGCAGGTAATGTATTTGTAATAACGTTTTTCCAAGTTGAGTATTTTTTTATAAATTTATGGAAGACCTTTTCGTGCAGTTTGTTCACATAATAATATACCCATTTAGTAACCTATATCCCTTGATATATACTACTCGGTACTTGCTTTGGCGCTATTATTTAAGGTGAATTAAAAAATAGAGCAGCCGGTTGGTGTGGTTTGTAAGATACCCTATCACTCGTGCGTATGATATTTTGGTCCTAAGTTTAGGTATCTATATAAACTTAGAAAAAGAAAGTACATAATTTATGTAGTATATCAGTTATCTGGTTCCCATAGTACATACAAGCTCTGCGTAGTTTGGGATCAGATGGCCGTGTGTGAGGAATGTCCCACGATATTTATTTAATAAATGTAGGTACCGTTGTTTACACAAATATTACAATCGATTGATTAAACTTACTTCTTATTAAAAATAATAGATTTTTAATAAAACAGTGAGCATCAAAATAAATGTATCAAAGAGTGAAAAAATGAAGTGGGTCGGTTAACCAGCAATCCTTAGGGGCTGGGTTAATTGGAGACTGCCACTCGGTACCATAGGCTCTAATTGGCTCGTCTTCTTTACACATCTATACGTACTTGAATTCAGTTTCGGTTTTGTCCAATAATTATCTGCGGTCTTAGTATTGGTGTCGATAAAAATAATAAATCTGTTACAATTCGTTATTTGGTGTTTTAGTATGGTATTATCAGTATTTTAACTTTAATTAATTATTATGTTTTTAAAGAACTTTTGCTTTAAACTGTTTTATTTATTTACAACAAAAATTACAATCTATAATAATATATAGAAATTGTAGTCGAAGCTGCCACTGCTGCTGATGGGTAAGAATGCCAGCAGACTGGCAGACTTTACTCTTTGATTGGCCAAACTAATGCGTTGGCAGAAAAACTTCCTGCCCGTCTCGGTCTCCCGAAGCGTGAGCCACGGACACATGGTCTGAACGAAGGCATTTAAACATTGTCATAAATCAATATGAAGCTAAATAGCTAGTCTTTGGAGTTTCAAATAAATACATAAACATTTATACAGCAAAGATTAGCAGTTATATAATTCTTACTAGCTTTTCCGCGCGGTTTCACCCGCGTTCCCGTGGGATTTTGTGTTTTCCCGGGATAAAAAGTAGCCCATAGCCTTCCTCAATAAATGGACTATCCAACACTGAACGTTTTATTAAATCGAACCAGTAGTTCCTGAGATTAGCGCGTTCAAACAAACAAACAAACTCTTCAGCTTTATAATATTAGTATAGATAAGAATTTGGTCTTTAAAGTAACTATGTATAAAGCACATAGGTATTAGCTTACTTGTTAACATTCAGACTTAAAGAAAAACATTTAAAACCCCAAATACGTTCTAAAGTTATACTTGCCTTTCTTTTCCATTCAACAAGATTATTATCAATTTACTTGTTGACATAACATATTTTACTTGTTTCTCATGACACTTTCACTGTCTGAAGTCGTTGAAAGAATCCTACACCTGTTATAAGTAGGTCAAACTTTCCTTTTCATATGAATGTCTGTTTAACTTAAACTTATGATACGTACGTAAGAAAATAAACTTACATAAAGTATTATTACTATACTATATATTATAACAAATATTATAAAGAGGTAAAGTTTTGTGAGTTTGGATGTTCAAGATTACCTTCTACACCGGAACTACTGATCCAATTTGTAAAATTATTTTTGTGTTAGATAGCTCATTTACTGTGGTAAAATATAGCCTTCTTTTTATTCTGGCAACAAAAGTGAAATTGCAGGGAACAACTGTTAAGGAATTATCATCCTAATCCTAACTAATATTTATAAATGCGAATGTGAGTTTGCTTGTTTGTTACCTTTTCACGCCTAAACCGCAGAACTGATCGCGATGAAATTTGGTACGAAGGTAGCCTATGGCATGGAGAAGGACATGGGCCACTTTTTCATGGGAACTTGGGTGAAACCACAGGGGACAGCTAGTAAGTTCATAATTTCTAAATAAAGTTACGTTTGTTTTTGAGTCTTTTGGTAAGTCCTTTCACGCAACAACGGAGCAACGTATCTAAGTATTTTTTAGCATAGAGATAGTTTATGAACCGGAGAATGAAATAGGCTAATATTAATATGATTTCAGGGGTTTCACACGGGTGAAACCGCGGGATAAAAGCTAGCAGTGCATATAGTGAAGTTCTAAGAGGATCTTTAGATAAGCAACCAGTAGGTATCAATCTAACGTCAAATATATGGATGGTAAACTTCTTGTTTCTCTTTGATATGCTTTGATGTATTCACGTTTCGTACTTCAAATAGAGCTGGTAAATATTAAAACTTCTTCTGGTTTGAGCAGCAGCTAGTTCCTTCAAGATTTTGTATGCTTACCACCTCCGGCCACATCATCACTAACCATACTGATATTGTGGTCAAATACAGGCTTATGTTTGACATCTAATATATAAAATTCTCGTGTCACAGTGTTTGTCTGCAAATTCCACCGAAACGACTGGACCGATTCTTATGAAATTTTATATGTATATATTTGGTAGGTGTGAGAATCGGTCGTAGGCTATTTTTTATACTACTACGCGGGTGAAACCCCGGGGGACAGCTAGTATATGTATAGAAATATATAAAAGTTACTTCAAAATATTTGATAATCGCTGAAAATAATTTTCAAATTTACGATTCAGTATTATTAGTAAAAGACTATTATTAGATTATTATTCAAAAATCAGAAGCATATTTTGAATTTTCTAACCTCCCTTTATTTGTAGTACATATTTACAATCAATGTATAAAAAATACAAACTATGATATATAGAAAACATCCTCAAAGCCCTCGCTGGTGTCGACAGGCAAGGTTCCCAACAGGCTGGCAGCGTTCCCTTTTTGGATGGCCAAGCTTATGCGTTGGCGGAAAAAACTCCCAGCCCGTCGGACTCTCGAAGCCTCGATGAGCTTGGATGATAAAATCCGAGCAAATCGGCGAGCCTCGAACCCCCATGGACCCAACTTGTAGTTATTATTTAATTGTAACATATTTTTTATACGTATAATTCAGAATAAATTCTATAATAAATAAGGAAGAATCTACAATAATTTTGCTCTTAAATAACAAGAAACGAGGAAAAGTAACAATAAACAATCTGGATAGGTACTTTAGGTTAAAATTTGAATTATAAAATCATCCTACGACATATTTATTTAAGCAATATTAGGTACTTATCAATATTTTAGAAACTCTACTATTAAAATAGAATAATTTGAAATCAAAACTCTACCACAAAGGTTAACATTACACTCACTTACTTCAAGAAATTCCTTCACAAGACATCGCTACACTTTCATAAATTTAAAATGGCGTCGAATGAAAATCTCCACGTAAATATCAAATCAGATATATCCCTGCATAAAACAGCATTTATATCCCTTGTAATATATTCCAAACAAAGGGAATACAACGATGAGCGAACATGAACTTCAGCCATGCTGTCGCATTGGATATTTGCTTAACAAAATGTGTTACCAATATGCAGTATACTGCCAGAGCAAGGCTTGACGGCACCCATAAAATGGAATATACTCGAATATATACGACGGAGTACCTCGGAATATCCGAAGGGGTTTATCCGTACGGTTCGAACCCACGGCCCGCTTATTCTAGACAATGTGGCGACGGATTCGGGTAAGATTTTATTGTATAAGCGATAGCGAGTAAGAGAGCTATGGTAATGGTTAAGATAGACGATAAGTAGAAATAAAAAAATAGAAGATATATGCAAGCGATTTTGTGACGTCGGTACTTCAGTTTATATTTACAAAGTACTTGAATCTGCTTGACTTATATAAATTATTTTACTGTAAAATTTATATTACAATGAAATTAATTTTAAAATCACTTTTATTTATTACACTTTTGCAGCGTAGTGTCCAGCAGTATCCAATATTTATTTATTACATAAGCTTTTACCATAACTAAAAAGGTACATTAAAAACTTCCCGCCATCGCCAATCAACACGTCTATACCTATTATTCAAATCAACATCGACGCAACATATGTTTGGCGTGACAATGCATTATGGCTATTGCACTGTACGTCTGCCAAAATTTTATATAATCCATCCATACATTAATACCAATGCGTTGGGTGTACGAATAAACCGATAGTTAATAATAAATTTATACGTATAGTATGTTTACTGATATTATAAATCCGAATGTGAGTTTGTTTGTTTATTACCGTTTCACACTTTAACCACTGAACCGATCGCGATGAAATAGGCTACATTTTTTCTCGGAAACGCGGGAGAAACCGCGGGAGATAGCTAACTAGCAGCTACTAAATAAAAAAATACGTGTGGCACTCGGGGACTGCCGCGGTAAAACTATTGCATAGCATTTTTTATCAACTTATGCAATTATATTTTTTTTTTAACTTTTTTTTTTCTTTGATATTAATAGATACCTATACACCTATATACTTTCTCACAAACAGCATACACCACATACATACACGTTAAGCGAGTGTGTGTGGGAGGTGTTAGGTTTTTACGTTTCGAAATTTCTTGATTCGGTCGCCGCGCTCAAAGCCCGAAGCCCACGATAAAAGCTATACAATAGCTTAAAAATCCTATTTAGAACATTGTCATTTCGCTATCGCTATACTTAAAACCTCTAATATCCTATTTGTAAGCACATCAGATCATCGATTTTCTCAATCTTAAATTATCATACTATGGATGTTACTTCACAAAACAAATGCGTAGATATTATTCCCCATTATTCGAGCCCGGACACTTGTATCCAGCAATCCCGTGTCCGGATAATATCTGTGTTCAATGGGACATTCATATTCATGAAGTCGTCGGTTTGGTTCCGGGGCCAACATTGCCGATGGTCCATGCATACTGGAGCACGTCTTGGATATAGAGTAATAGCTTTTATAGCATTACAATTGCTGTTTGTGATGACGAAATATGTAGATAGTAATACAGTTATTTCGATTGACTGCCGCCTTTGTCGATCACCTGGTTGTTAGGGTGTACCTACTGCTGACAATTCTTGGCATATTTAGAGGTTTATCATACGTTATCTACTGACTAGAGACCAAAATGGGTCTTAAAGCGATATACTGAAATAACCCTGTCCCGTAATAAACTAACGGGCGACTATTTTGGAAGAGTAACAAATAAGTTCCCATTTATATTAGATCTTAGAATGTATTTTAATATTTTCAAGTTATTTGGATGGGTAAAATTGGAGAAAAAAATATTTTCAATTTTAAAAAGGCACATTCTCGATTTTTTCTAACGTTATCATAGAAAGTTTTAAATTATTAAAAAAAAACAGTTCCCTGGCATAAGTTCTGTAGTTTAACATGTATTTTTTACAAATCGTTTACGTTAAAGAATACAGAGAAATACTTAATTTAGAATCATCATTTTGCGTATATCGTAGCCTTAAGTCAGAAGATTGACAAACAGGCAGATGGTCCACGTGATGGTAAATTACCACAGTCGCGCGCTAAGGACATTAGCATGTGTTGCCTACCTTTACAAAGCATAGAAAACAACTGACTCTCAAGTGCCAGTTGTACTTGAACATACGGGTATGTGTTGTTT
The DNA here is from genome assembly GCA_951216915.1 of Tetheella fluctuosa. Classification (NCBI taxonomy): domain Eukaryota; kingdom Metazoa; phylum Arthropoda; class Insecta; order Lepidoptera; family Drepanidae; genus Tetheella; species Tetheella fluctuosa. Next base: position 9,576,602 of record OX578229.1, on the reverse strand, counting down.
AATAATAACATCGAACGAAAATATTTATGTTGTTTCGTTTCAAAAATATTAACAAATCATATGCATAGATATTACTACGCCGTATCATTTGCAAAGGCTCTTTCACTTTGTTAAGTAGCAGTTCTATGGTATTCATCAATTCGATTAAAATTCTATCTTACCCATAGACAAATCTTCTTTACTATAATTCCAAAATTGTTGTGCTATCAGACGAGAAATTAACTCAATGTTACGAAACAAACCAAGTAAGTCACTAAGTTTGTATGACATAATAGTGTAGCGCAAATTATGTCAAAACGTCTTGAATATGTTAAGCACTAAAGTTAAGTCTGGATGAAGTTTCAAGTAATGCATAGCGAAGGAGTAACTTGGACACATAAAATATGCACAGCTACGCTTTGAAGTTAGGCACAATTGCTATGGAAAGTTATAATTGGTCAAATAGGATGGGACATTTCGATTATAGATTATTAGTAATGTATTGATTAACAATTCCGCCTACTTTTTAGGTTTTAGTCCTAAAATGGATGGAGGCCGCCCAAGACCGCTCCTATGGAAGATCCTTAGGGGAAGCCTATGTCCAGCAGTGGATTTCTTGCGGCTGAGATGGTGATGATGATGATGAAGTCCTATGATTAAGTAGCAAACATTATATACAAAAATATTTGCATTTTATATTATTAGTAGGTATTAGATGTAGTATTAGTAAATTATTACCTAAAGATCATCAACTGCTTACTCCAAGTCAAGATAGATAGATATTTATATATATATTGACAGATATGTAGATCGATAGGTAGATAGATAGCCGTATATTTTTCCAAGCCGTTTTCAACAATTAAAATAAAGGTTGCTGACAAACCTTGCGGAACTCTAATAACAAAAACTTTTTAAAAAATTCAACAAGTCCAAAATAACTCTGAAGTGATATATTGAAATTTGTCTCTCCCCTCGTGGGGACCAGGGCCGTAGTTTAACAAGAGATCAGAAATGCTCGGCCAATCTTCTCAGGGGACACACCGACGGCTACACGTCATACTTTCACACAGTTTACTCTAAGTTAAGTTTGGTGTACAATATCTAGTTGTGACTTTAAGTCACATCAGTCAGTTTTCTCGCAATCCCAAATTTTACAACTTTAGAGCTTGAATAACCATAATGGATAGGCATCCATTACTATTATAACGTAGTCACGTTATAAAGTGTAAGGAACAACATTTCAAATTTCTAAACCCTGCGGTTTAAGTTGTGCGTCAATACGTCAGTCAGACAGTCAGTTTATTTTTAGTCTTGGTATAGGTTGGTTAAAAAAAAAAATGTTTATATCACTTTCAGATACTTAATGATAAAAACTGCCATATACAATATAGTAGGTATACAGACGTAAAAAAGAGCTATCTGAATTACCACGTTTGAATGGTCGACTTAAAAACATTCATATTATGGTATATGAAACCCAAACCCTACAGTGTAACCCAAACCTAAAATATATCCACTGAGACGAGAATGGCCAATCTTCCTCGAGAGTTCTGTTGACCTTTTTTATCAATTTCCCCGCAGTGTGTCTTAGGTTTTACTTGTCAGTATAAGTTTTGCTCATCTTTCAGATAAATTGTGTTTGTGCGACCTTTGAGTGAGCTATTTCCGCGGAAAATAATTATTTAGGAAACCGTCACTGAGCTGATGAAAAAATGTTTTCTTTTTGACCTTAGAGTTGTGTAACAATGATGTTATCGATGATTTATTTCAGGTGAGCAATTTTTTATTAAATTTTTCTCGTGACTTGGTTTTCCATGGCAATTTCCTGATTTCTAAATATTTATTATATATTTTTAAGTATTTTCATTCCTTTTACCCTCATTTATGAACATGAAACATAACCTTGTTAACCCAAATTCAATCATCAAAAATGCTTACTCCATATATCAATTCTTATATTTCGGAATTAAGTTAAAAAAGAGAAGATTATTTTATTTCTATTCACTTATTCATAAGAATTATCGATGTTAATTTAAATGAAATAAAATAAAATAATTTATTATTCAAATAGGCCTTTACAGGCACTTATGAATAGTCAGAGTCTAACGCACGGTTCGGAAGGTTGCTTTTGCTGAGAAGAGCCGGCAAGAAACTCAGCAATTACTCTTTTCAAAACAAACATAGATTTATTACATACATTTTATATAATGCAAGAGCAAGCGCTACAACCAAGGATTGTCGTCATATAAATATTCATTAATGTTATAGTATGCCTTCTGAACTAAAATGGACTTAACACGTTCCTTAAATGTATGTACTAATGGCAAATTTAAAAGTGAACTATCGATATTTAAATTTGTCAATTGCAACAACACTTCGTCACACTTGGTGCTCTTGAGGCCCGTCAGAGATTGATTGAGCGATACAAAACTTTAGAAATTTCGCTGAAAAACAAACTGATGACTGTTTTCCTGTATTTTTAATAAAACGATGGTATTAAAAACAACCAAATTTCCTCAAAATTGTTTCTAAAGGGAAATTAGATTTGGAGTTTGTTGAACTACATATTTTGTTGTGACATTTGCTTCACATAAACAGAAATTAATTAAACAAAAATTCTATAGCGAGATGCTATAGAATCTCAAAACTGCCAAAACTGCACCATACAAAAATTAATAATAGGAAAGCATGGTGAATCTACTCCGGCAGCTTCACTTAAAAACCAGTTCCATTATAGACTCTTTGTGTATATAGATAAGAATTTAGATAAAAACATTTACATTCAATCCTGGGAAAATATTAGATACCTTGGGAACGCGAATAAAACCGGGAGGCGTATCAATAAATTTGGAACCTCAAACACCAATGTTCAAAGGGCACTAGCTACCTACTAAAAGTTTCAAAGAGCGCGTCTACACCATTTATAACATCAATGTGCGACTTACACCAGGTGCAGACTTTTATTGAGATGAATAGCTGAGCCGCCACCTAGGTATTGGTGTGGCGCTCACTTAACTTTAGTGGTTTATTTATAGAGATCCGTAGGTTTAGAACCCTTATTGTAACCACTTTTTATATCGTTTTGCTGTGACTGAGCGGTAATATGATGTTAATTAGAATTTAATTAATGATTAAGGTATCTCTATCTTTGTTTTTTGTATCGCTATAGAATGGGATAGATTTAGATAATTATTATACTCGAGTTACATTTTTAGGTAGGGTTATAATCTCACGCATGAGACGTAAGTTAAGATAAGAGGTAAATAAAGCAATTGCCCTTATCGTTTGTTTTTGACAAATTGAGATAAAAATAGTTTCTAACGAGAAAACGAGTCGACATAATTTTTTTCGTGGCGTACCTACATGTTAGCTGAAAATGGATTTTTTCTACGATTAAAAAGAAAGACCGATAAGCCTCACATTATAAATTCCAATATTTAGAACATATAGCTAAATAAGCATGAAACTGAGTACAATTTAACATAACCGGTTGTATAAGAGTGTTAATTCTTTATTAATATCTATGATAAAGTATTAAACCACGTACCGCTGCGGAACCTGGTGTCACGTGTTAATCTTGAGTAGGTAATTTAAACTAAATTTCATTATGGCGTGTACGTACAGATTAAACGTACGTTAGCGGGCATAATATGGTAAGAAAAAAAGCGGACGATCGAGTTTGGACGTTACAGCGAAAGCATACGAATGTCTTTGCCATCAATAGGGAAGGCGGACTAGAGATATCAACGGTTCTTAAGACCAAACGTTCGTCTGCTCTCGTACGCTTAATCTAGACACGCCATTAGATTAAATATGAATGCAAATGTTTGTGTAGATGTTTGTTAATCAATGACGCCGTAATGACCGAATGGATATGAATGAAAGGCGAAAACTATGATTCAAACTATAATAATATAATAGTAGCCTTTATTTTAACAATCTCACATAACATGAATATAAAAGTAGGTAATTAAATATAAATTTAATTGATTCAAACTAAGTGTATCCCAAATAATATTACAATACAATTACGATTAAGGAATTGTATCGAATTTAATTTAAATTCATTGAATCAGTCTAGCATTAGATATTGATGAAGAAGAGTAGTAATATTTTGGTACTTGTTGAAAAGATGGGATCAAACTAATTTTGTCAGTCTTCATGACTACTCAATTTTACTTAAATAATATAGAAATAGGTTTTCATCATTGTCCTAAGATAAGCCCTAAGATGTCTACTGCTGAGCAAACGGCCCCAATAGATTTTCACGAAAAACGTCCCTGGGCAGCTTGCATCTAGCGACTTCTAGCAAATTTGACCAGGTCAGTCGCTGGTCAAAAAATGGAAAAAAAAAGTAGATATAAAAAACTTGTTCACTAGTCCATACTCCTCTGTTTGATTTCATCGAAAAATACTTATCAATAACAATATATTCATATAAGTTGCATAATCTTCCGTACAAAAATCTACTGAACAACAGTGCCATGGGGCGGATCGCTTCGATTTCACATACAATTTAGCAAAGATCAAGGGTACAATCTGTGTACGGTCAGGGCGCGAACTGCGGTGATAAATCCCGGGGCTCACGAGCGATTGCCTCCAGAGGCCTTACATCCGCAGCCGGATGGAAAAGGCGCGCGGGGCCTTCGTGGAAACGAGGCGCTTCCATATATTTGGTAAAGCTGATCTTGTTATTTGTTATTTTATTATCTTGTTATTTTAATTTTATTAATGACGGTTGACGTGATTGGTCCCAATCAGGAAAAACATTTGCTTGAATTTATGATCATGTGTCTGTTTGTCTTGAGTCTGGGCAAGTATATATTTAGAAAAAGAATGTGTATGTATTATGTTTATTTAATAGCGATGATACCTCAGTGGTAGTGACAACGGACGCCGCGGCGAAAATTGTGGGATCGAATCCTACAATGAGCTTGAGCTTTCGGTGAAGGAATACATCGTGAGGAAACCAAAGGACAGTGGTTGGGTACTTTGTAGTACCCGCCTGGCTGGCTACCACCCTCAACTTGAAAATCTGTCGCCAAATACCTATTGGTGTGTTACAGCATCTGCACTTGAGAGCCAGTACCTACTAGGTTTTGTTTTATCACTTGCCATAGTGAGATTGTGGATAGCCTACACAAAGTAAAAAAAAAAAACTGTTATCTGGTTTTCATAGTACAAACTCTACTTTAGTTAAGTACATATAAAAATATATATAATTTCAGGATCTATCAAAATAACTAACCTATTTGTATCTACCTATCCAACACGCATGTAACTAAATATAATTCTCGCACGATGTTACACGAGTGGAGCCAAATTGCCGACACTACCCATCTGTGTACATCCCAGATAAGGGAATGATTAACGGGAACGGGTTAGGATATTTACAGACTGAGCGATGGAAATGCTGCGTTTCTAACGCTAATAGTTTGATATGGAAGAAGATATAGCAAAGAGAAGAATATATATTATTTATCAATCCAGACTGCTCGTTGTTAATATGATGTTGGAATTTTCTTTTTTTAAAGAAGCTGGCTCTCAAGGTGTGTTCCAGCTATTGCACTTGAGAGCCAGTTCACTTCCGAACTTTGTTTGCTTACACGTTCCACCATATCTGTACTTAACATAGTGATATTGTCGTCAACTACATGTCCATCCATATAAAAAAAAAACCTGGATTAAAATAATAAATACCTATTTGAGGTAAATTGATTTGTACGAAATAGATATTATTTCAACTTATATCTATACCAATATTATAAAGCTGAAGAGTATGTTTGTTTATTTGTTTGTTTGAATGCGCTAATCTCAGAAAACACTGGTTCGATTTGAAAAATTCTTTCAGTGTTGGATATCCCATTTATCGAGGAAGGCTATTTTTTATCCCGGGAAAACACAAGATCTCTTGGGAACGCGGGTGAAACCGCGGGGTGAAAGCTAGTATTATATAAACTTCAATCTATTGCAGTATAAATATATCATTCATTTTGGTTTAATATTTAACTAGCTGTCCGCCACGCGGTTTCACCCGCGTACCCCTTTTTTTACCCCTTTAGGGGTTGAATTTCGAAAAATTCTTTCTTACTTCTCGTCTTCGTTTTAAAAACAACACATTATTTCTCTCCGCTCCCGTACCCCAGTGACGCCTACATCGCATAGCTAGCCGAGCAGGGTGAGCGGCGACCACGCGACTTTTTTCTAATACTTAAATTTTTAAATTCGTGATATCTTTCGATTGGAATGTCCGAATTGAATAATTCAAAAAGTTATACAAAGGTATTGAAGCAGCCTTGAATATGGAGTAATTTATTTTGATAAGAATTAATACCAAGGGACAAATAAAGAGCCTTTTCTAGCGCCGGCATTTCAATTAAATTTTTTAAATTAAAAAAAACACTTTGTGCAGTTTTTACAATCTTTGAGATAAATGATGCTGGCAGATATTTTAATTGAATCTAAGTGTCTGTATGTATGTGTGGATGGTAAAAGTTCGTTTCCGCAGTATCCCAGAAGGCAATTGCAAACACCACCTACCTCTATTGACTTCCAGGGCTGTAGAACAGGCTTAGGCAGCACGGCAATGAAACAACTCCACAAACACAATATATAATAGTTCAGAACGTCTAAGTTGAGGATATGACACGGTCACAATTGAGAGGAGATGCAAACGACCTTCCTTCTCAACGCACAAGAGCTACCTAGTGTCGTAGCGGCTCTCAAGCCGCATCCACCGTCGAATCAAGGTTTGGCAGTGAATTACAAACTACCCTCCATTCAACAGCAGAAATCGAACACACTTATTGTGACTTAACTATAATAGACATGGTGTCACGACATTTTTTGTAGATAATGATGTGTTCTGCAAAGTCGTAGTACATTATTTTATTCTATCGTCAATAGTTTTCGCAACGCACGCGATGTAAGAAATTTTTAGGTAAATTTTTTAACACCTTGGGTTACATTGTTGGAGTTTTAGTAAGGATTCCTATTTTTTTTTTTAATATAATATACCCTATGTTCATCAGGGATTGTGTAGCTTCCCAATGGTGAAATAATTTTAGAAATCGGTCCATTAATTTCGGAGCCTATTCAATGCAAACAAACAAACAATCAAATCTTTCCTCTTTATAATATTAGTATCTTTCTGACATCACGGCGCGAGGACCGGTCTTTTTTAAAGGCGTGCGTGGGGATACAGATCCAACACGTAGAGGCCCCTTTAAGATATGTTAATGTGTTGGGATGTGTACACCTAGCGATACTATCTCTGTCTGCAATATACATTAGTATTATTATTAGTATACATATAAGTATGTATGTAATGTTCCCAATTTAATTGTATGTTATCTTTCTTTACTTTTATTCCAAGGTCCTGCCCGCGAGACGCGCTGTCCGCCCGAGGTAAATCATACTGCAACGAAGATATACGTAATATCGTAATACGACGGAATATTATTTATGAATACTTGTGAATACATGTATATGCCTCAAAAGGACCGTACTTCGTTAAGTAGGACCATATATAACTGTTCCTAGGAAGACTTAATGTGGGAGCTCAGCCAAAAAAAACTAGGTAAGTTTATTTTTTTTCGGAATAAAGATATTTTCATTTTCATTTCAGTCATAATATTTCTTGTCAGATTCTTTTTTATTTTTTTAAATAATATCGTAATATACCTATACATACATGCTATTATATGATCCATCTATGTTTCATCCAAATCCCTTCAGATCGAATTTACAATGTCAGATAATTAAGAATGGCGGAATTTTTCAAAATTCAACCCCTCAGGTGGTAAAATAGGGGATTGCGGAAAACCAGCCTAATAGATCCATATTATATAGAGAATCATGTGCCATTTTAAACAAATAACAAGATGGGACACTACCGATAACTACGCCTTCTAAAGGTGCGCATTTACTTCTAAGGTTAATGAGTTCAAAGCCAGCATTGAAATGGTATTTGAAATGTTAGGTAACGATTAATTAATATTCGACCGAGTCGGAGGTTGAAAATCTAATTTGATTTGATTGTCTCTGAAATTTTAGGCGATGATAGCTCAGTGATAATAGACGCGGCAATAGTCGTGTGTTGAATCCTTTTATGAGATTGAACTTTCGGTGAAGGAAAACATCGTGAGGAAACCATAGCATGGTGGTTGGGTACTTTGTAGTACCCGCCTAGTTGGCTACAACCCTCATGTTGAAAATCATCACCAATTCTTATTTTCAATTGAAAGCCAGTCTAGGCTTTATCATTGGCAACACATTGGCGATCTTACTGGTTTTACTAATGTCCATAGGTTTCAGTACGTACCACGTACCATCGGAGACGTAAGTTCTGTGAAGTTCTACTGGTTATTCTAACTCCGCTCTCTCCACTTCGATAGACTGACTTAAACTGCATAATAAATATTAGAATAATTAATGAGACTTAATTCTCACATATATTGTCAATACAAATGCTTTAGTTGGCTTTGATATTTGTCAATCAATCAATACTCGACTGAACGAAAATGAATGAAATCTGGCGCATAAGTACAATACTCATCGCAATTAGATACATACAACCCAAGAATAATCTTTATTGTTTGGAACTTAGGTGAAACCGCTAGACAGAAACTAGTATAACAGACTTTAACGAATGTACTATTAAAAAGGTGTAGATAGGTCATAATCGCTCAGCAAGTGGCACGCTAAAATGTGGCTAATGATCCAGACTTGACCTCATTGTCGCGTTGCCGGCGGTATGCACTTCTCGTACCGAATTATATAGTTATTTATGTGTGCCGTTTTTGAAGATGGAATGTATGTAGGTAACCTATCTACACCATTTTACTTATAATATCATTAAATTCAACTATTAATTTATACTGAACCTGTGTAATTGCAAATTTCATTCCTACCCTTTCGCTTTATGAAAGCCAATAAAACTACGCATCCTTTTTCGCAAAGAGCCATAAGTGTTCCATGACACAGTGTACTCGAGTACAAGTACTCTTAACTCGAGTACGTCTGCTCGCTGAGGACACGAGTGTTGTAATGTTTTATTTATTGTAGTTTGCACTACTTTTTTTTGTACAACGCGATATTGGGGAATATACAAGTCTTTGAGAGGATTTCTTAAGCGTTTTTAGTCTACATAGACTATTTTTTGTGAAGCAGACATTTGATTTTTTTTAAGTTAAAATCTGAAAAGTAGGACGGTCCATCTGATTGTAAGTAGCTACCGTCGCATGCCAATGTGTTACTGACTTTGAAGAGTCATATTATGCGTTTTTTTTTTAAATCCTATGTTGTAGTGCTCTATGGATACGTATACTCATTCCTCATCTAAAGGCTGCGTTTCCACCAAAGCTGACCGAAGTAGGTAAGCGGAAATATCCACCAATAGCATAATTTAATTTCGAGTTCCTTTCCCGAACGTGTGAGAACCTAACCTGCACATAATAAGGCATGAAGCTGCTGGAGATGTTAGATGTGTGAAGACCCTATTAACCCCAGATCAAATCTCTGTACTAATGATATGTTCAGCTATAGAATCATCATCATCAGCCCGAGAATGTCCACTGCTGAACATAGGCCTCCAACACTGATTTCCACAATGAGCAATATTGGTCATCCAGCAACTCTGATCAGTCCACCTGGTGAGAGATCGTCCCGCTCGCCGCCTTACTATACGGCACTTAAGAACCTTTCTTCCCCATTGGTTATCGGCTCTACAAGCGATGTGGCCTGCCCATTACCATTTTAGCTCGATGACTCTACGTGCTATATCCGTCCCTTTTGTTCTTCTACAAAGTCCTCGTTTCAGATTTACCGCGTAGAGAAATTTCAAGCATAGCTCGTTCCATAGCTTGCTGAGTGACTCTCAGTTTATTTAACCATTCATGAAATAGTAAGTATAAGGCACTCAAAAGCACTGTAGGTACTTTATTTATTAGGACATTGTAGTATACAGCATGTGTAATTTATCGCACATACATCAATGTAGGTACCACATAGTTTCAAAGTAAGTAAATATTTGATATCAAACATTTATCATATTTCAGTTTGATTAAATTTTGATGACAGCGTTTTGATATAGAATATTAATTTCAAACTGTTTATTTTAAAGTAAGTTGAGATGTATGTTATTCCAAGTAATAGTAGTTCTACTTTAAAATTAATACAATAAAAAGTAATTAATTAATGTTATAATAATAATTAGATAGACATCAATTTAGCATTTATCTAATCTATAATATCTATTTGTGTGTTGTGGATAAAATAAAATACAAAATGATGAATGACCTAGTAAATAAGTTCATAAATAAATGGCAAAATCACACAGCTCCCACAAACAGCACCCGTTCACAAGTATGACGCATGTGGCAGCCATCGCTCTCTTCGCACATATTTCAGGGTCAGACGTCTGTATTTAAAATAAGGGGAATTTCAGCCAAGTCTATATACAGTCAGCGTCAAAAGTAGATTGGCACTTTATTACCCTTTCATAATAATCTATTGACATTCTCTAGTAGAGTATGAAAATTATGAATTGTGTAATGTGACACAGTACTAAAGTGCCAATCTACTTTTGATGCTGACTCTACTACCTACACGATACTAGTACTAGTGTACTTGTACTAGTGTAGATTGACATAACATTATTTACAAACGGCCTCTGATGTACATACTTATATTTGATAGCGAAACGACCCACGACCCAACTGTCAATCTGTCAATTTGATGTTTAGTGTAAAGCCTGTACAGAATCTGTATGAAATTTAAGCAGTCAGAGATACTTCAATCATGTTTCAATATACCAAAAGAAACGTTGTTCAAATTAAAATAACATAGATATTTACGATATTATACAGCAAACAATTTGGAAAACCTAAGTAAATTGTCTACAAAGGCTTTAAAAATACCAGAAATTTTCTAGTGACAAGACTATTACGGGATACAAAAGGCTTACATTATTTCTTTGGGAGTTTACTAAGTGTTCACAAAGAAGCTCATTAAAACCGCTAGTTAGTTTTGTGAAACTCGCGAGAGATTGGAATAAATTAGGTGAATTAATTTTAGGGTAGGTACTGATTGCAAAACAGAAACCACTTTTGTGTGGCATCTTACTGAGTTATTAAAGATTAGAGAGAATATTGAATGTGCTCCACATCAATTTTGGACACGGGCTTATTGTCTTCGGCTTCAAAACAATTTCTATAACTATTCAACTGTAAATTAAATTATATATAAAAAACCCAAACCATTCCAGAATCCGACCATCCGCCATTTGTCAATTTAAATAGTATTCCATTATGAACATTATAGTCAAACTAGCTTCCCCGCGCGGTTTTTCTCCCGCTCCCGAACGATTTAATATTTTCCGGGATAATAAGTAGATTATAGTCTATCTGTGTATTTAATTCAATCCAAATCTGTTATGCCATTAGGGCGTAATTGTGTAACAAAGATACACAAAAATAATAATATTGATTACTGACTCTCCTCGGTGGTTTAACCGCGTTTCTGAGATAAAAAGTAGCCTAAATATGTTCCTTTCATGCATGCCAAATTTCATTACAATTCATTGTGCCGTAGGGGCGTCAAGATATAACAAACAAACTCACTTTCGCATTCATAATATTAGTAGGTATGATAACAAGTATGATTCTTTCCTATGTACAGGCCTGTTTTTGACCACAATTTCACCATGATAAATGATGATGATGTGGCCTAAGGTAGTAAGCACACAAAGCCATGAAGGAATTGGCTATCAAGTGCAACTACCAGAATATACCGGGTTTTTTTTGGGACCCAACCACCGTGCTATGGTTTCCTCACGATGTTTAATTTCAACGAAAGCTCAAGCTCATCCGATATACTTGAGCTATATACATATCTATTATTGGAACAAGTGACGATTAAAAATATCTGTAATGAGTTCATTTAATAAAGAAACTTTTGAATTTGAATCGCCATGAATTTTATGATCTTAAGCTCAACACATCCCAATTTAACCATCCCTTTATACTTGTATTGGTGAAACATTTAATTAAATTAAATACAATTTTAAATTAATCCTTCGATGGTAACGTAGAACAATTAATATGTAAGACAAGCTTAACTACTCCCTAATTGACTTCTGACTCTTACATGCCGCTTAACAACTTTGTTATCACTCAAAGGATTTATTCAAGTTAAAGTTAGTTACCTAACATTAATGAAATAACGTGTAATTTAATTACATATAACAAGTAACAAAGGGCTGGGTTACAATTATTATGCACAGTTGCCTTTCATTGAATTCTGCTGTTAAAAGTTATTAAATTTGAATTTATATTACGATTTTATTTTCACCAATCATAAATATATAATTTTGACCACAATTGTACCTGTAACTCGGCTCAGCAAAGTGAGGGACTCATTTAAGGGGCAATGTATACGTTTCTATAACAAAGTACCCAAGGAAATTCAAGAACTATCTGTGTATAGATTTAAAAAATTAGTTAAACAAAAGTTATGTAAGAAAGGGTACTATAAAGTTTCTGATTTTATAGAAGACAAGAATGCATTTAAATGAAATGTTCGCTACACAAACTATTTCATTAAAATTTTATAAACTTTGTTATTAGTAATTAATTTTTTACATAAATAAAAAAGAACAAAGATCTATAAAAAATGTCCCTTGCTGAGTTTCTTGCCGGAGTCTTCTCAGTCCAAGTGTATTCCGAACCGGTGGTAGAATCATTTGTAACGTTCATAAGTGCCTTATTAGGGCCTAAAATGAATAAATGATTTTTGAATTTGAATTTGAATTTGTACTATATGGTTATTAGTGATGATGTGGCTAATTGTGGTACATAAAACCAAGGGAATTGGTTCTTAAATTACTGCTGTAAGTTTTCCAGATAGGCCAAACCACCGAGCTATGGTTGCCGAATTATGTTTTACTTCACAAATATCACAAGCTTTTTTTAGGGTACCTTTGCTATAGCATTTTTCAAAAATTACCTCTGACTAGTGACAATCTAAGAAAAGGAGAGGCAATATTTGATTTCCACCAAGAACAATCTAAAATGTCCATTAGTACCTAAACATAAAACATTTCTATGCCAGATAGTTCAAACAAACTCCCAATAGTAGTTTATTTATGTTTACCATCATAAAGACTCCAAAAAAAAAACTAGATAAATATCATACCAGACATATTCTCCTTTTTACGATCCATTTTCCCGGCGCCAAAGGGAATTAGTATTCTTTTCGCGAAAGGCCTCTATCCGTAACGTTTGTCCCAATATAAATATAAACAAATACAGATGATTTTTCTTATTATATATATAGATTTATTATATAAATCTAAAGGATAAGCAAGACTAGACCTAGATCTTTTTCTTTAGATATCCAAGAATTTTACTTCATTTATAAATGCGGACGGTAAAGGAGTGGAATTTACTCCCGGCGTCTGTGCTTCCTGACTCCTACAATCTAGAGACTTTCAAGGCCAGAGTGAATAGGTTTTGTCCGGGCAAGTGTGCTCCATTTTAGAATTTGTCTTTGTCTTTATGGACGGATCAGTCACCAAATCCAAGCTCATCGAATAAAAAATATATATAATTCTATCAACTACTGAACATACGATTCTTCAATTACTTTCATAGCTAACAAACAGTCGCGCGGGTGAGAAAGAGATAGCAAATTGCCTTGCTGGTCGGGTAGTTGATGGGTGCTGTTTAATTTTTTTTTTTTCACAATATTATTAATGACGTTATAATCATGATGATATAATAGTAATAATATTTATGTTATGTCCATGAATCCTCCATCGAATGGTCCATCGAATGGTAACCAAAATCAACGTAGGTTTTTCCATGGCATGTGGACATAACATACGTATACTTAATCATGTTTTTCATCGTATTGCATCATACGTTCTTATTCTTTTTTTCTGTTAAATATCCCTTATAGCTCATCACACCCCTCCAGTATCACAAATCTATCTCATTTAATATTTATGCTTATAATTAGTACAAAACCCGTTGGCTTGCGAATGGATCGCAAGACCCAAAAGTAGAAAATATAATTCCTGTAATCCGGAGTCAAGGTTATTAACCTTAATATATGAAAACATATGAGATTAAGAGATGTGAATCATTCAAATGTTATTGCAAACGATAATCCCTATCATGTCATTACATCGGATGGATGTTGCATGTTCCTTTTGTATCGGGCTTGCATTAATAATACAAACGATTATGATCGTTACTCAAAGTTGATTGGGTTGCTTTTACCCAATCAACTATTATTTCCCAATTAGTTCCATATTTTATTCTACATAATTGCAATTTTAGTTTTAGTAGTAACAGTTATATATAAGTTCCTAATAAATGAAGTACGGTCCTTTTGAGGGATGATAGTATAGGTCATAAGTATTCCGAAAATGATAAAATAAAAATAATATCTTATATTAAATTTTATTTTATATAAGATAAAATAAAATAAAATTTTGATAAAATAAAAAAAAATTCGGTCGTAATTTTAATGAAAAAAAATCCTGAAATTGTACTATATCACTACTAAGCATTAATTAAAACCATTAACAGCATAGTCAGTGGTAAAATTATTTATTAAAAAATTAAAAAAAATACATTTAGGACCGTACTTCATTTATTAGGACCTTATATATAAAAAACAAAAAATTAAGATTTGTTATATAAAATACAGGAAATTAGATTTGTTTTTTTGTAATTATACAAAATTATTTATGAAAATCTGGCTGTTGAACTTGAGAGCCAGCTCCCACACCATCACCATGGTGAAATTTTAGTCAGAACATAAGCCTATCCATACATAAATAAAATGTATATACATGCGTTAAGCGTGTCACACACGGTGCAGATACTATAATATTTTATCTTAAGATCAAGAGACAGTGCTGTAGTGAAAGAGAAGGAAAGTGATGAGATGCAGTTGCTTCTCTTTTCCTAGGATTAAATATTTTCGTATCCTCACATTTTTTGGTCACGTATGCCGCCGAGGGGAGGTGGCTATTGAGCGACTTGTGGTACAGGGAAAGGTTGAGGGTACCAGGCCACGAGGAAGATCGCCTATGACGTGGACTGTCCAGATAAAAGCGGCAGTAAATGGCTCATCATCATTACATGAATGCACGAGGAAGACGGCCATCAGAGAAGAGTGGCGGCGTATTGTGAAGCATGCCACCTACACCTGAGGTGATGACCACGACCACTCTGTCAAGAGTGATACCGACAATGAAGAAAATCTGAGTAGTGTTTGGCTCGCTTAATACTTGAACAGGTGCTGCTATTGGTGGCTCTACTTGATCATTTTGTAGTTCTTCCCAATAACACGCAAATATTGCCAGTGATACTTGGTTTTGTAAAGGGTATTTGCTGAGTTCATTGTCGTCTCTTCTCAGTAAGGGGCCGTCTATTAATCACGTGATGTTTTTTTTTGCATTTTTTAACCCCGTCCTCCCCCTTGGTGATACGTGTTGAGGTTTAAAACTAACCCTTCCCCCCACCCAAAATCACGTGTATTTTTTAGTATACCTACAAAGAATCTTAAAATTTTTAGAATATTATCTTTAAATACAGGTATAAAGTATAATCTAATTTTATTCTAGAATATCATGTCAATGGAAAAATTATGAAATATTCCATTCACATATTATTACAACAAGCTCACTAAGTGACACATAGATAAGAAAATAGTTGCTCGCAGGCGCTATTTCCTGATACCTCCCTTTATCAAATTTATTACCTTGTCTAACAGTAATGCGAACACATTATGTGACGTAACAAATATGGCACATGTTATGACGTCACATAGTAATTTCCTTTGCTTGAATAAAAAAGGAATCTTTTTTGCTAAAAGAAAAAATACACCTTTATTACTGGTTAAGGCTAAAAGCGATGAATACTCATTCGTGTGATTATTCTGGAAACGGCCGAGAAGCCGAAGCCGTTCTTTTTTGACTGGACAAGAAGGTTTCTCTCTCTCTCTCTCTGGGTCTTCGCTCGCGCTCCTTACGAAGCGCGGAGAAGTGATTCAGAGCCCGGTTGGGCTCCCGACTAGGTATCGATACGCCACGTGCGACTACACGCGTGATCGGATCCGGCTCTTGATGTGTGCCTGAGCGACGTTTCGATCGGGCTCTTCATCTTCACGCCGCCACGTGATCCAGCCAGCCGGGTGAGACCTATGGGGGAGGCCCAGCTAGCGATCGACAACGGAGGCTTGGTTGACGCATTGTTCCTTACGGAGACATCGACTCGGGCGCTGCAGGTCTCTCTATCATTACACACGCGGGCTAAGTAGAACAGAAGCCTCTTTTACGACCTTCACGATAACTCCGCGCTGTCACTATGTTCTGTCTCTCTCACTAAGTAAGCAATAATAAGAGAAGGCCGCAATCTGAGAATGCATGGACTATATCTGAAAAAAAAATTGCTATTAGCCGCTGAATTCAAAGGTTGAAAGTGTATATTTTCGAATTTAAATAATAATGATACAAATGTAGATTACAATGGTGAGATTGTGGTAAAAAATATTTGGGGACTAAAATTTAAATGGTACCTATATTCGCATGTGGTTTAGTGGTTAACAAATTCAAAATTATTTGATGCACAAATAATCAGCACTAATTTCATTAATAAATTCATACACAAATTAATTGGAAACACCATAAAATCGTATCATTTAAAATCATACCGCAGCCGATTCTTGTTTGTACGCAAATACATAAATTGGGTAAATATTACTTGCAGTGAATCAATATCAGTGTCATTTTAATCAGTGCTCGTAAATTTGAATTTGGCAATTCATTTCTAGGCTTATCCACTTACCATGGTGATATTGTGGTCAAAGATAATACTATTTATATTTTTAAAAAGTATGTAGGTAATACCTATATTACTCAGTAAAAAAAAAACCTTACCGATATATCGGTATTGGACACTGATAGCCTATATCCGATACCAAGAGGTATATTCACATATCACAGATTTGTTTAAATAAGCACGAAACGGCGAGGGCTCGTCACGTCCGACATCGGATCAAATTCCGGTAACAATATCGTATCGGATAATGTCGTAACGCTCTATAGAAGTATTTGAAACATGTATTATACTTATTCATTTTTTGTTTTACATTATTATGAAATCCTATAAGTACCTACATTTGTTTTGGTTATTCTAGATTTAGTATGTCTTTTATACAATTTAATAAATTTTATAATTTAGTTTATACAGTTTTCAGGCTGGTTGACGTGGTTAGTAAGATACCCTGTCTATTGCGCCGAGGGTCGTGGGCTCGATTCCCACTCAGGACAAACATTTGTGTGCATGAATATGTCTGTTTGTCCTAAGTCTGGGACACAGTCCCTCTATTATACTATTATAGACAGTACTATTATTATTTTTTACTTTGTATAGGCTTGTGTTTGACCACAATCTCACTTTGGTAAGTGATGATGTGGCCGAAGGTGGTAAGCATACAAAGCCTAGAAGGAACTGGCTCTCAAGTGCAGCTGCCGGAACACACCATTTTCAACTTGAGGGTGGTAGCCAACCAGGCAGGTACTACAAAGTACCCTACCACCGACCGTGCTATGGTTTCCTCACGATGTTTTCCTTCACCGAAAGCTCAAGCTCAATGTAGGATTCGAACCCACGACCTATATATAGACAGTCTCTCTATTATAGTATGTAGGTATTTACAAAAGAAAATTAGTATATGTATTATATCAGTTATCTGGCTTCCATAGTACAAGCTCTGCTTAGTTTGGGCTCAGATGGCCGTGTGTGAGGAATAATGTCCCAGAATATTTTATTTTTATAAATAAAATAAAAAACTAACCATAATAATAAATCATGTCGTCAATCAATACAAATGTTCGTCTTAGATGGGAATCGAACCCATAACCTGTAGCTTGGCAGTCAAGGAATTTAACCTCCACGCCATCTGTCCTACAAATTACATTCATTACTATAAATAAAGCTAAATCGTTATCCAAAGAACAAAAGTCATTCCTTCAATAAAATCTCCAATACAACCCTTATAAAGCTATGCAAACCCAAACATTACCCAAGACATTAACACGAGGTCATTCGTACCCCACGCGGGGTGATTTATACCCCTGCCGATGTCGTCGTTAGAGGTAATCTCGCAGGTGGAATACCTCTAAGCCTGCAACGAAGAGATTTTGCATTAGGTACTGACGGTAAGCCGCGTCTTTCTCGGCGACGGTTTCAACTTATCTCGTTTGAGAATGTATCTTCAGGTTGTTTGTTTACGGAAGGTGATACAGTTATTTCGAAATATGTTTTTTTTATTTTTTTTTATTGGATCAACAAAGACAGTAAACACAATATATTATTACATAAAACATAGTAATAATAGGGTATTTGCCTGTATTCAAAATAAATTATCCAACACTAACCAATGTATAAAACATCTAAAAAAAAGGGGAAACCACGATTATTTTATTAAGTTTTTCCTAATTATGATTTTTAAAGACCAATCTAACCATAAAGAGTATGCTATATAATTATGACGTCACATGCTTGTATTTCATACAAAACTCCATATAAACCTATCGTTTTGACATTTCATAAAAATTTGCTGATTTGAATGTCAGTCAAATACCCTATTCTTGACCATTCAAAAAGACAATTTATACATATAATACTTTTCTTTTGTAAATAAATACATATATAGATAACTAGCGACCCGGCCCGGCATCGCACGGGTAGAAGACAAATTATATACTCAAACCTTTTTCTTGAATCACTCTATCTATTAAAAAAAACCTCATTAAAATCAGTTGCGTAGTTATAAAATCTAAGCATACACAGGGACGGACAGACAGCGACAGCGACTTTGTTTTATACTATGTAGTGATGTAGTGATTACACCCAGACTCAGGACAAACAGACATGTTCATGCACACAAATGTTTGCCCTGTGTGGGAATCGAACTCACGACCTGCGACGTGATAGATAGGGTATCTTACCAACCACGCAAACCGGCCCGTCAGTGGATATACTTGTGTTTGATTACAGTCTCGGCACGGTAGGAACTGGCTCTCAAGTGCAGCTGCTGGAACACCGATAGGTGCTTGGCAACTTAAGGGTGCCAAAAAAGCGACTACTACAAAGTATCCTATACCGTGCTATGGTTTCCTCACGAGGTTTTCCTTCACCCTTACTGTATTCGAACCCACGACCTATCTATCTACTAACTATCATTGCCTTAAACTTTAACATACTTTTTAAAACTAATTAGATTAATTAAATATCAAATATATAATAATTTATCACTCAAAAAACTTTCATAAATAAGCACCCGTTGCAATTAATATAAAATTACACAGTACTTGGAAATAAAAGAATCCATTTTATATTATCTCTTACTTTATCATAATTAAGTTAATTAGAAGATAAGAAAAGCGTGTTTTAAATTTCAGTTAACGTTCTATGGTAGTTCTTGCTAACTGAATAACATTTTGAAAGAAACTGTTTTATTAAATTAAAAGAGTACAATGATTCTAATTAATGTACGAGTATGATGTATCTACCCTATCTTATATATTCTCTGAAGTTCAATATATTTTTCTGTTGAATTAATTTAAACTGGCTTCAGTCCCGCGGTTTCAACCGCATTCCTGAAGTACCTACCTTATATTTTCCCGGGATAAAAAGTACCTTATATGTTATGTAGGTATGATATATCTATGTGACAAGTTTTATACAAATCCATTCAGCCGTTTATGCGTGTTTAATTCAAAAACATACAAACATTCACATTTATAATATAAATAGGATAAGTAGGAAAAGTATTGACTCTTCTGCAGTACCTAAATTAGTTTATTTTGGACTAGCTTCCACCCCGCGGTTTCACCCACGTTCCCAAGGGATCTTATGTTTTCCCGGGATAAAAAGTAGCCTATGTGCTATTCTGCATTCATAAAAAGTAGCCTATGTGCTATTCTAGACTATAATCTATCTCTCTGCCAAATTTAATCAAAATCCGTTCAGTAGTTTTTGCGTGAAAGAGTAACAAACATCCATCCATCCATCCAAACTTTCACATTTATAATATTAGTAGGATAAGTAGGATTAGATTGTAGGGAAAACAATGTAATATTAGGTATAGTATAGATAAAGATATAAGAGAGATGATAAGATCGACTACTCTGTCGCATTAGGCTTGCCTCTAAAGATAGATGTAAGTTTTTTGGTTAAATAAATAAAAAAATATTTATTTGTTAATAATTGCACTCAAAATCTACCTTATTAATTCTTAAAATACGTTTTGTGTGTATAAAAAATATTAGTTTATTTTAAAGATACATTAGAGTGCAATATATTTAATACTCGACAGCAATTTGAAGATAAGGAAATTTACTAAATAAAAAAATAAATCTTAATACATTCCAAAAAAGGTCACGCTGTTAAGAAATATTTGAATTCTCTGTTTATTTTTCTTGTTCGAAATACTAATTTGTATTATCTGTAACTTCAAATAAATATGCGATGATAACTAAGTGGTAGTGATGGCGAATGCAGAACGGTCGTGGGTTTGATTCCTGCAATAAATACTTACTGTAATAAATATTGCTACATAACATTCTAACTTAATATTATTTTTATTTATTTATATTATAAATGCGAAAGTGAGTTTGTGTGTTTGTTACCTTTTCACGCCTAAACCACTGCACCGATCGCGATAAAATTTGGTACGTAGATAGCCTATGGTATGGAAAAGGATATGGGCTACTTTTTTTTTCGGGAACGTGGGTGAAACCGCGGGGTATAGCTAGTAAGATGATATAAACTAGCAACCAAAGTAGAGCGCCAATTATACTGGTGTACAGTTTTTAAAGGATTTTGATTAGGATAGCTTATCTGACAGATGTCAGATAATGAGAATCTGTTTTTTTTTTATTTCGAAATAAATATAATGGTCTCATTCAAACGGTCTATAATGATATCTACCAGATAATCTATCAGAATCTTACCGGCAAATTCTGTGCGTACATATTATTTATTACGCTTCGATATCCACAAGTAACTCCTTTTATTATAATGTCTGGGACACATTAGGGTTCATTAATGCGTTATTTTTTTATCTAACAAAAAATGTGCCTCCCGTATAATAATTATTTGTAAGTGCGCAATTTTTTCAAAAATGAATGAATTCATGATAATTTTTTATGCTTATTTCATTAGTATTCAATACTAGCTTCCACTCCGCGGTTTCACCCGCTTTCCCGAGGGATCTTATGTTTTCCGGGATAAAAAGTAGCCTATAGCCTTCCTCGATAAATGGGTTATCCAACACTGAAATATTTTTTTAAATCGAACCAGTAATTCCTGAGATTAGCGCGTTCAAACAAACAAACATACAAACTCTTCAGCTTTATAATATTAAGTATAAATAGATTATTAGTATAGATTGTCAACAATTTGTTAATGTATTTGCACATATGTACTCGGTTATTATTTTTCTTGATGTATTTTTTTTTATTGTCTTTATTGCTTAGATATTATATTGCTTCAAAATTGTTAAACATTTATTGGAAAAAAAGCCAACATTGTCAGAATGTCCAAAAAAAATTAAATATACAATAATTTAACCTTGCTGAGTTTCTTATCGGTTCTTCTCAGTTGAAGGCGACTTCCGAATCGGTGGTAACTTCAGTAGCTTCATCGTTCATAAGTGCCCTTCTAGGGTCTAAACTGAATAAATGGCTATGACTTTGTCTTTGACTTCGGTCAGTGATAAATTTTGATTTTTTCAAATATTTTATTGAATAGTCAACAAAATTATATGCCTAATGAAAGGATCACTAAGCTTTGTGAAAAAAATACTACCAAAAAAATAAAATAAACAGAGAAGGTTATAAATTACCGCTGCTTATATAGCTATAAAAACCAGCTTAATTTAATGTCATCTAAAGGTCACATAATTTACGCTTATACCACACTATCTCAACTAGTAACACCGTTATAACACCTTTCATTATAAAGGCCGGGACACATTAGCGCTTATCGACGCGACATGGGTCATCAATCTTGCTTTCTGGAGCTCCAGGTGACGCGTCACTGTCAGAGATCCATTCAACTCAAATGTCTATGGTACTGGCAACCTTTGGAATGGATATTTTCAACGAGCACAATAGGTTTTCAATGTCATTCGGTTGAAATGGTTAATGTGAAATGTTGCCAGTGTATAATTGAATGGAAAATTATAAAAGTTGAGACCAAATTATTTTTTTATTAACCATTTATTAAAAAATGATGTTACTATATCAATTAATAAGGGGCATCTATATTATCTTCAGTTACCCATCTATTCAAAGCAATAATGATAATTTTTCTAAGACATTATTAAACGTCTTATAATGTACAGACCTTAGGTATTGTATTTTTTTTCTACATCGGGTAAATTTTGGCCAAATGATACCTTTACTTTATTTATTTATTTATTAAAGGGGACAAAAAACAGCTACAACATAAACAGATACAATCTAAACATTGTTAGTAAAGTATAATAATGTTGCAGCCTACTGCATTATCCACAGATTAACACAAGAAAAACTTGATTAAAAGTTACTACTAGAGGCATATAAAGTATTTAGAAAATAACAATAGTAATAGAATAAAGTGAGTAAAGAGTAATAATAATTTGACAAGTAAACAAACACATAAAGAAGCAAAATTGAATGGTGAAAATATAAATTGCCAAACAAAATGAAGTAAAAAAATAAATATATCTAACAAAACAAAAGAAATTAACAAAAGAAAAAAGATAAGATAACTTTACCTTACCTTTATTTAAGTTAACAGCTAGGGTAATCAATTATTGATTTTATATAAAATTTATTGCATCAAACGCTAATACGCAATAATTTCAAAACAAGTGGTAATTAATTTACCACCATTTTCATTTTAAATTTATAATTTACCACCTGAAACCACAATGTAAAAAGGTCACCATTAAAACAAAATATTAAATATTAAAAGAACTCGATACAGAGCAATCCACTTTACTCAATCCAGATTTTAGACGAGCGCGATCTGATCTCAAGTCACGAACAAAACACTGCACTTTATCGCCGCACTTCTCAAGCCTGGATAATCATGTGTGACAACCCTGACATAACTTATACCATATATCTTCAATCGAAAAAGAACCTTAGCGTTAAGCAATAAAAGCTATAAACGCACGCATGAAATGCAGGTAACCAGGAAAATGGTATCTTGGAATTGCCTATCATATATTATACTTATGGTGATTTTCTATGATTATAACGACAATAACTTTTATTGTTATGTACAATAGGGTTTATTTTTGCATATCAATACTATCTAAAGTTATATGACTCTATGAAAGACATTAGGCATATAAGAATTATAAGCAATAAGCAACTACATAGAGATTAAGAAATGGTAGAATAGAAACTGTAAGATTTGTGTAGGTAATATGAAGATATAAAAAAGAAGATGTGAAAAAATACCTAGGGGTTAATTTTCCCACCTTTCCCACCTCAAATATGCTAAGCTTAATATCTAAATTGAATAAAAAAAATCGTAAAACTACTAGTAAACGGTATTAATATTTTTAGGTCAATTCATAGCAAAAAACAATTGAGGCGGAATTACTTACATTTGTGGATAATATTAATTAAAAACAAGTCTATGCCCCACGGTTTTACCCACGTTTTTACGGGATTTATCGTTTGCCGAAGATAAAAGTCCTATTTTATTATGATTTATCTATGAACAAATCCGTTCTATTAGACTTCAATATAATTCAATTTTCAAATTCGTTTTTAAAATAGATACTACAACTTCTCATTATTTTATACCTATATTTAATAAAGTATTTATCTGAAGAAATACGTAATTTTCTCAGAATTAACTACGATGCAATCAAATTATTGACCTTATGCCAATGTCAATAAGGATCAGCAATTACCGAGCTAACAAATTATCAAGGCATTAACATACCTGGGAGAGATACCACCGTATATGGATAATCTGAATTGCTTATGTAGTGGCCACATTTATTTTAAATGTAGGATTCTTACATTTTAAAATTAATAATAAGATTTGAATTATTTAAACGACTTTATTGATTTATTTGTTATACTGTAAAATAAGCTAACAAACCTATCGGAATGCAAAAAAATAAAACATTAAAATTTTATACAATGCTTGTGTTTTGCAGCTCACAGTTATTTTTCAAACACAATTTGAAAATTCTACGAAAATAGTTTTTTTTTTTTGTCTTGATTAAAATTAATTATATGCTGACATTGTAAAACCAGTCACAATAATCAATTAGAAAACCTAAATACCGTCTAAGTTTTCATAAAAAAAAAAAAAAATTTCATTCTCTAGGTTTAATTTAATGCATTTTGTTGTACTGTTGCCACATCAGTAAATAAGTTACCATGTTAAAAAAAATAACGTAGATTAATAAAATAACAAAAAACATTTGAATATTTTCATCATAAAGTAGTGGCCACACTAGTTTGAATGTATGATTGCATTAGAGCCGCGCGCCGTTGATTCGAGCGTGCGCTGAACAAACTTGTCGGAAGCACAGCCGTCGCTTAATGTACGGGTATCATCGGAATGGAACTTTTTATAACACCAGGAAAACGTAGGCGATAGTGCTTTTGTTATAGAAAAGAGAAACTCTTTGTTGAAAATGTTGAGGAAAATGTAAGGGAATGAAAAGGACGCAAGAAAAAATTATGTTAGGTTTGAAACGTGAGTAATGATTGAAATCAAACTGGAAAAAGCGCTTAATTTTCTGTTATATTTTTTTGTGTTTCATGAGGACAGCCGAATTAAAAGCAGCATGTATTTTTTGCATTTTACAGATCCTACCCATTTTCTCATTGTTATATATATATTGCATAAAAAGTTTATGTACGTATTGGCGTAATGGCCGAATAGATTTAGATGCAATTTGTCATATAGCATACTTATTGAGACTACAAACATTAAATCCATCAAGAATACAGGTAAAACCGCAGGGCAAAATCTAGCATACATTTTATTATTAATCTGTATAATTATGTAAAAGGAAAACGTGACTGACTGACTGATCTATCAACGCACAGCTCAAACCACAGGATGGATCGGGCTAAAATTTGGCAAACAGATATATATTATGATGTAGGCATCCGCTAAGAAAGGATTTTTGAAATTTGATGAATTCCAGGGAGTAAAATAAGTGTTCGTGGATGAAACCGCGGGGCGGTAAGCTAGTTAATAAATATTTGTCTCATTTGAATTTGTAATTTCCAGGTCTTACAAAAACATTTATATAACTAGGAAGGATCTTGTTAACTAATAGAATACTAAGACCAGTCGAGTAGATGTTGTTGTTACTGCCTTTACTCAACTCGTTCACTTTAATGAATGAGCATCTTAACAGTATCACATCTTTCAAGACATTAAAAGCTTTATAAGAGAAAATCATGCATTTTAAAGAAACGAGTTATTCGGTGCTTTGATTTAATTTCGAAACTCTTGTAGTTAGCGAATTGGTGACGGGCCGATTGGTTAATGGGTTAGATACCCTGACTACCACTGGTTGTAGGTTCGATTCCTACCCTGGACATATTTTTGTATAAATAATATCAGTTAAATTACTGTTTGGTTACACTACCAGCTCTGCTTAGTTTGGCATCAGATGGCCGACCATGAATAAATAACTCAGAGTCTTAAGTACTCTTCTCTTCACAATTATTGATAAAGATGTCGGTAATTATGACAAGTAATAACTTAGTACAATAATTTGTAGATGTCGCAGCAATATACTAAAACGTTAAATTTTACAATATGCCAAGCGATATTAAAATTTTGATATTAATAAGAATAAAATATTAGATAGCTTGATAGGTTTTTTGTACCCTGAATATTTGCTCGACGAGTGAGCGACGCGAGCAAGCGCCTAAATATCTTAGATTATTTCATTTTAATAATCCATTTGAATGCATATTCTAATGTGTGATAATAGTAGCAGGCGTAATGTCAGACATCCCCCAGCCAGTTGGAATGACGACCTCAAAAGGGTAGCCGGACTGGGCTGGATGCGAGTGGCGAGGAACTAGGAGTGGTGGCGGCGTGCTTTGGAAGAGGCCTATGTTCAGAGTGGACCAGTAATTCTGAATTTTAGTAAATCTACTGCAAACATTTTATGATAATAATATGTGTCATAAAAATATATACTTTTCATCCAGGTAATAGGTAAATAAACGGCAAGATAGTCCACCTGATAATAAATATTAGCCGCCTGTGAACATTTGTGATACCAGGGGGGATTGTTTATAATAAGCTCAATACAATCAATTATGACCACTATCTATCCCCTAATAATAATAAGCTTTAGGCTATAATACCTTTTCTTTCTAAAAAAAATAATGAACGAATTTCTCTTTGATTGTCTACGAGGAACTTGTAAACACTGGTTTTGTTCTTTACAAAGGCAAAATGTATGGAGCGAAGTTGTTTATTTAGGTAATTATCTTGCCTCTTTGCCAAGCCGGGGGGGGTCGGGTTCCGCCCTTCAATTTAGTTAGGTGTTGTAGAGCGTCCTTTGGCATCTCTTTTAATGCCAAATACTGGATAATTTGAATCTGGAAACTCATTCATATTCGACTGTAAAAAACCTTTTACATGTAGCGGTTCAAATGAAATATCGAAATTTTAAATGCGTTTAATTGGTCCCTTGAAATAAATACAAATTTTCGAACCAACCATTCAAAAGGTACATGAGTTTACGCGATACATAAATTTGGGAGATTGTTCAATTTTCTCCCGTCACAAATATTAATGATGTCATTTAAGGTATGTTTCCTTTCGTTTATGATTTGGAAATTTTTGCACATTGTTTTAGCTTTTTTTTTATTTGTGTGTAGTACCCAGATTGTAGAGAATTGACATTTCTCTATAGGAACTGCCACCCTCTCTCTCTCTCTCGAACTCTCGCGGAATACTCATGGAACAATTTTTCCCATACAAAGTTTTAGTTAGCGCAAACGTGTTAGTAGGTAATTGTTTACTAAAGTTACATTAGAATTACAGAATTTACGTTACTGGTATATGTATATTTCTGTCAAAGTGTAAGCTTGAATTTAAATTGATAGCCAATCGTAGCCGTGTACATTTACATATATTACAGACATTCTTATAATCAGTATTTAAAGTATTTGATAGTTACTACATTTTACTAACTAACATATTTTTTTGTTTAATTTACCAAATTATCAGATTATCTATTGAATTTTAACTATTGGTTAACTACCGATTAAAAAAACCGCCCTTAGTTTAGAGTCTCGAGGATCCACAAACGCAGACTAACTTTTACCATAATAAACATATCGCCGACGAAATTTTACCTACCAAATAAACATAGCGGTTCGACAGCTTTTGTATAGATAAACTGTCAAACCTCCATCTTTATTTGTGAAATATACCCTTATATAGAATGAAAAAAGAGGTAAGAATTATATAAAAAAACTAAGCTCAAGAATTTGGCTATAGCGAGTTCAAATAGTTTGATGAATAATTGCCTAACATTATCTTGCATTAGCGACTACATAATATAAAGGGGCACAAATAATCTAAAGTACTTTTTATTAATTCCTAAAAACATGAACAATAACAACACATTAGTTAGTAATGTGAATATATTATATATAATTTACTTCGCTCGAGATAGGCAATTGTAGTCACTCAACACGGTCATAGAGTAAAAATAATAGTAAAATAGACTGTCCAATAAGGAAGAAGCCTGTATTCAAAATAAATTATCAAACACTTGTTACTTTGCAACAACCCTTAACGAATTAACCGAGTTAAGTTCGCTCAAGGTAAAACTACCTACATTTGTATTTGTCTAAGCTATATGTATCAATTATATTGTTTTTTTTTTGTATGTTTATCTGAGGAATTGCAACTCCCAGACAAACCAGCACTGGTTTAAGGGTGTGAAGAAACAATACTGTGTTTAAAATTTTGATACAATAAATGAAAAAAAAAAAAAAACACTAACCAGTATATAAATCATCTTAAAAAAGGATCACTTACCTCGATTATTTTATTAAATGTATCCTTTCTATGATTTTTAATTACCAATCTAACTATAAAAAGTAGAACTTTTGATGCTATATAATTATGACGTCATAATTTAGTATTTAATATAAAACTCTATATAAACCTATCGTTTTGACATTTCCAATTAGCTGATTTGATATGTCAGGCATCACCTCAATTTATTCTAATAGACGAATACTTTTCAGTTCACTCTCAAACACGTAACTTATTGATTATGTCTAGGCCTATCCCTTTCTATAGCCATTCACTAAACAAAGATGGAGATATTAATTCGTCAAGTTCTAATTGACGTTTTTAAGTACGATAGTTAGCGCTGGAAGACAATTTCCTCTTCTAGGAATGTCCTTTGCGGAAAGTAGGATTACATCCCTATACATTTTTTCAACAAACGATACAGATTGGCGTAACTTTGAAGAGAAATTATATTAAGATAACAATTAAAGCATGATAAATAAATATCGGACAGAAATCTATCGAAAGAGTTCAATGACTTGTACTTGAAATAGAGATCGATAAATTCGAACGTAGCGTTAGAGCCTGAAATGTTGAAAGGATATTTTCCTCCCATTGATAAATTATTAGGTACTAAAGGTATCACAAATATGAAATAAGAACTAATAGCTACATGACCTTCTGAAGATACTGTGAGACGCTTGATAATAGTGAGGAAGAATTAAATGCCAATATCTATACTAATATTATAAAGCTGAAGAGTTTGTTTGTTTGAACGCGCGAAGGAACTACTGGTTCGATTTAAAAAAATCTTTTAATGTTTGTCAAAGTTTATCGGGGAAGGCTATAGGCTACAGGCTATAGGCATTTTATCCCGGGAAAATACAAGATCCCTTGGGAACGCGGGTGAAACCGCGGGGCGGAAGCGAGTGACGGATAAAATGGATGAATAAAGGAAACGTAAATATATATTATCATTAATTTAAGTGGACTGTCGGCATGATTGTCAAATAACGTGAAAATAGTAAGAGGTTCCGGTCTTGTGTAATGACCGACTGAGTGATTTGCCGGTGTTTGTAGTGACGTGATGCTGTGTCATGTCTGACAAATTGTGTATTCTATGTAACAAAGATACGTGATGATGAGTACTAACTCGAGACATTTATTTTTCACATGTCCCCATTATACTAATACATTCAGATTTCATGTCATTGTTCGTTTAATACAAGCCATTTGTATTTCAGGAATGTTTAAATGTAAGCTTTGATAAATAGCATGATTTTAACTTAGTAAGTTAAAGTTGAGATATGCGAGAGCAACGAACGTGACATTCACGAATGAGAATATTATTGTTCTACACACTTGCTCGTAAAGTGGCTCTTATTGCACCACTTTAAGGTTCTTAGTAGCTTATATCTCTGCAAAAATCAAGTCCATCCATCACTCCGTTGCTGCTCGAAAGATGGACAAACCAGCAAACGCTTTCACATCTATAATATACAATTTTATATATAGATAAATGTTTATATTGTTGTAACGCATATACCATTCATCTAATTGCAAAGAAACATTGGTGAGTTGTTGTGCAATGGGTTTGACAAAAAAAAGAGACATTTCAACTTACGCCTTGTATTGACTAGTCAAAGACTAGTCAAAGTTAGGTCTTGGAGGGACTTATTTTTTATATTTTTTTTTTACTTTGTATAGGCTTGTATTTGACCACAATCTCACTATGGTAAGTGATGATGTGGCCGAAGGTGGTAAGCACACAAAGCCTAGAAGGAACTGGCTCTCAAGTGCAGCTGCCGGAACACACCAATAGGTGTTTGGTGACAGATTTTCAACTTGAGGGTGGCAGCCAGCCAAACGGGTACTACAAAGTACCGTACCACCGTGCTATGGTTTCCTCACGATGGTTTCCTTCACCCAAAGCTTAAGCTCATAGTAGGATTCGAACCCACGACCTTCGCCGCGGCGTCCGACGTCACTACCACTGAGCTATCATCGCCTTAAACTTAAACTTATGTACGTCACGTCGAAGCCACTGAAGTTACCATCGGTTCGGATGTCAGTCTTCAACTGAGAAGAACCGGCAAGAAAATCAGCAAAATTTCGGTTAAATTTTTATATAATTATATTGTCTACTCTTTAGTAGGGATTAATGTTTGCGTGTTCGTTCTTTCTTTAAGCATTTGAATTGAATCTTCGGACAGTTGTTGTTGGCATTTAGGTTCATTAAGTTTCTGAAAAAAAAAAAGCACTGCGATACATGCCGCGCATTTCAGATACATTTAACAAATTTGTTGAACCAGTTATAATTTTTTTTTGACTAAAAATGGAGCGTGATTGCTAGATATTTTTGTTTCTTGCCTGTCTGTTTAAACACGCTAATCTTGGAAACCATTGAACGGATTTTTATTGAATTTTCACAGGTTAATGCGGCTTAGCTTGGCGCTTTGAATAAGCTTTATTTCATTGAAATTGTGAGAAATGAAGAAAAAATATACATACATCATCGTCTTCGTCTCTGTTATATATACAGAGAAGAAGACGTGAAGGAAAACGTGACTGACGGACTGATCTATCAACGCACAGCTCAAACCACTGGACGGAACGAGCTAAAATTTGGCATACAGATAGTTATTATGATGTAGGCATCCGCTAAAAAAGGATTTTTGAAAATTCTATCCCTAAGGGGGTAAAATATTAGCATTGCATTGGATATCATTTTAAAAAATATGTATATTTTATTATCAATCCATCTATTCTTAATCTTATTTGACAAATTATTTCAAATCTGCTTTTTATCCTAAAATTATGCAAATAAAACTCAAAATTTGTTCTGAGAATACATTTTAAAATATCACTTATCCTAACGACATTTAGCCTGTGTCCATATGTAGCCGTGTTATATCCAAAAGGGACGTGGGGTGTAATTAACCGTGCGTAATTTAGATTACATCCCTTAGAATTTGATTAGGGGAATTATCATTTGCTGATATTGTACGCTAATTTTTTTGGCTAATTTTACAAAGTTTTGCTGACATTTCAAAAATCAGGCTTCTAGATTAGTTACAATCTGGATTTTAAATACATCAATCTAAACAAATATGATAAAGCTGAAGAGTGTGCATTTTTTTTTTCAATTCTTGAGATAGTTTATAATTATTAAAAAAAATATCAAATAGTAAAATAATTATTAGCAACTTTAATCAAAAAATAAACCCAATCCTATTTGAAAAAAAAAAAAAATTAAATATAAAAACAAATCATGTTCGTCCTTTATCGAACAGATACAAATGCGCAACCGCCAACCAAGATTTCGTCCTCGCCGGCGAGGACCGTCGCGACGTCCCTCTCAGTCTCGTCCCGTTTAAGCGGCCCGAGCTGCACATCATTAGCAATCCGACCTTTCCCCAAATATTAATATATTTGTATGCTAAGTCCTCTCACACACTCCCCAGGCAACGTCCTGAGCCGAGGTCGAGCCCCACAGGGGGCACCCTCAGGCTACCGTTGCCCTAAATTTATTTTAGTTTTAAGTAGCGGTTGAGAGCCCTCAGCGCTCGCCGCAAAGTCCGCGTAAGGGTGGAAGAAGGTCCCCTGGACCCACCACCTTCTGTTCCTGCCGAAAAAAAAAAAAAAAAAAAAAGTCCTTTATCGAGATGCATATAGCTCACTAGCTGATCCCGGCGGTTTCACCCGCTTTCACGACAAAAATAGTTACCTATGTCCCTCCTGCTGTAGGTATATAGTCTACTTGCGTACCAAATTTTATCTCGATCGTTTCAGTAGTTTAGGCTTATAACGGTAACATACAGAGCTACATTCGCATTAATAATATTAAAGATTAAAGATGTCACTTATATACTTTTCTATACTAATATTATAAAGCTGAAGATATATTTGTTTGGTTGAACGCCCTAATCTCAGAAACTACTGGTTCGATTTGAAATATTCTTTCAGTGTTGGATAGCCCATTTATCGAGGAAGGCTATAAGTTTTTTTTATCTCGGGAAAACACAAGATCTATATAAAAGGAAAACGTGACTGACTGACTGATCTATCAACGCATAGCTCAAACCACTGGACGGATCGAGCTAAAATTTGACATACAGATAGCTATTATGATGTAGGCATCCGCTAAGAAAGGATTTTTGAAAATTTCACACCTAAGGGGGTAAAATAGGGGTTCGCGGGTGAAACCACGAGGTAGTAAGCCAGTTTATTCATATTACTGAGTGATAGTTAAATCTAATCTACTAATAAAATCATGGCATAGTCTGTTATGTATTCAAATCATGCAAAAACAACTGAAAAGGTTTCATTTTATTTTTATTAGTAGCAGCTGACACAGCGTTATACTTTCTCGTAAAAAAAGAATAAAACATACCTCAGAAAAAATAACAATCCAGATAAATGTCTAGCGGAAGATATTAAACCAATACTACATTATTATAGACAGAGATTAATTTGGAGCAGAATATATAATGGGTTTGTTTCATTATAATTGGATGTTGAAAAAAAACTCATATAAATATATAACGGCGCGTGATTAATGTACTCGATTTATTGTGATATTTAAATGACTTTTTAGTCGATGCGAATAATTATTTAATTTGGGAATTTATGATTTATCAGAGCGGGTAACACCGAATGGGGTTGTGAGTGTCATAGCGGTGACGACGATCACTTTTAAGATGGTCGCCACGCGGTGCACACGCACAAATCCATTAGCTCTTAATCCAAGTTTACTTTTGTAATCCTTCGTTATTTTAATAGTGTTTTGATTTAGTAATTTGTAATATAGTCATTGCCATATCTTGCGATTGTTATTTCTGCAATTCCTGCACATACACGCCCATAAAATACCAAGAGATAACGGACCAGCTGCGACACGTGGTGTCGCAACCTCTCGGCGATCCGTTATCAGAAGTGGGATCGGGAACGGTGCAGGATCAGACTACAGGCAATGTCTCAAAGAAATCTACTGTGGCGAGCAGGGACACATTGCAACGCAGTGCAAGAAGAAAGAAGCAGACTATAATGGCGGCCAAATTGAGCGACGAGTGGATGCCTGTACCATCAAGCCACCTATGGGCTCATTTCCTACCAAACCGGGTGAGAAGTTTTCATTTTGTTTTTAATGTGGTGATTAGGAAAAGCTTAGCTGGTAGATACCCAGGTTAGTACTACCAAAGTACGGTGCCATTGTTAGGTATAGGCAAGTTTTGTTTACAGCGCACAATATAAATTTACATCTGATTGCTGCGGGTACCAGTCGAGGCGGGTTATGTCAACTTTAAAGAACATGTTAAGGGTAGTCGAAACAGGCAATCATAAATCACGGCAGGCAGCGTTGCCTGAAGTTCAACTTGCAATTGATTGCACTGTAAATAGTACAATTAAGACAAGTCCTCACGAACTTTTAATAGGGAAAGTTGCTAGATCACTTCAACTGATGACCGTTGATTGGCGTTAATACAGACGAGACAAATATTTAGCTAGATGTAATCAGAGCATGCGGCTCGGGCGATAGAGGAAAGTGTTTCTATAGAGAAGCAGTGGCGGTACCTTCATACAAGCCCAAAAGCCCGGCTTGCCTAACTTATACCCACACGTAACAAACATCGAATAATTTGAATTTCGCGCTAAAAAGTTCGCGCGGTCATACGATGTAGGTAAACTACCCCGAACACAGCGGCCGGCGGCCGGCCGGCTACGCTCACTACTACACGCGCGCCGCTTCATGCGTACAGCACACACGTTCACAATATTCCACATCTTCCATCCCGCTCGTACGCACGTCACGCAAGCCCAAAAACGGCGGCTTGCACATCTCTCTTTCTAACCTATGAAAACTACGCATAGTGAAAATAGCGCTACTTTGTTACGAAACTGCACATTAGTATGGACGGGCGAAGCATTGATTTACCATGAAGTTGTCTGCGGATTTTTGGCGCGAGTATTGCGCATGCTCGTGTACATCGTAAAATAGCTTCGTTTCGCTGCAACTTCAGTGCATAGACATTGTTTGTTTTGGATTGTTTGAGTTGAAAGAAAAGTTTTGTTTGTTGTCGATTCGTTGCAATACTTACTAGATAGTAGATTTGTGTTTAAAAATGGAAGAAATAGTGCGTTGTGAGGATATGAGGTGTATTAAAGCGTTACTCGACCAGGGCAAGGTAAAATCTTTGACTTTTTCTCAAAAAAAAGTTTTGATAACTTCACCAAAACCAACGCCTGACCTGTGTATTTCTCAGAGCAAAGGACACAAACGTAAATTCAGTAGATCTATTTATAAAACAAATTGGATTGCGGGCTGTTCTCATTTGAACAAGTTGTTTTGTTGGAGCTGTTTGTTTTTCTCGAACGATACAAACGATGTTTGGAATACGTCCGGGTATGACGATTTAAATAATCTATCTAGAAGTAGTATGCCTTCAGTGTGCTTTGGTTAACTCGCCTCAAAGACCCTCAATGAGCAAGTGATAGTTGAAGACTAAGATTACTGATTGAAGAAATAACTAGATGGATTTTACGTCAAACGGTTAGAACCCACAAAAATATAGGTTGGGCTTGCCCTAATCTAAAGCCCTAGGCACGCCACTGTAGAGAAGGCTCGGTTTGACAGAAACAAAGCTTAAGTAAAGAATTTCAAAGTAGGCAATTATGTGTTAGTAGAAAATTAGGAGTGCAACAAAACAAGGCTAGAACCAAAATCTAAGCTACAAACACCAACAAATAATGTCAGAATATTCCGTTAACGGCGCGGGTGCTGGTGAATAATTTGTTGGATTGTCTGTGTGGTAATAAAATAATCTGTGTGGTGTGTAAGTGTATAGCTTGTGTAGTAACTATAGCCTGTGTGGCAACCAAAGCCTGTGTGGCAACCAAAGCCTGTGTGGCATCCATGGCCTGTGTGGCAACCATAGCCTGATTGGGAACCATAGCCTGTGTGGGAACCATAGCCTGTGTGGCAACCATAGCCTGTGTGGCAACCAATGCCTGGGTGGTATCTATAGCCTGTGTGGCATCCATAGCCTGTGTGGCATCCATAGCCTGTGTGTCATCCATAGCCTGTGTGGCCTCCATAGCCTGTGTGGCCCGTGTGTAGTACTTTACTAATATCGTCAGTAAAATGTGTCTTAGCATTTAAGTGACTATTGATCTTAGGTTAATTTGATAAGCCTCCTTTTAAAGTCTAAGGTGATTTGGTCAGAATGACCGAGTTGATAAATGAGCATTCAAGTGTTTGTTTATAGATCTGAATGAAGAAAATCACGCACACGAGGACGTGTGATGATGCAGGACGGCCGTAACGGCGCGTGATTAATGTACTCGATTTATTGTGATATTTAAATGACTTTTTAGTCGATGCGAATAATTATTTAATTTGGGAATTTATGATTTATCAGAGCGGGTAACACCGAATGGGGTTGTGAGTGTCATAGCGGTGACGACGATCACTTTTAAGATGGTCGCCACGCGGTGCACACGCACAAATCCATTAGCTCTTAATCCAAGTTTACTTTTGTAATCCTTCGTTATTTTAATAGTGTTTTGATTTAGTAATTTGTAATATAGTCATTGCCATATCTTGCGATTGTTATTTCTGCAATTCCTGCACATACACGCCCATAAAATACCAAGAGATAACGGACCAGCTGCGACACGTGGTGTCGCAACCTCTCGGCGATCCGTTATATATATTTTTGGAATTATTATAATATTTAGTTTAAATAGTTAAGGTTGTTTTTTTTTGTTAGTAGATAATGATTGTTGTAAATAAAGATTGTGGTAAAATGTTGGGTATCTCCATGAGGAGTATCATCCTTGGCAGATGACAACGATGAAAGCGGACGTACACAAATATTGTTAAGTCTTCATTAATGTGATGTGAAACCAAGCATATAAATGGCTATATATATATATGTATGTCAATTAGACAAATACAAAATATATAATATACTATTAATAATAATAAAAAAGCTAATTACCTACACATTATAAAAATATACACAATTACAACTAAAAAGGAAGACCGTCAACAAATGGGAGCGTGCCCAGAATGCTGGCTGCATTTCCACGTTGGAAATATGTATATATAAGTTTTTGGAATTTACTTTTATTATGTTAGAAAGTTACATAGCAAATAATTAAGGATTTTCAAGGAGTTTCCACAGGTTAATTCTTGGCTTGATGCTTCGAATAGGCTTTATTCCAAGTCCAATTAGGGGAAGAAAATATATTAATATTTTATTAAGTCTGCGCGAGTGAAGCCGCGGGTGAAAAGCTAATGATATTTATTTATATAAAATAACCCAAACTAATTAAATGACTTGCTTACCATAAAACTGTCGATTTCACTGAGATTTAAAAATACATAATAATGTTATAGGTAACTGAGTATTACAATATTGAATTTCATTTCTCAGTGTCATGTCAAAAAGTAAATTTATACTTCAACGGGATGAAGCGGAAAACATAATGAAGGAATAATTTATCACGGTTATGGACTGACAGTTTTGTATATTCGTATTAACGTCATATTAAATAAAAAATGGTATTATTTACGCGTACTGAATAAGGTAACGTGTTATTTAAATTAAGAAAAGTCACCTCTCACCTCAATTAAATACTAACTACCGCCCTGCGGTTTCACCTGCGTTCCTGGGATAGTATCCTTTGTGTTAATTTTGAACATATTCTTTCTGTATGCCTAATTTCATACATTTTTATGTCAAAGACGTGAAACTTATTTAAAAATACTGTTAATTTAAATAATAATAAATATTCTGGGACATGATTCCTCACACACGGCCATCTGACCCCAAACTAAGCAGAGCTTATACTATGGAAGCCAGATAACTGATATACTACATATACTACTTTTCTTTTGTAAATACATACATGTATAGATAATTACACCCAGACATAGGACAAACAGACATGTTCATGCACACAAATGTTTGTCCTGAGTGGGAATCGAACCCACGACCTGCGGCGTGATAGATAGGGTATCTTACCAACCACGCCAACTGGCCCGTTTCAAGCCAGGGACTGAATTTTGTATGAAAATTTCATTGTTTACCTCGCACATATGACTGAAATATGTAGTTAATTTCATTAGTAGGTTTAATTCTCACCCAGGATAAACATTTGTGTGCATGAACATATTTATATGTTTGTCTTGAGTCTTAGTGTGATTACGTTTATATGTATAATTTAGACAAAAGTTGTATATTAAGTATATCAGTTATCTGGTTTCCATACTACAAGCTCTGCTTGGTTTGGAATCAAATGGCAGTGTGTGAGGAATGTTCCAGGATATATTATTATATTTAATGCATACTTTGAATAAAAATAGATGTACTAGTAAGGAATGCGTGTCGTTATAGAGAATTATTGCCGTCGTAACCATCTCGCATCGCTCCCGTCACGTAAACATACAAAGTGTACATCTAAGAGTAAGACTGAAAAAATAAGGGCGTAGACTAACGGCAACATCAATCAAGGTGCTGGTGTTGACTCAATCAATCATCGCGTCAATTAGGAGCACTTTATTAATTTACCTACGTTCTGAAACGTTGTTAGTCGATTTTCCACTGGAAACTGAAACCTTGATACGTCTCAGAGCATGTATTTGTGATTTAAAGCTGTACGATACTTTTTTTTATTATTATTATGAGTTTACGTTTACCTTTGTTTCAGAATGTAACAATTTATGGTTTTTGGATTAAAATACCTCTGATTAGACTGTTATTTTTTTTTATTTAATTGAAAATGAAAATATTTTTGTTCAAATAGGCTTTCACAAGTAATTATGAATATTCTGACTCTAACGCTCGGTTCGGAAGGTTGCTTTTGCTGAGAAGAGCCGGCAAGAAACTCAGCAATTACTCTTTTCAAAACCAACTCAGATTTATTACATTGAATTATTTATCTAGTCTCACTGACAATATGTGTGTGACTTCGTTAATTGACCTTTTAAAATCGATATAAAGGCATTATTAAATAAATAAATAAATATTCTGGGACATTCCTCACACACGGCCATCTGACCCCAAACTAAGCAGAGCTTGTACTATGGAAGCCAGATAACTGATATACTACATATACTACTTTTCATCATAATACTTAATTAACTTAATTATACAAGTTTATCTGAACCTGATAAAATAGATAGACAGATAGATGGAATTTTCATTTCATTCCATTTTTACGACTAAAAAACTACTCAACCGAAATTGGTGAAAATTTACATAATTTTTATATCTAAAAAATGAGTGAAACTACGGGAGATCATTAGTATCTAAATGTACATACTAACATAAAATCCAAAAAATAAATGTGAATGTAAAAGTTTACTAATTAACGTTTTGAAATAAGATGAAATATAAAAGTGTAATAGACAATTACAAATTTAAAATGCGTTTAAGTGTTTAAAATGTAAAACTTGTTCAATTATATTCATTTTATATACGTAGATACCTACAAACTTCAAATATGAATCCAATTACCTTAGTAATAAGGCAAATAAATCTTGTTTGCGCAAATTCTGTTGGGTCTTAATTTGTTATGATGGTATTCGTTGGAAATACAAAATATGCATCACACACAATAGTCATGTTGTGAAATAATTTGGATATTGTTAAGGAATTTATTTATATTCCTATTCATTTGCAACTATACTACATACAGCGTGTAACAAAAAGGTGAAACTATAAGTCAGAGCATACATACATGTAAGGTAGCTTATGTTTTTAGAGCTCCGTTACCAAAGAGTAAAAACGGGACCCTATCACTAAGACTTCGCTGTCTATACGTCTTTTTTTTTTTTTTTACTTTGTATAGGCTTGTGTTTGACCACAATCACACTATGGTAGGTGATGATGTGGCCGAAGTTGGTAAGCACACAAAGCCTAGAAGGATCTGGCTCTCAAGTGCAGCTGCCGGAACACACCAATAGGTGTTTGGCGACAGATTTTCAACTTGAGGGTAGTAGCCAGCCAGGCGGGTACTACAAAGTACCCTACCACCGTGCTATGGTTTCCTCACGATGTTTTCCTTCACCGAAAGCTCAAGCTCATTGTAGGATTCGAACCCACGACCTTCGCCGCGGCGTCCGACGTCACTACCACTGAGCTATCATCGCCTCAAAAAATCAAAATCGTCTGTCTGTCACCAGGCTGTATCTCAAGAACCGTGATAGCTAGACGTTTGAAATTTTCACAAATTATGTATTTCTGTTGCCGCTATAACAACAAATACTAAAAACAAAATAAAATAAATATTTAAGGGGGCTCCCATACGACAAACGCGATTTTTTTGCCGTTTTTATAGATAATGGTACGGAACCCTTCATGCGCGAATCCGACTCGCACTTGGCCAGTTTTTTTTAATATGTCAGAAGCTAATGTCAGATGTTAATACCTACCGTCGCCTATTGGCAATTTCAGTGAGATTGTCAATGTGTTGCCGATTTTTATAAAGCCTGGAAGGTAGCTGGCTCTCAAACGCAACTGTCGGAACACACCAGCTTGGTGACAGATTTTCAACTTCAGGGTGGGAGCCAGCCAAGCTGGTACTACAAAGTACTTTACCACCGTGTTATGGTTTTCTTGAGGTTTTCCTTAATCGAAAGCTCAAGTTCATTATAGGAATCGAACCCACAAAGTTTTCAACAAAAAACAACATATTCGCTAAGTCTAAGGCCGTGCTTGCAGTTGTGGACACTCTAACAGAACGTGATGTACATCTTCCATCAATCACACATACTATGTTTTTAAAGATAGACAAATATACAAAAGCTCTCAGATTGTAGAACCAGCCGCCACACCAACTCCAACGAATCCTACTTCCTATCCTACTAATATTATAAATGCGAAAGTTTGGATGGATGAATGGATATTTGTTACTCAATCACGCCAGAATAGCTGAACGTATATGGATGAAATTTGGCACAGGTATATACTATAGTCTGGAATAGCACATGGGCAACTTTTTTACCCACTACAGAATGGAGACCGTATATGCATTTGGGGTGAGAGGATGTTTGTTTGTTTGTGCAAATCCATGTTGCCATTTTTCTCCAAAACTACTACTCCGATTTTGATGCAGTTTTCAGTTATGGTTTGGGGAACCGTGAGATGTATGAATCAAACCACTGTTGTAGTACGATATTTGTAATAACACTTTACACAGTTCCACCTTATATTAAAACACATATTATAATAGTTGAGTAAATCTAAGTCTAGAATGGGCTATCTGGGAAGACGGTTACAAATTCAAGTCCTAATGCGTAGTTAGCCAGAGTAGAGTCTAACCATAGCCGACAATCATCTGTCTCTTGTCTGTGCGCTAGAGTTGGCCCACAGACTATCAATATTTGGTGCGGCCTGTAGACGCCACAATGGGTTAGGGTTTGATTGGTGGATGTTCTTAGCTATGTTTGATAAAAATTGATCCAAGATGGCCGCCAGCACAAAATGGCGGATAACATATTTTTTCACAACTCCTTTAATACTTTGTCCTACAAATTACGAATACCCAAAATATAAACCAGTACATATAAAGCAATCCTGCCTTTGACACATACATACATTTCTATCGGATAGACAATATTGGCAGTTTAAACAATCGATGTCAAAAGTGACATCATCGTCGGACCTATGTCACCCGTCATATAGATAACGAGGGAGATCTATATTTTTTTTTACAAGCTTTTTTATAACAAAAGAGAAGGGTTGTTTATAACAATGTGGAATAAATATACAGATTTTTAAGGGTTTTAAGTAAGTAATTGGAATCTATGTTTTAAATTGAAAAGTTGCACTAGGGAGCCAGTTTTCAGGCTTTGTAAAGGTCGGCATTAGTAAACCCGCGGTATTGTTGATGTCCATAGATTGTTTCTCAGTCTTTTGACATAAAATATAATAATAAAACAGCTACCGTCGCCAAAAGCCTTCTAGGCTTTATAAAGTTCAGCAAAACATTGGCAATCATCTTGGTATTCCTAATGTCTATAGACAACAGTGGCCGCTAACCATCAGGTTTTTTACCACGTTGTTGGCAAACAAACATACGGCCGGCGTGATGGTAAGCGGTTACCGTAGCTTAGAAACGCTTGCAACACCAGACGTATCACTCGCGCGTTGCCGACCCTTCCCCCCTCCCTGATGAGCTCTGATAAACTTACTCACGCGCAGGAACACAACTAGGTACCTATAAGTTATTTGGCTGCGGTATTATGTAAGATGGAGGTACTTCCCCGGTAGAGCTGCTCTTTAAGTGACATTTCGCTATGCTCTACCTCTCTTAAAGGTGGACCGGCTTTACCAGCCTGCTTGTAAGCCATATGACATTAAAAAAAAGATAACAAGCCATAGCTAATAAAATGTTATATGACATACCAAATAAAAATATAAATAAAACCGAGTTCAGTTTTAATGAGAGGAAAAAAATTATAGTATTCAAACGGGACGCACACAACGTTTCCTACACATTTGACATAATAAAGATTAGAGAACATTTGTAATAAATGACATCGTAGACCTTATTTTGCACTAATAGTTTTCAAAACTGAAACTTTAAGTGATATTTTCTCTAAATAGTATATAACAAATTCACTATTTGTCTTTGTCTGTTTCTCCGCTTACTTCTCCTAAACCATGCAACGGATTTTAATTCGGTTTTCATTTATAAAATTAACAATAAACTACGAAGATTTGTTAATGTTTTATACAGAATTGATGAACTATCGTGCGAAGGCTTTCGGGTCACTGTGTAGTTAATTTTAAAAACATTAAATTTTCATTTTCATTCCACCTGATAGTAAGCGGTTACCGTAGCCTATTGACACTTGCAACACCAGGGGCATCACATGCGCGTTGCCGACCCTGCAAAAATCTATTCACACCTTTCTTGAAGAACCCCATGCTGTACTCCCTTGGGAAAACCACTGACCACCACTTTTCAGTAGATTGTTAGCAGTCAAATAATGATGTTCGCTTTGTAATCCCAAGTTTGTTGCTATAGAGAGATTTAAGATGATTAAAAGTATTGCATTCAAAGTTTCTTAGAAATGATTATCTTAATATTTCTAACCATGAACGTTATAGATCCTGCAAAGAATTTCGGTGAAATTATAACAATTTCATTAGTATAAATTTCGAAAGGTCTCTTGTTAACGGTAAATTGATAGCTCGGAGCGTTTCCTTCCTTCCCTATTATTTTTGTGGATTTTTGTTCTAGTTCGTTACCTAAATACGTTTGTGAGAGGTAACATTACAAATGAATGGATATTTTAAAGGTAATTATTTTGCGTGGGCTCTTTGATTTTAAATATTTTAAATAGAAGTAGTCTAATTTATAATAAAAAGGAAAATAAAATAATAAATAATTTGGCTATAAAATAATATAAAGAATATTCTTCTGTATGAATATTGCTTTTCGGAGAAACTTAACAAAGTCTTACGTGCAAATAGTATAAAAATGTTTGTTTAGATTCTTTGATTATTTATATGTCTGGATGGATAGTCGCGCTACTACAGAAACTATAGGAAACAGGCCAACATTTCTATGCTGGTGTGCGTGAAATTTACATCTTACGCTCGCGCTTCGCCATACTGTTTGTCCTAGTGTGCGTGATTAATG
The DNA here is from genome assembly GCA_951216915.1 of Tetheella fluctuosa. Lineage (NCBI taxonomy): Eukaryota > Metazoa > Arthropoda > Insecta > Lepidoptera > Drepanidae > Tetheella > Tetheella fluctuosa. The sequence continues at coordinate 9,533,859 of OX578229.1, read as the reverse complement.
AGCTAACTGTTAGACGCTATTTTATTTTCCACACGTTCACATCTTCGACTGTCTATCTAGACATATAAATAATCAAAGGTTAGATTATAAACGGTGTAATATTTGTGAGTCTAAATTTCCAACATTCCAAAATCAAAACCTAGTAAATAACTTGAAAGAAGACAAGTATAGTCATTCAATTAACGGGGGTATTTATAACTTCGTATTCTGCAATGCGTCGTGCAACTAAATCTGAAGATATTTTCTTGAGATTGTGGTTAAAGAGTAAAAAAAATATATCTTACAAGTAACTTAGGTTTTACTGGAATCATCCTTGATTTTCCATTAAATCTAATCAGCTTGATACGTCATGTCTCCCCACTTTTTCCACTCATCTATCAAATCTGCGTGTACACCACACTCTCTCATATTTATAGTTATACTCAATGATATTATAAGTAAAAAGGTGTAGATAGGCTACCTCCATACATTTGAACTTCAAAAACGGCACACATAAATAATTAAATAATTAGGTACGAGACCGGTCGTATCGAAGATCGGAATAGTTTCGGAGTTCATCGCGGATTGAATATATTTGCGCACAAATTATTGTGACAAAGATACATATAAAATAATGATACACTTTCACTTGTTCTTCACATGCATTTTATTCGTCAATCTTATAAATATACTAGCTGTGCCGGTAGTGGGCACAGCAATAAAAATACGTGTGGCACTCGGGGACTGCCGCGGTAAAGCTATTGCATAGCATTTTTTATCAACTTATGCAATTATAATTTTTATTATTTATTTATTTTTTATTTATGCAGTAGGTACATTTTTTTTTTGATATTAATAGATACCTATACACCTATATACTTTCTCACAAACAGCTGCTTACGTATTCGTCCAATTTCGGAGTAGCTCGTCTTAGGTTTTATTTTTGTTACGCAATTTCTTGATTCGGTCGCCGCGCTCAAAGCCCGCGATAAAAGCTATACAATAGCTTAATAAAATAGCCTACAACCGATTCTCAGACCTACCAAATATACACAAAAAAAAATATAAGAATCGGTCGAGCCATTTCGTTTGCAGACAAACACTATGACACGAAAATTTTATATATTAGAAGATGTCCAGTGAACACAAAAGTCACAAATGTAATTCATAGCCATTAACTACAAGCTTACCGCCGACATCTTATCTTGAGAACGGATTTGAGGGAAAAAAATATGATAAACGATCTCTCTAATTTGTCACTGACCCTTGTGTTAAGTGAAGTGAATGATTTATTGATTGAAATTGAGTTGACGTGATGAATTTTACTGGATTCCTTTAATAAACTTGAGTTTTTTTTCTTTAAACATCTTATATATAGATAAAAAAAAACTATATTATTATATTAATCCAGAATATTTTCTATCTGTGTGCCAAATTTTATACAAATCCGTTTAGTGGTTTTTGCGTGAACATACAGCCATTCATTCATCCTCATAGTATTTTACTGCCTTCCATTTTTTACCATTCTAAAATCCCACTCTAAATTACTTTGATTTCTTTATAATACAAATCAAATATACGGACTCACATCAAAATATAAGAAGTGTTCGACAGGTGCCGATATTGACCGGCCCCGGATGGCGCTGAAGGCCTATTTCTCACGAAACTGCGACGCGATTTATCTTATGTCGAACACAATTAGGGTGAGGTCATTAAATTTGCGGGATTACGTTTTACATAATATATTTATACTATCCCACGCGCTCTTGAGACAAACTGATACGTTCTTGGGGGTACATTTTGAAGAAACCTTTACAATTTTTTTACGCACAAACTATATTTTCCCCTTATATCCCCTTAGGATATTAATTTCTGAAAATCCTTATAGTATTCTTATAATCCTTATAATAATAATAATATCCCGAAGTATAGCTCATAAATTTTATTACGAGTAGTACATAGCCTATAGCCCGTAGCCCGAAACCCGTAGCCTATATCCCGTAGCCCATATCGCGTAGCCCGTAGCTGCTAGTAGCCCATAATCCGTAGCTCATCATTCGTAGTTAATACGCTGCAATATATATAGCCCGTAGCACTTAGCATATAAACTTAATATAGGTTCTAATATACATATATACTTACATTACCTTTGTATTGTACAATTTTATTTTTATTTGTGCAAAACATTCAACTGTAAATAGAATCCCTCACAATAACAGCACGTTAACTAAACATCATATCGCAAACACGCACATTGACTTGCTAAGTACCACAAACAAACAGTCCTATATCCACATAAGCACAAAACCACCCCAAATCTGTTATTCGGTCGACATTAATAATTTTTTAACTTGAGTTTAAGTAAATATGTTAAGGTATAAATAGGACGGACAAATATTGGTCTTATTCATAATTATGTATGTTTGCTTTTTCAACTTTAACAGTTTAACTATTTAACTTTAAATCGCATAAAATTATCAAGTTAATATACTATTAGGATACAACTTAATGATTTTTGAAACAGTGTAAGCCCTTATTACGTGAAATAGTTTAAAGCAAGTCTAGTATACCATAGGTTTTAAATATATCCGTCACTTTCTAACATCATATAACAAAAAGAGATGGAGTTATCTTAAAACCGAAAGAAATGCTCGTTATAACAAATAAAAATCTCTAGTTGACACTCATATAAATATCCCTAATCTGATAAATATAATAAATTTTAAAGTATATTACGTTTGTCTCCTTTGAACACCATGCCGGCTGAGCAGATTTATATAAAACCCATACTAAGTCTAGTATCTAATAATATTACAAATGCGAAATTAACTCTGTCTGTTATCTTTTCACGCCTAAATCGCTGAACCGATCGTGATGAAATTTAGAACACAAATAGCCTATGGTATTAAAAACATCGGGAACATGGGTGAAACCGCGGGAGACAGCTTGATATAGTTACTTTAGGTCCTGAATTAGAACAATTCGGACGAATAAAACGTAAGAAATAATGTCCTTTTATACATGAAAAATATGCGCATTCAAATATTTGATCAGAAAAATCAAATCAGCAAATAATTCTTTTGATCTCACGACTCGTTTATCACTTTTATATGGCGACTTATCATTCATCGCAACGGATCATTAACTTGCTTAAATAAGGTATAAAATCACCTTGATTTTTTAACGGAGGGACCTTTCAGAAGATTGAATCTACGAGAGTTTTATAAGAAACTAGCTTTTTAGCGCGGTTTCACCCGCGTTCCCGGCATAAAATATAACCCATGTTACTCAGGGATAATGTAGCATTCTAATGGTGAATGAATTTTTGAAATCGGTCCAGTAGTTTTTGAGTTTATTCGTTACAAACATACAAATCTTTCCTCTTTTTAATATAGATATTAGTAAGAATAAGAAATATAAAAATGTTATACCTAAAATGATTTAGGTTAAGATTGTGTTCTAAATTCTGATTGAAACTGTGCGTTGTCTACCAGTCAGTGTTGGAGTTTTATTTGTAGGTACTCTTAGCTGCAAAACCTTTTAAAAAACCCTAAAAGAACTATTCGATATGATATCAAAGCTTCTTCTTCTTCATTCAATTTCCCAAAACATTTTTAGAGCTCAAGTCAATTTATCCCAAACAAAATTTGAATATTATCTGAAAAAGGGTTTGATTTACAAAGCATTTTAATAGAGATTCCACTCGTACCTAGTTCTAAATTAAAAGCAGTCTTATGTATTTAGAATTTAGGATTGTTTTTGATTGTACGTATATGCAGTCAGGTATAATTTTGCAGTGACTGTAGCGGTTTGAAGTTAAATTCTCGATGTAGGTAAATCTCGCTTTTCCAACGCTCAAGGCTTATATACGCGTGATGGTTACAGTCGTAGCGGATTGCTAACAAGTTTGTTCACTTGTTTTTTGTTGTTGTTTGCAATCAGTCTTGAATTTTTCATCTATGACTTTTCTAATTATAAGTACCAAAACTATAAAAAACACTATCGTTTTTTGTTGTATTTGTCAGTGGGACGAGTTGCTCAAGGCGAAAAACGTGGGACCATGGGACTAGATAAATTTGGTCCTAGTTGCCTAAAGACCCAGAATATCGATGGAAAAGATCGGATAGTGGAACGGCCTTTTATCAGGTGGACTAATAATCGCTGGGAGATACTGGACGTTTATGTAGCTCATCCTCGCCCTAATGAAAGGCTATTTTGGTAGCCAAATACGAAAAGCCTATTAAATGATAAAGGCCATTATTAGGATATTCTAATGAATATTTCTATAAATAAATACTTCTCTTTAAATAATAATAAGAATAATGATTTTCTTTTAGAGTTACAAGTTTCTGCCACGCGGTTTCACCCGCAATCTAAGGGTTATAAATAACATAAAAAAAATTGGAAAGGAGCTCTTTTTACCGCCCATTGTACAGTAATTTATGTAAATTCTTGATTTCGTAAATTATTTTTATTTTATTCATGGAATATAATGAAAAGCTATCCATTTGTCAAATCTTATTTATTTATATTCTAGGATATGATCTATTTATATGCAAAATTTTATTCAAGCCTTTTTCTGCCATTACAGCGTATTACGATACCATACAATCATCAACAGATGTGTTGTTTTGTGTAGATTCTACACAAACACAAACTTTAAGTTTTTTAGTTTTTATTCATCGTCTTCTCAGCCGCAAGACGTCCGCTGTTGGACATAGGCCTCCGTTAAGGATCGCCAATAGGACCTGTCTTAGGCGGCCTGCATCCAACATTTTCTGACGGCAAAAATTTGATGTACCAAACATGATAACGTACGGTCAGCAACATAAGTAGCTGAACAGATACAAATTTACAAAACATCTGTACACTAAATTATCCATGACGTATACATTTTATAGTATGTAGGTTTTTGAAGTCATACATTTTTAAAACACCACTTTACTTTATTTTTCCATATTATGGATACTCTTATAGTGTACAAGTTCTTTGTAAATTTGTATCTGTTCAGCTACTTATGTTGCTGACTGTACGTACTTTAGGACCGTATGTGACAATACATAGTTATATGTAATGCACAATATTATTACAAAGCAGAGAACTTGTATCGCAGAGCAGCTGTAGAACAGGTTTACCTTTGACTTAGCTTGACATACCATTTTATGTTTCCTAACTTAGTTATGTTACTATACGAGTACACAACGTATTATACTGGGTGTTTTTTTTAGGAAGCAACACTGATCAATCAATTATCAACACGCATCTACAAGGGGGTCAGATGGCCGTGTGTAATGAATGTCCCAGGATATTTTTTTTACATTTTATATGCTTGTGTTTGACGACAATCTCACTATGGTAAGTGTAGCGAACATACACAGCCTTAGTGCATACATTCCGTGCACCTTGCACTATTCATCCGGCTTGCTGAGTGAGCATGTGTACCTACTTAATTTATGCTTCGTTCCCTAAGTTGTGGTGCATCATACTAAATGAAATGTTCCCATAAGTACATATTGAGAGTTATTTTAACAATTGGATGAACATTTAGGAGCTCGCTTGTATGTCTTGTAATGGGTGTAGCCTGTAAATTTCAAACATTCTTTATTTTATTTTATTTTTAGGTTCATCAGGTCATAGACAAATAAATAAAAAATATATTTAGAATATATTTTTTGAAATGCTGCAGTAGCCACTTATGAAGCAATTGAAACTACAATTAAGCTTTTATTTTTTGGATAATTTTACCGAAATATAATGTTTTTTTTTTAAATAGCAAGAAGATTTGTTTAAAACAACATAACAATACACAAAAAAAAACAAGATTTCACTATAGATATAGATGTTTTCCACAACTGTAGCGTATTATATCGTTTGAATTGTATGATGATATAAAATGCACAATGTACATTGCACATGGTTTCGATAGTATATAATATACTTTAATGTACACCTGCACGCGTTTATGCAAGAGGTTTTAAAATGACTTTGTGGAAACATTCCCCGAGATTTAACCTCGAGTGTGGGTTTGCACACGAGTTTCGGTTTGGTTGGCTAACCACTTGATAAAGATCTTAAAGAATATTGAAGACTCTCACTGCACTTTAGACTTTATTTATTTTAATTTTAAGATCCTAATCTTTTGCTACTTTTTTGTAGAGGTGATGGTGTATGTTTGTATTATTGATATTAATATTACTATTTTGATTATATTACATGTGTTTCTAATTACACGTATTACTGTATTAGTTTGTTTGTCATTTTGTTTTCATTCCAAAAGCATTTACCAAATTTTAACTAAAAAAATAACGATATCAATACGGGACCAGTGACCATTAAATAGCATTATTCTAAAAAATCCACTCCAAAACTTCACTAGAATATTTTCAATGATCGTAAAAACTCAAAATACGGTTTTAACTTCCCACCAAGAGAACCGTTAATGCGCTTGTGAAAGATTTATTCATACGATACGCTAGGGTACAAGTTTTTAACGTCACGTTTAGGGGAACAAAAGGCCTTTTATACGTCGAAATATGGTGTCAAATTTTGGTTAAAGTTGATTTAGAATCGTTTATTCACATTTTTTACTTTATTGCTCTCAATTTTTCTTATCTAGGTTTTATTGAAAAATCATGCAATTATTAAAATTAGCTATAGCTAATAGGAAATAATAAAATAACCTTAATCTATACCTACTTAAATAAAATTAAAATTAAAAACTAAAAACTACTTACTTATAAATAAAAAATTTGCCCCAAATCGCTGCCGAGCGGAAGTGTGCCAAAAAGGCTGGCAGCATTGCCACGCTGAATGGCAATGCCAATTCTTTGGGCAAAATATACGCCAGCCTTCTTGTCACGAGAAGCCTCAATTAGTCTTATCTTTATTTATAGCACAATCTACCGAACTGTCTATGATATATTTCAAACTTAATAAAAAAAATACCATCAACAATTTTATGTGTTAACTATAGGTAATCTGGCTAGGCGTAGTATGATGTGGTGGAATTTGCAAACTGTCTACGGTACCAGAGTTTATTACACATATATCTTTAATTATTACTAGCTTCCACCTCGCAGTTTCACCCGCAGCCTGTAGTCTTCCTCGATAAATGGGCTATCCAACACTGAAAGAACTTTTCAAATCGAACCAGTAGTTCCTGAGATTAGCGTGTTCAAACAAACTCTTCAGCTTTATAATATTAGTATAGATTTATAAAAAAAAAAAAGAAGTCCTGACTGGCAGGTGATCAATCAAAGCAGAGTCTAAACCGCTGGTCCTAAAAACACAAAATGTACTAAGAAAGGATTTTCCGAAATTCAACTCCTAAGGAGGTAAAATAGTAAAGTATTAGTAGGAGCTATAACTAAAGTTTTGGGTATAAATTGTTCGCTTTATTATCGCATTTCCATACTGTGCGTTAATGCTGTAAAATCAAAATGGCGGCTCTAGACCAATACTCAAACAAATTTTAGAAAACTAGCATTTGCTAGTGTCAAAAGTGACGTCATAGCTTTTACAAAATCCCGATCCCTAATAATATTGCTATCTGCATGTAGACTAGATAGTACTCCAAGTACCTGTCTTTAGAAATCGTATATCTCACTATGTCTCCGCATCTCGACATGTTTATGACAAAAGTGCTATCGTTGATGTGTGAAACATGAAATATGGATATGGTTCATTGAACTTTCATTTAATATTTTCAAGTTGTCAATACTAAGTATGATACTCAAAATCCTACTTCCTACTATCCTGATCTGAACTAATAATATAAATGCTAATGTGAGTTTGTTTGTTTGTTACATTTTAACGCCTAAACCGCTGAATCGATCGCGATGAAATTTGGTACGCAGATAGCTTATGGCTTGGAGGAGGACATGAGCTAGTTTTTTTTTCGAAAACACGGGTGAAACCGTGGGGGACAGCTAGTAATATTATAAATGTGAAAGTTTGGAAAAAACATATGAAGGTATAATAACATATACTTTTTGTACTGAGAAAACATGATCCCTCAAAAACGCTGGTGAAACCGCGGAGCAAAAGCTAGTGAATAATATGGCAATGATAGTTCAGTAGTATATCAATTTAAAAATAGTTCAAATCCTACATCATGATAAAACCATAGCACGGTGTTAGGTGCTTTGTAGTACCCGCCTGTCTAGCTACTCTCATGTTGATTTGTCACTGAACACCAACCAATTTAATCCGGGGTTTATGTACACTAAAACCGTTGAGATCTTATAAATATTTTGTATTTTAGACGATGAGTTTTAAAAAGTTAAAATAAAATTTTACAAAAAAAAACACATTGGAAAATGCACTTACATAAATCGCATTACAATTCTTAATCAGTGCACATCATTGATACTATAATTATCACGCGCCGAATAATACCCATTCCCACGTCGGTAATATAAGCTTATTTAGTAGCCATCCAGTAATAATGAGGTAAACCACAATCTACACTATCATTGTGTGAAATTAATTTGGCACAAAACCAATTTCACACTATTTGAACAACATTATAACGCTGAAGCGAATATTTTGTATCTGAACGTAATTATCGTAACGAGTATTTCTAAATGCTCAGATTAGAAACCTAGTTTCTGGGAAACTAAATGTAGAAGCTGCTCGTTACTTTGATAGATTATAGGAATGTCTAAACCGAAGATAAATTGCTTGTTATTAGTTGTAATTTGTACAAGTGTTTAGTAAATTAGTAGTTAAATGGTAAATATACCTGTTCACTATTTTATGTATAGTAGATATATCTTCGATTTTCAAGCCTATATATTTATTTGTATCATTATTGATTTCAAACTTATGTTACGTAAGCGTTCACTATGGCCTTTTAGTGAAGATAACACCGTAAGGTGATTTGAGTTTATTTCAAAGGCATTTGAAGTTCACCGATGCATACCATTTTATAGTGAGTTTGTTTTTTTGTACCTCTAGATTGAATATTCAATTCGTCGTCATAGAAAAATACCTTTTGTGAATAGGAACGTTTTCTGACAATTATAATGTTGTATCGTAATGTTGGCAGTATGCTGATAAATAGGAATTTTTGATTTTTTTGTTATATAAATGTATATGAGATCTAACTCTAAGTGAGTAAAGTTCTAACCAATACTAAATATAAAATGATAATGAAAACGAACAAAAATATTTCCGAATCTAACGCACTGTTTGGAAGGTTGCTTTTGCTGATAAGAGCCGGCAAGAAACTCAGCAATTACTCTTTTCAAAACCAACTGAGATTTATTATATTAAATGATTTATCTGAATCTTACTGACAATATATATGTATATATGACAATTAAAAAAAAATACAAAATTATTATTATTATTACATAATGATGTCTCAGAACTTAATCCTGTATAATAATCATCTATACCCATAATTATAGTAAAAAGTTTAGAAGAATAATAACTGACAAAGAAAAAAATAGAAAAATTTCTTTTTGTAAATAGTTTTAAATTAAGATGTGTACTTTTTGTTCTTGTTTTTATTTCCCTTTTTAATTGTAAATATCTAGACACGTATATATTAGTTAGTTTATTATATTTTGTTATGCATAAGATAGAAATAAATAGGGTATATGCCTGTATTCAAGAAAAACTATATCCTATAAGTAACAAACTCATTTCATATTGTTACGTTTTTGTCTATTGACACACTTATTTCACAGATATTAAATAAGTAATCGTGTTCAAAGTCAACGTCAGTATAGGCCCTAGAAGGGCACTTATGGACGTTTAATCTACTGAAGTTACCACCGGTTTGGAAGTCGGCCTTCAACTGAGAAGAACCGGTAATAGGTATGTATTATTTGAAAAAAATACACCAAAATGTCCAAATGTCATATCCAAAACCCGTGTCTGTATTTCAACATACATTACACCCAAAGAGGGCAGGTTGATAAGTCGTTCCTCTGTCAACAGCTCGATGCAACAAGACTGTTTGCAATCTGCTCACACCTGCAAGCTGTGAATATGACGACTGGTAAATCTCTAGTGGCTGGTAGCTTGACGAGTGCTCGTTATAGAGTGAGAAACACTAGAAAAGACTGTACTAGGTATATTTTAATGTATATTTTTAGGTAAAACCGCAGGAATGTAGCTGATTTAATATAAAATGTACAATCCACCACGCTACCGCCTTTATGACACATCCAGTAACTTTGTGTGTATATTTCCATGAATGCGTAAATTCTTAATAATATATTTTACAACACTTGTTGTTCTCGACGAGTTTTATGACTCTTATTTTATGAGATTTAACAAAGCTACCTTGTAGGAAAGAAGTGCTTTATTGTTTGGTTACTGAACGGTCGAGTCTTCGTATTATTTAAGAAAAGCTCTATTCCTCGTCTTTCCAATTCCAATTTATTGTGTCTATGGCTCCATCGTGCCAACGATGACTCTGCCAGTGTCATGGTTAGAAAAAACAACGAGTCATTTTATTATATCCATTTTTTCTCATGTCAAAATCCTATTGTCATATATTACAAAGTCTATGTACAAGTCTTATCGGCTAGTCAGTCAGTCTTCTGCGCAGAGGTTGGAGTCGCTGCAACAGTTACAAACATGACTTGAGGGAAAAATGAACGGAAAATTAATGTAATACATTTCCTTCATGACTTTTCTTGGGTTTGAGACGAAACTAATGTTCGGCCTATACTTGCCCTAAAAGAAAATAGCAAGCTTTGACCACAAAATGCCACTTCGCTCTGGCCTTTTACGGTATCTATATATCTCTAAATATAAAAGAAGTTGTCCTAACTGTCTGCCTGACTGACTGATCTATAAACCGCTGGGGTTAGAAACACTAAATTCGAAGGGTATGTTCCTTTTGTAGCTTAGTAAATACAGTTATTGTTTTTCTAAAATCAACCCTTAAAGGTTTAGTAGGAGATCGTGAAATATCTATTTGTTAGATTTCTTTTATTTAATTATACAATGGTGTATTTTAAAACATGAACATTACTTATGATAGATCAGATTTATGTTTTTTTACGATGATATAAATCATAACCAAACACTTACCGGTGTGTACTGGAAGCTGTACTTGATAGCCAGTTCCCTTCTAAGCTTTGGAAAGCTTGGCAACACATTAGCAATATTTTTAGTACCTATTGCTAATGTCCATAGGCGACCGTGTTGAAATATGAACGCATCCACATGTCATAATATTATCTATGGTTGGTCATAGACGTCGACTACTCTGTTTTATCTATTGTTGTACACTGCTTTCACAATATATATGCTATTGTCTAATTGTAACGTCGTTCTGTCTATTATTTATTATATATTCCATCAGTTTAGGTCTAGCTAATGTATAAACTAATACTAGTTTTCAACAGGTTATGGGCCCAAAGGCTACATTCCTGAGAACATGGGCAAACCCACAGGGTAGAATGTTAAACATAAAAAAAACAAAGAGTCTTAATTTCACAACCATATCAATTCTACACATCAAAATTATTGGCTTAGGAAAATTTCTTTTCCGACCAAATTGCCGACATAATATTACCGAAAGTCTTTTGCGGCACCATATATACTGAATTTAAACGCCACTCATCGCCGAATTCTAGACGAAAAGAAATGGGTACCTACATTTAATACACCGGATAAACGTCATAGGGTTTCGAAGGTTTTACCAACGCTTTTTAGAGTGTGTTTGGGGATTATCGACTTTATACGTCACATTACGTTTTTTTAGATCGTAAATCTATACTAATATTATAAAGCTGAAGAGTTTTTTTGTTTATTTGTTTGAACGCGCTCAGGAACTACTGGTTCGATTGGAAAAATTCAGTGTTGGATAGCTCGTTTATCGAGGAAGGCTATAGGCTACTTTTTATCCCGGAAAAACACAAGATCCCTCGAGAACACGGGTGAAACCGCGGGGCGGAAGCTAGTACTTAGTAATACTTGAGAGAAACATAAGATTCTCTTTTTTCAGTGCATTTTAAAATCGGGAAATGGAAGCTTGTTTATTTTTATCTAGAAAATGTATACTAGGTAAGTGTTGTTGTTGAGTTAAGGTGTAGCTGGAATCCTACAGTGAGTTTGAGATTTTGGTGAAGGAAAACATCTTGAGGAAACCTGAGGTACCCGCCTGACTGGCTACCGCCCTCAAGATGAAGATATGTCACCTATCGGTATGTTCCGGCAGCTGCATTTGAAAGTCATTTCCTTTTAATCTTTGTGTGCTTACCACATTTGGCCACCACATCACTTAATCATCATCATCATCATCTCAGCCGCAAGATGTCCACTGCTAGACATAGGCCTCCCCTGAGGATCTCCAATAGAATAAATATCCTACTCATATTATAAATGTCAATCATGTGTATAATTGTATGTATATTTGTTAGTCAAATTGTTTGACGGGCCGGTTGGCGTGGTTGGTAAGATAACTTATCTATCACGCCGCAGGTCGTGGGTTCGATTCCCACACAGGACAAACATTTGTGTGCATGAACATGTCTGTTTGTCCTGAGTCTGGGTGTAATTATCTATATATGTATGTATTAACAAAAGAAAAGTAGTATATCAGTTATCTGGCTTCCATAGTACAAGCTCTGCTTAGTTTGGGGTCAGATAGCCGTGTGTGAGGAATAATGTCCCAGAATATTTAAATATGCCGTAATCAGTGAGTGTCTTAAGATGAAACGTAGCTTATACCTATCATATCAAGATATTTTTTCGCCCGAAAAAGCACAAGATGTCTCGAGAACGTGATTAAAACCCACAGGCAGAAGGTAGTTAATTATATTTTTGCGCGAGACTAATAGTAATACTTTATGGAGGAGCAAGATGGTAGAACTCCTCCATTGAAAAGGGAAAAAGATCTTCCGCCATGCTAGGTCAGTGTGCCTAGGAACCTCGGTCCAACTGTAGATGTTGTAATCTTGTATATATTATTGTCAAGTACTCGTCAAACTTTGTTAGCGCGATGTAGAATCTTGTTGCGCCATCTATCCACAGATAGTGGAAGTCTTGATAGATGTCGCTACAACTTAAACATTTTTTTTTTTTTACACTACATTGTCGGCAAACAAGCATACGGTCCACCTGATGGTAAACGGTTACCGTAGTCTATGAACGCTTGCAACACCTGGGATATCACTCGCGCGTTGCCGACCCTTCCCCAACGAGCTCTGCCGACCTTACTCACGCGCAGGAACACAACTATAAGTTATTTGGCTGCGGTATTCTGTAAGGTGGAGGTATTTCCCCAGTCGAAAAAAAGAAAAAAATTCAATGATCCTCCCAATCTAACAGATAACTGATAGACTACTTTTCAAATACATATTCAAATTAACTTTTTTTTTTTATTTGGTGGAAAGCTTTTTCCTTGAACGTATTAATTTAGCCACCCAAAGTGAAAATGCTGCCAGCTGTCTGCGCATTTTACCCATCGGCAGCGGCGGCAAACTTGAGGAATTTTTCTATTTATTATAGATAGTTTTTTTGCTGTAAATATATTTTATTCTTGGCTTAAATTGTTATTGCTTAAATTAAATATACTGATTCGATTTTCAAAAGCATTTAGTAATTATTATTCTCATTACACGTGTCTCAGTATTACCTAAATGGTCATCTTTTCATATAACACATAGATATATAAGTAAAAAGGACGTCGCACAAAGTGAAGTCGATGAATCACGGCTAAAATGCACATATTTTATTCTTTTGTGAGACCAAATGCCTATTGTTATATCAGAGAACTGTATCCTTAAGCAGAGCACACAATAACTGATCCCAATTCATTTGTAACAAATTAAAAATGCTTTAAAAATATCGTAAATACAAATGTATATTTAATTTATTTTATAGTTTTTAGGAAAGATAATTAATTTACAATAGATACCTAATGGATTTATATTTTAATACAAATGTAAGAAATTACAATCATTGTAAATTATACTTTGTGCCTGTATTGTATTTAGAAATAAATTTAAAAGAAAGGGAGTCGAGAAAGAATAAAACAAAAAAAAGGTTCGTAATAGTCTGTAACATTCTTTATATTAGGCAAAGAACATTTCAACCGCTTTTAGGGTGAATGTATGGTGCCGAAATATGTTGTTGGCACATGAAAAATATATACCTATAAATCTAAAGAATATATTCGACTGAGTTTAGTACTTATTCCATTTACTAATATGAGAGACATTTGGAGGGTATTCATGATTTTATTAAATTACCCTGAAATGGTTTCTTTCAGTGGAAACGTAACAGCAATTTTAGAACCGAATGGCCTGTTTCGTGACGATGGTAAGAGACCCGACGGAATGACACTTATCCCTTGGAAGTTGGGACGGCCTTTGGTATGGGATGCCACGTGTGTCGATACTTTGGCACCGTCTCATCTTCCAGAAACAATAAATAAGGCTGGCGGCGCTGCGTTATCAGCAGAGAACCTCAAGCGGCGTAAATATAGTAACATAGATACAAGCTATATATTTGAGCCGTTTGGGGTTGAAACCCTGGGTCCGTGGGGGTCGAGAGCTCACCATCATTTTCGCGAAATATCCAAACGCCTGGTCGAAGCAACTTGTGACCAGAATGCTGGCTTATATCTTGGTCAGAGAATCAGCATTGCCATCCAACGTGGCAATGCCGCCAGCATTCTGGGTACGCTGCCTTCTGATAGCGACTTTTTTAATTTAGACTATTTTATTTTAGCTTCTTACTTTTAGTCATAAGTTGGTCTTGAATTGTATATTATATTTTTGTTGTGTTGAATAGTAAATAAATACCTATTTTTACAGATCATTTTAGAAATTACAGTCTTATTTACCGACACTGATATTTACACAATCTGTTAGATATATATACATATACCAGTATATTGTTTACGCCACATATATTGTTACACCATATACTATATAATTAGAGATTTTTACATAATCAATAATAATGCTATATTTAGTAACGTAATTTTTTTATGGACATAAACTTATGTTACAAGAATCTAACCATGGTAATTGGTAAGTGATGAGGTCGAAAATGGTAAGAAATTAAGTTTTTTTTTTTCGAATTGACACACAACATAATTGGGAATCTTGCCTATCGACAGCAGCGAGGGCTTTGAGGATGTTTTCTATATATTATAGTTTGTATTTTATGAATACTTGCTGTAAATAAACTTAATTTTAAATTATTAAAAAATAATATCTATCCTAATCCTAACTAATATTACAAATGCGAAAGTGAGTTTGTTTGTTTATTTGTTTGTTTGTTACCTTTTCATGCCTAAACCGCTGAACCGATTGCGATGAGGTAGCCTATGGTATGGAGAACAACATAGGCTATTTATTGTAATATTTTATTTTACTTCTGTAATGTTGTGTGAATGTCCAGATAAATGTTTCTTTCTTTCTTTCTTTTCTTTTCTTTCTAAATGCTATATTTAATAACGTAATTTTTTTATCAACCATCTATGTGGTCGAAAATGGTAATATTTTTTTTTTCGAATTGACACACATATAATTAAAAAATAATATGTAATATAAAAATACAGACAGCTTAGAAGCGCTTCGCGTTATAATATCGACAGATAGCTTTGTATGTGCTACAAACGTATAAACTTACTAGGCTCATGCTTCATATTTTGTAGTCTAAAAAGTGGGTACTTACAACCACTGTCCAAAATAAACACTGACGCTCAAAATCCTTACTAGGTATAGAAATTTACCTATAAGACCATATTGAATAGGTTTAGCGTGATATGGAAGTTTATGTTAAGCATTTGGATGAAAAAGCTGATTAGATATAAATAAAGGATACAAAATATTAAGTAGAGAGATAGAAGAGAGAGAAGAGATTTAAATTAAGGACCGTACTGCGCCATATATTAGGTGAGAGGCGAAAATTGTTTATACTTAATCCCTATTAATTATTATAAAAGCTAAATAATAGATCCGTTTGTCTGTCTACAGAACTATCAATATATTTGTTAATTCCTATGCTAATCTACCGAATTGATTTGGAAAAAAAAATATTTTTATCCTGACTTACGTACGAAACCGCGGGAGAATGTGAAAATCAATGTATTATTGTTACACAATCACGTCGTATGATTGATAGATAGATCATTCCTTGAAATAACTTATAAGATTTTTTTCTATCCTCGGTAAACTTTTGGTCCTACGGGAATGCGAACAAAACCACAGGGCAGAAGCTATTGCGAATAGAAATAGTGTGTAGGCCGTTATAAATTATTCAATTAAAATGTTCTCTTTCATATATTACCTTAGGGCTCGTGCTCTTGGGGCAACTAGCAGAAATTATTAAACGCTCTTATAACAAGTTAGTAATTTTAATCAGCAATCTTGTTTAATTTGGACATGAACTCAATTATTTTCCGGCAAAAAAATATAATTATGGAGAGAATTTTGTGCTGGATTATAATATATATATATTTTTTAAAGTTCATTCTCTTGTTCAGTACAACGTGTAAAGTAAAAACCTGGCCAAGTGCATGTCGGGCCACGCTCAATGTAGGGTTCCGTAGTTGCCCATCACAATAATGTGGACTAAGAAGAGGGCTTCCTGTTGTTTAATGTGTTTTTGTTGTTAACATTTAACGTTAACGGTTTCGGCGGCTTAATAACGTCTAAAAACAGTTTTGTAAGTTGGTCGACTATTACTCGTAAACTTGTAAAGCCTACTTAACTATGATAGTTTTCCTTTGAACTTCGTTATTTATATACTACTATATTTTTCACATTTCCAAAAACAACCATTAGCTGGCAGGGGGGGGGACACTTTACTCTAACAAAAATTAGCACTTTAAAGCTTAATATTTTACAAACGAATCCCTGAATCCCTGAATATTTTTGAAATACCTATCCAACGATACCCCACAAGATGAAGTAGACGAGAAAAAAAACATCCCCACTTTTCGTGTAGGTACTCGAGGTACCCAAAAAAAAAGAGATTTTATTTCACCATTTTGTCGGCGTGATTAATTGTATATCCATGCCAAATTACAGCTTTCTAGTACTAAGAGCTAAGCTGCGGATAGACAGACAGACAGACGGACGGACATGGGGAATCTATAAGGGTGACTAGGGAACCCTAAAAAAATGGTAACTTGTGACAAGATTTTTATTCATAATAGGATTTTTATGAGTTATGAAATAATTTAACTGTACCTGGGTTTCTAATTATAATGAAAACATGTAATACAATATTATAATATTAGTAGATTTCATTTTTTTCTTCTTAGTACTCGCCTACGTTATATATATAAAGAATTACTGTACAAAAATTCATGCTTCTAGTCCATTTGGTTAAAGGTGTGAGTTGTTTGTTAGTCAGTCAATGATAGAAGTATGGATGAGCAAGGTGGTAAAGCCCTCCATTGAAAGGCTCCGCTAGGCTAGGTCATCGTGCCTGGGAACCGCGGTCCAACTGTTTTTTTTTTTTTTTTTTTGTCTGGAACAGGAAGGTGGTGGGTCCAGGGGACCTTCTTCCACCGTTACGCGGACTTTTGCGGTGAGCGCTGAGGGCTCTCAACCGCTACTTAAAACTAAAAACTAAAACTAAATAATTTTGGGCAACGGTAGCCTGAGGGTGCCCCCTGTGGGGCTCGACCTCGGCTCAGGACGTTGCCTGGGGAATGAGGGAGGACTTAGCATGCAAACAATTATAATTATTTGGGGATCGGTCGGATTGCTAATATGCAGCTCGGGCCGCTTAAACGGGACGAGACTGAGAGGGACGTCGCGACGGTCCTCGCCGGCGAGGACGAAATCTTGGTTGTCGGTTGCGCATTTGTATCTGTTTTCGGGCTTCGTCAGCCTCGATTTGAGCTAAAGTGGTGGCATCGTCTGGTTCGCTGAGGGCGTGCCTAGGCCTACGGATGCGGGAAATAAGGGACGGGGTGTATGTGACAGTGTTGACTATCAAGGGATTCGCGTGGTGCGCTGCGGTATCAAGATATCGGCGCGAGGCGCGTTTTATAAATTGTTTGATTGTAGGGAGACCTAAGTCAAGGTGGAGGTTTTCATTGCGCATGTACCACGGGGCGCCCGTGGCTTTGCGCATGAAACGGTTTTGAATCACCTGAAGGGTGTTGAGATGTGTGGGAGCAGCGTGAGCGAATACGGTGCTCGCATACGTCATGACTGGACGGATACACGCGGTATAGAGTCTAACCTTGCTTTTTAGGGCAAGTTTAGACCGGGCGTTGATCATGCAGTGGAGTCGTCCTGCCACAAAGGCGGCGCGCGCGCGAACCGCCCTTATGTGTGCAGCGAAGGATAGGCGATCATCGAGGGTCACACCGAGATATTTGGCTTGCCTCTCCCAAGGGATCGGCTCGCCGAATAGTGTGACTGGATCGGGGATGGGGGGACGTCTTTTTCGGTCGGTTCTATAAAAGAGAACCGCCTGACTTTTGGAGGGGTTGATCTCTATTCTCCATTTCCGGAACCAAGCGCCTAGGGCGTTGGCTGCGGTCTGGAGTTTCTTAGAGATCGCGGGCGGGCTTTTGCCTGAGCAATATACGGCAGTGTCGTCTGCAAAGAGAGCGAACTGCGTATTCCTGACTCTAGGGATGTCGCTCGTGTAGAGCGTGAATAGCAAGGGAGATAGTACCGAGCCCTGCGGGACACCGGCACTAATGGGGTGTGGTGAGGACAGGACGCCTTCGACCCGATATCGAAAGAGGCGATTCGACAGAAAGTCTCGTAAGATGGTCACGAGTCTCGGTGGCACACCTAGGGTGTAAAGCTTGTAGATCAAGCCTGTGTGCCACACCTTGTCGAATGCCTTTGCGACATCGAAGAAAAGGGCGCCTGTCATGTGACCTCTCTGGTAACTTGTGGAGATGTGTTCAACAATTCTATGGACTTGATGAACACACGAGTGTTTGGGTCGGAACCCAAATTGCTCGTCTGGGAGGAGTTTGTTAGCATCGGCAAATGCTTTAAGGCGGACATAAATGATTCTCTCATAAATCTTGCCCAGTACGTTGAGCAGACTTATGGGACGATAACTGGAGGGCTCGGACTTGGGTTTGCCGGGCTTGTGGATCCCAATCACGTGGGCTTCTTTCCACTGGTGTGGGAAAATATTGTTTGAGAGGGCGGCATTGAAGATGGCCGTCAATAGCATGATAAGGGAGGCTGGGAAGAGTTTGATCACTCTGTTGGTGATCTTGTCCGAGCCCGGGGCCTTACGAGGGTGTAACTTCCCGATGATCGCTTTCACCTCGTCATGGGTCGCGGGTGGAAGTGGGTCGTCATTTGTGTTGACGTCGTTGGCGACGTCGTCAGTCGGGGGAGCGGGAGGAGGTAACGGAAGAGCGGTCCTCCGTTCTACTTCGGCTGTAACTTTCTCCAAATGACGCGGGTCAATAGGGAGAGAACTGGGCGTACATTGAGCCTCCAGACTTTCGGCGAGGCATTCGGTCTTTTCCACGTCTTCAAAGGCGGGTGGAAGGTTGGGTCGCTTTAAGGGAGGCATTGGAACTACTGTGTCCTTTGTGAGGGCACGAGACAGTTGCCAAAAGGCTAGGTGGGAGGGCTTGATTTCGCTGAGGGTCTGGCCCCAGCGATTCTCGCGAAACTCTGCGATGCGTGCCTTGACGGCACGTTCGAGAGCTCGTAATTGGACACGATTTTGCTCTGAGGGAGCTCTATCGTAGGCGCGAATGGCGGCTTTCTTCTCCCTCAGCAGGTCACGTATGTCGTCGGGCAAGTACCAGCGTCGGTCATCCTCCGCTGGTACTGTCCGAGAGCAATCGCTAACTAACGATTGCACGTGACTTGTGAGTGAGTCGATAGCGCCTACAGCGTCGTCGGCGGTGACTAGGCTGTCGGGGATACGGTCTAGATGGACGGACGAGGTCGCCTTGAGGCTTTCGCCTAATTTGTCCCAGTCCGTCACGACCTTGGTGCGAGAGGGTTGACCTGAATCTGGGGGACCTACGCGCGGTGTAAACTCTAGGATTACAGGCCGGTGGTCCGATTGGAGCTCGTGTAGCACTGCTAAGTCATGCAAACGTAAGTTTACATTACGCAGCAGCGCCACGTCGAGTATGTCGGGTCTGTGAGTCACTATGTCCGGGAAGTGAGTCTGTTCGTATGGGGCGATCAGGTCCACGTTGAGTGGCCCGAGGAGGGATTCAAGAATACGCCCTCTGGTATTGTTTGCGACGCAATTCCAGAGGGTGTGTTTCGCGTTTAGGTCGCCCGCCAGAATGACTGAGCTACCCAAATTGAAAAGGGATTCTAAGTCACGTTTGAGTGACGTTCCTAAGTCGGGTAGGTTATGAGAATGGGAGCAATAAGCCGAGACTAGTATAATGGATGAGTGTCCAGTCATACCGAGCCTACAGATTGAAGCCTCAATGTACTCTAGGGATGGTGCGTCCATAGGGGAGCAGTGAAGGGATCTTTTATAATAAATGAGGGTGCCGCCTTTTGCGGCGTTGGGTCTGTCATTGCGAATTATCTGATAATTCGCAATTTTAGGGTCCCTATGAAAGGGCTTTAGAAATGTTTCCTGTACCAAAAGGATATCGAGTTGATGCTCTCGCAGGAATTCTGCGATCTCATCTCGTTTACCTATAATGCCGTTGGCATTGAAGGTTCCTAACTTGAGGGATCGGGGGGTCCAACTGTAGAAGTTGAAATCTTATATATAATGCCAAGTACTCGAAGAACTTTGTTAGCGCGATGTAGAATCTTGTTGCGCCATCTATCCACGGATAGCGGAAGTGTTGATGTCACTAATTATTGACATTTAACATGATACCTACCTAAAAATCATAATAAAATAAACTTTAAACCTATAAAATGATAAAAATATCAACCAAGTAGTTATAGATAAATAGCTAAAATAATAAAAAATATAAACTTATCCATCTTATTGTATGTTGCTATTTGAAATGATATAATTATTGAAGACGCTGTTACAGCTGATGTAAATGTTAAAAAAGACGTTCCAAATAAACCATTCCATGTAATAAATGTTGGAGAGCTAAATAACTATGGAGTCGATCAAGAGAAAGATGATGGGGCTAGTGATAACAGCACAGATGAAGTGGGGACTAAAGTTGCCCCCGTAAAAACAGAACTAGCATTACATGTTCATGCACACAAATTGGCAATTAGGGTATCAAACCTCCTCACTAACAGGGTCGTCAAATAAAAAATAACTCCAAACAATATATGCGTCACTCATTGAGTGAACCATCACTCATTCACTATCTACACAGCCCTACGTTGCCAAGAGTCGCTTATCTCCGACAGAAACAACTCGTGTGTGTGATCCGGCCAATTCACCTCGCATTGTACAGGGCCTGATGAACATTACACTTTAACGGCACCATTTTGGGACTATTCTTTTTACCTCAATTTTGTGGGATAAAATACTTTATATAAACTGTCGGAAAAACTAGGGCGAATGATAGCACAGCGGAATTTCGCAATGAGATAGGGCTTTCGGTGAAGGAGAACATTGTGTTTTAGCACGGTGGTCTTACTTGTTAGTTCGTTCTTAGTAAATCTACGTACCTATGCTCCTATACAACTATCATCGGCAAAGTAAATGTTTGTTTTATGTTACAATATGGTAGAAAAATATAGAATTTTATTACTTTCCCAATTTACTTTTAGTGTTAGATGTTTTGGCAATATAATTTATATATTGCTCATATTTTCATACGTAGGCAATTTTTATAGAAGTATTTATCTCATTGTAGCATTGTTTTCGTGGAAAAAATATTAGACCTAATTCAAAAAATTTGGCTTCGCAATAGCTTAGAATTAAATAACGATACCATAGCACTTGGAGTAACGCCGTAGCACTCGTAGCAGCACCGTAGCAAATTCGTAGAACTCGTAGCCACACCGGTTGCTACCATTAAAATAAAGCGATCCTATTGGCGGATAAAACATATCCCTCGCTACGCATTTCTGGTGGAAACGCAGTCTTACTCTTCATACTCGATTACACTCCGTTCTACGCTTTATGTGTTAGCCTCGGAAGCATTATCACCTGGACTGAATTTTTGCAAAAGATTTCTTCGTATTTATTGATAATTAATCATCCAAACTGTTTCCAACAAATAAATGGATTTAAAATTAAATCAAAATTAAATGAGGTTTTTAAACAAAAAGTTTAATTATTTCACTGGCTGGTTCATTAGTGTTTGAATAGTTCTTGGTCGTAATTAAGTATAAAGTTTTTTTTTTTCAATTATGTTTTATTGTTTTTTTTTCCTCTACTGTAACAAGGTTTTTTTATTCAGAGTTAATTAAGCCAATTTTAATTAAAACTAATTTCAATACATGTTTCAAAAAATGCAAAAAACTTAATTAGTAACAATATACGAAAAACAGAACTAAGAGAATCCTACTAATATTATAAGTTATAAAGTTTGTATGTTTGGATTTTTGGATGTTTGTGACTTAATCACACAGGAATGGCTTAACGGATTTGAATGAAACTTAGCATATAGATAGATTATACCCTGGTTTTTTTATCCCGGGAAAACATAATATCGCGGGTGAAACCACGGAACAGAAGCTTGTGTATAATAATCCTCTTTGATCACCTATTCAACCCGAAACCTTGATAAAATAGCATTACTTCCCGCTATGGTCATCCCTGCTTTTTGTGTCACAGATAAACATTTAATCCGTCTTTTGAAACCTAAAAGACGAGACTTATTCAAGCATTTACTTTACTCTGTGACATCAAATCGCGTTATACAGTGGCCGCAGCCTTAATGATTGTCGTGGTCGTCACCAAATTACTTTCTAATGAGGACCGTTGAGCTTTTCTACGTCTTTAGCATACTGACGCTGCGATTATTTAGTCACTAAAACGTCTTAAATATAAATAATACACAGTACGAGTAAAGTTATCTCGGCAATCTTCGTATTTCGAAACGAAGATTATAGGGCGCTTGACCCTATATCGGAGGGTCTTCTTCTTTGGCCTCGCCTTTTCCCGCTACACGGGGTCGGCTTTCCTAATCATGCGACGCCACGTGGTCCGTCGCTGTGCGTCCTATATCGGAGGGTGAATGTGGTAAATAAAACATGCTGAAATCTATAGTTTTAATTTCAATTATAATATAAACTGCCCCTTATAGATTTAATTGCATATAAATATGAATAAAAAAAAAATAGCAAAAAGTCTTTACTTGCCTTTAATGTTAATTTCATTCATTACATACTGGGCGCTTTCAAGTTAGACGCTCGAGGAACAGCCGCAGTTGCACAATTGTGGCGCAACTATGATACTACTAATTTACATACAATTTAGAATCGCGGTTGCAGCGACACAGTCGTACTTTATTTACACTATTAAGACGCCCTTACTATGTTAGTCACAGCACCTTTAGGTATGAGAAAATTACTTTTTATCATCAAACTATAGCCACAGATTACAATCGATAAAATTGATAATAAAACAGAATAAATCGTTGCTAGCAGCCGAGTTTCCGTTATCTCATTAACGAGCAATAGTGCACTACCTCTCTTATCCCGCCTTTACAAGCCACACAGTCAAAGGAGAGATTATTCCGTTAATCCGGACCTCGTCTTGACAATTTAAAAAGTATTTGTTTGTTGCAAGTCAACTTAATTGGATCGTCGCTTGGATCACATCTTTGATTGTTGTGGGAAAGCGTTTCACGTAATCGTTTTTTTTCTTCTTTTTATTGAGGGCAACAGCTAATTTATTTTAACCTAACAACTACCAAGACTCCACTAAATTATGGTTAAATAATTTCTTAAAGCTAACTTAACGACAAAGATATGACAGCTAAAATTTACTTAAATTATATAACAGTCACAAGAAAATAAGAAAATATATTTTCTTGGAATCGGTTGTAAGTTGCTAATGTTTTGTAGAATCCTATTCTAATCATAACTAATAATTATAAATGCGAAAGTGAGTTCGTTTGTTTGTTACCTTTTCACACAAATCTTTTCACCTAAATCGTTTAACCGATCGTGATGAAATTTTGGTATGCAGATAGCCTATGGTATGGAGAAGGACATAGGCTACTTTTTATTCCGGGAAAACATAAGATCCTTCGGGAACGCGGGTGAAACCGCATGGCGGAAGCTAGTGAAAAGATAAGATGTTGATTGAAAACTACTATTTAGTATAGAAATGGCCACGTGACATAATATCTAGTTTTAAAAGTTTCCCTAATCAAAATACAATACATTTTGGTATTGAACTTTTGTATGGAACAGAGTTATTTTAATTAATGTGTTTGTTTTTTTTTTTATATATATTTTCCTTTAACTATGTAGTACCACGTCATGTTCCGACATGCGCCTACCCAGTTTTAATATTCAATGAAATAAACGTGATTTTATAAAAATGATAAGTCAAAACCATGCGCAATAAATGTCATAATTTTTTATGTGTGAGAGAGAAAGATAGCGTGAAATAAACTCCCGCTGGGTCAGACTGTTAAACAAATTTAAAAATTGTTCTACAAACATTTCACGTAGCGTGTTGGAAAGAGAACTTTTAACTGATTAACAAACATTTGCACAAACATTTGTACCTAATATATTTATTAACAAAACTATTGTAGTAAAAGTAAAGTTATTCTTATGAAATTTTATGTACGGAATAGTATACTTTCATCTTCATCCATCTGTACCTATTTCCATACATTATTTATGTGCAGTTTTTAGAGTTAGGTACATAACAAAAAATTAATAAAGCCTATAAAAAGACTCAAAACAAATTGTGATAATCGATTTATCTATCTTATTTCCATAGGTTCAGAATTCAAATTCAAATGTTAATAAAATTCATTTATTCAATCATTTATTTTTAAAATTAGTTAATTATTACGATCTTAATGTTAAATAGTACAACCACGTTTTGACATCAAGAAATTAAATATTGAATTCATAAATTAAATGCTTTTTATTTGTAATAAATAATGTCAAAATTAGTAAAAATAAAAAAAATAAAATTCACAGTTTATTTAAAATCAAAATTATAGAATGCTTGCAGAACTTGAGCTTCGATTTAAGATTAATTAAGAAAGGTGCTATATTCCGTCAGGCAAACGAAAATAATCGTTATTAAGATGTCGATATGATTCATAATTATTTGTTTTGTTTTACACATTATAATAAATGTTTTTTTTAATTTCGTTCCATTTTAATAGGTATTTTTGATTAAAATTTTACTTTTACATATTTATTACTTTAATTGCTATTTTAACGAATTATATTCTTTTAGAAAAGACATTCTCGCTAGATTTATTATTATTTTTTACGCAAAAATCGGCACAAGATACTGATTACAAAAAAGCGTGTATAATACTACAACTAAAATATCAACGCTCTCCAAAATACAAGTAATGCCACCATTTTTTATCCTACACTCGGATGAGTTCAATGCACCTTCAAAGCTTGGTACAGACGAGACAAAATACGGGCATTATATTGATGACCAGAAAACTGCCATATGTGACGTGGGTCAGCGATACGCCCATACGGTAATTTGTATTGTTCCATCTTGTGTACCAGCCTTTATATCTTTAGGAGCCTATCTTGTGCCTTGTCATATTTCTTGTATAGTGTGTACGTGGGCTCTTTTGTTCATATATGCATTTGTAACGCTAGGGTTTAGTAAATATTACATTTCACTGCTGAACAGACTCTGTCATCAATTTTCCAGCTATGAACATTTTTATGGAATCTCAGTGGTAATGACGTCGAATACCATGGCGAAGGTTGTAAGTTCAAATCCAGTAATAATCTTGAGATTTTGGTGATGGGAAATATCGTATGGCTCATCATCATCATCATCTCAGCCGCCAGACGTCCACTGCTGCGTTTTCGGGCGACCTTTACAAGTTTTTTTTTTTTTATGGCTGGCCTAAAATTGAAAATCCTGTCGCCAGCACCAGCTGGTGTTTAGCAGCTGCATGATTTCTTCTAGGCTTTATAAAACAAGCAACATGGAGAAAAAATGGGTATTGGCACTATATTCAACATGACCCTTTCATTTTCACTACAGCTGACTGACTTTATAGTTTAAACCAAGAAAGAATGTTCAGAATTCAAGTTACAGAGAGCAAGTTGTTTCCTTAACATCCTGTTACGTAGAGAAATTCAGAGCATAGCTCGTTTGATGGGCTACTTTTAGCTTATTCGTGTGAATAACTATAAAATATAAAAGATGTTACCTTGCTTACCTTAACAGTTCTTTTCAGTTGAAGGCTAAGACTTCCTAACCGGTGATAGCTTCAGCATTATTGACGTTCATAAATTTCCTAGTGCCTAAACTAAATAAATGACATTGACTTTGAATACCACAGCTCTGATCCATTAGTAATCTCAGTAAGGTGCCCTGGTGAAAGACTTTTGTTTTCAAACCCACTTGATTATTACAAGACTAGTTTCTACACATTGGGAATGTGGGAAAAACTGTGACGCGAACTTTACATTTAAAATGTATCCTATATTTTAATTCAAGGTACGATCTATATTATATAAAAAATACGCATATCCTACATAAACCTACATACACTACATATCTACACACATACATACACTTACACAAACACCGACACATCTTCTGATTAACACAATCAAACTTTAATAATACTACTATCGACTTTTTTTATATTTATACTCTGCTCTGTGTATTCTTTTTAATTAGTTTTGATCATGTTGTGGTATCCTGTTATTGGCTTTGGATTTTTAGTTATATCAACATTAAGCATGTATAGTTCTAAGTAGCTGTTGGATGTCCTAAGAAATAAATAAATAAATAAAGTTTTATGCGATTCGTAACAAACGTGTACACAAATTTTAACATTTATAATATTATCATACCTTAGCTCACCAAAAGTCATTCATTTGACCTTACCTTTTTGATAACCTAGGTCCGAGTGAATAAGCATTTTCTGAGCAAGATTACGAAATTTTTGGCCCCGTCATAGCTCTTTTTGGAGTGATTCGACAGTTAAATGTAAGCCCATTAGACTGAGGCTAATCGGTTCAAGGTAAGCCCATTTTAAAATAATAAATTTACGGAGTTCCATGCACAGAAATTCTAATCCTAATCCTTACTATATATGCGCTGTTATAAATGCGAAAATGAATTTTATTTGTTTGTAACCTTTTCATGCTTAAACCGCTGAACCGATCGCGATGAAATTTGGTACGCAGGTAGCCTATGGTACGGAGAAGAACATAGAGATTACTTTTATCCCGAGAAAACATAAGATCCCTGGGGAACGCGAGTGAAACCGCGCGGTAAAGTTAGTTATTAATAAAATTGTAGTATAGTTACATCTGACGCACATAAAACCTCCCTAAGCATTGATTTAAATGTGTTTTTGTTATTTTTTTTTTATACTAATTAGGTGGCAAACAAGCTTACGGCCCACATTTGCATACTTATTACGTATGATTTTTTTCCTTACTCCCCGCGCGTTAATTCTTAACTGATTTAATGGCAATTCTTACTCCTCTTTCTAACTATCCTGGGCACAAACCAGGCACGTGTCACGCCCACTCTGTCAGTCATGAGGCTAAGGGTTCATAGTTTACTTAGGCACGTTATAACTACATAAGTATTGTTATCTCTCTTTAACATCACTAGTTGGTCAAACAGCTGAAATAATTTCGAAAACCCTTTACACAGTTTCTCACGGTGTGCCAATTTAATTTAAAATCGGTTAAGTAGTTTAGGAATCCATCGCGGACAAACATCGTGACAGGAGATTTATATATATTAAGATAGGTAAAGACAAAGCTAAGTACCATTTTCTCTTTTTGTGAATTGTTTTTTTTTGTTTAGTATATTGACGAGCTATAGTAGTATAGTATAGTATTATCAATAAAAATAAATTGGAAATGCCACAGAGAAACGGGGCCGAGTTTAGCTAGTCCATATTATTATGCAAAAGATAAATGTCTATATTTGTTGATTATTTAACTTTTTTTGGCGGAATTATACTTGAAAATCATATTAAATTTGGCTTCAGGGCTTAATATAAATCAATTATTTAAATAATTTTAAGAAAATAAAGAAACGTAAATATTTTTATTCAGAAAACTAAATAAAATACTCCTACTTACCTTTCAACTCACAAAATGCAAGAAATCTAACATAAAAAAGGAAGAAAAGCAACGAGCTAAAGCTATTTATTTCCAAGTTTCATGGTTTCTAATTTACCCATCCAACTATTCGTAAGGAATAAATATTATGTTGTAGACACAGCACGCGAGCGCTTTATTACCACAGTAGAAGATATTACTCCAGAACTAGATATTTATGTTATACTAGAAAGAAATCAACAGATAAAACAGCAACTTGAGAAAGATTTATTCGACTCAACCATTTTCCTTGTATTTACAAGCCTCTATTTTCGATTATTGGACGAATATTATGTTTGTTTCGAAGAATCGCACTCTATCACTATGCAGGATAAAAATTAGATGTGGCAGTAATGAAAATGAAAATATTTTTTATTCAAATAGGCCTTCACAAGGACTCTAATGCACGGTTCGGTAGGATGCTTTTGCTGAGAAGAGCCAGCAATCACTCTTTTCAAAACTAACTAAAATTTATTCCATACAATTATTTATCTAGTCTCACTGACAATATTTGTGTGTAATAACTGAAAAAAAAATTGTTTAGCGATAATATATAACCAAAATAAGTAGTAGTAAGTATGTAGTATTTATAAAAACATGGTCCACTCTCTCCGTATTTTAGTAGATTAGTGTGCGTGATTAGTCTCCAAATAATTTGTACGCATATTTATGCCGCTCTATACTTACTTGCTGATTCTTACCACAGTCTGTAATACAGTATTGCCAAATAAACAAAACTATATAGACAGACAGATAGACCGAAAGTTATTGCATGCCTTGAATATGATTATCAAGATATTGGGTACTGAAACTACAGGATCGATTTATTCAATCTATCTTATTGCAATCTGTCTGTCTCATCATACACAGGATTTTATGGAGTAGCTTTTAGAAAATAATGTGTAATCCATCGTTTTTATGCTCTGAATGATTTGAGCTGGATCGACAAAGAGTTCTACTGTTGATTGGATTGACAATACGGCTTGACCTTTTACTCTTCATTATTTTCGAATCGCGTTAAATCTAAACGGTTCAGTTGTCCCATAGTGTGAAGCAACACACTTCATACGTAAACCTTAAAATTATGATGATACTAGTTTCCACCCCGTGGTACTACCCGCATTCCCGAGGGATCTTATGTTTTCCCGGGATAAAAAGTAGACTTTGAGCCTTCTTCGATAAATGGGCAATCCGACACTAAAATAGCAATTCGAACCAGTAGTTCCTGAGATTAGCGCGTTCAACCAAACAAACAAACAAACTCTTCAGCTGTATAATATTAGCAGGTAATATGAAAGGCGATGATAGCTCAGTGGTAGGGATGTCGAATGCCGTGACAAAAGTCGTGGGTTCAAATCCTACTTACAATGAGCTGGAGCTTTCGGCGAAGGAAGCACAAGCCTATAACAAAGTTAAAAAAATATATATTAGGTGGTAAAAAATATAAACACAATACAAAAAAAACGCTCTTTCTGGCAAACATAATAAAATTGTTAATCGTTGAAAGGCTATAGGTACAAGGAGTCCCTCTCGTGCTAATTTCCATTGAATTTAAAAGTAAACACCTCTGTACCCTGGGTGTAAAAAAAATATGTTAGTAAACGCTTACTATCGTGCCTTTTTTATTAAAATTTAAAATAAATATTCCGTGAAGTGAAAGGCGCTGCGCAACAACACTGCACTACAAGGAAAGTATTGACCCATAGAAATAAAATACTCCTTACATAAGGCCCTCTAAAAAGGCCGCTCAGGCAATATTGCTAATGCAATTCATTTTTAGAATTCTCGGCAGATCCTACTAATTTCAATATATTTTAATGTAAAATAGTCACATAATTATATACAGTTTAATTAATTAAAAGATTTGGTATTGATTAATCTACCGTAAATTCGGAAAAATTAATTGCATTAGCAATATTGCTCGAGCTTCCTTTTTAGCTCCCCTGTGTGTACCTTTTATCATAAATTATGTAAGTTATCGCATACCAGTGACAATCACTGAATCAAATTAATTAATCAGATGAAATAATTGAAGCGTAATTAAAACTAATATAGCTTTGACATGAAATACGTTATCTATAGGTTATCTCACAAGATAGTTCAACTGTTTTGTACAAAATATTATTAACAAATTATACACCTTTCTCGTTTATTACTCTTTTATAAGTGAAAACCGTATCAAAATTCGCTGCGTGGTTTAGAAGAAGAAAGCGGAGAAACAGACAGAGGCAGATAGCGAATTTGTTTTGGGAATAAATAATCTGACCACTAAAAAGAACGCTGTGACCATAACCTCTATTACCCAAATTTAGTAAATTGATCACCGAATTAAGTAAATTATCACCAAATCACGATAACTTACATAATTATGAGAAAACATTGTAAATCTCTTCCTATTCAGAAACGACCCGGATACTTTAGGTTAAAAGATATACATACAATTCGTGGTTATATTTTTTTAACTGCACGGAAACCCTTTTTGGATTAAACAATCATATAATTTGGAGTTTGTTGATTTAAGTAGGATCGCAAGTTGTAAATTTTTGGTTCTAATTTCACGCTACAATGGAGATTTAATTTTGGTGGTCATTTACTATTTTTGGCAATATAAAGTGATTTTTTCTGGTGGTTGGTTAAACATAAATCATTTGTTTTATACTATTTAGAGATTAGAAAAGATATGAAAAATAACATATTGCGTTTAATAATGTCTTAGGGTGTTACGTTAAATTCAAAGCTAATTAACAATTTGGCCCTAGGATACATATGCTAGTCAAGAATATTGGAGTTTGGCATCGGGTAAAACCAAAGGAATTTACGTACGACTACCCGCGTTCTAGAGTCCTAATGTTTTCCTAGAAAAAAAAAAAGGTAGTGCCAAATTTCATCTTAATTAACATTTATAATATTAGTAGGATAAATAATATGATTAAAATATATCCGGAAGATTTCCATCAAAAGAACAAGAAGCCTTAATGATTGACAGAACTAAAAAAGATAAAGAACAAATATTATGCCATATCACCATCAAAGTATTTACGTACCTACCTACATTTATATTTAGATTTATCTTATTCTCATTGTACAGGAAATAAACAACGCGTCGTTTAAAATACATCAAAGGGATGACATGACATTCACTTTAAGCAGCCTTAAAGATCTCCCACAAACCGAAACTCACTGGCAAACACCAAATATGTTGGTTGGCGCGAGTACAAATTATAATTGTCTTGAAATCATGCCAATATTTACTCTTCGCCATGAATTGCCTATGTAATAACTAGGTAGCAAACACGTCAGTAGGTACAGTACATAAACTGAGAGACTATTTCCTTAATAGCTTCCTTATTATTTTGTTTATCAAACGCAGGTATATGCTGATTCATGTTGAGAATTGTTTTTGAAATAATATTTTTTTTTATTGTATAGAAAATGTTTGTTACTTTACGAATGTTTGTATATCCTTATTTTTATGTCATTAGGTTGATACCGGGCAGACGGTATACCTGATGGTAAGTGGTCACCATCGCCTATGCAAGACAGGGGTCCCAATTCCAAGGCCCTATCTGAAAACCAGCGCTGCAGCATATGCTGCGGATAGGTGCCTCTTTGGCCTCACATAGTTTCAATTTGTGTAATGTGTTATTGTTTTTTTTTATCTTTACGCTGTTGTTAATGTGTTCCTTTCTTTTTTTCAATGTGTTGCTGACCTTGAAGAGCTCTATTTACGCCATGTTGTAGTGCTGAGGGACTGTAATGAGGAGCTCATTCCACAACCGAATGGTCCGCAGTAGGAACGTCCGACTGAAGCTTTGTGTCCACGATCGAGGCGGAGGATATAATGAATAGATCCACATATCTTTGGCAAGCAGTGCGATGGTAGAAAGGTGACCATGGTACCAGATCAAAAAGTTCATCAGAACACTTGTAACACGTGTATACAGGTGATTTTTTAGTCACTGGACATACTTGCAGGGGTTGAAGTACTCGTCAATATGAACAACTTTTATTATGGGACCAACTCTGATATTGCAAAAAATAAAATGGTTCCTTCATACATTTTGGTCGAGTAGGTATTGAACTTTTGTATGGACAGCTGATATATATATATATATATTCATATTGATGAGTACTTCCCCTGCAAGTATGTCCAGTACAAAAAAATCACCCAGTATAGAAGGCATATATCTCTCCGAAGGCAGAGATCGTTAACCATTCGAGTGACCCGCCTTTGCATCGAGGCAAGATCTAGATCATTTTAAGCATTTGTATCCTTACTACAAAAGGCCGCATTCTTTCCCAAAAGTAAAATGATCCAAATAAACTTAATATCCCAATACCCGGAGATAAGGCAAAGATAAAAATTCTTAACAAAAAAAAATATCTTTACAATGGCATTCCCCATCGAATAATATATTCGTTTCACCATTGAAGTCCACTGAAAGAATATAAATCAATCGATCTTGATAAATTATACATCCATTTGAACAGGAAACACCCACGTACTATTTCATTTCTATTCTTACAAAGAAATCGTACGGAAGATACGAAGAATGGTCAAGCCTGAGCGACAATAATTCATTATCCGACTTTTTATCGGTAAATGATCATTTTCAATAAGCAGATTTCCTTTTTATTTAGCTTTTTGTTATTAGAACTAGTTTTCTTTTCGGAATCTTATTAGAAAAGAAAATAAAGCTGCTCTAAGAAGTTTTTATAACTCTTTCATTTTACTTCGCGGTTATCTCAATTCTAAAATGACCAAAGCGTGGGATTTCAGTTTATTTAGGATTATTTTCAGCGTCGGTGCTAAACCGCTAAATAGTTTCACTTCCAAAATAGTTTAACTCGAAAACAAAGGATGAACACAAAATTCTTTACACAAAACTACGTAAATTGTTCTTATTATATTAAACAAATTGTGTCAGGATATTTTTTAATGGCTCAGTACCATATAAAAGTTCAAAACCTATTCAACTGAAATGTATAGCTAATGTTGGTCTCACAGTATTTTTTTAAATTAATGAGTATTTTCAACCCTGAACAGTTAGTCTTAAAAAAATTGTCTCGTATGGTTTATGCCTTAAATTAATCCTGACAATAGTTCTGAACTATCAATCAATCTCAGTCAATTTTAAAAGTTTTGAAAACATAATTTATAATTAACCGAAAATATTTAAAACCTATTAATTCAAATATTCATAGATTATAATATTATCTTTAACATTTTTGTATAAAAGAAAAATCCAATATTTGACTTAAGAAGTAAGTTGTTCAAAATACATAGACATAAATACCCGCTACATAAATTACTACAAGCGCATCACTATTAAAACTTAAAGAAACTATTTTAAAATAGAAACACGTAGTATCTTACTATTCTAGACTGTATAAAGCCGTCTAGAATCCCCTCATTACCCTCGACGGCGATATATCAAGTCGCGGTTTGTACAAGACTCAAAAGATATTCTACTTGGCATTCCGAGATTATGTACCCTGGGTAATGTAAGACACGTTCTTGTGTTTGTTGTCGTTTGTTGTTATTTACATCGTTAGTGTAAGAATAAGGTACCTTTATTCACTTACACTTCTTTGAATGTAAAAACTATTTATGAACTAGTTTTATTCATAGAGTTTGCATGTTTGTAACCTTCTTGCATTCTCATCATACATTAATAAACGCTGGGCATTTTTATTATAATCCTGGCCGAAAATAGTTTTTAAAATAAGAACACAAACATAGATTAAAAGATAGATTTGCTTTAAAAGAAGTTCTTGTATTTGCTTACCTTCTCAAACACGAAGTTCATCGGTAATTCCCTACCTAATTATAAAATAAAGAGAATGCCTAAAACATGTAAAATATTTTTCTGACACGCCACAGGTTCTCAGGATAAACATTTGTGTGTGTAGCGGCATATTCTATCAACCACACAAAGGAATTTTCACTACCCGTGTATAGATGGCGCCAAAAGATTCTACATCGCGCTATCGAAGTTCCCTGAGCACTCGGCATATATACGAGTTTCAAACTAGACTGCGGTCCCAAGCCGACGGATGACGGTGACGACCAAGCCTGGCGGATGAATTTTCCTTTTTAATGGAGGAATCTTCCACCTTGCTCCTCCATAGTGGACATGCTTAATTCGGAGTCTCGGTCGGTCGGTATCGTTTTGGTCCCGAGTCTAAGTGTAATAAATATTTGAAAGGAGTATAAATATATCAGACAAATACATAAACCCATCAGTTATGTGGTCATCATAAGTATAAATAAGTTTTGCTTAGTTGCATTTTTTTGAATATTGAAAGTCACTCGTGCGAAGCCGGAGCGTGTCAACTAGTAGTTTATATTGTCTCTAATTTCAACAAGATTGAAAATATTAATAAGTTAAATGGACACATAAATTTAGGATTAAGTAATATTTAGCTAGTAGTCGATTTTATTTGTTACTATGAAATGGAAGTAATTTTTTGAATTAGAAATAATTCATGGCTTTTAAAATAAATTGGATAAAGGTTTTTGAATATTCATTTGCTTTATAGGCTCTTCATAAATTAAAAGCCTGAAATAGGTAACTTTTTAAAATCAAACTATTCGAAGTTGTAGATAAAATGGGATCCGCTTCCTTGCTCGGATAACATAAAGTTTTCACTTCCTACGGAACCCTAAAAACATCTCATATTATGAGCTGAATGGTTCAGTGAGCATAAAATCAAACAACTCCTTTATGGAGCAGATAACTGACAGTAGGTGCTAAGAGTTGAGCTACCTATGAAAAGCGTTTGTGTGGAACTTCTTCTGGGGAGCGGTTAACTAGAGCTGTTTTGAGGTTACGATACGATAGCGAAACGATTTTGTGACGATATTCGATTCATTCATGCTCAATTTAGGCCTTTGCTTGTAGCGGCGTTGTGTGTCGGATCGTTCACTTTCCTACAATTTACGATAGGGCGATGACTGCCATGTGCTTCTTACATCTAATCAGATACTTTTGGAGACTGGTCTGCATAAGTTTGTTATTTTCTTAACACGCTAATTTAATGTTATAAATCTGTTTATTTTGAAAAGCGTTGCCGAATTTATTTCTCAGTCAAAAGTCTTCGTATACGTCTATTCATAAATGCGACTAAAGTTTAATTTCACGTTATTTCATTTAATTGTAAAGAAAATATAATGGCTTGTAATATGAATATAAAGGTCGGCAACTCATTAGCACTCCCTCTGGTATTGCTAATGTCCATAGGCGGTAGCCACTTACCATCAGGTGGCCCGCCTGCCTGCTTGCCTTTTGTTATAAAAAAATATATATCGTCCAATATAAAAGTCCTCAAGTTCCGTAGACGTTCTAACCGCTAGCATCGTCTAGTACTGCATTGTACTTAACTTAGTGGCTGACGACGGCTTGAAAAATATGGAGTAAATGAAAAAATAACATCTAACGCTAAAGGAGTTTCTATCCGCCAAGTTTGTGGTAAATTAAATTGTTATTTCCTTGTCCTTGAACTAAATTACATATACGGATGGGTAAGTTAAAGCTCCAGCTACTAATTTGGAAGTTTAATCGAACATAAATCTCCAGATTATGAGCACGATAGCAAACGAAAGTACTTGCAACAAATTATTAACAGTACTAGCTTCCGCCCCGTGGTTTTATCCGCGTTCCCGAGGTAGATCCCACGGGAACGTGTTTTCCCGGGATTAAAAGTATCTTATATGTTATTCTAGAATATGTTCTATATCTGTGCCAAATTTCATCTAAATCCGTGAACTAGTAGTTTTTTGCATGAAAGAGTAACAAACATCCAGACATCCATTCATCCATCCTGACAAACTTTCACATTATATAATGTGAAAGTTTGTATTCATATTTCATATTTTATATTATATAATATAAAATATGGACAACCTGTATAAGGATTTTTTATTTTGATTTTTTTTGGACGATTTTTGGAATCAAGACTACAAACTGCATCAAAAGGATGCAGTTTGTATAAACCTCAAAATATAATGTTGAAATAGGAAAAAACAAAAATAAACTTCTCGCTTTATTATATTGTTATTTGAGAGGGACGCGATGACGACAATATATTGACAATGCCCTAATATTCATAGACATTTTTTTTTTACTTTGTATAGGCTTGTGTTTGACCACAATCTCACTATGGTAGGTGATGATGTGGCCGAAGGTGGTAAGCACACAAAGCCTAGAAGGATCTGGCTCTCAAGTGCAGCTGCCGGAACACACCAATAGGTGTTTGGCGACAGATTTTCAACTTGAGGGTGGTAGCCAGCCAGGCGGGTACTACAAAGTACCCTACCACCGTTCAAACAATGATCGCTTGCTTGTCATCCTTATTACAAAAACATATTATTATACGACGGGCCGGTTGGCGTGGTTGGTAAGATGATCTATCACGCCGCAGGTCGTGGGTTCGATTCCCACTCAGGACAAACATTTGTGTGCATGAACATGTCTGTTTGTCCTGTGTCTGGGTGTAATTATCTATAATATGTATGTATTTACAAAAGAAAAGTAGTATATGTAGTATATCAGTTATCTGGCTTCCATAGTACAAGCTCTGCTTAGTTTGGGGTCACATTGCCGTGTGTGAGGAATAATGTCCCAGAATATTTATTTATTTATTATTTTTTGTATTTACTATACATGCCATATATATTTAGAGGATTTTTCTATGACTAATATAATATTCTACAAGTTTACTCAAAATACTCACTTGAAACACTATTTTTATGCCCAAAAATGCTGCAATCTATACTAATATTATAAAGCTGAAGAGTTTGTTTGTTTGAACGCGCTAATCTCAGGAACTTCTGGTTCGATTTGAAAAAAGAATTCAGTGTTGGATAGCCCATTTATTGAGAAAGGCTACTTTTTATCCCGGGAAAACACAAGATCCCTCGGGAACACGGGTGAAACTGCGGGGCGAAAACTAGTTGTAAAATAAATGTGATTTATAAAACATCAATAATTAAATCCTAATCCTAACTATATAATATTATGAATGCGAAAGTGAGTTTGTTTGTTACCTTTTCACGCTTAAACCGCTTAACCGATCGCGATGAAATTTGATATGCAGATAGCCTATAGTAGATATGATAGCTAGTCAAAAGTAAATTAACCTAAAGACAACAATATTATAACAACCTAACTAAATTTAGTATGTGTTTATAGATACTACTTAACTATAAAGAAAACTCGCTGAAACAAAACAAATCAAGAAAGTAACCTGAAGACCAAGTAATTTTTATGTTTTACTTGGCAGCGACTTCAAAATGATGTAGAAAGGCAATATTTATTTTATGCTTTTCAGATTTTGTATTGTAACTACTTTCAAAAATCACATGTTAACGAAAATCACTGGTTTATCGTATAACTGGAAACTAGCTATTCGGCTACTGGCCCCGTAGCCAGTTATTGTAAATAGTGACGTGAAAAAACGCCCATACCTACCAAGATGTTAATAAGAAGCAAAGTAGGTAAATTCTCATGAATGCCTAAGGGCTCCGCAAATTAACAAACAAGAAAATTCCTTTTAAGTTTTTTTCATCATTATGTATCGTTATTATTATCATTGTTTTGTCTTTTGATTCATAATTATTTTAAACAGAATGTATGTATGATAAGGTATCTCATTTTGTCGCGCTATTTTTGCCTCTGTTTAGTACCTACATAGATAACTAATGTTAAATGTAGCTTTATAAATCTGGAGGAGCTTAAATACAATAAAGTATTTTTTAATTATCGGTGAAGACGTATCTGTTCGTCGATCGTAACGATGCTTCGGATTATTTTTTATTTTTTTAAATTTGATTCGAAAAATATTTCCTAACTGAGTTTCTTGCCGGTTCTTCTCAGTTGACCTTCATGTGTGCCATTGGTTCTAATGTGAATAAATGGCTTCGACTTTGACTTTGAAAGGAATACCTATCAATACTGTGCGTTAGACACAGGAGCGGGCTTTGTAAAATAATAAAACTATTAAACAAAGTCGAGTAAGGAAGATATGGAAGTAGATTATTTGTATTGAATAAATGAAAGTAATGACATTGAAAATCATTTAAATAGCTTTAAATATCGAGATACTTTTTGAGCGCCATTAGCCATTTTATCTTTATAATGAGATATAACCAAGCGCAAGCCTAGCAATGTTAACAAAAACGTACAAAAACATTTAACAAACTCTTTAAGACCTCATTTCATTCCACAAACAGTTCATTTCAATACAATGAATAGATTAAAAGAAATTAGGGGTCATTCAAAGGTACGTACAGAACCAAACGTCCTTTGAAATAGATTTCTTTAAAGCTTAAGAATCGGGCGTTCTTTTCAGTTCTATTTAGCATGTAAAAATTTTTATGGTCGAAGAATACAGATGTTCTCGACGAGAATTTTCTTTTGCTGAATATTCTTAACATTGCTTCATCCTCGCTCCATTATGCCAAAGATAACTTAAAAGGTTTTCAGAGTGTGAAATTAAAAATTTAATAAAGGTGGCTATGAAAGGCACATAAATTATTACCAGTTGCTTTTATCACCTGAAATTTTTCTTTTGACGTCTTATTTATGTTTCGTGGAAGGCTAAATGTGTTGTTAGATGAAGAAACAATTTTGCCGGAGTTGCGATAGAGTTTACAAATGCTTTCTCGATTTTTTTCTTTGGCGTATTTTTGGAATAATGATACGGAGGTAATTGTGTTCATGGTTCACTAATACGAGCTTAGTAAAGTCAAATGGTTGAGATAATTTTAGAAAATTGGCACTTTGTATGTGTAGTCTAAGTTTGACAAAAAATATAATAAACTTTATGTTCATAATTTTACAAAGCCATACTTATGCTTTATAATTTATTGGAGTTACATAGATTATGTTTCGTAAATCCATTTCGTAAGTTCGTTAACTAAAGCAGTAAGTAATACCTTATAAGTATTAATTGATTTTGGTAACATAAGGCTGTCGTCCACTACTGAAGAAACTTGATGGCCGCTTCGCTACGAAAGAAAAACTGCAATACAGTTTTACAACAAATCTATACTAATATTATAAAGTTGAAGAGTTTGTTTGTTTGTTGGAACGCGCTAATCTCAGGAACTACTGGTTCGATTTGAAAAAATATTTCAGTGTTGGATAACCCATTTATCGAGGAAGGCTATCTTTTTATCCCGGCAAAACACAAGATCCATCGGGAACGCGGGTGAAACCGCGGGGCGGAAACTAGTAATATTATAAAGCTGAAAAGTTTGTTTGTTTGTTTCATCGCGGTAAACTCAGGAACTACTGGTTCGATTTGATAACATATTTCAGTGTTAGATAGCCCATTTACTGAGAAAGGCTACAGGCTACTTTTTATCCCGGGAAAACACAAAATCCCTCAGGAACGCGGGTGAAACCGCGGGGCGGAAGCTAATAATATATATGAGGAGAATTATTCATATCCAACTCAGCATTATTTGGCGCCCTAGTGGACGTCAAACTCAAAAATGTTATTTTTCTCTTTAATAAAATTGATTATTATTTTGAGACAGATAATCCCCATTTTGAATTATTAAATTAATAAGCCAAAAATATCCGATAAAAGTTCAAATGGAGATCATCCTTAACTTGTTGTAACTGACGTAACAAATTTATGTCATATCGTTTTCTTTTGGCGTTCTCCAACAGGATGATAACTGTCAGACCAATAAGATGCAATGTATTAGAAAAGGCATTTATTAAACCAATTTAATAGCTTTAAACTTTTCTTGACTCAAACGAACACAAATAGTATATAATATAATCTATATTAATAAAGAAGCTTGTCCTGACTGACTGACTGATCTATCAATGCACAGCCTAAACCGCTGGGGTTAGGAACATGAAATTTTGTACACAAATTCCTCAAATAACGTAAGCATCCACTAAGAAAGGATTTCTCAAAATTCAGCCCCTAAGGAGGTAAAATAGGGGATGTTCGATTGTATGAAACATTGTCAGTTTTAAAGATAAATCTATGAAATTTCGTATTTAGGTATATAGTTAAAAAAAAAAGTATTTCAGGGTGTTTTGAAAATCACCCCATAAGGGTAGAAAAGAGGTGGCAAAGTTTGTATGGAAATCTTTTTGAAATTCATTCCCTAAGGGGGTTAAAAGGGGTGCAAAAGTAATATGTAACGACAATTTTTGGAATGAGAAAGGAGTGTTTGTAGGGATCGGGGCTTCTTTTTATAACGTAAGGTTGAAGAAAGAAAGTATTTTCCAAAATTCAACCCCTAAGGGGGTAAAATAGGGGTTGTACGTTTCTATGAAAATACTTTATTTTTGAGATGTTTCCATAAAAATTGGTATTTGGGCTCCTGGCTATAAACTATGTTTTTTTGTAGTATTTATGGAAATTCCACCCCTAAAGAGTGAAAATGGGGATTGTATAATGACACATCAAGTTCAGGCATCTATGTCAGGAACTATAAAACTTACAAACATAAAATTTCAGTGTATTTCAAGGTTTTGTAGAATTAACCCCTGAGTGGGTGGAATTGGGAATTAATCTTTATGTGGAAAAATATTACACTGGCCGATTGTCTCGAAACTTGGTGTAAATACATAATGCGATAATATATCATTACACCCTTATGGGTGTATCTACTAAGACAGAAAATTCTGAAATTCGACACTTAAGGGGCTAAACGGGGGAAATATAGTTTGTAAGTAACTTTTTTGTGGAAAGTACTTAGAACACAAATCTTGTGTAAATGTTATTCGGAGCAGATTATTATATTAGTTATTATTTTTTATTTTTTTTACTTTGTATAGGCTTGTGTTTGACCACAATCTCACTATGGTAGGTGATGATGTGGCCGAAGGTGGTAAGTACACAAAGCCTAGAAGGATCTGGCTCTCAAGTGCAGCTGTCGGAACACACCAATAGGTGTTTGGCGACAGATTTTCAACATGAGGGTGGTAGCCAGCCAGGCGGGTACTACAAAGTACCCTACCACCGTGCTATGGTTTCCTCACGATGTTTTCCTTCACTGAAAGCTCAAGCTCATTGTAGGATTCGAACCCACTACCTTCGCCGTTATTTATTCGTTCGACCTTTATTATTATTATCTCTCTCTTTTCACCCGATAAGGTGCAAAAGTTTGTATGGGAAAACATTTTTTTGGGAGACACACTTTGTGTGTACGGATTAAGGGTTCTTATAACGTAGGGGTGTACTAAGAAAGGATTTTTTTAAATTCAAATCCTGAGGGGGTAAAATAGGGGATCGCGGGTGAAACCGCGGGGCGGAAAGCTAGTATTTTCTTAAAGCTTCATAGCATGGGGAACGCATACAAGACAGCGGCGATAAATATAATATGACTTCTATGTTTAGCCGAGCGGCATCGATTGTAGCTGGACCTTAGAGTAAACATAAGCAAGCTATAGAGTAACAGTATCGCTCCGGTCCATTGTGCTAGCAAATATTATAGATACTTAGCTATGGTATAGCGCTTTCATAGCGATGTTCCATGAATGACAAAATATCTGCACCCGCCCCACCCGCATCTCCTTTTGAGACCCTTCTGTGTTCATACTCGTGCTTTCGGTTAATACTTATTAAGGCGTGTTCTATAGCTTGCTTATACTCTAAGAGCCGGACCGGACCGTGCCGTGGCGGAATAGTTGTTTATTAATGCCGAGCCCACATCGTTCGTTTTGATTTAAAAATATGATGGTGATTTATTCTCAGCGGTTACTTTAAAAGGAGGGTGAATATTGTTCGATACCTTATATTTTGTTATAAAATACTTATTTAACGTTAACATTTTTGTACTTTTATGTAAACAATAAAGAGCTAAGGTAGAGCAGGTTTTGAGTTCATAGCTCAGTGGTAGTGACGTCGAATGCCACGTCGAAGGTATAACGACTATAATGAGATCGACCTTTTGGTGAAGAAACCATAGTACAGTGGTAGGATACTGGACTGGAATCACTCTTAAGTTGAAAATCTGTCGCCAAGCACTTAGTAATGTGTTCCGGCAGTTGCACTTGAGAGCCAGTTACCTTCTAAGCTTTATAAAGGTCGGCAACACATTGGCAATTCTCTTGGTCTCTAATGATCATAGGCGACGGTAGCCACTGTTTGTTAGCCTATCCTACTGACATTAAAAATATATATTATAAAAAATATTCGTAACTAGCTTACCACCCCGCAGTTTTACCCGCGGACCTCTATTTCACCCCGTTAGGGATGGAATTTTCAAAAATCCTTTCTTAGCGGATGCCTACATCATAATAGTTATCTGTATGCCAAATTTTAAGCTGATCCGTCCAGTGGTTTGAGCTGTGCGTCGATAAATCAGTCAGTCAGTCACTTTTTCCTTTTATATATAAAGATAATTGATAAACATACATACTCTTTTATAAAACTAGTATCAAAAATAACTTTACGAGAACATTTTATTCCTCGTAACGACTCTACTCGTTAGTTCTATGAAAAGATAAATTCTTGCTTCTCTTTATGTGGGGACTCTTTCGCAGGAATATGAAGAGGGAATTCATTCCGTAAAAAAACTGTCCGAGATTAATTATAAACTTAGAAGTCTGCTGGCATGTTGGGCTTTATCATATTACTGGATTTTGGTACTTTAATTTAATTTTCCAATTTCGAAATAGAGTTTCGAATTTAATTTTGTAAAGTAACATTATGAATGTTTCGTTAATCCGATTTTATCCATACTAAAATAATAAAGCTGAAGAGTATTTTGTTTGTTTGAAATAGCTAATCTCTGGAACTCGAGTCGTATTTGAAAAAATCTTTTTACATGTGATAGCTCAATTCATGAGGAAGGTTATAGACTACTTTTTATCTTGAGAACGCAGGTGAAACCGCGGGGGATAGCTTGTAATATATAAAAATATATCCACAAAATTTCTAAGATTTACCTCAACTGATAAACAAAATGTTTATGACTATGAATGAAGTCAGATTAGTTACATCATTTGTAACTCAAGAAAGGCTGGACGGATTTTTAAGATCTTTGATTTGTTGGATTTATCTCCGCTTCGAATAG
This sequence comes from Tetheella fluctuosa, assembly GCA_951216915.1. Classification (NCBI taxonomy): domain Eukaryota; kingdom Metazoa; phylum Arthropoda; class Insecta; order Lepidoptera; family Drepanidae; genus Tetheella; species Tetheella fluctuosa. The sequence continues at coordinate 9,490,698 of OX578229.1, read as the reverse complement.
CAGAATAACTATTTTTTATACCGAGAACGCGGATGAAACTGCGGGGAAAAGCTAGTAAAAGCATAAAAAGCATATGCCTTTTATAACCTCACACAGCTTTAATCGTTTATGTTGTTGTTATGTGATTCCAAATATATGTTATATGTTTAAGAGAGGTCATAGCGATATGTCGCTCAAAGAGCAGCTCGACTGGGGAAGTACCTCCACCTTACAGAATACCGCAGCCAAATAACTTCTAGTTGTGTTCCTACACGTGAGTAAGGTCGCCAGAGCTCATCGGGGAGGGGGGAAGGGTCGGCAACGCGCGAATGATACCCCTGGTGTTGCAAGCGTTCATAGGCTACGGTAACCGCTTACCATCAGGCGGGCCGTATGCTTGTTTGCCGACCATGTTGTATATAAAAATATATATATATGTTTTACTTTATTTCTTTCTATTGCCTAAAATGCCTTAGAACCCCGAAAGCCTTTTAGGTAGCCAAAAACATTGTATACAAAAAAAAATCTATTGTGTCTAAATTACCCAAATTCCATAGATGGGTTGAAATATAATAGACAGTTAGTAAAGTAGAACCTTTATTTATAACGAGATTTCATCGTCAAAGAGTGTATTTCGACCTTTTACCAATAAGAGAGTTATTAGAACAGTAAGAATAAATAGAGATATTTAATTTGATTAAATAATGTGGAAATTGCAATAATTTCAGTAGATATCAAAATTTAATGCTTTTTAATACTCGACATAATATTATTACTATTAATAATTGTATTATAAGTTAGGCTACACAGGTACCTATAGGTCAGACTGATATTAAATTCTTAAAGCAAACTTTTTATATAAGGATAGAAAAGTGTAAGGTAGTGTAAATAATCTATAATGAGGAGTAATTATGGTTACAATGTAGTACATATAAAAAAATTACAAAAATAGAAAGAAATTTGCGCTATTTCCAGAAACTTGTGACCATCAAGAATAGTTGGGATTTTGTCAACTAAATTTACGACTTTTTGAAAAGTTCAACGTATGCATGACGGAGTTATGGTGAGTGAAGAGTAATTACCGAAACTAGATGATTGACAGCTGATGACTGAAGACTACTGACGATTGACTCCAAGTCATAAACCAATTGTGTAACGATCAGTAATGTTTTAAGGCGATGATAGCTCAGTGATAGTGACGTAGGATGCCACGGCAAAGGTCATGGGGTCATGTGATTTAGGTCGGCAACACATCGGCAATCCCCCTGGTATTGCAAATATTCATAGGAAGCGGTGACCACTTACCATAGGTGGACCGTTTGCCGGCTTGTCAACCTACTGACAAAAAAAAGAATGGGTTCCAATCCTCCGATGAGCTTGAGCAAAGTGCCGTGAAGTCACATGATCATGATAACATTGTGGTTATATTACGAATGTTATAACTTGTCTAATAATTATTTTCATCATCATAATCATCATCTCAGCCGCAAGACGTCCACTGCTGGACATAGGCCTCCCCTAACGATCTCCAATAGGACCGGTCTTGGGCGGCCTGCATCCAGCGTTTTCCAACGACCATTACAAGGTCGTCTATCCACCTTGTAAGCGGACATCCTCCGCTGCCGACTTATTTTGTCGAGCAATAATAAAAGTTGGTTAAAAATATGCCTTTATTTCTGTTGGTCTACAGTAAAATCTATGTTACTATAATATAAATATGCTTTACATAATTTGCATAATAATAAATAATGTACTTAGTCTATTTTTATTGGTTATTTCTGTCAGAAAGCCGCAAACAATCTGCCGATATTTATTCCACGTCATTTCAATATTGCCCCCGAGGCAGTAAAGTCCACGTTTAGTTTCATAACATCCGGATTTCGTTTGACATTTTTGCAAAAATGTTTTTTTTTCTGTATCTGTAGATAACAATTAAACTGTTGCATTTAATATTTTTTTGGTAATTTTTGATTTAGTACCTACTTACACTTTATATACACTCACTTATCCCCTGCGGGAGTTGCAATGTTTTGTTTTTCAAGAACCATTGCGGGCGTGTACAACTACTTACCAAACTTTAATCACAATCGGATAAACGACACAAATATTTTAAGGCAATAATAAGTTTGCGGTGGTTACTAAGGTCGTGGCTTGAGCTTACGGTGAAGAAAAGATCCTGGGTTTTTAATCGAACCCACGACCTGTAGTGTGAAAGGATATATTATCAACCACGCCAACTAACCCCATAACATAAATCTCTGAATTAAAAAATCGTATACTATAAATCTAGGCCAAAAATCTACCTGGATTAAACAGAGACATCCAGCCCACATCGGCAAAAAAGGGGGACAAATAAAGGGGCCAATTTAACAGTTGACTGCAATGAAACCGTCGATCGCTTGACAAGGGTCTGGGATGTCTGAGGCTGTAGGTACGTTTTGTAAATACGCCTCTAAAGAGATTTCATTATTTGCAGTAGCTTCTTTGGTACCTACATCAATTGGACGTCATTTATACTCGTCTACCTTTCGGTTAGCAGTTTAGGTATTGGGTAGTAGCTGAGATTTTAAAGATCGTGTTAAGTGGCTTACTACAGAAAAAAACTATAGAAATCCTAGAAAAGGTTTTCTTAAATAATTTTTATTGATAGGATAGGTAGCCTATATTATATCTCGCTTTCGCTCTGAAGTTTTAGCTGTATTTCTAAAGGAATTAATGATTTTTTAGGGTAAAAGTATCGTAAATTTATTTCCAGGTAGTCATCTACCTATGTGCCAAATGTCATGCAGATTCCTGGAGCTATTTACGGGGTAGTATTATGATGTAGCTTCAATAATATAACTAGCTGAAGAATAAATCAGTTAAAGAATATTTAGAAAAAAAAACATTAATTAATGATATTATAAATAAATAAATAAATATTCTGGAACATTCCTCACACACGGCCATCTGACCCCAAACTAAGCAGAGCTTGTACTATGGAAACCAGATAACTGATATACTACATATACTACTTTTCTTTTGTAAATACATACATATATAGATAATTACACCCAGACACAGGACAAACAGACATGTTCATGCACACAAATGTTTGTCCTGAGTGGGAATCGAACCCACGACCTGCGGCGTGATAGATAGGGTATCTTACCAACTTTTTGTATCTGGGGTAAATTCTTTAATTGATAATTCACGGTTTTGATATTTGACATGATAATGAGTAGATCATGTAATTTTCAATTTATTTAATCTTATTTTAATATTTTATTATTATATACATTTTATATTTTAAGGCGATGATAACTCAGTGGTAGTGACGTCGGACGCCGCGGCGAAGGTCGTGGGTTTGAATCCTACAATGAGCTTGAGCTTTCGGTGAAGGAAAACATCGTGAGGAAACCATCGCACGGTAGTAGGGTACTTAGTACCCGCCTGGCTGGCTACTACCCTCAAGTTGAAAATCTGTCGCCAAATACCTAATTGGAACCAATAGTTACTGAGATATTTACAATTAAAGTAAAAAATACAAACTATGATATATAGAAAACATCCTCAAAGCCCTCGCTGCTGTCGATAGGCAAGGTTCCCAACAGGCTGGCAGCGTTCCCTTTTTGGATGGCCAAGCTTATGCGTTGGCGGAAAAAACTCCCAGCCCGTCGGTCTCCCGAAGCCTCGATGAGCTTGGATGCTAAAATCCGAGCAAATCGGCGAGCCTCGAACCCCCATGGACCCATGGTTTCAACTGCGAATGGCATGAACGAAAAATTAGAACCGAGACAAGCGTATTTTTTAAATTTGGATTTTTCAGCACCGGTCGCAGCCGCCCCAGCGACTTTACAAGTCGCCAGTAAGTGGGAAGGCGCAAGTGTATCTACACACGTGGCATCCCACACCAGCGGCTTGCCAACACTCCACGGGATCAAAGTCATACCATCCGGCCTCTTGCCATCGTCACGCGCAATTCCGACTGGTTCTAGTACAGAAGGCACGTTGGCAACAACAAGAGCCCTACGGATAATATCATTAAGAGCCGCGTGGCGTGAAAAACGGCCGGCGCTTAAAGAGCACGAAAGCCCATGGTGGCCGAGCTCGTTGACAAAGTCTCCGCAGCGGCAGCGATGAGGATGATTGGTCCTGGAACCAAGACGGAGACAAATGCATAAACTTAAAGTGATTCGGTCTAACAAAGTACCGATGTTTGTAGATGGAATGGCTTGCAACCAGAGACCCGATTCCTTTTCAGAGACAGCTAACAAGCGTGCGCGGTCCGAATTTGAAGAAAAATTGGAAAATAGATTTTGCCAAGTTTTTTCGCATAGAGGCTTGTCCCACTCTCTCTGAGAGTGACTTAAGGTTAGCGACGGAATATTTGTGCCTGGACAAGCTGCCTGCCAGGCATTTCTGGCATCGGATAGGTGAGAAACCTCAACGGATCCAATAGATGGGTCCAAAACAGATCCAACGAGGTCGCCCACACTATATACCGACGACAGAAATGCCGGCAGTGAAATGTCTGAAATTTTCCGCACTCCTAGACCACCATAACACACGGGAAGGGTGGCCTGAGACCACACTTTGTTTTCATTAAAACAACAATTTAGGATTTTAGCCAGAGAAATCTGAATCATGTTATCTAACGTATTTAATAATTGATCAAATTTAAACAAATGGGTACATCGGAGTAAATAAGTAAACTTAGGCACAAATAGACATAATCTTATAATAAAAAATGCATAATGCGCATTGATTTCAAATAGCCGACTAGATGAGTCGTTAAAATTTTGAATCCTTTGCTCAAAGAAACCAGGAATAGATTCGTCTAAGACAGGGGCACCAAGAAGTAGAAGTGACTCCTTTGATAGTAATTTAATGTTAGGTGCCAAATCATTAAAATTTTGAATAATTTTTAGTTTTTCAGATTCAGTAACAGAATCTGAAATAAGTAGCTCGCATTTGGAGCAGTTAAATTCAAGGCCAATTTTTTTAAATTTTTCGATCAGTGATTTAAAATCAATGAGAACAGAACTAACATCGCCTCCCAAGGTGCCATCGTCTAAATACCAAACATTAAATTTAGACTGTAAACCGGAAATGATTGGATGAATTGCCAAACTAAAAATGGCTGGACCGAGAGGGTCGCCCTGTTGACAACCCACAGCAGAAATAAGTGGGTGTTCCTTAAAAAACAGTTTTGAAGGGTGCCCATAACATTGCCAAAGGTATGGATATAAGTCAGGACAGATATCCTTAATTTGCGTTAACAGAGCGGCCCTATCGACAGAGTTAAATGCATTTTTTATGTCAACCTTAAGCAAAACTTCACCTCCATTATTTAACAGAAAGGTCCGAGCCGCATGAACAGCTGCCTCACAACCTCCCTTTGAGCCAAAACCAAGTTGAATGGGCTGAAATAATTCCGAAACTTGAGGGAGAATGTGACGGCAACAAATTTTGGAGGCCATACGACGGATAGTATTACCCACAGCGATGGATCTTATACCACCGTCTTTTTTGGATAGAGCGCAAAGGTTGGCCCCATAAATGATTTCGGTAATGGCGCTCGGCACCTTTCCTTCCAACATTAAATTTATAAGGGAGGTTAACTTTGATAATAATTTGGTACCAGCATCTCCAGCGGCACCACAGACAAGATCTTTGAAATGCTGTGGTGTAAAACCGTCAAGGCCGCCAGCAGAGCCAGGTTTAAAAGATAAAATCACGCTCAAAAGATCTTTGGCGGTACAATTTAGACAAGATTGGTCAAAAGATGGCGGATCAGGGAGATTTAAATTTAGGAGCGGAGGTGGATGTTTCGACTCTAAAGCAGACAAGGTTTCGGGTGTATCTGTAGCGACGACATCGCTAGAAAACAACAAATGTGCTGCTCCCTTGAAATCGCCGTCGTTTGCTTTACTTTCGATTTTCCTAATAGTATTTGCCAAGATATGAGTTTTATGTTTGGAAATATTTGGAATAACAATTAAGATTGGATTTGAACAATTATTTTTAATTTTCTGAGTGAGAGAGATCTCATTTTGGTGCCGACTAGGGACGTACAGCACTCTGTAAGGAAATGTGAGCAGTTCTTCCCAAGCAGTTTGCGAATTTTGAGAAATTGGTGTGTTCCGGTAGCTGCACTTGAGAGTCAGTTCCTTCTAGGCTATGTGTGCTTACCGCCTTCGGCCACATGATCACTTACCATAGTGAGATTGTGGTCAAACAAGCCTATATACAAATAAAAAAAAATAAAAAATTTTAGACATTCAATTTTAAGTTACCATTTTTATCATAATATTTATGCACATTCATTATATAATTTTAAAATAATTTACATAATCAATGGTCAATGAATTGAGGTGCCCACTTACCAATAATTTTGCACACTGGTTCCCGGTAAAACATGTCTGTACTAACCAAACCCATGTATGATCATCTGCGTATTATGACACATGTTTATGCAAATAAAATAATTATACTCTATTCTATTCTGATGCCCGCGGATTTACTCTCGTTACTGGGATGAAAAGTAGGCTACATAACTCAGGGGTTGTGTAGCTTTTGACTATTGAAAGAATTTTTAGGATCGTTTCTGAAATTTCAAATTAACCCCTATATACAAACAAATAGGACATCAATTTATATATGCTATTATCTCACCTTGTCTCGCAATGCTTGCCTCTTCTTCGCACTTTTGGATGGTTGAATATGAATGAGCTTTCATACGCCACTATCCGATACCGCTCTAATTTAGCATTTATGAAAGCAATAGTGGATTAAAGTATTAAACTTCAAAATAACTTTTCTAAATATAAAATAAAAGCAAAATGGAGATTTGAATATCTTCCAATGTTGAAATTATACCAGTACCATGTTTATTTACATTAATATTTTTTTTAATGTAAATTAAGTAATATGTTTTAACATGTTTAAATTTTATGCGGGATGCATAAAATTTTATTAATTAATGAAAACTTTTCACATTGAAATATCAATATTTTCATATTTTTTTAAAGTTGAAGTTTATTTTCAACTGCATCTCCATAAAACTCATACAAAACAAACATTTTTAAATCCTTTTTTTTGTAAAAATAATGGACTTCTGAACATAGTGAATTTCTAAAAATAGTGTCACAAATCGTACCAACTATTCGTAATATCCAAACATGTACCAACAATTTCAGACTATAATCACGTTAAGCTTCACCTCAGGGTCCTGGGGTACCGGCATCACTATTGTAGAAATATGCACAAGCGACCCGGAAAATTCGAACCGGCGACCCTTGCGGACCTTTGATCTACAGCCTTTGTGTCACGTGGGAACTTTACCCTCCAAGGAATCGGAATATGAATGTATTCATACGCCACGTTTTTATAGAAAGTGTTAAAGCACTTTGGGTAACAAAAGGGTTTATGCATTTGAGATTGTCCACTGGGTAGGAATAAATATTTTTGAAAGAGAATTTTTATTACATTAATAATAATAAATAGTAATAAGCTTGGTTATCCAAAAAGGGAACGCTGCCAGCCTGTTGGAAACCTTACCTATCGACAGCAGCGAGGGCTTTGAGGATGTTTTCTATATATTATAGTTTGTATTTTATACAATGATTGTAAATATTTGTTGTAAATAAAAAGTAAATGTACCTACTATTCACGATAAATAAATATCCTTGGACATTCCTCACACACGGCCATCTGATCCCAAACTAAGCAGAACAGATCTGTTGTTATAGAAAAAAAATATTACTGTACTATTCTCTAGCGTTTTCTGAATCTTAAATTGGTTTTCGTCTTGAGACTAAGAATTGTTTTCACTGAATTTTTTATCGACTCATTTATTTTTATATTTTTTTTATCTTTTGTATTGTATTGTCAATAATACAGATAATTATTTGTGTCCTAGATATTCACATAAAGTAGTAGTATTACCACGAAATAAATTGATGAAGATAAAACTCTGGAGGGATTTTCGGTACTATTTTCTTAAGCTCCCAGCCCGTCGGTCTCCCGAAGCCTAAAGAAATCGAAATAACGCATCCAATATTTGTTCATGAAGCTCAGCCTGATACTATTTAATATTATAAATGTGAAAGTTTGTATGTATGAATGTTTGTTACAACACAACTCTGTACCGACTGAATCAATTTGCATGAAAATTGCCACAATGATAAAATACATTCTGGCGGAAGCTAGTTATAAATAACTGAATATAACTTAATTCCTTTAGTTTCCTTTGATATAAGTACACGTTTTCAGTATTTCGACAAACCTAAATTAACCCTCCTTTTTCGGCTTCGCCGCAGTCGGGTAATAAACACATCATAAACATAAAACTAGCACAGCCCGTGTCACTTTCCACTCGGTTTATTCAGCGTTATGGCAAAGAGAATTAAGTTGATCAAAAATAACGTGAGATAAGAGGTTTCTCTCTTACCCTGTCCTATTATAGAGGATACATAGGCGAATAAACATAAGGTTTTCTCATACGAGTTTCGCTCAGGTAAGTAGATAAATGAATTTATTTTTTATCTAATCTTCCGCCCCGCGGTTTTACCCGTCTTCCTAAAAGATCTTAAATTTTTTCATGATTAATGTATCCTACATGCTATTTCAATGTATACTCTATCTATGTGCCAAAGTTTCACGCAAATCGGTTCAGCCGTTATGGGGCTCAGTGGTAACAACCTTACACACACAAACTTTCGCATTTATGATATCTAGTTACTAGTAATTAGTTTAGTAATATCAAATACTAGTTTTAGCTCGCGGTTTTCGAGGGATCTTTGCTTTTCTTGAAGTAAAAAGTAGCATTTGTTTTAATCCAAAATTTCAGCTATTCAGCATGATTGAAATTAAAATATCCTCGCAATAACTTTTGCATTTAATAATATAATAAGATAGTAAAATATTTGTAGGATTATTCCATGCTCCTTATGCCATATTTATTTCCGTATCTATCTTTCTACATTTATGATAATTTTCATCGAAATTGGTTTAGTCTTCACCATCATTGCAGACTTGAATATGGCCTAAATATAAGCATTGTTTGTAATATTACCTGAAGAAAAACTAACAGTTAATAGGGAAAGCAAAAGCAATCAAAAATAAAACTCTACCAAGAAAATTTCTCAGCTAGTAGGTACCCATTAAAAAAATGAAATTTAATAAAACCGTATTACCTGACCGTAGGTACTTGTGCAACTACTTTGACGTCAATTAAGTGGCAGCCCTCATTACGCGGTTAGATGGAGGAAGAGTACCTACTCTACTTAAGGGGGAGATTCCTGGGGAAATAAAAAGTTCTTTCAAAATGTCTGCTTGCGTTAAAACTTATTTGTTGGATTTATGATGCTCGTTATATTTCAGATAGCCTGCATTTTGACAGAGCAATTTTATTATAAGAAAAAAAAAGAAAAATAACTATGACTATGTGGCAGGTTTCTTTTTGTTTTTACATTATTCCTCACACACGGTCATCTGACCCCAAACTATGCAGAGCTATGGAAGCCAGATAACTGATATAATACATATACTATTTTTTTTTTGTAAATATACACTTAGGTATATAGATAATTACAGCCACACTCAGGACAAACATACATGTTCATGCACATAAATGTCTGTCCTGAGTGGGAATCGAACCCACGACCTGTGGCGTTATAGGTAGGGTATCTTACCAACCATGCCAAACGGAGTGTCGTTGTTTTTAAGAGAGGTAGAGCATAGCGATACGTCGCTCAAAAAGCAGCTCGACTTGGGAAGTATCTCCACCTTACAGAATACCGCAGGCAAATAACTTATAGTTGTGTTCCTGCGCGTGAGTAAGGTCGCCAGAGCTCATCGGGGAGGGGGGAAGGTTCGGCAACGCGTGAGTGATACCCCTGGTGTTGCATGAGTTCATAGGCTACGGTAACCGCTTACCATCAGGCGGGCCATATGCTTGTTTGACGACAATGTTGTATAAAAAAAACATGTTATACCGCCTTAAAAGAAGCTCTAGGCAAGATGGTGCTTGATGAAAAATTTTCAACGTGGTGGTGGTGGTGGTGAAAACTGAAGAGTACCATACCACCGTGCAATAATTTTGTCACAATGTTTCTCTTCAACGAAACTTCAAGCTCATGTAGGATTCGAATCTACGACCATAGTAATGACAATCATCTGCATTTTCATATTCATGATCTATTTTATTACCTCTTGGGAAGTGAATACATTGTACCACCAAATTTGTGTGGAAGTGGTAATAAAACTAAATAAAGTTTGAATTTAGCAAACGAACCGCAAGACAACATAAAAGATTAATGTGAACAAGTTCTCAGTAAACTGTTTTAACTGAAATATTTTGTTGCATCGAGTTGAAAACTTAATTTTGCTGCTTCAGACGCTAGTGGAAATTAATTATTAATACTACTTTTATTTGTTTTGGATAAATTTTCTGCATTTCCGTGAAATGGCTACTATAGTTAATTACTAGCACCTGTTTCCCGCGGTTCCACCCGCGTTCCCGGGATAAAATATATACCATGTTACTAAGGGATAATGTAGCATTCTAATGGTGAATTGATTTTTGATATCGGTCCTATAGTTTTTCTGTTTATTCGTTACAAACATACAAAAATACAAATCTTTCTTCTTTATAATGATTCGGGGTGGAGATAAATCCAACAAATCAAAAATCGGTCCAGCCGCTCTAGAGTTACAAATGGTGTAACTAACACAACTTTGATTTACATAATATATTGTATATAAGTAGTATGTATGTTTAGTTATCTAATTTCTATTGTATAAACTCTGATTAGTTTTAAATCAGAATATTCTAGTTTTTTTTAACTTAACAAGACTGAGGAGAGGGCGTAAGTCAGGCGGCGCGTACCTATATATTTTTCATAATCAAAATTTCAAAGCGATGATAGCTCAGTGGTCGTGACGTCGGATACCGCGTGGATCGTGGGTTCGAATCCTACAATGAGCATGAGATTTTAAAGTAAACCACAGTGGTTATACTATGTAGGCTGGCTGGCTACCACCCTAAAGTTGGAAGTCTGTCGCCAAGCAGTTCCTTCTAAGCTCGGTGTGCTTACCACCTTCGGCCACATCATCACTTAACATGATGAGGTTGTAGTCAAACACAGGCATAGTAATAAAACCGGCCAAGTGCGAGTCGGACTCGCGCACGAAGGGTTCCGTACCATTATCTATAAAAATGGCTAATCACGTTTGTTGTATGGGAGCCACCTTAATTTTTTTTTTATTCTGTTTTTTAGTATTTGTTGCTATCGCGGCAACAGAAATACATCTGTGAAAATTTCAACTGTCTAACTATCACGGTTCATGAGATATAGCCTGGTGACAGACTGACGGATGGACAGCGGAGTCTTAGTAATAGGGTCCCGTTTAACCCTTTGGGTACGGAACCCTAAAAAGATAATTCTCCCTCAAAAAAAAAACCCAACAAAGTAATTCAAAACAACTAAATACAATCGTCAGTAATAGAGCTGGCTTTCCATTTTTTTCACTTGCCAAGATTTAAGCCTTTAAATTGGACATAAAACAAATTACTCAGAGACACTTCACCTTAACAAGATAAAACTCCAATGAAAATTACAAAGGCGCCGTTAAAGACAATGGCATTTATATAAAATAGCTGAAGATCCTTTGAGCCGTTTCTCCCTTTTGATCACTGTACGTGATCACGCGAATCTAGTTCTAAACTATATAACAGCAAGAACTATTACCGCGTGATACAATTTGACATTCTGAATCGTGTTAAGTCGTTACAATTATCAGTTGTAATTCCTTTGAGGTATTCTTGAGTGAAAATTTAATATTACTTAAAAGTAACAGATGTATTAATGGGGTCAGCTATAAAGAAATACAGGATATAAATCATCTCAATATATATGTATTTGTTATTTTTGCTTTCGGCTTTTTCCGGGTAGGTAATCAAAGCAATGGGCTGTAAAAATAAACATGAATGTATATTTTTGTATCATAAGTATTACTTTAGTAAGTAATAACTTTTGTGAGACGGTTATATTCTTGTGTTTGACCACAATCTCACTATGGTATGTGATGATGTGGCCGAAGGTGGTAAGCACACAAAACCTAGAAGGAACTGACTCTCAAGTGCAGCTGCCGGAACACACCAGTAGGTTTTTGGCGACAGATTTTCAACTTGAGGGTGGTAGCCAGCTAGGCGGGTACTACAGAGTACCCACCGCACTATGGTTTCCTCACAATGATTTCCTTCACCAAAAACTCAAGCTCATTTATAGGATTTGAATCCACGACCTTCGCTGCGCCTTTAAATCGCCCTAATCTCATCCATAGGTTATTTAGTCCTTTTAGGCTTTGTGTGCTTACCACCCTCGGCGACATCATCACTGACCATGTCGTGACAGTGGTGAAACACAGCCGTTTATAAAAATTATGAAAACAAACAAAAAAGGTAGATACAGTACCTACTCAGTCTCGGCGTGTGGGGTTTTCAGCTGTACGCGGAGCTATTAAAATTATTTTGATAACAATAATTACATTTAAAGCTAAAGTTGTGCTTAGTTTTATGTTTATGAGTTTTGTTGTTTAGTATTCTGACAGTAATTATGTTTGTTGTGCCACGAACTGATGAATGTATTTCCCCCTTTTTGTTTTAATCTAAGATCTGATCAAGTTCGTGTAAACTGCTTAGGATTTTTGAATGTAGAAATCAATATAAGAGGCCAATTTTTTATATTAGCGGTGATTGAATAAGATAATAATTATAATCATTATTTGAACTCAAACTCAAATCATTTTTATTAAATTAACTCATTATAAGTATTTTTAATCTTTACTTGTTTCATAACTCCTTTCTAGAAACTATCTACCTTTAAGGTCTGTGTGCTTACCACCTTCGGCCACTTCATCACTTACCAAAGTGAGATTGTAGTCACATAAACAAACACAAGCCTATACAAAAAAAACTGTATGTATGTACTATGTAAAAAAAAACAAGGAACTCTAAAAAAACAACTATTAATTCCAAAAAAACATAAGGTCTAGGAACGAACTGCGGAATTTTCTTTTTTCTTCATTAGTTTTTACAATATTTCTAGAGGGAAAATAAAAACAAAGGAAAGACTCTTATACAAGCAAACAATTACAGATTATCTTAAACAAACTGCATGCATCTTAGGTTAGGGACAATAAAACACGTTTCGACTTCCCGTTTTACGACGGTACTATATAAGACGTCATTTATACTTGGAAGTGAATGGCCGTAAAACCCACAGATGTTAATCGGAAACTTCCTGCTTTGATACGTAAATGTGAGAGATATTTGCCGAGTTTTATTTTCATTACGTTTCTTAATTGGTTTGGTATCACACATGCGGAGATATAATTTAGTTGATGAGATAAGTAAAATGGAGAATCAAGGGGGTTTCAAATAAATGACAAAACTACGCTGTCACTATTTTCTGTCTCTCTTGTCAACCAAGGAATTGCGAGAAAAATCATAATGAGGTTGTGTCGTGTGTTATGTCATTTGTCATGATGTCATTTTGAATCGTGGATCGTTCGTCCATCACGGGAAATGCACAATTTTATTTATTTACTGTATTTGAGGTTGGTGCCAATTAAGCTAGACCTCTAAATTGTATGAGCGCCCATACAACTCAGAGGTCTTTATTAATTGGCGTTTCTATGTATGTATGGGGACACTCTTTAATTTTCAACTTTTTTTTTATTTTTTGGAATTTTCCTTTTATTTGTGCTGTAAGACCTTGCTTTTTGGCAATTTTTGTTTTTTATATTTGAGTTGATTGAATGAAAGGTAAATTGTGGTTTAAGATTTATGACGTATTAAAAAAAACTACTGATTAGATCTCGTTCAAACCAATTTTCGGTGGAAGTTTGCATGAAAATGTACATCAAATATTTTTTTTAGTGTTATCATTTTCTTATTTTAGAAGTTACAGGGGGGGACACACACATTTTACCACTTTGGAAGTGTCTCTCGCGCAAACTATTCAGTTTAGAAAAAAATGATATTAGAAACCTCAATATCATTTTTGAAGACCTATCCATAGATACTACACACTTATGGGTTTGATGAAAAAAAATATTTTGAGTTTCAGTTCTAAGTATGGGGAACCCCCAAAATTTATTGTATTTTTTCTATTTTTGTGTGAAAATCTTAATGCAGTTCACAGAATACATCTATTTACCAAGTTTCAACAGTATAGTTCTTATAGTTTCGGAAAAAAGTGGCTGTGACATACGGACGGACAGACAGACATGACGAATCTATAAGGGTTCCGTTTTTTGCCATTTGGCTACGGAACCCTAAAAACAGTACCGTGACTAACTGACAGACAACGTATAACGCCGATGGTCTCACATTTTTGGAATCTAGAGAAAACATTCCTTAATTACCCTAGAGGTGCACCAAGGAGGACTAATTGGGACTAACGAATTTAAAAAAGTGAAACTAAAGTCAGATTCCATCTAGACAATAATTTATTTTTATCAATGCTGTCATTTCAAAGATTTATCCACAAACGTAGGTACCACTTCAATAATAAAAATCTTTATTTGTACGATCATCATAAAAGTGTAACAGAGTATATAGATAGTAGATTCATGGTCTACGTCAGTGATACATGCAATTAAAGTAGTACATGGGTTAAATTGCATTGGGAGATCACGGGCTAATAAAAAATAAGGAAGTTGGAGAGAAAACTTTAAATGACTTGACGGTACGGACTTAACTTCGCTACGAGTCGTATAACTTTTTTTTGGTTTTATTGAACTTTACCAAGTTAAAGCTTGATCGTCTAGGTAAGTTCGTTTAAATATTTGAGATTTGTTTTACGTTTTATGTGTGTATGCGTGGGAATTAAAATGAAGAAATGTGTAACGAACGTGGTGACGCAAAACCCCTCATTGATTCAAGTGTCTGTAACGGTGGATCGCCATATAATTCGATTTTATGTAGGTACCTACCTACGATTCACATCTATCGAGAACCCTACAAAACTTCACAATTTTTTATTAATTTAATATTTCACAAAAATATATGATAAATTCGTTTGAGAAACAAAAATTTGATTCTCAATAGAATTCACAAAATAATAAGAAATTTCAAACACAATTTAAAAAAATCTACTTTTAATTGGCTTGTGTTTGATCACAATTTCACAATTATTAGTGATAATGTGGCCGAAAATGGTAATCTCATAAAGCCTTGAACCTAACACTTATTATTACTTAACATATTCGTACAGTTAAACCCACACACAGACACACAGACTAATTCACTAAGAAAACGCAATGAAAACCACCAGGAGTCCAGACAGAAAAAAGCAATACAAATAAACATTCTCCAACCGCATTTAATTCCCAGTATGGTATATGCAATTTAAAAATTTCTTGTACCCAAACGTTGCCCCGAGATTCATAACGAGCACCGTACGTGATGTCGGCCGCACAACATAGCACGTAAGGGTACAATTTCATTAGCGCGAGCGTAATTATCTCGTGGACGCTCGCCCCGTCTTTACACCACGACTTGGATTGGGAAGACGTTGGATGAGGGTATATCTGATAAGTATGAATTGGTACATGCGAAGACATAATACAATGATTTCTTTTGTTTTTTATTTCATGACAAGCAGGCCGTACCCATATTATGTTTCCGACCTTTTTTTAAACCCATATCATAGCGCTGAGGAAAACCTATCACCTTGATCACTAACGTTTTAGAAAACAGCTTACCCAATTATTTTGATATAAATCCTCCATCCTTAGAGATTACTACTCCATTTTTATCCTAAGACTTTTTTCTAGTACTGCAATCTACAGTCATATTTACAACCTACAATAAAACCTTACTTAACTAGTTCCATCCATACCCAACACAATCTAAGGCCGAGACCAATAGCCGCGGGTTAAATTGCTCTCGGGTAGCGACCGCGGACTTCCACCGCTTTATGGACTCCAATTATGCCCTTAGCTTTGACAGCCAGACGAGCTGCGTCTATCTCAGCAGACGGGCCGGCTTCATCTTCGAAGAAGAATATCGATCTATAGTACTAATGATTTCTATTCTATTAACGGGCCAGTTAGCATGATTGGTAAGAACCTACCCACCACGTTACAGGTTGAGGATTCGATTTCCAGCCAGAACAGATATTTGTGTGTATGAACATGTCCTGAGTATGTATATAAGTATTTATTTAGAAGAAAAAAAATGTAGGTATATGTAGTAGCAGTGATCTGGAGGCTGGTTGTAGCGGTTATCTAGTCATGAAATGATGTGTTACTCTGTTATTTATTAAGATGTATAATGTAGTTGTTTGCTATTCCAAATAAATAAATAATACCTAAAACTATTGGTCACTAATTGTCTTTACACTATAAGAATTTTCTATTGCAGATTTTTCCATCAGCATTTGTAATATTGGTGTAAATCTTTGTTAACAAAACGATTTATTATAGTCTAAGCACAAGTGCTGTATCGGTCCTAAGCTGCCATTCTACCAGATATGTACTAGGTAGTGGTGAGCAAGGTTAAAGTTGATCAACGAAACTATCCGTCTATTTCCAGTAAAGCTAAGCGCTATCTTCGTACTTCTCAGTACTTCACATGGCTACACCACTTGCGAAATCCAAACTCGCATCCCTCGCATCAACGAGTATTTAAAAAACTAAACTTTGTTGAACCCAGAAATCCCAGATTCCTGGTGGAATACAAAGCTTAACTAAACTATTGAAATAGATCGATATTTTTGGTTTATATTATACATATTCTTCGCTATGCAGCTTAGTACATCTCTAGTAGAAAGGCAATCAGGTAGCTGAACGGCGAGACACGTAAGGTAAAAAAAAAACAGATAAAAAAGTACATAATTAAAAATATACAGTACTAAAATCCAACCCAATTTGTGTTCCACCTAATATATCTGTAGCAATTAAAATTAAACCTATTTCTACGATACATTAGACTGCTCAAAAGGAATCCTAACAAAAGGGTAAGTAATGTTATCAGGTACCCAAAAATTGGGCTAAAATCCCACAGGAAACAATAGCAGTAACCCTATTTGCGACTTCAACCCTGAAGGCATTGTTTGGGCGAATGTGACGGGACCCAATTTATAGCAACCACTTCCAGTTTACAAAAACGTCTCAGTGGAGTGAAGACGTGGAGTTACACGACTACTTTATTGTGAACACTCGGACTACAAAGAAACTAAGTGGTATAGAAGTGACCGCACACAACGACGACTATCCTTTTATACATCTATTTAATAAAAATACAAAGATCCTTAATCTCAATATGAATTCTTTGACGTTTTTATAAGTAAGAAGTATAAAGCGAGCATCCGCCTTTTTATTTCAGTCGATAACAATCTTTATAAAATGAATAGGCTTCAATTGTGAGTGTGTTCTTGATCAACTAAGTGTCGATGATAAATAGTTTTTCTACTAGCTTTCGTCACACGGTTTCACCCGCGTTCCCGGGATAAATGCTGTGTAAAAAATCACGTCGATTAGTTGTTCCGTTGCTGCACGAAATAATGACAATTCAACAAACCAACAAACATACTTTTACATTTATAATAGTTAATAAGGAACTCTGTTTAAGCTACTGAAGTTACCACCGCTATATTCACAAAAATAATTTATGATTTATTTAGCTAATAGGCTAAGGTACTTTTGAGGCATGTATAGGTCAAAATAACCTGATATTTTTAAAAAAAATCCTTATCTGTTATCATCTGCGCGCAGCGTTGCTGTTACACAAGTACTCATTATTGGGTTGTTATTATGACCTACATAATATGTTAAAAGGGGTCTTTAGGCAACTAGTCCCAAATTGATCTATTCCCACGGGACTAGTTGCCCCAGGCGATTTGGGCAACTCATCCCACTGTCAAATCAAACAAAAAAGATAGTGTTTTTTTTATTACAGTTTTGCTAGTGATTATTTGAAAAGCCTTCGAGGAACTCTACTTATAAATGTTAGACTTTATATAACGAGCATATGAATTCGACAATTTCACCAAAGTGAATTGATTGAAGTATTTTCCCAATAACCGAAACTTGATGAAAGAGACTAATTACTCTAGGCTCTCAAGGTTCAACTACATGTTGGGCAACAGATATTAATAAGGAATGTTTGTCAATTTCTTTTTAATTATTTTCTGTAAAATGACCAATAGGATACATTTCGATTTGACTCCATAATAATTGAGGACGTCTATTTTGAGCTCTGAATTTTCTATTTTGGAGCTTTACTCTTTACTTATATCTTCACAATATGTTAGTTATTTTAATTAATTGTTCCACTAAAATTAGTATTCATCAACGTATATTTAAAAATCACTTTAAAAAAAACAGAACAAAGGACTCAAAACGTGATCATATCAAAATGCAGCAAACGTTTCGTACTTAATCGAATTTTATTGCATATTCATAAAACTACACTGATTTAAATAAAATATACATTTTTTTAGCCCGAAATTTACTTTATTGGAAAAAAGTAAGACAAATTTTTCATGTCAAAGTCAAAGCCATTTATTCAGTTTAGCTCTAGGAGGTTTATATTTTTGTGCGTATAATGCGATTCGAAAAACATCCTTGATCCTCCCTTAAGCTGATTAGATATAAAACTAGCAATGTAATGAAATACTTAATAAAATAATGTTTAACATTAAAAAATATACATTCAAGAATGCATTTGATTTAAATGTTCGCTACACAAGCTAATTTATTATAATTTTATATACTTTGTTATATGTACTTAAATAGTTACATAAATTGAATTTAAAAACAAAAGTCTATAAAAATATGCCTTGCTGAGTTTTTTGCCGGAGTCTTCTCAGTCCAAGTGTATTCCGAACCGGTGGTAGAATCAATTGTAACGTTCATAAGTGCCTTACTAGGGCCTAAACTGAATAAATGATTTTGAGTTTGAGTTCTCATTTATGTTTTACTATTAAAATTATAGCATGAACGCTCTAATTAGTGCGGTACAGTTATTCTGAATCCTCCAGGCACGTTTTGGATTGCCACTCGCAACAATAAATTAGATTGTCTCTACGCAAAATTATCATTTGTTCGCATTTCATTTTTACAACTTCCGTTGAGTTGTAAATGTTTGTAATAAAATTGAATAACACACATAAATAATGTCTTTATAGTTATATGAAGTTACTAAGTCGCTTTTGTGAGTTTTACCGATCAGTAGCACATACAATGTTTATTTATTTTATTAATTTACTAGCATTTCCGCGCGGTTTCACCCGCGTTCCCGAGGGATCTTATGTTTTCCCGGGATAAAAAGTAGCCTATAGCCTTTCCCGACAAATGGGCTATCCAACACAGAAATATTTTTTCATATCGAACCAGTAAGTAGTTCCTAAGATTAGTGCGTTCAAACAAACAAACAAACAAACAAACAAACTCTTCAGCTTTATAATATTAGTATAGATTGCTAAAATATTTATTCAAAACATAGCACAGTACAGGAACCCCCCTGTCAGGATGTTGCAATTATGGAATAAGTTAATTATAATATTTTGGTATTACAATAATAAAATTTAATATACAGGGTTATTTTTAAAACACCGGCAGTGCTTTAGGGGGTGGAAGTACTCATCAATATGAACCACTTTTACCATGGGACCAACCATGAAATCACGAAAAAAAAATATATATGAAAAGTTTGAACCTTTTTTCACGATATCAGTTTGTTCATATTGATCAGTACTTCGACCCTCTAAAGCACTGCCGGTGTTTTAAAAATAACCCTGTATAATAGGAGTTGATTAATCGATTAACTTAGCGTAAATCCAGTATTTCTCATGTCTGAAGGCTGACAAACAGGCAGACGGTAAGCCTGATGATAAGTGGCTTTCGTCGCTTATATTAGGAATACCAGAGGAATTGCCAATGTGTTGTCGACCTTTATAAAGCCTAGAAGGCAACTGGTTATCAAGTTCGATAGATTTTCAACTTGAGGTTGGTAGCCACTCAGGCGGGTACTACAAATGTACCCTACCAACATGCTATGGTTTACTACCTTAGCCGTGGCATCTGACGTCACTACCAGTTATCATCGCCATAAAATCTTATTTTTAACCGACTTCAAAAAAGGAGCCTCCTCCTTACCTCCTCCTTTCTATGTTCCACTGTATATTTGTTGTTTTTTTTAATAATAATTGATGTAGATTTTGATACGAATCTTAAAATACTCCAGATATTTAACATAAGAAATGTTCCAAAACCAAAATAAAATTATTATTTGAGATAATTAAATGGGTTTATTTAAATTCCTTATTTTAATCTGATTAATAAATCTTGCCTAAAACTGAGTCTCATTTCTCTAAAAAGCGAAACAAAAGCTCTGAAAATGCCTAGCCACTTTAGCCTTGAAGAAATCTAGGTCGTAAAAGTCAGGAAACAGCCGCAGGATATACGTTCTGTACAAGCTTTTATCTTTAAATGAAACTGTGTTTATTTTGCCTAAGAATTTTTACTCCTAAGCGTATAATTCACTTCCCAACTGCGGCAAAGCAAATACATTTTCATTAGGACAATATTTTTAACTGTCAACCCATTTATTATAATTTTCATTTACAACAGTGAGTTTAATTAAATTTGTTTCACTTATAAGCAGCTATAAATTATAACGCCGAACATTGAGACGTCAGCGAAACGCCCAGTTTATAATTTGTAAGTTTATTGAAAATTTAATTTGGCCCAAAAGTATAACTGCTTACCTAAGCAAGAATTATTTCTGCTTCGGTATATTTCGTGTAGTTTCGTAGCATTTGTGCCTACGCGATACGCTACATTGTTCTCGTAGCACTACCGTAGAGGGATTCGTAGAGGATGTTCATAAGTACGGATAGCCTAAAAAGTAGATGATCACTTTTACATGTCACATTACGCAATATATAGTTTTCATACAAAGTCTCGAGAGAATGTCAATAGGTTATTATGACAGGCGTACCAAGTGATCTACTTTTGGATCTGACCGTTTGTAAATTTGCATAGGTTTGATTTTTACCCCACCCATGCGAATTTTTCGGAATTCAATGTTAACTGATTGAAAGGAGTTGCTTAGGTTACTTCTCTATAAAACCTTTTTGACGTATCCATTGTGGTTATTTACTTTTTTTTAAATAAATTTAGTTATAATGGTCATATTATTATCCTCTTTATTTAACCTTGCTTTATCTTATCGCGAACATTAAAATGTATCAAAGTCGGCTTCAATATAGTAGTAGGTATAAATGACATTATGAAACACTATAACAACTTTTCATAATACAAGTGTGTTAAAAGAGGGACGTGCTGGATATAAAATAAAAATGTATGTTGTATTTGAATGTTGTTATGTCGAAAACTCTCAAAAAATCTCACTAAAATTTATTTGATGTCAAATAAATGCTACAAATAAACAAAGTACTTATTAAAAATAAATTAACTTACCAACAAAGAGAACAAATTAAAAGATAATTCGGGAAACGGACCCGGAAGCTAAACAGACGTGGGTGATGTTTTCTTCCTCGACAGTAAAAAGGTTTTTTTATATAAACGAAATCTACAAACAAACCACAAAAGAAGCTTTGCTCGAGAGGCGTCAACGACTGGAGATAATTCGAGAGAAGCTAAAGAGCGGTACATACTTATTTTGAAGATTACGTGTTTGGTAAAATACCTTGACTGTTGAACTAGAGATGTATAAAGCTGCGCGTCCACTTGATCGGCATCGGAGCGTACGGAATGAATTCCCTTCGGCCATCGGCAATTTTAACAAAAGAATTCGCTCCGTACGCTCTGATTCCAACCAAGTTGACGCGCAGCCATTCGTAATCGTGAAAGTAAATCGAAATATGTTTAATATTTCGAGATCTGACCATTGACAATAACAAAAGTAACATTTATGTTTATGCTCATTGCGTTCAAATTCAACTGCAATATCATCATGACAGATTCGTCCACAATATTATCGGCAAATACTTTTGTTTAATAATATATTGTTGAGAGGCAGTTACCTTCTAGGCTTTATAAAGGTCGGCAACACATTGGCAATCCCTCTGGTGTTGCTAATGTCCATAGGCGACGGTAGCCACTTACCATCAGGTGGACAGCCTGGCTACTTGACAGCCTTCTGATATAAAAAAATATATGTAATAATAATATGATTCGATTTAAATAATGTCTATTTTCTAAACAATCGATTTTTTGTTTAAAATGTCGTCCATCTATAAATATACCAACATGTATCGTATCGATATTTACGCAACACTATTCCTCTTCCCAGGAAGGAATCTTTACAAATACTCTCTCTTAGCTACGTACTGTTTGATACGCGATCAGAATTCCAGATTTATTTACCCGCAGAAACTCAGTGTACTGAATAAAATATTGATTGACGATGATTGAATAAATCGTAAATCACTCGCATACGGTACATAATCGAATGAGCTTAACTTGCTTACTTGCTCGATGACACTCATTGGATGAGTTTATACGACGGTAAACAAACAAGTCGTTTTCATGATTTTTTCAACATTTCTACAAACTCTATCAACCTATTGTATTTTTGGTTACTCTGGAAAATTATGTTCGTTGTTTTAATTAAATTACCTTAAATATTTGCTGGAATAGTTTTTAAGTAATTTTAACTTTAAGCTAAAAATTTTAGATTATACAATCTTTACTTTTTAGAACTCAATATTTGGTTCATAATTATTTTTCTTTTTGAAAATTTTAAGCAATCTTGATTGTAACCTGTTTCGTGTTTAATAAAATAAATAAATAAATAATAGTATTATATGTATATTTTTTTTATTATGCGTATGGTTCTTCGTTTTTATCATTCTAAAGACTGTTTCAAAATATGTCTTAAATAATGCCTTTCAAAATATTTTCTACTAGATTCCGCCCCGCGGTTTCACCCGCGTTCCCCAGGGATCTTATGTTTTCCCGGGATAAAAAGTAGCCTATGTTTTTCTCCATACCATAGGCTATATGCATACCAAATTTCATCGCGATCGGTTCAGCGATTTAAGCGTGAAAAGGTAGGTAACAAACAAACAAACAAATATACAAACAAACTCACTTTCGCATTTATAATATTAGTTAGGATAAGGATTTCATTCTATGTTAGTAGTAGGGGATGATACAAAAAAAAAACTATTTGGTCTGTCAGTTAGATTACCAAAAAATATTGGCCACGTATTTTTTATTTAGTTCCGAATACAAAAAACCGGCCAAGTGCGAGTCGGACTCGCGCACTGAGGGTTCCGTACAAACTTCGTCCATCATTCGTCCATCACGGGAAATGCACAATTTTATTTAGGTATTTACTATATTTGAGGTTGGTGCCGATTTAGCAAGACCTCTAAATTTTATGAGCGCCCATACAACTCAGAGGTCTTTATTAATTGGCGTAACTATGTATGTATGTATGGGGACACCCTTTAATTTTCAACTTTTTTTATTTTTTTGAATTTTCCCTTTATTTATGCTGTAAGACCTTCCTTTTTGCCAATATTTTTTTTTATATTTGAGATGATTGAATGAAAGGTAAATTGCGGTTTACGATTTATGACGTATTAAAAAAAAACTACTTACTAGATCTCGTTCAGACCAATTTTCGGTGGAAGTTTGCATAGTCATGTACATTATATATTTTTTTTAGTTTAATCATTCTCTCATTTTAGAAATTACAGGGACACACATTTTACCACTTTGGAAGTGTCTCTCGCGCAAACCAATCAGTTTAGAAAAAAAATATATTAGAAACCTCAATATCATTTTTGAAGACCAATTCATAGATATCCCAAACTTATGGGTTTGATGAAAAAAAAATATTGAGTTTCAGTTCTAAGTATGGGGAACCCCCAAAACTTATTGTTTTTTTTCTATTTTTGTGTGAAAATCTTAATGCGGTTCACAGAATACATCTACTTACCAAGTTTCAACAGTATAGTTCTTATAGTTTCGGAAAAAAGTGGCTGTGATATACGGACGGACAGACAGACAGACATGACGAATCTATAAGGGTTCCGTTTTTTGCCATTTGGCTACGGAACCCTAAAAACGACGACGATACAGTGCGTTGATATTTCGCGTGACGTCACTTTTATGTAAAAATTGTACATGCAAGTGACGTCACAAGCCCCCACTCCTGAACTTTGGTGCAACATAACATTGTAATTTTTTATTGATTTGATAAACGAAAAAATACCAGTCTAATATTTTTTGATAATCTAAGTGACGGACTAATTAGAATAACTTTTTTTTTACCCAGTCCTATCGCCTATTGGGTCTCAAGTGATAAGTATTAGCTGAGCTGATATTTTTTTTCACTGAAACCTCAATCTCGATGTAGGATTCGAAACCTTAAATGAGCTTGAGTTCGAACTCACTACCACTGAGCTACCACCGTTAAACGGCAAACTTCTTGAGTGAACAGTTCGATAATTCTCAGTCCACACCAACACAAAGGCAGACTTCCGCAATGGGCACGATCAGTAATGTTCACTGACTCGATTATAGGATACACTTGCCACGCGGTATATCGCTCAGACGTAGCTGTTCATTTCATTGATTAATTTAATAACTTGACTCGCGATTCCTAGAATTATACATTTTTGGAGGTGGTTTTAGAACGGGTGTCTAATTCGCGAGCCGTTGAGTTAATATACGGAGGATTAGAGTGTTATTTTACACTTTAAATCTTGAAGGCCCTCTATGACTCATAATATAATATACACTTAATAAAACCGAAAATGATTTTCTCATGAAATAACAGAACTAGGCTATTCTTTATCACAGGTATACGGGTAAAGCTAGTAATATATAATGTATTATTGACCATACCCATCTATCACGCCGCAGGTCGTGGGTTCGATTCCCACTCAGGACAAACATTTGTGTCCTGTGTCTGGTTGTAATTATCTATATATGTATGTATTTACAAAAGAAAAGTAGTATATGTAGTATATCAGTTATCTGGCTTCCATAGTACAAGCTCTGCTTAGTTTGGGGTCAGATGGCCGTGTGTGAGGAATAATGTCCCAGAATATATGAGTAAAAAAAAACAATACTATTCTAATATTAAGGCTGTTTTTACCAACATGTAAAACAGCCTCAATATCTTACCACAAATAGTTAAATAGATATTTCTCACCACAATTAATAATGTCTCTGAATTTCTAACTGAACTTAACTCCATTACTAATTCACGTACATAATTAAATTCCCTCTATTTTCTTCATTGCCATATTCATTAAGCAATTTTGTATTCTGGCAACTATTTTAGAATTATAATGGCCAAAAGGATATAAGGAACCCTTAACTTTGAGCTTTATCGATTCTAAGTACTGAAGTAATGTTGCCATATATCGTAACCAAATAAACTCTTAATAGGTTGGGTTTAATTAGATTGGGAGTTATGGAAATAATATTTTTATCAAATGGAAATTTTGATTCTGTCAGAAATGCCATTAAAAAAATAAATATCCTATTCCGTTAAAAACATAAATGTCCTAACTTAATATTATAAATGCGAATGTGAGTTTGTTTGTTTGTTACCTTTTCACGCCTAAACCGCTGAACCGATCCCGGTGAAATTTGGTACGCAGGTAGCCTATAGTATGGAGAGCGACATAGGCTACTTATTTTTTTCAGGAACGCAACACGAGTGAAACCGCGGGGTATAGCTAGTTTTTTTTGTCAAAACGCAGTAGTAGTCGTAGTTATTGTGCTGGCAATATTATTTTCATTTTATATACATAATTATACGTACACTTTGTTAAGATTTCTTTGTATATCCTAATGGTACTTCTGAAAGGATCTTCAGAGACCTTCAGAGATAAGATCACGGAGGCTCTACCAACTAGACCTCTACAATGATCAAGTTTTTCCGCAAATTAAAGTAGTGTGTCCATATTTATCCAAGACATATAGATAATGTCAATTTATTTTTTAATGTTTTTTATTTATTGAAATAGATCTAGAATTAATTATGATCTAATTGAGCGTCAGACAAACCATTCACGAGCCAAGGGGGGTGTGTGGTCCCCATTTTTAATTTATTAACGGAGTTTTCTTACGTTTTAATTTATTACATAAGTATTAAGCCCATACGCCTCATGTGAAAATAACAAAATTACAGGGTCCATACACTTTAAAATTTACTACTTGAACTTACAGGTTTTTACCATCACTGAAAAAAGACGTCTTAATACTCTTTTCATGATTGGATAGACTTCCCAAAAGTTGTTAACGTATAACACATGCAAGTAATATTCAGATAATTTAACTATCCTGCAAAATTAAAATTGCATGGTAACACTACCAAACACCTGCTTAGTTGGTTATAGATTAGTAGTGTACAAGACAAGTATAAATATTATACAGTTTTGTCAATATTCAGGAGTGAGTGAACCACATCTTGTATAGACTTATATTATCTGTATTTTATTGATCTATGTATAGTACCTATATACTATATATATTAAGAGCTAATGAAAATTATATTGTATATATACTTATACTTTGATAAAATTGTAGGTATATAAACATTATTTTGATTTAAAAATGGACTTTAAAAAAGATACAGTTTGCTACCCGCCCAAATGGTTTTGACATTAGAAAACAATTTAAAAAAAACATTAAAAGTAAATTAAACACTTTTATTGCACCAAATAAAAAAACAAAAATATTATCACACAAAATAAAGCCGTAAAAGCGTTAGAAATAACATCTCTACTAAAACATGGACATCCACAATTAAATATCTGTCCGTCTGTCACGATCCCAAACCGAAGGATCCACTTACACGTGACTCATTTCTTTTTCAATTGACCAGAACCTTTTTTCTATGTCAAGTAGTTTTATATTGACTCGGACCTATTAATTGGATCGACATAATTTTGATATCAGCTATACCTATATATATATTTCTTGTGTGCGTGTGTATGTGACTGAACTCCTCCTAAACGACTGGACCGATTTGAATTAAATTTTGTGTGTATATATGAGTGGGTCCCTGGATGGTTTTAAAATACAATTGGACCCGGTAGATGGCGTCGTAATCGAGTTTGGACAGGACAACGTCTGTCGGGCCCACTAGTACCTATATATATTTCTATTATATTGTTTGGCTTATTACATTCTATATAAAGCGATGATAGCTCAGTGGCAGTAACATCGGATGCCATGGCGAAGGTTATGGGTTCGAATCCTACAATGAGCTTGAGCTTTCGGTGAAGGAAAACATCGTGAGAAAACTGTAGCGACATCTATCAAGACTTCCGCTATCCGTGGATAGATGGCGCAACAAGATTCTACATCGCACTGACAAAGTTCGTCGAGTACTTAGCATATATACAAGATTCCAACATCGACAGTTAGACCGCGGTCCCCAGGCACGATGTCCCAGCCTGGCGGAAGATCTTCCCTTTTCAATGGAGGAATCTACCACCTTGCTCCTCCATATTGGTGACCCCGACGTGATTGGAATTTCCATCTCCATCACTTCCAAGCCACTCCGCACCTGGTCTCAGCTCAGTCACACAGCAAGCCAGCTTCGCCTCAATCAGTTCCAACGCAGCCGACGCACCGTACTACCTGGTCCTGCAAGGCACACTTCCAGCGACAGCACTCATCGCCTGCACAGTCCACCGCAGCCCACGTCCGGATCTTCATCGGCCGGCTCCTCACTCTCCGGCGTGGCAGTTTCTGCACACGTGGACTACCATGGCTCAACCCGTCGCAGCAACCCCGCTCAGTCTCGACTCACCGCAGACTTCTGAGCAGCACTGGCACTTGCAAGCTTACATCAGCAACGACGCAGCAACAACAAATCGACCTCTGGTCTAGGAAGGGAGTGATGTAGCGACATCTATCAAGACTTCCGCTATCCGTGGATAGATGGCGCAACAAGATTCTACATCGCACTGACAAAGTTCGTCGAGTACTTAGCATATATACAAGATTCCAACATCGACAGTTGGACCGCGGTCCCCAGGCACGATGTCCCAGCCTGGCGGAAGATCTTCCCTGTTCAATGGAGGAGTCTACCATCTTGCTCCTCCATAAAACCATAGCACGGTGGTAGGGTAATTTGTAGTACCCGCCTGACTGGTTATAACACTCAAGTTGAAAATCTGGCGCCAAGCACCTATTGGTGTGTTCCGGCAATTGCACTTGAGAGCCAGATGCCTTCTAGGCTTTATATGGGTGGGCACCACATTGGGAATCCTACTGGAATTGCTAATGTCCATAGCCGACGGTAGCCACTTACCATCAGGTGGACCGCCTGCCTGCTTGCCAGACTTCTAACATAAAAAAAAAAAAAAAACATAATATCTACTATTTTTGCGATTTTCTATTTGAACCATTACTTAGTACAATTAAGATACCTAGTTATTTCAAGGTGAGAGTTTCCAGATTAACGTCAATTTGTTTTATTTGTAAACTAGCTTATCTCCAGCGTGCTTTGCAATACCTACCTCTTTTTTATCAAAATCATTGCGCGTGCGCTCAAAAACTCACCAATGTTTCATTGCAATCGGATGAATGGTATAGGAACGCAAACGTTACAAACAAACAAACTAATAGACAGACAAACATTAATCATTATATTTATATTTCAACATGGATTACAATTAAAAATATATATATATGAATTATACACTATTTTGGACATTATATGATACTCGTGACTCGCACTTTACTGTATCGAATAAAATCGCAAAGATATATTTAAATTGTGACCCTAATATCATTTAATTAGAGTTATATTGTGTTTTGGACAATGAAACTTACACCACAATAAATGTTATACAAACTGTGATAGCATTACATCGTTTCATGTCCGCGTAAGGGAGAGTTCGAGAAATCTTCTAGTCCAGTCAAAAAAACATCGCACGACGCGGCACGCTCCGGTGTCCAGGGTAGTGTGATCGCGCCCTTAAGATCGATTGCGGGTATCTTATTACACTTTTACCATAAATTTATTAAGATAAAAAGTTTCACTTCGCTTTTATCCCGGAAAGGCTTCAGGATACTTCCGTGCTAATTAATTATTCTGTGCAGTTAATTTTATATCAAAAAATACGCAGATTATTAAAAAATTTAAGCTATTATTTAATTTCACAGGAAACAAACCTTGAGTTTTTGGTGAGGAAAAACATAATAAGGAAACCTTTTCTCAGTGAAAGAATCTGTAATACCTTCAAGATGAAAATCTGTCGCTAAGTTCTTACTAGTTGGTTTCGGCACGTGAGAGCCTTCTAGGTTTTATAATGGGCGGCAGTACATTAGCAATCCTACAAGTTATATCCATAGGCGACGGTAGCCACTTACCATCAGGTGGACCGCCACCCTGGTTGGCAAGGCAATCTGACATTAAAAAAAATCTTATGAAGCTTAACTAAGTTTTTCTGATACAATACAAGTAAATAAATAAAATTACTACAGGACGCGGATAAACCGAGTAATCAAATAAATTAATTAGGGACAATTAAATGATTTCCCAGTACTAGAAAACTTAGTTACACGAAAGAAAGAAGTACAGAAAAAGGTATTAAAACAATAATGAATTGCTTCTCCACACAACGAGTAGGTAACAAGATTCGTTTCAGACTCATTGATTGAACAATACTTCTTTCCTAGGTGACACATCACTTACCTACTTTACTTAGTTTCCAGTGAGACGGTTTCAACTTGTTTTACTTGAAAGTTTAATTACATTGTGGATAATTAAGTTTTTATAATGTAATTAAACGACTGTTGCTGACCACGACAGGATTTTCTTCTACATGCCGCCCCGCGGTTTTACTCGCAATCCCCATATGCTTTATTTTGTGTTAATGCTTATAAAGTTTTTTTTTTTGGAATTTAAAAATGCTAGGGCCAAAACTGAATAATTGGCTTTTACTTTGAGTTTGTTAAAAAAAACTCACGTTTAAGTCTTTATATTTGCTAATTTTCATCTTAATCCGGTTACCCATTACTACCTAGCCAAAACAAACTCTCGCATTTATAATATTGCATAGAATTTAAAAATTACAATCTTCCTGTTAGTTCTTCTTTTTAACCGACTTAGTAACCGACAGAGAACCTTGTTATGACTTACCTTCATAAAACATTCAAGTAAAGTCACCGAAATAAATCATATAACTGAGCCATAAAAACAGTTCAGGGAATAACTAACATCGATCTAATAAAACCGATAACCTACCTTAAGACTATATCCGGTGATTAAACACATAATTTCCCCTCCGTAATCTCGGTTATGATTAGTTTAAAACGTATTACAATGATCTAAGGCTCCCACGGCAACCGTACCGACCGTAAAATGCTATTTATTGCTTTCCCTGTCAGTTTTATGGGGGGCTATGATCAAATTAGGGGGGAAAGGGAGAGAGAGATTAGGTTATTGTTAAAGGAAATACTCACGTTGCAATAAATTCTATGGTAGTTCCGATTTTACAGATTAACTGGCACAGTTGTTAGGTTAGTAGTAACTTCCGTAGGTAGTTTGTTGGTTGAATAATGTGGCAGTTTTATGTAATCGTACCAACATAATAATGTTGTAGCTTTATAGCTAAAACGTTATTGCATGACTTAAGAGGCCATTACATTTTTCGCAAATTACAGGTGCTCGTGCTAAGCCTGCGTATAAAGCTACCTCAATGCTAAATTTAGCATTCTGTCTCATCTAGGTATATATACAATCTGTGGTAACAAAACAAAAACAAACGTGTTAAAATGATGAAAATGTCCCATAAATTTTCATAGCGCATTTTAATTAACAAACTAAGTAATGTACGCTGTCTGTCATCTAAATAACTCGGCAACTTTTTTAATAAACATTTTTGAGGGACGCTACGGAATGAAAATATTCCTCGTGATTCGAGACTGAGTTTTCGTTTGAGCATCTTCATTTTCTCGGACCATTTTGATTTAAAGTTTACGATATGGTTACGATACGATCTGAAATATTTAATTTAGTCTTTATTATAAAACTAGCTTCTGCTCTGCGGTTTCACACGCGTTCCTGAGGAATCTTATGTTTTCCCGGGATAAAAAGTATCCTACATTTTAATCCACAATATGTTCTATCTGTGTGCCAAATTTCAACTAAATTCGTTCAGTAGTTTTTGCATGAAAGAGTAACAAACATCCAGACACCCATCCCTCGTCATAAACTTTCACATGTATAATATTAGTAGGATTTATAGGCTTGATTCAATAGTCGAATAGCGTAAGTGACTGTTGACTAATTTTATAGTATTTCACTCACTCACAATCAGTAGGTATATTTGAACTTTATTTTTGTCCTGTACACACAAGTATTGTCAGTGAGACTAAATCAATAATTTTATGTAATAAATCCGAGTTGGTTTTGAAAAGAGTAATTGCTGAGTTTCTTGCCGGCTCTTCTCAGTAAAAGCAACCTTCCGAACCGTGTGTTAGAGTCAAACTATTCATAAGTGCTTGTAAACGCCTATTTGAATAAAAAATATTTTCATTTTCATTATTGTCAACAACATTTTTAGATTAATATTATAAATCTTGTAAGTTTGTACGTTTGTAAGTTTAGATGTAGGAGGCAATCTCCAAAACTACGGATCCGATTTGAAAATTTCTTTTCGCGTTAGGAAGCCCGTTTACTGAGGAAGATTAAAGTATTATAGGCTCTTTTTATCTCGAGAACGTGGGTGAAACCATGGGGAAGAGCTTGTTATGTACACATGTATCTGCTCGTAAAATACCAACGCTTCAATATGAATATGTAGATATCAAAATATTCCTTACCACCATTTATTAAAAACTCCATTATTCCGTCGTAAAGTATAAAAACTTAGTAGCTAACTACAAAAGAAGTTAACTAACCGTTGGCCGCCATCTTTATGATGTAAGTCGAAACAAAAGAAAACGAAGTAGAGAAGCGAATTAACATTTAACAGACCAGTGCCAAGTCTTGTAATATCTAAACGTACATGCAAATGCAATTGCTCTTGTAAGTTTGTTTAGGAACTGAGATACTGCAAATTATACTCAGTTAATTTGTAATGTATTTCGTACTACCTATTCCCCGCGGTTTCACCCGTAAACAAACCTATTAGGTACCAATTAAAGTAGCCTAAGTTACCTCTTATAACGTTAGTGAAAGTCCTGTCGAAATCGGTGTAGCCGTTTTGGAGATTAGCCGGGACAAACAGACAGAAAAAATGTTTTTGTTATAAGTACCTACCATATTTATACCTTCATATACATTTAGTAAAAAAAAGCTTATATTTTAACATTACAAACACACTTCAAGTTTATTTATTTGTATAGATGTAAACCGCAATTTAATGTGTTTTTCCACTAGATTTCATTTTGTGAACGAGTCGAATGGATTGTACGGTAAAAATTTTAAACAGATTTCAAAAATAAATGTAAAACTGTAAGACGTTTTTTTGGGCTTATGTTTGACTTCATACTCAACAAGTTAAGTGTCAATGTACCTATACATATATTGCCCTAAACTTTTTAATACGACCTAGTTTGACCCAAAACTCGTTACCTAATTTAAAACATCCCTCACTTGAAACTGACAGTAGTAATCCTTGGTCAAGACTATCAAGATTGACCCAGAAGATTGGGTTGCCACACCTAAAAATAAGAAGAAGAAGAATCGTTAATGTAGCCAAAGGAAGTATGCACATAGCCCAAAAATTATCTGACTGTCATGTTCAATTGCCGAAATATACCGGCAGTTGCTTGATGAGAGATTTTTAAGTAGAACGAATGGACTTCATATAATAAACTATATTACGTCCATGCTAGAGGGTGATCACCCAGGTGGATATTACAAAGTACCTACCTTTATTATTATTTGGATTAGGTGGCTGTTTCAAGTCTTTCCAGAGCTTGTATCCCTGCTACCAAATTAGGTCTATTGTGATCGCAACATAAATTAAATTTCACTGCCAAGACCTGCAGCTATAATAAACTGCACTATATTCTTGACGGGAATTGATTTTACTTCACCTGGGTGTAATTGGTGTTCCCCTGATGAGTATTGAGTTTAGGCATAATTGGATAACACTCACGCAAGAGGTTTATAGGTGTTTCATCTGTCTCAAAGCATAAAGTACCATACCACCGTGCTATAGTTTCGTCAAAAAAGCTCAATATTAAAAAAAAAATGCTTAACTTATAAAATCCTAGATTAATAGGTATAGTCTGTTTTATTTGAATTTTATTTTACAAACCAATATAAGAACCTTGACCTATATATTTCATTACCGACAGGTAGATATCGAATCTCATTCCGAGGACGGGCCACTCAGCTCGTCTTCTCTTTAGTATCTAATAAATGAAATTGAATTATTACCTCGCCATTTTATGATTCCTTAGTACAGTAACAGAAAACCAGTACTTTCACACAGATGGTTTTGGAAACGTTTAAGTTGAACTATCATCGACGTATTTTTATTTAATTTATCAATATATATATACAATGTAATTCCAGAAAATAAATCGTTCAAAATCGCTAATAGGAATTGTTTGTAATAATTTTTATTTGTTAATATAAACAGTTTGACCCAAAATGGAAAAAAAATATCCCACAATTGGTGTAAATGTGACATGTGACTATGACTAGGTATATAACTGATAAGTTTTTTTTTAAAGAAAGAAATAAAAACATTTATTTGGACTCACGCAATAACAATTATAAAAATAACCAAAATGCAAAAAGCACGTATCTCAGCTTATGTTGCAGCGCTGGTTTTCAGACAAGTCTAAAAGTGGCTTCACTTCAGACAAGTCTAAAAGTGAAGCCATTTTTGGATCACCTTCATATTCAGCCCGAGGATATCCACAGCTGAATACAGGCCTCCCCCATTAATTTCCACAATTAACAGTTTTAGGCCGCTTGCGTCCAGCGGCCTAAAGCAACTCTGACCAGGTCATCGGTCCACCTGGTGGGAGACCACTCGATAACCTTTTTTCCCGCACAGTTATCGCCTCTCAAGCGATGTAGCCTGCCCATTGTCACTTCAGCTTACTGACTCTGCGAGCTATATCCGTTGCTTTTTCTTCTACGAATGTCCTTGTTTTGGAGCCTGTAAAGAAATTCTGAGCATAACTCGACTTTGGATGTGTAGGTTTTATATTTATGACAACATTTTGTAAGGAAAAACACAGCAAAGAATTCCCTATCCTCGAATATTCTAAAAGGTGATGTGACACAATAATAATTCAGACCTCATAAAGTTCCCCAAAGAAATTCATAGATTAGGAACCCTAAGAATATGTGCGACCCACCCTTGACCGGATTTTTTAATCCGTGGCACATTTAGAACGTTTCAAAGTGAATTTTACGGAAATTTATAAAAGTACAAGTATAACGAAATGAACGAAACCTTTTTAATCATGTCTTCTGCCGTTTGTCCCTTTTGACCCAGTGACATATTTATTGATTAATCTGATTTAACATACCTTTATGAAGCACTATAAGGTGATGATAGCTCAGTGGTAGTGACGTCAGATACCGCGGTGAAGGTCGTGGCTTCGAATCCTACAATGAATTTGAACTTTCAGTGAAGGAAAAGTTGGGATGAAAATTGTATGGCTCAAAACTTTACCATAATAATCTCGACTAATGGGTAAATATGTAGTTAAATGCTTCATAATTCATAAACAATGATTAGTACTGAGTAGCGTCTCAGTATTATGAAGTTAAAGTCAAACCCAGCGCCGGGGCGAAGGTCGTGGGTTCGAATCTTACAATGAGCTTGAGCTTCCGGTGAAGGAAAACATCGTGAGGAAACCATAGCACGGTGGTAGGGTACTTTGTAGTACCCGCCTGGCTGGCTACCACCCTCAAGTTGAAAATCTGTCGCCAAATACCTATTGGTGTGTTCCGGCAGCTGCACATGAGAGCCAGTTCCTTCTAGGCTTTGTGTGCTTACCACCTTCGGCCACATCATCACTTACCATAGTGAGATTATTGTCAAACACAAGGATATACAAAGAAAAAAAAATACAGTTTAGTCTCCAAGAGGGCACTTACGATCCTCGAAACTACTGATGTTACAACCGGTTTCGAAGTCAGCATTCAACTGAGAAGAACCGCCAAGAAACTCAACAGGTTACATTTTTCAACAATTTTTGGGACTATTTGACTATATTTCTTTAATTTTTATTCACAAAATAATATAGTATGTAAGTAATGTAACGAAACATGAAACAAAACTTTTGTTGTTAAATCGCGCGTATCAAAGTTGAGTAGCAACTCGCATTTCGGCCCATTAATCGAATAGATAACGTATCATAACAATTCCTCTTAATAACCTAAGTTGATCCATAACTTGTATCCGTACTGTTTACACCGTTAAGCTATGGGAATTATAGACGTATCTTATTTTATTTTATTATACCACCTCTTTTTTTACGTCCAGTTAACATGACGGGCTGGTTGGCGTGGTTGGTAAGATACCCTATCTATCACGCTACATGTCGTGGGCTCGATTCCCACTCAGGACAGACATTTGTATGCATAAACATGTCTGTTTGTCTTGAGTCTGGGTGTAATTATCTATATAATATATATGTATATATATGTACAAAAGAAAAGTAGTATATGTAGTATATCAGTTATCTGGCTTCCATAGTACAAGCTCTGCTTAGTTTGGGGTCAGATGGCCGTGTGTGAGTGTCACAGAATATTTATTTATAAACAGCCACATTTTAAATCAGTAACTACGGTATCTCATCATATAATTATAATATTATTATGTATTTTCCGGTAGTAAAGCTGACCTTGTACTATGTAACATTAGCTGAAATATTTTTAATGTATTGTACGACCATGTAAATACTTTTTATTTAATTATAATATTATGTACATCAAATAATTATGCAATTTCAAAATCAAGAACTATACACGTAACTCATCAACCTTGGATAAAACTTCCTCACAATTTAGCACCAAGCAAAGCGCAGTTACGCAGCTGTCGCCATAAGTTTATCTAATGAATTTCTAGCTCGATGACGCCATGAGTTCACAATAAACTTCGCTTTGCAGAGTTCGCGGTACTCAGTGAAAGATCAGAACTTGGCGAATTCCGAACTGACAGCTACCACTTAGTTTCTAACTCACTCGAATTGGGGACAAATTGATTTTGTATGCTCTCATTTTGGAATCTCTCATTAATGTGGATTGGCTGAGTTTTCGTTTAGAAACGTAGGTAATGCATTTTATGTTTGTACTAGCTTTTATCTCACGGTTTCTCCTGCGTTTAAATGTTATATTTTTCTTTATATACATATAATAAAGTTTCATCATAATTTGAGCTATTTACGACGTGATTGAGTTACAAACATCCACACAAACTTTTACACTATAAAATTTAAAATGTACCTATTAATATTAGTAGGAGGATATTATATTATTTTTTTGTTATTTATTAATAAGCTTAATACACCGCACGCGCAAAAAGTATTTCAATATGGCGACCATCCAACCAAAATTATAGACGTATTTTCTGGTCTCAAGAATTGTTTTTTTTTTTAAACCAGGTAATTTAGGCCCTATATACAGACAGATAGAATCGTGGGTGAGTATTATACCTAAGAGGTAGTAGATAAGTATAACAAACATACTTCTTTATTTTCTTATATATTTACCAACAAAATTACTTTGCCTTCCCCTACCTAAATGAGTTAAGTTAATCCAAATGACGGTGCAAATATATGTCTTTCAAGACAATTTCTCAGAATGACAGACATACATTATTGATGTATTTTGGGTATCTGTAGCCCATGTAAAATCACCTACCAGAACCTTTCATGAAATATATAAACCAATAATTCACGATCAACGAAAACTTTTACTTGCTACGTATTACAGGCAAAGTGATAGACAAGTGTATATAATATTTTCGTAGCACAAGCGCTACGCCACCGTAGCATGCCTACAAGTTTGATGGATTTCGTACCTTATGAATAAATTGCCTCATACAAAGCTACTGATTAGTAATTAACTTACTTATATCCGAAAATAGTTAACTATAATAATATTTGGAAGTCTATTCTTCTTTCACTCTACCTAAACTGCTGAGGGACCTCTTGACCCCGCACAACACACACTCATTAATTTAGTATTTATTTTATTAGTTTTTAGACATGCACATGTATTGTGACTTTGTGGGTCAATAAATAGTTTTTCTTTCTTTCTTTCCATATAAAATCCATTACTTTTAAATATTGTTTCAATATTCTATAACACTTTATAGCAGTCAACAAAACTTATGTAAATTTTAGATTCCGCAATTATACCAATATCTACATAGTCAGTTTGTCAAAGCGAATGCGACCTTATCTCATTATTTTTCGTTCCGGGTGTCGCATCTCCATTCCAGCCCTGATAAGGTGATTCGCCTGAACCTGACGCTAATGTAAAACCGTCTTTAGCCGGTTGGAATTTTCCAGTCGTTAGACCGCGGTCCGTGAACCTTGGATGGAAACTTCTCGAATATTTCCATTAACGATATCACCACTGTAAACTAGCTGTAATGTTGTATCTTATTATGAAGAGTCAGTTTTATTCAATATTCAATCCTAACTAATATTATAAATGCGAATGTGAGTTTGTTTGTTTGTTACCAGGCCCTCTAAAAAGGCCGCTCAAGCAATATTGCTAATGCAAATCATTTTTCGAATTCTCGGCAGATCCTACTTATTAAAATATGTTTTATGTAAAATAGTCGCTACAAATAGTCACATATATACAGTTTAGTTCATTAAAAGATTTGGTATTGATTAATCTACCGTAAATTCGGAAAAATTAATTGCAATAGCAATATTCCTCGAGCTTCCTTTTTAGCCCCAATGATCGCAATAAAATTTTGTACGCAGATAGCCTATGGTATGGAGAAGGACATGAGCTACATTTTTTCTCGGGAACACGAGTGAAACCGCGGGGGACAGCTACTAATTAATAATTTGATAAGATACTTTGCTGATAAGAATTATATGTAGTATACAGTGATTTCTAAACGGGACGTTCTTCTGCCTTAAGCGTAAGACAGACAGAGGAATTCGCTGAAAGGCGTGCCATTCGGCACCTAGCTGTAGCGCATTTTGTCAGTCACAGTGAGATTGTAAAAAAATATATATTAGCCAAAGGCAAGTGATCTCTTCACTTTACTTCAACTTTTCTTCCCATGCTTTGAAGTGGTATACCGTGTGGGACACAGCAACAGATATTCCATAAAACCACAGATAATACTAGAATTATAGAAATAGTTTTGTAATATTTTCTTTTTAATAATATTTTTTTATATTTATTTGTGAGAAGTTTTTTGGTTTTTTTTTATTTATTTCGGTTGGAGACCTATTTTTTGGGTCATTTGTAGGCATAACTATCTACACCGCTAGTTTCCCGATGTAGACCCCACTCTAGAGGGTGTACTATGTAATTAATTTCGTTAAACTTTGACGAGCTATAACTTGAAAATGATTAAAGATACTTATTGTGACATAGTTTCTTGAAGCAATATTTTCGGGAATATTGATCTTTCTGTCCTACCCAGTATACTAGATATATCTCCTACATATCACTCACAATGAACAATTTAACTCATCAATTAAACCAAACATCTAATTACTTAAGGAAGATAAACTCCCCATTTAGATACAAACCTATTCATTCAAGTAAAGATCTAATAGATACATTAACAAAGCGCGGCAAAGTAACTTTTCTAATGAAAAAGCGGAAAAACTGGATAAGAATTAATGAGGTGCTCAACAAAATGAAAACTCATTCGGCAGCGCGGCTCCATTACGTACGAGACTATTTGTCATTGAGTTTTGAATGCTCCCCTACTAAAGTTTATATTTGAGGGACCAATTTCGAGTAGGTCTTCGTTTTTGGTACGGGAAAAAGTTGTAAACTGTATGGAGGATCAAGGTGGTAGACTCCTCCATTTGAAAAGAGAAGATCTTCCGCCAGGCTGGGTCATCGTGCCTGGGGACCGCGGTCCAACTGTAGTTGTTGGAATCTTGTATATATGCAAAGTTGACAGAGAATTTTGTCAGTGCGATGTAGAATATTGTTGCGCCATCTATCCACGGATAGCGGAAGTCTTGATAGATGTCGCTACAACTGTTACTTAAGCGGTTAACCTACATTATGTGTTGGTACCCATGTGTACTAATGTTAAATGCTGTCTGCTTGTTTATCCGGGCTAATTTTCGAAACAGCTGATCCAAAGATGACGCAACTTTCATTGACAGAACTTTTCTAGGCTAATCCCGTAAATATTGCTGCTTAAAAAAATTATAGATTAGAAGTAAAATATTATTAATTCCTGGAATAAGACATAGGATACTTTTAATTCTGGGAACGCGAGTGAAACCGCGGGGTGAAGCTAGTTAGACATAAATCTAATATGAACAAAGGAATCGCGTGAGTTTTTAAACTATGCACTAAATACGAACTAAGTACCTATCGTGTACAGAGTTATCTATAAATAAATAAATAAAACTTATAGATAGGTATTCTTCTCTTTATTTTTTTTTAGCAAAAATACCTTAAATGCTTTGGTTACATATCAAAATACTGACGCAGTTTGATGGCGCTCTTTCAGATTTTTTGCATGCCATCTTAACAATTACATATCTTAATATATAAAATTCTCGTGTCACAATGTTCGTTCCCATACTCCTCCGAAACGGCTCGACCGATTCTTATGAAATTTTGTGTGCATATCGGGAAGGTCTGAGAATCGGCCAACATCTATTTTTTAAACCTCTGCGCAAGAGAAACCGCGGGGGACAGCTAGTATTATATATTATTTCTTATGTCACTAATTTGTTTCTGTAATATGTGATTTTAATCTTTTTTTAATACACTTTATTCAATTTTATTTATACCAAGCAGTTATATTTTTTTTACAAGAATATTAATTATACAACCGCCAGTGATTTAAATCTCTGACAAATGATGTTAAGATCAAATGCCTAATTAGGTACCTAATTAGAGCCACTGATCTGAATTCAAGTGGGACCTCGATTCAATTTCAACTTTCTTGATCGAGTTCCAAGCATAAGAGCATTAAAATTCGCACAGGACAAATAAATCTAATCGAATTCGCATTCGGTCGGTGACTGGGTTTACATAAGACTACCTACACACGTTTTTAATGGACATCGGACAATGTAACTGTCCCGATATCACTAAAATAACATGTTACGACGAGCTTTGATGACGCGTGACGCAAAAATTCACGTTCTACCCATTCACCCCGTCTACCTGTGCCTGGTGCTCAGGGCTACACCTGGTCCTCACCTGTCCCTTGCGTGTTTTGATCCATCCTCTACCCGTGCTAAGTACTCTGCGTTTTCTTCCCTTCCTGGACTTACCTTCCTTTTTTTTAATAACTGTATTTTGTATATCTTTCTTTTATTTAGATTATATGAACCATAGAAAATTTAACACCATTTATTTATTTTAATGTTAGGTACCTTCATGTATCATGACAATAGGTATACCTATTTTAATGGAACGTTCAGTACCCTGAGTGTAAAGAATTGACATTAGTAAACACTTACTATCACGTATGCGTTTACGATATTTCTCTATAGGAATTGACACAGCGCCTCTCTCGGAATACACATGGAACCAGTTTCCGCCATACTAAATTTTGGTAAGCGCAAACTCGATAGTAAGCGTTTACATACGTCAATTCTTTACACTTAGGGTACTGAATGTGAAACCGAACAAATTTGTGTGCCGTTCAAAAGTAAAGTTCCCATTAAATCAAAATGTAGTACCTACCTATGTAATGAGTTTTTTGCGATTTAGAAAATACAATAGGTACTTAATTGCTAATGAGAGCTACAAAACCTGCCCGGATGATAATTAAAGAGCTAATTTTTATGTAACCTAAGTTACCAATTTTTTTACCCATCTGATTTATTAACTTAGAAAAAGCCCGCGATTTTACGGCCACAGTCCAGTGATTACCGTCCATCTATCAAAATTACCCGCCTTGGGCTAAAACTCCACAATATCGGACGTAATTTAGACAAATTGTTTAGGGATAATTCAGACCGATATTAGTTGAGCTTGTGGTCGTAATATTAATAAAATAATTTATTACATAACTTGCTTCCGTGCCACGGTTTCACCCGATTTCCCGTGGGATGATATGCTTTTCCGGGATAAAAAGTATCCTATGATATTCCAGGGTGTATACCTACCATGATTATAATCTACATATTAGCCAAGTTTTTAACTTAGTTCGACCATTAGGTACGTGATTCTGTAAAAAAGATACACGCAAACTTTCTCATTTATAACCTTTGAAAGAAAACAAGAGAAATAACATTAGTGGGAAAATAATAACTTTATTGTAGGTACATAATAATGTTTGAAAACTAATAACTTAGTTGGATAAACAAGATACTATTGGTTAATCAATTATGTATGTACTATGTATCTATTAATAGTAATCTTAAGTAAAGCCCGACCAGAAAAATAAGACACCTAGCCATATTGCGGAAATTCACGGAACTAATAAGTGTAATGATTTTACTATGAGCTGTCAAAATATTTTCAAGTGGCGCCCTCACGCTGATTCTTTATTTTACTGGTCAGGCTTTAACTATAATAATAATAGTATCAAATTATTTAACTTGTCGCCTATCATTCATCTTTACTTCTTAACTAATTATATCTATATTTTTGATAAGTTTTCACGACTGTGTTACTAATTTTCTATTTGACCTTGGACCCCAAAGAAAGCTCATGGTAGTAGGGTACTTTATAGTATCCATCTGGCTAGCTACCACCCTCAAATTGATAATCTGTCACCAAGCATCTACCGTTGATTTCTGACAGTTGCACACGAGTCACTTGCCGATTAGGCTTTGTAAAAGACAATACATGAAAACCCATTGCAAATGCCCATTAGTTAATATGGCCACTTACAATCAGGTGGACCGTCTGCCTGCTTGTTAGCAGTCTGATAAAAAAAAATACTAGGGTACCTACATGACTGTTAAGCCATGGGATTCTTAGTTCAGCTTATAAGGCAAGTGGAAGGTCCTACTGTATTTTCCGGCAGCTACACATGAGAGCTCCCTTCTAGGCTTTGTGTGCTTACCACCTTCCGTCACATCATCACACACCATGGTGAGATTGTGGTCAAATAAAAGAGTAACCAGATTATAAAACAAGTCTAGACATAGCCTTACAATTACCATACTAACTTTCTTGCTAATGAACGCTCTATGCGGGTATTATCATGATAATAAAGTTAAATCAGAGTTAAATGGAGTTCATGATGCATTGGGTATAATTTAAAGTTAGATGGACTAATTATGAACCGGATGGTTTTTTTATAAAAACTGTGGGGGATTTAAATGGAAACCTAGTTATTAGAGAGGCGATTTGTTGCTTGCGTTTAAATGCTGCCAATTCACCGTCGAAGTTACACTCTCGCTTCAATGTTGAATGCATGTGACAAAAATAGACAAATATAGCGAGACTAAAAGAAACATCCTCTTGTCAAAGCGGGCCTATTAGATTGTAAAGAGTTTAGTTTATGATAAAATTCATATTTGTAAGGTTGACTTGTTGGAAGCGCTCGATGTAAGTTTAAGTGACCAATCCGCATGCGTGGTGGAGTATTTGCCCATTCTCTTTCACCCTCATTTGTGAAAAGAGGCCTGTGCTCAGCAGTGGGACATACAAAATCTGTAAAGGAAGGTTGACTTAGGTCCGAATTTCAAGCGATAGCTCAGTGGTAAAGACGTTCAATGC
This sequence comes from Tetheella fluctuosa, assembly GCA_951216915.1. Taxonomy (NCBI): domain Eukaryota; kingdom Metazoa; phylum Arthropoda; class Insecta; order Lepidoptera; family Drepanidae; genus Tetheella; species Tetheella fluctuosa. Next base: position 9,447,878 of record OX578229.1, on the reverse strand, counting down.
CGTAATGAATGTTCGAATCCTTCATTGAGCTTGAAGCAAAAATCGCGAGGAAACCATAGCGATAGGGTTTGTCGTAGGTAGTACCCGCCTGGCACCTATATCTATACCAGTTTTCCGGTAGCTGCACTTGAGAGCCAGTTAAGTCTAAGCTACTGTGTTTACCACAGTCGACCACATAATCGCTTACCACGGTAAGATTGTGGTCGATAACATAAGTACCTATAAATAGTGCGCAAAAGTATCTACTTATGCCGAATTCAAGAATGCTTTTCTCATGCATAGGTATTTTTTATAAAAACATCAACTCGGACGGGCCGGTTGGCGTGGTTGGTAAGATACCCTATCTATCACTCTCTCTGTCGTGGGTTCGATTCCCACTCAGGACAAACATTTGTGAGCATGAACATGTCTGTAGTATATCAGTTTAGTTTGGGGTCAGATGGCCGTGTGGGGAATAATGTTCCAGAGTATAATAATATTACCTCGACAAAGATTTTGGAATCCAATAGGTATTATCCGTCGATTGGAATAACAATATGTTACAAGCAGATTGTATTTCCAATCCAGTTAATATTAACAATTTAAATGCAAACCATAATATCCCAATGATGCATACCACAATTAATCAAGTTATTTGCAGTCAATTATACTCATCCAACCCTATTCAATACACAATTACACGTAATAGTTTACAGCTATTGAACATCCTGTATGTAGATGTTGGGCGCCACATTGTAGGTATTAATTGCTTATCGTTTTGTGACAAAACCTCTCCATCTAAAGTGATGTGACACTGTAAATATTATTACTTATTTGCGACTAGCTGTTCGCCGCGGTTACATCTGTATAAAAAATAACCAATAACCAATAAAAGTCAAAAAGTCGGTCAAAACAGTCCAGCTGTTTCTGATATTAGCTGGAAAACATAGATAGGTACATATACCTACTTTCATATGCATTTAGTAAAAAACTGTTATTTTGACATTACCAGCAGACAGACAGATTTATTTGTATACTTAGATTATTTTTCCGCAGGCAGTCGACCCACCTGATGGTAAGTGGTCACCGCTGCCTATGGAAATTTGCAATACCAGTGTGATTACCGATGTGTTGCCGACAATGAAAATATATTTTTAGGCCATTTTTGAAGAACCCCATATCGTAGCACTGAGAGACCGTAATGGGGAACTCATTGTACCTACATCCTAGTAAAGTATTTAATGGAGTAACAATAAAGAGTTATCTATCTCTTATCTGCTGCTTGCTACCTTATCATCAGTATATTAATGAACCGATTTTGATCAATAGTGGCAAACTGGTAAACTGCATTCCATATAAATTTTATTCCACGAACGTGATGAAACCGAAGGGCAAAACTTGCAAAAGAATAGTTTGTAAATATTTTAAAACAAGATAGAGACGAATTGAGCGCCACATATTTTTTTGTTCTAAGTGGGAATCGAACCCACGACCTGTACGGCGTCAGTGTATAGATGCTGGACAGAAGTAGAGGAGTAATACACCATTGACGAAAAAACCGGTGGTAACATCAGAAGCTTCGACGGGTCGACTTTTATAACAGGGTTTTTTTTCAGGGGTTATTGTACTTAGCATTGTGAACAACCCCAAAAATTAACCCTGTATACAGGTGGTGTAGATATTAATAAAATACATAACACTGGGAATATTTTTATTATGTAAGATTAATAATTAATAATAATCACTCTCATACGAATGTTAGTTGAAAATGATCTAACTACCTATACTAAGTGAATTTGAAATACAAAGTTAGAATTAGTAACTTGATTAGTCATTAAGAACTAAGACAACCTTTTATATGCTATAACTTAAAACTATATTATACGTAGACTTAATTTACAAACTACTCAAATTTGGATCTTTATAAAACACTAATCCTTCCTCACGGTTTCACTCGCGTTCCCGGGATACAAAGCCTTCTTCAATTTCAAGCATTTTTTTGCAATCGGATCAGTAGTTCCAGAGATTATATACCTCCTATATAAACTGTCAAATTTTAAGTAACTACTTGATAATATTAGTGTAGATTATACACAAAAATCATAAGAATGTCTATGGTCACATATAAATCCTGTAATAATATGCCAAATAGGAAGAAAAAATAAAAATAACTTAAAAAATATAAAGTACCTGACTAAAAGTAAAGCAATTAAAATTCAATTATACAAAGGTACTCGTAAAGGTTATAATAGATTGAATTTAATACCGCATGTCACTTATTATATACTTAATCATAGAATATTTAAAATTTAATCATAACTTTTTTACTTAATATTAAGTATTATATACCTCCTATATAAACTGTCAAATTTTAAGTAACTACTTGATAATATTAGTGTAGATTATACACAAAAATCATAAGAATGTCTATGGTCACATATAAATCCTGTAATAATATGCCAAATAGGAAGAAAAAATAAAAATAACTTAAAAAATATAAAGTACCTGACTAAAAGTAAAGCAATTAAAATTCAATTATACAAAGGTACTCGTAAAGGTTATAATAGATTGAATTTAATACCGCATGTCACTTATTATATACTTAATCATAGAATATTTAAAATTTAATCATAACTTTTTTACTTAATACTTAAACTTTTATATTTTAGGGTTCCGAAGACAAAGAAATCTTATACAATTAATTTTTTCATAACCTTAACGTCTAAATCACTATATTTCATTATTATCACTATACTAATTATATAAGATAGAATTCGCACAGGATTCTCTATATATCTACTAAAGTAGAATAGAAAATCAATGTTCATCTACCTATGTAGAAAAAGATAATTTTAAAATAAGCATAATAAAATTAAAAATACTTAAACAGTAATTTATAAATGAATCTTATTGGACTAAATCTGAAAGAAATAAAATTCGAAATAAAATTAATGGATTATAATATAAATTCGAAATCAAATTAATGAATATGAATAAGGTACCTCTTAATAAGCTAATACTATCTAAGGAACTAAACAAAAACCAAATTAAATTACATTAAATATAAGTAAACGAATATACTTAAAGTAGGTACATAATGATAATGAAAATCATAAAGTATGCTGTCGTAAACAAGATTACACAAAAAAGAAAATACTTACCGTAATACTTATCGTAATACTTACCGGTACTTGACTTCAATCATGTACCCATCTACAGTGTATCTGTTAAATTTTTCTGATATTATTCATTTAAGCAAATCATTAAAAACAGGACTAAAATATTACATTAAATATTTACCTAAGCAAAAAAAAACATTAAAAAGTAAGTAATGACAAGTAGTCAGACGGCCCACCTGATAGTAAGTGGCCACCGTCGCCTATGGACATTAGCAATACCAGGGGATTGCCTATGTGTTGCCGACCTTTATAAAGTCTAGAAGGCAACTGGCTCTCAAGTGCAACTGCCGGAACACTCCAGGTACTTGGCGACAACGAACTACCCTACCACCGTCCTATCACAGCGTAAAAAACATAGTGGTCTATCGCGTTAGAAGTCACGCGAAATGCAGCTTTGTATAGGCATTCGTATTTGTTGCATTGTGTTCCAAGCGAGTGTATGGCAGCTTGGGCTCGCTACCGCCCCTCTCACCTAGATACCTAGTAATGAATAATTATTTTAAAGGATACGAAAACATATTTCAGCATGTGATCTTTGAGCGAACACTACAACAGCGCACCCTGGTGTTGTGAACTGTAAAGAAACCACTTGGCCACAATGTGACAGCTTCTCACAGAGCAATGGGAATGTCGTACTTGGTGGTAGCTAGAAAAAAAAAACATTTGTATGAGGGAAGATGACATAGATAAATGTATGTCTCGTATGAATTATTTAATTCTTGGTTATCGTTACTTCAGAAGCCCGGGTTTTAAAAGTTGAGAGGCTTAATAAATTATTTTAATCAAAATGTATTAGGGTCTCCATTTTGGATTTTGAAAAGACCCGTTAAATATTTAAAATGGACACCATAGACATTAAAGGCCCAAATCATTAGTTGACTGTCATTAGTTACGTCATGTAGTTAGATAAATTCGTTAAAATTGGGAAGTCATTTTTAAGATTGCTATTTAGAATTACGCGTTTCACTGTTTTTGTAATTCCTACAAAGAAACTCCTTTGCACTTTAACCAAAGTGGTGATGAAAGTTTGTATGATTTTATAAACAAATCCTATAATTTAATAACATAAATCCACAAAAATACTCACATTACACATTTCTACAGTAGAAGAACCTGTTTTGTTTGACATTTGAGGCGAGAACGGCCTTGGCATTGGCGCCCTCATTGGCATTGGAGCGCCCATTTGCATTGGAGCTCCCATTGGCATTGGTTCAGGGAGTCTACAAGGAAGCTGAGGCTGTCTTAGCGGCCCACTTAGATTTAAAGGCTTTAGAGGATGGCCAGGAGCCCCAATAGGATTCCTTGGTGGTCCACTTAAGTGCATAGGCTGCCTTGGTCCACTCAAATTAAGAGGCTGTCTCGGATGACCATTAGGATGTGGCATGGGATTACTTACAAAAGGCCTTGGACCTGGCGCAAAATTACCATGAGACATGGGTATCACTGCTGGATTAGGAAAGAAAGGACGTTGAAAATTGTTTTGGCCATAAGTTGGCCTTGGGCCCATGGCATTGAAGCCGGGATTAGGAAGCAGTGCAGGTCCCGTCCCCATAGGTCCAACAGGATTGAATTGAGGGCGAATATTTTTTTCTTGGATATTTGAACTTATTTTAGAAGCATTAGGAACTGTAGGGGTATTTGTTGACAATTTCCGTGTCTCGTTTGGCTTTGGACTGGCAACTTTAGTCCCCACTTCATCTGTGCTGTTATCACTAGCCCCATCATCTTTCTCTTGATCGACTCCATAGTTATTTAGCTCTCCAACATTTATTACATGGAATGGTTTATTTGGAACGTCTTTTTTAACATTTACATCAGCTGTAACAGCGTCTTCAATAATTATATCATTTCCAATAGCAACTTTCTCAAATAATAATCTATCAATTAATGACGGCTGTTCATTTAAATATCTTTTATAATGTTTGGCAATATTTTTCACGGGTTTTCCTCTTAAACCTAACCCTTGACCGACACTGAATAGACCTTTTGGTAAAATAACAGTGTTGTTTGGAGTTTTATCCATTATAACTTTTAACTTTTTCCCGTAAAATGTTTGACCATCCAACATAGATATTGCCTGTAAATAACATTTATTTATAGATTACCCATTTCAATTACCGATCTTCCCACGCTGCTGTCAGCTTACTAGAGGGACTTATTTCTTTTTTTTTTTAATTCAATATAATATTATAATTCTATAGTCTTCTATAGTATAGACACACCGGATTTTTGGAAAATTTTACTACTTCATATTTGTAATAGGCAGTGATCGACCTCAATCTCATCACGATAAGTGATGATGCAGCAGAAGATAGATATCAAAGATATCTGATATTAAACATACCTGAACCGCTTCTAATGGATGATTGTACATCACTTTAGCATACCTGCCACCCAATGTCAATACTGAACACTGTAAAACATGGCCTGCAAGTTCCATCACATCTCTCAATTCTGATTTATCACATCTGAACTGTTGGGAAGAAAGGATCAAATAAAGAAATGAAATATTATTAAATATAATTTAAATATATTTATTTAATTCATTATTTTATAAAGTTCTATACACATGGCCATCTTTGAAAACAGTTGAAAACAGTCAGTCAGTCAATTTCTCCTTGTATATTATATGTCGTGTTGTATTGGTGCCGTTATGTAAACAACTAGCAGTTTTGTAAAACAGCTAATTAAGCAATTCATCTTTTTTTTTTATTCAATCTGCGACATATAATACATCAGAGGCGTAGCTAGCGCCGTATCTGACGTATCAATGATACTAGGCCCCCGGTCTATAGGGGCCCCGAACGCATGTAAGCAAAACCGGCCAAGTGCGAGTCGGACTCGCGCACCGAGGGTTCCGTACAAACTTCGTCCATTGTTCGTCCATCAAGGAAAATGCACAATTTTATTTATTTACCTTATTTGAGGTGAGTGCCAATTAAGCTAGACCTCTAAATTGTATGAGCGCCGATACAACTCAGAGGTCTTTATTAATTGGCGTAACTATGTATGTATGGGGACACCCTTTAATTTTCAACTTTTTTAATTTTTTAGAATTTTCCTTTATTTGTGCCGTAAGACCTTGCTTTTTGCCAATTTTTTTTTTATATTTGAGCTGATTGAATGAAAGGTAAATTGCGGTTTACGATTTATGACGTATTAAAAAAAACTACTAATTAGATCTCGTTCAAACCAATTTTCGGTGGAAGTTTGCATGGTAATGTACATCGTATATTTTTTTTTAATTTAATCATTCTCTTATTTTAGAAGTTACAGGGGGGGGACACACATTTTACCATTTTGGATGTGTCTCTCGCGCAAACTATTCAGTTTAGAAAAAAATTATGTTAGAAACCTCAATATCGTTTTTAAAGACCTATCCATAGATAACCCACACTTATGGGTTGGATGAAAAAAAAAAAAAGAGTTTCAGTTCTAAGTATGGGGAACCCCCTAAATTTATTGTTTTTTTTTCTATTTTTGTGTGAAAATCTTAATGTGGTGCACAGAATACATCTACTTACCAAGTTTCAACAGTATAGCTCTTATAGTTTCGGAAAAAAGTGGCTGTGACATACGGACGGACAGACAGACATGACGAATCTATAAGGGTTCCGTTTTTTGCCATTTGGCTACGGAACCCTAAACATTCGTAAAATGTTATCCATCATCTCACTTAAACTCTTAGGCCGTACTTCCCGGAAAAAAATATATCTTTTCATACAATATCATATGGACTCACTCCTCATACATAATCAATATGATCATACACGAGTTTTGGTGATGTGTGCGCAGTAATGGCCCTGTAAATGTTTAATGCTGGGGCAATTTGTAATATTTTTACATTTTATAGATTCTATTACACTTTTGAGAGTAACCCCCCCAACAAATTTTGATCCCGGGCCCGTCTAAGGCAAAATACGCCACTGATATACATGGGTATATATACATCAAATAATAAGTGTATATTAAAAACCTCTTATATCCAAATACAAATTAACATTTGCATAGGTTATGGTCCCGTTTACAAGAAAAAATCTTTAATTATGCTATCAAACACTTCTAATAAAGAAAATTAACTGAATAAACTTACATTAGAAACCTGTACCCATTTGTCGATGGGTGGTTTTATATTCAACGAAGTCAGGAATTGAAGCTTTAATCCATATAATCCAGAAGGGTCTATTTCCCATGGATCAAGATCTGGCTTCCAATGTCTCCTGATATAAATTCATGGAACAAAGCTTTACACTTAAATACATAATTGTAAAGAAAACATCAAAGTTCAATTTGTTTTTGTCATTGGCTAGCGATAAGGTACCTTATTTTTATGAGAATAATGTCATTACTATATTAAAGGCATTTGCATACCTGTAAAGGTCTGATTTCTTAAGGTATAATCGCTTTATAGTATTTTTTTTGCTATGACCATAGTATACCTATTGCACATGTGATAAGGCTCAAAATAAAATACCAAAAGCCTTAAAAGAATAGTATCACTTACGTGTCAGATAAATCTTCATTAATATCAATGTTAGTATCGCTTTCTGAACCATTATCACTTTCTGCAACAATATTGCAGACAACCAACTTTAATTGGTCAAACAAAAGTTGTTCAAAATAGAATACATAGAGACCAGGGGTCAGGCCAACTTGATTAGACTCAAGATCTACATTTTATTTAACTATCTTCAAAAAAGGAGGAGGGTCTATGTTCGAGGGTATGTTTTTTTTTACTGATTAGACTGCGATTTACTAATAACATGATCAGCACTTCTTCAAAAACCTATGATTGAATCACATTTTACATATAGTCAACTCTTGCCGGAGTCTTCTCAGTCCAAGTGTATTCCGAACCGGTGGTAGAATCAATTGTAACATTCACAAGTGCCTTATTATGGCCTAAACTGAATAAATGATTTTGAGTTTGAGTTTTGTCAAAGTCGTTTTTCCAATTTAGACCCTAGAAGGGCACTTATGAATGTCAAAGCTACTGAAGTTATCAACATATTATAATATCTTATAGTATATTATATCCTGGGGCATTCCTCACACTGCCATCTGCCATTCACATATGTACAACATACATAATAACTTAAGTTAATGAAATGGTATATAAATAGCATTTTATTAAGAGGGAAAACACAACATAACTAAAGATTATACTTTTTAACTACTTATAACAGAAATTGAACATGCAGAGTATATTGACCTAAACTTCATAGAACTAATATAAACATGTTGAAGTGAGATATCTCCCTCTTATATTACAGATTTATAAAAAACCCACATTCTAGTATTTAAATAATCTTGTTATTTTTTTTTTAGATTTCATCACTTGTTATAATTTTTTGCAAAATCTCACATTGAGCTAAGTAACTTGCAGTTATTTTTTTTATATCAGTAAATTGACAGGCAGACAGTCCACCTGATGGTAAATGGTCACCGCCACCTATGAACATTTGCAATACCAGGGGGATATAATTATGCAGTATAATAAAAATAAGTAACATTGAATACTTACCATTCATTTTAACAGTAAGATGGCATCCTTCAATCTCTTTATTGTGTAGATTATTCATAGCTTGTAAGCATTCATTTATGCTTTGGAAAGTCAGTCTTATTGCTCCATATTTATTTGAACTGTCAATTTTCAACATTTCAATTTCATCTACATGGCCACACTAAAAAAGAATGAGATAAGAGGATATTAGGGGTCAACATCAGGGGATTGATTTCTTGGTGCTACAAGCGTCTATAGGCCATGGTAAACACTTATCATCAGGCTGGCCATATGCTGGTTTTCCACCTCAATTAAATTTTGTAAGCCAGTCAGTAAAAAGGACCCATCTTGTTTATTTTTTTTAATTATTATTAATATTATTATAAAAAAGAAATCTGTTTTTCTTTTATATTGTAGTAACTTTCTGGTCCGGTTAATGTATTTTTAATAAATATATAATAATAAATCAAAAATGGACACCTGTTGATCCAAATAGTTTTTAATTTCTAAATATGTCCATGTATTAGGTAGGTTAGACACCGTAATACTGCAGATTTCATCATCAGAAGAGCTGGAATATGTATAAGTAAGTGTTTCCTTCTTATGACTCGATCCAGGTTCATCTAGCATCGCTTCTGCTTTCATACGCTTTGCTGCTCTTATTTGAGCTTTTCTTTTGTACCGTTTCCTTTTTTTTTTATGCTTTCGGATTGATTCTCGTATTATTTTCCAATCCAAACCAATTTGTTGTTTATGAGACCATTGTTTCAGTGATGACTCTGCCACTGTAATAGTTTAAAAAATAGGTTAGAAAAAAAACAGCAAATAAGAAAAAGAATGAGAGTAAAGCAGCATTTTATTATAAGTGAATATTATATTACTTAATCATGGCTGTGTTACCTTTCATTGTGTCTATATTGTCAATGGCAATATTAGAAACTGGCTGATCTTCCACATTTATTGCTGAAGTAGTGGGCGTTGATTCAACAACCTCCATGGCCTTATCTATTGTTTCATTACTTGTCTCATTTACTGTACCTTCAAGCTGTTTGCATGAAGATTCCTTTTTATTATCATCATTTTCAAGTTTATGGGGACTGCTTTCAGACATTTTATCGAGTTATCTGCAGATAAATAAATAAATGCGTTAAAGTAAACGAGTTACACTAAAAATTATTACCAATGAAGTTTTCCACTTTTTCTTACCTTACAACGATGGGTCTTGAAAGGTTAAACGGGGAATACCTAGGTACCTTTCAGTAACCTTTGTTAATTATTTTTATTATAATAGAAATGGATAATATATTTATTCCTACAATAAGTAAAATAGCGGCAAACAAGCAAAAATCAAACCTGAAACAGGTTCTAGGACATGGGAAATGAATGACAGTCAGGGATGCGAAAAAATAATTGATATCATATTAGTCGACTATTTTTTTCGTATAATCGATTGTAATAATCGATGTTTTTTGATAATTTAATTGATTTTTATTTAATCGATTATTATACTTCACACATTTAGTAATTGGTTTTTTGTAAAAAGCGCCATCTGTGCGATGAATGAAACAATACGAAGTTAATTAAAATAAACAAGTCGATCAAAAGACGGCGCCATTTGTGCTGTGTATGTATGTAAAATAATTCCGCATCTTTTAAAGGGTTTTCTTCCAGCGATATTTTACACTGGATCTAGTGAAAAGATGATTTTTGAGGCTACCCTGCACAGATATGACACCGAGTGAAAAAATTGATTACTTAAAAATCGATTATTTTTTCTTTTAAAATCGATTTTTCACAAATCGATTTATATAGAAAAAAGAAAAATCGATTATTAAGTAATTGATTTTTTTCACTCAATGTCACATCCCTAATGATAGTCTGACATTCATTTCATTGATACTGCCAGTGTCAGAGGGACATAACAGGCTAGGTACATACGTCATGTGCCGTTGACAAAAGCAAGCATTGCGTTACTTATGCGTTATGGTGGTACCCCACATGGGTATTAGTTTGTGTCGTTCGCGAACGAACTCGTTCGGAAGAGCGCTCCCATAGACGAACGACGCGAACGAGTTCCCAGATCCTTCGCTCCTTCGTTCGTTCATTCGTTTGATAAGACCGAATAGCGAGCGAGCGAGAGCGCGGTGCAGGCCGCGGCGCTGCGCCACCCTTATTATGATAATAATATTATGATCTCATTCAAGAGAAGAAAGATTTTTATGTTATGACAATGAAGTAACAAATTACAAGTGTGTTACTTATTTTTTCATCAATTATAGCGGTAATATAATTTGTGCCAGGTGAACCTTAATCTATATCCGAGTACCTACTTAGTAGAAGATTTATATAAATAAAAACAAAAAATAATTTAAGTATTAAAATACTACGAGTAGAATATACCTAAGTATGTAAAGTAAAAAATAACAGTAAAATTATTTAACAAACAAAATATCGCGTGCAAACGATCTGCTTTTTTCTGGTTCGAGACAGGAGCCGACGAACTACTTCGCTGAGGAGCTGCGAACTTCAAACTGATCGCTCGTTCGCGAACTGCGAACGATCGATGCGATTTTCATTGTTCTGTATCCTACCATTACAAATATAAAAGTTTGTGTGGATGTTATTTACTCCCCCACGCCGAAATGACTGAATGGATTTCGATTAAACTTGGCACGTAGATATGGAATAAAATACGGTACTTACCGGAAAAACATAAGTCTTAATCAGACCCATTGGGTTGCCATTTCGATCAGAAAGGACGATTTTATTTCGTTAAATTAAGGCTGATGCTATGTTAGTCGCAGAATTAATTTGCCGCAATCGTGTACCGATCGACTGTCTCATTCCAAAGTTGGAAATGAGAAAAAAGCTTGCAAAATAGGAACCATCTCTACTCAACTATTCAATTGACTACTCAAACTGCTTTGTCTACCCGATCGGGACCACCAGGTCTGAATAATGGGGAAGATCTATTGGGAACGCGAGTAAATCTCTCCAGGTGGAAGCCTGAAGACCAAAAATAAATTCAGAACGTTTCTTTTTCACCTCATTCACCTCAGTATAAGTACAATGTTTATATTATAGTTTTATTGTGACATTTACACTGTAGGCCTCAAAATTTCGAATGAAAATGGGGCACATCTTCTTTTATAAATCTTTGTATGAAATAGTATCCAACCCCGTGCACCTATCCGCACCGTAGGTACGCGCCGTACGAGCCGTACGAGCCGTACGCGCCGCACTCGCCGCATTTCAGAAAAATGCTATAGGATTACATTGGAAAGCGCGGATGATGTGATTAAATTCGGCGCGTACGGTGCGTGTGGCGAGTGTGGTGAGTGCGGCACGGATAGGTGCGTATCTAGCGAGGGGTCATCTATTTAATCACGTGGTGTTTTTTAACAAAATTTTTAACTTTGCCCGTTTGCAGCGGTGGTTTATAGTTTTGAGGAAATTTTCTATATACATCCCTATTACTAGCTGTTCCCCGCGGTTTCACCCGCGTTCCCGGTATCATCGTTAGTTGGAACAAATAACACATTTTGAAAAAAAAATACGTTAAGATCGGATAAGTAGTATCGGACATAATATAAATAGAAGTTCATCGCAAAACAACATCGTGCTATGTGATGAACACAAAAATACTTATAATCTTAATTTATTATTATTGTAAATAAAGTTATATTCATAGAAGTTATAATTCTATGGTTATATTATACTAGCTTCCGCCCCGCGGTTTCACCCGTGGTCCCGAGTGCTCCGATTGCCACCAAACCTTACAGGATTACCCGCGGGGCTATTATGAAGATTGTCTGAAAATTTCATCGCGATCGGTTCAGCGGTTTCGGAGTCTATAAGGAACATACACACATACTTTATCTTTTATATTATAGATAGATTATTATCATAGTTATGTGGGGTCATGTCATTTTGTACTTACTACAAATTGGATTTTGTGTACATATTTCATTTTTTATTTTAATTCCCTAAATCCTTACTGCCTAACCAAGAATCTACCTATTAATTAATCAAATAATTATTCCAACAATAGGTACAAATACATATAAAATCAAATCAATGAACATACCTACCTACCTACATTTATTATGGATTAGATACCAACCGATCAAACGTCCTACGCAGCTTGCTTGACCATTCAAATTGCTAATTTGCATATTACCAAGGATAGGCACGTATTTCGATGTTCACAATAATTCTGGGACCCATTATCTCATCAAAGCCCTTTAGAATAATAGTACCCTCTGTTATTGTATTAAATGGCTATTATATAAACTTAATACCTAGCCAGTGGTAGGTAAACGACTTGAATGAAGGTTTTACCTATTCATTGACTATAATATGCTCTATTACCAGCATTTTTTTTATTTTATAAAGAAATCCTACTATGTCTGGATGTGTGTTTGTTATTCTTTCACGTAAAAACTACAGAACGGATTTAGATGAAATTTGGCACAGAGATAGATTATAATCTATAGACAATATAATCTAGACTATAGTCTGGAATAATACATAGGCTACTTTTTATCTCGGGAAAACATAAGATCCCTCGAAAACGCAGGTGAAACCGCGGGGTGGAAGCTAGTGTTCCATATTTAAAATTTGGTTTTTAGCAGAATTTGGTTTCGTTAAAGGTAGAAGCACACCTTTCCGCGCCGTACGCGCCACGCGCGCCGCACGCGCCACATTTCATAAAAATGTAGGTATACGGATTACATTAGCGCACGCGGATGATTCATGAAATTCGGCACGTACGGCGCGGGGTTGCATACTATTTCATATTCATACAAAGATTTATAAAATGCGATGACTGCGGCGCGTTCGGCACGTACGGCGTGGAAAGGTGCACGGCACGTCCACCTTAATTCTTTGTTCTAAAAACTTTCTAAATTCTCAAGCCATCATGAGCATGACTGTGAACTTAACAGTATTAGTATTTTTTACTAAGATGCATAGGGTGATGATTCCCGCGAATCCTGCGAACTAGTGCCCTTCAACTTTGTCGAGCATAACAAAATAAAATAAACACAACAGAATAAAAAAGAAAATGTTTATTCAGGTCAAAGCATAAATTACAAACTAATAAAAATTACAAATTCAAATCAATTTTATTACAAGAGGACGTTCAAATAACAATCTAAAATAAAGTTACTTTTCGATAACAAAGTTTTGGGGGCTAGTTCAGCACTTCCGTGAAACAGCTGGAAAAGGGCGTGGCGCTCTTGAATAATGGTTCGTATTAAAAATAAAATATTATGGTTTTATGTTATACCTATGCCTACTTTTTTAAAATTGAAGTCAGAGACATTATTTTGGGGTTTCTTTTCTACAACTATGGTAAACTGAACTTAAGATATTATTTCTTATTCAGTGTTTATGGCCTACCTTCTCTACTTTTCTCTCCTATCTCTCTACCTTCCTCATTTCCTTAGTCAGCTAGAATCTCTTCTTTAGAAGAAATCCTTAGTCTCACCTAACCCTATTTGTAGTCGTCACGTAGGCGTCTCGTGGCCTGCACTCCAATACAGCCCCATTCCATTCTCCGACTTACCTCCTTGCCATAATTTAAGGTACTATGAATCTCCCAAAAAGAAGACCGCAGTTTTTTTAATAGAGAATGTTATTAATCATTATTAAAATTCCACAAGACAGCAGGCATAAGGTAATATAATGTAACTTTATATAAGGGGTTTAGGGATGATATCTAAAGGCAATCGGTCATCATTATCCGCCCCCTGTCGCATCTAATGTCGTTAGTCCGTTCCTAGAAAGAAATGAAATATTTTATCATGAAAATGTATTTGTGTTAAGGTTGTTTTTACTAACCATACTTCGGATAGCGTTTTTATCCTTTATTATTCTAATGTCATGTTTTTTTTATTCTCATTCAAATTCCCCAATAGATTTACCAAATAAATAGCCTAGGTCAAGATTAAAATAATTTATGAAAATATAAAACTATACGCCAACCGGCCGAAAATTAGCGTGTTCAAACAGACAGATTGACAAGAAAAAAATACAGACACGCTAGTTCTACAGATTTATTATATATTTTATAGTTGACGTCCCTAAAAAAATACAATTCAATTTTTGTACCTCGATCCCTGTAGGGTTTTTACATTAGACATAACATGAAATTTTAACAACATACCTTGAACACGTGGAAACAAGACTGGATGTGTCTCTTAAGTACCATTATCAACAATATGGCGGTGTAACTACTTGCTACATAGCTTTTAGTTTCTGCGAGTTTTTTTTGGATCGAAGTACCTTTACGCGGCTTGTGGCCTTTTTTCTTAGGTGGGGAAATCCTCATGGATACCCTGGTGGCTTCGGGGGAAGCGCTAGGGTTAAATCAGACTCTTACTGACTAAATTCCCACCGTATTCCTTCTCTGCCGTGTGGCGGGGCTACAGGAACAATCTTGTTTTAAGCCGCCTGCCCCGCCCGCAGCACGCTTTCAAGTACCCTACATGTACCCTATAAGGACAGTTTAAAGAATTAAATTAATTTTAACGCATTTTTGGCATCATCATTTTTCATAATAGCTGTCAAACAATAATTAAATAAGCTTTTTATATATAATTATTTGAAAAATATAAATTTTCTACCAATACGTTCAATTTTTTTTTACCACTTCATACGAATACCGTATCTTCAGCAGTTGTCATTACCAGCCAGCTACTTATTGTGTAAAAAATAAATAAACTGAATGTCACCAATTTATCCAAATGCCGTAGTAAAGAGGTCCCGTAATGAAACGAACCTTCGTATTTATGTCGAGCCGATAACGGGCCCTCGTCCTGAACACCGAAAAATTGAAGCCAAGTTAAAAAGAGCGATAATTTATTTTCATACAGATAACGCTTTTGATTTGTTCCTCACTTTTGTTATTAGTATGCTTCATTTCTTTGGACCACTATGAATAAAAACTTGCTTATCGACTTCATCTTTGTAAAGGCCCAGGTAAAAGTTTACTCTTTTGATGTGTTGTTCCGAGTTGAAGACTACAGTGATAAAATCCTATGGCAAGTATTTATTAACTTTAGCTAGGTAGGTAGTACTCCAACGGTACCTATTCAAAATGATTTATTGTAAAGGAAATTGAATTAGACTTACCTAATAGCCTGTCAAATCTATGTTCTTGATCTAACCTCAGAGTCCAAACTGAAGTGTTCATTAAATAGTGTAGGTAATTTGAGTCGATCGTTGGATAATTAGAAATCGATCTATTACCTAAATTAAATCCTCTATTTACCCCAGACTTTAACTTAATGTTTTGTTATTTAAATATCAGCATCGAAGTCTAAATTAATGATTAAGTACGCATCGGTATAAGTAAGGTGTAAGTTACTCGAAAATATCAGATTTACGTATCTTCTAATACAATATGGTCCGTAAAGGATAGTAATGGGCAATATGGTCCCAAAACTCAATATTTTACGATAAAAAAAAAGTGAAAAATGTTCCTATTCTTTTCACAAAAATCAAAAAGTCATAAACATTAATTACCTATGCAGATTCGCTGTTGATCAGTATCGGATTAAGCCAGCGCGGGGCATGTAGAAAATATAATCAAGGCCCCTTGGTTCAAGCTCCCTAATCTTATGGTTCAGGTGGAGAATCAGCTTTTAAATAATGAGAGTTGGTTGCACAGAGATAATATTTTCACAATGTTTTAGTTTTTTGAAGGATATGAAAGACATTAATTGTTATGATTGTGCCATCATCTCAACCGCAAGACGTCCACTGCTGAACATAGGCCTCCCCTAAAGATCTCCAATAGAGCCGGCCATTTTCCTTCTCAATCATTTTAAATTTATTTCACCACCAAATACTTTTTCAACGCCAACATGATTCCAGCGCATTATTTTAAAATTTAAATGTCTTTTATTTAATTATTATTTTCGAATTATGATTCGAACTAACTTATCAGTCGAAAATATTAAACACTAATAATAATCGATAAATTGAATGGCCAGGCCAGTCGATATCATGACTTACAACCCTAAAGCGCGCACCAATTGGAAAAAAGCTTGCATTCCAAACTCACTAAGATGACTTTCTGTCTTATCTTCTTCTTCTTCTTCTTCTTGATAGAATGGCGACTGAAGCCAATAGCACAATTCCGCCAATGTCACGTTAGTTAAAGATAAGCGAAGGGGATTCTTTTACAAGAAAATTTTGTTAGTTTTGAGAGGAGGAAGAATTAAAGCTGAATTATATATTGTCTTATTGCCGCACTCAGTCAGAGACGTCAGAGACGGAATATACGTCAGATTTTTTTATCCGATAGTTGGATGCTACTATCGGAAGCCCGCGAACATTCAATACAATTCGATCCGACTATTGAATCGGACATGTATTGTATGTTCAAAGTAATGGGATCCGACTATCAGATGAAAAAATCTGACGTGTATTCCCAGGTTAAGCTTAAGATGGATTATCTCCATACCTGTCTCTTTTTATAGCTATTAAATTAACAAAGATAGACATACTTTAATATTGAACACTAAGGAAATAAAGGGTTGACTCAACTCAATATGAGCTGAATTTTAGACATTGAATTCTAATTGACGTCTATGAGTACGGTATTTAGATATATTACTTTATAATTTGTGTATGAATGTTTTCGTCCAAGGTTCGGGGCTTCGGGCAGTCTAACCAATAATCGCACCAACCAAGTTATCCTACTGTCAAGTGTCAGGCAAAGAACTTTCAATTTCAACTTTTACTGTCAGTCAGTTCCTCCTGTATAGGTCTATTATTTTACTCTTTGGTCAGTTCAGAGATTATGTCAGACTGACACTGTCAGTCAATTTGTGTCTTTCTTGTCAAACAAAAACAAAATCCGCTTATTTGAGCGTACTCAAAAAATATTTGTTTGTTACAAATTATAAGTGCTATTATTTTTACGCCACAAGTGCTACAATCTTACCAACTATTATAAATCTTTAAAAATATCCAGGAGATGTCTAAAAGTGAAATTCTTTACGTGAAAGACATGAATATGGTAAGAACGGATTCCATTCTACCTGACTCCGCTTTTTAAGATTTATCCTTGCCGATATGTTATCGACTTTATGTCCTTAGCATGACCCTAACAGCCAAAATAATATTTCGCTAAGCTGTACTTGCCTGGACAGTTGCTACCACATAAAAAGCACAAGTACGGTCGTGGACCTACTGCTGTCATCTGTGGGACGAATATGCCAAGCACCAGCTTGACGCCCATAACTCAATAGACCGTGATGAAAGGTCGCTTGCCAATCTATTTTTGAGGGTAGGGAGCAGGAATTGTTCAACCTAATTCCAACATCCCACCTAAGCTGTCTTCGTTCTCTATGGGCAGTGAGTTCAGTGGGCCAAACAACTAGCCCATTTAATATAAAAAAAAATATTGAACCTTAAAACTGACCAAGAAATTGGTCCTTTTTTGGAGACCATTTTTTTAATTATTTCAGTCTGAATCTGATGGAGAGGAAGACGTTTGGGATGACAAGAAGCTAAACGACGCATACGATAAGGCATTAAGGATCGCAAATGCTGAGGTTGCAAAGCGCGTGGCAATGTCTACCAACACACAGCGTACGGACAAAGAAATACGCACCTATTTTATTGCTGGAGAAAAGAATGGTAAAGGTGCCAACAACCCCTTGTGGGTTGATGCCACCGGCCCCACTACTGCTTAGGCACATCATAATGATCAAATTAACAATTTTAGGCCTCTAGTTTTGAAGACCATAAAATAAATTGATATACTTTGACATTCTTCACACGCTTGCTGCTTATCCTAAACTAAGCAAAACTTGAGTATGGAAACCAGATAACTGATACTTATTTTACGTACTCATAGATATTAAAATGGTTATGGAGCATGTATCGAATCTGGGGAACCTGGGATACCTTGAAAACAAAGACCTTAGTGACTGTAAATTTGGCTGCTGCCTGAAATGTTAAACTATATCTAGATCTTTTCTATTCCACACATGAAGCTATTGAGTATTACAGGGAAGCACTTGCAGTCTCCTTGGGTTAGGCTTGATGGCCTCCTTTATACAAGCTTCTTTCATTTTCCATCTGTATAGTGCCTGGATTACAGATTTTTTCGATTCTACTGGCAATAAATAACACTTAAAGATCACTTCTCTCCAGGACATTATTCTTCCTGCATATTAACAACCTACCTGAGCCCAGTTTCTTTGGTATGTGGAGAGTAACTTTTCCGACCCATGATTACCAGTGAAGAGGCTGCTTAGAGAACTTATTACTCTACTTTATTTATCCAAGTTGTACAACACAACATACTTTAAATAACATATTGTTTGTAAGCTTTTCTTACTTACATATTATTGTTTTAAAAATTATGAGAGCTCTTATATTTTGGTTTCCCAGATAATTCCAATAATGTAAAGTCTTCCCGTCCAACCTCATCAAAGAGCAAAGGAAAGGATACTCAATGGAAAGTGGGGATGCCCTGCAGAGCGAAATATGAGGGAGATGGTTTGGAGTATGAAGCTTTTGTGCTGAGACTTATAAACGAAAAAGAGTGTATAGTCCGATTTTTAGGTTTGTATTTTATATCTGTCTATTGTGTCTGTTTGTTCCAGCTAATCTCCGAAACGGCCGGACTGATTTTGACGCGACTTTCTTTCTGGCCAATAGTTGACGTTATAAATAAAGAGTAACTTAGGCTACTTTTATTGGTTATAGGCTTATTTAAAATTGTAATTATTGCCCAAAATTATCCATTTGGTTCACTGTATACTTAGTTACTGTGAAGGCCATATAACAGATTTAAAGAATGGTGGCAGGACCAATTGGCCTACAATAATAACTAATTTAACATAGTAGCCAATATGGAGGTAAGTAAAAGAAGGCCACTATAGTGTTGTAGGTTTGAATCCTACAATGAGTATCAGCTTTTGGTGAACGTGGCAACACGGCTAGCTGGCCACCCTCATGTTGAAAATGCTATGATTGTTCATAGTTATGTATTTTATATGTAAGATATAATAATAATAAATTTTATTTCAATAAAAATGAACTGGTTTACAATTATCAGTAACTGAAGTCTCCCTTTAAGCATACAATGCCTGTAATAGGAGACCCCACTCTCCATATCCATGTTAATAAAGTTCATAAAAGAAAAAGTCTACATATACTTATTTATTTTATTACAGAAGAATTGTGAGTGTGTGTGTGTGTGTGTGTGTGTGTGTGTGTGTGTGTGTGATATATCTATTTATATCAATTAAGTTTGCACACTAACATAATGGCAGAATATGCTGTGCTCTCTAAACTTAAGATTATATGTATACTTGTGTTTGATCAGATTGCTTGTATATATTTTTTTTTTCTCAGTGGTAGTAACGTCTGACGCCGCGGCAAAGGTCGTGGGCTCGAATTCTACAATGGGCTTGAGCTTTCGGTAAAAGAAAACATCGTGAGGAAACCATAGCACGGTGGTAGGGTACTTTGTAGTACTCACCTGGTTGGCTACCACCCTAATGTTGAAAATCTGTCGCTAAACACCTGTTGGTGTGTTCCGGCAGCTACACTTGAGAACCAGTTTCTTCTGGGCTTTGTGTGCTTACTACCTTCGGCCACAGGAACATACTGTACAAGATAATATTTCTTCAATTTCAGGTTATGATAATTCAGAAATTGTACCAATCAACACACTGAAGCCAACATTTGGCAATGATGAGAGGACCCATCAGATAGAACAGGCTCTGAACGAGAAAGCTGATGATGATTCTGCCAGCCAATCACCTAATACCATAACCAGCCCTGGTACAGGTCTAAAATCTGATCTATATTTTATAGATATACTATTACCACAGCGTAAAAAACATACCGTGGTCTATCGCGTTTGAAATCACGCGAAATGTATAGGCATTCGTCATTGCCGCATTGTGTCCCAAGCGAGTGTATGGCAGCTTGGGCTCGCTACCGCCCCTGTCTTACCCGCAAGCCCTGCACGATTGCTCTGTCTAGACGTGTCCGTTGGCCGACTGTAAGAGTTACATAGACTGTGCTATTACTATCCATACTAATATACAGGGTGATTTTTTTATCACTGGCAATGCTTGCAGGGTTGGAAGTATACATCAATGTGAACAACTTTTATTATGGGGCTAACTCTGATATCGCGTTAAATAAAATGGTTGCTTCATACATTTTGGTCGAGTAGGTATTGAAATTTTGTATGGAACAGCTGATAATTTTTTCGAGATTTCACAGTTAGTCCTGTAATAAAAGTTGTTCATTTTGATGAGTACTTCCAACCCTGCAAGTGACTAAAAAGTCACCCAGTATACTAATACTTGTTGTAAATATATCAATGAAACTTGAAATAAATAAAAAAAATAATGTAATAAATGTGCAAATGTCTGTTACCTTTCCACGCCTAAACCGCTAAACCTATCGCGATGAAATTTAGTATGCAGATAGCCTATGGTATGGAGAGACTTTTCTCGGGAACGTGAGTGAAACCATTGTCCTATAGAGTTCTCAATACAATTATAGGACCAATTTTGTATAGGTGAAAAATAAAAGCTACATTTTGGTTGAGTAGCTATTAAAATTTGTATGTACATAATTAATTTGAACAGGGAATGAGTTTACATCTCAACTTTATATTAAACTCTTTTACCCCACTGTTTTACCGATTAAAAAAGTATCTTGTTTGAATCCAAGTTATGATATAGGTAAGTCCCAAAAATTAAATTAATTCAGTTAATCAGTTGACGGGCCGGTTGGCGTGATTGGTAAGATACCCTATCTACCACGTCGCAGGTCGTGGGCTCGATTCCCACTCAGGACAAACATTTTGTGTGCATGAACATGTCTGTTTGTCCTGAGTCTGGGTGTAATTATCTATATATGTATGTATTTACAAAAGAAAAGTAGTATATGTAGTATATCAGTTATCTGGCTCTCATAGTACAAGCTCTGCTTAGTTTGGGGTCAGGTGGCCGTGTGTGAGGAATAATGTCTCAGTTTTTTTTTTAGTTAATATTCCACATCTTCTTTATTACTACTTGATTGAACATAAAATTTTCACACTAACTAGCATTTATAATATTTTATAATTCTTCCAGATAGATCGTTCCAGAAAAAAAAGAAATCTTCAAAAAAGAAGAAACCTCAGAATCAAACATTCATGAATGGATTTGAACTGCCTGATATGCCATTACCTATGCCAAATATGTCAAGATTTAGAAATGTAAGTATAAATACATTTTTTACACTCACTTGAGCACTCACTTAGGATCTTAATCCTTTATGTTTTACGCATGATGATAGATCTCTTTGTAATATACTGTTAAATTTTTTCGGTAACTAAAAAAAAAAAAATTTTTTTGCCCACCTTAGTGTATATCCTACAAATATAATATATATGAATGTCTGTATGTTTCGATGTTTGTGACCCAATTATGCATGAACGGATTTGTATGAAACTTAGCACATATATAGATCATACCCGAGAGAATATTAGATTCATCGGGTATGTGAGTAAAACCGTGGAGCGCAATCTAGTGGATACATGTAGGTATCAGGTAGGGGTTTTTAAAATCAACCACTATGAGAGTAATAAGGGATCGCGAGTAAAGTTGATGTATAATAATAACAAATTTTAAGAGAGGTAGAGCATAGCGATATGTCGCTCAAAGAGCAGCTCTACTGGGGAAGTACCTCCACCTTACAGAATACCGCAGCCAAATAACTGAAAGTTGTGTTCCTGCGCGAGTAAGGTCGCCAGAGCTCATCGGGGAGGGGGGAGGGTCGGCAACGCGCGAGTGATACGTCTGGTGTCGCAAGCGTTCATAGGCTATGGTAACCGCTTACCATCAGGCGGGCCGTATGCTTGTTTACCGATCAATGTTGTATAAAAAAAATAAGACATTATTAAGACTAATGTTTATTGCCCACAGGTAGGTTCGATGGAGATGCCAATTCCACCCCCTCCACCCATGTCCTTCCCCACTTACGACCGCTCCGACGACGAGGAACAAGCCATATCGTCCATGCTGCTCAGCTGGTACATGAGTGGATACCATACTGGACTCTATCAGGGGATGAAAAGGTATATTATTGATTAAAGGCGATGTGTGTGTCGACGGATACCAAGTTTGAGGTTGAGGAAACCATAGCAGGGTGGTAGGGTACCTTGTAGTACCTGCCTTGCTGGCTACCACCCTCAAGTTGAAAATCTATCGCCATACACCTACTGGTGTGTTCCGGCAGCTACACTTGAGAGTCAGTTCCTTCTAGGCTCCTTCATCCATGTCATTGCTTACCAAAGTGAGATTGTGGGCAAACACAAGCCCATACAAAGTAACAAAAAAAAATTATATATGTATAAGTTTACAACTTTACCTACTAATGTGTGTGTGTGTGTTTGTTGCCACTCAGCTTTGTAAAGGCTGAACGGATTTGGATGAAATTTGGTACACAGGTAGAATATATTCTGGATTAACATATAGAATACTTTTTATCCAGGGAAAATATAACATCCCTCGGGAACGCGGGTGAAAACGCGGGGCGGACACCACTAAACTCCGTCTCCTAAACAGAGTTTCATGAAATTTGATATAGATACAGTAGGTCATGGAATAGGATATATGGCACATATCAGGATCGCGGCTAAAACCACGAGGGACATCTAGTCAATTAATAATAGTAGAAAAATAAACTATTCATACAAAATATCGACCATGCTCAATCAAAATGTATGTTTTTTTAAAGCATAAGTAGTAAATTGAACCTTATGATTATTAATTTCAGGGCCAAAGCTGCAGGGAGCTATAGAAGACAAGTGTAAGTTTTCGAGTCAAATAAAACAAAATGTATATTACCTTTATAAAATACTTTTATTATTTTTTTAGTCTCACATTAAATGAACTACAAATAGAAATGCTTGTTATTCGTTTAAAAAGAAAAAAATAAATAAAATTATGCCTCCTGATTTAATTGTTAACGATATGTACAAAATTTACATTTTGATTTTTGGGTATTGTTGTATAATTTTATATAATTGCTATCTGTCAGATTGGTGGGGTTTATTTAAAAACTAAAAATATAGGTATTATAACTTTTTTGTAAAAACAATATTCTTATTCTAATTTCCCATTCAAAGATAAATAGAATTTCAATTTTAATGCGTTCTTGTGATAGCCTAAAAAAATTAGAAAACCAAGGAATTGTTGTAAGGATCATAAGAATCGATTAAATATTTATTTGTAATCCAAAATCTCTTCTTGATAAGTATTTTTATAAATATTTATGACTTATAAAAACTTATAAATTAAAACATGGCAAATTCATTTCAGGCATCAAGTAGTCTAAGAAACAATATTTACAGTTACTTACCACAAATATACAAACAGAAAACAGTAAATAGGCTTTAAATAAAAACAAGTGACCACAGATGAGGAACATTTGTCGCTTTTGTTTTGTTATTTGCATTTATCATACAATTTCTAAAATATATTATTGTTATATTGAAATATCCCAGCTCAAATTAATCAGTATACCGTACAGGTAAATTAATTTGGGATAATTAAAAAGTTATTTTTATAAAACATCATGGGTAAAAATGAAGTTATACAGTACTCAAATAGACTCAACGTGCCAAAGAGAGACAAACATAGCTGAACAAACCGAGACACCTTGTCTATATTTTCGTATTAAGTTTCAAAATTCTCCTCACGAATTTTGGCATAATCAACTTTGTATATCCAATAATAAAGTCCAAATTGGACACTCGACCGTTCAGACTAAAGTGCTGAGCTCGTGAGTATCGTGGCTGAGGTCTATGGTGGCGGCCGGGATGCCGGGAGTCACTGCGCCTTCTCCGGGAGGTGTACTAGTGGGTGGTCTATAAACAAAAATAGCATTATACTATAAAATTATAATTACATGTTCATCATCATCATCATCATCATCTCAGCCGCAAGACGTCCACTGCTGGACATTACCCACCCCAATGATCCCATTTTGAGAATTTTTTATGGAAACCAGATTAGATTAGTTTATTTTGCTCAAAACTTGTATACAATAAGGTCTTATTTTAATTACAGTTTTTTCACTAGTAACTGGCATGCAAAAAATTTATACAGATGGCTGATATATTAAAGCCCGACCAGAATAATAAATCACTTCGCCATATTGCGGAATTTCACGGAACTAATACGTGTACTGATTTTACTATGAACTGTCAAAATATTTTCTAGTGGCGCCGCCCTCACGCAGGTTTTTTGTTTTCTGGTCAGGCTGTACATATACTTTTATTTTCTTAAATAACATACAGACAGACATGTTCATTCTGGCTTATTAAAACGCACCGGTTGACGTGATTGGTAAGATATCACAGGTCGTGAGTTCGATTCCCACCGAGGTCAGACATTTGTGTGCATGAACGTCTGTTGGTCCTGAGTCTGGATGTATGATATATTTTGAAAAAAAAGTCTGCCCAGTGCGAGTCGAACTCGCGCTCCGAGGGTTCCGTACAGCCTTATAGGTATGTAACAAATTCGTCCATCACGGGAATCGTAACGAAAAGATAAAACTAGAGCCTAGACGCTCTACCCTAGGGCCTGCGCTGGTAATAAATAAATATAATTTTATCTCACCTAATAATATAAGGGCCGCCCTGCTGCAACAACGTTATGGGATGCGTATACGGCGCTGCGGTCATGCTGTGGTAGCTCAAGTTTCCTGTATTATTTAAATGTCCATTGCCCATAATCACACCATTGGACGCGTTCAAATTTGGCGAAGTAGCATTCGTACTGTTCAAGTCTGTTCGAAATGCCTTGACTAAATTCGTCTTCTCTTTCTGCCATACGAAGACGTTGTGCACCATTGCGCAGCCGCAGAATATTATCCCGACTCCGATGAACACTGACGTCACTATGGCAGGTGTTGAGTGGAATTGGATGAATGTGTAGAGTATTATGCCTGGAATTGAGAAAAAAAATTATGGATGGTTTTAGAAGACATGTATAATTTTGACTCTTCTTAAACACTTGCGCGAACTCCATTTTTTATTTAATTACAGTTAAGGATTCGAATGAATATCTTATGTCAGAGTTCCTTCAGGAGGTCGTTTCTGGTTTAACTTTTGGAGGTAAGTTTAGCGTTTAACTTAGACAGAAGTATGACAACACACAAAACTACTGCAGGAGTCATCTTGTTAAATGGTGCTCTATAATGTTTTTTTTTTTTATTGAGTTGCACAACTTGCATGTGTAGATGTGCTATCGATATGAACAACTTAAGTATTCCGCGAGAGGGGCTGCGTCATATAGATAGAGAAATGTAAACGCAAACGTCAATTTTTTTATTAAAAAATATTTTTGCATTAGTTACGCCAATTCTAGAGGAAGGTACCTAATAGGCTACTTATTATCCCGTGAACGCAGGTGTAACCGCGGGAAACAATAGTAATTAATATGTTAAATTACAAACCTGTTAAAAATACCGGAATAGATATAAAAAAGCCTCCAACGGCGCACACTCGTGTTATCGCTGACTTCTGCAGGTATTTATTTGTTCTGAAACAATATAAGATAGCATTAGAATCGCCTTTACAAACTATAACTATTTCTACCAGTAAAATAGAGTTTTGACTAACAGATTGGCTTGCATAGCAATCATAACTCAAAATCATGTTGTAATTGGTGTATGTAATTTGTGTAACAACTGTTAGTATGCTTAATAAATAAATAAAATAAATAAATAACATTTCAATTATTTGTCTTAAAAGTTTAATGCTTAGATTAGGTATATTGTTTTGAAA
Source organism: Tetheella fluctuosa (assembly GCA_951216915.1). Taxonomy (NCBI): domain Eukaryota; kingdom Metazoa; phylum Arthropoda; class Insecta; order Lepidoptera; family Drepanidae; genus Tetheella; species Tetheella fluctuosa. The sequence continues at coordinate 9,421,390 of OX578229.1, read as the reverse complement.
TTGTTAAACATTAGAAAGACAAAATAATTGGCAACATAGATTGTCCAAAAAATATTTTAACAATGTCTTCGAAACTGGAGATAACGTCAATAGTTTCAAAGTTTATTAGTTCCCTCCTAACTGGCTTTGAATTTGACTTAATGCAATTTCATAATACATTTAGCGGCCTTCAGTGATAGCAAGGAGGTAACTTTAAAAAAAAAACCGGCCAAGTGCGAGTCGGACTCGCGCACCGAGGGTTCCGTACAAACTTCGTCCATCGTTCGTCCATCACGGGAAATGCACAATTTTATTTCTTTACTGTATTTGAGGTTGGTGCCAATTAAGCTAGACCTCTAAATTGTATGAGCGCCCATACAACTCAGAGGTCTTTATTAATTGGCGTAACTATGTATGTATGGGGACAACCTTTAATTTTCAACTTTTTTATTTTTTAGAATTTTTCCTTTATTTGTGCTGTAAGACCTTGCTTTTTGCCATTTCTTTTATATTTGAGTTGATTGAATATTTCTAGTGACTATTTTACATAAAACATATTGTAATAAGTAGGATCTGCCGAGAGTTCGAAAAATGAATTGCATTAGCAATATTGCTTGAGCGGCCTTTTTAGAGGGCGAGGTCATCATTGAACTTATCTAAGTTAAAAAAATCGAATTATGGCCTTCCATGAAATAAATCGATGTTTCGTCAACATCGAATATTATCGAGAACCACATAATATGCCCTTAAAATAGTACAGAAGCGTACATAATTATTTTATAGACACACACTACATGAACATTAATCGATACTATATTAAAACAACTCGATTCGTATCGGAACTCGTTTGAGCGCCAACGTAACGGGCCCACCTGTTCATCAAGTTCATAACCCAGCTGAACTAAAGAGTCGTTTGTTGCTAATGAGTCACTGGTGGTATTGTGCTTCTTGAACTTGGCCGTGTGTTAAATTTGCTGCATGTCAGTGACTCTAAAGCACTGACAGATATTATGATCATCGATTACAACACCGTTCTTTATCATCTAAAGTTTTTACATCAGGTCATTTGTACCAGTTTTACTTATCCAAGAACAAGAGTTACCAGAACTATTTGCTTATAGTTAGTAGAATATTAATATTTATGTTACCTTTTATAAGAATTAAGCATTCTTTACTATTTTTAACTAAGAACCTATTTAGTACCTACCAAGTAGGTATTTGAATATTCTTTTTAGATGTAGTAAAATCAAAATTTACCTATAGGTAGGCTTCTATTTAAAACAAAGTCGGGTTAGACCTACACCATTTAGAACTCAAGAACGGCTGGACCCATTTTTATGGTATTTTAATTGGTTGTATTTGTTTCCGCCCATAGCATAATACCTAACTATTAACGATTTTTGAAGTGAAACTTCTTTATCGACGTATGGGAGAAATTTTTGTAGCAAATCGTCACGTTTTTCGGTTACGCGCCATGTTGCTTTTATTATGTTTTCCCGTATTTTGGTAGGCAAAGGGTTCTAGCTCATACAGCCTAGCCATTTATCTTCTTAGTTTTGAATTAATGTCTGACATCTTAAAATATAAAGGTATGAAGTTAGCTAGCGAAAAACATTGGTTGCCATGGCAACCAATGTTTTTTTCAGAAGTTTCAGGACTTTTCAGAAGTTTCACTTCTACCATGTGTGACTTGCACACACACACACTTTTTTTTATACCGGAACGCGGAAGAAACCGCGGGGAACAGCTAGTATATAATATATTGTGTACATAAAAGAAATGGACAGAAATTTGACGTCTTTTTAAAGGGTTAGAAATCGTTATTTATATTGGACAGATACTCTTATGTGCAACCAATCTAAAGTAGTTCTCCTTCAAAAAATATTGTAGACTCCAGTAATAAATTTAGAATAGAAAAAAAAATATGGTAGTATGCAAATGACGTTACGTTACATTGCATGATAAACAAAACGCAGACAGTTGCAACTTTTATAGCAGGGCTACCAACGGTTTTGTCAATTGCTATCGGCAACCGTTCGTCTTGGTTCGCTGGTTTTAGGGGAGTAGGTTGATGTTTCTTTATGCATGCATTTGAAAAAAAAAAACAATGTAAGTAGGTATGTTGTGACTGTAGAATCCAAATTAACGATTCTTTATTCTAGACTAGCTTCCGCCCCTCGGTTTCACCCGCATTCCCCAGGGATCTTATGTTTTCCCGGGATGAAAAGTAGCCTATGTTCTTCTCCGTACCATAGGCTATCTGCATACCAAATTTCATTGCGATCGGTTCAGCGGTTTAAGCGTGAAAAGGTAACAAACAAACAAACTCACTTTCGCATTTAGGTATAATATTAGTTAGGATAGTTAGGATTAGGTTTGTTTGTCTTTATATTTGACTTTATTTAGGTGACAATGAGGTGCCATATATAGCAATAAGGGTATCATAGTTCAGTGGTAGTGATGTTGAATGCCGTAAGCGTGAGCTTTCGGTGAAGGCAAACGTCATTAAGAAACCATAGCAAGGTAGTTAGGTACTTTGTAGTAGTATCCGCTGACGACTTTCTTCTAGGCGTTTCCACGGAGTACTCCCTATATCATCTGTATTCGACAGCTTTGATTATTAAAATATTTTTATACTGTATCGTCTGTATGTGTGTATACGTGTTTTTAATGGTCCGTCAATGGCGTCCCAAACCCCAGTTTTCAAGCTAGAAAGCAGGTGACTGAAATTTATTCACACATGACCGTCTGATGCTAAACTAAGCGACTGATGCACTAACAATTTTTTGGTTTAGTGTATACGTAGGTATCTAACTAGAAAACATCCAAACACAGAGCAAATAAATACTTTAATGCTCACAAATTTAGAGAAATGAATCGTCTGTCAGTGGCGTGGTATTTTACCCCCACACCTACTGGCCCGTCAAATTAAATTAAAATTTCTAAATGCCATCAAATTCGATAAAATACGTTACTCATCGAAACACCTGCTTTTCGCTTCAGGTCGGTAGGACATCGACCGGAGACTTACGAATTCAATACGATTTATTTGATACACCCCTTCTCTCGTAAATACGATAAATCGTTATATTATACTAAATTAAACATTGATATAATTGTTGTTTCTTTTCAATAAATAATCAGATATCACACATCACAGGTAAACAACAATTAACATTCAAATAAGATTAGGTTATCAGTCGTTCGCGCCCAACTCTTACTGCCGCCATTTTCGTAACGTCAGCTGACGAGACCGGTTTTACTTAAAGCTATCTACAAACAACAAATTCCAGCAGTAACAGGTACGTTCATATTATATACGCTAAAGCAATCGTGAACATTCCAAGCTCGTTTTGTGCCGTGAGATTTTACTTCATTTTATTTTATTTTTCATTCGCGCAATGTTATGGCGGCTGAAATGGCGGGAAGAGTTTTGGCGCCATTGTTGTATGTTGCGTTTAAAAGTTCTGTTTCTTTTTTGCCAGAAAATATATGGCACGCATTAGGTAACTTTGACCACAGTCGCATTATAAAATTCAGATAGAACTAAATCTCAAAGATTTTACCTAATTTTATTACTGGTAGCTTAATGGAAAACCGGTTTTTGTTTAAGTCTTCACGTAACTGTTTCCAAACCATATTCTGTTGTTTCGTGAAAGTCAATATTGTTTAAAGCGTATAATTTATTGAATTGCCATCGATAATTGACAGTCAATCATAAATTATCTCGATTTGACATGTTACGAATTTCTAATTACACTCAGGTAGAGTGTAACTAGAATTTCCTTTTTAGACTTGGAAAAAATCATATTAGAAAAACGTCCTTGAAAGGATGGAAATAGGTACATTAGTATTAATTAATTGATGAAAATATGAACGACTTTTACCTACTATGGAGACTATCATAGAATTCGCGAAATCTGCAATTTTTTGAGTAACTTGCCAAAGTCTTTCAAAGTCCTAGTCTAGCCTAGATTCCTTAGGCTTTCTAATAATAATTGTCAAGTACCTACATAGATCACATGCCTACACCATGTTAAAATTCAAATTAATCCACAGTAATCATCACCAAAAAGTATCAATCGCATTATCTGTCGAAGCTCAAAATTATATCGAACTGGCTAAAAAGCATCTTAAAAACAATACGTTTTGATGTACGAAATTCAAAACATTAAAAATAATCATTTATGAAAAAAAACATAGTTTCTATATAAGTAAATGCCATAGTTATTTTTGGATATTAATTATCGTTTTATTTTTACAAAGTTATTTCTGTAATTTTACTCATAAGGCAATGTACTTTCGACATCAGTTTAAAGAATATTGATATACCTTATATTTACGGAATAATCATGGAATAAAAAAACTTACTATGTACCAACTGTTCCTAATAAAAACATGCAATTGACATTCAGAAGCCTTAAGAAATTACTAACGTATTCAAGTTGGGTAGAGCAAATAAATCGTAGAGCGCCGCCGTTATAAATCATTTAAAGTCACTCGTTGCAACACTTGCAACATCCATAGGTGCGTCACGAAACTAAAACCGACTACCTGCTCCTTTCTTTCAAGGTCGCAAGGTGCAACATTTATATTGGGTGAAAGATACGTAAGCATACACGATGTGCGAATATATTTTTTGTTATTAAATAACCGATTTTGATTTCAATGAAGTCGGTTTTTTTACCGGTTTTTCAATGCGTTTTGTCAACTTTTCTTGATTGAAATCTTTACCTTTATGTACGTGTATGTTAAGTCAAAACAATTCAATCGAACGTGGTATTTTACTATAAAATAGGATAGCCGTATACCTATATCCGCACTTTGTTTGCGTAACTACTATTTATCTATCATCTTGGATAGACAAAATTTTGCGTGATTAATAACTACTTACAACATAAACACATTTACCCTCATATTTACTAAGTATAGCTATAAAATACCGATTTATTTTATCATATAAACGATTATTTTTCACAAATTACAATGTTTTATAAAAACCGGTTAATTAATATCTCAATTATTAACACCCCATTTAATTACGGTGTGAATGTGAGTGAGCACGCAACCAAATAAGGTAAGTAGAGCCAAGTCTTTCAAAAACGAACTGTGTACATACGCCCATACAATATAGAATAATTATTTTTAGACTCAACGTAATTCCAACTCATTAGGTTATGTAAATATATGCAAAGTTGTGTAATAGGAAGTTAAAACAAGATCTCGCCAGGAGACGTAAAAATTAACTAAACTTGTTGGAAAATATTTTTATGGTAATATTTATATCAAAAGTAGAGCTTTGAAATCATATATGGCGCTGCATAATTACGCAAACACTATATCTAATCGTTTACTAACGTCAATTTTTTACGCTCAGGTCACGGTCATAGGTTGAGACTCCGCTTCCTCAACTCTGTTGTTGTTTGCTGTTGTTGTGAATTTGTTCCTTAATCTTATTTGAATGTATGAATCTATGTTTGAAAAATAAAATAAAAGAGTCGTTAAAAAGTTGGATATAATGAGAATGTAGAAACAAAATAATGATATTGTGGGAATTTGGATATATCGGAAAATTACTATAAAACAGTTACTACTCAAGACAATTATCCTAAAACTAAGTTTATCTATTTCAATAGATAAACATAATATTTCCATCAACATTTTATCTTAAGCATTTACGGACCAATCTCTCATACTTACCGACCGCCTGGTTATAATTCACTTGAAGTTTACCATAAACAAATTGTAATATTACCAGTCTGTCTTTTTCTTCCTTCTCGCGATAGAGGGAGATGCAGCGAATGCAGTTTAAATAGCGTTCACTTTCCGAATGCTATTTTCGGCTCGTATAAGAAGGCAAAAAAATGGTTTGGAATTCTATTGTAAGTGAGATGTTAAAGAATTCTTTTAATAATATTTTTGCTCTCCGAGAACCGAATAGAGTTTTCGAAACCCATAATTTGCTCTATACTTACCGTAATTTATTTTTATAGATTCTACTCGCGTCTATTGAAACAATACTTGAATATTGTATAGCTACCTAATTAATTGTAGGCTATTTTTTTGATGTTCGAAACAAATAGGTAGTGTCATTTAATTTTTTTATTTTTATTTTCAGGAATTATTTCAATGTTTAAAATTTTGAATACCTATTATACATTCTAGAGTATATAAATGTGTATAAATTTATCAACAATCCTACGCTAAGCAACGGCGCGTAGAGTTGCGTGCACGTTATCTTACTTGCGAAGGCTAAATTTCTTACATTTATAATACACAAGGATAACTATCGGTCCTTTTAACATTTTATCTGATCTACTGTCTATATAAGTATTATAAAATAGTCAATTAAATATACAAATAGATCGTAGTTAATATTACCGTATTTACATAACCTACGATAGCAAATAAATTGGGCATTCCCAAACTAAACAGAGCTCGTATTTTAGAAACCAGATAACTGATAACTACATAATATTGGTACTACTTTTTTGACAGATAATTACAACCAGACTCAGCACAAACAGACATGTTCATGCATTCAAATATAATGATGTCCTGACCCCTATCACTTGTGGTGTGATAGAAAGGATATTTATTCCAATCACACCAACCAGCCGGTCGATTATGAATGAGAACTTTACGATTGCAAGGAGCCCAGCCTGCCTAGGGGCCCTATCCACCTATTAATGTTAAAAAATATATTTTCTGTACTAGTGCGTTTTATATGCTACGAAAATGGCTTTGGGATGGCTGGGATCGGGGGCCCCAAATGTTAAGAGCCTAGGGGCCCTGGTTCTCCAAGTCCGGGCCTGCTTATAACATAACAACGTTGAGATTGAGGATAATACGGAGTTTAAAAAAGGTAATTTACATACCAAATATGGACCATTTGCTTTAACAACAAACATCAATGAAAGAATATAGTTAATTTAACTAATGAAAGTATTTTGTTGTTCATATGCCTAATTGCTTTTTACAAGCGGCTTAGAATAATGAGTACGCAACTATTGAATAACTTAAACGACTTATGCATTTTTATGGTTTGCTTTGTTGCATACCTGTCATATTACGTATGAAAGGTGTTATTATATCTGTTTGTCTATCTTTATTTTGAAATTCTATGTAGCTCTATTATATAAATTTCATAAGTAATAAATAAAAGTGAGTGAGTAATTAAAAAATAACTCATAGTTATATGTATTTAGTATTGATGTTTAAAAAGGATTTTTCCGACATTAGAAACTTTTGAACCGATTTTTGAAACTTGAACTCTTTTCCACATTTATGGTTTTGGTGGGTTAGATCTATAGTGCAATTATACAAAAAAAAAATGCACGCAGATAGCTTAAGGTATGGAGAGGGTATTTATCCTAGGTTGGAAAGCGGGTGAAACCGCACGAGACAACAAGTTAACTATAAAAAAACTTAACCCCACATCCATACACAAATGATAATTTTTTATATCTATATTTTTTTTGTTTTAAACTCTATCCTATTTACTATAAAGGTGACAATATCGAGTCAGTATTTGAATTACAAAGTGTTAAACCGCACACTTCCGTCACATATCAGTTTACTTCCTCAAGACAGGAAAACGCGACATCAGAGGGTTTTGAAGAAATTCAACCTCTTTAAGGCTTCTCGTAAGCATTTTGTATCGAATGACATGGCGATGTTATAGAACATTATTTATTTATAACATTTGTTAGATAGTAGGTACTTCACTGCTTCGACCGGCCGCCGCGCCGGTTGGTAAGATACCCAATATATCACGCCATAGGTTCGATTCCCACCCAGGACAGACATTTGTGTGCATGAACACGTCTGTTTGTCCTAAGTGAGTGTAATTATCTGTACAAGTATATATTTATAAAAAAGGAGTAAATGTAGTATATCAGTGGGTTTCCATAGTACAAGCTCTCCTTAGTTTGGGATCAGATGGCCGTGTGTAAAGAATTTCCCAGTATATATTTATTTACTGCGAGTTTGTGTTAAGAAACCCCTACCTCTTTCCTATTGAGATTTATTTTATAGGCCCCATTTACCCAACAGTAAGGTTATACAGCGTGGTATATCTACTATTCCTAGAAGCTGTACGGGGCATCAGGGAACATCTGCGGTAGGTGTCGACGCCACAGCTTTCGTCATGATGCTCGATTTAGGAGTAGTTATATATATATGGAACAGAAGGCCATTGACCATTCCTTTAAGTTTCATACATAAATGCGATCATTATGTATGACGGGCCGGTTGGCGTGGTTGGTAAGATACCCTATCTATCACGCCGCAGGTCGTGGGTTCGGTTCCCACTCAGGACAAACATTTGTGTGCATGAACATGTCTGTTTTTCCTGAGTCTGGGTGTCATTATCTATATATGTATGTATTTACAAAAGAAAAGTAGTATATGTAGTATATCAGTTATCTGGCTTCCATAGTACAAGCTCTGCTAGTTTGGGGTCAGATGGCCGTGTGTGAGGAATAATGTCCCAGAATATTTATTTATTTATTTATTATATCAGCGGTAGTGACATCAAACGCGGCGAGCGTCGCGAATTCGAAACATAAGAGCCAGATTCCTTGAGGCTTCGTTTTCTTATCACCATCGGCCACATCATCACATATATTTGAGATTGTGGTAGCTACTTACAAAAAAAACACTATCAAATTCCAAAATTTGATCCAAATGTTCTTCTGGTGGAGATTTTTGATAAATTACACAATTTCTTATTTGTATTTGAACAAGAATCAGCATTACCTGATAACCTAGTTCTTAAACATAGAAGTAGGTATGTGTTTGTGATAACAGTTACCATAAGGTTAGGTACTTGTTAGTTAGTTAGGTACCTAGTTACTGTTATGAAGGCTACCTCCAGCGCCGGCCCGAGCAATCCTGGCGCCCTAGGCCAAAGGCTGGAACGGTACACTATTCAGAAAATTCGTGACAAAATAAAACAATAATGTAAACAGATTAACAGCTGAGATACAAAATTATCGAATAAAATATGTAATTTTAAATTTAAAAAAATCATATTGTAAAAAAAGTATATATAGCATAAGTACATACATAGAATTACTTTTATTTTCACTTTTTTATTCTTTAGATGTATATGACGTTATGATGTGTGTTACGTTAATGTATGTTCAAAAAAACCTATATAGGTAGGTACTATACATTTTTACATACTGGATAGTTTTCATGCACAGGTATTTTGTTTTGCATCTGTTCAACTATTTATATTGCTGACCGTACTAGCTAATTACCTTTAAGTAAACTAACTTATACCTTAACAGTTAGTCTTGTTTTTTATATACTTATACCACAGACTATGTAAATCTTACAGTCGGCTAACGGAGACGTCTAGACAGAGCAATCGTGCGGGGCTTGCGGGGTGAGAGAGGGGCGGTAGCGAGCCCAAGCTACCATACACTCGCTTGGGACACAATGCGGCAATGACGTGGTCTATCGCGTGATTTCTAACGCGATAGACCACGGTATGTTTTTTACGCTGTGCTTATACTTAGCTTTTTATAATACTAACTTAATATGCCTACTTACATAGCACTTAAAATATAACATATTTATTAACCTTGCAACACGAATGTCTTTAGAAATAAAAACTATAAAGGACCTAATTAAAATGAAGATGAAACATTATAACGTAGTAAAATTAAAAAGGCATTGGCTACCTTGGCCTAAATGGACACAATGCTGTAAAGTTATCGTTACCTCATAATAAAACCAATGCCACATATTGTTCGAGACAATATTTACAGAAAAAATAGGCATACAATATTACCTAATATGACCAAATAGTATTAAAAACGTGTTACTTTCAAAATTATGACTGTAAAAGGATCAAGGTTGTTATTACATATTTTATAACCATAGTGAATTTTAAACAAGTAATAAATTTTTATATTACATTCATGACCGGTTGCACTTACTGATTTATAATAAGAATGGAATATGATATTGTATCTTTAAAAGTAAAATTGTTTAATTTAGCTTAGGATCTGAACTATACAGCCACTGTGTAGTACTTCTTCGTATTAAACTTCTTTTTTTTAACTTTTTGTATAGGCTTGTATTTGACTAACTACGATCTCACTATGGTAAGTGATGTGGCCGAAGGTGGTAAGCACACAAAGCCTAGAAGGAACTGGCTCTCAAGTGCAACTGCCGGAACACACCAGTACGTGCTTGACGATAGCTTTTCAACTTGAGGGTGGTAACCAGGCGGGTAATACAAAGTACCCTACCAGCTTGCTATAGTTTCCTCAAGATGTTTTCCTTCACTGAAAGCTCAAGCTCATTGTAGGATTCGAGCCCACGACCTTCGCCGCGAAGTCCTACATCACTACCACTGAGCTATCATCGTCTTAGATCTTAGATTTCAGTTCAGCCTGTACCTATAAAAAAATAGAAGTTGGTATTTTACGTATAACTTAGAAAAGTAGCACAATATTCTATGAAGGATTTACTAAAAAAATATATTTCTTTTTTATTATTTAATGTAAATGTTTTCCATTGACTAAGTTACTTCAATTTATTACCGACTCATTTATTAGGTGCGTCATTAAAAAACGTATATAGATACGAAAAGCCAATTCAATACTCAATTTGCGGTCACAATAAAATGAAGATCTTGTAAAATAGTAGAGGAGTGATTCTGCGTGGGTAATCTGGTCCGACCCACGTGAATTGACCCTGCATGCCTTAAGTGACATCACCTCCCACGTCACCTATTATTGGTGGTCACAGTTTGCCATAAAGTATTGTGGCCAATTGTCGCACTATAGTCTTTTAAATTATTTAATCTCCATTAATTTGTTATTCGCTGGCGTAATTTAAAAGGAGAGCTATTACCATTGATTTTTGACTCAGTTTTGATTATAAAGCTGGACTCGTTATGTTACAATTTGACATCTCAATGTTTCGAAACTACTCAAAATTTCCTATTTCCTAGTGTTATAGTTTTGTTTCGTATTCTACTCGAGATTACTCGCTTCAAAAACTACTTTCCACTCATATATATTACACTAAAACAATGGGTCCACCTCGCGTTTTGACAGCTGACACTGCGTGACTAAAACGAGCAATGTCTATTGTCATGAACTGTCACGCTCCAATTTTAATGAGTAAATGTAATTGAGGAGCAAGTAGCAGAGAGAATCCGCTCGCTATACTTTTTAATCTCACTTCAAAATTTTGTAAACAACTTGTTTCGTTTGACGTTTGGAAACATTTGGAAGAAATACTTCGTCCAAAAATGTAAGTATTGCATTTATATTCAATAGGCTTTAAATTTGTACGTAGTTTCACTCAATTCCAATCCAAAGTGTTGATTGTATCTAAAGATTTCTGGATCGCAGGGAAATTTAAAAATAGAAATACGACATGAATAAAGACATGAATATGAAGGTCAGAAGTTTTATTTTTATTATGTAAAGGTATAAATAGATTGACTATTGCCTCTCTGGATTTTGTGCCCTTGACTTTGTAATAGTAGCAACAGAGAATAAATTTAGTAAGAATGAGACATTATTTTCTATTTATCATAATTACAATACACATATAATAATAGTTAAGTAAAACCATAACTATTATCCAAAGTATGATCTCATTAGCAGTAGAATATTTTAAATCGATGAACTTACAAAATAAAGACTGCCACATGTATTTATAACTCGAGAGCTAATGAATCATCTATTGATCAGACGGGAAGCAAAACATAATACATACTTATAAATGAGATTAAAATCTTAATGTTGTTTAGTCCTAATATACTATTAACACATGTAGCAACTATTGACATGTGTTAAACATATCAAAGCATATGCCATTTGAAGATAATATTAATGATATTTTAGGCGAAAACATTCAACCCATTTAAAAATCACGTGAAGCAATTATAATCTAATGTTATTGTCATATCTACGGATAAAGAAATAATTTGTAGCGGGGTCATAAGAAAGTCTAGAGGTCTTATTAAATTATTAAAAGTTTTTGTATAGTGATGGGAACAAAAACAACAGTTAATCAGTATTCTATAGAAAATGTGATGGAAAAGGATTTCTGTCGAGCTTTAGATGTAGTTAACTAACTTTGAATTTTACATAATTAGACATTTTTTGCAAACTAAAGCCAAGTTAGATTTGAGTCTTTTATTTATTTTTTTGAATTATAATAATAGATACATTAGTCTATACTGGTATTTTTCAAAACCGGTTACTATTACAAACTATTTCCCTAGGCGCGGTTTCAACGAATTCTTTGAAGTCATTCTATAGTTCGACCGGAAATAATCGGATGCCTCTTCACGCCCGCGCGGCCTTGTCCAAGGCTCCACACTTGGACCTCTTTTATTCGTTTTGTATATCCCTGTTACAACGGGAAATTAATGTGAGAATACTTACTTGTGGAATAGCTCCGACTATTTCATCTTTTGAGTTAGTTTCGTTTTAGAAGGAATTAATAATCATCTCCAGCATATTATGTAAAGCAGAAAGCAGATTTAAAGTCTACCATTTTTAAGATAGTAAAATTAAATTAAATTAAGTAAAACAACACTTTTGAATATAATTCATTAATTACTTAGAAACACAAATATTATGATAGAAATTCTCGAAGTTAATTAAAAAATATTTTACGTTACGCCTAATGATTTTCTAGTGTAGAGAAAACTGGTAACACATATTTTTATTAATATAATAACTAGCTTTCGCCCCGCCGTTTTACCCAAGTTCTCGAGGATTCTTATGTTTCCCCGGGATAAAAATCCATTCTGTAGTTACGGAGATGAGTGGTAACACATATATATACACACACTTTCGTATTTATAATATTAGTAGAAAATAGGAAAGGTTTTACTTAATTGTATTTCTTCAAAATTAATACAGCAAAAAAGCATCCATTTTATGCGTAGCGCAGTAACTACCATTTAACGTAAAAAGTAACATTTGATTAGCTTCAGTAACGTATTTACCATGACCATCGCTAATCAGAGTAAATAATCTTCACGCCATGACTACAAGGAATTTGGCAATAATACAAAAAGTCTAGTTCACCATAACGTTAACGACTTATTCGATATATGAAAAATTCAATCAATCAAAATACCGATCATTCTAAATCAATGTTTATTGAGGGTAGAAGAAAACAACACTTATAACGTCGAGATAAAATTTACATTGGTCTGATATGGAACACGGATCGAGCTTGAGATGGAGTCGGTGATTTTTTAAAAGGAACCGGTTTTGAAATATTCGCTTTGACCTCGGAGACGTTCATTCAGTACACTACACATAAACTAGCTTTAGCTGATGTCTTTACTCGTATGCACCGGTTTTTAACTATAGAAATTATATATAACAGTTTCATAAGGTTTAGTTTCACACTCTTTTTAAAAGATTAACAATCAAATCAGTGATAAGTAATTGAATACTGAACTGATTGATAATTATGACCTTCTGACTATTCCAAAGGACTAAATTCAATAAATGGTTAAAACTAATAGTACTATCTTTAAGTTTACAAAATACCATTTTTTTCTAGTTCTATTCCGATACTAGAAGTAGATACCAATTTCTTTCAACGATAGCTTAAAGTATCCCTGGTTTGGTTCCATTGAAAGAAAGATTTAAGATACCTGCAAGTACCCGAAGCCCCTCGTAATAAGATCAATGGAGGTGTGAAGAACACATTGTTTAAAGTTAAAGAGACAAGACAGCCAAGCAAGATGTGTCCGGTGGAATCAATTGATCTGTGTTCAAACAAAACATCTTTGACTTTTGATGAGTGATCATTAACATTCTCTTCCTTATTTGTTTTAAAATACTCGTATCATCGTTATGGTCATCATTTACGTAGCTTCGACCTTCATAAGGGTTTAAAGTAAATAAATTCGACTTCGACTCTGACTTTCTCACCCCACATCTAGACAGTTCTTGTCTATGTTTAGATGATCTCCTCAATAAAGAAGTTTTTGTATTTTACGCTTGATGGCACTTATGAGGGGTAATTTCATCAACAGTACATATTAGTCCCCACTTCAAGGCCACGAATCTCCCCTAGCAAAGAAAGGGATTGAGGTCATCCACGCAGCTCAGTACAGTTTTTGTTTTACTATGCATAGACTTGTTCGTTAAGTGCAGCTGCCAGAACACCGGTAAATGCTTAACACAGTGGTGATTCCGAAATTAAGTTTAAATCTCTATTTACCTGATTGTGTTAAAAATCATGATCTACAATTTAGGTCACTCTTAGATCTAGTGTCTGCTAGCAATAAGCAGAAGGTCGTCGTAAGTATGATAGTTTGTTAATGCAATGTGACATGATGGTGTTAATCAAAAGTACATGCTTCATTCGTTATTGCCTGGAGAGCTCAATTCTGCAAATCTTGCAACGTAACTGGGTCTTAATTTGCAATAATAGGTGTCACGTTATTTGGCAATCAGTGATCTTGCATTAAAATTAACAATGATTTTGCGTAATATTAAAAAAACAGTCATTACATATTATACCTAAATTCATTCTCATATTTTTTTAGTAATCTCCTTTAAAACAAATTGTGGTATAAATGCGACGAGAGCATTTCTTTTCTCACGTTTTAAAATAAGGGGAAATGATTTGTAATACCTAACAAAAGATTCCGTCTCGTGAGAAGGAAGTTTGTCCCACATTCAATCTTTTTTTTTGGAATCCTCTTCAAACTTTGTAAGACATGTTTTTATAACTGTAAGGGCGTCGAGACTTGTCTCAGAGATCACTGCTGCTTTTGAATTGACGATTCTTTTGCGACGTGTAATTTCCCTGCAGCATTCTTCTTCATTGTCGTTAGTCTTGACAGAGCGGTCGTGGTCGTGGTAGAATTGGTGGTTGAAGGGCAGGTGTAACTCGCCTGATGATATCTCCCCATCTCTCTTAATTAGTGTACATTTTAGCGCATTTGTACAGGGGTCTGCCAACTAGAGATCTAATCTGAATCGTCGACCTTGGTTGCCATTCCGCCTTGAGACGTGTTAAAAAATCATGCTTCTTTTTCTTTCTTTTTTATTTACCAGCTTACTAAAATCCTTTAGTAAGTAAACCCATACTTATAGTATGTATTTAGTGGCATATTTAATTCTCTAAGGAAAATGAAAGTTCTTAACTCGATCTTTTATACGGTGCAAGTTTACCACGGTACCCTATTTGATTGTAGCGTTACAAACGAAACAATATAATTAATTATAATCACATTGTTTCAACAGTTATTGTTGGTTTTTGTTGCGTAATTGGGACCTTGGAAACCAATTATTGATGCATATATTTAAATTATTATTTAATTTGAACTATCCTTATTAGCTTGAAACCATAATGGTATAGTTCTTAGTCTTATGGCCGCAGAGACAATTAAATATAACAATAATTGGTCTATTCTATTTTAGTCAATTGGTATCTTTAGCTTTGTCCCTTTCTAAAGCCATTCAATAAACAAAGATGGAGATACTTTAAGCAGCCATAAAATTCTAGTTATAGTGTCTCTCTGCGTAGTTACAGGAGTTATTGATATTAAGACGCGAACTTAGTATTGGGTTTGAATCTTACAATAAGTGAGTAGGTACAGTGGTGGAGTAAATTTTAGTATCCGCTTGACTGGCTACCACCTTATTCTTTCTTATTCCGGCAGCTGCACTTGAGAGCCAGTTCTTTCTAGGCTTTGTGTGCATACCACCATCGGCCACATGATCACTTAGTATAAAAACAAGAAAACCAGTAAGTTCTTGGTTATTCTTATAGTAGACTACAGAGACTAGACGTTGTAATTCACGAATGCGGTCAACATGCTCCCAGACTAATAAATGGGTTCCTATTGCATTACATTTTATGCACGTCCATCCGTCTGTATGTTTACTTACGTTATTTTTGGTTACATTACGTTCACATTCCGCAATGCAGCTACGTGTTTACTTAAATTGCTTTTACGTTCAATTCATACAAATTCTTTTTGGATAGTGTTGTATGAAACATCTACGTATCCGCTTCTGCGGATATTATATCCGCTAAGTAAGAAAACAATGGCTTTATCAAACACACGTGTTTTAATTGAAATAATAAGCTTTGTTTCTGATTAATATTTTTATACTTTAGCAATCGGTGTGACTGTAGCAATATAGATATAAAGGTACACTCACGAGAATAAATACATATTTATGTTGAGTACATACTCAAACATTTTTTTTTTTGATAGGTACTTGATCTTCTCAGTACTCAATGAAGTTTTATGATGTTACGAACATAGTATTATCGAAACAATACTATTACAAAAAATACGCTTTAGAATTTTACTAGTTTTAAGAGAGGTAGAGCATAGCGATATGTCGCTCAAAGAGCAGCTCGACTGGGGAACTACCTCCACCTTACAGAATACCGTGAGTAAGGTCGCCAGAGCTTATCGGGGAGGGGGGAAGTGTCGGCAACGCGCGAGTGATACCCCTGGCGTTGCAAGCATTCATAGGTTACGGTAACCGCTTACCATCAGGCGGGCCGTATGCTAGTTTGCCGACCATGTTGTATAAAAAAATAATACTAAGTGTATAATGCTCGTGTCTGTACCTATGTTTTTCACATAATTTACCTGATAAATCAAACATGTCCTGCATTGTGTGTGAGTAATACGTTGAAATAATAAATTGTCTTGAAATATATATTTATACCTATAACGTATCGATGAAATGAATTCTTTAAACACTTTACCTTCATTAAAAACTGAAGTCATTTAATGAGATTTCTGGTACAAAATTATTCGAAAGTAAAAGCCTTAACTTTTAAATAAAACTGGTTGTAAATTATGATTTTCTACCTTCCAACATGTTGAGTCTTATCCTTGAGAGTTTTTTATTTTACAAATATCCGCTGAACATTTTCAATCACGTCTCTAATTCACTTTATTCCAAACACGTAAACATATTCAGAGTTTAACAAACTTAGATATATTAAGGCTTCGACTACTCTATCTATTCAACAAACTACATTTAGAACATTATTATACACTGCACCTTTAACTTAACGATCAAAATGAGTAGCTTCATAAACAAGTCAATGTAGTGTTTATAGACAATTTCAACGATTCATGTCATTGGTCAAGCATTGCACCTGCTAGGGTTTGCTATAAAATATTATCTCAGACCATTCTTGCTTAGAAAACTGGTTTCTCTGCAATTATGCCTTGAATGACTCTTGGGTAATGGCTGTTATTTAGATTTTGTTTAAAGTCAACGTTAAAAGATCCTTTTTTGACCTGTCTGTGTTATAACAAGGGTATTTTCAAGGAGATGCAAAAAAAATGCATTCAAAACAATAGGGTATTTGCCTGTATTCAAAATTAATTATCCAACACTAACCAATGTATAAAACATCTAAAAAAAAGGGGAAACCATGATTATTTTATTAAATTTATCCTTATTATGATTTTTAATGAGCGATCTAACCATAAAGAGTATGCTATATAATTATGACGTCACATGCTTGTATTTCATACAAAACTCCATATAAACCTGTCGTTTTGACATTTCATAAAAAGTTGCTGATTTGAAAAAAACTTATGATTATTTAGCGAGAAATGTAATTCGCTTATAAAATGTAAGGTATTCTATTTTAAACGGTTAGTGAAGATGTATCCGAAGGTACACGAAGTTTATAAAGGAGCTGGCTCTCAGGTGCAGCTGCTGGTACTTCGCGGTAGGATGATGGGTTCCGATATAATAACTTAGTTGTACCCTAAAAAAACCTTGTGAAGTTACTTCTAGTTATTTACTTATCTATCTACTTAAGTATTTATTTAAAGTACTGTACCTATGTACTTAGATATTACTCAACGACATAAACTCGCAATTAGCTGTAGCAATTTGCAGTGATATTATAAAGGTCAAATTCGGATTGTGGAAGACCTTACGACGACCGGTTTTTTCTGTTATCATAAAATTAGTAACAAATCGTTTGCCAAATTATTTTATTGCAATACTTTGGCGGAAATTCATCTGATTATTTCTAAGAAGAACCATTCTTATAAGTATAATTATTTTCCTTATAAATTAGTAATTATGTATCTATATAACAGTACTGACTGACTGTCTGAGAGACAACGCATAGTCCAAACTGGTAGACTTATTGATTCCTTGAATACCTACCTTAAAGCACACCTAGAGACGCAGTGTAGTTTCTTCAAAATTTAATACTTATATCCTGGGTAAAATGGGGATGGCGGAAAAACTCGGAGGGATAAAGCTAGACATTGGATATAAAATAAAATAAGAAGATAATTATGTATCCAAACATTTGAAACTTTTTCTTTAAGATATTAAGATTGTACACTAGTACTTACCTACAGTCATGAGTATAAATATATTGTGTAAATACACTTATCGAAATTCAAAGGGGATTTTAAAATATTGATTGAAATTTACGAACATAGTATTTTCGATCGAATATAATTATGATATACGATATACCTAGATGTTATCTCAAAGTTAGGTATCATCATTAGTTCACGAGAAAATTGCTTTCGAATGTTACTAAGTCTATTTATGCAAATAGTCTACGGCCCCATAAATCAAGCGAACTTTTTCCATGTTTTCCTACAAAATGAGTATTCTGTATTATATAAAAGGAAAAGGTGACTGACTGACTGATCTATCAACGCACAGCTCAAACCACTGGACGGATCGAGCTAAAATTTGGCATACAGATAGCTATATGATGTAGGCATCCGCTAAGAAAGGATTTTTGAAAATTCCATCTCTAAATAGGGGTTCGCGGGTGAAACCGCGGGGCGGTAAGCTAGTCTAATTTAAAACCAGTTTACGAACTCACAGATTTCAACATTTACGTGAGCATGTTCAAAGAAACGTTAATGTTAATTAATAAAAAGTTTAATAAATGCATTCTGTTTATCATTAACCCAGTTGGAGTTGGTTTTTTTACAAAATTAATTTCACAATTCACTGCGTTTAAAACTTGCATTTTGATGCACTTTACTTTAGAGTCATCTTGCTTAATTAGACGTTTTTTAAATAGATTTATGTTCAAAATTATGTTCTACTTATTAATTGATTAATATTCCTATTGTATTTTTTTTACTTTGTATCGACTTGTATATGATTTCAATCTCACAATGGAAGTGATGATTTGGCCGAAGGTGGTAACCACACAAAACCTAGAAGGAACTAGCACTCAAGTACAGCTGCTGGGACACAATTTAGTACTTGGCAACAGATTTTCCACTTGAGTATGGTAGCCAACCAAGGGGGTACTACAAAGTACCCTACCACCGCGCAATTTTTTTAAAAATATTATTATCATCTATGTTTATCCAAACAATAAATCTATACTAATATTATAAAGTTGAAGAGTTTGTTTGTTTGTTTGAACGCGCTAATATCAGGAACTACTGGTTCGTTTAGAAAAATTCTTTCAGTGTTGGATAGCCCATTTATCGAGGAAGGGTATAGGCTACTTTTTATCCCAGAAAAACACAAGACCCCTTGGGAACGCGGGTGAAACCGCGCGGATAAGCTAGTAATAATATATTTATAATGAATTTTGTGAAATAGCAATCGTTGTTGATAAAATCTACTATCAGCAAATAACTTTATACTATTCATCCAATTTGAACTATTAAAAGTTGTCTTTGAACTGGTCTAGTGCTCTCTCAGCTATGCGGTCGCTAGACATACATACAAACATACATACCTATAAATATATTCTGAAACCCGGAAGAATAGTGTCCTCAACTAACGGTAGGTCGGGTTCTTTAATTAAATTAAATGTAATATTTATAAGTATTTTAAGATGATATAAAGAGAAATTAGAATATTGTTTAATTTGTTGAAATTAATGCCTCACAATTATATTGATACAAGCTTTCACTCCGCGGTTTCACCCGCGTTCCCGAGAAATCTTGTGTTTTCCCGGGATAAAAGTAGCTTATACCCTTCCTCAATAAATGGGCTATCCAATACTGAAAGATTTTTTTTTATCGAACCGGTAGTTCCTGAGATTATCGCGCAAACAAACAAACTCTTCAGCTTTATAATATTAGTATAGATTTGAGAGTCTATCAGAATTAAATAATCAATTAATAACAAATAAACAATAGGTATGTATTTTTCATTATTTAATTTGGAATTTAATTTATGGTAGACAGCACGATAAGTAACATGAACTAGAAATAGACAGCTAAACTTCAGAAACTTATACATTATAATGTATATCGTGCTATATCGAAGCAAATACTACAAATGAGAAGAATTCCTAATGTTAAAGTAGAACAAAACAACGGTTATAAACGACATGTACTATTGTAGACTTAATAGTCGACTAACGGATCTTGGATTCTCATGGAACTGAAAACTATATTATGTTAATTATGAACTGAAATACATACAGAAATTGTAACAGAATAAACGTAGAAGTGGTATGTCTAGGTTATGATTCAATTACAGATATATAATTTAATGATTCCATCACCCAAAATTCAACATTCATCTACTCGTATATGAGTTTTATTGATAAGCTGCATGCACAGATTGTAAAATTATATCCAGAAATTCAATGCACAGACGTAACTATTGCATATTTGCGATATTAATCAGCAGTGGTGTGACTATCCTTTGCAGAAGGCAGTTCTAGATATAATTTAGATTTCAATGATAATACAAATGATAACAATAATGCGAGACGGCGCGTGCGAGCGAATTATCAACCGCTGAGCAACACGGAACCTTTTTTATCGAACCATTCACAAATAACCGCCACTTGGGACCGTTAGCACCTGCCTACTACTCGCTTAGATACACAGACAAACAAACCGATAGAAATAATGATTTTACAAACAATCTATATCAACATGATAGTAAAATTTAGTTATAAAGTTATCGGAAGGAAATGACTATTTGTTAAAGATATTTTGTATGTATTGACGCTTATCATTCAACGAATTTTGATCGGATTTACAATAAAGCTTAGTATAAGTAATCTACCGAGAAAATTGGTGTCGATAAAGATTAGAAACGATCAATAATCAACATTTCTTAGAAGCTTCTTTCACATAATTATGAACAGTTCGGTGTCAAAATGTCAAATACAAGTGGGTTATTGGAATTCAAATCTCCAGTAGGTGGTGATCAGCAAGAATTTAAACAGTTATGACTAATAAACCGGACATCAATTATAATACGAAAAATAGGTACAAACCCGACGGTCAAGTCGGAAACTTGAAGTTTTCTTACAGTTATGCGTTGTGTAAGAGATAACCTGAATCGAGATAAGACCGTTTGGTTTTGGAAGCTTTCGTCACTCCGGACGAGAGCATGTAGCGACTTGCGGCAAATAATCTAACAGATTACAATATTTGTAAAGGTAATTTTCGTTGCTATCAGTCAGCGGAAATTGCTGCAACCAGTTTAAAAGCATTAACTGAAGATTCAACTCACCTTCCGTTCGGTGCTGATGGTGAATGCACGAGTTTCACAGCAAACAAGAACTGTATTGCACACACAAGAAGACAGCATAGATTCAGAGATAGTGTCAACGCACACAATGCTAACGTCACTTCGTACACCACTGCAAACTCCTCGGGCGCACTTGTCGCCGGCGCTGATATCTTCAGCAGGAACAACAAAGCCAGCAACGCTAACAGTAAACTGACGAGGCATAATAATGCTAGGGAGGTTAAAGCTTCTTCTGTCGCAGCTCTGTTGCTCCTCCCTCTCGTGGTTGTCGTCCGAGTTGGTGGTATAGTGTTTCCTGTAGCAATTCCATTCGCGATCTTCGGCAGTGATGCGACAGGTATCGGAGACACTGCCGACACGGGAGCCGGGTTCGTCTGCGGGTGAGCGCCAGGGCTGACGCTAGCTGACGTGCCCCCGACGGAATGCTTGGACGAGTCTAGGGTTGACACGTTGAGGGGTAGGTGGTGGTGCGGCCGCCGCGGCATATTCTGGTATCGGTGGTCGGCATCGTTCGCCGCCGGCGGCCGCTGCGCATGTTTCAACATGGCGATGTTAGCACGCCGTGACCCGCCATCCCGCCGACTGGTTTCCCGGCATTCGGGCCGGTTTCGATACGGTACAGTGTAAGACGCGACGCGGCGGCTCGTTCGGCGGACTCGGCTCGACTGAAGCGAATGTCTCGAGACCGCCTCTACCTGCGTCTACGCGTAATTATATCAATCAAACCGGTGCTGTAGGGCTGAGCACCCTGCGTACTGTGCTCACCTACCCATTGCTGCGACTAACTAAGCTACCCTAACAATAGAATAATGCCACTCGAAAGACAATGTCGTTAAATAAATTGTTCCATGTTTATAAAACAAACATTGTTGATAATTTAGATCGTTTGAAATTGGGCCACTGTCGTGAAAGTGTAAACAGTTTCATTGACATATTGTTTGAACACAAATGTGTTTGTGTTTATACAAAAATATTGGCAATGTTAATTTATTGCTTGCTAGCTCAACTAGAGATTAGAGAACTAGGGCACTGATGCGATATTTTGTTTGTATAACGATAAAACCTAACTAATCTTGAATTTGAAAACATTACCTTTATGTACAGAAACAAACAGTTGATTAGAGACTCGGTTCAGTAGATAAAGCTTATAACCTATCTGCCTACCAATCTAATTGGGGATTGTCACAATAAATCGCAACATCTAAGCATCTTCCATCTTCACATGCCTTCCATCCGCGAAATCAGCATTCACTCCTTTCTTACTCATGCCAATCTTCACACAATCCATCCATCTCTTCTTCAATCTTCCTCTTCATTTACTCTTTAACATTCCCTCTCAACTTATTTATAAAAATGACGCTATTTTTAAAATCCTATGATACTCATATCCTATCTTCGACCGTAGATAGGTTGCGGCGCCTATCGTCGTAACATCATCCTAATTTAAATGTTTTACTATCTATAGTCTATTCTATACGACTATATCTATCTGTAATTTCTATCTGTTTTTTTTTTCTATCAAATGTATACAATACAGTATACATTCCTACCAAGGTGTATATACATAATCTCGCAACGTTGAAAAACTGTCGGTAAGTAAGTACCTGCACAAAAAGTAGTACCTTCCTCGAAGTTTGCATCGCACTGCACATCATGTAGGTACAGTTATCAAACGCATCCATCTCTACATTAGCTGTACCTTTGCGGGTATGCAACGACATAATGTAAAGGTTTTATGTTCGTTTATGGTCGTTTTAGTTCAAAGATTTGAAGGACACTTATTCGTACATTGACAATTAAGTTCTAATCAATTCTATTCTAAGTCTATTTTGATGCTGCCCACAATTTGCATGCCTTGGCAACTTTTAATTAAAGCTGGATATACTTTTTTTTATTTAAGAGTCACCATAAATGTGTTAGTGTTAAGTCTTATCGGTTGTCCTTAAAATAAATAAATAAAATAAAGTCTTATCCTAATTATTTAGGTTTTGTCGGCCATATAAAGAAAGAATATTTCCCCGGAGGGAATTAATTCACAAATTAATTGTGAATTGAAATGAATATTGGTTAGTTATGTTGAGGCCGTGTCCGAAGGTGGTGAGTTATAATCTAGAAGTGCACTAGCAAGCAATACTAGCAAATTATTTACAAGGTCCACACTATCGTTATGTAATCTTAGTGTAGAACGAGAACACCGTTCAATGCAACTTTTATATGTTGTCCAACTATAAAAAAAGGTCCAATGGTCAGTTATGTGATAAACATAAGAATTTGGATGTCACTAACTTTGATTAAAATAACTTAATTTAAGTTGGTTATATAAAATAAGTTATACCAAATTCATATGGCAGAGTTAAAAAGTTATTATTGTAATCACAATTTTCTTTAAAAAATGTTGGAAGTTTAAAAAAATCTCAGATTAAATAGGTAATTACGAAATAGATACCCAATAAGGTTAGCACGACGATACAACCTAAGAATAGAAATAAGTTATTTATTTTGACATTTCGTTTTGTTCACCTTTACCTCCTTACAATTTATAAATGCAAGTAGTTTGCAAGACATTTGATAGAACAAATATTCTGCTTGTACAGGCTGTTTTTTTAGTCGTTGGCAATACTTGCAGGGGTGGAAGTAGAAGATTTCTCAGTGAGTCTCATAGTAAAAGATGTTCATATTGATGAGTACTTCCACCCCTGCAAATATTGCGAACGACAAAAAAATCACCTGTATAAGGTGATAGTAAGCTCCTGTGGGTCATGTGTGGGTGTCATATGTACTTGAAACCACATATATTTCCACCTTTACCTGATTCAATTAAATCTCAATTTATATATTTTTTAAAACCTTTTAAAACCACCATGTCAACGAAATACTTGCCCTACAACGGGTTCAACAAACCGAAAAGAAAAGTATCTACTTATTAATTAGGGGTTAATCGGTTGGATTTATCCAAGCCCTGTAGGTTATCTAGCAACCTCAAAATCCTCAACGAGATGAAATCCAAAATTTCATTAAAAACCAGAAGATTAATGTTGTTAATTTATGAAACAATATATATTTTTTACTGTCTCTGCTACATTACACCTCACAAAGACGCGTGCGGTTCTCGTGTTCACCACACCTGGTGGGCAGGTGTTCTCGTATTAAATTCCTATTAAAAAATATATTATATCGCCTGCAATATGGTACGCCGAAGTTTACTTACGTGCATAAAGAGTATGGCTATTATTAATTTTATTATATTTGGCAGCTGATATTCCATTTCCCTATACTCCTGAAGCACTATGCTGTTTTTAAGGCGACGATAGCTCAGTGCTATTGACGTTGAATACCGTGATGCCGTGTGTAGGGTACTTTAGGTATAGTACCCGCCTGCCTGGTATGTTCTAGGCTTTGTGTGCTTACCACCTTCGGCCACATCATCACTTACCATAGTAAAATCGTAGTCAAATACAAGCCTAATAAAAATAACAAGGGTTTCAAGTTCATAAGTCGATGGGAAGTTAAAAATTCTTCGGAACAAAATTGTAACAGACAGACGGACACGTGAGTGACAGCAATAGGGCTCCGTTTGGAATTTTTGGATACTGTAACCCTAGAAACAATTCACAAACGGAAGAGAATGATACTATTGTTAATTTATATATAGATGATACTTATCAATTTACACTGAATTTCTCATTCCTTAGTATATCTAGAATTAAAAGGTTCAATTAAGAATAAAATGCGGTCGAATAGAACATTATACTGAAGGCTAATATTACAATGAGACTTAGGTATCTCATTCATTGAAAATTTCAATAATAATTAAAATATATTTGTTCCCATTAATCATTCATAAACTAATATAATTCTGCTGACATAATGATGTTATATCCATTGTTTGAATCATTTGTATTGTTATTAGACCTAGGGTGAATATGAACCTTCCTACATACCATAACAATTGCAAGAAAGACATTCCTAACTACTTAAGTTACTTTTATAAAGTTGTATGTATAGGCTGAAAATTCGACTGATATTTGAAATCATTGTTAATTATAAATTACTTCGAAGGTTTACCTATTCTAAGCACAACTCTAGTTAGTACGTAATCTATGGCATGCACATCTCTATGACACTTCAAGAAACCGACCAAGTGCGAGTCGGCCTCGCGCATCGAGGGTTCCGTACAAACTTCGTCCATCGTTCATCCATCACGGGAAATGCACAATTTTATTTATTTACCTTAATTGAGGTAGGTGCCAATTAAGCTAGAACTCTAAATTGTATGAGCGCCCATACAACCCAAAGGTCTTTATTAATTGGCGTAACTATGTATGTATGGGGACACCTTTAATTTTCAACATTTTTGAATTTTTTGGAATTTTTCCTTTATTTGTGCTGAGTATTTGTGTGTGTTAGACCTTGCTTTTTGCCTTTTTTATATTTGACTTGATTGAATGAAAGGTAAATTGCGGTTTACGATTTATGACGTATTAAAAACAACTTACTAGGGTTTGATGAAAAAAAAAATGAGTTTCAGTTCTAAGTATGGGGAACCCCAAAATTTATTGTTTTTTTTCTATTTTTGTGTGTAAATCTTAATGCGGTTTACAGAATACATCTACTTACCAAGTTTCAACAGAATAGATCTTATAGTTTCGGAAAAAAGTGGCGGTGACATACGGACGGACAGACAGACAGACAGACATGACGAATCTATAAGGGTTCCGTTTTTTGCCATTTGGCTACGGAACCCTAAAAAGATGGCGTACACAGAAGCTAGTGTCTTAATTTATTATTTACAAGCTGTCCCCCGCGGTCTCACCCACGTTCCCGAGAAAAAAGTAGCCCATGTCCTTTTCCATACCATAGGCTATCTGCGTACAAAATTTCATTGCGATCTGTGTAGTGGTTTGGGCGTGAAAAGGTAACAAACAAACACCCACTTTCGCATTTATAAAACTAGCTTCCGCCCCGCGGTTTCACCCGCGTTCCCCAGGGATCTTGTTATTCCAGGATAAAAAGTTGCCTATGTGCTATTTCTGACTATAATCTATCTCTGTGCCAAATTTCATTCTAATTCGTTTAGTAGTTTTCACGTGAAAGAGTATCAAACATCCATCCATCCGTATCAAACTTTCGCATTTATAAATTAATATTAGTAGGATTAGTTAGGATATTAAATAACTAAAAATTGTTATTTCCAGTAATTACCTATTTAAAATAACATAAAGTATTACATAAGCGTACATCATTGGAAGGACGTTGGCGCGGAGGTAAGATTAAAAGTTGCATCTTGCCTTGTGCGACCACGGGTTTGGAATACCGCGGGACAAGTTCTATTAATAATAGCGAAGCTCGTTTTTGTGACCAGTGCGATCTTAAAGGTAGGACACATATTTTACATCGTGATTTTTATTTGTAAAATAAGAAAAACAAAGAAATTTTGATAATTTTATTCTCTACTTTGGTTAATGTGCTTAGACCAGACATAAAATGTGTTTATTCTCGAATCCTGGAAGAAAGCTGACACTCCAGAGCGGGTCATCAAGTTGTTCTAAGATAATCAAAACATTGATTTTGATGTGATTCTTTCTATGATCGAGAGCTCAAATTCCGACTCCTTAGGTACTCTATTAATGGATTGTAAATTCGTTTTAATTCCTTTTTTTTAGTTTTATTATAAGTTCGCCTCAAGTGTAGAGCATTACAAAAGCTTGTCTAGAGATCGGAGATCCTGGATTTGATTCCCGGGTCGGCCAAGGTAGTACATTTCTTTTTTAAGAAATTATCATGTAGCCAATCGGTAAAGTACAACAGACACTGAAACACTGGGATTATGAATACTTTTTTTTTATGCTCAATAAAAAGAAATATTTATTATCCCCCTTTTAAATATTATAACATAAATTATGGTAACTCTAGCAAAGCATTTCAAGTAGCGACTTGCGTGTGAGCGGAGGGTGGGTCTAAGAATGTTGCAAGTCTACTACGGGAGCACACACTTGCATTAGACAAAGTTACCTGTGTTGTATAACCGCATAGGCTGTTTAAAGTTTTTATTAGATGCGTTTCCAGTCTTACTCGATATCATCGTTAGTAGGTATATACTGAGAGATACTATCCAGTTCACAAATAGCTTATGCGGGCCTAATGCGCATTGGTAAGCTTCCCATGCCTTTTGCGCAAACGCAAGAAGTTTATCTCACGGTGTTTCTATATAAATTGGTTCTCTAATGTTTTTCATTTTTGTATTTGACTCAAATCGCACTTGGAAGCCAGGTTCCGTCTAGGCTTTGTGCTTACCTTCGGCTACAACAGCACATTCCATGGTCAGAGATCAAAAACAAGACCATCATAAATAAAAAAAAGTACTTACCTACCTAAATCGGTACGCTTTGTCTCCAAACATACGATCAATGTTGTGGCAGCTATAATGTCCTAGCTAATAATTTCTAGAAGGTTTCATTAGTAACTTCTTACTGTAACCAAAAACCATCTATGTAATTTGATGGTCTTTGCTTTAACGAATGATGTTAAAGTAACATTCAATTTCACATTTTTCATAGCGATATGAAACTGTCTTCACAGTTATCTCAATACTATTACGTTTTCATTTGATAACACGTTAAATAACATTCATGATAAATATATTAAATATTTATTATTGCGTAATATTAAAGTGAACGGTCATTCCAAATCGGTGTTCGATAAACATAGTTGTTTTTGCTTACCTAAAGCACGAGTCTGTGCCAGTTTTTTTAAACAGTGTTTTATTAAGTTATTTAAAGTGTCGTGAGTATATTTAAAATTTTTGTAAGGTTAGTTTTTAGTAAAAAGATAGGCCGATGCATATGAGACGTGTCCAAACGAAATATGAATCTTCTGTCTAAGAAAAAAGGCAGAGTTAAAACGTTAGAAATACTCGAAGTCTTTAGGGACAATAGTCGTTTAATGGTGCTTTTATAATCTAAATTAGATCGTGATCGGAGAAGCTCTGCATCAAAGCTACCGGAGAAGGCTGATAAATTTAATATGATTTAGGAATTACCTATACAAGTAACTTTGGAGCTTAGAGAGTGTGAGAGTCGAAGCAGTTGGTGAAGCGTCATCTAAGCATTTGGTGCTCACCACCTTCAGCCACATCATCACTTACCACAATGAGATTGTGGTCAAAGTCTACACATATGAGATGTTTTATCAAGCAACCGATAATGAAATCACAATGAATAGCTTATATTCCACACCGGTTCTTATCATGACATAATTAAATGTTCCTCAGACAGGATTCAGACATTTAAAGCATTTAAATGTCATGGTCAGTGTTTTTTTAATTCATTTCGTGATCAATTTCAATGTGGGTTTGATTTAGTAACCAACTAAGTACCTACTCTATTTTATTTACATACATATTTTTACGCCTGTCTCTAAATAATAATTACTTTAGGCAGTAATGCCAAATTTCCAGTTTTCTTACGTCTCGACGCTACTATGACACATTCTCTCCGTTTTATAAATAAGTTGGTATATCTCGCGTTTGAAGACAGAGAGATAGGTATATCTCAGTACCAGTAGGTACTATAATACACAATGTTTGCTAAGTAATGAGTAAATAGAGGCTACGGTTAATTTATTACTGAATCAACATGCTGCTTGGCATAGTAAAAATATTAGGTAGTACATACTAATACTTGAGCGTAGTGTTAGTGTTACCAACTTAGTTTAACTCACTGTATTCTTCTTTAGTAGAGAGTAGTGAGTAGACAACGATAGTCGTGTTACCTTGCGTAAATGTAGTCGTTTTGAATCCGAAAATTATCTGTATAAAAAATACTTAGGTACGTTTAAGACAAAAGTGGCATTTGCGTTAAAAAACTATATAAGATGTAAAGTAGGTACCTACCTAAATAGGTACCTGTTTAACTAATTTATACATAGTAATTATGTATATCGTATTTTCTATTCCTCGTCGATGAAGTGCCTCAAGGCTCTACCATACGGATAGCGGTCTCTCACGTAGTTTACGACAGAGACCAGGTGGGTAAAAAGTTGCATTGCCGATTCTGCGTCACTGCGGGAATCATGCAGGTGGAAATGTAATGCTCTCCACATCTCTATCCAATAGCATGATTGGTCATAGCAGCTTCATTAATAATAATAAAATAATAAATATTCTGGGACATTATTCCTCACACACGGCCATCTGACCCCAAACTAAGCAGAGCTTGTACTATGGAAGCCAGGTAACTGATATACTACATATACTACTTTTCTTTTGTAAATACATACATATATAGATAATTACAACCAGACACAGGACAAACAGACATGTTCATGCACACAAATGTTTGTCCTGAGTGGGAATCGAACCCACGACCTGCGGCGTGATAGATAGGGTATCTTACCAACCACGCCAACCGGCCCGTCAACGCGGTAAAAGCAAACAGTTTCCTGTTCCCTCTGTATTTTTTTCCCTTTTTACCTAATTTTGGGAAGGCAAAGGGTTCTAGCCCATACAGCCTCGTCTTTTATATTTTCCTCTGTATTAAATATGGAACACTATACATAATCTTGCTTTTTTTTTTACTATTGATAGGTTTTCGTAGTGGCCGAAGGTGATTAGCACATACAGCCTATACATCAGAATTTCACCACAAATATGGTTACGGCACTAACCTATAATTAATTCCCAGGCGACTAATGGATGTGATCGTGATAGGATGCGGCGCTTCCGGCGCGGCGGCGATACGGCGGCTTCACGACGCCGGCCTCAAAGTACTGGGGCTGGAGGCCGCCGACAGAATCGGAGGCAGGATACATACTGTTGAGTTTGGCGCCTGTAGTGTTGATATTGGAGCTGCTTGGTAAATTTGCTTAGTTGTTTATGGATCTTATTGAGCGTACCCAAGATATAAGCTGAAAATATACAGTATTGGACAACTTCCTTTAATTTTACTTTAGACCAACCGTTGTCGATATCTTTAGGGGAGGCCTATGTTAAGCAATGGAGATCACTGTCCAGTTACAATTAAACTACATGCATCTAATTGCTATGTCTTTTGCATTATTCCAGGTGTCATGGCGAAAAAGATAACGTAGTTTTCGAACTAGCAAACCCCCTGAATCTCCTCGGCAGACCAGACCCTGACAACATGTGGTATGTCCTCTCTAACGGGGAACTGGTATCTAACGAAACCAGCGAAGGTATTTTATGCGCCATTAACCAAGAAGTAGATGAAGCTGATAAGAACAACGCCAAATCTATTTCGGAGTGCGTTAGAAATGCGTAAGTATCAGTTTAATTAGCTAGTTAAACTGTAAGCTTTGTTTTATGTCGGACAGTTCTACTGTAGGTACTTGAACAAACGAAATAAGCTATGGTTGAAGATCTTATGACAGTTTTTTTTTTGTATAGGCTTGTGTTTGACCACAATCTCACTATGATAAGTGATGTGGTCGAAGGTGGTAAGCACATAACATCTTGAAGGAACTAGCTCTCAAGTGCAACTGCAGAAATATACCGGTAGGTGTACGGCGACAGATTTTCAATTTAAGGCCAGCTACTATAAAGGAACCTACCACCATGCTACGGTTTCCTCACGAAGTTTTCTTTCACCGAAAGTTCAAGTTCATTGTAGGATTCGAACCCACCTTCGCCGCGGCAGCCGACGTCACTACTACTGAGCTAACATCGCCTTATTTTCTGCGCACTATGTAACATAACCTAAAAAATATTTGCAAAACTAACAAAATTCTCTTAAAATATTTCCAGAGCAACATTCAACGATACCCTAAGAAAGGATCCACTAACTCCTCTCTTCGTCGAGTGGTATGAGAGGGTAAACCATTTGGAGGGGCCGAGTGACCCTCGAAAAGGCAAGTCCTTGAAGGGTTTAGAAGAAAGTTGGGGCTGCGAGGGAGAATCCATGCTGAACTGGAAAGGGAAGGGATATAAGACAATATTGGATGTTTTGTTGGTAAGAGAATTAAATAGTTGTATGTCGCAGCTTCACCCGCGTTCCTGGGATAAAAAAATAAGCATATTATATTGACTCTTTTACCTAAACGGCACACTATTCCTAACACCCTGCTAAAAATAAACTAGTAACCAGCACCGACTTGCGCCTATATGATTTTAAATTTGCTATATCAACAAATGGCGAGGCTCCTACGATAGGTAGGTCTTTCCGCTTGTTTGTTTCGCTCCGGTATACTCATGGGAATGGCTCGTGTGTTTCTTCACAACAATTGGTCCAGATTGAAGTTCCCCCCCCCCCAAACCAAAATCCTGGACCTGCCACTCGCATACTTACAATGACCCAGCAAAACTAAAAACAAAATCTACCTTTATGATCAGTAAAAATTAAGAAACAAAAAACCAATTCCAGTCAAACCTATACTTCCAGAACAAATACCCAGACCCAACAAAAGAGATCCAAGCACAAATTCTCACAAACAAAGAGGTTGAAAACATCAGATGGGGAACGAGCCGAACTAGCCTTGATACTAGCAATCCATTGGTTCAAGTTAAATGTAAGGATGGCAGTTTATACGCCGCGAAGAGTGTTATTGTTACTGTTTCTGTTGGTGTGCTGAAGGAAAGGTGAGACAGATATATTATAATATGACCTTTTTTACCTATTCCGTGATAATATGTATTAACTGTCAGCATCATATTAAAAAATGAGTTTCAGCTATCGGTGAAGGCCTATTTGAATAAAATAAAATCGTATCACAAAAGGGTTTATTTTCGTGTAATAATATATTGTTTTCCAGACACAACAAACTATTCAACCCTCCCCTGCCTTCAGAAAAATTGAATACCATAAACAACTTACAGATGTGTGTATTAGATAAGATTTACATTGAGTTCGAGAAGCCTTGGTGGCCAAAAACACCAGCTAACTTCACAATTTTATGGCGCGAAGAAGACAAAGCCAAATTTTCTGCAGATGACAAATGGATAACTGAAATATTTGGAATGAACACAGTGAATTATCAACCCAATTTGTTATTGGCCTGGATTTACGGGAACGGTGCTGAAATGATGGAGAAAGTCAGTTTTGAAGAAGTAAAAGCTGGTGTTAATAAGCTATTGGGTATATTATTCAAGAAGTTTGAGGTTTCGCCAGTCAAAAATATTATTAGGTGAGTTCATTTATGTAAAGCTGAAGAGTTTGTATGTACCCATTAATTTGAAAAAATTCTTTTGCGTTAAATAGTCCGTTTATTGATAAAATATATTATTGGACAAAACATTGTATGTTAAAAAATTACTTTTCAAGGACGCGCGTATTTCCCTAAACCAAGAGAAGCGTGAAGTAGTTGACTCTTTGAATTCAAAATAAGCAACCTCTCCAAATTATTAAGTTACCATTTACCATTCTCATATAAACATAAACAATATCTAAAACCCAATTTCCAGATCACAATGGGCATCAAATCCTTTAGCACGCGGGGCATACGCATACCGCAGTGTTGCCATAGAAGAAAACGGCGGGAGCGCGGCAATATTAAGCGAACCATTATACCATGGCAATAAATTCCCCGTGGTATGTTTCGCAGGGGAAGCTACGTCACAACATAGACACACGGCTGTCCATGGCGCCGTAGAAGCAGGTTTTAGAGAGGCTGACAGATTAATTCATAGTTTTGAGGGGTGCAAATAGGTTTAAGGATATTTGTTGAATTAAATAAAAAAGTTTTTATATGTATGACATATTTTTTATTTTAGTTAAATTACGCAATGACTTTATTTATATAATAAGTAATGATTAGCTCAAAAGATTCTCATTAGTTTACAGTTTGAAAAATGTTTTTATAAAAGTTTTTTGTAAACAAATAATAAAATTAAATTCTTAAATACATAGTAGATGCTTATGCTTAGATTTATGTTAAATAAAAAATAAGGATCACAATTTTAGCAGTATGAAAAATAGATTACTACCGAACATACATATAAAATTTCATAAGAATCGGTCAAGCCGTTTCGGAGGAATTTGCAGACAAACATTGTGACACGAGAATTTTTTATATTAGATAAAAAAAAACCAACACTTCATGTTTTCTAAAAATCCCACTATAATTTAAAAAAAAAAACATTGTTATAAATGTGAGAAATACATTCAATTCGTAAAGTGGATTCCTACGCCTATTTCACAAGGGAATTTACACCATATTACTTAAAAGATAAAGACTAAATTCGCTAGTGACTTGTGATCATTTCAACTTAGTGTTGATAAACCCACTTTGATTTAAATAAAATCTAATCTTAATTTTATAAATATCTTTTCTTAATATTAAATCATCTAGCTAGAATAATTGAAAAGTAAGTTTTAAAAAGAGAATAAAAACTTACATATTTAAAAGAGATTAAAAAAAGGAAAATATTGTAATATCAAGATAAAACAACAAAAAAATCAGATAAAATAATAAAAGTAAATAAAACTTTTAAAAGTATCTGCTACGCAATTATAAGCACACTCAGGTACATGAGCTTAACTCCTAGGCAAGGCTATGATAGTGACGTTAAAGGTCGTGGATTCGAATTATACAATCTTGAGCTATCAGTAAAGGAAACTATAGAATGGTTGTAAAATATATCTCTAAGCATATATTTGTGGCAGCTGTTCTAGCAGCTGCACTTGAGAGGCAGTTCCCTTGACGGCTTTATAAACTTACCATCTTGGGCCTCAAAAAAAATAAGCTGCGGACAGATGGACAGATTGACATGGTAAAACTATTAAGGGTTCTTTGTTGACTACGGAACCCTAAAAACTATGTAAAACACACTCCATATTATGTAGGAACTCTAATCTGACTGTAGTACCTATTTAGGAGAATTCTACACTACCATAAAATCTTACAGTGCCGGAAAAATTAATATCATGACCCAATATACCTGAGATGAGTGCTAAACCAATAGAAATACCAAAATAGATTTATATCCCGTCTCAATTCCTATAAACTACCGCCAACTATACAAACGAGCCATACTGCATTCGGTTAACACAAACACTGTATCACAAAATTATTTCATCACCAAACATATCACATAATTTATCATATAAACTCATCTATAAACAACATCAGAATTTATAACTTCAGAACTTATAATATTTCCCTTTTCATCTACATCGCACATGGTTATTTCTACCCCATTATCCTGCGCCTGCGGTTCTATCTTCTCACTTTTCACCATTTTGGGGTTTTCATCACCGTTTTTCAAGGTTATCTCGAACTGCCTAGGCATATCTAACGTGGCCTCTGCAACTTGTTTCAGTTCAAAATCAAATTTGTTTGTGAGTGATTCCTTTCGACCACTATATCCGTCGACGATTTTTTTCGACACTTCTAGTACTTCAAACCGTGTGGTTGTTAGTCGGTACATGCCGTCTTCGCTTATTTGATATCTGAAAAATTAATTGATCATGAGGCTAAAAAATGTTTCCCTAACCAAAGGCACTAGAAAGCCAGCCTAAGCTTTATAAAGGACATATTGGCAAACCCCCTGGTATTGCTAATATCCATAGGCGACGGTAGTCACTTACAATCAGATGGAAAATTGCCAGCTTGTCAGCCTTCCGACATAAATAGAAACCGGTCAAATGCGAGTCGGACTCGCGCACGAAGGGTTCCGTACCATTATCTATAAAAACGGCAAAAAAATCACGTTTGTTGTATGCTCATACAACAAACGTCATTTTTTAGATATTTATTTTATTCTGTTTTTTAGTATTTGCTGTTATAGCGGCAACCTGTGAAAATTTCAACTGTCTAACTTTCATGAGATACAGCCTGTTGACAGACGGATGGCCAGTGGAGTCTTAGTAATAGGGTCCCGTTATACTTTTGGGTACGGAACCCTAAAAATGAAAAATTACACGACCATTTTCCATGTCATGTAACCATTCTTCAATAAAATAGAGTTGCAAAACGCACGAGCATGCATAAGCAGTTTTCTATATAAATGAACGGATCCTAAGGCTGCCTTTCCACCAGAGATGTGCTAAGCTACGTAGCAAGAGATGTATACATGGTGATTTTTTAGTCACTGGCAATACTTGCAGGGCTGGAAGTACTCATCAATATGAACAACTTTTACTATGGGACCAACTCTGATATCGCGTAAAATAAAATGGTTACTTCATACATTTTGGTCGAGTAGTTTTCTATATAAATGAACGGATCCTAAGGCTGCCTTTCCACCAGAGATGTGCTAAGCTACGTAGCAAGAGATGTATACATGGTGATTTTTTAGTCACTGGCAATACTTGCAGGGCTGGAAGTACTCATCAATATGAACAACTTTTACTATGGGACCAACTCTGATATCGCGTAAAATAAAATGGTTACTTCATACATTTTGGTCGAGTAGGTATTGAACTTTTGTATGGAACAGCTGATATTTTTTTCGTGATTT
Source organism: Tetheella fluctuosa (assembly GCA_951216915.1). Lineage (NCBI taxonomy): Eukaryota > Metazoa > Arthropoda > Insecta > Lepidoptera > Drepanidae > Tetheella > Tetheella fluctuosa. The sequence goes on along the minus strand of OX578229.1, from coordinate 9,385,504 downwards.
CACAGTTAGTCTCATAGTAAAAGTTGTTCATATTGATGAGTACTTCCATCCCTGCAAGTATTGCCAGTGAAAATCACCCAGTATTATATCCAATAGGATTGTATGAATTCCTACCTTAGCTTAGCTCTGGTGGAAAAGGCGTAGTAGTTACAAAATGTTCAGTTCAGCAGCTAGGCGCACAAAATCCACTTATACAAAAGTTTACTTAACAATCGATTATAATTAATTAATCAGACATAAAGAAATGGTTACTCATTAAATCAATTTGTCATAGCTATGTGAAGTTCTGATCAGAGCTAAGTACACGATGTACTACGTAGTTAGTGCTTAGCATTAGTGGAACCTCCCACATCGCTGGTGGAAAAGCACCCTAAACTCCTAAATTATGTAACTTCTTACCTAAACCGGCTATGTCCAAACGGCCACTGTGCTCCATGCACTTTAACTAGATGTGTAGTCAGTCTATTCCCTCTTGAGAAAATTTTCATTTTCTTCTCCGGACACATGTGGCACGCATATTTCTTATTTGATTTCTTCTTTACTTCTACATCTGAACTGTCATTTCCGGATTCTGTATCATTGTCGCTGTCTCGCTTCTTTCGCTTCCGTCTCTTTTTGGTGTGCGTTGGAATATGTTTGCGGAGATCGTATTTTGTTACTGCTCTGTAATATAAGAAATTACATATTTTAGTTTTAGACTCTCAAAGGAATAAATATCGAAATTTGAAGAATTTATGGGTTGTAGTGGACTAGATATATTTTATCAAAATATGGCATAAATAAATCAGCCATTTTAATTAGGGAAAAAAGCGGTTCCATACTTTTGATTGAGTTAAATTCATCTTTTGTATGAAACACCAGAATTTTTCACCATTTAAGAATTTGTCTGAAAGCAAAATTGAATCTTAGTACTATTGATTAAGACACCTTTCTGTAGGACATCTTTTGACACAATAACAATAAATTTCAAAGTAGATTTAATCACGATACAATTTTTCTATTGGTTGAACAAAAATAAAATTTCGAAATTTATAAAAAATATTGTAAAGTATTTTATGAAGATTCAAGGCCATATATAAGGTGGATCATTAAATTTAAACTCCATCGTAACAAGTGCGCTAAACCACTATAAACGATTGTAGAACAAAATAAAAAAATCTAAATTTTCAAAGAAAATACCTTCGGAGCGTAAACAAAATATAACTATTTCAATAAAAAATATATAAATATAGCTAAATCGTCACTGACCTTATAAAGGCGTGACCTTGGGACATGATGAGTAAAATTGATAAAACGAAAATTAACTACTTGATGGATTTCAGTGATTTTTTGTATACGGTTTAAAAACAACGTGATAAAGCTTTGGTTTCATTTAATGATCGACCATTTTCTCCACCTTGTAGAATAAGAATCTACTTAATCAAGTCTCAAGAATAGATAACGTCAATGCAAAATAAACCTTATGTCCATAGGGCCAGAATGCAAAATCAATTGTTTTAATCTTGACGTTTTACAGACCTAGAATCAAATATCCACATCATCATACTAATACTAATATACTAATAACAATATTATAAAGAGGAAAGATTTGTTTTTTTGTATGTTTGTAACGAATAAACGCAAAAACTAATGGACCGATTTCAAAAATTCTTTCACCATTAGAATGCTACATTATCCCCTAACATGGGCTATATTTTATTCAGGTAACTAAACTAAACTCACCGATAGGTACAATGCGGACAGGCGTGGTTCCTAGTGTCGTCCCCACAGAGATGCCGGTACCGCACGTGGTGCGCGAGCGCGGCGGGCGAGGGCGCGGACATGTCGCACAGCGAGCACGCGTACGGACTCACCGATAGGTACAATGCGGACAGGCGTGGTTCCTAGTGTCGTCCCCACAGAGATGCCGGTACCGCACGTGGTGCGCGAGCGCGGCGGGCGAGGGCGCGGACATGTCGCACAGCGAGCACGCGTACGGACTCACCGATAGGTACAATGCGGACAGGCGTGGTTCCTAGTGTCGTCCCCACAGAGATGCCGGTACCGCACGTGGTGCGCGAGCGCGGCGGGCGAGGGCGCGGACATGTCGCACAGCGAGCACGCGTACGGACTCACCGATAGGTACAATGCGGACAGGCGTGGTTCCTAGTGTCGTCCCCACAGAGATGCCGGTACCGCACGTGGTGCGCGAGCGCGGCGGGCGAGGGCGCGGACATGTCGCACAGCGAGCACGCGTACGGACTCACCGATAGGTACAATGCGGACAGGCGTGGTTCCTAGTGTCGTCCCCACAGAGATGCCGGTACCGCACGTGGTGCGCGAGCGCGGCGGGCGAGGGCGCGGACATGTCGCACAGCGAGCACGCGTACGGACTCACCGATAGGTACAATGCGGACAGGCGTGGTTCCTAGTGTCGTCCCCACAGAGATGCCGGTACCGCACGTGGTGCGCGAGCGCGGCGGGCGAGGGCGCGGACATGTCGCACAGCGAGCACGCGTACGGACTCACCGATAGGTACAATGCGGACAGGCGTGGTTCCTAGTGTCGTCCCCACAGAGATGCCGGTACCGCACGTGGTGCGCGAGCGCGGCGGGCGAGGGCGCGGACATGTCGCACAGCGAGCACGCGTACGGACTCACCGATAGGTACAATGCGGACAGGCGTGGTTCCTAGTGTCGTCCCCACAGAGATGCCGGTACCGCACGTGGTGCGCGAGCGCGGCGGGCGAGGGCGCGGACATGTCGCACAGCGAGCACGCGTACGGACTCACCGATAGGTACAATGCGGACAGGCGTGGTTCCTAGTGTCGTCCCCACAGAGATGCCGGTACCGCACGTGGTGCGCGAGCGCGGCGGGCGAGGGCGCGGACATGTCGCACAGCGAGCACGCGTACGGACTCACCGATAGGTACAATGCGGACAGGCGTGGTTCCTAGTGTCGTCCCCACAGAGATGCCGGTACCGCACGTGGTGCGCGAGCGCGGCGGGCGAGGGCGCGGACATGTCGCACAGCGAGCACGCGTACGGACTCACCGATAGGTACAATGCGGACAGGCGTGGTTCCTAGTGTCGTCCCCACAGAGATGCCGGTACCGCACGTGGTGCGCGAGCGCGGCGGGCGAGGGCGCGGACATGTCGCACAGCGAGCACGCGTACGGACTCACCGATAGGTACAATGCGGACAGGCGTGGTTCCTAGTGTCGTCCCCACAGAGATGCCGGTACCGCACGTGGTGCGCGAGCGCGGCGGGCGAGGGCGCGGACATGTCGCACAGCGAGCACGCGTACGCGGACACGTGCTGGCGCGCGTGCTCGTGCAGCAGGTACTCCGTGCCGCACTTCACGCCGCACACCGAACACTCGTACGGGGAGTTCGGGTATACGTTCTGAATTAAATATTATATGGATACAAGAATTATCTTGTTTTGTGTCGCTCAGTACAGTCAGGGTCAAAAGTAGATTGGCACTTTAGTACCGTGTCACATTACGCAATTCATAATTTTCATACAAACTGTCAAGAAAATGACAATAGATTATATTATGAAAGGGCACGTAAAATAAAACGGTTGCTTCATACATTTGGTCGAGTAGGTATTGAACTTTTGTATGGAACAGCTGATATTTTTTTTGTGATTTCACAGTTAATCCCATGATAAAAGTTGTTCATATTGATGAGTACTTCCACCCCTGCAAATATTGCCAGTGAGTGACTAAAAAGTCAGCCAGAATATGTTTTATTTAAAGCATTACATTACAATGTGATGGTATAATGTTTTAGTAGGAGTTCAAAATTAGTTCTTTACCAAAAACGTATTTTTTTTATGAACACACAATTTATTACATAACATTTGGATAAAATTCTATACCTGTCTCCTCAAATGGTCACAAAGCTTCCTGTTATTAGCGAAATGCCTGCCGCAGTGGTAGCACGCTATGATCCTCTCCCCCGTGTGAGACCTTACATGCATCACCAGCAACCCTCTCCGGGGGAAGATGGCTCCGCACCCAGCCCACGAACATAAGTGAACGTCTGAGCAGTTAGTGTGCTGTCTTACATGATCGAAGAGTGCCTAGAAATTGGGATATTAATAACTTTATTAATTTCATTATATTATAATTTACCAGTCAATTCTTGACGTTGCAATGCCTATTTTTTTTCTTTATTAGAAACGATTGCTGGCGTAAGCAGAACTTACAAGTTTAATCGCAATAAGAATGAATGGTATAGGAGTGCATACAATACAAACAGACAAACATTATAATATGGTTATTTTTAATTCATCTGCAGTGCCTTAAAGGTTTGAGATACCTACTCGATATTATGAATGACTACTATGGGGCCAACTCTAAAATCGCGAAGACAAAACAAACTTTTCATACATGTTTTTGATTAGTTTAATCTATGGAACAAAAATGCAACCGATGCTGGTGTTGAGCTTGTTCAAAATATCTTTGACGCCTGGGAGGATTCACGAGATACTTTTGGTGTTTTTTGTGACTTGTCCAAGGCTTTTGATTGCGTCCATCATGATTTACTGATCAGGAAATTACACCACTATGGCATTAGTGATATTGCACTCAATCTTCTCAATCTAGAATTCAGAAGGTTGATGTTAGTGGGAAAATATCCCCTGGGTCATTAGTAACTATGGGCGTCCCTCAAGGTTCAATCCTTGGACCTTTTCTTTTTCTCATTTACATCAACGACTTACCTTACCTTGTAGAAAAAAAAACATGAGATAGTATTGTTTGCTGATGACACTTCACTTCTTTACAAAGTGAATAGACATGATTTTAATTCTGTAAATATTGTTATTAAAAGCGAAAAACTGAATCTCATTGAAACTACCGTATTCCTAGGTATCACTCTAGATTATAAGCTACAATGGGGGCCACATATGTGTAATCTGGTGAATGGACTTAGTTCTGCAGCTTTTGCAGTGAAGAAAATTCGTTATCTCACTGATGAATTTACGGCAAAATTAGTTTACTTTAGTTATTTTCACAGTTTGATGATCCTCCTTTGGCTCCTTTTGGTGCCGACATCAATAGAATTTTTATACTACAGAAGCAATATATAACTTAAGTCCTAGAGTTTCTCTTAAAGCTAAGTTTAAATCCATTAATATAATGACAGTGTCGTCACAGTACATATATGAAAATCTAATTTATGTTCGTAAAAACATACATAACTTTCCTATAAACAGCGACACTCATAGTTTGAACACTAGAAATAAGCACAAACTTGCTGTACCTGTAACTCGGCTCAGCTAAGTAAAAGACTCTTTCAAAGGGCAATGTATACGTTTCTATAACAAAGTACCCAAAGAAATCCAAGAACTATCTGTACATAGATTTATAAATAATAATATTAATAAAAGTGCATACCTAATTTAAAAGAAATATACATATCTATTATTATAAAAAGTGACGATTCAAAATACTTGTAATGAGTTCATTTAATAAAGAAACTTTTGAATTTGAATTGAATTTGTCAGATTGTTGGCAAACACAATTAGAAAAAACCTGAATCCTCCTTTTTTGAAGTTGGTTGAAAAGATAGGTTTATGCTCTGCAAATACTAAAAACCCGGCCAAGTGCGAGTCGAACTCGCGCACCGAGAGTTCCGTACAACTTTGTAGGTATGTAAATAGTTCGGGAATCATGGGAATCGTAATGAAAAAATAAACTAGTTTGGAGACAAACTTTGCCGTTGGTAAACTGTTGTCTCCATACATCGACATAGGTTGCGGTCAGTTAACCAACTGCAAATAAGTTTATAATCGCTAAACAAAAACAAAAATTAACAACAAATTTACGGTTTTCGGATTTATTTCTTTACTTGTGCTATAAGACATTGCTTCTTGCCAAATTTCATGATTCTAGGTCAACGGGAAGTCAGCGAGTGTTTGTGAGTCTCAAAAAATGCGGCATAAACGGCCGTATCTTTTGATTCCGTTGACTTAGATGTTCGATGTTTTCACAGCTCCAAGAGATTGCAGACCTGAGTATTTGACATTAATTTCAACTTGATACCTCCACGCGTTCATGAGAAAAAGATCTCATCAGACAGACAGACAGACGGACAACAAAGTGATCCTATAAAGGTTCCATTTTCCTTTTGAGGTACGGAACCCTAAAACATCTCTTACGATATACTAACCTGAACAGAATTATATTTCTCCTCACAACCCGTCCACATGCATAAATGTTCAGATTTCAATGATGGTAATATGTTCCTCTTGCTTGAATCTTTCTTGCATCTCGCTAGCTTCAAAGTAGCTCTACCATTAAAGCCGATGGCTAGTAACTTCGCATGGTATGCATGATAGTTTATGTGACGAATCATTTCATTGAAGTTTGTTGTTTTATGACCGCAGACGTCCCATAGACAGACATAATCTGCAAACGGTTTTTTTTAATACATTAGCCACCCACCCTGGCGTGGTTGTTAATTACCCTATTTGTCCTAAGTCTGGGTATAAGTATTTATTTATATAAATAAAAATGAATCACCGAAATGTTTGTACGTGCATAACTTCCAAACGACTGCACCAAATTGGATAAATCTTTCTTTTATTTGTTCGTTATTGTCAGGAAAAGGTTTGTATGAAAGATAAAAAACAACCGGGAACGAGGGTGAAAACCGCGGAGAACAGCTAGTTTAGAATAAAAAAGTAGTATATATAGTATATTAGTTATATAGTTTCCATAGTAGAAGTTCTGCTTTGGGATGTGATGGCTGAAAAACGTTCTTAATAACAATTAAATTTTCACATTGATGTGCTCTTAAAAAAAGAAATTTTCTTCAACAAGACCGTTTAATAACCCTAAACCAGATCTATGCAGAATTAGGGCATGTGGAGGTAACACACCTTATTATATTAAAAGAAAACAAATGAGTGCTTAAACTTTTTTCAATTGTTAAAACCACTATTCAATTAAACCAATTTTTGTTTCACTTATAGTTTCTGTTAAAAAAAAAGAATGGTTGTTTCCAGTAAACAAACTTAAACTTAAGGATATGATACTATGTTGTTACAAAGTTAACAAACCAATCTATAGTTTTCAATTTAAAGGAGAATGCTCAAAAATGTATGGACCAAAAACCCAGAGTCGATTAATATAATTTATGTACGGTTAGATAGAGAAAACATTGTGTTGCTCAAATCCGATGTACGTTTTTGATCAAACCATCACCAAATAATTAAAATCTACTGATATGTGTTAGTATGTATTGCCTAGTTTGATATTTAGGGCAGTTTATTCGTAATATTGCTAATTAGAGATGTGTTATATAGTATAATTAGGTATGTACTTTTTTTTAAATATAGCGTATATCATAAGGTAGAAACGCACATATTACTACATAAGCTACGATTTTATTTAAATAAAATAGGTGAGTCAGTCAGTGAGTGGTAATCAAGCTTTATGTATATTAAAATATTAAAAACAGATAACATGATAAGCTGTCTTTATTTTCGCAAAAGAAAATGATACATATTTTCTCCGTCTATCAATATATACTCCAAGAATGCTTGACGCGATTCCAGGAAATCCATTGAGAGAACACAACGCTGTCGACGGACCAGTGATCGGTCACAAATTGCACAATTTGAAAGCAGGGAACACGAATACGGTTGCAACAAAAACTTACGAATTACTGTGCTTGCGCAGCGGTGAGTAGTGCGGGGAAGGGTGGGGCTCGGTCGCTCGCTACTTGGGTAACAATGGCGCGGATAAACACATCTACTATCTCTTTCTGTCTCGTAAACGTAAAGGTACATGTTTTATCTGTGTTCTGCATCTCTTTCACGAACAACGCCTTACTTTGCTGTGTATGTGGCCGTTTTGGAGACGGTTTTAAGAGAAACGAATTGCGTATTTGGGACCTCCTATTTAAGGTCTACTTTGCGGCATATAAATTATTTTAATGAACTCTGGGTTTTTTTTGAGCATTCTCCTTTGTATGAAATGTTTGCATTCTTGGTTAAAATATTCATTTCAAAGTCATCATTTTTTAAGGCGATGATAGCTCAGTGGTAGTGACGTCGGACGCCGCGGCGAAGGTCGTGGTTTCGAATCCTACAATGAGCTTGAGCTTTCGGTGAAGGAAAACATCGTTAGGAAACCATAGCACGGTGGTAGGGTACTTTGTAGTACCTGCCTGGCTGGCTACCACCCTCAAGTTGAAAATCTGTCGCCAAACACCTATAGGTGTGTTCCGGCGGCTGCACTTGAGAGCCAGATCCTTCTAGGCTTTGTGTGCTTACCACCTTCGGCCACAATCATCACCTACCATAGTGAGATTGTGGTCAAATACAAGCCTAAACAAAGTAAAAAAAAAAAAAATTGTACTTTGATGCAGTTTATGTGTCCGTCAGTGTATATAATAATAATGGTATTAATTCTGTCGGAGCATGTCCACTGCTGAACACAGGCTTTTCCAATTTCCACAATGAGCAGTTTTGGGCCACTTGCCTGGGTCACTTGCATCTGGACCATTTATAATATTTATAACTATTTATACTAAAAATTAAATACACATTAATGATATGTGCTCACCATTAGGATCATTATCAATAACATGCACATCTGTAGCATGACTGCGCACATGCTTCTGGAACTGCACATAATCTGAGAAGTGCCACCTACAGGACTGCCATTCACAATCAAGACGGAGATTCTCCACCCGCAACCGGTGTAAAGGCTGAAAAACCAAATGTTTTATTTACGTATATTTTCAATCAATAATATCTAACCATAATTTATTTAAAATTAAATATAGTGTAACATGGCATTTAACAACTCAGCTCTAAAGACTCTTAACCATACCAATTCAGAATATATGAGGCCATGAGAGCCAGTGGCCTAACTACAAAAACAAAAACTTGCAGTATCAAAGAAATAACACAAGCCTAGATTTCAGATATGCAGCTTCCAAATCAGAAATCAATATTGAAAAAAATGCAGATAGGCCATTAAGGCTCTCAAGGCCTCAATTATGGTTATGGTTTAGAGAGAGGATCTAATTGGTGTAAGTACAGTGATTTTTAAAAATACACAAAATCGAGGCATTGGACTTTAGAATGAATTGAAATACCTTATCTTTTTTTATATACCTCTAAGGTGGCAAACAAGCATATTATGGTCCATTTGTTGGTTATCAGTTCCAAAAGCTTATCTATTGAATTAATTCAACTCTTATGAAAGAGGGTCAGAGAGTAGCCTTAGGGGCAGTTGATTTGATCAGCATTAGTCTATTATATTTTTTATTTTAATTACAGAACCCTAAATATTACATGCGTGTGAATCTCATGATCTTTTCAAAACTTACCACAGCCTTAGGTTCTATGGCAAGCTCTTCCACTCCTGGTGGAACTGTAGCCTCATCTTCAGCCACCGACAGTAAGAACTTCTTCCTGTCCGCGTTAGTTTGTATAATAAATTGGATGTCATTTTTATTCTGCAAAGACTGCTTCTTCGACTCATCGTTATTTTGTTTCTGTAGCCAGTCCATGCATCGCAAGAGTTTAGCTTTAGCAGCAGGTTTCTGTTCTATATTCTCCATCTTGCACAACTGTCGATTGATTTAGAAGAGTATTATCCAATGGATGGTCTATTTGAAGATATCAAACTGCATTTTGTCGAGACTCGCCGACGCCAGAAAATGAAATAAAATTAAACAAAACAAACAAACAGAACCACAGAACAGAACAGTGTTGCTAGGGCCCTTGAGTCGTTAGTTACGTTTCGATTCTTAAATGTTACATTTTTGCTGTAAAAGTTACATTATTGTATTTTTTTTTAATTTACATGTTTTTGGGTTCGGAGGTCGGAGGCAAATTGATGTCAGCAACAGGGCCAGTAATTTTTCGTTTGCAAGTTTTCGGCCCGAGGTTTCTGAAAAAGGTACTTGGTTGACAAATAGCATAATACGGCTCTTTGAGCCTTGACGATAAGAACTTAAATCTTTTACGAAACTTTGATTAATTACGGGATGAATTTGATTAATTCTCTTTCTCAAAATTGGACTTACCTAGGTAATTCTGTTCTGAGTCCCGTAGTATGTTCTGTGCGGTGACGCAAAAGTTCCCGATTAATTGGGAGATCTACTGATTTCGGCTTTTTCCCTCCCGATATCCCGATTTAGAGACCCTATCTCCCAAATTTTTACATATTAAACTTTAAGTAACGATTAAAGTATAGTATTATTTAGTATTCTAAAGACGTTATTAGAACATAATTTTTAGAAATTGGTATAAACCAATTGGTATTTGGTACGGGGATGGATTTCCTAAAAAAATCTTACACGGCCTATCAAACTCTCAATACACACAAAACATAGTACACCGAAATGACGTCAAACACGGTGAAGATACTATAATATTTTATCTTGAGATATATGAGACAGTGCTATACCAGTGAAAGAGAAGGAAAGTGAAGGTAGGTTAGGTAGGTCGTTGCTTCTCTTTTCATAGTATAATGCTGTCTCATGATCTTAAGATAAAAAATATTATAGTATCTTCGCCGTGTGTGACGCCCTTTACAATAGAGTTTTTTATTGTTTGGTGGGGAATTAGTTCGGGTTGTTTGGCGAATCTACTGCGATGCTTAGTTAGTTTAATATTTATTGTTTCGTTCGTCCGCACTGTTGTTGTGACAAAGGAATAAAAAGTTTTGTTTGTGTGAATTGTTGTGTGTGCTATAAGATACAATGTCCGAAAATAATAAAACATGTTTTAATTTTAATATCGACCAAAAATGATTACAAAAATAGCAAGCGAGAAGTTGTACGAAAATGAATAATCAAATAACCTTTAATATTTTTTGCATAAAATCATCATCATCATCATCTCAGTCGCAAGACGTCCACTGCTGGACCGCCTCCCCTAAATAAAATACTGTTGTTTTATTTTGACAATGAAATCTCCCGATTTCTTGCGATTTTCAAATTTTCACTTTTGCAACACTTCTGTCTGGTGCTCAAAGTTCAATCAAACTTGACAGTTGACAGATCAAAATTAATTTTGATGAAGTAAAAAAACGTGCGAGACGAGAGAAACGAGAACGCGAGAGTGTGGTCAAGGCGGTAGGTACGCTACGTATTTACGGCACGGTACGACGCGCGAGTCCCACGTTGCGTCCAGTGTCTTATAACGATAATTAGCCTCACATAAATAATTGATATTGTTAATCTCGACACACATACCGTCTGTAAGTGACTGCCGGGAGGACGTATCCGTGACATACAGTGCTGATGAAATCAACAGTTACCCTAGAAGAAGTAGTGAATAAATTAGATCACCTCGCGTTACCTCTATCAACCAGAATGCCGAACATCAAGGTCTTCAGTGGCAGCTCTCACCTGGACTTGGCGCAAAAAATTGTCGACCGTCTCGGCATTGATTTGGGAAAAGTTGTAACCAAGAAATTTAGCAACATGGAAACGTGCGTCGAAATCGGCGAGTCGGTCCGAGGCGAAGATGTTTACATCGTTCAAAGCGGCTGCGGGGAAATCAACGACAATCTAATGGAGCTATTAATTATGATCAATGCGTGTAAAATAGCTTCGGCATCCCGCGTCACCGCCGTTATTCCCTGCTTTCCGTACGCTCGGCAGGATAAAAAAGACAAAAGCAGGGCGCCAATCACGGCCAAACTTGTTGCCAACATTCTTTCCGTGTCTGGTGCTGACCACATCATAACAATGGACCTTCATGCATCACAAATTCAAGGATTTTTCGACATACCTGTAGATAACCTCTTTGCTGAACCCGCAGTACTAAAATGGATTAAAGAAAACATTCCTGACTGGAAGGCCAGTACTGTTGTCTCGCCTGATGCAGGTGGTGCTAAAAGAGTGACATCCATTGCTGACCGTTTGAATGTAGAGTTTGCTTTGATTCACAAGGAGAGGAAAAAGGCTAATGAAGTTGCTTCCATGGTGCTAGTTGGTGATGTTAAAGACCGAACTGCTATTCTGGTTGATGATATGGCAGATACTTGTGGCACTATTTGTCATGCTGCTGAAAAACTGATTGAGGCTGGAGCTATAAAAGTTTATGCAATTCTTACACATGGTATCTTTTCTGGTCCTGCGATTTCCAGGATCAATAATGCTTGCTTGGAGGCTGTGGTCGTAACAAATACAATTCCGCAAGAAAGGCACATGCAGGAATGCCCTAAAATCCAGTGTATTGATGTATCAATGATGCTCGCTGAGGCAGTTAGACGTACACACAATGGGGAATCTGTTTCTTACTTGTTTTCCAATGTTCCATACTAGTTTTATTTTTTACTTTTATGTTAATTATTAATTAGGATAGGTTTTCCAACTGTTTTTATTGCTTGCAAATAGACAAATTATTAGTGTTATGAAGTATGCTATGGAAAGCTCAGTGATAAATGTTTGGATGAAAACAAGGTAGAAATTTATATTTGGACAGTTGGAAGACTATTAATTTAGTTTTAGCTATAATCTCATTTGTAACTGTTGATTAAGCATGAAATGTTTTTCTGTCTTCACTGTAATCTCATCAAAGTAGTTTTCACAAAATGAATTTCATATTTTTTTTTTATTTTAAATTGCATGAAATTAATTTATAGCAATGGTATTATGCCTCATAATGTGCCTATAGAATAGATTCCATAAATTTTCATTTGCTGTTTCAAACATGTAGATATTTCATTCACATTATATATAACCTTCACCTAATTTTTCTGTGAAGAAAATTAGTTTTTTTTTAATGTTAAACAAAAGACATTTTTTATGTTTTCTAACTTTTTTTTCAGTTGTATGATTATTGTGCAACTTAGCATTTGATTGTTCTTTATTTTAAAAGTATGTTTTAAGTTATTTTTAGCACCACATAGCTGTTTTGTGTTGACATTTTTTTCCATTTCTTTTGGTATACTTACTGTAGGTATCAAATTACACAAAATTAACGGATAATATTGTTATCAATATATATCTAATTGGCATCAGTATACTAATATAATTGCGATGCATAATGTCTTTGTTGCTGTTATTTTAGTAATTAGCAATTAAATAGGAAAACTTGAGTGTATATAATTTTATATGCAAAGGTCATTATAAATTATAATGAGAGTTTTTTTTTCTAAATTTATTTTATGTATATTTGGTTCATATACCTACCTACAATTTAAGATAATAAAAGAAAACACTTGATCAACACTTATTTTTCTTTTTATGTATACCTAGTTGTTACCTACAAGTAGGCCTATTTGTCTGGTGTAATTAATTAAATTATATTAAGAAGGTCTCCATGGGGCCACATTGTTGCAAGATGTTGTTTGTATGTTATCATAATTGAAGAGTATAATGAAACAATTAAACTTCCACTCTGCGGTTTGACCCATCTTCCCGGGAATAATGTAACCAAGAACATATTCTGTATGCCAAATTTCATATAAATCCGTTCAGCTGGACACACACACACACAGACAAACTTTCGCATAATATTGGTAGCAGCAACTAACCTTAGCAGGTTTAAACTTATTTTAAACAGATATTAGGTCATCTATGCTAGAAAAAAATTATAAGTTACTTATAAATTTGATCGTCTTTGGTAATACCTGAGTTAAAATATCCAATAAAATAATGTAGGTTTTTGGGAAATAGTGTGATGATGATGATTATTTGCCAAAATAGGTTTTTTTTTTTAACTTGCACCCTTCTTTCACCCTATGGTTTTATATCTACAGATTTCCAGGATATAATATCCTGTTTGTTATTCCAGGGCATCTATAGATATGTAAAGTTTAACCCAAATCCATTAGCTATTATGGAGTGTTGAATAACAAACGTATTACTGGGATATGTTTTGATTTCTGACGTCTGTACTGTAGGTAGGTATAGTCTGTTGTGTCCTCGATCTGATTTCTTACATCATAACCCTGCGTATCAGTGTGAAAACTTGACCTGAGGGTCATTCACATCACAACACCAATGATGTAAATTGTTTGTGGGTGCGTCGACTTGTCTGTCAACATGTTTCACGTCTTTAAAATAATGATGCTTTTATAAATATACCTACCTATGTACCATCGACAAACTTCAAGCATGATCAATTTTTTAACCTTTTCGCTTGCAAGCAGTCATCATAGCTCGACAAAAAGAAGCCTTATGGTGGTCATGCTTGAACTTTGTCGATTGTACATACGTGAAGTGAAGATTAAAAAATTGGTTTATTACCTTTGTACAACCAATAAACCAATGTTTTTATGTTTAGTGCCAAAAGACAGACTAAATACCTGCCTACTTAGCTGCCTAGATAATTTTGGGGTTTCTGATCTTTTTTAATTTTCTATATTTTATACTATTTGGTAGGTACGTATTAGTATGTAACTAATAATAATGATTAGGTTGATATCCTAAATATTTTTTTCTTCCTGCCTACTTAGGTAGGTACTTTGTTGATGAAGTTCGTAACAGGTCCACCTTGAACAGAAATTGTCGATATACCTACCTACTCAGTGAGCTTGTTGTAAATAGCAAGCTAAATAACATTTATTTTAGGGATTCATAGATAGCTAGCTATACTATTATTCTAACTCTACAGACTTTAGTAGGTACGTTCTAGTAGGTAGGTAGTACACTTCACTTACGTTTAGTAGTAGGTACTGCACTTACCTTACCTTACCTACTATACCTATACTTACTAATTAGTCAATAGTTATGTTTTTTTTGTACATTTTTTTTCATTCAATAAGTAGGTAAGTAAGTATGTAAAATTCAAACTCCTTGCTTTATCCACAACGAAGAAGTTACAAGGGGGTCAAAAGTGCTGTGAGTCGCTTCGAGAAAAGGATGATGGTACGGCTGTGCTGCTCGACTTGGCGGAGGCACTCCCGTGCCCCCTGATAAAAGGAGCAACGATGCCTACATATTTAACCCTATATGATATAACCATACAGTGGCGGCCGTAGCATGAATTGGCAGGGGCGGTTTTCTATTGAGCACCCCCAAAAATAAAACAAAAACACACACATAGAAATGTTTGTCCTGGGTGGAATTCCAACAGTGGGAATCGAACCCACAACCTGTGTTGTCGCAAACCTTTGCCTCTAACTGGATCGGTAAAGTAGGTACCTACTTGTGTTACTTGCGTACATAACTTGTTTATTTTTTATTCAAAGTTGTAAGTATATTTACTTATCTAAATTATCTTAGTTGATTTATTGTGTCCTTCACCCCTTCTTTGTGACAGGTTAATGTAGATGTTAACTGTCGGTTTAAATTCAAATTCCTAGACAGAACCACAGATTAAGGAATTGTACTAAGGCTAAGGGACGCAAAAGACAGTGGGTAAAAATGTATAGCGTTTGGTCGACTGCCTGACAGAGCTACAGATAACTGAATATAATACAGCAACGAAAGGGTGCGGTATGAAGAAGGTCCCTTCTGCTCGTGACATCGGAGGTAGGCCCCGCGGTGCGGCCGGCTCGGTGTATATCATAGATAAGTATTACACTCACACTCAGAAACAAACATTTCATGCATACAAATGTTTATCCTTGCTGGGGATCGAACCTACGACCTGTGGTTTGATAGTTAAGGTATATTACCAAACATGCCAACCGACCCGTTGACTTTTAGAAGCGTTTTGTGAATTGGAAGATGACGCATTTGAATAAGCGACTTTGCGTTCTTTACAGACTTTTTTTAAAGCAATGGATCCTTGCGTAACTTGTCACGTTCCTCCTTGAAACAGGAGGCACTACATGAGAATTACTTATGTTTAATTAACCAATTTTAAAATGAGCATGTGCCTCCAAACCATGCCTAATTTCTCAACATTAATATATAAATAGTTTGTCGGGTGTATGTATTTATATTAAGAAATCACAAACCGTAATAGTATCATGCGATGAAAAGCCTTACGATTGCGACTCTATTAATACTTATTATTTATTGTTTATTATATCTTTCGAATTTGTGCAACATGGCAACGACAACTCGTATATTTGATGACCATGCTGGCAAGACAACGAACTGAGTTGGACACAATACAAACCAAAACCAACAGACGCTCGATCCAGCCCCAGAATAGATCCCAGAAAACAATGGCGTTATCACAATGCTTAATTACAAACAAGGGTAGCAAACACTTCTGCGCATTGCGTGTTTCCTGGATGTGTAGGAACACTGCCTATGAATTTTAAAGCAGTAGATCACGTTTGGGTTCGATTCACGCCCCATGACAGACATTTGTGTGCATGAATATGTCTGTTTGTCCTGAGTCTGGGTGTACCTAAGTATTTATTTAGAAAAAAAAAGTATATAGGTAAGTATATACTTATGTGGTAGGTACCTATATCAGTTATCTGGTTTCCATAGTACAAGCTCGACTTAGTTTGGGATCAGGATAACCGTGTGTGAGGAATGTCCCAGGATATTAATTTATTTTGCCAAGAAACTTACCTACTTACGTTTTGACTAGAGGGAAAGGTTTAGTTTTTAATTTAATTAAGTAGTTCGTTATGAGAGGATTGTGGATTGATTTGTCCATAAATATTAGTTGGATCTTAATAATAAAACCTATCGATTTACAATGGTTTCAGAAGTGGACACACTTATAAATTTCACCCATTCTCTTTTACCATATTCTTAAATTGGGTATTGACCGACTTATTTATAAAATTATAGATAAATAGGCGACATCACCCGTTGATTGACGTAACTACAGTGGGAACAGCTGATAATGCTATACTTACAAAACATAAGATTGTAAGATGGGAACATGTATAAAAGCTTCTGTGGTCGAGTATTTTAAAAGATAGTACTCAATAATACAAAGAATTAAGATTAGGAATTTAATACCAGAATATAATATCAGGTTATTTCTTTTTAACTTTTTTAAATAAAATAAACGTTCTTAAACCATAAACAACATTAGTGATTCTCTTTCCGGAACAAGTATTGTACCTACTTAAAAACCATTTTAAGAACTATGAAGGTAAAAATTCATGTCAACGACCTACCCGTACCTATGTACTTATAGGTAGAAATACATATCTTGTCTCTAACTACATTGGTTCTTGATTGTCTTAATTAATCAGTAGGTTACATACGCATGTAGACCTAAAAGGCGATACCTATTACTAATTTACCTTGACTTGGATAGGATAACTTACCTTTATATTTTAATAAATTAACTTTAAATGTATTTTGTTGATTACCTATGTGGTACCTAGCCTTACAGACTCCAAGATACCTTATAATAATTCGAGACTGAGTGACGCATAGCATGATAGTTAATGCATATTTTATTCAAAGAGGCACTTATTTTATTATTGTGGATTGTTAGGCAAATACAGAATTACAGATACGACCGCTCAAGTGTCTTGACGCAATGTGATAGCCCGGTGACCTTTGTACGGGACCCCCACTGTAACGTTACACTTAAAAAATATTGCTAATCTTTTATTGCAATATTATTAGATATGAGTTCATAGACATATGGACACCTTATTTATCTATTCCGTGTATGGACCGACCTAATGAAAAAACTGAATGTAAACTTCAGATGAAATAGGTAGGTACCTACACGAAGCAGTGAGAATGCCATCATTGTAAGACTGTCCAAAAACTTCAGTAGCTTCGACGTTCATAAGTGCCCTTCTAGGGCCTAAACTGAATAAAAATTTGTGTGAATTTCGAGTCTATCACGTATTTGTTGGTCAGTCCTTAGTTCAAAAGTTATAGGGTTTGTATTCGAAAAATTCTGATGTTTGATTTCTAATTTTGATAAACAGCATAGATTTCTGGGAGCAAACTGACCTTGGTAGGTAGGTACCTGCCAATAAGGGTCTATTTTATGTTCATAATCTCTGTATTTTTAGCTATGTAAGTGCAAAATGTCTGACATTTACCCAGTTACGATAAAAATCATCAAGATAGTATGAGGCTGGTGACATCTGACATCACAGCCAAAGTTGTGGGTTCACATCATACAGAGCTTGTGAAGAAAATTACCGTTAGTAAACCATAGCATGGTGATAGGATACTAAAATAGGTTCTACCAAGTTTATCAATCCGGCTGACTACTCTCAAAAACTTCGCCTACCTGTGTTCCTGCAGCCACACTAGAGCCTCACTACCTGCAGCACTCAAAAAACTCTTTCTCAACTAGAAACAGTGATGAGAAACCCATAGTAAATGAAAAAGTTTGGTTTTGTAACTTATTTATTCAGTTAAGTTAATGGGCGTGGGCAGCGTGGGCAGCCTTCCTCATCTGGGCGAGCACGTTGCTGAGCTCTTCACGCTTCCTCTTGGCACGGATGTGTGTGCCGAGGCGACGCTTCAGGAACTTGAGTGCGCGCTTGTCTTTCGACACCTGGAGCAGACAATAGTGTTATATTGGATTGCATATATCATAGGGTTACTATGTAAAATATTAAGAGACTAGCTTTCGCCCCACGGTTGCACCTGCTGTTCCCGAAGGATAAGGAGTTATATCTATTTTTGGATCTAAAATATAAAGATACTGGCATGTAATAGCAATGCAGCTATATAGATGGGCTGGTTGGTAATATACCCTATCTATCACACCACAGGTTGTGGGTTTGATTCCAACTCAGGATAAAGATGTGTGCATGAACATGTCCATTTGTCTTGAGTCTGGGTGAAATCCTTCTAATATTATAAATGTTAAAGTTGTTTATTCTGGATTAACATATAGAATATACTTTTCACTCCTCTTGCTCAAAAAGACCGTCATTGTGGCGTACCAGAGCGAAGAAAAAATAGCATCTTCCTCTAGGGGAAAAAGATTTTTTTTTAATTTTTGTGTGTCAAAGACAATGAGCCTACAAAAACGAAAAGTCTTTAGTCATAAGTAGAATAATCATGAATAAAGACTCGACTTATTACTGTTTCATAAAAAAAAAACTTCATTTTAATTTTGAAAATGGAACTAAAATCGGCGATCTCTGGCGGCTACAGAAGAAACAAAAAAAAGACCTTGGCGCGAAATCTTTATAATTTTTCTCTAATTGCAAATTGAATCGGTAGTAACCATAATTAATTTTACAATAGTGAAAATGTCATCATCTAGTGAGAATGGAGACCCTAATTTACAAATAGAAGAGAAAGGAAAAGAAATAATTTTCAATCTGTTGCCAGGTCACAAAGCATTTATTTAAATACTTACGAAAAGTTTATGAAGTGGAGGACAGAAAAACGAGTGGATTCTTGTATTGGATTGTTTTATTTTCTCGCAATCGTATTGAAAATTATAGTGTAACACACTGCGCTAAAACCATTAAAACTACCTCGTATATAATGGGTCATTTTAGCTCCTTGTATAACAATCTACTATTTCATCCTGGGAAAAAATAATATCCCTCAGGAACCCAGTTAAAACCATGGGGAAGCTAGTTTTCTATCAATGTATATAATTTGATTGAAAAAAAGCATATTTTGTTTATCAGTTATCTGACTTCCATTGCAAAAGCTTCAAGGATCAAGTGACTATGTATGAAGAATGTCCTAGGATGATTAATTATAACTTAGTTCTATAGTCTATACTGTGATAAAAAGTAGCTAAGGGCCAGCTGCTTAAATTTGTAATGCTTATATTATTTTCAAAAGGGCATGGTTTACAGGTTGAAACTATTAAAACTAATTGGTAGTGCCAGTAAACACATTAGTTTAAACCCTGTATTATGCCATAAGCATGAGATAATGCATAGCAAAAAAAAAAAACCTCACTGCACCAAAGCTTGTTATTCCATTAACTCACTGTGGTAACTAGTGGTAAGTGATGACCAATGGTGGTAAATAGACAGTCTAGAAGAGAACTGGTACTCAAGCACAGCTAATCCACTGGCTTGGCTTAATAAAGTATTTCCCATCTTTCTTTTACCAAAAGGTTAAGCTTACAAAATGATTCAAGCCCATGAAATTTGAAAGTCTTTACTGCTGAAAATTTATCACCAATATTATAAAGAGGAAAGATTTGTATTTTTGTATGTAACGAATACTCAGAAACTACTAGACAGATATCAAAAAATCTTTCACCATTAGAAAGCTACATTATCCCTGAGTAATATGGGCTATATTTTATCCCGAGAATGCAGGTGAAACCGCACGGAAAAGCTTGTTATTAATATATGTACAAACCTTCAGTAACTCCATTGCCCTCTTCTCATACTGAGCATGACCAACAACCTCGCGGACTAAGTCACGGACAAACTTTGAGTGTTTTGTTTGCAGCTGAAATTAGAATTTTAGTTTGTTAGGTTATTTGTGTCTCCTACATAGAAGATATAGAAATTATGTTAGTATGAGGCTTTACGCCTGAAATCAGTTGTTTTCATTGAAATTATGTATGTTGTAAAGAATTAAGATATTCTCTAATGTACCTAGATACAAATGTCAATTCGTTGAGTTATATCATGATTCGGTCAGAGTAGCCTTAGGGGTTCATACTGTAAGTTCTACTTTTTTTTTTGAGTTTTTCTTTATCTTCTTGATTGAATGGCAACTGTAGCCAATAGCACAATTCAATCTTTCAAACATAACATAGAACAGGCCTTCCTAAATATGTCCATGACAACAAGCTAGTCCAACATAACATAACCAAAAAAATAAAGGTTCAATAATAAACTTACACCCTTTAGCCTAGCTGGCCTGATTTTGATGGCTTTGTCTGTAATACCCTTCCTGCCTGCGGATATTTTAGTGGTTTTGTGGCCTTTTCGCAGACCAACTGCGATCTCAAACCGGGGAGCCATGCTGAAATAACAAACACAATAACTTTTAAGAACGAAATAAACACACAACAACTTTATCACATGTATAATATTTCAATTGTATGAATCCGTATAGTTAATTCGTGAAGATTCTTTTGATAAAATTGAATTAATTTTCGATAAAATATTTACGTACATTTCGGATTGACAGATCCGACCAAAGAGAAAATATTACAAGGTTTTACTTTACTTTTGATTTTTTAAGTCATCAAGCTAGATTAATGCTGTTGCGACATCTTAAAATAATTAGTCGACTATTTCATTCTTCGTTTTTTTGTTAAACTTCAGGTCATTATCAAATCAAATTATAACTATTATTATTTACATTGTGCAATAAATAAATAAATGTCGAAAGCTAAAATTACGTGATTGAAGAAGCCGCTTATGTTATGTTTATTATGTTTTATTATCTTCAGCTTTGATGGATGGAGAACTGACCGATTATGTGAATGTGTATATAAATGACGTCATGAATTGAAGTCAATATAAGAATATTCAGGGATAGGTACTACGTGTAGAAAGTTCACGAAAGCCTTAAAATAGTCGAATAGTCAGTCATAGAGAAATTCGAAACTGGCAGCACTCACTGACTCTACGTCAGTCAGCTGTCACCTGTCCGTTCATCTGTCTTGTGTCATGTGTATTTAAAAGTCTGTCATCTGTCTTTGTCATTGTTTTGATTGAGTTTTCGAATTTTATTTTAATATTTTTAATACAATTTGTCAAGATATTTCAATTATCTTATTTCACTCTTGCAATGGTTTTAATTATCCGTACATTAAAGAATATTAGTGCTTTGTAAAAATTAAATAATGCACAGAGCACGCGAAGTAGAACTTTTTTAGGTTAGGTTTTAGAGATACGAAAGTTTTCTTTGGCTGTATTACGACTACATTCTGTATATTTAAAATTATTACGATAATTTCTGTAATAACTTAAATGTATCCTACGTTGTTACTTCATCGTCGTCTGAATAAGTATTTTTTTCTCAATCTATAAAAAGAAATAGAATACTTAAATTGAAATGGAAGTTGGGGCAGTAAAACAAGCATTTAACAACGAGGTCAGTATTATCGTATTATCATAATTTTTGACAGACTATATACAGATATAACAGACTATTTTGCCTTATTAACTATTAATTTAGGTAGGTACCTACTTACTAAAAATACTTAATATCCATATTTTCCTGCATGATGATATAAGTAATACTTATCAATAATTTTGTAGTTTAATTCATTCAACCGAGACTACTTTCTGACCCAATATTTCATTACCTTTTCAGATAATACAACTGAAAAAAAAATTGAATCAAGCTAAAATACAGGTCATACATAAGCTTACAAGAAAAGCTAAAACATTGGCAGAGAAAAAGGCTCCGGAACAACTTAAAGAAAAGCTCAAAAGGAAAGCGGAGTCTGCCATAAATGAAGTACTTATTATAAAGGTAAAGAGAAGCTGTCTGTACCTATTCAAAACGAAACCTAATGGAATCCTTTTTGCAAAACTTATTGTCATGTTCAAATTGTAATTACAATAAGTACTTAATTATTTAAAATTAAATATCATAAAGGTATTTTTATAAGAATAAAGGTGAATAAATTCTAAATAAACATGATCCATAAATATTGTGACGAATTATTTCATTTCGAAGTTAGGTGTTTAAAGTTTGAACAATCTTAGAAATAAATGATTATTCATCCGTTTGACCCCAAACTAAGAAGAGCTGGAAATATTTTTGTTGCTAATAATATAATGAGTAATGTTTTATTCTTTTCCCAGAAAATAAAAGCAAGAGACATTGCAAAATTCTCAATAACACATACAGGAAAGCTAAATGACTATTTGAATAAGCCAAAAGTAGATAATGACAGGGCATGTGCAAGGTTGCTCCTTCATAAAGCACTACAGGACAAATATAAGTTCATACATGGTAGATTTTCAGGTGTACCCATAAAAGACCTGTTTATGTCCCGACAAGAGAGGAGAAAAATAAAGAAAGAAGCCCGGGATAATAAGAAGAATAAAAATAAAAAGAAGGATAAACCTCAAGCTGAAAATTCTGAAGGAGATTGGAAAGTAGAAGATGTTGAAATGGCAAATAGTAAAGATATAAGTGAAGGAGAAAAGGATGTATCTGAAAGTGAGAATGATGATAGTAGTAGTGATGTCAATAATACTAATGATGATAATGATGTGAGCAATGATGAAGAGTTTGTGAAAGATTCTGATGAAAATCAAAAATCATCAGATGATGAAAGCCACTCGGAATCAGAAGATAAATATAAAGTCAACAATAATGAAGAAAAATTAGGCCCTGTTGGTAAATTTGTCAAAAGTCCCACTAAAGCTAAACCTGAAATACCAATTGTTTCTGAAATCAAAGCAGCTGTTCCAAATGTTGTCAAAATCAATGGTAAGAAAGAAATTAAAAAGAATCCAGAAACAAAAATTAAATTAAAAGATACAAATAAGAACAAAAATTTTAATGAGAAAATTCTTCAAAGAAAGTTTAAGAAAGAGTCTGAAGAAGCAACAATTTCAGCAAAAAAAGTTGCAGACCCATTCTTTATAACGTCTACTGGTGAAAACTACATGTCTTTAGCTGAACCAAGGTTACCAGATGAGGTCAAAGATGAGCATAAACAAGGTAACAGGAAGCTCAGAAGAGCAGTCATGTTTGGACATGTTCCAAATATAAAACCTAAAAGAGATAATTATAGACAAGATAACCACAGACAAGATAATAGATTCAATAGGCAAAATGGTTTTGAAAAAGGAACTAGAGAAAATAGATTTAATGATAAGACTAGGAATAATGGTAGGGAATACAAATTTAATGATCAATCATCCAATTTTAATGATAGGAAACCTAAATTTAATGATAGGAATAAAAGAAATGATCAGGAAGATACAAAACCAGAAAAATTGCATCCTTCATGGGAAGCCAAGAAACGTCAATCGGGAATCTTACTATTTAAAGGTAAAAAAACAGTGTTTGATGAAAGTTAAGTAGGTTAATATTGTAAATAAAATTTTATTTGTAATTTTCGTGTTCTTATTTACCTGCAAACCCATTTTTACTTGGTATGTAGCGTTTTAAATAAAATCATTAGAATTTTTTGAATGACTCACTGAAATTGATTGCTCTTTTCAGAAATAGATGGCGTTACATCTCTACACTTAACATAATAAAGCTAAAGATTTTTTTGTTTGTTTGAAATCTCTGGAACTACCAGTCGGATTTGAAAAAATATTTTTGAATTTGATAGCCTAATATTGAGGAAGGCATATTTTTTATTTATTTTTTACTTTGTATAGGCTTGTGTTTGGCCACAATCTCACTATGGTAGGTGATAATGTGGCCGAAGTAGAGTCAATTATTTTTCACGATTACAAATAAAAGTTCATTTTCAAGTTACGTACCTACAATTTAGACATGTAGGTAAAATCTTAAGTGCCTTTGTATTGTCGTTCGAATCCTAAAACTTACTTGAGCTTTCAGTGAAGGAAAATATAGTGAGAAAACCATAGTAAGGTACTTTCACTCTTTGTAGTAGGTATCTACACATCTGGCTCACAACCACTTTGAAAATCTGCCGCTAAGCACCTATCGGTGTGTTTTGGATGCGGCACTAAGGTAACCAATTCGCCTACATCACTCATTATGGTAAGATTGTGGTCAAAATCAAATTTATTTGTGGTAAAAAGGCCCGCAAATCTATAACTATAACATCTAAATACTTAGTGGTCAAGTCCCTACAGTCCATGCTTATCTACACGATTCTATCGTGTCCATTACATTTATCGTTCTTGCAGTATTGCATTGTAGTACACAACATGGCTGGTCGTAATGAAGCATTCCTTACGTGTGACGCGATTTATCGCCGTGCTACCACACAGCTAAATTGCGAATGCCACCTGAATGCAAGCCAGTTTACCGCGATGTAGACGTTTTGCAAATAGTCGTGTAACACGTGTGAACTACATAAGATTTTGGTCAATCTACTCTGAAATATTGCACGTGGATATTAGATGTTAGGTTTGAGGAATAATATTTGCTCTCGCTACTAGTTCAGTCGGTTATAGAATGAAGATGCACAGGGAATTTCACGATCGATTACATGAGTTCTCTCAGTAAAAGTTTTTTCTTCTAACTTCAAGTAAAGGTTTGCAAGCTCGACATAATTGTTTAAGTTTCTCGTGAAGCAGCACACAGTTCAGCGGCACTCGTGATACCCAGTCCTCTCTTGGATGTTATGAGGCCAGGAGATTTTGCTGTCACCAAATGGTTATTTCCCGGCTATCTTGCTCATCATAATGAGTTTCAGGATCTTTCGTTTATTTTTTCTTTTGTTTATTTCCACATTGATTTCCCTCTATGTCCAACAACGTCCAGCATAAGTGTGTGTGCTCATATCCTGAATGCCTCTATAGATATATTGTCTAAGATATCTTTGCTCAATTTGTTTCCTTATTTCTACAAATGGGCCTTCCCATCCCAATAGGGGGTTTAAGTGTATCTTATTATTGTTACTTGAGACTGTAATCCTATTATCTTATCCTACCTACTTAAGTAGATGTTTGGTATTCAACCACGCCATTGGTAAATACAACGCATTGAAAAAATTCGTATCCTGGTAAAAATGAAGGATACCTACTGTATATTCTTACTAAAATAACATAAGATTCTTGGAACCGGTAATAGAAACATCCTAAATTAGGCTTCCGTATATCAACTTACCATATAGGTAGGTATATTAAAATCATCATTCAGCGCTTTTACGCAATATTGCAAACGCATCAAAAATACTGCAGATACAACAAAACGGTTGTAAATAGTATTTTTTTTTGTTACGTCCGCATTGTAATGCAGCAGTCGTAACTCAACTGCATCGGTAAACACGTAGACAATCAATCGTGATGCGACCCTACTGTGGGAATGTTTTATCATCTATTGTCGAGGAATTTACGTCATAGTGCTCCAGTTTGAGCCTATGGTCTTTTAAACGTCGAATGTAGGGACGAAGGACGTTGGCTCGAATCCTACAAGCTTGAGCTTGAACTTTCGGTGATGAAAAATAGCCTGATGAAACCATAACTTTGCAGGTTAGCTTTAAGTTGAAAATTTATCATCAAGCCGGTGTGCTCCGGCAATCAATGATTTAGTTTCCAATAGAGTGAGAAGAGTTCTCTCTAAAAATAAGGCTGTATATTGGACTTTGACTTTTAGAGTTTGAGATTGAATCAACGGAAGGTGGTTAATACACAAAGCCTATAGTTAATTGAGATTTTGACAAACGCAGCTGACGAAACACGTAATTTTTTACCGAAAAAAATCTCTAATTTCAAATTCACAAATTATAGATACCTAGGTAAGTACAATAATCCTAAATGTGATCCATACATTTACTAACAAATCTTAGACCAAATACCAGGCCATAAACACGTCTCCAGGAGTTTGGGTATGATAAACAGCTAACCTATCATCCTAATATAATCGCGTCATCACTCACAGAATCCAATATGGCGGACATTGCATGGCGGCAAATTGCTTCGAATCATACGTTAAGTGTTGTGTTTGTATGCATTCCAGGGTTGAATCAACGTTGGACACAATTAATAGCGGGTCACCGCATGGAGGTATTACACATTCCCAAATGCCGGCATGACCTGGATGGAACACAGGTAGGTAAGCTGTAACTACAGACATCTTTATTATGCAGTAGGTGTTGGTTGTCGAAACGTGAGATTAGGTAGATTAATTTTTGAATTTATCATCTTAGTTAACAACTTGAAGCCATAGAATCCATAGGTACTCGTACTTACTTACATAATAATATTATCCTATATATGTACTATTATTAATAAATGCTTGAAGAAAGTTTATTTGTGTGTGTGGGGTGTTTGTTACCACTACGTAATGGATTATGTACCAAGTAGTTACTTTAGGTCCTGAAATAGGACTTTTTAGGTACTTTTTATCGCAGTAAAACATAAGATCCCTCAGCATACAGGTACTGAGCCCGGGAGCCGCTATATGTAGGTATAGATTTTCATTATGAATGCCCACGATTCGTCTTATTCCATGAGGATGTAATAAAAGTGTACCTTTTTTAATAGACTTGATATCTATGGACATGTAATCTTGGTTAGGCGTGATAGCCAATATTGATCGTCGCATTGACTTAACAGCAATTAGAGAGGATTTGTGGCGGTCGGTTGACGTCCTACTAATATTATAAATGTACCTAATAGTTTGTATGTTTGGATGTTTGTGACTCAATCATGCATAAACGGCTGAATGGATTTGAATGAAATTTGGAACATAATTACATCATACCCTGGAATAACATATAGGGTCATCATCATCAAGAACCCACTTCTGTGTGAGTGGGTATGGTTTCCGCACTTAGTCCTTGAATTGGACCATTGTACGTGTTCCAAGGGTTTTTACTCCAGCCAGCCCAACTCTCTCCAGAAGCAGATTAGACTTCCCATACTTCTCAGTGTGTCCGCTAGAGATCTTGGTGATCCCACGGTTCCTTCTCTTATGTGGGTGACACCTGTGCATTCAAGTAGCACGTGAGTCACTGTTTCTTCAGCCGCCATGCACGCCCTGCATAGGTGGCTATCTGTAATGCCTATTGTGTGAAAGTGTTTGTTGAGTGAGTGAATGTCCAGTGATAATACCCGACATCAGGCGCATATTTTTCCTGCTCAGACGCAGGAGGCGCCTGGTAAGCTTCGTGTCCAAAGATGGCATTGCTTCTTTGGACTGTCTGCAACCTGGTGCCGAGTGCCATCTGCTTTCCGCCTGTGCGTGTGTGTGATTCTGTAACCATCTGCGTAGCTGATTGAAGGGGATCGGCGCAATGGGTTCAGGTCCGAAGACCGTCATGTCCGATCCTCTTCTGGCTAACTCATCAGCCGCATCATTGCCATGTGATCCACTGTGTCCTTTTATCCACTGTAGCGTTATTTTGTTGCGGTACTGTTCAACAACACGCTCCAGTGCATTGTGACATTCCAGCGTTAGTGCCGAGGTAAAGTGGTTTCTGTTGAGGGATTGGAGTACTGAGGCGCTGTCGGAGAGTATGCGAATGTGCATATCTGTGACCCTCCTGATTTCTATGGCCCATACCGCTTGGATGATACCCACGCATTCCGCCTGGTAGACGGTGTTGAATATTCCCAAGGGGCCGGATATCCTGATGTTCAGGTCGTTAGAGAAGACACCGATATCTGTACCAGAGTTTGTCTTCGACCCATCAGTGTAGATCCTCAGCTCTTCCGGACCGGAAAAGTCATGGGGTTCCTCAGTGAGTTGTATGTGATAGTGTTTTTGTAGGCAGTATGTTTTTTGGATTCTGTCACTGGGTGAGAGTAATATGGGTTGTAGTTTAGTAGTGTTTTCTTTTATTCGTGTGTGCCTGATTCAGGGATCTTTGCCTAGTGTACCAGCTATGCTAAGCCTAAGGGCTGCTAGGGCTGCCTCCTCTTGTACCATCAGGTGTAGGGGTGGCAGCCCCAGCATTGCCTGCAGCGCCGCGTTTGGTGCTGTTCTCATGCTGCCAGTGATACCTAGGCAAGCTAATCGTTGTAGTTTATCGAGATCTAGTTGGGCTTTGTTGAGGTCTGTCCTGGGCCACCAGACTAACGAGCCATATGTGATAACATATAGGGTACTTTTTATCCCGGTAAAACATAAGATTTCACCGGAACGCAGTTGAAACCAGGGGGCACAAGCTAGTGGTTATATAAAAAGACGGTGAGGTAATTAATACCTTTCACATACATACCGAGGATTTATTGATGCGGAAATTTTGTCAAAAAACTAAAAGGAATTATAACTTTTTCAGTAATTATGTAGTAGATAGATGTAAGAATCTAAATAGGTTGGTGTATTTTATACCATACTCCTTGACTCGTTTTTTTTTTCTCTGGTGCCAGCTAACTGCCACGAAAAGATAAGTTTCGCAATCCTCTTCAACATTTTTCAGAAACTTAGACATGTTTTCATGTTCATTATACCGTGTGACGTTTTTCCACGAATTTGACTCCATGAGGATAACTTTCCGTAAATGCATATAACTGTCTAGTCTTCATGGAGTTTTATGGGATTTTTTCCCCATTCGCTTGCGGGAACTTTTGCCCGAGATTTTATAGTATAACGGGACACGGGATCCATCAAAGGAATATAAAAGTGTCAGTCGTCAGAATCAGGCGAGATCGAGATGGCAGTAAGAAACAGATGGTAATAAAGATTATACCATAGTATTATTGCCAAGTTGGTAAGGACTACTGAATAGTACATAAAAACAAATTCATCAATATATTTTATAACAATATAATCGATTATTAAGTAATAAAAAAATGTAAATGGTCATTTCATTTCCTGATTCTTGCTTTGTCAATTTACCGAATATTTAGAAGGGAGTCGTGCGTAGCGTTAACTAAAGAGTTCTCTGTAATAGTTATAGATACCTACCTAGTTTAGATTAGTGTATATTTGAAGGGCAGGTCTTTAGAGATTGAAATTGAACCATAAAATATTTACCTGTAATCTTAATTTCAGTGAAAGCTATAAATTAAGAATGTCGGTATGTTTGTTAACACTCAACTCCGTAATGGCTATAATTTGAACGAAATTTGGCACATTCTGGATATATTCTGGATTAACATATAGAGTACTTTAGTTTTTATCCTGGGAAAATATAAGATCCCCTGGGAACGTGGGTGAAACCGCGGGACGGAAGCTAGTTAACAAATAAAGCTTTATACACTATTTGTTAAGAGTTAAACCACCTAAAAACCTATATATATATACCCCTTATAAGTAGGTACACATTAATAAGCAACCCACTTAATTAAGAAAAAGCAAGATAAATAATTCACAATAAAATAAAGTATCCAAACTAAATGATCCAATAAACCGTGTGCAAGAACCATAAACAAGAAACATAGATGTGTGCGGTCGGAATTAGTTATTCTACAACACTAGACCCAGTATGAACACAGCCATTTCTGTGCCCCTTAGGTTGCTTTACCAGTAAGGGGGCCTAGTGAGAGACGAGTGTTATAACCCACCAATTAATAGGATCGCTTCATTTTCACAATTAATTCTTTTTAGCTTAAAGGCATAGTATAGGAATCTTTAAATTAAATCCAACACATGTCGAATCCTTTAGGATTTGGTATCACTGGTACCACCCTATATATAGAATTGGTCCTGTCAGGTGTCCCATACAAGATTTGCCTCGATATAATAACAATACCACTAGAGGAGCTTCTCTTATGGTCGTGTAAAACTATAGTAAACATTAAACAAACATTTTCTCAATAAAATATTCATGTATTCAACCGAAAACGCCGGAGGGTTCCTTAACAAAAACTTACAAATTGTTTTTGCCCGAATAACGCTTGCCCTTTGACCGAATTCTGGCCGTTTTTTTGGCACGTCCCATAAGTTAACATGGAGAGGATTAGAATGGGGATCTAAATAAGGTTTCATTTTATTGCATTTGTTGTGAGAATACCTTTTGTACATAGTTTAAATAGTTTGGTTGTTTCAATAGCTGTGTCCATATCTTTATGTGTAAATAACGGGCCGGTTGGCGTGGTTGGTAACATACCCTATCTATCACGCCGCAGGTCGTGGGTTCGATTCCCACTCAGGACAAACATTTGTGTGCATGAACATGTCTGTTTGTCCTGTGTCCGGTTGTGATTATCTATATATGTATGTATTTACAAAAGAAAAAGTAGTATATGTAGTATATCAGTTATCTGGCTTCCATAGTACAAGCTCTGCTTAGTTTGGAGTCAGATGGTCGTGTGTGAGGAATAATGTCCCAGAATATTTATTTTATTATTTTTTAATACTTGTCGTCCATTATGAGTTTGCGTCTGTGAAGAAGAATCGGTTTTACATTTAGCAGTTATTATAATTTCTAGATGAGGCACAGAATAAACCCACCATCCAACATAAAATATTCGACCATGTTAATTAGAAGCTGAATTGCTCATCATCGTGCAAGAAATATTTTGGACTATTAGGTTCGCTGGTTAGGTACGCTTTAAAATGGCCACTAAATGTGTAATTAGTCCCAGTGAAACATTAAAGCATCATATATTATTTATTAACCTTAGCCAAAGAAAATCAGTGGAGATACCATTGAGACCCCGAACTTAGCGGAAGTGAAATCGCTTTACATTGATAGAATCTGCTCTCCTTAGCACAAACACCTGATTTTAAATCTGAAAGTGAAGATGGTGCTTGAGTTTCCTACCTAGATATTAAGGTATTAGATAGATTTGTTATATATAATGGCGTTAAGTCCACAAGTCACGTTCGCTGAAATGGGATCACGTTCTAAACGCATAATTACAATTTGTGAACGCGACCGTTAGATGCAAAGGGAGGCGGAACGAAACGGTTTTTAAAAATAATAAGGATTTCTGCACATGAACGACCGATAATGTGCAAGTGTAATATAGACGACAAGTCTAGACTCACATCGACCATTGGTCGGTTTAATATTTTGAAGAGAGTCGAACCATCATAATATCTATATGGAAGCTGTTGTCTATACAAGCGGTATATTTTGTGTTGGCTATTTAATAAATTTTTGAAAACCTGTATAAAAAAATTATATCATAGGTACTTATTCTCAAAATTGGTAGAGGAAAAGGAGATAAGCTGGTAGACATGGATTGATCCATGCTAGGACGTTTTAGTCGGTCTCTAAAAATCGCACATGTATGCAGCTCCTAATACGTCAGTTTTTAATCCGGTTTTCAAATTAAAACTTGAACGTGACTCGTTTGGATTTTATGACTAGCCAGTGTTATTTTAAAAATGTAGGAAAAACAAATTCTATTTTCAAAGAGATTAGACCGGTCGTTTAAATTCTATTCAGCATTTTAAATTACAATTTAGGGTAAGTACCTACATCTAATCTAGCATTATTTTATGTTCTTTGGTAAGTGTTACTGCTAGTGAAAAATAATCATTAGGTCTTTAATAAAGTCATTGCCTCCTTTTTCATGATACTACCAACCTACCAACTACCAACTAACCTAGATAGCGACGTTCTTGTACCCCACGACAGGCTACTTTCAAGTTGAAAATAACACCTACCTGTGCGTCCCGGCAGCTGTTCTTGAGAGCTAGTTCCTTCTAGGCTTTGTGTGCTTACTATCTTTGGCTATATCACCACTTATTATAGTAAGATTTGTGATCAAATACAAGCCTAAAGTAAAATATCTATCGTCATACCTGTCTCCCTTTCGAGTAGGCAAAAACTATAGATTTTAACTTGATGACCGTCGGCTGTAGGTATATGAAGGACCAAACAATAGTAAACAATATTAATGTGTAAAACCTTTATTTATCCTCACGCCTTGTTCTATATCTACATACCTATGTAATAATTTATAGATACTTAATAATAGTTACATACTATTCATGTGTAATTGTACTTTGAAAAATTATGGATCTTGTTTCACCCGCGTTCCCGAAAGATCTTATAATTTCCCGGGATAAAAAGTAGCCTATAGCCTTCCTCGATAAATGGGCTATCCAACTCTAAAAGATTTTTTCAATTCAAACCAGTAGTTCCTGAGATGAGCGCGTTCAACCAAACAAACAAACTCTTCATATTAAATAACTTAAGGTATTACTTTTATAAAAATAAATTGTAACCATGGCCGCACATAAAAAATACAAAACTATTTTTCAAAATTAATCGATATACTTATCGATTTTAAATGTCAGAGCATAATATGTTTTGGTTACAATTTCATTTATTTAAATTAAAATAAATTAATTTCTAAAAATCATAATTAATATCACAAGCGGTCTTTGAAGCTCTCAACAATGTCGTTGTAATAATAGTAGGTATAATTTAATCATGGCATTACTATTATTAAAAAAAACTTACTTATGTATGCGTCATTACGGTCGAATATAGCTTAGTACTGAAACCACTATAACTACAGCATCGGAAATATAGATATTGCACAAACAGAACTAACCTACTTCGTCAATAGCAATATCCTAGACTTTGTCCAGACCATATCAATATTTGGATTTATATTGTGTTGAAAAACTATATCTTAGAGAATAATTCATCTTAACAAATTTTCTCATGACTTTTATTGTAGTGTTTTATTTTCATATCAACTCATCTGAGATTCTGTCATAAAAGCATCTGATTCTCAAAACATGTGAAATCAGAGAGATGAGTACCACAGATTCTTAAAATTATTCTAACTGCGTCTTTCTACTTATAGTCTAGTTCTGCTATCTGTAACCGTGACCTTCTCAATATTGGGTGTCTTCTCAACAGTATCTTGCTTATCTTCTCTTTTATCTTGATCCTGTGCTTCCTGCAAAGAGTCTGGAAGCTTCATGTTATTCGTTTCTGGTAGCGTGAGGACGAGAAACCCTGATAATATCGCCATGATTGCAAATAACGTGGTTGGTAAAAACTCGTAGAATCTCGTCTGTGAAAAGAAATTGATTTTTAAGATAAAAATATCCTAACGGATATACTATTGTGTCAGTAGCTTGCAACATATTTTTATCAATTTATTTGATTTTTATGTATCTGTTAGATGTTTTGGCACCCACGTAAACCTTTTTAACACTACACTTTCGTCTAAGAATACCTATAAGCCTTTTCCAATATCAACACAAAGCTTTTCGTCCTATGATATTTAATAAATATTTTTCTACTGCTTTTTAGTTCTATTGGGATAACAACATACACTATAAAACGAAAGATAAATATTTGAAGTCAATCGAATAAATCATTGCAAGAAGATGCAGGCCGCCGAAGACCGGTTCCGTTGGAGATAATTAGGGGAAGCCTATGTCGGCTATGTCTAGCAGTGGACGTTTTGCAGATGAGATAATGATGATGACGATGAATAAAGAATTTTCTACTGACTCATTAAAATTTTATTAAAGATAGACTAGAATACCATAGAATAAAATAATTATATTCCACTTTAAACAGTTCATGCAGTCCATGCACAACAACACAGGTCAAATAAGAAGGAGTCACATATAGAATTACTTATCATTACATTTAAGGTAGTGTTATATCGAAAGTTAATAAAGATAGTATTCTTACCAATAAAGGAGTTTGCGGTGCAACTGTAGATCCGGTTCTACCAATAGTAGAGCACATAGCTAGTAAAGAGGTCCTGTAATTGGTAGGAAACACTTCTGCTGCAAACACGTAGAGAGAGTTGTAAGCGAGGGTTATGAAGAATTTACCTCCAAGGTACATCAGTAAAGACCAATTGCCAGCTGAAATAGAAATAAATGTTATAAATCATATAAACGGAATCAGTAATATTGTCAATAGAAATAATATATTAAACAATTTAAACTAATGTAAGTGAGAAAGAATAAAAAAATACTCAAAAATATTTTATTAGTAGATATAATACTGTTTGATAACAAATTAACGGCTTTGGTTTATGACCAACAAAACAGAAGATGAGAGTAAATTTGTAGATAAATGAGGGATTACTTACCAGGTACAAATCCATAATTGATCAAGATCAAACCAGTCATGAAGAAAGCTGTAGCAATGACCTTTTTTCTTCCAAACCTGTCTAGGAAAATCAGCTTGCAAACATTAGCTGGCGCTTCTATCACGAGCACCACTATATAGTTCAAGTAACTATTACCAGACAACTCTATAGCATTTATCGATAGTCCATAATAAACTAAAGTTGATGAAATCCAGAGAAACGAGCAGATGAAAAGTCTTTTCCATATCATTCCTGAGGTTAAAATCTGACACAGAGTCGACTGGTTTCTTTCGATAGATTCGCACTTCCGATCGTCTCTTTGTTTAGTCGCTTGCTTCTCGACTTGCTCGTAGTGATCTTTAGGAACAGATACATTATTCATTTTCTCTGACCTGTTGAGGACATGTAAAGCATCTTCATAACGACCTTTGCTAAGCAGCCATCGGAAGCTTTCAGTCAGAGTCCACATATATATGAAAACAAAAACTGCTGGCGTATATATGATGAAGAGCACGTATCTCCAGTTTTGAAGCCACCAGAATAGAAGGGTGACAGTGACTCCTCCAAGAATAAACATGGTGTTGAAGAGTAAGCTGATAAAGACTCTGCCTTTTGGCACGACGAGTTCTAGAGCTGAAAGTAAACAATATATACGATTATTAATATTTTAAAATTAAATAAAAGTCGTATCAATCAAATCATTTAAAATTTTGTCATCTAATGCAATCTCTATAGTTTTATGAAATGCCCCTTCTATTGCTATGAATATCTGAATCTAGTCCAACTTTTGAATGTAGTTTTTATGCTAAAATAAAGACACCATGTCAGTCTAATATAACACCAGATGGCAAGCGGTAGCCTACATTCACACGGGATATAAAACAATGCCAAACGTAACCCGTGTTTGCTATCATAATACTGAATCTAGCATAAACTGCAGTACCTAATTTGCAGTTTCAGATTTGAGTTTTAAATACAAGTTTAAATAAGGGCAGGTTCTCAAAAAAGAAAATAAATTTAGCTCATAAATATTCCCTGTAAATGTAGCTTTGGAGATAGAGAAGTCAAAAGGGACTCAAAATAGTTCGTCTAAATATTACAAAGTGCGCATGAGGTTATTTTGCGACAGCTAAGTCGGCCTATATATAAGTCTACAATGTTAGCAGATAATTCGAAGAGTCTCCAAGGGCCTCACACAAGCAAAGACACACCAAAAGATATAGCATTGTTTCTAAACATTATAATCAATATTAAATTTAGATGCTCTTTGTTATTATTTCTGCTAACAGACTCATTCATGTCATTGATCACTACAATTTATGAACAGCCAAGAATTTCCGCAATAATGACACTCAGATTCGTCTAATCTCGTCACCCATACCGTCTCAAAAGAATCATCATCCATCATGCTAAATAAGTCATGCATTACGAACGGGATTACAAGAAAGTGTACTAAAACAATGGCCACCGGAAATAAATTGGTTTTCAGTAAAAACAATAATTAGTTACGTCAAACGATTGATGAGGCGTTGAAACGCGAAGGTTGCATGGGTGATGTTTGAGCTAGGAATAGATACGCCTTTTTTAAGGTTTCGTCTCATGACTTATTAGCATTTTTTATTTATTTAGCAGCAAGTTTATTACCGCTTTTAATTCTGTAATACTACTTTTGTAAAAAGAGTCAAGGAATAAAGTAATTACCGAATCAAATTTAATTGAACGAGAAATCCTACGCAAAAGTATATTTATAGTTCATAAAATATAAATACATCTTATAATATAAAAATGAATCGCAAAATGTGTTGGTAAGCGCATAACTCAACAACGCCTGGACCAATTTGGCCATTTTTTTTTAAATGTTCGTTATTGTCAGGAGAAGGTTTGTATGAAAAAAAAATTACACCGGGAACGTGGGTGAAACCGCGGGGAACAGCTAGTTTATTATAATTATGTATGTACAATTACTAACGTTACGTTGCGGTTATTTGTAAATCTTTGACATTTCATGCACTTGACTTACGTGAAAAACAACAGTTAAATGAAAGGTAAACAAAAATAATTGAAGTGAATGTATAAAGCAAGTTTTTGCTTTTGATAACATCGTGACAAAGATAAACAAAAAACCTGCAAGACAATTTATTCCTTGCAAATTGTAGCACTCAGATGTTTTTGTGATGCAAACTATTTGGAGTACAATTGATAAATCAAGCGTAAAGAATTATGTTGATGGAAAAAAAACAGCACAACTCTCTCTGACTATAGCCGAGTTATATAAACGTAGTATTTATTTTCAGCTTGCCAGTATATATATGAATTATCGCGAATAACGGGATAAGCATCTACCTACATGTAGGAACGACAACACGCAAGGGAGGCGGGCATCATCTATTCACGTACAGGCCCCCTAAAAAGGCCACTCAAGCAATATTGCTAATGCAATTAATTTTTTCGAATTCTCGGCAAATCCTACTTATTTCAATATGTTTTGTGTAAATATAATTCTTCAAGATCGTCAACATATTTACGTGACCACTTACTATGAGAGGGCCTAGTGTGTATTTTTGACGTTAGCAAACTCTAATTGCACTTGCGTTTACTAAAATTATGCGGGCGAAATTACTTCCATGAGTATCCTTATTCCTATAATGAAATGTCGTAAGTAAACGCAATAGGTATTGCTTTCCGCCCAAATCTATATTCATATTTTGCTCTATAGTCGTAGTTTGCTTTAAAAATAAACAATGGTTAAGGTATTCAATTCAAGAATTCTCGAAGCATTCTTATAAGGGTCTACAATTAAAATTCCATTGCGGTAGTCCTTTCCCTTTGGTATATTCTATATACATTCAATCCTTAGTAATGAAGGGTGAATGTCCGGGATAAAAATAGCCAATAGTGAACACCTTGCCTACCTTGAATGACTAACTACACACTTAAGAGCTTATTACGACTTTAACTTCTACTTTATCTTTATTTTTAAATATAGGCTTATGTTTGACTACAATCTCACTATTGTAAGTGACGATGTGGCCGAAAGTGGTAAGTAAGCACACAAAGCCTAGAAGGAGCTGCATCTCAAGTGTAGCTGCCGGAAAACACGAATAGGTGTTTGCAATAAAATTTCAATTTCAGGTTGGTAGCCAGCTAGGCGAGTACTTCAAAGTAACTTAAAATTACCACCGTGCTATGGTTTCTACACGATGTTTTCTTTCACCGAAATCTCAAGATCATTTTAAGATTCAAACCCACGACCTTCATCATGGCATTCAACGTCACTATCACTGAGCTATTATCTGCCTTTTGATTGACACTTTTTCAAGAACAGTTTTTTTTACTTTTTTATACTACATAGGTGGCAAACAAGCTTACGGCCGATCTGATACTACGAGCAAAGAAAATACAATATATTTTTCCTGCCAGGGGTATCACTCACGCGTTGCCAACCTTGAGACATGACATGACATGAGTTGTTAAGTCTCCTGTGCCTGTAATTTTCACCGGCTTCCATACCCTACTAACCGAAACACAGTAATACAAGTGCACTACTATTTCACGGCAGAATTAGATATGGTGATAGTATTTCCCCGGGCGAACTCTGCACTAAGACTTCTACTACCTACAGTTCCTTTCAAGGAGGAATAGATGACCGAGCCTCTTGCGGTTGGATGGACTTCACATGAGCTGGTGAATTTGTTGTTTATCTTCAAGAGTACAGGAGTCGTACCTACTCCGTCATTTATAAACCGATTTGGAAAATTGTACCTATAATATTTTTTTAAGTTTATGAAAAAAAAACAAAATATTAAACTATACCAGCCATAATTATTATGTAAATATTAATTTAGAAACATGGCTCGGGTTCGACAAGTAGTTGTATAAAGGTTCACTGTAACTTAACTATATAACTTGGTTATTTAGTTTACTTAGGTACGTTTCCGAATCATTTTGGAATATGTTTACTGTATAATTAATTAACTAAGAAAACTTCCTATTTTAAAGGAGTAATGAACATTTTATTTTGGTCTCTACTCTTATCTTTCACACTAACTTGTGAAAATCTATATAGTAAGTACATAATAAATAATATACTCGCCTTACCTACATAATAATTATAGGTAGTTGAATGTCAAGCAAAAGTGTTCTTTATACAGGATGACTTTTTAGTCACTGGCAATACTAGCAGGGGTGGAAGTACTCATCAATATGAACAACTTTTATTATGGGACTAACTGTGAAATCACGAAAAAATATCAGCTCTTCCATACAAAAGTTCAATACCTACTTGACCGTAATGTATGAAGCAACCGTTTTATTTTACGTGATATCAAAGTTGGTGCCATAATAAAAGTTGTTCATATTGATGAGTTTTTATTCAATTTAGGCTCTTAGGGGGCGCGAGAGCCAAAATTGAATAAATGGCTTTGACTAGTTTACTTGTTATATTTTTTTTATAAACCGTGTCATGTAGTTCCATTACGTGTTAGAATGTTTTTTTTTGTTCTTTGTTTTACTAAAACGCTTGCAGCTCCCTTTGTACTTATACGTACATAATACACTTATAGGGCCTAAAAAAACATTTAGCTAACTGTGATAACGGTATAAAAATATGTTCAATTATTCTTGAATTACAAACACACCACCAGACAGACATATATGCATTGGGATTATATTTGTTTAATATTTTTGTATGATTTCAATGTTTATTTTATTTAACATAAAAGGCTTTTTTCAGGCTTAACTTGTCCGAATAAAGTCACAGTAAAATACTAGTCCTCCATTGATCATTATTTAAGTACCTAATAGTTCTTTGTTACCACATGTCATGTACAGACTCTATAATCTATGGTCATTTCCGTTAAATCTGTCAAATTAACCTTGATTGCTTGACAAGAGCATACCTCTTACATTTTCAAGGGAATTTAGGTACTTAGAATTAACTTGCTACTATTTTGTACTACAAATATTTTACTTAACCTTCCAAAAGTTAAAGCCTATATACATAATAGATAGGTGTTGATTCAAGTTGGGCTTAAGTTACGTTTAAGTTAGATTGGTTTTGGTCGGTTGAGGTAGCTGAAATGCAAGATACGGTTGCTTACTTTGTTACCCAATTTATTATGTATGTAAGTTAGAATAATACTAGCCATTGCCTGTTGATTCACTCCCTTTAGTTCACTGAATATCAAGTTGAACGCCCTATTAATCGCAAGATACAATAGCTAAGTAAGTGAACATATTATGTTGAGAAAAATAATACAACGCGGTTGACAAAATAAAATAATAATATTGATAATGCGCTAATAAACCTGATTTATTTTCTCAATATTAATTTAAATTTCTACAAAAATACCTACACACATTCCTACGTAAATTATGTTTCATAGAAATTGCATTCAATAAAAAATTATATCTAAAAAATATTGACAGGTCCAAATACTGTCCAGAAAATCCAT
The DNA here is from genome assembly GCA_951216915.1 of Tetheella fluctuosa. NCBI lineage: Eukaryota > Metazoa > Arthropoda > Insecta > Lepidoptera > Drepanidae > Tetheella > Tetheella fluctuosa. Next base: position 9,345,721 of record OX578229.1, on the reverse strand, counting down.
ATTTTTTTGGATTAGGTACTAATCTTCGAAATATTTAATTACCTTACAGTAAAGGAACCAAATGTAACCTGTCGAATAGATTTACTCCTAATGCTACCCTTAGGAGTAAATCTATTTAAGGTACTCAATATCCTTTCACGAAAAAATTATTAGAAACTCACCTAGGACAAAGCACGCTGTATAAACCCCGCCTCCAAAAGCGGGTTCCAGGAATTCAAACGCAACGAACATGTTGTAGTTAACCGACAACGCCCGAATGACCCCGAACACTCCGTTGGATACCGAAGCGAAGATGACAGCTGGTCGGCGGCCATATTTGTCCGATATGAATCCAGTCAAAGGTATTGCTATGAAGAAACCAGCGTTGTGAACTGTACCAACCAAGGTTCGCTTCCAGTCTTGACAGGCTAGGTCGAACTGAAATACATAATGGAATAAACTTAAAAATAAAATAAAACTTTTTTGAAAAATTTAAAAAATAGGAAGGGAGTCCTAATTAAAAATAAATATCCTGGGACTTTCATCACATACTGTCATAATCTAAGTAGAGCTTATACCTACAATAGATACTAGATAACTGATATATGTACCTACTACATAATTATGCAACTTGTAAATATGTGTTCATAAAGTTAATTATATCAAGACTCAAAGCAAACAGACATGTTCGTGTACACATGTTTGGTCCTGTGTGGGAATCAAACTCACGACCTGTCGCGTCGCGTGACAGTCAGGGTATCTCAGATGTATCTTACAACCTCAAAGAGTATTTCAGTTATTTTTCAGTTTTGTCCTAGAGAGATTGTCCATACGAGCCTCATTCATCTATGTTAATATATATCAAAATCAATGTTAGTCTGCCTGCCTGTCTGTCTGTCTGTTTGTTTGTTTGTCTGTAATGTATATGCTCTTATACCATTCATCCGATTGCGTTGAAACTTTGGTGAGATATTGTGTACACGCCTGCGATGGTTTCTGACATAAATATAATGAAGAAGTATTGCTACGCACACCGTTTATTGGGTAGTAGATAATATAAGGTATAAGGTAAGTATCGATTACTCAGAAGATACAATATGTACCACTTTATTCAAATAATAATCTTGAGTTATCGACGTGAAAGTGCCACGGTAAAATTTCTTTCGGCAAAAAACTGTTTATGTTATTTTTTACTTTTTCTTATTACCACTTTCACTATGAGATTTGAGTTTAGTATGAAGTACTTAAATTGTATTAAAATGATAAATGAATAAATAGATAAATGAATGAATGAATGATTCTATTGTTGCGATTTATTTTACCAATTCAAAAATAAATAAAAGATATTGACTTTTTGTAAATTTGGATTTCAAAAACATGGGATAAAAGTTGTATTTCTAATTTATAAATAAACTTTATGATAAGTTTTTGAAATCTATGAAGTTATTTAATATGAATAAGCGAAAAGTATCTAAACAAAATAAAAAAAAAAGCATTAAAGTAAATATTCATTCTAATAAATTAAAACGATCAAATCTGATTGATAAAGATCACAAGGACGTTATCAAATAGCGGCAAACGTGACTTTACCTATTTAGATACGGTTCGAGCAAATGTGTAGTGTATTAGTGTGAGGCATTGAATCAAAATTTACAATAGTATTACGTGGATTGTGTGAAATCATGATTATAGATGCGTTGATTTCATAAATTAGAGTTGTCGTTGAAAATATCGATAAAATAAATTAGTTAATTTTTTATTATTATCGATAGGCTTTGTGTTTGGACATCATCTCATCATGGTAAGTATTTATGGCTGAAAATGTTAAGCCCACAAAGCCTAACGAATAACGGAACGGGCTCTCAAATGGAGCTGCTGGACCTGTAGATTTTTATAATATAGACCAAATAGGAAATAAAATAAAGAATATTCAGTGTTCTAAAAATGGGATCTAAAGTAAAGATAATTATAAAAAATAAAAACGAAAAGAGGAGTTTAAAAAATGGATTTACATTGACATTGATAAACAAATAGGTAAACTAGAAAAGTGACTCTCTGTGACAGGGAAACTTAAAACTCAAAATGTTACAACACCAACTGGCAACTTTTACGGAAGAAATAATGCCGGAAGAAGTATCAATACTATCAGGCTGTACAATGATATCGTATCGATAATAAATCGATATTCTATGTCGTCACTATACAATGTAAAGTGGAAACTACCATTGCAAGGCCGAAAGGCGACATTATTTCAATATCCGACTGACTTTATTAGACAAAATTGCCTTGAATGATGATGGAAAACATGACGAAACCTGCATGAGTTTTGGAGGTAAAATCCAAAACATGTTTATGATATATTTTCTTTTATACCAAATAAATACTCCACTAATTTATGAGTTGATTTACCAATCACTGGATACAATCTTGGAAGCTATTCCTTTGATAATCCCATACAATAACAGATCTAATTACAATTGAACAGCCAGATATTGCATTTAATTAGCCATTGAAAAATTGGACCTAAATGTGATTGTGTCTTAGTTATATGATAATGGAGTGGCACCTGAACAAATTGGCAAGTAACGTCTGTAGCGTATGCTAGTGTATTTATAGACATACATCATTCTAGAGAAATTATTTTTCTATATATAGAAAGTATCCCTAAATAGACGAGGCTGTATGTGCTAGAATTAAAAAAGCTCTTGTTGGCTCGGTGCACTTCGCACGGGCGAGGCACACCGATAGCCTATACAATACTGGAATTGATTTTGAGATTACAAGCTAATAGTAAAACAGTGGTTCTCCAGTGGATTCCTTCACACATCCAATTCAAAGAAAATGAGGAAGTTGATCTTTTAGCTAGACAAGCAGCCGTCGATGGTATTCCTATGACAATAGTGCCATTATTTTCTGACTACTTTAACCTAATAAGAGATCAGTGTAGGGTTTTGTGGCAAGAGTATTTTGATCAGCGATCAAAATAAAAGGAAATTTGGTATCGGACTATTCAACCCCAAATTTCTGGATATCCTTGGATTGACCATACAACATAAGATAGGAACAACTTTACTGCTCTTAGGTTACGCTCTGGCCATATACCGTCGAACAAGTTCGCATTCTTGATGAAGACAGTTGATTCACCCAATTGTATTGATTGCAGAGTAGTAGAAGATGTTCAACATGTACTATGGGAGTGTGTACGAAACGCAACATTTGGAAAAACTCATTTTGATGTGGATAGAAGTAGTGACATCGGTATTTGTAATAGCATTTTAGTCTATCCATCGTCCGACAAAGCGAAAATGTTGTACGCTTTACTAAAATTAGGATTAAGTTCATAAAAGTTGTAATATTATTGTTTTTTGTTGTATCTTTGTACTTATAATTTATTAGGCAATGTGGTCGCTCAGCGACAAAGCCTATCAATAAAGAAAAAAAAAAACCCTTTGCCTACCCTAAATGGAAAGGGAAAACATAAGGAAAAATCTATGGCAGATTCTAAGACGAAATGCCAAGTTTGAATTGTATCTCTTGGTATAGGAAATACCAAGAGATATGCCAAGAGAAGTCTTCTTTACATGTCAAGCAGAAAGAGATGAATATTAATCATGTTGTCGCACTCTCTCCTCTTTGCATCTCCAACTCATGCAAAAGACGTGCATAATTGACGTGAACTTGATCTTCAACTGTGAATAATTGAAAAGAAAGAAAGCATTTCACACGTGTGTAACATTTTTATAGCGAACATGGTACATTTTGAAGATTAAATGTGAGGGCATCATTTAAAAAAAAAGGAAACAGTTTTTATATAAGTAGCCAGGTGTAGCCATCCTTCATGTCCCAAAATTTTGCGCCACTGTATATTAGACATAAACGTTTTTATTCTTTGTAGGGTTTTATATCTATCGATGAAATCTAGACTTCAATCGCCAAGTTATAACAGTAAATACTAAAGTTCCGAACCACTATCCGTAACTAATTATAATGCATTTTCAGTTGTGATTACCCAAGTTTGCTACCGTCACAGACTTTAGGATCAAATTACCCCACGTGTGCTATTTAAAAAAAACATGTAACTCCTTTGACCAATCGATTGGGATATTTTTAATTAAAATTGACTTGTTTAACTCAGGCGACCCGTTACATGTTAAAAATACGTTATAGCCTTGATAATTTCATTACGAAATCAATTGAAGTACATTTGTACAGTTATGAGCAAAAATCGGTAGGTTTTTTCTCTTAAAGTAATAATTAAATTTTTATAGTGTTACGAACATGGTATTTTTGAACAAATTAATTATTATAGGTGTTATTTCAAAGTTACAATCGTTATTTCACGACAAAATTGCTTTCGAATTTTACTAAAAAAATATTTCATTTTATGGTCGTGACTGTACAGTCGGTAACATATTTACTATTCTATTGCTACAGAAGTGTTATTACAATAGTGTATGTCCTATGTGAAAGGTTAACAACAGATATTTAAGAGGATCGAAGGAAGCTACTGATAGTTACCACCGATTCGGAAGTCAGCCTTCAAATGAGAAGAACCGACAAGATAACATACCTAAGTTATATTTTTCGTAATTTTTTCAGACAATTTGACTACCTTATATTAGCTATTTTATAAAATGGTTTACTATTTCAAAAGAATCTTGTATTTTATATTATTTAGAAAGCCTATCCTTCCTATCTATCTCTATATCTATATTTGGTGCTGAACCATGATCTGTATATATTATACATATAAAATATATCAACGGACAGCCCAAACCGCTGGACCTAGAGACTTGATTTTTTGCACATAGATGCCTTATACAGTGTAGGCATCCACTAAGGAAGGATTTTTGGAAATTCAACCCCTATGGGGGTTAAAAAGGGGTACGCTGATGAGACCGCGGGGAAGGAAGCTTATAAAGGGCCTTGTTTCTAAAATATTAGTGCTTACACAGCTTTGGAGAATACAACAAATGTACTAAAGAAGTACCTGCTAATGTAGCGAGTGGTAGTTGAAAAAAATACTTGGAAATGTGTTGTGGAAAGTGTTTAGGATATTTAGACCACTTTGTGGCTGCTTTATATTATAAGTACACTTGGAACAATGGTGTGACTTCACTAAAATAAATTGGTTGCATAAAAAAAATGGGACCAATGACATCGTAGCTGCGAACCGATGCCAGCGACTATGTAGATAATGACAAAAAATGTATGCGTGTGTTTGAACACAATCTCACTATTGTAAGTGATGATATGGCCGAAGGTGGTGAACATAAAGTCTAGAAGGTGCTGCCGAAACACAACGGTAGATGTTTGGGGATAAATTTTCAAAATGAGGGTGGTAGTCAGCCCAGTCGGGTACTACAACCCCTACCACCGTGCCATAGTTTCCATACTAAGTTTTCCTTCCTCCCTACCATTGAGCTATCATCGCCTAAAATAATATAAAAATACTAGCTTCCGCCCCGCCGTACCACCCGCGTTTCCGAGGGATCTTATATTTTCCCGGAACAAAATGTATCCTATATATTAATCCAGAATATATTCAATCTGTGTGCCAAATTTCATCGATTTTTTTTCAGTAGATTTTGTTTTAATATCTATCTATCCATACTTCCTCATAAATGTTCGCGTTTATAATATTATTTTGTAGGAAAAATAGTATAATCTCCTTGCATTGTTTTGGTTTTTTAACTGGTATTATGGAATTTTAAAAAAACGAAGTAAAGTTGCAGTCTCCGGCAGGCGTCCTTGACGTTACAGGTTTATTTCCTGTGGCTTCGCAGTACTTTAGTTTACTATATAGTACTACTTATTAATTTAATTCTTAATTATATGTAAAAGAAACATGTAAGTTTAATGATCCCTTTATACAAATGGCGTATGATATATTATAAAAGACTCTTTTTGTATAAAATTGTTTTCAGTATAAGTATCAATTAAATTATGCATAGATAACTTTTTTGCATATGTTTTCCCTTATTTAGGGAAGGCAAAGGGTTCTAGCTCCCACAGCCTCGTCATAGACTTATTCTTCTTTGTCATGTTTTCCCTAAATAAGGGAAAACATACATATATAACATATAACAAGCTCATCGAGGCTTCGGGAGACCGACGGGCTGGGAGCTTTTTCCGCCAACGCACAATCTTGGCCATCCAAAAAGGGAACGCTGCCAGCCTGTTGGAAACCTTGCCTATCGACAGCAGCGAGGGCTTTGAAGATGTTTTCTATATATCATAGTTTGTATTTTTTACTTTAATTGTAAATATATAACATATAACATTTTTGTTTACGATCGGCACAATGCACCAGAGCGATACTGTTACTCTATCTATAGCTATAGCTTTTATGTAAACTCTAAGGTATATCTCAAGCCGTTTCTAAGAAAACGACTGTGACATAGATAGATGGCAAACAAAGTGATTCTTTATTAATGTTTCGGTTTTTCCATTATAAGGTATAGAACCCTTAAGATACACGGTTCTGCCAATACGGCATTATAGACTACAAACTTCTGCTCCGCGTTTTTACTTGCGATATTATGTTTTCCGGGATAAGAAGTAGTGTGCGTGTGGGTGGGTGCCAAGTCAAGATTCAACCCTGTGAAAAGTCCGGGTCTGGTACGGAGTTATGTGTTATCAAAAAACAAACGAACTAACAAATAAACAAACTCACATTCGCATTTATAATATTAGTCAGGATAAGGATTTTTATTATAATTACGTATGTATATTATTATGGTACGATAAGATAGGTACTAATAAAATATCTAGGCAAATTATATTCCAATCAACATTAAATTAAGCGGATAGTTGGACGACTAATAATAATGATTCAGTAAAATCATGACCCCCGTTTTGGGGCAAATAAATACACATTTCATATATCTCATTAATCAAATGGGAACTTGTAACTACGTATTTAATATTTTCAATTTAGTAAATCAACTATTACCACTAAATACAAAACCACACAATTTATTATATACAACTGCAATTACTCTCCGGAAAAATCTAACTAGAATTATTTAAATTGTAAATTAGACTTTATACATAAACAAATAAGGCATACCCAATTGTATATACTATATAATATGTTTTTATTATTTCACAATGTTTATTGCTCGTTGTAATTTTCACGTCAAAATAATCGTAGTATTTAATAATTGTGTAAATGATTACAGTGATCAAGCGAGCGTTGCGAAATTAAAGCTTAGATGATGCATTATGTGATTATAATGTTTTGATGTGTTAGGTATGTTGTTAGTGCATTTGCTTGTGACATGTCATCCAAAAATGCTCTCTACTAACTCTAGTTTAAGATATTTCTTACTTTGACTTAAGAGAGGTAGAGCATAGCGATATGTCGCTCTATAATAAACCTTCTATAATGAATATTTAAGTTATACAAGAAACATGTGTACAAAATTTGTATAATATTGTAAAAATTGATCAGTAACTGCAACATTACTAAGATAGCTCGAATTGTTGTACATGCTCTGTAGATAATATCCGTTAGTCCCAGAGGGGATGTCAAGTTATCTATTCATTGTATTTGCACGTATCTACGTCACAATGTTTAATTCGATCGATTAAACTCATGAATAATATGTTAAAATCTAGCTTTCGCCCCGTGGTTTCACCCTTTAGACTACTTTTTTTTTACTTTATATCGGGAACGCGTCCTGGGATAAAAAGTAACTCCGTCGCTGCGTGAAAGAAGGACATACCAATAAACATACTATTTATTTATAATATCAGGGATAAAGGGATAAGGGGATAAAGGGGTGAAGGGATAATAATAATAAATAGTGAAGGGATAGCTTTCAATGAGTTGAACTCTCAATCAGAGCCGTAGTAGCTGAGTAGCTGCTTATAATCGGTAAAGGTTTCCTACTGATTTTAATGAATTACGATGTTCCTATTGGCCTTTCTGTATCGGAAAGCACAAAGCAGGATAGCCTAACGGTCGGATAGCCTGGTAAGAGGCATTGGGAGTCATTTGTTATAGAAGCTAAAGGGGAAAATTTCCAGTGCTAAACATAGGTCATGTATAGCAGTGGAAATTGTTAAACATTTGAAGGAAAAAAGCCAAGTCAGACTGCTCAACAAATACAAAATGTAACCTTGCCGAGTTTGTTGCCGGTTCTTCTCAGTTGAAAGCCGACTTTCGAACCGGTGGTAACTTCAGTAGCTTCGACGTTCATAAGTGCCGGGCTCCTAGGGCCTAAACTGAATAAATGGCTTTAATTTTATAAATTATTTGATGACGATGATGATCGACTTTTTGAAATTGAGCGGAAACAAACCTTAGGTGTATCCGCAATCTCAAGGTTTATATTTTTATGTCAGAGAGAAGATCGATAATAATTAATTATCTAACTTACCTCTTTGACAATAGAGTTGCCTTCATCGTAAACATACGAGTCACATTCGATTTCTGTCGAACTGTCGAAGTAGTGCGGCAAACAATAGCCATCGTTGGTCATATTGGAAATATTGGTGTTGTTCGTGTTGGTGATATTGGTGAATGGGGCGTATCGTACACATTTGTACAAGGACCCATCTGTGTCATGTGGTATAGTGAAGTTGACCTTGGAAGGGTCTTCTTGGCATTCTGGTATTGAACATCTGAAAACAAAAGATTAAAATAATGATGAAGACTTCAACTGTTTTGTAAATCTCACTCAATCTCAGTTGGAAAGTCGAATTCTAGAGATTTCCGTGAAAGACCACTCATCCATTATTAAGTTAGTAACTCTGATCTGTTTACTCACGTATGGTTCCGAAATATGGGTGGTTAGTAAAGTGTTCCATGCTATATCCCGACCGCTTAACTGAGACCGTTCCTGAGGTAGCTGCGCGGTGTGGAAGGGGTGTGGTGACGCGACGCGGAAGCTCACTGATACGTCAGCTTCCGCCGCACTGCGCACCTACCTCAGGAACGGTCTCAGTTAAGCGGTCGGGCTATGTAATAGGAGTTAGTTTAAAAGACTAGGCTTGGAATACGGAGATTTTCTGGTAGGTAATGAGAATGCTGCATATCAAATATTGGCTTTTATGGGCAGGATATGGTGAGACGTAACGATGGCAGCCCTGATAAAATTATAGCCGAAAATAGAAGTGCAGTGTTGGACTAATAACCAGATGGGACCGATCAGAAAGTAATTACACTAGAGGGACGTGATTTATGCTCAACAGTACCTATTGTTCTCATTTACCTAGATGACGGAGATGAACTAAGAATCATCAGCAAAAGTTTGTAAAGCCAGTGAGACATAGTTTTGAGGTTACCATTTCACATCTTTGGCAACTTGAAAGATTTTGAAAAACTTATATACAAAGTTTTGCAGCTTTCCTTTAGCTTCATGTATTGAATCATATACACTACACGTGTCATCTAAACCGCAAATAAATAATTCTTATGGCTTTACTATAGATTTATAGTTACGGTTTTATTTAACTATCTATTGTGATTTAAATTAACTTTCGTTACTTGAATGTTAGTGGAACCGCAACGTAGAGTTTCTGTTCATACGGTTTTGGTACTTTGTTTGTTATACCCGCTTGGCTAGCTACCACTGTCACGTTGAAAATCCACCAACCACCTATGGGTGAATTCTGGCAGTTGTACGATCCGTGAATAAATACACCTTGCTAGACTTCTGATACAATTGTTTTTTTTTATGTATTTGCCAAATTAAAATCAAATCACATACTAAATCTGTTGTTACACGTGTAGTGTGTGTGTGGTGTTTGTATGACGCGGATGGAGGAAGTAATGTCATAATATTATACACTATGGTTACGTGTTTAATGTACATAGATTTACTTAACGATTTGTAGATAAATGTACTTATGATTTGTTTATATAAAAATCATTGTTTATATGTATCTTTGTTTATTTGTTAAGTATGCGTTTATATACCATTTATCTAATTGCGTTGAATCTTTCATGAGTTACGCGCACGACCGCGGAGGTGTCTGAAAAAAGAGAGATTGGAATCCACGCCGGGCGTAAGCTAGTAAATTTATTGAGGGCCGATTTTTCTATCGGCGGGTAAACGTGAAATGAGCTATTCCTCTAGTAAGTCCATATAAAAACAGTTCTACTTTCAAATTACTAGCCAGATACCGTTTATCAAGGCTCAATGCCTTGGAAGATGGCGAATGGCGGATCTAAGAGTCTTTTTATTCTAATTTTATAAAAACCCATATTATTTAATCGACTATAAAATGTCTTACGCCTGGAGATTCTTAGTGACAGATTTCAATTTGAGGAAAGTAGCCAGACAGGCGAGTACTCCAAAGTACCTTACCACCATGCTGTGGTTTCTTCACGGTGTTTTCTTTCACCGAATTATAGGATACCTTCGCACTAGCATTGAACGTCACTACCACTGAGCTATCACCGCCTTAAAATAACTTTGCGTACTTTTGAAATTGGTTTCTTATGCAAGTAAATTTCCTCACGATGTTTTTCTTCACCGTATAAATTTTAAGCGATCAGTGAGTTAATTAGTAGGTGTCTTCACTATCATGAGTCACCCGGTTTCGTTTAATAATTTGTGACGATATACGACTATTATCAAAATTAACTATTAAATTAGTAATTTTAATAAATAAAAGAGTTTGCTTATATTATCAAAAATTTGTTTCGCTTTTATAGTAACAACTTTATATCAGGTAACTGCTTAATGCTTGTTGCAAAGACGTTAAGTTCCACCGAAGTTTTACACAATAATTTATTTTTTATTGTGAGCAAAGTGCAAAAGTTTGTTACGTTAGATTGTGCGAAATTCAATAAATTCACTATTAAAGTTTTCTTTTACTATTTACTAAACTAGTCACGCTCCAGTGGCTTGAACTACGTGGATGTATTTAATGTGAACTCAATGGTAATGTTGAGCAGCTTTTTTATTTTAGAAGAACGACTTCAAGAAGACTTCCCACCTGACGGTAAATAGTTTCACAGTATCATGGGAAAAATATATTGTGAGGAAGTTTAGCATTGTATCTATAATGATAGCCAGTTCCTATGAAGGCTGTGAGTTAATCACCATCGGTTGGCTCAGTCAGTTGTTAGTATGTTGTCTAGTACCTATTACCTACCATTTTCGGTTACTTGGTTGCCCTCGTGAAAGAAAGAATTAATTGTAAAAATAATATTTCTATTAAATTGTAAATTTTGTAGGAACGTCTAAATTCGTTATCTTGTATATTATTTTTATCTACGATACGTGACGGCGCGTGTCATCACTTAATTTATGTAATATTGATTCAATAGATGATGGTATTGCGTCCGCGCAATGATTTACTTAAATAATTTCTACACGTAGGTACCTACATACAGTCGGTAACTAATGTTGTTTGCGACACTTCATCTGATGTGTACAAAACATTTGTAAATCTTATTTGATGTTCAATTATTACTATTACTAACTTGTTTTGCGTTATGAAAATGGTCAGTTATACAAAAAATTACATTTCGAATTGTCTAAATGAGATCAGCTTTTAGTGTTTGAGTTTCATGCAGTTTTTCAATATTTAGTCAAAACTTACTAGCGAATATTATCGTCAGGTTTCTCTATCTGTCTGTATATATAAAATGGTAAACTGACTCTGTTGACATATCAACGCACAGCACAAACCGCTGGACCTAGAGACTTGACATTTTGCATATAGATACAGTGTAGGCATCCACTAAGGAAGGATTTTTTGAAATTCATCCCTTAAGGGGGTCAAACAGTGGTACGCGGGTGAAACCGCGGGGCGGAAGGCTAGTATGAATATAAAATTACAAATTCGACAATGCATTAGGTTGGCTTTACCATAAAGTCGTTATAGCTCAGTTGTAATGTCATCGAATGCCGTGGGCTTACATTCTATACAGAGAAGATTGTAAACCTACTTCCTTTTGGTGAAGGAATACTTCGTGACGAAATCACGGTGGTATAACCTGGCTGGCTACCAACCTCAAGTTGAAAATCTGTCGCCAACTGTTATTCCGGCAACTGTAATTGAGAGCCAGTTTCCTTCTAAGGTTTCTGTGCTTATCACCTTCGGCCTAAATCATCCCGGCGAGATTCTGGCCAAATACATGCCTACCTATTCACAGTTAAAAAAAAAAATATAAAATATCTTGGTTCTGCCAACTCTGTGGCACGAGACTCCTTTAACAATTTCTTCAAGGCGTTCTAAGATAAGCCTAGGGTTTCTTTTTATCAACAAACAAAGTTAGAGTAAACTATACTACTTACATAACTAAACTAGCTTAGTTATTTGTATCCATTCTATTGCAACTATTAATGATAACATAGATCATGTTATCTAACGTTATATAACTGGAGAAGATAATAGGTGTAAGTTAGCGGTTGATTACGTAGCTACTTGAGGTACGAGCTCAATCGAAGTCAAAGTTAAAGTCCAGGTTGAAGTCAAATTCTACATCGAAGTCAAATAATTTATTTAGTTTAAGCCCTAAAAGGACATTAATAAAGGTCGAAGCTGGAGTTAGTAGTGTGGAAGCCAGCTTTTAAATAAATCAATCAATCAGTGAAGGTATGCAACGACGTGCGTCGCTAGAATTTGCACTGGTAACAATTTGTTAGATTTGCTTTTAGCTTCAGGTGTTTTGCATAGAAATAGTTTATTTTCTACGGTGGAAATATTTTTTTTATGTAAATTTAGCACATTTTCGAAAATAGGTACTCCATATCATACTTGTATATTCATGGGAAAATGTATTTCAAGAATAACTACAAAACTATTATTATTCGTTTACAATGCTACAGAACCTGAAAAAGTGATCTTATTTTATAGTAAGACTAGCTTACCGGCCGCGGTTTCACCCGCGAACCCCTATTTTATCCCCTTAGGGGTGGAATTTTCAAAAATCCTTTTTTAGCGGATGCCTACATCATAATTGCTATCATGCCAAATTTTAGACCGATTCGTCCAGTGGCTTGAGCTGTGCATTGATAGATCAGTCAGTCAGTCACCTCTTCCTTTTATAACAGAAGACTACTATGTACTACGAGTAACAAATATAAAGCTACTTTGATAATCATATGATTTTATCTTCTACCATAAATTATTATGTTCTACTATAATTTATTCTTGACTACCTTTAATGATAATTAATTTGCAATCAAATGTTAATAGTTTATCGTTATACCCTTAGAAAAGAGAAAGAAATTACTTGTAAAATATCTATCAATGTATAACGTACTATATAGACAATACCAACCGCTATAAAGGTATCGGATACTCAATGTGTTTGCTAATAAATGTAATAAGAAGCCGCTACTCGCGTGCGACACCGTTCGCTGTCATTACTATGACATTAAATCGAAATTATCATTTTTTTTTCTTTTGGATGAGTTGACATGGCCGAAGGTGGCAAACACAGAAAGCCTAGATGGGAACTGGCTCTGAGCTGCAGCTACCGGAACATAAAGGGAAGTGGAAAAACGTAGTGTGGGACTGGGATATGAGTCTTGATATACGACACTAATTCCACTGCTGGTAATGGTTTAGAAGTCAAACAAGTATATGTAAAAATACTTAATTTATTGTGACATATATCTTAAAGGGCCACGCTAAAAGCAGGATTTAATTGCTCTTGATTTCAACGCTAAGTCAGAGACAGAAGGCATATTGTTTGAGATTTTATCTATACAAATATTGAATGCATTTACTTATTTATTTTGACTTGGCAAGTAAGTACGAGACTAAGGACGCGTTTAATTGGCACCAACGCGCTGGGCCTAAAACGTTAGTTTATAGCTACTGTGCCATTAGTAATAAGAAAAATCTTAACAAATGAACTTTCTAATAAATATCTAAAAATTGTCCTAGAATGTATTCATCACACTCGGTCCAGATGGTCGATCCTAAAGAAAGTAGAGCTTCTATAGAAACCACATAACCGTTTTTTTACACTAGCTTCCAACCCGCGATTTCACCTGCAGTCTCGAGGAATCTTATGTTTTCCTGAGATAAAAATATCCAGGGTGTCAGCTACCTCCATATCAAATTTCATCAAAATTGGTGCAGCCGTTTGAGCGTGAAGAAGTAACGAACATACACTCACAAACTTTCGCCTTTATAAATGAAATGAAATAATTTATTCATTCAAGTAGGCCTTCACAGGCACTTGTGAATAGTCAGACTCTAACGCACGGTTCGGAAGGTTGCTTTTACTGAGAAAAGCCGGCAAGAAACTCAGCAATTACTCTTTTCAAAACAAACTTAGATTTATTACATAAAATGTATCCTGCAAGAGCAAGCGCTACCTACACCCATGCATTGTCGTCATTTAAATATTCATTAATTTTATAGTATGCCTTCTGTACTAAAATGGACTTAACACGTTCCTTAAATGTATGTAAAGGCAAATTTAAAAGTGCAGGAGGGATCTTATTATAGAAGCGTGTACTCAGTCCCAAAAACGAACATTGCACTTTTTGGAGTCTATAAGCAGAGGTCACAAGTTTATGCTTATTTCTAGTATTAATAGTGTGCATATCACTATTTTACATAAAGACTTATATTTTGTTGTACAAATAACATGGTTGCATAAATGTACTGCGATGCTACTGTGAGAATATTAATTTGTTTAAACTTATCTCTGAGGGAAGCTCGAGAACTCAAATTATAAATTGCTCGCACCGCTCTTTTTTGCAAAAAGAAAATAGCTTCTATATCAGTGGCCTTACCCCAAAGCAAAACGCCATAGGAAATAACACTATGAAAATAGCTAAAATAAACTAATCGAGCTGTATCTACATCTGTTAGCTGTCTAATTTTTCTAACTGCATATGCAGCCGAACTGAGCTTCCCCGCGAGACATGATATTTGGGTGCCCCATTGAAGTTTTGAGTCTAAAGTAATCCCTAAGAATACTGTTGACTCAACAAGATCGAGAGATTCGTTATTTAGCACTAAGTTACAGCCTTATCTTTTTACATTGGGCAGTGCAAATTAAATACATTTAGTTTTCTTTGCATTTAAAACTAGGTTATTAACATTAAACCAATTTAATACCTGGGCTAATGCAACGTTTACATCGTCATAATTGGATTTCCGCCTATCAAGATTAAAAAGCAGTGAGGTATCGTCCGCAAACAGTACAATTCCAAAGGTGTTTTTAAGATAAAAGGGATCATTTATATAAATTAAAAATAGAAAAGGACCTAAAATAGAGCCCTGTGGCACACCCATATGCACAGGAGAACCAGATGATTTAACTCTATTGACATCAACACTTTGAGTCCTCTCCCCAAGATACGACTTCATCAGATCAAGTGCTGCGCCCTTAACTCCATAATAATTAAGTTTACGTATGAGTGTTCGGTGATCAACATAATCGAAAGCTTTAGATAAATCACAGAATACACCAAATAACATCCTGTGACTTTTCCCAAGCGTTAAAAATATTTCTTAAAAGTGCTACCCCAGCATCAATCGTTGAACGAACTTTTGTAAACCCATACTAATTGCGTTAAAATTATCTTTTCAAATACTTTGCTCAGGGCTGGCAAAATGGAAACTGGCCTATAATTAGTAGGATCACTAGGATCTCCCGCTTTGAACAATGGTATAACTTTGCTATGTTTCATTAAATTCGGAAATTGACCAAAATCTACGCATTTGTTAAAAATAAAAGCTAAATGGGGAGCAATGTTATCAATTATACCCTGCAAAACAGTTACGGATATATCCCATAAGTCACCTGTGCGTTTAACTTTAAGATTTTTAAATGTCTTGACGACGTCATAAGGTGTGATATGCCTAAACTTGAATAATTCACATCACTCTGATACATTGGCTTTCAATAATAATTCAGCATCTATCGGTGAAGAACTCAAAGAGCTGGTCGTATCTACCGGTATATTAGTAAAAAATAAATTAAAGGCATGTGCAATTTGACTATCTTCCCAAATCATGTTATTATTAATATTTAGGTCAATACGCTTAATACTGTTTTGAGATTTTCCCCTTTCAGAGTTGATAATATTCCAAGTAGTTTTAACTTTATTGTTTGATTGACTAATTTTATTTCTTAAGTATATGGACTTAGCAGAAGCACAAGCTTTCTTAAAAATTTTGATATATTTTTTAACATACTCAACAAAACTAATATTTTGATTATATTTCTTCATGCCATACAGCTCATACAACTTAGCTCTGATTCTACACGATTCTACGTAAATACCTACTGTTGCCCAGTCATTAAACTTAATGTTATTATTTAATTTAAAGGACTTGGGTTTAAAAACCTTATCAAATTCTTTTTTTATAGAATAAAAGAGATCACCGTAAAGACTATCTGGTTCATCCTGTAACATTTTAACAGAAACAATATTTTGATTAACATTATCTTTGAATCGGGCTATATGATTTAATGTTATAGGCCTACAAGCTATTTTATGTGGTATAGCCTTTGTTTCATTTAAAAGAACTACCTTCTGACCACAATGATCCGAAGTCAACTCGGTAATAATAGATTTTTCAAGTACATCGCAGCTACAGAATACATTGTCAAGACAAGTGGCAGAAGTTTCTATGATTCTAGTGGGCTCACAGAATAAATTGTTAAGATTAATTGATTTAAACAGATTAATTAATCTTAGTGATGTAGATGAATTTACTAATAAATTAACATTTAAGTCACCACATACAATTGTACTCTTATTACAGGTTTGAGCTTTCTTAAGAGCATCTTCTATAACTAATTAAAACAAATTATAGTCACCTAAGGGGGGACGGTACACGCAAACTATAACATAGCGCTCAAGCTCTACGCAGGACAACTCAACAGAGCGTTCGATAGATAAGTCTACAATGTCCTTGCGGTCCTTACATTTAATGTTACTTGAAACTAAAATTATACTACCACCGTGTATGGCTGACTTTCTTACGAACGCACTTAACAATTTATATTCAGAAGTATTAAGCAATAATTCATGATTCTTCAACCAATGTTCGGTTACACAAAATACATTAACATTGTAATATTCGAGAAACAATTCAATTTCCAATTCTTTGCTAGCTAGGCCCTGAATATTCTGATGAACAATATTTAAACGATTGAGCTCAGCCTTTGTCGGTAAATCTAAAAACCCTCCCTAGACACCTCGTTATCGCCAATAACACCAGTGTCAACAGCCCCAACTAAGCTACTTATAGCTTGGTCATAGATGTGTATATTGCCGGCTAACAATGTAGCAATATGTCTTTTATACTTTAATGGCAGATACACGGTATCTTTAGTCAACTCCGCCAACGCATAAGCTTGGCCATCCAAAAAGGGAACGCTGCCAGCCTGTTGGGAACCTTGCCTATCGACAGCAGCGAGGGCTTTGAGGATGTTTTCTATATATCATAGTTTGTATTTTATACATTGATTGTAAATATGTAAATAAATTTAAGAATCTTACAAATTATTAATATCAAAATAATACATGGCGTCACTATGACGATGAATTAAATTGTACAGTGTCATATTAATGTCATATATATGCCTATTCTGTTCCTGAGATAACAGATTAGAATATGGGAAGGCACATAACACAAATTTACATTTATAATGGCTGTGTAAGTCAAGCAACTTGTTAAAACTAATGAGGATATCTTTTTTCCGTACGGATAAACTATCTCCACAAAGTATAGTTACTGTGGATTTAATCCAATTTAATTGTTCTGTACGAACGTTATCTATTAAATGACTATAAGGAGCACCGGGAAAACATTTATTTATAACCCGTTCATTCAATTCGTTATTAAGTATAGGCCCAAAGTTTTTACCAATTTTGTCACAAATGACAATCGTTTGTTTTATTGTGTCCTGTGGTTGTATAGTTTGTGGTGAAGAACGACTAATATTTAACTCTGTCTGTGAAGGAGAACTAGGCATTGCGCTCAAACAGTTACAATGGTTATTTACTAAAGATTCAAGACGTTCACTATTATATTCAGTTAATTTTATAAAACTAATCATTATTTTCTCCTTACATAATTTAAACGATGTTTCAATAAACAAGGTTATCTAATGAACACGGTTATGGATACTATGAATAATATGTTTTGGTTTATTATAATCTTTGTTTGACATAATTCACTTCTAGGTAGGGTTGCCATGCGTCCGGAATTTTCCGGACATGTCCGGAAATATAGGTATATGTCCGGAATGCGGAGGGAATCCTAAATCGTCCGGAACTTCTACAATTAAGTAAAGAGTGAATTTCTGATGTTTAATGCTCCCAGAAATGTGTTCGTTCACAGTCTCAAGGTCCGCGCTCGCACTTGAAAATTCAAAAATTTGCATCGTTTTTTCATATGCACGATGCATAACGATATTAATATTTTATTTACAAGAAAGTCCGGGATTTTCATTAAATGTCAGGAATTAACTCCGGAATTTCGATCTTTTGATCTGGGAACCCTACTAGGTATAACATATGGTTGTAAGGTTTCTCATATAAATGATACAAGAAGACGTGGTTAAATTTCCTTATTTCTTTCTCCCAAAAAGACTGTCAAGACGATATACCTACTTGATGTTGGGTGTCTACCGTCGACTATATATATTAGCAATAGGAGATTGAATGTGCCGGCATTTATAAGAATATGATATCAAGAATATGGTGCAGTTTATTATAGCTGCCAGACTTTGCAGTGAAATCTAATTATGTGGCGATCACAATAGGTTGCAGTAATGCAAGCTCTGGAAAGACTTGAAATAATATTATTGTTATATAATAAATCTATTAATAGTAATACTTATTCTATATCCCATATTCGCTTATATCCCTACCGCGTATTATAAATGCTGAAGTGTGTTATATTGGTCTGTCATTTACGCAGTAACAGAACAACTGATCGACATGAGTTTTTCCACAAGGATAGTTTATGGACCAGAGACTGAAATTGGCTACTTTTTATTCCAGGAATGCGTGTAAAACCATAGGACGAAAGCTAGTAATATTATAAAAAATACGAATTGCCGTTTGTCAGTCTGTTAGTGTGCTTAGGACTCGAAAATCATAGCTTTGATTTTAATGCAATTTTCACTATTACCATGAAAATCCTTTAAATAAGATTTTAAGATAGGTATAGTTAATTGAACTGTGATTGAAGAAAGCTGCGCAATTACCGTTTTAGTGTAACAAGTCAGATACAAAAATAACCATGCAGGTGAAGCCGGGCTAGTTTTATATATAAATCAACTCAGAATTTGTGTGGTAGCCTATATGCTCATATCCTTATTGTTAGTATGGCTTTTAAAGAACTAAGTAAGTCACAAATCGAAGTTTGTTTAAGATTGCGGCCCTTTGTGCGTAGCCTATGTTCAAAGAACAATAATTCTTAAAGTAATAGGCATAAAGTCGTAAATTTGATGATGTGTTGTAGCTAAATAAAATTAACAGGCAAACAAATAAGTATGTATTAAGTATCACTGACCTACCTAATCGTGATATGTATTCATGTAGTCTTACTTTACTGCTACACATATTTACATTTGAAAATATTCAAACAATTTTATTTATCTAGATTTAGTTTACTTATAACATAGGACTTATTTATAGAGATACTTTATTTCAATGGATTAATTATTTTATATTTAGATTGTAAAGAAAGTCCATAAATAAATTTTCTTATCTAATATACGCCAATTATATTGGTATCGGTTTCATTTACAATTGTTAATTCACCCTAACAAAATTAATCACGATAAAGTAAACAAACTCACCTGTATTTCAGATCCATGACTTCGAAATTGTACACTGAAGAATACATTCCCGCCATAAAAACGGGAAATAATATTAACAAAAGACTATAGGTGTTAAAACGTCCAAAAGTCCCCAATGTTCTTAAAATATCGTCCACTGACACTTCATTGTTTTGTTTCTTTTCCGGATCCATTTCTAAATTAATTCTTTACACTTTTAATTTATTGTTTTTTTTATTGTATTTTTAATTGGTATTATTGTATATTGATTGCAATTATTGTGTTGCTATATTTAATTGTTATAATTGTAATTTTTATTTACAGGCGCGACGCGGCCGCTACTTCGGTCACCGGACCGATAGTGCGCACTAGTCGACCGATTTATAGCTTTTATTGTTTGATGTGAAAATCATTGGTTCAAGATATTTAAACTTGACTCTATCGACGATATTATTTATCTGAAATATGTAGGTAATATTTATTTACAAATGGAAATGTGTTAAATGTTTTTTGTATCGTAGATAATCTGATAGTTTCTGAAAAAAAATATCTTCTACCTGAATGTCAGAAACTTCCATCTCAATCTCAATCATCACCTACATAAAGAAGTCAGATAATGATGCTTTTGTCGATGACAACAGGAGCGGTCACGAAGAATCACACATTTAATTGACCTTTTATATATTGCTAGGTTCTGACCCACGGTATGATTTATCTATTCCAGGGTATGATCTATCTACGTGCTAAATTTTATCCAAATCCTTTCAGCCGTTTATTTGTTATTGAGTCACAAACATTTAAACATAAAAACTTTCACATTTCTAATATTGGATTAGTAGGAATAGTATGATAGTTGCTTCTTTTTTTGCTTTTGACTAAACTAAATCCAAATGATTTGCAATCCAAACTGCCCAAATTGGGATTCAAGTAATGTTTCAACAATTCTGGGGGAAAAAATATACCTAAACGGCTGAATGAAATAAAAGACATGAATTAGATACACCAAAAAATGTGTTCGACTAACAATACAATACAATACGTAGTGACTGTTTACTTATCTGTGACAATTCCTACAATGAAACCAATTGAAAAATTTAAATAAAACTTATTAGTTTTGCAAATTAAGGAAATTACAATTTAAGTATAACGATTTATTTGGCATACAATTATTTAGATAGTATTTTAAATGATTATTTTATTTATATTCTACCGATTTTAATTGTCAAGCAACGACACTGATAGTTAAAGCAATGACGCGTTGTTGCAGTATCCAAGAGGCAGCCGGATGGCTGCGGCGGGGTATTTGAGCTCCCGAAGTGTTGTGGATGGTGAAAACGCCCTGTGCAACCCGAACTGAGGCAAATTGGCCTGCGGCAGAAATAGGGGGGATGTGAATTTTTATTTATTTATTTACAAACTCCTTAAACTATCATTACAGGTGGGTACCTAATGCGATAGAAGGGCCTTAAAGTTATCTAGTGATCACAATTTTAATAAACAAGTAACAAAAACTGCGTAACCTACATACATCTCACAAAATATACAATATGCATTATACAACACACAACAATATGTAATATAACATACAAACTACACTAACTAATCTATATTATAACATAGAAAGTATAATAGAAATTTTGCGAATTCACTCAAATGACATGTGAATATATCCGTATTGGTATGAAGTTCATTAATAGTACGAATTGCGTGGGTCAGTGGTGTTTTGGCAAGAATGCTGGTCTTGGCAGTCGGCACGGCCAGCAGCGGCGGGCGCCGCCGCTTCCACACGTAGCGGTCCGGCACACATAAACTCAGGCGCTGCAGCACTCCTGGGTTATGATCGAGGGCAATCTAACTAAATACGTGAAAAGTTTAAATTCCCGTCTTTACTCTCAATTGCTATGTCGTGAGGCAGCCGATTGAAACTGCAGTTGCCTGAAAGTATGTACGCTATTTATCTAATGAAATTTTAATGCCATTCCTCCTGGTGCGACCAGCGCCCTGGTATGCGAGAAAAAAAAGTTGTCAGGCAGCCGCTTGAAAATTGGCGCGCTTGTTCTTGATCACATACAGACAATAGAAAAAAATTGCCATTCGCCTCGGCCGGTCGGTTATCGATCCGTCAGAGTTGGAAGCCCTGCCCTGCGTTTTCACCTGCGTTTCCGAGGATCTTATGTTTTTCAGGATCAAAAGTACCTTATATGTTACTCCAGGGTATGATCTATTTATGAGCCAAGTTTCATCCACATCCATTCAGCTGTTTATGCGTGATTGAGTGATTGAGTCACAAACATCCACACGGTACATATTTTTCTAGTGTTTTATATTGGATAATTCGAAAAGTAATCTACAGGTACTGAAACAACCTTGCTACGAAGTGTTTAATTTGGATATGGATTAATACCAAGGTAGGAATAACGTGGCTTAGTTTTTACCGGCGTTTCTATTAACTTTAAAACATAAAATAGTAGTTATAGTGACAACTATAATAGTTGGACGTATGGTATCGAAAATATTTTTGTATATATTGATGTAAACTGGAACATTATTTTATTCTATCGTCGATAGTTTACGCAGCGCATGCGATGTTGGGAATGTTATAGATCATTTTTTTCACATAAACTGAGAAGACTTAGCAAGGCATTTTTTTTTGTGGATTTTTGTTTCTTGTTAGGGTTCCGTAGCCAAATGGCAAAAAACGGAACCCTTATAGATTCGTCATGTCTGTCTGTATGTCTGTCTGTCCGTCCGTATGTCACAGCCACTTTTTTCCGAAACTATAAAAGCTATACTGTTGAAACTTGGTAAGTAGATGTATTCTGTAAACCGCATTAAGATTTTCACACAAAAATAGAAAAAAAACAATAAATTTAGGGGGTTTCCCATACTTAGAACTGAAACTCAATTTTTTTTTTATCCAACCCATAAGTGTGTGGTGTTTATGAATAGGTCTTTAAAAATGATATTGAGGTTTCTAACATCATTTTTTTCTAAACTGAATAGTTTGCGCGAGAGACACATACAAAGTGGTAAAATGTTGGTCCCCCCCCCTGTAACTTCAAAAATAAGAGAATGATAAAACAAAAAAAATATATGATGTACATTACCATGCAAACTTCCACCGAAAATTGGTTCGAACGAGATCTATTTAGCAGTTTTTTTTTAATACGTCATAAATCGTCAGCCGCAATTTACCTTTCATTCAATCAACTCAAATATAAAAAAAAAAATTGGCAAAAAGCAAGGTCTTACAGCACAAATAAAGGAAAAATTCTAAAAAGTTGAAAATTAAAGGGTGTCCCCATACATACATAGTTACGCCAATTAATAAAGACCTCCGAGTTGTATCGGCGCTCATACAATTTAGAGGTCTAGCTTAATTGGCACCAACCTCAAATAAGGTAAATAAATTAAATTGTCCATTTCCCTTGATGGACGAACAATGGACGAAGTTTGTACGGAACCCTCGGTGCGCGAGTCGGACTCGCACTTGGCTGGTTTTTTTTATTTTGTGGTGGTCAATATTAATTTCTATATTTTTTTATGGACTAACAATATTTTCATACATGTACAGCGACGGTAACGTTAATATGTACCTACTTATCTCTTTTGGATTTTTTTTTCCTACTTCGCTCAAAGAAGGTTAAGCACCTGTAAAAAAAAGTTTGAATTTATTTACGGATTTTCAGAGTAGGTCATCACCATGACGAACCTAACATAGGTTTCCAAAATATGCTTTCTCGAAATATCCACCTAGTATAAAGTCAAAGTCAAAGCCATTTATTCAGTTTGGGCCCTAGAAGGGCACTTATGAAGGTCGAATTTACTGAAGTTACCACCGGTTCGGAAGTCAGCCTTCAATAAGAAGAACTGGCAAGAAACTCAGCAAGGTTACATTTTTTTTTTTTATTATCTGACTATTGGCTATATTTTTTCAAAAACAGCAAAATGTACAATACAATATGCAATTAATACAAAACGAAAAATACCAATATAAAGTAAATAATAAAATGTAACGCAAACAAGTTCTTATTAAATAATAGCGAATACGCTAATGGCTAAAACTAAAAAAATATATAATAAAGAAATATTATGCAAGATGCAACTGTGCAGAGTGTAACTATTTCCAAACATCCCTATCTTCAACATAATGAGCTACCTTGTAATAAGCCTTTTCCTTCAAAACTTTCTTTATGTAAAATTTAAATTTAAAATCGGTCATCTTGTTTACCGAGTTTTATTATAAAAACGAACGCAATTAGCAAGGAATGACTTGCTAACTTTGGCTAGCCTAAAATATGGAACAACTAATTTCTCTCTTTGCCTTGTATTTATATTATGGACATCTACTTTTGTTTTAAACATTCCTATATTTCTACGTATGAACATTATATTTTCATAAATGTAAAGTGAAGGCAAAGTCATTATATTTATTTCTTTAAATAAATGCTTTAATGAGTCCCGAGGACCCATACTATAAATTGCACGAATTGCTCTTTTTTGTAGTATAAAAATAGTTTCAATATCGGCTGCTGCTCCCCATAATAAAATACCGTATGATAAAAGACTGTGAAAGTAAGCAAAATAAAATAGTTTAGCCGTCTCGACATTCGTCAATTGTTTAATTTTTCTTACAGCAAATGCAGCAGAACTTAATTTACCTGCCAAAGAATCTACATGAGGACCCCATTGTAATTTATTATCTAATGTTAAACCTAAGAATACAGTATTAATAACCATATCCAAATTACTGCTATCTATTATTACTTGACTATCTACTTGTGCTATATTGGGTAGAGAGAATCTTAAACATTGTTAAACACAAAAGGATTGGGTTTTCCAAAATAATATATTTTCGATCCATTTTCCTTTACCTTTTCCGTGTATGGTAGAAACATGCATAGACTGAGTAGAATGCATCTCGCGTTATCAGTTTCCTATACCTACGTGATGAAACTTCAAACAATCACATGTTACAGATACGTTCATACGTTGGATTTTTTTATTTATCATCCGATATCTGTTGGTCATATACTTTATCGTTATCATTAGCTTGATAATAAGTAAGTTATGTTCCACTACTGACCATAAGCTTCACATCTAACCGCCCGGCAACGAATAAATATCTAGCTCCATCGGAATATCTGTTGCAGGGCGGTCAAATGAGGTTCAACTTTTATAGCTAATAAGTACTATCACAAAATTTAAATTGCGATTGGCGATGAGGTTCGAATCCTTTAATGAGCTTGATCATTCGGTGAAGGATGACATCGTGAAGAAACCATAGCACGGTGGTAGGGTAGTTTGTAGTTCCCACCTGATTGGTCACTCCCCACTGTTTTCCGGCAGCAGCACTTGAGAGCCAGTTCCTTCTAGGCATTGTGTGCTTACCACCTTTGGCCACAAAATCACTTACGAGATTGTGGTCAAACGCAAGCCTATACAAAGTTAAAAAAGTTTTTTTTTATTTCTCAGATCTAAACACAAACTAAGCGAAGCTTGTCCTATGGAAACCAGATAACTGATATACTACATTACTATTTTTTTTTTAAATATATACTTACACGGATTCAAGATAAACATGTTCGCACATAAATGTCTGTCAGTGAATCGAACCCATCACCTGTGGGACAGATGGGGTATCTTTCCAACAACGGCGGATATACATTGTACCCTATCCACCGTTTATTAGTTTCCTCACGATGTTTTCCTTTATTTGAAGCTCCAAGCTCCAATATGAGTTCTATTACGCAAACTATTTAGTTTTCTTTAGCATTAAGTTAGCCACAATAATTTTATTCGCAACACATTAATGAAGCCATAACCGCAATGTTTTATTATCTTGTAAATAATAAGCAATGCAATTTTCATAATGTTTTCAATTGAACTTTGGTCATAGTCTAAGTTAATGGAGTTATTAATTATATACCATGTAAGTGTGGGTGATGTAGGAAGAGTAAAAGAATTCAATGAGATCATTTTTGATTTT
Organism: Tetheella fluctuosa; assembly: GCA_951216915.1. Classification (NCBI taxonomy): domain Eukaryota; kingdom Metazoa; phylum Arthropoda; class Insecta; order Lepidoptera; family Drepanidae; genus Tetheella; species Tetheella fluctuosa. The sequence goes on along the minus strand of OX578229.1, from coordinate 9,320,018 downwards.
TTGTCTGTCTGTTTGGACACGCTAATCTCCAAAACCATTGAAAGGATTTTCATGGGGTTTTCACAGGTTAGTAAGACTTAGCTTGGCGCTTCAAATTGATTGTTTGTTTCAAGGAAATTTGCTAGAAAAGATGGAGAATGATGTAAAAGGCATATTCGGCTATGGTAAGGTACTATAAAGATAAATGCGACGCTGATCTCTATGTAATATGATTAGACGGTTGTCGTCGAGCTGATGCTTTTATTAAAACTTCTTAGTATCACAGCAATTAGTTAATATTTTAAGGGACAGGTAAACAACAAGGGCTTCAAAATAATGTCTTTTTATTTAACTCTTGACACAATTTTCATTCCGGACCACACTCGACATGTACTGCAAGAGATTTCCGTGTTTTATTCTGTTGACGTGAACCTAGTATCCGATATTGCACTTCCTGAGAATATTAGTGATGTCCTTAGTACATATAAGTTTATCGATGATCGATATTCGAATAGCAAACTACATTCCAAAACTAATGTAATAAGAAAATAAATCTAATGAGACGGTGACATTACACGTAAGTACAATTTGTAAATCCTAATCCTTCCTAATCCTAACCTAACTATCCTAATCCTAATATTATAAATACGAATGTGAGTTTGTTTGTTACCTTTTCACGCTTAAACCACTGAACCGGTCGCGATGAAATTTGGTACCCAGATAGGCTATGGTATAGAGAAGGACATAGGTTACTTTTTATCCCGGAAAAAAATAAGATCCTTCGGCAAACGCGGGTGAAACCGCGGGGAGAAAGCTAGTAATTAAATAAAAGTATCATCAAAGGATTGATTTATTTAGTTAATTGAGAAGTATTTGATATGCATGTCATATGCATGATTTAATTTGTAATGTAAATCAGAAGAATTGAAAGTTACAAAGCGGGTATTGCATTTTAAATAAAGTGACAGTTTCTATTTTACCTAACAATGATAATTATGATCTCATACTAACACTGTATTTATCATAAATTAGTTTAGGTTATTATAATTATATTTTGTCTAGACTTTTGTTTTCTTTTTGCAGTCAAGAAAACTAGATTTCTTGAAAAGTCAAGAAATCTACTATTATTCTCCATACATAGAATGATTATAGAGCATTCTATCACGAAGCATTTTGATCGAAATGCACTGGTTGATGTATGAGTAGGTATAGATCCATGAAATTGTTTAATTTTATCTTCCATACTAATTAGTTGGTTCATTTATGGCGTATGTTATATTTTGTAATATAGTTTTTGTAACAAAGAAAAAGAATGTTTGTTTGCAATTTTTTATGAACTCAATTTTAGTTATTACAATGAATGAATGAATGAATGAAATATTCTTTATTGTAATATCCAAATACATAGAGGACTATAGTAACAAATCAATGCATACAGGAAAAGTAAATACATATAAAATTAAGAAAGAGAATACAATTTAGGCGGCCTTATTGATTAAGCAATCTCTTCCAGGCAACCTTTACACAATATACAATATACAGTTAAATGTTACTAAAAAGCATTTAAAAAAATACCTTGCATCCTTATAGTCGTCTTAGTCATTCTAGTCATAATTATTATAAAAAATAAAATTATTATTATAAACCTCGATAATCGATGAAAATTTAGCTGTCACATCCCTAATTTAAGAGAAAAGCTCTTTGTGGGATTGAAACTTTTTGACTCTGAGGGATTGTTATCTGCAAAGTAGCTTCAAATGTATGCGCTTCCCTCCCACCTCTTAGAGGTAAAGAGGTAATGCACGAACAAAATGCTTCTATATAATATTGTCACAGGTATTATTATGCTTCGTTTCTGTCAGCTATCCTAGAAACTAAACTTTTGGGGACTTTTTATTTACATAGCTAATTAATTTTGAGCAACTTGTGGAGGCAAAAAATATTTAAACAACGTAAATAAAAGAGGATGTCCTAGTCTCCGTAATACGGCTGAAACCGCAGGGTGGAAACTAGTACAGAATTATACCTATATAGATATAACGGGAACCTATTAGATGCATGCTATTGCCTCTTTCAAAAACTTAGTTCATTTCCATAAAAGCACCAACTTCCCAGCAAAACACGAAGGTAATATCACTAAAATAAATGAAAACAAAATGGCGGCCGGGACCGAGGCGGCAAAGGCGCTCACAACTCAAACACAGAGTTTTGGTGGTTGTAAAGTAGCAAAAAACGAGCAAACAAACTAAATTTGTTGCTCATTTGAGAGCAGTTAGTAAGAGTATAAGTACATTTTGAAATTAGATACGTGTGTATACAACACGACGTCGCACTTAGTTTGTTACAGATTTATACGACAGTTGGGGTTTGAGTTCGTCTTAACAATGAGGGTTGAATAATTTTCATTTTCCTCACACGATGCGTAAAATAATGAAAAAGTCAGAGATACAGACTTCGAGCCTGTTAAGATTTTCATAGCACAGCTGGTGTAAAATATTCCCCGCTATGCCTCTAGTGGAAAGTCACCCTAATGTAATTTGTCGTGGGTAGTGAAAAATACGAATTAACCTATTCGTATTCCACCGAGAATTTATCTGAATTTACATGATTTTTGATCTTTTTGTCAGTTTGTAAGTTATCGCATTGTATCGCGGTAGCCATTTCGATATTTCCCATTTGAATACCTACTCATGGAGCAAATTTTTTCAATACATAATTTTAGTAAATCTAGCTACAATCACTAACGTTAATTCATTAAGTCGACGATAGATATATATAAGATTATTTTTAAGGTGATGATAGCTCAGTGGTAGTGACGTCGGATGCCGCGGCGAAGGTCGTGGGTTCGAATCCTACAATGAGCTTGAGCTTTCGGTGAAGGAAAACATCGTGAGGAAACCATAGCACGGTGGTAGGGTAGTTTGTAGTACCCGTCTGGCTGGCTACCACCCTCAAGTTGAAAATCTGTCACCAACCTATTGGTCTGTTCCGGCAGCTGGACTTGAGAGCCAGTTCCTTCTAGGCTTTGTGTGCTTACCACCTTCGGCCACATCATCACTTAACATAGTGAGATTGTGGTCAAACACAAGCCTATACAAAGTAAAAAAGACAATTTGTATGTATAATAAATCAAGAAACATTATTACGTAAATTGTAATTAAATAAAATTAAACCGTGATATCTCACACAAGGGTACAATCTCCAATCACAGGCCTGGCAATCTTCACATATACCTCTGTCGATACTTACACATGAATTTACCACTGGATTGAAGTGAAGCCCGTGTGGTGGATTAAGTCCTTTATCCCCTTGTTGTAAGGGAAACCCTTCGACACTCAATACAAGGAAACAGATTTAATTACCCACTACTACTACACGATTATTAGAGATAATATACCTAAACCAGACAAAAATCACAAAAACGAAACGTTGTATGAAAATTGAAATCGAATAAAAAAAAACCGACTTCAAAAACTGAAAAGCATAAAATAAATATTTTCTTTCTACATCATTTTGAAGTCGGTGCCAAGTAAAACACAAAAATTACTTGGTCTTCAGGTTACTTTCTTGATTTGTTTTGTTTCAGCGAGTTTTCTTCATAGTTAAGTAGTATCTATAAACACATTCTAAATTTAGTTAAGTTGTCATAATATTGTTGTCTTTAGGTTAATTTATTTTTGTTAATATTTCGAGTTAGTGTGAATGATTGGTTTTAATATTTTTTCGTTGTAATATTTTGTTGTTTTTGTTTTGTGTTTTATGTTATTCTTAGTAATTTTAATGTTTTACTTGGCACCGACTTCAAAATGATGTAGAAAGAAAATATTTATTTTATGCTTTTCAGTTTTTGAAGTCGGTTTTTTTTTATTTATAAATTATTTTTATTTAACACTTTTGAGTTACGAATATGGATAGATCTAGTAAGGCAGCTTTTCGAATGTGGAAACGACGGCTAGATGAAACGGAATAAAACAGAACCGTACAGAAACAGAAATATTGAAAAAATATGAATCAAGTCCGTAAGAGCTGGGCCGTCACGGTGCACAAGTTACAGGGCACTACACTTGATGAAGCAGTTATAGATCTTGGAAATAACAAAAAAACCTAAGGCCTAACCCTAAAAGTGTATGTATTTAGCTATCAGTCAGACTCTTTCGTCAAAGAGCATTGCCAGAAATGATTATAATGTTCGCCTTTAAATTTTGCCATGAGATAATATCCATTGGTACTGAATTTACACGTTCGAGCTGTTTGTTATTAAGGAGTTCCGTTGTATGCATTCCTAGTCCAAGTCCTGTCCAGTCCAACACGTCCTTGATCATAGTTAGGTACCTCCTATAAACCTAACTATACCTCAATCACTACACAATTCCTATCTGGTATATCTTCGGAGTCCACTGTCCAATACCAATGAAATTTAAATGGAACCATTTTGACGCTATACTAAATCCAATGCAAAAGAATTTATTAAAATCGATTCGTAAACAAAGAAGTTATACCCAGAAATAGGTAGGATCATTGAGAAGATCCGGTGGCCGTCTATGGTCTTCTTCATCAGTTATACATCACCAATTGATACTTTCTGAATGCAAATGCTTGATTTGTTACCGAAAATACCAAAATCGCTATATATTTGCCTATAATATTTGAGGAGTTCCCTCAATTCCTCAGTATTCCATCGTCAGAACCGAATTTTGATAAAAAATGGGACCAAATTAAAGGTATACCCTTTCAAATAAAAAAAATAATTTTTCAAATCGGTTCATAAATGACGGAGTAATGAGTTAACATCCATTAAAAAAAATACAAACGAACTCCTCCTTATTTTTAAAGTCAGTTAAAAAAGGAACACGTTGTATAATTCATTATTTTGTTTAATTACTTTTATAGTAACTGAACATACCACATTATAAACCCTATTTCAGGAATTTGAGTCCCTTACTTATTTAAGCTGTCATTGAAAAATTTCCTGTCAAAACTGTGTATTTAATTCTGTCAGCAAATGCTGATTTAATTCCAAACATGTGCTTAACTATAGGTATATAAGTAAATCTTGTATATACACTTGTATATTAACACGGTAGTAATGTAGCCGGCATGCCACACGATCACATGTTGTGCAGTGGACAGTAATTGAACATTCTCTACGCACTGACCGGGGTTCGTTCGTGGGCTGATTGCGAGCGATTAGCGATAGCACAGCATAATACTTTTATTTGTCTTGCTTTTTTTCATTTTTGGTTGTAAGCATATACCTGCTTATAATATTGACTTCACCCGTGTTCCTGAGGATCTAATGTTTTCCCGGGATAAAAAGTTTCCTATATATTAATCCAAAATATATTCTATGTGTGTGCTTTCATCCAAATCCGTTTTTATAATTATCCCCAGAAACTTTCACGTTTATAATATATGTAAGATTTTAAAAATTGTTAAATTTAAAGGAAAAACAAAGTTACAATTTTGCGTTGAGTGTCTTGCCGGTTCTTCTCAGTTGAAGGCTGACTTCTGAACAGGTGGTAACTTCATTAGCTTCATTCATAAGTGCCCCCCTAGGGCCTAAACTAAAAAAATAGATTTGACTTTGACCTTTTTGGTATTAAATCACAATCTATGTGATGTACTATAAAGTTTCTGATTTTGTGGAAGACAAGAATGCATTTGAATGAAATGTTCCCTACACAAACTATTTCATTATAATTTTATAAACATTGTTATTTGTAATTAAATAGTTACATAAATCAAATAAAAAAGAACAAAGATCTATAAAAATATGCCGTTTATCTATAAATATATGAGTTTCTTGCCGGAGTCTTCTCAGTCCAAGTGTATTCCGAACCGGCTCATATTATTGTTTTAGTGTATCGAAGCGAAAGAATATAATAGCCGAATTGTAAAAAAGAATGCATTTTTTTTTCATTTTCACATATAAATAGAGCGACACAATTTCCTTTAATAAGTAGTTAATAATTCAGTATGATCAGTCCTCGGAAGTTGGAGAACAAAATTATTATCTTATACTACCTAATATTATTTTACTGGCAAGTTAATTTGATGCAATATACATATTTTGATAGTAGGAGCTAGATGTCGTTCGTGCCTACAGATTTGCTCGATTTTTCACAATCTCTTCTTTCAAATACTGTCGCTCGATATGCTGTCTTTCAGCGTTCAATAAGCCCCTTTATTCATACCCATTCGGTTGCCATTCCGATCGAATAGGACGATTTTATTTCGTTAAATTTAGGCTGATGTTGTGCTAGTCGTAGAATTAATTTGCCGCAATAGTTTACCGATCGACTGCCTCATTCCAAACAGAAGTCTGAATTTAGAACATACTCAATCGGTTTTTCATTTCTACCGAATCGGGACCGCAACCGAGCAGGTCAGAATAAAGGTGAAGATCTGCTAACTGTCTAGATTAACCCAATTTAATTGATCGTTTCATTGTATCCTGTTAACAATCGATGAAATTAATTCAAACCTATTGGTCATTTTGTTAATCGATCGTTTGACAAAAACACAATGTCGATCTTATATTACCTACATTACACAGTTACTCGATTTTATTTGATTCGACTTGTCGAGCGTCAAAAATCGAGCAAATCTGTAGACACCATTATGATAATAGACGCCTATGTAAGATTATTGTTACATTGTATAATTGTTATCTATTGTGACTTTTATTTCGACCTTCAATAAACAAAAGATAAATAGTTTGGAAAAATGTAACTTCACGCCCTTCAAAACTCTCGAAACTATAGATTATTGTTATACTGTATAATTTAAAATTTTAATTTTTTTATTGTTATTTATTATTATTTTTACGACTGTTATTTTGACCTTCAATAACCAAAAGATAAAGTTATTTTGAAAAAATATTATCTCACGTGGACATGAAACATTTTGTTTACATTAGGCATTTTATGGATATGAAAATTCGGATCTGGATACGAATATAGATACCTATATGAATAAAATTATACCGATGTCAGTTACGATTACGGATATGAAATTATTTCAGACTAGCTTCCGCCCCTCGGTTTCACCTGCGTTCCCCAGGGATCTTATGTTTTACCGGGATAAAAAGTAGCCTATGTTCTTCTCCGTACCATAGGCTGTCTGCATACCAAATTTTATCGCGATCGGTTTAGCGGTTTAAGCGTGAAAAGGTAACAAACAAACAAACTCACTTTCGCATTTATAATAAATAATATACTAGCTTCCGCCCCGCGGTTTCACCCGCGTTCCCTAGGGATCTTGTATTTTCCCGGGATAAAAAGTACCCTTTGTTCTTCTTCATACCATAGGCTAAATGCATACCAAATTTCATCGCGATCGGTCCAGCGGTTTAAGCGTGAAAGCGTAACAGACAGACAGACAGAGTTACTTTCGCATTTATAATAGGTAGTAGGGATATTAGTAGGGATAAGTTAGGAAAGTTAAGAAGTTAGGATTAGGATTATCCGATACCTTTGGATAATTTTAGTTAAGGATATTAGATTTTTTGAAATTGCAAAATTATAATAACTACAATTTGACATTCAAATTCAAATTCAAAAATCATTTATTCAGTTTAGGCCCTAATAAGGCACTTATGAACGTTACAAATGATTCTACCACCGGTTCGGAATACACTTGGACTGAGAAGACTCCGGCAAGAAACTCAGCAAGGGACATTTTTTATAGATCTTTGTTCTTTTTTATTTATGTAAAAATTTAAAAATTTATGTAAAAATTTAAATAACTAGTTTATAATTTTGGTACTTACTACACTATAATCGCTGAAAAAAAACGGCTGAACCGGGTGAAAACCTGTCATAATGTGTCTCAATTAGACTCTGCCTCTCTACGAAAAAAAAAAAACTTTTATATCAGATTCGGTAACGGTTTTGGATAAAAATAAAAGAAAAAAGAGTAGTAGTTATCTGGCTTCTATAGTAACATGCTCTGCTTAGTTTGGGGTCAGATGGCCGTGTGTGAGGAATAATATCCCAGAATTTTTTATTTCGGATATCTGATAGTTTCGGTTACGGAACTCCATAACATCCTTAGTTTACATCAGTGTGACTGTCACACAATCGGGTTGTTTACAGCAAATCATTTGATTCGCTTGAATTAGGTCCAAACCTTTCGGGTTTTTATGGAAATATTTCTACGAACGATGTAGGTACTGAATATTTGTTTCGTTCCACGTTATAATTTATAAACTGATGGAATTAATAAGATTTCATTGAAAACCGTGAGTGGAATGTTCTCGATATAAAAATTATGTTTGGATAGGTCTAACTAATGGAATATTTGTCTCTGTAATCATTTGACTATGACAAACGGATTATAAATAAAAAATGTGAACGGAATGTCAATCTTTTTTCATGCATATCACAATTGTGATTTATCTTGACTTGTAATTATAAAATAATATAATTTAACTTGTGTTTTCAGATTATTATATAAAGATGATGAAAATTATTGTATGATGATGATTTTTGTAGTACAACAGGAATATATTTTATTACAATTATAAAAAATTGCTTTTCCGAGCGGTTTCACCTGCGTTCCCGAGGGATCTTGTATTTTCCAGGGATACAAAGTAGCCTATAGCCTTCCTCGATAAATAGGCTATCCAAAAATGAAATAATTTTTCAAATCTAACCAGTAGTTCCTGGGATTGGCGCGTTCAAACAAACAAACAAACTCTTCGGCTTTATAATATTAGTATAGATTAATAAAAAATATAGCACTTTACGTACTAAAGTTGTCCCAATCCAATATGCCCATATTGACAACCCCTATACATACATATGACAAAATGAGTAAAATATAGCGAGACCAAAAGAGATACCCTCGTGTCAAAACGGGCATAATAGATTGTGTCGAATTTAGTACCTACCTAGAGTTAATTTCAGAGTAACAAAAAATATTATTTACCGCGTAATTTTCTTTAAATCACCCGCTTTAATATTAGTCGTGGGATGTCCACTAAACAAGAGTCTCCTGCACAGATTTTGCACATCATCCTTATGAAAACTGTATCAAGGAAATCTCTTTCTAATATCATCGGATAGTAGTTTAGATGCGAAGAAGTTAGCCGACTTTGCTGAAGCCGACTTAAAGTTATACAAGCTAAATTGCAGTCTGTTGCAACTATCGTAGTAGATTCTACTTATGGGGTTGCCCATATAAAGATTTTATAAGATTCCATACTTGCTTTATAGAGGACTTTATACAGCTTTTTCGCGCAGTTTCACCCGTGTTCCCGAGGATCTTGTTTTTTTTTGTTTAGCCTATAGCCTTCCTCAATAAATGGGCTATCCAGCACTGAAAGAATTTTTCAAATCGAGCCAGTAGTACCTGAGATTAGCGCGTTCAAACAAACAAACACACTCTTCAGCTTTATAATATTAGTAGTATAGATAATAACCGATGTATTGTGTTTGTTTTTAATACAAACAAAACATTTCCTCGTCGCGAAATAATATTGAGTATATTTTTTGATATAGCATCGTCAGACAGACTTATTCATTCATTTATATTTTGTGGGCCCGATTCAGCACTGAGTATCTCGCTGTCCTACATCCCCTGCTTAGATAGTACATCTTCTACCAATTTCTTTAGGACCGACTTATGAGAAGCATACATTTTGGTATGATATTCAAGTGTCTATTCTCTCCGATAAATAGTCAGCTGCTGATTGTCAGGGTTTCCTAGCAAATTTACGACCCGTGTGTGCTTCTTAAGTTAGGCTACCTTTCACTATAATAGTCAGCCTAAGATTGTCCACATCTAAACACTGCTTACATTCCAGAGTTACTAAAATCAATTCTTTAGTTGCAATCATCACAAAAAAACGACATCTGGAGACATGGGAAATAAAAACCAAAGAGGCTGATACAAAAATCTTAAAAATAGCGAAAAAAATTGAAAGCTCTGCTGAAGCTATTTATATGTTCGGTATCAAGAAACTGGAAGACATTCCAGCCGACCAATATCGGGGTAATATAATAAAAGCCAATAGATGATTGGTTTTCCTCAACGTAAGCGATATGGTGACAATTTTGAAAAGTAGGCGCCAATAATCTGAGAATGCATTGTGGTGCTGTCAACTTACCTGGATGGTATAATCTTTCATCATCATAGTGCAAAGATATCAGTTATCTCGGAGACCCACAGAATTTCAATCTCACAAAGAGCCTTCATGCAGTTTTGTCAACTGCTAGTGAAGTGCAAATTATAAATCGATAAAAAGATAAAATAAAAAAATGCTTAGGGTGGCTTTTATGTAAAGGTTGTCGTAAAAGTTAATGATCATCGAGCAAAGTCTACAAACAAATTGTTTGACACAACAAAAAATAATGTTATGAAAATATTGCTGTGTTTTTTTTTTGCAGTTGGCGATAATCAAGTATATATGCGCAATAATAATATTTTAAGGCGGCAGCTCAGTGGTAGATACGTTGAATACCATGGCAAAGGTTGTGGATTCAAATCCTATGATGATCTTGATCTTTTAGTGAAAGACGTCATCGTGAGGAAACCATAGCATGGTTGTAGGATACATTCTAGTGCCTGCTTGGCTGGCTACCACCCTCAAGTTGAGGATCTATCGCAAAGCACATCTCGATGTGTTCCGGCAGCTGCACGTAAGAGTCAGTTCTTTCCGGCGTTGTGTGCTTACTACATTCGACCATATAACTTACTACGGTGAGATTGTGGTCAAATGAATCTATCTTTTAATTTAAAAAAATAAGATAATATGCGTATTTTCTTATTCTTATATATGTATTATACGCATAATTCGGTAACAAAATAAACTTTTAACAGTCACACAAGTACATACTGGGGTAGTTTTAATGAATTACTTATTTAGCTAGGCTTTTAGGGTTGAAAGTAAGTACTCAATAATACAAATAACTTTTAGTATGAAATAATCTCTGAAAGCGCCACAACAGATCAACCCTCAAAGTTTAGTTAAATAATTAAAGCCCATTTTAATATAATTATATTCTTATTGACGTGTCTGAGTGTAGAAGTCTATTTATTTTCAGACTTTTGCTCACTCATATCTAATTATATTGAAATAGAATGTATTTGATTTATTTGTCAGAGTAAATTAGAGAGAATTAAAGTCTGTGTAAGGCATTATAACGCTTTGACAGTGACACAGCAAACAAAACTAATTATTCTCGACGTGTTTTTAATGCTCATGTAAAGGTTAATCTGTTATTTAATTAATTTAATTAATATAAAAATGGATCGCCGAAATGTTTGTACGTGCATAACTTCCGAACAACTGCAGCAAATTTGATAATTCTTTTTTTATGTGTTCGTTATTGTCAGGACAAGGAAAATATTTTAAAAATCGTAGATTCCTCGGGAACGCGGGTGAAACCGCGGGGCCGAAGCTAGTAGGTATATAAAATTCTCGTGTCAGCGTGTTTGTCTGCAAACCCCTCCGAAACGGCTCGACCGATTCTTATGAATTTTTTTGTGTATATCCGGTAGGTCTGAGAATTGGTCGTAGGCAATTTTTTTTTATACCGACACGCGGGTGAAACTGCGGGCGACAGCTAGTTTAATTATAAAACTAACTTTAGTTTGACTTATGGTCATTTTCTTGCTAATATGTAGGTATTATAGGTATACTGGGATATTTTTCACATATGGTTATCTAATCCCAAATAAAGCAGAGCTTGTACAATGAAACCCTAACAATCATATTAAAAATATACCTAACTAATATAAAATATTTACCATTAAAGTAAAAAATACAAACTATGATATATAGAAAACATCCTCAAAGCCCTCGCTGCTGTCGATAGGCAAGGTTACCACGACTTTGTAATGTTCAAAGTAAAGTTTCATTTATGAACATAACTATACTATACAATCTACAATCATAAATGAACGCTCAATTTTACCTACAAAGTAGTAAAATTGGTATTATAAATGTCTATTATATAGTCAACGGAGGTGACTTACCATCAGGACCCTCAGCTTGCTTGTCAGCCTTCTAACATAAAAAAGCTAAGCGCTCATCCGCACGCAGTGTACACACTGCATTCATCGATTTCATTGAAATGCGTCGACTATAGATGTGCGATGCTATTTAGGAGTTCATTCGAAGAATTTCAAAATTCATTGTGAGCAAATTAGCTGATAAGTGAGTGAGTGATACCGATATGAAAGCTAGCCTAATGATTATGACGATTTAGCATTTTTCCTTTTTTTTCTGTCAGAAGGCTGACAAGCAGGCAGGCGGTCCCCCTGATGGTAAGTCGCTACCGTCTAGAAGGCAAAACTCTCAAACGCAACTGTCGGAACAAACTAGTAAATTATTGGCAACAACGGCATTTACGGCGATGATAGCTCAGTGGTAGTGACGTCGGACGCCGCGGCGAAGGTCGTGGGTTCGAATCCTACAATGAGCTTGAGCTTTCGGTGAAGGAAAACATCGTGAGGAAACCATAGCACGGTGGTAGGGTACTTTGTAGTACCCGCCTGGCTGGCTACCACCCTCAAGTTGAAAATCTGTCGCCAAACACCTATTGGTGTGTTCCGGCAGCTGCACTTGAGAGCCAGATCCTTCTAGGCTTTGTGTGCTTACCACCTTCGGCCACATCATCACCTACCATAGTGAGATTGTGGTCAAACACAAGCCTATAAAAAGTAAAAAAAAAAAAAAAACAGATTTTCAACTTGAGGGTGGTAGCCAGCCAGGTGGGTTTTACAAAGTACCCTACCTCCGTGCCAAAGAGTAGAGTCCGTGCATTTATAGAGAGTAGAGTCAATAAAATACAACAAAAATGAATAAATAAACAAAGAAACCGCATCTATCGATACAACTACATCCCTAGTTGGGCGATTTAGAGAAGTGCAATATTTTTGGGGTCTCTGCGACCCGAGAACCGAGTGTTGGGAACAAAGGGATGAGTACTGCGGAAGTGCGGCTTTGTTGCATCTCTTGATACCACCGCCTCTCAAGCGTGTACATTAAGTTATGATGTATTGGATGAGGTTTATAGTTTTCGTTTACAAATGCACTTTACAAAGCTTCCGGATATTAGGGATTATTTTTTTCCAGAGATCTGTAGAATTATGTCCACTAATTCCGCAAAACTATTTGTTAGTTAAGCAAGGGGCAAATTCTCCTCAGATTTACTCGCCTTTTCTTTCTTATTTAATTTAATGATATTTACAAATTATTGGTGGTAGATAACGTAGCTTCTACGTTCATAAATGCTCTCCTAGGGCCTAAACTGTCAACACATCATGCATTGAGAAGAAAGGCCTAAACTGGATAAATGGCTTTGACTTTTTCTGTTGCAAATGATAGATACCTACACATATTTCAATCATTAGTCTATCAATAATTGCTCATTTCAAGATATTTAGAGACTATGACGTCATAGTCAAGCGTTTTGGGTTCATTAATATAAAAAGTTAATCTGTTTTTGTTAAATCTCTTGAAATGGCATCTCATTGATTACTGAAAAAAGTAATAGCACAGAACATTCTTTGGCATATCCATTTTCAAAAACACGTTACAACTCTATGTTTGTAAAGTTTTCAGTAGGCCGTTTCGTTTTCACACTCCAAAAAATACAGTTTGCTGACACGAAGCTCCTTGGGCTAGATGAGGAACTAGAAATACTAAGACAGAGCTTTTAAAAATCCTAATTATCTTTTCACAAGTACTTAGTTACATTTTTGTAATTTTTTGGACTAACAATATCGTAATTAAGTGGTCTCCCTAAAAAGAAAAAAAATATGATTTTTTTTATCAATAAGTGAGTGAAACTGTTGCGAAGGAATTATGACAATTCTACGACTTGTTCAGAAATTGTAAAATCAATAGGTCATTCAACTCTTTTCGGTAGGTACCTACGCAACGAAATAACACGTCAGCAATTTGCAATATGAAATTAATAGAAATTTCTGGTATTTTTTTTATTTTCTTTTTCACTCTAAAATAAATTAGGTGTAGGTGTAAGTCAAAAGCATTTATTCAGTTTAGGGCACTTATGAACGGTGAAGCTACTGAGGTTAGGGGTTTTTAATTTTATTATTTTAAATGCATGTGCATTTCTTTTCAATAGTTATCTACTGTTTTATGATGGATATTTCATCAAAAAATAATAATTTATGTAATGAAATAAAATTAAATAGATTTATTTACGAGAATAATTTGTGTTCAGTACATAATAGCATTTGTAGATCTTAGTAAGATGTCCTCATATTCTACCGATCGGTCGGTGTGTAAATATTGTGTTTCATATTAAACTCTATATCTTAAAACAAGATTCTTAAGATAAGAATAAAAACATAACGTATTAATCTTAATGACGAGCCGGTTGGCGTGGTTGGTAAGATATCCTATCTATCGCGCCGCAGGGCGTGGGCTCGATTCCCACTCAGGACAAACATTTGTGTGCATGAACATGTCTGTTTGTCCTGTGTCTGGGTGTAATTATCTATATATGTATGTATTTACAAAAGATAAGTAGTATATCAGTAATCTGGCTTCCATAGTACAAGCTCTGCTTAGTTTGGGATCAGATGGCCGTGTGTGAGGAATAATGACCCAGAATATTTATTTTTATCTATTTTCTTTCTTTAAAATTCAATACTGCGCTAATAAAAACTCTATCTATGTAGGTAAAGTCACTAGTTAATAAGGTATTATGTTTGAAAAAATATTGGTGTCGACACACGACGAAATTTTACAAAGAATACAAGCAAAATTTACGCGCTAAACGAACTTTTGAAATCGCATCAGTCGTCCAAGAGTACTTCAGATGAGCCGTTCTATAAGCGAAGGGTAATTCGGTAACATAATCAAAGTAGGAGTTGACATCTAGGTAGCTATGTTTTTTTTGTTATTTTTATGTATCGTTTAAACAATTTATACACTAAATAATATTTACACACGTGTCTAGATATTTACAATTAAAACGGAAATAAAAACAAGAACAAAAAGTACACATCTTAATTTAAAACTTTTGTTAACTAAATAATTTCTTTATAATGTTTGTTAGCTGTTGTTATCCTAAATAAAATAAAAATAAAAACTATTTACAAAAAGAAAAGCTGATCTAAATCGCTGCCAGTTGGTAGTGTGCCCAGAACGCTAGCAGAATTGCCACGCTGTATGGCGATGCTAATCCTCTGGCCGAGGCATTCACCAGCCCTCTGGTCACGAGAAGCGTCGATCAGTCGCTTAGATATATCGCGAAACATTCGATGGGCTCCTGACCCCCACGGCCCCAGCGTCTCAACCCCAAACGGTTTAAAAATATAGCCCCCATGAAGGTTACTATATTTGCGCTGCTTGTGGTTTTCGGCACAGACAGCCGCGCCACCGGCCCTTTTGACAGTCTCTAGAAGGTGGGACAGTGCTTACATACTTATTATAAATAGCTCTAATTAAAACCACAAGATTTATGTGTCTAGTGCTATTATTTAATTTAAAACGTTTCGTTAAATTTAATGCTAAGTTATCATTTTATATTAGTACAATCACAATATAATATAAATAAGTAAATAAAATAACTAACTATAAATTATTTATTATCATTTTGAGATAGGTACGTAATTATATAAATCCATACTACTAATGAAAAGCGAGAGTGGTAGCTTCCAATATTCAATGTGTTAATTAGATTTAAATTTAAGCTTTATAATTATTGTACATTATTAATTTCATTTTTGAAAAATGGAGGAGGCCTTTACTCTATGAAGAGGTCCTTGATAAAAATGTTTTAAATTGAAATTATTTTTATTATTAATTTTATCAATTATAAATTGCATACTCTTTAATCACATTATTATCGTAAATCGCATTTTATTAAGGAAATAATGCTTAATTATTATTTATTGTACGTTACTGTTCGCATTTCGCTGTTCGCATTCCGCTAGCATTTTACGGAACGCGCGTGGTGAGCGAATTTAACAGCTCCCGTACCTACCATTCTACCACAGATGGCACCTGATGCTCTGTACAGGGTATTAAGGCATAGTGTGGCTCGCTGTATAACCTTTCGATTGGGTAAGAGTGTCTACTAAAATTAATCGCAGTCTACGTGGATGGGTACATGTACTGTTCGGAATGGAATCCATAAAGTAAACTGTCTTATTTATTTGATAACATTCCATCAGTAACTAATACCACACTAATACTAAGTATGTATAGTAAAGCGTGGAAATTTTCCAAGGAATGAAGACGTACCTTACCTTGGTAGATGTTGCTTACCCTACGCACTTACATCAAATATACTTGCTGACCTTGATTAAAGTGATTGTTTTCCGGCCTTCAAATTCCTTATATCAAAAACAAGTGCAATATTTGTAAGACATTACACGTAGCTTCCTTAATCCTGTTTATATGTATGTGCGTACCTATTATATATCATATCCAACTATATCTATATAAATAAAAATGAATCACCGAAATGTTTGTACGCGCATAACTTCGAAATGACTGCACCAAATTGGATAAATCTTTCTTTGATGTGTTCGTTATTGTCAGGAAAAGGTTTGCATGAAAGAATAGTATTATAAATGTGAATGTTTGTTACTCGTTCACTCAAAAACGTCTAAGTACCTATACGTTTTTGAGTGAACGAGTAGAAAGAAGTTTCATCCAAATTTTGGATAAAATTTGGAACACAGATGTAATATATTCTGGATGTTAATCCTAAAAAGGATACTTTAGGTATATCCCGGGAAAACATAAAATCTCTCGGGAACGCGGGTGAAACTGCAGGGCGAAAGCTAGTCCTATATAATATAGTGAGCACAGGGCATGTTATTTCTGTAGCACCGTTTTTTAGTATTAGTTATGTGTATCATTTGTTGGCGATCCTTAATAAAATAAATAAATAAATAATAAATAAATAGTGAGCCTACCTACCATCATTTATCAATTAATCATAATGGTACTTAGCAAATAACTAGTACTAGAGGGCTTCTTATAATTAAAAAAACCAGCCAAGTGCGAGTCGGACTCACGCACCGAGGGTTCCGTACAAACTTCGTCCATCGTTCATCCATCACGGGAAATACACAATTTTATTTATTTACCTTATTTGAGGTTGGTGCCAATTAAGCTAGACCTCTAAATTGTATGAGCGCCCATACAACTCGTGGCGTTACTATGTATGTATGGGGACACCTTTAATTTTCAACTTTTTTATTTTTGTAATTTTTCCTTTATCTGTGCTGTAAGATCTTGCTTTTTGCCAAATTTCGTGATTCTAGGTCAACGGAAACTACCACATAGGTTGCACCCAAATAAAAGGGCAAAAAAATCTCGTTTGTTGTATGGGAACCCCATAAATGATTATTTTATTTTGTTTTTAGTATTTGTTGTTATAGCGGCATTAGAAATACACAATTTGTGAAAATTTCAACTGTCTAGCTATCGTGGTTCTTGAGATACAGCCTGGTGACAGACAGACGGACGGACAGACGGACAGACAGCGAAGTCTTAGTAATAGGGTCCCGTTTTTACCCTTTGGGTACGGAACCCTAAAAAAACACTTTTAATTAGCTCATGTTTTTTAATGTTTTTTTCGGGATATAATTTATTTTAAATTCCAGTTGCCATCTAGATTTTGTAAAGGCTGGCAACACATTGGCAATCCTCTGGTATTGCCTATGTCCATAGGCCACTTACCATCAGGTGGACAGTCTGCGTGCTTGTCAGCCTTCTGACATAAAATAAATCTAGGATACCTACCATTTATTCATAGGTAAAATTTCATGAGGTACCATTTCGGCGTGAGACTATTGAATTCGTAATATTAGTAGGACTTCTTATGACTTTCATACATAAATAAGGTGAATCGATAGCCCTATTCAGAGTGAAAGCTTAAAAACAAAATAAGACAACCAATCCTGGAGTTGCAAAACAAAAACGTTCTTTTTCTAAAAAAAATATACCAATACCGCAGTAAACTGTTAACCGCCGAACCAAGTTTGTCCGGACGGAGAGTTCTACCGTCTCACACAGGAACTATTCGATTTTGTCGTGAACTGTACACTGAACAGAGAAAATAGGTACTACAAAGTCTGCGCTTCACCAGATGGGTATAGTCGGTAGGAAAAGTGCTGAGTAAAGTTGTAAAACACAATTCGTACATCAAGTTGTGTTTAAATGTGTGAATGTTTGTTACGAATGTACGTGCGTATCGGTTACCAGTATAGGTTGCTTTCTAAATGGACTTTCGATTTACTAAGGGATAGGTTGCTGAATTCAGCAACCTTGAATAAGCTTTTGAAGATAACACGTTTTTTGCCACAATCAGAATGAAATGTCACAGATCTTGTCAGAATAAGACATGAGTCGTACTTCAGTATTTCGCGCCACAAGCATCACTTAGCTAATAGCAACCTAGATTCGATTTGACATAGTGGATTTCCCAACCTTTGAATAGTCCTGGCGGAGGTAATGGGTAAGAAATTATCAATGAACTTATGATTTCAGTGACGGAAAATATCGTAAGAAAATTAAAATGGTTGTTCTTGCACTTGAAAGCCAGTACCTTCTACTGCTAGAAAAAAATCTGCAATTCAACATCACATACATATTCTCCTAAGCTATAGTTTTAGCAATTAATCACAAGTCAGCTCAATCAAATTGTGGTGGCGTGTATAATCATGTTTGAGAGAACTCATCAATTTGAACGAAACTTAGATCCGTATTACAACGAAAATAAAAACGTTAGTCAAGTCACTTTAAGAAAATAAACCTTAGTCATTGTTTCAGGATTCACAGTCAATTGTTTCAATCTAAATTCAAACTTTATATAAAATACACTTTTATGTAATACATTAAGTCAAGTTTGAGCAGTAAGTACGCTTTATAAATCTCAGCATTAGTCTTCAATCTTAGTATGTGACCTCCGCCAATGCAATGGCATGACATTTGAGCCAATCTGTACTTTAATTGAAACTCAAAGCCTACCTAAATAAATAAATATTCTGGGACATTATTCCTCACACACGGCCATCTGACCCCTAACTAAGCTAAGCTTGTGCTATGGAAGCCAGATAACTGATATACTACATATACTACTTTTCTTTTGTAAATACATACATATATAGATAATTACACCCGGACTCAGGACAAACGCCGGCCCGTCGACATGCCTATATTTCTTGCAATTTTCATCGCCACAACCCAAACCACATCACAGACAATTAATCATGAGCATCAACATCAAGGATCCGACGGCAGCGTGCATATCTTAGCAATTACTTAAGCTTATTTAAATATTTAAGCCAACTTCTTGGAGCCTACTAAGTTTAATGAGGCAGGTGTACATACGGTTAACTAACACTTAACCGTATGTAGCTTAGGCTTTTAGGATGAACCCGTATGGTTGGTTATGCTATAAATTTGAATGAATCTTCAACGTGACCGCCACTTTTGTGGGTTAATGGCTCTATGTTTGGTCTATAATCTTGATAATAATTATCACTATCAATTTTTTCAGTGCCTGAATATTTTTTAATATGTATATGACCACAATCTTATTGTGGTAAGTAATTTTGTGGTCAAATGCAGCTGCCAGATGTCGTAACGTGGTACTTTGAAGTGGGTTCTTCAAAGTACCACGTTAATATGGTTTTCTCATGTTTTCCTAAACCGAAAGTTCAAGCTCATTTCTTCGCCTACAATCTTCGTCACGGTATTTTGACGTCACTACCACTGACCTATCATCGCCTTGAATCATCTCCCAGTAGATACAGTTCATAATCACCCTGTATGCGAGTATTGTTAATATTCTTGCAATATTCCGTATAGCAAGGACATCGTGTTCACCATGTTTAGGCTATATAGGTAGCTATATAAAAATATCAAACTAACCAATCAGATTTTTATAACTTACTATGTTTCTTGCCGGTTCTTCTCAGTAGATTGCTGACTTCCAAACCAGTGGTAGCTTCAGTAAATTCGACCTAAATAAGTGTCCTCATAGCTATAGGGCTGACTTTGATAAGATTTTTGATTGTCTTCCAATACACTAATGTATACCAAATATCAAGTCAATCCGACCACTGGAAGTGGGTTAAATTCGACTTGCAAGATTCCACCCGGACAAACATACAGTCATACATACATTGCAAGTGAATAAAAAGCTTGTAAAACAAAAAGCTAGAAAAAGTGCTATCCCTCTCTTTCGTATGGACCGTTGCGATGCGACCCTCCATAATGTGCACTTGGCTTATCAGTTATTTGTTTTCCATACTATAAAGTTATATTAGTCAAGTAAGTGACTCCCAAAATATTGCTCGTAAAGGGTAATAAATGACACACTAAACTGTTTTAAAAGTTTATTTATAAAAAAAATGTGAATTTAACAATGTTTTTGTACTAAAAAATACAAATTATATTGTATCAGTTTTTAGGAATCAAAACCAGATTTTTTTCAAAACCTACTTATTACAAGTTCCGTTTATTTAAAGCAACTAATAACGTTGCTACAGAAAAAATTATATTACAATAAAATTATATAACATACCTATGTATTATTATTTATATTTAAATGCTGGGTGGAGTGGATATAAACAAAAAATAATTTAGAGGATTATCCATAAACCATCTGTAAAACGCTAAACGCAGCACATTTAAGATACGAAACAGTTTCTCCTTTTTTTTTGCTTTTTATGAGATTATTATGTATTTACGCAATTAAATATTATTGCTGTAGGTAAAAATCCTAATTTTCAAACAGTGTAGACATTTCGTTTTATAGATTGTATTTTGTATTTTTGTTGTAAATATTATGGATAAAATTTACTAAGCAATATAGATAAAAAGGTGTTTCGATGTGAATCTAGTAAAATTTATCCAAATGGAATTATGTTTTTTATCCATTACCATGCATTTGTATTATTAATTGCTTAGATTTATACAAAAGCTATTTATCAACAAAATAATAGTAATTTTTACAAAACTACAATTTACTGAGAATATTTATATCTCAGATAATAAATAAAATGACGATTAAGAGTATAAAACGACGAAATAAAGCAGCCAACAAAATTTCAAGTATTGATGATTTTCGAATAATGTGATTTATGCGTTTCTGTGACAAACGTAGGTGAGTTTTTGCGTAGTTTATGGAAGATACTTCATTGGTTGGTCCCGTGCTAAATCTTATTTCTAGAATATAAAAGTAATGTGCACACTTAGAAATAATAAAATAAAATACTGTATAAGTAAATGGCTGGGTAATTCTAAAATAAATTAAATAAAATGTCTTATAATAATGTCGGAAGCATTTCTGGGGTGAGTTAGTGATTGTTAATATAAAAAAATATGACTCGGTTACATTAAGTAGATTGACATTATAATTTTTCCAAAGGATTTTTTTTTTCAAAGCCATAACATTCAGTCGGTGTGCCCATATATTTTGGAATTAAACAAAAAATAATCGAATTAAAAATAAAAATTAAATACGTATTTAAGTAGAACTTAAGTGCATTATTTCAAGAAAATTGTCTGTTTATTCGAGTTAAGTATCCTGTATATAGAAAATATTTTATATAATTATATATTCACTCGTTTATTAAATATCATTTACTGTAAAACTAGTTGTAAAATGTTTAAAGTAGGTCCTCCTACGTCATTATACCGCAATGTTGCAAGTAATATTTAGTACAATGTTGCCACAAAGGAAAATTATGGAGACCAGTCTATTGTAGCCGAGACTTTATGTAGCCAAGACTTACTATGAAGATGACAAAATCGTATTCAACTTCATTTTATGTCATTTTCTTTGAAAAATATATATTTAACAAAACCCATAAAATATAATATAATAGCTTCATTCATAAATTCCCTTTACAACCTACATTGTAAATACGGATTCGTTTTTTTTTTTTTTACCACAAAATGTCTTTGTAAATCCAGTAACTCCAAAATAATTTGCATTTCAAAGGACCCAATACAAGTTAAATCTCACAGCGACTCTCCGACATCACCTTTGACTCTCATCCTGGACAGTTTCTCTGCTTCCTCAATAGTGTCAGGTAGCCGCATGTTCCTGGTTTCTGGTAGCAGGAGTACCAGTATGCTTGATATGATGCACATGCCACCGAATATCACAGTCGGCATTGATTTGTGGTAAAGTGACTGTAAGAGGATAAATAAAATTTAAAAAATATTCATGAAATCTATGATCAGTCAAGACGCCAAAGAGGCCATTTTATTTATTAATGTTTTTTTTTTCTATTCCAGTTACAATTTATTGTTTATGGCTCCAACGATGACTCTGCCAGTGTCGTGGTTAGAACCAACTACAATTTTAAATAAAAAACAAAAGTTTGAAAATTAAAGGATAATTTAGTGACGGATGCCAAGAATTACACGAAATGCATGGAAAATGAAGAGTAGACACTGATAGAATAAAATTATATAAATCGTTGTAGATTGATTTTTGTGAAATTCTACTGTCATAGGTTATCTATGAGTTTGTTTTGACTACAAAGCCAGATTCTAATGGTACGACGACTTTATCATTGAAATTATCTTTTAATTATCAGATTGCAAAAATTAGGACATTACGGGTATGTTCCGATATGTACACTGCTAGCACTGTAAGGTATGACGTCAATTTAGTATAGTACTGAGAAGCCGTTCCTTTATAGTTAGCTATACTGGGTGCTGTTTAAAACGGAACGCTGTCCAGTATACTGTCTGTCATCCATGTATATAATATCCTACTATCATTCTGGACGCTGTTGATCACGTGATCAAAGCAGTGAGAGTACCTTACCTCAAAAACACCAGTGCTCACAGTACAAAAATGGCGGCGTTTATGACGTCATTATGTTTCCCTAGGATACTACGGCAGTATACTGTCAGTCCATAACGGAACGTATTTCTCCCCAGTAAGAGCACTGAACAGTGCTCCCAGTGTACGGAACATACCCTAGGTCAAATAAACCATGCCTGTTTGAAATTATAGGTTTAAAATTATAATACTGAATGAGGTGTAGGTAAGTGTATAATCCATCGTACATTCAATCTGATGCTAGGGCATAGGAGGACCCTCAGCAAATACTTTGGTAAACATATTGCCCGTTAGCTTCTTCAATATTCATACAATTAACATCAATTTGGTCTCCCAATTATTCTAGATACCTATTAGTGTGGAATTAATTGATTTATTTATAAATTCATAAAGACGGTGTTAGTGATGCATTTTATTATTAGAAGGATATAGTAAGAAGAACATCTTACCAGCAAAGGAGTGATGGGCGCAACTAAAGAACCGATCCTTCCAGCTGTCGAGCACACACTTATGAGGGTTTGCCTCATGTTCGTCGGGAACACTTCAGACACGTAGATGTAGACCGAGCTGTACGCCAGGGTAACGCTCCACTTGCCGATCAGGTACAAGGGTATGGACCACCAATCAGCTGTGTACACCAAACGGAATCTGTTATGAAAAATGTTATGCCTGAAATGGCTCTAAAGGTACGAGAGGAGACATGTTTTTTAGAAAATGAGTTACTAAGAAAATAATTGTAACTTTGGAGTAGAAATAATCTAAGATAAATTTAAACGAGCAATTCTTGTATTATATAATATATTATTTCGTGTATTTCGGGAACGGCTCTAACAATTTGGACACATTTATGTCAGATAAGGTTTTGTTTTTAAGTTTATCTATATAGGCGTCTTTCATGAAAAAAATGCGATTTAACAACAAAAAAAAAACGGTCACCTAGGTTCTTGGATCGTTGATCCGCGCCTATCTAAGGCGATTCTAATCGTTCGTCGATCGTCGTTAGTGCTCATTTCCATCGTCTATTTCATTACACATTATTTAACTAGACCCTAAGGTGATGTTGTTAACCTAAACCTAAGGGTCTCACACTCTAATATCAATTAAATTACTATTTTCGCAGTACTCTACGTATACGCAGGTACTCTAATGGATTCAAATTGGTACTTATGAATAACTTTAGCATGACATTGT
This sequence comes from Tetheella fluctuosa, assembly GCA_951216915.1. Taxonomy (NCBI): domain Eukaryota; kingdom Metazoa; phylum Arthropoda; class Insecta; order Lepidoptera; family Drepanidae; genus Tetheella; species Tetheella fluctuosa. Next base: position 9,296,043 of record OX578229.1, on the reverse strand, counting down.
TTTGACATTTTGTTTGACTGATTGCTTTATTATAAAACTCTATAAGTATCTACTTATTTCAGTCTCAATGTTAAATATCATGTTCCCATAGCATTCTTCAACTTTACTTTTTTTTATACCACAATGTCGGCAAACAAACATACTTACGGCCCGCCTGATGGTAAGCGGTTACCGTCGTAGGCTATGAACGCTTGCAATACCAGGGGTATAACTCGCGCGTTGCCGACCCTTCTCCCCACCCCAATGAGCTCTGGCGGCCTTACTTACGCGCAGGAACACAACTATAAGTTATTTGGCTGCGGTATTCTGTAAGGTGGAGGTACTTCCCCAGTCGAGCTGCTCTTTGAGCGACATATGGCTATGCTCTACCCCTCTCTGTTTGATCGATTTACAAAAATAGAATGAGCATTCGTCATATTCGTTGCACTTAAAAGGCTCCGTTGTATTAGGTATGGCATCCATAAATAATTTATTAAGACGATTTCATATGCATATTTAAATTCAATGACACAATTGATGCATGTTGATCGGCCCTCATAATGAATGATAATAACGTATTTATTTGTGCGAACTCGGTGAATAATATATATAAAATACGTATTTATGAGCAATTTGGGTATCATAGCTCAGACTGAAATTGTTGAATACAGCTTGAATTTTCGGTGAAGGAAAACATCTTGAGGAAATTGTACCGTGGTAGGATGCTTGTAGCTAATAAGATACATAGTAAAATTAGTAATTATTATAAAACGTTTTTATTAAAATCATTTCCGTCATTAAGATATAAATGTAGGTATTATTTCACAACAAATAGGTCGTTATTCTCCGTTTTATAATTCCGTTTGCATAGAGGTAACTGTTTGTAGTGTTGATTGAAGATTGTAGTAATAAATCGAGATTAGTTTGTATGCTTATAGTGTAGGTAATGATAACTCTATCATTGGTCAATTTAAAACGTTTCAACATAAATAAATAAATAAAAAAGATGAATCAAAATATTAATTAAGTATTGTTACTGTTGTTGTTGTTGGATTTAAATTTACTAGTAACCTGTACACTATAACTATACATTATACAGAAGACAATTTGATCATTGTTTCGGTTAGGCATGAACTCAGTCAGGTTTTCTTCTTCAACAACCAGTCAAAAGTGTCTACATTCATCCTAGTCATATATTTTTTCATATTTATAGTCGAGACGTCCTCTCAATTTAGTTACAATTTAATATAAGTGAATAAGTATTTTTGTACAATTAATGTATTATCCGTGAAAACTTATAATCAGCTTTTAAGTTTTTATGTTAATTTAATAATATCAAGCTGTTGGTTTTCCACAAAAAAAAAAAGTAATGCTTTGACTTTAATATGACACAAATACCTTAACACGTAGGTACCTACTAACCTACAATATTGCAATGTTGTGTAGAACTTGTCTATTAAAGATTTCATAAAATGATTCATACTGCTTCGTATCTACTTGTGCTAACATGATTCAAGCACATATTTTGATGTCGACATTAGTCTGTTTGGCTCAAACTCAGTGCGTCATCATTAATGTTAATGCACCGACCGTGACAGTCGAAATGATAACAATTTACAGTATCTATATATTATTTAGAAATCTGATGTATAGTTTGAGTTAGATACATGTATTTCAAATATAAATATTATGGAAATTTAGGTAAATGAAAATCCACAATAAAGACGTGGTAAATGGATGTTGCTTATGATTGTTAAATACTTACATCTGGGCAGAAATGCGAACAGCAAACTTGTCAGTGCACATGTAACATATGTAGCCACCAATGTCTTTTTCCTTCCATATTTGTCTAACACTATAACCACTATAATATATGCCGGTATCTCTACTAGTGTGACCAGCATGAAACTCACGTATCTGTTATGGCTTAGAGATACTGAATTTATCGATAAGCCATAGTATACTAGAGAGCATGTCATCCACAAAAATGAGCAGATCACCAATCGTTTCCAGATGATACTCGATCGTATTGCTTTTGAAAACTGAGATTTCTTGTCCGTTGTCTGATTTTCTGCTTTCAACAATGGATTACCCAAAGCATCTAAGTCGAGTTTTCTAGAATCTTGATTGTTAATTTTGGCTATTTTCTTCAGTACTGAAATTGCTTTGTCCCTTTTGCCTTTGCTGAGGAGCCATCTAGCGCTTTCGTTCATGAACCAAACGTAAAGAACGACGATGATTGCTGGAGTGTATAGGATGAGGATATAGGTCCGCCAGTTCTCCACACACCAAGCAAGAAGGGCAATGAGAACCACACCAATAACAAAGGTCATGTTGCACATGGCTGACACAATAACACGTTGTTTGAGGCCAACTAGTTCGACAACTGTGGAAAGAAGTTTATTATTAGAAAATTACAAGGAAATTAATATAAAATATTGAATAAAACTAATAGTAGACCAGGAGACAAGAATGTAATTAGAAGTCATAAATTATTAATACGAAAGAAATAAAAATAGCTAAATAAAGGTACAAAATGAATGATCCATCCAAACAAATGTAGGTGAAGGTCAATAGTACAACAAACTTGAGTAATATTAACCTGTTGTTGAATTTAAACATTCTCTGAATATGATTAAGCTTTTTATTTGTAGTTGTATGTTTTGATGTCGTTTGTTTAAAATTATTAGCATCAATGATCTCATAATGGATGAAGCGCGACGTTCTAGAGAAAGTGGAGATATATGTCTCTCGATTTAGAGTAAGCCAATATTCTAATAATTTATTGATGAAATGCTTAGTCTCAAAAATGGCGCTTGGATTGAGATAGAACCGACAAAAGCTGATAAGTAGAGGATTGTCTGAAACTAAAAACTTCTTCTTCTTCCTTACATGCGTCTTAGCATCATGAATGCCAAAGATATTATTTTTTAAGAAACAAAATGAAGATTACTTACTAAAAACATAAGCAGAAGGATACAATCCTCCACCGAATCCTGCTTCCAAGAAATGCATGGCCACATACATCATGTAATTTGGTGAAAAAGCCCTGGCCACGCCAAATATGAAACTGGCACATGACGCAAATCCAACGGCTACTTTTCTTCCGAAACGGTCAGATATAGCTCCAGTGAACAGCATAGCTACAAACATGCCCGCATTATGGATTGTCCCAACTAATACTCTCTTCCATTCTTGGCAGCCTAAGTCAAACTGAAAATGATAGGTAGTATTAGATAAGATAATTATTTGCATTATTAGCAATTATTTTGGTATGAGAGTTTTCAATTTTTAGAAATTTTGAGGTACCTATTAGATCCATAGTATTAATCTGGACGTTACTAGCTCCAAAACATTTTTTAATAAAATTGAATGTACTACTCTTACATCTTTCTTATCCTTAGAAGATCGTTAGAAGGATAAGAAAGATGTAAGACTAGTTAGTAGATACATCAACTGTAAGTTTTGTTTGATTAATTATTTCAGAAACATCAGAATTTTTATCTTATGCATAATTACCTCTTTCACAAGTGACTGATTACTTTCATACACAAAGCTATCACAAGGCAGTGTTTTGTTTGTTGAAAATTCATTTGGTGAACATTCTAAGATTGTTTCATTTACTGGTGCATATCTTCTACAGGATTCTGGTTCGTTCTTCTCATGGTCGAAGGGTATAGCGTAGTTTACCCAGGATGTATCGTTGAATGTCTGTTCACAACCATAAACTTCGCATCTGAAATGGTTTAGTCTCATAATTGTTATAGATTTTTTTCTTTCTTTTTTATACGATCTAGGCTTTAATATAATGAGTAATATATATTTATCATCATCATAAATATTGTATACGTTGAGCCAATGACTAATTTAAATTGTGTTTATTCATTAATATTATAAGTAAACACAAAGGTCATTATTGAAGCTATTATTACAGTAATATAACAGCTGATGAAGTAATTTGGTTTAAAATAAGGATTACAGGAAATTGCACATTAGGTATTAAGTAATTATGTTCATATTGTATTGTCGTAGGTACTTCAAGAACCCATTGTAACACAGTACCTATTATTAATTGTATAGGTAGTAGATATGATTAGTTATTAAGTTCAGAAACTAGAAAATAAATCAGAAACTTTAATAAACAAATGACGACATTATTTTGAATAAAGTCACATAATATTAGAATTGATCGTTTTAATTATAGAATGAACGTGATTTTGTTCTTATATGAAAACAAAATATAAATAAATAGATGGCTACATGATAACTTGATTATGTTACGATTTTATCGAAACGGAATGCAGTATAATAGAAAAAATCAAGACTGATATTTATGCTCTGTAAAAATATCGTAGTTTTTGAGCAGTATCTATTTTCCTATAAGTGTTTTGCAGTGGGCTAAAACTACAAGCTATGTCTGGTGTAGGTCTTTATCTACTGAGATGAATGTTGAATTTTATTTTGGAAACTAGATGTTTTTTTCAATTTGTTAGAACAGTAGGCCTCTTTCTTCATCATCGCTTCGGTTTTAAAAATGCCCGCCTGTTAATGTATTTAGAAATGATAAGTTTTCACCATATGTGTACAGTAGGTAACTCCGGGTTTAATGTGCACGGAGATATTTATACCTTCAAAGTGGAAAAATATTCATGCAGCCAAAACTTGGTACTATGGAAGCCAGATCACTGATAGATTATAGTTATGTGCCTCAGCATAGTCTGTCCGTCTCGCTCACCCTTTTTTCAAACCATATTTTCATTTCGCAATACTGAGATTGCCTATGTGAATGACTTTAATCGTACTACTGTACTATATTTGAAATATTACCTGTAAACTTGTTGTTGTGCTTCAAATATAAATCCACACTCAAAGAAACTGCTCAGCAATACAGGAAATAGTAAAAGCACGAAATTTAACAAATTGTATCTCCCGTACGGTCCAAGACTCTCCAATATTGAGTCAAGATTGATTTCTTTCTTGGTTTCCTCCATTTTAGAAGGAGCTTTTGTAACACTGCAAAAGCTTCAAAACTCCGTTTTGAGTCCGTTTAACTCTCCTGAAAATGGATTGAAAAGTTTAACATTGAAGTTGAATACAGTAAGGTTTTTTTTTTAAAAGCTCTGTTGCATTTCGAGATAATTGAAATTAACGGAGTATAGATAATTGCAGCTAAAATATTAAGTTTATCTCCATATCTCTATCTAGGTATATCTGTTATGAATTACGTATGTAGGTAGGTTAGTATCACTCAATATAATTTTCAAATGGTATGTTATCCTGAAAAGGGATTGTTGGGGACATAATTTTGAACAACTTTCACTATGGAACCAATTTGATCAGAGCAACTTATCAAAAACAACCACCGAACGCACAAAGGTTAGAAATTAAAGTAGTTACTGTTGTACATTGTTAGCTGTTATTAGTAGTTGTCGGTCTGTATATTTGGTTTTGTTTTCACGGACTAAATATAGGTTTAAAGATTTTTTATTTCTCATACAAATTTTACAAGTTTTTATAAAATGAGATACAAGAGATCTAAGAGATTTTTACATTAATAGGTTTACCTCTGAAGGCTAGTACGAGAAAATAGCAGATAGAGATAGAATAATTAACAGTGTAAGTTCACACATATACAGTTGTACAATATCGTTTTTTTCCGTAATTAGTCCGCGCCTTAGTAGATCTAGTTTATTTTAATTGCGTAAGTTGTGGGTAATAGTTTTTTTATGCAGCTGTATATTGGTTTGAATGGAATTGGTAGCAATGTTTTTAACGAGAATACGGGTGTAATATGTTTGAGATTAAATACTTTAGTTTTTTCATTATATTGTTTTATGGGCGTTACGTAGGGGCAGGGGAATGTTTTAATAATTTTATTTTAAGTTCTTTGCAACGGGTTTAAGATTAGTAACGGCGGTTGATCCCCATATTTCAATCAGATATACCAGATGTGATTTTATTAACGATTTATATATTATAGTTCGAGCATTATTTCTTACGCAATGCTGCCAGTATCGATATTAGTTTTGTTCTGACGTGATCATTGTGCAGTTTCTATGTTAGTTTATCGTCCACATAGCCCAAGATACTTTTCACTATTTGATCGTTTTATTTTGCCATGTTAATAGTGAACAGAGTGAAATCTGGGATAATTTTTATTTATTACGGAAAAGATCATAAATTAAGTTTTTGACGTGTTAATTGTAAGAAGATTATAATAATGTAAATTATTAAACACATCAAGGTCTTTTTGTGCGTTAGTTATGATGCTATGAATAGATTTATCGAAATAGAAGAGACATGTGCCGTCCGCATATAGCGTTAGTTGTTTGGTAAGTCCAATTGTATATTATTTATGTAAATTGAAAACAATAGCGAACTAATAATTGAGCCTTGAGTACCTACAGCCGTAAGTGTCATTTTTGGTGGAGCTAGAAGTTAAACATATTAAGATCCATGCTTGTGACACCTATATTGTTTAATTTCTTTAACAACTTTTGGTGGCTAACTGTGTCGAATATTTTTTAAGTCAATGAAAAAAAAAATGTCCCTGAAGCGAGTTGTTTTTGATCATTTTTTTATTTTAGTAATTAAGTATACTGCGGCTGGAAGAAATACAGTAATCAAAGGTTCGAAAACCGTATTGTTCATCGATTAAAATGTAGGCGGTTATAAAAAACTCGCTCAAGTATTTCGTCGCTCATATATCCAATTTGAATTCAAACTAGCAGAGTTTCTTTCCATTCTTATTTTTTATTCAATTTGCTTACATGTTCAAGGAGTTCAGGGATTATAATATCATTAACACGTGGATATTTTATGCTAATACTAAAGTCTTAGAGAGTTACATAGAAGGCTCATCAAAGTTACATATTGTTGAGGTCCTTGAGGTCATTCTGAGCTATGACTGTATCATGTGACCTTGAACTATCTTCCTGGTTACTAAGGCCATTAATTAAAATAATCAGCCATTTTTAATCAAGCTATCTCAAAAACGGTCCAAAAATTTCAAGCAAATTTTCCTTTTTACAATAAGTTATCATAAACAAACAAGTCATAAGATCCAAAAACCAAGTGCATTAATACATTAACTAATAAGATAAACTATTGTAAATATCAGGTAGGGAACAGACGATCGTCTTATCTTATAATTGAATAAGTTAAACGGTCAATTGACAATCTAAGTACCAGTGATTAGTCGTCGGTTAATACATTAATTGAGCTCTTAATCTCACAACGAAAATTGGTTTCATTTAATATTAACTATGTGAGTCATTTAGACAAAGAACATGTGGAATTACAATTGTACCTTTGTTATGGACCTTAATTAAGGAGCCTCGGTCTTTTCAGCCTTGGTGAAAATAATCATTTTCTCATCATCAGTCAACAGATATCTACTGCTGGACGTAGGCCTTCCCCAACAGGTGCAAATATCGGATGGACGTGCCACATTGTGGATACCCTTTCATTGTTGATTTTTAACTTGAGGGTGGTAGCCAGACAGGCGGGTACTACAAAGCAAAGGTATTTTGTAGTCATGAGTATATCTCACGATGTTTTCCTTCACCGGGAATTGAAGTTCATTGTAGGATTCGTCACGGCACTCGACGTTCAGAGCTATCATCGCCTTATCTACTCCCCAGATCAATAATCAAGCAGAAGGAATTAGTATTCGTGATATCTAATTAACCAGTAACCATTAATCCTAACTAATAATCTTCTTATATCTATCTATATCTATATATATAAAAATGGATCGCTGTAATGTTTGTACGCGCATAACTTCCAAACGACTGCACCATATTGGATAAATCTTTCTTTTATGTGTTCGTTATTGTCAGGAGGTTTCTATGAAAAATAAGATACACCGGGAACGTGGGTGAAACCGTGGGGAACAGCTAGTATATCTATAGAAATAAAAATGAATCACCGAAATGTTTGTACGCGCATAACATCCAAACGACTGCACCAAATAGGATTTTTTTTTGTTGTGTTTGTAATTATCAGGAGAAGGTTTGTATAATATAAAAAATATATCGAGAACGCGGGTGAAACCTCGGGGAACAGCTAGTTTATTATAAATGCGAATGTGAGTTTGTTTATTTGTAACCTTTTCGGGCCTAAGCCGTTGAACCGATCGCATGAAATTTGGTACGCACTACCCTTATGGTATGGAGAAGGACATGGGCAACTTTTTTTCTCGGGAACGCGGATGAAGCTGCGTTGTCTTGCTAGCTCTAGCTTGCGTTGCAATTATAGTTGTCTATAATTGATCCTGAGGGACAGTGACCTGGGATGTATTTTAAACATTAATCATGAACTGGATTATTTTATAGGTTTTTCTATGTTCCGCCTAAAAAATCTAATCCTTTCTATGTAATAATAAAAATAAAAATATTTTTCTATTCAAATAGGCTTTTACACGCACATTGAATAGTCTGATTGACGCACGGTTCGGAAGGTTGCTTTTGCTGAGAAGAGCCGGCAAGAAACTCAGCAATATTACTCTTTTCAAAACCATAAGGCTCGTCGCTAATGGATGCAATTTCATAGTAAATGGAGGCGACTTTCTGCCATTCGATTCGTCTCGGCTCGGCGAGCCTATTGGACGCGAGGCTTAATAGATCCCACGGTCGGTGTGTCGGGTTGCTTTGCGAACTTGGCTGTCGTGTGTCTATGTACTCTAGATCATACCAAGATTTCATTTAACGACGCGGTAATAAGTTATCTGTTTAGTCCATAAGATCACACAATAAAAATAATCAATACAATACAATTCATTGTTCATGAAACCGCAATATGCAGTCACTGAAGCACACTTCCTGACACATTGTGGTGGCCCTGTCACACTGACCGAAGGTCAAATTGTCATATCAAATGACAGTAGGTACCTACTTAGCTATATCTATTTTAGATATATTTAAAGCAAGTTTAATGAAGTATGGAAACTCAAGGATGACATTTTATAGTCACTCCTACTTTGTAATCCGAAATAATATTTCCTGAGCTGCCTCAATTTTTTGAAATCGCAAAAATATATTTGAGTAATCTCGAATTTGAATTATTTTGGATTAAAAATGAAATCATATTGGTAATATGCATAAGAGAGGAAAATACATACAATGATTTTTTAGTCACTGGCAATACTTGTAGGGGTGGAAGTACCTACTCATCAATATGAACAACTTTTAATATGGGACCTACTCTGATATCAAAATAAACGGTTGCTTCATACATTTTGGTCTAGTAAGTATTGAACTTATGTATGGAACAGCTGATACTCTTCAGCTTTATAATATTAATAATAAGTAGGTATAGATTAGACATATTGTCTTTACTTTAATACTGTTACTATGTAAATGATGATCAGTAAAGAATTACGCAACATTCCTTGACCTCAACTTGCAAATATACTACCATACTCACGCTTCGTGATCAATTCATTTGAGTCTTTCAATTCACTTGTTTATCGCATTTCGTTTATATTAAACACGCTGTCTTTGTCTCACTTCAATCTTCATACAATAGAAGGAGATGGAATTTAATATAGTGGTGCTCACAAAAGGAATTTATCATTTTAGTGACGATCTATTATGAATGTAATTTTAGTTTTTGTTGTGTACCTAAGGCAGTTGTTTAGTTATTTTATTTAAGTGTTCCAAATTTTATTTTAACTTTTTCTATCAGTTGTGTATTTTTTATTTATGCTACTTGTCCCACAAAGGGCTGGTATATAGGAACTCCGCGTACACGGCACTGCAATACATCAACAGCATAAATTTATATCTCATGCTACATTTGTAGTCGATATTATATTATGGATACCTAAAGATAAATAAGAGAAAACTAAATGTTTCACAGCTTCATACTTTATGATTCACAACAGGCATAACTCCCACGGCAAGATTTATCATCGTATGACGAGAAATCGATCATCGAGAAAAACAATTAATATACGAATACAAGATAATTAGTACTTTAATCCATATAAGTTCAATAACTTCATTTATTTAATCAAGTATAGACAATTTAATGTTATCGGATTCTGGTAAAGATAACTCACGAACACTAAGTCCGGCCTTTGACTGACATTCATAGATAGAATGCTGAGAGATAAAGATTTATAGATAAAGTGCATTGAAATATCTAAATAATATCTACACGTGCTTTTCAGAAAAATACTCTAATTATAATAATGCTTGTTGCACACAGTCGCAGCGTGGATTGTAAGCGGTACGGCGGTAATTAATTGTACGAATTGAGATCGTTTGCGAAGAGTTATTTATTTATTGTATTTTAAGAGTAGGTATATAAATAAATTGAGGATCTCTTAAAAATCTTCAAGTAAAAGTAGACTGTATACAGCTACCAACAAGTTCACAGTTACAATGACTTCGTTGAGTAGGTTATTTATAAAAGAAAACTTTACCAAAAATATAAAATCTCATTTATGTATAACTGATTCATATACAGGTCAAAAAACTTTCGAAAACATTACAAGCCAAGAAAGAAAGATGTCGCTTAGATTATTGCATACAAAATGTATTTTTTGTCAATTTATTTTAGTCCCACTGCTGGGTACAGGCCTCCCACGTTGATGTCAACACGATAACAAAGAAATTATTATTTCAAAAAATCACAGACAGTTTTTATTTATCTTCTAGATGATTAATGATATGTGATCTTTATAGTTTACTGAATGTATATTATGTTATTTTCAATTATTGGCGATACAATAGATAAATTATATAGATCGTAAAGGACATTTGATAGAAAAAACAATCTAATCTAGTATATGTCACAGTAAACTGACGATGGCGCCGTATGTAAACGGCGGAGTCATACAAATGCCTGCGACATATACAAAGGCTTATCAACAAAAGTTACACATTCTTTTTTCAAATTTTAAATTGTTTTTAAATGTTTCCTTTTTTTAATTTTGATGTTTTAGTTTTTGAAAGAAGATCTTGCAAATTTTAACAGATGTACAATTTATGACATTGCATTGATCAAATCCTTGTCCCAGCAGGTGCTAAATAATTAAAATGCAAAAGGCCGATTGACAAAGAATAGTGTGACGCACTGATTATAATAAATGTGAAAATTGAGACCAACAATATGATAAATTGTATTATTTTTTCAGTGTCGTTCGTTAGATCTGACAATTCATAAGTGAAGGCCTATTTGATGGAATAGAAAATTTCATTTCATTTCATACCCGAGAGAGACAAAAATAATTTGCTAGATATAAAAGGTTCCGTACCAAAATGGTAAAAAGGAATCCTAATCACAGAATAGATAATAGTACTAACGTACAGAATAATCACTCTGCAAAAACACTTTTGAATAAATAGCTACTCTCACTACGCGGTAATAAAATGTAAACTAGCTCGCACCTGCTTTTCGTGCCCATAATTTTAATTACCTACGATCAGGTACCACGCGTGCCTGTAGGCGAAAATATACCGAATCAATACGTGCGAGAGCTTCTTTTACTCTGACCGTTTCAAGGTTGTCCTGTCACTGCTCGCTCGGAAGGGTTGCGATTTGCGATTGAAATGTCAACCGACGCGCGTGAAAGTGGTGTTTATGCATGTAATACTTATGTTTTATATAATACTGTATTGTTTATTGATAAATATTCATCAATTCTATCTTGACTGGGTGTGTATTAAAATGAATTGAATGAGTACCAACAAAATCAAAAACACTAAAAGCAAGGTGCGCGTTCCGACATCCGAGAATGACCGAGCAACTGTAGCGAGTAACCGCGCGGCCGCGGCGCGGCTATTCGGAACTTCAAGATGTCGCGCGCTGTGTTTATCGCGTAGGTGTCGGTGGGTGCCCTTATGGCGAAACAGCGTCTTTCTATCTGTATACCACGGCTGATTCTCTCAGCTATACAGTTGTAAATGAAGCAGTAACTTATCGACACAGCGTAATTACATACAGTGGTCTATCGCGTTTGAAGTCGCGCGAAATGCCGCTTTGTATAGGCATTCGTAATTGCTCCATTGTGTCCCAAGAGAGTGTATAGCAGCTTGGGCTCGCTACCACCCCTCTCTCACCCCGCAAGCACGATTGCTCTGTCTAGACGTGTCCGTTGGCCGACTGTAAGAGTTACATAGACTGTGGTATCGACGTGATTTGCATAGAGAAGTTTAAGACTTTTTAACGCAGGTAAAACTGCGGGGCCAAAGCAAGTAGGTAACTAAATGATATTTTTTCTAGGGAATATTAATAGACTTGTGTTTGACAATCACAATGTGGTATGTGATGTGGCCGAAGGTGGTAGACACGCAAAGCCTATATGGGATCTGGTTCTCGAAATTGATCAGTTCAAGATTTAAAAGATGGAAAAGGTGATATCAAGTTATCTAATGAAATGTCAGAGTTTTTGAAAAATGAAATACCTACATAATAAAGTGGATTACTTCTTCTAACTCTGTGATATGATACGATACAATCTAGCGCGTGCTATATACCTATGCGTTAGATTATTATAGATTGTTGAATTTTTTGCAAAGGTATTATTTTTTATTAGCAATTGCTCCTGTATTTCAGTTTTATTTTTAGATAGAAATCACGTATTGCATTGGCTCTAAAACCTGTCACAATAAACCTTAAGCTATTAAAATTGCAAAACCTTTTGCGGCTTCCATAGAGCCGGTAACTGAGAATCAAGTTTTGTTTTTTTTTTATTTTACAGTAATCTTTTAATTCCACGCGTAAAATAATACAAGGACTTGCAACTGTATTATAACTACATACATTATTCAGATTTATTTCCAAGTAACACTTAGATTTCACTAATATTTAGAACATTGGCTTTTGTTTCTTAATTATCTTTAACTTCTATAAATAATAAATACTTATTACCAAAAAATATGACATCTCGAAATAACCATCCTGGAGGCCAATTCTCACGCTGGTAGAGATTATCTCTAAATAGACATTATCTCTAATCATGAATGTCTAAGAAAAATGTCACCAAAATGTCTACTAAACAAAAAAATTGCATTCTCAGTTACAATAGACATTATTACCTTCGACTTTGCTGTAGAGATCATAATAACACGTTCCGTTTTATCGATTTTGGTAGTATATAATCGAGAAACGTCGTCATTACAGATTTATAAAGTTTAAAAATATGAGCATGGTGTAAAAATAAATTACTTATTACTTCAAATACTAATTTATACCAATAATGTAAGCTACGATGGTTTTAAAAAATATTTTTCAAGTATGCGACTATGAGAAAAGTTTACCCGCGTGAAATGAAATTAGTTTTTATTTTTGTCTGGCATGACCGTCAATTCAATTGTCAAACACTTATTCAAAAATAAATGTTTTAAAAGACTGTTAAAGCTTGTTTTCTAGTAATGCTTTGTTGATTAGTAGATATCTTAGACATGTTGGTATAATTAAAAGACTGTTGCCTACTGTGATTTTACTAGGCTATATTGATAAGTAGTTACTATTGTAGTAAAATTGATATTAAATCTTCCGTTAATTCCTTGGACAAACGGAAATTTTTCTCAAAGGCTCTGTCGCTCAATTCCATAGCTATCTAAACAGAGATCTTTAAATTGAAATATATGTTCTTGACAACAGTGACAAACATATTAAAATGAAGTCAGTGACGTTTAATGTCAATTTGTCATTCGACATCGAAATCTCTACTGCTCCGGACCATTCGTGGCATCTCGAAGGAAAGGGTTTCGACATATCTCTAGCGTGACATCCCGAGAATACGAAAATTGGTTTTTATTCGACATTCGCCATTTTGTTTCGACATATCTCGAATTAGAGATCATCTCTACAACGCGAGAATTGGCCTCCTGTAAGCCATGTAAAGGCCTTTAAAAAAACAAGACAAAGTATACAATGAACTGATTCAATCATTAAACCACATAATATATTTTTATATGAGCATATTAAACTCAATTGATATAATATGAAAGCGCTACGTTTATTACGATTGATTACATACTATAATAAGCGCACTGTTTCAATACAAGTTGATTCGTTCATAACTTATTACAGATCTTCCAGACATCTGTATTGAGCAAAGTCCGTTGTTTATTATATTCATGACTAGCTTCCGCCCCGCGGTTTTACCCGCGTTCCTGAGGAATTTTATGTTTTCCCGGGATAAAAAGTAGCTTATATCCTTCCTCGATAAATTGGCTATCCAACACTAAAATATTTTTTCAATTCGACCCAGTAGTTCCTGAGATTAGCGCGTTCAAACAAACTTTTCAGCTATTAATATATAAGTATTTGTGGAAACCATGGGTCCGTGGGGGTTCGAGGCTCGCTAATTTGCTCGGATTTTATCATCCAAACTAATCGAGGCTTCGGGAGACCGACTGGCTGGGAGCTTTTTCCACCAACGCATAAGCTTGGCCATCCAAAAAGGGAACGCTGCCAGCCTCTTGGGAACCTTGACTATCGACAGCAGCGAGGGTTTTGAGGATGTTTTCTATATATCATAGTTTGTATTTTATACATTGATTGTAAATATTTGTTGTAAATAAAGTATACGTAGCATAGATGATTTCTTTGTAATGATATTTATGATTCTTTTCATGAATTGACTCAGTTATTTGTGAAGCGTAAAAATGTGTCTAGAATGGAAATTTGTTTCGAAAAGGATTAACTGCTGTGAATAATTCAATTCTATGATATGCCGTTTGGCGTTTGGAGTCTGGGTGTAATTATCTATTATAAGTAGGTATATATTTACAAAAGAAAAGTAGTATAATGAGGTATCAGTTATCTCAGTTATCTGGCTTCCATAGCTTGTGCTCTGCTTAGTTTAGAGTCAGGTGGCCGTGTGTGAGAAATAATGTCCCAGAATATCAGGGTGATTTTTTAGTCACTGGCAATACTCTCAGGGGTGGAAGTTCTCATCAATATGAACAACTTTTACTATGGGACCAACTCTTAGATCGCTCGATCGCATAAAATAAAATGGTTGGTTCATACATTTTGGTCGAGTAGATATTGAACTTTTGTATGGAACAGCTGATATTTTTTTCGTGATTTCACACTTATTCTTATAATAAATTTGTTAATATTGATGAGTACTTCCTCCTCTGCAAGTATTGCCAGTGACTAAAAAGTCACCCAGTATTTATTTATTGACTGAACATAAAACTGCTGAGTAAAAACTCTTTGTTCATTTTGAGATGGTAGGTACATCGCCACTTATTTTTAGCACGCATGGCAAAAACAAGAATCCTAATTACAATGAATTATCAAAGGATGCTTTTTATATGCGGACACATGGTAAGGTTAATTTTGAAACGACTTTTTATAACCGGTTTTAGAAATTTCACGCAATCTCGGAATGCTAGAAGATGATATCAAATCAATTATGTATTGCCGATAAGTAACATTAAATAGGGCACATGTGGTTTTATCTATGTATTAAATTGATTGTACAAAAAAGATTAACATCGAAGAAATCAGTAGTTATTTGACTTAATTAATAATGTCAAATGTAATAAACTATAATGCTTTTTAAGGATACATTAAAAGAATTTCGTTAAGGAAATATAACTGGATAAATAAAATTAATATCTCTAATATCCGTTCTGTGGTTATGATAAAATTGTAAATTGATTTGCTACTAAACGTCCAATGTTGATTTTGATTGGGATTGATGGTCGTGAAAAACATGTGTTAGTTACGCGTGGCTGCAAATTAGTGCATGGAATTAAAATCGATTCGTAAAGTTTCGTGGTAATAGGTACAAAGTCGATGGATATTTCACATATTGTTTTTATGTCAAAAGGTTGACAAGCAGACGTAAAATACAGCTGATGGCATGTGATTGCTGTTTCTAAATATATTTGCAATTCTAGGAGTATTGCAAACGTAGGTTCTATGTACCACTTTTATAAGTTACATCAATATTCGTTAGCACAGAAAGTAATCTAAAGCCGATGAAAAACCAATGAATTCCATTCCTGTTGTTTTACGTTTAGATTTGAATTACAACGACAAGAGAATTGAAGAGACACGTGCTATCTCGCTCATAATATTTGTGAACAGGCCCCCTAAAAAGGCCGCTCAAGCAATATTGCTAATGTAATCATTTTTCGAATTCCCGGCAGATCCTACTTATTTCAATATGTTTTATATAAAATAGTCACTAGATATGGTCACATATGTACATTTTTATTCATTAAAAGAGTTGGTATTGATGAATCTGCCGTAAATTCGGAAAAATAATTGCATTATCAATATTGCTACAGCTTCCTTTTCACCTAAAGTAACTACTACACAATGACATAAAATCCGTTCCACCATAACTGAGCTGAGTGGTAACGTAACACACACACCTCAACTTTTACATTCGCATTTAGAAACGCGGATAAAACCGTGGGGCAGGAGCTAGTAATGTATATTAGTAAAGTTAACCTAAGGGTGTTTAAAGTTCCAGTGGATAAAGTAAAGTCAAGGGCAAACACGCATACAATGATAAAATCCTGTCTGACTGGTGTAACTTCCCGTTATCATGCAGGAAAAATAGTGCATTTATTATTCATTTCGTATTTACTTTATGTGTTGAATAAGTACATTATTTGTAAAAAAATCATAAAGTATTCAAATAATTTATTCGAGAACTAAAATTTGAATAATACATTTTGTTTATAAAAAAATTATAATACCTATACAACTGTGTCACAACACGAATAAGACTGGAATAAAATACATCGTGAATTTATCGAAATCATTCAGTAATCGAGAGAAGCAAAAACAATCTTTAAAATGTATCAGTACTGAATTACAAAAACGACACAATGCAACAGAACTCTCTAGATTTTTTTACTGTCTTCCAACACATGCCAGGTACAATCCCATTCAACAATAAGGCCTATTGTGTCGACGTGTACATCGATGCTAATTATGGTAACAAGGAACACCTTTCATTTAATGAGGTTTTAAAATATATCCAATGATCAAAATTTTTAAGTTAAAATAAATAATACTTGACATATCTCAAATATGACACGTCTAAAATTAATGTTACAGAACAGTCCATCGATCAAGTTGAAGGAAGACATACAATAGGTAGCAACAATCAAAACAATTCACTTGTTGCTGCAGAATGCGTTCAATCGAATTAAATTGACACACAATATTAGCAGTTTTCTTCGAAAAGTATTCAATAAAGGTCTGTTAATATCATATTAAAATTCATCGGCGTTCATTTAAATAGTTTTCATTACAAGAGCACATCGACACTAGCTGTCTCCAATATTTTAATTGATAAGTGCAAAAATTATACTTACTTTGCAACGTTCTTAACGTTTAACACGACCTATTTCACAGAATCACCATGGTTGGAATGCAGATCCTAACCTCAAACTTCACACGTGTCCTCACTTGAAAAAGCACCTTTTTTAAAAATTAAAAAGAGTATTGAAGCTGTGTTGGAATTGAATTTGACACGATTTTCGTATGTATTTTTTTAAATACGACCGGCCGGCGTCTGACCGGTTTGCGTGTGGCACAAATGTTCTGTGCTGTACGTCTGTATCGTCGTCTATTCGTCACCGCATTGGTGGAAGCCAGAGCCGACGCTCGTCTGTGAAACGTCATTTTTATCGCGCCATGCGACTACGCCGCTTTCGACTTTTCAACGATGCTATTGCTAATACGTGCTACATTTCTGATGACCTTAATCTGTCGCACACAGATAACCACGTCCACCCAGCGTTGGACGCTTACCCATCAAATCTATTTACATTGTACCTGATTTCTGAATAGCGAGGGAGTGCACTACACGTTATTTCTATACTATAACAAAAGTAAGATAAGCTGTGAAACGTATAGTACATGCAATTGGTATATAAATAGAAATCGAGAGGTCTCGATTAAGTACAATGCATTTGTTGAATACCTATGTTTAAAGATAATTTATTTGTTGCGTCTTCTTGGCTTATGAATGAAGATCGTTGACCTCATTTAATTTTTTTCGTATACGGTGACGTGTAAATATCGTGATTGTCACGTGACTTGTTCCGTCACGTTGAGGTAACCCGAATATTTGCCGGACACGTGTCACCTATATTTAATACCTGAAGATGTCAGCTGCTTTCATTTCTATACTTAAACAATGGTTTATCTGAATAGGAGTCGTTTATAGGAGCATCGAGATTAAAATTCATTGTTATTTTCTTTAGCATTAGATTCAAAATCAAATATCTGTATTACCTGAAGCATTCACCACCATATCACATAATAAATGAATTATATTATAATCTGCTCTACACTTCTCATAAACTAGAAATATCTAAGAAACTAGAGTCTCTCTCAGGCAGTCATTTTAATTTTAAAGTAGGTAATTGGACAATGTAGAAACTATAAGGCAATCATTTCCTTTGTGGGAATCTGTCTGTATATATAAAAGGAAAACGTGACTGACTGACTGATGTATCAACGCACAGCTCAAACCACTGTACGGATCGGGCTAAAATTTGGCATACAGATAGCTATTACGATGTAGGCATTCGCTAAGAAAGGATTTTTGAAAATTTCACCCCTAAGGGGGTAAAATACGGGTTCGCGGGTGAAACCGCGGGTCGGTAAGCTAGTGAGGATATAAAGGTGATGTTCAAGACTATATTTTCCTTAGCTCAATCTGATGATTTTGTTCCTCGAATATGGAATTTAATGTTAAAAAAATCTGACCTCGTAATCTCATTTCATAAGTAAAAGGTATTATTTTGGTTAATTAGCCTGTTCGACGAAAAAGTAGTTTTCTGATAACTGTTGAATGCATAATATTCAATGAGTATGTTATACGAAATTTACAAAAACATGTTATATCTATACTAATCTATACTTTAATAATATAAAGCTGAAGAGTTTGTTTGTTTGTTTGAACGCGCTAATCTCAGGAACTACTGGTTCGATTTGAAAAATTCTTTCTTTGTTGGATAGCCTATTTATCAAGGAAGGCTATAGGCTTTTTATCCCGGGAAAACACAAGATCCCTCGGGAACGCGGGTGAAACCGCGCGGAAAAGCTAGTTTTTTATATATCTCAGTATGCTAAGTGATCAATAGTAGTGATACTGAACATTGAGAGCTGCTGGATAACTTATTTCAGACCTTTTATTTTCTAAAAGGAGATTTCAGGAAGAAAAATATAAGGGTGGATTGATTCTAACGCGTCGATACCACCAATCTACACTAATAATAAATAATTATAATTTTTTTAGATTGTATTTTTGTCTGAAATAAATAAACTCAAAAACTACTGGACCGATTTTAAAATTCATTCACCAGTATAATGCTAAGATATTATCACTGAGTATCATAGGCTATATTTTTTATTAGGCCATATTAGGCATCTTTACATACCTATAAAATACCTTACATATCTTATTAAGTCTGCGCGAGCGAAGACGCAGACTAGAGAAACAAAAAGGCAAAAATGATTTATACTTGGCAGAGTTGTCTGTCATATTAACTATACTATACTTTTATACGCAGACGATATGAAGATCCTAAAAGAAGTACGTGATATAGCTGATACTGTAGAGCTTCAGGCTGATCTGATGAGGTTTGAAGCTTGTTGTTACATCAATAAATTAGATCTCAATATTTCAAAATGTTTCTGGATCAAATAATGGTGTCCGCGTTCTAAACATACGTCGTGTTGCAAAGTTCTCAGTATCCGCGTTCTAAAAATACGTCACGTCGGCTCCACCCTGAGCCACTATCCTGTCTCCTCATCCTGACGGGTTTTGCTGCTCCTGTTCCTGCCTGTACTGCCTGCTTTTTGCTGACCTGGACCATCCTGGACCCTGCACCGAGGCCCTACACCTTGGCCCCTGCACCGAGGCTCCTGCACCGGGAACTCCGTCTACCTGTGCCACCTACAGCGAGGCTCCTGCACTGGGAACTCCGTCTACCTGTGCCAGGTGCTCAGGTCTACACCTGGTCTTCTCCTGTCCCTTGCGTGCTTTGACCCATCCTCTACCCGTGCTAAATACTCTGTGTTTTTCCTTGTGACGTACCGTAACATAATCTTCCCTTCCTGGACTTACCTTCTTTTTCTTTAATTAACTCTGTATTTTGTATATCTTTCTTTTATTTACATTATATGAACCATAGAAAATTTATTCCATTTATTTATTGTTAGGTACCTTCATGTATCATGACAGCATCAAAGGCTTGGTTTCATTATGGGGGCTTCGGCAAACTTTCGCTCATTAAAAACAATTAAAATCTTGTACTGTGCGTACGTTCGGTCTAACCTAGAAAACGCTTCTCAAGTGTAGAATCCTCGTTTCCGGATATATAGTTATCGTATCGAGAGCATCCAAAAGCGTTTCCTCCGTTATTTAGATATTAAGGCTCGGCAAAAGTCAGCAGATTATTATCACCGCTGTCATCGTTCTATTTTTTTACCATTGGAAGTTAGGCGTAATATTAGTGATTTAAGCTATCTGGCAAAAATTGCTAATGGTACAATAGACTGTCCTGTACTACTTTCTAAAATATCTTTAAAAGTACCTACTAAACACCGTAGAAAACTGGTCACATTATTCACACCATATGCATACCTGTTAATTAAGAGTCAGTCAACAGTTTAATGCTCTCGCTATTAATACTGATCTGTTCTGCACCAGCGCTACTAAATCATTAGCTAAAGTTTTCTTTAAAGAGCACGAAATGTATTACTTGTTAGTTGTAGCACTTAATTGTTTTTTTTTTCTCCTACGATTATTCTTTTTGTTTTTCATTTTCATAAAATATTTTTATCTGTGAAGATTTGTAAATGGCATACAGTTATTAATATTGTTATTTATACTTCTATAAAGCTGTAAATCTTCCAATAAGTTAAAAGAAAAAAAAAAAACAGAAATGCGCTGAGCAATTGTGTGAATGTGGACCACACAATGTTGGATAGGAGTTCAAAATCTGGAGAAAAATGTATAGCAGATAACTACGTGGTAAAAACTACGTGGTGGTTTCAAGTCAACATACCATCTTAATAAATATCTATGCAATGCTATAAATATATCAGATTGCGTCAATATAGTCCATTTTTGGTAGCACAGTACAATAATCACACGATTGTAGCCAGTGCTAACTGACAATTGCCTAATATGGACAAGAATTATGAGTTTGTTCTATAAATAGTTACTTAAACGGGCTTTATAGACGGTTTGAAATACTTTATTTCGCAGCATAGTGTTGTTCTTTCGTTTAGGGTTGACAATACATGGTTATTACTCAATATCGAAGTCATTCATTTAGTTTAGGCCCTAGGAGGGCACTTATTGAACGTTATAATTGACTCTACCACACCGATTCGGAATACTCTTGGACTGACAAGACTCCAGCAAGAAACTCACCAAGGCATACATTTTTTATAGATGTTTCTTTAGAATATATGTATGTTACACCTATTTATACATATGAATAGGGTGTACCTACATAATACGTAAATTTATGGTGTCAATCATGGACCTAGAAAAAAAGGCGGACAGATGGCCGCTAAGAAACTATTGAAGCACCAAAATGGTGGCGACGTAACTGTATGTGTGTGTGGTTCGGAGCGTAATGGCGGGCGGCCGGCTTAGTGTGGTGTGAATGTGTGCGTGCCGGACGTATATGTACTTACTATGGGTGCTTCAGTAATTGTTTTATGAGGTGGCGTCCGCCTTTTTTTATAGATCCATGGTGTCAATATTATTGTTGAATCTATTCATTAGTGAAACAATTAATAATAAGCTGTTTTACATCTTATTATAGTTTTATAATTTCTGTAATTAAGAAAACTAGTAGTCTACATGAACGGGAAGTAAAATTCCTAGAATATACTAAATGAATATAGTCGTATCCTAAGACATATTTCAATAATTAGTTTTTAAGATTTTATATTTAAACATTATTATATAGACTTGCCATATTATTTTGATCAATGAAAATCGTATTCAGTAAAACATACTTAGGTAAATACCTAGGTACATGTTTTGTTAGTCTTGCATTCAGTATAAATATTCTAATTATTGACTCTCGGATGGAAATGATTCACTCTCGTATCTTTCAAATGTATGTTATTCGTTCACTAAGTACTTTAATTTCGTTTTTAAATTATTCGTTATCTATATCTAAGTATAAAAGAAGAAGTCCTGACTGACTGACGGACTGACAGGTGATAATAAATGCTGAACCAAAACCACTGGTCCTAGAATCATGAAATTTGGAGAATAATATATTCCTTTTGAACCGGGTGTAACTACCCCCTAAGGTGGTGAAATAGGGGATCACCGGTGTAACCGCGAGTTGGAAAACTAGTTAATTATAAACTGATTATGTCTTCAATCAAGGCGTTGTTTTCAGGGTTCTGTCTTAATTTGGGTAACGGAACCTTATTACTAAAGTTTTTACTAATAATAAAAATTAGAATAAGTCAATATTCAAGACAGGTCCTCCCCATACAAGAAACATAGAAAAAAAAGGAATAACTATGTATCATAATATTATATGACGGGCCGGTTGGCGTGGTTGGTAATATACCCTATCTATCACGACACAGGTCGTGGGTTCGATTCCCACTCAGGACAAACATTTGTGTGCATGAACATGTCTGTTTGTCCTGTGTCTGGTTGTATTTATCTATATATGTATGTATTTACAAAAGAAAAGTACTAAATGTAGTATATCAGTTATCTGGCTTCCATAATACAAGCTCTGCTTAGTTTGAGGTCAGATGGCCGTGTGTGAGGAATAATGTCCCAGAATATTTATTTATTTATATTATTTAATTATGAGCGCCTACTCATTAGGATATCATTTAGTATCAGAGCCAAAACAATGTGTTGCTATCGTGTTTATTCTACGGACACCTCCGTGTTAGTGTTGCCCAAACGCAAGAACAAGACGAGACTTAGCCAGTCTTGGTCTTGGTCTTGCGCCAATACACCTGGTCTTGGTCTTGGTCTTGGTCTTGCGCTCCCAGTCTTGGTCTTGGTCTTGGTCTTGCAGCAAGAGTCTTGCAAGTCTTGCAATTACCTATTAGTCTATTACTATTTATTAAAGTTTACTTTAAATCCTAGAAAAACGTATTAGAATCGGAACATTGTGAGCTTGAATGAATATAGCCATAGTAAAGATCAAGCAGATTAATAAATAACTGAAGATTTGATAAGAAATTCGAAAAATCAACTGACCTATATGTCGTTTTCCATGGAAGTAACTGTTTCTTAATAAACATTTATGATTTATAAACTTACATTTGCTAAAACATGTAAAAAAACAAATTAATTACAATAACTTGACTGTATTTTAAAGAACAATACTTATCTGTCTAAAAAGAGATTGAACTGAAGTAGAATAATTTGAATCTTCGTCACTCATATTAAATTGTACACGTGATACGTTTTTAGAAAACAACGAGAATTAGTAAAAACAATTATTAAGTTAGACTCGAAGCACAGCTCAATTGGAAATGACTGGAATTAAAATAATTCCTTTATTTATAGTACGTTTCCTTGCTTTCTACCGCGCCGCCTCGCCACGTGCCGGCTCTATGATAAGGATGCCGCCGCAAATCAAACAATAATATAAAGCGTGTAAAAAAATTCGAAATTATTTTGCATGAGTATACCTACGCCCTATGGCGGCAATCAAATAGTGTCAAATGTTATGATTTCGGCGTGGCGGCAACGATTGTTTTAGATTTCAAAAGAAGCCGCCGGCGCGTGTATCATAACCATGTACTTCCGAAAAGCGGCAAATTTCTTTGAGAAGTAAGTACAAAACCTTTGATGCCGCATTATCAAAGTGCCGATGGTTAAAACATAACTATGCATGCACTCAGTTTGATTTTAATATTTTTTTTATTCGCTATGTTTATGGTATTAGTCGTAATGCGCATAGGTCCAGTTTTTCATATTCTTTGATACAGTTTTTTGCGTCTCATAGAATTCCTAAGCGTACCTACCTATACACCGAACTGTTACACCTAACTACTCAGTGAAATAGCGCTAAGTCCAAGCTGCAAGACGCAAGAGTCTTGCAGGCTATGTCTTGTTCTTGCTCAAGTCTTGCACGGTCAGTCTTGGTCTTGGTCTTGCTAAAAATACGCGGTCTTGTTCTTGGTCTTGGTCTTGCAAAAACGCAAGAACAAGACCAAGACTGCAAGACCAAGACTGAATTTGGGCAACACTACTCCGTGTGCGACTCGGACTAATACCTACTTGGCATTTTTTTTACTGCTGTACTGCACTTTAGGAACGAATAGGTATTAAAAAATTGTAGAATCCTCTATCTAACCCCGATCATAGCTAATATAATATAATTTGTGGCAGTATTGAGATAAAAATAAAATAAAAATAATTACTTCTAAAAGAAAACCCTTTGTAGAGTTAACGCTTTTATACATTATGTGAAATTCATTAAATAACTACACATTTATTATTTGAGATTGCCATGTAAAATATTGCAGTGTATGTGATTGCTCATGGAAATTATCAGGGGCAACTATTAGTCGACGTAGTAGGTGTATAATGAAACAAAGGAATAAATATTGGTCGTTTACTTTTGAAATCTTTACGATGAAACTGATCAAAATTAGTTGGTTGAATAACTTTATAAATACCAATTATAATAAAATTGTAAGACAAACTTTTCGTCACAGCACAATTTTATTCACCAAAGTGAAAGTGAAAGTGAAAGAAAAAATGCTAAATTGTATTATGAAGTTTCATTTACAAAATTCATCAGGTTAGTCAATGAAACATTTAATATGTATTTGTATTGAAGCTATGAAGACAGATGTCAAGTCAACGAATAGTTAATCAGGAGTCAGTATCACAAAAACCCAAGATATATTTAATAATATAGTTTTACTTGTGTATAATTTATTAGATACTTATAATACATAACAAAATAATTATTATTTACTTATATCATTATACATATTTGGAACAGTAATAACTGTATAAACATAGTTAGGTACTAAATAAAATTTGTACGTGGGTGTCATGTTGATAGTGGAAGTAAAAATGCTCAATTTTATTCATGAAGCTTTCTCATCAAATCTACTGTTCACGAAATATAAATGTTAGCCTTTTATATTAGTAGAACGATTGAAGTTACAAGAATATCACGCCTGATGAGAGCCCTATAGTTTTCAGGCTATAGTAATATATAATAATATACTACGGAACCCTATGCTATGGTAAGTATGCATAGGTACTTGGCCGCCTTCTTTTTCAAAGATCGGTATGCCATTGATTAGTTTCGTTGCGATATACACATGAAACAAAAGGAGAATAAACAGCACGAAAATAATGAGGATTATATTTTGCACCGTCAATTCAATAACATGGAATTGTTAGGTAGGTAGTAATTTTACTAACTAATATATTCATTGCTTATTTACATTACTGCTTAAAAACTAAGATATTAATGGCGTAGAATCACAACAAGATTTTTTTTTTTTCAAAAACACATCCATTTACGATCACAATCGTAATAATGTTAATCTTAAATCCGTATCGAAATGGAATAAACTTACTGACTCATCGCTGATCGGTCTTTTCTTAATGAACCAAAATCAAGCAATAATTATTATTGAATTTTTGGCTGAGCATTTAAGCACTCTTACTAATAACCCTGTATAATTAAGACGCAGGCGCAGACTACGCAGCTTCTCTTTCTTTTGATATCCTTGACAGTCCTTCAGCTTCTTCTATAGTATCGGGTAAAGGCTTGTTGAAAGTTTCTGGTAATGTGAGGACCACGAGACCAGCAGTTACTGCCATACTTCCGAATAATATAGCCGATAAATTTGGGTAGAATTTATTCTGAGGAAAAATGTAGTTTGTTAATCCAGTTGATTTAAGAAACAAATAAACTCCTATGGGTTTTGTAATAAAACAAAAGATATATTGGTTTTATGCTTGAATACCAAGAATTCACTCGTATCAAACCATGATCAAACTTGATGTAAGTATTGAAATAGTAAATTTATAACCGGAGGAAATACATTTCCAATTATTGCTATTAAAAGATTTGTTACTTATTAACGTAACGATACACGTTAAAATATAAAGTTTATAACAAAATTAAATGTAGTTTTTCCTCTTTATTGTATTAGGTACTATTGACGAAGTTTTATTGTGAAATGAAAAAAAAACAGTAAATAAAACCGTAAACAATTTAAAGAAGATTTACTTACCAAATATGGCGTCTGAGGAGCTAAAGTCGATCCAAGTCTGCCGGTAGAAGAGCAGATAGCCAGCAATGACTGACGAGCGTTAGTAGGAAATACTTCTGATACGTATATGTATACAGAACTGTATGCTACGGTGATGGCAAACTTTCCAGCGAGGGAGAAGACTAGAGGCCACGAAGAATCATCTGTTAAAAAAATATATTTTAGATCCAGTGAAGAATTATTTAAAAAAACATTCTAATGTAGATTTTGAAATTATTCTTCATTAAAAAATAATAGTAAATATAAAGTCTCCAATATTAAATCAAAATTCGTTCAAAGTCAACTCCATTCATTTATTCATTTAACGTTTGCAAAACAAGCTGAAGCAACATCAACTTGATTATAACGTAAAGTTTTCTGAAGCCGCGAAAATTATTTATATTTTATATTTATTGCCCGTCTAAAGCCAGATCGAAACAGCCGTCGGGTGCTCTGGAATCGGCTTAACTTAAATATTCCATTAATTCAGGCTGTTAGGCAAACAATGATTACTAAATAAACAGAGATCTTGCAAAATTCCAAGACCAAACCTCGAGTGAACGTCTCAGAGCGGCGTAAACTGTTACGGGATTATCAAACTCGCCTTTTGTTATCGTCAAATTATGTTTGGATGCGAGATTTGGCCCGCTGTAATTATAAAGACAAACTTCGACAGCTGTTTCCTTTTTGGGTTACTTTGTTTTGTACCCGTTAATTTTGTTTACTGCGCGGTTGTATTGAAGAAGTTTTGGTATTTATTTTTGTAGTTGTTTAACATTTTTGATTTGTCTCTTTACATCTATATATTTTGACTAGCCTTACGCTCCGCGGTTTCACCGTGCCCCTATTTTACCCCCTTAGTGGTTGAATTTCCAAAAATCCTTCCTTAGTGGATGCCTACACTCTATAAAGTATCTATGACCAAAGTTTCCCACAGTTGGGCTGTGCGTTGATATATCAACAGTCAGTCACTTTTCCATTTTATTTGTATATACAGATAATCATTATTAGATCATGATCATTATTTTTGATATTTATCAGTATTTGACTGTGTTCGATTTAGAAAATAAAATTCATCATTATTAAAATAAAAATCATAGTAAAAAAATCTACTTACTTTTCGGCAAACACGACATACCGATGCACATAAATGCGCTCAAAAGGTACATCACTACCATTACTTTTTTCCTTCCAAATCTATCCAAAACAAGAAGGCAAGCAAAATTTGCTGGAATCTCTATAAATGAAACCAGAATAAAATTGACATATTTATTCCCTCCCAAGTTCACTGAAGATATTGACAGTCCGTAATACACGAAAGTGCATGTTATCCACAAAAAAGAACATGATACCAATCTCCTAATGATTGCTTTGGATTTGATAATTTTAACGAACGTTGATGTAGGTTGCACTTCAGTCTTTTTATCTTGAATAAAATTTTCCTTATCATTATCTTGTTTAACTTTATCAAGTTCATAAAGAGGTGCCAGGTCTTGTTCAGAAAGGTCTACTTTATTTATTTTTGCAGCTTTTCTCAGGATGGCTACAGCTTCTTCTTGGCGACCTTTACTGAGGAGCCATCGTACGCTTTCATTTAGTAACCATAAGTAGGAGAAGACTAGAATCGCAGGAGTGTATATGATTCTGAGAAGGGTCCTCCAGCTTTGTAGTGCCCACGATAGACCAGACAGAGTCATAAGACCAAATACAAAGACAACATTGATGATCGTATTACCAAATACTCTTCCTCTTGGTCCTACCAATTCCATTGCTGAAAATAAATATTTTTATTATAATATTTTCAAATGATAAGATATTATTGACAAACCATTTTTATATGATTAGATTTTATGGTTATTTAGTGTAGACCGAGGTGAATCAGATCACAGATTAAATTGGATTAAACATTAAATTAGTTAATAATTCAAATATCGTGATAATACCGAATGTAACTAAGTTATGCCTCTCTACTTCCATCCACTCTAGGGTCCCCGTTGATTTTTTTTCAAGTAAGTTGTTTCTTCCAATTGGCTTTGGAATTTGGGCTGAATCAATTTTTGTTTTTACATGGTTTAAATTTAGTTTTATTGTCTTATTTTTTTTTATCCTCAATGTTGTTTAGTACATTAATGCGACTGGCCTTGGTCTACCTTATTAAAATTAATCGATTCTTTAGTTAATTACCTGTATTATGCTTACCTAAAACGAATGCTGAAGTGTAGGCACCAGCTCCAAAAGCTCCTTCAAGGAACTCAAAACTGACCATCATCGCGTAACTAGTCGAAAATGACCTTATCAGTCCGAAAATACAGTTCATTAACGATGCTATGGATAGGGCAACTTTTCTGCCATATCTATCAGATATAATTCCAGTTAATGGTAATGATATAAAGAGGCCAGCATTGTGGAGTGTTCCAATTAACGTTCTTTTAAATTCTTGACAGCCGATATTGAACTGTAAGAAGGATTATTTAATATTAGCAGGATTTATACCAAAAGCATGAGAAGCATAACGGTACAATCACGTTATAGTCATGTTTGTATTAGTTCATAAGTTCTCTTCCACTTTGAATGGTCAAAAAGGAAACGCTGCCAGCCTTCACCGTGTTGCATGTGAATCCTAGAATGAGCTTATAAGTTTCAACTTGAAAATCTGTCGCCTAACACCTACCGGTGTCTTCCAGCAGCTGCCTTGAGAGCTAGTTCCTTCTAGGCTTTGTGTGCTTATCACCTTCGGCCACGTCATCACTTACCACAGTTAGATTGTGGTCAAACACAGAAAAAAGATCCGGTCTTTAGCTAGCGATGTTAATTGCTGGTTGTGAACACGCAGACGCCATTATCGGTCAATTGATATGATAAAAATAAACATTTGTCAAGTGTCCACAGCTTAAGTGATAAGTTATGTATATATACGTATGTATAAGTATGTTATTACATACTATATGATGTAGGTTTTGTTTGAATAGATTTCAAAATAACGTTGACAGCATGTATTGACTTTGTGTAGAAGTAAAACTTTTTAATCAAATTAGTACGAGCCAGATAAACTTACTGTCTTGACTGTCTTTTATCTCTGGTGCTGTTATTTATTTTTTGTTTCTTTTACTAAATATACAAATACCTATTGTATTAGTCTATTATTTTTATTAACTACTCATTTTTAATAAACAACTTAAAATTGTGATAAATTTATAAAAATATCCACAATACAGTATCTAATTTTCATTCGCGTCAATTCGATCACGCGCAGTCTTAAAAATTGAACTTTCACGAGTTTAAGTTCAGGTATTAAATATACATCCCACTAGCACAATTCCTGAGAGGTCGGAAAAAAATGTCATTTGTTTAATAATAATAGAATAAATAAATACTCTGGGAAATTCCTCACACACGGTTATCTGACCCCAAACTAAGCAGACCTTGTACAATGGAAACCAAAATTATATACTACTTTTATCCTATGTATATACTTAATTAGATCTACACACCCAGACTCAGGACAAACAGATATGTTCATGCACACAAATATTTTATTATTCGCGTGATAGATCGGGTATCATACCAACCACGCCACGGCCCGTATATTTGATTCCAGGACAAGATCTAGGAGGATATAACATTATGTTACTAGCATAAATTTAAGGAAAACGAATCTACCAATCTACCTACTTATATTAGTAGATTTAATGTTTTCCATTTTAACAGCACGTTCCAATGGTATGCTCAAAGATAAATATTGGGTTATTTGTGACAGTTGCGTGTTGGTCGCGTGACGGTTGTTAATCTAATCTGTCCGCGTAGTACGGTTTTTTTTATAATTCATCCAATTTAATTTCTTACAATTGCAAATGAGTCACTCTTGCTCAATTTAGATACAGTTGCTTTTAACTCTAACATAAAACTCAATTATTTAGTTTAGGGCCTAAACTTTAAGCAATTACAACTTTACCATTGACTTTGGTGATTTTCATGAAAATATATAGCGAACACATTAATAATTCCATTAATATTATAATTGTGAAAGTTTGGATGATGGATGGATGGATGTTTGTTACTCTTTCACGCAAAAACTACTGAACGGATTTGGATGGAATTTGGCACAGAGATAGATTATAGTTTGGAATAGCATATAGAATACGTTTATCCCGAGAAAATATAAAACCCCTCAGGACCGCAGGTGAAACCGCGGGGCAGAAGCTACAGGCAGTAATCATCATTCGTCAAATTCTCTTAAATAATCGATGTGGTATTGAGTTTTTAGTTTTGGATAAAGAATGACTTATGTAGTGGTGAGTGTGCTTACCACATTCAGCCACTCTCACATACCATGATGAGATTTCGGTCAAACGGAAGCTCATAGAAAGTTAATGGTACTTTCGGTAATGGAAAACATCATGAGCAACAACATTATTTCTTAATTTCTTTAAGTACATTTTAAAAACCGTAAAGTAGGTAAACCTTAACAATCACTCACATCTACAACTGCTGAATCTTCATCGCTATACACAATTGAAGAACACGATTCATGTAATGTTGTGTTGAATGCGTTTGCAGTACAGCTGTCAGAGCTTGCTGTTTTATTTTCAATACGCGAATATCTCAAACATTTCTCAAAATTTCCATCTTTATCCTTAGGTATTGTAAAGTCAAGCCATGTGCTATGGTTATTTATGCTTTCACATTCTGGGACTTGGCATCTGTAACAAAAAAAATATGCGTAAGTAAATGAACTTTCCTTTTTAGGGTTCCGTACCCAAAGGGTAAAAACGGGAGCCTAGCCAAGTCTTGACTTGGCTGTCTGTCCGTCCGTCTGTCCGTCCGTCTGTCTTTCACCAGGCTGTATCTCAAGAACTGCGATAGCTAGACAGTTGAAATTTTCACAAATTATGTATTTCTGTTGCCGCTATAACAACAAATACTAAAAACAAAATAAAATAGATATTTAAAGGGGCTCCCATACAGCAAACGCGATTTTTTTTGCCGTTTTTATAGATAATGGTACGGAACCCTTCATGCGAGAGTCCGACTCGCACTTGGCCAGTTTTTCTTTATTCTTTAGGATATGCTTAGTTTTGGCCAAACAACTATCGGTGTGTAAAAGGTATAGTTAAGCGAAATACAACAATTACGATTACGATTACACAATTACGATTTTTTTGTAAAACAAAAAAAAAACATTTTTTCAAGAAAAAAATATTCGTAATGAAAAGCAATATTTTTTGCAAAAACTAAAATGGACCTATATAATTGGAAAATATTTTAAATTTCCGATTCTACTCAACACGCAAAGGCGCTAACGATGATAATAAATCTAAAAATTCTCCTGTCTGTCAATTGATACAATCATCGTAACGTAATATAATTAATATCAGTCGCTTGATGCCTGACCATGATTTATTGCACGAGGTTAGGCCGGGTGTGAGTGATAGCATCTTTTAGAGTGGTCCGAGTTACAAGATACTGCAGGTTATGACAGCTCAATGGTCGCGGTGTCGATTGCCTCAAATGAGTTTGAAATTTCGGTGATGGAAAACATAGTGCGTTTGAGAGTTTGATATTACCACTTGGAAAGTAGGATTCTTCTAGGCTTCTAGGCCTCTGTCATATCACTTAACAGGCCAGATTGTGTGATAAGCTTACCTACAGTAGAAAATAATAAAAATAGAGTATGTTTTTATTCAGACTAGCTTCCCCCCCGGGTTTCACCCGCGTTCCCGAGGGATTATGTTTCCTCGAGATAAACAGTAGCCAATAACCTTCCTCGATAAATGGACTATCCAACACTGAAAGAATTTTTCAAATCGAACTAGAAGTTCCTGAGATTAGCGCGTTCAAACAAACAAACAAACTCTACAGCTTTATGATATTAATATAGTTTAGTATAGAATAGTAGAAAAAGCCTAATTACTCTACAGCTAGAACTAGTTTTGTTATTCCACTCACTTAGGACTAGTAGGTAACTTCTTATTTTAATTTCAACGTAGATACTTCAAAATGGACGGTAGTATCGTCAAAATATAACGACTAATTAGTTCATCTCTATGCACAAAAAGCTGTAAACCATTTATTACCTAATTTGCACAAACCAAGCTTTACGACATTAGATAAGTAGAGCTTGTATATCTGGAGTAATTTAATACATTTGTTGCATTATTTAACATTCTAGTTATGGGCACGCAAATTTAGGGCATTTTGTTTCAGCCATAATATAATTAAATAGCTTCCGTTCCGCGGTTTCACCCGCATTCCAGAGGGATCTTATGTTTTCCCGGGATAAAAGTAGCCTATAGCCTTACTCGATAAATGGCCTTTTTTTTACATAGAATGGGTTTGCGTTTGGCTTCTGACCCGTCGAAAGGCGAAGACGAAGCCTAAGATGGAGCACGCTTACCCAGAAGAAACCTATTCACTCTGGCCTTGAAAGTCTCTAGCTTGTAGGAGTCAGGAAACAAAGACGCCGGGAGCAAGTTCCACTCCTTTGCTGTTCGCATTATAAATGAGGATGCAAAACGTTGTGTCCGTATGTTTGGGATGTCTACAACGTACGGGTCGAAATTTTCCCGGCGTCTAGTGGTTCGATTTAGGAATGGGGATGGTGGAATTAGGTTGAATAATTCCTTAATATCCAAAACTAAAATGTTTTTTTAATTCGAACCAGTAGTTCCTGATATTAGCGCGTTCAAACAAACAAACAAACTCTTCAGCTTTATTATATTAGTATAGATAGATTATTGAAAAGTAATTTGGACGTAAATAAATTATATTATTATTATTATATTAATAAATGGCAGATAATAATAGCAAAATTAGCCCTAGAGGGCTAGGCAAGGGCCTGGTAAGTAGTAGGGAGTTACACTGCACCACGATAGGGCGTAGCTTTGGCTCAGCCTTCGTGTCGCAGGGTTTAGTACTGCGCAATATGAATTAAAAAAAAACAATCATTTTACAGTCAGATGAGATTTTTTAAGTTCGGAAGGCTTACAGCAGGCAGGCGGTCCTTATGGTAAGTGGCTACCGTAGCCTATGGACATTAGCAATACCAAAGGGACTGCCAATGTTTGCCGACCTTTATAAAGCCAAAAACACAGTCATTCACACACATCAGTCACGTTACAAAAATGTAGTTCTGTAGAAGTTGTAAATAGAAAAATATTTAAGAGAAGTCTCTACTTCTCTACTACGTGCTCTCATAGCGATATGTCGCTCAAAGAGCAGCTCGACTGGGGAAGTACCTCCATCTTACAGAATACCGCAAATAACTATTAGTTGTGTTCCTGCGCATGAGTAAGTTCGCCAGAGCTCATCGGGGAGGGGGGAAGGGTCAGTAACGCGCGAGTGATAAGTCTGGTGTGGCAAGCGTTCATAGTCTACGGTAACCGCTTACCACCAGGCGGGCCGTATGATTGTTTGCAGACAATGTGGTATAAAAAAAAATAAGCTATCGGCAGTCTTAGAATAAAAAGGTGTGTCTATGGATCGATTTTTGTAAGTTTTACTTACTACTTCAAAAACAATAAATGGAGTCATGTGCCCAAAAACGACTCGATTTAATTGAATTACGTTTGGTTGGATTTTGATCCTACGCGAGTTTTCCGTACTCATTGTTAGTTCTCGATCTAGACTCCTTGCCACCCATCAGTTACCATCAACTCAGTATTCCACGATGGGAATCTGCATATATTGCTTGACAGGTAACATTGACATAAGGTTCCGTTTCCACAAGAGATGCGTAGCAAGGGATGTGTTTTTATCCGCCAATAGGATCACTACCATGTATTGTAACGCAACTTTAAGCTAAGTTGTTTTGTCGCCCAGACGACTAATCGCTTTGATCTTATAAATTAAATCCCGCTGATATGGGATATAAAGACCGAATAACGCTCAAGTGGTGTAATTAAGTGTCTACTGGTAGTATGGTATTATATCCAAGGTTCAAATGGTATGGCAAAGATATATCTAGTGTCATTTATATGAGTTCATTGACCTATAAATACAACACATATAATTTTTACTATAGCGACAGGTCCAAAGGTAGTCAATAATTTATCAAATTACATTGTTTTTTTTTTTTGAATTCGTTTCCGATAAACAGGACACTTAGTTACGTAGTTACGTAACGTACGTAGTTACCTTACTTACTGATCCAGAAAAATGGCATGCATTTATCCGATTAATAGATATTATTGTTTACATGTCTAATAATATAGATAAGTATTTAATTTTTTTCTTTACTATTTACAGGATTGACCACAATTTCACTACGGCCACATACTTGCCCATAAGTGCAGCTACCAGAACATACCGGTAGCATGAGAACTACATAGTTCTATGATTTCCCCACGAGGATTTCCTTCGTCTTTTTCACATCAAGATTGCTGTTCTCATTTGCTGTGACTAAAAAGTTCAATATCAGTAAAAGTTTGATGGGAGAAATAAGTTCTATCACTATCCGCAAGAGGCGCTGTATAAAATCCTTTAGAGAAATATTGTAAACGCAAATGCGATAATAAGTTTTTTAAAAAACTCGTATTAGGTACTATGGTGTAAAACCAGTATGTATCTATCGCATATGACGTGCCTACTAAATTCTGATTTAGCCAAATCTGTGTAGGTGACTATTGTTTCGTTGCGGTCTTACCTCCGAGGTTGGAATTTCAATTAACTCTTCGATGAGCTATTAATTCTAAGCGAAGATATAAATAATGTTAACTGGGTAAGAGTACTGCAATAATGAACTCACGCCATCTGCAATTTATTTACACAATATTTTTGTAATGGTAAGTGAAAATTTGAGTGATGTGGCCGAAAGTGGTAAGCACACAAAGCCTAGAAGGAACTGGCTCTCAAGTGCAGCGGCCGGAACACATCAATAGGTGTTGGGTGACAGTTTTTAAACTTGAGGGTGGTAGCCAGCCAGGCGGGTATAACAAAGTACCCTACCACCGTGCTATGGTTTCCACACGATGTTTTCCTTCACCGAAAGCTCAAGCTTATTGTATTCGAACACACGACCTTCGCCGCGGTGTCCGAGGTCACTACCACTGAGCTATCATCGCCTTAAAAGTTCTTAGTCTGTAGGTGTAGTTTTTTTTTTTAACTTTGGATAAGCTTATGTTTCCCGACAATCTCACATCAACTAAAAGGCAGCAGCTACCAAATATCCTACCACCATGCCATGATCTCCGCACAAGTTTTAAAGTTTATTGTGCATCTGAATCCACGACTTTTACCACCAAATTCGATATCACTACCACTAAGCTAAGATATGATTTTAGTCCTTTATACGTATAATTTACAGAGGCCTAGTTCATTAAAGAGATAATCAAGATAATGATCTTCAATTGTATCCTTATTTCGTAGGAAATTCTTAATTAAGGTTTTAAGTATTGATATCAGACATTGAGGAGTAACGAGACCTTCAATAATGATTTAGTGAATTAAAGAGAGAAAGTTCACAGTATATTTTTATTAATACACTTGAGAAACTTGAAATTTTGCTCACAAGTTCCTTATAACTTAGGCAATTAAGAAAGAATTTTCGGAAATTCCCTAAGGAGGTATAATATGGTACGCGGGTGAAACCGGGGGCAGAAAGCTAGTCATAATATCGGGTGGATATTTCGAGATGGCATATTTTTGAAACAGAATAGGTTTCGAAAAAATTTTGACTAGATTTCATAGCAAAAGTCGTTCAGCATGACACTCGAAATATCCTATAGGTACATCCTCAAATTATACACTGTCAAACAAACGAAGTTTCAAAATTGAAATTAGTCTCACAGTCCAACTGAAAACTGAACGGGTGAGTTAAAACAGCATCACAGGAGATAGAAGTGATACCAAGTATTGCCATCATCATTTCAGTTGCATGCAAATATATGTAAATTGGCGCATCGGGTGCAGGAAATGTGACGCGTGGCTTACATAGCATATGTAGGCTATGCCTTTCAATCTAGACGCCTTGCTGATTTGCTTTGACGATTTGCACATTAAAAATCTCACCATTGGTGCTTTTATGTACTATATCTGTGGAATCAGTAGACAGCAATACTGACGAGAAGTAAATTCGGACCTAACAGAGGGTCAGTTAGGTCGAGCCGCTGCTAAAATAATAATTAAGTATGTAGGTAATCAAGTGTTTATCTGCTAAGTGAATATCAAACACATTAATATTATTACAAAACGATAACATCGCCATAAGTAAATAAGTATCTTGTTTGAACTACTGCGTAAACTGTTATCATTTGCATTCTATATTATTTCGATAGATGTTTGCATCAGTGACACCTCTTATAGTGTTATTAACCTTGTCATTAAATACTTATATTTTATTTATTCAATAAATTTGTTTTCACAGCATTTATGTATTTGAGTGAAAGAAAACTTTTCTGTTACTACACTCAAAACAAAATCTGCCGCTAAACGTCTACCAGTATGTTCTAGTAGCTAAACTTGAGAGTCAGTTTTCAATTAGATCTTGTGTACTTACTACGGATATATCGTCAGAGACAATCTTATGCAGTAGGTACTAAAAAAATACCATATTTCAATACATTTTAAATTAGCTTTAGTAATTGTAGAAGTCATAAAATTGACAGTAGAGGAATGAAAGAATCTGTTCTACAATCGAGTAGAAAGAAGCAAATGAATAGAAAAAAAAATCAGATATTCTGCTAAATTGATTATAACACTAGAAAATGCATAGATTTCACCGAATTACAAAAGAGGTATTAACCTCACTAATCCTTGAGTTCTATATTTAGTAGTAATACGTAGGTATGTTATTCTATATTCGAGTTAAACATGATGAGTCATCTTTCATGGAAGTTTGTTCTACTAATCCTACTATCCTACTAAGTATAATATTATGAATGTAAAACTTTGGATAAATCCGTATTTTAGATTAGCTAAAGTTAAAAATTCATTTCTAGGAAATAGTGTTCGCTTTTATAATAAAATACCTCTCTCAGTTACCAAGACGACTGATTTTCAATTCAAATCATATATAAAGAAAATTTTAAAAGAAAAAGCCTATTACAAGGTAGTTCATTACATTGAAGACAAATATGTCTGGACGTAGCTGCACTCTGCACAAGTGCATCTTATATGTCTATCCATAATTATTAGTTTTCAACCTGTTCAGGTTATTATTTTTTATTTATTTTTCTTGTTGTTATTTTTTTCTCATTTGTTCTTTATACTTATTATATATATACTAGATGAAAACCCGGCTTCGCTCGGGTGTAATGTGACTCATAATACACAATCTTTTACAAAATGTTATGATACATTCATAAACTGTATATATAATATATAATAAAAATCTAGTATTACAAATCTCGTTGTTCAAAGTTACGAAAATTGCCTTAAATATAAAAATTACTTACATGTTACGCGAGGCGGTCAAAAGTTACGAAAAATGTAACCTTCTGGCAACACTGTCTGACAGCTCACTCCAATTCCAATTTATATAAAAAGCAACGGGAAACAAAAATAATAGGCTATCAATAAAGGCTCATTTACACACAGAGAACACTGTCATCTCATGATTAGGCTGTATGGGCTAGAAACCTTTGCCTTCCCGAAATAAGGGAAAACAAAAGAAAAAACTGACACTGACTGACAGGGATGCGTTCATTGAAAATATGGCGGTACTGTGCTCGGCCAATATGGAGACTGCCATTTGCACCATTAGAATTTAAATACTCGACAATCCGAATTTTGCGGATATATGTTGTCGACTCGATTTTTTTTATTTTTTATGTTTTACTATTCAGGTAAGGTTTCAATCGAGTCTACCGTAACTCTTGATGGAATTATTAATATAGATGTCAGATTGTCCTAAAAATTTTTATAAAAAATTTAACTTTGATCTGCCCCTCAGACAAAATATTGATACTAGACGATAACTTTAGTATACAACGCATTTTTTTGTTTTATTTTCTTTCTTTACTAGAGTGAACCCAGCCTAGCTTCGCTATTGATTTTTTTAAAATAAGCTCGTGAATAGCTGCTAAACAAGAAATATCGACTCACAAACAGGAGAGAAAATGGTATCAAACTATATTCATTTTGCCTAATTCATATATAGATTCTTGGACGTAATTATCGTTTTTTTTAAGTATTCTACAGACTAAATAGGGGCGTTTACGAAATCAAACCATTTCTTAAATATATGACCTTCCATTATTTCAGTAAATTAAGCCATTTGATATGAAATCACAAATTAAAAAGTTTATCAAATGGATATTTGGCTCTACTAAAATATTGTTGAAAACGCCTGTATGTAAGATGAGCGACTGCTTGTGTGAATGTGCTACAATAGCTGAATAGATTTTGATGAAATTTGGGACCTAGATAGATTTTACCTTGGAATAATATACACAAGTAAAAGTAGATAGGTTCAAAAATGGTGCGCTTACTTAAATTATTATACAACACGCAACGTATTCTAAAAGTTGATTTTTATGGTTATTTTATTATCCTAAATACAATTCATGAGGCATCTTTCAGGCTATGAAAATGAACCTTATTTCAAGGAAAATAGAGTTTATTTCTTATACTATTCACCTAAAAAGAGAAAATTTCCAAAATAAAAAATATTTTAATATTTTAAACAGATAATAATAACATTTAAATAGCTGAAATTGCCTTGGCAGCCGATTCTTAACAAACTTGCATTTAATTATGTTTCATGTTGTTCAATGCTATTACAAATGTATGATACACAAATACAAACAAATACAATTGTAATGACAATGTGTCTACAAGGAATGACTTAATAGTAGGTATGACTAATTATCTATAGCAACGCATACTTTATTGCATAATCTTGTATGAGATAATACGAAATTCATGAAAAATAATTTAATTTTTTGTCGGTACAGCTATATTAGTCGAGTTATTGTACTAATTATTTAATCGCTAGATAAAGCACGGATAAGCTATTCTTCTGATAAGTATATACAAAAACTGTTCTATTTTTAAATGTACATCAGAAAAATCAGGGCTAGTCATATTATTTGTTGAATCAAAAACCGTAAGAATAGTAGAAAAAGATTTGACTTTTTTTACAAAGAATATTTTGTGTCCTATGTTATCTAATTAAAGACAGGGATTAAAAAAAATATCCATAAAAAATATATTAATAGTGATGGGAATACCCAATGGTTTCCTGTCTGCATTTTACATAGCAACAGAAATAACTTTTCAATCAGTATTGGCTAAATCATAAATGTACCTATAGATCGTACGATCGTACGTTTTGGAGTCAATGCCTTTATAAACCGCATATAAATAAGGTCATAATATATGGCTAAATAGAATAATGACGTCAACTTTTATGATATATGTATATCAGGTGTGTAAATGTAGCCCATAACCAGATTTTATGTGGAATTGTAATGGACACAAATGATGTCCTTGCGGGACCCCATTAATTTTATCCTGTTTGAGCTCAAAACTGACGCATGCGTATAATGGTTATAAAGTGGCGTGACTTTTAAAACCGGATAAAGTAACCACTGGATCATTAACTGACTGTACTAACAACAATTTCTTTCAAAATACAAACCAAATGTAAATATGGACTAACTCAAATGCTTCTTAAAAATCTAGAATATTTTAAACCTCGACGCATACAATATTTTTTTAAACAATGCCTTTATTTACGTGCCTTTACATCATTTTAATAGACTTACCGATAATTAATGTCAGTGGCTTCAAAAACAAATACAGATCCAAACATTCCCGATAAAAAAACGGGAAAAAGAAGTAATGCATAATTCACAATATTATAGGTTCCAAATGCTCCCAGCTGTTTCAGAACAGAGTCTAACCCCCCTGGTATAGTATTTATTGACATTATTACAATTTTATTTATGAATCCTCTTTGAACACTTGTTTTATATTTAAATTAAACGCAAGTTTTGAATCTCACGCATAAGGTCTTTGTCAACTCATTATTATTACACTAATATATTTAAAAAATAAAAACATTGGAACAAAATGGCACAACGAGTACACTATAGAAACTCAAGAACGTATGTGTGTTTGTTACCAAAATAAATAAGAAAATCCTTCTGAATTTAGTTGGTCACCGAGTACTATCGTTACTGGTTTCATTATCAGTGGGAAAGAGATGGACAGAAATATTTTGGACGTAGCGTGATAAAGAGCGAGTGAGATGTAAAGATATCTAGTGGTAACGTTGTAAAAAGCTACATCGTACGATGCGTGGTATTTAAGTAACTTATAAATGTTTTATGTTTGCGATTAGTAATAGACCATGATGTGAATTTAAAAAATTAAATTGTTTTGTTTAGTTTCCATAACTGAGATGCATAGTTAATCGTATTTTGAGATGAATAGACTTATAATATAAGTATAAGTAATTATATTATTGAAACGTATTCTAATTTAATACATTAGGTATTTATGCTTAGGAAAAACCTTAATTCTTCTATTGCAGAATTTGAGACTACAAAATAATGAAAAAATACATAAATTATACTTAAAATTAGTACTAATATTGGTTTTGTTGGTTGGTTACAAGCACAGACATAGATCTTACAAGATTGCCATAATATTATAATTAAATAGCTTCCGCCGCGCGATTTCACCCGCGTTCCCGAGGGATCTTATGTTTTCTCGGGATAAAATATACCTTATGTATTAATCCAGGGTGTCGGCTACCTCCATAGAAAATTTCATCAAAATCGGTCCAGCCGTTTGAGCGTGAAGAAGTAACAAACATACAAACACACACAGTCACAAACTTTCTCCTTTATAATACAATAACGGTTATCGATAATAATTTGTGTTAGTGAGATAGTTCCTTATACCGCTGTTTGTTTTGTTTCACTACATCTGTATCAACTTTGCTCGAGTAACGATGAATTAATCGTTATTTATTTTATTTTTTTAAACCTCGAATCACTCTCCATTTTCGATCATTTCGATAACATAGAATTGTATTTAACTGTTGAATTTTTACTATGATTGTATTTAATGAATCCCATAACATAAGCTCATGCCCCGGTCATAATAGTAGATTATTAACCAAGGGGATAAAGCAGTGTCTTCTGTCGCGGGTGACGATTTAAATCGCGAGCGTAACGAAGGACTCGAGATTTACTCCCGAGCGTAGCGAGAGTGTTAAAAACTTAAATCACAAGCGAAGCGAGGGATTTAAGACGAGTCCTGTGTGTAGCGAGGGATTTAAGTTCACCCAAGACTAAGACAGCTTTATCACCTAGGAAAATACTCTACTTTTCGTACCATTAACACAATAATAATATGAGATAAGCATTTATTAAGAATAATGACAATTAAAAGTAAAAGTTAACATTCGAAACATTGGTCCAATTATTGATAGAGAGAGTTACATTTTTTTTGGTACATTTATTGTTGATGAGTTGATTTGAGTATTTCGCAGGCATCAAGCTCATACGGCCTCGTCGGTTTTCGTAATTTTACTGCATAATAAATGCGTATTCCTTTTTCAAAAAGATGTGTAATGCTTTATATACAAACTCAATGGTGTAAACACAGATGTAGTTCAGTCTACGAATAAATTATTTATTCGTAGAGTTCAGTATAAATTTCGGTAAGTATTCCAAATTTAAATCACATTCTCCCCCTAGAGGATGAATGAAATTCAGTACAATTTTCTTTCCCTGTTTTAACAGATTAAAAATGACTATTGTTATGTTCGCTTTTTGTGGCATAGAATGTCACTTTTTTGAGCAAGTGGTACGAAAAATAATATTATGATGAAAGTTTATTTCAAATACTATTAAGAATATATTCCATTAAAATACTGGATGCAAATCTACTATTATAAATGAGAAAGGGTGTTTGTTGGCCTATTTTTCTTTCACACAGCAACAGAGCTAAGGATCGACGTGATATTTTGCATAGAGATAGTTTGTGGATCGGAGAGTGACATAGGCTACTTTTAATGACGAAAACGCGGGCTTAACAGCGGGGCAAATACTAGTAAACTTATAAATGCAATAAACAACTTTTAAGTTCATATTCATAAGTAAACGTTTACTTTATTTGTTTATGTTATATAAGTAAATAATTTAACCCAGTTTCAGGCACAAGCAAAGTTTTTGCAAGCCCGTCGTATCTCTACAACCCCATCACGAACATCAGGCACCCCTGGCGGTAATCCGCGCATGCGTGTTATGGAAATGGAGTGGCGGGCGTGATACTGACCTATTAAAACATAACCAAACATTTAGAAAACTACTGACTTAAACATTGATATGTGTTTAACGAAATTAAATGCTTTTAAATCTTTTATGACGTATTAATGTGAATGGTTTTTAAGGAAGGAATATCCATTGGTATATTATGCCTATAAGCCTGAATTCGGAATAAAATTTGATGTATGTAAATGCAGTGTTTACTAAACTATTAAATAGTTACAGTACTTTACAATATACTGTAGTAGGCACCTATAACAAAATAGGCTTAAGCTAACCTATAAACTATTTAAAAAAAAAATTACATCGACTGAAAATATTCTAGATTTTGACTAACCTGTAGTCGACATCACCAGCTTCAAACAGATAATTTGATCCAAATGTTCCCGCAAGGTAAATAGGAAAAAGGAGTAGTGCATAATTTATAATATTGTACCGGCCGAAGGCACCCAATTGATTAAGTATAACGTCTAATGCAGTATTATTATTTTTATCATTAGTCATTTTGACTGGTCATTTGAATCGCAGCTTAACTGAACAGTTTGGCACACAACGAGTTTTTAATTTAATATTTCAATCAGAAAATGCCGAATGTAAGCGTGGTTCACGCTAAATTTTGACA
Organism: Tetheella fluctuosa; assembly: GCA_951216915.1. Taxonomy (NCBI): domain Eukaryota; kingdom Metazoa; phylum Arthropoda; class Insecta; order Lepidoptera; family Drepanidae; genus Tetheella; species Tetheella fluctuosa. The sequence continues at coordinate 9,252,987 of OX578229.1, read as the reverse complement.
GATTTGACGCATGCGCACTAGTCAAACACTTCCCCTTTGCTGATACGTGTCCGAACAAGCATTCACAACTAAATACCAAACGTATATGACTTTCCTTCCTTAAAATTCTTTTTGATCTCCAATATGAATAAAATTATTTGTATATTTGTAGGTATTGTATTGATAGATAATAAAATTACTGATATATTAAATAATTGTCTTGTTACACACACACACACACATTATTTTCACATTTAAATTGCAGACTAAATGGTGTTAAACACAAGTATTAAGTAGCAACATTCAATTGAAACTATCGGTAATTTCGAACTCTCAGTAGGACCTGATGCAACAAAAGTGATTAAGATTTTTTAATCAAATTATTATCAAATGTTCTTTTAAGTGTTCTTGAGATAGAAAAATCATTAGCATTAGTGAAAGTGTATACAATTAGTTTTTAATGACATCCATTAATAGGTTAACGTAGTAAAATGATAAATAGCCAATAGGTCAATGAGAATATAAACCAAAGAATTTATGGCTTGCATTGCGGTTGAGATGATGATGATCAAGATGAAAACGCAATTATTTTAATGTATGTAACTATTTAGTATATATTGTTATAATTTATGCAGACAATTTTGATTCAATTCAATAAATTGATACGACCATTGTATTTATCAAATCGATACTGATGATACTATGAACTAGGCAAAGTCAAAGTCAAAGCCATTTATTCAGTTTAGGCCCTAGGAGGGCACTTATGAAGGTAGAATTTACTGAAGCTACCACCGATTCGGAAATCAGCCTTCAACTGAGAAGAACCGGCAAGAAACTCAGCAAGGTTACATTTTTTATATATATTGTTCTTTTTTTTTTATAATCTGACTATTGGCTATATTTTTTCAATAACAGCAAAATGTACAATACAATATACAATTAAATCAAAAAGAAAAATACCAATACCAAGTAAATAATAAAATGTAACGCAAACAAGTTCTTATTAAATAATAGCGAATACGCTACATAATGGCTAAAACAAAAAAAATAAAATAAAAAAAACAATATGCGAAGTGCACCTGTGCAGAGTGAAACTATTTCCAAACATCCCTATCTTCAATATATTGAGCTGAGGCATTAATAAATGTTAAAATTGAATCTAATGATTTACGCGATGTTTTTTTATCTTTTATACTCGTAGTTCCAGATGCATCGTCCTAATTTCCTTTACTCTTAACTTTGATTGCCTTTATTGGATCAATTACGAATCCTCGACGAGAATAATTGAATGAATGATCTGAACTAAGTACTTATCGTATTTCACAACATAATAACTAAGAATTTGATGTTTTTTTTTATACCATAAGCACTAACAATAACAATAATAGCAATAACAAGCATAAGGTCCGCCTGATGGTAAGTGGTTACCGTAGCTTATGAATGCTTGCAACACCAGACGTATCACTCGCGCGTTGCCAACCCTTCCCCCCTCCCCGATGAGCTCTGGCCACCTTACTCACGCGCAGGAACACAACTATAAGTTATTTGGCTGCGGTATTCTGTAAGGTGGAGGTACTTCCCCAGTCGAGCTGCTTTTTGAGCGACATATCGCTATGCTCTCTCTGAATTGTCATCATCTGAGATGTATAGGCTTATGTTTGACCACTATCTAACTATGATAAGTGATGATGTGGCCGATGGTGGTAAACACACAGCCTAGAAGGAAGTAGCTCTCAAGAGCAGCTGCCTGTTGGGAGCTTGACAACAGATTGTTAGCCAGGCGGGTACTACGAAGTACTCTACCACCGTGCTATGGTTTCTTCACGATGTTTTTTTTTTTCAATGAAAGCTTAAGCTCATTCTAGGATTGAACACACGACCGCCGCGGTATCCGACGTCACTGTGGTAGTGAGCTGTCATCGCCTTAATTTTTGTTGTTGTTGTTGTTATTATTAATTTTATATCCTCACTAGCTTCCGCTCACTAGTTTCACCCGTGTTCCCGAGGGTGTTTGTGTTTTCCCGGGATAAAAAAGAAACCTATAGTTTTTCTCGATAAATAGGCTATCCAACACTGAAAGATTTTTTTAAATCGAACCAGTAGTTCCGGAGATTAGCGCGTTCAAACAGCCAAACAAACAAACAAACTATTCAGCTTTATAATATTAGTGTAGATTTAAGTTCATCATACAGGGTTAATTGTTTTACATAGCCACATCAATATTTAGATAAAATATTAGTTTACGATGTATAAGTAATGCGTAAAACAATATAATTAAGATAAGTCTTCTAATCGAGTCAACGAGTTTCCTCATTCAACTCTTGACTAAAAGTAGAGTAAAAGGTAAATGCGTTAAAAATACTTGTTAAAGCCAACGTTCAAATGCTATTTCCGTTACGTATATTATTGTTAGGTTGAAGTTTAATTATATAAATGGTGTAACTGAGGAAATTAAGGATGAGGGTATTTATTCTATTTAGATACGATTTGTAACAGTTCTTGTACAACGCGGGTTTTTACTTTAGTTTTGTATTAGGTTTCACCCGCGTTCCCGAGGGAACTTATGTTTTCCCGAGAAAAAAAATGACCTATGTGTTATTCCAGACTATAATCTATCTCTGTGCCAAATTTCATCCAAATCCGTTCACCAGGTTTTGCGTGAAAGAGTAACAAACATACATCCAGAAGACATCCATACTCACAAACGTTCACATTTATAATATTACTAGATTCCGCCCCGCGGTTTCACCCGCGTTCCCGAGAGAACTTACGTTTTCCCGGGATATAAAAGTAGCCTATGTTCTTCTCCGTACCATAGGCTATCTGCATACTAAATTTCATCGCGATCTGTTCAGCGGTTTAAGCGTGAAAAGGTAACAAACAAACAAACAAACAAACTCACTTTCGCATTTGTAATATTATTATGTCCTTTATTTATTTTGACAACTTTTTTTATAACATGAATATCAAAATCAAAAACATTATAAAAAATCTAGCCTAAAAAGAATACATTTTTTACAATATTTCTAAACAAAAATAATAATATTATTACTATTATAGTTAGGATTAGGAAGTTAGGATAGTAGGATTTACTTTAATATGTAGACAATCATGTAGGTACTTTATTTTAGGGTATTATGTATCGAAATGGTTTTAGGCAATGTTTTTATGTCAGAAGTTTGACAAGTAGACAGGCGCTCCACCTGATGGTGTAAGCGGGCATTGCTATTGTGTTCTAGGCTTTATAAAGGTCGGCAACTAAAAAGGCTATACTGATTCTCAAGTGAGACTGCCGGAACACACTAGTACCCCGTGTGTAAAGAAATGACGTTAGTAAACGCATAGGTCAACGCTTACAATCACGTTTGCGTTTACGACATTTCTCTATCTATAGGAATCGGCACAGCGCCTCTCGCGGAATACTCATGGAACTAGTTTCTTCCATACAACTTATTTACGTCAATTCTTTACAGATGTTTGGCGACAGATTTTCAAATTGAGCGGCCAACCAGGCGGGTTCTATAAAATACCCTACAACCGTTGATGAAGCTTCGTTCATTGTTTTCTTTTCAGCTAAAATTCGATTCTATCAGCAAACAGACCAGTATAAATTGCAAGGTTTGTTATGCTATAACTTATAAATTGCTCATTATCATAGCTTGAAGTTAACAAGGTACCTTAACAAGCACAATATGTGAACCGAATGATCGTAAACTTTTTCGATATGTATTTTGTTATATGACAGCTTTATTATATTCCTTATTACGAGATTGTTAGGTTCATTATTTTTTATAACTCTCGCTTCTGGTTATGTTTAATAATATATAAACTTTATGAATAAATAAAATTTTACATATAGCCTCGATGCTCTAGCGTTATTAATTTCTCTTCGACTTGGACTCGACGAGTACTAGCTTAGATCAGAAAAATACTATGATTATATAATACGTGACTAGTGATGATGAGAGGGCTAGCTGGTGTTATTTTTATGATACATTATTTAGGGTAGTCAATAATTTATTCCAATAATCATGGCATTGTGATGACTAGAAAAAAAGCTTTAAATTCTATTACCACGTGTAAAAAAAAATACCACAAGATTATTTTATAGAATTTAGGAATAACAACAGAAAATGTTCACATAAAATTATTAAATTTAACCATATAAAACATTATAAAATATAGTTGTAACACTAACGTCATTCATATTACACGGTAGGCAAAGCTTTAGACTTCACTGAGTCTGTTATCTATTTCACGACAGCGCACTATTGTGAGGTAGATAATCTTGCGGGCAGGTTGGACCTCATTGTTACACAGATTACTAGTCTGGATAGCGATTGTTTTAGTTTATTCAACCGTCACCAGTTCAGGATTGTCTTGAGTCGCTGATCTATTTCGGTGAACTATAACTGAGACTATGTACGTTTGTTGGAATTATTGTTATATCTTTTGTATTGGAGATATCAAAGTTTATTGTCTCTTAAGGTGCTGTGAGAGCAAACATGCGTTTCTTTGATTCAGTTTTATGTAAAGAAAATGAAATAGTTTTAATTCGGAAAAAAAAATAAGGTAAACGCAGGTATTACCGAGGTATTTTCAAGACCTTAAGGTTTGAACCTTCAAAATAAGAATTTCCAATCATGAAAACAGTTAAGAATATATATTTTCAGATACATTGAGGCTTGTTCTTTAGGAATCTGTAGAGACCAAGATAGGTTTTGAATAAATATTTGACGAAAAAAATGTTTAAGCATAAAAAGTCAGATGAAGCTTTTACCGAGGTATGCTAGTCTGATTGCAGCTAATACCGCGGATTCTAATTTTATTACCGAGGGTAGAAAAATAATAGGCAATTTGGTTCCGTACAAAATCTTTATTAAAAATTAAATTATTGAACATAAGTAAGATAACCTTGCCTATCGACAGCAGCGAGGGCTTTGAGGATGTTTTCTATATATCATAGTTTGTATTTTTTACTTTAATTGTAAATATGTAAATAAAAATCTGAAGTAAGATAAGATACCATAAGTAATAAGAACATAAGTAACATAGCTACTTATGTTTTTACACTACCTGCGTTGGCAACTTTTTAAGGTTCCGTAGCTAAATGGCAAAAAACGGAACCCTTGTAGATTCGTCATGTTTGTCTGTCTTTCTGTCCGTCCGTATATCACAGCCACTTTTTTCTGAACTATACTGTTGAAACTTGGTAAGTAGATGTATTCTGTGAACTGCATTAAGATTTTCACCCAAAAATAGAAAAAAAAACAATAAACTTTGGGGCTTTCCCATATTTAGAACTGAAACTCTTTTTTTTTCATCAAACCCATACGTCTGGGGTATCTATGGATAGGTCTTCAAAAATGATATTGACGTTTCTAATGTAATTTTTTTCTAAACTGAATAGTTTGCGCGAGGGACACTTCCAAAGTGGTAAAATGTGTGTAACTTCTAAAATAAGAGAATGATAAAACTAAAAAAATATGTGATGTACATTACCATGCAAACTTCCACCGAATATTGGTTTGAACAAGATTTAGTAAGTAGTTTTTTTTAATACGTCATATATCGTAAACCGCAATTTACCTTTCATTCAATCAACTCAAATATATAAAAAAAACATTTAATTTCATAAACATAAACCTCATATGCATAATACGTGAACCATTATTATAGATAATGGTACGGAACCCTTCGTGCGCGAATCCGACTCACACTTGGCCGGTTTTTTTAAACTACTCGTATTTTAAACGAAAAGAGGTAGCTTGATGTATCTCGTACCTACTGTAGCCAAGTAAAATTTAAATGTTGTTGTTTTATTGTTGTTAGAAAGATGTAAGTAAAAGTAGGATTCCGAATCTTGGATATCGTTTCTAGAGAACCCTAAAATGAAAATTAAATGCTAATATCAATCGGTATTAGATTTATATGGTGAAGTTAATACCGCGTAAGAACACTCGGTAATAGCTTCTTATACAATGTATTACCGAGTGATTTCTTGTTTTCACCATCGGTATTAGCTTCATCCGCGATAGTATAATATAATCTAATTCCGAAGGATACAATTTAATAATTTTTAAACGACTACAGTTTAATCGATAAAGTTAACCTAAAACAATATAATATTTCAATTAAATACTTAGATTTAGTATAAGACTTTAAGGTTAGGTTTCATGTAGTATTCTATTTAGTGCTCTCATACAAAGTTATTTTTTTTGGCAAAATTTAGGTCTAAAAAATAAGAGTTTCAGTGCGATTTTCATACCGCAGAAATAGTTTTGTGTACTCATCACTCATTAACTAAACGAAATACCAAATAATTTGGGTTACAGTCATATACATTTTAAATAAAACCTTTGATGATGATTTATGCTATTACCGAGTATACCGCGGTCAATACATTCAATAAAAAAAAATTGAAGCTATCACTGCGGTATTTTATTTTTATTTACTTTCGATAAATAATACAAAATAAACGAAAATTAGATAGTTACAATCATAGCTGAAACTATAATCTACCTTGTGACCTACTTAGAATTATTGTAAATGGTGTCTTTACGATACAATAACCTTAAGAAAATGTTAAGTGTACTTACATTTGATGACTCACGTTTGTATGGACGTCGTGCTCCGGCACCAAATTGATGCAAACTATTCGTTTTATTGTTTTTCTGCTTGGTTGTGCACAGTAAGTCATGAATCCTTTCATTCGGGCAAGAAATGAGCTTTCATGAGAGTTAACATTTTTTGAGTTACATATGCCTGCAATTGCTTAAAAATGCAATTATGTTATATACCTTGGTGATACCTCTCGATTTTTGACTACCGCGGTAATACCTGCGTTTACCTTAATAGGTGACAATATATCCTAAGTTCCAGCGGGCTTCAAAACACGATTGAAATAATTTTGCTCGATGAAAAAAATCGCAAAGTTACAACTTTTTCTTACTATTATCGCGTTGTATGGCTAATATGAACAGTATTTTGAGAAGAAAAATATATTATTATATTACACACGCGTGACCAGAACGCTGGCTTTTATTTCGGTCAACGGATAAGCTTAGCTATCCAACGTGGAAATGCAGCCAGCATTCTGGGCACGCTCCCATATGGTGACGGTCTTTCTTTTTAGTTGTAATTGTTTATATTTTTTTAATGTGTAGGTAATTCGTTTTTTTTTCATTATTATTATCTAATAAATAGTATAGATTACAATGATAGTCATACTATAATCTATCACACCACAATTTTATTTTATTTTTTATTTCTTTACTTTAACACAAATTTAAAATACCTACAAAATGTGTGGACCTGCGGCCTCGCATTTTGTAGGTGGACCCGCTATAGCGCCAACTCTAAGCCTGGCGGTACATATCAAATCAGAACTAACAAATATGGACACAAAAATATGTTCAAAGCTTACAATCATGTTAATGGTATGACAAGATTCAGGCGCAAATCAAAGGGTTGTTTGAGATGTATGGAGTTTTGTTTGTACTCGTATAATAACGACCCAGTGATAATATAATCTGTATATGCCAGCTGGTGTAGCATTATTTCAAATAATTATAACTAATATATAAGTTATTTTATGTTTTTATTCGGGACTCCTCCATGATCGATATAAATAGTATGTAGGGTCTGTCACCTGTCAGTCATGAAACCAGTATCCTTCTAGACTATCTAGACTTTATGAAGGGTGGCAACACATTGGCAATCTCTCTGGTATTGCTAATGTTCATAGGCGACAGTTGCCACTTACCATCAGGTGGTCCACCCGCAGGCTTATCTTCTGACATAAAAAAACACTACATAAATAATGAAAAGATAGAAGCAAAAGCCTACAAACAGTACTTGTTTAAAATCGCAATGCATTTTTCTTAAAATAAATTACATGAAGTATTTTATCTATCTTATTTTTTTTTAAATTCCATAGTCGGCTAACAAGCATACGGCCCGCCTGATGGTAAGCGATTACCGTAGCCTATGAACGCTTGCAACACCAGGGAATGACTTGCGCGTTGCCGACCCTTCCCCCCTCCCCGTTGAGCTCTAGCGACCTTACTCACGCGCAGGAACACAACTATAAGTTATTTGGCTGCGGTATTCTGTAAGGTCGATGCTCTTTGAGCGACATATCGCTATGCTCTACCTCTCTGAAAATATCTATCTCTATCTGACTATCTTCAATCCTCAATTCGAAAATTTAACGCCAATCATCTACCGGTATGTTCTAGTAACTGCAATCAAGAGTCAGTTTCCTTATTGTTTCAGTACCACCATGCCTATATATACTAAGATGATAATAGCTCAGTGGTAGTGACGTCTAATGACGCGGGTTCGAATCGTATAATAGCAGCTTTTGGTGAAGGAAAACATCGTGGAGAAACAGCACAGTAGCACAGTAGTACGGTACTTTGTAGTACCCACCTGGCTGGCTACCACCCTCAAGTTGAATATCTGTCCCAAAGCACTATTGGTATATTGCGGCAGCTGCACTGAGTTCCTTCATGAGATTATAGTCAGGCCTATTATACTTATTACAAAAACGTGTTCTTCGAGTTGTCTATACTTAATATCAATGAAAACTTATTACAGCAATTATTACTATTTACCACATAGCTACAGTCAGCATTATTACCATATAGCAACACATGAGTCAACCACAAAGCAGTAAATTACACGAGGCTTGTTATCTGAGTTTAGCACGCGTTTGGCTTGTCGATAACGTCATGTTACTAAGGGGTCTAACTGTCTATATGTCTATATATAAACTATTTATGGTTATATATTTACGTACGCTAACAAACTTTACATCGTTTTAGACTGGAAAGATAATTGGATGGTTTCCGGTTTTGTTTCTTTTAAAAGTATTAAAATAAATATGTAAATACAAATAGATAGGTATGTATAGATTTATTTATTTATGATTAAGGGCAACCAACAAGACATACACTAAATACTTAACTTCATACAGATAGGCCTATTACATTCTAAGTGTTGCCTCAATTAAAGGCTACCACAGCATGCATTATACAAAGCAAGAAAAAAATAATAATATAGTATGATAAAAATTAATTACGATAATAATTTAAAATTAAATAAATAATACAGCTTTATGTAAATTTGTGCATGCAATTTTTGTACATACCTCACTCAGGCCCACAGCCGGGAGCGAATCAAAGATCGGACGTTATCGATTACAGAGACAATTCGGTTCATCGATTTTGTACGTTCGAACAGAGTTTGCGTTAGAAAATAACATGAATGGATTTTATTTATACTTTCCACATTGTCGGTAAACAAGCATACGGCCCGCCTGATGGTAAGTGGTTACCGTAGCCTATGAACGCTTGCAACACCAGGGGTATAACTCGCGCGTTGCCGACCCTTCCCCCCACCCCGATGAGCTCTGGCGACCTTACTCACGCGCAGGAACACAACTATAAGTTATTTGGCTGCGGTTTTCTGTAAGGTAGAGGTACTTCCCCAGTCGAGCTGCTCTTTGAGTGACATATCGCTATGCTCTACCTCTCTTACAGTTAACTAGGTTTTGATTTTACTACAAAATATACCTTACCTAATGGGCTTATCAACTAGTTGTTATTCATCTTCAATGACTATGATCCTTCATTACGTGCCTTCCGAAGTACAGAAACCACTAGGCGATTGACCCATCCAGGTGCTGACCTGACCGGATGTTGCTTAACTTTGTCGATTGGTTAAGAACGGCTAATCAAGCTTCACTACGAGCGCTTTTATTTATTATTTTTTATTACGTTACACAAATCTTTAATAATTTACTATAATGGTTTTACAGAATTTCGTTACATTCTGTATACATAATAATAGTGATTGAGCGTCTGTCTGTGTCAATGTAAGGGAACGACCATTAAGGTTCATTGTGCTAAGATATTAATTATCGCGTTGCGGCAATAATAGTTGTGTTACCCTTTCACAACTCTCTCTATTATGTGTTATTGAGATTATAATGGGTTTATTACGTTTATATTATTATTAAGTATATTAAATTTTACTACATATTTGTTTGTAAAACCGAGAGTTAGTACCTACTTACTATCAATTATTTTGAGCTGAGAGTTCGAATAAATTATTAAATGGGATACTTTATATCCCGGGAAATTATAAGAAAAAATTATATGTAATCGTTGAAATAAAATAAAAAAATTACAACAAAAATAAACACATAAACATACTTATTACCTATTTCGTAAAGAATCACCAATGAAAAACATTACTTTGTATTTCGATATGATATTATGATATTATCGGTTTAATTTTAGGAAATTAAATACTTAAGCAATACAAAGACTCATTATTGAATAGACGCATCTGCGTATATCTAGACATTAGCTCTGCTCAGATGGTTTAACAGTTACCTACGTATATGTTAACGTACAAACCATTAGCTACTCAAAGTATGAGCTTGAGAATATAGAATCACAATTAATTGTTGTCGAATAAATCGTGAATGGAATGAGTGAATTTACTGCAAACTATTATTAAAATATAAAAATAAAATTTTGATTGGAACTAAGCTCCATTTATATTCAATGTGGTATAACATAATAGAATTAGTTATTAATATTAATCAAACTATAAGAGGATTGCTCAATAATTTAGACATTTAACCTGTGGAAACTCCATGAAAATCCGTTCAGTGGTTTCAAAGATTAGAGTGTTCAAACAGACAGACAAGAAAAAAAGGTCTCTTTGCATTATTCTTTCTACAGCACCCACACTCCACATTTTTGTTAAAAAAAAATACAGACAAGCCGTTTCTACAGATTTATTTTGTTCCTAATTTTGGTTTCGATCGCTTGACGAGTGGCCACTTTCAGTTCCTTTATTTTAAGTAACTAATTATTATTTTTATATCCTAAGTTATTCACTGTACTCTAAGTGTCCTTTACCACAATTGGAAGCGATGATTATTGAACCCTACACCTATTGTTAGTGACATGCACCATGACGTACGTACGTATACACATACATATTATGTATATAACATGTTAATACATACTCAGTATACTAATATTGGTTAGTAGGCATAGTAAACTAACTATTGGCTTATTAAGGAACATTTAAATGAGATGATAGCTCTATGGTAGTGACGTCGGATACCGAAGCTCGTGCTTTCTGTGAAGGAATGTCCAGACCTTGATATTTTTTGCGACTCAATTACTATTTTTAAAAAGAAAATGCTGACTCCATCTTGTAATGATCATAAAGAATACTACGTAGTAAGTACCTAATAACTGATTTTATTTTCTTTCTTTTAACTCATTGTTTGATAGCATTTTTGTTTTAGTTAGAGATTTGAATTTTTGTTTTTGTATACATTATTGATTAATCTTAAATTTATATAGTAGGCATATCTAAGAATGATGTCAATACGTTTAATTGTTATGTTTACAAGTAAAATAAAACCTAAAACATTTTGTAATGAATAAATGTAAGCAACATTAACAAACATTATTGTAATTATTGCAAATAAATAAATAAGAACATTGTTAGGCAACCATAGGTGGTAGGGTACTTTGTAGTAATAGGTATGCTGGCATCCACACTCATGTTGAAAAACCCCTACCGGTGATTTCCGGCAGCTGTATTGAGAGTCAGTTCCTTCTGAAACTCACTAAATAGCTAAAAAAACCTAAATCCAATTTTCTACATCTTGGATAGTTATAGTGTTATAGGATGTTTTGTAAATTTGGATCAATTCAACTACTTATATTACACCTACACTATAATTAACCTCTAAATCTTTTCTCCTATTTCTTCATAGACTTGTGAGCCGTTTCCTTCTTACCACCTTTATCATCATCATCACCGTTTATGTAAGTAGTTGTTATAGTCAAATGTAAGTATCACACTAATCACATCACACTAATATTATATAGGCGAAAGTTTGTGAGTGTGTCTGTATGTTTGTTACTTCACGCTCAAACGGCTGGACCAATTTTCATGAAATTTGGTATGGAGGTAGCTGACACCCTGATTTTTTTATTCCGGGAAAAAATAAGATCTTTCGGGAACACGGGTGAAACCGCGGGGCGGAAGCTAGTATCCAGTAAAACTCTTACTCTAAAATTTATGTAACAAAAGATATTTTTATTTCTTTACGCAACTGTTTTAGCGTAAAATTGTATTTAATATTTGATTGATCCATATATCACGGTGCAAGAATTCGAAGGGCTTAATAAAGCAAATTGAGCGTAAAATTAGCTACCAGTTGGTGAGATATGGCTTCGAAAGAAAAACTGGGTAAGGTCGCAGGGCTCCAGTAATAATGGTACTAATTTTGCTTGGCAAGTTACTGTGTAAACATCTATAGGTAATAATGATATGGTATGATAATGGTTAAAGTTAAGGTTAAGTTATGATACCGGATGGAAAGTTAAGAAGATTGTGTTTTAACTTCGTTTATTTTACCACACTTTTGTATATAAAGATAGTCATATAAATCATTTATAGTCATTGGCAGTTTAACAAGAGTTTATTTGGCAGAAATTGTGATTAATTCTAATTAATTAGTTTCTTTCCCGCGGTTTTATCCAATTTTCCTAGAGATATTGACGTTTTCCTGGGACAAAAGTATTCTATATTTATATTTCAGAGATATTTTTTTATTGGACCGCCTGTCTGCTAGTCCACTATCCGAATCATAACTTTTATTTAATATCATAAATGCGAATGTGAGTTTGTTTGTTTGTTTGTTACCTTTTCACGCCTAAACCGCGATGAAATTTGGTATGCAGATAGCCTATGGTTTGGAGAAGGACATGGGCTACGTTTTTTTTCCCGGGAACGCGGGTGAAAAAACGGAGACATAAAAAAAGACGACACATTTACAACTTGTCTCCACGTTAAATAGATTCATGATGTAAATCATGTGCTATATAAACTAAAATGTAGTAGGCATCGAACCAAGTAAATCTTGGGCTATGTCAGCGGAGTTGAATTTAATGCCCGACTGAACTTTGCTGATGGTCAGAGCGCAGCTATAAAGGAGATGGTACAATAATAAAGGAGTATCATTCTAAAAATCAAATAAGTATTTACAAAGATTCACGTTTACAAAACTAAGTTGACTGGAGTAAATAAAACTGAAGTGAAAATTCCCAAATCACACGGCTTATAAACTTACTAAGACCAAGGATTTTGATTTTTGGATACTGTGTATGGGCTGTTTTTCTTCATAATTTCTTAACTTACGTCCGGTGGTTTCACCCGTGTCCCTGTAGGATCTTGTATTTTTCCGATATTAAAAGTATTCTAAGATATATTTTTCTAGGGTGATATGATCTTTCTGTGTATTATATTACATCTAAATCCGTCCAGACATTACGGAGCTGAGTGGTACCAATCATACATATACAAACTTTCGCATTTATAGTATATAATGTCATTAATGCAATACATTTAAGTAATGTATTCTTATTGACATGCACCATGACGTACGTACGTATACACATACATATTATGTATATAACATGTAAATACGTACTCAGTATACTAATATTGGTTAGTAGTTAGTATTTTTTTTATTAAATACATTTTATTTACAAGGGTAAAAACATAGATAGGTGTAACAATATATTAGCATACCATCCATCATATACCTTTATAATGAAACGTCAGTGTTAGATTTACACCCTTACACATTGGACTCAAGGGACTTTAGGAAGGCTGTATTGACATATCCTTGAAAAAAAAAATACGATCAATTGAATACTTGAATGAAGATAATTTAATTCACAGTGTATATGTGTTTTTGAAAAAAATTACATTTTATAATGTCGATTTTAAAAAATGTGACAATTAAGCATAAGGTCCGCCTGGTGTTAAGCAGTTACCGTAGCCTATAGACGCTTGTCCAGGGGAACCACTCGCGCGTTGTGGACCTTGCAAAAATCTCTTCACACCCTTCTTGAAGAACCCGATGCTGTACTCCCTTGGGAAAACCATGGCGGGCAGCTCGTTCCATAAGATGAGCGTCCGCGGTAGGAAGCTTCTTTGAAACCGCGTTGATAACAATTTGGTTCCAATGTGTAAGGATGAAATAAAAAAAAGGCATTAAGTCCAACATTTCATTAGAACACATCATTTTAATTTCTAGGCTCCAATTAGTGTAAAATCACCTTAACAACCGCTGCGGTCACTGGTAGCACGTCTGTACGAACGTTAACTCTCGCCGATAGGTTTTATTCGATGTCGTTCATTTCGAGATAAAGTGCACCACGATTACTTGTGACTTTACAATCGTGTGCTGTCATAGATTTGTTTGAGTTTCATTGTTAGGAATCAAGTTTTAAATGTTTATTATTGCTTTGGATTGAATAAAATAAAAAGAAATAGAAGAAAACATAAGATCCCTTGAGAACGCGGGTGAAACCGCGGGGCACAAGCAAATTCTACATATATATATATATATACTATTAAGTAGTAAATAAATATACATAATTACACCTAAAATAATATTCGCCCTGCATGGGAATAATCCACAGACTGCAACTGACTCAAATGAAAAATCCATTCCCAATAATTTTCTTAGAAGGAACAATTGAGTCTGGCAGTGAAGTAAGTAAGAATGACCGATCTGAGTGCCCTATATAAGTTGGAGTAAGTCTTTGTAAGTATAAAAACCAAGTTATGCATTTGTATCTAATAATGGGAACTATAAATTGTCACTTAACTATTCGTTCTCATTATTTGAGGCAGGAGATACTTTTAGCGTGTAACTGGGGCCAAGAATAGGAGCTACCTTTTTCCCCTGCCTATAATAAAAACCGAATGGAAAACACGGGATTCTTTAGGGTAGTGGGCATTTTTTAAATTTATTCTTTGCTTTGTATATTTGACCACAATTTCACTTAAGTTAGTGTTGACGTGATTGAAAGTGGTAAGCACAAATCTAGAAAATGTGATGAGATTTTTACAGGATTGATAACGCGTGAGTGATTCCCCCCGTTGTTGCAAGCGTCAATAGGCTACGGTAACCGCTAACATCAGGCGAATTATATCAAGAAATAAATTACAAGATATATTTGCAAACTAGTAATCACAGCGTTGCGTATGCCCCTTCGCTCAGGTTGGCATTCTAAACGGAGAACCCAGCCCTCTACAGTCTCACGGTCAGGTTTTAGCCAGTACGAGTCCAGCACAACCTGGCCGCTCCCTCCTTTTTTTCCTGGGAAAAACCTCATACCCGGATACCCGACCACCCCGAGGGACCACGTACCACGTAGTCGGTTTCTGCCGGACTTGTATATAATTAATATATTATAATAATTACAGCCTATATCTGCCCACTGCTGAGCACAGGCCTCCTTTCACGAATAATGGTGAAAGGGGAATGGGCAAATACTTCACCACGCGTGCCCACTGCGGATTGGTGGAGGTAGGCTAGTGGTCAACCTACTGTTGGAGTTGTCAAGCCACCTAGGAGGTCTCCAACTAGCTTAACGACTATCACAATTAAGTGTTAACCGGGACCAACGGCTTAACGTGCCTTCCGAAGCACGGAAACGCTCAAGATGAAATACCACTAGGTATCCAGGTACCGGCCAAACTGGACGTTGCTTAACTTTGCCGATCGGTTAAGAACGGCTAATCAAGCTACACCACGAGCGTTTCTATGCCACGGACTTATATATACCGGCTAAAACCCCGCGGTGGTCGCCATCTGCGCTGTAGAGGGGCTCAAGTTCTCATACAGAACGCATACGCGAGCCCCTTCAAGCGCGGCGCTGGGATAGCCCGTCCCGGGGGAAGTGTGATACCCCCAGCATCCTCGCGGTGCTATCCTCGGAGCTGCATCTGGCTGGGCGCTTGGGGCCCCCACCCCGATTGCCCACGACCCCGAAGGTCCCCGTTTGGTCGCCTTTTATGACAGGGGAACACCGTAGCTGCTATTCTAAACCCCAGCCACAGGGCAGGGCCGCTCCCTCCTGGGCTAACCTACGGTTACAATCCGGTACTTGCTCAAGATGTTCAGTTTATCCCATGCAGACGGTTCGGAATCGCAAATTTCGATTAAAATTTCAAAGGTTTCTGGTACATTTATTCGTGGAAGTTAGTTTTAGAATGAATTTCGAAGTTTATCAGTGGCCCTTACTATTTAATGCCTTCATTGTTTTGGGAGTTATAACAGTCTTATTTGTAAATAGCGTTTCACCCCATGATTGCGATATTAAGTATTAGGAACCTGTGTACAACATGTTTCTAACTCCAGCGGTTTAGACTGTGCGTTAATAGTTAAGTCAGACAGTCTGGACAAATCTTTATTATATAGATATATAAAAAAAAATGAAAATATATTATGTCGTTATGTTAAATTCTTTAAATTATGCGTAAAAGTGTAATTTGCATTATTATTTTATTCTAGCTTTCTTATGTATCCCGGGATAAAAAAAAAAAATCATCCATCCTCACAAGCTTTCGCATTTATAATATTACTAGGACTCAAGTTCGCTGCTTATATAAGGTTATCTAAAATCCTTTTCTTGTTAAATCTTCTCAGTATAAGTAACCCTCCACATCTGGCGGAGTCACTGTTCAAAAGTTCCGATGGAAGATTACTTGCATAATTATTGCATTGATCATTTTCAACTATAATAAAGTTATCAATTAACTATTATTAAGTTTATCTTAAGGCATAATATTGCCTGACATTTTCACCTGAAAGATCAAAACTTTTTACTACATACTATACTGGGTGATTTTGTTATCACTGGCAATACTTGCAGGGGTGGAAGTACTCATCATTATGAACAACTTTTAATATAGGGCTAACTCTGATATCGCGTACAATAATACGGTTGCATCATACATTCTGGTCGAGTAGGTATTGAACTTTTTCATGATTTCACAGTTAGTTCCATTATAAAAGTTGTTCATTTTAATGAGTACTTCCACCCTTGCAAGTATTGCCAGTGATAACAAAATCACCCAGTATATCTACGTGAAAGATAGATAGAAAAACAACTCGAATCCAACTCACTTTCAATTTACGACAAGTGATAGTGGCTATGTCAAGAAGTTGAAGAGTCGTGTCCCAGTACGAGCCGCGATCTCCCCCGGAGGGATACGTGACACATTTAAATCTTTAAGATATCGATTAGTTTACCAGACGATCGTCTTACATCAATAATGAGGTAGCTTTATTACTTCTCTCTATAGAGCTTTGTTTCAGGTTGTACAAGTGGATATTACTCTTACCTACACCTCTGTTGGGATTGTCGTCAAACAGAATCTTTCTAATAAAAGAAAGAACGAACTATTTTAATGGTAAAACCACTTAGTTAATGACAAGGATTTATTAAAAATGGCAGATAAGAATAATTTTTTCTATTTAATTTATCTAATTTTTAACTTATTTCTTGGTTCTGCAGGAGACTGATCACCTGATGGCACCTAGCTTGTAAATTGGTATCTCTTTTTAGATACTTAAATCAATATCACTTAAGTATTTTAATAAAATTCATTCAGAAATCACTCATTTCTATTACCGATTACGAAATTTACAAGAATTTGGAACAAGAAATTATGATAAGCTATGCGCCTGATAAACATCACATAGTATGATTTTACACTTTTATGAAAATGCTCGCATGGAATTGTTATAAAGAACTAGATTCCGCCCGGCGGTTTCACCCGCGTTCCCCAGGGATCTTTTGTTTTCCCGGGATAAAAAGTTGCCTATGTTCTAGTCCGTACCATAGGCTATCTGCATACCAAATTTCATCGCGATCGGTTCAGCGGTTTAAGCGTGAAAAGGTAACAAACAAACAAACTCACTTTCGCATTCATAATATAAGTTAGGATATTATAAATATTATATATAAATAAGTTACGAAGGATTAGGATAGTAATCGCAGTAATGTCACACACATTCATATCGACATTTATCAGTTAAAAACATGTATTATTATTACAAGTTTGAGAATTACTTTTTTATTAGTCGGGTCGGTTGGCGTGGTTGGTAAGATACCCTATCTATTACGCCACGATCGTCGGTTCGATTCCCACTCAGGACAAACATTTGTGCGCATGAACATGTCTGTTTGTCCTGTCTGGTTGTAATTATCTATATATGTATGTATTTATAAAAGAAAACTAGTATATGTAGTATATCAGTTATCTGGCTTCCATAGTACAAGCTCTGCTTAGTTTGGGGTCAGACGACCGTGTGTGAGGAGTAATGTCCCAGAATATTTATAATAGATAGACAAAAAGGAAGAAGAGAGAAAGAAAATCTTTTTGCTCTAGGCTGGTGTTTGGCTAATCAATCAATCGTTAAGATCTAGCTGAAGATGGTAAACACATAATTTAAACTGTCTTTAAGTGCAGGGCTGCATTATCTTTCAGGCTACAAATTACCCTACCATCGAGATACGGTTTTCTTAGGATGTTTTCCTTCACTGAAAGGTCAAGCTCATTGTAGAATTAGAACGAACGAAATTCGTCATAACATTGGACGCCTCTACTAAACTATCGTTGCCTAGTTTAAGTATGTAATTGGGATCAGTATTTTAACTGATAATTGAATAGCAAAAGCTTAGAATCAGCAAAAATGGTGACACTCATATTCCATTCACATACAAAATCCAATATGGCGGCAAACTGTTCTCCGTCCGTTAACGAACCTCTTTGTTACACCTGGGTACCCGGCATCTAGAAAACTAAAGGATGTTCTGTGAATCATAATAATAATTTATAACATTATATCCTACTAATATTATATGTATAAATGAGAAAGTTTCTACGTGTGTATGTTTAAATGTTTGTTATCACTCAACCCCGTAACGGCTGAAAAGATTTCAATGAAATTTGGCACACAGATAAAATATATTCTAGATAGGTAGGTATAAGATACTATCATCCCGGAAAAAACATAAGATCTCGTGAAACCGTGGGGCAGTGCAAGTGACGTCATTCTGGCGCTTATATCTATTTAGAATGGAGATAATTTCATAGTCAAAATGCGCAGTTAATTTGACTCTTTCATTTTGTAGCTACAAAGAGGCGTGTCCATAAATTACAAGGTTCACGACCAATACCTAAAGTCTGAACGGGCCTATTATTTTAGGCTTTGCTGACCATTCGCTCTCGTTAACTGTCCAGATTTTAAAAAAAGTCCGTCGAGTTCGTAAACCACTAGCTTTTTTAAATCACATCAATACTATTCTTGTTAAATATTTGAACTTGAATTTCGAATGGTAAAATACCTTTGATACATAATTATTTTTCTGAATCTAATTGGGTCGAATTTTGCAACTGAATTTTATTCCAGTTTTGATTCAACCAACTGAGCAGAATTTTTGCAGTCAATTTTGTCCTCGGGAACGCGGGTGAAACCGCGGGGCGGAAGCTAGTTATATTTGTAAGTGTATGTCAATTAAAAATTTAAATACAAATCTATGTCAGTGTGTGAAGGTTATTCAACACCCATCAACCCATCATCCAACATTAATGTTAATGGGGCTCTGTAAAGTCGATTTTAATGACACAGTCAGATCCTACCTTTGCTATGAGCGTTCTTATTACAATTCTAAAATGTGGGATAAGTAAAATGAGTTTATGACCTAGTTTTCGCTCGCATTCCCAAGGGAAGTAATATTTTTTCAAGATAAAAAGAACACTATATTTTATTCCAAATCTTTGTTCCGAATTTAAACAATCAGTTCAGTTGAGTTTTGTTATAGTTCACACTTTTTTGTTTAATACACTTCAGTAGAATTAATGATATGTCCCGCGGTTTCACCCCTATTCCTGATAAAAAATAATGCCTCCTTATCCGCTTTGTCAGCTATCACCAGACTAAAAATCAAGGTAGATAAATAAACCCAAGTCAATAGTATAACATTCCTGTGGTTATTAGTATACGTACAACTTCTGTCGCACGTCGGTAGAATCTCATGTTTTCTCGGGATAAAAAGATATCTTATATTGTAATTTAAAATACTATGATCTATATTATGTGCTAAATTTCATTCAAATCGACGTGGTTGAGTAACAAACCATCACCACCATCACTATCTCAGCCGCAAGATGTCCACTGCTGGAAATACAAACATTTACACAAAATTATACAAACACTTTTGAATTTATAAAAGTAAATTAAAAGATAATTACATAATAAGTACATGAAAATAAAAAGTTCTATTAACGATAGTTTGACTATATTTTAAACATAGTTCTTGTACCGATAAAATTATAATAAGGGAAATAAAATTGGTTCTCATAACTTGGACCAAATATTGAAATTCTATACAATTTTATAGCTTTATATTATTTAATGAATGTAGGACATGTGGTTTCATTTAACCTATTGATTTGATATTTCCTACACGTGTTCAGTACCAATAGCAAGAAATATTTTTAAGGCCCGACCAGAAAATTAAACTCCTTGCCTTAACTGCGAGTGCGGGGCAGCACCAATAGTATTTTAGCTGTATTAGCCAACAAATTTGATAGTCCTATTTTGAGGCACTGAGGCACTGTGCATTCGCCCTATGTTGTAGGCAAGGTGAATATTTAATAGTTTGATTTTGAGGCTTATACATTATTTGATTTGATGATTGTAATATAAATCTAATCTTAATCTAATATCTAAATTCAACAACGTCTGAAATAAAGAATTTGAATTAACTTGACTCGCGATTCCTGGAATTCTATTCTATTTTTGTAGGTAGTTTTAGGACGCACGTCCCATTCGGCAAACCAGCCGAATGATAATTCGGAATTTCACGGAACTAATAAGTGTACTGATTTTACTATGAGCTGTCAAAATATTTTCAAGTGGCGCTCTCACACAGGATTTTATTTTTCTGGTCAGACTGTAGCGGTTGCTAGACCATGTCTAAACTATGGATCTCCTCAATAGGTAAAGGTTTGTAATGCAATGTTTGAATTGTACTGGTTCTGTTTTTAATTACGAAAATATATAAATAATTATCTTCATGCCTAATTTGAATTAACAGTAACTACATCACGCCGAAACATTAGTTTAAAAATTATTTTAAAAAATCTATAAAAACGATTTATACACATCAAGTCGATTCAGAGAACCATAAATTTTACAATAAAAATAAAATAACGCAAACTTTTAATTTATTTCATTACGAATTTCTTTTCACATTTCAAAGATTTTCATCCAGATTTTAGCTGTAATTTTCGAGTATAAAATGAAATATTTATTTTCAGTGGTCCATTCGACCATCAAAAATTATTCAAGTAGGTACCTAAGGCTCTTATAAAAATACTGATATTGAAGTCTTATAACAAATTTAATTTTTCGTCCCATTTAATGCTTGCTTCGAGAACTTGATTCCTTTGAGTGGATCAACTTTTTTAATAGAAGATACTTAATTAAAAATAAAAGCAGTAAAAAACCCATCTTTATTTTACCTCATTGATTGAAGTAGACACTTATTAACAAAAAAACTTATTTGCAAACTAATTAACAAATTAATGATTTTCTTTACCGTCGATATTTGACAAAAATTTCACCATGGTATAGAATCACGCACGAAGCGAAGGCAATTGATTATTATTATTATTAAAATCGGTCAAGCCGCTTCGGAGGAGTATGGTAACTAACATTGTGACACGAGAATTTTATATAGGGATTATATTTTACAACATTTTGGATGTAAGAATAAAATCTTTTTAAAATTTCGTGAACAGTTTCTGTGTGTTAATAGACCTGATAAACTTAAAAATATTATGCATCTACAAGAACTACCTTATAATTACTTGTTTTGATGAGATTAAATGTCGTGCAAAACTAACACTAACAATCAAGTGTCCCCGAATAACAGATTAACTATTAAAACACCTAAAAAAAGGAACGCGGGTGAAACCGCGGGGAACTGCTAGTATTTCTTCAATATATACATAAAGAATACATACGTTTAACCATTGCCATACTGTCCAGGCGAAAATCATAAAATTACGTCTCAAAAGCGTTTGTAATAAAAATTGTTGATCGATGGTAATAAACGTCATAGATTAAAAAGCAAGAAGTATTTGTTAAAAAATCAAAATGGGGGAGCATCCACCTTATAAACAATGTTAAACATGATTACCAAATAAATACGTAAAGTTACAAATGACTCGATATCGGCCCACATATCGGCAATGCCCAAAGGCCCATCTTACCCCAAACTTGGGGCATTATGACTATCTATCTGTGCCATCTACGAACTTTAAAACTTTGATAAAACCAAGGGAATTCACAGATTACATACGAAAATGTTGGATTGTATACGACTTTTGAAGTCCTATCTTGTTGAGTTATCGCTTGTTTAGATTATTATTGGTTTTTACTGGATTTATAATGTACTTTCAATTTCAATTGAGTTTCTTTATGTCATCTAGTTTTCCACCCCACTTTGCTGGTTGAATTTAGAAATGGTTTTCAAATCTCTTGTATAGGTAACCAGTGTGCAAAATTTAATGTTTGAGCTGTGCGTTGATATGTCAGTCAGTTTGCCATTTCTCCTTTTATATATAGATTTCAATAGGGTTATAAAATATGATGGTATTAGTGTATTTGCAAAAATGTAAATAAAAACACTAGAAAAAACAGTATTAATTTTGATTAGTTATAATGTATTTTTAGACAACATTAGGTATAGTTATAATGCTTGTTGACGCAATTTGAGAAACAATATCTCTTTGGGGCATATAAGCTTAATGAAAAATATTTTTTAAAAATATAATTCCAGCACACGTATAAAGGTATTAAAAATTACAGTCAAAGTCAAAGCCATTTATTCAGTTTAGGCCCTAGAAGGTCACTTATGAACGTCGAAGCTACTGAAGTTACCACCAGTTCGGAAGTCGCCTTCAACTGAGAAGAACTGGCGAGAAACCCAGCAAGGTTACATTTTTTATACCTATATTTAATTATTTTTTTGGACAGTCTGACAATTTTGGCTTGTTTCCATTAAATATTTATCAATTTAAAAGTACCTAATGCAAAATGAAAAAAAAATAACATCAAGAAGCTCACTAATCATACAAGCTCACTAATTTACAACAATCAAACCATTACAAAACAAATAAACAGTGTATCTAGTACTTCGGTTTCCTACCTCTTAGTTTTGATTAATTGCTAAAACCATAAACACTTAAACTTCTCTCAAAAGAAAACATCCGATTTGTTTCAAGCACATCTTTGTTTACGTTACCTTAACATAGATGGCGCTACTTGATTTCAAAATCATTTCCTACAATAAAGCCATGAATTCCTACATTATGGATTTGAATTCTAACATGCAATCCGACAACGTAATAAGTTGCAAAATTTTCCAACATACTAACACATCAACACACAATCTGTAAATAAACGTATATCTCGTAGCTTCAGTCCGCTACGAACATTCGTAGTGTTGGTACGCGTCTACGAAACCTCTACGCCGCGTTCGTTTCGAAATAAAACAATGTGAGAAAGCCGGTAAAATAAAAATACGTTTAGTGTTTGAACTTTGAATTGTATAAGTGGATTTTAATATCAGTCGAGTAATAATTCGACGAACAGTAAAGTAATAGAGAAAATTGTGATCAATAAACAGTGATTGTTAGTGATTACGTAGTAAAAATACGATTGAATGAATATTACAAGACCTTTTATTATAGCTGAAGAATTATAGTGGAAGCATCAAGGTACCCATGTTTATATTTAATTATTTTATACATTTATATTTAAAATATTTAGGTATTTGTTTTGTGTGTACAACTTATAAACGCAGCTAAAATTATTTATCAATATTAAATTCAAAGCATAGATAACTCAGTGATAATGATGTCATATGTCAAACCTAAGGTTCTGGGTTCGAATATGATGATAAACTTGAACTTTTGGTAAAGGTAAAACATCGAGGTGTTAAGGCAACTGTACTTGAGATCCGGTTTCCTTCTAGGCTTTATGTACTTACCACTTTAAACGAATTACCAATGTACGAGTCATTGTCTTTGTTTGTATAAATAAAAGAAGATAAGAAGAATTAGGATAAGCCATCGTATGGGTTGATGAGCTGGTTTATTTCTCTGGGACCCGGTTGTTGGCTCGAGCGATAGTTTTATAAATTTAGCTTTAAATAGTTTTGATTCGTATTAAGAAAAAAAAAAAAAACAGTTTAAAGATGATGTACCCTCAGCGGTAGTTATGTCACATGTCGGTACGAAGGTCGTGGGTTCAAATGCATTGTACGGACTGACTACCACACTTATGTAGAACATCTGTCGTCAAGCGCTTATCGGTTTATTCTGGTAGCTGGACGTGAGAGCTAATTCTAGATTTGTAGGATTTGAACCCACATCCTTCGTCGCGGTATTTGACGTTACTACCACTGAACTATCCTTTGTCTACTTGTTGTTGTATATATAAAAGGAAAACGTGACTGACTGACTGATTTATTAACGCACAGCTCAAACCACTGAAATATAGCATACTGGGCATCCAGATAGCTATTATGATGTAGGCATCCACTAAGAAAGGATTTTTGAAAATTCCTCCTCAAAGGGGATAAAATAGGGGTTCGCGGGTGAAACCGCGGGGCGGTAAGCTAGTATCGCTATATGAGTTTAAATGTTGTGTTACAAAATAAAAGGAACCAGGATGTTATTATGTTTTACAATAAACATCAGTAGCTTATGTTTCCAAAACAAATTAAAGAAGTTATTTTTTCTACCTACATGCTGGAAAACTAAATACATTCAGCCATTTCTGATTAACTTATGTAAAAACATCCAAATATCTATATATATAATATTAGTAGAACTAAAATAGTAATAGAAAAAAATATAAATGTATATAGCGTTGTGACTTACAGACAGATATATTGATGAATTTATAAGGGTTCAACGATCACGGAACCTTAAGAAGGCCCTTGACCGTTTAGATGAGAGTTCAACTGTGGTACGTCCGTTTATCTACCTCATTTGTCTTGGTAAAAGGGCACAAAGTAAGGCGAGTAAAGTGAGAAAACTCAATTGGAACAAAAATTGAAATACGGTTTGTATTTTCATTTACCATTTTACTCTATGCCTAACAATGATACAAATACCTTTTTTAAAGTAGGTACTTTATGGTATTCCTAACGATGCATTGTATGTTTGCCCGGGTGGAATCTTGCATGTCGAATTTAACCCACTTCCAGTGGCCGGATTATCTTGATATTTGGTATACATATTTCATACATTAGTGTATTGGAACATAATGCAAGTACAGTCAGCAAAAAGTTCAGTCACCAAAAAAAAGCTTATATTAAAAATGAAATTTATAACAAAAAAACTTATTTAAACGATTAAATGGAACTGTGGGGAAAGTATGTCATTTTTTAAAAAATAATATTGTAGTGGTAGTTTACTTTTTATACCACTAAGGTCTCAAGCAAGTATACGCCCCGCTTGATGGTAAGCGATTACCGTAGGTCGCGATCGCGTGTTGTTGACTTGGCAAAATTTTCATCACAGCGTTCTTGATGAATTCCATGCTGGTAGTGACTTCGGATGCCGCGGCAAAGGTCGTAAGTTCGAATCCTACAATAAGCTTGAGTCTTACTGTTAGTTAGTTGAGATACTATGCAGACTTTTGTGTTAATTTATAAATAACATAGACATTTCATTGTTATAATTTTAATTAACTTTCATCGGGTCTAGTACTGATTGAATTATGAAGTCGCAGAAAAACGTACCTACATATATTTTGGTAGTTTTTAATTTAATCTTTAAATAAACATTGTGTCGAAATATTATTTTCAATTGTTCACAAATTTTTTTTAATTATAATGTACCTGTTTACTGGAAAAACATTTATCTTTACACTCATTACTTATCCTCAAAAAACTTCATTCTGATAATCAAAACAAATGAATTTAGTAGGTAGTAAATAAATAAAAAACCGGCCAAGCGCGAGTCGGACTCGCGCACCGAGGGTTCCGTACAAACTTCGTCCATAGTTCGTCCATCATGGGAAATGCACAATTTAATTTATTTACCTTATTTGAGGTTGTGCCAATTAAGCTAGACCTCTAAATTGTATCAGCGCCCATACAACTCAGAGGTCTTTATTAATTGGCATTTTATGTATGTATGGGTACACCCTTTAATTTTCATTTTTCTGTATATTTTGGAATTTTCCCTTTATTTGTGTTGTAAAACCTTGCTTTTTGCCAAATTCCATGATTCTAGGTCAACGGGAACTACCACAAATCAAATAAAAGGGCAAAAAAATCGCGTTTGTTGTATGGGAGCCCCCCTTAAATATTTATTTTATTTTGTTTTTGGTATTTGTTATTATAGCAGCAACAGAAATACATAATTTGTGAAAATTTCAACTGTCTAGCTATAGCGGTTCTTGAGATATAGTCTGGAGACAGACAGACAGACGGACGGACGGACAGCGAAGTCTTAGTAATAGGGTCCCGTTTTTACCCTTTGGGTACGGAACCCTAAAAAACAGTTTTTCCTGGAAAGCATCGTTAGTATTACCTTTTCCAAGTATTTAAGTTAAAAAAAAATAGCAATTTGATTAAAAATGTTTACTCAGAAGCAACAAATGGATGATACGAGCCTTCTACAAGTATTATTCATCTGTTGAAATTAGGGTTTTTTTTTTGTAAAGCATCCTCTAGATGTAATTACTCTATTGTGCCCAATGAAAAGGTTTTCCCTTTAAGACCCTTAGGTTCTCGTTGAATGAACCATGTGGGGTATTTTTTGTCATATATTGATATAAAATTGCTTTTTCAAGTACTACCCACAAGGTTGTGTTTAGAATTGCGAGGGGGCTTATTGTGTTTGAGCATTCGCCCAGCGAAAACCCACGTCCTAGATGCAACCAATGGATTTACATACCTGGATAAGAAGTGGGTGTTATGATTTTAGTTTTTTTTTCACTTTGTATAGGCTTGTGTTTGACCACAATCTCACTATGGTATGTGATGATGTGACCGAAGGTGGTAAGCACACAAAGCCTAGAAGGAATTGCTCTCAAGTGCAGCTGCCGGAATGCACCGGTAGATGCTTGTCGACTGATTTTCGACTTGAGGGTGGTAGCCAGCCAGGCGGGTACTACAAATTACCCTACCACCGTGCTATGGTTTCCTTACAATGTTTTCCTTCACCGAAAGCTGAAGCTCATTGTAGGATTCAAAACCTAGACCTTCGCCGCGGCGTCACTACCACTGAGCTATCATCGCCTAAATAGTAGAAGTAAATTTAGAAGTAGAAGTAAAAGTAAATAGTAGAAGAAAATGGCTTTGACTTTGAATAAATTTGTAGAATCGGTATGTCTGTACAATATTTAGGATGTTGGAATGGTAACAAAATGCAAAGAGATTTTTTATCTTGTCTCTCAGTCTGTCTGTTTGAACACGGTCGTCAAAACCACTGAACGGATTCTCTACAGGTTAATGCGGACTTGTCTGACATATCTGTAATCACATTTAAGGTTTTTGGTAATATTTGGGGAGCTCTTGTTTTTTTCATAACTGATTACCCACTCAAAAATAATTAAGAAACTATTAGACAGAAAAAAGCTTATTTTGAATATTATAAACTTAATTCTAATCTAGTATTAAATAGGGATTTCTGAATTTATATCTCAATTCAACATAAAATCTTTATTCCTAAATAACTAAGACAAACTCGTTTTAGCATTAGTTATCAGTAATTCCATCTGATTTGTGCTAATAATAGTGCGTGCTAATAACGATCAGCAGATGCAACTATGATAGGCAATCTCAGGATTAACGATAAGTATCTATTTACTCCCTCGTTGTGAGGGGAGATTCGTGCTCTAAGTATATTATGGGGTCTGCTAGGAATTATATGTAATTTGCCATTTATTTGATTCATTTATAGCTCATATTAAGTCTGCACAGCTAGTGTATAAAGTTCAAGAGGTCATAGCCCTCCATGTGGGTTCACTGCACTTCAGATTTGAATTTTACTTCTCGAACATGCCTAGGTAGAAGTATGGGTCCCAGAATAGATTTTTTATCTTTTATACGACTTTATGCTAATAACGTTGGGGCTACGGACTTATGGGTTTGTAGTTACTGATATTTGTGTGACTGGTCGTCCTACATCTTATTTAATTTAAACTAAAGAGAAAGCCAATAAAAAAATTCTACTATTAGATAGAAATGCATTGGATAAATATAGCTAAGGAGTATAAAATTAATTATTCTCTAAATATGAATAAATGAAAGTTAAGAATTATTAAAAACTAACTCTACTGAGTCCCATAGTGACACAAACCGTGCTATACGTAGTTTTATGGAAAGACCGTCCAACTATTGAACAACTTTTTTTCACAATTTCCATGACTGAATATTCCGGAAGAGATAAATCGCTTGTACGTGATATAGCGGAATTGAAGCGCCATCGTGACAGCTGAAAAATTGTTTCATAATAAATGTTGTACCCACGAACTGTGCACATGATAGCTTCTTTATGGTTGCATTTACTATCTGTCGTTTAAGGCATCTTTAGTTTATTGATGTTCGATGTTCGTTTGACTTAAAAAGTTGAGGGAATTTACTATAAAAAAGGGTTTTTTGATATGTTGGTATGGAATTTGTGGTTGATGTTTTTGTACATGGTTTATATAACTTTATTGCAATCAGTTTCAATTTGTAATAATATTTCAA
Organism: Tetheella fluctuosa; assembly: GCA_951216915.1. NCBI lineage: Eukaryota > Metazoa > Arthropoda > Insecta > Lepidoptera > Drepanidae > Tetheella > Tetheella fluctuosa. The sequence continues at coordinate 9,224,314 of OX578229.1, read as the reverse complement.
TGGATATAAATGTTACAATGTCGAAAGTGCTTCCATTTGCAACGAAACACTGTTTGTATACGCAGTAACCAGAACGTAAAAATGTAATCAGAAAACAGCTACGTTTATTGTTCATGCCATTCGCAGTGGAAACCTTGGGTCCGTGGGGGTTCGAGGCTCGCCGATTTGCTCGGATTTTATCATCCAAGCTCATTCGAGGCTTCGGGAGACCGACGGGCAGGGAGCTTTTTCCGCCAACGCATAAGCTTGGCCATCCAAAAAGGGAACGCTGCCAGCCTGTTGGGAACCTTGCCTATCGACAGCAGCGAGGGCTTTGAGGATGTTTTCTATATATCATAGTTTGTATTTTATACATTGATTGGTAATACTTGTTGTAAATAAATATATTAATTATTATATTGGTTTTAAATTGAAACTCATTGCAATAAAGTAACATAATACCCACAGAGCATGTATAAAAAATTGAAAATAAAAAGCTAATGTATTGGATGTGTATCTAAAAGTGTATTTCAGATCGATTTCTATCACAATCCCAGTGATAGGTAATAATAAGATATGCGAGAGTGTTTATTCCCTGGCGATGAGAACCAGAATACCGACATGCCGCATTTGTCGCACGACATTTGACGATTTTCATTTTTTTTATACCACATTGTCGGCAAACAAACATACGGCCCGCCTGATGGTAAGCGGTTACCGTAAACTATGAACGCTTGCAACACCAGGGGTATCACTCACAGTAGGTGAAAAGCTAGTTTTAATATATAATGTACAGATTTGATACATATAGATCCCAATAATTTTCTATCCACTCATAATTACATAAACGAAGTCCAATGTAATCGATCCAATATAAAATTCCAATTAATGGCCATTGTTAGAATATAAATTCTCGATATTCTTTCGTATAACCTGTGCCATGGAATCTTTGAGCTGGATGTGACTTTATAAGGGTCAGGATATTGTTTTTTTTTGTCTTTTAAAGTAACCAATCGTGTATCACGCTTAGCCAATATAATAATTTATTATATTTATTATTATTATAATACGACTTCGAAATTTTCGTGATTTCAATTATTAAATAAATATTCCGGGACATAACAATTTAATTTGCTTGGTAAATTAAATTGTATCCCTTTCCTTTAGTGAAAATGTTAAGTGACCCCATTATCACATCAAATAATCCACAATAGAATAACAACAACGTACTAGCTTTTGTCCCGCGGTTTCACCGAAAAAAAATTGCCTATGTCACTCTCCATAAACCATGTCTATGCAAAAAATCATGTCAATCTGTTGCTTCGTCAAAGAAGGACAAACAAACAAATACACTTTCGCATTTTTAATAGTAGATACGTGTTATTATACAGATTTTATGTTGAAAACTGTGATGAAGTTCGTAGGTAGTCATTCTTTATTCAAAGAAAAGATGTTATGCCAAAATTATTATTCTAGAAACCACGGTCACATCCAGTAAACATAACTCGACGTACATTGAAAGTGGGACTCTAACGAGGAGGGATGTATGCGCATACATTTAGCACTCGTGCACGATTGAATGGAACAACGTTTCGATTCAGATTTGTATGTCGTGTTGTGGTGCCTGCTGTATAATCCACAAATGTTTGTGTGTCGCCAATTAGATATAATGTGTTATATTTGGTGTTAGCAATATCTAGAGTTATATTTGTATGATCTAAATAAAATGATAAGGTTCTAATTTTTTTTATTTAGTTATTTTGTATATTTTTTTATTTGGCAGTACTTACTCTATTTTTATTTTTTAGAGTGCTTTATTAAGCGTATCAAACGCTCAATACTCAAAATGAATTATGTTATTTTTTGAGCATATTAAAGAGCACAAAGACTGGGGACCGCCTTTTTTTGCATCTAACGTAGGTACTACGTAGCACAATCCAGCAAATCGCGTTGGATTTGTTTAATTATAAATTTTATTTGTTTTGGCAATGATAGCTCAGTGGCAATGATCTCGGGTGCTGATGAATGTAGGAAGGTCGTGGGTTCGAATTTAACAATGAGCTTGAGCTTTAAAGTGAAGGAAAACATCATATCATGGCTGGCTACCACCCTTAAGTTGAAAATTGAAATTTTGCGGCAGATACACTTGAGAGGAAAAGGAACTGGCTTTTGAGCTTTGTCAGTTTGTGGTCTTTATATTAGTTAGCTTATTCCTCACGCACTACCACTATAAGAAGAGATTCTATAAATTTAATTATTTATGCATTAGGTCGTATAATATGGCCACAATTTTCTCAAGGGAGTACAGCATGAGGTTCTTCACGAAGAGTGTATTTATAGGGACGGTAACGCGCGTGTGATACCCCTGGTGTGGCAAGTGTCTACCACGGTAACCGCTTACCATCCGTATGATTTAACGTAGCGCATAAGCTATAAAAATAATAAGAATAATAAATAACATCTTGATAATGAACAGTAAGTAAATTTCTGCGAACTACCCACTCTGACTACGACCTCATAAATCATTGAAAATATAATTTCAATTACTCACACAGTTTGCTGATCGCGCAATGATCAAAAAGTACTTACTAGAACATTGGTTTTATCTGTCACTGAAATCCCTGGCTGTTTTCATAAAATTCCCAAAACCTGAAAACATATAATAAAAAATATTACTTTTATTAGTACAAGGGACCTGAAATATTTCACAACCAATGTGCCTACAAATACCCCAAAATAATACAAACGTAACAGAATAAGACGTGGACAATTTACCATACCAAACCGTCAGTTAGTGTTTCCCGAAAATAGTCGCGTACCTTCGAAGAAATATTGAATCAATTTGTTTGCCCAATTCTAAGCGGGACAGTTGGGGAATAAATCACATATCACTATGATAAATTACCGCGGCGCAGCATTGCCATACATAACATGGTTCAGTGTAAAACCATGTCAATTCGTACAATGGTAATGTAAGTAAGTAATTCACCCACACTAATATTATAAAGAGATAAGGTTTGTAAGTTTGTATGTAGGAGGTCTCCAAAGTTACTCGTCCAATTTGAAAAATTCTTTCACCAATATTTAGAATGGATTTTCAGGGTCGATATAGACTACTTTTTATCCCTGGAACGTGGGTGAAACCGCGGGACAAGTGCAAGTTTACTATAAATCTTTTCTAAAACTAATGAATACTTAATATAATTACAAAGAGAGTGTATCCATTACAACCAATCTATCTGAATCATGAGGGAGATATTTTTAATAAATTGTAATAAAAAGTTTCAGAGCTTCGTTAGGAATTAGTCAAAAATAAATCTTTTTTCGTTCACCTATTTTTGGAACCAGGTAAAAAAACGAATTCCAGCGGTAAAAGCCTAATTATAATTTCAAATAAACTTCCCATTACCTAATTTTAATGAGGTACCATAAAACCTCTTGAATCACCTTCCATTAACGTTAGCTAACTTTAAGTGCCTAAACCTAAAACAAGTTAATGGCGCTTAACCAACTAAAATAAAGTTGATATTACCAATGATGGATTATGAAAATTCCTTTAATATTCTTGGCCGTCGTGAAATATCCAAACTTTGAACTCAACGATCGACTTCCAAAGGAAATGAATTTCACTTTAGCCTAATGAAAATTCTTTGATACCTTCATCGGATAAGCGTCCAAAATTTTCATCTTTTGAATATTTGAAGTACCCCTCCACTATTTGAGAGACGTAGTAAGTTTTTGAATTAATTATTTATTCATAATGCTCTAAAAGGCTGGATAGTCGATGCAACCTCAAACTCATAATTTGTTGTTAAGGTCATTTAAAGGTTAAAGATTTAACTGAATATTTAAATACGTAACATAATTAAGTTCAAAACATTTTTGTACTTAGTTGGATAATGTTAGAATAATGAAAAAACAAACTAAAGGGGTACTAATAGAAGTATTAGCAAGGATGCTGCATGACCGAATGATGCATTATAATTTGATATCATCAAAAACGATTGGAGATCTATTGAAGAGAAGTTATTAAAACCAAAAGAATATGAAAATATACAATAACCACAGTTCATTAATCCTACAGCACATATACTACCAACTCATGTAACACCTTAAACAAAGACATCATCTTTATAAAAAAAATCTTTCCCTTCTGAAGGGGGAAGGTAAATATTTTCAAGAGAAATTCCGAGACAGCAGCCTTGTTTAAGTGGGTGTGACTTGTAAACGTTTACAAAAGACTTGGTAAAATATTCATATTTGTCATGTTCCACCCTAAAGTCCCTGCGTGGGGATGCCTCGAAGTATAGCCATTCTTCAGGCCTATATAAACATTGGTGTAATGGTTTATACGCCAGCCGTCACGTCGGATGTATCTTGTTTCTGTAAGAGGGAATTTTAAAATAAGGGAATATGTCATGGCTTCTCGCAGGTAAGTTAGAGAAAGCTACTAGTATTTGGTGATTCTTGTATAATTTTGGTTTCGTAGCTTGGTCTTGTTACTATTAGCAGCGCGTAATAAAAAATATTTCGGTTTTGGTTTGAGAACTTTATTGTCACATAAATATATACAGATTTTGATTATGTCACATGTCAAAATTACAAAACAAAATATACATAAAAAAATAAAACATTTTTATAGAAGTTACTAAGTAGCCCGGTGTGGGTAGTTAAATATTATATTGTCTGCTAACTACTTAGTCATGAGTGAGAATTCGATATAATAATGTTAGTTTAAGTTACAAAAATATGTTTAAATTATTAGTGTCAAATGTTCCTAGCTCTACTATACCTATTATAAATGAAGAAAAAATGAAATCTATATAAATAAAAATGAATGGCAAAATGTGATGCTAAGCGCAAAACTTGAGAACGGGTGGACGAGTAATTTCTTTTTTAAATATTCATTGAAGTCCGTGGAAGGTTCTTATGATAAGAAAATTTTTAAAAGTTGTCTAGAAAATTGGAAAAACTGAAAATATGGGGTTTTTATATGAACTTAAGACACCGATATACTATTGCGTTAGTTAGTTAGTTTATTGAGGAATGTTATAGGCTACTTCTTATCTTGAGATCGCAGGTGAAACCACGGGGATAGCTAGTTTATTATAAAACTGAATAGAATAGTTTTAGTTTGACCACATCATTCAAAACATGACTTGATATTTTTTCTTGAAATAAAACACCAACCAGTGTGCGTTGGTGTTTTGGACTTGTTAGAAGTTCTTTTTTTTAAAACAATACAATAAATAGGCTTGCACAGGTTACTAAAAACGCCAGATCAGATCCAACCAAGACCCATAAAATCCAGCAGTCAACTCAAAAAAATATTCATAAGTAAATGAAAATTCGTGCAGTTAAAAGGAAAAGCTAATTTATTTAAATTAGAGATATAATTGTTACATAGGTAGGTAATTTTATCAGGTATCAGTCAATAGAATAGCACATTTTTCAGTATGCGTTGTTAGAAATTCATTCCCTAAGAGCGTAAAAAGAAGCAAGGATTATAGCATAAATAATGGTAATGTGGGAAATTGTTGGAATATGAATCTTAGTGTAAATATTGCTCGAAGCAGATTATGAATGGTGTATTTCAAGGTTTCTTCAGAAATTCAGAATTAACTCTTAAGCGGGTGGAATGGGAAGTAAATAAAAATAGCGAACAAAGTAAATGATAATAAATTTATAGCTAGGTTAGAACATCCTTACTAATATTATGATTTTTGTAAATGCGTCAGTCTGTATATTTGTCAGTAAATCCAGTTTGGTAAGCTTTTAGGCTGGAGCAATTTTGATGAAACTTTACAGAACCCCGGAACACGGTTAAATGTGGGGAGCAGCTAGTTATTCATATAACAGCATGAAGAATTTTTTGAAAATTTTTCTTATAAGTACTAAGTAAACTTACTGTATATGAAAAGCAACGTATTTCTATCTTTACTTATCTCCACGGCTTACAAACTGTGGCTCCACTTACATCTGACGCGAACGCCAGTCGTTCCGTGCTTTCATTTCGATGAATGATTTATCAGTTCATTGGACTTCGAGATACGAACAAAATGACGCACGGTTTTCAATACAAATATTTTGGTACGATATATTTTAGGATAAGCGTCGAATTTATTTTATAGCAAGGGGTTGATGATTACTGTAGTGTATTGCTTATAATTAATACAAAAGCTTTTAATAAAATGTGTGTATTTCCTAACCAATGCCTAAATTTATAGTAGAAACATACTTTCGTGTCGTGGGGTGTCGCGACGCGCTAGGGTGTGCCCGAAATTCACGTATCGTCAGTTTTACCTACTCTTTTGTAGAAATCTGGTCTTGGTCCGAGCGGACCACATGAAAACATTCCGTTTACAACAGCATCTAGGGATATCGTTCATGTTTGCTAATGGTGTCGAAATACCAAACACCAGACCGCAACAGACATATCGAGTTTCGAAAGAGAAATTCGAGTAAAAGTTTCCAAAAAACGAAATGAATATCGGCCTGAACAAAAAACGTACGTAATGTACACAAAAATAAAATCTTAAAAAGCAGAACACAAATTAATAATAGTTAGTTTCAGGTAACTGCAAACGTTTTGACAATGTACTAGGGGATTTGACAGGCCAATTACCAAGTCGCAATCCTATCTCTGTTCCCGATGTCTGACATTTTTTGTTACAGGGAAATGAGAGATGAGACTCGGAGAATAATTGATGCCAGTGAATAAATAGTGTTTTCATTTTTAATGGACTGAGATGGGTTTGTTTTGTCATCGATCGGATTGAATTTTTTCAAGTGGGCGGATATAAATCTATGTAGTTTGCCTTGTCTTGTTTGTGTAAATAGTCTGCAACGTGGTTTTATCTGTATTCATGGAAAACAGTAGGTTTAATCTACGGCATGATCTATATTTGTGCGAAGTTTAATCTAATTTCACTAAGCCAATTATGATGAGTAGGTAATATAAATCGTGTTTTTATTTTTAACATTTTGATATTTGCAAGTTTGATTTTTTTAACGCGGTTTCGTTCGAAAAATGACATCTCAAAGTATGGTAAATTAAATAAATCTAGGCACGTTATTCATAATATCAAGTCATTGTCGTATCCACTGCGTACCAATAAGATGTTGAGCGAGCTCTCCATTACGGTCCCCTTAGTGCTACGATATAGGATTTTTCAAAAGGGGCGTAGAAAGAACTCTCGAAATACAACCCCCTGGTATTGCAAATGTCTATAAGCGGCGGTGACCATTTACCATCAGATGGAGTTCCTGTTTGTCTTCTAAATATTCGACATAAAATAAAAAAATAACTCTTTACTTTATAGTAAAGAATCCTTTCAACAATCTACAATTGTTTCCAAAATCAAAATACAACAACGTACTGACATGATCACTTTGCTTCACTTGTAGTGGTAGGTAAAAAAAAAGACAAGCAAAAATAGTTTTTACACTATTGAGATAAGATGCTATGGAACTGTATAACAGTGTAAGAATGCCAATATTTCTCGGGTGGAGCAGTCAATTTCGTTGCGCTTGGACGTGAGTACATGACTTGCATTGCAAAGTGTGTAAGGTTGATTTTAAAGTTCACAATACATTTTAAGTTTGTTGCTGTGAAATTTGTCTGGCAATAGTTGCATATGCCATAATTTATTTCTTACTAGGTGCCATTGTTGTCAAATAAAAGCATATCCCTTAGAAAAGGCAATAAATTATTCACATAGAGAGTCCTTCCAATCCAAACTTTTGTCAGCTTCATCTAACACCTTCACCTAACGTCTATAGAATCACAGTATATCTAAAAATTCTAGATTATTCATAAACACAAATTATAATCCCTCCATCGACGTTAACAGCTCTCGAAACTTTATACAAGTTCACAACTGCTGACATACATCAATAACTGGGAACGTTTATGCGAACTTCCCTCGATTAAACTTTTACTTTTGATGTGATTAACTGTTAAATAAGCTACGGAATATTTGAGCGCATGCTCAAGTTTACAGTTGAAGATGTTTATTTTATTTATTTAAACATCTTTGTTTTATTATAACTTTTTGAGACTGTTTATTTCTTAAAATTTATCGTGACGCAGCAATTATGAAATTTAGGTTTGTTTTTGGTTGTTACTCACTAATATCCCATAAATTAGTTCCACAAGTAGGTTTGATACCCATAGGTTTTATATCTTCTTTTAAATTAACTTTCTGTATGAACAAAAAAAATATTTAACTTCATTATTATAAGTATTATGTCCCTAAATTCATTATACAATTTACATTATAAAAAATTGTTTATGTTTATAAGTACTTTGGTAAACTAAGAATAACGTTGATTAATATTACAACAGTTAATACGACATTTAATCACAAAGCTAAAGATCTCTTTTCATCAACATAATTTAAAAAGGGGTGGCTTGAACTCGAACCATGAATTGAATTTTCCTCCCCTTTCCCCTAAAAAGGCATCAGTTAAAACGTAAAGTCCACATGGCGTCGATGACATGACTGAATTTACTACTAACCAAAATTCCCGGGTCGTAGACACAGCAAATAAACAAACAGTGGAGCAACCAATAATTTTATCGTTTATTGAAACTGATTAAAAATACTGACTGAAAATATGCCGGTCTTAATGAAATACTAGAGACAGATTTTTATTTGAGTTTTGTAAAACCCTTTTTCAATGCCTAGACCCCGTAGTTTCTAGATCCTGAGATTTGAGCTGTGCCTTGATATGTCAGTTAGTCAGTCAGTCAGTCAGTTTATCCTTTTATATATACAGATAACCTTGTGATTGACCCCAATTTCTTTGGCTTAAGGTCATAAGCTCACAAAGTCTAATGGAAAACTGGACCTCAAGAGCAGCTGAATGCTGGTTTCTTCACGAAATCTTCCTTCAGCGAATGCTCAATTTCTTTGTAGGATTCAAACCTACGACCTTTGCCACAGTATTCAACGTCACTGCTATGAAGTTATCATCGCGTAGTTTTTTAATAAAAATATTATATTGGATACTAACAGTTACCTAAAATAAGGTTAAATCGTGGATTCGCTATCTCAAACGCCAAAGTAAATTGTTTTTTATTATATTTTTTACTTTGCTTGTGTTTGACCACAATCTCATTTTGTTAAATGATGATGTGGCCGAAGGTGGTAAGCACACAAAGCCTAGAAGGAACTGGCTCTCAAGTGCAGCTGCCGGAACATACCATTAGGTGTTTGGTGACAGATTTTCAACTTGAGGGTGGTAGCCAGCCAGGCGGGTACTACAAAGTACCCTACCACCGTGCTATGGTTTCCTCGCGATGTTTTCCTTCACCGAAAGCTCAAGCTCATTGTAGGATTCGAACCCACGACCTTCGCCGCGGCATCCGACGTCACTACCACTGAGCTATCATCGCTTTAAACCTTGTTGACCCACTGTTCTATACATAAGCTGGGTCGAAAAAGCCTTCGGAAAGCCAATTACAGACACGCGACTCCCCATTTGCGTTAATCCATGTGATTAACCTTTTTGCAACGACTAATGGCGGATTTTTTTCAACGACCCGTCCGTCACTCTAAATGTTCGTAAACGTTATTGAGGCTATTTTTATTCGTGGAGCCTGTTGCTTTTTAATAACCGTGTGTTTAATATAATTAGAGAGGTTTTATGGTGTCATAATTTTTTTTTTGTTTTTTTGTTCTCTTTTTATGATTAGTTACATACTTATTGCACGTGTGTGGCATATAATTGTGACATATTTAAAAAAAAAAATATTAGGTTAATGCTCAGACTAGTATATAGGTTTTTACATGTATAGTGGTTGAATTAAAGATGAAATAACAAAAAATCAAAAGACAAGTCTTATAATAATAATGCAATACCTACCAGTTTGCGGCAGGTTTTTTTTTCTAATTTCCGGCATAAACTGATGGTTTTCCTCCCCATCCATTCTAGTTTTCTAACATTTTTTTTTTCGATAGGGCTGTTAGAATTAGTATCAAACAAACTTATCGAAATTATCAAATAGAAAATAGAAGTAAGGGGTAGATTAATCTATTACTAATATTATAAAGCTGAAGAGTTTGTTTGTTTGAACGCGCTAATCTCAGGAACTACTAGTGCGATTTGAAAAATTATTTCAGTGTTGGATAACCCATTTATCGAGGAAGGCTATAGGTTACTTTTTATCCCGGGAAAACACAAGGACCCTCAGGAACGCGGGTGAAACCGCGGGGCGGAAGCTAGTGAATAAATAAATATGCAAATTGATACCCCAACAATAATCAAGAGATTTCATTGGACAAATAAATAATAAATATCAACCAAACATAATTTGTCACTTAAAATTGAAACGCGGACCGGTAATGGCGCAAAACTACCAATTGTCGTGTTGTACACGCAATGTCACACGTTTTCCGGTGTTTCATGGCTGGCTAATATTTTCTAGTTTATTTTATTCATAGACCTATTTAATCAGTATATTTAAATTGACTTGTATAGCTGGCTTAATACTTACCTGCAATGGGAGCAGGTATGTCTGTGTCAATTATAATAGTAGATTATGCACCAAGGGGATAAAGCAGTGTCTTACGTCCCCTGAGCGTAACGAGGGACTCTAGAATTAACTCCTGAGTGTAACGAAGGGTTCAAACCGCCCAAGACGAAGACAGGCTTTATCCTCGAGATGAATACTATACTTTTCATACCTACTGCGAGACAATAAAACCCAGGGCTACATAAGATACCACACAAATGACAATTTTGTAGTAGAGATTCCAGAATTAAAAAAAGAAAATTAACCCAAGAGCTACTGCGAGACAATAGGTAAACCCAAGTTTTTAAATTAAAAAAAAAATATAGGTACAGGGTGATTTTTTAGTCACTAGACATACTTGCAAGAGTTGAAGTACTCGTCAATATGAAGAACTTTTATTATGGGACCAACTCTGATATCGCAAGAAATAAAATCGTTCCTTCATACATTTTTGTCGAGTAGGTATTGAACTTTTGTATGGACAGCTGATATTTTTTTATGATCTCAAGAGTTAGTCCCATGATAAAAGTTGTTCATATTGATGAGTACTTCCACCCCTGCAAGTATGTCCAGTGAATCAAAAATTACCCAGTATATATAATTTGGAATAAACCTACACAATGCCCGTAACTACGCTAAAAGTTTTCATTAAAATTTTAACGTTCTAAATTCATATCACAAATCAAGCCTTGGGGCTTTCATACAACATTATATCCCTTGGGATATAATGACTTGCTTTACCTTGAGGTTGCGTGATATGTAATTGGACATTGTCGAGCAGGTGGTATGAAATATATTTTATCTAGTATATAATATATAATCTCATGTTTCTAATAGAATTGCTGGATAAAATAAATTTCCGGAATCCATAGTAAAAGTGATGAAGGTTTTTTTTTTTTTTTACTTTCTCTAAGCTTGTGTTTGACTCACGCACACAAATTCTTGAAGGAATTGCTCTCAAGTGCAGCTGCCGGAACACACCGGTAGGTGTTTGGTAACATATATTCAACTTGAGGGTGGTAACTTCAGTAGCTACAATGTTCATAAGTGCCCTTCATAGGGCTTAAACTGAATAAATGGCTTTGACTTTGACTTTGAGGGTAGTAGCTGGTCAGGTAGGTACTACAAAGTACCCTACCCACGTGCTATGGTTTCCTCACGATGTTTTCCTTCACCGAAAGCTCAAGCTCATCCCGATTACCTCATCCGAATCTTCCTCAATGTAATTTTTAGAAATAGGTCAACTACATTTTTTTACATTTGGTATTAGATCATTTATTAAGGATCCATCGACGGTGACTCTGAAGTCCTTCTACAAGTTATAAGAAGAAGTAGTAATCCATATAAATGTAAAAGTTTGTGTGGATGTTTGCTACTCATTTATTCTCGTTACTCGTTTATTCTTCAATCCGCATTTAAAATTTTAAGTATAAAGCTACAATAAAACGCTACAGAGAAATATACCTATCATTTGTATTGTTGAAATGAAAGGGTGCCTAACGGTTCGCTTAGAGGAACCGTTTTTTCACAAGAAATAATTTCTTCGTTGTAGTTAAAAATAAGACCGAATGAAATAGTGTCGTTAATTATATTTTTTTTTATTAAATAAGACGAGATCCTTTTCATTCTGTTAGGTTTTCTACCCTGTATTATTCTTAGTTTGTTTTCTTTTTCATGAAAGACGTGGCTGTAGATGCATTGTTCTTTAAAATAACTTTATGCTTCGAAATCTTTGTAGAAGTTTGAGGATATTTATTATTTAATTTTGATATACCTACGGGCGTTATTAACATATAAAAGAAGTAGGTTGGTCGCGATCAAAGAAACTTACATAAACATTAAATATCATTATATAATAAAAAAAATAATGCTTGTTGCTTTATTTCTAGTGTTATGTCGATTCACGTCTCAAACTTTTAGCATGCACTGGTATAATCTCGTATATACTGGTTTACTGGTAATATTTTTGTTATTGACAGTAAAATTAAAATTATTTTAAATCTTTGAACGTAGAATAACTTCTTCATTATAAAGATACACGCTGCATTAGAAATATTATATACACTTCTACTCAGCCCAATGAACAGCTGTTATATAAATGTTTGTACAACTAAAACTGCTACTCCCAAATTAAATGCTGAATAATTTAAAGCCCTTTTTGGCTGTATAATAGCGCTTACTTGTTTAAAACAGTACAATTTCACCTGGTTATCTAACATAAACTTGAACTCTTTAAAATATTTATAAACTTAACTATTGTTTTTTAATAATAAATAAATAATAACTATGGTGATACAAATGAAGGAATGTGACAAACTCCTCTATTGAAAAGGGAAGATTTTTCACCGAGCTAAATGCCTGGGGACCGCGGTGCAACTGTAGATGTTGGAAACACGTATATATTCCGGGTGTTCAGGGAACTTTGATAGCGCGATGTAGAATCTTATAGCGCCATCTATCTACGGGTAGCGGATTGTTTATTGTGTACTTGATATACATCGCCACACACCTATTGACTTGGTTTCCATGGGCCCTTACATTCTGTATGTACCACATTTATGCTTTTTTACTTCTATGATCATTAATTTCAAAGCGTACAATTAGACTTATTTTCCCTTTCTAAGCTCCATGCTCATAATACCTATCTTTATAGTTTACTAGCTTTCGCCCCGCGGTTTCACCCGCGTTCCCCAAGGATCTTATGATTGTTCGGGATACAGAGTAGCCTATGTTTTTCTCCATACCATAGGCTACCTACGTACCAAATTTCATTGCGATCGGTTCACGGTTTAAGCGTGAAAAGGTAACAAACAAACAAACAAATTCACTTTCGCATGTATAATATTATAAGTTAGGAAGTTAAGGATTAGGATAGTTAGGATTAGGATTTTGCCTAGATACCTGTACGAAATCATTTTAGTTATTAGTGAAGCTGCCATAAAACTTACTAGCTTCAGGTCTAATATCCATTAACCAACTTGATATTGAGAAACTTAGTAGAAAACTAATTAAAAACGTGTTAATAAATTCTTAGAGAACCCTAAACCAATTTAATAACTCGTTCAAAAGAATTCCACGGTCCAAATTCCATGATTAAAACATAAATTGGAAGATATATACCGCGGCAACGCGACTATGGGCGTTAAAACGCGTGCGGAATGTTTTGCGGGAAGCCGCGCGGGTAACCGCACCCGCGGCCTATGATTAATCTCTTCATCCCAAAAGCTTTGCTCTACACCCTTTATGAGTCTTTACGCTTGTATTGTAATAGAAAATTATGTGCGCGTTTTACTTTTAGATTGCTTATGAAATAATTGGTTTGGTTAATTTCTGAGATAAATGTATTTTTGTTGCGTATATTATATGTCAGATTTTGATAAGAAAAAAAAAGAGATTCATATTCAAAGGGGTACAATGTACTTGAGCTTTTGGTGAAGAAAAACATCGCGAGGAAACCGTTGCACATTGGTAGGGTACTGTGTCGCCAAGTACCTACCAGTGTAACCCGGCAGTTGCACTTGAGAGCTAGTTGCCTTCTAGGCTTTATAAAGGTTGCCCCCCCCCCCCTAACCCCGGTATTGCTAATATTTATAGGCGACGGTAGCCACATACCATCAGGTGATCCGCTGGTGTCTGCTTGCCAGCCTTAAAAATCAATTAAAGTTAGGAATAATGCCAGTATCCGGCCAATAGGACGTGGTATGGTAATGTCCTCTGAAGAGTGGTTAACTTATCGCGACTCTATACGGAACCCTAAAATAACCCTGATTAATAGACACTCTCACACTTGACCGCATCTTTTAATCTGTCCGTATACATTACTGTTTTACAAACGAATTTATACTCGTCTTCGTTACAAATAGCTTGGCGTAACAAATCACGCCCCGGAAAGCCCTTGCGTGAGGTTAACCATTGAATTAATTACTAAACAATGTACTTTCAACTCTATGGGCTCAAAGACAAGGTATAAAATCGATTGTATCATTTTAACTATCAAATTAATGATATAACAACGAAATTACAGCGTTATTATATAAGTGATAAGGTGTAAAATCGATTGGTGGATATTTGGATTCGTTGCCGTGCGAAGTGGTGGTGGATACGCTACGGCATCAGGATGTTTACTAACGATTACATGATTATACGTGGGCAACATGGAAGAAGTGACAGGATAATTAATTTAATAGTATCTTTATCAAAATGTATGTGAAATTTTGTGAGGGCCTTAAAACAGTTGAGTAACCTCAAAATGGAGTCGAGTGTATGTAGCAGGCGTTTAAAGAGACCAACCATTTTAAAATAGCCCATCAAATTTGATCAGAAGCGTTTATATTAACGGAAAAATGTATAATAATATCCTGGGACATTCCTCACTCACAGCCATCTAATCCCAAACCACAGCGTAATTACATACAGTGGTCTATCGCGTTTGAAGTCACGCGAAAGACCACTGTATGGCAGCTTGGGCTCGCTACCGCCCCTCTCTCAACCCGCAAGCCCCGCTCGATTGCTCTGTCTAGACGTGTCCGGTGGCCGACTGGAAGAAAGTTACATAGACTGTGCCCAAACTAAGCATTTACTATGGAACCCTACTCAATGATATACTACTTAAAATATTTTGATAATTACACCCAGACTCAGGACAAACAACATGTTCATGCACTCATGTCAGTTCTAGGTAAAAATTAAACCTTACAAACCACGTCAACCGGCCTTTTGGACAGTTTTTAAGTACATTTCAAAAAGCATTTAGATAAAAATTGTCGCAATGTAGACTGCAAAGTACATCGAGACCCTAAAGAACATGCCAGTTAAGAAGAAAGAAAGAAAGAAAGAAGAAAGAAAAACTATTTATTGACCCACAAAGTCGCAACACATGTGAATGTCTTAAAACTAATAGGTACTTACATAAATACTACTAAACTAATTAGTGTGTGTTGCGCGGGGTCAAAAGGTCCCTACCTCAGCATAATGTTACACTGCTAAAGTTAATGGTGATTTAATTGTAATTATCAAGGTGAATACTACAACTTATCACTGCGTTTCCTAAAATTGGGTACGTCTGTCACCTTCAAGGACATATCCAAGCTCAAGATCGTTGAAGCCTCTGTGACTATTCCCGAAATTGGCAAAGATGTTATTATTATTATTTCCTTTGAAGATATACTAACAATATATCTTTTTGTTTCAGATCTTTGAACGAGCGCTATGGATTCTTGTGCAATAAAATAACTGTGAAAGCAATGTGTGATCATGTGAACAAAATCTAAAATTGAATAATGAAAATGTATAAAAAACTTTTTTGTGTTTTACTACAAGGTTTTGCTTTGCTACCAACGATAGCAGTTAGAGGTGAGTGGACGATAACTTTTTAATTTACTCTTAGTCCATAATAGCGGAGAAAAACACTTATAGTTTTATTAATTTAAAGGTTGGCGTGGTTGGTAATCTATTCGCCGAAGGTCGTGGGTTCGATTCCCACTCAGGACAAACATTTGTGTGCATGAACGTGTCTGTTTGTCCTGTGTCTGGGTGTAATTATTTATAATATGTTTGTATTTACAAAAGAAAAGTAGTATATGTAGTATATCAGTTATCTGGCTTCCATAGCACAAGCCCTGCTTAGTTTGGGGTCAGATGGCCGTGTGTGAGGAATAATGTCCCAGAATATTACATTAATCTTTACGATCCTATTGGAGATCCTTAGGGGAGGCGTATGTCGAGCAGTGGACTTTTTGCAGCTGAGATGATGATGATGATTCATCTTTAAAACTTGACTCACGATTCCTGGAATTTTAAATGTAGTATTGGGACGCGCGTTCCATTCGCGAGCTAAGGGGTAAAGGCAATACGTGCTTCCTTCGGCGACATGATCACTTAACATGCTAAAAAGTTAGTTAAACAAACATTATGTAAGAAAGGGTACTATAAAGTTTCTGATTTTGTGAATGACAAGAATGCATTTGAATGAAATATTCGCTACACAAGCTATTTTATTATAATTTTATAAACTTTGTTATCTGTAATTAAATAGTTACATAAATTGAATTTAAAATCTAAGATCTATAAATAATATGCCTTGCTGAGTTTCTTGCCGGAGTCTTCTCAGTCCAAGTGTATTCCGTTCACGTTACAATTGAGTAAGTGCCTTACTAGGGCCTAAACTGAATAAATAATTTTGAATTTTTAGTTTTTTTTTTATTATTATAAATACGCTAAATATTAGTGTTGATATTATTACATCAGTGGGGTAAGTTAGTAAGTAGCTACCTAATAATACAGTAATAGAAAGCTAAGTCACGTAACCTCGACGATAAATAGTAAAAGGTCATGAACACCGGAAGGAATTAATGGAAACTACCTAATTAAATTTTCATCTTAAATAATTTGAATACTAAACGAGGCAGGCTTACGTAAATCCATTTAGGTAACCGTCTATTCTAAAAGCCTGGTTTTGGCAACCTTCCAGTGTAGTAAGTGGGTGTCCAGTTTAGTTAGTTACTTAAACATGACGATTTAATGTTGATCAATATCACTTAGGTGGAATGGGGCTTAGGTTTCAGCCTGTGACACAAATAGTTTAACCTTTGATGTATAAGGTACGTGATATTTTTTTGTAAAGGTTAATAGTTCGTGTGGTATACAATTTGGTGGTAAAATCTTAAATAGCTGAAATTCAGTAGGAGAAAATTTTTTGCACCGCAAGTATAGTCACGTCGTCATTGCACCGAAATAAGTTTTTTTTTTTAACTGTTTTTGACCACAATCTCATTATGTTATGGGATGATGTGGCCGAAGGTGGTAAGCACACTGCAGCTGCCGGAACACACCATTAGGTTTTTGGCGACGAATTTTGAACTTGAGGGTAAGTAGCAAACTTATTTAATGGAACGCTTACTTAATAGCTTATTATGCTATTAGCTATTGCTATATACATATTATTATAATGTACTAGCTGTCCTCCGCGGTTGCACCTGCGATCCCATGTAGAAAAATAGCCTATAACCTTCCTCAATAAGCTGGCTATCTAACACAAAAATATTGGTATCTTGAGTTCATACAAAAATATCATACATTCAGTTTTTCCCGAATTTTTAATATTTTCCAGGCAATTTTAAAAAAAAATCTCTTCATAAAAACCTTCCTCAGACTTCATCAAACACAACAAAAATGAAATTAGCCAAATCAGTTCAGCCGTTCTCGAGTTTTGCGCTTAGCAACACAATTAGTGATTCATTTTTATTTATATATAGATAGATTAAGCTATTTTTTATGAAGCCGACATCTTTATTATCCGATTTTTACATGCGGATACTTACTTGGCTCTCAGTTCAAACTACTTAAGATATTATAAGGAAATATAAGTATACCGTATTGCTATATATAAAGATACAAATCGCGTGACTTGGGTCTCAAAACAAAAGACACCCACGGACCTTCGATTTATAATTAATTATGTCAAGTCCATAATTTTTTACAATTTCAAAGCAAACATTATTTCTCAATCCTACTTCCTACTAATATTATATACTAGCTGTTCGCCGCGGTTTCACCCATGTTCCAGGTGTATTTTTTCATACAAACCTTCTCCTGACAATAACGAACACATAAAAGAAAGATTTAGCCAATTTGGTGCAGTCGTTCGGAAGTTATGCGCGTACAAACGTTTCGGTGATCCATTTTTATTTATATAGATAGATGTGAAAGTTTGGATGGAAGGATGTTTGTTATTTACTCAATCACGCCAGAACGGTTTAACGGATCTGGATGAAATTGGACACAGAGATACATTATAGTCTGGAATAGCACATAGGCTACATTTTATCCCGGGAAGATATAAGATCCCACGGGAACGCGGGTGAAACCGCGGGGCGGAAGCTAGTTATACCATAATTTTTATATTGCCTATTAAAATTGTATGCAAAATCTAAAACAATTTTAAGTATCTACTCCTATTCCGTATAAAGTCTAAAGCTCTCGATAACGTCAATCATCTCCCCTACATTATCGCGTAGTGTTTGTGAAAATTGCTACCGACACTTTGGAAAATTGTACAGCTTTGGTGAAACGACCAACTTATATTTGCAGGTTGAAACTCCCGCTACACCCTATTTAGAATCTTAACTCCTTGAACTTAGACTCTGTTTTTTTAGAATAGGTGTTTCTGTAAATAATTCATCACGCTCAAATTTTCTGTTGGCCTTTAGAAGAATCAAATAATTGGTAAAGTGAGTATAGATATTGATTTTCTTTAATGTAAATTGGTTTAACATGTTTTTATAATTATTTGATCAGGTTAGATTGCCGTTTTATGCAGTCTATTCTGTTAGTATCTTTTTGGAAATTAAAGGCTCTAATATTTAGACTTATTCTAATACATAATCCTACTTACTACTATCCTACTAATATTATAAATGTGAAAGTTTGGATGGATGGACTGATTTTAGTTACTCAATCACGCCAGAACGGCTCAACAGATCTGGATGAAATTTCATACAGATATGGAATAGCGCATAAGCCACCTTTTATCCCGTGAAAATATAAGATCCCTTGAGACCGTGAGTGAAACCGCGGGGTGGAAGCTAGTCATATTATAAATGCGAAAGTAACTCCGTCTGTTACCTTTATACGCCTAAACCGCTGAACCGATCGCGATGAAATTTGTTACGCAGTTATCCTATGTTATGAAGAGGGACCTAGGCTACTTTCTTTTCTCGGGGACGCGGATAAAACCGCGGGGGACAGTAGACTTATGATAAGACTAGGAAACAATAAGTTAAAGGCTAACTTTGTTAATGACAATTGGTATTTTCTATACAAATTGATTCTTATTTTTTTAAAGTAAACATTGCACTTATATTTTTTTTTTAGTAAGTCTCTTGTTATCCATGAATGAACATACAAATATACAATAACGCAAAGTAAAAATTTATCGTAAATATTAATATTTAACACTTTATTGTATTAATTTTTATATGTATGTATCTTCCTTTTTGCTCTAATCTAAGGTTTCAAGGTCTATTAACTTTTCATGGTCTTTATTTGACAATATTTATTGTTTATTAGACAGAATTAACATGTATCAACGCCCATATGGGTTTGGGCTCTATACCTCTATATGCTATATGCAAAATGCAGTGTACAAATTTTCCTCAAAAAAATTGACCAGTAGAATTTTAGTACTAGTAATAGTAAAACAAGTTGTACAAGAATTTGAGCGAAATGGATGGCATTATCAACCGTTTATTTGGATCAAACGGTATTTGATTACATTTTGCACAAAGAACTTCGTTTGTTTTGTTACACACTTCTAAAATAAACTCATAATATTCCGCGAAAATAACCAGAAAATAATCTGTAAAAGTAACAAAGTTCAAATAATTAATGGGAGAAGGAAAATTTTGTGATTTTCTCTCCAAAAAATAAGAAACAACATAATAAGTGTTAATTGTCCTCGTTTCATTTGGAAAAATAAACGCCATGAAAGCTTTGTGAAAATGGAGATTCATTAAAACAGGCGCAACAGTAATATTAGGGAAATAAATTGGAAAAACAATTTACGTTACCTCAACTTAGTTATTCGATGTTATCGGGTGCCTTATTAAAGAGATTTTCTTAGAATATTAAATATTAGCTTTTTTACGCGGTTTCACCCGCGTTTCCGGGATAAAATATAGCCCATGTTACTCAGATATAATGTAGCTTTCTAACGGCCAGAGAATTTTCGAAATCGGTCCAGTAGTTTTTATGTTTATTTGTTACTACAAAAGTACAAATCTTTTAATATTAGTTTTCATTTTGTAGACATTATACTGTATATACGCCTGGTTGTCAGCATTGTAACATAAAAAAATATCAATATATAAATCAATTTTGGTTGTATTCCTAGAATCTTTTTTTTTTTTTTTCAATAAAATTTTAGAAAGAGCATAGTTATATTTGTTCACACAACTCTATTTAAATACATTCCATTAAAACTCTTTTTGCCAATATCCTGAATTGATTTACATCTTACAGTTTCGTAGAAAGCCGGGTAGTCCCAGGTATTACTGAAATAAGCTAATTTATTAATAGTGGACATGGATGAACCTGGATAAAATTCTATCTTTAACAAGGAAGTTTTGCTCCAAATATTATGCTTGCTTAAGGATTAAAATAACATTTCGTTTAGAATACAGGTTTCACTTTATTTGGTTAAAAATTTAATGGAAAAAAAGCCAACATTGTCAGATTGTCTACCTAAAAAAAAAAACAAAATATATAAAAAATGTAACCTTGCTGAGTTTCTTGCCGTTTCTTCTCAGTTGAAGGCGACTTCCGAATCGGTGGTAACTTCAGTAGTTTCGACGTTCATAAGTGCCCTCTTAGGGCCTAAACTGAATAAATGGCTTTGACTTTGACTTTGACACATTGTATAATTTTCAATGACTAAACGAATGTCTGAGTCTATCCCTTTAAAACGTAGGTAGGTCAGTCAAATCCAGAATCTAATATAGGTTATTTGATAAAACGTGTGGAGACATAACGGTTGCTTAAGATACATTACCATGTTAAAATCACAATCGCTGCCAACTTATTTTTATTTAATTAAAGAGAATAAGCCCTGTATTTAACGAAGAAAGCAAAAAAAAAAAAAGAACCGGTCAAGTGCGAGTCGGACTCGCGCACCGAGGGTTCCGCACAAACTTCGTCCATCGTTTGTCCATCACGGGAAATGCATAATTTTATTTATTTACCTTATTTGAGGTTGGTTCCAATTAAGCTAGACCTCTAAATTGTATGAGCGCCTATACAACTCAGAGGTCTTTATTAATTGGCGTAAGTATGTATGTATGGGGACACCCTTTAATTTTCAAGTTTTTTTATTTTTTAGAATTTTTCCTTTATCTGTGCTGTAAGACCTTGCTTTTTGCCATTTTTTTTATATTTGAGTTGATTGAATGAAAGGTAAATTGCAGTTTACGATTTATGACGTATTAAAATACTTACTAGATCTCGTTCAAACTAATTTTCGGTAGAAGTTTGCATAGTAAGGTACATCATATGTTTTATCATTCTCTTATTTTAGAAGTTACAGGGACACACACACACATTATACCACTTTGGAAGTGTCTCTCGCGCAAACTATTCAGTTTAGAAAAAAATGATATAAGAAACCTCAATATTATTTTTAAAGATTCTATCCATAGATACCCCACACTTATGGGTTTGATACGGACGGACAGACAGATAGACAGACATGACGAATCTATAAGGGTTCCGTTTTTTGCCATTTGGCTACGGAACCCTAACAACACCCATTAGACACTTAATTGTGTATTTTCCAAATTAAAAAGCCTCCTTTAATTAATTAAAGACGTAAGTCTTTTTTTTTGTAAAGGAAATTAAAACAAAGTTTCTCACAGAGCGTGCTCGGTCCCAATTTATTTTAAGCAGATTTCATGAGATTAGAAAAAGAAAGGAAACGGTCCACTTTTTCATTTTGCAAATTAAGTTGGACCTTGAAGGAGGAGGCGCAATAAACCTAGTGTGGGTACGAGTCGAGGATTATATCGGTCTCATGATAAGCATGTAAGCAAAGAGATAACACCGGGGTCATGTTTTTGGACAGGTAATCTTGTAAGCTTTGAGAAACAAGCGGGTTTGTGGTCTGTACTTCGAGTGTTTTTGTCTGCAGAGCTGTTTAGCAACACCCCGATACTTCTTTGAGTGAATTCACACTCTTACGCAAAAATTATAATACATTTAAAATTTATGGAAATGTCGAACATATAAAATTGTAAAAATTAATTTTATCTATAAGGTCGTTAAAAATCATCTATGATGTAAAATCAAGTGGAGTGTTAAACTAGAGAAATATAGATATATCCATTTATTTCTTCTACTGTTTTTTAAGACCCATTGATTCCATAATACATATTAGCACTGCTAAGTTAATGAGATGGAATATATGTGAAGAATATTCTAAGATAATTAATAATCAGTTTTTTTTTTTTATCTATACTAATCTTATAAGCTGAAGAGTTTGTTTGTTTGAACGCGCTAATCTCAGGAACTATTGAAAAGAACTTTCAGTGTTAGATAGCCATTTATCGAGGAAGGCTATAGGCTACTTTTTATTCCGGGAAAACACAAGATCCCTCGGAAACGCGGTTGAAACCGCGGGGCGGAAGTCTATGATAAATAATTTTGCTTATCACAAATATTATAGTAGTGATAAACATCACCATTTATAAGCATAACTCAAAATCAACCCTATACGTTTATTAAAAATGTAGATATAATAAATATAAATTGTAATGCATAACAGCTGGGGTACCTTTGGCGCGTTGCCACTAACTTGTAACATCACAGTACGAGCTCATGTTTTCGATATAATGGTTTACACTATAACGATGCAACCAAGAAAATTTACTAGCGAATAAATACATTTTCCTTTGCCTTTAAATATATTGATATGGCCAAGCGATGAGTTGCAATTTTTTTCATAGAGCAATTTAAATAAGTACAGTTTTCATTCCTGTTGGGAATTGTATATGTAACCTTAATATCCTTCTGATAAGGTGGTATATCATAAAGCGGATGTGAAGAGATAAATGCGAACGAATTTACTCTGATTTTTCAATGCAGGATTTTTCTTTGTGAATATTTACTTGTTCATGTTTTCGGTATTTCTATTTATTAGTCGGATTTAAGTTATTTAAATTTAGAATCATTATTATTGATCCGACGTAGGATGAATGGAAGAAGGGTTGTATTTGTACAAATACCAAATCTTCTAAATTTAGGATATGTTTAATTTAATAACATAATATATAATGAAGGTAAAACATTATTCTAAAGGTAATTTATATTCTTTTCTATGCCCCTGGCAAGTTAAAATCTAAAATGTATTCTTGAAAAAAAAAACAGCATCATGATTCAGCCAAGCTAACAACTTGTGAGCTATTAAGCCCTTGAATCTGACTTGACTTGAATACTTTAAAAAAATATATATTCGTGGATATCAAAAACAAAAACATAATTTTGTATGAAGCTGGATCGCGAAGTTCAAATGAGTTCAAATGAGTATGAAAGTCCGCGTGGGGTGCTAGAGTTCTAAAAATGTCTACAAAACTTGTGCATACTCCGGCACTAGAATACAGAGTTGCTGGTAATGAATAACAGAATGAGAACAAAAATAATTAAGTTGTATTTCTCCACAGAGCTTTCAGATTTACGTTTAGTTGATGGGCCGGTTGGCGTAGTTGGTAAGATACCTTATCTATAACGCAGGTTTCGATTCCCACTCAGTACAGACATTTGTGTGCATGAACACGTCTGTTTGTCCTGTGTCTGGGTGTAATTATCTATATAAGTATGTATTTACAAATGTAACCTAGTATATGTAGTATATAAGTTATCTGGCTTCCATAGTACATGCTCTGCTTAGTTTGGGGTCAGATGGCCGTGTGTGAGGAATAATGTCCCAGAATATTTAATGTTAAACTAAATATTAATGTATAAAAACGTGATTCATTACTATAACAACCGTTTAATTAAAACCGTGACCGTTTTAAATTAAACAATGAAAACCACCAACTAAAATATTTACTGACAGATTATTTGAGTGCATTCAGTTTTATATATAACCATAATTAAACTCCATTACGAGTAATGAGGCAACACGGAATATGTCAATTAACTTATGCAAATGTGAGTGGAATACTAAACTATAACAATTTTGTAATAAACTTTTATGAAAACACGTGTCTCTACTTTTTGAATGACTATTATTGGGTGATTCTCAGTATTGCCGATTATAGACGTTAATTGTATAATAGAGGGCGCTGTTATGGAATTAATACAATTTGTTATAAGTACGTTACATTTTTAGTAATGCAATATTATATGTAGTAGGTGTATGGGTATAGATGAATTAGGTAGAATTTTTAGAAATTTATAAAAAATATGTATAAGAAGAGCTATGCTTGGAATCACACTTCGTGACCGTAAACGCAATGAATGGATCCGATGTAAGACAAAAGTGAGTGACGTGATGTCCATCATAGCCCGAAATAAGTGGAGGTGGGCGGGACACATTGCTAGAATGCACGCCAGCCGCTGGACAAGGAGGCTCCTAGAGTGGAGACCTCGAGCTAACACCCGAGGGCGAGGACGACCACCGCAACGCTGGGTGGATGTCGTCAGGCGACACGCAGATCATGACTGGATGCGTCGGGCACAAGATCGCCAGGATTGGAGGAAAAGGGAAGAGGCCTACATCCAAGACTGGATAAATGAAAGGCCCCCATGATGATGATGATGATGATGTATAAGAAATGTAACCTTGAAAAGTTTTTGCCGGTTAAAAACCGGTACCTAGTAACTTCAGTAAATTCAAATTTCATAAGTGCTCTCGTAGGGCCTTATCTGAATTAATGAATTTGACTATAAAGAAAATAACGTACTATCAAGATAAAATAATAGTAAAAGAAAAATATAGACGACATTCTTCACATGTGAGTATCTGATCCCAAACTAAGCAGAACTTGTTGTATGGATACCAGATAACAGATGTTTTTAACTAGACTCAACAAATACACGTAAATAAACATAAGTACATAGTCTAATGAATTATTTTGTTCTGTACTGTTGGGTAATTTCACTTTAATTAAAATAATGTTTTAAAGAATATTAAATAGCAATAATTCTCGTGTCTTTAGTTTTATACATTTAAATAAAAGATATAATTAACACAAACATATTATTATAAGTTAAGCAATGTCTAGTCTGGCCAGTACCTGGATGGGTGACCGCCTAGTGGAATTTCATGTTGAGCGTTTCCGTGCTTCGGAAGGCACGTAAAGCCGTTGGTCCCGGTTATCACTTAATTGTGATAGTCGTTAAGCTAGTTGGAGACCTCCTAGGTGGCTTGACAACTCCAACAGTAGGTTGACCACTAGCCTACCTCCACCAATCCGCAGTGGACACGCGTGGTGGAGTATTTGCCCATCATCCTTTCACCATTATTCGTGAAAGGAGGCCTGTGCTCAGCAGTGGGCAGATATAGGCTGTAACTATTATTCTCTTTATTACTTTTGTATCTTAAGACTAATTATTTTTATAACATTAATATAAATATAATTATTATTATTATATTAATATTTCATAGCTCATTTATGTTCATACTAAAAACATAAAACAGAATTCACAAAATAGCATAGTTGCATTAGCCCAAAAATGCTTACCGCATACACCTCTATTATAAGTATATTCTTCAATAAATAACTGTTCTTAATACGTAGAGATAAGGTTAAAAATCCTTTATCCACATAATCGCAGCTCATTTAGCTAAATGAACCAGCAGTTCGCGAGTTTGCCCCATACTTTTGTAACAATTCCTGGAACTTAGTCGGGATACCTTTGCTAACCAATTTCATTCTGGCATTTTTGGTTAGACAATGTTTTGTGTCGTTAAAGTTTATATTTCGGAAAATTCGTGAACTGGAATTGTACTGAATATAATATTTAAATGAGCTAATATTATTCATGTTTTTTCAAAGAAGGAGGATAGCCTTATTTTTATAGCCCATGAGAAACGGTAGCTACTTGCCATAAGGTAGATAGTCTGCCTGCAAACTGTACGGTTGCTAATTGAAATCGAAAACTACAAGAAGACAAGTAAAACTTGATAAAAGGACATGGCATCATATAATTATACAATAATTACAACATAATTAAATATTATTTTTAAAACGTAAATAGGTGCATTCAAAATAAACGATTACCTGGGCAATTGCGTGGGCTAAGCCGCGAAGCAACGCCTAGCTAATCCATAATACAATATACAACCAAACATATTTCGTAAATATTATTGAAAAAGATAATTTTGACCCGTGGAAATGAATTTCTGAAGCGGCCTACGAATAACATTGAACGGAAATAGGCCGATATAACATGTTCACATACGTAGGCTCAAATTGAAAACACTCTGGAATAACCCAACGTTAATCTGCGTACGATTGAATATTTTATTGGTAACATTGGTTGCGTGACCTATAACCGGTTGCGTAATAACTCGGATACTTGGATCATAAAAACAAAGAGACATATTCAAAGAGCATAGCGCTCTAGACCTCGTAATGAAATGAGACATAAAGATAAAACAGAACATAGATGAACAGGTTCAAACAGGACGTGAAGATTCTCTATGCCAAAAGCTGAATATCACTTTACACATTAAATAAACATGTAGTAATAATAACACGGTGGTAGAGTACTTTTTAGTAGGTACCCGCCTGGATGGCTACCACCCAAATTTCAAGTTGGTTATCTGTTGCCAAGCATCTACTGGTATGTTCCTGCAGAAGAACTTGAGAGCCAGTTGCCTCCTTCACTTAGGTATAGCTAATGTCCATAGGTAAAGGAGATAGATCGACTCCCTGTTTGTTAGCTTTCTGATATTAGCAAAAGCCCTAATAGAGTGAGATATAAAATTGAATTAGAAGAATAAAACTTAGCTAAACAGGCCTGATACGACGAACTTTGCTCTTTGTGTCGTGTCTTCATCTACAGTTAAAAAAAATGTTGGGTAAAATTCGGGTCTTACTTCATACTAATGAGACACAATATATAAATTTTAATGTACCTAAACTTAAACTTAAACAATCTTAATTTGAATCCAATAATACATTCAAAATGGATTCCAATGTACATTCATGCCCAACTTCCATTCAGCGATTCTATTACCTAGTAGTATAATAACACATCTCTTTTTCCTATGATCTGAGCCGGGTAATAAACGTGCCATAACGTTTAGGATATATGTTGGTCTACTTCACACTGGTGCCACGCTATTTTCACACCAAACCGTTTGAAGGCTCTTATTAGTTACATTGATGTCATTAAAGTCCAACATAACGAGAGGTTAGCATTGTTTTCTTTGTTTCCGTTGTGGTTTTTGGGTATCGTGATTATTTTCAAGGTTTTGATAGGATTTCATTAAACATTTAATTACTGCTCGACGGTTTTATTATGGATCTAGGGGGACCTGTCATTTTCCTTTCCTAGGGTAACAAGTATCCTTTATGTTATTTCAAATTAAAATATTTATAATCTATGCTAAGTTTCTTCCAAATACATTCAATCTTTACGACGTGATTGGGAAAATTTTCGCATTTATAATAATATTCTTCGCCCTGCGTTTCTGCCCGCGTTTTTTAAACAAAAAGTAGTCTATGTCATTCTCCGATTCATGAACTATTTTTATGCAAAAAATCATGTCGATCCATTGTTACGTTGCTGAGTGAAAAGGAAGAACCAACAGATCAAAAACACACTTTCACATAATATATACATAATAAAACGAATTATTATTTTTAAGAGATTTTCATTACCACATAAAAATGCTAAAAAGTGCAAGAAGCAAGCAACTCATTATAAAATAATTTAAATGCGGACTAGATACTATTACTCTATGGCAAAATTAAATTGTTGTTGGATAGGAGAATTGATCACAACTTTTATTATATAATTTTCACGATATTTCTTTATGCCTACCAATTAAAAGAGATGTTTATAATATACACAATCAAATTTAGTAATGACAAAAACAAAGTTCAGTGATTGGTGTCAGTGCGTCGACCACAAAATGTATAATACCTAGTTGGGAGATAATTAAATATCCCAAATGCGTCCTCGACACACTGAAAATCGTGGAACTGAGTGAGCTTAATAGTGTTTCAGTTCTGAAAATTAGCATAGTTGAATTTTGATTAGCAGTAAAATACAGAGTTTCAACTTTGTAACATTTCTGCGCTGCGCCTCTATTAAATATTCGTTAATGACCACATTAATGTACAAAACCTTGGTCATTATGCATGGTGAATGACACTAATTGTTACATTCTCTGCCAGATTTAACAATTCAATTGGATAATCGTTTAATAAGCTGGTGGAGAGTGTTTGCCAAATTTATATTTGATCTCAAGCGTATTTTGGAAAACTGAAAGATGAGTTGGCTATTTTATTTCCTCCTATTATATAAAAGTGAAAATTAACACTAAATCTACAATATAAGGCGATAATAGCAAAGTGGTAGTGATGTCTAATTTCGTAGCAAAGGTCGTGGACTCAAATCCTACAATGAGGCTTTTAGTGAAGGAAAACATCAACAAACTATGGGAACACGGAGTAGATTATTCAATTCATTATTAAATCCATTTATTCAGTTTAGGCCCTAAGAGGGCACTTAAAGTCAAAACTACTGAAGTTAACACCGATTTGGAGGTCGCCATCAACTGATAAGAACCGGCAAGAAACTCAGCAAGGTCACAAGTTTTTTTTGGACAATCTGAGAATGTTGTTTGTATAAAAGTATGTACAAGATGCACTTGTGCAGAGTGCAGCTACCTCCAGACATCTTTATCCTCAATGTAATGAGCTACCTTGTAATGCTTTTTATTTTAAAACTTTCTTTATGTATGATTAGAATTTAAAATCATCTTGGTAACTGAGACAGGTATTTTTATTATAAAAGCGAACACTACTTCCAAGAAATACTTTTTAACTTTAGCTAATCTAAAATTCGGAACTGCTAATTTATCTTTTTGTCTTGTATTGATATTATGTATTTATTTTGAATTAAACATTTCTATATTTTTACGTATGAACATTATATTTTCATTAATGTAAAGTGAAGGTAAATACATAACGTTTATATCTTTAAATATTCTACTCCGTGTACTGCACAAGTAGGTTATTTTGTACTATCCGCCTGACTGGCTGTCATCCTCAACTTGAAAATCTTTTGCCAAGCACCTACCGAAGTGTTCCAGCTGCTGCACTTGAGATCCAATTCCATTAGAAGCACACATAGCCTGCTTACCGTCAATAGTGAAAAAAAACCCCACCTCAACATAGAGTTTTCCTTCCTGAATGCCTGCAAAATTTTACCTATCACTGTCACTGTTTCATAACGCAATTCTATCCCTTTGGACTGAAGTTAATTCCCTAATCACTCCACTGGGCCAGTAGATTTATGAAAGCTGAAATGGCTCCACTGATAACTTCTGAAATTTGAGTGATTATTAAAATAAATTTCATGTAGGGACGAACAGTTTTTTTTTATATTTATTAAGTTTACGAAATATTTTGTTATTTTACTTATGTATGTAAATAAAAATTAATGGCAAAAAGTGTTGCTAAGTGCTTAACTCGAGAACGGGTGGACCAGTTGGGATTTTTTTTTTATATACGTTGATATATGAGGAAGGTTCTTGAAGAGAAAAATTGGAAAAGTGACCACCGCACGGAGTGTACTTTGTAATTTCCACCTGTCTGGCTAACTCCCTCAAGATGAAAATCTGTCGCTTAACACCTACCGATGTGTTCCGGAAACTACACTTGAGAGCTAGTTCCTTCTAGGCTTTGTGTATAGCAAAGTAAAAAGAAAAATAATTCTTGAAGTTTTGTAGGTAGTATATTATTGTCTTTGAATTGTTTTTTTTTTGTCAATAACAATAACTAAAAGTAGTATAGTAACAGTTGACTTAATTACCTTTTTACGGTAATAAAATTAGGTGCAACTAGCTAATGCCAATTTTTATTTACGTCAGATGCCTTCGCAAACGTGCACACATCAACTCAGAAAAGTTTCATTGCAATGAAATTAATGGTATAGGAACGTATAAGTTACAAACAAACATACATTGATATTTAATTATTTGAAAACCTTTATTTTTATACTTAAAATCTTTAACGTAAACCTTATAACGTAGGTACCTATACCGATAATCATTTCCAATAAATTTATACACAGGTTTGTTAACATTATACGACGACATGTCATCGCCGGAGGGATTTCGTTTGGATTTAATCAATCTTTCCGATGTTTCCTTCACACGTTGAATGGTCCCGGAAACTCTGTGAAACTCCTGTTTTCATAACAACGAAGTACCGTCCTCGAAAAGGATGAAAATGAAATACTTCCTGTGGCGCCGAAACGTTTTCGCCTACAATTGAATGGCGTTAAATTTTGCACGTGATATTTTTTTTCTTTTGTGACGTGTTTGAGGTTTTGTAACGTATAGTTGTAGGCGTCGTTTAGGTACTTTAAATGTTTGAAAATGATATTAAAAAAATGATATTTTTCAAACAATTTCAAATTTAAAAAGTTTATTATATACAAAATTTAAAATATATGACCTAAATTCAAAACTCACATTGCAACTAAATGAGGATTACAACAATAAAAAACCACCCTTCTAGAGTTTCCACTGACTATCTCAAATAGGTGTAATTAATTTGACAGGCCCCGGGGCTGTCCCCTTAATTACAGCCGAGGCCAAATTAAGACGCCTGGGCCCAAATTATCTGAGACATTCACACTATCAGATAGCAACGTGTAAGGGAACGTTTTTAAGGGGAATTTAATATTGTCGAGCTGGTGACACATGGGGCATTTGATGAATTTGTATGAAGAACTTGAAATTCTTTGAATAGAACCTTTTGTTGAGTATGAAGTTATGTTATTTTATCAAACAAGTTACATGTTACTTCTAGGAAATTAGTTAATCGCTCAGTTACGCAACACATTTTGAAATTCTTTGTACAAACTTCTTACTCATAAACACACCTAGCCACATTGTATAAAATTCTCTGCTAACAATGCTATACTCGGACCGAAATGTTATCTAATCTATCTAATACCTTTAAACAAGCAATTCTTGTAGATATATAAATATATAATCTGAATCCCGGAAACGGTTCCAACAATTTTCATGAAATTTAGTATGTAGAGGGTTTCCGGGGCGATAAATCGATGTAGTTAGGTTTCATTTTTAGAAAACGTCGTTTAAAAAACAATACCGAGCAAAGCTCGGTCACCCAGATACTAGTATTTATATCAAAAATCATGTTATGAAAATGTAATAAATATCTGCCATCTTTTTTGCCAAAAGCGCAAGATCTAGGCCCTGGAGACGGATAAAAATATGCAAGTAGCTCATTTCTCTCTCTCATCTCCCCCATTTACACCACACCCACCACTGGAAACTAGACCAGATGGTACTTAATCAATAATACTTACCCACTATACGCTTCAAACATTATATAAACTCGTGAGAATACCCTGTGGCCAGCATTAAGCAGAATATGAGGATTTAAAATTCCATTTCCGTGAACGTGATCATGTAAGTTCCGAAGCTAGCGGAAGTACGCACGGGGCCATGTTTGCTTCGTTTCCGGATGTTACGTAGCCAACTTAAAGTGTTCCCTTTTTAACGATTTATAACCGCTTGTTGAAGAAAGGAATTTTTATATTGTAATAATATGAAATCAAAATTTCCGAGTTCAGAGTGTGGTTTTTGGGGAAATGTTAAGTTAAACTTGAAACACAAACAATAGTCCTACTAATATCAAATCCTAATCCTAACTAATATTATAAATGCGAAAGTGAGTTTCTTTGTTTGTTACCTTTTCACGCTTAAACCGCTGAACCAATCACGATGAAGTTTGATATGCAGATAGCCTATGATATGGACAAGGACAAAGGCTACTTTTTAACCCGGGAAAACATGAGATCCCTGGGGAAAGCGGGAGAAACCACTAGGCGGAAGATAGTACATTATAAATATGAAAGTTTATAAGTTTATGTTTGGATGTTTGTGACTCAACCACGCATAAACGAGGCGATGATAGCTCAGTGGTAGTGACGTCGGACGCCGCAGCGAAGGTCGTGGGTTCGAATCCTACAATGAGCTTGAGCTTTTAGTGAAGAAAAACATCGTGAGGAAACCATAGCACGGTGTTAGGGTACTTTGCACTACCCGCCTGGCTGGCTACCACCCTCAATTTTAAAATCTGTCGCCAAGCACCTACTGGTGTGTTCCGACATTTGCTTTTGAGAGTAAATTGAGAGCCAGTTCCTTCTAGGCTTACCAAAGTCAAATACAAGGCTATAGAAAAAAAAAAAAAAAAACGGCTGAATTGATTTGGATCAAGCTTGGCACAAAGATACCTTGGAATGACATATATGGTACTCCTTCAGGAATGCAGGTGTAACCGTGGGGCAGAAGCTGGTGCTAAATAAACAACAATTAATAAACCTATTACATAAATCATGTAAGTCATTATTAAAATTATGAACTAAAAGCAATGGCAAAAATATAAACTAAGACTACACAAAAATATCCAGGATACAGCTGTACTTTGACCCGGGACAGGCAATTAATTCAAATAAAGTGATGGGCTCCGCTCCAAGACTCACCCGGGGTAATGCCTGGTGACAAATAGTCCAGGGAAACCGCCTAAGAAGGGTCAAGGGATATTACTAAGGTCCGACTGTCTTGTTATGAATTAATGATTTGTGAAAGTGTCACGGTCTGCGGCTAGCGATTAAAGGTATGTTTAGTTTTTAATTACTTGGATTGTCAAAGCTAGATTTGGATTAAGATAAAAACTACAACAAAACTTAAACGTTTTTTTTATTTGTTAAAATTTTACAAACAATCTGCACTTATTAATCTTTGATATACTTTGACGCTTCAGTGAAACTTTAATTAAAAGCCTGTGCTACTATAGAAAAAAAAAAAAAAAAAAAACTGGCAATCCAACCCGGCTTCACGCGTTGTCAGAACATATACGCCAACATTTTTTTAAAATCTGTACTATATATTATTATTATATATTAAGTTGACTTGCGACTCGTGGAATTCTATTTTTTTTGTAGGTAGTTTTGGGACGCGCGTCCCATTCGCGAGCCAACCGAATATTATATCTATCTATCTATCTAATACCTTTAAACGAGCAATTCTTCTATATATATAAATATATAATCTAAATCTCGGAAACGGCTCCAACGATTTTCATAAAATTTTGTCTGCAGGGGGTTTCGGGGGCGATAAACCGATCTAACTAGGTTTCGTTTAAAAAAAAAATACCGAGCTAAGCTCGGTCATCCAGGTATGTATACTATTATTATAAAGCTGAAGAGTTTGTTTGTTTGGTTCAACGTACTAATCTCAGGAACGAATGGTTTGAATTGAACAAATCTTTTTGTACTGTATAGCCCATTTATCGAGGAAGGCTATAGGTAACTTTTTATCCCGGGAAAACATTAGATCCCTCGGGAACGCGGGTGTAACTGCGGGGCGGAAGCTAGTAAGCATAATATGCTTAGTTAAGTATATATTATATACTTAACTCTATAGGTTGACGCGGCGCACGCCAGTAAAGCTCCTAGTCAGCGTAAATTTTTCCGACATTTTCAACAATCATCGCTATATTTCAGCCAATTCTGACAAAACCCTAATGAGTTATATACTTAAACCTTCCCCATGAATCACTCCGTTGATTGGTGAAAACCATATTAAAATCCGTACAGTAGTTTTTGAGTTTATTATATTGTGTTCAGTCAGACATGTATCATTACACCGAAAGTTAAGCTTTATGACTGTAAAAAGCCGGTGACTATAATAGCTGTGCAGGTGGAGCCGTAGGCAAAATATATGCGTGTTTTTCTTATAGGATAATACATCAAAAAAACCAATTCAGTATTAAAAGTGTATCTATTAGAGCGTTAATACTAACCATTTAATTAAGAGAATGTAAATAATTTGTCATTACGAATTTTAAGTATAAAGAGAAAAGCGGGTAGCAAATAAACAAGAAAGAAAAAGAAAACAAATAACATTTATTCGAAATTTAATCAATATTACAGAATTATAAGTACACAAGACAAACCCGCGTTCCTGGAAAAAATAGTAGCCTATTTTCATACTATAGGCTATCTGCATAATATCAAATTTCACAGCGATCGGTTCAGCGGTTAAGGCGTGAAAAGATAACAGAGTTATTTTTGAATTTTTAATTTTACTAAGTAGGGATTAGTATGGATAGCTAGACAACATTTAGAGAATACAATATATACGATAAATTTTGTAGCATTGTGTGATAAATTGACTACTGGACAAACTTTCCCAATAGTTGTTCTCATCTTCAGGTTTTACTACTGAAAAATATAACTCTTTATTATCTTACTAAACTCTACATCATTATAACTACTAAGAATCCGTGTTAGTACCAAATGTGTATACTTAAAACTAGTTTTGGATGAAACAAAACCTATTTCATGAAAATCCGGTCAATAGTTTCGGAAATAAGCGAATTTGAGACACATAAAATAAATAAAATGGTCTCTTTGCATTTTGTTATTCTACATCACTCTGAATCAGTATTTGGTAAATATATCTATAAATTATATTGACACGCTGATTCTATAGTTTTATTACAATAATATGTATTATTTATTGTTAGACCCTTTGTTTTGTGACGTCATAAAGCTGTGCCCATTATTTACTATTCCAAAAAATTCCGCTAAACGCTTATGACTTGAACATCTGATAGCATTAAACCGAGACCATTGTACCGATAAATATTGCTCCAGGATTAGATTATACGGTTGTTTAGTTAAATCCGATGAAAGGGCGAAATTCTACGATTATACAATAAATATCTAATTCTAAATGTTATTTACACTTTGAACCGTAATGCGATGAAATTGTATAGACATTTTGAGAAACTTGTAGTAGGTTATATCTTATTAAATTGAAGAATTAAATATTTCAATCTTTGATAGAATAATAGAATATCGATAATTTTAATTGTTTTCGAGAAGCTTTATCTGTTAGAAATTTAGTGTTATAATTAAATACGATTCTCGTTTAAAGTTCTATAAGTCCTAATTCTTAACGCGCAATGATAGAGACACTGAGTTTCCTAATAGATTTTTGCTTAACTTTCAAACCTTATAAAATATTTTATAAAAAATAAAATATAATAAATGTATTTTTTAATACATTTAAGTATAGTGCTTAAATGTATTTTTACAGTACACAGTCAAATTAATAAAACAATAGAAGTATATTTCCAAATGTGTGAAACTCCGAGTATATGTAACTACCGGTTTCATCAAAACAAAAGATTTCATGAACGTTTATAATAATAGTATCTCTTTTATAAAAGTAGACGTAGTAGTTCTTCTCAGTTGAAAGCTGACTTCCGAACCGTTGGTAATTTCAGTAGCTTAGACGTTCATAAGTGCCCTCTTAGGGCCTTAAATAGGGCCTTAGGGCGTCAAAGCTATTGTGCTTTGACTTTGACTTGCAATGTATTTATTTAAACAAGTAAATGAGAAACGTAATAAGATTCTATTGTATTTTAAATTCAAAATTTCAACTTCACGTGCAACTTCGTACTCTATTTCGTCTAGGTAACGAACTTCCAATCAATCACCCGAATTTCTTATCTAAAACAATATCTGTGGAATTGCTTTATCGAACCAAGAAATTGCAGTGGTTCAAATAGTTGCAAGTCCATTACTCAAATTGGTTGTGGGGTAGCGCGGGCACAAAAAACGACCTAAACAATTCAGTACGTAGACGGGTTTGATTGAATTAAATGTTACTAACATTTTTCCACTACTATATACACTACATCTTTATAATTATGGATATATTTAAAAGATTCTGTGGCTAAAATACACTGAAATAAATTTTATAGATATAAAACTTCATGAGAAAAAGCTATTAAAAGTTTCAAATAAATAAAAATATGACAAAAGTATCAAGACCATTCAATCTAGTAGGCAACCTTTATTATTTAAAAAAAAAAACAATATATTTAGACATTCTATGGTGTATTGGAAAGGTAGTTCAGCGCCCATTGTGATTTTGTAGCGATATTTAATACGATTTTTTTTCTTATATTAGAACCATTCAAGGTAGGAAGAAGAAGATATCGAATCCTTATTAAATTATTTGCTAATTCAAAATGATATGCCTATAAGTTAAACAATTTAATTAATACTGAATGTATAATTCAAGTCACATTGCCAATCATATTTGGGTCAATTAACAACAATTCTGTCACAGTAATGGGTTTCCATATTCGAAATTAAACCACACTACAGTTTTTAATTTCCTGTTGGCAGTAAATTATTATACCTACTTGATAATTCAGTCGATATAGTAATTTACAAGATTCACACAAATACCATAGTTTAATAAATAGGTATTATGCAAAGGGATATTTTTTCATAAATAAATAATTATTCGGTTTACACTGAAATTATTATTCTAATCTAAAAATCGATCACACAATTTATTACACAAAATAAGATCTTATTTTGCACTCTTATCACATGTAAAAAGAAGATTGCATTCGATGCTTTTGTATAGAACACAAATCAGTAAAAAAAAATGTATTTTTGAAGTTTGGTAGAATAATTATTGAATAGGTAATTTTAATTGTGATTAGGTTCTTGTACTTTTCAATTGATTCTCGTTTTCTCTCGTTAAAATTCTGAATACTATGACAGTCAATAATTTAAAACAAAATATACATATTTCGTATTTTCCACTTAAAACTTTTTCTTTTCAATTACAAAAACAAACACACATGTTCAAAACGTTATATCGGAACGTCTCGAAACTAAACCCTAAAACATTATTATAAACAGATACATAGGAATCTCGTAAGTAGCTGGATTAAATCACCAGTCCATAGAAAACCTTCTACATACACAACAATGACAGTTACACACTCCAAAACATTCACACTACTTAAACACACGCACTCGCACACATAACACAAACTCACTCACATCAGGACATACCCAGACGCAGAATCCTCACACACACACCTTCACCCTCGCTCGTATATTCACACACTTTAATAATGTACTTTATAACTTTTAATATCTATATTGTCTAATTACTAAATATAAATTACTGCATGGGAATACCGATAAGATACATCAATTTTTTTTTGCTAACTTGCTTAGTGCATTAAAGACAATTGAGTATAATCCTAATCCTAACTTATCCTACTTTTTATTTATTATTTATCCTAACTTTTAATATTATAAATGCGAAAGTGAGTTTGTTTGTGTGTTACCTTTTCACGCCTAAACCGCTGAACCGATTGCAATGAAATTTAGTATGCAGATAACCTATGGTATGAAGAAGGACATCTGCTACTTTTCATCCCGGGAAAACATAAGATACCCGGGGGACGCGGGTGAAACCACGGTGCGGAAGCTAGTTATTTATTATAAATTTGTAGAAATTTGATGAAATATGTGAAGAGAGAACTTATAACGAGGTATTTAAAGTGACAAAGTAACTTATTGTTAACGCAAGTTATTTGTCTCACAAAGTAACTATTACAACAGTTTGATACTTAAAGTTTTAAGTGCCAAAATTTTACTCGTGAAATAAGACAATACCAGTTGTTCACTTAGGGTCCGTTCACATAGACCAGCTCGGAGCTTCGAGCATCCTCTTGTCATAAAAGAAAATGAAATGAAATGTAAAAATAAACCTTATGTAAATGTCTTAAAACTTAATTTCAAATACGTTAAAAATTTGCTCTGCTCTCCGAGCCAGTCTATGTGAACGGACCCTTAGGGTCCATTCAAACTAAATAGAAAACTCGCGCACGCTTCAGCATTTTGCCATATTATAAAATACATACCCACCTAATAATGTTATAATCGTCTTTATCTATATTAACATAGAGTTGACGTGAGGAGTACATCACTCTTTTGTTTTTTATTATAATTTGCAACTCTATCTCAATTAGATAAAGTTGATGATGACTCAGCGTGGTAAAATGATTATTCAGAAGAAAGAAACAATAATTTAATATACGAGTAAAAACTTTGAATATTGTTTTTGCGGTTTGAAAGTTCTTTCGTAACATTTTGCAAAGAAATAAATGTGAAATTAACTCAATAGGAATCTTATATACAGGGTGATTTTTTTGTCACTGGCAATACTTGCAAGGGTGGAAGTACTCATCAATGTGAAATTTTTTACTATGGGGCTAACTCTGATATCGCGTAAAATAAAACGGTTGCTTCATACATTTTAGTCGAGTAGGTATTGAAATTTTGTATGGAATAGTTGATAATTTTTTCATGATTTCACAGTTAGTCTCATAATAAAAGTTGTTCATATTGATGAGTACATCCACCCCTACATGTATTGCCAGTGACTAAAAAATCACCCAGTATATTACAAGGTATCCCATTAATAGCTGAGGTCTTATAATGTCATGAATGTGTTAAAAGTATGTAGCCTAAAAAAAAATAATATCCAGGATCAATTTGCTAGCTGTTGTTGGCGCTTGACTGCACTTGGCTTATTGATATTTTCTTTCAGTTTCTGTTAGATACCTACTTGTTTCTCGTTTTATATGTTTTCATTTGACCTAAATAATGCCTTAAAAAGACCATAGCTTATTAGCTGAAATACCTTGAATGAAATTATTTTGTAGCTGTGAAGATTTACATAGGTTTCAGGTTTTCTGGCACTTATTTTATTTATAATATTAAGTAAGTACCTATTTCACTTGCTTGAAATGATTATCAATCAATAAAACAAACACTGATATACAAGAAAACGACTAAATTCAAAACTCATCATTCATAAACCAAGATGCAAATTGAAAAGGTATACATTTAAAATCCTATTCATCAGAATAGGATGAATTATACCGTCCATCAATCCCGTATTTATGTAGATAGAGATGTACGTTCCTTACCAAAGGGGACAGATCCATCTTCGAAACGGCATTAGGTACCCGTTGCGACACATCAAGTGAACATCAATCATTGCTTGATCCCGGGTACCTATACTTGGAGAAAACAGAAGGTGAGGGAAAAAAAACACATAATACATATGTATACGTACGCGTTGATAGATATAATGGGTAATTTGTCGTTCACAGATGTGATACGGTTATCAATTTTCGTTATGTTACTTGTAATGTAATGAAAAAGTAGGCTTTGTGTTATAAATAATATAATATGGTTGTGAAAATGAAACCTACAAATCTACTTAATGGTGTGGATGTTTTTTTTATCAAGTTGTAGGATAATCGGAAGGGTTTAGATGAAATTAAACACATAATAAAGATAGACTATAATCTGGTGTAAAATATTTAAAAAAAAACTTGTATTCTGGAAAAACATTAGACCCTTTGAGAATACGGGTAAAACCACGAGGCGGAAACAAGTTAGGTACTATAATACATTGTAGACTATTATTTTAAGAATGTTTAAGGAGACTTATAAAACGCTAGCCTAAATGATATCGCAACTAAATGTGATAGGTACCGTAAAATAAAATACTTAAGTACTCGTAAAATAAAAACACAAAATAATTACTACAAAAGCCGTAGACAAGTTTCACGTAACGAACACCGTAGCTCCCTCTCTCGAATCCATTACAAAACCCATGAGACTGAAAAGCGAAACTCACTCGCGAAGCTAATATCATGGCTATATTATAGATGTATAGATTAAACAGATGCTTGTACATTACCTTTTACTTTACCCATGTCACAAATAATGGACATCTCAGACCATCTCATCACTGGCTATCATATCTCAAGGCACTAAACGGGCAAACCTCATCCCAAAACGTTCATGGGCAATATTCATCCGTGTTGTTGTGGTAAGGCTTTTATCTAGATTGCCTGAGGCATCCCTTGGACTACACCAATTACTCCTAATTTTATAGTGAATAATTGAGGGACCAGCCGAGCTAGAAGATTGGGGACAGTTTGCGTGGATGTGTGTTGCCTAGATATGGCAAGTTTTATTATGAAAGCCTAAATATTCAATGAGTAAGAATGGATGCAAAAATAGAAGATAAGAATTTTGATGATATTATAAAAGATACATATTTGATTTGATTATTATTATTCAGTGGTTGTGACGTCGAATGCCGCGATGAAATAACTTCTAGAGGACCTATAGGTAGGTACTAGAAATGTATCAATATCATATGTCGGAGAATTCGCATTTGATCGAGTCATCATGGTCACGATGAATGTATCGGACAAAGGAATTGCTTTGAAATTCAACGGAATCCTATTTCCAGATTATATTGGTAGTCTAGGAGATGCAAGAACTGTTTTAGATCTTTCTACATCTACAGTTTCAAAGGCAAATGGGAATACAGTATATGTATTTAACGTGGTTTACGCAATACTCGTGATGTCGTGTTGGGAGTTTTATAGTTAATTCAAATTGAAATTTATTACTTGCTCAGCTGCTTGATATACTCTAAGTTTATTTATATATAATTGTCTATTCTTCTCGTTATTGTATCATGACGGACCGGTTGGTGTGGTTGGTAAGATATCCTATCTATCACGCCATAGGTCGTGGGTTCGATTCCCACTCAGGGCAGACATTTGTGTGCATGAACATGTCTGTTTGTCTTGGGTCTGGGTGTGTTTATCTATATAAGTATATATTTACAAAAGAAAAGTAGTATATGCAGTATATCAGTTATCTGGCTTCTATAGTACAAGCTCTGCTTAGTTTGGGGTCAGATGACCATGTGTGAGGAATAGTGTCCAAGAATATTTATTTATTTATCCACAAAATATTTTTTATAAGGGGCTTCAAAAAATGATGATCAGACCTGAATGAATTTCGGACTTTTCGGTGAAACCTGGAACCCGTTGAATTCGTATTGAGGGCTACCACCCTCAAGATAAGAAACTGCCACCAAGCACATACTGGTGTATTCCGGGAGCTGAACTTGAGAGTAAGATCCAATTAGGTAGAATCAATTGTAACGTCCATAAGTGCCTTATTAGGGCTTAAACTGAATAAATGATTTTTGAAATTTTGAATTTTTGATTTTTTTTTGGTTTTGTGTGCTTACCACCTTCGGCCACAACACAAGCGTAGTAAAAAAAAAAACTAAATACGATCACCTTAAATACATTTTCAGATTATATCCCCGTATAAAAGGAGTTCACTTCAAAAAGAACTCTAACCGATTTAAATTAAAGTTGCAATATCTGTGCCGTGTTATAATAATCGTTTAGAGTCTAACTGTTAATATAATAGACCGTTTACACACGGTCTTAAACGGCTAATTTCCATGATAGCCATACGAACACTATCACAGCAGAAAATACTGTGTGAACGGTCCCGACCATTAGCTTGAGTGTCATCACATCTCAAGGGAAGAGACCTCTCAGGTTCCCGGCAATATCCAACCCCCGTACCACGATACTTTCCACAAAAAAGTTGCATTACGAAAATAGTCTCCTATGTGCAAAATTGTCGTAAATACTTATAGAATTGCGTTTTGTTGTACCGGTTTCAGAATAGTACACTCTATTTTTTTTTTTAAAGATTTAATGTTTATTTCAAGACATACATGTTTTTTTAGTTTTATTCGTAATTTAAACTATTTTGCATTTGACGAGACCCATAGAATACCCATACATAGAATTATTACTTTTTATACTACTTTTTATCCCAGGAAAACATAAAAACCGGGACCGCGGGTGAAATCGCGGGCGGAAGCTAGTTTCACAATAAATATAACAGGTTTTGATTTTTTTTTCGACTGACGTACAATATTTACATATTATAATTCCATATTTATATTTATTTTACTCCAGGGTTTTAAAAATAAGTTAAATGCTTCAAGTTATTTATTAGATACCAATTTTCAATTTTATTGTGGTCATTAAAATTTCTAAAAATATTTACTTATTGTAAAAATATGGCAATTATTCATTATTTTATTTCCCTTCGTCAATATGCTTAAAAGAA
Organism: Tetheella fluctuosa; assembly: GCA_951216915.1. Classification (NCBI taxonomy): domain Eukaryota; kingdom Metazoa; phylum Arthropoda; class Insecta; order Lepidoptera; family Drepanidae; genus Tetheella; species Tetheella fluctuosa. The sequence goes on along the minus strand of OX578229.1, from coordinate 9,182,187 downwards.
AATATTTATTATTCCTCAAATCCTTGAAGTTAAAACGGTCATTAAATAACTTTTTCTACTAAGCGTAATATGACAATATCTTTTGATCCACGTGTATCCTTTTGTTAAATCTTTGACAAAGTATAATATTACGCAGTGATTTTTTATTTATAAAACTTATTTAGCTTTCGTATTGATTATAATTAATTATTTTGTGGTTTTTATAAAAAAAAAAAATTATCAGACATACCAAATTACACTTCCATAGTTTGTAATTTTATATTTTAAACAGGAATAACAACATTTTGAAGTATTTTAAAATTGTTATTATAATATTGTTATGTAAGTTATAAACTATCGTGGGGCGGAAGGCTATTCCAAAAGCTTTTACCCGCGATCCCCTATTTACCCCTTAGTGGAGGGATTTTGTAAAATCCTTTCTTGGTAGGGAATAATAATAATAGTATTATATTCATTTTATGGTTCAATTACCATTAGTTTTGGCTATTCGCGTTGATCACTCAGTCAGGGCGTGTTCTAATAGATTTATTATTATATATTAATTAAGATAATAAATATCAATTAATATATTGTTTCTGCCTTGCCGTTACGCCCATGATCAAGAGAAAAATAATATTTTCCGAAATGTTTTTGCCTTTTTTTGAATAAAACTAGCTTACCGCCCCGCGGTTTACCCGCGAACCCCTATTTTACCCCCTTAGGGATGGAATTTTTAAAAATCCTTTCTTAACGGATGCATACATCGTAATAGCCATCTATATGCCACATTTTAGCCCGAATTTAATGTCAGAATCCAAACGAAATAAAATTCACATTTTCCATTCAATTGGTACAAATAGAAATTTCGAAATTCTATACCTTATTTCATGGCATGCATTCCTTAGTCGTTTCAGCGTCGTACCGGTATCGAAGTGCGGCGGCTTGGCTGGCGGTCAACTCGTTACCCAGCCTCTGAGACCGGAATGCCGGAATATACAGGTTGTTTAAATAGCTGCGATGTAATAAGTACTTGATGTGATCTTTGACACAAGATCATTAAAATGATAATATTTTATGGCACAAGTTTTAATAATTAATGACACGACCAAAAATATTTTTATTTTTGTGTTATTTATACTAATTATCTAAGAAGTAATAAATAAATATTATCCTAGAAGATTCCTCAACACAGCTTCAAACAATTATGGTTTGTTCAATTATATTGATAAATTATACAAAAAAAACATATAAAGTATAAGTACCTTAGAGTCACTTTGTACAGCACAACAGTTAAATATTTTCTAGAAGTTTCTTTCTAATTAAATAATAATCATAAGTAATGTAACATTTATTTGTTTTTCTACGACTATTAAAAAAATGCTACTTTATTAACACGACTGTTATTTTATTAAAAAAATATCATGCAACACCAACACTGACCTCAAAAATGATAAATCATTACAATCACTCTGTAGATATCGACTGTTTACATAAGGACTAAGCGGACTGTTCAATGTATCAAAACATCGTGTTTTTAACAATGTTATTTAAAACTCCATCCTGTAATAGGTACGGTACCGATACGTAATGACGTTTCGTACCGGTAATACGGTGTGCACGGGCCTTAATGGAATTGTGTCTGCGCTAATTTGTTTTGTGATATATATTTTTAGTTGTCGTTCTAAAACGGATGACTCGATATTTTTACAGCTTTTCAGTTGTAACTTAACTTTAAAGTTATTAATATAAAAACTAAGATGTTTTCCAATATGAATGCACCTGTGATGTAGTAAATGGAAGTGTAAATAAAGGTATTTTGAGACAAGTTTTTTTTATTGCACTTACTAGTTAATGCCAGGACAAAAAGATGCATGAGTCTGAGTATAAACATATTAGTGGGTAGTATTTAGTAGTGTTAGAGATCCAATGGTCGTATATGAAGAACTAGCTAATCCCAGCCATGCTTTGGTGTTGGTCAATTCAAACCCAAATTTCCCGTTCCAGTGAAAATTTAAATAAAGATAAAAGTAAAATAAAAACACTCTTAGGTATATAGAAATGCAACGTTGTGTAAAAAAATTGTTAATCTATTTAATACTTTTTGAGGTTTGCGTATAAAAACATACGGAAGCTGTTTTTTTTGGATACATAGATATGCCAAGGTAAACATAATGACGTATCGTGTAATGCTGAATGGATTTAGACGAAACATGGAAGATTGATTACACTCTGAAGGCAAAAACAAAAGTTTTATATCTCTCGAACACAGCATTCGCGTCAAAAAAGCTTTCTACAGATAGATGTCGTGGGTCAAGGTAGCGAATTCGCGAAAGGAACTTACAGAAAAAAAAAACACTTGTATCCTCATATTTAAGTTAGTGCAATATAAAAATATCATCAGAAAGTTGATATGTATTGTATAATTAGAACATTTTGTGTTTTTTTTGACATACCAGTAAATTTAATACAAAAACCGCGCTGTTTCACAAATTGACAGTTCTTTCCTGTCTCTCATTCTTTTTTCTTACACAAAACTCATTTATTCAGATTAAACTCTAATAAAGCACTTATATTTCAGTTAACTCTACCACTGGTTCACAATACATTTAAACCAAAGAAAACTCCGGCAAGAAACTCATCAAGACATAATCCTCTTTTTAGGGTTCCGTACCTCAAAAGGTGAAAAAGGAACCCTTATTTTGGCTTCGCCGCAGTTGGTTAAAAACAACGGTTAAACTTAAATATTCCGACGTCCGGGTCAACATTTAACGAACGTATATAACTTTAATCAATCCATTGTAACAACCCGCCCTAAGTATGATAAAGTATTACATACCCTCAACATTGAAAGCGATCTCTATAACAAACAGTAGAGACAAAACTCCAACATAATCCCTACTTGACCTAGCCAAGTGTGTCGGGTGCAAACCATATTACCGTATTTAATCCTCTTATGAAGACTCTCACTTCTTCCGTTGACCTCTCTACCCTCCCCCCCTGTGCCGTTGCTCCTTGGAGATTATTAGAACTTTTGTTGTATTATTGAAGAATGTTTGTTAAAGTCCTAATAAATGAAGTACGGTCCTTTGAGGGTAGTGATGAAGTACAATTTCAGGTTTTTTCTTTCATTAAAATTACGACCGAATATATTTTTTTTATAATTTTCGGAATACTTATGACCTATACTATCATCCCTTAAAAGGACCGTACTTAATTTATTAGGATAGAGGTAAGTACGAGAATGTTAATTTTTTTATTTTGTTCTCTTATTTTCATATTTGTTTGTTTCTTTTTTTTTTAATTACTACGACTTTGATAACGTAGGTATTGTATTATAATATTTTTGCTAGCCTCTGCTATTCTTATTCCAATAACATTAAGCTTTCCTATTATTTATCTCTAATTGAACGCCCATTGTACAATAAGAAATTAACATTACGAGGGTGCCTATCTATTCCTGGCGTATCAATTTGAATCTGAATGTATATGAAATACCTAACAATCAGAAGCTTACTACGAAATAAATTGAATGGTATTGTTATGAAAAAAATGGCACAAAACCGAGTTGAATCCATGAAAAACTGTTCGTCGGAACAGTTTAAGCTAAGTAATCTACCATGTGAATAAAACCGGCAAATTTAATCAAAACGTCGCTTCAATAAAGATACAATAAAATTGTAGTTTCTATTTGATTATATTATCATATTGCTTTTAGATTTTCAATTCAAAAGTTATGTAATTTTTTTATTTTTATAGGCTTGTGTGTCAAACACAATCTAACTATGATAAGTGATTATGTGGCCGAAGGTGGTAAGCACACAAAGCCTAGAAGAAACTGACTCTCAAGTTTAGATGCCGGAACACACCGGTAGGCGACAGATTGCGGGATTCAAACCCAAGATCTTAGCCGCGGCAACCCGACTTTACTACCACTGAACTATCATCAACATAGATTTTGGTATTTGAAACCTTTCATATTGACACAATAGTTTTTTTTCGTGTTCCTGAGGATTTTCGTATTTTCTTATTAAAATAAATAGTATTTTAGACCACGATCTACGTATGTATCGTCTAGATCCATAGCCTTTACGACGTTATTGAGTAATCAATCATCAATATAAATATACAGACAAATGTATTTATAGAAAAAGTGACAATCTGTAAGTATTTACAAACCTATAAACCGAGATTTGCTCGTGTGAAAATAGAGAAAACGATTTTTTTGTCCCCGTTATCCCCTCAAATTGCAACTTTCATCGAAATCGTTGGAGTCGTTTTTGAGAACGTGATAAAAATATACCTATATATACTACATAATAATATATAAATATTGCTCATTTAATAGAATAGGGTAGGAGCATTTAAATATTAACAAAGTAAATAATGAAAGAAACTTTTTTTTAGATTAATTCCAAGTGTTTTCGTTTTATTTTAATTTAAATAATAACGACGGGCTCATGAAAATATGAGATATTCTGTTTTTTTTATCTAAGATTGATGATATTGTTTTAATTTGCCATTTTTTCATAATTAAACTGTATAAACCAAGTGGCTTAATGCTAGTCACTTAATGCCTTGGTTGGGCTAGAAATATTTCTAATGAATGATAATTACTTAGTTCTTCATTTAATTAAATATGTTGTTTTATTTTAGTTTTATTTTTTCTGTCTCCCGTGGTTTCACCCACGTTCCCGAAAAAAAAAGTAGCGCATGTCTTTCTCCATAATATAGGTTATTTGTGTACCAAATTTTATCCCAATCGGTTCAGTGGTTAAGCGTGAAAAGGTAACAAACAAACAGAGAAACTCACATTCGCATTCAGAGTATTAGATTAGGATTTTCTAAAAACCCCCAAACTCCACTTTATGAATGCTTCAAAATACGAGAAATATAGAAATAAACATTATAACAATTTCATTTAAGTCCAAATTAGCTTAAAATCCAATTTAACCCTGTGATACTGTCCGAGAATATTAGCACAAGTAGTTACCTAATGCAATCCCAGTCGAAATTACTCGGGGCTAGTCGGTCTATTATTGCTTAAGTTGGATAATTATTTCCCTGGGACCTGACACTTACGTGACGCATTTTAACGCAGTAGGTGTGATGTGGCTTAGAAATTAAACTTATTTTGTTAATGGACAGGGACATTTCTGTCAATGGATTTGTAATTTTGTGGCTTAGAAAATAGGAGATAAATCCGATTGGGAAATTGTATGTAGATGGAGCATTACTGTTTTGTGTGTATTGAGTATATAATAATTACATACCTACTCGTTTTTTATTTATTTTAAGTTATAAGTGTAATATATTTTTTACTATAGGCTTTACCACAATCTTTATATTGTAAGTGATGATGTGGTCAAAAGTGGTAGGCACATAGTCTACAATAAATAATAAGCCTATAAATCTAATTATCTGTGAAAATAAAACTGGATTGATAATTTTGACGACTTTCCATTTTTTTTTAGTTTGTTTTGAAAAGGAAGCCCGTTATCTATATACCTAAATAAATAAAAATACTTACAAAATAAATATTTGCTAGCTTTTGTAAATCCTCACAGCTTCTGATTCAATAATGCTTACAGTATCTTTATTAGTAATCTAGAGTATGATCTATCTATGTGTAAAGTTTCATCAAAATTGGTTCAGCCATTCCATTTTTTTTTATTAGAAGTAAACACAAAAGTTTTAACATTTACAATATTTGTACGATAGTTAAATATAGAATGTACACAAAACCAACAAAATCAAAAATCAATCATTTTAAAAATCCTGTAGAAAAAGAAAATGCTCTGTAAACAATTGCCCGAACATCGCCCGACACAGGGGTAATTACAGAACTTGTACAAGGAAGGGTGGCCCTTGCGAATAATTTTCTTGTGACCGGTAATTACTGGGACGAAGGCTTTAGGCTAAGGACGTTGGGCGGAAATGGGTGGAAATTCGAAACTTTAAACTTACACTTGAGTTACTTGTACAAGCTTTGTTGGGTTGGTTTCTATAATTATATGAGGTTTCCTGACACGAATGTAGATTGTGTAAACCATTATTATAATTAAACTAACTTCCACCCCGCGGTTTCACCCGCGTTCCCGAGGAGTCCTGTGTTTTTCCGGGATAAAAAGCCTGGCCTTTCTCAATTAATGGGCTATCCAACACTGAAATAATTTTTCAAATCGAACCAGTAGTTCCTGAGATTAGCGCATTCAAATAAACAAACAAACTCTTCAGCTTTATAATATTTGTATAGATAAGGATTCTAAGATTCTACTGAATGAAATTTGCTATTTATAATTCAATCCATATTATCAGCAGGCAAATGGTACCTGATAGTAAATGTCAATATTATAAAGCTCAAGACTTTGTTTGTTTGTTTCAACGCGCTAATCTCAGGAACTTCTGGTTCAATTTGAAAAATTATTTCAGTGTTAGATAGTCCATTTATCGAAGAAGGCTATAGGCTTTTATCCCGGGAAAACAAAAGAAACCACGGGGCGGAAGCTAGTGATACAATAAAACTACTAAACAATAGGTATGTACTTACGTACTATTAATACAAAGTACATTAAACTGTATATCTAGCCTCACAGTTTGCAATTACGAATTCAGACACAGAAAGAATTCATACAATTGCACTTAAAATTTCCCATAAACTCAACATGGAAATATAAAAAGCCTGAAATTTTATATTCATGAGTAATAAATAATTCATGAAATATAAAATATTATTTAAATACATTTTAAAGCGGTCCAGGTCATTAATCAAATGTCACGGACCACGGTAGATTGTAACGGTTTGTGTGTTACAAGTGCAAAAATCAGGTAACTGACTGCTTTTAAAAAATATTTATAGTATAACTATCTTCCCCCGCGGTTTTACCCGAGTTCCCGAAAAAAAAGAAGGCCATGTCCTTTTCCATACCATATGCTATCTGCGTTACAAATTTCATCGCGATCGGCTCAGCGGTTTAGGCGTAAAAAGGTAACAAACAAACTCACATTCGCATTTATAATATTAAGTTAGGATAGTAGGAAGTACTATAAGAATTTATAATTATCGTATTTGCTCTCCTTTGCACGCATAGTATGACGTAAATTCTCCAATTATTATTATAATACCTACCTAAATGAATCGAGGCCTATATATAATACAGATAAAAACAAAGTTTAATTCTAGGCACGCAATTAATTTAGCAAATGTGACCAAAATTGGTTGTCGTTATTTGGGTCGCAGGCCATTTAGTCTCTATCTATTTACCTGCAGAAGTTAAATTAAACAATTCAGGGTGGTGATAATGTAATAACTCGATTTCATTCTTGAAACATATTCGTTTTTATATCGTAATCGTGAAAACCATTGTCAAAATAAAAAATAGGTGAGCAACAATTTATTTGTATATAGAAATGGTTGCGATTATTTATTTGGTCTGTTAGTTTTGCATTTTTTATATTCCTGTGACTTCAAGCAATAAACTAACATATTTTTTTTGTTCTCAGTTTCCAAATTGAGAATATAATCTAATTATAATAAAATTCTAAGATATATCCTAGGACATTCCTCACACTCGACTATCTGATCCCAAATAAGCAGAACTTGTACTATGGAAGCAGATAAGTGATAATACTACTTTCATTTTCTAAATATATAAATAATTACACCCAAACTCAGAAAAAACAGACATGTTCATCCACACAAATGCCTATGCTGGGTGCGAATCGAATCCACAGCCTGAAAACATTTAATTCTTACTTTAAATATCATTTATCATCATCATCATCATCATCTCAGCTGCAAGACGTCCACTGCTGAACATAGGCCTCCCCTAAGGATCTCCAATAGGACCGGACTTGGGCGGCCTGCATCCAGCGTTTTTCGACGACCTTTACAAGGTCGTCCGTCCAACTTGCAAGTGGACGTCCTACGCTGCGCTTGCCGGTCCGTGGTCTCCACTCCAGGACTCTACGGCCCCATTGGCCATCTGTGCTGCACACTATCATGTGCCCTGCCCATTGCCACTTCAACTTGCTTATCCGCTGGGCTATGTCGGTGACATATCATTTATATATAATGCTTAAAGATAAACCAAAATAAGTTACCGAGTGCTTTAAGAATAACTCCTGTAGGGTAGGTTAGGTTGGCTATATGCATTAACCTTCGTAAGTGGCAGGCGTTATATGATTTTTATTTATTTATTTTATTTTAGGAAGATTTACAGCAAAATAGTAGTAATAAGTTAACAGTTGAACATTCATATGCCATTTAAAAATCTCCACTTAAAAATCTCTAGATTATAATTATATAATAATAATATAATTATATAGATGCGGGAGATAAGGGACGGGGTGTAAGTGATTGTTTTGACAATTAGCGGATTCGCATGGTGCGCTGCGGTGTCAAAATATCTGCGTGAGGCGCGTTTGATGAACTATTTGATGGTTGGGAGACCTAAGTCGATGTGAAGGTTTTCATTGCGCATGTACCATGGGGCGCCCGTGGTTTTGCGCATGAATCTGTTCTGGATCACCTGAAGGGTGTGAATACGCTTAGGAGCAGCGTGGACGAACACGGTACTCGCATACGTCATGACGGGTCGGATACGGTACGGTATAAAGTCTAACCTTGCTTATTAGGGCAAGTTTAGACCGCGCGTCGGTCAGAAAGTGGAGTCGTCCTACAATGTCGTCCTTTATGTGCGCGTCAAAGGATAAGCGATCATAGGGTATATTTAAGCGATCATAGGGTAGGGTGGGCATACGTACAATGGTCCAATACAAGGACTAAGTGCGGAAAACCAAACCCACTCACACGGAAGTGGGTTTTCGATGATGATGATGATGATGAGGGTGATTGGGCTGGGAGTGGGTGGGCGTTTACGTCGGTCGGTTCTATAAAAGTGAACCGCCTGACTTTTGGAGGGGTTAATCTCAATTCTCCATTTCCGAAACCATGCGCCTAGGGCGTTGGCCGCGGTCTGGAGTTTTTTGGCGATCATGGACGGGCTTGAGCCTGAGCAGTATACGGCAATGTCATCCGCAAAGAGGGCGAAATGCGTATTTGTGACTCTAGGAATGTCGCTCGTGTTGAGCGTGAAGAGCAAGAGAGATAGTACCGAGCCCTGAGGGACACTGGCACTAATGGGGTGAGGAGATGACAAGACGCCTTCGACCCGATATTAGAAATGGCGATTCGACAAGAAGTCTCGTAGGATGGTCACGAGTCTCGGTGGCACACCTAGAGTGTATAGCTTGTAGATCAAGCCGGTGTGCCACACCTTGTCGAATGCCTTTGCGACATCGAAGAAAAGGGCGCCTGTCATATTACCTGTTTGATAGTGGGAGGAGATGTTTTTAACAATACGATGGGCTTGATGAACACACGAGTGTTTGGGTCGGAACCCAAATTGCTCGTCGGGTCATATCCAGTCTAGGTACGGCTGAAAATATGCTAATAAATGTTATTGCTATCTTTTTCATACACACTCGAGCAGAGATGGCAGTCGGGGCGCCCTCAATGTATTAGCAAATCGGCTTCATAAAATACGATTCTGTAAACATTTTACAATTACCCTGCAGAAGATTTTTTTTTACTATATCTTCAACAATATAAATTTATAATGTTGAAAATATAGTAGGTAAAATTAATGAAATAAAAAAAAATGGTACTAACTATTCGGCTCGCGAATGGAATAGGTACGCGTCGTAAACCAAAAAAATAAAAAAATATTCCAGGAATTGCGAGTCAAGTTATTAACACCTGCCAGTTCATGGAAAAAAATAACGAATTTAATTCGACATGGAGCTGGGTATATGACGCTTTGAGTGTGAGTTAACTCCCTGGTCCACCTTCTCCTCGGATGAACGGGAGGACAAAATATCCCCTACATAATTATTAGACTTATGAAAATCTCGGTAGGTATCTCAATAGTGTTTTTTCAAGGCCCTAAATTATTCATTTCAGAACAAAAAAAAACTAATCAGTTAAGTGAAACCACAAAAATAAGTCGTGGAAATTGTTTTCCGCTCAAAAATATAAGAAAACTAATCACAAAGTAATGATTGATGGTGAAGTTTTAAAACAAAATGGAATTGCTTGAATAAATTTAGTTCGAGAGCTTTGAGAAAAAAAAAAAGAAATTATTGGTCTCCGGTTATATAAACTGCGAAGTTTAAATAGACTTGAAACAAAGCGTTAGGCGATAAACTTATTAAACTTCAGCCTTGATGCCAATTTTGAAATTAAGTAGGCTAATTGAAGTATAGACTGTGTTAATCGATAATAAGCCTTCAAGTCATATGTCAGGGTTCCGATTCGATTGTTTCAGTTATCCGGTTTCCATAGTACAAGCTCTGCTTTGTTTGGGATCAGTTGGCAGTGCGTGAAAAATATCTAAGTCAAAGCCATTTATTTAGTTTAGTCCCTAAGAGGGCGCTTATAAAGGTCAAAACTAAAGTTACTACCAGTTCGGAAGTCAACCTTCAACTGAGAAGAACTGGCAAGAAACTTAGCAAGGATAGATTTTTTATTTTTATTTTATGATTTTTTATATTTTTTATGTTGATGTCCGTTCATTTTGGTTATATTCATATTTTTTTCAAAAACTATACAAAATTTGCAATATAATATATATTAATAACTAGCCTCCGCCCCGCGGTTCCACCCGAGATCCCAAAGGATCTTATGTTTTCGCGAGATAAAATGTATCCTATTTGTTCATTTAGAATATATTCTACCTGTTTGCCAAATTTCATCTAAATCAGCAGTTACGGAGTTGAGTGGTAACACACATCCAAACTTCCAGACATACAAACATACAAACTTTCTCTCTTATAATATTAGTGGCATTAAAAAATAATAATAAGTAGATAACATAGATACAAGCTATATATTTGAGCCGTTTGGGGTTGAAACTCTGGGTCCGTGGGGGTCGAGAGCTCACCATCTTTTTCGCGAAATATCCAAACGCCTGGTCGAAGCAACTTGTGACCAGAATGCTGGCTTATATCTTGGTCAGAGAATCAGCATTGCCATCCAACGTGGCAATGCCGCCAGCATTCTGGGTACGCTGCCTTCTGATAGCGACTTTTTTAATTTAGACTATTTTATTTAAGTTTCTTAGTTTAGTAAGTTGGTCTTGAATTGTTTATCAAATAAGTAGATAATAAAATTGTTACCCAAACAAGTGCTAATTAATAAGAGCGAATACGCTAATGGCTAAAACTTAAAAAAAAACCTAAGAAAGGATAATTTATTATTGTCATTCTAGAATATTATAGACTTGAAACATCTATTGTTCTATAAAACACGTGTAAAATCTCAGCTAGGTCACATAGGTTGCCTACGTCAAATACAAATATTTCCCAACGTAATGTGAATCGGTATTATTTGTGTATATCTCACTGTAACAGACATAAGTGTTATGCTCGAGATGTCAGCAGATAATATAAAACCTTTGAGATGGGAATTCAATTGATTTCTACTGATAGTATGCGTACGGATACATGACTGTGAAACATCAATACACGTGTCTTTAATTACAGTAATCAATAAGTTTCGATCGGCTAACAACTGATTTTGAAAGTCGAATAAGACTAGGCTTTATAATCACTTTCGCTATCTACCAAACTGAATTTCAACCCTACCCTTTAATTTTTAATTATCAATTTCAATTAATTTTGAATAACTGTTAGTTATATAAATTTTAATCATTATGATACCTATTATGTGTACAGCTAATGAATAACCTAATTTCTGAAGCTCAACCGTTCCTTAACAAAGAAAGGAGTTATGCCAAAGTTTGTTATTATAAATACGAATGTTTATTTATTTAAATTATATAAAGAGGTTAAACGAAAAGTTGCGTAAAAGATTGTCATAAAATATCACCTCAATTCCCATAAAATATTTTATAAAAGTAAATTCGATCATGTTCCACTTGTTTGTAATAGAACAATCCTACATCAAGTTGAACTCGGTTAAGACAAAGGGCAATAAACCGTGTTAAACACATAAACTGCTGTATACACAGACATTGGAGTAGACAATAATATCCAGTGAATGGGCAGGAATCGTCACGTGGACTTGGGAAACACTAGATGTACCTACCCATTTATATAATATTATTTCTATATTGAATTAAATTTTAAAATCATGGCGACGACTCTATTGTTTTTGTCTTTTTAGTTAAATTGTAAAATTTCAAAATACTATAAATAATTGTGATTTTATAACAAAAATGATTCAATCTATTGTATGTCATCTATTTTTATAGATTTTCCATAAATCTAATTTTTCTTATAACATGCCCAGAAAATATGAGAATACCTAACATTTCTGCGGCAAATTCTCGAGAGATCCAATATTATGCCAGAATAATTTGTATCTTATGCTTATGCTAATTCAAAATATGTTCTATATATGTGCCAAATTTCATCCAAATCAGCTCAGCCGTGTGACGACGTGTACGACGTGATTGAGCAACAAACATACACTTTCGCATTTAAAATGTTCTAAAGAAAGACTCTTCCAATCACACTTCATCAATGTTTGTTTGGTACATGGTTGCGCACCCTTTATTTGCCGGCTACGAGGAAATGAAACAGTGTTATAAGCTGTAGAAAACGAGGGCCGAATTCAAAACGATGATTTTTCTTTATTCAACCAATAAATCTTGGGTCTGCGGTAATATTTCTAGTTTTTAAACGAATATTCAGACGCCATTTTGTAAAGACTTGCTTATCTTTAAACTTTTAGTTGAGTGCCGACCATTTTGAAGACGGTGAAAAGTTTTTCTTGCTCTATGAGAAATAAAGCGATGAAGTTTTATCTTTAATTTAGTGCACGTGAAATATTCAGCGTGAACATTATTTTCACAAGACAATTATTTTGTTCTGGTTTATGACAAAACAACGTGAGATGGCTTAAAGCAAGACTAGAAAACCCCAGATTTTAACTATATCCGTCACTTTTTAATGTCACTTAACGAAAAGAGACGGGGCTATATAAAAACTTTACCATATCATGTTTTAATTACATGATATGGTTTAAGATTTCATTTCGTTATTTTTATCTAACTCAAATCTCTCGAATGAAACTCCGCAGAGCAAAAATAAACGTCATTTCGATCTTAACTGAAATTAACCTGTTTTCACAAATCCATCATAATAATATAGCAAATGATTAATATTCCCACAGCTCTTGGATGATTCTCGTTGAAATACTAATCCATTTATTTTCTCGTCCCACTCATTTATTTTGTGATCTGATATAGATAGATAAATGGATCTATATATAATTCAGATTTTCCATCGATCATGTCACTGAGATTTCTGAAAATTATTATGAATATTATATATTTTATACTATCTTACGCCCGTGGTTTTACACGCGTTTCTAAGAGATTCTTATATATTTCTGGAATAAAAAATAATATTACATTTTTTTTTTAATGTCAGTATATTGACAAGCAGGCAGACGGCCCACCTGATGGTAAGTGGTCACCACCGCCTATGGACATTTGCAATACCAGGATGATTGCCGACCTTGAAGAGCTATTTTTACGCTCCCCTTGAAGAACCCCATATCGTAGCGCTGAGGGAAAACCGTAATGGGGAGCTCATTCCACATCCCAATGGTCCGCAGTAGGAACGTCCGACTGAATCGTTATAATATGGATATATTCTATCTATGTACCAAGAATCATTCAAATCTGTTCAACCATTAAAAGAAATAAGTGCTAGTAAATATTCACACACAAACTTTCGTATTTTATTTTTTTTACTTTGTATAGGCTTGTGTTTGACCACAATCTCACTATGGTAGGTGATGATGTGGCCGAAGGTGGTAAGCACACAAAGCCTAGAAGGATCTGGCTCTCAAGTGCAGCTGCCGGAACACACCAATAGGTGTTTGGCGACAGATTTTCAACCTGAGGGTGGTAGCCAGCCAGGCGGATACTACAAAGTACCCTACCACCGTGCTATGGTTTCCTCACGATGTTTTCCTTCACCGAAAGCTCAAGCTCATTGTAGAATTCGAACCCACGACCTTCATCGCGGCGTCCGACGTCACTACCACTGAGCTATCATTTACAATATTGAGTAAGATTGTTACCCACTAATAAGTACTAGTAAGTTTAGATGTTTGTCACCACCAACTCCGTAACGGCTGAATGGATTCGGATAAAATTTGGCATACAGATAAAATATAATATTTTGAATTAACATATAGGGTACGTTTTATCCCGGGAAAACGTAAGAACCCTCGGGAACGCGGGTAAAACCGCCGGGCGCAAACTAGTATTGTATAATGTTTATTTAGCAAACTGTGATGGAATAGTTGCCAGTTATTCAACAGTTACCTACGTACAAAGTTCAATCTCGCTCGATCGAAACCAACAGAGAAGTTATTCAGTATAATGGTAATAAGATTTTGTAGAAAGGATAATTTATTTCATTTCATCTACCATCTTTATTTATTTATATAATTAAAGAAAACTAGCTATGTATGAAAAAGTTACACTTAAGCATTATATTATGGTACTAAATCTATGTCACAATTCGTAGAAAAACCGAACCCAAAGTAAGGTAATTTTAAAATTAGTATTTCCTACAAATTCATCAAAATATTCCATCAAACTCCTACAATGAACGAGCATTTTTCATTTCACAAACAATCGAACACAAATTACGACTAAATAAACCAAACCTAATTGTTTAATCCGATCGCTCACTCGTCCGTGACTAAGTACATCTGTACATAAACTGAAAGGGTATCTACGCTTTCAGTCTATGAGTGTGGGAAATGAGAAAAGAGAGAGGCTCTCAATGAAACGTGACAAGGATTCTTATATACCTTCACGAATTGAACGTGTGTAATTGAAAAATCGCTTTATTCGAAAGAAACCTTTATCGTTATGGATATGGAAAGTATTACGTCTGCTCTTGCCATTGTTATTCTGTTTACGTAACGTTGAATTTTAAGTTGATTGATTCAAAGGGATTTTTATGCTTAAAAAGGGATTCTTTAGAAATAACATTTGAGAGTAAACCGTTTTTGATGGTTCGGGATACCGGTACGGGGCCTTATGTCCTAAATTGGAATTCTTCAAACAGTAAATCAATTCATTGGTGGTAGGGCAATGGTAGCTGAGAAGAATGAGCTTTCAGCGAAAGTAAACCAAGGCGAGGTGGTAGGGTAGGTACTATATGTGGATAAGGCTTAAGTTTAAAATCTAGTACCAAAAACGTAGCAGTGTGTTCCGACAGCTGCTCTTTGAGGGCCATTTTTCGTGAAACAACATTTTTTTAACATTTTTCCATTGTGAAATTGAGGCTAAAAACAAACCTTTTTTATAGAAAAAAAATCTAGCGCTCAATAATAATAAATCAGTAATATCATATTAAATTCAACCTCTCTCTCTCTCTCTCATTAAGAGGTATAACATCTATCTGTCCGCCATAAGGTTTATTGGTATCCAAGTTAACAACAGCAGATCTCAAACCAAGCCTCATCAGAGCAATCGCCATTTTGAAATATCCAGTATAAAAACTATTTAAGTATTTAATATAAAACAAAACTTTTTAATCACATCGACATTTCCGAGCGCGTCTCATTTAAAAATGGAAGGGCGCGAATGATCGGCAGGGTAATTAGCCTTAATGTACTCAAGTCAGCACTGCCTTCGCCAATTGATCCGTTGAGATTCGGAATTCTTGCTATTTCATCCTTGTTGAATTATCTTCATAAGTAGACATATAATTATACTGGACTAAAAACGGACGAATAAAGATTGAAGACAGTCAAATGCAACTGGAGTTTAAAGTGGTAGTCTATATATATTTAGCAACATTTTCAAAATGGATATTCTCCTAAAGTACTTATAGATTAAAATTTTATGGTTTTATGAATGAAGTATTTTATGGACCGATATTATTATGATTATAAGGTGTCATCTCAAAGATGCAATGTTATTTCACGAGAAAATAGCTTTAAAATTTTACTAAGTGTATACAGAAAGAAAGAAAGAAATAGTTTTTATTTAAGCACGCCATCCGACGCACTACAAATATCTTATTTGTAATAACTGTACGATTTTTATTCGAAATATAGTTTAAAAACATTGCATAAGAGTGATAATAAAATATGTAACAACACGTTAAATAGCAAGTCAAATAAAATCAATTAAAATTTGAAAAGAGTGTCACCTTAAAAATAAATCTATATAGATGTTTTACTATAAAACAGGTTGAAGAAGATGAAATACATTATCCAGTTACGACCCAAGAAGATGAAAACGACTTCTTAAATTCAAAGCTTTTCAGGTATCAAAGAAGATTTTATTAACCTTAATTGATGATGGAATTAAATTTTTTATTAAAGTAGTAATTTAAACGAAGGACGTTCCACTGTACTCGGAAAAACGGATAAGCAAATTAGTAATAAAGTTTCAAGGGCCATTAATCACGAAACGACTTGCAAAAGTAAGGCAAACAACGCACTTCTATCGGCTCTTAAATTCTAATTCGGCAAACGGGAAACGCAAACGTTGATTCGGGTTGTATCAATTATTTCCACGGAAAAGGTTTAAATACAGGTGGTGAGTCGGTCACGGTGACAGGTGGCGGCTGTCACGGACCTGAGTGTTCGCGTTTTCAAAGACGTCACGTTAATATAAATTCCATTTTATTCAGCATATGACAGCGTTAATCTATTATATTTTATTAGATATTATTGATGAAATAAACGAACAATGAAAATAACAAAAAAAAACTAATGAGGTATTAATTATGCGCTGTCTCGCCGCGTTGCTACCTACACATTTTTTTAAATTTTGATCCCCATTCCGATCGTGAGTTGAGAAACTCTGCTTTAAAAAATTATGGACAAGTCAAATGTAAAATTTTGAGTGTTCAACAGCCTATTTGCACTTAGCTGAATGTAGGCAATAATTAATGTCTATGTAAAATTATAGTCAATCTATGTACACTATGTTAATTTATTAGTATAACTAAATGAATTAACGTAATCTACACCAAAATTATTGACCTCGTTAATAATAGAAAAGTTTGTTGAAATTCATTATAAGTTAAACCTTATTTTTCCTGCCATGGCCTGTAGTCTTGACATACATGAGACGTCATCGTAAACTACCAATCGCTACATAATAACGAAAAAAATTGATTACCGTCACGATGCTTACGACAAATGCAAGCCTAGACACCGGGCTGCCAAAAATGGTCGCAGTTTTCGCAAACATTACAGGAAATCGTTAAGTATGCGAGAAAAATCGATAAGAAGAGAAATACTGATAGCATTGACAGTAGACGCACTACCAAATATAGTTATAAACAGATTGATAAGACGTAACGACATATTTATATGTCGAGACTGCAGGCCCAGGCCTACTAATAATTTCAATTATCGTTTGGTATTTTATACTTGGAAGGTAAACCCGAAATATTTACTTGTGTTTTTATTATTATGTATGTTTATTTACAACAAATATTTACAATCAATGTATAAAATACAAACTATGATATATAGAAAACATCCTCAAAGCCCTCGCTGCTGTCGATAGGCAAGGTTCCCAACAGGCTGGCAGGGTTCCCTTTTATAAATTCCTATGTCTACACTTCTTAAATTCCTATGACTTCACTAATGTTGGTATGTGAAAAATGTAATAGAGAAAGTACTTCCTTTTTTGTCTTCAATAAAGGGAGTTTAAATGAAATCACTGAGATAAAGGAAATTATCTGAGTAATGTAAAAATCAACAAAAGAAAATAAGATGGAAGATCCTAAGCGACGATCAATGGAAACGCACAAACCATAGACATAGCGTGACTTATTATGTTGCGATTTAAAACGAAGTTCGGACTCAATTACATTAGCCATTTTAATACTGGAGCTAATTATAACGTAGTATTTGACTACCGGGTAAATCACTGTTTAGGAACTTTTGAAGACGATTCCGGTATTAAATTTGAACCAATTCGTTAGTAGCTTTTTTAAGGGTTAAGTTCGTATCAAGGTTCTCCGATCGAATTTTAAACGGCTTCAAAATTTTTTGTACTAATCAAAATTATAATGTATATTGTATATTTTACACGGAATATTTATTTGAGCATACATTTTTAATATATTTTTACATTTCACCTAAAAGTTAATCAAGTTTATCAAATAGTTATGTTTTTGGCAGTTAAAACATCCTATTTTAAAGTCATCTATGCGATGTACTTATACCACTTTAAAGTAAATTTTATACATGCATCAAATGACTCCTAACGACCACAACGTAGAATTTAAAGACGGAAGCATCGATCGATTAACCGGTCCCTATGGAACAATGAAAATTATTCAGTACTACCAACCGGTACATAATATAGCACGACTTCTAACCTATTAAATCGATTTTGTGCAAAACAAACATACTAACTGAGTACATATAGATATAATAGTATCTATAACCTATGGCCCATCACAGTGCAAATGAGGAATTACCCATAGTTGCGAGTTTTGGCTGAATCTATGTTTAACTTTCGCTAATTGTTTGCCCTAGGGGCGACTTCACAACCAGCATTCAAAGACCTCTCAAAATCCAATCAAAACCGCTGCCTTCACCTGATAGGATAATGACGTTGAGGGCATCGAAGTTCTTGTTAAAATGGACATCGAACATCACAATCTCGTGAAAACCGATGTAACATTGGAAACTTTTAATATGATTAATATTTAATTTGTTTATTGGTTGTTATAACGCTTTACATAACTCCTCTGGTCCCGTGTTTCGTGTTGTTTTCGAATAAACAAACCCTTTCGCATAACTACTTTATAGTTGTGAAATTATATTAATGTTAAAATATTGTTCATTAGTAGAATTTTAGTACCACATTATCAAGAGAATTTAAACTTAATTAGTATAATTTTCACTGACTGTGATAGATTAAAATGTCAAAACCCCTCGTAAAAATTATTTAGTCATTTAAAAATATATAATCTAGTCGGTTGACTTTGTACCCTATTCCAGAGGTTAGAGAGATATTTAGTCCAAAATTTACTACTATATTTTTAGTAGGTACTTACCTTAACTTAAATTGCAGGTCCTGGAATTAATATTTTTTTAATTGTAGTTTTCGGACACGCGTCCTATTTGCGGGTCGAGGGTTAATATTCATTCAACAGTCCTAGTCTATATAAAAAAATCTTCTAACTCTTACACAATAAACCAGAATAATAATGAATCAACCTAAATTACTTGCGATCGATGGCCCAGTCAACGGTGATCAGTTTCAATTTTAAAACCTAAGCAAAGTACTTAGGTCGACTATTTCGTTGATCGATAAAGCAGTGAAACATGCAATTAAACGATTATTCGCTTGCAACCGAGATCTCTATAATTTGTTCTTGAAATACCGTTTTTATAAGAAAAGATCTGGACACGCTTAGCGTTTGTGTTAAAAATTAAATTATTTACTTAAAGAATGTATCTACCTTGGGATTTATTTTGTCACTACATACGGTGAAAAATATAAAAGTAAAATGTTCTTGCCATCAATTTATAAAACCAATCAGGACGGAGTTAATCATATATTTCGAACTTATTTTGTGTGTTTTTAGAAATTAATTTATTAGGCTTATGTGCTACAAACTTCAAACTTCAAAATCCTTCTAGGCTTTGTGTGGCCGCATCACCACATACGATGGTGAGATTGTGGTCAAACACGGACCAATATATAAAGTAAAAAAAAAACCGCTCATCAGTCAAAGGTCGAATGTGCATACAGCCAAGAAGAGTGTAAAGTACAGTGCCGGATTAGAATAGTTATCTACTTGGAGACTTAAAAAGACTGATAGCCAGCTTGGCGTACTATAAGATACATTACCACCTACGGGTTCATTCACAATGTTTCTTTACGCTAAAATCTCACGCTTTAGAATTTCTAATACTAACCTATTGTTACATGATACATATCACCAAATATGCACTAAGTACGTGTGAGTAGGGACATAAAAGGTCAGGCCCCACCGGCGATACCGGCGTATATATATCATATTTCAATAAATATTAAGGAAACTCACAATCATACAATTTTAATATAAGTGAACCCACATAGACAGTTGGTATATTCGATAAATATTTGAAACGGCTAGAATGCAACCTCTTTGCTTCCTATTTACGTCTATTGATCGATGGTATGGCCTTACTAGGGGAATATATGTGGCGTTTTGCGGTGGCGTTGTTTAAACGCTTGATTTTTTATTATACTATTTTTATTATGAAACGTAAATATTTAACCTACTTGTTGAATAAATCCGTTTTTTTTTTTTTTTTGTTTATTTTGACATGATTACTACATATTAAGAATGTTAGAATAATATTCCAACATACCCAAGATAAAATAAAGTTTTTAATTCATTTTTTTAGTTTATCAAAACCATCCAAGCAAATGCTGACTAAGTTTTACACAACAAACTTACTGTAGCAGTTACATTTTATAACATTTTTCTTGGGGTTAATTGGACTCGCTAACTATTTATCAGTTTATATTATGTAAATGGTAAATGATTTCATAGAAGTAAAGAAAGAAAGAAAATGTCTTTATTTATAGCATGAATATTACACGTTATATACCTACACCTTAAGAATCCTAATCCTAACTTATATATTATAAATGCGAAAGTGAGTTTGTTTATTTGTTTGTTACTTATTCACGCCTAAACCACGAAACCGATTGCGATGAAATTTGGTACGCAGATAGCCTATGGTATCGAGAAGGACATGGGCTCCTTTTTTCCTCGGAAACGCTGGTGAAACCGCGGGGTAAAAGCTAGTCAAGTAATAACTTTATTACGTCACTAGCTTTTGCCCCGCGGTTAATTGATTGACAAGGTAGGTACTTACCTTGTCAACCAAATTCAATTATAATGTGGATACATTTTACCAGCATTAATAAAAGGGCGTTTTTATGTCGCGTGTGTATTTATCCTATGCTGTCTACGGGTGGATTGCAGACACGCAGCGAGGAGGTGTTCTAATTTACTTACAATAACAACTCTGACACTTGCCTTTATTCACGTCAGTAACATGTCCAAACACACGAACATTGATTTGTGTTTATTTTATTAGATACTAGCTATTCCCCGCGGTTTCACCCGCATTCCCGGGATAAAAAGTAGCCTATGACCTTCCTCAAGAATTGGGCTATCATGAATTTTATATTCTGGGACATTATTCCACACACACGGCCATCTGACCCCAAGCTAAGCAGAGCTTGTACTATGGAAGCCAGATAACTGATATACTACATATAGTACTTTTCTTTTGTAAATACATACATATATAGATAATTACAACCAGACACAGGACAAACAGACATGTTAAACTTGCTTTAATAAACTATTATCAAACTCTTTGAGGCTTCGGGAGACCGACGGGCGGGGAGTTTTTTCCACCAACTCTTAGCCTTCCAAAGAGGAAACTGCTAGACTGCTGGGCGCTCATTCATAACCTTTCCCATCGGCAGCGGCGACAGCCTCAAGGAAATTGTCTATATAATAGATCACAATATCTATTTCTATCTATAATATAAAAATGAATCGCAAAATGTGTTGGTAAGCGCATAACTCAACAACGCCTGGACCAATTTGGCCAATTTTTTTTTTAAATGTTCGTTATTATCAGGAGAAGGTTTGTATGAAAAAAAAATTACACCGGGAACGTGGGTGAAACCGCGGGGAACAGCTATTGTAAATATAATTGTTTTTTTTTATTACCATTTTTCATTGGAATATGTAATGATTCGTTTTTAACGAATTTAAAATCAGATAAAGCAAAAGGCCGCCTAAGTTGACGTCACAATTTTTTCATTCTGTCTGTTTGGTTGTTATGTTCTGCCATGTATTGTATATAATAAAGTGTATTTATCAGCCATCAAATTGATGATAAATCAATGTGAATGAACTCCAAATACATATTACCTACAAACAACGTATTGCGAGTGGAAGTGACAAAGTTCCACGTCTGGTACGGGGATGTGATTGTTAAAACTTTGTCAGGCCAGCTCGGGCGCTAGGTTACGTACGATTGCTATTTTTGGTTGTTAGTGTTTCATGAGTAGTTAGTTCAGTCCTTGTTGCGTAACTGGTCTCTTACTGGGGCTAGATTTCCTGGAAAAGGTGTAAAGTTGTTATAAAATTTACTTTATTTTGATGGCAGAAAGATCTATAAAAATATGCCTTGCTGAGTTTCTTGCCGGAGTCTTCTCAGTCGAAGTGTATTCCGAACCGGTGGTAGAGCTCTGCTGGAGACTGAATGGCAAAAAAAAACAGACAATAAAAATAACTTAAAAACATAGTAAGTACCTCCAAGTTTGCATATAAGAGTGACGAAGGAGAGATCCTATGTTTATTATGTGTGTGTACCACCTGTACCTAATTAATTACTGTTTAGAAGTACGCATGCACAGAAAATTTCAAGTTCCTACATTTTTATACTTTTTGTTACAAACCTTTTTGGAGTTGGTTTTATTGTGTTAAATATTAATGTTAACAGCGTTTTCATTAAAAATGTAAGTTCACCGTAAAACTAGGTCAAAATAAATCAATAAGGAATACCATCACCATTAGTAGGTACCTTTTCGGGTAAATAATTTATTGCATTCCTCTAAAAGGGTTTGTGCAAAGTGGCTCAAGGCAGTAATTTGTAAAATTCATATATTATTTTAAAATAGATAATAAGTAACCAGTATGTAATAAACAAATAATATTAAAATAGACCCAATTTATTTCTTCATCCACTAGCTTAACTAACTGTACATTCACTGAGTTGGTTTTGAAAAGAGTAATTGCTGAGTTTCTTGCCGTCTCTTCTCAGCAAAAGCAACCTTCCAAAACGATAATCCGATTTTTTTTTCAAACACTTCGTAACTATTTACATTAAACTTATGAGTATTCAAAAGTGCTTATTAAGGCCCATTTGAATAAAAAACATTTTCATTCATTTTCATTGATAAATAATAATCAATAACTTTTAAGATATATTTTCTAGTAATACACGATTTCCTTTGTTTCAGATAACTATGTGACAAACCGTAAGATGGTCGACGTGCCTCAATTTGAGCGCCCAATAGGAAACCATACCTTCCACATTGGCAGAGAGGCAGTTCTGGGCTGCTCCATCATTAACTTGGGTAAACACAAGGTATGTAGGCGGATATTTCCTGATGATATTTTATTTTTTTTAATTTAATGGGCTTGCGTTTGGCTTCTGACCCGTCGAAATACGAAGACGAAGCCTAAGATGGAGCACGCTTACATAGAAGAAACATTTTCAATACTATAGGTATAACTTAAAATATTTTGTAATACATTGAACTTTTGTATTTATGTGTATTATATTTCTTTAAAAATTGTCAAAAATTTAATGGAAAAAAAGCCAACATTGTCAGATTGTCCAAAAAAAAAACAAAATATATAAAAAATGTAACCTTGCTGAGTTTCTTGCCGGTTCTTCTCATTTGCTGGCGACTTCCGAATCGGTGGTAACTTCAGTAGTTTCGACGTTCATAAGTGCCCTCTTAGGGCCTAAACTGAATAAATGGCTTTGACTTTGACTTTGTTTTTTTTTACTGACCGCAATCTCACCAATCGCAATCTATCAATGATAAGTAATATGGTCAAGGTTAGTAAACACTCAAGCCTAGAATGGATGTGGTCCGAACGCACGTTTCTTCAAGACTATTCACACCGCAAGGCATAGCTATATCCTACTAATATTATAAATCTGAATGTATGTTTAGATGTTTATGACTCAATCACGCATAAACGGCTCCATAAATTTGTAAGAAACTTGGCACACAGATAGCTCATACCCTGGAATACCGTATAAGGTCTTTTTCCTCCCGAAAAATCATAAGTATCCTCGGGAACGCGGGTGAAACCGCGGAGTAGAAGCTAGTAGGATAATAAAAAGAGCATTCTTTCCAACTTCATTTGAGGCAACCAAATAGCTACCTAATACAAGAAGCATCTAAAACTTTAATTGGTCCGTTACAACGGATGCGGCATTAATTCGCCCTAGCCCTGTAATTACACGTTGTTTATTGCCCAGTTACTCGAATTACTGCACCTATTAGCTTTGACGTAATGCTCACCTGTACTGTAGGATACTTGCCGGTAAAACTATAAAACTGGGCATTGAGTGTGTAACTTACGATTTACGATACGAGCAGTTGCACAATTTTAGCACAAGTATAATGTGTAGAACGTAAGTCTGGTATAGTTTACCCGAGAGATACATTAAAGTGGTGATGGTGTAGTTATGGCATGGAATTAACAAGTCTTATGGTGATTATAAAAGAGGATAAAGAAGTTACACATTGTTAAACATTTATTGGAAAAAAAGCCGATATTGTCAGACTGTCCAAAAAAATATATATAAATGTAACCTTGCTGAGTTTCTTGCCGGTTCTTCTCAGTTGAAGGCGATCTTTCGAATCGATAGTAACTTCAGTAGCTTCGACGTTCATAAGTGCTCTTCTGGGGCCTAAACTGAATAAATGACTTTGATATGTAAAGTAAAACTTTACTCTGTAAACTGTATATCGGCAGATGTCTTTCAGCAATTGTTATTTATTGGAAAGTCTAACGACGCATTTTACAAAAAAAAAAGGCCAAGTGCGAGTCGGACTCGCGCAACGAGGGTTCCGTACAAACTTCGTCCATCGTTCGTCTATCACGGGAAATGCACAATTTTATTTATTTACCTTATTTGAGGTTGGTGCCAATTAAGCTAGACCTCTAAATTGTATGAGCGCCCATACAACTCAGAGATCTTTATTAATTGGCGTAACTATGTATGTATGGGGACTCCTTTAATTTTCAACTTTTTTTTATTTTTTATTTGTGCTGTAAGACCTTGCTTTTTCCCATATTTTTTTTATATTGAGTTGATTGAATGAAAGGTAAATTGCGGTTTACGATTTATGACGTATTAAAAAGAAACTACTAACTAGATCTCGTTCAAACTAATTTTCGGTGGAAGTTTTATCATTCTCTTATTTTAGAAGTTACAGGGGGGGGGAAACACATTTTACCACTTTGGAAGTGTCTTTCGCGCAAACTATTCAGTTTAGAAAAAAATGATATTAGAAACCTCAATATCATTTTTAAAGACCTATCCATAAAAACCCCACACTTATGGGTTTGATGAAAAAAAAAATGTTTTTCAGTTCTAAGTAGGGGAACCCCTAAAATTTTTTGTTTTTTTTCTATTTTTGTGTAAAAATCTTATTGCGGTTTACAGAATACATCTACTTACCATGTTTCAAAAATAAAGCTCTTTTAGTTTCGGAAAAAAGTGGCTGTGACATACGGACGGACAGACAGACAGACATGACGAATCTATAAGGGTTCCGTTTTTTGTCATTTGGCTACGGAACCCTAAAAATGCTTTCCATAAATAAGTATCAAGATACCTAAATGGAATACACTCGAGAGCAATGAATTGGGGTCACATAAAAATACCTGAAACTCTTGGATACTAAGAATGCTAGCTTAATGAAAAAAAATGTGGTTAATAGACAACTAAATGTTCCTTAAATGAAAATAATACAATTTCTTAGTTACTGAAAAGTTTGTCCTGAGTGGGAATCGAACCAACAACCTGCGACGTGATAGATAGGGTATCTTAACCAACCAACCACGCCAATGGGACTTTTGTAAATGTAACTATGAATTTTCTGCATCTGTTTTTGGTTTTGTTTCTTTTCTGTCATATAAAATGGTATTTAAACAGCGTTTCTGATGTTCAATATTCATTATTGTAGCTGTTATTATGTCGATTACTAATTTTGTTACAAGATGAGATTGGTTATTTTTTGGTTTATGTTAATTTTTATAAATATAATACGAAGTGCCACATACTTTTTATTAATTTCATTTAAGGAACATTTGATTGTATATTGAACACAATTTATTTCATTAAGCTAGCATTCTTAGTATCCAAGAGTTTCAGGTATTTTTATGTGACCCCAAATCATTGCTCTCGAGTGTAGTTTATTATTAATATAAAATGTAAGGGATTTTACTTTTGGTGGCATTTTAAAGATTTATACTTAGCGTTAGTGCCTTTGCTAATCCTTAATCTGGCTTTAATTTTCGTTTTTCTGAGGTTTACCGACAAAATGAGTCACATAAAAACTGTGAAAGTGTGATATTTAACTTGTACAATGTGTAGTTTTGCATTTTTTCAAGTATTCCTTGAATATTATTTTTAAAGTCTGGTGCGAAATAATTGCTACAACTTAATTGAAACTAACATTGAAGTAAAATGTAATAACATGTTTAAAAAAAAGGAACAAAAAACTACTAGTGATAAACGTAGCACACGATAAACATCTAATAAATGAGAAAAAGGTAGGTACAGAATACTTAACTACAAGGTACTAAGAAAATCTCTCATGTAATCAGAAGAAAACCTTCCCATTTATATTTATTTACTACGAATAAGAAAGCACAAGTTTTCTAATTAAAGGGCGCGCGTTAATCTTAATAGGCCTCCATTGCACTTACTACATAATGCGTGACATCGTTAACTATGATTCGTGGGATTTCGGCCATATTCGGAATTAGCCGAGTGAATTTGTTTAGGTATTCCGTTGGGAGACTCTCTCTGTTTGAATTGAGAAAGAATGAAAACGGTATTTCTTTGAGGTCTTTATTTCGTATTATTTATTTTTCATTCTATATTTTACTTTGGGTCAAGGCTTTTATAAAACAATTATATTCAGACTAGAAAATCTAGCTAAAGTTATATAATTATTATATGAGTAATGTATATAATGTATATGTTACTTTTAATTTCATAAATATTTCACATGTTAGTAGGGGAGCAATAATAGTTAATTTGTGTTTAATTCTATTGTAAAAATGTTAATTCTTGTTTATTTTATAACTTATCTTGTTTAAATAAATAAATAAATGCATCACATTTTAATTAAGATACAAATGAATGAGTTATTTTAATTTTTTCTTGTAACTGTAACTAGCTTGAAACTAGCAACCGCGGGGCGGCGTCACCTGCGTTCTCAAGATGAAAAGTAGCCTATAACCTTCCTCAATAAACTGTCTATCTAACGTTAAAATATCGGTGTATTACGTTCATCCCATAATTACAGTTTTTCCCGATTTTGACAAATTTCCAGTCAACTATTCCAATTTTTCTCTTCATAAAAACCTATGTTGGGAACAGTCAACATTGCGCTTTATAATTTTTCTTTGGTTTTATTATTTGTTTGTTTCTGCCCTGTGGTTTAAACGCGTTCCCAAGAAACCTGGTGGTTTCCCGGAATAACAAGTATCTTAATTTAATACATACTGTATACTTTTACAAATTCTAAATGTGTGCCAAATTTTGTACAGCCAAATCTGTTAAGCTGTTTAGAGGTTGATTATTTTTTTTTTTTTTTGACTGGAACAGGAAGGTGGTGGGTCCAGGGGACCTTCTTCCACCGTTACGCGGACTTTTGCGGTGAGCGCTGAGGGCTC
The DNA here is from genome assembly GCA_951216915.1 of Tetheella fluctuosa. Taxonomy (NCBI): domain Eukaryota; kingdom Metazoa; phylum Arthropoda; class Insecta; order Lepidoptera; family Drepanidae; genus Tetheella; species Tetheella fluctuosa. The sequence goes on along the minus strand of OX578229.1, from coordinate 9,154,662 downwards.
TCAACCGCTACTTAAAACTAAAAACTAAAACTAAATAATTTTGGGCAACGGTAGCCTGAGGGTGCCCCCTGTGGGGCTCGACCTCGGCTCAGGACGTTGCCTGGGGAATGAGGGAGGACTTAGCATGCAAACAATTATAATTATTTGGGGATCGGTCGGATTGCTAATATGCAGCTCGGGCCGCTTAAACGGGACGAGACTGAGAGGGACGTCGCGACGGTCCTCGCCGGCGAGGACGAAATCTTGGTTGTCGGTTGCGCATTTGTATCTGTTTTCGGGCTTCGTCAGCCTCGATTTGAGCTAAAGTGGTGGCATCGTCTGGTTCGCTGAGGGCGTGCCTAGGCCTACGGATGCGGGAAATAAGGGACGGGGTGTATGTGACAGTGTTGACTATCAGGGGATTCGCGTGGTGCGCTGCGGTATCAAAATATCGGCGCGAGGCGCGTTTAATAAATTGTTTGATTGTAGGGAGACCTAAGTCAAGGTGGAGGTTTTCATTGCGCATGTACCACGGGGCGCCCGTGGCTTTGCGCATGAAACGGTTTTGAATCACCTGAAGGGTGTGGAGATGTGTGGGAGCGGCGTGAGCGAACACGGTGCTCGCATACGTCATGACTGGACGGATACACGCGGTATAGAGTCTAACCTTGCTTTTTAGGGCAAGTTTAGACCGGGCGTTGATCATGCAGTGGAGTCGTCCTGCCACAAAGGCGGCGCGCGCGCGAACCGCCCTTATGTGTGCAGCGAAGGATAGGCGATCATCGAGGGTCACACCGAGATATTTGGCTTGCCTCTCCCAAGGGATCGGCTCGCCGAATAGTGTGACTGGGTCGGGGATGGGGGGACGTCTTTTTCGGTCGGTTCTATAAAAGAGAACCGCCTGACTCTTGGAGGGGTTGATCTCTATTCTCCATTTCCGGAACCATGCGCCTAGGGCGTTGGCTGCGGTCTGGAGTTTCTTAGAGATCGCGGGCGGGCTTTTGCCTGAGCAATATACGGCAGTGTCGTCTGCAAAGAGAGCGAACTGCGTATTCCTGACTCTAGGGATGTCGCTCGTGTAGAGCGTGAATAGCAAGGGAGATAGTACCGAGCCCTGCGGGACACCGGCACTAATGGGGTGTGGTGAGGACAGGACGCCTTCGACCCGATATCGAAAGAGGCGATTCGACAGAAAGTCTCGTAAGATGGTCACGAGTCTCGGTGGCACACCTAGGGTGTAAAGCTTGTAGATCAAGCCTGTGTGCCACACCTTGTCGAATGCCTTTGCGACATCGAAGAAAAGGGCGCCTGTCATGTGACCTCTCTGGTAACTTGTGGAGATGTGTTCAACAATTCTATGGACTTGATGAACACACGAGTGTTTGGGTCGGAACCCAAATTGCTCGTCTGGGAGGAGTTTGTTAGCATCGGCAAATGCTTTAAGGCGGACATTTAGAGGTTGAAAAGTTTTTTCTAAATATATACTTACATAGATAGTCCCCCTTATTCAGACCCACTCGGTTGTCATTCCGATCGAAAAGGACGATTTTATTTTGTTAAATTTAGGCTGATGTTGTGTTAGTCGCAGAATTCATTTGCCAAGATCGACTGCCTCATTCCAAATCGAAGTCTGAAATGAGAAAATAGGAGCTATCCTATTTAGTAGACTACTCAATCGGCTTGTCTACCCGATCGGGAACGCAACCGAGTAGGTGAATAAGGGGGATTATATAATATTAATAAGAAGTAAGATATTAAGATTTAAATTATTCTGTCAGCAATTGGATAAATAATATTTAAGCAATTTATGAAACATTATATTAAAGTTTGTACACGTTTAACAAGCTCTAATTAGTTTTTCTTTCGAAATCACGTTCTGAATGAGCATTCATTAAAGCATTACATACGATATTCAGATCTCGATGGAAATAATATTTTTACCCTACATTTATAATTGATTCGCTAATTTGTTGTTAGTCGAATTAATAATTTTGATGTCCATATTTGACTAATGGACGTATTATTAATGTTTGTCAAATTTTCATAGGTAAATTTAGCACATAGATTTTATTATATTGCACGGTGGCACTTTGTAGTACCCGACTGGCGGGTTACCATCCTCAAATTGGAAATCTGTCGCCAAGCATCTACTAGTGTATTCGAGAGCCAGTTCCTTCTAGGCTTTGTGTGCTTACCACCTTCGGCCACATAGAAGTATTATGAAATACTATCATCCCTAAATTAGACAATTCACTAATCGAATAGCAAGCGACCTTATAAGCGACAAATACTGAGTAACTAATTCCTCTGGAACTCCTCTGTCAAGTCCCACACAAGGAAACTCAACAGGAAATCGTGTGTACTAAATATTTGTCTTTTGTACCTATAATCTTGTAATGGATTTCCGCAAAAAGTCACGCCTGAGTCAATTAGTTATCAAGCTACTTTTATCAGCACTGATATTACATTTACTTGTTTTAAAAGTGATAAGTACCTACTTAATAATGACTTTAAATATTTGAAACTAATACATTAACCTATATCCACTATTACCTTTAAAATCTATAAAAATTAATAATATAATCTCTCGTATGTGAATGTAATATACATTATTTATCGTAAATGTTTCAAATAAACATGATTTATACGTTCCGAATACAAGCGAGCCTGACTTAATATTTTGTTTTACATAAAAAATAAAAAAATAATAATAATAATACAATCGATATTATACTAAGGTCTTCATTATATTGTGAGAACTGCCCGACTCAACATGACAATTAGAATTTGATGGCTCATAATAACTATAGAAAGGGACAAGTATACGATACCAATCATTATAATTAATTGATGTCTCTGAGTGGGGTCGTCAGGCAATAGTCCACCACGTTGTAACATTTTTTGGTAGACTTTTTGGATAAAATAAGTTTTGGCCCAAAATTTTGTACTTATTTGGAGTCATTGTCACCCAAATAGCGGTAGCTTTCTTCTGGAGTCACTTTTCCTACTCCTAGATAGAAAAAGCAAGGCTCCAAATGGTGAATTGACGTTAAAAAGAAACGTTGATGAAAAAAATAAACTATTTTCATCAAATCGTTTTTTTTTAAATCTTTGTTTTTGCGTTTTACCCCAGTAAAGAGATGCACCTACGTATAATAATATATACCTATATAGTATGATAAATACCTACTCATCGAATTAATTTAGTTTATTTAACTATGTATTGGCCTGTGTTTCACCACAATCTCACCATGTTGTATTCTACTTAGTATGAAATAATTCTGAACTTATCTTACAAAACTCTTTAAAAAATCAGGCATGATAATCGATATTACTTTGCTACAAAAACACTAAATTCCATACGCGAGGGTCGACTTCTTAAGTAGGATGCCAAAATAATATTCACAAGGCTTTTTATACGTACTTACGTACGAAGGTACTATATTAGGTACTATGTGGCAAATTAATGAAGTCTTTTTGATGAGCACTCAAATTGTTCTCAATTAAATGGAAGGTGGTATTAATTCGGGGCGTCATTGCTTTTAAGTGCTCAATCTTAATTTCATAAATTCACGACACGTGTAATATTTAGTTCATAGTTCATAGTTATTTATTGGCAACAACAAGTTACAGGTCAATTCAATCACACGTTGCACAAATACAATAGTAAGAATAATAATAGAAATCAAAATACTTATAATTAATACTGTCAGACACTCATCACGTCGTCAAATTCATAAAATGCCTGCTCAACAAGCCATTTTTTTAATTTATCTTTAAATAGTGACCTGGAGGATGCATTCAGTACGATGTCTGGTAGCCGGTTGTAGACCGCCGGCGCCATCACGTGCACTAGTTTCGCCGCCTTCGTTAGTCGCCGCGGCACCGCTCGCAGCCTGTGCTTATGCCGTGTAATTATATAGAAATCATCAATAGTTTTCTCAGCGCACGCCAAATAATGGATTTTATAGGCAACATTTTTCTATTTTGGGTTGTATTATTATCTTAAGGATCTCTAATATTTTGAAAATAATTTATAACCTATGTAACTTCCTGATAATGTAGCTTTCTATTGGTTAAAAATGATTAAAATCGGTCCAGTAGTTTCGAAGCCTATTCGGTACACACAAACAAAAAAATCTTTCCTCTTTATAATATTAGTATAGAAGTATAGACTAGTATAGATTATTTTAGTAATATTTACGAAACTGGCTGTTACGAGGTGACGTCCTAAGCTATTAGCCGAACAGATTTCGTGAGATAGAATATATAACTGGATTAGGCTGTATGCAGATGACAAGGAAACGGATAAAACCGGTGCCGGCATTTCTAGCAGCGAACCACAAATGGTTGTTGATGATATTCCAGTACTTATTTCGGGAATGCCTAGTTTGAGTATAAAGCTACCTACGTCTCCACACACCAGCATGTCTATATGTTAAGCTGTGTAATGTAAATGCTCGCCGTGTTGTATATACGTGTGGGGATGACGCCTTACTTCTACAGTGTTTATTGACGTGACAATTTTCGAATGATCGTCATATACAAATCAGCTTTGAATAATGTGGATTAAAGAAATAATCTAATATTATAACCCAATTTAAAAAAAAAAAAATTAGAATGCATAAATGTCATCGAGTTGTGAGCTACCCTGAACGTTTCAGCCGGATAGCTATTTGGGAACTGGTCGAAATTTGAGTTGCAAGATTCCACCCGGAACGACAGACAGACAAACAAGAAAGTGACTTTCGTGTAAATTCAAATATTTCGAGTGAATTTGAACGAACTTGCCAATGACAGTAACGCGGAATGATAAGGGATGCCAGCTGCAATTGTGAAATCCGCTTTCAACCCCCGTTGATAAAAATATCGAATGAAATCAGATGGCCTCGTTCTTTTGTATTTACGTGTTCTTTAAATATCGTCGGATGAAAAATCTTTGCAGCTTCAGTTATAAGTTTCCTATGAGGGCAATTTACTAGGCTACCATTTTGGTATGGTTTTAATTAATGCTAAGTAGTGATGAAGTACAATTTCAGGTATTTATTTTCATAAAAATTACGACCGAATATTTTTATTTTATCATTTTCGGAATACTTATGACCTATACTATCATCCCTCAAAAGTACCGTACTTCATTTATTAGGACCTTATAAAGAATTCATATCATAAGTTTTATGTACATTTATTTATTTACTATAATTGTATAAAATACAAACTATACAAATAATAATATATAGAAAATATCCTCAAAGCTTTCACTGCTGTCGATAGGCAAGGTTCCCAACAGGCTGACAGCGTTCCCATTTTGAATGGCCAAGCTATATGCGTTGGCGGAAATAACTCCCAGTCCGTCAGTCTCCCGAAGCCTCGATGAGCTTGGATGATAAAATCCGAGCAAATCGGCGAGCCTCGAACCCCCACGGACTCAAGTTTTATATTTCATAATAATATTCATATTATTATTATTAATATTAAAAACCACTAAATCCAAAGTAAATCCCTAAATTATAATATACTGAAACATACTTATCTCCCAACAAACAAAAACAAAACGCTTACAAACGTAAATGGCGAATGAAAAATTTGAATCACGCACTTGCTCCAAATTGATTTGGTGCGAGCAAACGAACGCATTTGAAGCAACGGTCACGTCCAGTTTTATTGTGAGGCAGAAGTTAGTATGGGCACGGTACGGTAATCTAACCGTGGTAATGTTATGTAATTCCTGAAAATTGCGAGCGAGAGCTTTCAGTGTTGGAGCGAAATGGTGTTCGGAACAAACCGTGTAGAAGGCGCAAGATTTGTCCGTTGATGAGTCACAAATTTAGAGGTTTGATGTTGATTTTTGCTGGTTGATGCGACGTTATTATTTGGAGTGAAGATGATGTTAAACCGCAGGGCGGAAGAAAGTATTAGATCATGTTAATTCTTTTTTAAAAGCAGCCTTTTTAAGTATAGGTCGAGATTGTATTGTAACCAAAACCAAAAGAAAAAAATCAGTTGCAAAATTAAATCCAAACATACAAACAGGTGAAGTTATATAAAAGCATAATAAGTAAATAAGTCAGGCTTGAATTTTTTTTGATTATTTTCAATCTACACAATATTCATGAATATTATAATAGTTGGTTCTTCTACGAAAGTGCAATTGCAAACATAAACTCCTTTCAGACAATCTAATATTTATAGAGTGCTAGTATGCTTGTATTTTTTTCTTAAATGTATAAAAAATTAGCTATGACCACACAATTGACTGTCAAAGACAGAAATACAGACTTTTCGCATTGCAGTGTCTATAAGTAACTAATTTGAGAAGCGATATGGTGAGTTATATCTTTACATTAAAATACATTTTGGTATGTCATGGTAATTTTTCAAGTAATTATTGTTTTCCCCCATTTAAAGCAGGCGATACAATTTGAAAACAAAAAAAGTTTGTTATTTCATGTCGGCACCAACGGGGTTCTCAAAACGGAATCATTGAATTGAATTTGACGGGGTTTTTATGGCAACGAGCCGGCAAAATATGATGAAAAAATACACAAAAAAATATCCGAAAATATGTGACAGTTTATCAAAAAATATGGGCACTAAAACCAAGTCTAGCCCAGTAAAATCACTATATTTTTCCTAATTAATCCTACTTTATCACGCACTAAACACTTCATAAAGCCATTTAATGATACAAATATTATCTAATAAAATATCGTGCCACTTTCACGTCATTTAATATATCTTTATGACGTCATATAACCCTTAATATGCGCGGAAATATGATTATCATCTCGTACAAACACTCGGGATGTTATGACCGGTCCTTCATTTTTGGGTTCATTTTATACGCTTGTATAGGGCTTTTCTTTATTAAAAGCTCATATAATTAGCCCTTTAATTATCAAGGATGTGTGAAGGGACGTAATTAATTTCACTAGTGAGTCTATGCTTATCAATTTATGTCGTAACCAGCTTCCGCCTCGCGGTTTTACCCGTGTTGTCGAGGGATCTTATGTTTTCCGGGATAAAAAGTAGCCTATAGCCTTTCTTCATAAATGGGCTATCCTACACTAAATATTTTTTTTCAATTCGAACCGGTAGTTCCCGAGATTAGGGTGTTCTACCAAACGAGCTCTTCAGCTTTATAATATCACTAGCTTCCGCCCCGCGGTTTCACCCGCGTTCCCGAGGGATCTTATGTTTTCCCGGGATAAAATGTAGCCTATAACCTACCTCAATAAATGGGCTATCCAACACAAAAATATTTTTTCAATTCGTACCAGTAAATAGTTCCTGAAATTATCGCGTTCAACCAACCAAACAAACAAACTCTTCAATTTTATAATATAAGTATAGATAAATATTTTGTCAAGGGTATGTTTATGTAGTTGTTGTGCCATAGTTTATTGAAGTGTAAACTTCTTTTAGCGTGGCACGTGGCACGCATATTTTTATATGAGGTAAAACCTCTGGACTCGCGACACCGTTATGATGAGACGCAGTTTGACGTTTAGTTTCTTTTTAGATGAGGTAAAACCTCTGGACTCGCGAGACCGTTACGAGCGAGACGCAGTTTGACGTTTAGTTTCTTTTCTCAATCTCAATTTCTCAAAAAAAAAAAGTTTTCACTTCTGTCGGCACTCCCGGAGTGCAATTTTTATTTTATATATTACTTTTGTCATTTAAAGCAAGTTGTACCATCTTTTTTATATTTGAAAAATTCAGTAACAATCACTCAATCGTGATAGATTTATAATGCTACAAAATGATCTAATCCTTTCTCGGTATATATGCTAATCTAGAGTTTGATCTATCCATGTCTCAAGTTTGATCCAAAGATGAACTTGAATACAAAACTGAACGCTATGTTGTCATTGAGTCAGTACAAGTTTATAGTAAGAATATAGTATGCCATTATCCTATCAGAGAAAATAACACATCCTCCTTGAACCAATGCATATATTTTGGCTAATTTAAGTTAAAACCGTCATACCATAAATTTTATTTTACCTCCACACTCCTAAAAGACAAATGATTTTATCACAAACAATTTTCCTGCCTACCCTCAAATAATTCTTTTGTTATCACCCCTAGCCAGGAACAAGTCAGATTAGAAATCTCCTATTCAATATTCCTTGGGCCATACTCATAATGCATTAAATTAATGATGGCTGTCACAATTTGTTGAAAACCTTACTCGAGACGCGAAGGTTGGACAAAAGCAGGCGATGTTCGGGGTACGCTATATTTCAAGCTAACCATAGCTTATGACAGCTGTTGCAGATGCTACCTTCTTACGTGAAATATAGTTGGAATATTTTTTTTAAATTTAAATTATATCTACCACTCCTCATAATAATCGTATTTTGCTATCAAAAATTATAAATGTCTTCAACGAGCAATTAGTGAGTAATTTATGTTTTTTTATACATATTATATTCTATCTATGTCAAAATGTTTAAGAGTTGGTCAGAAAACTGCAACGCCGTGGGATCGAGTCTCAACCGTAAAACGTATTATTACTTTTACACTATTTGTTTTTGTTTAATAATATATTTTTCAAATTAAGATAAACATAATAGCAAAACAAGCAATTGTATTTTAAATAAGCTACATAACTTAACTCAGGGAGCTTCCATAAGCTGTTGCCATACCGACAATGCGGTAATAAAATGTGCAAGATATAAAAGAACGAACGCAAATGTACGATACGAGATAACGCCAATGCGATCGTTTTATTTCGTGATACGTACGTCATTTGTTCGGTCAGATATTCGGTTCGATTGTGGCGCTTCCGGATTTTATGGTGTTTTGCATTTGGATGGTATTTTCGAGAGGTAGCTATGTTGCGGGTAATGTGTACACTCGCTTTATAGAGACACATACTAATAGATAAGAGTACTACGTAGAGTCTAGATTATATTTGAAAACTAAAAAATCTATTGATGGTTTTGATGATTGTTATACCGGTTGAGTTATTGTTTCTTTTTATAATAAGTCAAAGTTAAAGCCATTTATTCAGTTTGGGCCCTAGGAGGGCACTTATGAAGGTCGAATTTACTGAAGTTACCACCGGTTCGGTAGTCAGCCTTCAACTGAGAAGAACCGGCAAGAAACGAAACAAAATTATAATAAACAAAAAAAAAAAAGTTCTAAAATCAATTACGTACCTACAATAAACTCCTAAATCGCTTCGCAAACGACTATAAAACAAGATAAAAATAAGAATTAAACAACCATCTTTTGCAAGTATTTTTTTTTATTTAGTAAATTCATGATTAAAATATTTTACCTTGTAAAATTTAAAATTTTAAAATGGCACATTTGAGTTTTCACTCAAATCGATTTTCTTTATATCCTTTAATATAATAATTTTGCTAGCTCAATAACCCAATCTATATTATGCTAACAAACCATCTATAACTTACAATTAAAAGCAATAAATCATTGAACAAACAACACCTTAACAACCTCGATTCACATAAAATAACCATAATTTTTGTCGCAGACTCAAATGAGTAATTTCATCACTCTTACAATCCTTTATCATTGTATATCCTTTTCAGTAGGTATTTTGACAGGCGCCATTAATTTTGCCTATAACCGTGATGACGTATATTCGCGAGATAAAGTGCTCTAACGTACGAGGAGGTAATAGGAGGGAGGGGGGGGGAGCTCTTAAATGTAACCATGTGCTCAACTCACTTAAGAGTGATGACGTATGTGGTAATATTGCCGTGGAATGGAATCCGGTATTAGGCAGTCGCAAGTGTATGATGTAACAAAAAAAAAACAAAAAAAAAAACTATTGCCAACCGGTGTGCTCCGGCAGCTACACTCGAGAGCCAATTCTTTATAGGCTATGTGTTCTTACTACCTTCTGCCACTTATCCCTTACGATGGTGAGATAGTGGTCAAGTGGCCTATAGATAGAAAAAAAAACCACAAAGCTTTGCATATATCCGTAACAATTATTATGTATAAGTTACTTGCGACCCGCCCCGGCTTCGCACGGATAGCAGAACCTATACGTCCACTTTTTTATGAAATTATTAAAATGCTTTCGTATGTCCGGCTGTGCGAGAATCGATTCTCGTGAAATTTTGTAAGCAGGTTTAATAATTAAATGGTTTTTTTGTCAAATCATTTTTTGGAAATTTTTCGAAATGGCGGAGATATGGGGGTTGAAAACGTATAAAATTTATTCAAAAGTAACCGACATTTTTTATTAATAACCTACAAAAACGATAATCATAATTTAACTAACGTTTTTTTCCTAGGTAGCTTAGAATACAAGCGCAGTAGCTAGCTAAAAAATAGACACACAGCTATTATATTGTTAAAATGAAGATTAATTATAACTCTGAATAATATTTGTAGCAGATAAAGGCCTCTCAACAAAAATTAATTTGGAGTAACTATTAATTTTCAACAACAAAGTAGCAATATCACGCATAAAGGCTACTGCGCAAAATGCTATTAATATTTATTTAAAGTAAATGTTTATATTTAAAAACCTTTATGTATGAATAATAAATAGTTTCGTAAGAAATAAATATCTTTATAAATAAAATTAGTTTTAGGACTCTTTAATTTTATAAAAATTATATTTTACTGATAACTTATTTGTAACAAGATTAGAGGCAACAAAATTAAAAAAAATCTTAAATTTTCACGCTTCAAATTTGTTTTCTACAGAGATAATTTCTTATAGATTTATATAAATACGTTCAACAATTACGACGTGGTTGAGTAACAAACATATATAATAAACTTTCACATTTATAATATTAGAAGGATGGAAGAACAAAAGATTACAAGCAAGAGTAAACAGATCCGTACAATAATCTCGACCATTAACTCTCCTTTGTGTTTAGTGGATATTAATCTCGGAATAACATCATTATCGTCGGTACCTCAGTTCGCTACCTAATGCGTGAGCCTTTCATTATGAAAGAGCACCCATTTGTCGGTTCTTACTGTTATTATTATATCATTTGTTTTGATGCTCCGTGCTCTTATACATGCTGCAATTATTAGGGTTTTACAAGGGCATCGACTCAATATCTTGTGTTTTATTTTGAAACTTTTGCACTGCACTATTTTTTGTTATTTAAAAGTTTAGGTGTAATTCACGTAACAATGTACATTATGCATTAGTTGATAGATATTTGTGATTGTGTTGCCCGGCTGGACTGTGTGGATTGAGCTGATTTACTTTCATAGTATACAGTTCGACTCGGGGGAGACTATACGTAATATTTACGTACGTAATGTAACTAAAAATGCCAATCACCAATCGATGAAACGATGGTGTTCGTTAAAACCTAAACTGGTTTCTGTAACACCCTATCTATAAGTCCTATTGTATTCTTTCTTTTACAAAAAAAATAAAAAATAAAATAAAAAATTGTTTCAGAAGAAACCTATTAATAGCAATGCCATTATAATAAACTAGATTTTTGCCCGCAGCTTCGCTCGCACCACCCGGTGTCGATGAAACAAAGCCTATTTGAAGCTTGATGAACGTTAATTAATTAAAACCATATAAAAAACAGATAATAGCATGTTGAAATAGACAAACAGACAGACAATGAGAAAAAAATGTCTTTACATTCTGTTACTCTTCCTACTAAAATATAATAGTATGTGGTGATTTTAACGTGAATTTGTTAGTAGATTCACCTGCCGCAGTAAGATTAATTAACTTGTTCAAATCTTTTAATCTAAATAATTTATTCTGTGAGCCAACTAGAATCACGGCAACATCTGCCACTTGCCTCGATAATATGTTCTGTAGCTGTGATGTATTTGAACAATCGGTAATTAATGAGCTAACTTCAGATCATTGTGGTCAAAAAGTAGTTCTATTAAATGATAACAAAATTACCCCCCATAAACTAACATGTAGACCTATTACCTTAAGTCGCATGGTTCGATTCAAAAACAATGTAAACAAAAATATTGTTTCTATTGAAATGGCACAGGAAGAACCAGATAGTCTATATAACGAACTTTTTGATTTTATAAGAAAGCAATTTGACAATACTTTCAAACCAAGGACTTTCAATGGAAATAAACATATTAAGTTTAACGATTGGGCAACGGTTGGTATTTATAAAAGTAGAGCTAAGTTGTATGAGCTGTATGGTATGAAAAAATTTAATCAAAATACTAATTTTATTCAATATGTTAAAAATTATTCAAAAATTTTCAAGAAAGCTTGTGCCTCTGCCAAATCCATTTACTTAAAAAATAAAATTAGTAAATCAAGCAATAAAATAAAAACAACATGGGACATTATAAACTCTGAAAGGGGTAAGATTAAAAACCATAATAATAGTATTGAATTAAATATTAATAATAAAATTATTAGTGGAGATAGTCAAATAGCACACGCATTTAATAACTTTTTTAGTGATATACCTATAGCTACAACCAGCTCCTTAAACTCTTCACCTAAAGATGCTGAAATAATGTTAAAAAATAATGTATCGGAATGCGATGAGTTATTTAAATTTAGGCATATAACATCTCATGATATTGTAAAAACTTTTAAGACTTTGAAAGTTAAACGCACTGGTGATTTGTGGGATATATCTGTTACTGTTTTGCGGGGTATCATGGATGACATTGCTCCCTATTTGGCTTTGATTTTCAACAGATGTGTAGACTTAGGTAAATTTCCAGATTTAATGAAACACAGTAAAGTAGTACCACTCTTCAAAAACGGAGATCCTAGGGATCCTTCTAATTATAGGCCTGTTTCCATTTTGCCAGCCCTCAGTAAAATATTCGAAAAAATTATTCTATCGCAACTACTTGCTCACTTTAATTTAAATAAACTTTTGCATTGTGAACAGTATGGTTTTACGAAAGGTCGTTCTACGATTGACGCTGGGGTAGCACTTTAAAAAGGTATATTTGATGCTTGGGAAAAGTCACAAAATGTAATTGGTGTGTTCTGTGACCTATCCAAGGCTTTTGATTGCGTTGATCATGGGACACTTTTACGTAAGTTAAATTATTATGGAGTAAAAGGTATGGCACTTGATCTTATGAAATCATATCTAGGACAGAGAATTCAAAGTGTCGATGTAAATAGGGTTAAATCATCTGGTTCTCCTGTGCATATGGGTGTACCGCAGGGCTCTATTCTAGGTCCTTTTCTATTCTTAATTTATATTAATGACCTTCCTTTTTATGTTAAAAATACCTGTGGAATTGTACTGTTTGCTGATGATACCTCACTGATTTTTGGTGTTGATAGACTTAAATCTAATTATGACGATGTAAACGGCGCATTAGCTCAGGTATTGAATTGGTTTACTGTTAATAATCTAGTGTTAAATGCAAAAAAAACTAAATATATTAAATTTGCATTACCCAACGTAAAAAAAGTAGGCTGTAATTTAATGTTAAATAATGAAGCTCTAAATCTTGTTGAGTCAACAGTATTTTTAGGGATTACTTTAGACTCAAAGCTTCAATGGGGCTCCCAAATTTCATCAGTTGCGGCAAAACTCAGTTCGGCAGCTTATGCAGTTAGAAAAATTAGACAGCTTACAGATGTAGATACAGCTCGATTAGTATATTTTAGTTATTTTCATAGTGTCATGTCCTATGGCATTTTACTTTGGGGTAAAGCTGCTGATATAGAAACAATTTTTATTTTACAAAAGAGGGCAGTGCGAGCTATTTATAACTTGGGCTCTCGAACTTCCCTCAGAGATAAGTTTAAAGAAACTGGCATACTCACAGTTGCATCTCAATATATATTTGCAAATATATTATTTGTGCATCAAAATATTAGTCTTTTTTCGAAAAAAAGTGATGTGCACTCTATCAATACTAGAAATAAGCACAAACTTGTAACTTCTGCCTATAGACTCCAGAAAGTGCAAGGCTCATTTCTAGGACTAAGTACACGCATCTATAACAGAATCCCTACTTCAATTTTAAATTTGCCTTTGCAAAAATTTAAGGAACGGATTAAAGCTGTATTAGTAGAAAATGCTTATTATACTGTAAATGATTATTTCAAAGACTCTAATGCTTGGTAGATTTGTTACTTTTGTGTACTATTATTGTTATTATTTTGATTTATAAACCTGTTAATAGTCTCAGTGATAACATATTGTGTGTTATAATTCGTATTTCTCGAAATAGTTTCTCTTTGTATTATTTGTAGTAAGCTTAAGTTAGTCATGCTCACTTTGGGGTCTTTGCTTGCGGCGGCGTCGTGTGGCGGGTCGCTCACTTCCCTATAATATGTGCGAGGAGGGCGATGGCTGCCACATGCGTCATACTTGTGAACAGGTGCTGCTTGTGGGGGCTGGTCTGCTTAAGTTTGCAATCCATTTGTTTACTAAGTTACTCATAATTTTGATATATATTTTTTTCCTTACTGTCATATAACACACACATATTGTCAGTGAGACTAGATAAATAATTTGATGTAATGAATCTGAGTTGGTTTTGAAAAGAGTAATTGCTGAGTTTCTTGCCGGCTCTTCTCAGTAAAAGCAACCTTTTCCGAACCGTGCGTTAGAGTCAGACTATTCATAAGTGCTTGTGAAGGCCTATTTGAATAAAAAATATTTTCATTTTCATTTTCATTTTCATTTACTTTTGTAAATTTTAATAAAACAATATTGGATATACTGTGTTTGTCAGAAATATCTAGAACCCCACCTTATACTTTACGTCCATATTAAATACTTCCACCTCGTGGTTTCACCTGCGTACCCCTGTTTTACTCCTTTAGGGGTAGAATTTCCATCAGATTAGTATCCACTAAGGAAGGATAAAGAAGGATAGAAATTTACTAATAAAGTATCTAAGTATTTTGAAAATTTCAAGTCAAAGTGAAATATCACCCAGTCAGTCAGTTTACCATTTTATATAATATACACAGAAGAAGAAAATAAGTATAAAGAATAAACTTTCCATTGACGTATGTTTTATAAGTGTTGAGTGGGTAGACTGCTTTGCACATTATCCTTTGTATATATTTTATGTTATGATGACGTGTAATGATAGATTATTATACACTATTTGTGTACATATTTCTGTTTCACATATTTAGCAAACTAGTTTCTGCCACGCGGTTTTACCCGCGTTCCCAAAGGATCTTATATATTCCCGGGATAAAAATTACCCTATATGTTGACTCCATATGAATGTAACCAAGTATTGGCGACACGGTCCTATTAATTTTATAAAGTGTGTTTGGATGTTTGTGACTTAATCACGCATAAACAACTAAACGGATTTGGATGAAACGTGGCATGTACATAGTTTGAACTTACTTTAGAATAAAAAATACAACTTTTTATACCGGGAAAACATAAGATCTCTCTAGGACGTGGTTAAAAGTATGAGGCGGTAGGAATAAAAATAATATCATGGAATACTTCACACACAAACTTTGAATGAAGACGATATCCATTTTTCCATCGAAACTTGAATTCTTGAAATGAGCTCTGTTGCGGATGGATGATGAAATTAGTCGAACTTAG
This sequence comes from Tetheella fluctuosa, assembly GCA_951216915.1. Lineage (NCBI taxonomy): Eukaryota > Metazoa > Arthropoda > Insecta > Lepidoptera > Drepanidae > Tetheella > Tetheella fluctuosa. The sequence continues at coordinate 9,139,165 of OX578229.1, read as the reverse complement.
CTCAAAATATATAAAATAGAAATATGATATCGCTTTCTCCTTCTATTGTTCTATTCTTTATATAGTACATCATATATCGGTCTCACTTAGAAGCTGTCATGACCGATTTTGGCATTAACCAATCACAGATTAGACGATAGTGTGAAAGGGAAACAAGACGACTTTCTCCTTTTAACTTGGTTTATGATATGTTTATTTTCTGTGTATTTGGGTTATTTCCTACAATTGACAGTACGTAAGAATATGTTTTTATTTGAGCTAATTGTTTGTATTATGTATGTGTATATACATCTAACCCGATAGAATAGGGATATCGGAGAAATAGGGTTTTCCGATGAAAACTTTATGTCGTTTTGACTATTTTGTGTACAAAATATTTTATAGCTTTAAGGTAGATTAAGCTGGTATCGACAACGTAGATTCATTGGAAAGACCTAGTTGCAGGCAATGTTTAAGGATAAAATCACTTTGGTACAGATAGTAGATCATAGATAAATAATGTGAAATGATGTAAATTCATAGTCCAAATCTAATCCATAGTAAAGTCAGAATCGGAAAATTATGTATGGCTCTCGATAAGGTAACACGTCGATATTTAAGTATTTTTGGACTTTTTACTCATTAATTCAGATAAATACAGTAAAGTAGAATTCACGTTGAAAAGTAGTAATTTTGTATCTAGTCGGCCAGTGTTCACGAGTTTACGAGTTATTAAATAAGTGATCAAGATACAAAGTGAAATAAATATAGTATACAGTCCATTTGAAGATAAGTTTTTTATTGAAGGGAATCCAGATACCGCACAAGTTTGGTACTTCGAGGACGGATCAAGATCAGTGAATTGTGGCTGCTGTGACACATTGTGAATTGGGGCTGCTGGTACATCAGATCCTCAAGTCAATAAACGTATCTAAACGTATGACTTGGTGTGATAGGATCAGTTTCTAATGACACATTGGATGAGTTTCTAGTGACACATATTGGTATGATCAGTGAATTGGGGCTGCAGTGAATTGGGGCTGCAGGTATATCAGATCCTCAAGTCAATAAACGTATCTAAACGTATGACTTGGTGTGATAGGATCAGTTTCTAATGACACATTGGATGAGTTTCTAGTGACACATATTGGTATGATCAGTGAATTGGGGCTGCAGGTACATCAGATCCTCAAGTCAATAAACGTATCTAAACGTATGGCTTGGTGTGATAGGATCAGTTTCTAATGACACATATTGGTATGATCAGTGAATTGGGGCTGCAGGTATATCAGATCCTCAAGTCAATAAACGTATCTAAACGTATGACTTGATGCGATAGGATCAGTTTCTAATGACACATTGGATCAGAGCCAGTAAATTGGGGCGACGAGGTCATCTAAGGACCAACACCGCATAGGTGCGACGAGACCGTCGAGTGAAGAACACCGAACGGTGCGACGAGATCGTCGGCACATCGTCGAGCGAAGAACACCGAACGGTGCAACAAGTTCGTCTCGAGATCGCCGAACGCGAGAAAAGGACGACGCAACATCACCCAACGGTGCGACGAGTTCGTCTCGACAGGAACAAAGTGTGGCGAGTTTGTCACCAACGTCGTTAAGCGTGTGACGAGCTCGTCTTGACTACAGGTACATAGTCAAACGTGTGACGAATTCGTCTTAACATCTCGGAACGGGTGACGAGTTCGTCTCGATATCCTGAACGAGTGACGAGTTCGTCGCTATATCATAGAACGAGTGAAGAGGACGACGCAACATCACCCAACGGTGCGACAAACGAAAACGCAGCTCATCCGCGGCCCTTGAACGCCGGTCACCTAACGGTGCCAAACGATCGGTGTCTCGGGTTTTAAGTATTGTATAGAATAGTGTGGTGTTGTGAAGGTGTACCACGTTAGGTAGAGTCTATATATAGGCATCTGCGCCTAAATATGTCAACATCTAGAAGCCCCGTCCGCACTCGTAAGGCGGCTGAGAGGCTACGGTTACTTGAAAAACCTCCCGCGTCTTCGTCTGCGTTAAACGCACCTGTAAATCCGCAGCTTAGTCACAGGCGCGCTTCGATTAGTGAGTCGGGCGTGACCGCACTATCCGCGACTGAACCATCCGTGATCGACACGATACCACCGCGACTATCCACGCTGCGCGCTACCGATAAAAGGTCACGGGCTTCACCCGTACATTCTCATCGCTCTTCCGCCAGCTCTACAACGCGTCTTAGGCTAGCTGAACTTGAAGCAGAAGAAAGATTAGCCGAGATTCATACAAATCTTATCAAGGATAGACAAGCCGCAGAAGAACGCCAAGCAAAGGAACGACGAGTCGCAAAGGAACGCCAAGCGAAGGATAGACAAGCCGCAGAAAAGGATAGACGAGCCGCAGAGGAACGCCAAGCGAAGAATAGACAAGCCGCAGAAGAACGCCAAGCAAAACTTGAAGAACGACTAGCTGAGATTCAGATAAGGCTCGTTGAAAAGAGACTTGCCGTCAACGTAGCTACGATACACGAGAAATCGAGAAGCGCATGCGCAGAAGAGACAGTGGATACAGAACGTACAGTCAATGACTGGCTTCAGCGTTGTGCTGTACGGGGGGAGCTCGAAGAGCTCAAGAGCATCGGTACGAAAAACCATGCGAAGCACCACTCACAATTACGAGAGAAGGCTGCAGATCCACCTTCTCCGCCAGCGTCGAATCATATCACAATGGATACACCACGTCGTGCTAGATCGCCAACTCTGATGCGATCAGGAGACAGAGCGATTGATCGACTAGCAGATATCTTAGGACAAATGACCAAAAGTAGACCGATACCCAGGCGTACGCCAGATTTGCCTATCTTTAGCGGCGCTAAGGGAGAATGGCTACCATTTAAAGCGGCCATGAAGGAGTCTGCTAGCCTCTACGGATTCACACCGGCAGAAAATCTTGCTAGATTGAGAACATGTTTACGAGGAGATGCACGTGAAGCAGTGTTAGCATTAATGTATACAGCGACCGATTCAACGATAATCATGGAAACATTAGAACAATGTTTTGGTTGCCCAGAGATGATCATCAATCATGCGTTTGAAGAGCTGAAGAAGTTGCCGCGACCAGGTGGAACATCTGAAGAACTAAACAGGTTCGCGATCAAGTTGCAGAACATTGTGACAATGATAAGCTGTGTCGATAAAAAAGGATATCTACAGAATCCCATGCTTGCACAGCAAGTAGTAGATAAACTGAGTCCACACCTCAAATCAAGATGGTGTGACTACGCAGAGGAATCTGGATCTCAATTAGAACCGGAAATTGTTACATTGTCACGATTCTTTATGCGGGAAGCGAAGCACGCCATAAAACATGCATACGCGTCCAAGGATACGTTGGAACCAATACGTACTGGCCCAAAACAGGAACCACGACATCGAGCATTAGACCGTAACTGCAAAGCTCCCGTATATGCTACAACAGAATTATTACCAAAAAAGATCGAATGTCTCTGTTGCGGAGCCGAACACGACACAACAAAATGCGCTAAGCTTACGGCTATGCCCATTTTAGAACGATGGGAGTGGGCCAAGGAAGCACACGTCTGTTTCCAGTGTATGAATAATAAACACAGACGATCCGAATGTAAAGCAAAGAAATGCGGAATAGACGAGTGCCGTGATACACATCACGCGCTGTTACATGTGCAGAGGGATAACGAACCACTAAGCGAACCGACTCAGAACGAGCATTTCGTAAATACGGCTTCGGCACATGTAATCACTGATAACCAAGTGCTATTGAAAGTGTGTCCTATTATAATTAAGACACAGAACGGCCAGGAATTAAATACGTACGCGTTATTCGACGAGGCATCGACTATAACACTGATCGATGAAGGAATTGCCGGGATGGTCGGAGCAAAAGGCCCGACCAGAGCGTTACATATCCACGCAGTCACATCGAGTCAGAGAGTTTTGGATAGTCAGATTGTAAACATCGAGTTACGCGGAAAAGGCCAAACTGACTTTCATAAGATTAAAGCACGGACAGTGAAGAATTTACCATTTGATAGTCAGGTGATAAGTTCAGACATATTAGAACAAAAACATCTATGTAAGCTCCGATCAGAGGACGTATGTTATGAATACGCCAGACCACATTTACTTATCGGAGCCGATAACTGGAAGCTAATAGTGACACGAAAATTGTTGACTGGAAAAGCAAATCAACCAGCTGCATCACTCACACGATTGGGATGGGTTATACACGGATCCATACCCAGAAGCGTTGTAACAAATGAAAACGAAACAGTGTTACAAGTACAAACAGCTCAAGAGATCGAGAAAAGCTCAGTAACGAATAACCGAAATGACGAACTGAATGAACTCGTCAAGGAGAATTTCAATATTGATGCAGTAAGGGTCTCCTTGAACAGAAAGCCTGACGCAAAGGATGAACGCGCCAAGCAAGTGAGCAGTCCAATCAACGTGGCTATGGTTTCAGACTGCATGAAGGATCCACCAATACTGGACGAAGCACACTCGTTAACACGGTTGATGATTCAACACGAACATAAGAATCATAACCACGTAGGTAGGAAACAGATGGTCAACAACCTGCGACAGAAATACTGGGTGCTTCGATTACGTCCAGCAGTAAGAGCTATTCTACAGCAGTGTACTTGGTGTAAGATACGGAGAGCTAATCTAGCAATACCTATTAAAGGCAATCTGCCACAGCTCCGTCTACGAACGTACACCAGACCATTCTCACACTGCCGGATAGATTGTTTCAGCCCCATGTGGGTAACCATAGGGCAACGGAAGAAAAAACGTTGGAGAATACTTTAAAGAGTACCTGCCTGCGTTGGCACCACGTGGCGACGCCCAAAGATCTTTGCGGAATGCGGAGGTGGGTGATATCGTGGTAATTGCGGATGGATTATTACTTCGCAATGTATGGCCACGGGGTCTAATAGAACGTGTGTACACATGACGGTGTAGTACAAAGCACAGATGTGTAGACGTGAGGGGAAATTTCTTGACGGCCAGTTAGGCGTCTCATCATCCTCCCAATTAGTAAGGAAGGCTGCGAAGATCTGCGCCGAGGGGAGAATGTTGCGGATGGATGATGAAATTAGTCGAACTTAGCTCAAAATATATAAAATAGAAATATGATATCGCTTTCTCCTTCTATTGTTCTATTCTTTATATAGTACATCATATATCGGTCTCACTTAGAAGCTGTCATGACCGATTTTGGCAGTAACCAATCACAGATTAGACGATAGTGTGAAAGGGAAACAAGACGACTTTCTCCTTTTAACTTGGTTTATGATATGTTTATTTTCTGTGTATTTGGGTTATTTCCTACAATTGACAGTACGTAAGAATATGTTTTTATTTGAGCTAATTGTTTGTATTATGTATGTGTATATACATCTAACCCGATAGAATAGGGATATCGGAGAAATAGGGTTTTCCGATGAAAACTTTATGTCGTTTTGACTATTTTGTGTACAAAATATTTTATAGCTTTAAGGTAGATTAAGCTGGTATCGACAACGTAGATTCATTGGAAAGACCTAGTTGCAGGCAATGTTTAAGGATAAAATCACTTTGGTACAGATAGTAGATCATAGATAAATAATGTGAAATGATGTAAATTCATAGTCCAAATCTAATCCATAGTAAAGTCAGAATCGGAAAATTATGTATGGCTCTCGATAAGGTAACACGTCGATATTTAAGTATTTTTGGACTTTTTACTCATTAATTCAGATAAATACAGTAAAGTAGAATTCACGTTGAAAAGTAGTAATTTTGTATCTAGTCGGCCAGTGTTCACGAGTTTACGAGTTATTAAATAAGTGATCAAGATACAAAGTGAAATAAATATAGTATACAGTCCATTTGAAGATAAGTTTTTTATTGAAGGGAATCCAGATACCGCACAAGCTCATTGTAATTTGCAAAAGGTTTATTATCATTAAATATTTGCTAGAGATTTGTTTGTACACATGCACCAGTGACTTTATGTAACATTTCAAATAGCAACCTATGTTCGGGCCATGTTAATCCCCGCTGTTTAAAATTCAAAGAGCTTGCGGCCTCACTGCAGTCTGTGGAGTAAATTAAATAGTAGGAGGCGCTCTTTCTTGCCACGATAAGATGTAAATTTTGTAGGTACTGTTGCAATTTTGAAAGTGCAAAAACTTAATTTTGTTTATTTGTAACCATACTAACCTGTTAAAATAACAAAATATTAAGTTGATAAGATTATACGTAGAAAATGTGTTCTAGAACTCATGTGAACTTGAGATAAATATGGTAGGATAAAACTTCGAGACTTAGTAACAATGATTTGTTTTGATGCTAGCTCAGTAAGTCAGCTGTTCCACACCTACCTACTCAACAAAAAGGTGAAAGTTTAGCTAAAGATTAAAAATATTCATGTATAATACCTATATACCTATATAGTCTGCGTTTCTCGAAGCTTTTTTTTTTTATGATGCTTAGGTGGTAAACAAGCTTACAAACCACCTGATGGTAAGCGGTAACCGTAGCCTATAGACACTCATAACACCACGGGCAATGAAAATACAATATTATATTTTCCCTGCCAGGAGTCTCACTCACGCGTTGCCAACCTTGAGACATGAAGTTGTTAAGTATCTTGTGCCTGTAATTTCACCGGCTCCCATACCCTCATAACCGAAACACAGTAATACAAGTGCATTACTATTTCACGGCGGAATTAGATATGGTGGTAGTACTTCCCCGGGCGAACTCTGCACTAAGAGTTCTACTACCTTATAAACTTATAATGATAAAGTGAATTTTATTAACTCAAATGGAAGAAAAATACTTTTGATACTAATATTCTGCAGACTAATAATCTAATAACACCTTTTCATCTTTATTCAAGTCTCATAGAATATATGATAACAGCGAAATCAAATACTGCAGAATGAAAACTATAAAAATTATGAATTCAATAGATACTGTCAAACGACTTCACATTATGCGTATATTTTTTTGCTATTGTCTACTTCCAAGCTCCGACATTGTATCGATATCATTCTGATTGCAACGCAATGATACTTGAACCAAATGTGCCTGTGAATGCAATTAAAAGTATGGTTGTTACCCGGTTTTTCTAATCGGATTATCGGTTCCTGAACAAAATTCAATTATGAAATGCTGTCTTTTGTTTTTGCATAATATCATCTTGCTTTCTAATATCTCAAACAAATTTTAATTATCTTCATTAATTGATAAATATGTATTTTTATATCTCTTTTGGATAACTTTTAAAGAGCAGCAAAAGAAATGAAATGCAATGAAAATATTCTTTACTAGCTTCCGCCCCGCGGTTTCACCCGCATTTCCCAGGGATCTTGTTTTCCCGGGATAAAAAGTAGCCTATGTCCTTTTTCATACCATAGGCTATCTGCATACCATAAATGCGAAAGTGAGTTTGTTTGTTTGTTACCTTTTCACGTCTAAACCACTGAACCGATCGCGATGAAATTTGGTACGCAGATAGCCTATGGTATAGAGAAAAACATAGGCTACTTTTTATACCGGGAAAACATAAGATCCCTAAGGAACGCGGGTGAAACCGCGGGGCGGAATCTAGTAGTATTATAAATGTGAAAGTTTGTGACGATGGATGGATTTCTGTTACTCTTTCACGCAAAAACTACTGAAAGGATTTGAATGAAATATGACACACAGATAGAATATATTCAGGATTAAAATATAGTATACTTTTTATCCCGGGAAATCAGAACCCTCAGGAACGTGAGTGAAACCGCGAGGCAGCAGCTAGTAAAATATAAATCCATGAAAAATATGGAAGTAATATTTTAATATTCTTTTCTAAATACATTTGTATCTACAGGTGGGATGGCTTCGTGCAGAAGATCAGACGGTGTTATCACTTCACGAAAGAGTGGTTCTCGGGCCAAGGTACTCAGTAAACTTGGACTCGCCAAGTACTTGGCAGCTGAGGATCAGGCCACTCAAAGCTGAAGACCGGGGCTGCTATATGTGCCAGATTAACACGCAGCCAAGTATGAAGTGGCAAATAGGCTGCATTGATGTTTACGGTAAGTAAAGAAATAGATAGCTCTTTGCTGAATAGCTTAAAAATGAATTAGTAAAGTTGAATTAGTGACTCCAGTTTAAAAAAGTATTGTCTACTGTCCAAAGCCTGTTATCAGGTGGAACTTAAAAAAGTTTTCATGTACATTGAACGAGCGTGTTCGATGCATTTTAGATTTTGCTAGAAACGATACAAACTGACCAATATTTTTTTTACTAAGCGTGCCAATGCTGCCAGTTCTCTGGGTTCATTACCGTTTGACAACGACTTTGTTCATTTACATTAATTTATTTTTGTAGGTAAGTACTTTTAAAAGTTTAAGTTGTTTATAGTTAGTTGTATATTTCGTTGAGATAAAAGAGTAAGATTATTTTATATTCATCAATCATATTCAACGATAAAAAACAATTACATCATTTTAAGCTACAGTATATTCTGGAAAAATACCCTCATGAAATAAATCAAAGTCAAAGTCAAAGTCAAAGCCATTTATTCAGTTTCGGCCCTAAGAGGGCACTTATGAACGTCGAAACTACTGAAGTTACCACCGATTCGGAAGTCGCCTTCAACTGAGAAGAACCGGCAAGAAACTCAGCAAGGTTACATTTTTTATATATTTTGTTTTTTTTTTTTTTGGACAATCTGACAATGTTGGCTTTTTTTCCATTAAATTTTTAACAATTTTTAAAGAAATATAATACACATAAACACAAAAGTTGAAAAAAAAAACAACAACAAGAAAAATAAATAAAAAATAATAACCTGAACAAGTTCAAATTTATAAAAAAAAAAAAAAAAATATAGTATCTCTAAAATACTAAGTACTGGCTTCTTTATAAGTATGAACAAGGTGCACTTGTGCAGAGTGCAGCTATTTCCAGACATCTTTATCTTCAATGTAATGAGCTACCTTGTAATAGGCTTTTTCTTTCAAAACTTTCTTAATGTGAGATTTGAATTTGAAATCAGTCATCTTGGTAACTGAGACAGGTAATTTATTATAAAAGCGTACACTACTTCCAAGAAATGACTTTTTAACTTTGGCTAATCTAAAATACGGAACGGAAATGAAGACCCTATTCAGTTATGTGTAATCAATATAATCCACAACAAGAGCAGTTCGAGGAAATAGCAAACTATTTTCCAATAATGTCACGGGGCTTCTGTCCAATGACATGAATTTAATGGTAAAGCTCTTTGTCAATATGAAAAACACTCCAAATTTTAATTAAAACGTTTAAGTATTTATTATATGGCCCTTAGTCGCCTAAATTAAAAGGGGAATTTGCCACCTGAACGCAATATTGAAAAGGTGGTAGGTATTAAGAACTTAAGTAAATTAGAGAGTAACAAACCAAATTAAGTACTTCCGAAATAAGAATTTCACCCAAAATACTTTAAATGTACACCCAAAACGACAGATTCCTAAAACGTATAATAGGTAAAAATAAAAGAGGGGAAGTCTTAAGCTTATTAAGGATAGGGGACCGATCAGAAGCTTCAAAACATTTCAAAGTACTTACGTCGAACTTAGAACAAAACTCAATATCAATGAAACGTCTCGAATGAACGGTAGAAAAGTATTTTCTTCAGAAAAATAAATCACCTTTAGAGAAGTTAGCGTTATTTCTCTGCGCCATTGGAGGTGGGTGCCAACTTTTATCGTTCGCCGCTCAAATTAGTTCGGAAGGTTATTCTTTTTTTTCAATTCTGAAGTTTTGAAGTATGGATTTCAATATTGGATTCTTACTATGACTCCAAGGTAAAGTTATAATCTATGTAAGTATATATAGATTGTAACTTATATTAAATATGTAATATTCAGATGGAGTCAGGCGGGATTTGGAACAATTTGAAATTGAGGGATCTAATTGAAAATCTGGTTTTTGTATTTTTCATTCAAATAGCGTAAATATTTGCGTGAAACTGGAATCATTCGAATCCCGAATATTATTTTCAATACGAAATTATGTTTGTCATTATGTTGGGTAGTAAGATATAAGAGAGCAATGATGGAATGGACACTTTTTAAAACGGAACCCTTATGGATTCGTCATGTCTGTCTGTCTCTCTGTCCGTCCGTATGGCACAGCCAATTTTTTCCGAAACTGTAAGAACTATACTGTTGAAACTTGGTAAGTAAATGTATTCTGTGAAATGTATTCTGTGACGGTTCACAGAATACATTTACTTACCAAGTTAAGATACCAATTAAGATTTTCACACAAAAATAGAAAAAAACAATAAATTTTGAGAAGCGACTTTTCGTGGAAACATTAAAGCGGATGATAATAACAATGCAAGATAGACTTGAAGGCTCAACATTCAACTATTTCTGCTTAATCATCAAATACGGGCCGTAAGAAAGACTAAGTTAAAAGTCAATAAAATTTACACTTGTAGAAAAGAGATATTACTATCTCTTTTCTACAAGTGCGTGTAGAAAGATATAATAGTCGTAGTGGCATTAATATACAGGATGATTTTTTAGTCACTGGACATACTTGGAGGGGTTGAAGTACTCGTCAATATGAACAACTTTTATTATGGGACCAACTCTGATATCGTAAAAAATAAAATGGATCCTTCATACATTTAGGTCGAGTAGGTATTGAACTTTTGTATGGACAGCTGATAATTTATTGTGATCTCGATAGTTAGTCCCATGATAAAAGTTGTTCATATTGATGAGTACTTCCACCCCTGCAAGTATGTCCTGTGGCAAAAAATCACCCAGTATTAGAAAATTGCCTTTAACTTTAAATTCTCAATAGACCTGTAGCTAATACTAATGTTTCTGTAAAATGTGACATATGTAATTCAACCAATCTTTTCCAGAATTATACAACTATTAATAACCTTTCATCTATTGTCTTGTTGTTCTAGTACCTCCAGATATAATAAACGAAGAAACATCAGCGGACGTATCAGCACAAGAACTAGATAACGTCACGTTATCATGTAAAGCAACTGGACATCCTCCACCGAAGATCACTTGGAGAAAAGAAGACCATGAGCCTATGATGCTGAAGAAGCTTGGAGGTCGAGACTTTTATAAAGGTAATGATCAATAACCTTATTACAATTCCAGATACAGCTCTAAGTATCTTTCTTCCTTTGCTGTACATTTGTACAATGTAACATTGAACAAATTGTAGATTTATTAAGTGTGCATTTTAGTAGGATGGCTTGTCCTAAACAAAATCTGCATTTACGATAATCCTACTAATATTATTAATGTGAAAGTTTGTACGTATGGATGGAAGTTTGTGTGTCATACAGCTCAATGGATTTGGATGAAACTTAGCACATAGATAGATCATACTTTGGAATAACATATAGGGTACTTTTTATCTTGGGAAAATATAAGATCTTTCGGGAACGCGGCTGTAACCGCGTGGCGGAAGCTAGCTAGCTAATTAGCTAGCAAGCTAACTAAATTAGAATTAGAAATTCGGATTCGAATTTTAAATTACCAGTTTTAAAACAGTAGTTAATACTAGCTAAAGTCTAGTCCTTTACATTCAGGCTATTGAATTGTTTAATACCTAACTTTATGTTAGTTAAATAATTGAGTTTGCGTGACTGTACCAAAATAGTTTAGCAGTGTGCGCTATTCCTTATACTGGTTTATGATTTTAGACATTTGAAGCAAAATTTTGGTATACAATAAATGTTTTATGGCCGGTTTGACATAGGTAAGCCCTAATCTGATTACGTAGGTATCTACTATAGAAATAAATTCTTTGGAAATTACAGCGTTCATTGTAATGTTTTTAAACGGGTCTCGACAATTTACGTAATATGAATTGAAATCAAAAGGCTCAGATTTCAATGGTTTGGAAGTTGAATTTAAAACAATGCGAAACAAAAGAAAAATTGACAAAAAACCATTGGAAAAAAATATTATAATTTTCAACTATTTATTTGAATAATATACAAAACTGATAATAATTATGTTGAATTTGTCTTCCGTATTTACTAACCAAACTCTTTTTAATTATGATCACAAAAAAAAGAACAATTAATTTTAATTATATCCAGCACCGAAGCTACGTGCTTATTTCTGGAGGCAGTCCGGCACACCCTGCTATAAATACAAGTTATATGAAGTCGGTTAAGAATAGTTTATAAATGCAGAATTACTAATGGAATAGAATCGTTTGCAATTAAATATTTTAGTATCCATAGTATCCATAACCTAAAATTATTCAAACAATGATTGCGAGATGAAAATGTATATACAATCAATGAAAATAACTTTAACACACCATTTACATACAGCTTAATTTTTTACTTATTTTCTTACGATTTGTGATGCAATATACCGGATGTAATGATTACCTATTGAGTTTTCATTGCAGTTCATTGATTTTTGTTCATACTATTAATTAACCCTATATAGAATTGAATTAAATAGTAGGTACCTACTGATTAGTAGTTTTACACAAGCAATTATATTATTGCTTGAAGTATATTATTTTAATGACTCATGCCAATTCTGACCAACCAAAATATCATAGACATTATCATGAATATGTGGACTTCTTGACTGTTATTGTTTCGCAATGCGAAGTTATATACCTACGTAATCAATTTATTATGATATAGTACATAGGTAGAAGTCTTTAAAAAAATATTGTTAATTAAATATTTTATCGCAGTGGAAAGCTACGTGGGCAGTTCGCTGCCGCTGTGGCGTGTGGACCGGCGGCAGATGGGTGCATTCCTCTGCATCGCGTCCAACGATGTGCCCCCCGCTGTTAGCAAGCGGATCATACTTAATGTTAACTGTGAGTACACGTAGCATGCTTAGTGAAGATCTACGTAATTGAGCTTGAGCATTTTGTGAAAAAAAACTTCGTGAGGAAACCGTAGAGTAATTTGTAGTATCTGTCTGGCTGGTTACTACCCTCTAGTTGAAAATTAGTCACCAAGTAGCTACCTATGTGTTGCGGTTTCCGCATTTGAGAGCAAAGTTCCTTCTAGGCTTTGGGTGCTTATCACCTTTCCACATCATCAATTATTATCGTGAGATTGTGGTCATGGATACAGGCTTATAAAATTTTCACCAGGCTTATGTTATCTTGCAACGATTTTTACCGAGCAGTCACTATTAATACCTAAATGTTCAATGGGATCCCTGATCCGTGTGCTGCGTCAATCAGAAAGCGTCCATACAAACGTACCTAGTTGTCTGTAATCTTATTGTAATACCGAGTGCAGATGATTTACTATCCAATCAGGCAAGGGCCTCGATTGTATAATGTGATCTATGCTCTCGGTGCGTAGAGTGAATTTTCTTCAAAGCAGCAGATTCATATTTTTTATGCTTATTAGTGACTCTACAGTTTTTCTGTTTTAAATAACTAATAGAACAAAAACTGATCTCAGTAAAAAGCAGACAAAAATTTTCATACCATGCTTTGAGATACATACGTGTAATGTTATAAGCCAATAATAATCAATTTCTACACTTTGTACTTTTGAAGCAAATCTAAAGGGCTGGTTGGCGTGGTTGGTACGGTACCCTAACTATCACCCCACAAGTTATAGGTTCGATTCCCACCCAGGACAGACATTTGTGTGCATAAACATGTCTGTTTATCCTGAGTCTGGGTATAATTTATCTATTTAGAAAAAAAAAGTAATATAAGAATTACATTATTTATCTAGTTTCCATAGTACAAATTCTGCTTAGTTTTGGATCAGTAAAGATACGTTTATCGAAGCTTATGCAATCTTTAATTAATATTAATTAGTATTGGAAGTAAATAAGGATCAAATTAACATGTACCCGCCTAACCTTTACCTTCAATACAATTAGACGATTATTCCTCCTGCCTACATTTGTGTGCCTTAGTCTTCGGTTTAAGTTATCTACTTAAAGAGAAAGAAAATACAAAATGAAAACGTAAAATATAAAAGCATAAAATGTTTTACAATATGTCTTCACTAATTGTCATTGAGCTCTACTTAGTTTTTTTTTACGTCTGTGGATGTTGTATGACCGAAGTGGTAGACAAAGCTTATAGATAAGAGAACTGGCTCTCAAGTACCGCTTTGGAGCTCCAAAAGCGATAGATGACAGTCCGATCATCATTTTGAAATACTTATTAAGGTATAGAAAAACTGATGAGACGTGCATTTCGTGCAATTCTATTGGTTCATATTTGAAAACGGTCATCGGACTATCGTGTATCGTTTTTCGGAGTAGACCTTCTGACGTCATTACCACCGGAGCAATCATCGCTTGAATCGATGATAGTTCGGTGGTAGTGACGTCGGATAGTTTAATCACAGTCTATGTAACTCTTACAGTCGGCCAACAGACACGTCTAGACAGAGCAATCGTGTGGGGTGAGAGAGGGGCGGTAGCGAGCCCAAGCTGCCATACACTCGCTTGGGGAAATAATGCAGCAATGACGAATGCCTATATAGAGCGGCATTTCGCGTGACTTCAAACGCGATAGACCACTGTATGATTTTTACGCTGTGGTTTAATGTTATGATTGTCAAAAAGATGTTGTTTCACACTATCATGTGACCCGCTCAATACTTGCACCATATCGACATTCATGATAAAGCTGAATCGATTTCTCCCTCTTGTAAGCCGTCCTTGCGTATAATTGACTCTTCCCAGTCATTGCCTGCCAGATCCCATAAGCTGATTTACTCATCATACTAGTATATTTGCAACTCGCTTTAGCCATGCGGTTTTACCCGCAGAGGAATCATCTTTCCAGGGTGAAAAGATTATTTTGTCTTTTTCCTTATCCTATTACGGCTATAAAAAATATACAAACGTGCATTCGCATTTTACTCTTTTACTTTTTTACTCTTTTACAAGTTATAAAATTGACAAACTAACACAAATCCAATCTTATCTATATGATAATTACTCGATATGATAGTGGAAGTGACGTAATAAAACAAAATACAATAAAATAATAATAAATTTAATAATAAATTTATTTTTATTTCTCTCACAGCAGGTCACTTACATTAGTCTGTTAACAATTTACATACTGCAAAAAACCTGATTTGTGAGAGACTGATGCCTGAGATAGGTTTAAGAGGTGCTAGAATCTAGCACTTTAAAAGTAAGTAAGCAAAATTATCTAGCAGCTAGATAATTTTGCTTACTGGAACATGATGAGGTCTGATGGTGATGTAAAAATATAATAATGTTTTTCTTATTATCTATAGGCTTATATTTAACTCTGTGGCTGAAGGTGGTAAATACATAAAGCATAAAAGGTAATTGGCTCTTAAGTGCAGCTGCCAGAATATACCGTTAAGTGCTTGATTACACTTTTCTTCACAATGTTTTCTTTCACCGTATGTTCAAGCTTCCACCATCTTTATTACAGCATTTGACATCACCACTGTAATATGGGTATTATGTTATGGTAGTGTGCAGAGTGTAGCGAGTACAACTATTCTACTAATATTATAAATCTGAAAGTTTGTATTTTTGGATGTTTTATACTCAACTCCGTATCAGTCGAACGGATTTTGATGAAATTCACACACACAGATAGAATATATTCTGAATTATCAAATAGGATAAGTTTTTATCCCTCTTATGTTTTCTCTGGGATCTTATGCTTTACATAAAATCTACGTATAACATAAATATTAAAATTATCAGCAGCTACCATTTTATTTGAACGATAAGATACCTATTTATTTCTCCATACATGAGTTAATTTAACGTCAAGAACTTTTTGTTTACGATTATGACTTTTGATATAAAACGAAAGCACTTGAGATAAGTTTTTTATAGTTCTAACGTAAGCACTCGTGTTGAGATAAATGTTGAATGGATATTAATTTTAAATATACGCTTCAATGTAGGTAGGGGAGACCGGGGATAGTTGACTATAGGGGTAGGTAGACTATCTGCCAAAAACTCGTCGACAGTATTAGTATTGCATTATCCGATCACAGCCAAGTATTACACTCCGCACCCCGCGTAGCTGTCCGAAGTGCCGCATCGCGGTCGCAGGTCGTTTTCAAATGGTGACACGTTTTTAATTTGTTAATGACGTAAGTGAAATTTCGATATAGTACATTTTTTGATGTGATGCCTACACGTTTTATGTGAACCATTTTTCTATTAGCCCTAGCGTTTGATGAGTGCAAATTAATCATATTTCATATCTTATTATTCAAATCAGCGGCAGTGTTTAGGCTAGCCATGTGATCAAAATATAAAATGGCGTCTGGGGCTAGTAGACCAATTATTTTTGGGGCTGGTTGAATAATTATTCAACCTACCCCAAAAGCTAAAATATGGAGTTGAAAACAACACGTAAGTTTACCATTTATTGGATTTTTAAAGAAGTATAGCTATTTTGATTAATATTTAGCAAAAAGGACCTATGAAAGAACAACTGAATGAGCTAAAACAATAAAAAATGTATTGGAAGTAGCTTGTTACGCAGTCATTTTTGACGAAAAAGCATTAATGCGACACCAAAACGGTATAATATTCCTTATAAAAGATACATCGTTACGGTGCCAAATTAAACGAAAAATTTTAACGTAATCCAAACTTGACGAGAGTTTGTTGAGCAGAATTCTCACCCCTGGATCATCATCATCATCATCTCAGCTACAAGACGTCCACTGCTGGACATAGACCTACCCTAATGATTTCCAATAGGACCGGTCTTGGGCGACCTGCATCCATCGGACCTTGTAAGTGGATGTCCCACGCTGCCTTTGCCAGTCCATGGTCTCCACTCCAGAACTCTTCGGCCCCATCGGCCATCCGTTCTGTGCACTATGTGCCCTGCCCATTGTCATTTCAACTTGTCAATCCACTGGGCTATGTCGGTGACCCTATTTCATCTATAAATCTCCTCATTTCTGATTCGATCCCGTAGAGAAACCCCGAGCATAGCCCTCTCCATAACCATAAGCATAACCCTGGATACAGAGGATTCTTGCTGGATTCTTCTCAGTCCAAGTGTATTCCGAACCGGTGGTAAGTACCTTATTAGGGCCTAAACTGAATAAATGAGTGAGTTTGATATATAAAAAAAGTAAAATTTGTATTAGTTTTGAAGAGAAAACTTTAGCCAGTTATTTTATTGAGATAGCTGCTATTTATTATGAATTGGCGTCTTATGAGACTCGGAAATTTGCATATGAGTTCGCAAAAAAAAAATAACAAAGCTATGCCTGATTGAAATGTTTAATTATTTGCCCCTTCTCATGATTTGACTCTTATAGGTACATAAGTCAACATACCCCTGGCATATGGTCTACTTACCCCGGACCAGGGGTAGATTGACTAAGAGTTAGTGTTCTATAAAATGCATAAAATTATCGAAATTATGCTTAACTAAGAACTAGATATCACATATTTTTATTAGATTAATAGTTCTTCTATCAATTGATATGGTTTTCTTGTCTATATATATTAAAACATAAAAAATATGCACTATTTAGTAAAAAAATGGTCAACTATCCCCGGTCTCCCCTACTGTGTCTTCTTGAATTTTGTAACGCACGTAACGCTCATCAAAAATGTTACTGTCATCAAAGAACACTAGCAATGTTGAACAAACATTTGCCTGTGATAATATTATGTAATATTTTCAAAATTTTCTTTTAAGTATAGCATAATATATTAAAAGATTTTGTACATATACATATACATTGTATAGATACATGAGTATATCCATGTAAAAGAAGAAGTCCTGACCGACTGACTGACAGGTGATAATCAACGCAGGTGTATGTTCCTTTTGTAACGTAGGGGTTTACTAAGAAATTATTTTCCGAAATTCCACCCCTATGAGTATAAAATTGGGGATCGCGGGTGAAACCGCGTGGCGGAATGCTGGGTTTTTAAAAACCGCGATAAAAACATATTTTTTTTAAAAGTTTTATTTGATAGCTCAACTTGACAGAAAATAAAATCTATTAACGATATCAAGTAGTTTTAAAATAATTAATTCACATTGAACACTATTTATATTAAGATCAATCAATATGAATTGAAGCAACGCATTGAATCTCCGAGATTCCACGAAGAGAATCGACTGAATTTCACGTCTCATCGGCTCTTTAGATCCCCAATCCCGAATCCCGACGGTGGGATCAATCCCATTTTATCAGAACATTGCCTTTCGTGCACTAACCGCGAACCAAATCCCACTCAACCGACTGGCCAATTTTATTCGGAATCCAACATTGTTTGAACATTATCATTCAAGATTTCCTTATTACCTTGAAGTTTTGTTAACGTGGACAATTAATATTAAATTTACAATTTGGACCAATGGGTGGGGAGCTATTTCCGCCAAAGCCTGACGGGAACCTTGGCTATCGGTAGCGCCAGTAGCTTCAAAGAAATTTTATATATATTAAAGTTTGTATTTTTTTTGTTAAAAATACTTGTTGTAATTAAATTCTAATTAAATAGTAAAAGCAAAATCTTTTAAACATATCTTTGAAACACATCAAATACTTTGTTATTTTCTTTTCGAACTTTGATTACATAAATTACCATCGAGGCTTCAAAAAGTTATGTTTTATTTGTAAAAAAAAAAAGTTTCAAACGAAGTATTATGTAATCTTCTATTTTACATATTTTTATTTGGTTCCCCTTTAAGGCTCCAGTCTCCCTAAAATCAAAATACAATACAATTTCACCGGCTCCCATACCCTCCTAACCGAAACCCAGTAATACAAGTGCACTACTATTTCAGGGTGGAATTTAGTTGTTACTCTATGTGTTATTAAATAATAATATTACAATAGAATATGTGGTGCCTTTTATTTTTTCACAGAGGGTGATGAAAAGTAGAGTGTATCACTCGGGCGCAAAATATATTTTTGGCTCGGGCGACGTACTTTGAATCCCTCGCTATGATCAGGATTCTACTAAAGAATCTCTCGCTACGCTCGGGATTCTACTCTACAATCCCTCACTTCGCTCTGAATTCAAAAAAGCGCCATCGCCGTAAAAATATTATTTTGCTCCCTTATGATACAATCTACTATTTGGAATCTACTGATTTATAATACCTTTCCAATATTACCGGTAGTATCGATATACCACCATAGTTTCATAGTAGACACCGTACACAAAAATAACTGGCCCCTCCGGTTTCGCCCGCGTTCCCGAGAAAAAGAGTAGCCTATGTCCCTTTCCGTACCATAGGCTATCTGCGTACCAAATTTCACCACGATCGGCTTAGCTGTTTACTATTGAGTTACTTCCGCATTTATAATATTACTAGCTACCACCCCGCGGTTTCACCCGCGTTCCCCAGATACAGGATAAAAAGTAGCCTATGTCCTTCTCCATACTATGGATAGCCTATGGGCTATCTGCATACCAAATTTCACCACGATCGGTTCAGCGGTTTAGGCGTGAAAAGGTAACAAATAAAAAAACAAACTCAATTTCGTATTTATAATATTAAAGTTAGGATTAGGATAGTTAGGATTACGATAGTATGGATTATATAACACCATTTTCAAATAACTTGTTAGGACGTGGTGGTTTTAAACTCTTTTTTATCTGTTAAATAAAAATAACGGTATCTTTCCTAGACATCTACGCTTCGTTATTCACAAAGTTAAAATAAATAATTCCGCGAAGAATCTGGACAGAAAGCATTTTAAATTATTTAAAATATAAAGGTATAGAAATAGCCACAAGTCTAGACTTATTGATAGCTCCCCGGGGGCTAAATGAACGTGTACGCCAAATGTTGACGGGTGGTATCACACTTCAGTATAAATCTAACCTTTTACTAATTAGTCCTTGTGGATATGAGTACGAAATTATCAAAATAACGTTTATTTTGTATTGTTTGTTGAGTATATTTTGTGATGGCTTTTTTTAAAACCATTATTGGGTTTGTCAAATATAAGGTACTCCTTGTTCAATAATTTTTTCGTAATTTTATTGATAATTCTATAGTAAGTGTAATTCAGCATGTTATATTTTAATATCCACATAATTAATCACAATTAAATGTTTTTTTTTACTCAACTCTAGTATGTTTGACAAGTGCGGAGTGAAGGTAGGCCATAGTTAAACTAGTTCACGCCCCTCACTAGCCCCGCGGTTTCATCCGCGGTCTTGAGAAATCTTATATTTTCCTGGAATAAAAAGTAGCCCACGTGCTATTCCAGACTATAATCTATCTCTGTGCCAAGTTTCATGAAGATGATGTCCGTTGGCCAACTGTAAGAAAGAGTTACATAGACTGTGTTACATAGACTGTGACATTAGTAAGTTCACAGTTGATATAAACCGAAGTATAAAAAGACGTCTTAGCTAAGTGAGCTAAGTTAGCTTAGCTAGCGGTGTGACTTGAGCTTGTCTCTGTTTTGATGAAAGTACATTGCTTATTATATTATGTTGAAATATGATATTATTTTCATTGTCACACAATATGACGCTATTTATAACTAATGGTATTGTGTATTGATGTGAATAATATATAGTTTACTATCCCAAATTATCTCTTATATAGTTTTTAATAAAAGGCTACGAAAGGCTACGAATATTCGTAGCATCTGCTACAGTGTATTTGTAATTTTATATTATTTTGATCTTGCACGATTTTGGATAATTTTAAGTACACTAAGTTCGTTTATTCTATGTTTAAATATACATTTAAATTCTAGATTGTTAAAGATTAAGATTATGTTTAAATTTAGTCATAAAATAGGTACTTACATTTGTTACACAAAAGTATGTGACGCGCAGCTGTTGCTCCCTTATATAATTGATTTATTCTCAATTTTTATAAGAGTATGTTAGTATATGAGAAATTTTCATATGATATGGAAATACTTAGCATATTGGTTCGGTTTAGAAAATAAAATACATAAGTTTAATGGAATTAATAAAAACTTTGTATATTTTAAATTTATGTATTTGTTACACAAATAATGAAAGAAATATATGATGGGCCGGTTGGCGTGGTTGGTAAGATACCCTATCTATCACGCCGCAGGTCGTGGGTTCGATTCCCACTCAGGACAAACATTTGTGTGCATGAACATGTCTGTTTGTCCTGTGTCTGGGTGTAGTTATCTATATATGTATGTATTTACAAAAGAAAAGTAGTATATGTAGTATATCAGTTATCTGGCTTCCATAGTACAAGCTCTGCTTAGTTTGGGGTCAGATGGCCGTGTGTAAGGAATAATGTCCCAGAATATTTATTTATTATTTATTTATTGTTTATATAGAATTGGACGATTTTTATTTTAAACTTATAATTGACTTTAATCCCTTTTTTTCCCTTTGTGTTTACCACCTTCGGCCAAATCATCACTTAGCTTGGTGAGATTGTAGTCAATACAAACAATATACCAAAAAAACTACGCCAACTTTACAATCTCTTAAGTCTAGTGTAGTCTAATTTCCAACACAACTAATTACCCAGTGATCTAATGGTATTATTTTTCCCAGTTCCACCAACGGTGATAGTGCCAAACCAACTGCTCGGAGCACCCCTGGGTACGGACGTGGTACTAGAATGTACCGTTGAGGCCTACCCTAATACTATCAACTATTGGCTGAAAAATCGAGGGGAAATGCTGCTTGATGGGTAAGAATTGTGACTCAAAAATATATATTTATAGAAAAAAAAATACTCTCTATAATTTGACTCGCAATTCCTGGAAGTATTTTTTTTATATGTAGTTTTGGGACACGATAACAAAAACACGCGCGTAGGTGCGTCGGACACGCAGTCGATACGCAACACGTGACAGTGTGATAATCGCGTTAAATACACGTCGTCCAGTTACCACCTCTTCCTTTTTTTGAAATCAGTTAAAAGTACCTCTATTCTATCACTATATTACTATAGTTATATTAGCATGTCAATTCTGATTAAATAGATCAAAGAAATAATTAGCTAAGCAATAAAGAGATATAACTAGCTATTAATAAGGTTACATTACCATCGAACGATTAAACGAGTCATACATTTGCGAATGCGAGGGTCGTGATAAAGCACTAATTTCTGAATGATTGATTCCCACTTGACCTAATTGTTACGATCCATCGTAACTGACTGGTAATAATGAGATGGAGCTTCAGCCTCGCGGTTTCACCCGCGTTCCTGAGAAATCTGATGTTTTCTCGAGATAAAAAGTATATTAATAGTGTTAATCTAGAAAAATCTGTGTATGTAAAATACACTCACTTTTGCATTTATAATATTCGTAAAATATTCATAAATTGAAACTGAATTTTACAATTTTAACTGACACAATCTGTTCTTGTTTCGATCCTACAACTTGCACCAAAGCCAACACATAAAGGGCACCTAAACGAAAAAAAATAATATGAAGAACGAAATGTACTGCTAATATTTTTTTATGAGTTAAATACCATATTGATAATTACAAATAAATCATAAAGTATTTGTAATTATCATATTGTAGCGTCAACAATAATATTTGTATAGTATTGTATTGTATAATTGTTTCTGTATTTTTTTTAATGTTTTTGATTTTCATTGAGCGTGGGAGGTGCCTGCCGACGTCCTGATTTTATAGATTTTGCGATGTGTATCGTAATTTTCGTAGAAGTTGACTTATTTTCTTTTATCTTTTACACCCTTGGCAAGGCCTTGACCTAGATAATAACAAACTTCTTGCTTCGTTATTTATGTAATCTGAATACCATTTTTTTACATTCTGTAATAAAATATCTCATTTTTTGGGTAAACGCTTATCGCCGAACCTTTTATAAAAGCGTATTTATAAAAATAACGACACTTTTATAAATAGACTTATTTGAAGACTTTAGTACATTTTTAGATACGAAAATTTGTGTCTAAAATCTAAGAAAATAAGACAGAAAAAAGTTGTCTAGATGTATGACGAAGTACAGTGCATCAGAAAATTATAATAACCGATGAAAATTTTCAATGATAGTAAAATAAATTTAAATAAATTCAATATTTTATCTATTCACAGGCCAAAATATTTAATAAGTGAAGAGCGGTCAACGTACAAAGTAGTGATGAAGTTGACCATCCGACTGTTCTTGAAGAATGATATTGGGACATACAACTGTGTCAGCACTAACTCCTTGGGCAAGAGTGAAGGAACTCTTAGACTTTATGGTGAGTGATAAATAATCTATCACATTTGCTGCATTTAAGTCGATGACAGCTCAGTGGTGGTGACGCATTCTTTTAATGAGAGTGAGCTTTGGTGAAGGAAAACATCGTGAGGAAACTACTACCTACCACCCTCATTTAAATCTATGGAAGAGTAAGATGTAAGAACTTCCACCAAGATAGGTCACCAGGCTTAGGGACAGCGGTCCAAGGTAGGTAGATGTTGGAAATTCGTATAACGTAGGTGATCAGGAAAATTCGATAGCGCGATGTAGAATCCTGTAGCGCCATCTATCCCCGGATAGTTTCTTGAATAGTTGATAGATGTCGCCACAAATTTACACACTTACTTACGCTTACTGTAACAAAGTATAATTATAAACCGTGACATAGGTTTGAATAGGTAAGTAGGTAGAGCATAGCGATATGTCGCTCAAAGAGCAGCTCACTGGGGAAGTAGGTACCTCTACCTTACAGAATACCGCAGCCGCTACGGTAACCGCTTACCATCAGGCGGGTCGTATGCTTGTTTGCCGACTATGTTTAAAAAAAAAAGTATTGTTACGAAATTTGTTGGCCAAAATGGCAAATTTCATCGAAATAAAATTAAATAGTATGACGATATCATATTTTAGATTATTTATAAGCATTAATATAAAAGCTTCTCAGATAATAACATTGAACTGAACATTAATTTGAAACGTAAATCCAATTTTATGAGAGGGAATTGAAGATCCAATAATGTTTGGACTTTGTCAATAAATATTATGATATTTTACCGCGATTTTTTAATTATTTATTTTACTATCTACGATAATTCATTGTTATTTTTTTTACTATATATGAACTTGTATTTGACATCTGATGTAGTCGAAGGTGGTTAGCACATACAGCCTAAAAGTAACTGCTAAATTTTGCTCGGCGATAGATTTTCAACAAATTCACTTTGGAATTTCCTTCTAGGCTTTGTATCCTTTGACTTTGGCTACATCATCACTTATAATGTTGACATTGTTGTAAATTTTTTTTTGCTGCTTTCTATTTTATCATAATCTTATCTACCTTTTCCACGCGGTTTCACCCACGTTCCCGAGGGATCTGGTGTTTTTCCGGGATAAAAATAGGTCTATAGCCTTCCTCGATAAATAATCTATCTAACACTGAAATAATTTTTCAAATCGAACCATTAGTTCCTGAGATTAGCGCGTTCAAACAAACAAACAAACTCTTTAGCTTTATAATATAAGTATAGGTGCTTTATTATTTTCGAATAACTTACTTTATTTTTTTACAGAAATAAAACTGTATCCAAGCTCTCAGTCCGCCGCAGAAGTTAGTGTAGGCGGTAAGTAAATAAGATTTTATCCTCTTGGGTATTCATCACCATGGATAAAAATAATGGCAATAATATATGTAGTATAGCGGAAATGGAAATACATTAACGTGACTGGTTGTTTTAGTCTACGATAATTTTGAATGAGGAAATATTATGTTTTATGAAATGCCGGCGGAAGACGAATTGTCCATACAATAATTTCTCATAAAATAATTTCTCAGTCGAGCATATTTCCAACATAATGTGCTATTATTCGGATACGGATAGCATTTATTCGAAATAATGAGAGTTTTAGTTTGACTTTTAAGATAGTTAATTCAAGTGCATTTCATTAACTGAGGATATAATTATTTTATATATGTTGGTAAATTTTCTCAGAAAGCCCATTCCGCACATTGTAATTATAAGCCAGGCTTACATGCATAAACCACCACAGATTATTTATGTAATATTTATTTTACAGGTCTTACCGAAGGTGCGGTGAAACAAAAACCACCCTACAATACCTCGACCAATATAAAAAGGACAATGGTTGACCTACTTTTACTCATTGTTATTGTAATCATATTTTAAATGTTATTTTATATAATTAATTAGAAAGACTGTATATATATTATATAATCTATGTACAAAGTTGTAATAAAATGTTAGCATTGGCTATATAAATTAGTTGGAAATGTAGGTTATTGAAGTTGTCAATTATTTTATTTAGATTATTATTTTTTTTTTATTTTGAGCTAAAGTTATAACAGTGGTATAACGCAGACGACCATTTTAGTCAGTTTGAATATAATTTGTAAAAATAGATCTTTAAAAGAACTAAGGAAAAAAGATATTAAGGAACTGATTCCACAATAATGTGACACACAAGTTTGTAATAACCCAAATCGACCAAGATAGTTAGGTAGAAAATGCAAATGAAAACTATCTCACGAGTGTTAAAGCCTGTGAAGTCCACAACCCTTCCTTTGGCTCCATCGTTGTTGGATAAAACCGAGTAACGTGTGCACTGATTTTGTAGAAAATTGGTCATCGACTCGAAGATATTTTGTACACTCATAGATTTCATACTAAAAAGTTTGTTGTCTGCGTTTTGGTTAAATTATTGATACATAATCCGTTTTCTTTATCCGTGATCAACAAATATAAATTATCATGTAATGTATTTAAAATCAATTAAACAGTTGTGTATATAATTAGTAATTATTATCTATTTATAAAATACCTGTCACTTTTTGTTAATATACCTAAAATATTCTGTAAAAAGATTTATTAAACAATATAGATGAAATCATGTCTATTTTATTATTGTATGTATATTACATAAAATATCTGAATTTTGATCAGTTCTTTGACTGCTTAATAGCCTTTTATCTGAGAAAAAAAACATATTTCATTTCTCTTATTGATATCCCCCTATAAGCATGGATAAATGTGTAAACCAAAAGTAGCTCAAGTAGATATATTTATCAGTTCAGCTCAGTTTATAGTTATTTAAACCTACATATAAATAAATAAATATTCTGGGACATTATTCCTCACACACGACTCAAACTAAGCAGAGCTTGTACTATGGAAGCCAGATAACTGATATACTACATATACTACTTTTCTTTTGCAAATACAATAATGTAATGTTAGGCCATATAAATGGCCCTATTATTTAAACCTACGTATCTATTACACAGTGCAATTTTGCGGACTTTACTTTTCATTTAATATCGATTTTCCATCACCGCAAAGCCATTAATCCAATTTCTTCTTACATTTGTTGGTTTTAATTGAGTTATTTTATATTAAACCAAACAATTATGAAAAAAGAAAAGGGTTTAGTCAATGTTTGCTTACTCGAGTCCAGTTAAGTTCCGTTAGAGGTCTTGTTTTAATATTGACTTTCCTAAACTGGGAGCAGTAAAATGTTTGAGTTATGCCCTCACAGTCAGCCCTTTAGTAAATTGTAACCGTAAAATGAAATTCAATAAAGGAGGCTTAACAAAACTGACCTAGCCTATTATGTCTAATAATTTTATTGTTATATGAAAGGGTAGGAATTTAATTAATCTGTGGAAAAATAATAATTAAATTTTAGGTTTGTGTTAACGTTGAAATTGCTTCCGTTTTAGGCATTGGAATTTTAATTACAAAGCTTGACTTCCCTTTTTCTTGGAATAATTGTTATTTTAATATTTAATTTAATTTTGATCTAATCGTTCATTTTATTTAACTTGCTTCTGACCCGCGTTTCCGAAAGATTTTACTTTTTCCCGGGACAAAAAGGATCCTTAACACTATTCCAGGAATATCTGAGAACAAACGACCATGCATACAAAAAAAAAACAATTGAAATCGCATACTGGTGTGTTCCGGTAACTGCACTGAAAACCAGTTCCTTCTAGGTAAAGCCTATGCTTACCACCTTCGGCCACATCAACACTTACCACAATGTGAATGTGGTCAAATACTGACACGAATAGAAAAAAAAACCCAAACTTTTGTATTCTATTTCTCTAGTAATATAGCAATATACCGCGACTTAGTTTCATGATATTCAAAAAAAAATTCAAACAATGAACACGTCGATCCTACTAATATCTAGAGAAATTGATAACAGCTCATCCAAATAAAACGATACCAGCCTGCTGGGAACCTAGCTGCGCCAGCGGTGGCAGCTTTGAGGAAATTTTCGGTAGTTCCCTGGTTGGATAAATAAAATGCTCATTACGTGCCTATTATAGCAATAACTATACACAGGTACCAGACTCTAAATAGCCAAGTTATACAAAACTGGGACAGTAAAAACAAAAGTATTCGATATTTACGGGAGCACCACATATACGGGGCGTATATTTACGGCATATAAGTTGTGGTAAGTATAAATAATAAGTAGTAGAATCAATTGTAACGTTAATAAGCGCTTTATTAGGGCCTAAACTGAATAAATGAGTTTGAGTTTGATAAGTAGGTAAGTACTTATATAAGGAACTGACTAACATCCAAAATTGCAAAAAATACCTATCTGTGCAATTTAAATAGAAAGTCTGATATTGTAGGTACTAGAAGTAATTCGTCATGAAAAGAGAACCTCGTAGAGCCGTTTTCAGGTTTTTTCAGAGACAACTTTAAATATCCATCCTGTATATTGTTGACAGTAACAATGCCCTTAACTCCCAGGAGGTAGTAAAACTGGACGTAACATGCCACTAAGTTCTTTATCTACAAAGATAATTCTTAAGTGCCCCATCCAGTCACTTTATAGCCTTGTAAAGCCTAACTCGTTACGGTTGTATGGATGTTTCGCCGATTTAAGTAATATAAGTCGAAATTACAATGTCGAACCTTTTGGAGCACCTGTTTACTAAAGTGAGTTGAAGAAAATGATCGAGTTATTTCTTGTAATTTTCTCGAGAAAAAAGGACTTAGGGGTAATTATAAATTCAAATGTTTGTGTGTCAAATACACAGTTACCCCAAAGCCTCGTAATGGCTGAACAGGTTTTCATGAAAACTGTGTACAAAAAACGGGTACACTTTTCAACTTGGAAACGCGGCTGAAACTGCGTGGCGAAAGCTAATAAGATATGATAAATCATTAATAGTTGCAGAAATTATTGAAATCAGTTTTATTTAGGAACAAACATGCGCAGTGCACACAGAAAGTGCCACAAGATACATTGATAAGCACTTGACCCTATCACCACGCGATATTTCAATATAATGTTTTCAAACACCGAAAGTTCAAGTGTAAGATTTGTAACTGTCAATTTGGCATTTTGCACTTCACTTTGAGGTACTTAGAGTAAAACTTTTTACTTCGAAGGCTTGCCCTAGTACGTTAGTTCTTTATTTAAATTCATAGACGAGTAAGAAAACTTAGCAACATGGACCTAGAAAAAAAGGCGGACGCCACCTCATAAAGCAACTACTGACGCACCCACAGTAAGCCAGCTCGCTTAAATGCATACACGTCCGGCACGCACACATTCACACCACACTAAGCCGGCCGCCCGCCATTACGCTCCGAACCACAGACACACACAGTTATGTCGCCACCATTTTGGTGCTTCAATAGTTTTTTAGCGGCCATCTGTCCGCCTTTTTTTCTAGGTCCATGCTTAACAATAGCAACGTGTAAACACGTTAGCCTAAATTTAGCTTTTTTTATTGCATTCCCGTCGCAAGGGGGTCCTAATTTAATATGGCCCGCTCGATTTGTTTACAAAGGAAAAATTTATTCATGAAATTTGTTTTCTGAGGGTCCAGTGGGGCTCAGATAAAAATAAACTTTGCCCCGACGAAGTTACTTTGACCCGTCCCTTTATTTCTTTGAACAATATTCTTCATATTTTCTTAGATTCGTCGTCGCGTTCGGTAAGTATTGGGTAAGGTACTTGAGAAACTCACAAAACAAAAATATTGATGAAGTTTGTTATTGTATCGGATTTTTGGTTTTTTGTTGAATTTATAAATTAGAATACCTTTTACAGGGTGCTATATTTTATTATATCAGCCTTATAGTTTAAAAATATTCGATTTTAGTGACTTCGGATGTCGCGGCGAAGGTCAAAGTCAATGTCATTTATGCAGAAGAAGAACCGCCGCCAAAAAAGGTTACATCTATCTATATAAATAAAAATGGATCGCCGAAATGTTTGTACGCGCATAACTTCCAAATTGCATAAATCTTTCTTTTGTTCGTTATTATCAGGAGAAGGTTTGTATGAAAAAAAAAATACACCGGGAACGAGGGTGAAACCGCGGGGAACAGCTAGTTTTTAAATATTTTTCTAGACAATCTGACTATGTTAGATATTTTTTAACTTCTTTTATAGTTTAACAATTGTAAAGCAATATAATAATCATAAAAACATTTAAATTATTTATGTGATTTCAAAATCTGAACTGTATTATCTTCTACTACCTAGCTAGCGATAACATCCGGAACTTGTGAAAAGGGAATCCAACATTTCACTCAGTTACACAAGTAATTTATGGAGGCTTTCGTTCAACGTTTTTTTTTTTTTTAAAGAAATACGTGGTATAAAACGTAGAGTCCCTTTTATAAATCCTGTTTGTTCTTTGTTAGCTAGTAAGCTAAGCGGTTTGTTGATATTTCACTCTTTTAGAATATTCATTCGCTTTTTTGTTAAAGTAAGATTTAAAACATTTCTTTTTTATGTTAAAATGCTTAAAAGTACCATATATTTTATGGTTTGTTCCTATAAATGATTAAATAATTTCCACAACCATTTTGTCTTAAAAGTATTTTTATTTGATTGGATTTAAAAAAAACGGAGGAGGTTCTCAAATCGACGCGTATATTATTTTTTTATGTATGACCACGAATAACTTTTTACAGAGTAGTCCGATTTTGATCATTTTTTTATTGGAAAGGGTATATATTATAGTCTATATCTATACAGAGTATGATTTTTCTATGTGCCAAGTTTCATTCAAATCCTTTGAGCCGTTTATGAGTCATTGAATAAAATAAAATAAAATAAAAATAGCCTTTATTACTGAGAAAGATATAATAAATGTAACTTTAACTGTAATGAATATGTAAATATAACTTTGTTCTTAAAATCTAAACTATTATTAACTAGGTTTACTAAACAAACTTCTTATTTATAGAAAGTCTCTTAACTCAGTTTGCCTCCTGGCAAAGGCCTCCTCTAACTCTTTCCAATGAGCCCTGTCACTCGTGACTCTCCTCCAGTAAGGTCCCGCTGTCAATTTTATTTCGTCTTCCCATCTGTAGTGCTGTCTGCCTCTGCTTCTTTTTGATTCTCGGGGGTACCAATTTGTGACCTCTCTACTCCACTTTTCCGTCGTGTCACGCATCATGTGACCGGTCCATTTCCATTTCAGTTGGTCTATTCTAAGCAAGATGTCTGTGACTTGGGTTTTTTCTCTTAAATCTATGTTCCTGACTCTATCTCTTTTTCTGAGGCCGAGAATACTTCGTTCCATTGCATGTTGGCATGAATATAGTCATTGAATATAATAGAATAAAAATTGTTATAAACCAACCAATCTTATTATTACTCCTACTCTTACTAATAATATTATAAACGTGGATGGAACAGATGGATGGATGTTTGTAACTCTTTCATGCAAAAACTACTGAACAGATTTTTATGAAATTTGGCACACAGATAAAAAATATTCTGAATTAACATAATATAGCATACTTTTTATCCGGGGAAAACTTAAGATGCCTCAGAAACGCGGGTGAAAACGCGGATGTCAAATCCTTTCTACGTGAATCATGAATCACTACTTCTCTGAGAATATGCTTTGCTCTTTATTAAATAAAAATCTGATAAATAAGCTTCCAACACATGAATTATGTCAACCATACATGACAAAGCCTAAAGACTCCAGATACTATACAGTGGAAAACTCTATTATAATGAAACACTAAAATCTTTTTCCAAGCCAACAAAATATAAATGTACCATAGACAAATATAAACCATTTATACTGAAATCTAGATAATTTCAGCGCTTGTAGAAACTCGTCGTCTGCCAAATTGCCTGACTCTACAACATATAGTGTAATATCCTGTCTTGCTTCGGTCCCCCTGTGCGATAAAGTGGGGGAAGTTTAAAAATACTTGGCTCAAGGCTAGTTTGTGGAATGTTGATTAATTTGGTATTAGATGATCTTAAAAGATAGGTTGCTAGAATCAATTGCCAAATGTAGATAAGCACATCACTTCAGAATGGCTGCACCTATTTCGCTAATTCATTTTTTGTTGTGCTTGTAATAGTCAGGACAAATTTCGTATCTAAGAAAATGTAAGATGGAAAAAAATATACCGGGAGTGTGGGTAAAAAAAGGTGGATTGCCATTTTGTATTAGAGCTTATTATCAAGCGTCATACTTGTGAATAGGTGCTGCTTGGGAGCTGATCTGCTTTATATTTACTTACTGAGTTTGCACTTTATTTACTTACCTATTAACTAAATCACTAATAATTTTGTATTTTTTACACCATAACACACTAATATTAGTTGGCTTTGAAAATAGTAATGACCAAGTTTCTGCCTCATCTCAGCAAAAGCAATATTCCGAACCATGCGTTAGAGCGAGATTATTCATAAGTGCTAAATAAAGGTGAATAAAATCACATAGGAGAAAAATCTTTTTCAATTTTAAAGGAACATATTCTCGATATTTTTAACTCGACGTAATAAATAAAAAAAAAAAATAATAATAAAAAAATGTTCTTTGGCATATATCCTCATGTTTAAAATATATTTTTATAAATATCTTGCAATAAAGAAAACCGAGAAAACTTTAATTAGAATCATCATTTTGTCGTACATCGTTGCCTTAAATGTCACATAAACGACATGTAACAATAAGTTAACTGTATAAATACCTCACGTAATTAAAAGCTTTCACTGTAGCCACGTCAAAATAAGCACTGAGTTACGTGACGTCATACACACAAAGCTTCAGCTTAGCTTTGCATTACATCGTTTAACAGACTACACTTTTACACCGTAGGTAGTTCTATTAATAGTTTGTTGTTCATAATTAATTGTAGGAATCCTTTTTCTTAATAGAATACGTTATGTAACTTAATAAATTGTTTAAATATTTATACACAGTACAAGCTCTGCTTAGTTTGGGGTCAGGTAGCCGTGTGTGAGGAATAATGTCCCAGAATATTTATTTATTATTTATTTTTGTTTCGAAATACCTATAAATTGAAGCAACAAGCTTCCTTGCTTTATTTAAGTTACTAATATTTAATCATGGTGATCGCCTACATTACAATATTTTCTATTCATATATCTTTTTTTTTCTTGTTACGTCATATTTTTGTTACACAATATATTATCAAATTAGCTAACCTTTGAGTATTGCAGCAAAATATATCACCTTTTTTAGATTTCAGGGTCGATATAAGTACCTAATTTCATAAAACCTTTACTAAAAGTAAAATTGGTTCTCAATATAGACTTAAGCGATCTGAAATGCTTTAAGGCTGTTCTTGTAAAACCCAGGTTTTACGTTAGTTCTGTCTCTCTTTGTTAAATAACGTTAGAATACGATGGATATATTTTATCTAGACTTTAATTAAACCATCTCACGTAATAAGAGGGAAGAGGTTTGGTGCGTTTCCATTACACAATTTATTCAGCATGCAACTTGAATCACTATAACCGACGAGGCCATAAACAAAGTCGGGTAATAAATAACAGCGAGTAAAATCAGTCGGCTCACGTATTACCGTGGTAAAGTTGGTAGGTAGGTAATATCGTAGACTTTGCCTGTACGCGGGCTTTGTTAAATGAAATATGATTATGCTGTGTTATTTATTTGACTTTTTGTTAAATTATTTGATAAGCTCGTTCTATTGTTTTTTTTTTGCTTGCTGTTGTTATCCTTTTAAACCTAAGTTTTATTTTTAAAGCTGTTTTTTTATGTGTATTTTTAGTATGTAAAATTCATTATGCAAAGCTACTCATAAACTTAGGTACACACAAAAATAAAATTAACTTAACTAAAATTTATATGGTCACAAGAAATTGGACTTTAAACACATGACCTTATATATTTTATTTGCATTAATTCCCTTACTATTATA
The DNA here is from genome assembly GCA_951216915.1 of Tetheella fluctuosa. Taxonomy (NCBI): domain Eukaryota; kingdom Metazoa; phylum Arthropoda; class Insecta; order Lepidoptera; family Drepanidae; genus Tetheella; species Tetheella fluctuosa. The sequence continues at coordinate 9,106,022 of OX578229.1, read as the reverse complement.
AATGCGTAAGTGTGTTTGTCCTTCTTGCAAACAGCAACGGAGCAACAGATCTACGTGATTTTTTGCATAGAGATAGTTTCTGGACCGGAGAGTGACATAGGCTGCTTTATTCCTGAAAATGCGGGTGTAACCACACGGCGTAAGTTAGTAGCAAATAAATGCTATTCGTGCATTTATAGTAAAATTTATGTTCGTAGGAAAAAATATATATTTTTTAAATTGCATATAATAAACCAATAACTAATAACCCATGTTTAGGTACGTGAACTGACTGTAGTAAACTAAGGCGGCAAAATTCACATCCCAGCTGAAGGCAATTTACCCATATTTCTCTGTGAGGCGATTTAGCCGAGACTGGGAAGCAAGCGAACTGCAATATCCTGCAAATACCGCTCTTTCGTAATATGACCACTTATGCTTTTTATACAAGAATTGTATATTTTAAACTTGGATTTTTCGAATAGAAAATAATATGAACTCTTTTTTGGGAGTGCCAGTTGGAATACTTGCTATTTCTTTTTAATTATAGATAGGTGTGGTCGAAGGTGTTAAGAACATAAAGCCTAAAACGGATCTGGGTTTCAACTGCAGCTGCCCAAACACACACCGTTAAGTGTTTAGCAACAGATTTTCAACTTCAAAATTAATTTAATGATTTGGAGCCTCCTTAGTTAACATACTGTAGGTTACAAAACAGGTAAAAAACTGAAGTTAAATAATTATATCTCAGTGAAATCGGAGTTCGTAATACGAATTTAACAATGAGATTGAGTTTTTGGTGAAAGAAAATATCGTAAGAAAAACATAGCACAATGATAGGGTACTTTTCAGCATTCGCCTGGCCGGCTACCACCATTAAGTTAAAAATCTACCACCTTGCAGCTCCCGGTGTGTTCCGGTAGTTGCACTTGAGAGCCAGTCGCCTACTTGGCTTTATAAGGGTCTGTCTCCCTGGTATTGTTAATATCCATAGCCGCCAGCAGCCTGCTGATATAGAAAAACAAAATACTCCTCTACAGATGGTACACCCACTTAACTTATAAAATCCGACATTAAAGCAGTAGATACATCACGCCTCTTTCTAACTTAACAGGGGATTTCACGGCGATGGGAACAATGCCTTTTGGACCTCCTCCATCTAAAGCCATCACCGGATCGTTATCACTTTCTCCTACCTTTGTTATGTTGGCAAAAAGTCGTTTATCTACAGACTTTTATCCCTATTTTGCGTGACTATGAGAAGTTATTTTCTGTGCAATTTTATAGAGGTTTTAAGTCGATTTTTTCCTCGGCAAGGATGTTTTACTGACATTGCTCTTTTTACAACTTCGATGAAGTATTTTGAAAGGAATTATGGGTGGAGTTTGATGATTGTTGGGTATCATGCGTTTTTTTTTTAAATGTGGGAGAATTTATAGTTTGTATTTAATATTGTTTGTGATTACTTTAAAATGATTTGTTGTACTAACGCATAGTTAATAATATTTGAAACATTCGACAATGTTGTGGTAAAAATAAATTAAACGTAATATTTCTTACTATTATGAATATTTCTTAAGACACGGTCATCTGATAACAAACTAAGGTAAGGTCATGAAAAACAGGTTGCTGTTACTTTTTAACCGACTTCAAATAAAAGGAGGAGGTTCTCAATTCAGTTGTTTTTTTTAAATGGATGTTCACTCATTACTCCGTCATTTATGAACCGATTTGAAAAAATATTTTTTTATTTGAAAGGGTATACCTCCAGATTGGTCCCATTTTTATCAAAATTCAGTTCTGACGATGGAACGCTGAGGAATTGAGGGAACTCCTCAAATATAGTGATTTTGGTATTTTCGGTAACAAATGAAGCATTTGCATTCAGAAAGTATCATTTGGTGATGTGAAACTGATGAAGAAGACCATAGATGACCACCGGAACTTCTCAATGATCCTACCTATTTCTGGGGATAACTTCTTTGTTTACGAACCGATTTTAATAATTTTTTTTGCATTGGATTTAGTATAGCGTCAAAATGGTTCCATTTAATTTTCATTGGTATTGGACAGTGGACTCCGAAGATATACCAGATAGGAATTGTGTAGTGATTGAGGTATAGTTAGGTTTATGACAATTCCATTACGAGGAGGTACCTAATCATGATCAAGGACGTGTTGGACTGGACTGGACTTGGACTAGGAATGCATACAACGGAACTCCTTAATGACAAACAGCTCGAACGTGTAAATTGAGTACCAATGGATATTATCATGGCATAAAGTTGAACATTATAAAGAGTATAATTTTTGCCAATGCTCTTTGACGAAAGAGTATGTGTGGCCTACTCAATAATTTATTTGATTCTAAATTACACAGTGTCCTTCAAATACACGTTTATGGTTTAGGCCTTTAGGGTTTTTTTTTATTTCCAAGATCTATAACAGCTTCATCAAGTGTAGTGCCTTGTAACTTGTGCACCGTGACGGCCCAACTCTTACGGACTTTCATTCATATTTTTTCAATATTTCTGTTTCTGTACGGTTCTGTTTTTATTCCGTTTCATCTAGCCGTCGTTTCCACATTCGAAAAGCTGCCTTCTACCCATATTCGTAACCGACTTCATAAACTGAAGAGCATAAAATAAATATTTCCTTTCTACATCATTTTGAAGTCGGTGCCAAGTAATACATTAAAATTACTAAGGATAACACAAAACAACAACAACAAAATATTACAATGAAAAAATATTAAAACCAATAATTCACACTAACTCGAAATATTATCAAAAATAAATTAACCTAAAGACAACAATATTATGACAACTTAACTAAATTTAGTATGCGTTTATAGATACTACTTAACTATAAAGAAAACTTGCTGAACCAAACAAATCAAGACGTAACCTGAAGACCAAGTATTTTTTATGTTTTACTTGGCACCGACTTCAAAATGATGTAGAAAGGAAATATTTATTTTATGCTTTTCAGTATTTGGAGTCGGTTTTTTTTTATTTATAAATATTTTTTTACTATTTTTGTTTTGTATCAATAGAATATTTTCTACAGTATAATAAATGTCACTGTATTCAAAACCCGGTATCTAATGCCATAAGTACCACATTATATTAGCAAAAATCTTTCCATTTTTTTTCCCGTAATGAAACAAATTAAATCACACGTCAGCTTAAAAGCATTTATCGGTTGACGTCATTTAATTCCGCTGAAAGCCTCCCGAGGTGTTAATAACCCCAGTAATAGGTTGTGACGACTCCAAACCGGTTACAAACAGTATCTTTGAATATACGTTATTAATTCCTCTCATAATATATTGCCCAGCCTTCGTAATATTTCTTAATCTGTATTTAACTGTCAGATATGTCGTCATCTAGATTTTTTTATAACAGAATGCTGACAAGCAATTTCTTCGTCTCAGACTTTGTCGCGTAGAAAAAGTCTGAGTATAGCTCATTCCATAGCTCACTGAGTGACTCTTAGTTTATTTAAGTGGCCAGCAGTAAAAGACTACGTCACCTTTACATATAAACAAATAAATAAAAATAAAAAAGCCTTTTATTTCTTGCTTATAGTACAGTTCAATATCGTTAACAATTTACATATAAGAGCTGAATAATATTTAAGATACTCAAAACTAAGGTCTTTGAGCATCCTACTTGTCCTACGACCTGTAATGAATACCTCATTATGTAGGTATTTGATTTTTGACAGTTGGCCTGTTCCATAATTTTATAGTCACTTAACGAAATATAGAGAGGGCTATGCTCGGAGTTTCTTTTAAAGTATGAATCCGAAATAAAGAAATCCAGTGAAGAATTACAGTAACCGGCATAGCCTTGAGAATTAGCCGGCTAAAGTGGCAGTAGGCGTGGGGGGGCCCCACTTGGTGGATCAATGAACTGTGGGCATAGAAGGGAACAGGTAGTTGCAATTAGCGAAGGACTGAAGGTTATGGCACATCATTATTAATCCGAGATGATCTATAAGTACAAGTTTAAAAAAAAAATGTGTAGAAGTAAGGCATACTTTTAATGAACTCCTAGATATACATACCTACAGAAGGCAATTAATAAATTTCCAAGTAATATAGCAAATATTTTTTCCTGTACGTAAAATTTCAAATGGGTATGGAATCTAAATTTGCTATTAATTAATCTGTTTTTCACTAATTGACAGATCGACTATATTTAGAAGAGTTATTTAGGGATTGCCTAGCTTTATTTTTGACACTGTCAAAGGTCGTTTTCGTTGGGAAAGAAATGTTTTCAAATGACGACCACATACAAGAAAGTATTTCTCAGGGCAACCTCCACCAGATGAACCGGCAACCTGGACAGTGTTGCTGGGGCCAGAGTTGCAAGAGGTTATAGACCGTTTCTATAGAAATGGGGGAAGACTACTATGTTCAGCATTGGACATCTTTGTGCTGAATAATAATAATAATAATGATAAGAAAAGATTGAGATATTTGATTTAGCAGGCGTTCCGTTGTCTCAATCAATAGTCACGCAAGTTGTTTTTTGCAACAGTCCTTGCACATAGCGGGTGCTGTCTTTACCTGTATCTCTGCAGGTAGAGATAGTATTCGCTAGGTGTACATATCCCAACACATTAACGTATCTTAAAGGGGCCTCTACGTATTGGATCTATATCACCACGCACGCCTTCAAAAAGGACCGGTCCTCGCGCCGTCATGTCTGAAAGATACATTACAATGATGATAATAATACGTTTAATTTTATGAATTGAAAAATGAAGCGAATAAGCTGAAGAACTCAAGTACACTTCCATGATGTCGTAATTTCACGCCCCAGAGATTAACTAGCACTGATTGTCTATTAAAGTGATTCAAAGAATCTCGCTGGTCTTTATCCACTTTGATGTTCAAAGAAAGACTTTTACAGCCTATTCATAGTGTAAAGGAAATGCTTGTTCTACCTTTTTTCACTTCACAAGTACGCCTTTGGTCATTATTACTTGTCTCTTTTGGTACCTGTCTATTTTTTAAAGATTTTCAAGTAACAAAATTTGTGATAAAATTGGGAGTGCTATATCACCATTTTTTATATTACCTTGTTTTGTACATAGGTACCATATATTTTTCTAGTCTTTAACTGTAACAATAAGGCAAAGAAATATTTCTAATGCAAATTAAATTGGTTTACAACGTCAAAACATCCTTTATTCGAACATAATACAAACTTTATTAAACACGGATAAAGTCACAAACAAATACAAGGAAGCCTGATAAACTACATTACATTCTACGTCTCATGAAACAATAAAATTTCAGACGATTAAAAATTTACACCGCCAGCGCGCCATCCGCAACAAAATTAATAAATGGTGGCCAAAAACAAAATTTATAACTCGACAGTGGTTGCCAAACAAAAATCTAAAGCAAATCGGAAATGAAAAGCTGTAAATAATACAAACTGGCAGTTATAGTCGCGTTATAAATTTAATTATGGCAAGATTCAGTGACTCGTAAAGAATACGGAGTTGAATGGAGACCTCATGTTATGAATAAACAAGGGATAGCGTGGTATTGAGGAGAAGATATTGGAGATTTTAAACCTTGTTGTCAAGTTTTTGTGATGTTTTTTCTACGAAAATACCTGAAGAAAGCCATGATATTTTTATATATTATTACCTATAGATGTATAAGGTATTTTTTATTATAGGTACATAGTGACATGCTGTGTTTAAACCATAGACATAGCTTTCATTCCCAAATCTATCTATAATATATAATACCTTTCAACGAGCAATTCTTGTATATATCAACGCAAGAAATCATATTTGCTGTAACCCACAAATTACCAACTTTTCACCAGAGCCAAAATCTTTTCTGAAAACGGAAAAAAATCATAACTTCAAAACTATTAGTCGTAGGAACAGGAAATTAAAAATATATTTTTTATTTTTGGTTTTCTATTTAGTAGCATAAAGATCATACTTCTAAGTTGATTATTTCTACCCTAACGAGTTTTTTTTATATACCTTTAAAATGCTGTAACTATCAAGCAACATTGCATAGAAAGATAAGATTTCTATTACGTACAGAAATTTTAAATGCTGTAAGGAGAGAAACTGATGTACTAAGTAAAGTGAAATGGACGTAAGGTACCTTGAAAAATTATCTTGTGTTGATGTATTGATTTAAATGACTGAGTAATAAAACATTATTACTTATAAAACGAAATATATTAGATTGTTTTTTTATTTATTATCTTTTAAAATGTTAAACGCAAAATCAATACCTATAATTATTACAGGAATAATAAAAAATATTTTCGATTAATGAAATTAAAAGAGGTAGAAATAGTGACAATTATAATATAAATCAATAAACATTCACCTTCATTTGTATCTAGTTCATACTTTACGAAAGCCAGTACTTAGTATCTCTACTCATATTTATTCAGGTTATTATTTTTATACTCAGACTATTCATAAGTGCTTGTGAAGGCCTATTTGAATAAAAAATATTTTCATTTCATTTTCATTTTCATTTCATATATATATATTTAGTTTTTTTTTGGACAATCTGACAATGTTGGCTTTTTTTTTCATTAAATGTTTTACAATTATTAAAGAAATATAATACGCATAAACACAAAAATGAAAAAAAAATAACAAGAAAAATAAATAAATTTCGATGTTTATGACTCAATCAAGCATAAACGGCTGAATGGATTTGGATGAATCTTGGCACACAAATAGAATATACCCTTTTTTTAGGTAGGGAAATCCTGCATAGGATACCCGGGCATTTTTGGGAGAAGTGCCCGGGTTATGTCAGACTCTTACTGACTAAAGCAAACATAATATTTTTAAACATGTAAGCGCTTTCTAAATTGTACAAAAAACATGTGTGTCGAGCGTAAAAGCGCTTTTTCGCGTTAGCTTTTTTAAACGTTTCAGTGAGTGCAATCTTCCGGGAGAACAACAGACAAGCACCGCAATGCCATTGTTAAAAAAGCTTTTGCGATGCAGTTCTGTAAAAAACAAAGTCTCGCGATGGAAATGAGATTATGCCCCACTGCATGTACAGTCGTATAGCATTATAATATTTTCAGACATAAATGGGTATAGCGAAGTATTTTTGGGTTGTGTTTGGATTAAACTAATTTAATATGGAGTACTGACTTAAATTTCATATACTTTTTAAATTTTAAAAATTTTAGATAATACAGAAGTAAAATGGTAGATTACCTACCTAGTAAATGCACCCGTCTCGAGTGGCATGAGTCAAACAGCTCTTGCATAAACTATGCAAGTGAAGATGTTCGTAGCTTACCTCCTACGACAGCATGAAAGCGCTACGAAACAGCGCTGTTTGTCAGCACCTACGAGCTACGTGATTATTCTATTATGGAACGAAAATATTATGCATTTTTATAATAAAATATCATTTTGTAATGAAAATTTATTTTTTATTTTTTGATGAGCAAAACCCTACGTAGTTTTTTGTTGTTGTTTTTTTTAATAGGCTTAACTATCTACACTGCTGATTTCCTGATGTACAAAGCTGTCTAGGGCTGATTTTGTAGTATAGTTTTATTAAACTTTGACAAGCTGAAACATGAAAATGGTTAAAAATATTAATAAAGTTTCTTGGGGCATGGCTTTCTTATCTAACTCATTTCGTTCTTATACCTAATAGTAATAGCACAGCGTAATTACATACAGTGGTCTGTCGCGTTTGAAGACACGCGAAATGCCGCTTTGTATAGGCATTCGTAATTGCTCCATTGTGTCCCGGAGCGAGTGTATGGTAGCTTGGGCTCGCTACCACCCCTCTATCACCCCGCGAGCCCTGCACGATTGCTCTGTCTAGACGTGTCCGTTGGCCGACTGTAAGAAAGAGTTAAATAGACTGTGCTAATAGTACGTACAAGTCAATAATGTCGAAAAAAATATTTAATAAATATTCGTTGTGATACCTTTCACAATGTTTTTTTTTTTAATTGAGGCTGTATTTTTTTAGTAAGCATTAAAACATAAATTGCTTTTACTTTAAATTTACATCACATGTTGAAAATAAATGAGACGGTCGAAAGTTTAATTCTTGAAACATGATTGGACACGACACGAAAATGAACTCAATTAAATGACTGCGAAGCTGAGCTGTTGAAAACGCAGCTTTTTTTTATTTGTACCAATAGTGTTTTGATACATTCCAGTTTATTTAAATACAGCCTACTGTGTTGTGAGTTTTACTGAAAATTCATCTCTTTCTCTGAACAAACATTTTGTGAAAATGGTTCAATGCAAAATTTTATATACTTAGGTATATAAAATTTAGGAGACAAGTTTTTTTTATTTTTTTTTATTTAGGTAGTTAGAGGCTTGTGTATGACTAGACTATAGTCTCAAACAAACCTACAAACAAACTCACATTCGCATTTATAATATTAGTTAAGATTAGGATTCTTATATAATACTATAATTAAATTATTAATAATATGCTATTGCTTGTAAAAACAAAAATGATTCGATAGTTTAAAAAATAAAATCTTTATATTGACAATGACAAGTAATTTATTACTGCAAAGTATTCACTCAATGCTTCTGCATTTGAAATCCAAAACCAATTTATATTTCAATTTCAGTGAATTTTATTTTGTAACGCGCTGTAAAATACATTTTGTGTATTTCGTTTTAAAAGGTGAAACGAGATGTGGAGGTTTTGTTCGCGTAACTATTTCTAATGTTTTTCTTTTAATAGAATGTCTAGGAAATTCAGTCTTGTGCTAACGTAGGTAAGCTTTAGAATCAATAAACGATAATCAACGAAGATAAGTCAATCAAGATAAATGGCGGAGTGGTCAAAAAAATATGTTGAAGGTGCCTGAAGCTCGTAAGCCGTGGTTGACCATTGTTTAACATTTTGGTGGGAATTTGCAAAGTGACGCTGCGTTTTAAGTATATTTTCATGAACTCGATGTATTTTAAGTTTTAGCTAATGCACTAGTCAAGTGAAATGAAATGAAAGCGTGTAACTTCACATTTCAGTTTATATCAAAAAGTTCGTAACAAGTTTTAGAAGACCGCCTTTTACTAAAACCTGACAGTCTTGAATAATGTCAATATGATTTAACATGACTAAGGGCTGATTTGTAAGATTGTGGTCAAACCTTAGACGAAATATCAATGTACATCCATGGGTCAAACACAAGCCTATAAGTACAAAGAAAAAAATTATCATAATTTGTTTTGTATACCATCCTAACTGTATATGTCCTAATCCTAACTTTAATATTATAAATGCGAAAGTGAGTTTGTTTGTTACCTTTTCACGCTTAAACCGCTGAACCGATCGCGATGAAATTTGGTATGCAGATAGCCTATGGTACGGAGAAGAATATAGGCAACTTTTTATCCCGGAAAACATAAGGTCCCAAGGGAACGTGGGTGAAACCACGGGGCGAAAACTAGTATAATATTTGATTGCGATTCAACAAAAAACATATCCTTAAAAGTTTTTAGCAGACAATAAAGACATTATATTACGAAAACATTTTGTTTCGATACTTAAAATATTAAAGGTTATGTTCCAAAACCTTTTAAATTATGTGACAAAAAGATCTATCGATATATGAACAAAAAACTTACAAGATACAAATAAAAAAGTATTTTCCAAGTACAAGTAGGTTTCATTTGAAGTTATCAAATTGTTAAGAAACTATATTTAAGTCTACGAAGGGTAGGAAAGGCATTACGAATAACTGATGGCGAACATAAAGGAGGGTGTGATGCGACAGACTCGAGCTTATCTTTAAAGATGGATATCATTTACAACGATTTGTAATCCGCAGGTACTTTTTTTTAAAAAACTGTAAAGGTGTTATTTATTTTTTGTTATCCTAACTATATAATTAATATTATAAATGCGAAAGTGAGTTTTTTTGTTTGTTGGTTTGTTACCTCACGTCTAAACAGCTAAACCGATTGCGATGAATTTTGGTACGCAGATAGCCTATTGTATGGAAAAGGATATAGGCTACTTTTTTGCTCGGGAACGCGGCTGTGTGTAGTTTAGGCGTGAAAAGGTAATAAACAAACATTCGCATTTATATTATATAAAAAAGTTAGGATTATCAAACCTACTTTTGATAAGGTTTTTTAGCGTAATAAAATATAAGCAAACCATTCTTAAATTATTAAATTGATTGTGGTATATCGACAGTAAAACAAAATCTAAAAACACTTTTGTTACATAACGGTGTAACAATCAACGAAACCGAATCCCGAAGTGAATCTCACTGTTGCCAAACTCGGAAACTCGTGAAAACGGTCGGAACTTGTAAAAAAAACTTGTAAGTAGTGTTGGCGAATGAAATAAAACGACTTGTTCACCCCAACGGAAAGAATCCCGAAAAGGTTCCTATGAAGTAGGGTTGTCTATAAAAAGAGACAATTTCATTATCATATTTAGCTAAGAAGACAAAGGAAGACAAGTCTAAAGATGAGAAGATATGTTTTAATTTTAGTAACGTCACAGTCAGGAAACATAATCGTTAGTAATTTTTAAACAGTAAAACAACCATTCACTTCACAGGTCAAACTTATTTAACTATCAATAAGGAACCAAAATATTTACAATAATATAAAACAGTGAAAAAATAAAAAGCTTAAAAAAATTGCAATAATTTCTAATAAAGTTTCAGTCATTTTTTGTGGCAGCCCTAACTTAAAAGAGCATTCTAATTCCATTCGTTGAATGTCTGTTTTGCCACCTTTATGTGTCAATGGCTAACTCACTTACAAAGTGATATTATTTCTGGTCATTTATCCGAACATATGTAATATATTAGATTTATATAATGTGAGTAATGTCTCTTCAGGAAATAAATTGTGGGTCGTCTTTTATAATGCCTTTGCTATATTGATTGAATTAGTCACTCATTAATAAAAACTTTTTCTTTCTTCTTTTTCTGAAATTCAGATAATATAATAAATTAATTGTTTTCACTTTGATGTCTTTATAATTTGTATCTTCTGTGTTGTAATGTAGTTTGTCAACAGTAAAGTATATTTGTATTGTATTTTATATATTATGATATTTCTTATTCATGGTGATATTTACAAGGCCGATGTTCGATAAACTTAATCCACGTTTAAGCAATGGTTAACTTGAGTTTGACATAAATATTTTTAATGATTATTATAATCATCCAAAAAGGGAACGCTGCCAGCCTGTTGGGCACCTTTTCTATCGACAGCAGCGAGGGCTTTGAGGATGTTTTCTATATATCATATTAATTGTAAATATGTAAATAAAATAACCTTTATCATATAAATTTATTTGTACAAAAATTAAAGTTTCAAAAATAGCTATAACTAGGTACAATAAGGTTGGTGATTAAATGTTGGTAAACACCGGCCAAAGAAAGTAATATGCCGATTTTAAAAATAAAGGAGGTTCTCAATTCCGTCGTATTTTATTTTTGTTCAGTCATGTAGAACATAATATTGCCAGCCTGTTTGGAATCTTGCCTATCGACAGCAGCGAGGGCTTTGAGGATGTTTTCTATATATCATAGTTTGTATTTTATACATTGATTGTAAATATTTGTTGTAAAGTAGCATATCTTATTTTTTTATAGTAGAATGTAAAACCGAAAAAAACAATTAGAAAATAAATGCTAACCTCTTCAAGCTACGTAATTATTATTTTTTCACTAGTAGTAGAATCAAATGAGACGAAATGAGATGTTCACAATTCTAGAAATAATATTTGCTTTAAAAGAAAATGTCACAAAATGTTCCATTTTACAGTGTAACAGATAAAAAAGCAAACAATAAAAAGTTACGGTTGGGTAAGGAAAAGAAAATGACCCATTTGATAAAAACACAGAGCAATATTGAATGTGACGTTGGATTTAAACTCTTTAATACCAACCTTATTACTGATAGCATACAGTTGAAAATTGAATGAGATAAATTATGAAATAGTGCTAGAGTTAGCTTTGCAATTGTAGCGTGACCGGACCTTAACATTTTAACAACAATAAAGATTGCGCAATTTGATTTTAAACAAACAATAATGACATTGATAAAAAGCACAATCAATATTCATGTAAAATAAAACACTTATAAAAAACCGGCCAAGTGCGAGTCGGACTCGCGCACCGAGGGTTCCGTACAAACTTCGTCCATCGTTCGTCCATCACGGGAAATGCATAATTTTATTTATTTACTGTATTTGAGGTTGGTGCCAATTAAGCTAGACCTCTAAATTGTATGAGCGCCCATACAACTCAGAGGTCTTTATTAATTAGCGTAACTATGTATGTATGGGGACACCCTTTAATTTTCAACTTTTTTATTTTTTAGAAATTTTCCTTTATTTATGCTGTAAGACCTTGCTTTTTGCCATTTTTTTTTATATTTGAGTTGATTGAATGAAAGGTATTGCGGTTTACGATTTATGACGTATTAAAAAAAACTACTTACTAGATCTCGTTCAAACCAATTTTCGGTGGAAGTTTGCATGGTAATGTACATCATATATTTTTTTTGGCTTTATCATTCTCTTATTTTAGAAGTTACAGGGGGGGGGGGGGGACCAACATTTTACCACTTTGGAAGTGTCTCTCGCCAAAACTATTCAGTTTAGAAAAAAATGATATTTGAAACTTCAATATCATTTTTGAAGACCTATCCATAGATACCCCACACTTATGGGTTTGACGAAATTTTTTGAGTTTCAGTTCTATGTATGGGGAACCCCCTAATTTTTTTTTTTTTCTATTTTTGTGTGAAAATCTTAATGCGGTTCACAGAATACATCTACTTACCAAGTTTCAATAGTATAGCTCTTATAGTTTCGAAAAAAAGTGGTTGTGACATACGGACGGACAGACAGACAGATAGACATGACGTATCTATAAGGCTACGGAACCCTAAAAAGGCAATACAATCTTTCTACATCCCATGCTACCAACCTACTAATATTATAAGTACGAATGTTTGAGTGTGTGTTGTGTATGTTACAACTCAGTTTCATTAAAGCTGAACGGATTGTGCACAGACGGAATAAGTTCTGGAAGCCAGTTAACTATTAAGTACCTATAGACAATTGAGATAAAATGTGACTTCACGTGGACCAGACAAAAACAAAAGCTTATAAAAATAATTTAAAAAAAAACTACATCTACATGAATATTATAACTTTATACTATATTGGGGATACCTACAAAAACTCTAATAATGTAGCCCAATGTGAAAAAATACCTATCCATACATACAGGTTGATTTTTTAGTCACTCTTATGATCTCAGAGATAGTCCCATGATAAAAGTTGTTCATATTGATGAGTACATCCACCCCTGCAAGTATGGCCAGTGACTAAAACATCACCCGGTATTTTATAACGTCTGTGCAAGCGAAACCGCAGGCGGAAAGCTAGTATTTATAATAAAATAATATAAATAATCTTTAGAACCATAATGTCACTGTGAAAGGACATAAAAAAGTCTCGATGACAATCAAATCTGCTTCATTAACACAACAAAGTGCTTTCAATATTTGGAACAAGATGAACTCAAAACTACTATAATATTAGTCGATTATTCAAGGAACAGCTCAATATTATACTCCCATCGTTAGTCGAAGTGCATTTGAATTTATAGTTTTGCTCTGAGATAGTTGCACTAATAATAACTGTACACTGCATCTGTATAATATTTTGAGAGAATGCAACCCAAACGTTCGTGTATTAGATATTTTTCTAAAGAAATAATTTAGCATTGTAAACCAATCAATCAATCAAAGGAATTTGGAAAGATAAATTCTAAGTAACCCAAATGTCAATGTACTAGAAATCTTTCTAATCACGATATATAAGGTCCTACTGTCTTAAGTATTAGGTAGGTATAGGCATAAAGAAGATCTAAAAAATACATATAATATTCCAAAAATCGATTTAAAAATATTAAAGAACAAAATAGGATTTTAACTAATTATAAACGATTTATTAAAACAAATTATAATAAATATTTGTAATTTAATACCACAATAGCTTCAATAATTATAAAACAACAACCATGAATGTCGTGAGTGGTGTACGTAAACTCTAACAATGTTATTTGGACGTGTCTGCAGGGAAATTATCGAACCAATTGCCACCACTATAATTAAGGTTCAGAACTTTGAGAAACTCATATTAAATACATATTTGTAATACAGATACCCTCATAAAATGCTATTAAACTAAAATAGCATTTTGTTAAGCCATTTAACTAAAATTCTATTTGTATGACCACGTAAATTTGGACCATTTGTCATCCTACATTCGATTTGAAATTATTAACTGCTCCATATTTTGTATATATAGACTTATTAGAAATGGCGTTATTTTTAAGCCAAACTTAATACTTTGAAAAAAAAATAGCATCAAAAACAAACAGCTACTCATTTACCACTCGTGCCCGAGCACAGTGTTACATGCCCCTTCCGAAACTTTTATACGAAGAGTTCTTTTAAAGTGAAGTGAAGTTTTCATTTTATCCCCTCAAAAAATATTAGATCTACCTTAACCTACTTATTGTTGTCATTTACATTATAACTGATTAGCAATGAAATGCATTACTCCATTGATAACAATTTTAAAACCTAGATACTACCAATTACAGACTATTAAATATCAACACTATATTTTGTTCCATTTTTTTATTTTTACAATACCTTTATTTATTGACGTCTTATATTATCTTATACTATTGTAGCAAATAACAAATAAAAAGTGATCTATAAATACGTTTTATAAATACTTTACAAACTAGCTCTATGCAAACTATAGACCAATTAAGTATTTGTAAAATTATCCTAGACGGGGCCGAGCCCAAGTCGTGGCCCTGCAGGGTATCTAACCTTCTGTTTGTCTACTCATGTGTCCACGCCAAGCACGCCCAGGGCCCAGTACAGATAATAATAGAATAAATGAATCAGCTTTAAGAATAAAAATAAATCGGCAGTCAAACTTTTGCTGTAATCATTGTAAACTAAATCAAACATTGCACACTAGTTATTTATTCCCTTGAGTTGAGGAAGATTTATAAAGCAAACTCAGCATGAGTTCACTTTCTTTGTGTCACACTGTATTCTAGCCTCGAATGTGGGATCCAAGTCTTAAGCTATCACCGAGATGTTTCTATGTCCACCATATTAAATCCACCCTTGGAACATAGTCACCACAAACAGTTATTTTTTACTATTTGACGACAATCTCACCATGTTAAGTGAGAAAAAAAAAATAGATAATCCTTTTTTTTCGCGTTTACAGAGTTGATCTTTTTGTAATAGTTGTTTGTGTTAATGTTTGTCTGTTTGTAACGTATATAACCGCTCATATTCCATCCGATTGCGATTAAACTTTGATCAGTTTTTTGCGCATGCCGCAATGGTTTCTGACAAACAAAACAACAGATTGTACGCCAGGGAATATACTTTTTAAATAAATATCCCATTCGCTTTCAGCTCATATTTTTAACCACAATAAACTCGAGAACAGTTTAAATTGCTTTTTCAGACACAGCGCATCTATTCGTGCTGCCGACTACCAACAATAGTTCCTACGCTATATAATAGTTTTAGATCAAAGTTTGAATGTATTTTGTCTTTCTATGCAAGGAACTTGCTATTCTGTGTTAATCAAAAGATTAACTTTCCATTGCAAGATTACTGCCTTGCGCAGTGACATAAAGCCAGGGTTGAACCATAGAGTTGGTGGTTTTTAAAAAAATATTAAGGTATTTTCCATAGAAGCCTACGCTTCTACACGCTATCTACATAGCTAGACATAATCGGTACCTAAGGTATGAATAGCTTCATAAAACAATTTTAAGAGTCTGACTGATTGACTGCAGTCTGGGAGTTCTTCAAATTGCTGCTTTGCGTGTGATATCCCTGATATTTTAATGGTCCGTATCATACCATAAAATACAAAATTTATTTATTTATTAATTAAACAAAATCCACAGCTCTTAATTTAAATATTATGCCAACAATTACAACTTATCTTACAGCCAGTAATGGATTTACATTTTATAAATTATAAAACATGGGTATAACAGCGATTAACTTTATACATTATTTATACAAAAGTAAAAGGAGTGTGTGTGTGTGTGTATGCGTGTTTGTGTGTGTGTGTCTGTGTGAATAATTTAAGTAGTAATATCATAAAAGTACTTAAGTAAAAGTACACTAAACAATAATAATAATAAATTAAACAATATTTTTTGTCCCTTGAGCATTACAGAATTGAATAAACAGATAATAATTATAATTAAATAGTAATACTCATAGGTATATGTATACATATATATATATATTTAGACGCCAACAAGCTATTTTAGCTACAATTGGCTGTTGAAAAGGTCAATGGAACTAAACTTTTTATTATAAGACCGCTGCAGTCGACATACTACAGAATTTTGTGCGTAATTTGTGTGAGTCATAGGAACAGAAAAAAGAGGCGTGTGTCGTGTGCGGACCTTGGGGACACAGAATTGCAATACCACAAAAAAAAATGTATTTTTGTATTATTTATTAGGCCCATAAAATAATGTTGCAAGCGTTCATAGGCTACGGTAACCGCTAACCATCAGGCGGGCCGTATGCTTGTTTGCCGACAATGTGGTGGAAAAAAAAAACTAAATGTAAATATTTTTTTTTTAGAACGAATAAGCAAATGGGATAAATAAATTAACCATGGCTGAGTAGCACGTGTGGGTTGAGCACCTAAAATACCAAATAAACAGTAATAGCTAATAAGTTTCCTACAGAACTCGTGAAAGAAATGGCGGACATTTGCTTTTATATTAAAAACTATTATATAATATATTTTGGATAGAAAAATAATAACTAATACCTAAATAACGTCATAAATGTAAATATAATTCTATAACAAGTTTACAAAAATACATTATATAACAAAAAGCTTAAATCTCAATTTGGAATGCCAGAGTAAGAGGTCACTGTCCTCACATGCCATGTCGAGTAAAAACGCCAGGTGTGCGGTGGACGCAATTCATGGAGGAAATTTCTTTCTGGAGAGACATTGAAAGAAACTGTGCGTTACTACAGGTTTTATGTTTAAATCGAGATTATATCCTACTGATATAATAGCTGTGAATGTTTGGATATGTGGATGTTTGTGACTCAATCACGCACAAATGAATGAACGGATTTGGATGAAACTCAGTACAGAGATAGATCTATACATTATAACAAATCTGATTAAACCCAAAAATGGATTGTGGGTGATTTAGGAAGACTAACAGAATGAAAAGAGTATTTTTTTGTCTGTCTATCTGTTTGAACCCGTTAATCTTCGTAACCACTAAACGGATTTTCATGGAGTTTCACAGGTCACTGCGGCTTGCCTTAAAGGAAGAAAAATAAATAGATATTTTATAAAGTCTGCGCGAGTGAAGTCACGAGCGAAAAGCTAGTATAGAATACAAAGAAATAAGAACCTACGGTGAGGCGCTTTAAATTAAAACAACAATCAAACTCGCACAATAATTACATATTTACTAAACTTAATTCTGACTATTTCTGACTGAACAGAACTGATGGGGCAAGATGTTAAATGCCTTTTTTAGTGGACTGTATTATTCTTAGGTGTGCCTCCTCACGTCTCCGTTTCCTCCCATGTAAAAATGCGGCGGTGAGATGTTATACCCAAACAAGTAACTTTATGAGTTATAATATAACCAATAGCCACTCACCTGATTTCAGCTCCTTGGCAATCTCCAAGTCGCACAGGAAGGGTGCTTTGAATGAAATTATATAAAAGCGGCGCGGTGATAAAATTGTTTAAAATCAACTCTTATAGATGAATTGACAACAGACTGACATTAATTTTTTAATAATAATACAATTAAAGAGGCCAAATGTGATGCGGTCGCGACTCGAAGACGCTGTTTTGCTTCAATCGTAGCAAGGGTTCTCGGCTATAAAATAAAACCTAAAAATACTTGTTTAGGCTCGAACAAGAACAATCTAATATTATCTGTCATGAAATATTTGAGTCGAGAATTTAGTGAATAGCAATAGTACGGTACGTGTGCTCTTGAAACTTGTTGTTAGTAAGCTGGCAAGATGTTTATTTCCCTTTGCAGGTTTTGAAAAGGATTTGTATGCTCCTCCATTTGAAAGTACCAAGATTATTCTTTCGTAGTTTTTCAAAATTCAAACACCATAAATAAATCCATAAATTCTATTAATAGCAAGTATCAAAAACGTTAAAAATGTCGAATGTATTGGTCTAATAGTGATGTTACTAAAACTAGATATTCTTCCGGCGTCTTTATTTCCTGAATCCTACAATTTAGGTACATTCAAGGCCAGAGTGAATAGGTTTCTTCTGAGAGAGCATACCCACTCCATCTTAGGCTTCATCTTCAATCTATAATCGGCGGGTCAGTGTCCTCAACTCAAGATCATTTAATATAATTGAGTAAATAATATTTTGCCAACTCCCATAGATACTTATGCAATACAATTTGGTTTTATCGTATCTGGAACTGATAAAAATCTAAAGGTAATACTAGTAAATATTGATAATAATACAAAATTATCTGGGCATTTTTTTAATCTTTAAAAATACCTATTTCAAATTCAGATATTTATAGAATTAAATTTAGATTTATTTATTTAGGTAAATTTAAATTTAGACCGCTTTAAACAAATATAAAATAAATTATGAAAGCATTTTTGAGAATAGATTAATTATTAAATTGCGTGGAATAGAAAAGTGTTTTCAAAGAAAATGTCAACTGCCCAAAGCATTTATGGTTCAAAAACCACTTTAGATTATTTATTTAGTTCTAAACCATCAAAGCGAAATTCAAAATGAGAGATAAATATTTAATTATTTGTTTGTATTTTTTATAAATTAATAGATGCAAATTCATGAATCTTATAAGAAAAATGAAATAGAAATGCCTTTTGTTTTTATGGTTTTTAATGAGTTTTTTTGGTAATACTTTTAACATTTTTTTTTGTCTGTGTCATCAATAATGCCTTATATTTAAAGAGCATAAAAACCACAGAGACACGTCGAAGCTTTTATTGATTTACAAAAGCTTTTAAGGCAAAATTAACGGAATAGCAAAAAAACGATAGATTTTTTGAAAGCTTTTTGAAAGCGTACACGTAGAGTCTGTTTCTAGTCAGACAATATACACAATAGAAGCTTAGATAAAATATTTGTGAAGTATTTTAATCTCAAATCTTGTTACGACGTTTTATTGCAACTGTAATGAAATAAATTTAAAATTGAATTTTATAAAACAATATCTATATATTTTTATTTAACCTAGTAGCTTACAAATTAATGTAACGTACTAGGAAACCTCTGGAAACCATAGGTCCGTGGGGGTTCGAGGCTCGCCGATTTGCTCGGATTTTATCATCCAAGCTCATCGAGGCTTCGGGAGACCGACGGGCTGGGAGCTTTTTCCGCCAACGCATAAGCTTGGCCATCCAAAAAGGGAACGCTGCCAGCCTGTTGGGAACCTTGCCTATCGACAGCAGCGAGGGCTTTGAGGATGTTTTCTATACATCATAGTTTGTATTTTATACATTGATTGTAAATAAACAATGTAACCTTACTTAGCATAATTTTGAACTGATTTACTCCTATTTTTAGGACATCCTAATACCCTACTAATATTATAAATGCGAATGTTTGTGTGAATGCGTGTATGTTTGTTACCATAACGGATATGAATGAAAATTGGCATGTAGATAGATCATACCTTGGAATAACATATAGGATACTTTTTATCCCGTGCAAACTTATGATCCTCAGGAATGCGGATGGAACCGTGAGGCGGTTAGCTAGATTCATGTATATTGTAACATATTTTTATTATGTTATGTCTGAGAAAAACGTCTGTGACAGACACACAGATACCGAGGTAATTCAATACTGTTCCGTTTCGTGAGTATACTGGGTGATTTTTTAGTCACTGGCAATACTTGCAGGGGTGGAAGTATTCATCAATATGAACCACTTTTACTATGGGACTGACTGTGATATCATGAAAAAATTATCAACTGTTCCATACAAAAGTTCAATACCTACTCGACCAAAATGTATGAAGCAACCATTTTATTTTACGCAATATCAGAGTTGGTCGCATGTATTTTCAGTGACTAAAATATCAACTTGTATACGGAACACTAGGTCATTAACAAATTTTGTACTATATAGAACGGTTTTTCTTTTGATGGTCCCTTACTAAGTGATAAATAGCCAAATGAACGATTAGCATACATAGATCCACCGATGAAAATCGACTCACACCCAACTACCTAAAAACTCGAATTACAGATCGATTAAAATGGAATCATTCGATTGTGTACGGAGTCTTCATGGAACCACCGTGACCGCATTCGCTCTGACCACAATCCGACCCCAGAGCACCACTGTGAAGAGCTGCCGTCTGCCGTTTAATTGGTGGTCAATCGATTGATAATTCACCATAGGGAATTTGTGTTTGCGAACTACTGTTTACTATGCCAGCTTAGATTTTATTGGACTTATTTATTTGTTAAAGTTGTTATACGAAGATTAAGTACCTATATTAGTTTATGGTAAATCAATTAGTAGTATAACTTAATTTAATATAACTCAAATTTTAAAAATGTAGTTATCATAAGTAAGAATGACGATAAAATATGAATTTAACTTATTAGTATATTAAAATTTATTCTCATTATAGGATAGTAGGTATTTTTAAACTATTTTGAAGTCAGTAATAAGGTCTTGTAAGTAGCTAAAAAGCTTACAACTTGAATTTAAGCATATTTTACACTTTTTTTTTTTTTCCTTTATTGATAGGCTTTGTCGCTGAGCGACCACATCGCCTAATAAATTGTAAGTACAAAGATCTAACAAAAAACAATAATATTACAACTTTTATGAACTTAATCCTAATTTTAGTAAAGCGTACAACAATTTCGCTTTGTCGGACGATGGATAGACTAAAATGCTATTACAAATACCGATGTCACTACTTCTATCCACATCAAAATGAGTTTTTATTTTACACTTCAAAATTAATTAATGCAACTATTAAGATACCTAACAAATCTATAGTCCATCCAATTAATAGGGCTTAAAATGGAACCCTTCATAATATACCGATACAATAAAAGTTAATAATAAAGCATAATTAAAAGCTTTTAACAATGAATCACCGACAAAATAGGCTTTACGGCGCAATTTTAATTTTTAAACCGGATCATCTCCACGGCCGGATTACATACTGCATATTCGATGGAAACGTTTCATGTATCGGATTATACTTATATTTAAACAAGTTTCATTTATGGTTTCACTCGCTCCGTTAAATACTTTTGTCCCAAACTCAAAGGTATTTACTAATGATTGATTTTTAACATACCGGGACGTAATGTTTCGTTCAAGAATTTGTTCAATTTATGATACGTACGAAAGTAATCTTTCTTACCATCTTCGGTCAAGTCATCACTCACGACGCTGAGATTGATAGTTTTTATCCCGATTATTTCGAATTATAAGTGTATATTTTATAATCATGAATTTAGTTCACAAATGGTTGAAGAATAATCATTGGTGGTGAATTTGAACTACTGATGATTTTAAGTCAATTCTATATCATAATTATCCCACTTCTACAGTAGTATTTAATTTTAAGCCAATTTGTTCAGACTCCCTAAACATAAACCTAGGCAAAGAGTAATCCAAAATTGATCAAACAAACCTATATAAAGAATAGGTAGGTACTTAAAAATAAAGATGATTTAATGAATAACTATTTCCACAGAAATTAGCGCTTCACTGGTGTGTCAACAATATTATTTTTGACAATTGCAACATTATTTAGCGTGACATTTACCTTTATACTACGTACCCCTGAAAAGTTGGTTTATTACATCTGTCAAGAGCAAAAACATTTGAAAAAGTAACAGAAAAATACCACAATAGACGAAAATGTCTGGAAAAAGAAACAATTTTTGCTTGACAAGGGAAAGCGGCCCTTTAAAGAACAAAAGCTTTCAGCCGGGTATTTTGTTATAAAGATAAGTTGACCTTGATTCCATTCCACCTTTTCTTTATGCAGTTACTAGGAAAATACATTGGATTCTTTAGAAGTTCTAGAAGTAGGCGCATTAAGTAATAATTGCTTAATAGCAAACTTTACTTGAATTTGGTCGGCTTCTCAGATGGAAACAAAGAAAGTTAGAAAAGTATTATGAAACCGTCAGAAACATAAGACTTTTTTCAATCAACGTTTTTGTAGTTTTGTTTGGGACTTATACTATTAAAAAATTCAAAATTCATTCAACCTTTTTAGCAGAAAACGTATCAATTTACTCATGGGACCAAATATTGCTGAATTACAGAAACTAACCGAAGAAACTCAGAATAGTCCGCATAAGTACATAACACAATCATTAAATTACATGTTTTTGGTTGACACACTGATACATAGGTACATATTGGTCAAAAATAGATAATACATGGTTAAATTAAATTAGTTGGCGAAACTATGCCAAAACAACTGTTAGGGATAACAAAATACGTCATCAGTATTTATAAATTGGTATCCTAAATTTATTGAACCAAAGAAGTCCCGAAGGCCCTATCTCAGAAGATATAAGATCGATTTTAACATATTTCACGGGACTCCTTTGGTGGCACGTACTCTAGCTGCGCGCTGTCAGCTGCGGCAGTCAATCAGTGCCGTAGTACATTAACCTGTTACCTACCTTACGATTTGCCTTCCGCTCTTGCGCCTCTCTCGTGATAATTGTTACTGAGAATAACAAAGAAATATATACTTACTAACAGTTACAATTCGTTTGCAAAGTTTCGCTAACTTATTTAATTTAACTTTATACAACAGCACTAACAGTATCATGTTTTTGGAAAATATTCTTACACAATGTTCCATTTCATAACAAAAAGGCTAAACAATCCTCAAGCGTCAACAGACATTTGTAACCTGAGATGTAATTTATCAAAGGGTATTGTAACAGTGGTCCTCTATATTTCATCCGCCACCTTACAGCGTGTAATGATGGCCATTTGGACAAGTCTGCTGATCGTATGTTCAATTCTCTAGGTGCTTGTTATAAATTGTTTGTTATTATTACGTGAAATAGAGTAATTGATAAAAACCTTGTGGTGATAGTTGGTGTAATTTCATTGAAATATCTACTCGAAAAAATAGGAAGATGTATAAAATCTGTGAGCAGCGTCTTTAAGTATTTTAATAAAGATTTCGTTTCTTTTGGATTATAGATAATTTTAATTAAAAAAAACTACAGAATCTTGAGTAGGAATTCATTATTTTAGTAATTCCAAAATTGTACAATAAATCTTTACAAAATATTTTCAACATCTTTAGCAACTTAAATTGCATTTCTCATTCCGATTATAAAAAGCAATCATAAAATTAAATGTTACTCTATTTAATCGAAACTTAAAATTTATCAACACATTCCAATTTACCAAATGGAATATTGGGAAATGGACTGAAATTGACTTTTAGAACCTCGATCCCATTCATTTATTAACAGTATTATTACAAACATCAGGTATATCAATTAATTATAAAATGAAAAATTATATTTATGCAAACCAAATATTTGCATTCATAGAATTTTTATATCTATCTATCCATGGTACCTTTTTATTAGTATTTAATAATTTATATATTTGAACAATTTTTTTTATATCACAGGGCTGACAAGCATGTACGCGGTTCATCTGAAGGTAAATGACTACCGTCGCAAATTGCAATTGCCGGAATACACCAGTTTAGGTGGTTGGCAACTGATTTTCAAAATGACGGTGTTTTATTTTGTTTTTTTTTTTGCACACATTATCAACTGTGATTGTTTCTTGATCGTTAAAAAACAGTGGAATCAGTATGCTAGTGATTTTACTGTAGTCATTTGGGAACTTCCTTTAAATAAAAATAATCATTTTTAGCCAATCTATCATCAGCCATCTAGGGTTGTTACATTTTATTATGGTGCCAGAAATCTGTAATCATACATTGATATTATTTAAAAATATATAATACTAGCTGTCCCCCGCGGTTTCACCCGCGTAGCGGTATGAAATATACTTTACGACCCATCCTCAGACCTACCAAATATGCACAAAAATTTTCATAAGAATCGGTCAAGAAACGGCTAGACCTTGGAGGAGTTTGCAGAGAAACATTGTGACACGAGATTTTTTTATAATAATATTAGATGACAGTTTTTGTTTCTATAGAAATCTTGTATCAAATAAGTATAATTTGATCACTGGCTAAGATTTTAGGAAATTTTCAAATAGTGGTATGTATGTTAAAAAGGTTCGATGACCTTTATAATTTACTATTTCAAAGTATAAGACTGTGTAAAAGATTCCCCATTCTCAACATTTCAGTGTTGCACAGTGTCGTACTCAGCTATTTCTGTTTCTAGTTTGGGTAGGGTCATTAAATGGCTGTTGGAAAACTTTTCTAATTAGTTGGTGGAGCATTAATCTTCCTGACGTTTCGCGATTCCTTGTGACTGGCACAACTTGCCAAATTATAGAAATAATTACTTATATTAGAATTTCGTATTTGTTAGTGTCTGAAGCCAAAATTAATTTTAATTTGTTTCTGATTTCCTAGAAATAATTAATCTACATTATTAAAATTGACGATTACTTTGTTGATAGACGTCGTATAATTTGACTTTCAAACTTTACTCAATAAAGTTTATTCCAGAGATATTTTGAAGTAAAATTTGTTTCATTAGTCTAAAATCAATCTCTTTGATTTTAATGTTCATAAGGACATAATAATATAGGATCTTAATGTTTTACCTTTTATAGTTGAATTCAAAGTCAAAGGTACCTACTTATTTCTAAGCACAATTGTCACAAATTTAGAGATAATTTATATTGAATAACTGATTAGTCGTAATTATCATTTTGTACATATTTGGTGTACATTTCTAGTGTAATACCAGTCTCAATCAAAGTCAAAGCCATTTATTCAGTTTTGGCCCTAAAAGGTCACTTATGAACGTCGAAGCTACTGAAGTTACCACCGATTTTTTATATATTTTTTGGAGTCTGACTATTCGGCTTTTTTTCCATTGAACAACAATACAACAGTAAGTTACAATTATATACTTAAGAAAAAGATCTTGGCCTCCCTAAATTACTTAATAGGCTAACTAACATAACATTACCATAGGTCCTATTCCATAGATAATGGGACCAGTTATCGGGTCCAATTATCTGTTGTCCATTACCCACGCAGCAATTACAATCACCCTGTTACTAATCCTTTATTGTATCGACTTAGTTCTGCTGATGCATCGACATCGTTTTGCTGATGACGATAGATTATATCAATGACTAGCTTCCGCCCCGCAGTTACACCCGCGTCCCCGAGGGATCTTATGTTTCCCGGGATAAAAAGTAGCCTATAACCTTCCTCGATAAATGAGCTATACAACACTAAAATAATTTTTCAATTCGAGCCAGTATTTCCTGAGATTATATAGCGCGTTCAACCAAATAAACAAACAAACAAAATCTTCAGCATTATAATATTACTAACTATCCCTCGCGGTTTCACCCACGTTCCCGACAAAAAAAAGTATCCCATGTCCTTTTCCATACCATAGGCTATCTGCGTACCAAATTTTATCCCGGTGAAAAGGTAACAAACAAACAAACTCATTTATAATATTATAAGGAAGTTAGGATAGTATAGATATATTACTTAGGTAAAGGATAGATAAGGAACATACTGTCTGAATGTTGATTATTGTTTCACCAGTTATCACACATTGTATCATTACTCAATTGCACTGCAGGTTTAATTTATTTTACAGAACATACTAAATTCTGCAAAACTAAACATAAAATATAATCCTTTAATTTCTTATCGCATTTTTCATCTACATCAACAACTCTCATCCATATTTCGTGCCATTTATCTTTAGCAAAGAACATAACTAGTGTAAATAAAATACACGCAGAAATATTATATTCAGTTCTCCGGTTGGAAGGTAACGTTGAAAAACAACCTGCCTCTCTCATAGAACAGGTACAAATAACAATGCATACTGTTGCTTGTTTACTTATTTCACTACTACGGCGATATAAACGAGAAAAAATGCGATATGAAGCATAAATAAATTTATGGTTTGATACAATTATTTTGGGTTATGCTATCATTTAGTTCACAATAGTCGAATCATTTCTTACTTCTATACTTTTGATATAGGATATACCATTAATAAATAATATTAAACTTTATTATCAAGGGTTTCTACAAGGATGTAATTGATTTAAGCTCTTGAAAATTTCTAAAGATACTCCCAGAATTTATTTTAGATTAACGTTCACAGCCCACGCATCTTAATTCATTATAAACAGTAACAAAGTTACTACGCTTAAGTGAAAGAGAATCGACCGCTTGCCAAAGTCTGACAACTGCCTAATCACATTCAAAACTTATAAGATCCATCATAACTCCTTCATTGGGTACTTCAGAAGCATTTGCCCCTTCTAAACAAGTCTTAATATAGACATTAATCAATCTAACAATTGAAGGGTCCGCGACCCTTTGCATATTCGTTTAAAATATGTAGTTATAAACTGTTATGTCAACAAAAAAAAATCTAGTTAAAATGTCGTATTTTTATATCTAAATAGTAATAAAAGTGTCCATAATATTAGATAACAATATAAGGAAATAATTAAGTATTACAAAAGGCTTCTTTTGTGAGACAAGTATATATCTACAGAAATAGAATTTTTGGCATTGATATTCCTCCTTTATATAAGGTGAATCACAAGTGCAAGTTGGCGAATTTTTGATTCAAATAATACGAAGGTGTATGGTAAGATAATCAAGTTCAGAGAATTCCGCTGTCCGCCTGCATTCAAGCACTTAAATCTGCTTATATTTGAATAATACGTCGAAAGCCACCAGAGAACTTCGCCAGCAATGCTTATTTATGAAAATTATGACCCCTCTGTTATTTTGGTTATGAAGTTTGTGAGGAACTATTTAAACTTGTGAAACGCTCAAGTTTTATTTATTGTAATAAAAACGTTACGTTAAATAATGTAGAAGAAAATTTTATGGCAGTTGGAGAATTATAAGAGCTTTGGGTTATAATTTAGTTTGTAATTTTCGTACAGCACAAGTTCTAAATGTCATGTATGCTATTTGCCACTATCTCCGGACTTATTCTCAAGAGTATGACATAGTTTTACTAGCTCTTGATAGAACAGGCGTGTGGTTTGTCTGAATAGTTAGATTGGCTTTTGTATATTTTCATGACGAAAAAATTCATGTTGTAAGAATTGTCGACAACCTAGTTTGCAAATATTTTTCTTCAGATACTTTCTTATGGAATTGTGACGAAGAATAGTTATATCATTCGTTAAAAATTATCAGATAGATAGGTCAATGGTCATCTAATCATAGGCATTGTTGATAATATATAAGAACAAATACTCAGAAGAGTATAAAGTTAATGCTCTCCATGTTAACTTTACATAAATATTAAAGTGGTTCTCAGGGAGTTGAATTACCGTGCCATAAATTATAAAACCTTTTGGAATAAAAAATGTAATGGGTGGATAGTTCCAGATATCTTTTCAAAACCTATGTTAAGTTAATCATAATGATCTCATAGCATAACAAGTTTTTTTCTATTACTTATAGAGCTGGTGTTTTACAACAATCTCACTAAGGTAAGAATGATGCAGATGAAGGTGGTAAGCACACAAAGTCTAAAGAAAGTGCAACTGTCGAAACATACCAGTAGGTGTTTGGTGGTAGATTCTCAACTTAGGGGTGGTAGCCAGTCAGGGGAGTAACTACTACAATGTACTCCTTCACCGAAATCTCAAGCTCATTGTAGGATTGAAGCCCACGACACTCTTTAAGTTACGACATTCGACATCATTACCACTGAACTATCATCGAATAATCGCATCACAACTAATAAAAAAACAACATTAATCAAAGGTAGTTTTTGAAATTCTTAAGTAAAGAGTAATCCACGATTCCACGATTCGTAAAGAGTTTCGCTCTTCAATTAACATTCCACTTTGAAGTTCATTTAGTTCAGTCGAGGTGCGAGCGCGATGCAAGCGAATTTGAATAATGTACCGATTCGTTCGTCCAATATGCTCAGCAATTAGGTGCAATGCTGACAGGCGACTGCATTTGGTACTCTGTGATACAGAATTATAGTCAGTGGTGGCTTATTAAAAATACTATCTTATGATTAAAACGGTTGTGGTGTGAACTCCTGAATTGTCAATTTTGAACTGTTGCCCGCGGTTTCACCCGCGTTCCCGGTATAAAAATTTGCTTATAACCAATAAAAGTTGCTAGTTAGTTACTCCTCATAATATCAGCTATCTGCTGGTAAAAGTCCTGTCAAGATCCAGCCGTTTTGTCCAGAACAAACAGACAGACAAAAACATTAAAAAAAGTTGTTTTTTGTTATAAGTATCGTAACGACTTAGTAAAAAGATGCATTTAGTAAAAATTGTTATTTTGATATTACTTACAGACACTTCAAGGCCTAATAGCCATTTTTTCCTTGAGGAGTTTGTGCGTCAGTTACGACGTTGAGCTGTTGATGATCCTTGACGGTATATTGACGAAGGTTATTAAAACTCAAAAGACGAAAATACAAGAACATTGCATATTCACCGAGTTTCATTATTCATTATTTAATTTTACTCCACGATTTCAAAGTTCTTTTTTTTTGCATATTAAGAGAGTCTCGCATTCTTAATAGGCAATTAGCAACACTGTGCACCAGTATTTACGTACCAATATCGCAAAAAAGGCGTTTAAGTGAACAGTGAAATAACTCGGTAGTTGCTTTTAGGGCTGTGGCTTGATTGAAAATTTGTCGGTTTAAAAATTATAGTAGGTATTCCTTAAATAACTTTAGGTATATATTTTTCCAGATAAAGTACGAGACTGCTAATAATCTATAATGCTACTTCTGCCCCGCGTTTTTACTCACATTCCTAAGATTGACTGAACTGACTGACTAACGCTCTTATTAAAGGGTCATCATGACTGATTAACAACGCCTACACAAACATGCATACACATGAACACATTATTATTATTTTTATTTAATAATAACAAAATTAATATTAATAAGATTCTATTTACATTGTATTTGTTTGAATTATTAATCGTACTCGAGTAAGACTGACTAAGCAAATAAAATATTCACTCGCTTCCCAACCCTACGGCTTTCGCCTTCAGCATTTTCAGCAAGAAACTTAAGCATACTTGCCACAGAATATAAACTGTATGAGAAGTTCTAAGGCATCTGCACAGAACAGCTCCGTATTATAGCATTTGTATAATGTGACCATTCGTTTATACAGGGTTGGTTACTTTATGAGCATTTGTTTTTGTGTGCAAGAGATTAAGGTGTTTTTGTAACCGAAATATTTAAGGAATTAGGGTTTTGTGATAAAAATAAACTAAGATAGAATACGAAGAAGATACGTAACGCAGCTACGTAACTAATGAAATATCAGGAATAGCGTTCGGAATAATAATGTTTTTATAAAATAATCTGGCTCGAAGGACCATTATATAGGGGCGTAAACCCTACATTTGTATGATATTGATTCAGTGTGTGCTGATGGCGTCACACTGATGGTGATGATGCTACATGATGATGATGGGAGGCGGCTCCCGGGATTGATGAATAAAACCACCTCGTGCAAGTGCTGTAGTGTGACTGATTTATTGTTCTGCTTTATTGACATTGTCGATGTTACAAATGTGCTTACGATGCATTGACATGATTCACTACATAAAAGTAAAATGATAATGTGCGAGTCTGTTAGTACAGATGCTTTATTTTGATGGAAAGTTTTAGTTTTAACACATACCTACGAGTACCTATATAATTATCAGTACTTCATGATATTTTATAGCAACAAGGTGTACTAGTTAATTAAGTTTTAGTTAATTATTATTAAGCCATTGAACGGATGACGGAAGTTGGAGCTAAGTCACTTTTTCTTGAAAAATTAAAATAGTGTTGATAATGTTGCATTTGTGATAATTAACCGACATATCAATTGTTTAGTTTCACATCGTAAGTATAAGGGCCTAGGGAAATTGGTCGTTTTCAAAACAAATGGCAGTGTAGTTTTATTTTCCAACTAGCTTCCGTCCCGCGGTATCACCCGCGTTCCCGAGGGATCTTGGGTTTTCTCGGAATAAAAAGTAGCCTATAGCCTTCCTCAATAAATGGGCTATCCAACACTGAAATACTTTTTCAAATCCCACCAGTAGTTCCTGAGATTAGCGTGTTCAAACAAACAGACTCTTCAGCTTTATAATATTAGTATAGATATTTAATTGTAATTTTCACAATGTACTTGACTGAGCTCATTACATACAACTGTTCAGGATTGTCAAATAAAAGGTATTTGACCGGATCCGGGGATTTTTACGACTTTGCCCGCCGTCCGGTCAATATATTTGAATATATGGGTAACCTATCTACATCACAATTATGTTTCCTAATACTATGGTACTTCTTTTTCATCATAGTGTGATGAGTTGATAATGATTACTGACTTTAAGTCATTGTGACTTCTAATTGAAATCGAATCTTTATTTTTAGTAACCAAGTACATTCTGTATTGAATTTTCAATGTGAAAATCTTTTTCTCGGCTTCATGCTTCACAGTACACGCCCGCGGAGCCGCATATACAATGTTTATATGTATTTTTTATGCTTTATGATATCTCTAAAATCTAATAGGTACACTATCACCCGCGTAAAAAATAGAAGCGTTGAATACAATTTTCCCGGCTGCAAGTTACCCAAAACCAATGATATATATATGGTACTCAAGATATGTTACATTCATAGTAACCGACGTTTAAAATCTACACAGCGTTTAGCTCGTCACCCTTCCTGACACGGACTAAAGACAAAACTTAGCGCGCGCTAGAAACATATCTGCCTCTTTTTTATTATAATATCATTGCCAAAACATAATTTATGCAAAAAATAATAAATGGCTGACAATCCGTTCTGGATAGCAACTTAATCGCTTTTGGTTCTTCATAAATAACTGATACCTTAAAATTAAATTTAATTCAACGAGGTAAAGTCGCCAGCTTTTTGGGTACCATGGCTGCAGGTGGCGATCTAAACCCAGCTTCTTATCTTTAGTTATTTTCATATACCTATCTTATTTTAAAATTTAGTTTAAGTACCTAATTAAGGTTGTTGTTTTTATGAAATACATAGTAATAAAAAAAAAACCTTAAATTTATCAAACATATTTACTCATTAAAAATGCAAGTTGAAATCCTTATAAATTCACTAGCTTTCCATCCTCCCGCGGTTTCACCCGCATTGCCGTACTTTACCCCCTTAGGGGATGAGTTTAGAAAACCCCATGCTTAAAAGATGCTATCATTATAAAAAAAAACTAGTATACAAAATTTCTAGTTTCTACACTGCAGTTTATGCAGCTATTTAAACACACTTAAATAACCAATTCATTGTAGCAAAAAAAAAATGCAAAATTTCAACGCTTGAAACAACCCAAAACCCCCGCGGAATGCGATCGGAACTGTAACAAAATTCACATTTGATTTGTAATCTAATAATATTAAGTTATTTACGGGCCGGAGGGCAATAAGTTCTTGTTTCCGATGAAATGTTACCAGAGGACCGGCTCGTGAATTGGTCCAAGTTAGAAGTTGCGAAAAAATAATATTATACATAGCTGTTAATTTAATTGAAAAAAAAATCCCAAGAAGGGGGTATTGTATTGTATTTAAGACTATTGAAGTTATCGCTGGTTCGGAAATTAGTTTTCATAGGGATCAAAACAAGTAAAATCTTTGGTATCATTTTGTTTACTTTACTTAAAATGAGAATATTCTATTAAGTAAAATAAACTATGTTTCGTAATTAGTTGTATCAGAGTTCTCAAGAAGAAACGCTGATCTAAACCACTGCCAGTTGGTAGTGTGCCCAGAACGCTGGCGGCATTGCCACGCCGTATGGCGATGCTAATCCTGAGCTGAGGTATTCACCAGCCCTCTGGAGACGAAACGTCGATCAGTAGCTTCAATATATCGCGAAAGATGCGATGGGCTCCTAAATATAATATTATGTACGGCGTATGATACAAATATTATTTATTGAATTATCATTATTTGAACTACATATATGCATTTTCAAACGATTCATTTATTTTTATTAAGATTTTTTATTTCTCATCTTAATTATTCAGAATCTCTGTAAGTCAATAACTTGCTCCCAAATGTTGCACGAGGGAAATTTATTCATAGAATTCAATTTACTCCAGGTGTGGCTTGACCCTTAACGGGGAATAAACGGGCCTTATTATGGGTGACTTTTGCTTTTGTTTCTTTTTTTGCTTTTATTTTTGGGCTAAATTGTGAGGCCTAATATTGTACCTATCTTTTTTGACTGTGAACTTATGAAATATTCCTCTGAAACCAACTGATTTATGAAGCCTTTTTATTTGTGTTGGCATTATTTGTGTAGTATTCTTTTATATTAAACTTTATTTGCTTATATTTTTTAACACAAATCTTACTATTCATAAAACACAGTATTTTATTTATAAATACCAAATTAGTGGTAGAATATTCTGTGATATTAATTTGTTGTTATATAATATATGGATAAATGTTGTTATTATGAGCTTACTACCAGAGTTGCGTTACCTTATCGCGTTGCTACCTTCACTTTTTTTTCATTTTAGTTCCTATCCCGAAAGTGCGTTAAAAGGTTTCGCTTCAATAAGAAACCTCTGCTTTTACCTTACATTGCATGATTTGTTCAATATAATATAAAATCGCTGAACTTCAATCACTTATAATAAATGCGTAACCACGTAACATGAAAAATTCATTGCAGTTTTTACCTTAAAATCTCACATATTATAAATGCGAAACTTTATTCTAAATAACTGCCTACTGTAAAGATTTGAATGGAATAAAATGCAATATCCTTTTTATCCCAAAAATATCATAGCATTCTTCGGACATGCAGGTTAAAACGCGGGACAAAAGCTAGCTTCTTTCATATTTTTGAAAGTGGAACAAACAAATATCAGAAAAAATGAATGTTATTTTTGACGGAGCCCGCTCATTTGAATTTCTACGTGCATCTGTTGTTCGGTGCCGAAATATATCATATGTGTCGATGTGCCACCAATATGTTATTTGCTTCGTATTGTTTATCATTCTATCTATTTTGAGGTGATATTACATATCCATCTTAATTCTAAACATTGCTATCTACTTTTGTTTCATCATTTTCAGTATAGGTAGATTTTTATTCTAAATCTTCTTTGTTAAATAATATAGTTCATTTTTAAATAAGTTTAATTGTAAGCTGATTCCATAATGAAGCTTAATGTGTTCTATCGAGGGAGTTGACATAAATCAACAATATAATAGACTTGTATTTTTGAACATCAAACTTTCGTCTACCTCTTTTCTTGATACCTCAAAAACTAACGCCTCTGTAGGGGCGTAAACAGTTGGTAATCTGAGAGGAGTGTAACGCTCCAGGAGTGTAAGTAGTATAAGTAATGCTTAGACTCAGTATCAGCATGAAGGGTATTAGTCTAAACTGATGATATATGATGATGTCAAACGCTTTAGGTTGTAAGTCCGAGGAGATAAATAAATTAAAACTTGGTTTATTGTTTCACTAATGTTAAACTCGTTTTACAGACTTTATAAAAATACAATTTGAATGTGCGGTTGACCGTACAGTCTGTACAATGGTACAACAAAAAAAAAATATGGCGCCAACATTGTCATTGTCCTAACATTCTTCACGGTCAGATTCCACAGAAACACCTGCATCTGTACGACGTGAAATATTATAGCAAAATCCCCAAGTTTATGCACGAAAATAAAATATCTGAGATAAATTGTCAAAAGAGACGTGAGAAAATATCGCCGTTAGATTTTGTCGTTGAATGTATGCTGTCTTGAAATATTGGTATTCGTTGGTTACGCCATTTTGTGTTGTGTGCCGTTATATTAAAGTCAGAGTGTCATATTATATTTGTGCTGCGGCTTCGTTCAAATGAAAATGGAATTTAACATTATCATCGAATGTCCTTAAAGAATTTCGCTGCATTCTTGGACATAGTGAAAATATTCTTAATATTTTGCAGTCCAATTTTTGGCTTTGAGGGCCTGGAACAAGATTGTTTCTTATGGAAATATAGACCCATGTTTAGTAGTGAACACCTCTAGGCTGATGATAATGGTTACAGTAGCCTTTCTTGAGGAATATATATTTTTTTTACATTAGAATACTTGGTTAGCTTGGCCCTGTGGTTGATAATTACCATCAGAATGTTTATGATCAACCAAGGATATAATCTATCTGCGCGCTATATTTTATCTATACTCTATCAGCCGTTACAACGAGATCGTCTATAGTACCTTTATCAGAAGAGGAATCTCTTTTTGTCTCGCTATATCAGTCTCTTTTTGTATTATGGACTGTCAAAACGGGCCTATTACCTATATTGTGACGACTTTACCACATCTAAAATCACACATTTTACATTTAAAGCATTATAAAAAAATATTCATTTTTCAATTGAAAAGTAAGTCAGTAAGCAACAAGAATCCTTGCTTTGGAGAAATGACTAGAACTTCCCAACTCTTAATTGAACAAAGATATTTTCCGTCTTCACTCCATCCAAAGACCATTCTCAATCTTGTCTTGAGCCCATAAGACGAGTGGACTTACTTATTTATGTCTGCAAGTTTAATAACAGCACTTTAAATGGCCCAAATTCCGTTTAAGCGATTACAAGGGAAGTTTTCAGTTAAAATTTATCGCGAATCCGCTCAGTTATTTTTCAATTTAGTAGATCTCTGGAACTCGCTTTTAAAGTAGGTAGTTTAAGCGGCGATTACGAGAGAAGCGTAAAACTTTGTAAAAGTGTGGAAACAGATCAGTACTTTGTATTTCTTTTATAAGAGAAAGTCTTTTAAAAAACAATTTAACTCGTTTAAGTTGTGATTCCTTGGACAATTGGCGCGGATAATTATTGTCACAACCTTTTGTCGTTAGATCGTTGTTATTGGAAGCTGAAATTATTTTGCTATATTTTTATTTTTGTTATCAGCATAGCTCACCTTGATTTATACAGAGTGGATGTTTCGAGATTGCATATTTTCGAGACCAAATCAGGTGAAAATATTTGAGGAGACATGTAGGGAACGGTTTTTTTGAGTCTGCATCGATGCTACAGCGTTGCAAATAAGCCTCTTTTTCGGTATAACCTTAGTTAACAGTCATTTGCGAGTGAAACGGCAGTGCAGGAGTGGATCTGTTTGTCTCTTTAGACTTCACGCCTAAACTGCAGAACCGATCGCGATGAAATTAGACACGCATGTGATATAGGCCACTTTTTATCCCGGGAAAAGCAGTGAAACTGCGGGGGAAATCTAGTCCTATCCTAACTAATATTATAAATGCGAAAGTGAGTTTGTTTTTACCTTTTCACGCCTAAACCGCTGAACCGATCGCGATGAAATTTGGTATGCAGATAGCCTATGGTGGAGAAGAACATAGGATCCCTCGGGACCGCGTGTGAAACCGCGGAGCGGAAGCTAGTAGTATTATAAATGTGAAAGTTGTTTGTTGAGTAATTTCAAAACAAACCATGTATACTACGCTTGCTAATTATAGTCTTTACTCGATGAAGAGTCTCTTGTCAGTCTTTTTATTCATTTCACTCAGTAGTCTCACAATATTTAAATCTTCTATCCTTAAGATAAATTATACCTGAAGGTTAAGGCTTACCTACAGACTAATTATCTACAAGTATGCACTTATGTAAAGAGACTCAAAATGTTAGCGCTTGAAATTGTCATGGAATACTTTTTTATTTATACACCTACATACTTCGGGTTTATTAGTGTAGAAAAAAAGATGAATCATTTATTTATTTATTTATTCACTCACTAGAAGCATGGTACATAAGATGTCAATGGTTACAGTGTGTGTTTGTGTCGCTAATTTAATCTATAGACTACATTTGAAAAAAAATACACTACGGTCAATTTTTGAACGTGTCGTATACCCGATGTCATATATGGAATGACATTATTGTAATTATTTCTAGCTGTAAACACAATAATTTTATCATGTATGAAAAGAGCATCCTTATTTCTTTAAAGTAACCGATTAAAATGAGTTTGGCACCTAGAATATATATGGCTTAATAGTATATATTTTTTTACTTCGTATAGGCTTGTGTGTTCGACCACAATTTCACTATAGTTAGTGATGATGTGACCGAAGGTGGTAAACACACAAAGCCTAGAAGGAAGCACATGTGCAGTTACTAGAACACACCGGTAGGTAGCAGTAGTGGGTACTACAAAGTACCCAACCACCGTGCTATGGTTTCCTCGCGAAGTTTCCCTTCACCGTATCCACGACCATCGTTTCAACATCCGACGTCACTACCGTCGTAATCTATCATCGCTTTAGATCATATTTTCTTTTGTAGCATATAGTTTTATTTTTATTTATGTTTTATGAATAATAAAACTGTACAGTCATGACTATAAGGCATGGCTTAGTGAACAGTAGAAAAGTAATAATACATGAGGCAATTACACTAGTGGCTCTGAGAGCTGTAGACCTCGCGCGTTTTTTACGTTTTCAACCCTCATACCTCCGCCATTTTGAAAAATGTACAAACACTTAATAGACAAAAAATCCATATAATTAATTATCAAACCTGCTCATAGAATTTCACGAGAATCAGTTGAGAAATGCGACCTGTAGAGGAAAACACCTGGACATCCGGACAGACATACGAAAGCATTTTTGTACATACTGAAACGGAGACGCTTCGTGCTCGCTGGGTCAATAATGTTTTTATGTTCCTCTCCCCAAATCTATACTAATATTATAAAGCTGAAGAGTTTGTTTGTTTGAACGCGCTAATCTCAGGAACTACTGGTTCGATTTGAAAAATTATTTCAGTCTTGGATAGCCCATTTATCGAAGAAGGCTATAGGTTATATACTTTTTATCCCGGGAAAACACAAGATCCCTCGGGAACGCGGGTGAAACCGCGCGGAATAGTCCTCAATAATAAGCTACCATTAAATGTATTAAAAGATTTACATGTTGGCTACTTTTAAACAACTTAAACCTCCATAAAACTTATCACCAATAGAGATATAAAAGCATATAATCGACGTCATAACAATATTGTTTGAGATCAAAACACTTTATTACAGTACCTTAAAAATAGCCCTTTTATTTACGTTTAAAAAGACGTATCAAATAAAATAACTCCGAGTAGAATCTAAGCATAGGTGTCTGCATTTTACTGCGCATAAAACTTTTACAACTTTTCAAAAAGGGGCGCGCTACCCTTAAAAAAGAGGGGTGATGCTGGCCAGTTTTACCGGGTATAAAATTTGTAATTTATGGGCTTGCATAGCAGAGATATGCCCGGATATCAGCCGATGGAGCGGTAGAATTTGCATATTATTTCGGTGTAATATTTTGGTATTAAAACAATGACAATATTTTTTATGGTACATACTAGCTTCTGCGGTTTCACCTGCATTTCCAAGGGATTTTATGTTTTTCCGGGATAAAAAGCCTATATATAGCCTTCCTCGATAAATGGGCTATCCAACACTGAAATAATTTTTCAAATCATACCAGTAGTTCCTGAGATTAGCGCGTTCAAACAAACAAACTCTTCAGCTTTATAATATTAGTATAGATAGATAATAAACTAACAATAAAACCTAAACAACAACACTCCATAGTTATAAGATTAAATTTAGACCATCTAACTCTGCTATTATCTTTAGAAAGCTGTAGTGGTTTTCTTTAGTTTTGTATGCGCATTTCATCAAAAACCCCTTGAAAAGTCTGAACCAGACCAACTCCTTCAGGATCCTAATGACAGTTACCTAAGTATAATAATATAATTTTCTACCTCATAAAACAAAAAGGATAACATTAAGTAAGTACAAAGTACATAAACATTAAGTAGGTGAAAACTTTGAGTGTGACAGGATATTAAAAGTATTAAAAATCTTCCTCTGCAGAGATACCTACTGGGCCGTGGAGTGAAACTTATTTCATTATACGCGACTTATGCCCGACTTATACACAGTTTGAGATATGAATAGGTACCTACTTTTTATGAAGTACAAGTTTCATTGTTGTCATGTTAATGTTTTTTTAAATGTCTATTTCGAAGCTATTTGATAGAGACCTTTTGAACATACTGAGGTACTTGTAAGAGATTTAGCTTATAGAGAAAGAAAATATCCTGGGAATGAATAATCGAAAGTAAGTATGATATTTTGAAGTAAAGATGACTGGCTTTTATCAACCCTCCAGTTTATAAATGTAATTTTGTAAATTTATTTCTATAAGCTTGCTAGCTGACTTATAAATACAAATCTAACTTTTCAGAACATAATAATATATTTTAATGAGATGTTCACGAAGATAATCCATATTTATTTTATATAAATATCAATGTTTGTCTGTCTGTTTGTTTATTTGTTTGTAATGTATGCGCTCCTATACGACACGTTGGGGTTTAGCCCATTATAAAATAAAAATGCTATACCAAATGATTTTACATTGCCATAATACGTAGGTATCATCATATCATCAGAAAAGCGAAAATAAGCAAACTCAAAATACTCAAACGAGTAATAATCAACCTGTGAATATTTATAGGAGCACAGATGGCCGACATGTTTATACACAAACATAATACTGTGAAATACATTATGTTTGTTTGTACCAACATATATCATGTATTATTATTTCCAATGGCGACGTATAAAAGGGTTATATTTTTTATTGTATTTCAATTAAAAGAGATGATCGTTTCCAGTCAATTGAATTTGTTTATTAATGTAATTAAGATTCTATTTTCAGAATGATATAAATATAGGAGACCTATAATAATACCACTTGTATCTGGTCACCAAACCCTCTAGATGATGATGATTTACGCAGAGATAGCTCAGTGGTAGAGTCGTGTGGTGCCGCGATAATGGCAATGGTAACCCAAGACGGTTCGAATCCTACGTTCATTATTTGAGATTATTTATTATTAAAAAGTAGTGCTAAACTCTTTTTTTTTCTTTATTCAGTTAAGACCCTAGCGCACCTAGGAGGGCTTTAGCCTTCAGGTAAAGAGAACCGACAAGAAATACAGGTATTTTTTTTTATGATTTTAGATACTTATGAAGAGAGTGAAGGACACGTAACGGGTAGACAAGAAGTCAAAACCAAAGACATGTTTTCTACTACCCGACTACTACAGCTACTACTACGGCCTACTTGTTGGCTTATAGAGGATTTCAGGGGTAAGAATCATTGAGATGGAAACCAACTTATCAGAAAAACTTTACTGAGCTATTTTATATCTAATCCTACTTATATCATAAATGCACAAGT
The DNA here is from genome assembly GCA_951216915.1 of Tetheella fluctuosa. Lineage (NCBI taxonomy): Eukaryota > Metazoa > Arthropoda > Insecta > Lepidoptera > Drepanidae > Tetheella > Tetheella fluctuosa. Next base: position 9,066,449 of record OX578229.1, on the reverse strand, counting down.
TTGTGTGGATATATGCTAATCAATGACCTCGTAATTAGAATAATAATTTAATGTATGTATAGATCATACATTGGATTTTAATCTAAAAATATTAATGAGACCACGGAAACTCGGGTTGTAAAAGACATGAAAAAATACGGGGAAATACGGAACCTTCCTTGTTTGTGGTTAGTTAGATAGTAGATTATAGTTATTTATCAACAAGAAGCGAGAGAGATAGAGTATAGCGATATGTCGCTCAAAGAGCAGCTCGACTGGGGAAGTACCTCCACCCTACAGAATACCGCAGCCAAATAGCTTATGGCTGTGTTACTGCGCGTGAGTAAGGTCGCCAGAGCTCATCGGTGTGGGGGGAAGGGTCGACAACGCGTGAGTGATACTCCTGGTGTTGCAAGCGTTCATAGGCTACGGTAACCTCTTACCATCAGGCAGGCCGTATGCTTGTTTGCCGACAATGTTGTATAAAAAAAAAAGAAGCCCATGAGTTTCACTTTTCACATTGTCCTTTAAGAACAATGACTTTACCGTCGAATATTTACGATTTCCAAGGGTAAATATTATGGAATGTATCTGTGACGATACCTTCTCTTTATAGCGTTATTTTGATAGGAAAATATTGAGTCGCTCAAGATGCGATTCAAGGAAAACCTTTATTTCTTTGAAAATTAAATTGAATTGGTTTTGCTGATTCTAGTAAAATTTATAATATAAAATGTAAGGTAAAATAGGTCGCACATACAAAGTGGATAACTTGCAGATGTCATATTTTAAAAACATAATGTTGGGTTCGTGATACTAAACATTAAAATAAAATGTAATCATAAAACCACAATATTGAAACAGAAATTGAAATAAAGTTCGCAACACCCGTAGATATATTAGAAATTTGGTAAGATAGAACTACTTTATTTATTCCGATAATAAGTTATATAGTATAAATATAATTAAACTGCCAGCTTGCTGTGAACGTTCGGCAGGGACGGTAGCATATTCTAACCATTAAGTATAAATTGTATTTTGTATTTTTGTTATAAATAAAACGTATAAGTTGGTGTTATAATAAGTTCCCATAAAGTATAACACTATTATATAAACTTAGTAACAAAGTCCAATAAATATATCATCGATAAAATATTACTTATTCTATGCCCCAACTTCTCAACTTCTATAAAGTCTATAACACTCATGCATGACTAGGGTTGTGAGAGATGCGAGACTTATATTGCTTGCGGATATTTAAAAATATATATAATATGTATGCAATAATTTATGAACGCTACGGATTTTGACAAACATTATGTACTTAATCATGCTTTTTAAATCTATAATTGTCTACTCCTAAGGTGACAAGCACATGGTCCACCTGATGATAAGCGGTTACGGTAGCCTATTGACGCTTGCATCACCAGGTGAATCATTGCACATTGTCAACCCTGCATGTTCTAGTAAATAAATATATTTCTATTTCAAAAATCTCTTCACAAATATGTTACTATTTTTTTATTGAAATTTAAAATGGCGATAAACATAATGCGATACCGTTTTTAATATCGTGGCTTAATTATTATTTTACCACTATCCTTATAAGATTATTTCAAACGAGTCTATTTAAAACCCAGGTGTAAAATACATTCTTTACTTCCCGCTAAAAACTAAATTAAAAAAAAACCTTAATGAAAAAAATTACAACAAATTCCTGCCAAGCGGAAGGTTACCACGAAAGCTGGCAGCATTGCCAATGCATTAGATACCAATTGTGACAATGTTTCATGATCATTATCAATAGCTAATTTACATCTCCATTGGTCTCCTTTCCACACGATGCTAGTGCAGTTTGCTTCACCAAATAGCCCGACCGAAACACAATATTCATCACAAAAAAGGTTGAATAAATATCCGAAACTATCTGTCAAACGTACCTTCACCTCACCACTAGTGACAACATCGGAAATGGGATGTCGCACCGGAATCCCGCAATGATTGAAGACAGCCTGCTTGCTTAGATTGGCGTCTGACTTGTCCCACTTGTTTATTCATTGCTTGTACATTTATAACTCACGTTTCGTATATATAACCTATTAAATTTCTATTTGCATGGAGTTTTATGGTAATGAGAGTTGATGATGAAATATTAAATTACATACCATGTGACCATGTACTTTCTTGACTGCAATAAGTACTGTAAAAGTAAATATGTAAAGGATGATAACGACTCTCAATATGAATTTTAAAAAACTCATTTGATCGATTTTGATTATAAGTAAATGCGAACGAACAGATTTGCACAGAATTTGGCGAGTAGATAGGTCATACGCTAGAATATAGAACTACGTTCTATTTAGGGCCGATTTTTCAATTGCTGGATAAACCTCGGATAAGCTATTCCTCCGATAAGTCCATACAAAAACTGTTCTTATTTCAAATTAACAGCCAGATACCGGTTATCTAGTCATTGAATCAGCCCTTATGAATTTAAAATTAAGATATAAGATGATATACTAAATTATCTTGAAAGATAAAAATCCTATTAACTTGTTTAACTTTTTTGTCTCTAAATAAGAGTTATGAGAAAAATTTTAAGTAATTCCCTCAGCGATTGTTATAGGACATGAAGCAACAACATTATTTTACCTTTGTCCTCTGACCTCAGAGGCACGCAGTCTCTCCTTACAATTTTTAGGGTTCCATTTGAATAATAACACTCACCAGTAAACTTGGTAGAATTAAAATATTCCATTCCGTATAGCATTAGCAGTAATAGTTTTTACGAAAAACAAATATTTTTTATGAAAAATTTCAATCAAAACGTGCAAAGTTTACTCAGCTTTGTAAATATGTTAAACTATATGTTTATACCTTTTCTGTAATACTAAGGTATAATAATATTTCCTACATTATTGTAAACTTCATTGTGTTTTTGTGACATATTTGTAAATGCTGTTAATTATATAAAAAATAAATCAGCGTCCGTTGTGGGATACCTACTTATAAAACAAAATCTAGTTATCTTTTATTTAACAACTAGCTGTTTTCCCGCGGCTTCGCTCTCGCATACTCTATAAAATTTCTATAAGTAACTTTTTCCCGTTAGCCAATTTCGATGAAACGAACAGTATAAAAGTAAATTCTAAAAATCTTTAAATGACGATAAGTTTGTTTTGCAATATCTGATTTTAATGAAACAAAGCTTATATTCTGCCCTGAATTAATTTCTGTCTACTTATGAAAATCTGTTCAGTGGTTCCAAAGATGTGCATGAAGAAACAGACAGACAGAGAGACAGAAAATAATTCTAAAAATCGCTGATTTATGTACAATTACTCTTCTTTAGTCACCACAAACTATGTTTATATTTTTATTTCTTTTCTTCAATGTACAGACACACCTGATTCTACTGTTTTATTAATGTAATATAGATAGATAGATATCTAACAGTAGTTCTTTTAATTTCTAATTCTAATTATAAATATTGATGATAATATTTTTTTGTCAACTAATAAATGTCCTAGTTAAGTTTTACCAATTAATTAAATTTATACGTATTAGAATCGTTTTGTTTAGCGATTTTAATATATATAAACCACTACAGAAAACAAAGGAAAAATATTCCGGATTATTATAATATACGGAACCATCAACAATTCATATGTACAATACATACTTGTCATGTTTTTTCAGAGAACTCCAATAACGCGTGGTAATGGCTCATGAATCATCTAAATTACCAGAATATTGCAATACTTTTTGCGCCGTACCGTGTGAGGTATAGATTTAAAAAGCGTATAAGCCTTTGAATTTATTGTTATGTGTTTATTTCTATTTAGGTTACTTGTAAATAGCTTTATAGTGATTAATAATGAAATATGTTTTTCTTTTTTTTTTTCTTCATACACAATATTCTTGGTAAAAAGGTTTTTGTTGTAGCGTTCTGATGTTGGTATGTAATAGCATCTGTTCTAAGTTTGTCACAGTGTGAAGCTTTGCAGTTATATAAACCTAAGTGGATTCAAAGTGTATATGCCCACTTTATCCCCCTACTTTACTTGGTTTTTAGGAATGAAATTAGGAACTACCATTGGCAGATAACTTCATAGCAGGAAACAATAGTAATAAATGAACTAAGATTCTTATTAGAAACAGAGTTTGATGAAATTCAAAGTACCAATGATATAAAAAAAAAAAATAACCACGTCACGTTACACAGAATGAAACTTAGTATATCTTAGTTACTTTAAGTACCTATTCGAAAAATATATTTATCTCCGAATGGAAAATCCCAAGATCCAACCGGGGCTCAGGTAAAACTGTGGGGTTGAAACTAGTTAACTGCAAATAAAGGCACTTGTAATTACTTAAAAATACTACAAAATAATCGGTAGGCACCAAACCACCAAAGGCACAAACACACCAGAAAAATGCAGTTCAGGAGTGAATGGTAAATAAGTAATAAATAACCCGAAAGTAAGTAAAGTATAGTAGGTACATTGGAAGTTTTTTTTTAATCCAGTAAAATATTTAAAATTTTGTAGAAATGAGTCCCACAAAAAGTGAAGCAATATCGCAGACCTAGCTGAAGATGGTAGGATGTACTAAATTACTGCAGTGCCTTGTACTATCCTAGTCCTACTAATATTACCAATGTGAAAGTTTGTATGTGATGTTTCTGACTCAATCACGCATAAACGGCTGAATGAATTTAAATGAAAATCAGGCACATTGATAGATCATTTCCTGGAATAGCATATAGAGTACTTTTTATCCCGGATAAATATAAGATCCCTCGGGAACGAGGGTAAAACCGCGGGGCAGAAGCTAGAGATAAGGGCTATAAAATTAATAAATTAAATAATTATTGTTAGCAGACTAAATAAATTTCACATTTAAAATTTAAATTTTAAATAAGCTTCTACAGACTACTTAAAGTATAAAAAGAATTATTAATTATTTTGCGAAACTCGGTAATTTAATTAAATTGAATTAAAAGGTTCCAGTAAAAGTCAGAAGTTCAAATTACAAAAAAAAACAATGCCACGTAATATTATTTACATAACGTATAATTTACCTATTATAGTAAACTAGTATCTAATAATAACCTTCAAAAGTCTAATGATGGCGTAGCAAAGTTACAGAAATTAAATTAAATTATATCGCAAAACTGGGGTTAAGGAAGGGAAATACAAAGGCATTATTACCTTTGGCTAATTGTAAAGTAGATTGGCATTCATAATTACCAGGCTTTTGTTAAATAAAGCAAGGGCGTGGGCTCAGAACAACTTATTAGCCCTGTTACGTGTAAGCCGTTCGATGGAAATTTTTGTTTTTCCTTTTATCGAGGCAAAGGGTAAATAAATAAACGTACTTTGAACAGGTGTTGTTAAATTTATCTCAATGATTACCAATAAAACTTTGAAATCACCAGAACTTATTCATCTGATCTAAATTAAAGTTTAATATCCCGCGATGTTAGATTAGTTGTCATAAAAAAATAAACAAGTATCGACCCTTAAAATTTAAAAAACATCTTTTGGTACATCCTGTGTTACCCACATATTTTTATTGGTTCTGTATTATGTATCATGGACCTGCATATATTGTTTACTACCTCCGGCCAGTCCTCACTTACTACGATGAGATCTTAACCCAAACTAATGTAAAAAAGATTCATAGGTATTTTCATGAAGTTATAGATTGTCAAATTGCTGCTATGTTATTCTGTACTTAAACTCGACGGTGAATTCTCGAGGTGACTATTTTCTGTCTCACTCGTGAACTCCTGATTACCGAGTTTCACGAGTGAGACAGAGAATAGTCACTTCGAGAATTCACCGTCGAGTTTAAGTACAGAATAACATAGCTGGTCTCTTTAGTTGTTGGTGCTTTTAAAATTTATCCTAAAAAAATTGCACAATTTCATTTCAGTTGCTTTGTAATTTTGTTTGAAGATTCTTTTTATTTATTTTATCAACAAAACACTTCATCAGTTTGTTAACCTCAGTTTTTATTAACGTTATTTTATAATAACGACACCCAATTGAAATTAATATGTTGGCTATGACAGGCTATCTTGCAAACAAGTAGTCAGTTGGTGAAAGTTGGATCGCTGCCCGGGATCATGTTTACTACGTTTTATGAGCTCAAGCCTCAAGCTGTTGCACCCAAGCTTTATTTTCATTAGGCACAGTCAAAACATATTCAGGGAGGATATATTATTAATGTTTGTTTGGAATAAGTTCATATTTGTGTTCAAAAATATAAATAAATGTTCCTACGTGATAATACCCAATAATAGTCATTAAAATGCTTAGTAGGCTTTGGTTTGACACAATCTCAGTATGGTAGGTGATGATTTGGCTAAAGACGAAAAGCGCCCAAAACCTAGAAATCACTAGGTACGTGTGATAGTTAGTAGTATTCGAATTTGACGATTTAGCTGCGATACGTTATACTTAGATAGTTATTTTCCTCAGCTATATACGCTGGATGATGATAAAAATAATTCAATTATTAGTCACGAGTATAACATGGACACACTAAGCAAAATTCAATGGGATTTTCTCTCAAAGTATTGATTTAAAAGTTATAATTTTACAACACTATAGTGTTGTGAGTGAACCTTCCACCCTCACTTCAACTACCATAACATTCAAAACTTTATTTGCCCGATGTCACCCAGGCTAGGATAGTTCCTGGAATTTACCGCGGTAACCCTAAAAAGGACGGCAGTTCTGTGCCAAAACAATCCATACATTAGAGAGTCAAGTGGCGTATCTTTAAAGGAGTGGCGTCACGGTAGCGGTTGCCAGACTTATTGCTCTCAGTTAGCCACGATTTCTGCACTAACAATTCACGCCAACTTGGTGAGTGGGGAGCAAAGGAGGACGGGAGGCGGTGTGATGGAAGCAAAAAAAAAAAACACTGTGTATAAATTTATAAAACTTTGGCTGGGCGTTCGAAAAATATTTTTTAGCATAGTTACTCTTGTAGGTTTTCCAACAGAAGTGATTTTTCCAGGATCTAATCTAAATAAATATTTGTGTAAATGTTGTTTCCGTTTTCGAGGTTTTCTTTTATTTTTTTATGGATAAGCTTGGGGACAAACTCACCGTAGTAACTGATGGTGGGGATGAAATTGGTAAGCACATAGAAGCGAGTTTTAATTCGGTGCCTTTTTTGTGTTTAAAACTTAACTCTATAAGTAGGTATATTATAAAAGATCGTAAACTGTTTACCGAGTAATATTTTTGATATAACATTAAAGTTTTCATAGATTCCAAAGAGGAAAAACTTAGGTGTTTCAAAAGCACATGTAGGTACATGTACACATGGATATTTCAGGTCTTATTACGCGCACCTCAAACTATCACAGAAGGGTGGATATACGACTAGCACTAGGTTTTATTAATTTCCCACATATTGTTAAACTAGCTCTGCAGTGCTCATATAAGTTTATGGATTCAGCTAATAAAGTTATACATTGACTAAACTAGTTTTGCTCATAGTGTCACAAAATATTGGGTATTTTAACGACCCTTTACCGTTAATTGACGTGCATCAAATTACCCATTCTTTTTTCGTTTGTTTAATTCTAGTTTTGCCTTCTATTATTATTCCCCGCGGTATCACTCGCATTCTCGACATAATAAAGTAGCCTATAACTTTCCTCATGAATTGAAATGCAAAAATATTTTTTCAAATCCGTCTGGTAGTGATTTAGAGACTAGCGCTTTCAAACAAAGACACAAACAAACAAAAAGCTTTTCAGCTTTGTTATATTAGTATAAATATAAAACTGTATTTTGTTAAGACTACGTCTCGTTATGCTGAGGTAAGCGAGACATCATAGAAAACCGGACGGCGAAAAAACAAATAAAATCCACACAATTTGTACGAGCTTATCCTTTTTACAATAACAATACAATATATTGTAAGTACAACGATCAATAGCGTACATATTTGTACCTGTAAACAGATATTCAGAATTCTATATATTTTTTATCGGTCCACTCTCAGTTCGACCGCAGACCGAAACTCCTCATGCTCTTTTTGTATTTGTCGTTTCAGTCCGGTGTCAAAAACTATGGTGTTTTTAATAGTTTTGAAAAATATAAAATCATTCCATTTATTATGGTATTAATGACAGTCACATTCATCATTTATAGGTTGTAACAAACACCACAGCTTTTGCTGCGGTACTCGTGCGAGTTGCTTGTAAATTACCCCACTTCCATTCGTCCAGAATGGTACTGGACAGACACGTTCATGCCTATCAATATTTGTCCAGAATGGGAACCAAACCTTTAGCGTGGTATATACCTAGTCAAGGTGTCTAACCTCCTCGCCCATCAGCCCATTTGACACGGGTACGCAAGTTTCCTCTATCGAAAAACCAGTGAATCCATATGAAGAAAAGGCCCCGTACTTTACCTACATGACCGGCCACTTACTAGTATATCCAATAAAAAACAGATGGAGTATGTCAACAGTAATTACCATGAATGCAGTGATATTATGAAATAAGTGACACTGTCAATTCATACATGATTTATTCCTATAGCATTCAATATGATAAAGCACATCGAAACGTACTATCCGATTTAATATTACTCATAAACAGTACATGAAACAAATATAAATATATCGCCGCATACATTAGAATATTACATCCGTATATCAATGGAAATAATTAATGTTTGAAATCGTTAATTTCCTGGCAACAATTTATCAACAACCATTAGTTGTAGTGTTGCCAGATATCACGTCTTGCTAATAAAGTTTCATAATGATAACAAACATTATGTTTGTCATTGATCAATGTTCAAATGGAATTTATGATTATGTGTTATGTTTTAAAGTTTGTACTAGTTTGTGTTAAGGCTCAGTCACAAACCTTTAAAATATAAAACGTTTTAATTTTGTTATAATATATATATTTTTTTCATACTACTAGGTGGCAAACAAGCTTACGGCCCACCTGATGGTAAGCGGTTACCGTAGCCTATAGACGCTCATAACACCACCGGCAAAGAAAATACAATATTATATTTTCCCTGTCAGGGGTATCACTCACGCGTTGCCAACCTTGAGACATGAAGTTGTTAAGTCTTCTGTGCCTGTAATTTCACCGGCTCCCATACCCTCCTAACCGAAACACAGTAATACAAGTGCACTACTATTTCAGGGTGGAATTAGATATGGTGGTAATACTTCCCCGGGCGAACTCTGCACTAATAGTTCTACTACCACGAAAATGTTCTACGTTTCTTGAAATATTGTTTAATGATGGAATACAATAGAAAATATAAATAAAAAGCTAATAAAAATTAAAGACACAAGTGACACCAAATCGATAATGTTAGGTTTGACGACGGGAAAATTTGGATGAGAGCAATGCAAGACGGTATAAAGAAGATAAATGGTGTATAAGTATAAATTACTAAGTAAAACCTTTTACCAGTGTTTTACTTAGTAAAATATCGCGAAATATTCTTGGAGGTAATATTCTACCATGTCTACTAAAGTCTAATGGCATCTAATAGTAATTATTTTAGCAATTTTTAGGGTTCCGTACCCAAAGGGTAAAAAACTCCGCTGTCCGTTCGTCTGTCTGTCTGTCCGCCTGTCACCAGGCTATATCTCATGAACCGTGATAGTTAGACAGTTGACATTTTCACAGATGATGTATTTCTGTTGCCGCTATAATAACAAATACTAAAAAACAGAATAAAATAAATATTTAAGGGGGCTCCCATACAACGAACGTTATTTTTTTGGCGTTTTTATAGATAATGGTACGAAACTCTTCGTGCGCGAGTCCGACTCGCACTTGGCCGGTTTTTAATTTAAGTTACCTACGCTACTCAAGCTAAAAAATATTTTTGACCGTTTTTAAAACAGTAGCCTCTTATTCTGTATTACCTTGAAAGCATGTGCCTAAGTTATTCATAATGTTACTCAGAAAAATCTATTGAATCGATTTCCATGGGTTTTATACCATCTTATTTTATGCTAAAACTGATTTCAAAAGTATCTACCTTATAAGAAAATTATTTATATCTCCGTAATTATTAGGAAACTGAAAATTATTAAAAGAATATTTTCAATTATGGTTTATGGTTTAAGATTTTTATTTTCTCATTAGAATTCACAATATTCACAATATAAGGTAAACAAACAGTGTACAGAAACATAGATAATTAATTATTACTTATTTAGAAGTAAACAATGAAAGGATGCGTCCTTCCATAACATGAAAAATGATACAAAGTGGGTACATTGCAAACATACTATGGAACGCTCGAACGTTGTCAACAGTACACGGATATTGAGACTACTTTTGAGGCTATTATCCCCAAAATAACGTTGTAGAAAGCAAATTATATAAACAATGTTTGTTCGTTCTCAAATCTAATATAGAATAAAGCCTACATTATAATGATGATAAGTTTATCTTCCGCTTAACGCGTGAAATGCATTTTCCGGCAAAATAGTAATACATTAGCTCTCTGGCTTTATATTTGAATACATTTGCATATCAACGTGACTTCATGTACGTTAACATTGTTTATTGGACGAAAATCGTGATAAAATTGCAATATTTTAGCTACAAGAGTTGTTATGATGTTAGTACCGTTTTTTATGTGATTATAGATATTATTAAAAGATATTTTGATTATTTTTTTAACAATAATTAAAACATCATATAGCTAACTAGGTTACCGCCCCGTGGTTTCACCCACACACCCCTATTTTACCCCATTAGGGGTGTAATTTTCGAAAATCCTTTCTTAGCGAATGCCTACATCATAATAGCTATCTGTATGCCACATTTTAGTCCGATCCGTCCAGTGGTTTGAGCTGTGCGTTGACGGGCCGGTTGGCGTGGTTGGTAATATACCCTATCTATCACGCCGCAGGTCGTGGGTTCGATTCCCACTCAGGACAAACATTTGTGTGCATGAACATGTCTGTTTGTGCTGTGTCTGGTTGTAATTATCTATATATGTATGTATTTACAAAAGAAAAGTAGTATATGTAGTATATCAGTTATCTGGCTTCCATAGTACAAGCTCTGCTTAGTTTGGGGTCAGATGGCCGTGAGTGAGGAATAATGTCCCAGAATGTCCCAGATCAGTCAGTCAGTCACGTTTTCATTTTATATTATACAGATATGATTGTATACCAGGAGTTACATATAAAATTTAATCAGCTAGCAACACCAATATTATTTTTTTTACTTTGTATATTCCGATCAATTAGTCAAAGCCCACAAAGCCTTAAAAGCACTGACTCGCAAATAGAACCCCCAGAATACATCGGTAGATGTTTAGCGAAAGGTTTTCAACTTGAAGGTTTTTTTTTTTTTTTTACTTTGTATAGGCTTGTGTTTGACCACAATCTCACTATGGTAGGTGATGATGTGGCCGAAGGTGGTAAGCACACAAAGCCTAGAAGGAACTGGCTCTCAAGTGCAGCTGCCGGAACACACCAATAGGTGTTTGGCGACAGATTTTCAACTTGAGGGTGGTAGCCAGCCAGACGGGTACTACAAAGTGCCCTACCACCGTGCTATGGTTTCCTCACGATGTTTTCCTTCACCGAAAGCTCAAACTCATTGTAGGATTCGAACCCACGACCTTCGCCGCGGCGTCCGACGTCACTACCACTGAGCTATCATCGCCTTGAGGTGGTGGAGTGGTAGCCAGTCAGACGGGTACTACAAAGTGCTCAACCACCGTGTTACCTGTGACATTCGTCACGGTATTCTAACACAGAGCTAACATTGCTATGAGCTATATCTCAAAAAGTATAAATTATTCTTAAAATGTTTTTATGAAATTCGTCAATAAATAAGAACTTAACTAAACAGTATTTCAAATATGCAAATAAGTTAAGAATTCACTAGCAAATTTGTTAAATAAACATACTCTCGAATCAATAGCCTCTTGGCAACTATCATTATACAAGTATACATAGCAAATTGAACTTAATTGAAAAGGCTTTGAAATGCTGAAGGGTATTCTCGAGGGTCTTTGTCGATAGTTTCTGTTTCACAAGTCACAAGGACTTCTTATGTTGGATTGTCCATGAGGGATCCAGTCTTCGTAAGTAAGACTAGATGTTTTAAGTTTTTATAATGTTTTTTTTTCTGATTAACCTCAATCTCATTATGGTTAGTTATGATGTGACTGAAGGTGGTAAGCACACAAAGCCAAGAAGGATCTGGCTCTCAAATGCAGCTGCCGGAACACACAGGTACCTACCTAAGTGTTTGGCGATAGATTTTCAACTTGAGGGTGGTAGCCAGCCAGGCGGGTACTACAAGGTACAGTGCCGTGCTATGGTTTCCTCACGATGTTTTTCTTCACCAAAAGCTAATGCAAGCTCATTTTAGGATTCGAAAACATGATATTCGCCATGGCGTCCATCGTCAAGAAAACTGGGCTTTTATCACCTTAAAAAAATATCTGGGCATGAGATGTTTTAGTAAACCTAATTTTAAGGAGTTAGAGCAGTTTCAATTATATAATAAATACATCAAGGTAAAGTTAAAAACTTTTTGGGGGATTAGAGTAAGTAGGTAATAAATTAATATCCTGGGACATTCTACCACTTGGCCACCTGACCAAACTAAAAGCTACTATAACTAAAATACTATGGAAACAAGTAAACTGGCTTAACTCGTATATAGTAGGTACTTCTACTTTTAAATTTATACGACTACCATATTGTAGGTATTTATTTCTAAATGGCATAATGATTGTTTACGTGTTAACTTATCACAAATATTTAGCTATAAATCTTCCTAAAAGAAAATAAATATAAAATATAATCAGCAAAAGAACTAAGAGATCTGTTCATGGATGCATGTCAAAATTCACAATCTATGGCGATCCAGTATGGACTAATATAGAAATACCTAAGTCAGTTACAGTTTCATGGATAGGCTAAGCCATCGCTCTCTGTCACTGTCTTACATTTGTTATTTGATAATTGCAAGATAGTGACAGCAAATAGCTCAGCCAAAGCTTAGCCTTAGAGAAGACTATAGGGTACCTTTAGCCCCAGGGAAACCATTAGATCACATGCAAATTTAATTATATTACATTATATTACCCTTAGGTAACAACACCGCTAATTAAGACCTTTCATAACAAAGGAAATTACTTACAATAAAAATACTCAAGACAAATAACTAAAAAGCTCTCCGAAAATTCAGCTAAATACTCAACGGGCCGTAAAATATGACGTTCTTGGCAAATTACACGAAAGCACGGATCGTCACACGCAGTATCACACGAGACAGTGCTCTGTGACGAATGACGTCATATCTCACACATGTACTTAGCGAAGAAGTGGATTAAGTGGAGCTCTAGCTGATGTATGTACACGCGGCCAGGTTGATTCATACTCGCGTTTAGACCTGGGCTTACTATTGGTTCTCGTTTTTGTGTCACTTTAAATTTTTCAATTTATTTACAATCGCATACCAGATTTACAGACAAAGTTAATTTATGAACAAAACTATCGCCGTCTTTATCATTATATACGTCATCGACAGTGAGGGCTATACTTTAATAAGAGATTAACATTGATCAAGCCTCTAGGTCTAGACCAACCAAACCTACATCCAAGAGAATAGTCTAGTGTTTGACCACAAACTCATTATAGTAAGTACTGGAGCCCATGATGGTAAGTACATAAAGTGTAAATAAGTACTGGCTCTCAAGTGCTGACGTCAAAAACCGCCAACAGGAAGAAATATCAAATTCATCTTCTGCATTTACGACAACTAGCATAAATAACGAATAATGATATTAACATATTGAAATATTAAGTGTGAGTGAGTAGATGTTAATTCACACAGACTTAAACACACAAAAGTAAATGAGAACAAATAGTAACGAAATTCTGCAATTTCATGAGGCAAGCCATCATCTTCGGCAAAGATATTTTTCCGAATGTTTTACATCGCTTAGCTGACACTAGGACCCTTTGATATTATCTCGCTTCACGAGCTGTGATAGCGAAGTGGAATTTTATCATCATATTCATTTGTAAGTAGAAGCCTTTGTTAGCTTCCATAAAGAAATTGCTATATTAGAATTTCTTTTGTATATTAATGTGCAGTGGAATTGTTAGTAAATACGCATTTTGGATATTAATCATTCATATATTATATTCATATTTTCTATATATAGAGTAGCTCCCACCCCGCGGTTTCACCCGTGGTTCCGAAGGATCTTATGTCTTCCCGGAATAAAAAGTAGTTGATGTACTATTCCATACTATAATCTATCTCTGTGCCAAATTTCATTCAGATCCGTTCAGCCGTTCTGGCGTGATTGAGTAACAAGCATATATCCATACTCACAATCTTTCGCATTTATAATATTAGTAGGAAGTAGGATAGACTTGTGTTTGGTCACAATCATACCATAGAAGTGATGATTTGGCCAAAGATGAAATGCATACAAAACCTAGAAGGAAACTAGTTCTCAAGTTTATTGGAACATACAGGTAGATGCTACGGAAGAAATTATTCTGGGTATGTATGTAGTTCGGCTAGCGACTCGGCCAGTCCTGGGTCCTAAGTACAATTCTCGGGCGGGGTAAGTTGCGATCGACTATTTTATCTCGGAATTCTAAATATTTATGACTAGCTTTTCGCTTCGCGGTTTTACCCACGTATCCCTATTTTACCTCCATTTTTAAAAACCCTTCTTTAGTGAATACTTGCGTTATATTAGGAACCGGTGTGTAATATTTCAATTAACTGATCCGCGGTTTGAAATGTAAGTCAGTCTCTCCTTTTATTACCTTTGTACAAAAGATAGTCAGCGCCAATAATTATAAAGTCATGTTAGGATTTAAAATTTTAATGCCTCCGATAGAATATGGGTGCCCGTACTTGACATTTCAACTGAGATAGGTCGTCGAGAATTATAGACGTGAATTATTTTTTATAAATTATTTTTTAAATTAACTGTCAAACTGGTACCAAAATATCATTATGTATATATTTTTTATCGTTATGACATACAACGTCTGGGACTAAAATACTTTGCAGAGGTCAAATTTTAATTCAGAATACTTCATGTATTCAATTTATGGATGTCTTTTAAGTATTTCACATTAATTATCAACATCAATTCCATCCAAGAACCTCTTTTGGAATTCGCTGGCCATTAGCTACAATGAGCACCCAAGCCCATTTGCTTTCTAGTACATTTGCTCTTATACGTAACATAAAAACTTACGTAACTTAGGAGTAACTTTTAAAGACTCTTCGTTGTACTTCGGGTACGTTCGGATAGAACTCGTTACGTTTCGGTTGTCCGTCACGGCAACCGACTTTGTTTCACTACGCCACATAAATCTTACAACCAGAGACTTGTGAGCTTTTACAAAATCTTGCGCGTTTAGACTGCCTTAGTTTCATTTTATCGGGTACCATCTATCTATATTTAGCTACTTATTAAGAAAAACAATAAATGATGTTTGAGCATTTGACTTGGATAAATTAATATGTGTCTCATTAAAATTTGTAAGTTCTAAAAAGTTGTAAGTTCCTATTTGACGATCGGGGTCTTATTTCTGTATGCAATTTTGTTAGTCTAGCTAATCTTAAACTTTGAGAAACATGGCCCATTTATTTTATAGACCAATGGAGCTTCTACAAAAAATAGCAGCTTTGTTTGTGTAGAGTTAATTTATATGCCAAAACCACATAAACTTTATTCAAGACCAAAATTCACTTTTTATAAAATCTGAGAAAAATAGTTTCACAAAACGGTGCAGAATTTTTAAAATACATGGGCTGTTTTGTGCATTCCAACTTAACTTGACTTGAAAGTTTCCGAGGGTTGGGAGACGGATTGCGTTAAAACTTTCCATCAAGGGGTTACACCAGAAAAATATGTTAATGGTACTTTAAACTTTTTTTAAATTACTTTTATTTCTAGACCTCTTTCGTTTTTGTTTTTTTTCTTTTGGTACATTCTGATCTCTTGAAAGTTTGTATTACACTTTAATATATCAAAGGATTTGGATACAATTTGGTACGGATGTAAAATTATAATTAGGAATCGTAGGGAGAATGGTGAAATCCAAAAGTCTTGTTTGTGCCTTAACTGCTTATAGAGCTGTACAGTTCCTTTTGACGCAAGTAAAATTTTGTAATGTATTTCTAACTAGTTTTCCAAGGCGAAGTATGCACACCATTCCAGAACAGCAATCGAAATGCGATCTACTCATACACGTACAAGTACAGAACGAGTGGCTTACACTCCGGCAGCGGACAAGCTCGCAATATCCGGTGGGACCAGTGTCCGATTTGCTGCATACTTTCAAAACTAGATAACATGAATTATTATAATGCTAAGTAATCTATTTAAATAAAAGATTTTGTCTCGAGTGAGTGATTGGCTGACAAACAACGTATACAGCTCAAACCGCTGGATGTTGAGACTTGATATTTGGAGGGTATGTTTGTAAAGAGTTCTAAAAGTAGGTACATTGAGAAAGAATTATTGAATTTTTGCCCCCCAAGGCGTTCAAAAAGGGGGGCAAAGTTTTAACAAACCTCCATTTCGCCGTCACCGTTCAGGCTAGAGAGTTAAAATTTTAAATGTAGACAAACACGTGTTTTAGGATTTTCCAAAATTGTTAAAACGTCTGGCGTGCCTATCATGGAACCCCTCGGTGGCTGCGTTAAAAACTTATGTAACCGGGTGATTTAGGAAGAGTATGAGAATATAAAGACATATAACACAGAATACAATGAGGACATTTTTTTTAAGTCTGTTTGTTTGCTGGTCTGTTTAAACATGCTAATCTCCGAAACCATGTAACGGATTTTATGGGGCTTTTATAAGTCATTTAAGTTTAGGTTGGGGCTAAATAATCATAGGCTTTATTTTATCAAAATCGCTTAACGGAAAAAATATGTTGTCTGCACGAGCAAAGCTGCGGATGTAAAGCTAGTTAATTTGATAAAAATTGTAGATTGTCTTTTATGTTTGATGTTTTCACTATTCCTTTTTCATTTGACACATATCAATACTAAACATAAATGCATAATAACTAAAAATTCATTCTGGCCACAAACATCTCCCATTTTATAAGTTTCGACACAATTTTTCCGCACTCCATCTGCTCGCCCAAGTTTTACAGCATGTTTATGACAATATTCAAAATGGCACTTACAGGGTTATAAACTTACGCAGTATACGACACAAACAGCGAAGTAATAAGGGCTCGTGCGCGAGCGGTCAATAAATATGGTAGAGTGTACTTAAAGTTGCTTTGTACATTATTGAAAATCTTCTTAATTTTAAACTTATGAGTATCACATATTATGATGCTATTATTTTTATGTTATTGGAAAGAATTTAAAAGTTTTGCTTGTTTATGAATTTAACGAGTCTTCATTTTTCATTAAAATATGTTTTTTTTTTTATCTTTGATTGTTAAATAACATTATCGAGTTAAAAAGATAATTAAAAAGAGATAACATTTTTCAAAACACACTTAGACATAAATATATTTCTATATTATAGTTTGTGTTTTATTCTATTATTGTAAAATACTTGTTGTAAATTAATAATATTTTTCACTTGTATCATGTTTATATTTATATCATTTCAAATGCTTATTTTACTCGTCAATGAATGAAATCGTATCGTAGCCATGATCATGTGCTTGTTTATAATTGAAATTTCGTCTTACATTCAAATCGCATCTAAAAGAAGCGCAAAAAGTCCATTCTAGTATTTTAACTGCAAATGAAAATTCGTGTTTTTCATAATTCTTTAACTCTTAGTATGAAATCATAACAAGTTTGTTCATATTGAATAGTATTTTTTCATCATAGATGCAAATGACTACAAATCACACTGTATAGTCTCAAAGGAATGACTTTTAATGTGGTTTTTCTCTCATTTTTAGTGGAAGCAATTGCACATGCTATGTCGATGTTACATTCGCAAATACATAGTTCATTTGGAGTGTATTCAAACTGACCTAGTTGCACTAATTTAGTTTCTTTTTACCTTTCTCACTGAATACTCAATTTTATCCTGCAACTTGGTTTTTAATTATGTCTACTTCTATTTCAGAGAACTTGCTAGCTCTGTAACTGATTTTCGTGTTCCATTAACTAGCACTTGAAAACCAGTTCCTTTAAAGCTATACGCTCTAACTATTTTGAACATTATCATCACCTATCGTAGATTGTAGCCAGACGAGACGCCAGAAAAAAAATTGGGCAACTATTATTTTTTTACAAATAAGGTATTACACCTATTTTTAAAAAGTGTCTCAATTCATTCCTAAGGTGCTAATAAGCTAAAGCCAAACTAATAAGCCACCAAAAAAAACACAAAAATTTTATTCAATCGATAAGTGCCATAAAAATGCATTTAAATTTTACATTTTAAATTTTCGCGCGTAGTTTGATGAAAACGCTGGATGCCATGTTACTCTACGGTCATGACGTTATTTGGTCTCTTGTAAGTAAATAAATGCGCTGATATTGGTCTCAATTGGACTTATAAAATTTTATAAATTAAAAATGAGCCCTATTATCCCTTTTATTGGTTGGTGCTGTTCCTGAATGCATGAATACTAATGTAAAAATAATAATAATAATACTTCAATTGACACTTTTTAGTTTACATACAGCACCGTATGACGTCATTATAATGGCGGCTACTGTTTCGCTTGTTTAGAAACAGATTTAAAAAAACTGAAAACTTTGAAATGAATTTTAAAATTAATTAACGAACGAATTTATGAACTAAAACTAACATTTTCCAACTTTTTATTGCCTAAGCTATCTAAATTGTACATTTTTAGATTTTTTCTCATATAGAGTAAAATACCCTATTGAATGAATTAGATGGAGTTCCTTAAACAAAAAAAAAGGAACCATTATAGTTTTGTCTTGAACATTTTACTCGGAGACTAGGTATTATGGATATATCACTGACTTAAATTTTGCATGTTTAATTAATTATAATCTGTTCAAAATACGGAAAAGTGAATAAATGCACCTTACGCAGTTTGGTATGTAATGTATACATAATGTTTTCTAGAAATTACGAATGTTGCGACGCCGCGACGTCATACTGTACGCGTACGCAATACGACTCGATTCGTTGCTCTAACCGTTTTTGCTCTAACATAACAATATAGCATGTTATGAGGTATCAGAAGTAACGAGTAACGTAACGATACGACTGTAACGAGTACTAATTTATAAAATAGCGAATACATACGGGTACATACGCTTTTTTCGTTTTATTAATTTTTATGATTCTATAATGCTGAATTAATTTCGTAGAACTAACTAGCACTATCCAAAAATCACTACATGCGTCATGGAAGCCGTTGTTATTTAATATTTTCAATATAATAATTATGTTTTGCTTGAGAGCGTAACCATAGCGCGAATAAAAAACGAACAGCTCCATCTAGTTATTAAGGCTCCAGTCTCTCTAAAATCAGTGTTCTTGCGAAATTTATGAGAAAAGAAATATTTTTTTTAGTCATCAGAAAAGCAATAAATGAAATATATTTTACGGTATTTTAAAGTGTGAGATTTGAAGTTTCCAATACATATTTTATTTTTTAATTTGACGCCATTTTTATTAGCTTTGTGAGGCTTTAAACATACCTCTATTTACGTTCCACGCGTAGAAGGTCTCATTCATGCACACGTCACGAAAAAAATATAACAAAAACAAGAAATGTATTCAGATTTGCCGACAAATGGGCATATCCTCTACAATAATCTTATCTAGTTACTTTTTTCAAAATAGTTTCAATTTCTTATTTAAAGTGCTTTAAAAAGGTATAAATTTCTTAATTCGACCCTTGCAACATATATTTTTTTCTATTACAAAGGAATAGTTTAGAGAAATCACACTTTAACCACTCCGGAAACAACTACTTATCTGTCGAATTAAAAAAATATGCATCCAAAAAATAATTTTAAATAAATTTACCGAAACTAAACTAATAAAACATAAAACGCATCAAAATTCCATTCAGTTCCGCTGGGAATTGACAGCGTTCGCTGTGTTATTTGTTTAGTATCGGTAAATTTATTTCAAATGGTTTTTAATTGCATATATATTTTTTAAGACTGGAACCTTAATACAACTAACTCAACATTCATATTTAAACTTTATTGGTAAAAAATACTGCGATTTTGCAAATAATCACGCACAATTATTTGATTAGGTACGTACTAGATGTATGTTGTTTCGTTTCATTATACTGCCGTTGTTATAAAAAATAAAATAAAAAGAGTAATATTACGTTTAAAAGGCATATTCAACCAAATGTGCCTTTTCAATGTAAAATTAAGATTAAAAATTTCTCACTTCATCTCCATTCCGAGATGTTTAGTAGTAAAGGCATAACCGCCAGTGTGCCTTTTTTTATGTATAAAATTTTAAGGCGTAGGGTAAATAGTAAAGACATAACTGCCAGTTGTGACTTTTCTTCTACATTAATTTGCCAAGGTGTTGGTATAAATAATAAGCACAATTGCCAC
Organism: Tetheella fluctuosa; assembly: GCA_951216915.1. Classification (NCBI taxonomy): domain Eukaryota; kingdom Metazoa; phylum Arthropoda; class Insecta; order Lepidoptera; family Drepanidae; genus Tetheella; species Tetheella fluctuosa. Next base: position 9,045,889 of record OX578229.1, on the reverse strand, counting down.
ACAAGCCTTTTATATTTGACGTACGCCAATTATGCCTTTTGAATTAAATATATTATAAGTACAAAGGTGAGATAAAAGTCATATCTCACAATGCGCCCTTTTCCTGTACTAAAACTAAAAAAATGGGGCAGCTGGGCCTTTTTTTCCTGATTTCGAATATGAAATTGAGTTATATATTATGTAACTCAATTTAATGAAAAATGTTAGTTGTGCCCTTTTTAAGTAAAACGGCAGTATAATCGACGATTCCTTTAGACAACTCTCAGCACCGACGACTTTCTTTACGTTAAAGATAGAAAAATAAAAACATACACACATCCTAATTGCGGTATATCGATTCAAGATTTCTAATACCTAGCATTTTTTCAAAATGTTTTTAAAAAGTCACTTCGTTATTTTGTAAGTCAATTTGAGTGTATATACGAACTCCTATTGAAACTTTTTGTGAATAAAACGTGAAAGACTGTAGCTACACCTCAAAACGAGTTTGTGAATGTTGAATTGAAAAATAAAAGAAATGTTTTTCAGCTTTGCTATATGCATCTAACTTTTGGCTACGTTTCAAAGTTTAATTTAGTACGTATTTATAAATACAGGATATTGCAGATAATAAGTGATATAAATAAAATGAATGCTATGTTGTTTAACAACTAGAGTTATATTCACTTTAAATGTTGCTTGCATTGTTTGAAAACTATGTTTTTGGAATGCTGATAAAAAAACAGCCCCCTTACCCCTTGTGTTACAGACGATCGGCTCTCTTTTCTCCCTTACACGTACAAAAAAAACGGGAGAAACAACAGAAAATGCATTATAAACAACTGTATTCAATTACAGGTGCATTTTCTGAAGTCTGATTCAGGTTCCAGGCAATAAGGCTTTTCCATTAGCCGGTAATGTAATGAGATAGTGCCGTTTGTTTTGTTCGCTTTGAAGCTGAAGGTAAAACATGTTGCATGTGAACATAGTGATGTAGTCCGGGAGCATGTTTGCTTAAGGCGACGATACCTATATGCGAAATGATGATTCTAAATTAAGTTTTTTTCTGTATTCTTCGATGCAAGAGATTTGTTAAACTAGATGATATATGCCTTGGAACTATTTTATAATAATTTAAAATTTTCATCGATAATGCGTCAGAACAAAAGTCAAAAGTGCCTTTTATAAATGAAAAAATGATTTTTTCTCCTATTTTACACAAATAACTTGAATATATAAATTCTTAGAAATAATAGAAACTAATTGTTACTTTTTCAAAAAACAATTAGTTCAGTGCGGGACAGCGTTATTTGCGTATATCGTCACCTTAACATTGGACCACATATCTTTTTTTAGTTGATTTAATTTTAACTTTCTATATAAAATTGTCGAATGTAGTAGTTGCATGATAATTGTACATTCAGTTGCTTAATGTGAACTAACTAGTTAGTACTGGCATTATTATATAATATGTGCTGTATTACATATTTTATCATCATCATCATGGGGGCCTTTCATTTATCCAGTCTTGGATGTAGGCTTCTTCCCTTTTCCTCCACTCCTGGCGATCTTGTGCCCGACGCATCCAGTCATGACCTGCGTGTCGCCTGACGTCATCCACCCAGCGTTGCGGTGGTCGTCCTCACCCTCGGGTGTTAGCTCGAGGTCTCCACTCTAGGAGCCTCCTTGTCCAGCGGCTGGCGTGCATTCTAGCAATGTGTCCCGCCCACCTCCACTTATTTCGGGCTATGATGGATATCACGTCACTCACTTTTGTCTTACATCGGATCCATTCATTGCATTTACGGTCGCGAAGTGTGATACATATTTTATCAGTCCTGCAGAAAGGTGTAAAAATAACGATTTTTTTTTTGTTTTTTTCAATAAACTTGTAGATACTGACGCCCATAATAATGATAGTTTTGGTCTAGTAGTCTTATCTTGGACTTACAGTAACCCAGTAAGACGCAAGAATAAAACTAATGTACTACCTATACTTGTTTTTATTTGATTAAGAAAACGTTAAATGATACTTATAATTTTGTTCATAAAGATATTGTAATAATCTGTATCCTAATCCTAACTTTCCTAACTTATCCTAATCCTAATCCTAACTATTATAATATAATAAATGTGGAAGTGAGTTTGTTTGTTATCTTTTCACGCCTAAACCGCTGAACCGCACTCGTGCAGTGCTCCCAATGCCTCGGCTACGGGCACGGGCGATGGCTCTGCACGGAAACCGTCGTCAAGTGTAGCCATTGCGGGGGACCCCAAATGAAGACTGCATGCGCTGACTGGCTCGCCAATGCTCTCCCGACGTGCTGTAACTGCACGGCAGCCAAGCTGGACACCCCTGGACACAACGTGTTTAGTCAGGAGTGTCCAGTTAGGCGCAAATGGGAAGCATTGGCTCGGGCCAGTATAGCGTATTGCTAAGGGCACCACGTGGTACCCCACCAGCAGCAAGCCGATTAGGATAGCTCAGGCCACTTCCAGCGGAAGAATCTCGCAACTTGCGAGCTTCTGCTGGAGATGGACAGGAGAAGGCTAGACATCGCGTTGCTCCAGGAACCCTACGTTGGTGGGGATCGAAGTATGAGGAACCATAAGGGAGCCAGAATCTTCCAGAACACCGGTCACGGGGAGGGCACTGTAAGGGCGGCTATTGCCGTCCTTAACCAAGACATTGACATCTTACAGTGCCCAAAACTCACCACCAACAACATCGTGGTGGTGAGGATCCGGACCGTTGCCTGGGAGATCACGTTGGTCTCCTACTACTTCGAGCCTGACCAGCCCATTGGGCCATACCTGGAGCATCTAGTGAAGGTCGCCGAAAAACTGGGGCCTACAGTTATCCTGATAGGAGGCGATGCAAACGCGAAAAGCACCTGGTGGGGAAGCAGCAGAGTCGACCACAGAGGAGAGGACATGGCAGGCGCTCTTAAAGACCTAGGCTTGCAGGTACTAAACGTCGGCGATACCCCGACATTTGCCACAGTGCGGGGTAATAGGCAGTACACCAGCCACGTCGACGTGACGCCCTGCTTGGCGGACTTGCTCAACCTGGTGGTGGACTGGAAGGTAGAAAGAGACCTTACGAGTTCCGACCACAACGGCATCACCCTCAGTCTCAATCTGACGAGGGCTAAGGGGATGCACATAGAAAGGACCACACGTATCTATAACACCAAAAAAGCAAACTGGTCCCAGTTTCATGAGAAACTGGGCCAGTTGAAAACAGAGAACAAAATTAATAAAAAAGAAATTTACAAAATTATTAGTACTACAGATTTAGAATCACTTTTGGACAAATATTTAGAAATCATAACAGATACGTGTGGTCAATGCATCCCCGAAATGGGGGTCAGAGAGAGACTGAAGGTTCCGTGGTGGTCCGAGGAACTTGCGAGGCTGAAGAAGGATGTCGCCACCAGGAAGCGCAGAATTCGCTGCGCAGCGCAGGTCCGCAGAGCGAAGGTTGTCAGGGAGTACCTGCAGGCTAAAGAGCGGTATGAGACCGAGTCGAAGAGAGCCCAGACTGAAAGCTGGAAGAGCTTTTGTGGGAGGCAGGACAAGTAAGGAGTTTGGCAGGTCATCTATAGGGTACTAAAAAGCTCCGCCTCTAGGCAAGAGGACCTACCCTTGGTGAGGGACGGGAAGAAAATGACCCAGCTGGAGTCCGCGCAGTTGCTAGCCGAGACCTTCTACCCAGGGGACCTAGAAACTGGGGACAACGAGGACCACCGACGGACACGAGCCGCAGCCGAGCACGTAAACGGCTAGGCCCATGATGAACAACATGACCCACCGTTTACGTTGCAAGAGCTGACGTCCACGGTGGAAAGCTTCAACCCCAAGAAGGCCCCCGGTTTGGATGGTCTCACGGCTGACATCTGCAGCCAGGTCATTTCCAAAGACCCCGAAACTCACCTTGCCCTGCTGAACAAGTGCCTGGAACTGTCCTGCTTCCCACGAGCTTGGAGTTCGTGTGTCTGGTGGACCAATAGCAAGTGGAGGACCGCGTTCATCAAGCGGTCCAGATATACACGAATAGCAGCAAGATTGAGGGCCGGGTTGGAGCCGCATTATCTCTTTGGAGCAATGGCGCCGAGACAAAAGCCCTCAAGCTCAAGCTGCCAACGCACTGCACGGTCTACCAGGTGGAACTCCTGGCCATATGCAGAGCCACGAGGTTAATCCTCCAATGCGGTGAGGCGAGCTTCGGGCTCCTCAGCGACTCGCGTTCGGCGCTGGAGTCCGTCACCAACGTCCGTTCCCCCCACCCTCTGGCGGTCGAGGCCCGCGATAACATCAGGCGCTGCAGGATCCAGAACAAGGAAGTCTCCCTGTTCTGGATCAAAGCGCACGCGGGCCTCGAGGGCAACGAGAGGGCGGACCAGCTGGCCAAAAATGCTGCCTTGCACTCCAAGCGAAGGCCTGACTACGAGGGGTGTCCGGTCTCATTCGTCAAGCAAGAGCTCCGTAGGGACTCGCTTGACGAATGGAACCGGAGGTACAAGTCCGGCGACACTGCGGGGACGACGAAGCTGTTCCTTCCGGACGCAGTGGAGGCGTACAGGATGGTCCGAAAGCTCCGCCCGGCCGGCGTTCTGACGCAGGTGCTAACAGGACACGGTGGGTTCTCAGAATACCTGCACAGATTCAAGTGTAAGCAGGACCCATCGTGTTTCTGCAAGCCGGGCGTGAGCCAAACAGTCGGACACATCCTCGCCGAGTGCCCTGCCTTCGGAAGGGAGAGGTTCGAGGCCCAACAGTGTCTAAACATGAACATAAAACCGGAGCATTTTAAAAATCTAATAGCAGGAGTAGAAACCCAGAAAGGCTTCCTGGAATACTGCGTGGGAATTACTGAAAAGGTGGTAAAGAGGAACAGATGATAGGGAAATGGGATAGAAGACAAAGGAACGAGACGGAGGTAAACGAAGGAGGAGCACAGATTGAAAAGAGATGAATTATAAATAAATAGTACAATATATAGAAAGAGAAAAGAATAGATAGAAAGAAATAAGAAAATGCGAGACGAAAACATACGCAAGAACATTCAAATAAATAACGAAAAAATGGGAATGGGGTCATGGGGAATAAGAATATGAAAATACATAATAAAATGATTTAAAATATATAAAAATAGATAAGAAACGTCTCAGATTATGTCTGAGGACACGCAGAATTAAAAAAAAAAAAAACCGCTGAACCGATCGCAATGAAATGTGGTATGCAGATAGCCTATGGTATGGAGAAGGACATAGGTTACTTTTTATCTCGGGAAAACATAAGATCCCTGGGGATTGCGGATGAAACCGCGGGGCAGAAGCTAGTATTTATATCAAAAGAGAAACTGACTGACAGATCCTGGTACAGCCGGCTGGGTCTAGAAACTTGAAATTTTGCACACAGGTCCTCATGGACATAGTTTAAATATTAAATGAAGGATTTTACAAAATTCAACTCCTAAGGGGGTCAAATAGAGGATAGCGGGTACACAAGCTGATATTTTTATTAAAATTGTAAAAAATAATAAGATACTTTCAACAATTACGAGAATAAAACCGTGACTGAGGTCCATATCATAAGAACATTAATCAAAGCTAATTTCAAGTTTTGAGTCGAGATTGAAAGAATTTAATTCAAATCCTAAAGTTGTGATATATGTATTTTTTTCAATTACCTCAGTCTTATCTTGAGGCATGACTTATGTTTTCGTTCTCGTTCCATATATACATACGGGCTTGAGATTGAAATACCGAGACAAGGCGAAATCCAACAATTGTGATGAAAGGCGAGATTAAAACTAACTTAGTCCTACCTTGGTCTTGCAATTGGGCATAAGTGTTTGTTTGATAGTATCTAAGCTTTTCAGTATTTTTAAAAACCTCTTAAATATCCATATTAATTAATAACCGTAATTCAGACTAAAATCTCTTTGCATTGAGTAAAATTAATTAATCAACACTTTAGACCTTATTTTTTACGCCCAAACCCTCTTGTAAAGCCTTAATAGCTAAGCTGTTACTAAAAGTAATTAATTTTAGTTCGTGATCATTAATTACATCTGTCTTGACAAATTATGTAATTATTTTTCAATCAAAGAAAAAAATATTTTCGAGGACAAAAATAAGATGCACAATTACCTATAATTTTTGCTAACGTCAAGTAGTCGTAAATTACTTAAAATAATTAGTCTCCAGCGTTTGTCGGTGATTTTACTAGTAATTATTATATTCTACTAGCTGTCCCCCGCGGTTTCACTCGCGTTCCCGAGAAAAAAAGTAGCCCATGTTAATCAATTTTACATAGTCAAATCAAGGCGATGATTGCTCAGTGGTAGTGACGTCGGACGCCGCGGCGAAGGTGGTGGGTTCGAATCCTACACTGAGCTTGAGCTTTCGTTGAAGGAAAACATCGTGAGGAAACCATAGCGCGGCTGTAGGGTACTGTGTAGTACCCGTCTGGCAGGCTACGACCCTCAAGTAAAAAATCTGTCGCCAAACACCTATTGGTGTGTTCCGGCAGCTGCACTTGAGAGCCAGTTCCTTCTAGGCTTTGTGTGCTTACCACCTTCGGCTACATCATCACTTACCATAGTAAGATTGTGGTCAAACACAAGCCTATACAAAGTAAAAAAATAAAATTAAAAAAAAACAGTCGGGTTTTAGTTAAATGGTGGCCTACTAAAGCTTGCTTAAAACATTTTGAGATAACCTGAAAAATTATCTCAAAATGCATACTCACGCCATGGACCTAGAAAAAAAAGCGGACGCCACCTCATAAAACAATTACTGATGCAACCACAGTAAGCCAGCTCGCTTAAATGCATACAAGTCCGGCACGCACACATTCACACCACACTAAGCCGGCCGCCCGCCATTACGCTCCGAACCACACACACACACACAGTTACGTCGCCACCATTTTGGTGCTTCAATAGTTTCTTAGCGGCCATCTCTCCGCCAGTTTTTCTAGGTCCATGACTCACGCATTATCTCAGGATACATGAATTCATATAATTTCACTAGTAAAGTGTCAAAGTGCCGTGTTCAAAGTGCTTTGATTTATTTTCATTGGGCAAAACGCCCCCAATATTATTCAATCGAATCTCAAAATATACGATTTCATAAATATATAATGAAAACGCAACGTCACTTTGCAAATTCGCACTTATGATCCCTTCTGTGACTATCTTCACATTATTAGTGTGCATTATTTTGATTTTAAAGCTATGAACCTAAGAAGGTTGAATAATGGAGATATCATTGGCTTACAATCATATCCGAAAAACTCGTGGGCAAACTGCATTATTTCAAAGTTTGTTTGTTACCTCTTGATGCTTCAACGGCATAACCAATCGTGTTGAAATTTGACACGTAGGCAGCCTATAACATGGAAAGGGATATAGGTTAATTTTTATCTCGAAACGGGGGTGAAACCGCTTCAAACCAGTAATAAATAAAATGCAAACAAAATACAAATCCAAGCTCCCGGACTAGCACTAATGTAGTTTCTTGTTGCATGTTTATTTCTCTGTCTTACACGTTACCTTCTCATGCAAGGCTACTATAAGTTACGCCATCGATCATGTTTTGTTAAAGATGTTATCGTTTGGTTTAATAATTTCCACATATTCGCTAAAGTGCTATATAGTGGCGGTTAAAGTACGTGTGCAAGTGATTGTTGCAGAGTAATTTTGCAGATTTCTTAGCGTAAAAAGGTGCTGGAAATGGATGTGTTAATGTGAAACTTTTTGAAAACTTTTATTTGTCAAAATCATTCAACAATATTCAAATATTAGTAAAATAAAACGTAACAATATCACACCGTTTTGCTACATCTATACATCTAAATCTATCTATACATTTTTTTTTACTTTGTATAGGCTTGTGTTTGACCACAATCTCACTATGGTAGGTGATGATGTGGCCGAAGGTGGTAAGCACACAAAGCCTAGAAGGATCTGGCTCTCAAGTGACAGCTGCCGGAACACATCAATAGGTGTTTGGCGACAGATTTTCAATTTGAGGATGGTAGCCAGCCAGGCGGGTACTACAAAGTACCCTACCACCGGAATAATAAAACAGTAGAATCCAGTGTGTCTGTACATTGAAGAAAAGTAATAAAAATAGTAAGGGGGTAACTAAAGAAGAGTAATAGAAAAGAAACCAACGATTTTTAGAATTATTTTCCTTCTGTCTGTATGTTTATTTACGCACATCTCTGGAAGTACTGAACGGATTTACATGTAATTTTCACAGGTAGACAGAGATTAATTTGGAGCAGAATATAGGCTTCGTTTGATTAAAATTGAATGTTGCAAAAAAAGTTATCGTCATTTAAAGATTTTTGGAATAATTACTTTTATACTGTTCGTTTCATCCATATTGGCTAATGGGAAAAACGTTATAGAAAGTCTGTGCGAGCGAAGGCGTGGGCAAACATCTCGTTACCAAATAAAAAAAGAATACCAAGTATTGATTTTGGACAACCCTATTATTTGTATGAGACTAATCACTGACTAGAACGGAATCACTGACCGGACTATTGACATTAAATACAGCTGTATCTCGGTGAGTAGACAAATGAAGGGACGAACAAGAAAGATTTTTTGTGCAAACTTTGATGTTATATTTCTCAGTAACTGTTGGGTGGGAACTAAATAATACGATACCTATGCTCTAGAGTTATTGTTTCAACTTTGTCACACGTTATATAACATTTATTATGATCATGCATTCCACCAGTAGACAAATTCCCACCTGCTTGCCAAATTAACACCGCATCTAATTAATATTAAATGAGCAGAAAAAGCAGAAACCATTTTCCGCCAGCCATGCTTCTGAGAGCGCCATATTTATGTGGTTTATTTGTGGTACATAAGTTTCTGTTGGTTTTGTGTTTTATTTTTAATTCGTTAATTCTATTTTTATCTTAATGATTTATAGAAATTCTAAATACTAATTACTTATAAGAAGTTATTATTAGTATACAAAAGTACCGATACACCCGCCTTTTAATATTATTACCTAATGTGAAAGTTTGAATGTGAATCAATCACGCATCCTCTCCTAATCCTAACTTCCTAACTAATATCACAGTCTATGTAACTCTTACAGTCGCCCAATGGACACGTCTAGACAGAGCAATCATGCGGGGCTAGCGGGGTGAGAGAGGAGCGGCGGTAGCGAGCCCAAGCTGCCATACACTCGCACAATGCAACAATTACAAATGCCTATACAAAGCGACATTTCGCGTGACTTCGCGCGATAGACCACTGTATGTTTTTTACGCTTTCCTAATATTATAAATGCGAAAGTGAGTTTGTTACCTTTTCACGCCTAAACAACTGAACCGATCGCGATGAAATTTGGTATGGACAGCCAGTATTCTTTAATTTAACGAAAAAAGTATTTTTTAAATGCATTATTATAACACTAGCTTCTGCCCCGCGTTTTCACCCGCGTTCCGTGAGATCTTATATTTACCGGGATAAAAAGTACTCTATTATGTTATTGTAAGGTATTATTCGCTTTAGTATTGCTGTTTACCTGTTTGTTGAAGTAGTTAAGTAACTATTATTTTATTATGAATAATCGGTTTGTGACCTGAAAATAGGATGGGAATCAAACCTGCTACTAAGAAATACATACCTAACAGTTGATAATAATATGACAAACTAAAAATGCTACTGTTAGATAAATTTTTGAATTGTTTTTTTCCATGTTTAATTATAGGTATATTTTTAGTTGTACAAATAGATATTTTGTAAATAAAAATGATAAATTCTGCAAAGTTAAAAAATGCTTTGAATTACTAAAGCCGAATGTTTCCAAATAAATGGTATTTTTAAAATGACAGAGCAGGAATAAATGCCAAAGATTAGTTTTACATTTTATAATTTCCAGCACCATACTGCACTGAAAGTGCATTTTATCATACTGTAGCTTTTTGAACAGATTTGTCGTCTAGTTTCATAACGTTGCAAGTTATAAGAAAAACAATATTATGTATAATATATTTGAATATAACAAAAACCGGCCAAGTGCGAGTCGGAATCTTGCACGAAGGGTTCCGTACCATTATCTAGTATAAAAACGGAAAAAAAATGTTTGTTGTGTGGGAGCCCCTCTTAAATATTAATTTTATTTTGTTTTTAGTATTTGTTGTTATAGTGGCAACAGAAATACATAATTTGTGAAATTTTCAACTGTCTAGCTATTGCGGTTCTTGAGATACAAACGGACAGACGGATGGACAGACAGCGAAGTCTTAGTAATAGGTCCCGGTTTTATCTTTTGGGTACGGAACCCTAAAAATCATAAGTAGATAAACCTATTGCGTTTTAACAATCCCTATTTTACCACTTTGGGAATAAAAATAAATACTAAATTTTGAAAACCTTTCCTTTATGCCTACGTTATACAAAGACCAGTGTACAAAATTTCAAGACCGAAGTGCATTGATCTGCCAGTCAGTTTTTCCTTTTATATTATACAAACTACTAACAGCTATTTTGATTTAAAATAAACCTTTTATTGTTTTCAAAAAAATTTTTTTTTAAACTATAGCGGGAAAAGTTCTTAGTGCCCTTCCTTTTGTAAAACACATGTTTTAATTTATGTTCACAATGTTTATCACTTTTAGATCGACGCTTATAACTTGAACCACGACTTAAGCCGTCAGCGGCAAGCGTCGACTTAAATAATAACTTCTCTCTAGCTTGCTCTTAGAGGAAATAGTGTGTCCTAAACTAGTATAGGTTATCTGATTCCTTGTGTATTTGTTGACAATTTTATTTACACTTTCCGATATCAGCTGATAATTTAATTGTATGTACAATAAAAGACGTAAAATCTTATAATTGATGGGGTGTATTCGTATTAGAAAGTAACCATTTTATTTACCCACCACACATGGCAAAGTTTAGCTCAACTTTCAGAGTTGAAAGTATTCACTATACAAACAATTTTACTAGATGACTAACTATGAAAATATTTCAACCCTGAAAATGTAGCGAAACAATAAAACCTAACCCAGATTATCTTATGCGTGTTAAAAAATATTGTACAGAGTTTATTATGCTTAAAATTACTAGTGTAAGAATTTTGTTCGGAATCCATTTCCCGGAAGCTAAGTTATCCCCAAGATTCGATAAAGAGACTACAAAAAAATCGCTTAAGTAACATTTAAAAGCGCTTCAGAGTTCCTCTTTTGTGTCACTTGACACAATTTTTGCTTTCCACCTCGGGTTAATAGTTTGATTGTAGTGTTTGTTTGTTAATCCTTTATTTTTATTCAGAGCCATTTATTTATTTATTTCTGTAATTGTTATTTAATATTTAACTCATCAAAGATAAAGACCTCTTTAAGGAACAATGTATAGGCTTCTTTAACAAAATACCTTACGAAATTTAAGAACTATCTATGTTTCGATTTAAAAAACTAAAAAACATAAATTGTACAAGAAAGGATACTATAAAGTTTCTGATTTTATAGATGATAAGAACGTATTAGAATTAATTGCTCGCATCACAGGTTAGTTTATTAAATTCACAAAGATGTTTAAACTAAGTATAAGATGCTTTTCAAAAAAGTCAAAAATATGCTTTAATTTTGAATTAACCAGATAAAACCAATATTACATACCACAAACATAAAGGTGATAAAGATTGAACTCCATACCATAAACACGCTTTATTGAATAACCAGTAAATGTTGTACAAATTGAAACATGTCGACGGGCAAGTGCAGCTTTTGAATTCCAAATGAGGTTTTATACATAGTTTGGTTCAATATTTTTCAGTATGCGAGAAATATTTTATAAAGAAATAAATATTTAGGAGAACGCAGTGAAAGCAGCATTATTTAGTCGGTAGATTAATGTGATTAAACTTTACTTGTTGGATCTACGAGGCTAGAATTAAATTTAACATTAGACATTTATAGGTGACTAACTGTCCCACGAGTTCAGGTTTCACCCGCGTTCCTGAAAAAAAAAAAACAGCCTATCTCCATATCATAGGCTATATGCATACCATTCTGTGAAAAGGTAATAGATAGAGTTACTTTCGCATTTATAATATTAGTAAATATCTAGAAGATGCCTATGTAGACCAGAGTTACATCCAAATAAGATGAATTGAAACAAATAATAACATTAAGCGTTTAAAGTGTATTTATTTAATTTACCAACACTGACATTTCATTTTCAATACACGGCAACACTGTCCATCAACGCAATACAGAGATTGATGAAGTCATCACGCTCCAACACGCTTTGACACAGCATGGAGTAAACATGTCCCAAACTCTAGTACAATTAACGTAGACGGGGATTACCAGAAATCCGTGCCGGGAACAAACGGACGGTGAAATTGAATGATGTGGCAACATTGTGATTTATGATTCCGTTTTTTCTTTTCAATCGTTATTACGCTGAGAAATTTTGGTGGAGGTGTTGGTGGATCATAAAATTAATTTAGAAGATGTAAATAAATACACGATGTAGTATCAAATCGTTGTAGATAATATACCACCATGTTGAGGCTATTTTTGCGACATTTTAATTGTATACTTCAAAACGTATATTTCGGGAAAATTACTATAATAATCTTTGTAAATCACGTCATAGACATTTAGCATATAGATAGATCATAACGGGGAATCGGCACCGAAATTGAATCTAATTCCAATATAAACACATATTCTGGCAACCCCACTTGACAGCCAGATCCATTTAGAATATGCGTGCTTACCACCTTCGGTCACATCATCACTTACCATAGTGAGATTGCGACCAAACACCGGTCTATAAATCGTGAAATCGATACCCCTGGATCTTTTCCTGAGATCAGATAGAAATAGTTAAGCATAAATCAAGATTGTTACTTCTCTTGTATGGACAGATCAATACCGCCGTTTTAATTAAAAAGGGCACAACTCACTTTTTTCATGAAATCAGGAAAAAAAGGCCTATCTGCCTAATTTTTTTGAGATTTTTAGCAATAAAATTAACAGATATAGTGTTCCGGAAAGAGTATCACTAATGTTGTTTATGGTTTAAGAACGTTTATTTTATTTAAAAAGTTAAAAAGAAATAACCTTCAGGTGTCATGTCATTGTTTTCTTAGATTCCGTTCTGGTATTAAATTCCTTATCTCAATTCTTTGTATTATTGACTACTATCTTTTAAAGATAGCATAAGCTTATAGGGCACAACTGCCCCATTTTTTTTAGTTTTAGTACTGAAAAAGGGCGCATTGTGAGATATGATTTTTATTTCACCTTTGTATTTATAATATATTTAATTGAAAAGGTGTAATTGGCGTACGTCAAATATAAAAGGCTTATGTGGCAATTGTGCTTATTTTATATACCAACACCTTAGCAAATTAATGTAGAAGAAAAGTCACAACTGGCAGTTATGTCTTTACTATTTACCCTACGCCTTAAAATTTTATACATAAAAAAGGCACACTGGCGGTTATGCCTTTACTACTAAACATCTCTGAACGGAGATGAAGTGAGAACAAAAAAATCACAATGAGATTGTTTTTATTTATCAAGAAGTATAAGTAGGACCTATAAATATTAAAAATTAATTCTAATATTTTACTGTTATATTCTAATAACTATACTGTGAAAAGGCACAATTGAATAAAAGTGCCTTTTCATTGTAAATTTTAAATTTTCAATCAAAATTTTACATTGAAAAGGCCCTTAATTGGTTGAATATGCCTTTTAAACGTAATATTGCTCTTTTTATTTTATTTTTTATGTTAAGTTGATTATTTATTATATGTATTCAAAATAAAAATAAAATATTGCTATGGTCTTATATGTACCATAAAAATGCAACTATTTACATTCACACAATTTCGAAAAACATAGTTTATTCGTGTTTTTTTTTTTTAAATATTTTAACATCGATTTTCTCAATATTTACAAAATGTTAGTTGTGCCCTTTTTAATAACGACGGCAGAATATATGACCGCGCAAAAATCTATCAGATCTGATTGAGTACGTATCAAATATCTTTTCACCTAATTAGCTGAATAAACGCGCTTTTTTGCTTAAAACTATTTCAACTACTCGGCGAAAAAAAGTGTTTTGAATTTAGAATGATACTAACTGGCATTTTTAAATTGCCTCACGAAACGTTCGAAATTTTTTTAAAAATAATATAGCTACTGCATAAAAAAATATTGTTTATGAGATAAATGCACTGCAAAATTTTATTGCTCACTGCTTTTAAGTAACAAAGACGCGCTTTTTGAACTAATGAAGTGAAAATAACTATTGTGGAGCATTCACATAATTTTTAGAGTAGGTTTTAATATTGTATAGTATCTAAATAGAATTAAATACAGGGTTGAACGCCCTTCGACGCCCATCACATACCTATTATTATATACGAATAAGTTTTGACAATGGGAACCCAATTCGATGAGGACTGTTATATTCATATTCTAAGAACCATTGGGTCTGTTGATTTCGACGCGAAACGGAATATTTTTGAAAAATATTTAGTAACAAATTAGACTTGTTCGCTTATACTTATATTATATATATTATCACAATAAATACCTACCTTTACTGTCTAATTATGTTATTTCTTATTAAGCAATTATTTGGAAATAGTCAAGTCTTTATAAAGGTCAAATTCAAAATCATTTATTCAGTTTAGGCCCTAATAAGGCACTTATGAACGTTACAATTGATTCTACCACCGGTTCGGAATACACTTGGACTGAGAAAACTCCGGCAAGAAACTCAGCAAGGGATATTTTTATAGATCTTTGTTCTTTTTTTATTTAATTTAATTACAAATAACAATATTTAATTATAAAATAGCGAACATTTCATTTAAATGCATTATTGTCTTCCACAAAATCAAAAACTTTATAGTACCCTTTCTTACATAACATTTGTTTCACAATTTTTTTAAATCTATACACAGATAGTTCTTGAATTTCTTTGGGTACTTTGTTATAGAAACGTATACATTGGCCCTTGAATGAGTCCCTCACTTTGCTGATCTGAGTTACAGGTACAGCAAGTTTGTGCTTATTTCTAGTGTTAGAGCTATGAGTATCGCTGTTCTTGGGAAAATTTTGTATATTTTTCCGCACTTAAATTAAATTTTCATAAATGTACTGTGATGACACAGTCATAATATTAATGGATTTGAATTTATCTTTAAGAGAATCTCTAGGACATAATTTATAAATTGCGTGAATAGCCCTCTTCTGCCGAATAAAAATTCTATTGATGTCGGCACCACTACCCCAAAGAAGGATGCCATAAGACATCAAGCTGTGAAAATAACTAAAATAAACTAATCTTGCCGTAGATTCGTCAGTGAGAGAACGAATTTTCCTCACTGCATAAGCTGCAGAACTAAGTCTATTCACTAAATTACAAATATGTGGGCTCCATTGTAGCTTATCATCTAAAGTAATACCTAAAAATACGGTTGTTACAACAAGATCCAGTTTTTCGCCTTTAATAACAATGTCTGTGTTCAGATGTCTTACATTGGGTTGACTGAATCTGATACATTTAGTTTTTTTCTCGTTTAGCAATAAATGATTAATAGTTAACCAATCAACAACTATTGAAAGAGCATTGTTTACTTCGTCAGAAGAATTAAAATCATGTCTATTCACATTGTAAATAAGTGATGTGCCATCAGCAAACAATACTATATCATGTTTTTTTTCTCTTGGTCGGAAATACGTTGGCAATCCCATTGGTATTGCTAATGTCAATAGGCATTGCTTGCCATATACCACCAGTAGCCTTCAATTTGAAAATCATTTGGTCATACCATGCATATTTAAGGCGCTGCTTGAGACCAAATTTCAGTCATACCATGCATATTTAAGGCGCTGCTTGAGACCAAATTTCGAAAAAAAGTTTGTGTCCTTCCTTGCTTTTACTTTTAGTTAAGACTATCTAAAAAGTATCTAAGGAGGTTTAAATTATTATTTAGACTTAGGTATCAGAACTAAGAGCGTCTTTTCAAAGTTCAATCACCTTTTCAGTAGAATACCACAAAAAGCACTCTAAAAATCTTTTTTAGAGAAAAAACATTAAAATAAACATTGATAGATCAAAGTACGCATTAGTAATACGATAGTAAAGTCAGTAATATTTCATTCTGCCCCTCGGGACCATCCCACAGTGAATCGATGTTGAGCCCATGACTGCCGACTGATTTACGTTAAGGCTGTATCATTCAATGTTAAATTGTCGGAAGTCAATCACAAAAAAAAAATCTCTGGGACATTATTTCTCAAACCCCCCCATGACCCCAAACTAAGCACAGCTTGTATTATGGAAGCCAGATAACTGATATACAACATATACTACTTTTATTTTGTAAATATATATATGTATATAGCTGTATAGAGTATGGGTGTAATTACACCCAGACTCAGGACAAACACACATGTTCATGCACACAAATGTTTGTCCTGAGTGGGAATCGAACCCACGACCTGCGGCGTGATAGATAGGGTATCTTACCAACCACACCAACCGGCCAACAATATACATTCCTACCTACTTTATAATTAAAATACTAAATCTAAGAAAACAATGTTTAAGATGCGGTAGAACTGTCGAAATAAATAAATATCCTGGGACATTTCTCATATGGCCACCTGATCCCAAACTAAGCAGAGCTTGTACTATAGAAACCTTGAATGAAAATTAAAATATTTTTTGTTCAAATAGGCCTTCACAAGCACTTATGAATAGTCTGACTCTAACGCGCGGTTCGGAAGGTTGCTTTTGCTGCGAAGAGCCAGCAAGAAACTGAACAATTACTCTTTTCTATACTACATATTATCCTACACATTTACCCAGACTCAAGACAAACAGACATGACAGACAACCACACTAATTGGCACGTCAATGTTTATAAAAATTATGAGATATTAATGATTTGCTTTCAAGGGGTATATACAGGGTGATTTTGTTATCACTGGCAATACTTGCAAGGGTGGAAGTACTCATCAATGTGAACAACTTTTATTATAGGGCTAACTCTGATATCGCGTAAAATAATACGGTTGCTTCATACATTTTGGTCGAGTAGGTATTGAACTTTTGTATGGAACAGCTGATAATTTTTTCATGATTTCACAGTTAGTCCCATTATAAAAGTTGTTCATTTTGATGAGTACTTCCACCCTTGCAAGTATTGCCAGTGATAACAAAATCAGCCTGTATAACCAAATATCCAAATACTCTAGCCTCATCGTCGCTTATATTCAAACTTCTAAGCACTCTGCAATTCGGAACACGACAATAAAGAGCATTGAATCTGCAATCAGTAATAAGAATACAGGTGTCACAGCTGCATAGTTTTCTGCAACGGTAGGAGCCGAAACATAAATGCGCCACCTGAATATTTTATCAAATAAATTGCACTTCCTTCCTTTTTCTTTACCACCGTACCTAGCTTCGCACCGTAGGAAATACGGCGAAATTATTCGATAGCAAATGATATTTTTACGGTCGCAGGATACCGAAGAAAGATTTGTTATGTAATGGCTCATAGATTTATAAGCATTGAGTATTTTCACTTTAGAATGTTGTTAGTTTTAGAAGCGAATATAATATTATAGACGCTTTTACTGGGTTAGTTTTTGTTTCGTTATTTTTTTTTATTGATAACACTAAAGCTCATGAAAAACTACATAAAAAGAAAAAAAATGGTGTCAAATACAATTTAATGTAATAAGTTTTATTGTTGATGACCTTTTGGTTTGCTTGAGCAGCCACTGGAAAATATCAGTAGGTGCTTTCATTGAACATATCCAAGCAGGCAGTGTACTTACCTTCAAGGTACCTACTATTCATGAAATAAATAAGTGACTAACTCTGAAAGCATACCAAAATTCAATACTTACCTACTTTATTTATTTTATTAATTATCTATAAAAATATATATATATTACGAGTAAGCATAAAGAAAATACTTATTTAATTAAAATATGAAGCTGCAAATATGCCAAAATTAACCGTTCTGATGTTATTTTTAAGCTAATATAAATCGCCTATACGTATTTTAATGCTATTCCTATATTTACTTGAAGTGAAATCAATTAAATTGTTACTTTGACAGCTTCCATTCCTTATAATGTATTTTAGTATCAATATCAATTTGTAGTATAGAAATGAATTCAATAAAAATATACATTTACAAATACTTTCCAATTAGTTACCCTTTCCACTAAAATTGATAAATTCTATTTACCTCCAAGTTTTCTAATATTTTTTCCATAAACATATTCAAATGAGATCATAAAAACTGCACAAGACAAATTTAAAGAAACCACAAAGGCGCTTCCACACTCAACCTCCTTTAATGTGGTCACGTCTGTAAACTGTAAAGCATTTGAATATTTCGTGCTAAAAATACAGAGTTTCATCTCGACGCTTGTGGATACAATTCATTATAATGACGTCGCATCGCTTCGCTTTGGTACCGCTGTTTAGTGGTGGCTTTAAATTAGCTTTGGTTATGAGAAATACCAGCTACGAAATAAGCGTGATATTAATCATTAGCGTAAAATACTTAGCTTAAATTAAGTAACTTTGGGATAACACCTTTATCATACTATATTTCGGATATCCAAACTTTTAGTGAAACTCTCTTTTGAATTTTACTACCTGTGTGTGTATGCTCGAGACTGTAATTACACCACTGTTTTTTTTAATTTTTTTATTACCGAGGTTGGGTTCATAATTTATAGCGTATCATCCCTCTCGGGTACGTATCAATTTTCTATTTTCTGGCACCACATAACATACATTTTGAAGGTAGTAGAACTCTTAGTTCAGAGTTCTCCCGGGGAAGTACTACCACCATATCAAATTCCACCGTGAAATAGTAGTGCACTAGTAGTGAAATACTATACTGTGTTTCGGTTAGGAGGGTATGGGAGCCGGTGAAATTACAGGCACAGGAGACTTAACAACTTCATGTCTCAAGGTTGGCAACGCGTGAGTGATACCCCTGGCAGGGAAAATATAATATTGTATTTTCTTTGCTGGTGGTGTTATGACCGTCTATAGGCTACGGTAACCGCTTACCATCAGGTGGGCCGTAAGCTTTTGTTTGCCACCTAGTAGTATAAAAAAAAGACAAAAAAAACATAATATCAAGCTTGTGCTTATAATAATTAACAAAAATAAAATTCTAAGAAAAATAAGGAGTCTCGAAAATAACCGCGTAAAAATTAAAATATGAACATTAACTACATTGTTTCTGTGCTCTGTAAAATTAATGCTGTTACCTACATTTCCCTAATTTAATGTATAAATTATTTTTCTAAAAATTGTAGTTTAGGTATTATAATTATTTCAAAATTTAGACTTTAAGATAATGAGCATGGGACTGTAGTTTTTATTTATGAAAAAAAAGTGTTGCTATTTTATTCTCTAATCTGTATTTCAAAATTAAATGACATAATAAAAGGAAATATTTTTTTTAAAGACAAAATAAAACAGTAATTTTTTTATCTTTCATTTTATTTGTTGTAAACAGTCTTATAATCGAGCGTTGGGTTTACAGTTCACAAAATGTAAACAATACTTTCAATTTTGGCTGAGTTCTAAGCAAATTTTCAGTTACACGAGCTAATCTCACAATACACCTTTATTATCGTTGTTTTTTACGCTTCATTACATTAAACGTTTACACCTTATTTGTTATATTTACATAATTGAAACATTGTAATTGAATTACATTTTCATTTAAAACATTAATAATGTATGTTACAAGTCATCACAAATAATAAATACTGAATCAAATTTACAACAAATTAATGACAATATTTTCTATGAAAAAAAAAAAAAAAAAACATTAATAAAAAAGAAAGTTACAAAAATCATAGTGTAAATTTTCTCATTAATAAAAAAAATTAGGATTCACAATATCACAAAAACATCATATTTTTTTTTACAAACTATTTTTTACCAATTGACATACAATTCAACACAAAATCGCAACGATACTTATTTACACATACAATGACTACGTAAACATGTATAAATATGTGACACAACATAACAGTGCAGTTAACAACGACTCTTCCAGTTTGTGTATGTCGGCGGATAAACCTTTAGCCGCTTCCGTGAGTCCTATGAAGAAATAAATATATATTTTATATTATTTTATTATATATTTTATTATAACATCAATATAACCAATTTTTAGTGCTTATTTCTATAGAAAGTATATAAAGTAACCTGCTTCTGCCCTTCTTATACCCGCGTTCCCGAGCGAACTGATGTTTTCCCAGGATAAAAAGTATTCTATGTTTTACACCAATGTATGATCCAATTAAGTTATTTAAAACTTTTCATTCAAGCCCGCTTAATAACGGAATAGTGAAATATTCAGGTTATTATTATTTTTTTATTTTTCTTGTAGTTATTTTTTTTCTCATTTGTTGTTTAATACTTATTATATAAGGTCCTAATAAATGAAGTACGGTCCTTTTGAGGGATGATAGTATAGGTCATAAGTATTCCGAAAATGATAAAATAAAAATATTCAGTCGTAATTTTAATGAAAAAGAAAAAGCTGAAATTGTATTTCATCACTACTAAGCATTAATTAAAACCAGCGAGATATTGTGAATGTTAGAAGTAAATTATGTTTTTCTCATTCTCGTATTTGTAATTACTATTGTGCTCATAGCAAATTTTGCATGCCTCCCAAAGGCAGAATATGGTGATACTCTATTATATTATTTTAAATGTATAACCTGCATGCATAACTTATATTCTGTGCAAAACAAATTGATTTGATTTGAAACTCTTGATAGATTTTTGCAATTAAATTTAATGCCAACTGAAATATTTGAAAATTAACCAAGCAACTGAAAATTTATTTTAGAAGCTTTGTGTCCTTTATAACTGGTGGAAGTCAACGTCAGCTCCAATAATGTTGACTTTAAGCAACTACCGGTGTGTTCCGGCAGCTGCACATTGCACTTTTAGGTTTTGTGTTCTTACCATCTTCGGCTATATCATCACTTACTATGATGGGATTGCGGACAAACTCAAACTAAACCTTATTCAATAAAAAAATACTTGAAGTCAATTAACTTATTGATAAAGACAGATTTGATATTATTTTTCCCCTTAGGGGTTGAATTTTGAAAAACCCTTAGTGGATGCCTTCGATAATAAGAAACTTGTGTGAAAATTTGCAGCTTGAGCTGTGCTTTATGTCAGTCAGTCAGCTTTTTCTTCAAACGATAAAATTCTGTTACGTAAGAAATTGTGCCTTACCTCCAGCGACACTGATTTGATTGCCAGACTCCTCCGAATTAGAGTTGAGTTTTATTTCTGAAAATAAAAAGCCCACTGAATACTGACTTGAACTTTTATACATAATATAAAGGTTTATACATTGGGGAGATCGTTTGCGTTGTGAAATTTTGAGATACTTAACAATTTGTTGAATAATTCTCGTTTCATTAGAATTTTGAGGGTATTCTTTCAATAAATACCAAGTGTTCAAATCAACGTAACAGTAATGAGCATTGTAGAAATTATCACTTTTACTTCAGCTGGGCTATTCTGAACTTAAACTTGACGGTGAAATCACGCAGTGACTATTCTATGTCTCACTCGTGAACTTCTGATTACCGAGTTGCACGAGTGAGACAGAGAATAGTCTAAAATAGTCAGAATAACCTACCAGATAATAAAATGTGATGTGACACGTATTCTGTAATCTCACAAAGATAAAAGACACTAACCTACTAAAATCTGGGCTACAATGTAATGTAAAAGAATTGATTAGAAGGGCTGAATGAAAGAAAGGTACCTACCGACCCCAAATGATTGGGAACAGAGTAGGACGATGATGATTTAATAAACTAATAAAAAGATGTCTGTTTTTTTATAGACAGAATAGTGACAGCAGGCAGGTAAGTTGCCATCGTCTCCATTGTAGATTTAACAAACAGTCTTTCTACAGTAATATATCATAAAACAAACAATAGCGTACATTGTTAAACTCTACTTTTTTTTTTACTTTGTATAGGCTTGTGTTTGACCACAATCTCACTATGGTAAGTGATGATGTGGCCGAAGGTACTAAGTACACAAAGCCTAGAAGGAACTGGCTCTTAAGTGCAGCTGCCGGAACACACCAATAGGTGTTTGGCGACAGATTTTCAACTTGAGGGTGGTAGCCAGCCAGGCGGGTACTACAAAGTACCCTGCTATGGTTTCCTCACGAAGTTTTCCTTCACCCAACGCTCAAGCTCATTGTAGGATTCGAACCCACGACCTTTGCCGCGGCGTCCGACGTCACTACCACTGAGCTATCATCGCCTTAAAAAAAAATGTCACAATCTGTTTTCAAAGATTTTTTCTATGTTTGACCACAATCTAACCATGGTAAGTGATGATGTGGCCATAGGTGGTACCTTATGAAACAAAGCCTAGAAAAAACTGACTCTTAAGTGCAGCTGCCGGAACATACCAGTAGGTATTTAGCGACCGATTGCCAACTTGAGGGTGGTAACTAGCTGGGCCGGAAGCTAAAAAGTACCAAACCACCGTTCTATGGTTTCCTCACGATATTTCCTTTCGACGAAAGCTCAATCTTATCGTAGAAATCGAACCCAGAATTCAAACCCAGAATTCGAACAAAGAATAAAGTATCCAAAAAAAAATGCCATTAATAAAAATAACAAAATCATAAATAATCAAAGAGAAATATATAAAATAAAAAAATACGGGTGGCATTCGGGGACTGCCGCGGTAAAGCTATTGCATAGCATTTTTTTATCAACTTATCCAATTATAATATTTTTTTTAAATTTTATTTAGGCAGTTTTTTTTTTCTTTTACACCTAATATACCTTCTCACAAACAGCATTCACGTTCGCTTAACGTGTATGTATGTGTGTGTGGGAGGTGTTAGGTTTTTCTTTACGGTTTTTTTTATCAAAATTTCTTGATTCGGTCTCAAACCCAATAAATAAAATAACAATGAAGATACAATTAAACTAAATATTACTGGCATCTCTCCGGCACTGGTACAGCAACATGTTTGCCAGAACAATGTCAGATGAGAGGAGAGTCCAGCCTTTCCCCTTTCATCACCATCTCGGTGTTAGAGCTGGCCCGCAATGAAGGCAGTAAAGACTAGAGATTTAACTTACCATATAATCTCAAAGTTCCTTCACTCTTGCCTAAAGAGTTAGTGCTAACGCAGTTGTAGGTGCCGATGTCATTTTTGGAAAACTGTCTGATTGTCAGCCACATTGACACTTTGTAGGTTGTCTTCTCTTCTCTTATTGTATATTTAGGCCTGTTGGTAAGGATTGAACAGTAGGTCTTAGGAAAGCAAAATCAAGGTAATCCTGGATATATTTTTTACTACCTTCCGTCTCGCGGGTTTACACACTTTATATAAAACTAGCTTGGCGTCCCGCGATCTCATCCGCGGATCTAAAAAAATCCTAGTACTCAATCGCAGCGCCACCTACTAGGTCCGATAGTGAATCTAAGCCATCCGAACCGGTGGCAACTTCAGTAGCTTCGACGTTCTAGGGCCTAAACTGAATAAATGGCTTTGACTTTGACTTTGAGAGACCCACTCAAACACACAAAAATCATCATCTAAATCGATCCAGCCGTTTAAGAGGAGTTCCGTGACATACACACGTACAGAAGAATTATCATAATATTAATACGTGAAGCGAAAACTTTGTACCCCTTTTTACGAAATTTACGCGGACGGAGGATTATGAAATTTAGCACATTTAAAGTTTATATTGAGAAGGAGTGAAGAAAGCTTATAAATGGGTGAATTGATTTTCTTTACATTCTTAATAAATACACTTAATTTAATTATTATTATTTAGTTGGGAACCTTGCCTATCGACAGCAGCGAGGGCTTTGAGGATGTTTTCTATATATCATAGTTTGTATTTTTTACTTTAATTGTAAATATGTAAATAAAAGCATAAAGGTATTATTAATTTAATTATGATCGAATTATGACCACGGGTGACCACTAGTATATCTAATAAATTTTAATCTCTAGTGAATTATATAATAACACAGAACAAAAAATATCCATATTGATGTGGAATAGCTGGTCTGGGCTTCAATTCCATACGACTCATTAAAACGTTATGATCGCTATTTTCCACCAGCCATATTAATTGCGGGTTAACGCTCTATGTAAGTAATTATAGAAACAATCATAAATTAAAATACGACCAAATACTCTAATGATGTAATCATTAATATCAGTAACCAAACGTATTTTAAGGATACTTGGGATACGATAGAAGGAAAATTAAAATAATTTACAAAAAAATTCAAGAAAAATCTAGTTGCTGATCAAGATAGAGATTTTAAACTAAGAGAAGTTCTGATGATAAAAATATATTAAATAATGGTAAAATGATGTCAAAGTTTTCAGAAATAGAGCCAGAACTAATAAATGTTTCGGTAAAAAGAAAGAACAAGTCATTCCGGTACTTATTTGATTGAAAGTCATAATTTATTCGTTGCTCAAACATTATTAGGTAGGTATAATATTTTATTAGTACCAGTACTTTTTTTTCTGAACATTGTATTCATAGAATAGAGAAAGTTTCGGGAAATTCCAGATTAAATTTCGGTTAACTGAATTATAAATATAATAGGTTCACAAAGCAATTTATCCAGAACTAAATGTTCAAAGAGAATTTATATGGAATATTTATTTCAATTTTACACTAGGACTACATTTAGGAATTTCTACCCGAGAATTAGTAAAAGGGTTATTTATTTTAAAGTATTATGAAATTGTTCTGATGATGTAAATTTTCCCCTTTATTGTCCCCAATTATTGCTCTTTGGTCTGGTGTTTCTTTTTACATTGTTTAGGCTTGTGTTTGACCACAATCTCATTATAGTAAGTGATGATGTGGCCGAAGGTGGTAAGCACACAAAGCATCGATGGAACTAGCTCTCAAGTGCTTCTTATGTTTTCCTGGGATAAAATGTACTGTAAGTATATAATATTCCAGGGTATGATCTATTTGTGTGCCAAGTTTCGTCCAAATTCATTCAGCCGTTTATGCATTATTGAGTCACAAATATCCAAACATCATAAATGTGAAATGTCAGTTTGTATGTTTGCATGTTTGTACCACACAACTCAGTAACGGCAAAACCGATTTGAATGAAATTTGGCACACAGATAGAATATATTCTGGATTAATATAAAAAATACTTTTTTTTCGGAAAAACATAAAATCTCTCGGAAACACGCGTGAAACCGCGGGGCGGAAACTAGTTAAACATAATAATGAGAATAAATTCAATAACAAGGCGACATACCCATCAAGCAACATCTCTCCTCGATTCTTGATCCAGTAGTTTATGGTGTTTGGGTAAGCCTCAACGTAACACTTCAGCTTGACGTCTGTCCCAAGTGGAGCTCCGAGCAACTGGTTTGGCACTTTCACTGTAGGTGCAACTGTATAAACATTTAAAATTACATTATTCTGTCTTTTTTTTTATACCACATTGTCGACAAACAAGCATACGGCCCGCCTGATGGTAAGTGGTTACTGTAGCCTATGAACGCTTGCAACACAAGGGGTATCACTCGCGCGTTGTCGACCCTTCCCCTGCTCCGATGAGCTCTGGCGACCTTACTCACACGCAGGAACACAACTATAAGTTAATTTGGCTGCGGTATTCTGTAAGGTGGAGGTACTTTCCCAGTCGAGCTGCTTTGTGAGCGACATATCGCTATGCTCTACCTTTCTAAGTTAAAATTATCATATTCTTTGCTATAGTTCTCCATCAATTAGTTTAATATTTACCGATCGATAATAGGTACCTACATTAAAATTAATACTTAAATGTTTCTAGTGAAACAATATGATGGGCCGATGTGTGATTGGTAATTAAGATCTATCACTCCACAGGTTGTAGGTTCCATTCCCACCCAGGACAGACATCATTATCATCATCATCATCTCAGCCGCAAGACGTCCACTGCTGAACATAGGCCTCCCCTAAGGATCTCCAATAGTATAAACATGTCTGTTTGTCCCAAGAGTTTAAAAAAAGGAGTGTAGTCTATAACTTATCTGATTTCCATAATACAAGGTCTGCTTAGTTTATCAATAAAGACAAAATTAATTTATAGTTTCATCATAATTATCACCATCAAAATTAACCATTATAGTTTGTCTTAACTAGTTAACAGCATTTACAGCCGTATGTATGGAGACTATTACCCAGGAAACAATAATTATCTATCAATGTTCAACATCTGATCCACCGCATATAGTCGTCACTTCAATAAAGGGTAGACTTGTAAACACAAAAACTGATCCGGCTTGTTTGTTTCAATTGCCAACAGTAACAAACGGGTACACTTTGAATAATATAATCCGCCCGCTCCGGGCCGCTGTCACGATCTGGAAGCTATCCAGGATAAAACAACTCATCTTTATATTATATTTTTATATACAAGCCCATCTCACGTGACCGTACATTGTTCCTTATTGTATTCTATCATATTGTAAACATTGTTATTTTTATTAAACTTCAAGGAGCTGCTCGAGTTATTTGTTGACAGACAGGTTCTTTCTCGAATCAATTTTCTTTTTGATCTTTGTTAATTTATCATGACACATACTTCTTTATTATCTTTCAATAAAACTAGAAAGGCATTTACTTTCCATGTAAGAAAACTTCAAGCATTTTTTATTATTATTTTTTATTGCGCAATCTTGGGTTTTCATGCAATAACTTCGTGAACAGCAATGGGACCTTTAGAACCATCTACACCACTGAAAAATCTTCTCGTCCTTAATATCCTGGGACATTCCTCACCCACGGCCATTTGATCTCAAACTAAGCAGAGCTTGTATTATAGAAACCTGAAAACTGATGTACCGCTTACATTTCATTATGTTTAATACTTACCTATAAATTAGGCTCAGATTCAGGACAAACAGACATGTTCATGCACAAAAATGTCTGTCTTGGGCGGATCCAACCCACGACCTGACATAACGTGATAAGTAGTTTCACTCACAGTTTACAAGTAAAGTGATCCGCTTGCTAACAGCGGGCGGCACGTCGTTGGACGCGATGCAGAGGAATGCGCCCATCTGCCGCCGGTCCACGCGCCACAGCGGCAGCGAACTGCCCACGTAGCTTTCCACTGCAAAGATGTTTATTATTAAACCAATATTTCTATTAGAAACTACGTTAACTTTTATATTTAAAAACCTTAGCGTAGGTTCACATTCTACCAACAAAAGTGAAAATAGAGAGATCGAGAGTTCTACGTCCTTTAGGAAAATTTGAATTACGGGATGGAAGTTACCATCTATATCCCGACCGTTCTGAGACAGTTATAGAGGTAGGTGCGCGGTGCGGGAAGGGTGTGGTAACGTGACGCAAGAGGTCACTGACACGTCAACTTGTGACAACCGACACCCCTCCCGCACCGCGCAGCTACCTCAGGAACGGTATCAATTAAGCGGTCGACCTATAGATAGATTTGCCATTTAAATATTAGCGTTTTACTACTATTAACGCTATACAAATAGGGTTTATTTTATTTTGTCAGGTACGCTTAAAAATGCGTGATCAACCATCAATATAATTGGGAAAATAATTGTGATCAATTTTTTCTATTCAACCACTAACCAGTTTAACATGAGCTCGAGGGTGTCATTATAGTGCCCAATTCTATTGAATTTGATGTACAAAATATATCTTGTAACAATGGTTTATTGTTAAATGGAACGCATTGGGTTACTTAGCCTTAATTGGATGTCAGTATATAATGGTTGTATTATGAATGAAATTCACTGGTTTTATAAACTAATGTAATTAAACCATTACATTTGAAAAGCAAATAGTCTGGGATTTCGTAAACGTTGAATACGTTCTTCAAAAGTCGATAGGTCGTTGGAAGAACGAGTCAGTGATCCATGTCAGTGATAAAAAGTATAAAATTGAATACAACCCATTTATAAATTGTTTGTGGGTGGTTAATATCCGAAATTACAGATCGATTTGAAAAAAATATTTTTGCTATAAAAAGCCCGTTTGTTGAGGTTATAGGCTATTTTTAATCCTGAGAACGCGAGTGAAACCACGGGGAACAGCTACTGTTATAAATTTTAATAGCGTACGTAACAGCGTGGCATAACAATATTAATAAGAAGTACAAAATTTATCAAAATTATTAGTAGGTTAATTATAGCTTAGATATCTACATAATTACCTATTCAAAAATAAAAGTTTAATTACCTATTTACTTGCCTTGATATTCTATATTATTTTATTGCTTGATAAAATATGTTGTCTACACTAATAATAATCTATCTTTACCAATCTATATTAATAAAGTCGAACCTGTATACTATGTACATCGACTATAAAAAGGCATATGACTCTGTACCTCATTCTTGGTTAGTACAAGTTCTAGAAATATATAAAATCCATCCAACAATCATTTCATTTTTACAGGCTTCAATGAAAAACTGGACTACCAAACTCAAAATTAACACTCCCACTGAAACAATAGAAACTGACCCAATCAAGATACAACGTGGTATTTTCCAAGGCGATGCACTGAGCCCACTTTGGTTCTGCCTAGCCATCAACCCCCTTTCTAACATACTCAACTCTACATCAACAGGATACCCTTTACGATACACAGAAACTAACGAACGGACAGACGCTCAACAAAATATTTTAAGCCACCTGCTTTACATGGATGACATTAAATTATATGCGATCAATGAAGAACAACTGAATCAACTAGCTAGTCTAACAGAACAGTTTACTATGGATATTAAAATGGAATTTGGAATTGACAAATGTAAAATAAACTCTATTAAATCCGGTAAAACCTATCAACATAATTACACTTTAGACAACGGAGAACAAATAGAAGCGTTAGACGATCAACAGACATATAAATACCTAGGATACAATCAATCACGTCAAATACAATACAAAGAAACTAAGCAGCACCTAAAACAACATTTTCGACACCGACTAAATACAATATTAAAAACACAACTATACTCTAAAAATACAATAAAAGCTATTAACAGTTTTGCTATACCTATACTAACCTACTCGTTTGGAATCATTAACTGGACTAAATCAGATTTAAAAGCTCTACAACGGATTATTAACACTACAATGACTAGATTTAGAAAACACCACCCCAGATCCTGCCTACAAAGACTGACACTACCGAGAAAAGAAGGAGGTCGTGGAATTATTGACATAAAAAATCTGCACAATAGACAAATTTCTAATCTTAGGCAGTATTTCTTCAATAAAACGGAAACATCTACACTTCACAAATCCATAGCCTATAACGATTTGAAATTAACTCCTCTAAACCTGCAAGATAGGATGACACAAGACAACCAAGAACTGACAGACGAAAAAACCAAAATAGCAGAGTGGGCCGCAAAGTCTCTACACGGAAGACACCGACATGATTTATGCCAACCTAACGTCGACAAAGATGCGTCGAACGCGTGGCTGAATCGTGGAGAGCTCTTCCCGGAGACTGAAGGTTTCATAATGGCTATACAGGACCAGGTTATAGAAACCAGAAATTATCAAAAGCACATAATTAAAAACTTGTCATCTGACCTATGTAGGAAGTGCAACAATACCCCAGAGACTATACAACACATTACAGGCGCATGTAAAACAATAGCCCAGACCGATTATAAGCATAGGCACGATCAAATAGCAAACATCATTCACCAAAAACTAGCTCACCGATACAAATTCATAGATTCCATACAGCCCTACTATAAATATAATCCTAACCCTGTATTAGAAAATACTACAACCAAACTGTATTTCGATAGAGCCATCCTGACTGACCGTACAATTCATTGCAATAGACCAGATATTACTCTAATCAACAAGACCAACAGAACCGGATATCTTATAGACATTGCCGTACCAAATACACACAACCTACAAAGTACAATAGCAGAAAAACTGACTAAATACATAGAATTAAAAGACGAAATCACTCGTCTCTGGCATCTCCAAAAAGTAACAATAGTCCCTATAGTAATTTCGACAACAGGTGTCATACCTATGCAACTACATCAGTCACTTAAAACCATAGATCTACCGCCGAACACATACAACCTGATGCAGAAAGCTGCAATACTCAACACCTGCCGGCTTGTCAGAAAGTTTTTACAAACTGAACACCAATCCGACCAAGCACGCATCCGAACAACCCCTGCCACACACTCACAATTACAAACCGACTTATTAGCAAGAACTGACCTGCCACAAATTATAAATGAAACTCATCATATGACTCCCCCTGGTGTACACTTGGCTTAGGCCCGTGTGCACTATGTTAGCCCGGTGAAAGCCGAGAATAAAAAAATATAAACATAAATAATAATAATATTATAAAGAGGTAAGATTTGTATTTCTGTATGTTTGTAACATACTGTGAATAAACTCAAAACTACTGGACCGATTTAAAAAATTCTTTGACCATTAGCATGCTACATTGTCCTTGAGTAACATGGGTTATATTTTATCCCGTGAACGCGAGTGAAACCGCGCGGAAAACCTAGTGTTTGATAAAGTAAAAAACAGCATTTTAAATTAAGATAAGCAAGACGTCCACTGCTGGACATAGGCCTCCCCTAAGGATTTCCAATAGAACCGGTCTTGGTGTATGTTATTTAAATTAAATCGCTGTAGGTACTCTGTCAAATTATGAATAAAATATCTGTCTGTATAATTAGGTATGTATAAAATAGCAAGTCCTGTTGTACATATAAAGAGGATTAACAGAAAGAATCGTCGTGTGATTTTCATGAATTATTGAAAGTATTCAATGATTCCATATTATGAATCATCTATAATCCGCTTATTGATTGTGTAATTGTTGTTGTTCGAATTTATATTTTATTTTCATTAACAATAATTATTGATGAGATCTTTATTATTAGTATTTAAATTAGATAACCTAGCGTCAGAAAAATCATCGTTTATTTATCAACCCAAGTAGAACAATGACTGGACTATAATCATACTAGGCATAACCAAGAAAGTACCTAGACGGATAAATAAGCTCATGTTAATAATTCTACATCTATAGCCGAAAAAGGTTAGTGCTACTGACGTTAGTCGTAAGTTCGAATCCTACATTAAGGTATAGAAATCTGTGGCAATCTCCTTTAAATATATGTAACATTGTATGTGTTCTCTTTTCAGACTTAATATACATGACGTAGTTCAGAACATATTCTAACTGTAGTATGCCAAATTTTATCTAAATCCGTTGAGCCGTTTATGCGTGATTGAGACACAAATAGTCAAACTTTTCTATTTATAATAATATGAATGAGAGTTAGAAATATTGGAATTAATTGTAATTTTTTTTTAATGATAGCGTCATGGTAGCTTGTCGTTATTATAATAAACTTTATATTTGTTGAGCAGGGCAGATGGTCCCCAACTTGTGTTTGTTATGGTTTCAAGATGCTAATCTATATATTTATAAAAATCAATGTTTGTTTGTATGTTTGCCCTCTATGCGTTTCTAAACTAATTATTCTTAATATAGTGCAATGAATCTTTGGTGAGTTGTGCCTCGATTATTTTAAATAAAACATTGTGACACACGGCTAGGCATTTATATTTTATGCAATCGTTTGACCTTTCAAAGTGATTTCATAAATTAACAATAATTATTGAAATGTCACGTTAACGATAGCCACTTTACCGTATCCGTAATTTATCCACCCACACACAAAATATAGGTACCGATTTAATATCTTTGACATTAAGAATATCATTTATTACCTTCTGAATACTTCATAGGATATTGATTGATATTTTAGAACCAGATTTTACAAAATGTAACTAAAGTATTGATGAATATAAAAGTAGTTGCCTAGGCTCAATAAAGGTTGGCAATTTGCAATTGACAATAGCAATGTCCCTGGTATTTATAAATCCAGAGGCGGCTGCGACTTACGTTAAAGTGGACCACCTGGCTGATTGTCAGACTTCTAATATTAAAAAAATATGGACATAGCATGAGGAAGACCGAAGAAGAGACAGTTGTATTCTATGTAAAGGGTGACATAATAAAAGGACTAACAGTTTAATTAAAGTATTTTTACTCAAATACAAACTGTAGTTATTCATTCTCACCATTCTTACAAAGGTTGATATATTCCAAATAATAATAATTAAGAAATGTCACAAAAGCAAACGTGATAGTAAGCGTTTACTAACGTCAATTCTTTACACTCAGGGTACTGGTTTTGGCATGATGACAGTATGTTTATTGAATCTCTCTCCAATATTATGACATGGTACCCGACGTACTCCACCCGTGTGTAAGACATCCAATTTTAAGCACAAAGGTGTATTAAGTTACGAGTCAATTTGTGTTGTATGTATAGATACCTATATAAGAATATTTGTGTAGGTATACTGAAATATGCAGACAGAGATTTTTTTCTTATTATACATTTCTTATTATCCCCTCTGCCTGTGTACCGGCAGCTGCACTTGAGAGCCAGTTCTATCTATGCTTTGTGTGCATACCCACCTTTGGCCGAATTGTACCATGTTGAAAAAAAAAGATGTAGCGTACTCCCCAAATATACACACGTCCTACAAGGAAGTACAGGGTCACAGGTGTGTGCACAAATTGGTAGCCGGAGGGAGCTTAGAGGACGTATGTACGTAGTTCTTAC
This sequence comes from Tetheella fluctuosa, assembly GCA_951216915.1. Lineage (NCBI taxonomy): Eukaryota > Metazoa > Arthropoda > Insecta > Lepidoptera > Drepanidae > Tetheella > Tetheella fluctuosa. Next base: position 9,013,093 of record OX578229.1, on the reverse strand, counting down.
GCCAGTTTCTATTAACCGCTCCGTTGACTAGCCAGGTGAGATTGCAGTCTATGTAGATTAAAAATAAACGAATTTTATAGAATAAAGTCCTTAATTTTACTTTGATTACCTGGAGGTTCCAATTTAGTAAATATTTTGATGTTTATTGAAGTTATAGTATACGTTGGTACCTATAAGTCCATCATACGGGCCCAATAAAAACAACAGATAGTTCTCTCTCTATCTCCTTCCAACATATTCAAGATATTTTGTTCCACTGAAAAACCAGTGATATAAAACCTATATGCATTTCTCATTTAAATTCAAATGTAAATTATATGTTCAGCATCATCCTCATAATAATTAGTAGGTACTTGTAAAATATAACACTCTTAGGTCATTGTTGAATAAATCTATTTCAGTTCCTTTCCCCTCCACTGGAGTGGAATAACGCCCTAAAACTGTATGTTTCGAGGATTTGGCATAATATTTTATACACATATAAATTTTGTCCTACGCTAAGATTAGCTTCTCCGAGCCAACTGTGTAAGCACTTTTATCATCATCATTATCATCTCAGCCGCAAGACGTCCACTGCTGGACATAGGCCTCCCCTAAGGATCTCCAATAGGTCCGTACTGTTATAATTAAAACAAATTATATCATTTATTTATAACAAAACTTTGTCTCGCATTACGTGGGGATATTTTATTGGAATATCAAGTTTTAATATAACCTTTTCTAGATAAACTATATGTCCAAAAATTATCGAGCATTGATGCATGAGACACAAAAAAAAAAAAAATTTACCCCCTAAAGCTAATGATATCATACCTTTGTCAAATTCTCTCGAAAGTGGTTTCTTAAGAAGTATAGGTTCATGATCTTCCCTCCTCCAAGTTATTCTGGGCGGAGGGTGACCTGTTGCCTTGCAGGTCAACGTGGCGTTCTCCAGCTCTTGCACTGACACGTCTCCTGACGTATCATCGCTAATGATATCTGGTGGTACTGAGAACAAAGATATTCAAATATAGAAGGGACATTGCATTTTTATGCGAAGATACGAAAGAGTCGTTTAGTTCAGAGATCGAATTTTTGAGCCAGCAACTTGCTTAGATACTTCTTGCAACTCCTTATAATAGCAACCCACTCTGGTTGCTATTTAAACGACAAATTATTCATCCATCAATTTCAATAATAAATTTATGGATTAGATCAAATTAATGTAATGTTGTGTGTTGTTTTGAATAAATGTATTTCTTTCTTTCTTTCTTTTCTTTCTTTCAAAACATTCATATCAATAAACCCATTTAGCTGCCATTGTTGTTCTTTATTATCACTTATGCGTAATGCTTTTATCATATATTGTTGGTTAGTGGTTTGATACGTTTATCTAATTTTAAGGAATAACTCATTATAATATTAGCAAAGAAAAAGTATTTATACACAATTTTTTTTTTCAACAGTTGAACAACATTTAATAAACACACAAGTGTACGTATATCTGAAGTAGGTATTGACCGATTACACTTGATACTCTCTTTAACTTGTGAAGTAAGTAGGTAGATTTAAGTAGGTACTTAAATCTGTTGCAAGCCTTCATTGTTATTAGGTAATTACCAAAAAATAAGTCTTTTATCATTAACTTGAAAATAAAAAAAAGTTAAATAATAAAAATAAAGTAAGTAAATGCTAGAATAGCACGGATCGCCGCAAAGGGGCTGCCAATTTTAAATACAAAAACTTTTTGCTACAAAACACCTACCTACTGGCTGGTGGAGAAAAAAAAAGGTGAATTTTCACAATATTGTTGTGATTTATAGTCCCTCGGTCGGAATAACATGAAAGTTTTTGCTACTTTTAACCATTTTCGTTGAACGCTGGGCAGACCCATTTGCATTCAGCGTTGGGACTTGGAATTCGTTCTGTATTCTTATATCGTCCATCTTTGCTGTTGGAGCGGTTGACTTCTACTTATTTTTATTTATAAGGTTTTTAAAATATACATAAAAAAATATAGCTGTGAACAGAAGACTCCCAAAACGGATTTCTTTATTAGGTATAACACAAAACAGTCAAAATAGAAATATGGCCATTCCCAAAATTACGTATCAAATCCGACCTTTTTCCCCCTTCAACACTCCAATATATTCCAACAAATACCTTCGTAACCGCCAATCACAATCCGTCAGGGATCTATCAACGCTTGATCAATGATCCATGGATCGTGGTTTTATTTATATGTTTTTAGATGCCGCTTTCTGAGTGCAAATACGCGTCAATCAATCATGTTGGATTTAGCTCTATGGGGCTGAGTTTCTCAAACTGAATGTTCCTGGTTCCTGGTATTTGGATGAAAATGGGATAAATATAAGAGCATAGCTCAGAAAATTACGTAATGCAGTTAGATTTGATTAAATCTAGATTCAGTAGGTACATGGTTCCTTCCAATGATAGATTTTGTTAAGATTTCCCCTTATTCAGACCCATTCAGCTGCCATTCCGATCGGAAAGGACGATTTTATTTCATTGAATTTTGGCTGATGCTGTGTTAGTCGCAGAATTCATTTGCCGCGATCGTGAACAGATCGACTGGCTCATTCCAAATGGAAGTCCAAATGGAAGTCCAAAAGTCATTCCAAAAGTCTGAAATGAGAAAATAGGAGCCATCCTATTTAGTAGACTATTCAATCGGTTCATCTACACGATCGAGACCACAACCGAGCAGGTCTGAATAAGAGGGTATATCAAAGAAATAAATATAAGGAAATCTATGATAAGCCTTGTAATAAATTCTATACTTGATACATAAATACGGGAGAGTTGACGGAAATAAATTATTATAATACTCATCGGGGAGCTACAGAAAGTAAAAACTTTGGCAGCCTCTGCCTTGCTGGATAAAATTAAGCCTTTATTGACACTTTGATCATGAGTGACACTTCAGTTGAAATTTATTCAAAAAATACTCTATTCTACCAAAAACCAATTGAATTGTGTAGTTTACGATGTTAAGTAAAGATTATAATAATTACTAGCTTCCACCCCGCGGTTTCACCCGCGTTCCCCGGGGATCTTATGTTTTCCCGGGATAAAAGTAGCCTGTGTCCTTCTCCATACCATAGGCTATCTGCATACTAAATTTCATCACGATCGGTTCAGCGGTTTATGCGTGAAAAGGTAACAAATAAACAAACTCACATTCGCATTTATAATATTAGTTAGGATTAGGATATAGAAAGGACAAGTATCTTGATATTTTTTATTCTATATCATATTTTAATAACCTGATGGTCTTCTGCGAAATACGATACACGATAAACCGATTATCGTTTTCAAATATTAACCAACGAAATAACATGAAATTAACGTCTCGTCGGTTTTGCTGCAATTCTATTTAATACAATTTCAAAACGATTATCGCGCTATCGTGTATCGTTGTGAGGTTTAGATTTCATAACCTGTAATTAACTAGAAATTATTCATTAATCATCCAAATTATACAGGGTGATTTTTTTGTCACTGGCCATACTTGCAGGGGTTGAAGTACTCGTCAATATGAACAACTTTTATTATGGGACCAACTCTGATATCGCAAAAAAATAAAATGGTTCCTTCATACATTTTGGTCGATTAGGTATTGAACTTTTGTATGGACAGCTGATATTTTTTTGTGATCTTGAGAGTTAGTCCCATGATAAAAATTGTTCATATTGATGAGTACTTCAACCCCTGCAAGTATTGCCAGTGACTAAAAAATCACCATGTATATGATTTGTCAACGCTTCCTGGTATGGTTACTGGTCAAATATTGATATTATTTTTTCAGATTCACCAACATAGTTTTAGTGAACTTTGTACCTACAAGGTACCTACTTATTTTTTAAATTAAAAAAAAAAACACTAGGTATTAATAACTGTACTTACTAATCTTAATAATATTTCTCGAAACTTTCCACAAAAATATAACTATTAAAACGATATACTTAATAATATACAAAGAACATAAAAAAGGCTTTAACAGTTTCAAACTCCCATTGTGTCCCAATATGAAACAAGTTGGAAATTGGAAAAAGAAATCGCGACGTTTCCTCTAAAGTCATGCAAAAGACTGGCGCGAATAAAAGTAAATTGCTAAACTTTCTATATTTTCGCGGTTGCCGAGTATTATTTAGTGATGTGAAAGAATAGAACAGTTTCAGGCTTCACTTTTATTAAAACTAATATTGAGAACAAATGAATTGAAGACAGGATATTAAAGGCTGTTGCAAAAAGTCTCCTAGTTTAGATCTTACATAGAATAATTAATAATAAAAAAATACATTCTTAGCTTTACGTATCTTTTCGCATGAGGCTATGTTTTTGTATATCTATATTAATATTATAAAGAAGAATGATTTGTATTTTTTTATGTAACGAATAAACTTAAAAACTACTGGACCGATTTCAAAAATTCTTTTACCATTGGAATGCTACACTATTCCTAAGTAACATGGGCTATATTTTATTTATCCCGGAAACGCGAGTGAAACCACGAGGAAAAGCTAGTATCAAATAAGACTATTTTACTATGGATACTTAATTCAAATTGTTCTGATGACTTCCAACATTGCAGATTCTCTTCATAATAACATCACACTAATCCTATACTACTTATCATCTTTAATATTATTATAAATGTGAAAGTTTGGATGGATCGATAGATGGATGTTTGTTAGTCAATCACGCCAGAACGGGTGAACGGATTTGGATGAAATTTGGTACAGATATAGATTATAGTCTGGAATAGCACTTAGACTACTTTTTATCCCGGGAAAACATAAGAACCCTCGGGACTGCGGGTGAAACCGCGGGGCGGAAGCTAGTATTATAAATGCGAAAATTTGTGAGTGTGTGTGTTTTTATTTTTGTTACTTCTTCATGCTCAAACGGCTGGACCAATTTTGATGAAATTTGGTATGGAGGTAGCTGTCACCTTGAATTTTATTAAAACATAGGGTACTTTTTATCCTGGGAAGTCATAAGATCCCTCGGGAACGCGGGCGAAAGCTAGTAATTTATAATTACACTATAATCTTTGAATGAATTATGTATTTTTATTTTTAAACCACATTATCGGTAAACAAGCATAAGGCCCGCCTGATGGTAAGCGGTTACCGTAGCCTATGAACGCTTGCAACACCTAGAGGTATCACTCGCGCGTTGCCGACTCTTCCCCCTCCCCGATGAGCTCTGGCGACCTTACTCACGCGCAGGAACACAACTATATGTTATTTGGCTGCGGTATTCTGTAAGGAGGTACTTCCCCAGTCGAGGTGCTCTTTGAGCGACATATCGCTATGTTCTACCTGTCTAAAATTATACAATTTATTATAATTTTATCAGCCAGTATCGTATACAAACTGATTAATTCGTTGATAATTATTTATTATTGCGTTCTTAATTTTTTTTTTAGAATGGATACTTTTAATTTAAAAAAATCATTATTGTTTGTACTTACATTATTAAAAAAATAATTATAAAGACCAGTAATAACAACCGCGTCTTCATTACGGATTTCAGCTCCAGGCGTCCCTTTGTGTAGACGCATCGATGTAATAAGGAAGTGTAATTTTCTTTGTGTAAATATTTAATGAATTTTCGATTACTTTTTTTCTGTACTTTATTGTTTCTTTGGCGCAGTTTGAGTGAATTTTGGGACAAAATAAAGTCAAAGCTTTAGATCAAATTAAATGTTGCGTTTAATGCCAGTTCCTGAAAGCCCAATCAAAACTAATGTACGATCAAAATGATTGTCATCTTCGTTAATTTAACATAGTTGTAGTTTACCTTTAACATTTTAATGTGAATGAATGTCGAAAGCATTAGAATTGTACAATATGGATCGATCTTTCGGTGATAGAAAACATCTTTAGGAAACCATAGCATAATTGTAGGGTACTTTGTAGTACTCGCCCGGTTGGCTACCACCTTCAAATTGAAAATCTGTCACCAAGCATCTACCGGTTGCTCTTTAGAGTCAGTTGCCTTCTAGGCGTTGTAAGGATTAGCAACACGTTGGCAATTCCACACAGTATATAGCCACATGCCATGGAGTAGACCGCCTGCTTGAGGAGAAGGTAGGTGAGTCCCATATCTTGTATCTCTCCATTTGCAAATATTTTTCTATCAAAGGATAGGTGAAAACAAAAGATAAGTTTCAAAGTTGTTTACCGCCACAGAATTCCCAACAAATCTAACACTTGATTTCTATCGAATAACAAACATAAGACGTACCGATCACAAACTTATACTTACACCATTATGTTTATATCAAACTTGTGTCCCCACTTGAGACTGCACCGGATAGAGTTTTGTACAAACTTTATTTATTCCGAAGTTCCGAGGAAATGTTTAATGTTAAATTTTTATTTTTCCCTTCCCTTTGAGACGGCGACGGGCTGTCTGCGTTTTACTTAAGAATTTCATTTTAAAACGCAATATGTGTTGAGTTGAAGTTTTTCTGAGCACTTGATGTTATGTCGCATGCATCTGGTATCTAGTTTATGATACATTACTAAGACTTAATGGTAGTTATGATGGGTTATATTCAAGAGGTTATTATAACACTAACTCTGGTAACTGGAAAAGCTATTTCGTATTGATGGTTTCATCTTTGCGTTCAGCTGCGGTCTACAGTAAAACAAACCCCATAATGTTTTATATGCTCACCACCTTCGACCATATCATCATATACCATGATAGTCAATTGATAAACAATATCTATAACTTAAATAAATCTACATCCACGCTTAACTAAGAGCGCTGTAGATGGAATATAATTTGAACGGAAACAACAGGTCAAAGACAATGAGTGATCAAGAAATATTTTTATTATTTCTTCTTCTTCCTCTTCATTATTTTCCATTCTTTGTAACTCACTAACTCTTTTACTGTAGGGACAAACGAAACGAGTCTTCACAAAATACGTCAATATACCTTTAACCTCAAATATAACTGTACTATATCCCGAACAATAAACGCGACCAAACAAAAATTATACTTACCATCAAAACCTTGAACTCCGAAAAGGTTTTACAAGATATCTTTGCGTAGATAAATGTTTGCATTAGAAAACGCTAGGAACTTCCGACCGGTTCCGACTTGTCGACCCAAGTGACACCCAGTTTCAATAAAGTAGGGAACAAGTTCGAAATTGAAAAAGAAATCCCGGGTCGGGCATGCAAATATAGCTGGGCTGGGCTACAAAATTGCTAAACTCTTCGAGGGGCAAATGGACCTGGAGTTTTCGTCATAAATTAGCGTAGCAGGTTGGTCGAAGTTAAAGAAATATTTCAATAAATTGAACTTTACCCCTAGCGTTTGTTGTAAAATTATAAAATATTTGTTCTTTAATATGGGATGTCTTGATTTATGGACTACGATGAAATATTATATTTGTTTGAATTTACTGCATCTCTCAAGTATATTTTAGGGTCAGTTATTAATTTCACAGTAATTACATAATTATTATTATAATATATTATTTATTATAAGATATTAAAATCAAGATTAGTCGATGTTCATAATTTATTTTTCTATGACAAAGTCAGGTTATCAAACTCTAATTGGTAGGTGTGCCTATCCACGTGCTTATGTCCTTAACAAATGGTTTTCCAATAATTTTACTATTAACAAATCTATCACGATGTTCGTTTTAGTTGACGCACAGCAATAACTGATTGACAGTCATCTAATATGAAGATAATGTATGAAATTGACATATAATTATAAAGAAAAACCCTTGTATCGGAATGGATTGATAATTTGGCATATAGCTATCCTGTATAATATTTTTGTGAGACAATTTGTAATCCATCATTTCCAAATGGATATGTTCGGCAAAGCTGATTGTCTGACGTATACCTAAATAGAGAGAGAGAAAATTACTTTATGACATAACAGGAATTTTTGACAAATTATCTTAAAAAGTTATAGTGCTAGTTGAATTCTTCGAATAATAAATTATGCACTGTTTGCTATAAACTTTCCCTTCCTTCCTTTACAGCTTATATCTGCCCATCACAGCTGAGTACAGGCCTCCTTTCACGAATAAAGCTGGGAACAAACTATCAGACGCGGCTGACCGCGACTTATAAGTAGATAATAATATCTAGATAATAAATGCACACTGAGCTCTGCATACTATCGGAGGTAAGTCGTGGACGTAACCTTGGGCTGACCTTGATTTCTGACGGACGTCCGAAACGTCCGTCAGAAATCTGGCGCGCTGACGTAGAATGACGCTCATACCTTTAAATCATTTATTTTAAACGGTGGATAGAATCTCAAGTTTTTGCCCCGGTTCGAAAAAATTGTAGATCCGGGACAGATATAACCGATACCATATCGGTTTCGAACCCCGACCCAAGGTACGGTCACGTCACCAAATAAATATGTGGGGATGACGCCCTACAACATCTACAGGTTTATTTATCTGGTTGATGATCGTGATGTGTAATTACACCTTAAGAGCATTTCTACATTATTTGATACGGTATCGGTATCGGATCCCGATCCAATATCGGGTACAAAATGTTTGAAGCCTTTCACATTGTCCGCTCCGATATCTGATATCGGATCTAACATCGATATATTGGCGGCCCTATCTATCCCCGTGGGCTATGGGTGATAATTTTTGTTAGCTATACGTATACTTAACTTTAGATCAACGCTATCAATGAAACGATATTATCGGAAATATGTGGAAGTATCGCATCATGGTATCAGATACTGATATCGACAATCGATACATCGATATCGTATTGGATAATGTGGAAAAGCTCTAAAGTTATGGTACGAGTAAGATTGTCCTCTACCTATTGAACTAATGGCAAACTGTATCTTGGAGAGTGTAGTGATTCTCAATCTCACGTAAAGCTGTAATAATATACCTACTTTATTGATGAAACAAAATGTGATGTACCTATACCTGTGATATGTGTTAAATGTGACGTTTTGATATTTTCGTTTACATTGTGACGTTTTTAGGCGTGTACAAAAAAAAATCATATTGATGTAGAGTTTGTAGAGATATCAAGCCAGATGTTGACTTAGGTTCTAAAGAGAAAATAAATATTTACGTAACCAATTTATACAATTTAATTAATTAGCGCAACATTTTTATTACTATGTACCTATAGGAACTGAAAAATAGATTTACATGCAAATTTTGTCCTTTCCGTTTCTTTTAGTAAATAATTCAATAGTAACTCTGTTAAGTTTACGATCAGGATATGGCTGATTATGAAGAATATCCTTGGGTATGTGTAATGTATGTAATATTCTTATAAAACGACATAGACCTATAATAAATGCCAAAGCATTATTTTGACCATCCAAAAAGGAAACGCTGGCAGACTACTGGATAACTTGCCCACCGGCAGCGGCGGTAGCTTCGAGGATTTTTTCTATAATATTATAGCTCGTATTTTTGTTGTAAATAAATAGACTTTACTAACAATAAAAAAATATATATATCCTTAGTCATCTTGAACACTTAGTGACCATGGTAGTTTAGTTTTTGAACCATAAAACCACAGGTTTTTTTCCAATTATCATGTTGTTCTACTAAAACATATTGAAAACAATCAAATTAATTCATTTCTTTTTAAGTAATATTAAAAAATTCTATTACTTCATTAAACCAATTACAAAATTAAAACTAAAAACGTGTCAACAAAAATCCGGTCATACAATACAACGATTAAGTTTTCCGGTCATTCTATTTCACTTATCCGCACGACTTGCTTCAGTTAATCCTTTTAAGAATAGATAAGACTAAATTGTGGATATAGGTCACTCCGTTTAAGTGATAGGTGTGGCTTCTTGACTTGAGCCACTAGTATATTATGTGACCACACATTGAAGCTCAAAGTGGATTTAACAATGAAAATTCATGACGTACATTTCTATGAATTTGTAAGTGTTAATATCGATCTATCTAAATTTGAATTAGGTAAAGATAATATAAATATTATAAACGTGAAAGACGTTTGTTTATTGGTTTGTTGGCTTGCTCTTATTAACATCAACAAAGATCGAAGAGATTTTTTGCATAGAGATTATGGACCGGAGAATGACAAAGGGAAAGCGGATGAATCCGCTGGGCGAAAGTCAGTATGAATATTATTTTACGCATTGATGTGTTGGTAATTCCTTGATACTTGTAACACCTTCAATTTTATATTACTGATGATGACGTGGCCGAAAATGGTTAGCGCATAAAACCTAGGAGGGAACTGGCCCTCAAACTGGGTATACCGACATTTAAACGTTAGAAGACATACCTATTTTATGCTGTGGTTTCCTTAGGATGTTTACCTTTATTGAAAACTCAAGTTCATTGAATCATATGGCATTTGACGTCACTACCCAGTATTAATAAAGCCTTGTATCGGAACCAGGGATATTTTAATAAGCACTTCCAGACTTGTATGTAACTCACTAAACTAATATGTAAGGAACGGCATATTATGTTTTTTTCGCGCTTTCAGATTTGATTTCATAGTAAACTTGTATTTTCAACCCTGAAAGTTTAGCTAGCCTCTTAACAAGGTACATATTTTATTATTATATACCTATTTAATGTCATCTCTGTATTTTTTTTTTATTACGACTCAAGTAGTAAATACCTACATATCAGTACAGAAGTAAGAAAAAGTTTAAAATTTACTGTTACTAGGTACGTCGTCGCTTATGAAAGTCAAGGAGTTAACAAATTGAAATATTGCAAACAGAAACCTTATGATATTAGAAACGGCGAAAAGTTACACAATAAGCTACTGTATGACCGCAAAACTTTAAGTCAAAGTTTGTTTAGCAAGAGTTACGTCACGAAACGTAATCAAACTAAAACAATGAAGCAATCAAAATTACTTAAGTCACGTTGACAAAAAATCTATAATTTCCAAACAAGGTAAATAGAAACGCATCAGTATTATAATAGAGGCGGAAATTGGAATGCCCACATACCTTACAACCGATCGATCAGTCTGGACTTACATACCCCCAGAAAGTCAAATGGGTGAAGAGGGTGCGGTACGACATCGGAAATTTACTATCACGACGCTAGCAGCAATTTTAGTATTAGCAATACTTATTGAATCATTGAAGAATGTTATATCGAATTGACTGATGATTCTAATAACTTTATATTAACAATAATACAAAGTACAAACTTCTACATGTAGCAGTTGTTGTAATGTGCGTTTTTTATTTATGTTTATATTTTTTATAATTAAACTATTGTTTCTGTGCGAATCATTTTTTTTTCCTTCTTTCATTCTACATCAGTACAATTACAATGTCTTCCATTTTAAATTTACATTCAATCAAAGGCTAAGCATTAAGAAACGCCTACCCAAAAATGTTGATTTTAAATTCCCCAGTCCTAACTGATGACTCTAATTCATAATTGCATAATTCCAGTTTTATTCTTTGGTTTTTTATGTACTTATTAAAATAAATAAATATATTTTACTAGTTATTATTGGCGACGACTCACCATAAACATCAATGCAGCCAGTCTGCATCTTCATAGTTGGCTGCGTATTTATCTGGCACATGTAACAGCCTCGGTCTTCAGCTCGGAGTGGCCTGATCCTAAGCTGCCATGTCTGAGGTGCATCTAGGTATACAGAGTATCGGGAACTGAGGACTGCTCGCTCGTGCATCGTGAGGACTGTCTGGTCTTCTGCTCGCAGCCATCCTACCTACAATAAAATTTGGGGATAGAATTTTGAACATAATTTTTATAAGGTTTTTGTAAGGTTTATTATTGGGTGAAATAATTAAAATTGAATTTACTTTGTAATCACAATCGGCCACATGTGGTAAAAAAAATAGCCTAAAAATACCAAAAAAGCAGTTATTAAATAATAACTTTTATGACCCTTTTAATATTCTGGGAAATATTAATTATATATTTAAAGACCTTCAACAGCTAATACTTTCTGTAAAAACTATTTCTAGAAAAAACCATGGCAGGAACATTTTGGGAAACGTAAATATATAACGTAAGATATAGCGTAGAAACGTAATCGAATTGCCTTTGAATTATGTAACTACAAAGTTCAAACCCACAAACAGCACGGAATGAAGATTTAAGTTGAAACAAAAATATTTTGTGTTCACCTAACTTATCTGCCGAGCAACCATTGTGTAAATTCTAGAGCACGTTCTACCTTAAAACCGTGCCGCTTTTACGTAACAATATGAACAACCCACCAAAAACAAGAGAATCTTTTCACAAATACGAACGTGGAGCAAAATATCTTGCTATTGTCTGGGTGAAAATGAGAGCCACAAAAATTTACGCCGATTAATGTTCATTTAGAAGGTCTGTGGTGATTCTGGAAACACCACACGCCTTTGGCTCAATGCCTACCGCATAACAATGCACAAAAATCAAGCTGCACCTTTTCTGCTTCACGGAGCATGTCGTGAATTTTAATACCGACATACAAGAACACGGAATGAGGGCTGACTCAGCCAGTTCCACTAGTGTATTCTGTTGTGGCGCGATTACCTTTTGTTTTTTCTTTCTCTTCATTCCTATTTTCATCGTGGGTTTTTCACGGTTGTGTCCTTTGTTGAGATTTGTCTTATTGTTTACAGTAAAATCTAATTTATCGTCAGTGATTAAAGTCTTTGTGCGTAAGTTACGATTATTTTTTTCGTGAATGTTTCTACAAGCCTCATTTCTACCTCTACGATATCGATAGACGCATTTATTTAAAAATATACAATGACGCACAATTATAATAATTTTATTTAGCTCATATAGGTGGCTCATACATGTAGATTTAGGCTACGCAAGAGGTACTTAATCCCTATAGGCATATAGGTCGCCCTTCTGCTAATAATTAATTTTATAATAAATGTATTTAACGTATAATATGAGGTTTATCCAGCGATTGACAAATCGGCCCTTGGTTCACAAACGAATTTCAAATATCCATTAAATTCTGAACATGTTAGCCACATAGTTATCTAACTAGCTATGCCCCGCAGGTTCACCTGCGTCCCCGAGAAAATAAAGTAGCCTATCCTTATCCATACTATAGCCTATCTGCGCACCAAATTTCAACACGATCAGTTCAGCAGTTTAGGTGTGACAGACAGTAGGTAACATTCGCAATTATAATAATAGTATGGAAGTAGAAGAAAATCTCTCAAGAATAAACTATAATCACTTGTACAGTAATATCTTCAACAAAACTATATACAATTACTCACAATCATTACATCGTCCTGCAAGACAGCCCAAAATAAATGAAGCAATAAATTCCCCACTAGAAACAAAGCTGGGAGTATGTATCAACAACATAATAGATTGTGGCATAATCTAGGGCGCAAGTGTTTGTTCCCAGGTTATTAGGAATGTCTGGTCTGAACTTCAGTAATGTCTTGTGCATGTTGGAAGTTTGGAAGCTAGTTTATATCATAATTACTGTAGTAGAAGTAGCGAAGTATGTTTTGAAGTTCAATTAGATTTTGGATGGTAATAAAACGAAATAATGCTGTAAAATTTTCTCTAATTCAAATACCTGATATATATATATATATATATATATATATAGTTAACTGAAATGTGTGTAATCCGTCATTATATAAAAATCCTAAGAAATGTATATATAATTCCTAAAATTGCCCGGAAATGTGTGAAATCCTAAAAATATTATAAATGCGAAAATTTGGATGGATGGATGGATGTTGTTACTCAATCACGCCAGAACAGCTGAACGGATCTTGATGAAATTTGTTACAGAGATAGATTATAGTCTGGAATAGCACATAGGCTACTTTTTATCCCGGGAAAACATAAGATTCCTCGGTAACGCGGGTGAAACCGCGGGGCGGAAGCTAGTATATTATATTAGACACATTTCCTAGTAAATCTATACATTTCCTAAATAGCAATCGGATCTAACCTAAAGTATCCGAGTCTATTTTTAATCATGGATGACAAAATCGTGAAACGTTAACTATGCGTTTAATTTATTGTATTCACAAAAAGCATTAGTTTTATACATTTCTAATACAATATAGGAATTTCATACAAAATATTTGAAACAATATTTTATAGATTTCCTAAATGGCCTCGGATTGTATACATTTCCTAGGAATTGTATATAAATCCCAGGTTTCATACATTTCCGGTGACATATATACCAAAAGACCAATACTACTATGAGACGTAATTTTATGATTTCTGTCAATAGATATGTATTAACTTTTCATTCATAACTTATAGAACTACACATTTTATTTATTTATTATGGTTCCTCAATTACAATGTCCATAATTTATTGATAAGGAACCAACTTATATGTAGTTTTTAAAAGCATAATTAATATAAACAACAATCTCTTGCTAATACGTACCATCTATAATTGACGTAAAAAATAAAACGCAAAAAAAGTAATCTAAAATTCAAAATGGTGGCCACCTTATTTAAATCATTACTGCGATACACTGTTATAATATTATATTGATTTTCCTTAAATATTTGGGTTGAAATTCTTAGAATTTTATCCTAAAGCTTTTGTAGCCCAAGTATAATATATAATAATATAAAACATGATCTCGAGATCATTAATCAAAAAATATTGTTCAGCCGCTCCGGCTCAATTCCTAGAAAGCTAAAATTTGATGATAATATTATACGAGAAGATCGTAGTTAGGTCATTTCACGGAGTAACTCTCATATATCAAGTTAAGTGTTTAAGTTATAGTTGAAGCGAGTGGCTTTAGTTATTTCATTAGTATTCTTTCCAACACTACCGTTTAAAATCCCTAGTGGCTCGTGATACCATATTTCAAGTGACTTCGGTATTCTTCTACATTTATATTGTATAATTTTATTTTATTTATCTATTACAACATGTCTTTGTTTATTTTATGTTATTAAATAATTTCCGCCCCGCGGTTTTAACCGCGTTCATATGAAAGTATTAGTATATTTTATCCTATCCAACTAATAAAAATGTGAAGGTATGTTTGGATGTTTGTAACCACTCAACTTCGTAACGGCTGAAAGGATTTGGATGAAACTTGGCACACAGATAGAATATTCTGGATAAATATATACCCTCCGGAATGCGGGTGAAACCCTGGGGCGGAAGCCAGTTTATATATACCTACTGGGTGATTGTTTAGTCACTGGCCATACTTGCAGGGACTAACTCTGAGATCACAAAAAAATATCAGCTGTTCCATACAAAAGTTTAATACCTACTCGACCAAAATGTATGAAGCAACCATTTTTTTTATGCGATATCAGAGTTGGTCCTTTAATAAAAGTTGTTCATATTGATGAGTACTTCAACTCCTGCAAGTATTGCCAGTGACTAAAAAATCATTCTGTATATACCTGTAAAATTACATCCAAATACATTCAGCCATAACACTGTCTGTGACAGTGTGGTTTAATAACAAACATACGTACACATGAACTTGTTTAAGTTGTCACATATTTATTGATCACTTTACTGCTATCATCAAACAACGTGATGTTATCTACTTTTTAAAAGTACGGCCATATGAAATTAATTGCACATTAGCTAAATAAGGAAAATCAGAACTAGAATTGATAATAATCACTTAACGCTCGTAATGTCCCGACATGAATGGTTTAATACCACTGTGTAATGTTCGAATCGTGATATAATTCATTAGGTTCACATCCTTTTAGTTTCTAATTTATTAATAATTGTATAACGAGTATAAGTTAATGGATTTAAAAATTAATCAGCTATCATTTTTTTATTTATTCATATTTATAATTGTTTTTTTTTTCATTGTAAATTTTGTTGTTGTTAATAAGGCGATTAGTTTAAGACCACGATAGCTCAGTGGTACCTACCTAGTAACGTTGATGGCGTGAGTTCGAATCCTACAATAAGCTGAGCCAAAGAGTATGTAAAATTTAAAGAGGTAGAGCATAGCGATATGTCGTTCAGAGAGCAGCTCGTCTGGGGAAGTACCTCCACCTTACAGAATACCGCAGCCAAATAACTTATAGTTGTGTTCCTGCGCGTGATTCAGGTCGCCAGAACTCATCAGAAGGGTCGACAACGCGCGAATGATAACCCTGGTGTTGCAAGCGTTCATAGGCTACGGTAACCGCTTACCATCAGGCGGTAGTATAAATCACTACGTCTTGAGCTTTAAGTGAAGGTAAACATCGTGAGGAAACCATAGCATGGTGGTAGGATACTTTGTAGTAGGTAGACACCTAGCTGGTTACCACCCTCAAGTTAAAAATCTATCGCCTAGCGACTGTGACCGATGTGTTCAGTAAGCTAACCTTAAGAGCCAGTTCCTTCTAGGATTTGTGTGCTTATCTCCTTTGATTACAATCACTCACCGTGGTGGTTGCGGTCTAACACAAGCTAAATCATTAAAAAGAATCATAGATATTATTAGTGTGTATACACAAATCTAGTTTAAAACGGTTCCCAATGAAGACTTCATTCTCCTGGAATAGCCGTTTTAATTTACGTAATCTACACTTTTTATTATAATCGTCATTATATTGATACTAAGTACCTATTACATAGGTACAATCAATGTGTACCTTCTGATATTTGCATAGTATTTATTATTTTAAACTATATATTTTTATTTACATATTTACAATTAAAGTAAAAAATACAAACTATGATATATAGAAAACATCCTCAAAGCCCTCGCTGCTGTCGATAGGCAAGGTTCCCAACAGGCTGGCAGCGTTCCCTTTTTGGATGGCCAAGCTTATGCGTTGGCGGAAAAAGCTCCCAGCCCGTCGGTCTCCCGAAGCCTCGATGAGCTTGGATGATAAAATCCGAGCAAATCGGCGAAATTATTTTATTATTAATTTTAACAAGTATTAAATGTGCCACTATATTTTTTATTGCAACTGGTTTAATCTTATCGCAGATCAGAGTTCGAACGAATGCACAATATTTATAATTAGTTTTTTTTTTTTACCTCTAATTGCTTGGATATATTTTTAGTTTAGTTTAGTAAGTCAATTTTTAAATTTCGTTCATTTTCTGTACATAAAATATTATGAACAGATTTAAAAATATCTAACATACCTAATTATTATTACATTTTAAATAAAATATAATTAATGAGTGTTTTTGTACACTTTTTTTTAATTATCATTATTTAAAAAGATATTGAGCTAAGCAAATATTGATCCAATAAATGCAAATTGGAAATATCTACTGACCATACTTTGAATTAAATATCAAGCAAATCAAAGTTTATTATTATTCTATTTAAAAAAATTAAGGGTGTTTTTTTCTACCACGTATTTAGCTTATTCTACCATTAGAAAAGTACGTAACTCTACACTTTCTAGAATATTAGTAGGTATACATATAGACAGAAGTGGTAACTTACTTTATGTTTCCCAAGATTAGTGACAGCACAGCCTAGAATAGCTTCTCTTCCCAAATAAAAAGTGTGGTTTCCTATTGGACGTTCAAATTCTGGCTCTTCAGAGAACTTTTTCGTAGTCATTTGGGAATCTGTAACAAAACAATTCAAAATTAGGTATTGGTTTGCACTAGAATGAAACCTTAGAGTTTACATAAGCAAGCTATAGAATAACCGTATCGCTCCGGTCCGTTGTGCCGATCGTAAGCAAATGTTTTATAGATACTTAGCTATGGTACAGCGTTTTCATAGCGATGTTCCATGCATGACGAAATGTCTGCACCCGCCCCGCGTCTCCCGCCCCTTTTTGAGACACTTCTGTGTTCATAATTGTGATTTCGGTTCATACTTTGTAAGGTGTGCTCTATAGCTTGCTTATGTATACTCTAAGGATGAAACCCTGGGACAAAACTTAGTGCACCCAAACTTAGATCTTGGACATTATCACATTCAAGTTCAGTCTAAACTTAATTACACGAAAAATGTTCTGTAAGATAATGCAGCAACTTCGTTGAGATTTGCTTTGATTATTTAAAGTTGGCTCAGAATAATGAAATACGTTCTAATGAACCTAGCAGAAATGGCAATGAAGAGATGTTTTGACACTGATCTCAAAATTATATGCAAGCTTTTGCAATACTCGGATAATATTTCTAGCTATTAACAAAAGTTATCAATTCGTATCATGAGCATTACATTAATCCATTTTATTCTATTATTATTAACGATAAAACAGCCGTTAAATGAATAACAAACTTTATTAACCTCACAACAAAGTTTTAATTCGCTACTTAGTAGCTCGATAGAATCATTTTGTTAAGTTACCTTCAACAAATTTCTTTGTGAAAGCAAATCCTTGAAGTTTAAGAAATCGTTAAAGATACTTATCTACATTTATAATAAATAGCTTAGGGATCATTCTTAAGGTAGGTATATTTCAATAGATATCGTCAAAATAATTAACAGCTCATAAACGTCCTCAAAGCTCTCCAAACAATCAGGAAGATTGGGTCCATAGTTTACCATGCAGGCCCTGTGTTGGCCTCCCACCTAGATACCAACTTGGACCTTTTGACTCGGTTCAGAGGCGTGTCATTAGGAGTGTCGACGATCCTAAGCTCACAAGTGGTTTAGAGCCCTTGAGTCTTAGGAGAGACTTTGTCTTCTTACGTGTGTTCTACCGCATGTACAACGGACAGTGTTCTGAGGAGTTGTTTGACTTGATGCTCATGGCTACCTTTTACCATCGCACCTCTCGCCATCGACGGGGAGCTCATCCTCACACATTGGAGCCAAACTGGTCTCGTACAGTGCGGTTTCAAAGGAGCTTTCTTCCAAGGACGCTCATGTTGTGGCACGAGCTCCCCGCCGTGGTTTTCCCAAGGGAGTATAGCATGGGGTTCTTTAAAAAAGGTGTGAAGAGATTTTTGCAGGAAAGGCAGTACTAAAATTTAGAACCTCCTTCTTTTTTTAAGTCGGTTAAAAAGGCTTGTCTTTCAACTACCTTACCTTATGATGAAGTAGCCACGTTTACTACTAGCCCACCACCATTGTTTTTTGTCCGATATTTATCTATCTAATGACTAATTCTCAACTCACTTTCTTAACCTCCACCTCAGTCACATCACTTATTATGTGTTTCGTGGGAGATTATCAACGTAAGAGTGGTAATCAACTAGTCCAGTACCCTACCACCGCGCTATGATCTCTGCTCTTCACGATGCTTTTCTTCACCGAAAACTCAAGTTCATTGTAGAATTCGAACCCACTTACATCACCAGCTATAATATCAACCTTACAAATCAATTTCTTATTGAATGTAACTTCAGTAGTTTTGTATTAAATAAATGACTAAGATTCGTTAAACATTGGAGCATGCAGTAGTGTTGGTGCTTGCAATTAAGTCTCCAAGGCATAAAACAAGTTGTGTCAACTGTCATAAAACAGAAATTACTGCTTCAGCTTGGACGTTGAATAAAATTCTAACGGCTCATGGGAATTTCTGCGTCAATCTTGGAAGATGCAACTATGATATTGTGGATTTCTTCGTAAGTAGTTAGAGCTTTTAGAGTTGTTGTATTGTTATGTTGAGGATTCAATGGTGTAATGGAAGTAGGTATTTTGCGGCGAAGGTCGTGGGTTCGAATCCTACAATGAGCTTGAGCTTTCGGTGAAGGAAAACATCGTGAGGAAACCATAGCACGGTGGTGGGGTACTTTGTAGTACCCGCCTGGCTGGCTACCACCCTCAAGTTGAAAATCTGTCGCCAAACACCTATTTTATTTTTGTATAGTTTTGTGTTTGACCACAATCTCACTATGGTATGTGATGATGTGACCGAAGGTGGTAAGCACACAAAGCCTAGAAGAAACTGGCTCTCAAGTGCAGCTGCCGGAACACACCAATAGGTGTTTGGCGACAGATTTTCAACTTGAGGGTGGTAGCCAGCCAGGCGGGTACTAAATAGTACTCTACTACCGTGCAGACGTTTGGCGATAATGTCTTACAAATAATATAGAACTAGTTTTTGACGTGACTACCAGAAGACGAGACGGTGACGTAACTGGTTTGAGTAAATGCACCTATACGAAAGCAAATAATGTTTGTATGGTTTTATAAAGTTGTTTTATTGATGTCACGACGCGAAATGCGTCCTCTAATACAATTTCCCTCGCGAACCCTCGCCCAATCACAATCTTATTGTAATCAAATGTATTTACATACACGCATGTGGAATGGTATTTACGGCACGGCTTGAACATACAAAAACGCTGATAATCGAGAACAATAAAAACAAAAGCCCTAAAACGGTAGTAAAAAACATGACTGAAAAATGGCAGCCGAGGTTGTGAAACGTCAAAAAATATCACATGAGGGAGGCGGCGGCGGTTCGCACCTGTCACCGAATGCTAATGCTGACTATTCACACAAGAACGCTTGGAATATTGTTAAGGCCGTGAACGCATTATCGTTTTGTGGCCAACAGAGGCACGGGCGCAATCGTGTCCTTTTAGTATTGTATTGCAAACAAAATGAATATGAAAAACAGCAAATCTATAAGTAGTCCTTTGATAATACGTATTCTTTTGCTGCAAAATAATGGTAAAAAATATTATATTAATTGAGCTATAGTTTATAAACTAACTTTTAAAAAAGCTTTAAAACCGAAGCTCGAAGATGCTGGATGTGACGGTTGATTGACCAGTGTGCAGGAATAGATTGTTGAAGAATATTTTTAATAATCAAAACTTAAACTCTCAAACAGATCTTTTAAAGATCTTTTACATGTCCTAGTATCATCAAAAGTCAAACATGAAATGATGTGAAAAGAGTAGAGTATGTGACAAGGTTGAAAGACAGAAATTAGATCAAGGCAGTATGTTATGGAGTTGTGGAGACACGACGATTGAGTGTCAGGTTGATAACTAAATATTAAAACGACACTTAAAATTTAGGAGCATAATAAACTACAGTACGCGATACGGAAACTGCTTAAACACCATCAGGTGGGCGGTATGCTTATTTGTTACCTTATTGGTATAGTGATAAGCTGTCAAATGTATGTGTCGTTTCAGGATTTGGTCAGTCAGTCATCAATAGTTGAACCTAGAGCTCGGGCTGTCAATGGATGCTAATGGTGCAGTTCTAAGTTCAAAAAAGTAGACCAATACCAACCGAACTATACCGAACGTCAGCATGGACTGGTATTATGAATTAACTCCACTGCCCAAAGAACATTGTTTGCTAATAAATTCTACAGAAAAGTTTTGTTTTATACCACTACACTATGTAACTACCCTAAAAGTACCATTCGATTTTGTACCGCCCGCACCATTTATTCTAGAGGAATATTTATACGACCAACTTCACCTGACGGTTTGGCATTTGTAACTACCGAAATTTAACTGCTAGCCGGAAAATATATGGGTGAGAAAGTTTTCGGGATCGAATCGATAAGGTTTAGTGAGTTTTTAGGTTAAAGGACAGATTTCGGTTTTATAGCATTATGCAATGGTGTAAATATCTATTTTAACTATTCTTGACGGGCTGTTTGGTGTGCAAGTTAGATCTGGTGACATAGGTCGTTGGTTCGATTCCCACATAGGACGAACATTTTTGTGCATGAACCTGTTCGTTTATTCTATAGCAATAACAAATATGATATAGGTATTAGCTTACCAACCTGCGGTTTCACCCGCGCACCCCTATTTTACGTCCTGGAATTTTCAAAAAATCTTTCTTAGCGGATGCCTACATCATAATAGCTATATCTGTGTGCCAAATTTTAGCTCGATCCGTTTGAGCTGTGCGTTGACAGATCAGTCAGTCAGTCACATTTTCCTTTTACATATACAAAAGATATATTTGTACAGATTGGAGATTTGAGAGGAGCCAGTATGAACAGGACCCAGCACTTCAATTTTACCGATTTAAAGGATAACAATCAAAGAAGATTTACACTCACAGTCGCAGAGCAAAGGATTGTATTCATGTCGTATATAAGTAAAAAATATATATAGTAAAAAATATATATAGTATATAGTAAAAAAATATGTTGTATTTCGTTTATAGGCTAGTTTTTTCATATTATTTCTCAAGTAAAAAAGGCTTTTTGAAAAACCATAGTTTTGAATGTTTGAATGAAAGAACTTATTTCACAAAAAACAAAAATTTGTAGAGCAAAATTGATCAGTTTCACCATAATTCAATTTATCACTATTTTATGGAATATATTGTAAAATATATTCCATTTATAAAGTTATTGGAAATAATATTGAACACTAAGTTTAATAGAAACTGTAATTGAGAATTTGAAATATATATTTTACTTTAAAATCTTCATCACGAAACGTGAATTATCACAAGTAATTTGGCTTTACTAACTAAGTTAAAAGCAAGTTAAGTGAAGTAGTTACTAAGTTAATAAAATATTAATTTTAACTGTCCTCCCAAAAGGTTAAAGCTAATGAATAAGTTAAGTTTCACTTAACATTAACTTTTCCAGCGGTATTGCGTGTCTAAATAAATATTGCTTGTGTTTTTGACCTTTGAATTCACCATGCAATAAATGCGCTAAAGGTCAAAATGTGGTAGTATAACCTATTTAATAACTTGACTTATGATTCCTGGAATTCAATTTCTTTTGTTGTCAGGGGACGCGCGTCTCATTCACGAGTTAATATTTAAAAATTCTTAAGAGTTTTAGATCGTCATTAACATTATTAGAAGTGTACTAAGCATAATGAGATTATGGTGAAACACAGGCATATAATAGTAAAAAAAAACTGAGTAACGGAAAATAAAAAATCGAAATTTTAAAAACCAATTTGAGAATTCAATAACATCAAGTTTAAATTAACCCTGTATCTCAAAGGGTAGGTAGATAAATTATTTTATGAAATTACAAGTTATTTGTTTAACTCAATACTTAAGTCTTTCTACAGACCTTACAAATTTGTATGAACTAACTTAATATTTATTTTAGGTTCATCTTTCAGGCTAATTTTTAAATCAGTAGAAACATTTATAACTTTTACTGCCATATTTATGTTCCCCGTCTTTTTTTTTAACTAAATAACCTGGTCAATTTTTTACCTTCAGCCACGTGTATGAAGAATGTCCCAGGATATTATTTTTATCTTTCAAACAACACGGCGCAAAGTACCGGTCATTTTTGAAGGCGTGGCGTACCTACAGATCCAACACGTAGAGGCCCCTAGATACGTTAATGTGTTGGGATGTGTAGCAAATACTATCTCTGTCTGCACTATTGAAGAGATGCAGGTAAAGACAGTGTAAGGACTATTGCTGAAAGAAGAGAACTATACTGGGGGGAACTTGCTGGATTGGCTGCTGGACTATTATGCTGGAGTGATTAAGTTATTCCATTTATTTAACATGTATGTTTATGTTATGATTTATATATTTAAACTAGCTGTCCCCCGCAGTTTCATCCGCGTAGCGGTATAAAAAAAACGACCAATTCTCAGACCTACCGAATATACACAAAATTCATAAGAATCGGTTGAACCGTTTCAGAGGAGTTTGCAGACAAACACGAGAATTTTATATAATTAGAATACCATTTTAAAAAATACATTCGCTCTCATTCGGCAAAAAGAATATAATTTAAATAATAAATAAATAATATTTTTTTTTTTTATGACCTTTACCTATCTACTCTGAAAATAATCTTGTTCATAAATACAATAGCTTTCGCCCCGCGTTTTCACCCGCGTTCCCGAGGGATCTTATGTTTTTCCGGGATACAAAGTAGCTTTTAGCATTCTTCGATAAATAGGCTATCCAACGAATTTTTCAATTCGAACCAGTACCTAGTTCCTGAGATTAGCGCGATCAACCAAACTAACAAACTTTTCAGTTTTATAATTATTATTATTAAGTATAGATTAAATTATTGAAATTCAAATTTATAATTTCTTACCTTTCAAAGCCATCGTGGGTAACAAAGCCAAAGCCTGCAGCATCGACCAGAAGCATGTCCTTTCGATCCTCATTCCGTTCTCATAAACTATTCACAAAATATCACCCTAAACAGTACATTTTTCACATAACACTGGTTCACGCGCATTCATTTATGGGTTCATTAATTTTGCGCTGCCTTCATTTATTTTTTGACGTTTCATTTATTTTTATAACACTGGCCCGGCATAATGTTATTTCACCATTATAGTATTAACGAAAATGCTGTTTTTGTATATGAAATATTGCTTTGAATGACAATTATAAATTATTTTAAAGATTAATTAATGTGTATTATTATATAAAAATAAGATAGTTAGAATGTACATATAAAAAATATTTTAGAGTAAATAAGTTTTTTTTTTAAATCCATAGACTGATATTGATATTGATGATTAATTAAAAAAAAAATACTCGGAAGGTCATAGTGGGATATTTTTTTTCGCAGTGAGTAAAATATTGTCATAGCCTCCTATTAAGAGCTCCCTTTAGTCCTACATTTTGAAAATATGTTGGGATTTTAGTAAATTACTCAATAAATACAAAAAATAGGTTCGAATGAACAAGTACAAATAATGAACATCCCTTTTCAATCAAAAAAGTTCCCAAATGATCTTAATTTAGAGGCATTATTGTATCACTAGCTTTTCGACCGCTTTCCCGAGGGATCTTTAGTTATAAAAAGGACCCCTTATGTTATTCCAGGTTATGATTTATCTATATGCCAATTTTCATCAAAAGCCATTCAGCCGTTTATGCGTGATTAAGTCACAAACATACAAACTGTCACATTTCTAATATTAGTAGGATTATTGAATTTGTTAAAATTCTTAAAACCAAAAAAATCTAAAATATTCCATTTGTTTTCCCAAAATAAATTGATTTGGGATAAGGTGCTTGAAAATTCTGACCAACAGATAATCTGATTACAAGCCTTAATGTAGAGGTATTTTGTTCAAAAACCTTAAAATCACATTTACTTTAATGGAAATAAAATGTAATCTATACTAATACTATAAAGAGGAATGATTTGTATTTTTGTATGTAACGAATAAACTCAAAACTACTGGACCGATTTCAAAAATTGTTTCACCATTAGAAAGCTACATTATTCCTGAATAAGATGGGTTTTATTTTATCCCGAGAACGAGGGTGAAACCGCGCGGAAAAGCTAGTATAATATAATATAGGTTCATTCTGTCCAATTCACCAAGCACCTATTGGTGCGTTCCGGCAGCTGCATTTGAGAGCCAGTTCCTTCTAGGCTTTGTGTGCTTACCACCTTCGGCCACATCATCACTTACCATAGTGAAATTGTGGTCAAACACAAGCCTATACAAAGTAAAAAAAAAACATATTAATGTGATCAATTAATAATTGATATATTCTCTTTGTTATTATTTTTTATCGCTACGTTTAAAAATGTGAAAGTGTCTGTTGGTTTGTCCTTCTTTCATGCAATAATTGAGCAATAAATCAACGTGATATTTTGCATAGAGATAGTTTATCGACCGGAGAATGGCATAGGCTACGTTTTACTATAAAAACGTGGGTGAAACTGCGAGATGGTAGCTAGTAAAACAATAAATTGCCAGACAGTGAAAATAAAATAAATACGTTACATTGTATTTACTGCACAGAGTAAATTATTAGCATCTTTTGAGGCTATAGATATAAAATAAAAATATATATGAATTGAAAATATCCTATTGCTTAAATTAAATATGCCATGATTAAAAATTTTACCTAACTGGATTCCTTTTCTTTTTTAGAGGTCCGTAATGATAAACGCACAACAAGTTCATATATCAAAGCAATTTTTCTCAGAAATACCGATATTAAAATAAATAGGTAGTTGGTAGGTATTTTAATAACTTCAATCGCGATCCCTGGTTTTTTTTTTTAATAATATGTTTTTTAGGACAGGCAGTATAGAAATGTTTGTACATATACATAATAATACGATGTATTTTTATATTAAAATTCACACTCGCTAACTCACAAAACCCTAAGGAATAATACTTTGTAATCTATAATCTTGAAATTCTACACGAAAGACGGCACAAAAAAAAACACAAAAAAACATAGTAGGTAGTTACTATGCAAACGAAAATAAAAGACAAAAACTGTACGGATCCTTCTTAAGACTTGAGCTCTATGCGCTCATGACCATAACGTTTAAAGTCAGACAAATGGGTTTTTTCGGATCTACATTCCACAATATAAAAAATATTATTCAAATGTTCATTTGTACATTTTGTTTATTATAAACAAATGTTTATTGTTATTAAATACTGAATAAAAAAGTTATTGTACAAATATGATGCCCCAATTTATAGTTACTGATAACTTTTAATTATATTTGAATATTGATAAAATTTTCAATGAGAATCTATCAAAAGAGAATTATATATAAATGAAAACACCTTTCATGTAGCCAATTAACTGAATTTCCTTTGTCTTGCAATACTTTGTTATTACTTCAATAATACTACGAAATAATAGGTCTCATTTATTCTATCTACTAAATAAATCATAAGAGGCGAACCATTATTCATGTACCTCAGAAAATATTACTAAAGAATTCCCACGGTAAGTTTTTTCAATACTAATAAATCTAACCATAGAGAATTTCAAACACTTGGGATCAGACCTTTACAAAATTATGTATAAACACTGAAATTACATTTCAACATTGTTTTCATACTCAACGCAATACAGTACTAAGTACACACTCATTCACAATTATTTCAACGTGATATTTGAATATATTTTTCAGAAACAACTTTCTTCATATACATCGCAACGAGTCGCGGTTTCTTGCGGGAAACGGCGTATAGAAAGCGCGTCCGAGTCCCGTAGAGCCTCGTAGAACACTGGCTCGTAGCCGCGTAGCACACATCTACAGATCTACAGCGTAGCGCTACGTCACATGAAAAGGTTACCGTTCAAACGCTTAAGCCTTACGCCTTTTGCATGAATAGGAATACGAATGTGTTATGTTTTTTCCGACGTTCCATTTATAAAACAAAGGCATGTTTGGATTTCTTTCCGCAAAAGCTTGGCTTTATAATGTGTTTATTTAAATTAAGCACGACAAACTGACGTGTTGAATATGGATTCTTATTTATAGTATAATTAAGTTAAAAAGTCAAGCTATATTCATGTTTTTAAACATATACAACATAAATTCCTTATACGAAACGTCGCGAATATCAAGGTTTTGTTAAAATTATTTCGCAGTTTCTCAATTCCAAAAGAAGGTTCGTCCCAAAAACTCTGTTTTATTATAAAGCTTAAAACATATATACTTATGTATAAAAAAGCATTGCGATGAATAGACGATTTAATGATCAGGTTTTACCTACTCTCAGTAGAACAATGGACTCTAAAATTATTACTTTTTCATAACAAATGAGTTTGTTATGATTAACAAGGAAAAAGCGTTAATTAAGCTTTATTAACAGGCACCTGCATGTTATCATCTTGATATTTTGAAAAAATAAATAATAATAACAATATTATGCATTTTAATACAGAAATTCAGAATTTAATCTTAATTAACTGCAGGTTTACCCCTGCATTGATAGCTGGGGAAATACAGCTCCGATAATCGTCTCATTTAATGATCAAAACGATAGCCACAAGTTGTATAAAAGCACATGCAAGTTTGATTAGCTACATTCAGTGTCAGCAATGATGCAACTGACGGTACTCCTAGCCCTGGCTGCGCTAGCCTCTGCCACAAGAAATGCTGAAGTCCATAAGAAATATCTAACGTTACCAAAGGAAGAATTCGTAGAGTACTTCAACAGTCAGAACTTCACTTGGAAGATCAGACATCATGACCACCTTGAGGGGATACAGTTTGGTGTCAAAGAAGATAATATCTCTCACGTTCTGAAAATGAAATACGACCGAACCAAGTATCATTTTCTTCCCAATGAGTTCGATTCAAGAGACGCTTGGCCCGAATGCACGAGCATTAGAACAATCTACAACCAAGGAACATGTGGTTCATGTTGGGCATTCGGAACAGCCACCGTTCTATCAGACAGAACATGCATCCATACGGGAGTAGAAGCAGCTCTTTCTGAAACTGATTATGTCTGTTTGGAAGACGATGTTTGCGGAGGAGGACGTGTTTTGGACGCATTCAATTTCTGGGTACATAATGGCTTTGTTACACTTGACTGCCTTCCTTATGATGCAGTAGCCTTACGCTATAAGAAAATTAAATGTGATCATAAATGCCAAGATAATTTAATAGATTATGAGGAAGATAAACATTATGGAGACACTGTTTACACTATGGATGCTGATGACTTCAACGTTAGGAGTGATATCGTAATAAATGGGCCCATGCAAGCATCTTTCGACGTCTATGAAGATTTTGTGGACTACAAATCTGGGGTTTATATGCATACGTATGGAAGGAAGAAGGGAAGACACAGTGTAAGAATCCTTGGCTTCGGTGAAGAGAATGGCATCCCTTACTGGCTGGTTGCTAACAGTTGGGATACAGTTTGGGGTGACAACGGCTACGTGAAAATTGAGCGTTTCCAGAAACGTCTGGGTTTTGAAGACCAACTTTTGGCCGGTCTGCCGTACAATTAATTTGCTTGCATATTTCATGAATTTAAATATTTTTAATTTGTAATCTCATTATATGCTTTCTATTGTAATCAATAAAGTGTTTGTACTTACTGCTTAATCTTTTTTTTTATGGCAAGCCGTCCTCCTGATGGTACGTGGCAGTGACCGTCGCCTATGAACATTACCAGGGGGATTGGTAATGTGTTTCCGACCTTTATAAAGTCTGGAAGGCATGTGCCAGAACACACCAGTATGTACTTGGTGTTAGATTTTAATTTTGAGGATAGTGGTAACCAGGCTACTAAATCTTTGTACTACACGGTGCTATGGTTTCCAAGTGTTGTTTTCCTTTACCAAAAGCTCATTGTAGGATTTGAACCCATAACCTTTGCCGCGGCATCCTACTACCACTAAGCTATCATCGCTTTCAAACCAATTAATCTAAACTTTAATGCACTTCCAATTTATATTTTATAATTTGGACTTTCTGAAAAAGCAAAAAATAATGCACAAGCACAATCACAAGCTTTAGACAAATTATGACAAATTTAAAAATAAATGCTCACCACAATTTGCTTTTTCTTTATAGTCAGTTAAATAATACACCCATAGACAAGTCTAGCCATTTTAATCTCTTAACAGAATGTCTATGAATTTCTAATGCTCCATAACTAACATCCCCTTAGCTTCTCTCAAGGGTTTTAAATTATCTTATATATTGAAGGGCCTTTATATTCCTTAGAGACTGCATATATCAGTATATTCACTCAGTTTGTGTTTTTATTTGAAGGTTATTTATTTATTTGATATTACTTCCGTGTTTCTTGGTATAGGAAATTTCGTCTATTTTTATTTTGTACTAGCCTATGCCCGCGGCTCCACTCGCATGTTTATTATCGTCTCTGATATCTATCGTACCTATCGTTGTTACACTAAAAATACTAAAATGGCCTTATTTGTCAGCACTTTGATATATGGATTAAATCGCAAAAATCCATGCAATTGTTTTTAAAGCGTATTAATGGATAGCCAAAGGTAGGTGCCCTTTTTATTAATATGTAAGGATAAGGATGTATTTTTTGGGGAAAATGTCCTTTAAGTAATGTATTTATTGCTAACTGGATATCTTCTTATAATAATTTGTATGTTATTATTGCCCCAAGTGAGATTTGTATTTGTGCACTGAGGGTCCCGTACAATAATAATAAATCTTATTTTTGTTTCTTAGTTAAAACAATAATGTTTCATTTTGTTACGACATTGTCAATAGGGGCAACAAACAAAATACTTATTCCATTTAGATGACGTTAATTTAAGACGTTATTTAAAAATAAATGTCTTCGTATTTCTTTCATAAGTTACGAAGGATTTATGAATAAATTATGAAGGAAGCATTCTATCTATAAATTGTGTACATTTTAAGACTCCATCTTACCTACTCGACTTAGTAATCAGAAGCCTGTGACAGTCATACTGCCAGACAGAAGGACAAAGATGCCACACCAAATAGCTGTTCAGAATCCTATGTAAGTAGCCGTAAAAAATTTAACGCAGAACATCAATATTTTTTTTGCCATATTATATTCATAAAAACGTTTACTTAGCAAAGCATAAACTTACTAATGACTAACTCAATCTGCTGGCAGCAATTTAATCCGATAAAGCCTGTATCTACAAGACTGATCTACATTCTCCAAGATAGGCCTTATATCAATATACCACAAGTAGCGCCAATCCTGCTCATTCATCGCCCGACCCGTGTGTATGTCGAGTACATACACACGGGTCGGGCGATGAATGAGATAGCCTGCCTTAAGATACCGTGTTAGCTTGTAGATTGGTACCTACTTACCATGACACATTATCTAAAGGTTTAATGGTTTGACGGGCCTTGGTAAGATACCCTATCTATCACGCCACAGTTCGTGGGTTCGAATCCCACTCAGGACATTTGTGTGCATGAACATATCTGTCTACCGTGATACTGGGTGTAATTATCTATATAAGTACATATTTACAAAAAAAAATACTAGTATGTTGTTGTATATCAGTTATCTGGCTTCCATCACGCAAGCTCTGCTTAGTTTGGGGTCAGGTGGCCGTGTGTGAGGAATATCCCAGAATAAATATATCAACATAAGGTCACGTTGATGATTATTTCGTTGCCCCATCCGTTGAGTATAGACGCTGCCAAATGGATTCGATGGTTATGACGGAATTATTGATGGAACCTCAAGTTATAAGTAAAACTACTTTAATATATCGGAAATCTAGTTCTGTAATATAAGTTATTTAGAGTCCATTGAAGAAGTTTAATTTAGATACTATTCATTAGATAGTTACTAAAAGTAAACAAATATGTTCTAAATTTAATTAAACTTATTTTCATATTATGATAATGTACCTATTGCAAGGCCTTTTTAAACTTTTTACCTTAGAATGCTTGTTTCCAACGACTCCAAGAGCCTTTTTTCATGGATTCATAGAGCCATCTTACTTGCCCATCGTCGTTTCAAGTTACTGACTTTTTAAATCTGTGATTCTTGACTACCCACCTGCTTACTACAAATTACAAAAACCATTTCAACCCAAATACTCGTATTTTCTATATCACTTTTCTATTCATATTTGAGAGTTCACTAAAATTGTTTTTCAGCTATATAATAATAATCATTACAGGAAAATATGACATAAGATCAACCGAACGGGGTACAATGATCGAAAATGTTTGTTGACGAAAATAATATTTATTTTGTACGCGATATTGCGATGTGTGTACATAATAAACTGATGGGCTTTGACAAATTGGATGTGGATACGAGCCTATTACTTTGTGGTAAGGTTCTGTGGTTTATGGTTGTTGTCTTGGAAGGTTAACTGATCGAGTATCAAATTACCTTTCAACATTTGTGGTTATTTCTAAATTTTATAAAAATAATAATGATTATTTCAAGAGTTAATCTAAACAGCCCTTTCGACAAGATGGTGTCTTTTTCCTGCGATAAATGAATATGAATACAAAGTCAAAGCCATTTATTCACTTATGATAATCGAATTTACTGAAGTCACGGTTTGGAAGTCAGCCGTCAACTTACGACAACAAACGAGGCCAAAAATTATAAAATAATTTAATTAACAATAAATAATAGTAACAATATGGCTAACATTTATGCAAGCAAGGTGATCCTGTATAGAATGTAGCTATTTCCAATCATCTCTATCTTCAATACCTACCTTGTAATGAATCATTTGCTTCAAAACATCCTTCATGTGAAATTTAAATCGTCACAGTTATATTCAAAAACTATAACAACTCAGTAACGTTGAGTGCCGCAGCGTTATGGAGTAAAAATTGTGTTTTGAAATTTTCAGCTGTCGGTGAAGGAAAATACTAATAAAAAGGAAATATATGTTTTCCTTTCCTCAAATTGTCACCGAAGTTTAATTAGGTAGAAATATATATTTGGAACCAAGCACCTCATTATTTCTCTTGTTATTTTTTTACACATTTATAAAAATGTGTAATGTATATTGTATATTCCATCCAAATACTGGCAGCAGCAACTTTTTAAAATTCAAAAATAGACGTTTCTCTTTCTTTTTAATTATATTTCCTTTTTATTGTCAAATATGAGTAGATAAAATATATGGCTAAGGCCCTAAGAACAGAAACTCAAATAAACATAACTTGTAATTCCGGTGGGCCTAAATATTTCTACACAAAAACCATAAATTGTTATTAAGGCTAATTCAGAATCGATGGGGGCTTTTATCTAAGTATACCATTAAACCACATTGTAGTAAAGCTGTTAAGGTAATTTTGTATATATTAAGTTGGCAGCACTGGAAACTTTGGTCATTACAACAAGGCCAGTGTGTAAGTGTGGGGTGCCCATTATATCTACGGACCACGGCCCAGGTGGGACCGTATGAATATTGGGCCCAAGTTTTAAGAGAATATCCGAATAATATTTAAACTTCTAGGTCTTAAACTCTAATTTTGACCACTCTACTAAGTTTATAGCTAGCAATCACTTTGTCTCACGTAAAAAATAACAAAATTTTGTTATTTTTTTTCATTGAAACAGGAAAATATTCGCGTAATAATTTCCATAAATAATGTTCAGAGAATAATGTAAATATTTCACTGAATTACTTTTGTTTATTTACATATCTAACTTCTAAATACAATGTTCCAATCGATTATTATTCTATTACTATAATGTATTATTCCTATTACTATAATTTATTATTCCTATTACAATAACATATTCATGGCCACCATACTTTAAAAGCTAAGTAAGAGTAATTATATTTTAACCAAATCAATTGAGTTTTGTATACTTTGTCTACATTTGTTACTTGACAAGACTATATAATTATAAAAAAAAAGTGAAAATAGTAAAAAATTATAAAACAGCAAGAACTAGTATACTCTGGGAATAATGTACAGAAACAATGTAAAACATATTTTTTTAAATGACTTAAACTTATAAATATACTGAACTAAGAGAACTGATATACCAGATAAATAAAAAATTAAGGAGGTGGACGCCTACGCCCTATACCGTACTTAAATAAGAAGAAACCTTGTTATTAAAACTGATATATGGTAGTTTTATATCCATAGGAATACAGTAGAGTGTGGACTATACAGTTATGAACATTTCAGGCATGTATATTGTTTGCTCACGATGTTTTCCTTCGCGCAAAACCCAGTGGCAAATTCGCAAGTAACTCATTACTTATACCAAACATTAAACGTCTAGGCGTGCTAACTACCAAACTTTCAGCTATTATATTATGTCAAAACAAGTTTCGACGTGCCTCTTGCAACTATATGTCGGCTTTGGCTTTGTCATTGTGATACTATTTAATGCTAAAGTCATTTTTATATTTGGTAAAAATCTAGGTCAATATTATTTATTGAATTTTAAAGTCCTTTTTCATATTTCTTTATTATATTTTTTGACGTACATTTATGACACTTTTACAAGTAAAAAGTTTTAACTAAGATATCTCTATAACCATGAAGCCTACAGATCAAACTTGCTCCATCTAAACGTGTGAAACGAGTTTTTTTTTGCATTTTTATCAAGCAGTTAATTCTCTCACTAAGCGCCTACCGGTGTGTTACGTTAGCTGCACTTGTAAGCCAGTTCCATACCACCTTCGGCCACATGTTCACTTACCATGAAGTGGATTGATGTCAAACACTAGCCTATCCTCGGCAAAAAAGACGTGGTGTCTTTTTAGGCAAACAGTTCGTTGTATAAATTCATAAAAGGAATTCCTGAACAAAAAGTTCAGCCTAAATGTGACGGTGAAAAATAATACCTACATTACCTAAAAATAAGTCTTATATTACATTACGTTAACTAAAACCTCGCTGGTAAAAAGCCAGAAGCCGACACGCCAAAAATATCCGCACCATTTTTATTTCATCAATTTTCACCAACGAATTGATGCCTTCATGAGGGGAAGGAATACGGAGGAAATTTCGGAGGGAAGTGATCTCATTTATACGCCCTCTTTGATGAGATGACTGCCTCAGTATCGGGATATCGACATCAACTTTGTGGCCGTATTCTGGGAGGCGTGTGCGATTTTGATGAGATTTTATTTCGAGATAAACCCGATAAATAAACTATGTACGAACTTTGATGGAGCCAAAACCAGTTTTCACATATCCTTTTGCAACTACGTATATGTCGGCTTTGGCTTTGTTGTAATAGGTACGTACTATGAATGAAAAGAGATTGTTAGCATGTAATATAATATTTGGTAAACAAACTATGTAGGTACTTCGATCGATTGATTAGGTTGATAAATAAGATTTAAAAAGTTAAAATATAATTCGTTTAATTTATTGATCATGCATATGTTTTTTTTTTACTCTTAATCCTACTATCCTACTTCCTACTGGATGTTTGTTACTCAATCACGCCAGAACAGGTGAACTGGACATAGGCTACTTTTTATATCGGGAAAACATAAGAACCCTCGGGAACGTGGGTGAAACTGCGGGGTGGAAGCTAGTAGCAAATAAAATTCGATATAGAAACGATACACAAGAATCCTACACTTGTTTTCATTTCATAACACTGTCGGAATCTTTCATTAGACTGCTCTTAAAGGTAACACTGAAATTTTTTCCAATATCGAATAAAAGTAATAAAAACATTATTATACCAAAATAAAAAGCTTTAATAAAAAATACTCAGACAGTTCAGTGGTTAAATATATTAATATTTCATTTCTTTAAAAGGTTACATAAACATCATTTTATAACGTTTAAACGTGGTTTGAGAAAAATATCTTGTATCCGTGTTATGGAAAATCAAAAGAACGTAAAGTCTTCATTTACATTTCACTGTATCTGTATTTCTGGAAAAATGGGTATAGGCTGGTCACGTCTGCCTCATACAGGATATTCTATGTTTAAATCACTGTAATGTGGATAAAAAAAAATGAAAAATGGCATTGCGGTGCGGCTGACTCAGAAGGAGATGGCAAGACGAGTTGGACTTGTATACAAAGGCTAGGGCAAAAAATACACAGAGCTCGAGGAAAAGGTTATACCTTGCAGTGAAATATTAAGGGCTTAATGTAAATATAAAATATTTTATATATATGTTTTCCTTTAGAATTGAAATATTGTATTCATTCAAATAGGCCTTCAAGGCACTTATGAATTGTCATACTCTAACGCACGCTTTGATAGATTGGTTTTTTCTGAGAAGAGCGAAAAATAGAATGAGCATT
The DNA here is from genome assembly GCA_951216915.1 of Tetheella fluctuosa. Taxonomy (NCBI): domain Eukaryota; kingdom Metazoa; phylum Arthropoda; class Insecta; order Lepidoptera; family Drepanidae; genus Tetheella; species Tetheella fluctuosa. Next base: position 8,977,801 of record OX578229.1, on the reverse strand, counting down.
ATTTAATTTAAAAACATCTTATACAACTTACGTAATAGAATAGCTATTTACTTCTATCAAGTTAAAATAATATAAAAATACTTGACGGTTTCATAATAATAATCTTTATTGGAGCCAAAACAATCATTAGAAAGGTAGGTACAGTTTATGTTTTATAAAATTATTTTTGAGGAATTTGTGTACCTTTAAGGAAGGCACCATCGTGTTCCCCACACTAGGACATAGTGACATTCTTATTAAAATTTAACTTTAAAACGAGATATGAGAGGATTTCTACAAGGGATGCCTTCGTCTCTTAAAAGCAAATAAAAAAAAATACGACAATATCAAATTGTCAAAACCTATTATTTAAAAAAGCATTTGTTCGCTGGATAAAAATCAAGCGTACAATGTGACTATTTTTTTTGTCAGTAAGTTGACAAGCAGGCAGACGGCCCACCTGATGGTAAGTAGTCGCCGCCGCGGGTGAACATTTGCAATACCAAGAGGATTGCCGTTACAGCTTTATTTTACGCCCCTCTTTATGAACCCCACATCGTAGCGCCACTTACCATGGTAAGATTGTGATTTTCACTCCATATTCATGATTTGTCTGCAAATTATACGTATTAATATTCATAAATCTATAAAATGGATTAAGATAAAAAAAAATACTAACTCGACACGTTACCCTAAAGTCAGAATCCCATAATTATAAAGGATAAAATATAAAATCTACAAAAAACAATCTCACAGTAAAACTCCGCATGGATTTACCGCGACATTCCCAAAGGAAATATAAATACAGTATTGAAATATCGCATAATGTGTATCGGAATCCCCTTTCCTGGGTATGTGTTCCGAGACCAGTTTATTGAGATCCCTCTCGTCCTTCCATCGATGCAATATAATCTGCAAATCGAATTTTAACTCTATTGAAGTAGAAATGTATCGAAACGTTTTTAAGTTGTGTTTTAATGCTGTCTACTTATTAAATAGACCAAAATAGATCCCACCCATTAAAATCGTTCTAAAACCGGCTCTTAATTATTAGAACTAAACAAGTTTTATTCCTCTAGATCAGTACAAAATTGATTTTTCTTTCGGTAGTGAAATTAAAAATATAAAAAAAATCTACACTAGTTAGATAAGCCAATATTCCTCACTCAATATTCTAAATATAGATGGTAATACGATAGATAAGAGTCAATTTTTAATCGTTAATTCAAGTCGATATGAAAAGTATCGAGTCCGGTTGAGAGGTCTAGTTATAGTGGTGAAGTCATAAACGTTCGATAGGTCGGGAGCTACTTATGACTATGAATATTTATAACGTATTAGCTGAACGACGCTTGTGTTGCCACCGGTGGTGTGTTAAGGGGTATATCTTACATACCGTATCGTATCATATATGTATCGTATCTCTATCGTATTGTAAAGTTGTTTGTAAGTCAGTTTTGTATTTTTATTAATTATTATATTAATTTTTTATAGAATATATCGTTAATTTGGTTAATACGTTAAAAATTAAGAAAAAGTGATGATGTGGCCGAAGGTGGTAAGCAAGCACACAAGGCCCAGAAGGAACTGGCTCTCAAGTGCAGCTGCCGGAACACACCATTAGGTGTTTAGCGATAGATTTTCAACTTGAGGGTGGTAGCCAGCCAGGCGGATACTACAAAGTACCCTACCACCGTGTTATGGTTTCCTCACGATGTTTTCCTTCACCGAAAACCCGAACCCACGACCTTCGCCGTGGCATCCGACGTCACTACCAATGAGCTATCATCGCCTTAAAGCGATTTAAAACTATACAACCTTTTTGGAATGGAATAGTTAGTTAACCGCTATTGCAGATAGTTTATGCCTAAAATCCATACGGTAGGTTTTTAGGTAACTCATCCCAAATTTATGTAGTTTTGTTACTGATAATAAAATGAAAATATTCATCATAAAAAATGTCGGTTAGATCCTAATCTCCATAGCTATTGTCATTGAAAATAAACTATTATTAGGTTTGGTAAATCCACATGTACTTCCCTAAAACAATTAAATTTAATTATATTACATAATTTATGGGTAGGTAAATCTATTATTTATATTAAAAAAATTGTATTTACAAATACGACTAGCACCGCCTTAAATGAAAATTATAAATGTTTATATAAAGAGTTCAATTTATATTCTAATTCGATGGCTTCCCGCTAGAGGGCGAGGTGTCGCCGATGACGGGTTCCAACTAAATAAAGCTGTAAAAGCTAAAGTGAGGTTTACTTTGAGTCTCTCAAGATGAGGGGGACTTTTATAAACAGAGATTATGATCAACGGACTTTTATTAAAGTTTTAGTGTTGTCCTTAAAGTTGTTCTGTTTAGTTAAAAGCTAGAGTTTCGATATTACATAGCCTAGCTCTTGTACTAGTTTCTGCGCTAAGTATGAAAGTTATTAGACTATAATTAAGTAAAAGAGTACTTATACATTATTGAGAATAGAAAATCACTTCACTCATATACGAACTCTTTACTTTAAGTCTGTCATTGCCGCGTCATCGACAAAGCACTGACAGTGGTGACGTGTGTGTGTGTGTGTGTCAAACGTATGGTAATGTGTGTAATGTTTTTTTTCATCATCATCATCATCTCAGCCGCAAGACGTCCACTGCTGAACATGGGCCTCCCCCAAGGATCTCCAATAGGACCGGTCTTGGGCGGCCTGCATCCAGCGTTTTCCGACGACCTTTACAAGGTCGTCCGTCAAGTGGACGTCCTACGCTGCGCTTGCCGGTCCGTGATCTCCACTCCAGAACTCTTCGGCCCCATCGGCCATCTGTTCTGCGCACTATGTGCCCTGCCCATTGCCACTTCAACTTGCCAATCCCCTGGGCTATGTCGGTGACCCTTATTCGTATACGAATGTCCTCAATGTTTTTTTTATTCATTTAATTTATGCCGATGCATATTAAATAAAAATATTAGCTTTCGGCACAGCTTCTCCGTATAAACTTTAATTGTGCAAAATTTCACACTCCTGCGTCCGCGTAATTTTCGTAAAAATGTGTACCAATGTTCTTGCTTCTCGTACAAAGTCGAGGCACGGGCGTACCATCCTTTTCTCGAAGTTAATACTATAATATTACCTACCTACCTACTTAGTTTGAGACTTTATTGTGAAGTCATGGACCTAAGAAAACTGCAGTGCTTAAATGACCACGTATTTATCGACCACCTTCCTACTATTATTAAATAATGTAACTTTATTTTATTTACGATGATTGAATGATGGATGAAAAATGAAATAAAAATATTGCCCAAGTGTGAATTGAACTCGCGCACTGAGGGTTCCGTACTTTTTAGGGTGTATAAACAGGCTATAACTGTGGATAAATTAAAAACAAACTTCGAAGGTAAGGGGATTTTTTTATAATTTTTCATCATAAGTTGAAAATCGTAATATAAAATATGTGGCAAATAAAACCCCTTGAAATATGCAAATAAAGCCTTTTTATAATGATTCGCTATTTGAATTGGTAACCCCAATTAGAAATTTCAACCCTATAATTGTCGGTCCATTTAAATACTTTTTTTATTCATTTCCAATAAAATTGAGTAACCAATATTCAAAAATACTCCAAATTTCAAATCGATAGCATTAGTATTTTCTCAAATATGCCTCTGAGACAGAGTTTTACCATCACACAAACAAGACCAATGCTTATAATATTATGAAGGAAAAATCCCTTAAAGGAATGATATACCTACAGAAATTCTAAACTTGAATTTTAATAACCTACTTAGCAAGTACGTATCAAAGATATATGCGCTCATATAATGCTAATTAAGAGACACACCAACTCATACGTAATAAAATATTAAAACGGTTATTACATATCTACTCAGGTTATATATTTTGCTCCCTTACGTTTAAGGTTAATGACGTCATCAGAATAACAAATTGTACGAATTTATATGAAACCCTACGAACCTCCACCCTATGTCTTCAAATGAAGTAATTTCTAAGAATAATCTGCCATAGACTGCCAACATTCAGAGGGTATAAATAAATAGGTTCGGTAAACAAGCCCTGTATCAATTTCATAAATATTTTTACTTTTATATTCCATTTTGTTTTATTTCAAGATGGCAAATAATTATAAACGAATATAAAAATATAATTTAACCTTTCGTAAGTTGTTATACTAAGCATATCTTTTAATAAATTAATTCATTTAAAATTATGAAACACTAGCCTCACCTACCCCTTGCCTATCCTCGGCTTCACACGGGTTAATATTATAACAGTAAGTAAGTAATTAAGTAAACATTTCCATTAAATCAAACCTTGTCCTGATAATCACAAACACATCAAAAAAATAGCCAAATAGGTGCAACCGTTATGAAATGATGTGCTTACATACATTCAATATATACAATTCATAATACATTATACATACTAGCAAAGAAACGTCACAACTGTGCCTTCCAGAAATCATAGATTTCCACATGGTATGAATCTATCTTTTGGTTCATTACGATCACCATACTACAGTCACGTCAGTTTTCAAGCACTTCTAAGCAGTTCTAACAGTCAATTCTAAAACTTATACAGTCTGCAAACTCAGCGAGTGTGCCAGTCGTGCTATTCCCTTATCTAACGGCTCTCATTCCTTACATCGAACCAACGACAGGCGAACATTTGTCTCGCGACCGGATGTAAGAACCCCTTTATACGAGTTCATTCAACTTTTGTTCCAACTGCAATTAAAGATTAAACTTGTCCTCTTTAACTTTTATAAAGTCGGTGTCTTTTTAATTGGTATTTTATAAGAATTAATCACACCACAATGTACCTTTTATCTGCTTCTTAGCCTTCTGACCAAAAAAAAATTCTTTCAGTTATTAATTACAGTTTTATTTACAAAAATAAATAGAAAAGAAAGCTAAAAGTACAATGCATTCTACGAATACACAACGTAAGCAAAATAAGTCCTTATTAGTAAGATTATATGGGCGAAATTTGCAATATCAACGTAAAACATTCACACTTAAAACGTCAATGGTGTTATGAAAAGACAATTGACTTGTTTATTGTCTAAATCAAAACAGGGATACATAAAAAGTGAAATCAAATTTTCTATCGCTCCTCTCTCTCAGGGGAAATCACCATATGTTAGGGTGTGCCCCTGATTTGATGTTTCGCTTCCAAATAAATATTTTATTGATGATTGGTCCAGCTTTGATCCCGTAAACCTTTAATGCTGATTACATACATCAAAATTTACCTTTTCAATACTATACACACAGTTCTTGAGGATGGGTAACTTTCGATTTAAATTTTATTACAACTATAGATAAAATAATAAAAATCTTCAGATATCTATACAATTCTTCTTATTCTTAGCATGAGTGTAACATTCTCGGTTTCGATTCGCTCATCCCAGAGTGAGTCTGAAGACAAACGCATACTCATATTATAAAAAAAAAGTCCAAACTCACTCACTGACTGACTCATCAGCGCCCAGCCCAAAATATTGGAACTAAAAAACTGAAATTTTGCACAGAGAGTTTTATGATGTAGAAAAAGAAGAAAGCCAGATTTTTACAAATTAAACGTCTTTAGAGGTAAATCGGGGATCGCGTGTGAAACCGTAGGGCAGCAAGTTAAGGAGTTGAGTGGTAATAAACATAACACATAGACATTTGCATTTTTAAAATTAGTAAGATATCCAGGGAAACATTTTTTTCAAGTCCGTCATTTTATTCCAAAATAACCTGAGCAAGAAATATATGAAATCAAAACAATTACTACTCAATCAACTTTTTAAAATAATACTATCTTTTTGCGCATAGAGTTTTACACGATGTTTTTATTTTTTTTTTAATCAGAAGGTCAGCCTTCAGCAGGCAGATGGTCCACCTGATTGTAAGTGGCTACCGTCGCCTATAGATATTAACAATATCAGGGGCATTGCCGACCTTTATAAAGCCTAGAAGACAAAAAGATATAAAAAAAAACTATTTATCCACATGTACCGTGTGTCACAGCCCAACATTATTATAGAGAATCCAATCCAAATTAAATTCGGATTCGTAATCTCTTGGTATCCATCACAAATGGATTTGGTCGATGTACTTATACACATGTCTGCCATTACTTATTTATGTATAAAGATGTATAAATAATGATTTTATGTACATTTCTGTGGTATTAAAAATTATGTTGTTGTTTTTTTTCCATTTGAGAGCCAGTTGCTTTCTAGGTTAGGTCGACAACACATTGGCAATTTTCGAGGTAGGTATAAGCGACGGTATCATCAGGTGTGTATCATCCTGTCTGCCTTTTTTTACTTATGTATTTATTTCTCCCTTTTTTATTCTATAAGCATATATATAAAACCATGTTTTGTCTGTCTGTAAATTTTTTTGTAGCGTATGCGCTCCTTTACCATTCATCCAATTGCAATGAAACTTAGGTGAGTTGTTACGCGTACGCTCGCGATTGTTTCAGACATTCATATTTTCGGTAAAATAACCTTCAAGGCTTTAAGCAGTCGCGCGACGTTGAATCGACCGAACTCAATATTCTCAAATTTATATAAATTTGCAAAATTTCAAATTTCGTAATAAAGATGAACTGAAATAATAATAAAAATCACATGTAATTGATAGAAATACCATCAAACCAAGTATACATAATATAATTTTATCTTCAAAATAACGACTAGTTCAAGTGATTTGTACCCCAAGAACATCACAATCATCTCATAATTGGGTGGTAATAAACGAATTTAATATTCGTTTGATCTGTTGATTCAGACAGATTCAGAGTTGGCACTCATTCAACTTATATAGTAACCAATGCTATCTTAATTTCACAGCTGAAATGGTTTACTGAGATTAATCCAACGGGTTTTATATCAAGTTACGATTAATGAAGCTTTAACGCTGTAAAAGCTTTTTCCTATAAAATTTAGCTGTTTAAATGGAGTATTTTTATACAACGAAAAGCGATAGACTCATAGTTATTTTGGAGCGTTTGTTAAATCATGAAATGTTATAAAACATGCAAAAAAGTCTACTTCAACGACCCATTTTTAAAGTTACAGATCAAAAAAAATACAAAAAAATTTTTTTTTACTAGGTTTTTGTCAGATATTGCTATTTTTTTACTATCTCAGCTAAGTAGACTTTTAGCTTTGAAGAAAAAAAATAGTAAATAATATCCAACTTTTATCGGTTTTTTTTTAGATATTTTTGTCTAATATCCGCACATTTCGCTTGATCAAGTTTCACACACATTGTATAGAAAATGTATACATTTTGTCCCAAAATTATATTATACCCGCCTAACTGCCACTTTCAAGTTAATATCTATCGCAGGGACCTACAAAATTAAATGTGTTCCAGTAGCTTGATTCTATAGCGCTTAACTTACTTTACCGATTGATATTAGTAAATATTTATTTTGAATTTTAGGGTTCTCTAGAAACGATATACAGAATCGGAATCCTACTTTTATCTTTCTAATGTTACATTTAAATTTTACATGGCGAAAGTACAGTACGAGATAGGTACATCAAGTTACCTCTTTTTGTTTAAAATACGAGTAGTTTAAAAAATGTTGTGGATAGCTTGATGTGTCGCCAACGCTACCTCCTTAAAAAACATAAGTAACATAGTCTAAAATTATATTTATTTACAACAAGTATTTACAATCAATGTATAAAATACAAACTATGATATATAGAAAACATCCTCAAAGCCCTCGCTGCTGTCGATAGGCAAGGTTCCCAACAGGCTGGCAGCGTCAATAATTTAATTTTTAATAAAGATTTTGTACGGAACCAAATTGCCTATTATTTTTCTACCCTCGGTAATACATAGTTCAACACTTTCTTTTGTAATTGCTTGAAACTACATTTTAGTAAATTGCAGACAAAACTAAAAAAAAAACAGTATGGACAAAACTATTAAAAAGAAATCTAAACTAAAACCAATAGTAAAAGCTGAACCAAGCCAATATGCTATACTATTTCTATAATCCGATTTTAACAAGTTACCGGCTACATTGTCCGGTTTTAAACACATAGTTTCCGGTTTCTATGAGCGTGAACATAGATATAGAAAAGACTAGATTCCCTATTGATAAACGTAAAAGCAAAAGACCGTAAAAGATACTCATTATAAAATTGTATCGCTATTATTAAACGTTTGATGTTTTGCCACCGTGTTGCAGTCCAATGCCAAGTATAAATTCAAAGCTCCTTTTAGTTTAACCACCCCAATTATACTCTGTCAGTTTTTTTGTCTTCTTTCTTGAAGTCTTCTTTCTTGTAATCTAATGATATGGCCACAAAAATATGGTGTGTCAAAAAAAATCTGGGTCGATTACCACCTCATCATCATCATCTCAGCCGCAAGACGTCCACTGCTGGACATAGGCCTCCCTTAAGGATCTCCAATAGGACCGGTCTTCGGCGGCCTAATGAAGGTCGAATTTGCTAAAGTTACAATCAATCCAAGTTCCAGCGATAGTGATTGTTTAACATCAGATAGCCCGTGTGCTTATAAAGAAATTCGTGATCTAGATAATTCTACATCAATGTACACGGAATGAAAAGCGCCGCCTGCCTCACTTGAGAAGTTAAGCCGTGCCGCTATCGGCACAGGCAGACCGCTCATGCGATTGTTGGCTCAAACGCTTAATTAGTTACGGCTCAAATGTACAATATCGCTCAATTGAGTGAGTGAACGAGTCGAGTTATAGCTCCTTTATTTTTAAAATAAGTGCAAAGTTTTATAACTTAGAATCACTTTATGATAAGTGTATGCAGCTGTAATTGAGAAAATTACCTTCTAGGCTGTGTCATTTGATTATATCATCACATATCATGGTGAAATTCAAGTTAAATTCAAGCCTATCCAGAGTCGAAACCTAGCAAAAATATTGGCTAATTATTATCTACTGGAGAATTGCTCTTGCCACTCTTGCAGATTCATATAATATACTAGCTTTTCCGCGCGGTTTCACCCACGTTCCCGCGATAAAATATAGCCCATGTTGCTCAGGTATAATGTAGCATTCTAAAGGTGAAAGAATTTTTGAAATCGGTCGAGTAATTTTTAAGTTTATTCTTTACAAACTTACAAAAATATAAATCATTCGTCTTTATAATATTAGCACAGTCTATGTAACTCTTACAGTCGGCCAACGGACACGTATAGACAGAGCAATCGTGCGGGCTTGCGGGGTTAGAGAGGGTCGATAGCGAGCTCAAGCTGCCATACACTTGCTTGGGACACAATGCAGCAATGACTAATGCCTATACAAAGCGGCATTTCACGTGACTTCAAACGCGATAGACCACTGTATGTTTTTTACGCTGTAATATTAGTATGAAGTATGATAAGTTGTGTATTAGTATCCACAATATTTATGACTCTATCACATAATTGTAATGCGATAATAATTCTTAGAACACTTTATCTTCTTACAATCGCCGTAGTGGTGTAAAAAAGTATGGCTACCGAACACTCATATTTTATTCGGATAAGTTAATAAAACGTCACTTTAATATAGCAGACAAACAACGTTGCCAAGTTAATAAGCCCGCCGCGATTTATGCCTTCATAATAGTGGTGCGGTTGACGCCGATGTATGAATAAGGTAGCAGTAGAGTGACGAGGTAAGCTATTTTTCTGAAAAAACATTCGAAAGAGACAATGGGAAGTAGTACGTACCTTATAGTAGGAAATATCCAAGCGTTTTATTATATCGTGGACATTATTGAAAGTTTTACCACATAATAAAAAAGTAGAACTACCGTTAAACCAACCTAACTATTCTAAACTAATAGGTAAAAGGTATTTAATAGTAGGTGTAATAGTATAGTCAAATTAGATCTCACAAATTTAAAATCTAAACAATCATTATGCTACTACACTTAGATTATCGTGAAAAATATTATTATGTCTTATATATAGAAATTGTTCAGTTATTTTTTTTATATTTATCTATTTGCTTTACTGAACACATATGTATGTGTTCATATGTGAACCGTATCCCGAGTATAAACAATTGACGTTAGAAAACGTTTACTATCACGTTAGCGTTTACGACATTTTTCTATAGGAATCGGCACAGCGCCTCTCGCGGAATACTCATGGAACTAATTTCTTCCATACAAATTTTTAGTAAACGCAAACGTGATAGTAAGCGTTTATTTACATAAATTCTTTACACTCGGGGTACCGTTTTATTTACGCGATATCAGAGTTAGTCCCATAATAAATGTTGTTCATATTGATGAGTACTTCCGTCCCTGCAATTATTGCCACTGACTTGTCATTGCCACGTATACAGGTTGTAATCGTTAAGTGTGTCCAGGCGATTATTCCGTAAATATTACAGATATCAAAAAAAAGTTAAATGATATCGAAAGTACGTTACCTAATCAGTAAAATGAAATCGATAACTTTTTAAAAATCAAACGAGAAGTATCCAAAATTTTGACATTAAACACTCCCATACATTTAGTATGAGATTAGTAGTACTCATTTTACCTTAATCTCATTTTATGATATGATCATAATTATTTTCAAATAGATACACGTGTAGATTAATTATCTTACTACTTCAAATTAGTAATAAACCGTGTTTCAATATCGCATTAATTGGAACTGGCTGAAAAGCAAAACACTACAAAAAAACGATACTCTTTCTGTGGTGTTCGTTCTAAATTTAAAAACTTTATCGCGGTTTGTCGTTCCCGCCAATTTATTGTGATTTTTTATTTGCGTTAATAATCGAGATTGTTTCATTTACACACTGGACACACTTAACGATTACACCCTGTATATGTATACCCTCGACCAAAATGTATGAAGTAACCATTTTATTTTATTTACGCGTATATGTATACAGAATGACTAATTAGTCAGCGGCATTTAGTCACTCGAATTCACTCGTCTGTTAAATTTTTCCGTCTTAAATTATATTCATTCGCTTTAATTTGCAATTAACATAAGTATAATAAATAGGCCTTATGTATTCAAAAAATTGCCATCAATAAACCTGCATCAATTTATGCTCCCCACTGTCGTTCAAATTTTCCTCATTCAGCTTTCCACTTTTTCCTGATGTATAGAATATTAATTACATCCATCAAAAATAAGCTGAAACTGTTCGTGATTCTCTTTCTAAATACTTTACAGTAGCAATTGGGTTCCTCACACGCTTCGGTACATTTATTCTCAGTGTCATGTCGCATATTATTCATAATTATGGCTTCGTCTTCGCCTTTCGACGGGTCAGAAGCCAAACGCAAACCCATTCTAAGTAAAAAACAAAAAAAAAAACTTTTTTTCGGTAAGTATGATGGTTTGTTTGTCTAATTTTTAAAGAGCCTATATTTGGGATGAGTTACCTAAAGACCCTATATTTGTTGGGTACTAGCTTCTGACCGCGGTTTCACTTACGTTCCAGATGATAGTAAAATATTTTAGTATAATTCAGGGTAATTTATATATGCCCAATTTAATTATAATCCGTTCTGTCATTACGGCATGACGTTTCTCAACCTGGGGGTCGCGACCCCTAGGGAGGTTGTGTTTAAGAATATAGGGGGCCGCCAATGTTTCCAAAACATAAGATCCGTGAGCAAAACATCCTTTTATCAAAGTATTTCTTTCATTCATGATAAACTTACATAGTAAAGACATAATAAAATAAACTATCAATTAAATATTTGAATTTCTATTTTTTTTACAAATTTAGATACGTAGAAAATCATTGCAAACACACGAATGTATCAAAATTATTATCGACTAATAGAAGTAATAATGGAATATTTGATTAAAGGTTTATTGATTTTAATATAGTAGTGAAAAGGTCGCAATATTTGTTATTTAACTTTTTGGCTTTTTAGTGGATCGCGACAGAAAAAAGGTTGAGAAACAATGATCTATACTAATATTATAAAGCGAGTTTGTTTGGTTGAATGCGCTAATCTCAAGACCTACTGGTTTGAATTGCAGTAGCAAGCAATTTTATATACAAATAGCTATTCCCTGCGGTTTCACCCGCGTTCCCGACATGAAAAATAGCCTATAACCTTCCTGAAGAATTGGGCTATCAAATGCAAAAAGATTCGTTCAAATCCGACAGGTAGTTCCAGAGTTAGCGCTTTTAAACAAACAAAAAACACTTATGCTTTATTATATTAGTATAGTTTTTTTTTTGTTTTTCTTGAACCTCCGAGAAAGATGCATGGAGGATGCATAATTTGGTGACGTCACGTCTGTCTTTTATTATAAAAGGCACAGGCGCGTGTGCGTGTGAATTGTAATTCACACACTCATATAACGTTTTTTCGTTACGGTTCCCTTTTCTGCCAGTTAAATCCTACCGCAATCGTCATTACCATCACCGGATCCTTAGGTACATAACTATATCACTTTGCTTAATTACAATCTTATCGACATAGGTACTGAAATTTGGATATTTTCATAGTTACCAACCACAACAAAAAAGCAGCTACATCCTCAGTTCCCCTAATATTCAATACATAATACATTAAAGCTCACAATAAAATACATCTAGTGTATTAATGCTACTCACCCCCCATCATGGCCACCTAATGCGAACCCATTTCTTGTTCATGGGAAATTTTAAAGCAATTTTTCCCTTCACGGTGCACCGAGTTCCCTTTATATTTATGTTAATTTATTAAAAGGTTTTTCTGTAAAGCGTGTAATGATAAAATGACATAATTCAATTTATGGGCAGTGAAATAACATTATGCATATTAGGTACAGACTTTATGAAAGGTACCTACATTTTTGAATGTATAATTATTAATTTTTTTAGCTTTAAATTGGCCACGAAACTTTAAACTATGTTTATATTCCGTAAAGCTATGGAAATTATTTATCTGTAAACTTATTAGTTTACTACAGCTTTTGCCTTGCGGTGTCACCCGCATTTCCGGGATCAAAAATTGCCCATGTCGCTCTCCGGTCCATAAATCTTTTGCAAAAAATCACGTTGATACTATTGTTATGTTGCTGCGTGTAATAAAGACAAATCAAACAAACACACATTCGCATTTGTAATAGTAAGTAAAATATACATGTTAGTAATATCTTGTGTGTGGATGTCATTAATTTCATGAACTCGCATTTCCAGGATTAACAAACTCAACATACTTACTAATAAAAGTATTCAGATCGCATTCACAAAATATCATCACTCAGAAATTATTTCAAACAGGCCATGAGAATGAAACGGACTTCGATCTTTAAGGGACATCCCTTAGGTACTCAACAACCAGGCAACTTGATCTCTGAAATTGTTCTTTACCACCCTTATGGGATCTATTTTGTTTAATATCCGAAGGGGTATAGGAAGCTCAAGTTACATTGGTTACGGTATACATAACAATTGGTCTGTCCCCTTATCTAAAAGGATCATTTTTCACGTCAGTGCAACCGTGGGGCGGTATTTGTCACAACTGCTTCAAGGCTTTTTATGGGCCGAAACGGTTACCTTTTGCTACTTTTGAAATAAAGATTGATGTATTACGTAGTTTTGAGTTTTGGGGTTTTAAAATGGGAAAAGCCGTATTTTGTTGTAGCTTAAAAAAAGGTATAAGACTCCTGTGGTATAGGATAATCTCTTAAAAAATAACAGAAATTCAAAATCTAAAAATCACAAAAGAATTTTTACTCAAACTTTAAATAAAATAAAACACTTTGCTTAAAATGTTTATTTCAATTATATACCTACTACGTGACTACGTTTTTAAAGTAAAAAGTAATGAGTTCAAGACTCATAGCACTGCATGGCATAACACGAATTTTACAGCTGTGTGTGAGTGTAGAATGTTGAGGTACAAGGGAGAACACAGATTGAGTAATAGTAGTAGTAAAAAATTGCCTCTAAAAATACAAATATGAAGAATAGAACCATAACGTATTTTAACTTCTTATTCACAGGACATAATAAAACGCTGGGATATTTCCTACTATTAAGTACTACTTCCTACTGTTAACTTCGAAAATATTTTCTTGTTCCCACTGTTCACATTCTTCAGAAAAATAGCTTACCTCGTCACTCTACTGCTACCTTATTCATACATCGGCGTCAACCGCACCACTATTATGAAGGCATAAATCGCGGCGGGCTTATTAACTTGGCAACGTTGTTTGTCTGCTATATTAAAGTGACGTTTTATGTACTTATCCGAATAAAATATGAGTGTTCGTAGCCATACTTTTTTTACACCATTACGGCGATTTTTGTTGGAAGAGAAAGTGTTCCTAATATATTATTTGCTTAGAGATCCGAGTGGTCAGCTGGTTGGCGTAGTTGATAAGATACCCTATCAATCACGATACAGGTCGTGGGTTCGATTCCCGCCCAGGACTGTCTGTTTGTCTTCTCGTCTGGGTGTAATTACACCCGGAATTTAATTATTCCGGATTAATATAAGAAAAATTCTACCTACAATGTTATTTTAGACTCCCACTTGAAGTTTCAATTGTATATTTTTAGCTCCAAGTGAATAGCTTTAAGGAAATAAGTATTTATAGTCTTTTCCTTCCAACTAAACTCGGGATATCTAATAAACGTCCTAAGAAAACATATAGACGATATCTAATTCGGAACTCGGCTCGTTAGAAGTCGGGTGTATGTAGGTAGGAAAAACTCGATAACACCAGTTGATACCGGTTTAATCTGGTAACGGGTAAATTACGCCCCTAATCCCTATTTGGGAGAAGCAATCAGCATTAAATAGGTGGCAGGTATCGGGATCCGTACGTAATTCGTGGAAAGTCTTGACGTCGGGAGTACCTACCAAAGATGTACTAAATATAGTGAGCACTCTCGGAATCTTTAAGAAACAAACACTTAACTTTTTGGTAGGAACTTGCAGTGATGTTACGTTTTCATTTTATTTTCATGAAATCGTATAGTTTGATTTTAATTAAATAATTACAGTGGCATTTTGTCCAATGAAGTTCAAATTACTTAGATTGAGTGAAGTGAAATAAAATAAATGAGCGTATCATGACTTTTCTTATATTGCCAATAGTCGCCAATAGATCGTTTATATTTCAACATATTATTTTGTAATCGTTTTTGCCCGCCTAGTAATATACTCTAAGTACATTAATTTAAAGTCTAGACTAAACTTGATGATGAATATTTAGTTATATAGTGACCTTTTAACTTGCAGTATTAAACACGTACCCGAAGGACCTGGTGATATGCAGGGAAATCAGCATAATTTTTGCTATTTTTCATCGAAATCTGTACAGATGTGATAGCTCAGTGGTAGTGACGTAGAATGCCATGTCAAACCCATGCCGATGTAGCGAGCCAGTGGCTTCTAGACTTTGTGTGCTTACTACCTTCGACCACATCGTCACAGCGTGATTCTTTACCATATCCGAATATATCGCATCCATGTAATGATCCGCCGCATCCAACTCATAGCAACGGACGCGGATGAGGCGTTGATTTCCCGCGAGTTTCACGCTTCAGAAACTGGGTGAGACAAAAATATTATCATCTTTTTGTTGTAATACAGTGTCGTGCCGTCTCGCTCATTTTCATTTCCTTGTCTTGATTGAAATTTGAAATGTATTAGTAACCTCGCTTTAGGTATGTATTTTTCTTATACCTAGAACTTCATTTCACAACTTTTAGGGATCATTACAGATTTGAATTTTGAATAGAATAAAACATAACATTGTCGTAATGAGTAAAAAGGGGTCTTTAGATGACTCTGGATGGGTTATCTGCATTTGATATAATTAGAGCAACTAGATAAGATCTTTTTGTTCCATTATTGTATCGCATGTTTTCATTACTTATTAAAAAGGGCACAACTAACATTTTGTAAATATTGAGAAAATCGATGCTAAAATATTTTTTGAATTTTGTTAAAAAACAACACGACTAATCTATGTTTTTCGAAATTGTGTGAATGTAAATAGCTGCATTTATATAGTACACATAAGACCATAGCAATATTTTATTTTTATTTTTAATGAATATAATAAATAATCAACTTGTTTTTTTTTCAACTTAACATAAAAAATAAAATAAAAATACCAATATTACGTTTAAAAGGCATATACAACCAAATGTGCCTTTTCAATGTAAAATTTTGAGTAAAAATTTAAAATGTTACAATGAAAAGGCACTTTTATTCAATTGTGCCTTTTCACTGTATAATTATTAGAATATAACAGTAAAATATTACAATTAATTTCTAATATTTATAGGTACTTATACTTCTTGATGAATAAAAACAATCTCATCGTGAATTTTCCTGTGTCCATGCAGTGGGGACGTGTATATAGGCTGATAATATTCATTACGATATGTCAGGCACAACTAGTAGTTAGTAGTAAAGGCATAACCACCAATGTGCCTTTTTTATAAAAAAAATTAAGGCGTAGGGTAAATAGTATACTGCCAGTTGTGACTTTTCTTCTACATTAATTTGCTAACGTGTTGGTGTAAAATATAAGCACAGTTGCCACATAAGCTTTTATATTTGACGTACGCCAATTACGCCTTTTCAATTAAATATTTAAAAATTATAAAGGTGAAATAAAAGTCAAATCTCACATTGCGCCCTTTTCCTGTTCTAAAACATAAAAAATGGTGCAGTTGTGCCCTATAAGCTTATGCTATCTCTGTTAATTTTGTTGCTAAAAATCACATAAAAATTAGGCAAATATTTTTTTTTCCTGATTTCGAATATAACTCAATTTCATGAGAAATGTTAGTTGTGCCCTTTTTAATTAAAACGGCAGACTAGCTTCCAAATATAAAAATAATATGTAGGTTAGAGTTATGTAATCGATTATAAAAACCGAATTAATTTGATTGAAATTATTTTTTCTTAGGTTACATAAGTTTCTAAATAAAGTATTTTTTTTAATGCTTCTTTTTTTCAAATCACAAATAAACACAAGTTAGACTGGGATAAGCCTTGGCTTACTTAGAGGCTTAGGACTAATAAAGTTGAATTGACAAGCGTAGTTTACTCTAACCATTTTTTTATCTACTGCTTAGTAGGTATTCTAGAATAGTACTCAGACAAACTTTCCCCACTAGATTTTTTTTTAATTCATCCATTGAATAAAAATATTTTCAAATAACAATAATGTCAAGGGCATTAAAAACACAATATAATAAGCACTTTCTGTATTAAAAATGTAACTTTTTAATTAGCCCGTTATGGAATGAGAGTGTAAAAACCGCGACCGCAACTCTCTCTCTCTGGCTCTGCTTGGACAAAGTGCCCATTTTCTCGACACATAAACTATGGACTAAACGTAAATTCATAATTAATGGCCCTTTGTTTTTTCTGATTTTAATAATTAAGTTCTTGCTCTGCTGTTTCACCCGCGTTCTTGGGATAAATATTAACCTTTGTCACTCTCCGGTCCATAAACTGTCTCTATGCAAAAGTCACGTCGATCTGTTGCTTCGTTACTGTGTGAAAGAAGGATAATAGCAATTAAATATAAATACCTATTGGTAATAATAACTACATGCCATCAGAAATCATCTGTCATATGTGACTTGTGACATAAAAAAATGAGTTTTCAAAGTTAGAATGAATTCTATCAATATATCAATTGTTGACCAATTTTCAAGATAAAAAAAACAATTTGATTATTGTAGATAATTTGATTAAAAAATCTTTTTAAATTTCGAAGCCCAAATTGTATGTGGCCACTATTTACTCTGCAATTGTTGGTCCTCATTAAACGAAGCTGCAAAGAACTTTTTGCCTGTTTGCGAGATAAAAATGGCGGGAAAATGTCGAGCTCAACTTTTTCTATTTAAAACCCGACCTTTCAAAGTAACATAGGGTGTAGATATGTCTTTGGTATTGCTTCATTCTGTAGAATTCATTATAACAGTGTGGTTAAAGTTACACTAACTTTTGATTACCTGCATAGATAAAAAAAAAAACATTACACACACTACCATGGGTTTGATACACACACAAGTCACCACTGTCAGTGCTTTGTCGATAATGTGGCAAAGACAAACTTAAAGAAAAGAGGTCGTATATGGTGATTTTCTTTACATTCTTATATAGGGGAGATCCTTGTACCTCGGGACACTTTTCTCGAAACATCCATAATTTAAGTTCAAATTGATCTATGGCCTTGAATGTTGAAATTTCTATTAAGTAGTCAATAACATCACAATATTATGATGCAACACACGACCTACTATGTTTTCTCACAATTAATTACTTTAGGATATTTGTCCCAAGGTACAATCGTGACTTCTGCCTCGGGACACCAATATTAGTCTTGGGATACATTTTTGTAAACCTAAACTGCCCCCAGATGAATTATATCTCTATCACATGACAATTATCTAAATGTTTCATATACCGGAAATAAAATATCACATGAAATTCTTCGGCTGCTTTCCGAATAGATATAAACGTTTTTGAATGACCATTTCAATTGCATTTTTTACATTTTCCTCATTTGGTATTGGCCGGGTGACTTTATTTTTACTTCGTGGTATCAAAAAACATGAAAACTAAAATTAAAAATATAATATTAAAATAAATAGTTGAAAAAAACAATGCCTTGTACAGTCCCAAGGTACAAAAAATTCACTGTCCCAAGTTACAAATTTCAATTTTATAAAACAAAGTGTGGTTATAATTTCTGAATTACGAAACTATTATTATAACCTATATTATATTAAAACTAGCTTTTCGCCCGCGGCTTCGCTCGCGCAGACTTTATAAAATGTCTATAACTTTTTCCCCGTTAGCCAATTTCTACGAAACAAAGCCTATTTATTCGAAGCGCCAAGTTAAACCTAATTAAATTGTGAAAAACCCACGAAAATCCGTTCGATGGTTTCGGAGATTAGCGTGTTCAAACAGATAGTCATACAGACAAAAAATCTAACATGGTTTCTTTGCAATTTGACTCTTCCTACATCAATCAAACACACTCCATTTCAACTAAAATAAAATAATGTAGATACACGCGGGTTCTAGATAACTTTCGAACAGTAGGTATAAAAGTAAATTCCAAAAATCATTGAATGACGATTACTTTTTGCAACATCCAATTTTATTTAAATGAAGGCTATATTCTTCGTCTTTATTAATTAATCTCAGTCTATGTACATGTGAAATCTACATGAAAATCCGTTCAGTAGTTCCGGAAATGTGCGTTAACAAATAATCAGACAGTCAGATATTATGATTACCTTTCTTAAATGTACAGAAACACCGGATTCTACCGTTTTATTACCTATATGTATAGATAGCTTTCCGCCCCGCGGTTTCACCCGCGATCCCCTACAAAACACTCAAGAAGCCCCAATCCGTATACCTACACAAAGTGTACCTCCAAACATAATTTTATCACATAGATACCTACTCTGAAAAAAAAATGTTTTCCCATACACACTTTTGCACCCCTTTTCGGGTGAAAAGAGAGAGATGATAATAATAATAACCCTAATAATCTGCTCTGAGCAATATTTACGCAAGATTCGTATTCCAACTACTTTCCACAATAAAGACACTTACAAAATATATTTCCCCCGATTAATTCTACAAAACATTTTCCTTAGTTCTAGCCAGGAGCCCAAATATCCCGACAAACTGTACCTCCTTATTCCATTCCAAAAATTATCGACGGAAAAATATTTATTGACGGATTGAGTTTTTAAACATGTGTCAAAATAAAATGTAATTTAAATCAAAAGCACTAAGGAGTATTGATATCAACTTCGATGCAAATTCTTCAATTAATTCTGTTAAAAAATGTTTATGCAAAATTTGAAGTAGATTGGACCAAATCACGTTGTCCCATACAAACTTTTCCCCCGTTTTTCACCCCCTTAGGGGTAGAATTTCGGAAAATCCCTTCTTACCGGATGCCTACGTTATACAAAGAACACACTCTCCAAGTTTCAGGTCTCTACGATCAGCGGTGTAGGCTGTGCGTTAATCCTAAGTCATTAAGGACAAAGCATTTTATATATATAGATAAGTGATTACGAATGTAGATAACAACTAATTGTATCATAATTAAATTACTTACCTCAAAATATTTCGTATAAAACAAAGATTCAAGTGGATTGCAAAAAAAAACTGACGAAAAAATCACATGGCATACTACATCTAAGGAACGAGGCAAAAGAGCCAACTATACTACATGCTTTGTGCATTTTGTAATGAAATAGCTACGAGATTTTGCTACTTACCACTTCTCAATGCAAAATATCTGACTCAATGAGCTTGCCCCGAGGTACAAGGTGTCCCAAGGTACAAGGATCTCCTCTACTCTTTTGTTTAATTATGGTCGAATTTTGACCACGGGCGACCACTAGTGCTAATAATTATGTATTCGCATTCTTAAGAATGTGCCAAATCATAATTTAACTATAGGATTAGGTATTATTAAACAACTATCATTTCATTTAAAAAGAAATAATTCTATTATATTCTAACTTATTGCTACGAGGGAGCTTAGTTTAGGCACTTTCTGTTTTGCTGTTATTTTTTTTATTTTTTTATTAAGAAGTAGATTCAAAAATATATACATGACTTACTCCATTGAATTGGGAAATTCCTGTCATAATGGATGTAATTGGTGCATAAATAAATAAATTTTATTTTTTTCCTGATTAATAAAGATTCAGACTTTAGGTACTTTACTACGTCAAATATATACCAAATAGCTTTCGCCCTGCGGTTTCGTAATAAAAGTAGCCTAAAATAACGTTGATCCGTTTCTGCGTTAAAGATGATCAAACCAACAAACACTTTAGCATTTATAATAGTAGGGGTAAATAGGGAAGGGATAGTCTTAAAAAAAATTACTAAAGCGTATCCAACGCTAAGTAAAAGCGACCGTCTGTGAAATTAACGTTTTTTGACCTAATACGAATGGAATGAGAAAATTATGCATTCACATGGAATTCCGTTTGAAATCTTTTAAAACTTTCTGTTTATCTTCAGCAGACTGGAAGCTATTTCCATATGCTGAAACGTGAAATTTTGCATAAGATAGCCGTATAGTTACTGAAAAGGGTGTATTTTAAACTTTTTATATGAAATAAAAAAAAAAACCTGGCTGTCAACAAAATAGATGTCAATAACAATAACTATCATCGATACTAAACGACCAAATTTTGAATGGAGTCGAAATTTGAAATCGAATTGCCGCGATCGATTTTTATTGTTCTTTTATGTCAATAACATAAAAAGGTTGATCGTCTAGTATCGATGACAATTGTTATTACTCACCTCTAGGGGGGCTGTTTCGTATTCGAAATTTAAATTCAAATCAATGCAATATTAGTCATTCATCATTCAAAATTAAATTATAGGACAGTAATAACATTATTTTAAAGACCATATTACCACAGATATTACAACGTTCATATCTCTAAGAGGTGTTAACTAGATCCCGATTGTTTATTGCCATTTACATTCATATTCCCAACGTAATGGCCTCCAAACACGACTCTTAGTCTAATGCACGAATTCGTGGTTTGCACGAAACTTGCATTGTATGAAACTAAACGATAGTTGCACGCGACTTGGGATTACAATTATATTTATCACCTACTTGTACTAATTTGTGAGAATATTATGAACATTTTGTTACGGAGCTTTATTTTCTTGGCGAAAACGTACCTACGAATATTTTGGCAAAATGATTTCGCTTTAAGCTTTAGAATTTGTATTACAACCCAGTATTTTATCTTTATATTATATTTAGTTACTTTGCAGACCAGCGACAAATACCTATTGTGTTGATAATATCGAGTTTTTTTTTTTACTATGGATCGACTTGGGAAGACCAAAATCTCAACATGATGTGATGATGTAGCCGAAGGTGTTAATCACACTAAGTCTGGAACTGTTTTTTTTTTTTTTTTTTTCCTGTCCGGGCGCTTGTCGGCCCGGCCCGCGAGCTAACCTCTAACATAATTAGAGTTCTTATATATTCTATTCTGAGGATGGGAAGACCAGGGTTTAGTTCTTTATTTAGTTAAGGCGTTATTTTATTTTACACATAACTTATTTCTATGGCCTTATGTTACTAACAATTTTTATTTATTTATTTATTTAGTTAAGGCGTTATTTTATTTTACACATAACTTATTTCTATGGCCTTATGTTACTAACAATTTTTATTTTTTATTTTATACAGGCTTACAGTTCACAACTTTAATTTCTTACTGTATTAGGGTGGGATATATGGTTTTTATTTCTATTCTTATGTTTAGTACCTTATTTTACTGACATCTTATTTAATTATCTTATTCTATACATATTTCCAACTTTAACACTATATTCTATTCTCTTATTTCTATTTGTTCATATTACATTTTATACATTTTAACAGTGTTTGTAGTGCACGCACATATACATTCCGGTTCATGTTGTTTTTACTTTTAACAATTTATTTAATCTATGTTCAATTTTATGCCTAGTCTACATATATGTAAATAATATATGCGCCAGCATAGGTATATTATCTATTCTTGTTTCTCTTTATCACTATTTCAGCTACCGTCTTGCAAAATGTAAGGAGCTTTGTGCGTTTTCTGTCGTCGGTCATTAGTTTCGTCAGGTTGTCTATGTCAATTTTGTCGTCAATTTCGCAGTCAGTCTCGAAGCGTAGTCTCGCATGGATAGGGCAGTCAAAGAGCACGTGCGTGACTGTTTCAGCCTCCCCAGGCTGACAGAGGCACGACGGGCTCTCCTTACACTTGAACCGGTTCAAGTATTCGGAGAATCCGCCGTGCCCCGTCAGTATCTGCGTGAGTATGCTGTTCACCTCGAGTTTCTTGATGATGCGATAGGACTCTACAGCGTTCGGGAAGAACAGTTTTGTTGTCGCTGCGACATCACTTGACTGGTATCTCCGGTTCCATTCGTCCAGCGAGTCCTTCCGGATATGTCGCTTGACGAATGAAATCGGGGCCCCGTCATAGTGTGGCCTCGTCTTCATATGTAGTGCGGCTTCCTTTGCTAGTTGGTCGGCCCTTTCATTGCCCTCTATTCCAGCATGTGCTTTGATCCAGAAAAGGGATATTTCCCTGTTCTGGAGTTTTATACCGCAGATGTTTTCTCTCGCCTCGGCGGCCAGCGGGTGGAGGGAGTCATTGTTGACAACTGTTTCCAGGGCCGATCTAGAGTCACTTATAATAGCGTAGCTGGGCTCTTTACCTTCCAATGCCACTAATGTGGCTCGGCGTATTGCCAACAGTTCCGCCTGGTAAACAGTGCAGTAGGGAGACAGTTTTAGTTTGAGGGTTTTGGTTTCGGCTTCTCCACTCCGCACTGATAGCGCAGCTCCAACCTTGCCCTCGATCTTGCTGCCATCTGTAAATATTTGTACTGCACTGCTTACGCAGCCTGCTACGGCTACTGTCTGGAACTGTTGTAAGTGAAAGACTTGGTTCTTGGCGACACATTTTCAACTTTTTTGTATCACAAGCCGTGTTTGACCACATATGTGCCGAGCTTAGAAAGAACTGGCTCTCAAGTGCAGCTGGAACACATCGTTAGGAGATTGGCAACAGATTTACAACTTAAGAGTAGTAGTTATCAAGGTGGGATACTACAAAGTACCCTACCACATACTATGGTTTCCTCATGAAGTTTAGAAAATATGTAGGACTCGACCTGTGACCTTGACGTCATTGCCATCATCGCCTTAAACTCATCAACTTGACGCTGGTAGCCAGCGTGGTTGGTAAGATACCCTATCTATCACGCCGCAGGTCGTAGGTTGGATTCCCAATCAGGACAAACATTTGTGTGCATGAACATGTCTGTTTGTCCTAAGTCTGGGTTATCTATATATGTATGTATTTACAAAAGAAAATTTGTATAGGTATGTAGTATATCAGGCTATCTTGCTTCCATAGTACACGCTCTGCTTAGTTTGGGATCAGATGGCCGTGTGTGAGGAATAATGTCCCAGAATAGTTATTTATTCATCGCGTTTACAAAATAAAACTAATATTACCACTTGAATGATATTTTATCAAATGCAATATTTGAAGTCTTAACTACAATAAACAGATATAAATGAAAAATCGTCACAACTTTACGACGCAAACGTTGTTGCCAAAAAAAAATATGTCTCTTAAAAGAGAAACTTAGTAATTTATCTTGTTTAAGCTTGCTGTACTTTTTTTTTTGTTTTGGCTCGCGTTTTTAATTAGTTTTGTTGCCAACTCGGTGCTCCGTGAGATTTAAAAGTAATAAAATTATTTATTTTCCTTTTTTGAATGTTTAAATTCAGTTGAGAAGACATTTTAGATGGTTTTTCGGTAGATAAAACACGTTTGCGACCGGACTAGTATTGTAACTATTTTATGAAACGTGCAATTTTTAATTTTACACAGATTTTGTATTCTTTAAAGAGATGTTAGCTCAGTAGTGACGTCAAATGCTGTAACAAATGTCGTGGGTTTGTTATGAACTAGAGTTTTCGGTGAAGAAAATCATCATCAAAGTCACAATTTCGAAAATGGTTCCATTTGCAATGAAACACAATTTCAAATAGATCAGTTGGAATAGTTACTTCATAGACTTTTCTTTACACTAGACAATCTCACTATAGTAAATGTTAATGTCTCAATTGCAGATGTCGGAACACACCGGTAGGTGTTTGGTGACATACTTTCTAGTTGAGGCTGGTAGCTAGCCAGGCGGGTACTACAAAGTATCCACCATGCTTAGGTTTCCTCACAATGTTTACGTGTACAAGTGATACACTGATTGTATTCATGACAATGAAAATTGTTATTGAGTACAGGTGTACCTAATAACATCATTGTGTTAAGTATATGAATATTGATAATTATATTGCATGATAAAGTAAATTATCTTCGTCAGTTAAATAACCACTAAAGTCCAAAACCCCGCTCCAAATCTTCATCAAAGTCAAAGTCAAAGCCAATTATTCAGTTTACACCCTAGGAGGGCACTTATGAACGTCGAAACTACTGAAGTTACCACCGATTCGGAAGTCGCCTTCAACAGAGAAGAACCGGCAAGAAACTCAGCAAGGTTACATTTTTTATATAATATGTTTTTTTTTTGGACAATCTGAGAATGTAAGCTTTTCCATCGTTTATAACCATGCACATACGTTTAAGTACAGTCGTTTTGTCGGTCTGTTTACCAGAGGCTTTCACAAAGAGACTGAAATTATCGCGTCCGACCGGAATTTCCTGTTGGGTACGGAAGGAATCATGTTACCTCTTATACTGAAAGATGGTCAGTCCTGAAATGTTTTAGTCATTCCTTATACATTATTCTTAATGATGAAAATATATATTTAAATCTTATAATTTTAAACAAGCAATTCTGTATATAAATATATTTCGTATAAGCTCGAAACAACTCTAACGATTAAGATCAAATTTTGTAATTAGATAAGGTTTTGCTTTTTAAGTTTATTTATATAGGCGTTTTTCCAGAAAAAAAAATTACGCCACGGGTTGTGGTTTCGATTCCCACCCAGGGTAGTCATAACTGAGCTATCATAAAATTGAATATATATTATATTTTCTCATATTTGCACAGAAATAAGACATTTTCCTACATTTTTATGATTACCAATATCAAATATCTCCATCTAGGTTACATTTGTAAATAACCAGAATTGGAGGGTTAGGGTACCGAAATAAACCGATACCGATACGGTCGGACGATAGTGCTGATCAAGGGTTATATGATCCGGTTCCGACCGGTTCTGTACAGATTTACCGAGGTCCGATTGGGTATTGTCGCGATTCACGTGAGATTGAGGGACGTACGCATCGACAAGCTTAGCCGATACTAAATGTTTGAACTTGGACAAAAAAATATATATTCATTTGGAATACAAAATAACATTAAACAACTAAATACCTAATATCGTTTTAATTTGAGAAAATGATGTTACAATTCGGTCACGACTCAAAATAGGCATAAAAACCGGTACTTATCTTCCGAGGTAGGTTCAAAGTATTGACCATAAAACAACAAAACAACATTTGAGATTTTAACATCACGTCTACCTCTTAGAATCTCGATATAGAAATGAGTGAATTTTATAATTAAATATATATTCATTATTTTACTTTTCCAGAACATTTGACATAACATTTTTTTTTTTTATACCACTAAGGTGGCAAACAAGCATACGGCCCGCCTGATGGTAAGCGTAGCCTATTGACGCTTGCAACACCAGGGGCATCACACGCGCGTGTTATATGTTGACTCAAATTTTATTATCTTTGTGAGATTATAAGCAATTTATACTGGGCCGTAATAGGTAGTTTTGTATGAATATTCAATTCAAAAATGGTTCCAAAGAGTTAGTAGACTGGCAAGAACTACTAAATCCCTTTCGGCATCACAATTGAATCTTTTATGTCTTCTATCATTTGTTTCTGTTTGTTTTTGCTCTAACTAAATGTACTGAAATTAACACTGATTTAGAAGTCAGTTTTTTACTGAGAAAAAATGACAAGAAACTCATTAAATTATGTAACATTTTAAGTTAAAACAGTATAAATAAGTATTGTTTGTTTGTTCTTTAAAAATGTACCAAAGTCCACATTTTCACTGGTCAACCTTTACCCGTATCGTCTGAAAGCAAATTGTATTGAAATCTGCATGAGTTTTGTCTACGAGGGCGTCTCCTTGAATAAGGCTTACAGCGTGCAATAGGCGGTTCTACCACCAATGCCTATATATTCTCAATTCAATGGGACTTTCTTAGAAAATCCATTGAGAAAATATTCATTTAAATTTAGTGATTTTAGTATATAAAAGTAATAAGTCCAATATTTAGTACTACTCAAATGAAGAGTATATATATACATTTTTACAATTCAATTGTTAGTAGTTTAGGAGAAATGAGCAATCACGGGTGACCGCGCGGTAATAAAAAAACCTCATAACAGACTTCCTGTTACTTATAAAACCTGGTATTATATATATACCAAGTTTTAGAACTCTTTACAGGTAAATAAGTATATTTTTCAAATGCACCGTAGTCGTTTCATAAATTAATGACTAAAACAAAAAAAAATGAATTAGAATTGCATGGCTTCTTTTGGACGCTATTTATTTTCTTCCTATTGCATTTAGAATTGTTACTATGTTTAGGACACAATACCGCGAGAGTACCTACTAAATGTTAAGACTGATTTCTGTGAAACAGGCCCTTAGAGTAATTGGTTTCTACTATATTTTAGGTAGCTGCTATTAAATTAAATGGGCAACAAGAGATGCTTTCATCAACATCATAATAACTTCTATAACAAAGAAAATAATAATCTTTTTTGCCAAAAAAAATACTTTCAATATTTCGAAGTAATTACTCTCACAAAAAAAAAATTAACATAAAACAAACCTGCGAAAATGCTCTCAAATCACGAGCCGTCTAGATTGGAAATAAAACAGTAGGCTGCCAATCGGCCGATTGAAAATAAGGGCGCATACACAATATCACTAAACACAAAGTACCCTGGGGAAATCACCGGGTGGCGACAAATCTTCTGTGATCGTATAAAAATACCTGGGACCGTTGTAATAAATTTCGTTTATTGCGTTCACCGGCCGCTCGTTCTGATGGTCGTACACATTTTTTAAACTAGAAATTATGTGCACTACCCTTAGAATACATATTGGTGAACAAATTAATCGTTGTTTACTTTGATTTACGTATTTTAAGTTGGATTGAGTTGTCTTTATGATGGCGTGTGTTGTTTTGCGTTGTGTCACAGTTTTTAACCGACTATAAAAAAAGGAGGAGGTTCTCAATTCGGTTGTATTTTTTTGTTAATGGATGTTCTATATTGCGTAACAGCTTCCACCCCGCTGTTACACCCGCATTGCCGAGGGATCTTATGTTTTCCCGAGATAAAAAGTCTGGATAAACATAATATGGGATATTATGTTTATCCAGATTATATCCTATCTGCGTGCCAAATTTCAAGCAAATCCATTCAGCCGTTACGAAGTTGAGTGGTTACAAATATTCAAACATCCAAACTTTCACTTTTATAATATTAGTAGGATTTTCTCGTTTGATTATAAGTACCTTTACCATGGTAAGTGGTGAAGCCGAAGGTAGTGAGCAAACTAAGCGCTTGGTGACAAATTTTCAAACTAAGGGTAGTAGCTACTGGGTACTAAAAAGTACCCAGTTGGGTGCTGTGATTTCCTAACAAAGTAGGATTCAAACTTACGACAAGCTATCATCGCCTAATCGTATTTTCCGTGATTATTTTCATGGTTTTTATAATATACTAGCTGTCCCCCGCGGTTTCACATGCATTCTCAAGATAAATAGTACCCTAAAACTATCTATCGCAAAAATATGGGTGTCTTAATTTCATACCTAAATCCCATACTACTTTAAGTTTTTCCAACTTTTCTGTTCATAAGAACCTTCCTCGGACTTAAACGAATATTTAAAATAGAAATTGGGCGAATTGGTACACCCGTTCTCGAGTATTGCCCTTAGCAACACATTTGGCCATTCATTTTTATTTATATAGATAGATAGATAATTATAATCACGCTATTAATTAAATTATCATAACATTTTCACTTAGAGCGTTGGCTTAATGCTCTAATTATTTTCATAATGTGGTTCATTATGAAAAGAAAAAAATATATTTATAGTCTACTTACAAATATTTTTTTCTAGCGAAATATCGTATTAGTTAGACTATACCTTTATATTTTATTTATTCAAATGGAAAATATAAAAACATATCTTTATGGTATAAGTATTAGCTTTTCGCTTGCGGCTTCGCTCGCGAAGACTTTAAAAAATATCTATGTATTTTCTTCCTTTCATCCGATTTCGATGAAATAAAGCCTATTTATTCGATGCGTCAAGCCAAGCTACATTAATTTGTGGAAATTCCATCAAAATCAGCCCAGTGTAATATCGAAGATTAGTGTGTTCAAACAGATAGACAGATAAGAAAAACTTCATGCATTCAGTTGATCTCACAACATTTTTGAAATGAAAAAGTAATGTACAGTCACGTTAGTTCTACTATTATAGGTATAGAGAACACTGGCTCAAAGTCAAAATAAAATAATGCAAATAATTGTAAAAGACTCTAAACTACTCTGTATTCAAAATTAGGTTATTATGAGAAAAGAAAGGGCCATACTTTTAGCGGTTGAGAGCCCTCAGCGCTCACCGCAAAAGTCCGCGTAACGGTGGAAGAAGGTCTCCTGGACCCACCACCTTTCTGTTCCTGCTCAAAAAAAAAAAAAAAAGGCCATACTTTTTGGCAGGAACTTGTAAAGTAACAATGCGTTTTCATTTTATTTTCATGAAATCGTGAATTCATGAAAATAAAATGAAAACGCTACTGATATAATTCAATAAAGTATTGAATATCGGTAGCGTTTTGTTCAATGAACGACAATGCATGTGCACATGTGCACTAGTGAAGTGAAATGAAATGAATGCGTATACCATTTTTACTAAAACCTGGCTGAGTTTTACGGACTCGACTTTGTATATTATATTTTTTTATATTAAGACAAATTGTAATAATGTGACCAGTATTTTATATTATAACTTGACATTGGCAATACTCAAGCCGTGGGATGCTATAAAAAAAATAAAGGGCTACAAATAACAATATATTATTATAATTTAGCTATGCCATTGCAAAAAGGGAAACAGAGTAAGTAATTGCCAAAAATTTTATGAAACGCTCGACTTTTCTTATTATTTACTTAATTAATTATCATATTTTAGGGGTGTTCATATTTCAGAGGTGTTCTTATTTTTAGTGATTAAGTTTAATATAAATATTTATGTTAAAAAGCCTAGCAACAGACTTGGGAGTACTTTTAGATTTATCAAGAGATGTTTTATGTTGAAATTAGGTACCTACTTACTTTGAAGATTGAACTTCTGTAGCTTTATTCATTCATTAGTATCCTTCTTGTTTTTTTTTCTGTTTATTTAATTATGTAGTTAGACTTAGACAACAAAAGTAAATAAGGCTTTATTGGAATATCAGTATGTACCATTAATTTTACACTAGCTTCCGCCCCGCGGTTTCCCCCGCGTTCCCGAGGGTTCTTATGTTTTTCCGGAATAAAAAGTAGCCTATGTGCTATTCCAAACTATAATCTATATCTGCGCCAAATTTCATCCAAATCCGATCATCACCCGTTCTGGCGTGAAAGAGTAACAAACATCCATCCATCCAAACTTTCAAATTTATAATATTAAGTAGGATTATATTGTATATTAAACCTCTTTGTACATATTATATTAGTTTAATAGGCAGCCTCGAAGAAAAGACTGAAAATCTGGGCCATTTGATCCCAAACTAAGCAAAGCTACTGAAATAATACACTACTTTTTATTCTAAATAATAATAATTAAGACCTTAGTAACTTAATAGGTTATTAAAAACTTTATTTACAACAAACATTAATGATAAAAGGGACAATATAATTGTTTGTATGTAGGTTTTGATATAATTTAAAATTCACAATTCAATAAACAGTAGGTAGGTCTGCCCAAAATTTATGTTATTCTAGGAATTCTTGCTTAACTTGGCTAAATCTAGACAAGCAAGTTCACTACTATAGAAAATGTGATAAACAAGAGAAAGGCATTAGCCTTTTGTCCGAGCACAGTGTATCAAATTACGAAAATCCTACTATCCTACTAATTATTATAAATGTAAAAGTTTGTGAGGTTGGATGTCTGGATGTTTGTTACTCTATCAAGCAAAATCTACTGAATGGATTTGGATGAAGTTTGGTAGGTAGATAGAATAAGTTTTTAATTAATATACGATACTTTTTGTCCCGGGAAATAATAAGATCCCTCGGAAAAGCGGGTGAAACCGCGAGGTGAAAGCTGGTATAGGTAAAATATAAATACCATATTGGTTACTATATATACAACTAACTTCCGCCCCGCGGTTCCCGAGGGATCTTACGTTTTCTCCGGATAAAAAGTAGCCTTCCTCGAAAATGGGCTATCCAACATGTGGTGTTTGCGTGGGTATGGCGGAGCGTCGGTGCGAGCTCACTTATCGCTGAGTCGTTGAGGCGTGCAGACGTGCCGGGGTGCAGATGTAGAACCACAGCTTTCAATATAAAACATGTTGTTTTATTTATCACTTAGTAGTGGACATCACATTGGCGACGAGGATGAAATCAAGGTCAGAGAGTCAGTGCAATTTATTTGAAAAAAATGAGCGTATAAAATATACGATCGAGGACATTTTAGTAGAATAATATTAACAGCAGATACTTAACAAGAAAAAGGCAAATGACCGGGGTTATGGAATGTAGAAGGGATGTAGAAATAAATATATTGTTCAGTAAAATAAGAAATACTTATTTTAAGTGTGAGCAGGTGTCAATAAAATTGATATCTTCGGTCAAATAGCCGTTAAGTGCCTGCTAATACTTACCAATAAAATGTTGTTGTGTAGCTGGTGTGCACATTCCATTATAACTATAAATCCACATTGTATAAATACCGCAGAACTATCACTACCAAAAACAAAGTGAGGTATTCTCTGTGTCATTCTCGACTTACCCACATTACATTTAATTATAACTATTTACATTCTGAATAATACCGCACGACTTAAGTACTTATCTAAACGGAATTATTTCTAAATCTATTTTTATTCGTATGCAAGTAATAGGTAATAAATTAATATAGTTAAGGAAGAAGAAAAATATGATTAGTGCACGGATTACTTTAAAACAATCTATTGCGATTAGACTTGAAATTTCAATAATCTACCGACTACACAGCAACAACCAATCGTGCCTGTAAGTATTAGCCAAGCCAAGTAGAAAGAGAATGGCAAAATATATACTGTACACTATTCCAATGGGTAAATACCCATCAAGTTCCACATATACTGGTGTAAGACTGTGTGCACTAGTATATATATGCAATTCCACAAAATTATATTTATTCCAATGGGTAAATACCCATCAAGTTCCACATATACTGGTATAAAACAGTGGGTATACTAGTATATGCAATTCCACAATAGGAAATGATTCATGTTCCAGTCCAAACGTTCAGTCTTGAATTATAAAAACTCAATGCTATTACTATTACTATTGGTAATTTGAGTAGATACCTACCTACTTCATGCCGATGTCATTGTGTGATCTCTAACTTCTGGCGAATGGTGTGAATCGGTTTTTGAATATGGCCGAGCACTGGTAAACAGTTATTTTAAATGAAATAGTGAGATTTCAAACGATACCTTGCTCAGTCAAGTCTGCTGACTGCAGGGCAAATATATATAATAGCTTGGGCGAGTCAAAGTCAAAGTCAAAGCCATTTATTCAGTTAGGCCCTAGAAGGGCACTTATGAAGGTCGAATTTACTGAAGCTACCGCCGAGGTTAGAGATATACATAATGATGATTGGTTTGAGACGATATTAGCCATATTTAGTGTATGGTTTCCCTATCCGTGTCCGTTAAAGAGTGTAGGTGCACATATTTAACCTACCCACATTTATTCTTTTACATTCCAAAGTAGGTATTAATGCTTTAAATCGAGAGCTAAAAATTATTATAATCTATCTATATTGGGTCCAGCATGCAAAGTTTACACAATAGTTTTGAGGCCATGTAATGGGTCTTTAATATCGATAGATGTTTATAAAACATCGAAGTACCTACAATTGACTATAGAAAACATTTTAATGTTTCTATACTTAAACAAGAACAGACATACGCGGGTGGGAATAGAATTCCAGGAAAGTCAAGTTATTAAACGACGGACTCAGTCAAACAAATAATATTCCATAGACCAAGGTGCGTTCAGAAATGAACGTCTACCTATTTTCCTATTGAACTAGATACCTAACAATGGTCGAAATTATAATTTATTTAATGATTGACTTTTCGATGGTCATAAATATTACCTACACTCATAAAACGTGATAAATTATTAACTACATTGTATAATTGTCATACGTGTGGTAGGTGCATATAACTGTTCTATGGCCATTCTGCCACAGAGACAGGACTTCAAATTATGATCGTTGGAGGATCGCTCCTGTAAAACAACGCTCACGGTGCAGTGAAAGTGCGCGTGTACATACAATACACACATAATATGCATAGATATGCATAATACATATTATGTATAATACACAATTATATAGATATAGATATCAAGGGTTGGAGATTGCCCTGCCGCGTTTCTGGGTTTTGTGCAAGACATGTGCCTATTAGGTACATAATAAACAAATAAATACTTATGCAATACAACAAAATAAAATATTTTGGGTGACACAAAAATACCAAGCATTCAATTTGGTTTTTGTCTGTGACCACATAAAATCTTGAAAATAATGTTTGACCACTTTGGGTAGCAAAAAATGTGGCCGTGACAAATCGACAATATAAGATCATTGAAGTGATTTTTGATCACTTGAAGGACATAAAAACAAAAATAGTGTCGGTTTGTGACACTTGTTACCACGAGTCATTAAAATGATGTTTGATCTCTGGCAGAGTTGTCGGTGGCACGATGGAGCCATGAACAATGAATTGGAATTGAATGTTTGATCTAATATGAAAAATAAAACACTAGAAATCATTATTTTCCCATTTGTTTGAAATAATTCGAAACCAATAAATAAAAATCTGAAATAAATCAGTTATAACTGTGATATTTCTGATTAAGTAATTCTGAAAACCAGTAATTCGTCAGTAACTTTTACCTTAATTTTATAGATGCTACGAGACTTAACGATTCTGTCATTGCTGTGTTGGAATTGACAATGATAAACAACCTATATAATTAGATAATGGTTTATAAATCTTTATTACTCAAAAGGAAACTTAACAATATTCCTTAAACTAAGTGAAATGAAATGAGCATACTCAGCAATACAAGAAAATAACTTACTTATAGAATAGAGCAAGAGTATTAAAATATCGAACATATTGTGGGTAGTATTTTGATGCACATCTAATACCTTTAAACGAGCAATTTCTGAATCTCGGAAACAACTCCAACGATTTTCATGAAATTTTGTATGCAGAGAGTTTTGGGGGCGATAAATCGATCTAGCTAGGTTTCATTTTTAGAAAGCGTCGTTAAAGAAAAATAAAAAATACCGATTCATCCAGGTAACAAGAAAAGGACAAAAATATATATATCATAAAATGGTAAATTTCCATTTGGAAAAACTATTTAAATTATAACTTTATATCGTAGAGTAGACAATAGCATTCAAACTTGAGTCTAAGAACATTGATAAGGCATTTCAACAAGGCTCAGTAAGTATTGTCACAATATCAAGTTACATTAGACTAAACCGAGGTCACTAATTATTGCCCACACAACAAAAAATAATTGTGGTACACTTACGAATACAGTAGAATATTGTTCCTATGTTTTAGTAAAGCTAAACATTTTACGAACAACCTATCATTGGGTAGTGTTTCAAAGGACGACCTGCTCTCACATAATACTTATACAAATAATATACTAAATGAAATTAAAAACAATCAAATAATATAACTTAATAACTTTGAGTATACTTATCTAATTATTTAAGCACCTGATTATTAATCTGTGTATAATATCAATCTATATATGTATAATAAAATATGCCTAAATATATATTTGTTTGGCTATGAAGTCCCGTTAGCCATTAAACATTTATAAACTAATTGTTTAATGTAATTTTAAAATCAAAATGTAAAATTAGCGTTTCGAAATCGAACACTTCACACATTGGTACGTACTTATACAATTTTGCGATAATTAAGATATTATCGACAATTAAAAAATTATTGTGCCAAAATATAAATTTTTAAAGATTATTGAAATGCAGATTCTGTAGTGGGGCAGATGTAACACCAATACACATGTGTGACCATATAATATACTGTATTGAACTATAAATAAAAACATTTACTTATATAGATGCCACGTAAAATATCAAATGCAACGAAAGGTGTCTGAATCTTATTGGAAAAATAAAAGTACCCGACATCGAAACAAAAGTATCCGTGGCAGCTATGTATCGATTCTGTTATCGTGTCCCTATATAATTAAATTTTCTATTATCATGAAATTTCCGGAATATAAATCTAATGGTTATTTGAGACACAGAGCTCTAAAACAAAACAACGCACTTACTTATTGACGCATAAACGAGCTAAAGCGATTTTTCTGGAAACACACACTAATGTTCATGCTTAGTTTCAGCTTTTCAAACAGGTTCATATTTACATCGCAATCTATGAATGGATTTAAATGTAATTGCCACTCAAAGCACAACAAACGTTATTTAAATAAAATACAAACAAAAATGAGGAAAGAAGAGATGAAGGAAAGATAAGTGACTAGATAATGGAATACAACTGGGTATTGTATGAAGTGTTGGAATACTAACAAGTACTATAACTATAGGTACTAAATAACATCAAATGAGAATTAGCAGATAAATTGTATGTATAGATTTATTAGTTAGTCAAATTTATCAATTTAAACAGTTGTGTGTGGAGTTACCTAACGTCAATTTATTTATATTATATAAAATGTTGTAAGTTGTATCTTGCTATCATATTTACAGTCAACAGTAGCTTATGTTTTATAAGACAAACATTGTATACTAAATAATATGTTTAAGATTGTTTCAAACGAGTAATTGTTGAGTTTCTTGCCGGTTCTTCTCAGCAAAAGCAACTTTCCGAATCGGTGTTAGATTCAAACTGTATGTGGCGCCTGCAAAGGCCTATTGAAATATAATTCCGTATGTGGAAGTACAATTAAAATAAAATTATTAATAAAGGAGGGATGTGGTGTTTGCGTGGGTATGGCGGAGCGTCGGTGCGAGCTCACTTATCGCTGAGTCGTTGAGGCGTGCAGACGTGCCGGGGTGCAGACGTAGAACCACAGCTTTCAATATAAAACATGTTGTTTTATTTATCACTTAGTAGTGGACATCACACAACACAAAAAAAATTTTCAATTCGAACCAGTAATTCCTGAGATTAGCGCGTTCAACCAAACAAACAAACAAACTCTTCAGCTTTATAATATTAAGTATAGATTTAAAATAACCTTCAATATGGCTGATGATGTCTTATCTTATAACTTTAAACGAGCAATTCTATACACGATATATAACAAAGCTCGGTCGCCCAGAAACTAACTACTTAAATAAGACATCGACCGTATACATAGTTATTTTTTTAAATGTTTGTTTTTTACGATGATTTCCAAAACCTAATCGATTGTCATTTTTAACTTAATTCCTATCGTACTTTTATCAACTTAATCATTACTATCTCCCCATCTTTTACGTTATCAATTCCCATTTCATTTAAAAACATAATATAAAACCTCTTAATCCGCCCTACCTCAAAAGAATAAAGTGTGTGTTCATGAAAGCCCACTTCAAGAATGAGTCAATCGAAGTTTGGCTTACCTTGATATTCGCCACGTGATTGGAGGATTTGCGGGGGAATCGCAATGTGGCTTCATCGACTTTAACGTTACCTTTTCTAGTTTTAGTTTGTGACGCGTTCATTTTTATTTATGACAGAAATAGTTTTTTGTATTTTTTGAGAAGAAATTTGTATTACGAGTTTTTTTTAAATTTAAGATAAAATTAATTTAAGTTCACGTAATTTTTTTTGTTTGTTTTACATTATTCTTTTCACCTTTGTCCATATAATCACTAATAAAACTAACCACTGAGAGATTGTTGTCAAACGTAAGCCTATTTATATAATACTAGTTTTCCGTCACGAGGTTTCACCTGCTTTCTCCTTTTTTACCCCCTTAGGGGTTGAATTAGGGAAAATCATTTCTTAGTAGGTATGTACACTTTACGTTACAAGAGAAACATACCATCACATCTTGTGTTTCTAGAATCAGCGGTTTAGACTCTGCTTTGAAAAAAAAAAATTATCACCTTGCGATCAAAAAATTATTTCACAAATGCCATACCCTTTTTCCGTAATCAGCAGTAAATGATTCCCAAATTAACATAATGAAGTAATACACAAAACGGGAATTGATTCAAAACTGATTGCTATAATTTGCGTGGAATGTTGCCAGCTCTGCGGTTTCGTCTTTATTGTGCCATAAAATGAGCAGACACCGCCGTCATATGGCAACACATAACTAACTGTTGCGTTACTATTCGTTTAATTAATCACGATTATGTATATTTAATATTACAAATTAAGTATTTCTTTGTATAAATTTGTGGTAAAACGAACTAACTTCTTTACCCATCTACTGATAAAACATAAGCTACTGAGACGCTTGTGAAAGACAATGAAAGACTCCCAGCGACTTTAAGCAGAACCAAAATTTAGGTCCCATTTTCTAGAATTTAATTAGGTATACTAAGGACCCATGTACTGAACGGGTAAAGGGATATCTTAATGCCCATAACTAAAATGGAACTCTAGAAAATGGGAAAATGGGAGCTAAATTCAATAAAAATCATCACCATTTAATATGGAAATAAACCGTAGAAATAGACCATGTAAGAACACGGTAGAGTCCATGATCATCTGATTCTGTCGACCAATTCGACCAAAAAACTTAACAATTTCAAAACTTTGTAAAAATCGACCAAGTGCGAGTTGGACTCGCACACCGAGGGTTCCGTACAAACTTCGTCCATCGTTTATCCATCACGGGAAATGCACCTATACCTTATTTGAGGTTAGTGCCAATTAAGTTAGACATCTAAATTGTATGAGCGCCCATACAACTCAGAGGTCTTTATTAATTGGCGTAACTATGTATGTATGGGGACACCCTTTGATTTCAACTTTTTTATTTTTTGGAATTTTTCCTTTATTTGTGCTGTTAGACCTTGCTTTTTGCCTATTTTTTTTTATTTAATTTAATTTTTGAGTTTCAGTTCTAAGTAAGGGGAACCCCCAAAATTTATTGTTTTTTTTTTCTATTTTTGTGTGAAAATCTTAATGCGGTTCACAGAATACATCTACTTACCAATTTTCAACAGTATAGCTCTTATAGTTTCGGAAAAAAGTGGCTGTGACATACGGACGGACAGACATACAGACATGACGAATCTATAAGGGTTCCGTTTTTTGCCATTTGGCTACGGAACCCTAAAAAGTGCGAGTCGGAATCGCGTTTCTAGGGATCCAGTCTTCTTTGGACGTATAAAAAGGCCATACCTACGAAGGCTAACTGTGGTCAAAATAAAATAAGGAGATTATGATGATTTCTAAAAAAACTGTGCTAGTTAGAAATATGGTTGTATTTTTTTTTCTTAAATATTTAGGTGTAAACTTTTATCTACTGTAATTTTAAAATATTTTTGCTTAACAAACTTTAGAGATGAGAGAATTATATTTAAACGTCGGGTAAGCAACATTTAAAATCGATAGAATTAGTCGTTGCTGATATATGCCGCTGTGACCGATGAACTACAGCCCGACGGTACGACAGCACGGAACCCTAAAAACTATAATATTATTAATTTCACAATGTTATTTCTCAAAGGCATCTCAAAAATGAACTCAAAAGATACTCTCAAAAGAAATCAATTGAATTGAGGTTCAATTTGTTGTGTATAAAGCCAAAGTCTTAGTTATTTATTCAGTTTAGGTCCTAAGCGGCCACATATAAAGCTACCACTGGTTCGGCCTTTCACTGAAATAATCCGGCAAGACACTCAGCAAAGATCATATGTTTTTTTTATTTCTATGATTTGACTTTTTGTCAGTATCGACTGATACAAATACAAACTGATACAATACAGTAACAGCCACTGAATGTATGAGATACGCGTAACGTATTGCACACAGTATCTGTATAAATCAACGTTGTGTAAATTGACGGTCCACCAAGCGAAATACGCAGCTGCCTCCGTTTGGTTTCAACCATGGAGTGAATAAGCAAAATTGATACGCGATATTCCAAATTTAAACACAACACATTTTTTATTATCAGCCAGTCTCGAAGTTTTAATTTGACAATCGAATAAGTGACAATCCTATTGCTTCATATTTTTAAACGACTTCAAAAAAGGAGGAGGTTCTATGTTCGACTGTATATTTTTTTTTATCCACGCTGACAATTGCGGGCAATGGTCCACCTGATGTAAATAGTAAATAGCCACCGCCGCCTGTGAATTTTAGTAACATCAAGAGGAATCCAAATAATGTTGCCGATTTTAACAAAGCATAGAATTGAATCGCAAGTGGAACAGGTCGAACACACCGATAGGCAGATAGGTGCTTGGTGACAGGATTTCAACTGGATATTGGTAGTCAGCCATTCGGTACAAATAACTTAGGTAAGTACCTGAAGGAACTTTTTTTGACCTGATAAATTTTTCCTACTTAGGTAGTTTAGTAGGTAAAATCTGGTACCTACAAACAAAAATAGCCCTAAAGTGGTCTGAAATTTTATAAATTCTATGACCTTTTGCTCATATAAAAGCGGCATCAAAAGCATATTATTTTATTTCATAGTTCCAATCACAATGTACTATACATTCGTATATATTTCCAGCAAAATACTGTAACGATGTTCGTTGTCACTACATTATTCAAGCTCTAAATCTAATTGTCCCACTGTTAATAGAAACTCTCATTATTAAGATACTAAACTAGAACTTTCCTGCGACTTTATTTGTGTTGCTTGTAAAATAACTGACTATATAGGGATCTCACGCAATTTCACCCGTGTTCCCGGAATTAAATATATTTATAGATAATATTTATTTCCGTGATGTAAACTAACGCTTCTGCCAACTTTAATCATAATCAGACCGGTAGTTTAGCCGTCAACAACGTAACAAACACATAGATAGACTCACGTTCACCCATAAAGATAGTTAATTATACCTAGTTTTTTTTTTTCCGAGCCAGTTTCCCAATGAGATAATAAATGCAAACTTTCTTTGCGCTGTCACCAAACATCTATCGGTGTTTTTCGGCAGCTGCGTTGAAGAATCAGTTCCCTCTAGGATTGTGCTTACCACCTTAGGCCATATCATCACCTATCATACAAAAATTTTGGTGAAACACAATCCTATACAAAATAAAAAAAAACTTTCTTTACGTCTATCACTCATTTGGTTAGATAAACAGTCTTCACAGTTCCACCTGTTATGCCTCTGCGCTTTAATTTACAGGCACAGGAGACTTAACAACTTCATGTCTCAAGGTTGGCAACGCGTGAGTGATACCCCTGGCAGGGAAAATATAATACTGTATTTTCTTTGCCCGTGGTGTTATGAGCGTAGGCTATGGTAACTGCTTACCATCAGGTGGGCCGTAAGCTTGTTTGCCACCTAAGTAGTATAAAAAAATATATATATTTAAGAATAACGTTTCAGTCGGTGCTGAATTATAAACCAGGTGACAGATAAGGTATATATGCTACTATAATTCACGCTACCCAAGTTTAAATGGCTTTATTTTCATTGCGATTTAAAAATATAATATTGTCATTATAAATTTTTAAAAATAAAAACTACTTACAAAAGTGTTGATATAGAAAATGCATTTATAATGATAATTTAAACATAAACTTTGTCGCTAAAAAAGAAATCAAATCCTTAATTCAATGTGCAAAAAACACTATTAAATTTTAAGGTTTTCAATAAATGTTACCACAAATTATTATCATGATGTATAGATCCAATTCCAATATAAATTCAATACAGTCGAAGTGCAGCGATAAAATAAAGCTTTTTACGATATTTTCCGTCAAACGGTTAAACTCCTAGAAAGGCGAAGCATTGACGTAATACTTAAGGAAAAATACACTCATGTTTAGCATCAGCCATAAGTTGTTTAAGTTTAATTTAAATTTAAATTAAAATTTATTTAAATTTAAGTGCATAAAGTTTTTTGGGTCACGAAGAAAATACTTTTACTGTATTTTCAGAGGTAGAATTGCGCAACTGTGTTTCGTGGATAAGTTCCTAAAATTTTTTATTTATGAGACGAATGTATTTTATCTTTTATCTTTCCGGCTGTTTATACAATTGCTATTGCCAATTTATGTGTTTGGTTTACTTAAATTACTTTGTCAAAGCTCTACTGCACCCAAAATTATAGCTGATAACGATTAGCAAGCGATCAAATTGAGATCAGTGCTTGGAAACCGGCAAAAAATATCAACGAGTAAGTTTTGTTCTACCTTTAACTTCAATTAACCGGTTTGTCACATAAACCCGTTTTATTAAGATATAAATAGCGATTTCGATGAGTCAAGTAGAAACATAAAATTTATGTAAGTACTCGTTTGTGTAGAAATCTTCTACAATAATATGACCCATCCTTTTACTTTCTACCCGCCCTTTTAATACTTTTTGTTCCCAATTAATTAGTCACGTCGGTCCTCACGAATAAACCGGTTAATTGTTGTTTATAATAACGCTCTTTTAACGTTTTCAGTTCCGACTTTTTTCTTTTCGCAAATCGAATTTAGGCTTTGCCTTTGCTTTGCTCATGAAGAGGTTTATTGACGAGGAAAATAATGTTACTGTTTTTAAGTCGTTAAGAACAGGGGCTTGATAATCGACTACCGGTAAAATTGAGAACAAAGCATCAATCCACAATTATCGCCAAAACAGCTCTGTTATAAGTACATAGTTTAGTCCTTTACCACTGTTTTGTTTGTGTTTGTAACACAGCCCTTATTTATTCTAGAGTTCGTCGACATTTCGAGCAAATTCGCTAGCGGCGGCATGCTTTGGCAGGATTAGGGTTACCACATCTTTTATGATATTGAATTTTGTCTCAGGGATGTTTCGTATTAATGCATAACAAATTCCTCATAAGTATTAGTTAAGCGTCCACATCTACATAGGAGATTTTTTTTTTAATTTGTATCTGTTACGAAGGTAGTACATATTTCATTAAAACATTTATTTCAGTTTTTTTTTAAATACACATAAACAAAACTGAATAAAATAAATATTATTTCAAGTTATAACCTATGTGTTAAAGAATAAGAACGTCATACAACAATGAGCTATAAATGTGACAAGATAGTTTCTTTAAGAGTCCCAGTTAAAGATAATGATATAGTCACCCTATTAACAATAAATACAGACTGTTTACTGACTAAGGAGACACACTATAGAAACTTTGGAAAACACAATAGTTTATATTGCGCTCTAGTCTAGCACAGCGTTGGTACCTATAGAGGTTAAGTTAGGGTGATGGCTGTAAAGGATTAGCTTTAATAAACAGACTCGCTTAGTTCGTGTGCTACAAATATTTGCGTCAGTTAATCAAAAATCCAGTTGCTACCAACATGTTTAATCTTTAATTTAATTTTTATAAAAAAATAATTTTAATATTGTTATCGAACAGAAATAAGAGGTTGTATATTTTGTATACAAACTTTTACTAAACTTTACAATGTACAGTCACGCTCAAAATTACATGATCATTTTACTTCCCTTTCAAAATAATATATATTTATATTCTCTTGACACTTTGTATGAAAACTGTGAATTTTTATTACGTTGTACTAAAGTGATCATATATTTTTGAGGCTGACCGTACATGGGATAATATTTTCCTTACAAATTACTTACAACTAATAGCTTATTTAATAAAATTAATATAACGTCATAGCTAAAGACGAAAAAAACCTGTGTTATTAATGTCAAATTAAAAAATATAAGCACAAAAACATTCATTGGCTCTATAACTTATTCCATTTAATTAATATTCGCAATAATTATTTGATTCCATTAGTAAATTGCGAGAGACGCGAGAGCCTTTTAGTTGAAATTAAATTTCCACCACTAAACGGAAGTTTTTCATTTGTAGCTAAAAAGTAGGCACTGTTTCCTTATGAATGTAATTTTCTCTCGGTGCTCAGAAAACGCAAGCTTTAATTAGACATGCGGCATCCGCTTAGTTCAAAGCAGGGCATGGAAAAATTATAATTAAAACAAGCCACTGCGGTATTTCCACGAGTGTTGTGAGAAATTGCGAATTTTGGAAAATATTCAAATTAATTACTTAATAAAATGTTTTACACCTCTGAAGTATTGTTTTGTTTTTGTGGCTGATATTCTTTAAATTAATTGTGAAAAAATAGATTAATTAATTCATTAATTAATCTGTTTTATAATTTACAAGTAACGAGTAACGACCATCTTCAAAATTATTTTTTTACACTAAAACCCCATAATTTATTCACGAATGAATTTAAATTAGACAAGTTTAACACTTTTTAAAATATATATAAAATACTTTTTAATTAAATTTTAATGGTTGTAATTTATTTTATCATTTTCGGAATACATTACCTATACTATCATCCCTCAAAAGGACCGTACTTCATTTATTAGGACCTTATATATTTATTATATTAAATAATAAAATTGAAAAAACCAGGCAAGATCAAAAAATCTAAGTCAGCGAAAAATACTGCGTAACTTAACTGATTAACTTAAAAATATTTTTCAAAATTTATCAATATACCCATAATACCTATTATTCTGCAAAATATGTGCCATTTTTATTCACAAAGACCTTTTTAGAACATCAATATTTATACATATTCCCGGTTAAAGTGAACTCAAAATACTACCCGTCATAAAAAAGTGTCTTACAATAAAGTTCTTCGGCCGATAAATATAGGTTTTTGCATAATGTTCAAGTTAAACCCATCGTAAACTTAACTTAGCTCTAGGTAAAGAGTAAAGTTATTGCTTAAACATAATATAGGTATTTTAAAGTTAGTCTTTGAACTAGATTAGAGAAGAAAAAGTAATTAATGATACGATTATTCTCGAAAGAATTAGAATAACTACCAAGTACCTAAAGGTGTATCCCGTCAGCTACATTTAGAAGCCAGTTCGCTTTAAGGCTTTGTGTGCAACACCTTCGGCCTAATCTTCACTATTGCGAACTGGAATTCATTTATTAGGACCTTATATATTCATCATCATCATCATCATCTCAGCCGCAAGACGTCCACTGCTGGACATAGGCCCTAAGGATCTCCAATAGGACCGGTGTACATAGAAGACTTTATTTTTTGGAATAAAGTATACAAGCTTTTCACAAATCGGGGACCGGTCCTATTTTTCAGTATTATTGTTTCTTAGTACCACCCTACATTACAAGAACAAGCTACTACTCTTCGAACACCAGTAATTTAGGTTCTGCATTGATCTTTCATCATGATCAGTGCCTTTTTTATATATATGGATAAAAGTCTTTTAAAATTTTGAAATTATTGAAATTTCAAGCTACCGGTCTATCAATCTATAGATACATAAAAAAAAAAAAAAGTATTGACTCACTCACTGACTTGATCCTTGGATCTAAAAAGCTGAAATTTTGCACAGATGGTTGCATACTCTTTTTTTTCTTTATTTATGATGTAGACAAGGTTATTTCTTTTAAATTCAATTCCTAAGAGAGGAAAATAGGGGGAGAAAATGCGGGGTAGCAAGCTAATATTATATAAAATTAATCCTAAAGCTTCGCAATGAAATTGAAATAGACACACAGATGTACATTCGCAATGAAAACAATATTAAATTAATATTGAGCTTTTGTTTTAACAATAAATTAAAATACCAAATCTCTAACATTATTAGACCTTACATTATAAAAAGTATCGTAGACGTCAGACTTGTAATCTTATAAAACATTGAAATTCCTAGAAATATAAGAAATTGTGAACGTAACTGAAAGTCTAGCTAGACTTTTAAGCCTGTAAATGAAAATTGAATTTTCATGTCGCTCTCTAGACGAGCAAATGTGTACAGATATTTGACTAAGAAATGTTTTACTACAAATACCTTTTCTATCATAGTTATAAAAATAAATTATGTGACAGATGTTATCGTAAATTAGAAGAAAAAGAATATGCAAAGTGCACCAGTGCATAGCATAACTAATTACAGATC
This sequence comes from Tetheella fluctuosa, assembly GCA_951216915.1. Lineage (NCBI taxonomy): Eukaryota > Metazoa > Arthropoda > Insecta > Lepidoptera > Drepanidae > Tetheella > Tetheella fluctuosa. The sequence continues at coordinate 8,932,833 of OX578229.1, read as the reverse complement.
GACTGATGCAATTCCAACATTTCCAGGTTCCTAAAAGAAACCAGTAAACTCTCAGAATCGTTCCAAAGCTTTACAAGAGTAAAGCGGTTAACGTCCGCAAATAACTCGTGGTCGAGTTGTGGTGGGCACTAACTTCTACCACAGAATTGATGGTTCATTATTTAGTGAAACTTAATGTTCTTGTTACGGCGCATCTTTACGGCGGCTTAGAGCTTGTGATCCTATGGGATGTCTAGTTTATGAATGCAATAGGAAATAGGTTTCTGGTTTAATTCCATTATACATATAAGTTAGAAACGCAGTCAGCCTGCTCAGAATCTTACCCATCCGCAGCGGTGGTAGCTTCGAGGTTTTTTTTTGATATTTTATTAGTATATTGTACTTTTGATGTAAAAATAAAATAAGTTATTTTAGTAAGAAAATACTTTTTTTTCAAGTAGAATTTAAAATATAGCTTGTTTTTATTCAGAGTTTTTTAAATTCATAAATTTGACTACCTATTAATATTTTAATTTCATAGTTTTGCTAATTAAATGAATAGACATTTTAAAAGATATAAAATCAAAACTGCAACGTCTCGTAATTAGAAAATATTTAAATCTCATACTATTTTGTAGTAGTAGTAGTAAAGAACTACAAAGAGTTTTAGAAGGAAAATTATAAGTCAATGTTCAAAGCAGTAAATTGGTTCTTCATCCGCAAATAGATTTTTTTTCTTGTTGACAATATTAAAATTGATAAATATAGTTACTCTATATTTATCATGTTCAAAAAGCCAAATAAAAACTAATTTAAATACCTGTATATATTTTTATTTCCGTGCAGATTATTTTATTTTACAAATAAGAAGATTTATTTCGTTTTATGTTTATATTACCTCTATTATTATTTAATAAATATCTTAATATACAAGAATACCTATTTTACGAATAGTTTCTTACTATATTTATTAATGATTTATTTTATTGTTTTTTTTTTTATGTTTTTGCAACATAAGCTGAGAAAGATGCCTTTTTGACCTCACACAGCTTTCATCTTGTGTAATGTGAATTTATTTTTATATTTTATGCTGTTGTTTTTGTGAGACCATTTTTTTTTTCATTTATTCTCTTCAATTATATAGTCAGCTCCAGACGAGTCTTATAAGAGTGGTAAGCACATAGAATCCTCAAAAGAAGCTAGATTAGGTCGCCGCTATCGATGGAGCAGCTACAGGACTGCACTATAAGGTAATTGGTAACAGATTTCCATTTCAAAGATTGTTACCCACCAGATGGGTAAGATCAGCAACGTAGATAGCTGAACAGATACAAATTAACAAAACACCTACAGACAAAACCTATCTATAGATAAGTGAGTGGTTACGCAAAAAGAGACCTGAGAGATGAGAAAATAATTGATTTCGAGTAAATGGCATTATAGTTTTGAGCCGAAATGAGCTTTGAGTGTGAAACTAGTGTGTAAGGAGGATTTTTTCCAAAACTGCATCGACTCACTAAAAAATTCATTAAAAAAATATACGCCACCTAAAAATATTCTGATTAGACCAAAACAAATCTGAAAAACCACAGAATCAAAACTCATGAAAAAATAAACATTCCCTTCAGGCCCCTTTTGCGTAACCACTCACATATATTAACATGTAGGTTTTTGGAGACATACATTTACAGAACACATGCTAACTTTGTCTCTCCATTTTTTTGTATACAGGTTACTTGTAAATTTAGATAAGTTCAGGTACTATATTGTCAACAAAGTACATATAAGGTATTAAGGTAGTTGATGCTAATGTAATTTCCCAGAAAGCCAACAAAAAGCAATGATATACTGACACACGACAAGGCAAAGACAACATCAGTTCACGTTACCAGGAAACAATGGATGGGTTGTGACAAAAAGCTTGATTGATTGAGTCCGCTCTGCCGCGGACGTCTGCGCAATCGATCAGCGGTTATTATCGCTTATTACGTGATAAATCTATTGGACATTGTTTGACCTTTGTTATTTGATTTTAGAGATATTGGGAAAGTTTTCCTCGTGGATGTCTTCGAGCAATTGATTAAATAAATTGGCTCTTGCTTGTCCTCAACATTTGTGATATTAATCACTATTAACATGTTTAGTTTTAATGTAATTAAACTTGTCCGCATGCTCTAATACATTTACAATGCATGTTTTAAAAACCAACTAGTGTTACACTTTCAAAATCTTAATGCGTCAAGTTTGAAATAAATATTCAACATGAATGATTCGTTTATTGAAATGTGTGATGCAAAATATTATAGTTGATGTTAAATATTCATGCCACTAAAATATATTCTAAAATATACCTAGTAATAAAAAATCATGAATACTCTAAATATATCATAGAATATTTTTTTCAGTACCGAAGGCATAAAAACATTATACTTACATAGTTAATTTTGAAATAAAAAAACTTTAAAATAGCGATGTAGAACTCTAATCTGATTGAGTAAATAGGTATTACTTGGAAGTCAGGGAAAGAATTTGAGATTCTGAAACACGCGTTTCTCTTTCCCTTCAAAAAGTACCTAATTAGATACCTAAGTATTACAATAATCGTGATATTCTCATATTCGTTGAGTAATTCCGTCATATCTTCAAAGTTCATTCTCAGGTCATAATAAAATTTATATGGGATTACTTCAGAATATACCTTAACAGAATAAAGTTTAAACCGAGAAATCGGTGAACAAACATAAAAAAACCGGTCATGGGCCAAAACCTATAGGGTAGTTCCGGTTGACCTAGAATTGTCAATTTTGGTTAAAAGCAAGATCTTACAGCACAAGTACAGGGAAAATTCCGAAAAACAAAAAAAGTTGAAAATTAAGGTAAATTTTTGTACTTACAAGTTTTCGCGAAAATCTAAATTTGCCCATATCTTTTATCGTGTTGACTCAGGACCTTGATTTTTATACACCTAATAGGGACTATAGACCTCAGTATCGGGTATAAATTTCAACTTGCTAGGTCCACGCGTTCCTGAGAAAATCGGTGGTGACACACGGACAGACGGACAAGATAGTGATCTTATAAGGGTTCCTTTTTTTACCTTTTGAGGTACGGAACCCTAAAAACATACGCGTTTAACATAATAGCTCCTGCTTTTTTGAAGTCAGATAAAAACAGCTTGTGGCATCTCACCTCGCGGGGTGCAATTTAGGTCAAGATCCCGGGTATAATATGCGTCCTACGTTTTATAGAAATTGTTTTTAATTTTACACAAATTAGACATCAAAACTGTTGTATAAAATTGTTATTGTTTGTACTTCCAGCTGCTGATTTTAAGTAATAAATTTCATGCTGAAAAGAACGGAGCTCTCACGGCCTGTTAAACAAAAATATTTCGACCAGCACTACGATGATAAAATTTAATATCACGGGTGAAGGGAGGTATTGTGCGGTCATAATTTTTGCTTGAAGAACTCCCCTTCTTATAACCGTTATTGGTTTTTTTATTGTTGTCATAATATATATATTTTTTTATTTTAAGATGATTCCAGTTTATTTTGATTTGCACTGTGGACATTTATTTTTATACTTCCGCATCGAGATTGGTATGTACCTATCCGAATCTCATAAATAAATCTTTTAATTTAAATCGTTTTTAGCGAAAGAAAAAAAAAAAGCGAAAAAACTTTCCTATGGTAATCCATTTTACAAAAAGCTTTTATGTTAAAAATCCGTTTTATTTACCTCCAACGCTTTCCATCCTAGTATAATATAAAAAATACGAATACATTTAATTTTATTTTCAATATCCACTCTACAAGTCAACTTTAAAGGAAAAATTTGTAATAATAAAATTGTTTCCTTTTAATTATAATTGCTCGAGTTATATAATTAATATTATAATGGACAAATTAATATTTATTTCACCAGCACGTGTCGCATATTTTCCTTGATTTATTAAAGCAAACATCTCTAGTACTTACCTAAGAGTTTAAATGACTTAGATAATTTTGATTTTCAAATTAAATTTAGATACCAATTTTATATGTAACTAGCTTCCGCCCCGCGGTTTCACCCGCGTTCCCGAGGGATCTTATGTTTTAACGGGATAAAAAGTAAAAGCCTATAACCTTCCTCGATAAATAGGCTATCCAACACTAAAATAATTTTTCAATTCGAACCAGTCGCTCCTGAGATTAGCACGTTCAACCAAACAAACAAACAAACTCTTCAGCTTTATAATATCCATAATACTATTATATAGTATAGATATCACTGATAAATTAATTGAGTTTTCATAGACTAAATTAAATCGGGGTTCCGACAAATCGACGTCTTATATCCAGTAAGTTGACGGCGTCAAATCAACTGTCCTTCAAAGTTATTAAGGGGGTTATATGGGTACAACCGCCCCCGGTTTCACCCGCGTTCGTGAGGTATCTTATGTTTTCCTGTGATAAAAAAGTCCAGAATATATTCTATGTATGTGTCTAATTTCCTCTAAATCCATTCAGTAGTTTTTGCCTAATTTAAATACCAACGTAAAATATTTATCGATAACAACTCCCAAAGTTTAATCGCATTCGGATGAATGGTATAAGAGCGCATATATTGCAATCAAACAAACACACATACATTAATAATTAATATATATATACAGGTAACATATACATGTAATGTATATGTTAATAATATACATATTTATTATTATATGGTAGTATAGTATTTTATTCGTAACAAGTATTTACAATCAATGTATAAAATACAAACTATTATTATTATTATATTACCTATGTTATATTTTGTAGACATTTTTATTTAAAATTAATTCACACACACCCACACCCACACTAGCATTGTATTTTTTTAACATTCTAACATTTTTTTTTTTTCAACCTTTATAACATTCTTTCTGTGTTTTGTTTCTTTTTTACTTTTTCCCGTGCACTTCGACCGTGATATCACTGAAGGCGTCAGCTGAAAATCAGCGCTGCTGACTAAATGGTAGTCAGTAGCATTATGCTGAGCTGATGTCCTGTTTGGCGGCACAATCACTTTTATTGTTATGTGTTGTACTATTGTTTAATTTCACTTTGTGTCAGTCAAATAAATGGTTTTTCTTTCTTTCTGGTTTTTCTAATGTATATGTTACTGTCAAAACTCATAACCGGTCAAAACCACTTTTGACTGAAACTATCTCAGTCAACTCACTGGTACATAAAAAAAACCTATAACTTATAAGTCAAATATCTCAGTCAAAACTCTTATAGGTTATAGGATTTTTTATATGTACCAGGAAAGGGTTTTGACCGGTTATGAGTTTTGATTGTAACATATATGTATATGTATGCATGTTTTTGTTTTCACGCTTTTTGTATTAATAAGTCCTTTTAACTCTGAAAATGTTGCTGAATATTTAATGATAGCCCTGTAAAGATGTCATAGTCTGAGGTCGAAAGTAAAATAATATGTTTCGGGCTTTGTCTAGTCTATCCTAGAAGCGACTAAGGCAAATTCATGAAATGTCGATGGCAGATAGGTTAGGGTTTTTTTAGCCTAGCGGAAGATTTATTTTCTATACCCAAGTCTAACATACTAACATATTCTTGTACCTAATTTAGGCTTGATTGGTCAAACCCCCATTTGATCGTATTGAATTTCGGCGTTTGACTGTCCAAGTTGGTCTCTCCTAGAATAAGACATTAAATTGGTTAGGCAAAGGTCGAAACTGTTGATTTGTACTTTGACTAAGACTTCTTGTAAGACCTGGGGCTTGACTAGCCAAACCTAGGAATGCCGAAGCTTTGATATTTGACTATAGCATAGATAAAAAACTAATAAACATTGAAATAAGTTTATATCCCACAAAGGCCAATCCAATAAAGACTTTTTTTTTCATACGAGACGGAAACAAGCAAATAATATAACTAGGATCCCGTATATTTATTATCACAACTTAGCAGACCTCTTCTTATACTTAAGAGCTCCTAAGTGTCTGGCAAAATAATTAAGTTACTTAGGTACCAACTATTCTTGAACTTGCCGAATAGATAAATGTCTATAACAAACTCCAACTGTATGCATATTGCTAAAACTTTCCCAATAAATAAAATTGTTCTTACATTTAATAACCCGAAGAGAAAGTTTATTTCATTAAGGATTTTGTTAATATACTTAAACTGTAGCTACTTATTGTGAGTTATTTATAGGTAGAAGGGGACAGTTCATTTGGAAGCAGCGTTTTGGGAGCTTTTTTTGTTATTTGGGATAGTTTTGTATTTACCCACGATCCCAACTTATCTTTTAAGTTGATAATCTTTGCGACGTCTCTCTAATCAACTTAACCGAGTTTCAAAAAATAATGGTTCTTGAATCGGCTTCAACATTTTAGGGATTTTTTTACTTTGTTATTAATTAAAAATATTCAGAGAATCTGCAGTCAGTTTTTTTCTGTAAAATATGTTTTACATTTTTAAAATTATAATGAAGATGTCATGTTGAATCAAAAATAGAGTAAGCATTTGACCACTAAACTCGACCACAATGCAATCCGTCCCACCACATACAAGTAAGACTTGATAATTACAACTCGCCATAGTACAATGATTCACTGCAATGCAGCGATGCAATCCACCCAGGACCGAACGCTTTGATACAAGTTTATATGTCTGTTTGTAAAACTGATAACTTAAACAAGCTTAGTTGTACGTTGCTCCACTGCTAGTTTGAATCACTTTATACATTGAATTCGTAATAGTCTGTGGTTACCCTTTGTAAATACTAAACTCTCTATTCTAAATACTTACTAACCATGATGCTTGTTACGGGGTTTAGTTTGACGGTTTGTTTTAAGATACTAGCTAGTATTTTTGAGAATCTATGCAAGGTGCAGTTTTTGCCTTTTAGAGGATTCCCTTATGGAAGGTAGTAGTTTAGAGGATTCCCTTATGGTGGTAGTACTTCCCCGGGCGAACTCTTAGTGCAGAGTTCGCCCGGGGAAGAACTACTTATTTCTCTATGTTTTATATAAAATAGTCACTACAAATAGTATACAATTCAATTCATTAAAACATTTGGAATTGATGAATCTGCCGTAAATTCCGAAAAATAAATTGCATTAGCAATATTGCTCAAGCTTCCTTTTTAGCCCCCCAGTTAACGCGAAAGTACTAATATCTGTGAGTATGGATGTAAAACTACTGAACGGATTTGGATGAAATTTGGCAGAGAGATAAATTATAGTCTGGAATAGCACATAGGCTACTTTTTATCCCGGGAAAACATAAGATCCCACAGGAACGCGGGTGAAACCGCGGGGCGGAAGCTAGTCTCGTTATAATTTTAATGACCACAGAAGGCCTCTTACAGTTTCGTAATCCAAGACCTAAGCTTACTGTAATAATTTTTCTAAATAGTGTATTTGTGGCTTAACACCGGACTTTTAAAATCTTTGGTGATATTTTACTATTTAGAGCATAATCTTATAACTAAAACCATCTCAATAATTTCAATAATTCCCGATGTCAATGACATCATCTCAACACAAACGCTTTGCAACCAAACATATCGATACTAAATCCCAATCCACGTCCATCACCGTCAATACACCCTCACTATTGAGCTGGATAGCAAACCACACGTGTAATGAATTAGTCGCAGCCAGTAATTACAGATGCCGTGGTAATGTGCACGCCGCATTGCGGTCGTGTTCGGTCGGGTTCGCTCGTGACTCGTCGGGAGATTTACTCGATGCTTTTTTGTTACTGCAAATGGATGTTCTTTTGGACATTGCGTTTTATGTCGTTGTCAATTTAGAAATAGTAAGTTAACAGTGTTCTAGAAAATGCTCTCTAACATAAAACATCAATAAGTGAACTACTCGATCCCATAGTAAAAAATTGTTTACTGAGCAAAAGATGGACCCATTTTTCCTAAGTGAACACCAGTTTTGAATAAAACAAGGCCTTTCACGATTATAAATAATAATAAATCTTTATGATAATTTGTAGATGACAGAAATGTTTGTTGTGCAAATTGATGCAGGAAACCTAGCTCAAAATTCAATCTAACCAAATCAAATATATGAAAAAGCTGATTCACAATATTTCATAGAAAAGTTGCAAAAATCACAATGGTGTTTTATGCCTTAAAAATATATGTATTTTTTAATACACCAGTATATACGCTAATAATAACATTACTCTAATCAACAAGACCAACAGAACCGGATATCTTATAGACATTGCCGTCCCAAATACACACAACCTACAAAGTACAATAGCAGAAAAACTGACTAAATACATAGAACTAAAAGACGAAATCACTCGTCTCTGGCATCTCCAAAAAGTAACAATAGTCTCTATAGTAATTTCGACAACAGGTGTAATACCTATGCAACTACATCAGTCACTTAAAACCATAGATCTACCGCCGAACACATACAACCTGTGCAGAAAGCTGCAATACTCAACACCTGCCGGCTTGTCAGAAAGTTTTTACAAACTGAACACCAATCAGACCAAGCACGGATCCGAACAACCCCTGCCACACACTCACAATTACAAACCGACTTATTAGCAAGAACTGACCTGCCACAAATTATAAATCAAACTCATCATATGACTCCCCCTGGTGTACACTTGTCTTAGGCCCGTGTGCACTATGTTAGCCCGGTGAAAGCCGAGAATAAAAAAAATATATAAACATAAATAATAATAATATATTTATTTATCTCACCACAATACAATCTTAACATCTTAAAATAACACAATTTACAAGCTAATATATTGTGGCTAATAACTCTGCTAAGCTAATAAAAATACTGTAACAAAGCTGTAAATGCTGTACAACATGAAACAATAAAGCAAACAGGACAGGAATGCCCGCCCGTCCACAAATCAATGTCAACTGTCATACCTGGCCGTCGGGCCATTACATCGATAGGTATGGTGGCGCGAACCTATTCTGGGAAAAAATGCATATGCAATACGATCTTGTAACTTTAATAGAGCAATTCTCGTGCGATATTTCATGTATCTTGGTATACATACTTGGTATACATACTTGGTATAAAATTTTGTATTTATACAGGTGTTTTTTAGTCGCTGGTAATACTTGCAGGGCTGGAAGTACTCATCAATATAAACAACTTTTACTAGGGAACCAACTGTGAAATCACGAAAAAAATAGCTGTTCCATACAAAAGTTTAATACCTACTCGACCAAAATGTATGAAGCAACTGTTTTATTTTACGCGATATCAGAGTTGGTCCCATAGTGAAAATTGTTGAGTTTACTATAGGCGTCTTTCCTGAAAAAAAACGCGTTTTTTTTTTAATAAAACGCCCAACAAAGATAAATTGCTCAGGTCAGTATACTGATAAAATGTTCTTCATGTATATTTTTCATTTAAACATTTAAAAACTAACATCTGGATACAAGCGGCTCAAGGAATTTTTTGTGGAAATATCTATAAATAAACTATAGTCTATGTTCAGCAGTGGACTTTAAACCGCCTATGACAAGAAGTCTCTCTTTGTCTCCCTATTTTTGTGTCCTAATAAATTGATACATGGATGGTAACAGGTTAAATGGCTGAATGTGAAAACGATGAAAAGATAATGTACCAATACATGTTTTATAAGTCCCTTGATTATTATTCATAGAACAAGGTAAAATATTATAAAGTTATATAAAATAAATCGTCATTAAAAAACAACACTTAGAATAATTTAGGAGCATTATCATATAGTATTTATTATTTAAAATTGTATTTAAACTTTAGAATAGAATAGAATAGAAAAATATTTATTTAACTTTAAAGTCACCTTCTACAACGAGAGTCTTAACATTTAATTACTTCAATGTATAGTCAAGTTTTCAAAGAGAATACTATACCGTGGGACTTTAGGCATTCCAAGTAAGAAAACACTAACATGAATATAGTATTAATTAAAGAGCACACAGACTAATTGGTTTTGGTGTTAAAAGTGCCATTTCTTTGTTGTAAAGAGAATATTGTACGAATCCTCATGTGTGCTGCCTGCCCTGTGACCGCAATGTCCTATTTTGTTACTTGAAATAAAAATAAAAAGACTTGTGTTAAAAGCCTGATCATTTATTTTTCCAATGAATTTTGGGGGCCATAAAAGACAACTTTGAAACTTTTTCGAAATAGACTAGAGCAATAATTTTTTAATGGCTTTTTTTGCATGCTATTCCGTTATTTGAATCATAGTATTTTTTTTTTAACACTCTTTGGTTTATAAATGTTCACTTCAATAATCTGGTATAGGTACAAAACGATTTAAGCGACCTTTCATCATGGTATCCAATCTCCTGCAAATGAAAAAGTTTTTACTATTACAATTTAGGTAGGTAGGCAGTGATAGCTGCTAGGTGTTAATAATGATCGATTGCTTGGCAAATATTTCAAATCCTTAAGAATTTACTGTTTTCTGATTTTTTCCTTTATATACACACAATTACTCAGCTGGACGCCAAACTTCAACTTTTTAGGTCAATAGGAAGTATGTTAGGTTTTTGATCTATATGTCAGTGATAAAAATTTATGACATTAATAATATAATAGTAATCGCTTACCATCAGGCGGGCCGTACGCTTGTTTGCCACCTTAGTAGTATAAAACAAAACATGTGTTTATGTTCAATAAATTTTGAGTTATTAAGGTGTCAGTGGATCCAACTGGTTCGTGTATAACACACGGCTGCTGCGTCGTCAGTTACTTCTTGGCTTGAACTTGGCTTGACACGCGTGTCTAGAACATTGTGAGGAAAGCATAGCACGGCGGTAGTGTACTTTGTAGTATCTGCTTGGCTGGCTACAAAAGTGAAATAAAAGCTTGTAATAAAAACTTATAACTATGTAACAAAATTCAAATGAACATTACTATAACGCTCTACCTACCGATGTCTTAGCAAAATTACACAGTTGAGTTAAGGCACTAAAAAATTATGCGGGTACTTATTAATGTTATTATTATGCACTAGTTTCGCACTTGACCGGTTTTATAGAATAAGGACATTATGTCCTGTGGCAGTGAATATATTCGGACAGGAATCGTAGGCTAGGTCAGCTATGTCACGTGATGCAGAAATATTTTAAACGGTTTTTTATTGCAAATATCAAAATTTCGATAGGTATTAAAATTTTGGTTGAGTTAGTATTTTTTTAAGTTAATTATATGCATCACGGTATTTATTGTATTTTTCTTACGACAAAATACCAACAAAAAACATAGATATTTGAAGATTATTCTAACCTAGTTTTTAAAAGTAAACTAAAACAAGCATACTTATATATTCAGTCAGGCGGGAAAAGGTAGGTAGGTTTTACTACTTTTTCTTGTTTTATTATTTTACTTGTGTTATTGTCGTATATTACCCATCCATAAAAAAAAAGTGTAATTTTATTAAAATAAATGAATGTCGAAGACATTGTAGAAAAATTCAAATTATTACTTACTACAGCCATTACTAAAATCATGTTTAATTTAATCATTACTTTCATTATTATCTTAACGTCCCTATTCTGCATTATATAATTTTACTAGCTGTTCTCCGCGGTTTCACCCACGTACCCGGTATAAAAAAAGAAAGTAACCGGGATAAAAACTATCCTATCTTTTAATTTGGAACAAATCGCACATTTTGAATAAATATATATTAAAATCGAATAAACAGTTTCGGAGTTCATCGCAGACTAACATTGTGACACGGGAATTTTATATATTAAGATAAGTGAAGCTGTATAAAAATTATGATAAAAGCAATCAAGAGTCCAAATTCAAAATCAGAGGATAACGGAAGGGAGGCATAGGATCACCCATCATAAGACTTAACGCCGGCGCCGTGTGATCCTTGATTTCCCACGGGATAGCGATATGGTCCACTCATAGGATGATCGAAAACATGGACGTGACAATAATTATTTTTGGAATTCAAACATAGAATAGGTAATAAAGATAAATAGATAGTTGTAAAAAAATTGCTAGGTCGAAAATAGTTTTTAACATTCTATTTTCAAATATATTTTAATTTGAACTAAAATTTGAATATAATATTTTTAATGTTTATTGTGTGAGCATTTATTATTTGAGCTTTAGTGCTGTGCTTTTTAAATAATTCGAAGGATAGTTGATATTCGAAGATAGACACAACTCATCAAGCCCAACAACTTTCTTTTGATTTTCGTAAAAATAATATATAGGTATGTCTATTCGCACGTATCGAAGATTAATTCTTTTCTTTACCTGTATATCTTATACACAATTATTTAAATGTAATAAAATTGCCAGAATTCAAATGACACAAAATACTTCAGTCTTATACAGCATGCTTAGATCATTGTTGTAAAAAAAAAAATCCTCGCGCATGTCGTAAGTAATCATTTTGTTTACACTTGACAAATTATATCAGATCCAACATTTTGATTTTGAACTCACCTGTTATTTAATTTACTTTTTTTAATGTACAACTCTTAAAACCAGAAGGCTCTAGATTGCATAATGTGATCAATAGTCGAATTCAAGGGTACAAAATTATGCGTAATCATAATTTAGTACATTTTGGACATTCCGTTTTTTAGAGCCACTGCCAAAATACATAATTTATTCCATCATGTACTAAGACTACTATGGGGAAAAAATATAAACTTACCTGAATTTAAATAAATGTATTTAGCTTCAAAAATGTATATTCAGTTACTGGTCACTAATCATACAGCTATAATATTAATTTCAGCTCATAACTGTGTATGACATAACTAAAAACATTAATTTGTTTCGAGGAAAAATCTGAAAACATTATGATTCCCCAACGTATGAACGCAATTTAATCACTAATAACGCAGAGGTAGTTAAAATATGCATCTAGGTTAACCATTTAAAATCGAGGCTCTATTTTACAAAACATATCCGTCTCGCTTAATCATAGGGTGATTTTTAAAGCTAAGATGTTGCTATCTCTATCCTGTAATCGTATTTAAATTTGCATATTTAAAAAGAAGCTAGTACGGTGCAATATCCTCTCATTTTGTATGCATTTTCTATTTTAGATGGGAAATATTTTTTGCTGTAAAGCTCAGTTTGACGTTTGATCTCGCTCAGCTTGGATACGGCAGTAAGCTTTGCTTTGATATTTTTTACTGTGTTTATTTTAAATGTTTTTGCTGTAATTGAGTTGTTTTCAAAAATAAGGGATCGGATTTCTTAAAAAGGTGATATGTAAGGTTTGTTTGATTTATTGGTACAGCTCTAAATTATTTGATTTTTTTATAAAGGCATCTTCATAATGTTTACTAAGATTAAACTAAATTCCAAATTTAAACCAAAACTGAATGGAAAATCGCTTTAGTGATAAGACCGCCTATTTTGTGACCACTTTTATTTATTTATCATTCTTCTACTTAGTTTTTCTGTAGACATTATAAAGTGGTGTACTAATAAAGTATCTATATTTTATTTTCAACTACGTCGTTCAAGTTTACGGCCATTTTGGATGCATTACCTATCTGCAGATAAAATTTTAATTATAAATACAAATAAAAATATAACGATACCTTACCCAATTTAAGAATGGAACCGTTCGGTGAAACGAACGTATATACGGAGGATTAAATAAATCTATACTAATATTATAAAGAGTAAAGATTTGTATTTTTGTATGTCGAATAAATTTAAAAACTACTGGACCGATTTCAAAAGTTCTTTCACTATTAGAACGCTACACTATCCCTGAGTAACATGGGCTATATTTTATCCCGAGAACGCGGGTAAAACCGCGCGGAAAAGGTACTAATAAATAAAGTTAATATACTTGGACATTCCTCAAAGATGGCAATCATCTGATCCCAAACTAAGCAGATCTTGAAACCTACGTATACAATATTTTTTCCTAACTATTAACTTAAAATGACCCAAACTCTGGACAAACAGATATAATATTCATAAACATAATTTGTCCTGGGTAGAAATCGAACGCACGACCTGTGTCAAGATTCATAAGGTATCTTACCAACCACGCCAACCAGCCTGTCATATTACTAAACAAATTAATTTCCGTTTTACTAAAGACTTCTTTTGTAACTAGAGTTTGCCAGACCTCTTGCAATGTTTGCCCAACCATGTAATGGGAGACAAAATGAAAATCACCTAGTAATTTCACAAATTGGGGTACTCTGAATGTATTATCTTTCCACTAAGCTCTAAGTCATTTCTGCGTAATGACTTCACCTCAAATTAGGGGAAAACTGGGAAAAACGCAATTTTCCCGCTCGTTCGTAGACTTGTATTTTAATGGTAAGCACATTTTTTATGTAGTTTTTTTTTTATACTACATTGTCGGCAAACAAGCATACGGCCCACCTGATGGTAAGCGGTTACCGTAGCCTATGAACGCTTACAACACCAGGGGTATCACTCGTGCGTTGCCGACCCTTCCCCCCTCCCCGATGAGCTCTGGCGACCTTACTCACGCGCAGGAACACAACTATAAATATAAATAAATAAATAAATATATTCTGGGACATTATTCCTCACACACGGCCATCTGACCCCAAACTAAGCAGAGCTTGTACTATGGAAGCCAGATAACTGATATACTACATATACTACTTTTCTTTGGTAAATACATACATATATAGATAATTACAACCAGACGTAGGACAAACAGACATGTTCATGCACACAAATGTTTGTCCTGAGTGGGAATCGAACCCACGACCTGCTAAGTTATTTGGCTACGGTATTCTGTAAGGTCATAGGCGCTACTCTCTAAAATATGTCAGGGGTTATAATCCTACATTGAACTTGAGATTTTGGTGCCGGCCCGCCTGGCTGACTACCACTGCATTTATTCCTGTATTCTTTTGTATAAAAAAAAAATTGCGAGTGGCAACCGATATGATCCGACAGCTGCACTTGAGACCAGACCCAAACTCAGTTCCATCTTTGTGTGCTTACCACCACAGGCCACATCTTCACTTAGGATCTTGGTCAAACACAAGCCAAGATATTTTATAAAATAAATAATTTTAATAAACTTTCATCAAATCAGTATTCAGTTTACTTTTTAATAAAGTTGGAAATATTTTTCTATTTAGTAATTAACAAATTTATTAAAAACCCTACACAGAATTTCAAAATTTTATATAAGAATTTTATGACCACAGCTATTTTGTAAAATAAAAAGTTTCCATTGCCTTTTGAACTCCGTTTGTTAAAGGCAATCTCACTCTCACGATCCTTAGGTACATCTAAAAGTTTTTGGCATTTGGGACTAGTAAAACAATGAGAGTTTCATAGTTTGCGACCCACTAAACAATATAAGCCATCCAGTAGTCATGCACTCTATCCACATCATCATAAGACTTATAATTCTATGATGAAAGTAAGTTAAGTTTGTTTGAATTAATAAGAGATTAGTCTCGGGTCTCTCAAGTTAGTTGTGAGATTGGTTATAATATCGATAAGCTGGTATAGTATGGCTGAATAACAGCTTTGTTTAGAGTTGCTTTACGGGGTGTTTACACTCGTGCATTATCTGGTTTATTAGAGGTACCTAAAGGTCGATGTCATAGCTTTGCATAATTTAATTGACGGGCCAGATTGGGTGGAGACGATAGGGTAGATTGACTACCACGCCACAGGTCCTGGGTTAAATTCCTATCTAGAATAAATATTTGGGTGCATGAACATGTCTGTCTGGTTATAAATTTCTATCTAAGTATATTATGTAATTTTATCCTATTTATATGATATCCAAACGGGCATCGGAACTTGATTTGTGTGTGGAGAATGTCACAGGAAAAGTGTAGCCTAGAAAAATATTATAAAGATGATAGACTGTCCAAAACTGTGAATGAAAGAAAGAAAGAAAGAAAGAAAGAAAGAAGAAAGAAAGCTTAGTTGCTTTAGTTCTGTAATAACGCGACTAGCCATCTAGACATAAATAATCAAAGAATACATATAATTTTTATGTACCCATAAGGTGGCAAACAAGCATACGTCCCACCTGATGGTAAGAAGTAGCCGCAGCCCATTGATGTTTGCAATAACTGGTATCCTCGCGTGTTCCCGACCATGCAAAAATCTCTACTACTATCTACTAGTAAATCTCTCGAATGTTGAAAAATATGTTTTATATCATTGTCATAAAAGCTATTTTAATATACCTTGACTAATAAAATCCAATACATCCATAAAAATCCAGTCTCAAACGTAAACCAACCTTCCAATCAAAGATTAAGTGCATGCAATCCTGCTTTGAGAGAGTCTTGCATCAAGATTAGCCACTCAAATCCAAACCAATTACACATCAAAACCAGCCTCATCGAATCCGAATGTCATCGCTAAAACCATTTGGATTTCAAGAGTCAAGACAGCTTGGCAGCTCCGGCTGTATGACGTCACCGCTCATTCGATGAAAATGACTTATTCGACGGCGACATCTAGCGGGCGATGAAGTGTAAATGATGTGCTCGAGCCGGAATATATGTCACTCGTCCGGATATCAGTCGAGTTAGGAAAAATTGTCATTCATATTGAAGGTTACGGAAAAAATATAAATTCTAAATTTGTTAAAGATAAAAGTAGTTACGACTTCTAAAGGTGATCTTACACAGCAGATAGGGTTATAATTATAGCGTTGTCGAGTTGTCATTTTACCCATTTTCGTCCTGACTGTATTTTTTTTCCAAAATCTGTGAATGCAGGTCAAAATATCTCCAAAACTTAAGGACAGCCTTCCAAGAAAGTTTTTCTGAAGCAACAACAGCGAATCTGTCCTTATCGCTCTGACTCAAAAATCCATCTTTTATATTTTTATAGATATTGATGATAATTTTAATCCTAACTATCCTAACTTAATATTATAAATGCAAATGAGAGTTTGTTTGTTTGTTATCTTTTCACGTCTAAGCCGCTGAACCGATGAAATTTGGTATGCAGATAGCCTATGGTATGGCTCTCCATACATACATAGGCTATGTTTTTTCTCGGGAACGCGGGTGAAACCGCGGGAGACAGCTAGTAAGCCATGAAAACTAATTTTACTAGAGCACAGTACTGTAGTTTTAAAGTCTCATCAAAAATCCTTTTATAGCTCTTTAGCAGTTATTTAAAACCTTCAAAGAATTCGTAACTCCACAACGGTCGTACTTGATTTGAAGTTGGAACTAGATTTTAAGCTGGTGTTTCAATCATCGCTCCACGACAACCACTGACCGTACTTTCACACAAATAAAATGCATCGAAAATTTTCTAAACTTATCGTTACAATTTTCAACACTAACTATACTTAATTTGGTTTCATTTTTATTTGTTATCAATTTCACTAGAAGATTTTTTTTCAATGAAACAAGCAGACCGTTGATTTACTTGATGGTAAGTGACCACTGCCATTATTTTGGATATTAGCAATTCCTGGCGGATTGTCAATCTAGTGCCGACCTTTAGAAAGACAATCAATTTTCAAGTGCAACTGCCAGTACACCGGTTGGTGTTTGGCGATAGATTTACAGTTAATAAAAAAATAATAAATAATATTAGTTACTAGGGGTTAATGTTGACCCATAAAGGGTTGACCCCTTGGCTCGCGAATAGTGAACGCATCCTAAAAAAAATATCCAGAATCATGATTCAAGTTACTAAAATGATGCCATTGTAAAAGGCCCCATTTGACAGTCCATATCTATCCATGTGCGAAAAAAGAGACAAACAAGAGAGACTCTTGTCTAAAGTTGCCTATTAAGATGGCCCCTTAATATTCATCTTATAGTTTAATTTAAAATATTAGATAAATATTAAGGGCATTTACACACTTCGGTCACGCCACTGATCAGTCAAATTACACCATGGCAAGAACAGAAATTTCTGTTGGAATCGTCCCCACACATAGTCATATACAGGACAGGTCACCAGTGGATATTTTCATACACCACATGACAAATTGGTGATGGGCTGATGACGAGTACGTGACGTGATTAACCCCTATTTCCCCAGTTCCCTTCTAGGCTTTGTGTGCTTACCACCTTGGGCCACAACACCACATATTACGGTAAGATTGTGGTCAAACAAGCCGATCAATAGTTTTAGATAGAATAAAACGATAACGTAGAAAAAAATAAAAAGCAATCTAATGTCCTTATTTAGCTTGACTTAAACTCAGTCTTATCGGTAGATTTAGGTATGTCTTAAGTCACTATAATCTTGACCTTAATTCCTCATTCGAAAGCAATTAAGGTAGCGCTAAGACTGTAAATGGATTTTGTCCGAAAAAAAGCAAGTGAAAATAATTTTAAGTTTACTGTAATTTTGACCCAACTATATCGGGTCAAAATCCTATTTAGGCTTCAAGTTATTTTGTATCATATCAAGATGTACAACACATTTTGTAGGGGAATAATTATGGTTAGTCCTCCACGCGGGCTTTGTACGCATTGGCAGACATCACATATCTCGTTGATGTATTGAATTTTCCTTCCCGAGCATGCATTCCTCACGATAGTGATTTAGAGCTGCTCCCTCAAAATGTGGTCACCATTGACTTGCCAAAGCCTTTTGCATTGACTTACAATAAATGGATAACCACGACATAAAAAATATTCTGTGTTTGAGTTTACAAGTGGAAGAAAAAATATAATAATGAGCAGTTAAAAATCAATACATACCAAAAGTACACAGGATCAATCTTGAGTGCCTAACAATACCCTCTGCGCATTGAGAGGGACCTTCAAAGAGGAAATATCAAAATAAATAAAGTCCGACACAGTTCAAATCGAACACCATCCGAACTCTCTTGCTAGTTTGTCATAAAAATTGCCTCGTATATTTTTTTATGCAGTTGTTATACTGTGGAAGATAGAATAATACATCTACTTTTATAAATATTACTAAGGCCTCAGTATATATATTTGTGTGAGTTTGTTACATTTAACAAAAACACATTGTGTTTTGCATTGGTTACTTCCAACCCCGACCAAATTCGACCAAACCAAGCCAGTCTCAACGTACCTTTAAATGGCCTATTCTAAAATGAAATCTACCTCATTGCACGTTCGGAACTCACTTAAACTGGGACGTGATTGAGCGATGAGTGCTTTTTGCGGTAAGTATCCACCTGCTCGAAAAATTTTCTACGTTATTTTCAACTTTGATACGTGTTCAAAAGTTTTCACTGAACCTTTTAACGTATTCGTTGAGTTTTGCGTCCTTTTGCTACTTTTGCTTTTTTTCTAATCACTCACAATAAAAGCCCTTATAGTGGGTTCTCCCTCGGTGCGCGGTTTCACAGACATACTCGCAATTTACACTGTATTCCTTCCGCCTTGTTTTGAGACCAATGTCTTCCTATTTTTTTTCTTTTATATGCTGTTAGCAATAATAATTATGAAACAATGCACCGTGGGAATTCTTCTTTAGATAGTCCTAGCTTCCGCCTCACGGTTTTACCTGCGTTCCCGAGGGATCAATTTTTGTGCTGAAAAAATATCTTATTCATTCAGCCGTAACAAACACACACACAACCCTACACATAACTTCCACATACATAATATTAGGAAGATAATATTTGACTTCATTTTAATACCCTCAGGTATTATTTGACAATGGTTACAGTAAGTACCATTTTTGTGCCTATGTATATAATTTATTTATTTGTATTATCTACTAACAAAAACGACAACCTTAACTAGGTACTTAAACAAAATACTTATTCAAATAAAATATATGAAAATAATAAAAAATCTTAAAATTTATACTATTAATATTATTTTATAATGTAAAGCTGAAGAGTTTGTTTGTTTGGTTGAACGCGCTAAACCCAGGAACTACTCGTTCGAATTGAAAAATTATTTTAGTGTTGGATAGCCCATTTATTGAGGAAGGCTATAAGCTACTTTTTATCCCGGAAAAATATAAGATCCCTCGGGAACGCGGGTGAAACCGCGGGGTGGAAGCTAGTGTTTAATGAGCGTGAAAGCCATAGAAATTTGCACTAAGGGTGGATGACAAATAAACCGAGTCTTATCAGAATTTTCATCTATAATAATTTATGGCATATGATCACCAGTGGATATCTTTAGGTTGGATATGAAGATGTTGATTGAATGATGATCTAATCCTTGAGCTTCCAGTGAAGGAAAACATCGTAAGTAAACCATAGCACGGTACTTAGTACAACCGCGTACGGTACTTTATGGTACCCTGTCTGTCTTGCTACCACACTCATTTCAAGTAAAAAATCTGTCGCCAAGTCGTACTTTACGAATTTTGCTTTTAAAGCACAAAAAAAAACAAAACCACAGAGTCCGTAACTAGCTGAATCAGCCCAAAACCGCCTAAAACAGTTGCAGAAAGGGGGACAAAAAGGGGCCACTTGGCAATCACGCAGTTTGTAAATACTTCACGTATCTACACGTGAGCTAGAATATTGAGTATTGAGTGACGCCACAGAATACGTAATAATAAGTTTGTTCCGTATATTATGTTGGTGAAACTGTGCAAGTAATATCCACATATGTGATATGTATATTAAGTGCTTAAGCGGTATGAGCATCGCTGTAATGTGTTAGTAGCCTTATTTATGTGAAAGAGACTTGGAAATTATTTACACACCGTTATTATAGATGGTGAGATTCATATTTTTTTTATTGATTATGATTTAAATTCCGAAATACAATTTAAGCTGATATTTATTGATTTTTTGATGACATTTATTTAGCAAAATCTACACTGATTTTGACGTCAAAATTATGAATCTATCAGAAACTTTTCAACTATATGTTATACCTCAAAAATCAAAGCGACAATTTATTACCCACAAAATATTTCATTTCAATCTAAGTAGGTCAGCGTAATCTTTTCATGGCTTAATTTCCCGACTTAGAAGCAGAGTTTCATTCGCATCGTTTGAATTTTAATTTTTAAACGAGTAACTCTCATTAGCGAGTATCAAAGACAAAAGTAATTATTTTTGATGAAAAAACACATTCAATTTTTTCTTGGTGTTCCGTAGATACCAAATCAAGATATCAAAGGTGTCATAGAGTTTTATTATAATTATATAATATAAACAATAAAAATTTGTTCGTTGACAGAAACAGTATTTCCATCTATTAAAAAACAACATACATTTTAAGGCGACGATAACTCAGTGGTTGTGATGTCAGATGTAGCGTCGAATGAGCTCTAGTTTTTTAAGGAAAACATAGTGAGGAACCATAGTGTTAAGGTACTTTGTAGTACTCGCCTGCCTGTCTACCACCCTCAAATTGAAAATCTGTCGCAAAGCAATTGCTGGTTTTTTCCGGCATTTGCACTGCCATTTGTCTTCTTGGCTTTATAAAGCCTTTTGGCTTGGCCATTTGTCTAATCGGCAACACATTGACAATCCTTCTGGTATTGCTAATGTCTATAGGCGACGGTAACTACTTACCATCAGATGGACCACTTGTCAGTCCTTTGACCTAAAAAATGAATTTTATATCAAAATTATCTCCAAACCGAAGTATAATACGCTAAACATGCTCGACTCCAATTGTGTGGGAGTGTGTGGTCGCATTTATCACTGAAGGACCGACAATTAATCAATTAAGAGCTACCCTTAACTACATACTATTGAGTCGCTTTACCCTTGTTTATTTTACACATGGGAGTTCTAATCTCATTTATAATTGTCATAAATAGTGTACATGTATTTTTTTATTCGTGGATTCGATTCTCACTCAGGACAGTCATTTGTGGTGCATGAACATGTCTGATTGTCCTGAGTCTGGGTGTAATTCACTACATATTATAAAACAAGCTTTTATATGCTACGGTAACCGCTTACCATCAGGCAGGCCATATGCTTGTTTGCCGACAGTGTGGTATAAATAAATAAAAAAAAGTCCCCCGCCACGTCTATCTGTCTGTATGTTCGCGATGATCTCAAAAACTACTGAATGGATTTTCCTAAGGTTTTCACCAATGGACAGAGGAAGGTTTAAGTAATTATATAATACACTAGCTTTCCGCCCCGTGGTTTCACCCGCGTTCCCGTGGGATCTTATGTTTTTCTTTGCTATAAACCTCACGGAGCCCGAGACCTTTCCAACGATTGCAAAACCGTGGAAATCGGTTCGTGCGTTCTGGAGTTATAGCGTCAGGAAGGAAAACCTGACTTATTTTTATATAGTAGAGAAGAAGATAAAAGGTTTTGTGTAAATTTGTTGAAATATGACGATGCTTGTTGACTATGTCGGAAAAAAACATGCCGACTGGGAGCCTCACAAGCCGGGGCATAAGTATAAGCAGATAAGGAGATTTATTTTTTTGATGTAGTATGTGTAGTATATCAGTTTTCTATCTGGCTTCCATACCACAAGCACTGCTTAGTTTGGGGTCAGATGGCCGTGTGTGAGGAATAAAGTCCCAAAGTAATTATTGATGTATTAGGTTTATTAAAATTAGGAGTTAGATTTTTGGCTATTTTATTTTTTCATTTTTAACAATTCCTTTATAATGGAATAAAACTACTTTATACCTATCTATTTATACTAATATAATAAAGGAGTAGAGTTTTTTGTTTGTTTGTTTGATCGCGCCAATCTCTGGTACTACCGTTGGGTTTAAAAAATGCATTAATTTGATAGCCCAAAAACAAAGCATTCTTTATAATTAATTAAACGAAACATACAAACGAATGACTATTAATTTATATTTCATCTAACACAGGCACAGTTACAGTATTTCATGAAGCGATTTTATTTCTAGTTGCAAAACAAAATGGCATTCATTTTTTTCATCCATCGCTTTTTATCAGCTAAGCTCGTGTTCATAAACAAAAATAAGTACTTAATAAAACGTTGTAACGCAGCGAAAAGAGTTTTAAGAAATGCTTCTAAAAACACTGCAAAGCTGAAAAACATTTTGTTTCATTTCAATTTAACATTCACAAACTCATTTTACTGAAGTGTAGCTACAATCTTTCACGTTTTATTCACAAAGAGTTTCAATAGGAGTTCGTTTATTCACTCAAATTGACTTAAAAAAAAAGCCACGTTTCTTTTTAATTATAAAACGTATTTGCAATGGCAAGAGTATACTAAGCTATTTTGATAAGATGTAATGGAAATCTAGTATCAATGTAGCGGAGTCAGGATGTAATAAAATTGTAGTTTTTTTAATCTTCTACCTCTATTTGCTCTTTCTGTATCACCAATCAACGTAACTACTTATAGTTGTTTAATGAAATCTAGAAGGACCAATGCAAAGGCAAAATATATCTAGTACGTTATCAAACTAATGCTTGTGAAGAATTTCCAATGCCGTAGTATTGATATTATTAGCTTTTATTTAACATCTTTTGTAATATACATATGTGGGTCGAATTTTTTAACTAAATTCTAAACCAATTACATCCAAACGATTCTTCTATTGTAAATTTAATCTTCTGCCTGCTTCTTCTTCTGTATATATAAAAGGAAAAGGTGACTCACTGACTGATCTATCAACGCCAGCTCATACCACTGGACGGATCGGGCTAAAATTTGGCATACATATAGCTATTATGATGTAGGTATCCGCTAAGAAAGGATTTTTGAAAATTCTATCCTTAAGGGGGTAAAATAGGGTGTCGCGGGTTAAACTGCGGGGCGGTAAGCTAGTTTTTAATATAATAATTGTTAAATAGGTACATTTAAAATATAAACAGAACCCCACCGGTATCAGGAACATGGTATTTTTATGTCTGTAGGTTGACAAGCAGGTACACGGCCTAACTGATGATAAATGGTCACCGCCAGCTATGGACCTTTGCAATACCAGGGGGATTACCGATGTGTTGCCGACCTTGAAAATCTCATTTGAGGAACAGCCTCACTATAAATTCCAATCTACAAAACATAATATCCCTATACTTTAACTGAAAGTACGAGAAGAGGTTCAGTTCAACTCGAAAATAGTTGATTTCGCCGAGTGTCGAATTGAAAATTTTATTTTAGTAGAGTCCATTCGAATTCTACGTAAGCGTCTGGCACGTGAGATTGGACCAAATGAAATTTTCCCGAATAGGTATGTACATTATATAGAATAGGACACAAAACTGTGATGTATAACTTTTTTATGAAAATAAATGCGCTATGCTATCAAAGAGGTTCCATTTTCTGAGGTAATATTAACTGGTGTAAATGGGTCTACGTTTTGTACGTTTTCCATCTGTTTTTGAAATTGATTGAAATGATTATCAGCAAACTATTAATAGTTTTATTGTTATTCGATATAATTTTTTGTCTAAAATTAATATGAAATGTGTAACCATACCCAGTTGAAATAGTGGTATTGTATAATATTATAAAACTTTTCAAATTATTTACATCTACCCCACACATAACATTAATCATATTGGTAATAAAACAGTTTTTTTTTTACTTTGGTCCTACCACATTTTTTTTTTTTTTTTACTTTGTGTAGGCTTGTGTTTGACCACAATCTCACTATGGTAGGTGATGATGTGGCCGAAGGTGGTAAGCACACAAAGCCTAGAAGGATCTGGCTCTCAAGTGCAGCTGCCGGAACACACCAATAGGTGTTTGGCGACAGATTTTCAACATGAGGGTGGTAGCCAGCCAGGCGGGTACTACAAAGTACCCTACCACCGTGCTATGGTTTCCTCACGATGTTTTCCTTCACCGAAAGCTCAAGCTCATTGTAGGATTCGAACCCACGACCTTCGCCGCGTCGTCCGACGTCACTACCACTGAGCTATCATCGCCTGAGTAAAAGAAATGACAGTTGCAGACAAATCATAGTTTCAAACAACTAAAACCATCACAGCTTATATAAAGAACAAAGTTTCCAACAAAAGTATCTATTGAGGTGCAATAATACGCTCGCGAAAACTTCATGTCATTCGTTCGTACTAAAGTCGAAACTCCGTGACAAACACACAGCATTTTACTCGAGGGTTCATTATTCGGAACATTGGCGCTAAGAGTCGTAACAACGACTTCGGTAAAGTTCGGCTAAGTTCGTCGAATTTGGCAATATGCCCCGACTCGACTAACGAATGTCAATAAAAAAATAGTTTGGTGCTTCAGTTTTCACGATGCTTTGAAACTTTACGCTGATATTAGACCCTGGGGCGTGGCAGTGCATAGCCAAGTTTGTCTTTCAATTGCACATTGGAGTCATTTGAAGCTTTTACTCATTATAAACTTAGATATTACGCGCAGGTAATAAAACGTTTGTTTAAATCTTATATTACGAGTAAATTGTTTTATTTTGGACATCCAACTAATAATATAAATGTGAAAGTTTGTATGTTTTGATGTTTGTTAACTCAACTCCGTAACTGATCGGATTTGGATGAAATTTGGCACACAGATAGAATATATTCTGGAATAACATGTAGAATATTTTTTATCCCGGGAAAACAAGATCACGGGTGTAAGATAAATAAAAATGGTATTGAGAAGCCAAATAAATTAGTGACATCGGTAACCACTTACGAGCGGACAATACTACCTAAATCATGTCGGAAATATAATATGAGGAAAATTCTGTGAAATTACAAAAGAAAATAATAACAGCACACAATAGCAATCGTATTTATTCCGGCATTATATCTAAATACAAATAGGCCCATGTTGCGGGTACAATTTAACAACGGACTTTTATCGAAAAGTCTAAATTAATAATGTATAGATGTATCTAATATTATATGGAATTCAAATAAATGATCAACGCCCCTTATTATTAAAATAAATCGAAAAATCGAAGCCTTAAATAATAGAACTACCACATAAAATGGATGAAATTTTATGTTGAAACAAATTAAATGTGGCTGTTCCAAAACATTCTAGACTCTACGAGATAGAAGTAGGTATTTTTTGGAGTTAATAATATATCAGTGGTAGTGATGTAGTGGTGCTGAAATTGAAATTAATTACATAATACAAATATTATCATAAAATTTTCAGATATAATTATTCAATTGTTTATTATAGTAATCATTTAAATTAGATCATGGATTACGTGAAGAGTTCTAGTTTAGCTGTTAGTGGACATTTCCAAGATATTCACATACTAATCATCATCATTTCAGCCGCAAGACGTTCACTGCTGGACATAGGCATTATTACTTAATATCTGTTCAAAATTCTGATATCCTGGTACTTCTGTCGTTTTGATTTTTTTTTTTATTAATTGTTACGAGTTTTTTTTTTTGCTTACATACGAATATTTTTTACACGCTTTTATTTTGGATGATTATTATTTCCATGGTAAGATTTTTCTATCCATCAGTACCAAAGCTATATAAAAAACACAATCGTTTTATATTCATTCTGACACTGGACCGAATCGACGACTTCAAAAATAGCAAGGGGAGTTTCGGTCCGCGGACCGAAACGACTAAAACCCCAATAATTATTTTCTTTTTTGTTGCATGCAAAACATTGTATAAAACAAATGAAAATGAGAAATAATAAAAGGCAAATTTATTTATTTATTTTATTTTGATGTAGTGTTGAAAATCATAGTTATAGTATAATAATAAGCTTAAACATTCGGTGCTGGAAAACATCGTAAGTTAATGGATAGCTGAGATGATCGCATTTTTTTCATAAAGACATTATTTTATGATTACATTTTTTTATACCACATTGCCGGCAAACAAGCATACAGCCCGCCTGATGGTAAGCTGTTACCGTAGCCTATGAACGCTTGCAATACCAGGTATCCCCGATGAGCTCTGTTGACCTTACTCACGCGCAGGATCACAACTATAAGTTATTTGGCTGCGGTATTCTGTAAGGTGGTGGTTCCCCAGTCGAGTTGCTCTTTGAGCGACATACCGCTATGCTCTACCTCTCTTAAATATTATTTACTTAGTTATTTTAATACTTATTCTATTTTTGTGTAAAGAGGTAACGCTGCCAGCTTGCTGGGAACCTTACCAATCGACAGCGGCGGCACCTGTGAGGAAATTATCTATATACCTATTATAGTTGTCATTTTTGTTGTAAATATACCTAATGTTTTTTTTTGTGTGATAATATTTAAACTATACTGGGACATTTTTATTCATACACTAGCTTCCGCCCCGTGGTTACATCCATCCTGAATAATCCAGGCTGTCAACTATCTCCATAATTCATCAAAATTCATCCAGCCGTTTGAGCGTGAAGAAGTAACAAACATACAAACACACTCACAAACTTTCACCTTTATAATATTAGTGTGACAATTCATTTAATGCTTTTAATAAGGAACCGCAGACAAAAAATATCTTCGAATTAGCCATTTCTACAAATATCTTGTTTCACAATATCACAGTACCATATACCTAATAACGTCGGGCAAAGCAATAATAATGTCCAATAACGCCCCTTTATGATTTACTTTTGTGCCGCGTAAATATAACGAAATAAAATTGTTCATGTGTTTGTATATGCGACATAGGTCCTGTATGGGGATAAACTATGGATGACAAAGGGCTGAAACCATTGCGGTCCCGTGATAATATTTATTTGCTGTCTAATATTGACATTATTTTATTTTGACATCAATTATTTATATAAGCAAGAAAGTCCCAATTCAGCATAATGCTGCCGACAGTCTTCCGTTGAGATAAGGTTGAAAATTGAAGGGAAGATGTGGCAAGATTGGGCATATCTTATTTTGACCAGTGGACTTTTCTAAGCTAATAATGATAATAATTCTATATGCAATATTAAGACTTGAAATTTATACTAATATTATAAAGCTGGAGAGTTTGTTTGTTTGTTTCTTTGTTTGAACGTGCTAATCTCAGAAACTACTGGTTCGATCTGAAAAATTATTTCAATGTTAGATAGCCCATTTATCGAGGAAGGCTATAGGCTACTTTTAATCCCGGGAAATCACAAGATCCCTCGGGAACGCGGGTGAAACCGCGGGGCGGAAGCTAGTAAGAAACATTTCATACAAAAGGTCAAGTTTGCTTGATCAAAATGTACCTACCTAGCATAGTTTTCGAAAATATGACATCTTAAAATATTATTAAGTACATTTTTATTTCAGTGTCCCATTAACCAACTAACAATGAATTCTACCCATAGTTTCGCATGATAATAGGTTCATTGAAAAAGAGAACAATTCTATTTTATATTCAGCCAGTCAATCAATTTGCACAACGTTCACGTAGACGCGTGACTGCAGTAATACTGCGGTGTGACTACTGTTGTATACTGTACTATGTATACTAACTTCTAACTACCTAATGTATAAGAAAGTATATTGTGGTCGACCATAATTTTTTCTATAAGTTAATAATACATATAATATACAAAATATTTTTGATCATAATCTATACTGAGATTGGTGATGAGGTGGTAGCCGGCCACTCGGGTACTACAAAGTATCCTACCACCGTGCTATGGTTACCTCACGATGTTCACCGAAAGCTTAATTTCACTTTAAGATTCATCACGTTCTTCAAATATTATTATTTGGTGGTTATTAAACTAAATATATATTTACCTATAGCCATTTAATATTCCTTCTCCTTTTCTCCTCAACACTGACACTTTACACTCATTATGAGATTTCGTCAAGTGTCCCGTGAAAAATTGATTACGTCATGATTAAAGGGCCGTAGCGAAAAACGATTTACCAAACAACGTTTGAAACCTCTAAGGGCCTTTGTAAAATGTTATTTGTTATGTAGAAAACTTGAAGAGAAACAAAAAAACGTAATGTGACAAAATAGGTTTTTAATAAGTTAATCAATTGAACTGGAAACATTAGAGCCAGTTTCGTTTTAACCGACTTCAAAAAAATGAGGAGGTTCTCAATTCGACTGTATGTTTTTTTTTTACTGTGTGCCTACCACCTTTGACCACATTATCAGTTACCATAGTGAGATTGTTGTCAAACACGGGCTTATAAGGTAGTAAGAACATAGTAAAAAAAGACATCAGTTATGAGCTTACAAATATTATAAAATAAAATAAAGATTCTGGGACATTATTCCTCACACACGGCCACCTGACCCTAAACTAAGCAGAGCTTGTGTTATGGAAGCCAGATAACTGATATACTACATATACTACTTTTCTTTTGTAAATACATACATATATAGATAATTACACCCAGACACAGGACAAACATACATGTTCATGCACACAAATATTTGTCCTGCGTGGGAATCGAACCCACGACCTGCGGCGTGATAGATAGGGTATCTTACCAACCACGCCAACCGGCCCGTCAAAAAATATTAGTATTCATTATTAATTTTAATTAATAAAATATATTTTATATTCTCTGGTGAAATCGCTTTAATTTTTAATACCTTCAAAGGAATTAATTACGATGCTTACAAAGTAAAATCAATATAGCTCATAATCTTTATTAATTAGTATCGTAAGTAAGTAAAATTATTATTTTTTTTCATAAATAGTATTCATAATAAGATCAAAGCAATCTCCATACCCAAATTACGGATGTTTCTACCTCGCTCACGGAAAGAATAAAAAATCTCGAGAGTGCTGCATGCAATAGTAACACCACCATATCTGTGTTGTCAAACAAAATTATAGTAAGTGAACAACAAAACCGTATGAATAATTTGGAAATCTCCGGAGTGCCTACCACCAAAGGTGAAAACCTACATAACATTATCAACAACATGGCTGTAAAAATAGGTTTCACGTTGACATCGTCGAACATCGATTACATTCACCGTGTACGGAAATTTCCGCCAAAAGGAAATGATAAAAATCAGCCGTCGAATACCGTGATACCTAATATTATTATGAGATTTACACAGCGGAAACAAAAAGACGATTTTTAGCTGCGGTACGGGCACGTCGCGGGTTGACTACCACAGACGTAGGACTTGACGGTCCAGCGAGACTGGTATTTGTAAATGACCACCTAACGCCTCACTACAAAATACTTTACAGAAAAGCCCGAGAACTAGGAAAGGAAAAAGGTTACAAGTACATCTGGATCAAAGACTGCAAGATATTTCTACGAAAGAGTGACACAGCTAAGTCAGTTCTAATTGCAAACGAATCGGATCTGGATAATATAAAATGACTTTATTCAAGTTGGTTAGAATTTAGTGTTAATAACCAAATTGTTAACAGAATATACAATAGGCTACTACTACCTCTCGTAAATATGTTTTTACATTTTCTTATATTTATATTAACACATTATCATAAGTATCTTGAGTTTACTGATAGCAGAAAAATATATTATTTCAACAATTTATTAATATTAACTCGTACCTACATGTTGCTTTTGAAAACCATCTCAGAACAATTTAACGTTAAAGATATATTTCATTTAATAACGCGGGTGAAACAAACCTTTATAATGCTACTTAGTAAAACTTGCTTAATTTATCACAATGTTATCTGATAACCAAATATCTATCTATTACCAAAACGTCAGGGGCATGCGAACAAAGTCTCATGATTTTCTGTCGTCCGTGCTTAACTGTAATTATGATATAATATGCATTACTGAAACCTGGCTTAACCATAATTTTAATAGCTCTGAATTCATAGACGACCGATACGAAGTATTTAGATATGACCGGGCGTATAATGTAAATGCGCGTGCGGGCGTGCGTGGGGGTGGGAGTGTGCGCGGCGGCGGTGTGTTGATCGCGGTGCGGCGCGAGCTGTGTGCGGAGCTCCGGGGCGAGCGCGGCGCGCCTGCTTCCGCCGAGGAGCTGTGGGTGACAGTGCCGCTGCGACGCGGACGGCTCGCGAGCGCATCGGCACCTGCCTCCGCGCTTCATATTATATGCGCTTACCTTCCTCACGGCGAGAATCATGTAACTAACTTAACCAGCTTGTATGATAGAATTACAAACTTCATTAGTATCCATGCCGATGACTCATTTCTTATACTTGGCGACTTTAACGTTTCTGCGGCTGAATGGTACTGCGATAGCGAACTTAACAGCATGGCTATTACAACAAATAATAACAACCTAGCATGCTTAACTGCAGATTTTATGACATTTTCCTTGCTTAATCAGTATAATTCAGAATTTAATGTTAACCGCAGACTTCTAGACTTAGTATTCAGTAATGTGAACTGCAGTGTAAACTCCTGCGAAACACCTTTTGTTACAGAGGATTTTCATCACAAATCCCTAAATATTGATTTACGTCTTCAACTTCCACCGCCCTTTCAAGGGAAAACTTTTAGAAAAAAAATATTTTTTAAATGCGATCTGGTTTCAATTAAGAATGAATTAATGAAGGTTGACTGGGATAAATTATTCTCACCTATGAAAGACGTAAATTCTATGTTAAACTGTTTTTATAATATTTTAAACAACCTTATAGACAAATATGTGCCTACGCGATTGTCGTCGAGTAATAACGCAAAACGTCCACCTTGGTATACCTCTCCCCTTATCAAATTAGAACGAGAAAAATGTAAGTTCCATAAAAAATGGAAAACTTACGGTAATCTTAGGGATTACAATACTTTCGCTCTTCTTAGAAATCGGTTTAAACGTATGGAACGGAACTGTTATAATTCATACTTGGCTTTTGCAGAGGGTAAAATTAACGCATTTCCAAAATACTTTTGGTCATATGTGCAGTCTAAAATGTCGAAGAACAGCATTCCGGATAAATTGTTTTATCAAGGCAGAGTGATTACAAGTGGTGCACAGATTTGTAATGAGTTCAATAGTTATTTTCATAGTGTATTTATTCCTCCAAGCGATACAACAACTACTAGCACATTCATTATATCCAATACGGCGCAACCCTCAGTTGACATTAATTTTATTGATTTTAATGAAACTATTATTTTTAACGAATTAAAAAAGGTTAACATACACAAAGGAGCTGGCAGTGATGGTATTCACCCTTACTTAATATCCTCGTGTGCTAAAGAATTAGTTAAACCATTAACGTATTTATTTCAGATTTCAATGAAAACCGGAGTTTTCCCACAATATTGGAAAAAAGCTCTGATAACACCGATACCTAAAAATAATAAAAATGATGTGCTCTCGGAATATAGACCCATATCGAAACTGTGCGTGCTTGGCAAAATTTTAGAAAAAATTGTTACTGAGAAATTATATGAAACTGTCAAGCACCATATTTCCGACAGTCAGCATGGTTTCAGGAAGGCTAGAAGTGTGGACACTAATGTGTTGTCGTTTACTGATTATTTACTTAATAGCATGGAGAAAGGTCATCAGGTGGACGTCGTGTATACCGACTTCTCCAAAGCTTTCGATAAGATAAATCATAATCTTCTTATCGTTAAGCTTTCGGAGCTGGGTGTGCACGGCTGCCTCTTAAGGTGGATTGACTCCTACGTTCGTAATCGCAGTCAGGCTGTTTGTATTAAGGGTTGCTGCTCAGGATTCCTAGTTATTCCCTCAGGAATCCCACAGGGATCCCATTTAGGACCTTTACTTTTCTCATTGTATATAAACGACATAGGATCAGTGGTCAAAGGCTCATTTTTTTTACAGTATGCTGATGATACCAAAATATTTAAAACTATCGAAACAATAGATGATTGCAAGAAATTACAGTTAGACTTAGTTGCATTGGCAGATTATTGTGTTAAAAATCAACTGTTTCTCAATACCGATAAATGTTCTACCATTACGTATACACGCAATAATAAACAAATTAATTTCAACTATAGCCTATATAATAACAATTTAAATCGTGTATACTCAGTAAGAGACCTTGGCATAATGTTGGACCACAAACTTAGTTTTAATGATCACATAGATATAATTTTGCAGAGGGCTTTCCGTAACCTAGGTCTCGTGAACAGGATATGCAAACCTTTTAAGAAACCTCGAACACTGTTGATTCTCTATTTTTCATTTGTCAGATCCTTGTTGGAGTTCGGTTGTAGTGTATGGAATCCTAATTACAAGCTACATATCAATCGAATTGAAAAAGTTCAAAAAAAATTCATGAATACCTTAAACTATCGTTTCAACAATACACACCGCACATACTTAGATTCACTTAACCAATACAATATTCTTAGCTTAGAAAATAGACGCAAATTTATTGATGTAATGAATCTCTATAAAATCATAAACAACAGAATCGATTGTCCTTATTTACTTTCAAAAATATCATTCACAGCACGTGCTAGACTACCTGTTCGCTCCTGTCGTAAAATAAACCTTTTTGTTCCACCCCGTTATATAAAAAATTATACTCTTAATAGCTTTATACCACGTTCTCTAAATTCTTACAATAAAGAGTTTTCTGATCTGGATGTTTTTCAAATTAGTTTTAATGAATTTAGAAATAGATTGTTAATCAAGTTATGTAATTCTTAAATCACTCTTAGTCAGCCTCATATATTTTATTTAGCACTTTTATGTACCTAATATTAATTAGTGAGTGGTATTTCGCTTTTATCATATTTAGATTTATCACTGGATACTAGCATTCAGCTCTTATAAATGTCACTTAGGTAGGTACTCATAGTATATCGTATTTTCACTACCATAATTTAGTACTCTAAAATCCATAGTATGTTATTTCGTACTTTTACTACCGTAATTTAGTATTTTAAAACTCATAGTATGTTATATATCCTTCTTTTATTACCGCAATTTAGTACTGTAATTTTCGGCACTGTTTGTCTTCTTTCCTATAAAACTTTATAATGTATGTCAAACAATTATAATGACTGTGTGTTGCCAAAATAAAATAAAATAAGATATAAATAAAAAGCAATTA
This sequence comes from Tetheella fluctuosa, assembly GCA_951216915.1. Classification (NCBI taxonomy): domain Eukaryota; kingdom Metazoa; phylum Arthropoda; class Insecta; order Lepidoptera; family Drepanidae; genus Tetheella; species Tetheella fluctuosa. Next base: position 8,899,110 of record OX578229.1, on the reverse strand, counting down.
TAGTGGACAACGTCCAAAATTCTGGCGGTGCGGTGACATTGCCACGTTGGATGGCAATGCTTATTTAAAACCGGATAAGATGCTTTGATCCATTTTGTTGTAATATAAAGGTATATATCATTTTGAACGGCCAGTTGGCATGGTTGGTTTACCTATCACACCACAGTCATGGGTTTGATTGATGATTTGATGATTGGTGATGGCACACATTAAAATTTGCTTGCATAAATATGTCTGTTTGTCCCGAGTCTATTATTTATATTTAACAGTAGTATTATGTCGTATATCAATTATCTGGTTTCCATAGTACATTCTCTGCTTATTTTGGGATCAGATGGTTGTGTGTGAAGAATTTCCCAGGATATTATTATTATTATCATCATAACGTTTTGTTTTATATGGTTTAATATGGTGAGTTCTTGACCCCCACGGACCTAAAGTCTTGAATAATATAAGCCTGTATTTACTAAACTAGCTCATGTTAAGTGATGATGTGTTCGAAGGTGGTATAGAAAAAGTGTGCAGCTGTCGTATACAGCGGTCGGTGCTTGCATAGTTACAAATTTTCAAGGTAGTTCACCACGCAGGTACTCAGCGCGCTTTACTATGGATTTTCCTCACTAAAACCTCAATCTTATTGTAAAATTCGAACCCATGACCTTCATTAAAATATAACTACATTATCCATACTATCCCTTATTATCCCTTCTCCTTTATTTTTATACTGTTATAAAAGCGAAAGTTGGTTTGTTCTTATTTCACGCAGCAATGGAACAACAGTAATTTTTGCATAGAGATAGTTTATGAGTCGGAGCTTATTCATCGTATATTTGTGAGTTTATTCGCGGGACCCGGTAACCACAGGAACTGAGTTAGTATACAAAAATAATAATGTTATATTTGGAGCGAGAAATTAAAATTCAATAAAGCGTTCGGTTAGCTTAAAAGGCTTCGTGCCACTTAATCTTCAATATAAATAATTCAACATCCACATGTAGGTTTTTAAATAACCTGACGATAAAAAGCAAATTACTTGAGAGATGGCCACGAATTCCCAATAGGTATGAGCACTCAGCGAAAATTTCCGCCGAAATACTTTCCTAAGTTAGCTTGGACTTACAACAGTATAAATTTCGCGGACTTTTTTCCTCCAAGTTATTTATGTGACAATCTATTGTTGCGCGTCTGAAAGGCCATTTAGTTTTAAATTAACGATGGAATGCAAAGAATTACGAGTAAAAGGGAGGAAAAGACAAAGCCTTTTCTGCCTTCCGTTTGTAATTGTTGGATATCGGTTTTAATCCGATAAAAGGTAGAATTAAGTCGAATTCGGGAGGCGATTTGTTTTATTGGCGCTGTTTTTAGACAGGAATGTTTTGTATTTCGTTTTCTTATTTCCTTTTAATATCCAATGTAAATTCTTTAAAAGCAATTACAGGTATTGGTTCTGTTTCTCAACTTTCCAAAGTCAGTTTTTTTTTCAAATTTACAATGCAGACTGCCATTGTCGATTTATTCTAAACATACTTCTAGACTTTTTATTAAAAACACTTCACACGAACATCATCATTTTGTATCATAAGAAAGGTCAATCTCTCTTTGTCATCATTCGTAGAGCTCGTAGCATAACGACTAATGCTACGAAGTTCGTAGCAAAACTCTACGATTCATAATATCCATAACTATCCATGCTAATCTATACTTAATATTATAAAGCTGAAGAGTTTGTTTGTTTAAACGCGCTAATCTCAGGAACTACTGGTTCGAATTGAAAAATTATTTCAGTGTTGCATAGCCCATTTATCGAGAAAGGCTTTAGGCTACTTTTTATCCCGGGAAAACATAATATCTCTCGGGAACGCGGTTGAAACCACGGGGTGGAAGATAGTATTATTATAAATGCAAAAGTAACCTTGTCTGTTAACTTTTCATTCCTAAGCCGATGAACCAATCGCGATGAAATTTGGTACGTAGATAGACTATATGGTATGGAGAGGGATATAGGCAACTCTTTTTTACTGGGATTGCGGCCGAAACCACGGGGACAACCAGTGGTTTTTAGTTCTATGTTTTATACAAGCATAGAAAACTGACTATTGGCTATGTAGGAACATCAAACAATTTAAATTCCTCATCTCGTTTGAATGTAAACAAATTGTATTCCACTTCAAACAATCTTTACTTTTCAACGAATCTCTGCCGTATTTTCATTTGACTTAAAAAGCGAAATTCCTCCCTTGATTCCTTTATCTGATAATACGTAAAGAAAAAAACGTTTCATTTTCCCTGGCACTAGCCAGCGAGCAGGAAAAACGTTTCAAATTCAAAAATAGAACACATCAAAAAGCGCGCGAAACAATCGCTCACTTTTTGTTTCTCCCGACAACGGACAAAGAAGGTTTGTCTGCTACAGGCGATATGACATGTCTTGAGTAACATGCTTTATCCAAACACCAGCGTATAAAGACCTTCTTTCCCTCGTGTTCTTATTTCAACCGCTCGTAACATACAGGTTGACGTATTCGTCCCAAGGGGTCGTCACAAAATGGACACTTTACACATGTCTTGCTCTGAGACATAAAATACAGAGTGTTTTCATATAAGTGCGGTGCGTCGTGTATCAGTCTACAGTTGTCACTGTGATGTCTTTTAGGGTTTGTGAGACTTTGAGCTCCCTTAGATGTTAGAAATTATATTTTAAGTCCTTTTGAATCATTAGATTTAATATTTAGTTGGTTTATTATTTAAATGCTTTGTATGTATAACTCGACTCTCTAGTATATTTAAATTTAAAGAGAGGTAGAACATAGCGATATGTCGCTCAAAGAGCAGCTCGACTGGGGAAGTACCTCCACCTTACAGAATACTAGTGGTGTTCCTGCGTGTGAGTAAGGTCACCAGAGCTCATCGGGGAGGGGGGAAGGGTCGGCAACGCGCGAGTGACACCCCTGGTTTAGCAAGCGTTCATAGGCTACGGTAACCGCTTACCATCAGGCGGGCCGTATGCTTGTTTGCCGACTATGTTGTATAAAAAAAATAATTATTAATAATATGACCTTACCACTGGATACTACCCAAATACTGGCCTATTACAAAGTAAAACAGAAGTTATGTAAGAAATGGTACTATAAAGTTCCTAATATTATAGATGAACGCGTTTGAATTAATTTTGTTCGCTCCTTAGGCTTTTGATATAAATATGCTTGTAATGAGTTCATTTAATAAAGAAACTTTTGTTTATGTTATTTAGATTCATTTTCCCATGACACACTAAACAAAAAATACACTAAAACCTCTACAACTACTGCAACAAAACGACTGACTTAACCTAGGAACTGGAGAAAATTGGTTAGAAACTAGTCCGCGTAAGGGTGGTCAATGGTCCCATGATCCTTCTGGTGCCGTCAAAAAAAAAAAAAGGTAAGAAACTCTAAAAGTGGAGGGAACGGGAATATCAAAACTTACGGCAGCTGTTCCCAATAGTTGGACCATTGATCACTGATGATTTATAAATGTAGTAAGTGTTATATTTCCCCTTACTTGAGCTATATTACTTGTGGAAAACTATTCCTATTATATAATATTAAGTGAGTGTGTATATTTGTTAGTCAATCACGACGAAAAGACAGAACGGATTTGATTGAAATTTTCCAGGTAGATTGTGCCTTACTAAATAAAATACTTTTATTTCGGGAAAATATTAAATCTCCCGAAAACACGGGTGATTAACTAGCAAAACTAAATATAACAAAACATTGATCTTATTTACTTAACTTACATATGGGTTGGTTTATTATCTACTTGATTTCGCCCCGCGGTTTCACCCGCGTTCCCCAGGCATCTTATGTTTTCCCAAGATAAAAAGTATCCTATGTTCTTCTCCGTACCATAGGCTATCTGCATACCAAATTTCATCGCGATCGGTTCAGCGGTTTAAGCGTGAAAAGGTAACAAACAAACTCACTTTCGCATTTATAATATTAAGTTAGGACTAGGATTTAACCATCATCTTTAAATAATCTTGAAAGTATTATAACTACTCACACGCAGTGAAGAACTTCGGATCATAGTTTACGAATAATATGGACCTTGTGGCTGCTGGGGCCGTTTGACCAACAATTATCACACCCTAGACTTTTCCAGTGTCACTTGTTTTAGTTTGTCCATGTTTTGTTTTGTAGTTTTTTAATATTTTGTCATTCATCATGTTAAAATCCGTCGCCAAGCACCTATCAGTGTGTTCTGCACTTGAGATCTATTTTGAATTTTGTACCTCTAGCCACCAATGGTGATTGTGGACATAATAAAATAACATGTTAAATTATTAGAAACATATTTTACTCTTAATACTTGTATCGAATTTGTTATGTTCAGAAAAAAATACCTAAAACAACTGTTATCATAATGTAGAATCAAATATTTTGTTACATTATTACATTACATCACATATTATAATACACACAGCATTAACAGAGATTAAAATATATACGCTTGCTCTTGCATAAGGTTGAATGAGAACATTTATTGCTAAGCAAAACTGAAGTACCGGGGAAGGTTCTTAATGTAATGGACGTCAGGAAGTTTTAATACACGCCTCACTAATAGAACAGTGGAGCTCGACGCGGGTTTACTTGCATTACATGAACACACTGTCAGTTAAATTGACGTACATACTCGACGGAACATTAAAAAGTCCATACAACAGATTTAATAGCACATAAATTCTAGTACGTAAATAAAGTAGAATTTATACCGAGTAATTTATTTTATATAAAGTAAATTAAATATATAATGAAGTTAAATATTAGTAATTGAACTCATGGATTAGGAGGTTGCACACTACATAAGTGTGCATATTAGTAGGTATACAGGGTGAATTTTTCAAATGGGCGTGGTTGGCAAAATCCTAAACTATAAGAAATAGCGAATAAACTCAATGGATTCTCGAGCCCAATTTTGATAAAAACTAAAACTGCATCATTGAATTTTTGAGAAATCAATATTCCTAGCCAGGAATCGAACCCGTTGATTTTTATATAAAAAACATATACTGTATTATAACACCATCCTATTGTGTTGCTAATAAAAATCAATTTCTAGTAAGAGAGAATTCAGAATATATTCTATCTGGGTGCCAAATTTCATCCAAATCCATTCAGTAGTTTATGCGTGAAAAAGTAACAAACATCCATCTTTCCTCACAAATATTCACGCTTATAATATTAGTAGGATAATGTTGATATAATTTTGCAGCGGTATGTATAAAGGTTAGAAAAGCACCTCCTTGCCACGTGCTCACTCGTTCGGAAATTAAAAACATGGCTTTTGAAGTTTTAAAAGGGGTAAGTTTGTACAAATCTTAATGGCTACCTACACACTTCGCGAGTATGTATGTACTGCTGTTGGGTTCATGCGTCAATAGAACTAGGTTAGGTTACCATTATCTTTTTTTAACAGCTTTTTGGCATCGACAATTTTCAGTTTTCTCTTCGTGTTCGAAATTTAAGATTAGGTTTTTAATAACGACGATCTTTGTTGTAAGTGTGCCTGTTACTTTTTGGCGGAAACTTGTAGTTACGTTGCGTTATCATTTTATTTTCATTTAATCATGTATTTTGAGTTTTATTGAACAATTGTAATTAATTATTGTTATAAACTGTTTTGAATCCACTCCTACTTCATAATGTACTTATAATGAAATCTTCTTATCTATCTATACATATAATGTACTGTAATATACGTGCACAGCAGAAACCGGTGGACCTAGAGATTGGAAATTTGAAGGAAATATTCCATAAATCGGTACCTAGGGTACAATAAGGAAGGATTTCTGAAATTCTATCCCAAAAGGAGGTTAAGCTATTTATTGTATTTTATTCATTAAGTTAGTCGATTTTCTACACATGTAAGATTTAATTTTATTCAATCCTAATCTATTCTCAAGGATAAAATAAAGAACATTATCCTCATTTGAGAATAAAAGCTTTTTATTCTAAAAGAAATTACCAAGATCAGACGGAATAAAACATATATCTAATCCATAAAAGCTTTATTACAGGAGCACACATTTCAACACGGATTTGAGAACGACAGTAATTCCCTAAAAAAGACTCCAGCAGACGCATAAAGTGAGTCCTGTGGGATTGGACCCGTGGGATCCGACGGGAGATTTCCTAGTGGTCATCTTGATGGATGGCTGCGAATGGTGTAGGTAGAGTCCTAGTTAGTAATATCTTTGTTTGGGAATGTTGGAAGGTTGCCATAGAATTTGTGAAGATTTTTGTTTTATAATTTGATTAGACAAGTACATCGTTCTTTTAAAACTATTGCAGTATAACTAATCAATTAATGCTTCTAAACTTCCTCGAATTTAATGCGTAGATCCTGCGCAACCAACTTATTAGTTATGTATCTATTAGATCATAGACATGCACATGTGCTAGGACTTTGTGGTTCAATAAATGGTTTTTCTGTCTTTCTTTTTTCTTTTTAATAATCTAAAAACTGTAATAGATAGACCAGTATCATTATTATATAAAAATGGCTTTTTTAAATTACCATTTTTTTTAAATATTGACCAAATCATTAAACCCCGAATAAGGAACAAACCACACCACCGCCCAAGGTTTTGTTGGACGTGTTGTGAATAAGTATGAAGTTACCTTTAAATAATATAACGAAACGTGAAAGTGTACTTAATAGACTACATATCTTGGACAAACATTTTTCGACGTCTGCACAACATTGCCTTTAATAACTTTGCCAAGCGTCAGAAGACGCCACAGACGTCGTGGGTTCAATTCCTACAATGAACTTGAGCTTCCGGTGAAGAATAATATCGTGAGGAAACCATAGCACGGCTGGCTACCACCTTCAAGTTGAAAATCTCTTGCCAAACACCTACCGGTGTGTTCCGGCAGCTGCACTTGAGAGCCAGTTCCTTTTAGACTGTGTGTGCTTACCATCTTTGGTCACATCATTTACCATAGTGAGATTATGGTCAAACACAATCCTAAAGAAAAAAAAAGTGGATTACGTACTAACCTGTGATAAGTGGGAAAATTAAATTCAAATATATCTAGTACAGCTTTATTTTTCTATCGAATATTTGGCATATTTGTGACCAAACTATAAGTATACGTGTGGCGGGTCGCTCACTTCCCTATAATATGTGCGAGGAGGGCGATGGCTGCCACATGGGTCATACTTGTGAACAAGTGCAGCTTGTGGGGGCTGGTCTGCATCCATTTATTTACTAAGTTACTTATAATTAGATATTTTTTCCTTTTTGTCATATACACACAAGTGTTGTCAGTGGGACTTAATAAATAATTTTATGTAATAAAACTGAGTTGGTTTTGAAAAGAGTAATTGCTGAGTTTCTTGCCGGCTCTTCTCAGTAAAAGCAACCTTCCGAACCGAGCGTTAGAGTCAGACTATTCATAAGTGCTTGTAAAGGTCTATTTGAATAAAATTAATTATAATTATAACATCAGTAGTCCTTACTTGATGGACCGAATTGCGTGTAGGTAAGATATTCTGTCTGTCACGCAGATCATGGGTTTGATTTCTACCCACAACAAACATCTGTTTAAATGAAAATGTTGCTTATGAAGAATATTCTAGGTTATTTATTTATTTCATAGATTGTATAGCGATAAAAACCAATATTGATAAAAATTGCAGAAAGGTAGTTAGCTAGGAGAACAGATACTTGTTATCACGGGGAACGTCAACATAAATAATTCAATAATAACACTTATTTCTAACACAATAAAACATTTATTACATCAAAATATATATTTATACATAAAGAACACGCACCACAACGCATCAAAGCTTACCGGAATATACTCTAAAAACTTTTCTCGTTTACCGTCTGTAACACTTTCAAACGCGTGTTATGTTCAAAAAGTGCTTTACATTATATGCTAGGCTCATAAAAAACTTGGAGATATGCCAGGAGAAAGAGTACTTAATATAATAATATAATACAACAAAATCTTTATTTTACAATGATGTTTTACGATATTTTTTACATACTGTGAAAATTTTGAAGTTGAACTTGTTGCGACACGTTAAATCATCGTTTGTAGCTCAAAATTTGTTATGTTTCTGGAGGCGAGCCAGTAGAATAACACCTAATATATTGCATGGTACCTACATAAAAAATATCGTAGTGACAAATAATACCATTCAAAATATTAGTTTATTATTCTTTATATCTCTAGGTATTTATGACCTATAAGTAGTTTACACCCCGCAATTTTAACCGGTTTCCCGAAGGATCTAAAGTTTTGCCGGGATAAAATCTATTTTCTAATTTGAAGTGTAGTTTATATATTACGTGCCAAATATATCAAATATACATACAACATCTGGATTCTGAGTGTAATTATCTATATATGTATGTATTTACAAAAGAAAAGTAGTATAACTATGTAGTATATCAGTTATCTGGCTTTCATAGCACAAGCTCTTCTTAGTTTGGGGTCAAATGGCCGTGTGTGAGGAATTATGTCCCAGAATATTTATTTATTTATTTCCACATCTGTACTGATATAAAGCTGAAACGTTTGTTTGTTTGTTTGGTTGAACGCGCTAATCTCAGGAACTACTGGTTCGTATTGGAAAAATATTTTAGTGTTGGATAGCCCATTTATCGGGAAAGGCTATATATAGGCTACTTTTTATTTTTAAATTAGAGGTCCTTATGAAAATTGCAATAAATTAGCAAAATTTTGAATATATAATTAATTATTTGGCGTGCTCTGAGAAAACTATTGACGATACATAAAAATTATGTACTATGTGATTAAAGTACTCATTATTACCTACAAAAAAGTCCGCGAAGGAATATATCTAACTATCATAGTTAAGTTAAAATAACATCTATTGTGTTTCTTTTTATATCTTCACGTTTTTATGACCTGTGATTACAACAGTGATACCCGTATATACGCTCCACCTACCCAATTATTTTATTATTAAAACGAGCCCTTTGCCCGGCGGCTTAGTCAGCCCATACATTTTTAAAGTGTACCTACCGTTTTATGTACATATACTTCGAGAACAACATTACGTACAAACATAATAATAATGTATATTTTTATTGGTAACGCTTTGTGGTGGTGATTGTACATAGTAAAGGAACATAGCTGTAAGATTAGGTTATGATGGAGCTGATAAATATAGTCTCACTAGTGACTAAAGGCACTATAAAATATTGCTGATAAGTTCTGGATAGCTTATCTAACAGATATTTAATATGCAGTCTCTTTTCTATTGCAATGAACATAGGTTACCATTTATCCCGGGAAAACATAAGGTCCTTCGGAAACGCGGGTGAAACTGCAAAGCTTGCAAAGTGTAGCATTTGTTTAAAAAATATGCTTTTTGGCTACCATCATAACCTGGCTGACCTGACGTCTCCTGACCACATTTCCCAGTACACATCCACCCGCCGCCTGCTTCCTAAAATAGATTAGTATAAGTAGCCAAATAAAATCCTGTAAGTAAAACAATATAAGCTAAACTATTCGAGCGGTTAGCAATAATAAAATCGCGACTAGAATAGCCCCATGGGATTGTTTCGCCAAATTTGTACTGAGGAATTTAATATAAATCCGGGGCGAAAAGGGGTTGGATCTTGCCCCATGATTATTAGTCTTGGGGTAGTAAAATGCTGCTACTACTATTTAAGTATTTTAGGTAAGATTATTTTTTAAGCCATCAAGAATGCATGTTCCATTAAAGTTTTTTTCCAAAATAAAAAGAACCTTCTCCAGTTTAAAACCTATTTTTCTGTCGGATTTTGTGGAGATTTATTGAATTCTAACTTCCGCCTCACGGTTTCAACCGCAATCCTGGGACAAAAATTATCCTATGTATTAATCCAGAACATTGTCTATCTGTATATCAATTTTCATCCACATCCATTCAGCCGTTATGTAAAATGAGCGGTATCAAAAATACCACACAATCTTTTGCATTTATAATATTAACTAGCTTCTGCCACGCGGTTTCACCCGCGTTCCTGAAGTATGTATGTAGTATTATGTTTTCCCGGGATAAAAAGTAGCCTATAGCCTTCCTCGATAAATGGGCTACCCAACACAAAAATATTTTTTCTATTCGAACTAGTAGTTCCTGAGATTAGCGCGTTCAACCAAACAAACAAACAAACTCTTCAGCTTTATAATATTAGTATAGATTATTTTCAGTATTGAATAGTAATGAACAGTCAATAAAACTCACACTCACATGATTTATATGTATAGAATTTAAATACAAAACGAAATCAACAAAAATAATCGAGATTACAAAAAGACTTAAAATATACCATTTTTTTATTATTATTTTTTAATAGCAAAAAGGAGATATTAAATTATGCAATTTATACAAAAAAAAATGTTATACCATTTTATCGCTGCAAGAAATAAGTACCAACTAAATGTAGAAAATTACACAGCAATTTCTAGGAAAGACTTTTGTGGCAATTCGTTTTATTTTAAACATTAGCTGTGAACCGTTTTTAGGCCTTTGTGGGGCGGTCGTGGAAGACTGTATTTAATTACGCAATGTAGCTATTTTAATTAAGTGTCGAAACGTTTCATACGTTTCTTTTAAGATTAATAAACTCTTATAACGAACTCATTATAAGTATTTTTAATTAAAAAAAACTTTAAAATATGAATTTTACTCTCTTCCTCTTCAAAATATCATATTAAGTACAATCCCAGATTCTCATCATTACCTCGCTTACCTCAAATAACCACACTTTTTCATTTATAACAATTATTATAAATAAATAAATAAAATAAATATTTGGGACATTATTCCTCACACACGGCCATCTGACACCAAACTAAGCAGAGCTTGTACTATGGAAGCCAGATAACTGATATAATACATATACTACTTTTCTTTTGTAAATACATACATATATAGATAATTACACTCAGACACAGGACAAACAGACATGTTCATGCACACAAATGTTTGTCCTGAGTGGGAATCGAACCCACGACCTGCGGCGTGATAGACAAGGTATCTTACCAACCACGCCAACCGGTAGGTATAATACGGTAAGTGCAATGTAATTTTTACATGATAGTTCTTCTCAGACCAAGTGTATTCCAAGCCGGCGGGAGTCAATTTTAATATGCCTAAACTGAATAAATGTTACTAGTTATACAATACATATTCAACCACGATGTATGGGATAGCTGTTATTTTTTTCGCGCTGTCAAAATTGGACACATAATATTATATTTATTTTATCAGTAGTTTCAACACTGATAGTTCAGCTAAAGAATTAAAATTAGTCCTGTATATTAAAAACTAGCTTTTCCGCGCGGTTTCACCCGCGTTCCTGGGATAAAATATAGCCTATGTTACTCGGTGAAGATGTAGCTTTCTAACGGTGAAAGAATGTTTAAAATCGGTCCAGTACTTTTTGAGCCAATTCGTTACAAACATACTTACACACAAATCTTTCCTCTTTATAATATTAAATATAGAAATACACGAAATCAAATATTTATGAATAAAATCGTATTCTCTTTATAATTTTTAATCAACATAGCGTAAATCATTTGAAATTTTACAATTACGTCACAATTTACTATTTAATACAAAACACATTAAATATTTTTCTTAAAACTATAGTACCCAGCTCATCTTACCCTGTTATTCGAATAAAATGACATGGGCAACTTTTTATTTCAACAATATATAAAAAATGTAACCTTGCTGAGTTTGCCGGTTCTTCTCAGTTGAAGGCGACTTCCGAATCGGTGGTAACTTCAGAAGTTTCGACGTTTATAAGTCTAGTCCTAGGGCCTAAATTGAATAAATGGCTTTGACTTTGACTATGATAAATAAAGAACCAAAACTTTACGACTGAAGGTATACGACGCTACGACATTCGCTACGAATACCTCGACGAGAATTACAGTCACGTAGATAAATATGATTATGGACAACAAATAGACGTGTAAATTTCAATTATACATAACAGTTTAATGGAAAATTAATGTTTCTTAATAGTACAATGGCTCGTTAATGATATTTATTAGCGCTTGATCCCAAAATTTCATTATTATATTACAATTTCGCAAAGTGCACTCGGCTATGTCATGAAAAGTAACTGTTATTTGTTGAGAAATAACGAAGCCTTTTCAACACGCCGTAACGTCTTAACTTCAAAGCGAACAAATTTTATAATAATTAAATGGATTTGTCTGTGTGTTGCAAACGCTTTATTTGATGGAATATAGGTTCTTTTTTTAATTTCTGTATGTTCGCTTCGTTCTTTTATCTATCAAACAGGAATCTATAATTTAGCTTATTCTAAAATTAAACTACTTACATATTTTCCTTATTTGTTGTTTGTTTTCACCTTTAAATAAAACAAAAACATTTCTGGTAACTTATTTTAAGCTATGAGAATAATATTTGTTTTTAAGGTACCCTGTCATGTCAAAAGAGTCGTTAATTTAGTTAAATATTATTTAGTTTATTTCAAATATCATCAGTTGGGCCGTCTATCTGCTTGCCCAACCAATTGCCTTGCTACCCTGCTTCCTGCTTACTCTGCTTTTTAACCCTGGCTAACTAATTAACACACTCTTATCCTGCCAGTATCCTTATCCAATAATAAAGATTAGTCATTTAGTAAAAAAACACCTTGCTTTTTATTAAATTAACGCTTCTTTAACAAAGCAGAGACAAGTTTCCAAACTTGTCTTGATAAATTTTAATCAAAATCTTTTGGTCGTATTTGCATAGTCCTCTAAACATCATGAAACCCTTGAATTTGCATCGAAATGAGCGTAAAATGACCGGGTCCCATATTAAACGGACGCGACGAGCGCTGGGCCTTTATTCTTTTGTCTATGCCTTTGTGCGCCAGCCATTTTGTCGTGTCCGCCATTTTATGTCGCGAAGATTTGTGTATGTGGAAACCTCCTATTGTTACAAGGTATTGTTATTTTTTAATAAAAAATGTGCTTGAGAAAATTAACAGCCGTGTTTTACATATTTTTATTTACAGCTTTTTGGATTTAAATTTTAAAATGACTAATAAAATTCACAATTTTGCTTATGTATTGTGAACCCAACAAAATTATGGTTCCACCTCGCTGTTTTTGCCCGCGCTTCCGAGTTTTTTTCTCAGGATAAATAGTATACAACTTTTTATCCCATTGTATGATGTATCGATATGCCAAGCTTTATCTTAACCCGTTCAGTCATTACGGTGTAATTAAGATATAGAAACCACACAAACTTTCACATTTATACTATAGGATACAGGATGACGTCGTTAAACATTAGAAAGGGCATGTAAAAAGTTTCTGAAAACCCAGTTAGGACCTTAATCAAATAAATCCAAGTTATTTATGAGTTTCAAAGTCATTAATAAACTAAAGTTAACGACGCGCTCGTGTAACCTATAAGTTAAGTTAAACGCTTAAAGTATGTATAGCGTAGAATACGAAAACTTTTCACGAGTAAACAGTTTATAAAGAACTTGAAATAGTTTGTAAATTTTCTAGTGTTAGTAGGTCATGCGAGCTTAGCTATGTGACTTAAGAGACAAGTTTAAGGCTACAAATATACTTAATTGACAATTTAATTCTATAATCATTTACGACAATTACAGCATTAAAGGGAAGGCTCGTGAGTGCCTAAATGTCAAGACTGACAGCGTATTTGAATGCATTAGGACTTCCGTGAACTGTGGATATAATTATAGTGGGATAGTGTTACTAAGAACCTGTATTATTAAATCGCTAGTACCTTTTAACTTGTACCACAACGCAATAAAGCACGCAGTAAGACTTCGTTCCGCATTCCGATGTTTCGCCCAGTTTACTCTGTGGTAAAATGTCCTGGGAAAAATGCGTGTTCTGCCACAAGATGAGACCAGTTGCTGTTATATGAGAGTGAATAGTGCTCGAAGGTTACATATGAAGATGTTATATTTTATAGTCATATATATGTAAAAGAATATAGATACTCGAAAGGTGGTAGGGTACTTTACAGTACGTAGGCTTCAGGCTTCAGGCGTTCCGACAGTTACTCTTGAGAGCCAATTGCCTAGGCTTTATGATGGTTTTTTTACTTTGTATAGGCTTGTGTTTGACCAAAATCTCACTATGATAGGTGATAAGCACACAAAGCCTAGAAGGATCTGGTCGGCAACATATTGGCAACCCCCCTGGTATTGTTAATGTACATAGGCGACGGTAGCCACTTACCATCAGGTGGACCGCCAGTCTGCTTGTTGCCTTTGACATAATATATAATTGGGAATTGGAATTGATAGTCTTACCAAGATACTTACTTATATGTAGCCAAAAATATAAAGCACCTCTACCCTTAATTTTAAATTAAAAATATTTGCGTTTCACAACTTATTTACCGTGGAACGTGATGAATCTGTCTCTCAAGTAGCTGGATCATAGGTAGAGGGATAAAATTCAAACAAAGAAAAGATAAGTTCACTGCGACAGAACTGAAGTCATCATCGTACTTTCTATTTTCAAATTCAAATTCAAAAGTAGCGTATAACTTCTACTATTAATTTAATTTATTTTTATTTTCTTTTTTCAAATAAACCACTGGTAAAAAAGAATACCCATCTACTCATTTGCTGACAATGACTACATTATAATGTGAGGATATGAAATTGTGTTACCACAGTAGACTATAGTCACTACATAATATTATTATTATAAATATGTACCTATGTGTGTTCGTGATTATATCAAAAATTTTATTAATTAAACGGATTATCATACGGTTTTCACCAATGGACAGAGTGATTAATGAAGAAGGTTTTGATATATAATTTATAAAAGGTTTTGTGTAAATTGGCTGAAATATGACGATGATTGTTGACGATGTAGGAAAAAAACATGCCGTTTGCTTTACTTGCGTGCGCCGCGTAAACTAATACAGTTATAGAGTACCTATCCTACCTATAGTAATATATATTTTTAAAATAGTAGGCGTAGATATTCTGCTACCCGTGCAAAGCCGGGGCGGGTCGCTAGTTAACCTAAATAATACCTACATTAATAATCTGGTGAAAAAACCAATACCCTCATTATTAATCAAGCGGCGTACCTACCACTATACGCAAACCAGCCGTAATAACCACACCAAATAGAATCCTTTATCATTTTTAATTGCTACATTATTAAAGGATATCGCTCATTTTGGGTGCCAGATGGTACTATAAATTATGTAAAAATATTAACTACTCCATTAGGTACACATTTTTCATTCCAATGAGCTTCTATAATATTTAATTTACTCACAACATTTTATGAAACGACTCCTCTGTAATATTTTCTATCCTTGTATTGTACTATTATTTTATAGGTTCCATTAAGGCAATACCTAATAATTAAGATTCAAAGCATCTTCATTAAAATTTTACTCGTCGTTCGTTTTTTATACTTTAATAAATTCGATTCTTTAAATATATCTATAAAATAAAGGATATTGATAGAACACTTTGAATTAACGCAATTCAGTACTTATTAGTAAAATTCAATTTAAGTAATAATTTCGGTTAAACAGACAAAAAGAAGATGATATAAAATTGTTTAAAATTTTAAAAATTGTTCGAAGCGCAGTCGACGCCTCCCAATTTGCGGGACCTGATTCAAATATCTATCGACACAATATTCATGTATAGCCCATCCAAAATACTTTGTTTGGCATTGATAATACTAGCTTTTTCGGTTTATCACCCATTCGTGTAAGAACGAATGGTTTCCTAGGGACAAAAGATAGGAGATAGTAGTCGCGGCTTTAGGCTTGCAATCAGTGTCTTAGGTTAGCCACTAGAAGCGACTTTTTGTAGCGTAGTTCGCGGAGGCTCTAAAACGTAATTGAGTAACAACTATCCATACAACATTCTAATATATTCTCTATATAAGATCTAACATTATTAGCTGAGGTCTTGGGTCAAAAGATATCATGAACCGAGAAACTAGTCTCTAACTGTTTAACAGCAAATTATAAACAAATATACGGAGCCGCGCTCAGGTTAGGATCGCCGTGCTGGTGATGAAGTATAAAAACTATTCCTAGATACATTATTAAATATTTATTTTAACTTTCACATTCACGCCTTAAAACCTCAACTAATAATGTTAAACCTATTATAGGTATATCCAACGTTTTATTATGTTAGATTCAACTTATCGATATCGATTACTCTAAATAAATGTCCCTCTACTATAGAACCAACTGATGTTTAAAAAAAATATGAAAAAATATTCTTAAATCAGTATCTTTCCGCATCGGAAACAACCGAGAAGGAAACAGCATTTCTCCAAATAATTACGAAGACACATTTTTCATTATAACGAGCAAAACTTCAAAGACGAGAAAATTAATTTCCAATGTTACTTTTCCATTTTGTTATATTTTCATCACAATTTCTTTATCTGGCACAAGATTACTTATTTCACAGCTACTGACAGTAAAGTTTCTTTAATCATTACCTTTCTTACTTTCTAATCTTAAAAATTGGTGGGTAGAGAAAAAAACATTTGTGTTGCTCCGCGTATTGGTTATTTTATACTGAGTGGATCATACTAAAGGTCAACTTTTTTCGGTCAGAGAGTAGTCTTAGATAATAATGAAAAAGAGATAAAGTTTTTTTTTTTTATAATTTAAAAAAAATGCGTCAGTTTCATATTCAGCAAGCCGTCCAAATATTGTTTTTTCTTTTTACTAGCAAACATATTCATACCAAAAATTATTAACGAAACTGTGGGATCTAAACCTAATTACGAAGACGCTCATTTTGGCGCGAAAATGTGACAGTTCGTTAGCTACTAGCCGAATTTGGCGGGTAAATGAAATTGCTGGGATGCCTTCGAGAAATAAGTTCATCTAGGCCTTTTGTCCTCAGGGCGTACTTGTCAGTACAATAATGCCATTTTATAAGTAGGTAGTACTTTTTTTCTTTAAATATGTAAAGAAAAAAAAACATTTTATATCAACCTACTTAATTAGAAAGAGCAAGCATTAGACAATATTTAGACATTAGAAAATAAACTCAACAAAAGTGGTATAATATGTATTTTTTTTACCATCGTACTAATTTCTTAGTTTGTCCATACTCTGATAGTAAATAATATTATACTAAGGTCATCCATTGGACCATGCTCAAAAATTTGAATATTCTCTACATGCAGATCGCTGGTATTTTATCATGTCATCAAGCTTTTGACCGCAACTCATCATGTGAACCTTAGACTGACAAACTGACAGACAAGACAGACTTAGAAATTAAACAAATATATATAATTCTGCCGTAACGAGCAAAAAATAGAAGTTATTTCGGTGCTTTTTTTATGGTTCCGTACCTTAAAAGGATAGTATAGGATAATATAGGAAAGGATAGAAAGTATATTTCGAAATTCTCAAGGGAATCAAAATTTATAGGGTATTTTCCGTTGACCTAGAATCATGAAATTTGCACAAGCAAAGCACAAGTAAAAGCATAAATCCGAAAATCTTAATTTTTTTTATTAATTTTTGTTTTGCGATTATAAAGTTATTTACAATTGGTAAACTGACCGTGGCCTATGTCGATGTATAAACAGTTTTCCAACTACAAAGTTATGTTTGTCCCTCAATCCATATCTTATCGGTAACATTCCCGTGATGGATGAACTATTTATATACCTATAAGTTTGTACGGAACCTTCGGTGCGCGAGTCCGACTCGCACTTGGCTGATTTTTTTTTATTTGGGATAGACTTGTATTTCTTGACGGTAGATGAATGCCAGCTGATCGGGTATTAAAATACCCTACGCCTGTATATAACTTCTTAGTGATGTTCTCCTTAACTGAAAACTCAAGCTCATTGCAGACCTTTGTCACGGAGCCATTGAGCCTTGGAACTATCATCGCCTTTATGGGCATTTCTAGGCATAGATTACAAAAACCTTTTATAGATATACCTTTTTTTATTAGAAATCAATAAAAAAATCCTTCAGGCGTAGATGTAAACATCATAGTTAAGTAATTTCTGTCGCTCACTCTTCATACGAATGTTGACGAAGTTGTAGCCGATCCCTCCCTGAGTGACGTTGGCTGAAGCGCCCGAGTTCGTCAAGTCGTAGGCGAGAATACCCTGAAACATTATATAAAAATAAAATCGAGTTTATGCGCTTTAATAAGTCAATAAAACTTTAGACGATAAGGTAAGGTATTCATAAAGGAACGTAGATATTAATGATTTAAATTTAAAAAAATATAATGTAGTTGTACCTTCCTATACAATAATAGAGAAATATTGGGCATGATTTCAAGAAGCAAGAGAGATTGAGACCTACACTATATCAAATATGAAAATTAAAAAATCCTGGACAATAAACTAATTTAACAGTTTATTATACAAACTAACTTTTACTGCGGTTTCATCCGCATTGCCGGGATAAAAAATTGCCAATAGCCTTCCTCAAGAACTGGGCAAAAACATATCTGACAGGTAGTTCCAGTGAATAGCGCGTACAAACAAACAAAATTTTATTAAAAAGTATAGCTTAAGAACAAAACAATAAACATACCTGAATAGTCCGTTGGTAATTGCCGGGAATCATTGGCATAGTAAAGTTGACGTATTCAACTGTCTTTCTAAACAATTTAGATGATATCTTCAAATTTTGATGATGTACCATTGGTCTATGCACATTTGTACCCAAGAAAGTGTGCCCACACTCTACTATAACAACAGCGGCTAATATACATGAGAGAGTATATAACTTCATTGTATAAGTTTCACAAACAATCAACTCGAACGCAGCAATAATGACACTGAGTGCGAATGCACCTTACCTTTTATATCTGTCGAAATGAATCAATCTATTTTGGTTTGTTCTATAATGACCTTATCTATTTAATGTAATTATGTATTCGGTTTTGGTAACTGTATTTTTTATTCGATTACGGTTAAATTAAAAGGAGTGCTTTTGTATTTAGCATGACTGTCAGCGTGTGTGGATGTAGGTAACATGATTTATGAATGATTGCTAAATAAACACATACTACTTATTTTCTAAATCACTGATTTTTATAATACTTACCCAAATTTTGTCAGTGACATTAAATAATTTAATGAGATAAATCTATGTTGGTTTTGAAAATAGTAAATTGTGGAGTTTATTTTCAGCTAAACAACTTTCCAAACAATGCATTAGAGTAAGCTTTTCATGATTATGCACAACATTGAAAACTCTAAGCAAATCAAAATTAAAGACCAGCGTCAAAGAAGAATATTAATGCCCTCATCTTATATTAATCATCTATGAAATTTTCTAAATTATTATTAGATGTAAAGACGTACGTATATTTCATAATATACACCATAAATTATTCTTAATTACAATAATGGTTTTGATTTCCGAAGAGCGATATCACACTAGAATACCAAATCAAAATGAAGAATCCACCAGACTTTAAAAAAAAAAACATCGTGTAGCTAATTTACCCATTTTTGATTTACCATATCTACCTATTTATAGACCACTAGTTTTTTCGCGTGGTTTCACCCGCGTTCCCGGGATAAAGCCCATAATATAGCCCATGTTACTCAGGGATAATGTAGCATTCTAATGGTGAAATAATTTTTGAAATCGGTCCATTAGTTTTTGTGTTTATTCGTTACAAACATACAAATCTTTCCTCTTTATAATATTATAGTATATATAGTAATAGTAAATAGTAATAGTATAATAGTATAGAAGTAAAGATTAGTATAGATTTATAGACATAATTTCAAGCGACAAATGGACAACGATTACGACAAAGATAACCAAATACACAAGGAATTTATCAAAGTGGACACGGAATTCTAAAACATATTTGCTCCTCATAGCATGGAATCCATTACGTCAGATGAAATTTTGAATATTTATGATTCACTATATTTTTGCTCTGTTCACGTACGTTTATTTAGGGAGCTAGTGACAAAACCACTATAGCATGGATTTTGATAGCTCTGTACATGTTGCCATTACAGTAACTTAAAACTTCCTCATTTCTGAATAAGGTTTATCATTAATATTATGATTAATGGACTACCTACCTCTCTAATGCTTCAGCGTTAGAGAGGTAGAGCATAGCGATATGTCGCTCAAACAGCAGCTCGACTGGGGAAGTACCTCCACCTTACAGAATACCGCAGCCAAATAACTTGTAGTTCCTGCGCGTGAGTAAGGTCGCCAGAGCTCATCGGGGAGGAGGGAGGGTCGGCAACGCGTGAGTTATACCCCTGGTGTTGCAAGTGTTCATAGGCTATGATAAACGCTTACCATCAGGCGGGCCGTATGCTTGTTTGCCAACAATGTTGTATAAAAATAAGCCTCCCCAATCAATAAAGGGATTAAGTCATAAGTCTAAGATGTGGACCCAATTTTGATTGGCAGACTTACCATGCCTGTCAATCAGCACGATTATTTATATCAGAGGAAAATGTGAAAAAACCATTCACCTATTCTTTTTTAAACTCAGTCAATTGGATAATAATGGAACTGGAAAAATATATATTTATAAATATTAGAAAATTTGTGTGGCTGTTTGTTTCTCTAACATGCCGTAGCGGCTAAATGGATTTGGATGGAATTTGGCACTTAAACAGGCTAAGCCCTGGAACAAAACATACCAAGGAAACATAAGATATTTTGGGAACATAGGTAAAACTGCAGGGTAGAAGTTAGTCTTAAATAAAGTGAAGAAGGAAATAATACAGCATAATATTGTAAGAAATGACAAAGTAATTGAAGATAAATAGTAACTGAATTGCAGCTAGTGGTTGTGATCATACAGGAAACTAGCTGTCCCCCGCGATGTCTCTCGCTTTTCTATTTAAAGCTTAAAAGCAGCCTCTGTCTTTCCTCTGTCCATTAATCTATACTAATATTATAAAGCTGAAGAGTTTTTTTGTTTGTTTGTTTGAACGCGCTATACTCAGGAACTACTGGTTCGATTTGATAAATTCTTTCAGTGTTGGATAGCCCATTTATCGAGGAAGGCTATAGACTACTTTTTATCTCGGAAAAACACAAGGTCCCTCGGGAACGCAGGTGAAACCACGCGGAAAAGCTAGTTGTAATATATTTATGCAAAAAATTACATCGATGACACAAAAGAGCAACTGCTACATGAAAGAAGAACAAACCAAGAAACACACTTTTGCGTTTTTAATATTAACTGTCTGTCATCCTAAAGGGCTGCCACTAAAAACCAGAAATAGCTTTCGCATTCAGTAACACTTTGTATCTATTTATGCATTTCCCGCCATAACATCAACGCGGTAAACATGAAAACCACACAAAAAATCTAAAATCGCAACGTTGTAATATTTTTTCCGGGGTAGGAATCTTTTGAACAATAACAAGGGTGAATTTTCCGGATATATCGCAAACACTCCGAATTATTGTGTTGTATTGTACGATGGAAACGATTCGAGCACAATGGCCAGGCACGATGTGATTCTGTGAGCCTGAATTGATTGGTTGCTGGAAAAATAGGGCTGCCAATAACATTTCTTACAGCTAAATACTATTTTATCTTGCAAATTACATTTTAATGACATTACTCGAGATTTTTTGTAGGTATTTTAGCGACGTGTATCCCATTCGTGAGCCAAGGGCTTAAAGTCCTTAGTCAATTGTTTGTTATTATTAAAAAGAAAAATAGTAGTATGTATTTTTCTGTCGTATGTTTTCTTAATGAAATAAACGAAAGCGTTTAATTAAATTTGTTTACATTTAGAACATAGAACAATTAAGTAAATGATCGATTTTCAACAAATCATAAGTAGCTGTGACAACCCTAAAATGTTACGATGATGAATTAAGGCAAATATAACAAATATCAGGTCCAAGGAAGACAATAATATAGAGATACTATTTTGGGATGTGTTGAAATAAAATTGAGGAATATCATAAGTTGTAATAAATGGATTGTATTAAAAATAATAAATATAATGAAGAAAATACAAGTACAAACTAATAGATCTTTTTGAAACCATTGGAAATTAATAATGTAATATTGAAATTCAATTACTGTGAAAAAGCACCAATATAGAGATAACCATATGTCATAATAATAAAGTTACATGTTAAAGCTATTCATCTACCCGTAAGATATCGAAATGGTAAAATATAATTTGTTATAAAAACAAAATCCTCGTTTTGATCTATTATCATTTAAAAACCTCATAAAATATCAAAAAAATCCCGACCATAAAGTACCGATTCCAAAATATCTCGCACGAACGTTAAAATATCTAATATGAATTCATAGAGTAATAAAATTGGGATCAGAGTTAAGTGTAAGGTCAAACGCATAATCGATATTTTATGCCTCAGTCGGTTCACTTAATGTCAGAGCTCACTTTAATATTTTATTGATGACTATTTCACTTGAGTGGGAGCCTGAAAAAACTACGCCATTCCCAAAGTTAGTTACGGCCGTTTGACAGATTTATTTACACATTTGGAGTTTCTAAAGTGAGTTTAGCTGTCAAGAAGTTTCTTATAACTAAGTTTGTTTGGTAATGCGTTGATAACTCTGTCGTCAGATGCCGTGACAAGTCACGGGTTCGAATTCTACAATGAGCTTGAGATTTCTGTGAAGGAAAAATCGTGAGGAAACCATATCATGGTGGTAGTATACTTTGTTGTACTCGCCCGTTGATTACCACAAGCACTTATTGTCGTGTTCCAGCAGTCTGTACTTGCGAGACAGTAGGCTTTGTGTGCTTGCCATCTTCAGGCACATCATCACTTAACAAAATAAGTAATTTATAAAAGTTTCTAAGTATTGTTGGTTTACTATAGACTAAATTTCATATATAAAATTCTCGTGTCACAGTGTTTGTCTGCAAACTCCTCCGAAACGGCTTCACCGATTCTTATGAAAATTTTTGTGCATATTCGGTAGGTCTGAGAATCGGTCGTAGGCTATTTTTTATACCGCTACGCGGGTGAAACCGCGGGGGACAGCTAGTGTAATATAAAATTGCCATCAAATAATAATGATACTATGGTTACACGAAAGCTTTAAAGGGTCCGCTAGGTGAATCGATGATCTGCAAAACATGCCGGGAGACGAGTGGTTGCATAGAGTAGACAGTCGGAAAATCTAGAAATTATTGGCAAAGGCATAAGGCCTATGTCCAACAGCGGACGACTATTTGTAAATTATGACAAATGTACTTACATAGTACCTACACTTGCACTAGTAGATTTTTGTCATTTTTAAGCTATTGTATAGCTTTTATCGCGGGCTTCGGGCTTTGAGCGTGGCGACCGAATCAAAAAAATTCGTAACGAAAAAACGTAACATGTGTATGCTGTTTGTGAGTGAGTATATAGTTGTATAGGTATCTATTAATATCAAAGAAAAAAAAAACTGCATAAATAAAAAATAAATTAATAGTTATAATTGCATAAGTTGATAAAAAATGCTATGCAATAGCTTTACCGCGGCAGTCCCCGAGTGCCACACGTATTTTTTAATGCAAATGTATCTGTTGGCATCAGAAACATATAATTCCTCGTTTTTCTGTATAATGTCATTCAGCTTAGACTGCCGTGCCTAAATAAAAATATTTTGCACTAGCTTTTACCTCACAGTTTCAAAATCAAAATAATTATGTTTGACGGCCGGTTGGCGTGGTTGATAAGATACCCTATCTATCACGCCACAGGTCGTGGGTTAGATTCCCACTCAGGACAAACATTTGTGATAATGAACATGTCTGTTTGTCCTGTGTCTGGTTGTAAATATCTAAATATGTATGTATTTACAAAAGAAACGTAGTATATGTAGTATATCAGTTATCCTAGGGCTTCCATAGTACAAGCTCTGCTTAGTTTGGGGTCAGATGGCCGTGTGTGAGGAATAATGTCCTTGTTCTTGAATATTGTTTCATACAAACATCCAAAAAAAATCTACACTCACTTTTAGACTAATAATATTGTCAGAATTCCAACGTCCTTAGATCCAATACTATAACTATAATCGAATATAAAAAGGACTAGGGGGCAGATCACAATGTCACAGACAGCCGTCGATATTCTAGAGAGCTAAATGAGACCCAATAGGTTTGCTAAGCCCCATTCAATAGTACTCGATCCCAAACCGCTAAGCGTTCAACCAATTAGTAGATCGGAGATAGAGCTCGCTTTTATATCACTTTTTACATTTTCATCGATAGTTCGTTAAATCAAACAGTTAAGGGTCATTTTACTTGAGTCTAATGGCTTGGCATTCAAGTATTAAAAATTAAAGTGGTATCGAGTTTTCAGAAAAGTACTTGTTTAGAAAATAGAGAGAGCAATTTCTTCACAAATTTTATATTACGCAGAATTTTCTATTTGTATAAGTCTGGTTAGTTAAATAGTAAATTTGTTATTGGTCTCTAGAAATCTCTATTAATTTGCTAAAGAGTTGTTCTATACAAATGTTCAATACATACTCAATGAAAATGTACGGTATAGCTGAGCAGATTTATTTTCGCGGTTTAAGAGCTTATGCTACTAATATTATAAATGCGAAAGTTTGTGAGGACGGATGGATGGATGTTTGTTACTCTTTAACATAAAAACTACTAAATGGATTTGAATTAAATTTGGCACACAGATAGAACATTTTGGATTAATAAATACCTAGGATACTTTTTATTCCGGGAAAACATAAGATCCCTTGGGAACGCGGGTGAAACCGCGGGTGGAAGCTTGTAAATATATTAAGATTCGCGTTTATAATATAAGTAGGAGTGCTGCAGTGACCTGCAGCATAGTAAGTGTCGGTTGTTTTAGTTTCTCTGTTTTTTTTTATCTTTTGTACAATTTTTTTATATTTTGATGTGTGTGAATTTGTGTATCCAATAATTGTTTCCTTATTATTATTCTTTCAAACCCAAACCACAAAAAATATGTCAGCAAAATTTGACAGTCATAAGATGTATAAATTCAATTCCTCCCCCACATCTAAATACGCAGTGAATACAAATAAACAAACAACCATAGACAACACAGCCTCGTTAAAACAGTTGGTATAGTATATTTAACGTTCTCGTTACAAAAATAACAGTCAGACAGTATGGTTCATCAAAATTCTGTATGTTCGTTAACTTTAGCCACGAAACAATTTCGCTACTCTAGCCCGCTTAAAATATTACCTGCCATTAATGTCTGTGCATTTGATTCTTATTGCATATTTTTATTTATGGTCAAAACATTTGAACTATTTAATTTATTCGCGGTAGAAACCTTGGGTCCGTGGGGGTTCGAGGCTCGCCGATTTGCTCAGATATCCAAGCTCATCGAGGCTTCGGGAGACCGACGGGCTGGGAGCTTTTTCCGCCAACGCATAAGCTTGGCCATCCAAAAAGGGAACGCTACCCGCCTATCGACAGCAGCGAGGGCTTTGAGGATGTTTTCTATATACATATCATTGTTTGTATTTTATACATTGATTGTAAATACTTGTTGTAAATAAATTATTTATTAACCTTATTATTTATGTTTTCCAATCATTGTTTACATTTAAGAACAATACACTAACTAATACATACAAAAAGATCGAATAACAATGTATCAATTATTTATAGGTAACCACCATTATATGTTATAAAAAGCTAAATAAATAAAGTTTTGCTATGTAAAATACATTCATTATTTTTATTATTTTATTCTAAAACATATGTATTGAATTTATTTATTTACAGTTATGTATTGATTGCTTGCATTAGTGGTTTGATGTTGACTAAAACCTGGTTTACCAACTAGTTAATATCTTATCCCTTAATCCATTATCTGGAGTCATTTTTGTTTATTCTCTTATGACATTATGATATCTTTTACCCAATTTATTTATGTTTATTCTTCCCTTACTCCTATCTTATTGTCCTTATTTCAATATGATATTGGAATTTTACATGATGTATTATTTAATTACCAATAACAAACCAAGTTAATTCTATCAATTCCAAAATTTAATTAAATTTTAATTAATAGGTATAAAATAAATTTGGAAGGTGGAAGAACATTAAATAAGATATAATCAAAAAAAAATTACCATGTTTAACATAAAGTTTCAAATAAAAGCCACGAACAACTATATTGCAAAAATGTCTATCTGTTGTTGTGCGTCTTATGGATTTCAACGATACGTGATTTCACAGACATGCACGCCCGTTCCACAAGCAAATTTATTACCCATTTATTGCTCACATTTTTAGATCAAATAACAGGAACTCAAAACAAAAAAATTGTCCACGGATATTAGAATTTGATTTTTTATAATTAGTAATACGGTGTAATTTTGCTCGAACGTCCGCATTACCTCGCACCGTAAGAATCCACTACAACATTCAAAGTTAGGCACCAAACATGACAACCTTTACCGGAACACGAACAAAAGAAAACAACTGTGAACCGAGACTTTACGAATGTTAACAAAGGAAGCGGCAAAACGCGAGATTCCGTCCTCAAACTCCCACTTGTATTATTTCATGGCGTAATTAAAATATGACTTATTTGTACAAAGAATTTACAGCATACTGTTATGTGAAATCTACTAATTATACCCTAGGGCTTAATGTTAAGACCTTTATTTGTTGGACAGTATATTTATTTTATTTATTTAATCAAAAGGAATACTTATAATCTAAACCTGCAGTGGAAACCATGGGTCCGTGGGGGTTCGAGGCTCGCCGATTTGCTCGGATTTTATCATCTAAGCTCATCGAGGCTTCGGGAGACCGACGGGCTGGGAGCTTTTTCCGCCAACGCATAAGCTTGTCCATCCAAAAAGGGAACGCTGCCAGCCTGTTGGGAACCTTGCCTATCGACAGCAGCGAGGGCTTTGAGGATGTTTTCTATATATCACAGTTTGTATTTTATACATTGATTGTAAATATTTGTTGTTAATAAATTTATTATTGTCACCCAAACCTTTTAAACTAATATTTACATAATAGTAGTTGATTTACCGATAACAGAATTCCATTAAATTGTCTTTAAATTTTGTGTTATGGTTATATAAAAAAAATTCTTCTCAGTTGAAGATTTCCGAACCGGTGATAGCTTCGGCTGCGTTGACATTCATAATTGCCCTCCTTGGGCCTAAACTGAATAAACGACTTTGACTCTGAACTACATTAACGTGTATTAATATAATTTAGATCCACATAAATCTTTTACAAAACGAAGCAAGAAAGGATACTCCTTCACACGTCTAACACGTTTTCATATAATTAAAGGCGTAGTCATTAACCACGGTAATACGCCGCGTCCTTTTTACAGTGTTCTTCGAAACTACGTCAGCACTAATTGCACAAAGTTTTCTGGGTATCTCGTTAAAACTCCTTAAATTTGCGTCAAAATGCCTCGTCAGGACCTCGTTCTATGTTTAAATGATGGTGTGCACTAAAATTTCTGATTGTACGATCATTCTGCGTTGTACCTAATTATGAACATGTTTTAATGTGGTACAGCATTTTCTTTATTAGTGGTTTTAGGGTTGCTGTGAATTATAAATACATATTATTATAATAAATCTATGGAACCGATGTTTGGTGTCTGTCTGTCACATCTTATTTCATTTTAAGTTAAAATAATATTCAATTTTGTACTTGTCAATTGTATTTTTTTAAATTCCTTTTTGTAATTGAATAAAAATAAATATAATTACGATAAGCGACTACAAAGTAACAGCACTTTCAATGAAAATTAATAGCGAACGATCACAGAAATGGCAAAGAAAAAGAATTATGTTTTATTCTACGAAAAAAAAATATTTTAAATTTATTAAGCTTCTATCTCCCAAACCTCATTTCCATTCCATATCGACTATCGTTTTACAACTACTTAATATTATTCCAATCATTCCAAGAATGGCTTCTAGATAGAAAACAAAAAAAATGTAAGGGGGAAACATCGTCTCGTTTATCGAAGGGAAATTTCCATATATTAAAATTCGTCGGCGACGCAAATTGTTATCGTTGAAGCCTAATGACGTATTTGCATTGAAAAAGAGTTTTCAGTCGGTAAAAGAAAGTTGTTACGCAAATATACTTTGGAGCACAGGCACTTGGTATCGCGTAGCACATATTTATTTATTTAAAATAATTCAACTACCTTAAACCTTGGCCATTGGACATGCACTCTATAATTTACTATGGTATATTTATAAAAAAAAAAATCAAATATGCAATAGGTATTTATCACTCGCGATGCTGTAATATAGTCATACATACCTATTTATATTTGGGTTTAATTAAAAATAAAAACAAAATATGTAAAAATAAACAGTACCTACCTAATTAATTACTTTACTATACTATACCTGATCAGTAAAGTGCGTCAGTTGAACGTAATTTTGTTGTCCCACGCGCTCTGGACCAGGTGCTGTATCTTTCACTTTTTGTTTTAATCTAAGACATAAAATAATTTAGATTACTTTATGCTCTTCAATACCCAACTACGGGTTTTATTTATGTAAGAAGTTTTAGTGTATGTATTTGATAGGTAGTTTATATTATTATTTTTAATTCGATTATATCCTCGTAAAATGGCATAAAAATTGTATTTGACTGTATACATATTTATGTCCCAATACAAAACTATTTCTCAGAGTTTTCCTCCAGGAAATTAATGCAAAAAATATATCCTCATACACTCGAATGCTGAGCAAAAGTAAAAATATTATGACGATAGACTTTCCGGACGTGATATCGGGATGTGGGGTGAATAAATCAACATTAATACGAGCATCGCTCAAATTGGAAGTATCGAAACACGAACGCTCGTAATAATAACGACGTAAGATTAAATTGGTTTATTTTCCGGTTTTCATTTGTAAGTAAACATGATGAAAATGTGCAATCGCGTAATACTTATACATGATTTTATTGTTGTGGTTTTGTTTGCGAATATGAATGTTAGAATTTTTAACTGTTTTGCCGCGGTTTCACCTAATATTTCCCCGGGAAAAATATGAAGGATAACCGTAGGTACACATAGAAAAAGAAAACAGAATAATTCTTGGATAGATTGTGTAAAAACAGAAGGATGATATCAATAGGATTCAGAAATGGATAAAAGGAAAGTCCAGGCAAGTGCCAGTTGGACTCATGTACGGCGGAGGTTCTGTACAATAATAATAAAACAAACTTGTTTTTGTGGCCCTGCAGACTTTGCTGTATAATGTACTTTGGTATTGATACTATTATCATAAATATATCACAACATACACAACATTTATATTTAGAAAACTATTAAAATTCTATTTTTTTTTATTATTTGTCGTTTCACTAGAATCGGACTAACTCACTTTTGTACGTATTATCGATTTTATGACAAGCAACATTTTTCGTTTTTAAAAACTTTTCTTTATTTTAGATTTTGACTTGTTGATTTTTTTATTATTTTCCTTGATAGAAACAACAGTAACACGTTTTATGTGAAAATTTCAAATGATATAAGTAATAAATAGAATTCGGCTTAAAAGAAACAGCTCTATAATAGTCTGTCTGACAGACGGACGGCGCATGGGCTTAGTTATAAGGACTTGTGTGTACGGAACCTGTAACTCGGCTCAGCAAAGTGAGGGACTCATTCAAGGGGCAATGTATACGTTTCTATAACAAAGTACCCAAAGAAATTCAAGAACTATCTGTGTATAGATTTAAAAAATTAGTTAAACAAAAGTTATGTAAGAAAGGGTACTATAAAGTTTCTGATTTTATAGGAGACAAGAATGCATTTAAATGAAATGTTCGCTACACAAACTATTTCATTAAAATTTTATAAACTTTGTTATTAGTAATTAAATTTTTACATAAATAAAAAATAACAAAGATCTATAAAAAATGTCCCTTGCTGAGTTTCTTGTCGGAGTCTTCTCAGTCCAAGTGTATTCCGAACCGGTGGTAGAATCATTTGTAACGTTCATAAGTGCCTTATTAGGACCTAAACTGAATAAATGATTTTTGAATTTTTGATTTTTTTTTTTTGAACCCTAAAAAGTGTACGTGTGAACAGGCTGTGATGATGTTAAAGTACAAGATGATTTTCTCGTTGTATTATAATTTAATAATATTATTATTGTAATAATAATATTAATCAGATAGAAGAGACATGAAACATAACAAATTTACTTGGGAAGATTCGAACCCAACCAAAACATATTTGTTCATAACGTAAAATCAATAAATAGTTCATTATACGGTAACTATTCCTCAAATACACTTTGAAAACTGTTATACACGAGTTTTGCACCACTTACATGTAGTGAGATATAGCATAACACAACTCTAAAGTTCCAACCATGTTAATAATTAATTATTTTTTGTTTAGAACTATTATTCATAAAGCTTTATCACGTTACATAATGGCATTTATCTATACTAATCTATACAAATATTAATATATATGACCACGCCAACCGGTACTTGACGGGCCGGTTAACGTGGTTGGTAAGATACCCTATCTATCACGCCGCAGGTCGTGGGTTCGATTCCCACTCAGGACAAACATTTGTGTGCATGAATATGTCTGTTTCTCCTGTGTCTGGGTGTAATTATCTATATATGTATGTATTTACAAAAGAAAAGTAGTATATGTAGTATATCAGTTATCTGGCTTCCATAGTACAAGCTCTGCTTAGTTTGGGGTCAGATGGCCGTGTGTGAGGAATAATGTCCCAGAATATTTTATTTATTTATTTATTTATTTATTAACCTTAAACTAACTAATATATACGTGTCTAGATATTTACAATTAAAAAGGGAAATAAAAACAAGAACAAAAAGTACACATCTTAATTTAAAACTATTTACAAAAAGAAAAGCTGATCTAAATCGCTGCCAGTTGGTAGTGTGCTCAGAACGCTAGCGGCATTGCCACGCTGTATGGCGATGCTAATCCTCTGGCCGATGTATTCACCAGCCCTCTGGTCACGAGAAGCGTCGATCAGTCGCTTAGATATATCGCGAAACATTCGATGGGCTCCTGACCCCCACGGCTCCAGCGTCTCAACCCCAAACGGTTCAAAAATATAGCCCCCATCAAGGTTACTATATTTGCGCCGCTTGTGGTTTTCGGCACAGACAGCCGCGCCACCGGCCCTTTTGACAGTCTCTGGAAGGTGGGACGGTGCGAGAGTATCAACACAAGTTGCGTCCCATACTAAGGGACGCCCCAACTTCCAGGGCATCAAGGTCATTCCGTCGGGTCTCTTACCGTCATCCCGCATCAAGCCACTCGGTTCGCGAATAGCTGACACGTGAGCACTGGCAAGAGCCCGGCGGATGATGTCATTGAGGTCAGAATGGCGCGGAATTCTGCCTGCGCCATCCTTTATAATATTCTATACAAATATTATAAAGCTGAAGAGTTTGTTTGTTTGTTTGAACACGCTAAACTCAGGAACTACTGGTTTGATTTGAAAAATTATTTCAGTGTTGGATAACCCATTTATCGAGAAAGGCTATAGGCTACTTTTTATCCTGGGAAAACACAAGATCTCTCGGGAACGCGGGTGAAACCGCGGGGCGGAAACTAGTTTAATAATAAATACTAACTTTCACCCCACGGTTTTACCTGCGTTCCCGGGATATAAAATAGCAGTGAAAAAGTATTCTGTGAAGTAGCCTATAGCACTCTCCGCAGCAAAAAATCACATCAAACCGTTCCTCCATTTGCTGCATCAAAAAAGGAAACCAACAAACATAGTTTTGCTTCTATATTAGTACTAGCTTTTTCTCGCGGTTTCACCTGCGTTCCTGGGATAAAATGCAGCCCATGTTACTAATGGACAATGTAGCATTCTAATGGTGAAAGATCTTTTTGAGTTTATTCATTACATACAAACATACAAAAATACAAATGTTTCCTCTTTATAATATTAATGTAGACTAGCTGTTCCCCGCACTTTCACCCGCGTTCCCAGTCTAAAAAAAACCGATGTTTTAATAGTTATTTTGCTATACAGGATGGAGACAAATCCAACAAATCAAAAATCATAAAAATCGGTCCA
Organism: Tetheella fluctuosa; assembly: GCA_951216915.1. Lineage (NCBI taxonomy): Eukaryota > Metazoa > Arthropoda > Insecta > Lepidoptera > Drepanidae > Tetheella > Tetheella fluctuosa. The sequence goes on along the minus strand of OX578229.1, from coordinate 8,867,018 downwards.
TCCGTTGTTGAGTAATAAATGGTGTAACTAACACAACTTTGTTTAAAAGACATAATTATTTATTTACAACAAGTATTTACAATCAATGTATAAAATACAAACTATGATATATAGAAAACATCCTCAAAGCCCTCGCTGCTATCGATAGGCAAGGTTCCCAACGGGCTGGCAGCGTTCCCTTTGCTGAAGCGATCGCGATTAAATTTGATACGCAGACAGCCTATGATATGGAGAGGGACATAGACTATCTGCGTTTTTTTCTCGAGAACGCGGGTGAAACCACGGGGAACAGCTAGTACTCTATAAAAAAATAACATGTACGACAATCGTAATTACCTAAATTAATTTTAATTGTTTCCCTAAACTTGCAAGGTTAAAAAACTCATTAATAGAAACATCTTTTAATATAGAACTGTGAAAAAAAATCTGCTGTATCATACAAAAATTTTATATCAACTCAATCAAGATGTATGGAACAGCTGAGGGTCTTAGTTAAATGTTAATCTAGTTATAAATTATGTGTGAAAAATCTCAGAATAAACGAAAGCACCTCCATTTCATGTTCACCTACACTCCTATGCCCTAGGGGAGGCAACAGTCCGTGTAAGCTGGTTTATTCCCCTCTCGCTCACGCGTTGTTGTTACAGTTTTGCAAAAAAAAATAATACATTTACCTACTTTGAATTTTGCTGTGTTGAGGAAAACATCTGACATAATGGATTGAAGAAAAAAAGCGGAATAGTCAGAACTCGGAACGTTTTTATTTATAAACTTAGCTAAATACATTTGTCGTCATCATCATCCTATCCTAACTATAAAATATAAATGCGAATGTGAGTTTTTTTGTTTCACGATGAAAGGTACGCAGATAGCCTATGGTATGGAGAAGGACGCGGGGCAGAAGCTAGTTTGTCATATTTTTAAAAAGCACTTTGACAATAGAATATTTTTTTCATAAGAATATAGATATCCAGTTATCTTTATTTTAATGTGACAGATATAAGCATATATTTAAATTAAAAAAAACCTTCAATTGCTGAGATGCATCATAGGAAGGGAACAACTAATAAAATTGAACAAAGAAGTCTCAACACGCAATCAAAGTCCTTAAAATGTGACGTAAATTGTTAAGTGTCAGATGCACCAATAAAATTTAAATCCCAAACAACATTAATAGTTTATATCGATCCTTAAAATGGATATATAAATAAATAATGGCATTGTCACTGTATAGCCCTGTCACAAAACAAGAAATAACGAATAAACACAATGTTGACAGCTTAACGATATACACAGATAGTGAATTACTAGAAGGACGCTTTGTGCTTTAATATTTCTGACTATATACTCCTTTGACATCTTTGTTGAGGAAGATATTTCAAAGAGGAGGTGCATATACAACATAGTCGGCAAACAAGCATATGGCCTGCCTGAAAGTAAGCGGCTGTAAGCGGTTACCGTAGCCTATGAATGCTTGCAACACCAACACCCGATGAGCTCTGGCGACCTTACTCACGCGCAGGAACACAACTATAAGTTATTTGACTGCGGTATTCTGTATGGTGGAAGTACTTCCCCAGTCGAGCTGCTCTTTGAGCGACATATAGCTATGCTCTACCTCTCTTAAAATATATACTCATTATTCAGATGACAATATTTAATGCCAGAGCCAAAATCTCCCATCTTCTATGACATTCAATAAACATGTAATGTCCAACTGATGGTAGGCTACCGTCGCCTATCGACATTAGCCGTTGCCGACCTAAGGCCTAGAAGGCAAATGGTTCTCAAGTGCAACTTCCAGAAAACACCAATAGATGCTTGGTAACAGATGTTTAACTTGAGTCGAAACTAATAAATGTGTGTAAAATAAAAATAAATTCTAATTCTGTGACTACTACCCCACACCGTATCAAACATTGTAGTTTAAACTGTTCATTTGAGTTTTTATCGCTTTGGGCCATGAGATATCGAATTCCATCGAACTATTTAATTTAAATAAAATGAAATTAAATGGATTTAAATATAGATAGATAGCACTGTATTGTTACACTACATAATAATGTGATTGGTATACCACAGTATGCGAATTTTGACAGTAAATTAAAAACTATTTAATTTTGGTTGATCTTTTTAATCAATATGTCTTTTTTGATGAAATTTATGAAAAGGTGAGCATGATTGGCACATCCGCTATACGCCTAACTATCCGCTTATTTAATGACCAAACGAGTTGGAAACTAAAAAATGGTGACGGCAGTTTCAGGATGAACGGTAGTTTTGTTACATTTGTAACTGCACACGACAGCAGTTTTAGGGCCTCTACGCCTCGGTGCACATTTTTATGATGCCTGCACTTTGGTGTTAAAATATATTAAAAACTAGCTGTCCTCCGTGGTTTCACCTGCGTTCTCGAGAAAAAAGTAGTCTATGTCCCTCTCTATACCATAGGCTATCTGGGTAACAAATTTTATCGAGATCAGTTCAGCGGTTTAAGCGTGAAAAGGGAAAGAACATACTGTTACTTTTGCATTTATAATATTAGTAGATGGATGTATTAGTAGTAGATTTTGATATTTGAAACTTTTAAACTTGATTTTTTAAACTTCCAAAGTGTCTTGATGTTTTTCAGTATTGCGTAAACACAAATCATATAATTATCAATAAAACAAATATTGAGCCACTATTAAATGCAAAACTACCTACGAATCAATCTGACCTTCCTCAAATATTTTTTATCCCGCTTTCCCGAGGGATCTTATATTTTCCAGGGATAAAAAGTATCCTATAATTTAATCCAGAATATATTCTGCCTGTGTTCAGTAGTTTATGCGTGAAAGAGTAACAAACATCCAGACATACATCCATCCTCACAAACTTTCACATATTTATAATATTAGTAGGATAGGATAGGATTTTATTCTCCATACAAATTACTCCATAGTATGGTAAAAAAAAGCAACTTGATTGGACCCCAGAATGTAATAAGGCTTTCAAAATTATCAAGGAAAAAAAATATACCTACAGTCGAACATAGAACCTCCTCCTTTTTTGAAGTCGGTTAAAAACTAGCTTCTACCAGCAATTTAAGCCATTATGATATACGATTCAGATGTACCTATATATATATTTTTATAACCTAATTTAACCATTATGTAAGTGCTATCTACCTTAATTTTTCTAAAAGTCAATAAAAATTAATAATGGGTTTTGACAAAAAGATAGATTGAATGACAGCTAGATAGATTGCAGTTTAGGCACCTAACCCTTTCATTCCGCGTCACATCCAGCGCCCTCGGTCGGCGTAAGTCCAAAGTATTATAGATACTATACTGAAATCATGTAGTTTTTAAGCGTGGATTGGCGTTTTTTTTTTATAGACTAGATGACTTGGTGATCATCGTATTTAATCATTTTATTTCTCTTTTTTAATATAATGTTCAGTTAAAGTCAGTATGTGTGTTATTGTTTCACTTAGTTGTTAACTTTTGTTACGTAACGTTGTACTTCTTAAATTTTGATTCATTTTTATGTTTATATAGATAGATATTGTCATGTTTTCAATTTATTCTTTGCGCTGAATAAATAAAATAAAATAAACCAACTTTCATAAATACGCGTCCCGGAAGCTCACAAGTCATCAATCACAGCTATGTCTGTAAGCGTCTTGCCCGGGGTAAATCTCTCTTTTTTACCACACACCCATCCAACATACATCAACATAAAGGGAAATACATTGGATCTCGCATTAATGCTGAAACTCCGAGGTGGTTTATGTTTGGGGCTGATTTTTTTGCCCGTTGACAGGTTTTTGTGAGGGTTAAACAGGGGTTTGGTGTTTTGCCTCTGATCTCTTAATAGGATGAAAAAGATTTGTGTTTTTATAACTTTTACTTTTTTTTATAGATTTGTGTTGACAACAATCTCACTATGCAAGTGATGATGTGGACGAAGGTGGTAATCACATAAAGTCTAGAAGGAACTCGCTCTCAAGTGCAGCTGCTGGAACTCATCGGGGAGGGTGGAGGGTCGGCATCGCGTGAGTGATACCCCTGGTGTTGCAAGCGTTCATAGGCTACGGTAACCGCTTGCAATCAGGCGGGCCTTATGCTTGTTTGCCGACAAGGTTGTAAAAAATATGTAGTCGTAAGTTATGTGACCCCGTTTATAAATTAGATAACAATAAAGGTCTTTGCGAAACATATCTCAAACTATGTCGTCTTAATTAATAAGTGCCTAATAACATTATGCGATGTTATCCCCCAGATAATTAACTGAACAGTAACATGTGACTCTAGCTGATTAGTAATTAGGTTAGGTATATTGTTATATTATGTCGTATCTACTAATGAAATTCGTTTGTATCTAACCACGTTTATGTTTATTATGGAAATATATACTATTCACAAATCTATGTGACAAATTTCTTACATATCCGTAACTCTGTGTGGCAACAAACATGCCAACATACAAACAAATACATTATAATATTAGTAACATAGTAGGATTCATCCGCAGTGTTACCAAAATACTAAAACTGGGCAAGTGTAAGTCATACTCGAGTACTGAAAGCTAAGTAAAGTTGACTAAAAGCCTTGTATTTTATGAATTGAGATAAGGTCTGTCGAGAGAATATCATTATCTGTAATTTGTTATCGAAGAAGCAAAATAAGAGCAAATAAAAAAAAAAACTAAATATTTTGCTTCTGGGTAGCTATGTTATTGTATGTATCCGTTATATCTAAACCGATTCTGATAATGTTATTATATCGATTCTTTTAAAAATAATACAGGTTACATCGTTTAGTTTCTCGGAAACGCCGTTGTAAAAGCGTTGGATAGCTAGTGCACAATAAATACAAGAAATTATACAAAATTAACCCGCTTCGTGAAGTGCAAACGATCTTAAAACCGAAATAGACATTCGGTCTTTATCTCGATTTCTCAGAAACGCTTAATAAATTTAAAGACGCTGGTCGCTTTAATCCTTACTGAAATTTCCGGACTTCTCGCATTACACTATCGCAACGATTAAGTTATAAGAGACTGACTGTTGCCCCGCGATTTTTTCCGCATTCTCGTCATATTAAAATAAATTATTATAATATCGATTGCGGTGAGAGTTACTCGGAGATATTGGATGCAAAACCCTTTATTAAAGGGAAATTTACAGGCGATGCCTACTGCCTATAAACCTACGAATTAAATATTTAAAATCCTAAATTGGGTTGTTCATACTGAACAACTTTTAAATCTATCTAACACTGAAATCGCATAAAAGCGTGACTTGATTTTTTTTTGCAGTTCACTGCTCTTGCAAAACGTTGTACCTACATCATGATGAACCCAAAAAGGTTTCTAAGATGTAACATCACGTATCTATCCTTATTGACGCCAGATGGATTTTCAAGTGCTAATAATAATAGCCTTTTGTGAATATTATCTTATCATGCTGTCGCTTGTTACTTAGACCACACATAATCGACGGGTGTCTTGAATTTTAATTCAACTATCGATCTATACTTACAAGATTATTCGTTGTAGGACAACGGGTGGCAAACGAGCTGCATTTTTCGGATAATTTACAGTTAGATTTAAGTTAATAAAATTATTAATGAGAAGTTAAATAAGATATCACCATCATCATATTCAGGCCGAGGATGTCCACTGCTGAACATAGGCCTCCTAACGGTTTTAGACCGCTTGCATCCAGTGGCTCCCAGCAACTCTAACCATGTCACCAGTCTACCTGGTGGAATAAACTCGCACGGGGCTTTCCTGTGCGTTTTGTTTTAAATAACAGATTAACTTAACTGAGTTAATTAACTTAAGACTTTTTTATGTAGCCCATGAACCAAAGAGTTTAAGAAACAAAATGCTTTTACTTTGTTTACTAATCTCTTTATATTTTCATACTAGTTTCCGCTCCCCGGTTTCACCCGCGTTCCCGAGGGATCTTGTGTTTTCCCGGGATAAACAGTATCCTATCCTTCCTCGATAAATGGGCTATCCAAGACTGAAAGAATCTTTCAAATCGAACCAGTAGTTCCTGAGATTAGCGCGTTCAAACAAACAAACAAACTCTTCAGCTTTATAATATTAGTATAGATATAGATTTAGGTATGGCCACATTAGTGCTGAATATGGACCTTTCTCATAGACCTCCAACCTTGGATTCCCTAATATTATAAATGCTAAAGTGTGTTGGTTAGTCCTTCTTTCACGCCGTAACGTAGCAACGGATCGACGTGAATTTTTGCATAGTAATAGTTTATGGACCGGAGAGTGACATAGGCTACTTTATTCCGGGAAGGTGGGTAAAACCACAGTGCGATAACTAGTCTAATATAAATAATTAAGATAAAATATTTGTTTATTCACCTATTAATTTTCGTAATCCTGGCATTACCTTGTTTTGGGTAAAATGAAAATATTTTAGCATAGGAATGGTGGATCTAGATTCTAGACAAATACCTTGGCTATATTTTTATCTATGGAATAAAATATTCAAGATTATCTACGCAAGCCTTTTCAACTATTCTTAATGTACTTTATCTTTATCTTAGACTGTGCTTTGATTAAAATCTCTCATCATTAGCGCTAATGTGGGATTTACAAAGTTAATGGTCCCAGGCATTTCTTTCATTTTATCGAAACCCATTACTTATTAGCAGAAATTAATATAAAGTTATTATCGTTATCTACTTATGGTTAGCTTATTTATTTAAGACTAGCTGTTCCCCGCGGTTTCATCCGCGTTCCCGGTATAATATAAAAGTAGCCTAAGTTACTCCTTATAACATCAACTATCTGCCAGTGAAAGACCTGTCAAAATCGGTCCAGCCGTTTCGAAGATTAGCTGGAACAAATAGACAGACAAACGGAGACTTCAATTTTATTTATTTTTATCCTAATCTTTCCTAATCCTAACTAATATTATAAATGCGAATGTGAGTTTGTTTGTTGATTTATTTGTTTGTTTGTTTATTTATTTGTTTACAAATAAGCTTACGGCCCACCTGATGGTAAGCGGTCACCGTAGCTTATAGACGCTCATAACATCACAGGCAAAGAAAATACAATTTTATATTTTCCCTGCCAGGGGTATAACTCACGCGTTGCCAACCTTGAGACATGAAGGTGTTAAGTCTTCTGTGCCTGTAATTTCACCGGCTCCCATACCCTCCTAACCGAAACACAGTAATACAAGTACATTGCTATTTCGGAATTAGATATGGTGGTAGTACTTCCCCGGGCGAACTCTGCACTAAGAGTTCTACTACCTTCAAAATTAAAAACTTCAAAGTAGTTATATATATTTGTGTGACATTTGCAACAAATATGATATTCTACTTTATCGAGTGGTTAGGTTGCACACCTGCAGAGTTGCTCAAGCCACCCAAAAGCCTCTGACTTCGCTTAACGACTGCTATCCAGATGTATCATCTTAATAGCTGGGATCGACTTTTATGTGCCCTTCGAAGCAAAGAGACGCTCAGTTCAAATGCCTCTATAATGGTCACCCGTCTCTTACTGTCATTGCCTAGCGTTACTTAACATGATAACAAATAGAATGATGTTATAGATACATAAAGTGATACTCTGGCTGAATATAAAAAGTAATATTTTGTCCATTTTCCTACAAACATTTAAGGTAAACAAAAGGGAAACATGAAATAAGCGCCACACGCCCGCCACATAAATATCACATTTTTCTCATTTCAATGTACAGAATACTGAACGTGGGTCACTCACTAAATCAGTAATAATCACCACAATAAAAGTCACCATACCACACCACACCACACCGTATGTATTGAGTGAAACACTGATCTTTATATATTCTGGATCGGCTATATGCAATGAACAAGAAGTGAGGCATTTGATTCTCGCCATTTTGGAATGCCAAAATAGTATTAGAGGATATAATATAATATTTTATTTAAATCCAAAAAAAAAAGGTACTTTGTGGATTTTGTAATAAATAAATAAACTACTTACAAGATATTACAAACAAAGGTGATATAGGAAAAAAAGTTGCTCCGCATCACATCCTTGCGTAAACGTGCCAAGAAGGTTGGTGGCATTGAGTGGCAATGCGATTTCATTATACTACACTAGGTTTTTTGTCACAATATCAATAAAAATGAAAAATCTCTCGATATTATAATACACTATACTTACACAAAACTCAAAACAAGTCAAAATACTAACAAAAACTTCATTCAATGATTAACGAGCGTCAATAGCTTGGTAGACTTTATAAGATGTAGCCCATCCAGAGTATAACAGATCAGTGGGTGGAACGACGAATATTAGCGACAAATAAAACGTCGCGATATTACTACGATAAAACATATTTTATTGGGGCTGTTAGAAATAATACGCGATGTTATAACGTTACATTAAGAATGGTAATAATATTTGATTGTAAATCTTAATCGCCAATCGCACAATATACCTAGATTTTTCTATGACAGGTAATTTATTCTACACCAAAATTATATAACGATTGAATTTAGATGGTTTTACAAACAGTATTATTATGATGTATAAGTTACATAGATAGGTACGTTTTTCATTTCGAATTTTACTGAGTGTGTAATATTCTAAAACTAAACTGAATATTTTAAAATGTAAGCACTGTTGACTTGTAGAAAAGATTTTATAAACAACTTATTGTAAAAGGATATATGAAAAATGGATATCGCAAACTAAATTACTGAATCAATTGATTCTGGTCGCCAATGAACGGCAATAACTCATTACACAATTTATAGCTATTTTTTTTTGTAAATTGAACAATATTTATTCTTTCTTCTCTACAGAATCTTCTAAAACTGCAAACTCATTTTTTATCCTTTTATTCTTGTATGGCCGTTGTGCCGCATCCATTGCGGGCATTACATACAACATCCGCACCCCGCCTCGTCTGGCAAACATGTTTTCGTTTCAAGAAATAATTGCAGAGACGGCATGATTTGTGTTGACGTTAACATTCGTATAACGCTTATGCGTCTGATAGGTGAGCGGTAAAATTAATAAATGTCTCCTGGTGATGAAACGTGGGTATCGTGGTGACAGTTTGTCTAATATTAATCTAAATACATACATTTCTTTTTAATTATTTTCGCATATAAATATGACGAAGCATTTGTTTAGGAGGAACTAACTTTTAAGTTGAAATATTATTTATTTAATACGATGATAGGTTCGAATCTTACAATGAATTTGAGTTTACGGTTAAGGAAAACATCGTGAGGAAACCATATCACGGTGGTAGGGTACTTTGTAGTACCTGCCTGACTGGCTACCACTCTCAAGTCGAAAATCAGTCGCTAAGCATCTACCGATGTATTCCGGCAGCTTCACTTGAGAGTCAGTTCTTTCTTGGTTTTGTGCGCTTACCATGGTGAGATTGTAGTTAAACACAAGCTTAATATATAATAGAAAATGTAATGTAGAAAAACAAATTAAGAAAACCATTCAATAAACGCCGTCTACACGTGAATGCTTGTAACGTAAAATTATAATCGGTGTGAGGTCTTTCGGTACTGGTTTTGCATAAAAAAAACCCACGACGGCTGTAAACTTTGTAATCGATTTTTTTTTGGAAAACCCCCGACAGCAATTATCAAAAATACTGGGTGATTTTGTTATCACTGGCAATACTTGCAAGGGTCATCAAAATGAACAACTTTTATTATGGGACTAACTGTGAAATCATGAAAAAATTATCAGCTGTTCCATACAAAAGTTCAATACCTACTCGACCAAAATGTATGAAGCAACCATATTATTTTACGCGATATCAGAGTTAGCCCTATAATAAAAGTTGTTCACATTGATGAGTACTTCCACCCCTACAAGTATTGCCAGTGATAACGAAATCAACCTGTATAGGTACTACACTACACGTATTCACTTACATTAATACATAGCTGTTAATTTCCCTTAATTATTTAAATAAATATATTTAAATTATGATTCCAGGCTTTTCCTATAGGACAAAGAAAACCCCTTTATACGTACCCATTTAGTACAAAACCTGTGAGAACCTAATGAAATAAACTCTAATAGAAAGAGAAATGTTCCGTAGCAATAACAATTTTAATTACGTTAAAAATTACGCTTCCGGACCTTTTCCGGTTGGTATCTTCAAGTCCGTTTCGCTTTATGGTTATGTTTATTCCTCGGTGCGGAATAACGGTTGCAATTTTTGCTCTAATACTGAAAATTTACTTTTTTTTTAAGTCGTTCCGAGCGTTTTTACTCGCTTACTAACTGCGGAGATAAGTTTGGATTTGTGGCGTTTTAGCTAAGTGATTTTTGGAATAAAAGTGGGACGGGTTGAGTTGTTCAGCTTTGTAAGGTATTAGGTACCTACCAATCTATTTTTTTTATGTAGGTATAGTGTTTATAAATCCAGCTAAGTGCGTGTCGGACCACGCACAGTGTATAGGGTACCATAAGTAGCAAATTAAAGTTCATAAAATTAATTAATATTAGCAAAAATAAGTTAGTATTTCATAGTATTTATCTAAGAAACTGTTAAAAGCAAAGTTGTTCCTGGGGTCGCCAAACTCAAAATAGTGTGTTGCCGAAAATATCCATATTTCAAAATGTACACAGCATAAATTTATCGAAACTTTCGTAAATAATAGTGTTAGATATTATGTTCTGCTACCTTCATATTTTTCAGAATTTTCAAGCCCATAGTTGAACAGTTTGAGGGGATTGTATAGTGGCTTATAAAAATTTCATACATATAGCGCCAATAGTCCCAGGGAAAAATGGCTGTGACATAAGCACAGGCGGACAGGAGGAATTTTTTATGGGTTCCGTTTGTTATAGCAGGTTATAGCTGAAAGTCTATGAACCATACGGACTTGTGATTTGAACCTCCGCCCTCATGATAGTAAGTACGTTTACCGCTATGGATTACTGAGCCATCACGGTTAATTGGTTTTTATTAATAGAAACCCATAAAATGTTTCAATGATTAGAATAGGAAAAGATAATTCTAGTTTTAATTTTAGTTTTAGTTTATTTTACTAGCTGTTCCCCGCGGTTTCACCCTCATTCCCAGAATTAAAAAAATGCCTATAACCTTCCTCAAGAATTGGGCTATCAAATGTTAAAATAATTTTTCAAACCCGACTGGTAGTTCCAGAGATTAGCGCCTTTAAACAAACAAACAAAAATCTCTTCTGCTTCATTATATTAGTATACTTAGATTATTATTGTTTGCTGTGCCTTAACAGGTTTTCATGTTGTTCATTTATAATTTTTGCAACAACTTACTAGGTACACTCATGAATGAAATAAAATTTGAAGTTTGAAGATTTAAACACCGATTAAGAATTTCAAATTATACAGTTAACTTTCATGAAATGATTATCAAGCCCCATCGTGAAGTTCCGCTAAAGTCTTCGAACGTCTGTTAATTGTAGATAACTTGTGAGAAGTTCACAATGTTGATTGTTCCCCGATGGGAACTCGTTCTGGAGTTAAATCACTTGTCCAAGTTTTATGTTTGGTGTAAGTGAAATTATTATATTATTACAAAGATTTGGAATTCTTGAATCAATATTTACCATCGATTGGCTCTTGTTTTATTTTTATATCATCACTAGATTCCCACGTTCCTGAGAGATCTTATGTTTTCTTGGGATATTTTTTTTTATATGTGTTAATCCAGAATATATTGTATGTGTGTCCAAATCTCATCGTGATAGAATAACAAACGTCCATCCATTCTCACAAACTATCACACTTATAATATACTAACTTCCGCCCCGCGGTTTCACCCGATTTCCCGGGGATTTTATGTTTCCCGGAATTAAAAGTAGCCTATGTACTATTCCAGACCATAATCTATCTCTGTGCCCAATTTCATCCAGATCCGTTAAGCCGTTCTGGCGTGATTGAGTAACAAACATACATCCATCCATCCAAACATTTACATTTATAATATTAGTAGGATTAGTGTGATTAGTAGGATATATAGTAGAATTTGTAGGATAGTAGGATAGCTTCCGCACTGGCGGTTTCATCCGCGGTCCCGAGGATTTTTATGTTTTTCCGGGTTAAAAACCTATATTCAGGTCGTCAGCTACCTCCAAAGACGAGATCTAAACCACATTGTAAGATTCGAACCCATGATCTTCGACGCGGCAGTCGACGTCACTAAAAATTCCAAATTAATTGTAATTGGCTTTATTGTATTAGTTGTCAAACATATTCAAGTCCAATGTTGGAACAATGTTTGTCCCGTACAATATCGAACTTTGACTAAGGTTTCGCTTAATAGCTTGAGTGAACACTGGGAAAATAAAATACCTCTATGAAATATTAAAAAAATACTAATCGAAACAACAAAATCATAGCCATTAATTAAATTCACGCTATATACATGCTTTATTTTTTACTAACTGTTCCCCGCGGTTTCACCCGCGTTCCCGAGAAAAAGTAGCCCATGTCCTTCTCCATATCATAGGCTATCTGCGTACCAAATTTCATGGCGATCGGTTCAGTGGAAGAGGCGTGAATAGATAGAAACAAACAAACTCACATTCACATTTATACCTAATATTAGTTTGGATTAGGATATGATTTTCGGCCAAGCATGTTAACTAGTTTTACTATCGATCCAAAATTTTACTTCGCACTTTTGTTCCTACACAATATTTTTAATAGTACCTAATGGTAGATTTTTCGCAAACATTTTAATCAGCACTAAACCAACCTTTACTAGGGTAGTGATAGCGGGGTCAATTTAAGTTGGCAACTTAATTTATACAACTTGGTTGATACCTGTTCTGTTCTAACTTGTGGGAATTGTAAAACATTGTCTGCCCCTTATCTGTTATTTGAATAACTTGAGTTATATCAAACCTCTTTGCACATCAAGGGCAAAGTTTTATAAGTAATATAACCAAAGGAGTTATTGAAATCGCATCGGTGGTCGATTCAAAGCGAGCATAACAAACCTTGGTTAAAGCCTGAGTCCGCCCCGCGGCTTCACCCGCGTTCCCGAGAGACCTTATGTTTTTTCATGATAAGTAGTATCCTATATCATCCTATAGTTAATTTATTTGATGTAATGTTGTGTGTTGTCATGAATGAATGTTTTTTTTTCTTTCTTTCTATATATCTGTGTGCCAAATGACAAACATTCAATAATATAATATAGTTGGGCGGGGGGGGGGGGGGGGGGGGGGAATATTGATCTCAAATAACTCCCTGAAATAACAAATAGGGTACTTTTTATCCCGGGAAAACATAGCGAGTGAAACCGCGGGGCAGAAGCTAGTTAGCAATAAGTAGAAGAGAGTATAATTACTTACTGATTATAATTTTGGGGCGGATAAAAGGCAATATTTACTAAATTAATGAAAAACTAAATATAACACATTAGTAAGTAAATATACAAACAAACATTACTAAGAACACATTTAGCAATGACGTTATCATATCCAAAGAAATGATTAGTAAGCTTATCCCAGAATCCCAGCAGATATAAAAGGAGTGCAACGCTCTCAGTGTCATTATTGCTGCGTAGGAGTTGATTGTTTGAGAACCTTACACAATGAATTTGTATACTCTCTCTTGTATATTAGCCGCTGTTGTTTTAGTAGAGTGTGGTCATACATTCTTGGGTACAAATGTGCATAGGCCATTGGTTCATCATCAATTATTGAAGTTCAATGCTCAAATGTTTAGAAAAAGAGTTGAATATGTAAACTACACAGTGCCTTTGTTGCCTGGAATCTACCGGCCTATACAGGTAAGTTGTTTGATTTTTTAAACTAGATAAAACTATGTTGGTTCCTTGTCAATATACATGATTTTTTAGTCACTGGCAATACTTGCAGGGCTGGAAGTACTCATTAAATATGAACAACTTTTATCATGGGACTAACTCTGAGATCACAAAAAAATTATCAGCTGTTAAATACAAAAGTTCAATACCTTCTCAAAAACAATGTATAAGCAACCATTTTATTTTATGCGATATCAGAGTTGGTCCCATAGTAAAAGTTGTTCATATTGATGAATAGGCAACCGCTGCGAGTATTGCCAGTGACTAAAAAATCTCACCGTAAACATATATTTACAATTATAGAACCAATGTATAGTTCTATATGTATAGTTTCTTGCCGGCTCTTCTCAGTAAAAGCAACCTTCCGAACCGTGCGTTAGAGTCAGACTATTCATAAGTGCATGTGAAGGCCTATTTGAATAAAAAATATTTTCATTTTCATTTTTCATTTTTCATAAAGTTGAATGCAAAATAAATATATACATAAATCTTTCGCTAAAGGCACAAATCACAAAAGTAGGTGTCCAATCTGTCTCGTTTAAAAGTGAAGTTTTGAAACGGCACCAATAATTTTGTCACACGCATATTATTTCCATATTTTCCATAAGTTTACTCGACAGCGAGTTTTCGTTTCGTTAATTTGTATTAAAGTGTGTACCTTTTTCATAAATTATGTTTAGCAAGACACCTGAACAAGCTTATTTGTTTAACTTTCCAGGGTATTCTCGCCTACGACTTGACGAACTCGGGCGCTTCAGCCAACGTCACTCAGGGAGGGATCGGCTACAACTTCGTCAACATTCGTATGAAGAGCGACAGGGGACAGAAAATATTGTATGATTTTATGATTTATGTATAAAGTAAATAATATACTAATAATGCATTCACTAAATTGGTTGTATTATTTTATTATTCATGTCCTTAACAGAAGATTTTTTTATGATACCTCCAACAAAATGTTTTTGGCGATTTCAGAGTTGATCCCCTAGCTAGCCTGACTAGCAGTTGTTCACCAGATATATTTAAAAAAAACAACAAGATGAGGACCAAGCGCGGTCAATTATGTGAACCTACGAAATAGAGTTTATTATAGAGTCACGTACGTCTTAACGCAGCTATGTATGTAGTTGTTTCTGAAGAATGAAGACCTAGAACTTGTGGCACATGTTGGATTGGGCATATCCAGTGGACTAGTTATATTATATGATTTCTTATTCATCAAATGTAATAAAGTTTGAATGTAATTTATTTAGTTTAATAAATTACTTTTCAAACTATAAATAAATATCATAAGTCTATGATGTAATCATGAGTAAGTAAGGTCATCGTGAGTTTAAAAATATAAGTACAATCGAGTTTATTTAGTTCACATGTCCAGGCTTTAAAAATATTTATGAGTAAAAAACACATACAAATTCCGAGGGGATATTTTAAAATGGCATATTTTCAAAACCTATGCTAGGGGTCCGTCTTGCTGAAAAAGGTTGATCAACATGTATAAAAAAAATAAGTTAGTCCCATAGTAAAAGTTGTTCAGCAGTTAATATGACGGAATTTTATTGATTTACCGATGGTATATTGATTTACCAATAATATATATATATTTTGTGAGTTCCAACAAAATTTTGGATCCATGACAGTGCTTTTATTAATTCCCTTAGCTCGCGAATGGGACGCACGTCCCAAAATTACCTACAAAAAATAGAATTCCAGGAACCACGAGTCAAGTTATGAACTCGACCGTACCTACATTTTATATCACGCTTATCTCCCCAGATAAAAATAAAACCTACATGCTATTTGGATGCGAACTAAATGTCACTCATTACTAAAAATTCTGTTGTAGTGTTTAGTAGTGTTTCATTTTACAATGAACTTGTACATTCTTACTTTCCTACTCGCGGCTGTCGTGGTTACAGAATGTAAGCACACGTTCTTGGGTACAAACGTCCTGAGACCCATGGTATACCATCATAATGTTCACTACAGTTCCAAGGTGTTCAGGAAGAGGGTTGAAAACTTAAGCTTTACAATGCCCAGTGTTCCCTCTAACTACGGCCGTACAATTCAGGTATGATTTGTTTTTTTTGAAGTGAAAACTTCTTAGGCGCGTTGAGCACTTTTTGGGTGAACAAAAATCATGGAACTCGCGTTATCGCCACCGGAAAAACGTGACCATGAGCTATATGTATACTGTGTACATATTATTATGTGTACTTTTTGGGTGTACAAAAAGCGTGAAACTCGCGTCTCCTCACCGCACGCTGGATGTACAAAATGTATACTAATATGAGTAGTATACTGGCTACTGGCATCTGTCTCTTTCTAGTTCTATACTCTATGTATTTTTGGTTTATAAAGAAGTGTTTATAATCAACGAATAAATTTTAAATTGGTTAGTTTTCACTTTTATCGGCACTCCCCAAAGACTGCCCCGCGTGTTTTTTTTGTGATTTCTCTGACTAGTCTCACAAAATACTTTGTTTCACTATCCACTCAGTTCCAACATTAATACTTACTCTAAAACGTTTCACAAGGAACCACTACTTCATAAATATTATACTAAAGTATGTAAAATTGGTAAGCGAATATTGTACCTGACCTTTTCATGACTTAAAATAACAGAATCAAATCCAAAAGCAAACCATTTAAGCGTTATCTTTATGTTGTTTTATTTAAACTTCAATTTTATCGCAATTCATTTATCTAATTATTTATTTACTTTAACAATTCGTCACAATTAAAATGAGTTAAAACTAGGGTAGCAATTATAAATGCCCACCTGGCTGGCTACCAACCTCAAGTTGAAAGTTCAGGAGCAGCAATTCAGAGCCAGTTCCTTGTAGGTTTTGTTTGCTTTCCACCATCGGCCACTTCATTACTTACCATTTTGAGATTGCGTTGACCAAAGCCTATACGAAGTAAAAATAAATCATAAATATGTTACGTTAATAAATATTATAAGTAAAAACAATTGAAACAACTTTATAATAGAATAGAAAATAATGAATTTGGTAAATCAAGGTAAATCAAATATGCATGTTCTACATGGAACCAATGAGCAAATTTTATCGGAGAAGACATTATTTTTGTAAATATTTGTGAAGAAATTTCTAAGAAATCTATTGTTTTTCTACTGTGGATAAACTTGACAGGTTTTATGTTACCATGGTAATTTATTACCTTCTTGTTTTTTATTTTTTCTTTCATTTTTGTTTGTGAATAACAATCACAATTTACTTTAAAAATGGTAAATATTTGGAGGAAAAAAATGCCAATGTAGTCAGACTGTCCAAAAAATAAAAAAAATGTAACCTTGTTGAGTGTCTTGCCGGTTCTTCTCAATTGAAAGCTGACTTCCGAACCGGTGGTAGCTTAAGTAGCTTTGACTAAGGGCCTAAACTAAATAAATAGTTTTAACTTTGTCTAAAAGGAATTAGCTCTCAAGTGCAGCTGCAAATAAAATCAATATCTCCACAATTACTTAGCATACTTCTTATTCCAAGCATATTTTATTGTATGTTTTTTTTTTTAATTTTGTTAATACTCTTTTCATAAAAATAGTCATTTTCACTTTATTGTTTCAGGGTATTCTCGCCTACGACTTGACGAACTCCGAAGCAACAGCAAACGTCACTCTGGGGGGGCTCGGCTCCAACTTCGTCAACATTCGTATGAAGAGTGCCCGTGGAGAGGATATTCGTTTTGATGTTTACATCTATGCATAAAAAAAAATCTCAAAAAGTTTCATTCAATAAACGACTCATGTCTTATTTAATTTTGTTGTACAGGAATATAAATTTATCTTCGATTATTGTTTTTTTATGTTTTTTTAAATTTAAACCTGTTGTTTTATAGTGTAGTAGGTAATAATTAATTACCAACTCTCAGTTTTTTATACTTTGTATAGGCTTGTGTTTGACCACAATCTCACTATAAGTTATGATGTGTCCGAAGGTGGTAAGCACACAAAGCCTAGAAGGAACTGGCTTTGAAGTGCAGCTGCCGGAACACACCAAAGATGCTTGGCGATAGATTTTCAACATGAAGGTGGTAGCCAGCCAGGTGGGTACTACAAAGTACCCTACCACCGTGCTATGGTTTCCTCACGATGTTTTCCTTCACCGAAAGCTCAAGCTCATTATAGTATTCGAGCCCACGACCTTCGCCGCGGCGTCCGACGTGTGGTAGTGACCACTGCACTATCATCGCCTAAAAATGTTTCAAGTTAGAAATATTTTTGGAAGGTAAAAGAGATTATTGAAAGGTTGGATGGATTGTATTTAAATTCTGTGAAACCTAATAAATCCTCATAAGTACAAAATGAGAGTGAGAGTCGTTGAGAAGAGTTGAAAGGAGAAAAAACGTACACATAGCAGATTGTGGTAGATTCCGATTTAAAGTATAAAATGTTCTTCCAAATTTGATTTTACATTTAACTTTTATCACTTAGTGGGTAACTCAATTAAATAGAAATTATGTACCTATTAATTATAAATTTATGTAATCAAAAAAATAGAATTGATTACAAAGTCAACGGTCATTTCTTTATCAATGTAAAACAAAATACATACATTGTTATCAGTAACATTCAGTAACAGTAAAGTCTTAGGCCACGAGAGAAGTCACGACTCGTGGATTCTAACTGATTAAGTAGGTATTTACCTTACGCATTGGCAATAAGCAAATATTTAAAAACTTACTTAACCCATGACGGACTGATACGACATGGCGTTCCAGGATTTATATACACAGTAATGTAGATAAGTATAACACGGTAATAGGGTACCCGCCTGGAGGCCGATGCGCGCGTTTTCGATAATAATATAGTTTTCGAAAATATCTAATACTAGCTTACCGCCCGGCGGTTTCACCCGCGAACCCCTATTTTACCCTCTTAGGGATGGAATTTTCGAAAATCCTTTCTTAGCGGATGCCTATATCATAATAGCTATCTGTATGCCAAATTTTAGCCCGATCCGTCCAGTGGTTTTAGCAGTGCGTTGATAGATCAGTCAGTCAGTCACCTTTTCCTTTTATATATACAGATTTCAATACTTACTCGTTGCATATCGCACGCTAACGATAGATAAATATCGAGTGTGATATCTCGAGGATACCAAAAAAAAATTTTTTATAGATATCCCCCATGATTTATGATAAATATAGATTTTATCTCTACAGCTCGAGCTCGAGAATTGGGCTCCTGTCTAGCTATACCCTCAAGTTGTTAATTGTTCGTGATGCATCTACCGTGTACCGGCAGCAGGTCTAAAGGGCCTTGTAGATTTTGTGATATCTTGAGTTGCATAATGATGCAGCATTATGATTAAGTCAATTATCATATAATGATATACAAGCTTGTCAAAATCAATAAAACATCATTCTAAGTAAGTTAATAAAAAATAACATTCATGGTACAAGTTCGTAGCCGACCGCAGGCAGTAGCAGCAGGCGTCGTGTCACCGCGACACTACTGGATGATTTCTACGAAAGGTATTTCATAGAAATACATAGAAACCAATAGTGTCGCGGCGACTAGTCGCCTGCTGTTGCTGTTGCCTGCGGTCGGCTACGAAATTAATTATTGTAACATGTATGTAACGGCGCGTGATTAATGTACTCGATTTATTGTGATATTTAAATGACTTTTTAGTCGATGCGAATAATTATTTAATTTGGGAATTTATGATTTATCAGAGCGGGTAACACCGAATGGGGTTGTGAGTGTCATAGCGGTGACGACGATCACTTTTAAGATGGTCGCCACGCGGTGCACACGCACAAATCCATTAGCTCTTAATCCAAGTTTACTTTTGTAATCCTTCGTTATTTTAATAGTGTTTTGATTTAGTAATTTGTAATATAGTCATTGCCATATCTTGCGATTGTTATTTCTGCAATTCCTGCACATACACGCCCATAAAATACCAAGAGATAACGGACCAGCTGCGACACGTGGTGTCGCAACCTCTCGGCGATCCGTTATATGTATATATAAATAAGTTAAGACAAAATAGTTTGCTACCATTTTCTTCTGTCTGTGAATCTATTTTGTTTTGTTTAGTAACTATTGACGAGCTTTAATGTTATCAATTTAAAAAAAAACGGAAAAGCCACTGCATAAGCCGGGTTTACTCCTTTTAAGCTAAGCTAAGCTTGAAACATAGCCCAGGTGCAATTGGCGCTAGTCTAATGCTAAGTACATAGCATGGAAACGAAAGCATTGTATTTTTAACGTAAACACATTTTTCTGGACGCATCACTTCGGTGGAAATAATAATCATAATTATTCAATTCCAATTATTCACAAAGCACTGCTATTTTTTAATGATCTAGATCTAACCCAGCTATCCTGAAAAAAAAAACAGTACGATTAAAATATATTCTATCTAATATTAGCGCTTTGTGTTTTAATTTGTTTGAAAGTACCTATATGGAGGACTATTTAAATTACTTTGTAGATTATGTTGCGGTGTGCGTTTGCCAAGTCCCTCTATTTATTAAAGAAGTAAAAAAAATGTAATACTGTTTTTCTTTTTTTTTATACAACATAGTCGGCAAACAAGCATACGGCCCGCCTGATGGTAAGCGGTTACCATAGCCTATGAACGCTTGCAACACCAGGGGTGTCACTCACGCGTTGCCGACCCTTCCTCGATGAGCTCTGGCGTTGATTCGTTTGGTTTTTGATAGGATTAGTCTGATTGCAAATATTAAGCCGCGACATTAGGTGCGAGGAGGAAAAGTTAAGAAAGTGGACAGGCAATCTAGATATATGTCACTTATGTCACAGCTTAATGAAAGTCAAAATGTTAGATAACCCATTTGATGCGTGAAACCAAACCAATAACTTTAGTCTTTATTTTTCTTATTTGCTAAATTACAATTTAGTAATTTAGTGTAGTATTTTACATTTTACAAATTATGTTTCGCGCACGCAACACCTGAACAAACTGGAATAATTATTTGATGTTTCAGGGTATTGTCGCACACTCTTAAGAAACTCCGGCGCAGCTTATGTCACTCATGGGGATATCGGCTACAACTTTAGTATGCCCCTTATACATTTTGAATGACCTAAGGATCTATGTATACAAAGCAAATTGCTTTCACAAAATAAATCGCGCTGTTTTTCCGGTTAATACATTTTTTTTTCGCAATTATTTTTATGATACCTATTACATTTTGTTATGAGATCATTGGTCCTCACTAACAGTTGTTCATCATATAAATCATCATCAAGTTCACTCAGGTTTATATGAAAAAAAAAACATCATGAAATCTCCACACTGAAAAGCCATAGATAGGTAAAGGCTTATTTGTAATTTAGCCCTCTAAAAAGGCCGCTCAAGCAATATTGCTAATGCAATTCATTTTTCGAATTCCCGGCAGATCCTACTTATTACAATATGTTTTATGTAAAATAGTCGCTACAAATAGTCACATATATACAATTTAATTCATTAAAAGATTTGGTGTTGATGTATCTGCTGTAAATTCGGAAAAATTAATTGCATTAGCAATATTGCTCGAGCTCTTTTTAGCCCCACTGCAATGTTTACAGGATGGAATTACTCATCTATATAAATAAATTTAACAGTGGGACCAACCCAGAAATCGCAATATGAAAAAAAAGCCTTTGGTTGTTTTTTTTTTCTTACTTTTTTATATTACGATCTAGCCTTTCTAGACTAATGAGTAACTTCTATTTATCCTAATCATCTACATAAAAATAAAATTGATTAAGAATGTGTCTACTGAATGATCTTAGTTTAGTTTCACTTAAGGGAAGACACATTGTTCTTGTGTCCTTATTTACAGCACTAACACTGTTTTTGTTTATCAGCAGTCACGACACTAGCACTACACTAACTAAAAAAAAGATTTAAGTATTTTTTTTTAGGGGATTTCAACATTTGTCCCATTTGCTCATATTAAAATTGTCGTGTACCACATAAATAAACTCACTTATTAATTTTATTACGGGTTATCCCCACGGATTTACCGGACAGAGAGACAAACAGAGACGCTGCGTTTTATATTACGTAAGGTTTTTATATAGTACTTATTTTTACAAAAGTTGAGGTTGGCGGTCGGCGTGGTTAGTAAGATGAATATCTATGAATTAAGGGTGAAATCTCCTTTAATTATTAAATTTGATATTTCCTTTCTTTATTTTATTACAGCTAGTAGCTGTCACCTTCATCGGCATCAGTAATGATAATGATAAATTAGCATAATTGATTCCCTATAGCATCATCTATCTGCCAAAGAATGTCCCATCAAAATCAGTCCCGCCGTTTCGGACATTAGCCGAAACAAACGGACAGAGAGACAAAAATTAAAAATTGATCTTATGTTATAAATACCGTATATAATGTGTGGTTTCATTATACATTTAGTAAAAAGCTATTATTCTGACATTACAAACATACTCTTAAATTTTATTCATTTGTAAGTAGATGTTTGCAAGAGTTTTTGTTTTGGCTGCTGTGCCCCAGACATTGCAGATAGTAATACAGAGAAAACAAAACAGTTTCCAGTGAGGTCACCAAGGAATAAATTATAGGAACTACTCATATATGTCGCGCTTATCTCGGTACATATAAGAGAGACAACATGCGTTTACGTTATTATTAATTCTACTGTCCTACTGTTTTGTGTTTAATTTCACGATGAAGTCGTATATCTTGATATTCCTGCTCACGGCTGTTGTGATTGCGGAAAGTAAGCACACGTTCATGGGTACCAATGTTCAGAGATCCTTTAAGCTATTAAGCTAAACTTAAGCTATTCAATACCCAATATTCCGTTAAACTACGGCCGTACAATTCAGGTATGATTTGTTTTGTTTCTTTTAATATTTGGTTTCGTTTTTTTTTTATACTACTTAGGTGGCAAACAAGCTTACGGCCCACCTGATGGTAAGCGGTTACCGTAGCCTATAGACGCTCATAACACCACCAGCAAAGAAAATACAATTTAATATTTTCCCTGCCAGTATCACTCACGCGTTCGTTTTTGTTATGTCTATATATATATTTATGATTTTTTATTAATATTTACAACAAAAATATAATCTACTAGCTTTCGCCCCGCGGTTTCACCCGCGTTCTTGAGGGATCTTATGTTTTCCCGGGATTAAAAGTAGCCTATGTGCTATTTCAGACAATAATCTATCTATGTGCCAAATTTCATCCAAATCCTTCCAGTAGTTTCTGTGAAAGAGTAACAAACATCCATACATACAACATGTATGGAACAGTTGATATTTTTTTCGTGGCTTCACATTTTTTTTCTATTGGGGGCTATAGAAAAAACAAAGTTATGTTTTCATAGATGAACCGATTTTGATCAATTTTGGCAGAGGGGTAGTTTGGATGGAGAGCAACTTATGACACTTTTTAGCCCAGGAATGCGGGAACCGCTTGGCACAGCTAGTCATACATATACATTACTATTCTTTAATTATTCCAGGGTATTCTTATTTTGGACATGACGAACTCCGGCGCAACAGCCGATGTCACTCTGGGAGGGCTCGGATACAACTTTGTCAACATTCGTATGATGAGTGACTTAGGAAGGCATATTCACTTTGAAGTTTACATCTTTGGCTAAAAGATTTATTTAAACTACATTTAATAAACGACCCTTTATTTTTTATTCTGTCAAAAATCTTAGAAGTTACTTAGATAAATTGTAGTTTTATGATGTAGTAATAAAGCATCACATACATCTTATTTCATAATCATTTCAGGCGCAAGGCGTCCATTTTCGTGCAATTTGAATGTAAAAGTTAATAATTATTTACATAGTATTGTTGTATTAGTAAATATTTCGTACATTGTTTATAATTGTTAGCAACTGTTGTAATAACTAACTAATTTGGAAATCTATTTATTAATAATTTAAATAAATATAAATTAAAAATAACAAAAAATATATATATACATTTAATTTTCTTAAAATATTTATTTTTTCATGCCTATTTGCCATTTATGTATTCTGTGTAACTTATTAAACTCATATATTGTTATTTGTTCTATTACTTAAATTCTTCTCCAGAAAAAAAAACGCTATTCTGTACATACAACTAACGTGATCAAAGCCATCGAGCTTAGTAACTGAAATAAATAGATATGGCACTTTTAAGTCCGAAATTAAATAATTATTCTGGTACATTATTCCTCACACACGGTCATATGACCCCAAACTAAGCAGAGCTATGAGAGCCAGATAACTGATATACTAAATTATACTATATATATTATACTATGTAGATAGATAATTACACCCAGACTCAGGACAAACACACATGTTTATGCACAAAAATGTCTGTTCTGAGTGGGAATGGAACCCAGCCAGGTTCATGACCACGACGAATTAATCTTTGATTATTATATCAATAGCAGTAGACTGATGATGATGTAACGAAGCGTAGGTCTATAACAAAAGAGTTAATACCTATTATCTTTCTGTACAAATACAATTTATAAAAAGGTAAAGTTACACTGCACAACGATTTTTCTATGAAATCCCCACGGTACGGTTTGGCAATAGACAAAAAGTAAAAAGCTCACTTCACCTGATAACGTGTGACAGACCGATAGACACGACGTTCCAGGATGCATTTACACAGTAATAATAAAAATAACATAACACAATAAAATTAAAGTCCCACTTAGTTAGCTATTTATTTATTTTGCTGTTGGGAAAAGATTGTCTTTGAATTCCAGATTACTTAATATATATAATTTTTAAATTCTACTATTTGCGCAACATATTATTATACCTATATAGTCGTAAAGTCGCAGTTTTCTAGTCGATTAGAAATTAAGGTGCGATGTTAGGTTATAAATCTCGCTAAACTATAGTCATTAAAAATGTTTCTCAACTGATTCCATAACTCTTCCGAACTTTTTGTTTTCTTAATATTCAGGTAAAGGGGATTAATAGTCCATAACAGCTATGCCTTAGTTTTTGCAACATGTACTGGGTTTACCACCTTCGAGCAGTAGCAAAATTTCGCTTGCAAAACTCTGTCTTTAATTTTGGCATACTCAATAAGTCATTTGTGGACAACAAATATTGCTATAACGGTGTAATAGGTATCCACTTGTTCATTTTTAGGAAAAAAGTTTAGATACCTACCTGGCTTGTTTGTTGGGGAAGGTTTGCAAAATAGTAGTTTGCCAAAAATAGGTTTGTGGGCTTAGTGTTATTGAAAGTAGATGAATCTCAAAATCTTTATTTGAAAATATTACAAAAATTTTATAATTTTCTAAATGTTAATTTCTTTTTTATAATACGTAAGTATGTATTTACGACGATGGGACTGGAGATAGGCAAATAAAAGTATGGTGGATTTAAATTCATAAACTTTACCTATAGGTACCTAGTATTTTTTCCTTTATCCTTAACTAGCTTCCACCCCGCGGTTTCACCCACGTTCCCGAGGGATCTTATGTTTTCTCGGAATAAAAAATAACCTATAGCCTTCCTTAATAGATGGGCTATCCAATACTGAACCTATAGTTCCTGAGATTAGCGCGTTCAACCAAACAAACAAACTCTTCAGCTTTATAATATTAGTATAGAAGATTTCAACCATTATTACGTTCCTATTATCATTACATATTTATTTAAAACATTCTCTCGCAATTTACAATTTCGTATCTATAGTACCAAGAACAAGATGATATTACATAAATATCCATACATCCTTACACTTCCTTTTTATTTATAAACGGTAGAACACTTACAGAGGATATTTCTTTGAAGGCTGAGAAGTTCTACACTGTGAGTTCCGGATCAACAACAAAACGAGTGACCCGACTGAGGAAACTAAAACTCGGTAGGGTAACTTTGTAGTACTGGTTGGCTACCACACTCAAGTTGAAAATCTGTCGCCATATACCTAACGGTATGTTCTGGCAGCTACATTTAAAAGTTAGTTCCTTCTAGGCTTTGTGTGCTTAACACCTGCGGCCACATTATATCATGTTATGTAATAATTTATGCACGCGGTTGTAACATCATGTATATAATAACTTTATAAGTAAGTAAGTAAGTTACAAATTATTTGAGCGAACTGGGCTGTCCCACAGACAAACCAGAAATACTGGTTTTGTGGGCTTATTTTATATTTTTGAACTGATTGGTAAAATAAATAAATAAAATAAATAATCATGACTTACCATGATGAGATTGTGGCTAAGCCTAGGGCAAAATTAAAATGAGAGTTTAAATTTATTCAAAACTTAATATTAAATAATAATAAAATAAATATTCTTGGTCTATTTATTTTATTATTATTTTCTATCCACACACGGCCATCTGACCCCAAACTAAGCAGAGCTTGTACTATGGAAGCCAGATAACTGATATACTACATAATTATACTACTTTTCTTTTGTAAATACATACTAATATAGATAATTACACCCAGACTCAAGACAAACAGACATGTTCGTGCACACAAATGTTTGTCCCGAGTGGGAATCGAACCCACGGCCTGCGGCGTGATAGATAGGGTATCTTACCACGCCAACCGGCCCGTCTAAGATAATAATAAGATGTTACAGTATACGTAACCTGATTAAAATTCCAGTCATAACCAATATAGTGACTATTATTGAAAGAATATCACGTATTACAAATATTTCCAAATTGGCCGAACGTTTGTACTACGTAATACAAAAATTTTCGACATTCTGGTGCGTTTATATATTTTATAGCTTCTGAAATATTGGAGACGATGTGCATGAATTTCATACGTGAATTTTTCTGTACTTTTTCTCTGGACTATATTAGTTTTGTCTGGAATTTATAGGAGTAGTTGGTTCCTCTTTTGATTTTGAAAACATTATATTAAGGTATATATAAATTTGCGATGTAATAAAAGCCTTGCATTAAGCAGAAAGGTCTTAAATATGTTACAGGTCTATGATGAAATTTGGGTTATGCTTAGTGGTAGTGACGTCAAATGTCGAAACGAAGGTCGTAGATTCGAATCCTACACTGAACATCATCAGAAGCCTTAGCACGGTTGTAGGGTACTTGGGTGCCTGGCTGTAGCCAGCCATCCTTATGTTGAAAATCTGCCGCCATGCACCTATACCGGTGTGTTCCGGTTTCTTCTAGGTTTTGTATGCTGTGGTTACCACCTTCGGACACAATCATATAATAATATGGTAAAAAATGAACAAAATGGGATCTCAATACTATAATTACTCTCAGAAAAGTTTATTTATTTTTATACTATTTAGGTGGCAAACAAGCTTACAGCCCACCTGATGGTAAGCGGTTACCGTAGCCTATAGATGCTCATAACACCACGAGCAAAGAAAATACAATATTATATTTTCCCTGCCAGGGGTGTTACTCACGCGTTGCCAACCATGAGACATGAAGTTGTTAAGTCTCCTGTGCCTGTAATTTCACCGGCATTGTATTGTATTTTGTATTGTGTCAATGTTTCTTCGTCAAAATTTAACCATCTCCTTTTTCCCAGTCTTCGATCCACTTTGCACTTGCCAGTACGCGTCCATACCAAGGACCGTTTCCTCATTATCAGTAAATATGACCTCTACTTCTACTTTACTCATAATATACCTACATCATTAGTAAAGATTATCGAACAGAATTTACACGTGTAGCAAGCTAAATTCATTAGCTAAACACATACGTGGTTTAATGTTTACACATTTACATTAACTAAACTATATCCACAGTCAATGTTTGCACGCGAGTAATTTCAGACTCAATACCCATTAGATATATTTACATGAAATATATTCAAATGATAAAACGTTTGATCGAAAGATTTAAACAAACAAAAGTTTGGGACGTCTCAAACCTTTGAACACGTTATTTAATGTTACCAGTTACGTCGAAGTCACGAGCTTCTTTAAGATAAACTGTAATTTAATTTTGAAGTACTAGACATGGGCGGTGGAATTGCTTGTTTTTATTAAAAAAATAATAATAACTGTGTGTATACCACATTTATATCCTTATTTACTAACCAACAAAGATACGTTTTCTTACTAGGTATTTATAATTCTGTAATATTGTGTGTATTCCGAATACCTAAATGATTATCTTTCTTTCTTTTCTTCTTTCTAGACGTCTATCACGGATGGAACTCCTAAATGACTATTATAGCAAGCCTTTTCGGTATAAAAAAATCTGTTCAACTGTTTTTTTGCCTTTTTAACGCCAACCGTTATACATTTTATAGACGCGCACACAGTTGCTTTACTACCTAACGCATTTAAGTGTTATTTTTATTTTTTCATCTATTAATTATAGTACATGTTTTATGTGTGTTCCTATTGGTTTGGTAACCCAAATTATCCCTACTATTATAAATGCGAATGTGTGTTTGTTGGTTTGTCCTTCTGTCGACGTATTTATGGCATAGAGATTATTTTATAGACCGGAAAGTAACCTAGTCTACTATTTACTCCGGTAACGAGTGACACCGCGGAACGAAAGCTAGTATGAATGGACCGTCCTAATACGGTAAAGGTGTTGAGTGCTTAAACGTTTTTTTCAAATATAGCTTAGAATGAACCGTCAAAGAACATTCAACAGACAATATAAGTCCGAGAAAGAAGACACTTTCAGGAAGTATGTACTTAGCCAAGTGGATATCAGGAGTTGGGAGGCTGTAAGTGTGCTTCCGGTGAGGAGTGCGTCAAAGCCCGGATGTGTCGATCCGAGGGCGACACTACCCGTCTTGAGATGTGCTTGAGACTGAGTGTGTGATTTTGGGGGCTTATTTTCTACGTCTTGACCTATACAGGATGATTTTTTAGTCACTGGCATTACTTGCAGGGGTGAAAGTACTCATCAATATGAACAACTTTTATTATGGGACCAACTTTGATATCGCGTAGAATAAAACGGTTCATACATTTTGGTCGAGTAGGTATTGAACTTTAGTATGGAGTAGCTGATATTTTTTTCGTGATTTCACAGTTAGTCTCGTAACAAAAGTTGTTTATATTGATGAGTACTTCCACCCCTGCAAGTATTGCCAGTGACTAAAAAGTCATCCAGTATACGCACCTGTATATTAAGCCAGACGATGTGATATTTTTACAGCAGTGTAAGATTTCTGAGCTTTTTAAAGTTTTGAATCAAGTACGCCTTTTGCTAAAAATATGTCTAACATTGGGTTGGAGTGCTTGGTAATATACCACAGGTCGTGGGAATACCCAGGACAGACATTTTTATACATGAACACATCTGCTTGTTTGAGTCTAGATGTAAATCTATATCATCATCATCATCATCTCAGCCGCAAGACGTCCACTGCTGGACATAGGCCTCCCCTAATGATCTCCAATAGGACCGGTCTTGGGCGGCCTGCATCCAGCGTTTTCCAACGAACTTTACAAGGTCATCTGGTAAATCTATATATAAGGTCCTAATAAATCGAGTCGGTTATAAGTATTCCGAAAATGATGAAATAAAAAAATTAAAAAAATATGCAAAAAAAAACCTGAAATTGTACTTCATAAATAAAAGTAATAAATAAATAAAATAAAAGTAATGTAATAGCTTTTTTTTATTTTTTAATAATATTTTTTACACCTGATTATGCTGCTAATGGTTTTAATTAATGCTTAGTAGTGACGAAGTACTTTCAGGTTGTTTTTTTCATTAAAATTACGACCGAATACTTTTACTTTATCATTTTCAGAATACTTATGACCTATACTATCATCCCTCAAAAGGACCGTACTTCATTTATTAGGACCTTATATATCTAAGTATATTATTTAAGAAAGTAGTAGGTATATTAGATATCTGGTTTCCGTAGTACAAGCTCTGCTTTGTTTGGAATCAGATGACTGTGTTGTGTGAGGAATGTCCCAAGATATATATTATTACTAGCTGTCTCCCGCGGTTTCACTCGCGTAGCGGTTTAAAAAGATAAGACCCTATTCTCAGACATACCTGATATGTACACAAAATTTCATAAAAATCGGTCGAGCCGTTTCGGAGGAGTATGGTAACTAACATTGTGACACGAGAATTTTATACACTTCTGGACACATCTATTGGCCCACCTTAGAGTTTAGGTTTCGATGGCCCCTACCGAAATATGATTGCTAGATTGAACAAAAACTGTTGATGCAGTTTTAAACCTGATTCATTTTACCATCTTTTTCGATCGTATTGTTTTAAATTTGAATTCAGAATACCATACGACATGGAGCTACGCCTAACAAGTCGGATATGCGCCTTGTTAAAGGCAATTGATTTTTGAATAAAAAACATGTTTTATCAAATATAGGTTTAATTTAATAACGCGTGTTGCCTCCATGGGCATCTACCACAGCTCTCATACGATTAGGCATAGAGTTTATCAACCGCTCTATGAAATTTTGAGGGATCATCTCCCATTCCTCTTCTATGGCAGTTTTCAACTCCTGCATCGTCTGGGCAACTGGCTGACGAGCCCTAACACGTCTTTTTAGCTCGTCCCACATGTGCTCAATGGGGTTCATGTCTGGGCTTCTGGCAGGCCAGTCCATAACTGTGATGTTCACATCCCGAAGATATTCCCTGACGATGCCGGCCGCATGGGCTCTTGCATTATCATGCATAAAAAGGAAATTTTGGCCCACATAGTCCGCGTATGGTATCACGTGAGGTTCTAAGCACTCACGAATGTACCTTTCAGCATTTAATGTTGGCAGCCGTGGTCCTGTAACAACCTCAAGTTGAGTTTTGCCGCTCGCGGATATACCGCCCCAGACAGTCCGTGAGCCACCGCCATAAGCAACCCTCTCTTCAAAGCAGCATTGTGCGAAACGCTCTCCCTTACGTCGGTAGACCTTCTTCCTTCCATCATTGCCATGTAACACAATTTTAGACTCATCAGAAAAGAGTACACGGCTCCAATCTTGCTGTGTCCAATTTAAATGACTGCGTGCGAAATGAAGGCGCGCTGTTCGGTGGGCTCGCGTTAGTTTGGGCCCATTAGCTGGCTTGTGTGGTACCATATCGCGTTCTTTTAACCTTCTCCGAACAGTTCGAGCGCTCACAGATACTCCGTGGAAGTCGCGAAGTTGGTTTTGTATCTCAATGGAGGTAAGGTGACGATTTCTCAAGCTGGTCGTCACGATGAATCGATCCTGCCTTTCAGTTGTGACCCGAGATCGTGGCCTTCCTTGGCGACGAACAAAGCCGCCAGTCTCTAGGTACCTCCGATAAACATTTCGGACCGCAGATCGACTTAAATTAAGTTGAGCACTCACGTTTCTTTGGCTGTGTCCGGCCTGAATAAGTGCCACAGCTTGGGCGGCGACTTCAGGTGAAGTATCCATAGATTATTGATAGAACCTCACCTTAATGTTAAGAATAAGTAATGTTTGTTGCAAAACCAAAGATATCAATCACTTTTTCAAGAATTAAATCCAAGTAAACCAATAAAACCAAATTTTCTTAGTATTCGATTGTTTGATATCAACAAACAGGCTCCAAATTGTCTTTTGTTTCTTTAAATTCTGTGTTCGAAATTCAAAAAAAGACTATTGAATGAAATTGTGAATGTGCCAGGTTCAAAACTGCATAAAAACTTTTTGCTCGACCTAATATAAAATTTTAGCTAGGACCAAACGAAACTGAAAATACAAGGTGGGCCAATAGATGTGTCCAGAAGTGTATATAAGATTATTCGGTTTGAATGTAGCTTCTATTAACAACTAAAATGATTCATGTTTAATTTATGGAACTGGGGTAATATAACTGTGACATTACTATCACAATCATGCGCAATGTTTGTAATAAATGCATTTTATATCATACTAGCTTTCGCCCCCTGGATTCACTCGCGTTCCGTGATATAAAGTACCTAACCTATGTCAGTCTCTGACCCATAAACTGACTGTCCAAAAAATAAAAAATATAACCTTGCTTTCTTGCCGGTTCTTCTCAGTTGAAGGCCGGTTACCACCGGTTCCGAACTTGTAGTAACTTCAGTAGCTTCGACGTTCATAAGTAGGAGGGCCTATACTAAATAAATGACTTTGAGTTTAAACTATCTCTATGTAAAAAAAATATTTGCTTGTTGCTGCGTGAAAGAAGGACAAGCCAACAAATACTAGTTTGCCTTTATATTAGTAGGGATAAAGGGAAGGAAAAATTAGTAGAAGTAAAATTAGTCATTATATTTATAAGAAATAAGGTCATTATTATTTGTACTTTCCAATAAGACGATAATGTTTACTGTTCATTCAAGTCTCGTTACTCGACTTTCATTTTAATATATTAGAAGCTAAAGTTAAGTTTAAGAGGTGTTCATAGCTCAGTGGTATGTCGGAAGCCCCTGCAAATGTCGTGGGTTCAAAACCTACAATGAGCTTGAGTGTAGGAAACCATAGCACGGTGGTAGGGTACTTTGTAGTAGCCGCCTGTCTGGCTACCGCGGAGCGAAAGCTAGTAAATTACAATTGTAGTTTGATTAAGGCATTCAAATAGAATAATGTGATAAATCACCAAAGTTAACGCCAGCCAGGCTACGCCTTGAAGATTTTGGTTGCAAGGATTCCGAAAGCGAACGAAATGAAATTTATTGTAAGAATTCATCATGTATTTTACTTTATTTTGTCCATTGCATAACACGATTGGTTAACTTTTATAACACAAAATAATGAATCAAAAAGACCTCTTTAAAATAAGAGATTCCAATTTTACCGACATTGAGGATCGATTTGAGGTTCCAAAATTTCTACATATATTAATTGAAACTGATAATATAATTTGTACATAGGTTTTATGAAATATATTTGTAGTTTTTAAATTAAACAATATAAACCATTTTGTCGCATACGCCCTATCCGTTTACGCGGATTTTCTATGAGAGGTCGCTATAGTAGGGAGCGGGACGCAGCACGTTGAATTTCAGATTTTTAAGCTTAAACAGCGTTGCGTTAGGGTTTTAGCTAATGTAACGTCTAATTTTATTGGTTCTGATTATATCTAGAAAGTTGGTAATAAAGAGCATTAATAAAAACAAAGCTATATCTTTCATATTATCGCTCACTAAACTCTAAATAGAGAGAAAGAAAGAAAGACATAATAATATATTTGCGACTCACATAGGATGGAGATGGGATGCAGGATGCAGGCCGCCCAAGACCGGTCCTATTGGAGATCCTTAGGGGTTAGCAGTGAACGTTTTGCAGCTGAGATGATGATGACTCACATAGAAACGCAAATAAGTTGTGGATAAAAATGAAAAATAACAAAAACAATTAATACAAATTTGCGTGTAACTGAAAACGTGATATTTAAAAAACCGGCCAAGTGCGAGTCGGACTCGCGCACCGAGGGTTCCGTACGAACTTCGTCCATCCATCACGGGAAATGCACAATTTTATTTATTTAGGTACCTTATTTGAGGTTAAGGTGCCAATTAAGCTAGACCTCTAAATTGTATCAGCACCCATTAATTTTCAACGTTTTTTTTATTTTTTGGAATTTTCCCTTTATTTGTGCTATAAGACCTTGCTTTTTGCCAAATTCCGTGATTCTAGGTCAATGGGAACTACCACAAAACAAATAAAAGGGCAAAAAATCGCGTTTGTTGTATGGGAGCCCCCCTTAAATATTTATTTTATTTTGTTTTTAGTATTTGTTGTTATAGCGGCAACAGAAATACATAATTTGTGAAAATTTCAACTGTCTAGCTAAAGCGGTTCTTGAGATACAGCCTGGAGACAGACAGACGGACGGACAGACAGCGAAGTCTTAGTAATAGGGTCTCGTTTTTACCCTTTGGGAACGGAACCTTAAAAAACTACCCAACATTTCATTCAAACGTTGAAAGTGTTCTTTATGTTCTACTTAAAATTAATTTTTAACCTCCATTCCATAGCAACTATGGATTCTCGTCATTGATTTCTGGGTTTTGTTTTAGAGAATAGTATAGCAAGAGAGTCACGTATATAGGTATAACATTATATCACAGATTGTTTTAAGTTATGGTAGTACTAATTTCATAAAGGCAATTCGTCAAAGCCGGTGAGAAATTCATTATAAACCAATGAACACATTTACGTAAACAATAAACAAAATAATACGTTGTAAATTTTGTTAATATTTCCGCACCATGTAGTACCTATGCGTAGAAACGCAAGCTCGCGTACTTACATAATATATCACGTCGATGCGATTCACACATGAAATGTTTTACAATTTACAACGAATGTAATTTAGTCGCGGTGATGTGCGCCTCGCCTTATAATTATGTTTACAAATCAAATGCAAACAAATATTAAATTTATGAAAACCATTCAAATAACTGTTTTTTACAGGTTCTTTCACAGAAATATGAAAAGCAAAAAATAAAAAATAACAATTAAGTACAGTCGCCTATGTGACTTTATTATTGATCGCCTAATAAATCATTGGCACAAAAGTACAATCAAAAATAATAATAAATACTTACTTATTACAAATTTTATTAACAGTAAAGCGTGAAAAATGTAGGCTTTTTCAGACGACGAATAGACTAAAATGCTATTACAAACACCTATGTCACTACTTCTATCCACATCAAATTAAGATTTTCTAAAAGTTGCCTTTCGCCTATGTGTCTTAATTTTGTGGTTTGCGCATGAGGCGTTCGGCAACAGATATATGTAGGTATGCATTCACAGAATCTATATAGGTATATAAAAGTATGTATGTATGTTCCATATAGACTCCGAAACCGCTGAACCGATCGCGATGAAATTTTCAGACAATCTTCATTAGCCCCGCGGGTAATCCTCTAAGGTTTGGTGGCGATCGGAGCACTCGGGGCCGCGGGTGAAACCGCGGGGCTGAAGCTAGTAGGTATATTATAAATATTTTGACACGAATCAGTGAACAGCTTAGGTATTGTAGATTAAGTACATTTTTAATGTTTGGAACTAAAAGTCGCATGATTTTTTTTCTCCAAAACTTTTGTACTTTTAAGAATTTAGCTGATTTATGCTCCTTTAAGACATGGACAAAGTCTTGGAAAGCGTGTAAGATATTATATAGGTTATTAAAAAAGCAGTAGGTATATAGGCACGATACTACATTTATTATAAGTAGGTAAATGTTACCATGTCATTAAAAAAGCTTGTATCGCTTTGTTCTTATTACAAAATCCTCGCCACTTCTTTTGGATTTCAAAACCTTTTTGGATGATTGAACTGTAAAAAATAAAGGTAATGTACAATGTACCTAACATGTGTTATAATAACAATACATAATGTATTCTGTACTGGGTGAATTTTCAGTCACTGGCAATACTTGCAGAGGTGGAAGTACTCATCAAAATGAACAACTTTTATTATGGGACTAACTGTGAAATCATGAAAAAATTATCAGCTGTTCCATACAAGAGTACAATACCTACTCGACTAAAATGTAAGAAGCAACCGTTTTTTTTTCGCGATATCAGAATTAACCCCATAGTAAAAATTGTTCGCATTGATGATTACTTCCTCGCCCGCAAGTATTGCCAGTGATAAAAAAATCAACCTGTATTATTTATGTAGATGAATTTTCTTTATACGTCATAGTCAAGCTCAAACATGATTTGACTCATATAGGCATAATACCGGCTTGATTTCAGTATCGTTTGGCACGAGGAGAGGGGTAAAAAGGGTTGAAGGTGGTAAGGGTTGGGTCCCTGATTATAACTTTATCACTCTTATTAAAAGGTAATGAACATTTTTCGAGAAATTTATGAAAATTGTTGCTAACCTCAAATCCGATAAAAAGTGAAAACGAAACGTTAAATATGAACTTACTTAAATACAACAAATCTGTACTTACTTAAATACAATATGTCCAGTACATTGTCTGTGGTGTAAAATGACGTGCATAATTGATGAAACGGAACGTAAAAAAAAAATATCACATGTCTCATATGCATTATCGTATCTAGAAAGAAAGAAAGAAAGATTTTTTTTTATTTTATGCACGTATCCAACGCACACAGCTTCAACAAAATTTCAACACGAAATATGCATCAACACATAAAAAAAAGAAGATATTATGAACTAATACAAAAAACAGAATAAAGACACTATGTCAGTTCTAAAATCTCTTCTAAAATCTCTTCCTATTCAGAAACGACCCGGATGCTTTAGGTTGGTTTTTTTAGGGTTATTTTTATTAGACAGTTGAAATTTTCACAAATTATGTATTTCTGTTACCGCTATAACAACAAATACTAAAAAAAAAACAAAATAATTTAAGGGGGCTCCCATACAGCAAACGCGATTTTTTTGCCCTTTTATTTGTTTTGTGGTAGTTCCCGTTGACCTAGAATCACGAAATTTGGCAAAAAGCAAGGTCTTTCAGCACAAGTAAAGGGAAAATTCCAAAATATAAAAAAAGTTGAAAATTAAAGGGTGTCCCCATACATACATAGTAACGCCAATTAATAAAGACCTCTCCCCACTCCACCCCCCCACCCCACCCTCAACCCCCATTTACTGCCAAACGATACTAAAGATTAACCCTAATACCCTAACGTAAAAAAACATCTGTCTTTATTTAAAATAATAAAAATTTGTTTAAATTTTCAAAAAGTTTTCACAGGAAAAATACAGTTGTAAAAAGCAAGCAAGCCAAAATCTAGTTCATTATAGTGTACATTACCTACCTACGGTTTCGCCGCGCAGCAAATAATTTTTAACTTTTTCTTTTTTCAATTTTCTTTTATTCTTCCTGTAGAGCTGCGCTAATCTTTCCGAGCCCAGTTTGAAAGCCAACTCAAATTTATTGAGTCGATTCCTTAATGTTTTATTTGCTTGAATAATTCTCGACCATGTTTTGTGCGTACGGTTTGCAATGCGTAGGGATGTATCGTCTAAATAACTGTAGCAAAATCATTGAGAGTTAATTTCTTGATGTTGATAAAAATAAAGGATTAGAAAAGGGGTGGCAAAATATTAAACCAAACTCTTTATTACAGCTTTTTCAGTTTTTATCGTGCCACTAACTTGAGTCTCGCAGTTTTACCCGCTTTCCCGGGATCTAATATTTTCTCAGGATAAAAAGTATTATATATTTTTTCGATGGTGCTTATAATCCATAAAT
The DNA here is from genome assembly GCA_951216915.1 of Tetheella fluctuosa. NCBI lineage: Eukaryota > Metazoa > Arthropoda > Insecta > Lepidoptera > Drepanidae > Tetheella > Tetheella fluctuosa. The sequence continues at coordinate 8,830,084 of OX578229.1, read as the reverse complement.
GCTATAAGTAACAAACATCCAAATAAATATACACACTTCGCATTGATAAAATAAAAATAAAATATGATTACACAACCTAAGTACCTACCTAGTGTCATAGTAGGTGTAATTAGGCAAACATTTTAACCCCCATTCAATTTTCTCAATACTCAATTTAAATTCAAAATACAACACCAACTCCAATAAATAAACAACAATAAAATTATAAAATAAATACAAATAAAAATTGTTTACGGCGCCGCCGAGGACATTCTAAAGCACCAAATAAAAAGTTATTTGTACGAGTACCTACTTAGACGTAAAATATTTCCAAAATCATATAATTTATTTGTCTGCCGCGCACTAGCGAAGCAAATATAATTTGGCATGTCTGGCTGACTCACAACGTTAGCGTTGGAAGCGAAAAAAATTAATCAGATTATTTTAAAAATATGTGTCTGAGAACTTACGAGAATATTTTCCAAGACATCTCCAAAGGCAAAGCTGATATGGCGTCCCGCTTTGTTTCTTCGTAAAATGTATTCGTGCCAAATATGAAAATTCCATTGTCATACATAGATAGTGTAAACATCAATTATCATTATTTCACGTCTGTTATAAGTTTTTCGAAGTGGGTAGGTAGGCGTCAATTTGAAAAATTGTAGTAGATACAACAAACTAAAACTGTGCTATACTATTTACCTAGCAGGGCATTAGAAATAGTAGGAGTAGGACTTACGGTGCAGTTTACCTTTTTATACATTTACCACTTTAACCACAAAGTAACGTCTCTTTACTTTGTGCTTTTACTATACTTACCTTGTAGTAAATTTACAACTCGCAAAAAATTCAAAATCATTTTTACGTATAACGCCATCTATCGTGTAATTTAGTAACCAGCGCTAATGCCATCTACAGTCTACAGGTATATATACAAAGGTAAGGAGTGCAATAACATGATACGATTTAGTGATGCAAGTAATATTCGCTAGGTGGCGTTTTAAACAATCAAGATCTTGAAAAAATATTACGCAGTTTTATTCTTTTATCCCTAGGGATCCAATATACATTAACATTGAAGTTAGTTAATAATAGAAGTTAGACATTATAGTATTTGTTTATTAACTTATCTTAACATTAAATTTTGAGTCAAAGAGAACTGTACTTGCCAATATAAATCTATAAGGCTACATAAAAGCTAAATCTATTCGACGCTAGATGGCGATACTTGGTTTTATTCTTGTTACCGAGGGAGGACTCTTATTTTTCTGGGATGAATAAAAGTAACAACATACTACCTATTACATGATACAACAAGAAAATTATTAAAGGTTAGCATTAACCTATTGAATATTACTTAAATTATTTTACACTAGCTTTTCCGCGCGGTTTCTATCACCCGCGTTCCCAGGATAAAATATAGCCTATGTTACTCGGTGAAGATGTAGCTAACTTTCTAACGGTGAAAGAATTTTTTAAATCGGTCGAGTAGCCTTTGAGTTAAATCGTAACAAACAAACAAATATTTCCTCTTTATAATATTAAGTTTAGACAATTAGACTAGCTTCCGCCCCGCGGCTAAGCATAATTGAGCTGTGACTATGGTAAGTGATGATGAGGCCGAAGGTGGTAAGCACACAAAGCCTAGAAGGAACTGGCTCTCAAGTGCAGCTGCCGGAAGACACCAATAGGTGTTTGGCGACAGATTTTCAACTTGAGGGTGGTAGCCAGCCAGACGGGTACTAAGTACCCCACCACCGTGCTATGGTATCCTCACGATGTTTTCCTTCACCGAAAGCTCAAGCTCATTGTAGAATTCGAACCCACGACCTTCGCCGCGGCGTCCGACGTCACTACCACTGAGCTATCATCGCCTTTATAAGCTTGTGGCTAGCTAAAACTTACGTATACACGTAGACACCATACTATTCATTAATTACCATTAGTTCACTCCATCGAGAACAGGGTTGCTATGAGAACTGATAGGTAGTTTACTTTTCAAGGAATGAAAGAATATAATCTATGTATTTCAGGTTTATTCTCAGTAACACATTTTTACACTATTAGGCTACTATTGATTAATTATTCTATCTCTATGTTTCTAATATCTCTACGGCTAGGCTACCCTCCATAATGAAACTTGTCAAGTTGAACATGGCATATACAATATTAAAATAGATAAGACTACAGACTAAATATCTTAACAGTTGCAAGCAAAAAGAAAATATACTATTTTTGATATTTTTATACAAACATTTTGATAATAGTAATATTGTTGAAATTAATAATACTAAACAAGATAATTATTTACTTTTCATAGACATCGAAATCCATAACTTTCTTTACTATCTTTTGATAATCTTCATTGCCAGCCATGAATGAAATTGTGCCTTTGGCGATCATTGCACCAGATTCTTGTAACAGCTTTGTTTCAATAACAGGAACGCTGCCACTCTTCAAGGGAACAGTTTCCACTGTGACTTCATCGCCTTCTTTTGCTGATCTTAAAAAGCTGATGATACAATGTTACAATTATTATTGACAAGGTGGTACAGTCAGCAACATAAGTAGCTGAACAGATACTAATTTACAAAAAACTTGTACACCATAAGTATCAATAATTTGTAAAAATAAAGTAAAGTGGTGTTTTAAAAATGTATGTCTTCAAATACCCACATACTATAAATGTATACGTCATGGATAGTTATAGTATACACATGTTTTGTAAATTTGTATCTGTTCAGCTACATATGTTGCTGACCGTACTTAAAGAACTTTGTGAACCTATCCGCCTGCTTGACTACCACCTCAATTTGAAAATCAGTCGATATGTTGTTTTCTAGTGTATCTAAAAACTACCATTGTTTATCGGCAAGATATAAGCAGTCATCCTGACCATGCTAATGTCCATGCTAATATTTTATTATTGTAGATTAGCTATTAGCGTAAGCATATAATACAGTTCCGTTTGGATTCAGACCTCCACCTTACAGAATACCGCAGCCAAATAACTTATAGTTGTGTCCCTGCGCGTGAGATCTCAAAAACACGAAGAGTAATAATTGTGATCACCAATCTGATAAGGCGGTATCAGTTTACATCATCATCATTACAGAAACATTAACTACAAGGGTAACATTTTCACGAGACCAATCGTAATGGTGCTCCCACACAGCAGTTATTGTAAACTATCATTTATTTTGTTAGAAACAATCGGGGTTATTCAGAACAGACGATAGCGGGCCCGACTTGGGCTACGAACCCTCAGAGCATTTAAATGCTCTAAGTACGAACTAATTGTGATGTTTACTAAATTGAACGGCACCTATTTTCCGATTTCAGAATTCCGCTCGCATTGAGGCACCGCGGCACCGATTCATACACGATCGCGACTTTCAGTTGAATGTCAACTAGATGTACCCTGCGGTTGCACACGCATTCCCAAAAAAATAGCCTATAGGTCATCTGCGTACCAAATTTCATCGCGATCAGTTCAGCGGAAAAGCAAACAAACTCATATTCATATTTATAATATTAAGTTAGGATTTGATCAAACCTACCAACCCCAATGACAACCAAGTAGGTCTAAATAAGAGGTATTTCATAAATATAAATGAAGGTGTGGAACATTATTATTGGTAGCTGGATAAATATTATTGATTTAACTTGGACTCTTAAAAATAATAAAAGTAGGTAACTCACCTGACGTGTAAACTAGTACTCCATGATACTCTACTACCAGGTTTACTGAGTAGAGCAAAAAATGATACGACATCAATAACGGTGGAAATATAACCGCCATGTAAAGCACCTCCTCCATTACACATACTCTCGTCTACAGTAAATGTGCCTCGAAGCTGCCCATTTCCAATTGATAACACCTTTACCTAAAATTACTTTTTTTTATGACACGCACACAATAAAAATAAAAATAGGCTTATCAGAAATGTTTAACAAGACATAAATATTTTTAAGTGGCTTTTATGGCGATGTTAGCTCAATTATGAAGTCGAATGCCATGGCGGAGGTTGTGAATTGGAATCCTATAATGAGTTCTGTCGATGAAGCAATGGTGAGGAAGATATAGCAAGTTGTTGATGTTTTCGTAGTACCTACATGCCTGGCTGGCTACCACCCTCAAGTTGAAAGTCTTTTGCCAAGCACAATGGTGAACAAGCACACTCTTTAAAGACAAAACTAAAATTACCTAAGTAATTAAAGTAATTAATTCATACCGAATTGCTAAATTAATTAGATAGATAGGTATGTATTACTTTTGCGAAATCTCGCACTTCTTATTTATATTGAAATTATTAGTATTATTCAGGTGGGCCGTAAGCTTGTTTGCCACCTATGCTATGTAGTATAAAAAAAAAATTACTAACTGTCCTCCGCGGTTTCACGCACGTTTCCGAGAAAAAAGTAGCCCATGTCCTTCTCTATACCATAAGCTATCTGCGTACCAAATTTGATCGCGATCGGTTCAGCGTGAAAAGGTACCAAACAAACGAACAACCAAACTCACTTTCGCACTTATAATATTAATTAGGAATATTAGAATAACCAGTGTGTGTTACCAGTGATGACATATGGCACAGAGACATGGTCTCTCACTATGGGCCTCATAAAGCAGCTCAAAGTCGCTCAACGAGCCATGGAGAGGGCTATGCTCGGGGTTTCTCTACGCGATCGAATCAGAGATCCGGACGTCCGCTTACAAGGTGGACAGACGACTTTGTAAAGGTCGTTGGAAAACGCTGGATGCAGGCCGCCCAAGACTGGTGCTATTGGAGATCATTAGGGGAGGCCTGTGTCCAGCAGTGGACGTCTTGCGGCTGAGATGATGATGATGATGATTAGGAATTAGGATTAAATTATGAATTATCAGTGATTTATCAGTCTTAAGAAATCGCATAAATGATATTTGAATACGATAGAAGATTAATATGAATACATAGAACTGAATGCCACAAGGGAGATCATCTAAAGATCATAATTATCTGTACAATTGGAAGTCATCTGCATAAAGGCGGTAGAAAGAAGAAATTTATCAGTTAATGGACATCAGTTAACAGAAGGGGAGAAAGGACGCCACCTTGAAGAATACCGGCGCGTTTGCCATATATATACCATAAGGTCTCATCAATGCGAATACGTTGCCTATGGATGACGGCAAGTACTACAATACGAGTCAATTACCGTTGGAGATATATTAAGAGAGCACAATACATATACCTAGCAAGTAAAATATCAAAGTCAACTGTATCAAAAGCATTGCTAAAATCAAATTACGTTGAACAGTGAATTGTCTGATGTAGATCCCTGAGTAAATGTCATGTATGTTTTTGATTAGGAATGTCACGGTCAGAGATGGACTAGCAATCTTGGCCGCCCTAGGTCATTTAGTACCAGACGTTTGTCAAACAGCCAAAAATTGAGGGTAAATAAAGGGTGTTGAGCGACAGATCGTGTAGATCGGAAGTTGTCATCTAAATAACTTGAAATGCTATAACGTTGTCGACGCAATGACTTCTATTTGCTCTTGGTTGATTCCTGGTTGGCAATTTATTGTCCTTTACTAAACAAAGATAATAATATATTGAGTATACTAGCAGTGTATTTTTTTCCTAATTAACTTTTACAGTTAAGTAAAATATGAAATAATAGAATAGAAGCATGAAATTCAAATAATAAAAAATAGAAAAAAAAATAATAGAACAAATATTGGAACATCACTCACAAGTGCCCCTTTTGACATTTTGATTGTATTTGGATTTTTATATACCTTCTTATACATACAAATAAATATTCTTGGACATTCCTCACACATGGCCATTTGACCCCTAACTAAGCACAGCTTGTACATGGAAACCAGATAACTGATATTACTACATATACTACGTTTTTTGTAATTATACCCAAACTCACGACAAACAGTTCATGGATACAAATGTGCTATGAGTGGGAATCGAACCCACGACCTATATAGCGTGATGGATAGGGTATCTTACCAACCACGCCTACCGTCCATTAATAAATCAAAACTCAAAAATTAAACGCCAGCATTTTACATAAATAAACAGGACCTAGATACCTACCTTGTTCAGTACTGATTTAGTATCAAAATATTTTGCATTATTCTTTAAATAAAAATCTATTGCCTTCATAACACGCAAACCACGAGCATTGTTCAATGCCATTTTACTGTGATCGAAGTAGCAAAATAATTTTGAAATTTAAAACCTAGTTCGTCAAGGAGATTTAAATTGATTGCTCCCGGTCACGACGTCAGTGTGCAAGACTGCAAGCAAACAATGTGATTTGTGTTTTCGCGCTCTTTTATATATTCAACAGATTACGACATTGCCATAACAAAAAAACATTTTGCAATTTTTCACTTGGTATGTACTCAAGCAAAAGTATTTCTTTGTTTGCAAAGGCTGGACTTCAGTTTAAAACTTATTTAACATTTCTTTCATGTACATACCATATTATTATGACATTTATTTTGCCTAAGTACATGGAATTTTATACAAATCGACACAATCAATCATTTTTTAATGGCTGGCAACATAATCCAGATCAACAAGCGGTCAGCTTCTGTCGGTTGTATTGCGAAGTCGTATATAAAATATTTTTCCCATGGTTTGCAGTGTTGTATCGATTCTGAATTAGATAATTTACCTTCTTCAATACATTATTATTGTCATAAATTGATTATCGGCTCAGCAATGTTTATAATTTTGATAAAATCCCAGTGACAGATGTTTCTGTGATAAGCGCGCCAGTTTTCGTCAAATACTGGATTGAAATAGTGGAAAATATGGAGAAACCTGAGGATATCCTCAAAGAAATGGACACTAATAATCAACAAACAGGTAAAAATCGTATTTTCATTATTAGTTAGATTTCCAAGATACAGTGCTAATTTGACGACCTTTTGTATAAACCGACCAATTTTGATATGGCTGTCATGTAATTCATAATGTTAGCGACTATTCCTGTTTTATGATTTTTAGTGATCAAATGTCCTCTTGGTCTCTCTTGAAATGTATTATATTGAATTCGTAGTCATTTAGATATATCTAAACTCCGAATGATACTACATTTTTATGTATTATTTGAATATATTCTTATACCTAAACACTTTATATTTGAGCATTTTTTAAAGTCGGATTATAATACAAACATCAATAAGATTTCCAGAAAATAAAAAGTAGGTTGTATTTGCGAGGTGTTGATTGTAGTACCTTTGATTATAAATTTGCGAAATAATATAGTAGTAGGTATGTTATGATCTAGATCTGCATCTGTTTTTAAAATGAATTTCATTATAATTTTTGAGGTTATGTTTGAGGATATTTCTTATCAGATGTGAAATCCATAGCCATATAGATGCATTTATTGTATTTAAGTTTATCATACATACTTATTGAGAAATTATTAATTAATGACGGTCTAACCTAGCAAATGTATGTATACAATCTAGATTGTCAGGCCTTATCAGACTAACAGATTGGTGATAGTAAATCTAAAAACTTAGAAACTATATCAATAATTTAAAAATAAATAATAATTAAGTATCTCTCTTTATCATCATTTAGTATACTACAATGCATACATTTATTAATATAACTAGGTTTTGCGGTATGCGGCAGGTGGCCTTCTGAAGGAATTAAATTGATTTCACGGATTCTATTTTTATTATAACTATTTCCAATGTATGTGCTCTCTAAAGCTGAGATCAATCCAGTGTAGTTAGACTTTGCTCAGACTTTACTTCTGAGTTTAGACAATGTCAGTATTTAAAATGCAATTTTCAAATCCCCCAGAGTGTTATAATTTTTTTCAATTGTATTAATCCCGGTTTAGTCTATCGACTAGCTGTCCCCCGCGGTTTCACCCGCGTAGCAGTGTGAAATATACTTTACGACCGATTCTCAGACCTATCCACCACATATAAATATGCACAAAAATTTTCATAAGAATCGGTCAAGTCGTTTTAGAAGAGTTTGCAGACAAATACTGCGACACAAGAATTTTATATATTAGATAAATTATTATTATCCCAGAAGAATTGGGCGGAGGTTTTGGTTTGGCACTAAGATTTATATTCCACCATAGATGATAAAATTAGTGGTTCATATTTTTATGAAATACGAGGTCTGGTGTGCAAGTATAAAGCCTATAAATAAATGTGATGATATTTGACATCCGCAGCACGGCCATTGCCTCCAAATGTCTCAGGTGATGGTCCGGCAGAGCAAACCAATGGGGATAATTCTCAGACTCTGTTCCCAGAAAGTCCAGTTTATGAACCAGATGAAGAAATGGAGGTATGTCTATTGCTATTATAGAATATGTATTTACAAAACTTATCAACTAGTTACTTGATTGATATTTATTAATTTTGATATTGTAAAGACTCACTCACACACATAGTAAAGAGGTAAGTATCCATAATTATAATCCTAATCCTAACTAATATTATAAATGGTTTTTTGTGTCACCGATTGTGGTGAAATTTGGTACGCAGATGGACATGGGCTACTTTTTTTCTCGGGAATGCGGTTGAAACCGCGGGGGACAGCTAGTAATATTATAAATGTGAAAGTAACCCTGTCTGTTACATTTTCACGCCTAAACCGCTGAACCGATTACGATGAAATTTGTTATGCAGATAGCCTATTGTATGGAGTGGGACAAATCCTACTTTATGGGAACATGGGTAAAACTGTGGGGGACAGCTAGTTAAAAATATATTGCAAATTTTTACTTTACAGATAATCAGTTCAACTACAGATGATGACAAGATTGTTATATCATCGGATTCTAAAGGTATGTGTCCTTTATGCTTATACATTATAGCCACTTGCAATAAGTCACCAGTCACCTGAATGTAGTTTCACTATAAGTTACTATTAAATTATGTTTCCTGTTGTAATTGAATGCACAATCTGTATTCTTACTGTGAATATTGTGATTTGCCTGTTGTAATTTGCCCTTAATAATTTACAGATGAAGGAATACCAATTTTTCCTAAAAGGAAGCACCTAGATGATATGCCTGATGGCAGTGCAAAAATGCAAAAACTTGACTTGACCGAAGGATTTTCTGTATCAACTCAAGCATTAGACAATGAGGTCTCTGAGATTACTAGTGCAGCCAAAAGGAAACATGAGAATTTAGAACTGCCCTCTACTTCTCGTGTTCGTACTCCAGTACGATCAAGCCCTAGGAAAATCAAACGTAGCAACAGCGCCGATATAGCAAATCCCAAAACACCAAAGACGCCAAAAACACGACCGGCCAGTGTAGATGTTACTAAAGTTCGCAAGACTCCACGTGTAAAAGCCGACTTCAATCTAAAATCTGATTATGTTCACGTTATTAGCTCAGACAGCTGTAGTTCGCGGCCGAGTGTCGAATTCGTTAGAGAAATACCAGCACCTGAAGTTCCCGTAACGATCGCTGAGGAAAATTCAGAATTGGAAGATTCTCAAGATGTCCATCTCACTTTCTCTGATGACGATACTGATACTAAATCCAAAGAAAAATACCATAGCGACCCAGTTGAAGTAAAAGATAGGGAAGAGATTTTGGATCCGACAAAAAATCGTCAGACCCACAGCGCTGGCTATAATTATTCCGATCAGAGCAACGATCTATCTCAACCGATACCAAAAGATTATGATTTAGGTAAAACAACCGACCAGGCTAGCACTGATACCATTAGTTCCATTAATTTGGATAGTCCAGATCATGTACCATCTTTACCTTCTAAAGTCGCTGTAGTAAAAGATCGGGAAGATATCATCAATCCGAGTGAAAGTCGTCAGAGTCACAGCGCCGTTTACAATTATACTGATCAAAGCAAAAACTTATCTCGAAATTTAGGTAAAACAACCGACCAAGAGAGCACAGACAGCGTCTGTTCCATTAACTTGGAAAGCCCTGATCATATTCCGACTGTAGCGTCTAAATTAATCTCTAAACTATCAAATGGAGATTCATCTACACCTACCGATGGATCAGGAAATAGCAAACATGATACTGACATCACTCCTGATATGTCGAAATTGAACAGCGCTAAAGGCAAAAGACTTAAAAATGAATCCTTCAGAGCTAGTAACAATACAACTCCCTCAACAATATCTCCTTTACAGAATGGGCACTCTTTGCCAATCAGTACTCCTCAAATACCATCGTTCGATGTTCACATCAGCCACAGTGAAGAAAATGAATTCTTGTCTCTATATGTTGTTAGAACAGATAACGATCTTGGTATGGATATGTGTAGGGAATACCAAAGAATATCGAAAAGGTTTACCATAGATCCGTACTTAGCCGATGTATCCGTTAGCAATTCTCCATCGAGCGTGACTAGTGGGGGCCTAGTCAATTTACCTAATAGGACCTCTTTCGCATCTACCACTACGTCAACATCAACATCTAGCAATCGAACAAGTGATGGTAATTTCGTAGTACCCCAACCGCCTCGAAAATCGGTTATAAACCCAACAAGCTCTGTCAAAGGATATGAAGCCTTAATGAAGAAGTTACAAGACATATTTTCGCATATTAGAGAGTCATCTGTTGACCCAAATCGTTCATTAAGCGACGATAATAAGGTATCGGTAGCTGTACAGACGTCTGTCTCCACTGATAGTAATATGAGCAATGGCAATGCGAGTCCAGAGGAAGTTGGAAAATGTGATAAGGCTACTCCTAAAAGCTCATTGAAAAAAACTCGAGTTCGTGGCAGACGACATATAGCTGGTAAAACCAAGCGAGCTTTGTTGCCGACTCAGGCCGAAGAGCCAGAATTACAAGGGATGAACTCTCCAGAAATTATGCCAACTAATGGTGAAAATGGCAAAGATTCACCTGTCAAATCTCCAAAAGACGAGAAGCCATTATCGTCTCTCGTAGCAACACCAAAATCTATAAATAAGTTGAAGCAAAAACGTCGACCGACGTCTCCGAGACCGGCCACACCGGTAGAGAAAATTGTGGTGAAGCCAGAGTATCCAGGATTCCCTCCGGGTACGGCAGTGTTGGCTAAATGGGTGGACAGGCGTTATTATTCGGGTAGAGTGTTGGAGATAACTGAGCCCAACAAATATTTGATCAAATTTGACGATGGCCAAAGCAAAGTGTTGTTGGATGATTTTATAATTTTTGGGGATATGAAGACTTTGCCTCTTGACGGACAGTCGGTGTATGCTATTGTGGATGAAGAGCAGAATTATGAGCCGGGCTTAGTTCTTGGGGTGGAAGAGAATGATAGTGGGACGGTTACTTACAGATGCACTACTGACGGGTGAGTTGATATAACTATTTATGCCACTTGATTTCTTCTAAAAGGCCTTGCAGGATATACTTTAAGTTTTTACATCATGTTTTTGACATCTTTTTGTAATTGAGGCTAGCTAACATAAAAAAATGCTGTTTCTAAAAGACGATAGCAGCAACTGTCTCATTCTCGCGTACTCTGACCGTCACAAGCTGTAAAGAGACTTCGGAATTTTACCACTTAAATATTTCTATACCTTTTTTATGAATACGGGAAAATTAAACCCTTTAAGATGTCCTTTGTGATGTTTGAGAACAACATAGAAAGATGAACCTTGTTGCTTCATAACGATTTGGTATCATCATACCGTTAAATAGATGAACCTTATTTTATAGCAATAAGGTACATTTTTTTATAACGTTCTCGGACGTCATAAAGGACATAGTGAACGATGTCTGAACGTCAACTTCCAGTGATACCATAGTAATGGTGACAGCGAGCGAGCTATACCTGACGGAGGACCAAGCTCGCTCTCTAAAGGAGTCAGTGCGGCCGCGCTCTCCGTCTACGCCTTCGACGCCCCGGAGGAGGCATAACAGGGAACTGGACCTTGATAATATTATACATGTGAGTCCAACTTGTTAATATTGATTGTTTGATTAGGTGGAACTCTGTCTATCGGACAGAACATATAAATAAATAAATAACGCATCGTTTACTGAATGACAGGTGCAACATGACAAAACTACATCGCGCTATCGAAGTTTTGTCAGCACAGTTAAAAAGCAATATAGATTTTTCATGCAGAAAATAGTTTTCTGAGGGTTTCGCAAAAAGTCGTTTTCGTAATCCTTTGGCTCGCGAATAGGGTGTGCAACTATAAATAACAATGACTTCCAGGAATCTTGAGTCCAATTACTAAAATGGTCATCTAAATAATACATATAATGTAAATGCTTGAAGTGAATTGAAATTATTGATCAAATCTTTCTAAAATTCAATTTAATAATTTATTAATTAATTTCAGGGTCCCCGCAGCGCTCGTAGTAGGGACAAAGGGAATTCGAGCGCCCGGAAGCGTGTGGCATCACCTAAGAGCCCCAAAGCTTCTACTTCTGGTAAGTTATGACACAACTACTGAAGCAAATCACTTCCTACAATAAGCAAAAATATAGATCCTATTTCTAGATAAGTAATAGCTTATATTATGGGCTTAGTGCAGAATGGTGGACAAAATGTTTTAGGTTTCCTCACGATATTCTCAATGATAAGGCAGCAGCGAAACTATAATTATACTAGATTTGTTCTATTAGAATTGAGTCAGTAAATATCTTCTTTATCGGTTTGACCACATCTGATCGCCCGTCTCTGGATATATTCTCTATATCCTTCCCTTACTGTCGCTCAAACATAACATTCGCTACAGCTAGAGACATCGAGTATGTACTATTGTATCAATAATACGAAGTACCGTCGTCATCGAAAAGTTTTTCAGTATAACATTTCAATAACCCTCATTGACAGGTAAATTGCATCTCTCACCGGTTTTAATAATGTTTATTTTCAATTTCCCCAAGGTGTCCAATGATGTAGTAGTAGGGGTAATATATAAAGGTATATATTGTGGGTGGCACAGGTGTGAAGAGCTCGAGCAAGGCCCCCACGTCGACGTCGACGTCGACGTCTCGTACGGCGGCGCGGCCGCGCGGCCGGCCCGCCAGCGAGAGCAGCGAGATGAGCGAGAGCAGCAACTCTGCGCCCGCGCGCCTCGAGGAGGTCGCCGGCGTCGAGCCCGAGGTGCAGCGCACGCCCAGGAAGATTGACGGGGTCAAAGGTCAATAACACTTCACCACACCACACTACACTACACTAAACTAGGCCGTGACCCCTAACTTTCAAAATATAGGGGTCACAGCACACAATTTTAAAAGAATTGGCTAGTGCACCGGTAGATATTTCCCATCGCACTTTCAACTAGCCAAGCGGGTACCCATCGTACCACCGTGCTATGGTTTTCTCACGATGTTTTTCTTCTCCGAAAGCTGGATATAAAAGCTTGAAAAATCACTCGATACCTGTCGTTTCAGCTGGCCCGCTGCAACTGAAAGGCGCCGCCAAACAGAATATAGGCAAGAAAAACTCAAAACTCACCAAGTTCGAGAACGACGAAGATACTGTGTCCAAACTCGGCCCGATACCTTGCGGTGAAAAGAAAATATTCGCAGGTCTACATTTTCTGCTCACCTGTACTGAATTGCCGAAGCGTTTCGGAAATGAAAAGGTAATTAAACACCTTTCCCTGAGTTAAAAATCATTTTCTTGTAAAGACTTAACACACTGATAGCTTTCACATTTATATTTTGTAAAGTGAACATAGTGTAGTTGTTTAGTTATTTTAGTTTTAATTGTTTTTTTTTTAATGTTTTAATTTTTAGTGAGGTAGTTTTTTTTGTTATCTTACTGTATTTTCTTTTTTTTATCGTAGAATACTCCTGCAAAAAATCCAAAAATAACAGCACTGAAAAAAGAGTATGAGGTAAATTAAAACAATTTGTGACTTTTTTAACAATATTTATTGTTGAACAAATTTATTATCTATAGTCTCAGTTAAATGCTCTATACGTATGTATGTTGTATAATTTAGTTTATATTTTTTAATTTGTTTTTTTTTTTTTTGTATTTACGTATTCAAATACTAAAGAAACATTTTCGTACAGTCGCAAGACGCCCGCCAGTACTCTTCGGAGGAGGACACTGAAGCATCAGTGCAGGGTACCGACACTGAAGACTTGGAATTCAGCGACAGACCATTTAACAAGGAACGATTGAAGGAGCAGCTTGAAGCTGGTGGCGGAGTTGTGCATAGGTAAATATAAGTAATGGTTGGTTCATCTTTAAAAGTTAGGCAAGGGCCTATACAGCCTTTTGGTGTAATTATTTTTCTTTTATAATCATAAAAATGATTTAAATTGTTGACAGACTAATCATACAAGCACTTTTCGATGTCATGGTTTTCTATCAGGCAGAATTAATTCCTTAATTTGAGAAATAAAATTTAAGAATGTTTTATTAATTTACGATTTGATTAAAACAACAGTTTGTTTGATGACAATAACATGTTTGAAGTTTTATGATCAAAAATGGTTTTCTTCAATATCTTTTTATCCCGTGCCCGTCGTTAGTTTTGCTCTGTATAATATCATGTTTTGTTTTTCTCCATGTTATAAGCTACCTGCGTGCCAAATTTAATCGAGATCGGTTGTGCGTTGAGGCGTCGAGAGGCAACAAACAGACTCATACTCACATTTATTTTTACTAGCTGTCCCCTGCGGTTTCACCCGCTTTCCCGTAAAAAAAAGTAGCCCACGTTCAGAAGGACATTTATGTGTATGGAGAACCGTAGGTACTGTAGGCTATCTGCGTACCAAATTTAATCGCGATCGGTTTAGCGGTATACAAACTCACATTCGCATTTATAATATTAGTTAGGATTAGGATAGGTATATGATTCTGACAAACATCCACATTCAAACTTAACAATATCGATTCTGTTACAATTCCAGTCACTTCGACGACGTGCCAAAGAGCAAGTACAGCGTATGCAAGTTGATAGCGGCTCGTCCCTGCGTGACCGCCAAGTACATCCAGTGTTTGGCGGCGGACATCCGCGCCGTGTCGCACGCCTGGGTGATCGTGTCGTGCGCGCGCCGCGCCGCGCAGGACCTCGAGGCGTACACGCTGCCCGCCGGCTGGTCGCTCACGCACAAGTGCCATGTTAACTGGGTGAGTGCCGCCGATTGACTAGCGGCGAATGTCCGCGCATGTCTTGCGGCGGATGTCCGGGCTTATGTTGCTGCGAATGTCTATTTTTTTTAAATTTAAAATTTACTATAAAGGACATGGCTAAACAACTGCCCTAAGCATGTATAGAAATGTCTCACTACCTCGTAAGATTTAAATATTCATTTATTAATTATTACGGTTTTATTATTCTCCTAGAACTTTAGTGAACAAATCAAATAATTAAAAGTCATTTTCATGTTTTATTATTTGACAAGAAGAACATAAAGACGATACGACGTACCATTCACGAATATGTGGTCAATAAACCTAATTCCAAAGATATTTGCGTAAGCTGAAATTATCAGTATTATTTATTATATAATTGTGCAATGCAATTATAAATAATATAATAAATACTTCTCAAAACGTTGATTTCATGGATTGCCTTTATGTGATTTTTAGAAATCATTGGCAAAATCTAGTAAGACAGTGCCGCAATAAAAAAGTGACAACCGATTTTACTTGATTTGATTAGAACCAACTAAAAAAAGTCCAAAAGCTTCAGAACATGTAATTGTGTACTCTTGGTTTAATGTATTCAAATAATTCAATAACCATCACAATAATAATATTATGATATACTTTCATCATTATTTTATGTCGAAAAATGTTGACTGAATAAAATAACTAAGTACAATGAATAATTAATGTCGTTGTAGTTATTTATTTCAATACTAGCTGTGCCCCGCGGTTTCATCTGCGTATATTTTTATAATAATTACCGCCTACCCAAAGTTCATAGCAAAATCGTTTTCTTGTATAGTTTGTATATCTATTAACGTAGGAGATTCTACGATTTTATTTTCAGGATTGTAACGATATGAAAAGTTCCTGAAACTTTTTTCATACGAAATACCAATATTCAGCTATTCAGCATTATATATTACTAGGTACAGTGTTTATACTTGGCTAGGGCAGTGGTCCATACTCTATTTAGCCATGTCCTTTGTATTATCAATTACAGCTACAAAATGGCAGACGCAACGCAACATTCTTCAAAGATAAGATCATCCTTCTATGCGGTGATCAAGACACCTTCGTGAAATTTTGGGAGAGGGTATGCACCCTTGCCGGGGCGACCACACGGGTCGTTAACGAAGAAGATTTGAACATGACGGGGGCCTACGCATTGGTCACCGAATGGGACTGTCCCCATGAAGTCCAAAATAAAGCGAACCAAGATAATATACCACTGGTAGCAACTGAATGGGTTGTCCAATGCCTCATTGAGGCTAAAGTCCTCGCCCCAACCAGCCACGATCGGTTCTCATTCATGTATACAGAGCCAGAATGATCCTGGGACTTTAAAAAAATCCTCATCATACGTGAAAATTAACACTTGAGGGTTGTGACAGTGACACAATAGTGATAAGTGAAGTGACAAGTGATTTGTTGTGATGACAAAATAGTGTTTTCTTGTATCAAAGAAGATTAATGCTTAGGTTTAGTTGAAAGGTAATAGTTTTGGGAGAATTTTGAGAGCTCATAGATATTTTGAGTTTGTTGCATAAAGATTATTTGCTCAGTTCTTATGAATTTATTTTGAATATTTAGAATTCAAATAGAATTTCTCAAATGGTCTATGTTTTATATGATTTTGATTAAATTTCTTTGATAGAATATAATGAATAATAAAAATAAGATAAATTGCACTTCACTATGTTTGTGCTAATTAGAACATTGACATTTTTATATCAAAATCAATGATTGGTCTTGAAATGTCCCAAAAATATTTATTTAAACATATAAATATATATTCCAGTAAAACTTAAATAAATGTTATTAATTATAAACTAATACTAAATACAACTACAAGGTAACTAAATGTTTTATGTAATCATTATAATAATTAATAATTGGTAAATGTATATGGTCTCATAATAGAATAAGAAATAACATAACTGTCTATTATATTCTGATATAGAAAAGTAAGCTTTCATCAAATGGAGTCAGTATCAGCACTGCAGTTGTGGACGTATTTGTCAGCATTAGGCGACTATGTCTTTATAGTAGTGATGTTAATATTTTATACCACATTGTTGGCAAACAAGCATACGGCCCACCTGATGGTAAGCGGTTACCGTAGCCTATGAACGCTTGCAACACCAGACGTATCACTCGCACGTTTCCGACCCTTCCCCCCTTCCCGATGAGCTCTAGGACCTTACTCACGCGCAGGAATACAACTATAAATTATTTGGCTGCGGTATTTTGTAAGGTGGAGTTACTTCCCCAGTCGAGCTGCTCCTTAAGCGACATATCGCTATGCTCTACCTCTGATGATTAATAGCTACAGACTATTGGTAGCTTTTTAGCATAAATAAACTTGACTAACATAACATTGACCATTTAAGTAATTAAGTAAATGTCGAATATGTTTTATTTCATTGATTTAAATTTAACTTGCACAAATTATGAAAAAAATATTAAATGTTGCACCAAAATTTTGATTTTTAGGTAAAGTATGAGATAAATAACAATTTTAAACATGTTGATTAGAAATTTGACTCACAATTCCTGGAATTCTATTTTTCGTATGTACTTTTGGGACGCGCGTTCCTTTCCCGAGCCACGGAGTTAATATAAATATCTAAAAATTGTGTATTAACCTTTTAAAGGAATATAGTAAACTGAATTCTATTATTGTTTTATTTTTTGATCAATGAAACAAATTTTATTCATTTGTCATCAATATCAAAATTAATCTTTTGCTAAGGTTTTCTTCCCTATTCTTATATAATCATGGACTTTTTTTCAACAGTATTTTATAACTTCTAATTGTTAAATTCAATTTGTGTTTAGCATTAGAAATATGTGAAATTATAATAAGGGTTTATCCATAAATTATGTCAAGTTTAGATCGAAAGGAAGTTAATGTATGAAGGTATAATCAGGAGTTGTGTAATATTACAATTATAATATTGATTAACTCTTATAGTGTAATAATGTGTACGAGTAATTATGACTAATTTTAAGAAGAAATGTGTAAAATCACAAATTAGTTTATGTAAGTCATAAAAATAAAGTATACTATACAATTATAAGTCTCTTGATGTGATCTCATAAAGAGGGACTCAGTTTCTTTTATCTTGCTTTACTACTCATCGTATAGGTGATGACGTGGCTTAAGGTGATAAGAAAAATGTTGAAAGAGAACATTTAATTAAAATGCAAATTGTTATTACAAACTTTACCAGGAAAATGTGACTTGATCTGAATTGTAAATATAAGTATAATGTTTTTAATAACTGTTTAGCTAATTATACTATAAGTATCTTAGTTTAGAATGTATATTTCTGAGCGAAAAAAATCTAGATTTAAGTACTGATTGTACAAGTTTTCTTGGTGATATGATAACAACGGCTCTAAGGAGCTATTTTTTGATGCTCGATACTTGTGTAATAGTTTTATAAGGATGTTTAAATATGGCGGTCCGTGTGCTGTAAGCGCGGTGCGGGAGAGTTAAAGTAGTCCCTTGTTTCTTGATATCATTTACTAGCTTTCGCCACGTAGTTTTACCCATGTTTTGTGTCCATGAAATGTACCCTATATTCTAATCCAGACAATGTCGAGGTTACCAATAAATCTCGCAGAGCTTCTTTACGACACATAACAAATGGAGACAGATTTGAATTCTCAAAATTTATTTTTTTGCGATAGAATTTATTTATATTGTTTTGAAATAGCGATTAATGATAGATGCTTTGCTTTGGTACATTTAGGCTATTACTCGTAATTGAAAAAATAAGTATAATAATATTTGAGGCATGGGAATTATTCAACTCTCGCATTCATACAATTACATCCCCTAAGGCACTGCACACCGCGGGTTATTACTGTGTTTATATTGAGTGTTGTTCCGACATTGTGTCGTAACTTAGTGAATATGATATTAAGATTTAAATCTACATTTATGTCGTACTTTTTCGAGGTAATACGATATTGAACCGTATAATTTATTACTGCATATTACTTTCGACGTCATTTTGCTTTTTTTTTGCAGCAAAATTAGAACCACTTACCCAAAATAGTGCTTTTCAAGTTCTGATTGAGTAAATTTAATCATTTTTAGATCAATATCGTGTTACCACAGAAGATACTTGAGTAAACTACACAGTGATGTCTTTTATAGTTATAATATTTGGATACGCTTTTTCTGTTATTTTTTTATTGTTTGTGCTTATAGGAAATACAAATTGATGAACGTTTCTTCAAGTGTCCTTTAGTGCAGAGAGCATTTTTTAGTCTGTAACTTTGTTTTAGAAGCACGTACAATTTGTGTTGCATTTTTATTATTATTGTTTTTGTTGATCTATCATGGTATCGGAAGGTTAAGAATGTAATGTGTAAACTACGAATAAAGTGATAGAAAATAATATGTGTTGTTGTTTTTGAGTACATACTGTATTATTTTTGATAAACTTTTTTTTGTGGGTATGTATTATAATTCATTTTCTATCAATCTGATAACTGTGAAAAACAGTATAGGTGTTATTAGTTAGTCAGAAACTGAGACACGGCTGTAACATGTTTATCGGTAATAATCTGTACCTAAGCTATGCGACTTATTTTCATGTAAGTGGGATTATTTTTTTTCAACTGAGTAAAAAAACGACATTTTTAGTATATACATACCTAGCTAAAAAGAATACAATTCGGATGCTACCGTACTACTTGGAAAAATAACAGAAATAGGATTATGACGACTGCATTGATAACATTATCTACAAGTGCAAAAAGCCAACGGCACGTGGTGTTCCCAGGCGGTCACCCATCCAAGTACTGACCACGCCCGACGTGGCTTAACTTCGATGATCGGACGAGAACCGGTGTTTTCAACGTGGTATGGACGTTGGCAAGTGCACACTCGAATTTTGCGTTCAATACAACTCTAAGTAGATAATAATAGACTACTATCTCTACTAGATATCTTTTCGAAGAAAATCTATGTCACGTCTTTAATAATATTTGTGGCATGGGAATTATCCAACTCTCGCATTCTTACAATTACATCCCCTAAGGCACTGCACACCGCGGGTTATTACTGTGTTTATATTGAGTGTTGTTCCGACATTGTGTCGTAACTTAGTGAATATGATATTAAGATTTAAATCTACATTTATGTCGTACTTTTTCGAGGTAATACGATATTGAACCGTATAATTTATTACTGCATATTACTTTCGACGTCATTTTGCTTTTTTTTACAGCAAAATTAGAACCACTTACCCAAAAGGTGCTCTTCAAGTTCTGATTGAGTAAATTTAATAATTTTTAGATCAATATCGTGTTACCACAGAAGATACTTGAGGAAACTACAAATTGATGAACGTTTCTTCAAGTGTCCTTTAGTGCAGAGAGCAGAGAGGCGCCGAATATTACATTATCATTTTATTATGCAATATTAGTACCTATGTCTGAAAAATTCAAATTAGTCAACATTGAAATACTTTATTACTAAGTTAAATAATGTATAATCTACTTATTGAACCCCCTATTTTTTATCGAAGCAAATTCTCCTGCTATAATATCGCCACCTAGTAGCATTAAATCAAACTACACTGAGAACTCGCATTACAAATTTAATTTAAATGTGCTAGAGGTTCTTTTGGAATTGCTTCCACCCCAAGTTCGTATCCATTACTGGATTCGGGCCAACCTCTCTCTACCGACGACGTACCAACCTAACTAAACTGATTTGCCGGTTTCGTCTTCTAGTCCGTTGTCACAAAATTTATTTTTTCAAATACTATGACGTCATAATATAGATTTTGTAGGTACAATTGAGTTGTACAGTCGCCAACGTCCATACCACGTTGAAAACACCGGTTCTCGTCCGATCACCGAAGTTAAGCAACGTCGGGCGTGGTCAGTACTTGGATGGGTGACCGCCTGGGAACACCACGTGCCGTTGGCTTTTTGCATTGTTTTCAAAGATGGACAAAAATATTTCGACTTCTAGTCCGTTATCATATTTATTTTTTCAAACGCTACGACGCCGACGTCATAATATAGATTTTATAGGTACAATTGAGTTATACAGTCGCCAACGTCCATACCACGTTGAAAACACCGGTTCTCGTCCGATCACCGAAGTTAAGCAACGTCGGGCGTGGTCAGTACTTGGATGGGTGACCGCCTGGGAACACCACGTGCCGTTGGCTTTTTGCATTGTTTTCAAAGATGGACAAAAACATTTCATCTTCTAGTCCGTTATCATAAAATTTATTTTATCAAATACTATGACGTCATAATATAGATTTTGTAGGTACAATTGAATTATACAGTCGCCAACGTCCATACCACGTTGAAAACACCGGTTCTCGTCCGATCACCGAAGTTAAGCAACGTCGGGCGTGGTCAGTACTTGGATGGGTGACCGCCTGGGAACACCACGTGCCGTTGGCTTTTTGCATTGTTTTCAAAGGATTTAAATCTACATTTATGTCGTACTTTTTCGAGGTAATACGATATTGAACCGTATAATTTATTACTGCATATTACTTTCGACGTCGTTTTGCTTTTTTTTGCAGCAAAATTAGAACCACTTACCCAAAAGGTGCTCTTCAAGTTCTGATTGAGTAAATTTAATAATTTTTAGATCAATATCGTGTTACCACAGAAGATACTTGAGGAAACTACAAATTGATGAACGTTTCTTCAAGTGTCCTTTAGTGCAGAGAGCAGAGAGGCGCCGAATATTACATTATCATTTTATTATGCAATATTAGTACCTATGTCTGAAAAATTCAAATTAGTCAACATTGAAATACTTTATTACTAAGTTAAATAATGTATAATCTACTTATTGAAACCCCTATTTTTTATCGAAGCAAATTCTCCTGCTACAATATCGCCACCTAGTAGCATTAAACAAACTACACTGAGAACTCGCATTACAAATTTAATTTAAATGTGTTAGTTGCCACGCTACACAAGAGATGGCGCAAGAGGTTCTTTTGTAATTGATTACTGGATTGCTATCAGCGCCAAAATGGCGAAAATCAAATGGCTTCAATAAAAGGTCGATGATATACTGTCCAGCGTACTTGTATAATGGAGGTCGTCGGGCATGGTCAGTACTTGGAGGTTACCGTCATATTATTGTAACCAGTCTTTGATCTAACGAATAATTTTATTACGCAGTGACAGTGACAAAAGGCCTGCAATCATCCAGCTCCTGACTGAAATATTCAGGGCTGCCATTCCCTGCCCCAAAAAGAACTAAGACTGTCACTGTCACTGCGTAATAAAATTATTCGTTAGATCAAAGACTGGTTACAATAATATATCGGTAACCTCCAAGTACTGACCACGCCCGACGTTGCTTAATGGGTTGTATACACACCCCCACCTAAATAATCTCAAAAGAAAAGTAGGTATAGCAATTTTGTGAAGAGTGATAACGATATATTATTTCTTCTTCTATACCATCTAATCAAAATATTGAAGCAGTTTTTCAACTTCGGTGATCGGACGAGAACTAGTGTTTTCAACGTGGTTTGGACGTTGGCGACTGTACATTATAATTTTACCTATAAAATCTATACTGGGTGATTTTTAAGTCACTGGCAATACTAGCTTGGGTAGAAGTATTCATCAAAATGAACAACTTTTACTATGGGACTAACTGTGAAATCATGAAAAAATTATCAGCTGTTCCATACAAAAGTTCAATACCTACTCGACCAAAATGTATGAAGCAACCATATTATTTTACGCGATATCAGAGTTAGCCACATAGTAAAAGTTGTTCACATTGATGAGTACTTCCACCCTTGCAAGTATTGCCAGTGATAACAAAATCACCCTGTATTATGACGTCATAGCATTTGAAAAAATAAATTTTATGATAACGGACTAGAAGACGAAATATTTTTGTCCATCTTTGAAAACAATGCAAAAAGCCAACGGCACGTGGTGTTCCCAGGCGGTCACCCATCCAAGTACTGACCACGCCCGACGTTGCTTAACTTCGGTGATCGGACGAGAACCGGTGTTTTCAACGTGGTGTGGACGTTGGCGACTGTACAACTCAATTGTACCTACAAAATCTATATTATGACGTCGTAGCGTTTGAAAAAATAAATTTTATGATAACGGACTAGAAGATGAAATATTTTTGTCCATCTTTGAAAACAATACAAAAAGCCAACGGCACGTGGTGTTCCCAGGCGGTCACCCATCCAAGTACTGACCACGCCCGACGTTGCTTAACTTCGGTGATCGGACGAGAACCGGTGTTTTCAACGTGGTATGGACGTTGGCGACTGTACAACTCAATTGTACCTACAAAATCTATATTATGACGTCGTAGCGTTTGAAAAAATAAATTTTATGATAACGGACTAGAAGATGAAATATTTTTGTCCATCTTTGAAAACAATGCAAAAAGCCAACGGCACGTGGTGTTCCCAGGCGGTCACCCATCCAAGTACTGACCACGCCCGACGTTGCTTAACTTCGGTGATCGGACGAGAACCGGTGTTTTCAACGTGGTATGGACGTTGGCGACTGTACAATTCAATTGTACCTACAAAATCTATATTATGACGTCATAGTATTTGAAAAAATAAATTTTGTGACAACGGACTAGAAGACGAAAGCGGCAAATCAGTTTAGTTAGGTTGGTACGTCGTCGGTAGAGAGAGGTTGGCCCGAATCCAGTAATGGATACGAACTTGGGGTGGAAGCAATTCCAAAAGAACCTCTTGCGCCATCTCTTGTGTAGCGTGGCAACTAGCACATTTAAATTAAATTTGTAATGCGAGTTCTCAGTGTAGTTTCATTTAATGCTACTAGGTGGCGATATTATAGCAGGAGAATTTGCTTCGATAAAAAATAGGGGGTTCAATAAGTAGATTATACATTATTTAACTTAGTAATAAAGTATTTCAATGTTGACTAATTTGAATTTTTCAGACATAGGTACTAATATTGCATAATAAAATGATAATGTAAAATTCGGCGCCTCTCTGCTCTCTGCACTAAAGGACACTTGAAGAAACGTTCATCAATTTGTAGTTTCCTCAAGTATCTTCTGTGGTAACACGATATTGATCTAAAAATTATTAAATTTACTCAATCAGAACTTGAAGAGCACCTTTTGGGTAAGTGGTTCTAATTTTGCTGCAAAAAAAAGCAAAATGACGTCGAAAGTAATATGCAGTAATAAATTATACGGTTCAATATCGTATTACCTCGAAAAAGTACGACATAAATGTAGATTTAAATCTTAATATCATATTCACTAAGTTACGACACAATGTCGGAACAACACTCAATATAAACACAGTAATAACCCGCGGTGTGCAGTGCCTTAGGGGATGTAATTGTATGAATGCGAGAGTTGGATAATTCCCATGCCACAAATATTATTAAAGACGTGACATAGATTTTCTTCGAAAAGATATCTAGTAGAGATAGTAGTCTATTATTATCTACTTTACTTAGAGTTGTATTGAACGCAAAATTCGAGATTGCACTTGCCAACGTCCATACCACGTTGAAAACACCGGTTCTCGTCCGATCACCGAAGTTAAGCAACGTCGGGCGTGGTCAGTACTTGGATGGGTGACCGCCTGGGAACACCACGTGCCGTTGGCTTTTTGCACTTGTAGATAATGTTATCAATGCAGTCGTCATAATCCTATTTCTGTGTTATTTTTCAAAGTAGTACGGTAGCATCCGAATTGTATTCTTTTTAGCTAGGTATGTATATACTAAAAATGTCGTTTTTTTACTCAGTTGAAAAAAAATAATCCCACCTACATGAAAATAAGTCGCATAGCTTAGGTACAGATTATTACCGATAAACGTGTTACAGCCGTGTCTCAGTTTTGGACTAACTAATAATATGTTTTTCACAGTTATCAGATTGATAGAAAATGAATTATAATACATACCCACATAGATAAAAAAAAAAGATTATCAAAAATTTGGGCTAACTAATAATATACTGTTTTTTCACAGCTATCAGATTGATAGAACAAAATACATAAACACATTTGGAAGGGCCACCAAAAACCCTTATTAATAATGTTTGAATCGGGGACAAACAAATTCTGATATTGAGTGATAATGTAATGTAAATTAGCGAATTCATCCTATCATAATTAAAATCCGCAATGATGTTCGAAGCGTTACATAAGTCTAGGTATAATTCTATATTATTCCCACAGGACTGTTCCTATCTGTTATTTAATCGTAGTTAGATTAAATTACGCATGATTTTCAAAATCAATTTAGACTTATTTTTAAGGCGCTGACAACAGCTAAATGGCCTTGAGAAATTGAAATTTTAGCCACGCCCCTCTACATCCCCAATATATATAGCACGTATAGCACAGCATAGCGCCACACACGAAGACGCGGTAAAACGGTGCACTTTTTCGGCCATCATCCAAACAATAAACAAGTACAAATATATCTATGAAACTAACACAACTAGATGGCGCTATTATTGATAGTATAAATAAGTAATTACAACTAGCTATAAAGAAATAGTAATAACCGAGTTCTCAATATATTTTAACCTAGTTTTGTAACTTTTCTATTTTATTTCCATCTTTCACACCATTATTTACAATAGTATGTACCTACTAATTTTAATGAAACCGCTTCTCTTATCATTTTATATTCGCGTCGCCCGTGTGGATGTATAAATGTTTTTTAATAAGAAATATGAATGAAGAAAATAATGTACAAAATTCAAAATATATAGCTAGGTTTCATTTTTAGAAAACGTCGTTTTACCGTGTTTTCAATCAATGAGAAACTGCTACAATTTCATTAGAATACAAAAGTAAAATTCGCCGCTATCAATAAGTAATTAATAGCTCAGGTGGGAGATCGTGCGATCCTTGAACTAGATGTCCACAGATCGAGTCCTGTTGGCGACTTATGTTTGATTACTTTTTCGATATGATTCATCCTACTTTTGTAACTTTTTCATCTTTCACACCATTATTTACAATAGTACCACAGCGTAACAAGTCATACAGTGGTTTATCGCGTTTGAAGTCACGCGAAATGCCGCTTTTGTGTAGACATTCGTCATTATTCGTAGTATGTGTATGTAGAACTAATACCTAACATATTTTTTATTGTTTATGACCTTTAATAATATAATAGGATACCAAAATAAAAAAAATGAGAGAGAGAAATACTGAGATACTTATTCTTTTAAAAACTACAAATGCGAAACTGAAAGGTATTTTCAACATTTGGATTTACTAATTTTCAGATTGCGATTGTTGAATTTGACGATGTAGTCAATTCTCATACGTAGAAATAATTTTAATAAAAATTCAGACGGGAAGCAGGACCATGGTCTTGTATTAAAATTAATGTTCTTTAGCTGTTGATATAATTGACTTCTAATATTATTTCCAACAAACGTTGTAAAAGTTGTCTGTAAAGTGTCTTCTAATTTTTGGCAGTACGTTAAAATACTAATACATAATAGTTTGCTAGTAGTTAAATTAGGTCGCGCAGAGATATCACTACTCCATATTCGTAATCGGCACCCCTGAAAACCATGAAAACGATATCCATATTGATTTTATTTAAAAATTCACGTCCGCCATCTTGAATCTCGAAATATGTTATATATTCGTAATTGGCACCCCCGAAAACCATGGAAACGATACCCATATACATAGATGTTATTTAATAATTCGCGTCCGCCATCTTGAATCACGAAATATGTTATATATTCGTAATCAACACCCCCGAAAACCATGGAAACGATACCCATGTACATAGATGTTATTTAATAATTCGCGTCCACCATCTTGAATCACGAAATATGTTATATATTCGTAATCAGCACCCCCGAAAACCATGGAAACGATACCCTTATACATAGATGTTATTTAATAATTCGCGTCCGCCATCTTGAATCACGAAATATGTTATATATTCGTAATCGGCACCCCCGAAAACCATAGAAACGATTCCCATATAGATTTTATTTAATGATTCGCGTCCGCCATCTTGAATCTCGAAATATGTTATATATTCGTAATCGGCACCTCCGAAAACCATGGAAACGATACCCATATTGATTTTTTTTTTTAATTCGCGTCCACCATCTTGGATCTCGAAATATGTTATATATTCGTAATAAGCACCCCCGAAAACCATGGAAACGATACCCATATAGATTTTACTTAATAATTCGCCTCATAATTGTACAAAATTCAAAATATATAGCTAGGTTTCATTTTGTCGTTTTACCGTGTTTTCAATCAATGAGAAACTGCTACATTTTCATTAGAATACGAAAGTAAATTTCGCCACTATCTATAAGTAATTAATAGCTCAGGCGGGAGATCGTGCGATCCTTTAACCAGATGTCCGCGGTTCGAATCCAGATGATGTCTCCAGTTTCATTCATTAAATATCCTCTATTTCAAGTTCCTTCTTTTGTTTACCAAAATAAACTCCACCAGCACAACTCAATCATCCAGGTACTTTACATTCATTATAAAACATGGTGTCATCACATGGATTTGAACACACACATCCAAGTAGTTATAGGTTCTTGACCTATAACCAAGACCGCTGAGTTAATAATGACATGACTTGAGTGTTGAAAATAAGAATCTTTCTCGGTCAGTGATGCGGCACGACAAATTTTATTCCCAATGCATGAAAGATTATAAAATTAATCAGTTATTATGCCCTTTTTGTGGTAAGTAAATCTTTAGTTTGAATACTTTTTTATGCGAAATAATACGACGAGATCATATTGTAAAAGTTATATAATGCAATTCATTTTCCCTCCAAATATTGTCATTTAATTTGATAAAAAGTTATAATGTGAATAGGCTGAATACATTCATAAATTACACTGCAATCTAGCGGCAGTGATATGACGCTTTGACAAACACAAGTATTTGTTTACTTTTATCATTGTCAATCACTGTGAAATAAATTGCTTACTACCTTACTTTATTCATCAGGCATTGCACATTTTTTTTAAAAGATATTTTACCCATTTATGGATGATAATGTTGAAACCGCGCGCTCGGAAAAAAAGTGGTATAGGTCCGTCTAGCAACGCGGATCGCCGCGGAATGCGAGTGAGGGCAAAGCAAAATACGCAAGTAACGTGACAGAAGAGTGTGGCATAATGTTGACTCCTCCCCCTAACTGCTCCGAATTAATAACGTAAGCGACATTTATAAAAATAATTAATTATGTACAAATAAATTCCTTATTCCAAAAACTAACGAAATAAATCATTTTCTAATTATTCGAACAATATTAATGTAAAATATGACATCGAAAAATACATTCATGTATAGGATAAATTTGGGAATTCCTTGATTTTCAGAGTTGTGTTTGGCAAATTTTTTTATCGAGGCAATGAAATGAAAACGTGTTTTGAGATTAATAAATTTGTCATTTATATCCTTGAGTATCGTGTATTTAAATTTCAATACCGTACATTTAGTAGGATTAATATAGGTTGGGTTGCAATAGAGAGACTTTAGCTGTTGTCAGCGCCTGGTTTCACCCGCGTTCCCGTGGGATTTTATATTTTCCCGGGATAAAAAGTAGCCTATGTGCTATTTCACACTATAACCTATCTCTTCGCCAATTTTCATCCAAATCCGTTCAGTAGTTTTTGCGTGAAAGAGTAACAAACATCCATCCATCCAAACTTTAGTTATATTAGTAGGATTTCATTGGACGTGTTAGAAAATAATCAGATTGATGAATATTTTATTAAAATTTATTCTTATACAATAACACACGAGCACATAAAACAAGAGAAAGCAGTAGGTACAAGTGCTGAGGTTTCATCATCATCATCTCAGACGTCTACTGCTGGACATAGGCCTCCCCTATAAAAGTTCTCCAATAGGACCGGTCTTGGGCGGCCTGCATCTGCGCTGGACATAGGCCTCCCCTAAGGATCTCCAATAGGACCGGTCTTGGGCGGCCATAATTAATTCCAATCAATCAAAAACCTCCAAAACAAATATAGTTATAATTTACCCACACATGTTTACATGCGATATAAAAATACAAGCGCATTATTTATCATGGAACAATACATTCGCTGTACAATGACCCGGGGGTGAGTCTCCGTGATACGAATGTCATCTTGCCTCAAAAGTGTATCATTTAACCCTAGGCCAATATTATAGGGCCAGGCTGAAAGGTTACCTATATAAAAGCAGCACTGTAGCGATTGGTACAACCAGTTACTTAATGATTAACATTAAACGTGGTTGCTCAAGGACTTTATGACTATAAGGAATTTGGCCTGGGAAGTGTTAAGTGGGTCTAGAAGACCGGGACCTATCCCAATGTTAAGTGTTAAGGACAATCAAATGGAATTCATCATTGTTGGACAGTTGGTGATAAATAGAACGACAAATATCAAGAGTTATAATGATATTGTGGAGTTAAACAATGTTGGGAATATCATCTTGTTGTCATACCTACTTACTAAAGTGCGACCGCCGAGAGAATGCGTTTTTGACACCTGCTAATAATGGGCTTATCACAGAAACTGCTAATCCAATTTCGATGGGACTTTGACGGAAGGTATTTTCTTAGGCATTGTTTAGTAACAGTCGTATCAAAATCAGATGGGCCGTTTCCACATTCTATCGGCGGCCGCACTGTAGATACAAGAAAATGCAATTATACTCTGAAACCTTTCTGAGAAGGAATGCTCCCAGTGTCTGTTTCCTGTCACCTACTACCTGAAAGAAAGAATATGTGTAGCAATAATATTTTGATATAATTGATGATAATGATTGTATTACTATATTAAAGTTAATATAAAAACAAAGATTTTCAGAATTGCAGAGAAGTCTTAGCTAAACAAAAGCTAATTTACCACTTAACATTAATACCAAGGAATGAATAACATGATCTTGTTCAGAGCAAAGCCGAAAAGACAACTACTTATTCATTAAGTATGTTTAAAATCCTAAGACAGAAAATATCCAACTGAAATTAACCATGTGTTAGATATTGAGATCCAAAAAGTGTTTTAATTAAATTAGAACGGTGAATATTAAAATGATTCTTCAAACAATATTATAATGATTGAAGAGAAATAGTGCACTTGATTTTTGCAGCTTTTTAATAAAGTTAAAGTCGTCACAATATAATAGGCCCGTTTTGAAGAGGATATTTCTTTTAGTATCACTATATTATTTGTTTCTTTTTGATATTTAGATGTCATAACAGACCTATTAGGTTGTGACGACTTTAGAATGCCAAATATACTTCTCATCAGAATAATCGAAACAGTACTGAAACAACACCTCTGAGAAGCATTTTTTTTTGTTTAATGTAAAAAAAACACATAAAAGTCATTCAAAACCAAACTTCAGAGATGTTTCGATTTTTTGATGAGAAGTGTAGTTGGAGTTTTATAAGTTCTTTCTAGGCTTTGTGTGCTTACCACCTTCGTCCACGTCAATCATGACTTGCCATGGTAAGTGGTGATGTTTGGACCCACAATATCACACCCTAGACGTTATCAGTGTCACTTTTTTTGGTTTGTCTGTGTTTTTGTTTTATCTTTTACTGTTTATTATATAAATGTTTTCTTATTCTTAAGATTGTGGTCAAACACAGCTCTATATACCTACATAGTAGATAAGTTAAAAAAAAACATTTTGAATACAAGCTTTTTTGGTGACTATACTTTTTGTTGACTATACTTGCATTGTCTTCCAATATAGATGGCGACGCCTTGAAGATTTTGGTAGCAAGGATTCCGATTTTTCTCAACAATGACTGAAGTGAACGAACTGAAATCTATTGTAAGAATTCATCATGTCTTTGACTTTATTTTGTACGTTGCATAACACGATTGGTTAACTTTTATAACACAAAATAATTAATCAAAAAGACCTCTTTAAAATAAGAGATTCCAATTTTACCGGCTTTGAGGATCGATTTGAGGTTCCAATATTTCTACATATATTAATTGAAACTGATACTATAAATTGTACTTAGGTTTTATGAAATATATTTGTAGTTTTAAATTAAACAATAAAAACCATTTTGTCGCATACGCCCGTTCCGTTTACGCGGGTTTCTATGAGAGGTCGCTATAGTAGGGAGCGGGACGCAGCACTTTAAATTTCAGATTTTTAAGCTTAACGTGGCGTCACCTTAAGGTGGAATTTTCAAATTTCACTATTACATTAGTATATCTTTTTTTTATACGACATAGGTGGCAAACAAGCTTACGTCCCACCTGATAAGCGGCTACCGTAACCTATAGACGCTCATAACACCAAAGAAAACACAATATTATTCATTAAAATCTACATGAACATTTAAAATGATTTTTGTATTATTTAGAAATCCCTACCTACATATATAATTTTATTAAAATACATTGAGTTGTTAGTGTTTGTTAAAATTAAACGAATAAGTATACATACGTAAATAGGCAGTAATACCCACATTGGTAGTTGACAACTACCTCTATCCTCATTAAAATGAGTTAGGTATAATTATTACGGAGATAACAGAAAAACGCGAGAGTCAAAGTTTATCTGTTGTTTTATTCCATCATTGTGATGTGACAAAGATTTTTTAGGACACAAGAATTTTAATTGTACATGTCTTTACACACTGCCATTGAATTATGGTCCTTAATTCTTATAATTTAACAGTGAATGTACTTCCTTACGATATAATATTAATATATTTTATTTCTTAAATAAAAGCACATGAAATTAAAAAAAATATATTTGAATAGGCATTCACAAACACTTATTAAATAGTCTGACTCGCACGGTTTGGTATGTTGCTTGTGCTGAGAAGAGCCGGCAAATAACTCAGCAATACTCTTTTCAAAACCGGTGTCATCTATTTATTTACTACAAGAGACCGCCCCGGCTTTGCATGGGTGCAATTTATATACACAAACTTTCCATGTTTATCGCTCTTTCTATTAGTGAAATCCGTATCAAAATCCGTTGCGTGGTTTAGAAATAAATGGAGAAACAGACAGAGGGTGATAGCGACTTTATTTTATACTATTTAGGTTAGATTTATCAAACGCTAGATAGCTATACATCGGATTGGCTATTTCTTTAGATAGAAATTATCTGGCCATAGAAAAATCTGCCCTGAGAGACTTATTTTAAATCTTTTTATCGAAAATTTTAAAGAATCTAAAATTTTAGAGACACCCTTTAAGAACAAGACCTCGCCACAAACACACATAAATATAATAAATTGTAACATAGATAACATATAGTTGAAGACATGTCATTGGTGAGATAAAGTTATGTCCATTATAAATGGCCGCTGTTTACTTCTTGCTTATCGAAATGAGATAAGGATGCGCGATTATATACCTACCTACTTAATTTATATTAATTAAAACTGCTTTAATTTGTATGTAAGGTTCTTAATTATATTCAACTAGCTTCCGCCCCGCGGTTTCACCCGCATGGCGATAAGGCGATTTAAGGCGATGATAGCTCAGTGGTAGTGACGTCGGACGCCGCGGCGAAGGTCGTGGGTTCGAATCCTACAATGAGCTTGAGCTTTCGGTGAAGGAAAAACATCGTGAGGAAACCATAGCACGGTGGAAGGGTACTTTGTAGTACCCGCCTGGCTGGCTACCACCCTCAAGTTGAAAATCTGTCGCCAAACACCTATTGGTGTGTTCCGACAGCTGCACTTGAGAGCCAGATCCTTCTAGGCTTTGTGTGCTTACCACCTTCGGCCACATCATCACCTACCATAGTGAGATTGTGGTCAAACACAAGCCTATACAAAGTAAAAAAAAAAAAAAAAAACCCGAGGGATCTTATGTTTTTCCGGGATAAAAAGTAGCCTTCCTCGATAAATGGGCTATCCGACACAAAAATATTTTTTCAATTCGAACCAGTAGTTCCTGAGATTAGTGCGTTTAAAGAAACAAACTCTTCAGCTTTATAATATTAGTAGGTATAGATTATATGTCATGATATACATCGCAGAGGAAACTATAAAAATCTGACTCAAAATACATATTTGTTATTCAGGGTTCCTCAGAGATGTGTACGCCAGTTTCAAGAAAAGTAAAGGCATTCAAGGTTTTCATTGTGGCAGCTGACTAAGAATTCTTCTAAAGCGATAATTAAAACACATTTCTATTTGTCTGTTCTATATCATTATTAAAAAAATAACTTGTTTTTCAATCTATATAGTTTAAAGAAAAATATAGGGTTTCATGGGATATAAGTTTGAGAGCCACTAAGCCAAAAAGCGCCGAATAAAATCAAGAGAACTGAAGGAAGACCTTAGTAGAGGGACTGGGAGTTGTTAGATGAGAGCTAATCTTGAGCGTTCGATGCCTGAACTCATGGAGGAAATGCATGCAAAACTTACTGTGTAGAGTAATTTGCTATCACTTAATCTTCTTATATATAAAATTTTCGTGTCACAATGTTAGTTACCATACTCCTCCGAAACGGCTTGACCGATTTTTATGAAATTTTGTGTGCATATCGGGTAGGCCTGAGAATCGGCTACTATCTACTGTTTAAACCGCTACGCGAGTGAAACCGCGGGGGAGAGCTAATTTTCTATATTTTTTTAAATTTTAATACGTGAAGTATTCAGATCCTTAGTGAAATAAACTACTACTACTAAGTACATTGTCTAGATTGTAGATTGTCTAGATTAAAAAGTGCCTTTAAGCCCTTGAGTATTTTTTTCTGAACTGAAATATAAAAATAGAAAAACAAGTTATAAAATCACTATTAAGAGACAAACTTAAAATATCAATAAAATTATATTTAATATCAACGTAGGCCATATATTCACCATGGGGTAGGCCCCTAAAAACCGACAAGTTAAGGGAAACACTCCCAGGAGTATCGCTCGTCACTCCTTATCTTAGGATTGTAGTGAAGTGGCGAACGTAAAAAATATTACGGTCTGATAATGGTTGTTTATTTTATGGTAAGAGATATGATAGATGTAAAGATATATCTCAAGATGACAGGATGATGAAGATAACTTATAAATCAGTGTTTTAGTTATCCGCAAATACGTTCATCGTATATCAGATAGTAGTTCGTTTTTATATTTTGAAGTGTCAACAAAACGTTATATTTAATTATATAGGCTGAAACTCCCTAAAAATAAGATAGAAGCATTTAAATACTCTTTATTTAAGCACTGGGCTTATGAAAACTTTACTTAGTAGAGTCCTTCATTTTTTTTTGTGGATAGTAGGTACCAAAGCAGATTAAAAAGGTGTTAAAACCATACAAATACTTATAGAAGGAAAAAATTATCGGTGAAGCCACTGAAATTACAGAACTCATCGAATATTCGTATTTAGAACGCGGTGGGTGGTTTGATTTGGACCAATGGCGGAACGCCGCGGGGTCGTGACCCCGCCAATGACGCGAGGTTACGCCCTATGCCCTCGAGTAATTACTTCATAGAGTTCGCGACATATCATAGTCTCTATGGTATTTGAAGGAAATATTCCATGTTCAAAATAATTTCATTAATATTTACTTAGGTCAAATGTATTATCCATCCATAGTAGAAGTAATATAATTGCGAAAGTAGCTTCGAGTAGTAGCTTCTAGTAGTACCGATCGAGTTGAAATTTGGAATATCGATAGCCTATAATATGCAGAGGGACATAGGCTATTTTTTTTCTCGGAAAGGCGGATGAAACCGCGGGGGACAGCTAGTTGAATATATTTATTTACTTCTACATTGAGCACAGATTCAAGGTAAGTCTAATATATATTTTTTTCCCCGTCACAAGTACATCTTGGGATATTCACTTATTGTGACTTTTAACACAAATACAGGTTAAACCCTGGGACTCTCATCACCCACGTCATTCTGGAGAGGTTAGAAATGGACGTTACAAATTGGCTCTACCACCGGTTTGTAATACTCTTAAACAGAGAGAGAGAATAGATGGGTAGGTGATCAAACCGACATGATAGTCGTAATACATATTTATCATTTATGGAACGAATCTGAGATATTTTTGGGTACCAGACACTTAATAATACTCAAAAATATCTCAGTTTCGTTCCATAAATGATAAATATGTATTAAGACTAGATTTCTGACCGGAGGATTCACCCGCGATGCCCTATTTTACCTCTAGAGATTTATTCTCGAAAAATCAGGCCTTATACATTGTCTACATAAAGGGCTCTGTGCAAAATTTCCGCTTTCTAGGTCCAAGGGTTTGGGCTGGGCGTCGTTGAGTCAGACAGTAAGTGAGTCAGGACTTCTTTTTATGTTCTATTGATTTACGATTAATGATAAACAAATATACTTTGCACAATTGTATAGAAATAAGTAGCTTAGCTAAGTATTATACTATTGTACTTCAAGTTGAATCTTAGAACGTTGTAATAAAGGATATATTGGAATGGCTTTTTATATGAATAATTCACTCGCTCTGTGACTTGCTTATGAAGTCACCAAGGGAATATCTATTTTGTAGAAATAGAAATAAAGGTTGTACTAGAATAAATGGAAATATTTTAAAGGTGTATTTTTTTTTAACTTACAAAATATAATTTAATAAACTATTTACTATGGCAGTAAGCTGACTAGTATATATATAGTGAGTAGAAATACATTAGATTTCCTTCCTAACATCTTGAACAAAATATGACTAAAATATTTTTTTCTGAACAAAAATAGCTCTGTCCTAAAATCTCTGAAATCTGCAAGTTAGCCCTGACCTCAAGTAGACCAAAACAAAAGTCAAAACAAATGAAAAAGCTGAAGAGGGGTGAAGTCAGGAGAGGACCGAAGGTAGGGCTACCATACAAAGGTTTCTTGAACATACTTACCAAGTTTTTGTCTGATTTTCTAAAATTCCAGATAAGGCCTTTAAAAAATTCTGGCTTCATAAAGGTAAAAACACGTACTTTTTGAGTAATATCAAACGGTAATTTGCCGGATATTTTATTCCATACATAATCGGAACACGTTTTTTTTTATGTTAAATGGGCTTACTGGGGCATACTATGGCCAAACGCCATCGACTGACCCCAGGAGGGGTCAAGACGGGGCCGAGGATGTAGCACGCTTGCCCAGAAAAAGCCTATTCACTCTGGCCTTGAAGACATCTAGGCCACTATCATTATGTCTTCTTTTTAATGCAATATAAATATCACAACTTACTCAAAAAATACGTGTTTTTATTTATAAACGGAATAGTGCACTCTTATTGAGACACCCTATATAATCCATAACATTGTAAATGTGAAGGATTGTATATTTTGGATGTTTGTTACCACTCAACTCCGTAACAGATGAACGGATTTGGATGAAATTTGGCACACAGATATAATATATTCTGGATTAACATATATGATACTATTTATCCCGAGAAAACATAAGGATCTTATGTTTTCTCGGGAACCGCGGGGTGGAAGCTAGTAATTCTATAATTCAATATGTACATTTTTTATTTCCAAATGGCAACTCTACAGCCCTATCCCCTTTAATAATAGAAATATTAAAGACGTAAATCAGCTACGAAAACACAGTAACAAACATAACTTCAATTAAATACGCATCAACAATAAAGGAACCAATGTTTTATATCATCGCTGTTAATTATATTATTCATACAATTTCTTGTTAAGAAACTACCAAAATGTTTTGAGTGGTAACCCTATTCAAGGGGAGTGGGACGGAGGATCGAGGCATCCTCCCGTGTATTGATTTTCAGGACGCGCAAGACGGCAAGGTATTTCTTACCAATCTCATATGCTGGAAATATGTTGAGGCGTATCTGTCGACGTGAAAACGTACCTGTTTTAAAGATATATGGTTTCATGAGAGATACTTCGCACTCTAGGATAGTCTAGGATAGTCTACTATGGTAGTTTAAGGAGGTTAGTTGAGATGAGACTGTATAACTGAACTGTTTATGGTAAATTAAAATATACATTGAGAAAAAATATACACGAGAAGTAGTTAATTAATAAACTCAAAAATCTATTTCGTGAATGAAAGGAGTCTTAAATAATTACTTTTTTTAATACGACCATTTTTTTTTTCAATCTTTCTACAAAAAAAAACAAATATTACCACAAATTTTGCAGCAGTTTCATTTATTAAACTTTATCCACTACATCAAACAAACGCGACAAAAAAAACACATGCAAACATTACACAGTCCTCTGAGTGCCGCCCTCATTAGAGTGGGACCTCTGAAAGCGGACCTCTCCTCTGTGAAAACATGGCATTCATACATTCGCTTTGATCTCAAACGACCTACGTATGAACTGTATATAGGTATGTGAGTCATTTACATAGGGGCTCTACGCCGTAGCTTGTTAGCTACGATGTAGCTACGAATGATTAAATTGGGGTATATTATGCGTTTTGTAGAGAAATTAATGTGAATCTAAGAAGTTATCGATACCGCAATTCCTCTGGGCTCATGACAATGTGGTGAACTATATCCAAAATCTAGCCTATGGGTGATATAGAAGTTTTTGATTAAAGTCTGTGGTCGAAATATTTAATTAACAACCTTGGATTTAGATTTAGAGTTGTTTTTTTATAAAATTTTTAGCTCGGGTTGACCTTAACCTGAATCAAACAATATATTTTGCGTTACAGGAATTTTGCTTGTAATTCAATTTTCTTTCTTTCTTCTTCTTCTAATATAATTCTGAGAAATGTACAGATTTTCATTAGATAACATAAAATCTGTTCGTGTTTTTAGTTTTCAAACAGCTAAAACTGTAAAATAGTTAATCAAAGTTTCAAATCCACTTACGCTCTCACCAGAGCTTTTCGCAGTTATTAATCGCTTGCTTTGATCCTGCCGCAGCCTATCGACATCGTATCCTGTAAAGGGATGATCCGACCTACCTCCTATAATCCTCCCTACCTCCTCCTATAGGATGAACTATGATTCAATCTGGATAAGGTGCAGTGTCAATATGCTTTGTGGGCTGGTTTTAAAGGCTTCAGATGATGATTCAGATTTTAACATTATAGTGATCTATGGGTAATATTGCAATTTTCCTAAATTATTTTATTTATTGGGAATTATACATAAATATTATTGTACAAAG
Organism: Tetheella fluctuosa; assembly: GCA_951216915.1. Lineage (NCBI taxonomy): Eukaryota > Metazoa > Arthropoda > Insecta > Lepidoptera > Drepanidae > Tetheella > Tetheella fluctuosa. The sequence goes on along the minus strand of OX578229.1, from coordinate 8,791,888 downwards.
ATGGTAGGTGCGTCATGAAATGAGGTTTTTAATGCTATGGGTGAGTTTATGATCCGTAGTTTAGATTAGTGTTATCAAACACTAACCAATGTATAAAACATCTAAAAAAAGGGGAAATAACAATTATTTTATTAAAATTATGATTATGATTTTTAATGAACAATCTAACCTTAAAAAGTAAAGCTTTTGATGCTATATAATTATGACGTCACAAGCTTGTATTTAATACAAAGCTTCACATAAACCTATCGTAAAAAAAAAATGATTTGATATGTCAGTCAACAACCCAATTGTTTTTTTAAAACACATATTTAAGTGAATGTTAACAACAGGTAACTAAGTAAAGTTTATAGAAATAAACAATCATGCATTTTTTTAACTATCTTGTAAACATATGTATGTCTATTTAAATTAAAGTCGGTTAAAAAAGGAGCGTCAATGTTTTTTTTTTAAAGTAAGGGGATGTCTTTTTAGTCCTATAAAAAATACATAAATAAATAAACAATATAAAATTAAAAGCAGAATTAAAACCCTCTTAATATCATACTTTACTTGGTTAATATTTTACCAAAATAAATGCAGCAATCAATACGAAACAAATAGGCATCAAACATGATCTAAACAGCAACACGAGCAGTTAATTATCGGGATTGAACCGCAAACCCTACGGTAAATTAGTGTGCCAAACAGGCGGTAGGCAAACACCACCGAGCTCTATTGCAATGAGTTACACTACAAACATTGTGGACTTTGGAACTTTTTACAACTTGGCTGACTTAAAAATTAGAAGAGAATTTTGAACAAAGAATTAAAGAAAAATATTGATGATAAATTTAACTTTACCAATGTTATATTTATAAAATTATATACAGGGTTTTTTTATATGTTTAGATTGAGGCGGAATTTTATTTTATGAATTGAAGCTACAATATGTTTTTATTTACCAATTCAAATTCCAATTGTTTTTAACTATATACTATACCACCAAATCTCATAGCATACCTATCTAAATCAAGTTTAAAATAAATGTATTTTCTTTTGTATTGTAAGAGATTTGCTCATGTTGATATGGCCGTGTGAAGTCTTATATTTCAGCGACCATAATTTCGTTTTTCAATAATTTTATAGTCATTTACTTAAATCAAAGTAAAAAAAAAAAACAGTTTTTTAGTCTTTCCTTCTAAGTTTACCCAATCACCGCATGTCACAGTATACACAAAGCACAGTATGCACAACTATGAGTGTATCTGTTAATTAAACATGCTGTCGCTCGTTTAGGGCGAGTGATTAGTACACGGCGGTATTTGCGAATTATCCTGTAGTTGGATATTGCCAATAATATTAATGAGTGAACTGTGATTCCGGTTTTACGTAAGTACCTACCTAATGTCGATAGAGTGTATTTATACTTTTTTAAAATGAGTTTTAGTTTCGGTATTCCTTGTTAAATCAATTCTAAGCAAAATGACCTTCATAAATGACCTTCTTGGTCCAAAAAGGAATTAATTTACAACAAACCTATTTTATCTTTCACAATAATATTTCTTCCAAAATTGTATCCCAAAATACAATAAATTCCAACACGCTGTACAACTAAATAAATTAATCGAATCAACAAAATCCACATTTAAATTCCGAATACAAACATTTTAAACGCAAATAAAGATCGGATAACGGTTAGAACGAACGGGGTGGCAATGTGTCGTATAAGTCTCGAATTATACCGTCACCATATACCGAAGACCCGTCTCACACAACTATTCCACCGTATTTTTTTATAACTTGTCGTTTATTAAAGGAGGAAGGGGAGGTCTTAGTAAATTGGTGTTCGATTTTCGAATCGTCAAGTGGTAGAAAATCGCATCAGTGATCAGATCGCGCGGGGTGGGTATCAAATCGGTTGGATTCCGCAGCGGATTTTTTAGGGTTCCTTTGCATTACGAGATTATAGTGGGATTTAGTGCTATTTGAATGTGATAACTGTTAGGGAACTAATGGGTTATTGTAATGATGGTATTAGTGCGGTCACTTGGATACGATTCTACTTATCTCAAAAAAAAGCAAAAGAATTTAGTCAATGAATTATTTGTCGTAGTACTTATTAGATACTAATATTTTTTTGCCTACTAACGAGTGTGTGCTTAGAAAATGTTTATAGAAGACATATTACAGATTTGGCTAGACGTTTGCTGTTGGAATTACATCGTAGATTAGGTAGATATTTGTACCTTTTAAATTGAAAATAGTCTATACTTAATATTATAAAGCTGAAGAGTTTGTTTGAACGCGCTAATCTCAGGAACTACTGGTTCGATTTGAAAAATTCTTTCAGTGTTGGATAGCGCATTTATCGAGGAAGGCTATAGGCTACTTTTTATACCGGAAAAACACAAGATCCCTCGGGAAAGCGGGTGAAACCACGTGGAGAAGCTAGTCTAAAATAAAAATGTTACTAAGGAAGCTACAGCCATAATCATCTGTTAAAATAAGCTGTTAAATCAAACTGAAAGATTCTTTCAAGAAGGGTTAAGATACGATGAGACATGGCTTAGGGAGGGTTGTTTGTTAAACAGCCTCTAATCTCTAGATTAGAGATGTACGCCTTACCGGATTGTGTTTGCTTTTACTTTACTAGGGTTGGGATACCATCATGATTGAGCAAATTGTGTTATTTAGTTTACTATGGAATTATTAACTTATGACTTTCTTTATAAGATCTATAAGGTGCTCCCACTAGACATATATAGACTTTCAAGGCGATGACAGCTCAGTGGTAGTGACGTCGGATGCCGCGAGGAAGGTCGTGGGTTCGAGTCCTACAATGAGCTTGAGCTTAGGGTGAAGGAAAACATCGTGAGGAAACCATAGAACGGTGGTAGGGTACTTTGTTGAAAATCTGTCACCAAACACCTATAGGTGTGTTCCGGTAGCTGCACTTGAGAGCCAGTTCCTTTTAGGCTTTATGGGCTTACCACCTTCGGCTATATCATCACTTACCATAGTGAGATTGAGGTCAAACACAAGTCTATACAAAGTAAAAAAAAATACTAGTTTCAGATCCAGAATATATTCTTTCTGTGTGCCAAATTTCATCCAAATCCGTTCAGTCGTTATGGAGTTGAGTAGTAACAAACATAAAAATATCCAAACTTTAAAATTTATAATATTAGTAGGATATATTATTACTTTATACAGAATGTCCCTGGAAATATGGATCAAATCGAACAAATGCATGGGGAATGACATTACAAAAAAAATACTCTTCTAGTATGTTCCATTTTTGAATTTTCTTGATTGTTTTTTTAATTTAAAAGGATATGGAATAAAACAAAAAAAAATCGTGAACTCGTTCAATGTTATATAACAGTGTGGGCAAAATTAAGGGATATCGTCAACCAAATTGTATAAATTCTTTTTTGAAAAAAAAAAAAATATTCGATTTCCATTACTAGCTTTGCTTAGTTTGGGATCAGATGGCCATGTGTGAGGAATGTCCCAGGATATATATTGAACTACGGAACACTAAGAAAACCGTTTACTGATATTCAATTCGGAAACGGTTATTTCTATAACAGAATCCGCACAAAAAGCGAGGAATTCCAAGGGGCGGAACCACCTGTGTATTCCGCATAGCTCTAGTCTTGTGGCATACTTAACGTTCTACAGGGTGATTGAATAGATGGTCAGTTTTCTAATTAGATTAATTTGTGTTGAAGTGAATATGAATATGTCTGAGATATATCTTACCGGTTTCTTTTAAGTAGAATAATTGTATTAACTATACTTTGAAGCCCTAGGTTGCATTTGTGTGTTGTTTGTGAGGGAATATATTGGTTTCCCAGAATAAAATTAACTGTTTTTTATCCGAGAATTATATATCTTAATTATGTACCAAATTTCATCATAATGCGTTCAGCTGTTATAGGGTGATTGAGTGGCTTACATGTGTCGATGTAAGCTATTTTAATATATATATTTACAAATAATCTTTTCCAATAATAATACTTAATTCAAAAATAAAATGGGACACATTATCTACCTATTAGAACACCAAATTAATTAAATTAACTAAGTCCGTAAATTGCATAAATCATAAAATTAATAAAGTAATAATCAGACATTATATCGATAGATTTAGAATGAACATTCAATAACATGCTGTATAAAGAAATTCGATCCCGTGGGAGTGCGAGATGCATCATTTCTTCCAATACACACGTTTAACCAGGAAATTAGCGTTTTTGTGTGCCCGATGAACGAACTGAGGAACCGAAATACATTTATGTGCACACCGTAACTGGATTTGCAGGACAGATTGAAAAAAAAACCACAAAATCTTCAATATAAGACAACGTGATTTTTAGATAAACAAGAAGGAGGTGCTAATTGTATTTCAAAGTTTACATTTTTATGCTCATTTCTGATTTTCAAGATACTGTATCAATGATTTATCAAAAGAATATTTTTGTAAACGTAGACTCACACAACTACATAAATTCCAGCTAAGACATCTGGCCAAACCTCGTTCAGCCAACCTGTTAATGGCTCGCTTATTAGACGGTTCTATGGGAATTTGCGTTCACATATTTTTTCACTGGTAACCCTCGTTTCCTGGTTCGCGTGATTTGTTCTGTGTCACCGAGCGAAAACATTTGGTTTTCGAACGACACCTGTTTGCGCGCTCCCACGGTCAAGGTTTTAATAAAGCATGTGTGTTCGAAATTTCAATAGTTTTTGAATTTCGTATTCTTATTTGAACTTTTTTTTCTTTTACTGTCAAATTAGTATTTTAATTTTAACTCATATCAAAGACATTTCCATTTTTAATTTTTAATAGAATAAAAAAAAACTTTGACATTCTAATAAGAAATTAATCTCCAATATGTATTTTTACTGAGGCACTTAGGCAGTTTTCTATAATGTATTTACAAATACGATAGGGTTAGTCAAGGTCAAGCTTGCTCAATCAAAATGTATGAAAAAAAATATTTCACGATTTCAGAGTTGGTCCTATATTAAAAGTTCTTTGGCATGACGTACTTAACATAGCTTTAGAAAATATACCATCTCAAAAAAACCCAGTACCTATTTAGTCTTGTAGGTAGGTTTTTTTTTTTTTATCAAGTATGAGGCTTTAATGAGTTGTAAATTAATGAGTTTGCAACAAGAGTGTCTGTGTACAAGAACTGTTTGTGATAAAGAGAACGAGCGTCACCGCGAGTTATTTATTACAAGAACTCGTGTACTCGGTCACAGAATTCCTTTGTGTATATTTACTCAAAGCTCTGGAGTAATATATGTAATGATGGGATGAAATGGAAAAGACCTCCGCAGATGTTGTCTGACTTCAATCAGGTCATAGAATAATATTTATTTTTAGAATAATTAAAAAAATATACTCGAGCCTCAACTCAACTCTGTGAGTACTAGCAAAATCTGACTGAGCTTTGACCGGTTTTCCAGCAGTTGTAATTGCCCCTTCATGCTATATGTGCCTACCACCTTCTGCCACGTAAATACTTACCACGACGAGTCTCAGATTAAACGCAATCATTTAAATATGTGTTCCATAGAGAGCATTCCAGATAGAGCACACTATTATTTTTTATATAATTAGATACCTACTGAATTTCTCGATATTATTTAGGCTTGGGTTTGATAACAATCTTACCATGGTAATTGCCTAATAAGAAGGTAACTAACTAGCTCTGGGGGAGGAAACAAACCTTTCAATGCTTGGTAACAGAGTTCAAACTTGAAGCTGAAAGTCAGCCAGGCGCTGCAAAGTACCTACCTCACAGAAAGCTCAAGCTCAGTATAGGAACTCACGATCTTCAATACAACTTCACTATTATCATCTTCTTAAAATTATTTGTCATAACCATGTACCTTTTACATGTACAAGTATACCTACCAAATAGGAACCTACATAAAAACATACCTACCTAAGTACATAACTACCATTCCCGCTCGTCACCAGGAAGTCCAGGTGCAATAAATCAGGCCCCTCGTCGCTACACGGTGCCAGATTAATTTCATTCCTCACACAGACTTTAAACTTTACCATACAAATTTGAATTCCGTTGTGTTACCATTTGCTTTTTTCTCGTTTCTCTTTCGAACCATAGAGTTTAATTATGTTTTAATACCGAATAATAATTATTCAATGCTTATAATGTAGTAAATTAATAAATAATATTGTCCATTTTTATGATCACTAAATTAAATATAAATTGAATTTGCGAAAGTAAAAATAACATATTTTTAGAATAATAATGAAATACTTGGATATTTTTGTATTATTTATTTCACAAAAATGGGCTTATCTGATCGTCAATGTCATTGTATCGAGAAGACAAGAAAATCTAGATAAGTGTTAATTTACAGATTTTCTTTTAATAAATTGGGCATGAGTTTAATACTCATAGTAACATAAAATTGTCGTTAGCGCTGAAATACCCATCCAGGCCATTGATTGCTCAAACGAATTTATGCTCTACCACCGTAAAGGCAATGCTTATATTTCATTAAATGTTTCAGACAAATTAATTTGAGCACCTCGTTCAAAATTCAGTTTTATTTTAAAGGTATAATAGTTTTAATTCGTAAATTGGAATTCGTGACGGTGACTCGGTGACGTAAGTGGAGCGTCATGTTAGGAACTGATTAGGATTTTCACGTAGATAACGATTGAAATACGTGATTGATTTCATAAATTATAATTGGATTATTTTTGTAATTCACGAACAATACTTAAAAGAGTTGTTCATGGGGTCAACTGACTGACTGAAAAAAAAACAGCTGTTCCATAAACTATGATTGAGTTATATTGGTTCCATAGCAAAAGTTGTAGGTACATTTTGATGAAATATTTCCACCCCAGGAAACTGCAAGTGAATTAAACATAATTCTGTAGAAATATTATAATTATTTTATTATTAAAGTTGTTTATTTATGTAGGTATATTTTGCATTATATTTGTAAATAAAAATAAATGAAAAAAACAACAGTTGCTGCTACAAACAATTCAGACGGCCAATAGAGTTGTCTATGCTTTTGAGGTTACAAAACGAAGAACACCAATTCATTGATCCAATTTTTTCTTAAATGCGGTAATGGTCACTCGCCCACATGTCCAGCGATTTTTTCCACGACAATTACAACTAAATAACCATAAAATTAATTGTCACTAATGTAATTCACTTTCACACGGATGTTACGGCCCGAAATGACCGTGTAACACGGTTGTAATGACCTATGTATCTTTTATTACGGAACCACGATATTTTAGCACTTTATCCGGGTAAAATCATTGTAAATTGATCTGTAATACTAAGCCATAAAAGTCATACTAACGGAGGTGAAATGAAAATGAAACCTAAAGATCATAGACATCTCAATGTTCGAATTGACAGCTGTGGTCAGCCATTAATTTTTGTTTTTTTTTCGTTGGACAGATTTATGGCATACACCCACAGTCGGCATGCGACCAATTTTTTTTAATAAAAGGCCAGTGTCATTACATGGTAATTATTGCGTTTCATTGTATTGATTTTGTATTTAAAATCCTTACTTTTATTGAGTACACTAAACGGTAACTGACTGATTATTGGAAAAATAACGGGAAACAGCAATTTTATTTGAATAAAAAAAAAAAAAACAATGCTCTCTTCTTCGACTTCTTTTACTGATTTGTTTGTTTTTTGATTCATTCCCACTCAAGACATGTTTGCAGAAACATGTCTATTTGGATGTGTGTGATATAAGTAAACCTATATAAAAAAAGTAGTTTAAGTGGTATATTAGTTATCTGGTTTCCATTGTACAAGCTAAGCTTAGTTTGTAGTCTGACTGATGGCCGTGTGTGTATGTCCCAGAATATTTAGTTATTTTAATTCAAATGTAAATATAACACAAGTTTCAGGCCCAAATATCTATAATACCTACCTAACATTTAATTAAATAATAAAAAAATAAAATAAAACGAAATATATAAAAAATGTAACCTTGCTGAGTTTCTTGCCGGTTTTTCTCAGTTGAAGGCGACTTCCGAATCGGTGGTAACTTCAGTAGTTTCGACGTTCATAAGTGCCCTCCAAGGGCCTAAACAGAATAAATGGCTTTGACTTTGACTTTGAGTGATTATTTTTGCTGTAAGCCCACAATGAAATAATGAATGACTTATTCATAGAAGCCCTAAAAGCGAATACTAGGGCATTACCTACACATAAGTAGGTTATAGAAAAGTAACAATTTCGTTTTCCGTCTTTTGTGCGTCCACATCCGTTTGCTCGGTGGCTTCGTGGTTAGTGTCACCATAATTTTTTATTTTTTTATTTGTCTTTCCATATTTAAATTACGAAACCTTTGCCAAGGAGCCGCGAAACTGTTCGTATTACACTCATACATACCTACCTATTTGTTCATACAAAATTTATAATTATAACAACATAAATGAATATTTCCCCCACAAATATGTGACATTTTTATTTACAAATTATTGAAATTAAGTAATAATAGTTGGCAAAACTATTATCTAATCAAGAACAAGCGAGCAAAGTACAGGTAGATCAACATCCAGTTAGGATAGCAGAATAAAGCCTAAAGTCCTGGTAGTAAAACGCACAGAAAAAAAAATGGTATGGTTACTGAATGCGAACACTTGAACCAATTGCGCCTAAATGTTTAAATGCAATGAATGACAAAGACCGAAAACTATATCGCCAATGTATTTAAAAAATAAATCAATACATACATCATTCCGAATAAACGGATACAACGTTTTTGCATCCACATTTATAATGCTGACAGCAAAGGAGTGGAACTGGCTCCCGGCGACTTTGTTTCCTGGCTCCTACAACCTAGGGACTTTCAAAGCCAGAGTGAATAAGTTTCTTCTGGGAAAGCGCGCTCCATCTTAGGCTTCGTCTTCGTCCTTTTATTGGCGAGTCAGTGGCCAAACGCAAGTCCATTTCATGTAAAAAAAACTTACATGTATTAGATTTTATAGTGAGATACTAAGTTCAGTTCCTTCATGAATAAAATAAGTTTAACAAGCTGTTCCAACTTTCAGACATGTTAAAACTCTTTTTTCAAGTCACAGAAAACTCAATTATCCTGGTCACCCCACAATCAGTGAGTGCCGCAATAGTATTACGTGTCAAACGGAACGGAATCCTCTTACCTCACCCCCTCACAGACAGTCACTCCTTACTTTAACCGCATACATTTATGGCTTCCCGCAAAACTTATAAGAAAGTAGAGTTTGACAGTAAGTTCGTATATATTATCTCCAAAACAATTATAATTACTTGATAAAAGTTCTAAATATAAAACAAAGCGGCTATTTGCCTCTGTCTGTTTCTCCGCTTACTACTTCCGGATTTTGATACGGTTTTCACTAATAGAAAGAACAATAAACGAGGAAGGTTTGTGAGTATATATTGCACCCGTGTAAAGTCGGGGCGGGTCGCTATAATATATATCCATTTCTTTAATACGGTATCTTAATATCCTAATAGGTATAGAATACTATGTTCAGCCATTCTTCACCCTCAGATCGTTAAGACCGTAGAAAAAGTTTTCATGCGTTGATGCTCTAACACACTGATAAACAGACTCGAACATATAGAAAAACGAAAAAAAAATCCAAATTTTATATGTATTAAAGATATCCCCACAGAATAGTTATTACATCTATGCTAATATTATAAATATAAAGCTGAAGAGTTTGTTTGAACGCGCTAATCCCAGGAACTACTGGTTCGAATTTAAAGTTCTTTTAGCGTAGCATATCCCATTTATCGAGGAAGGCTATAGGCTACTTTTTATCCAGGGAAAACATAAGATCCCTTGGAAATGCGGGTGAAACCGCGGGGCGGGAGCTAGTATAACATATTTAACAAAACAACTATTATTATTACATAAGTTATTTATTTACATATTTACAATTAAAGTAAAAAATACAAACTATGATATATAGAAAACATCCTCAAAGCCCTCGCTGCTGTCGATAGGCAAGGTTCCCAACAGGCTGGCAGCGTTCCCTTTTTGGATGGCCAAGCTTATGCGTATTATTATATTATAATGTAGAGATTATTATCGAATCCTATTATATATTGTAATAAAACGTTATGTAACTGCTATGCTGTGGCATCATTATATACCGACTCTAAAACTGGTTTGTAGTATCTAAGCAGTTTTTTAATTATCTACATTTAGTAAATATTTAATTTTACCTATCTGTACTGAACCGTTTTTGATAGATTTTTAAACAGATAGACTAGCACCCAGTTTCTAGAAGCTTGATCAATGTTAATGACTTGTTAAAAGTATCCGTCACTGATGACGTATACAGGGTGATATTTATCACTGGCAATACTTGCAGACTTTTTTTCATGATTTCAAAGTGAGTCCCATAATAAAAGTTGTTCATTTAGATGAGTATTTCCACCCCTGCAAGTATTGCCAGTGACTAAAAAATCACCAGTTTAATGACAGAGACGGCAATAGTTTTGATCATAAATTAACTTTGATTGCAATTTCAGAAATTGACGATAATTGTTTCACTTCTATCATAATTAGATAGGGATAATGATCGTTTATTTTTTTTCTAAATGTAATTGTAGTATCTAAGATAAACTTTAACCTTATCCACATTTTTCAAAAACTGCCATTAGTTAGACACGTAAACTAAGTAAACACAGTAAATGCCAAGCCTAAACTAATGGCGGAACTCACCCCCACCTTCCGTTTCCGGCACCCCAACTTATATGTAAGTACTTCTAAGTTTATTAATAAATCAAATATATTTTTAAATAAATCATGCAAAATATTTCTCCAAAGAAAATTCAACTCTATACCTTTCTCAATAAGAAGTAAATCTTATTAATGAAAGGAATTTGTAGATTACTAATGGCTATAGTAAATTGTGTTTTGACTGTTAAGGATCAGAGTTCAAAATTGTGTGAGTTGGTTTTTATATACGTACTAATTTGAGAACATAAAAATATAAACATCTGTTGTAGATGAACGATAGCAACAATTATATTAACTTCACACATAATTTAACATAACAGCTTATTTTATTCCAAGAAATCTAATTTACGAGTATCTCTTCATTATTTTATTCTGATCAAGATATTAGTATCGTTACGTTGGTATTTAATTAAAATTTGTTTTCACTATGTTACCGAAAGTATTTTTTTTTACTAAGTATAATATTTTTAAAATAGGTTTATTATGTAGGTACCAGTTACCATTATGCGAAATCATAATTTTGTTTCCATTTCATTGCAAAACTAGTTTCTGCCCCGCGGTTACACCCGCGTTTCCGAGGGATTTTATGTTTTCCTGAGATAAAAGTACCCTATATATTATTCCAGGGTATAATCTATCTATGTGCCAAGATTCATCCAAATCCATTCCGCCGTTTATGCGTGATTGAGTCACAAACATCCATACTTCCAAATATTCACATTAATAATATTATATTAGTAAGTAGATAGGTAGTTTTTCCGGGATAAAAAGTAGCCTATGTCCTTCTCCATACTATAGGCGATTTGCATACCAAATTTCATCGCGATCGGGTCAGCGGTTTAGGCGTGAAAAGGTAACAAACAAATAAACAAACTCACTTTCGCATTTATAATATTAAAATAAAGTTAGGAAGTTAGGATAAGGATTGGGATTATGATTAGGATTAAGTATAGTATAGATTTTAGGTGAAAAGTTTTACTAGACGTTGGTAGTCAGACAGGTGGATGGAGGTGGACCTACAAAGTACCTACTCTACCTGAAACTATTGGTCAGCGAGTTAAGGCAGTGATATATATATATTTTTATTCTACTTAGGTGGCAAACAAGCTTCCGGCCCACCTGATGGTAAGCGGTTACCGTAGCCTATAGACGCTCATTACACCACGGGCAAAGAAAATACAATATTATATTTTCCCTGCCAGGGGTATCACTCACGCGTTGCCAACCTTGAGACATGAAGTTGTTAAGTCTTCTGTGCCTGTAATTTCACCGGCTCCTATACCCTCTTAACCGAAACACAGTAATACAAGTGCACTACTATTTCACGGCGGAATTAGATATGGTGGTAGTACTTCCCCGGGCGAACTCAAATAATCTGAACAAAATATATCTAAACATCAAATAACTCTGAAGCTCGGGGCACGGATTCAAACCTACCTTCCATCTCACACAGCTCAAGAACTCGTTTACCCCATCAGTTAAGTTTGCTCACCTATCTACCTCACTTCCTTACGGAACCCTGAAACCTGATACGTGGAGGGTCCCGTACCGTCCACGTGCAACTTCCTACCCTGGTTACTTGAGACCACTTCCACTTTGCTTCAAGTACTCGTATGTCTATCGTATCGTATACCTACAAGAATTATATTTTATTTTAAGATCAAATGTAGGTACTAATTGTAATAATTATGAATATTATAATTTATTATTATTCCATTTATTTCACATAAAAAAATGTTTATTTATTTTTCTTCAAAAACATAAGGAGGTTCTATGTTCGATGCGATTCTTTTTTTATTTCTTAAGCAGTGAGTTTTGGTGGTTAACTTATTGTTAGTGGTCATAAAATCTTGACACTCGGTAGTGTAGGCCAAGCTTAAAAAAAGCCAGTAACCAGCAACTAATTCATTTGAGTTGGGACACTTGGCCAATTATAATCTTTTTTTTTTGTGGGATAAAAATCTTAAACGATATTTGATATTACGCGATATTTAATCCAACCATTGCTATAAAAAGGTCCTTACAACTGGTTGCCAAGATCCATATAGATATCATTACTTACTTTATCAAAATCTCTACTCTTATGATATTCCATTTCCTCTAATCTCGTTTTGAAGTAATAAAAAAATTCCTAATTTTATGACATCTAAAGTATCATCGCGTCGTAAAGTGACAAGTCATCAAAATAACAAATCACACTTAGAAAAAATTACTCAACTATCTGTTAATTCTAAAACTAACAAATTTCATAAACTAGACAATAAAAACCGCATAAAGTTAAATAGATTCAAACAAAAAATGTCTTATGGTGAAATCGTTTGACAAACCCACATAATATTATTTTAAGTGCTACCATTAAAATTCATTGGCTCTAAACATATTTTCCTTTACCTCGTACTTTTTTAACGAGACAATTCCTAGTCCACTTCCCGCCATAATATTTCCATACTTTCTTACTCGCAACAATATTATTGTATGCATTCGAAAAAATATCAACAGCCCTAAAATCTTTCTTATTGCATAGATTTAAGGTGTTAAATGTTTAGTTTGGAACATAGTTTAACTGCAAATAAAAAATAGTAAAAGTGTACATGTCATCAAACAATCGCAAAAACGGGGGTGTATCCTGAATGTGCCAGTTTTATACCGCATTATAAAGAGAGTTCGTAAACCGTGGGGTCGAGTGAAACATTCCACTTCTTAGTGTTGTTTTCTAAAAATTGAAATTCTTATTATCATTTCACTCTTTGATCTAAGATTTTTATGAGTAGATAGATAGGTAGGTATAATATATTTTTTAATTTTATAGTTTTCTGTAATTACCTACCATTAATTTAGAAAAATATGTTGCAGGTACCTAACGATTACTTACAAAGAATATTTAATAAAAAAAATAAAAAAACAAAAATATGCATAGATAACAAAAATAAAATCTTAAAACCCATCGAAAAGTCGAAGGGAAGGAACGCCTCATCGCATTAAATTGAGTTTCATGCGCAATATATCGCGCACTCCGCGCCCAATGTTGCGGAACGCATCAAATCCCGTGTAACGGTACCGAGCCATTCCATTTTTAAAAAAACGTATTACAATTTATTGCTTCATATTGGTACGATTGTTGAATGAATTTATTTTGTCCCCCTTACCGTGACTAATTTGATTTTTATTTTGCTGGTTTTGTTGAAAAATAATAATGAATTATTTTTATTGTATCAAATAAGGATAGATGGGCATGGGGTACTTTTTTTCAAATATTCATAACTGTAGGTAGACAGTAGAAAAAAATATCAAAACTATAAAAATAATTGAAAACTGAAATACCTACATAAACTCCGTGTAGCTCCAAATAAGTGATACCTACTCTACCTAATGCGTTATACTTTCTGTAGAGATAATAGAATAAAAATACTGGCTGAAAAATCCACTGAGTACATTAAATTAAAAAGTTCGGATATCACGTCGAGAAGATTATCCAACCTCGTTTTAACGTTCCATTAAAAAAACGCCAGAAAAGTTATATTTCGGGCACTCAAGAGAGCTGGCGTAAGATAAGACGGTATCACATTAACGGCACTCCAATAGCCACTATCTGAAGCTGAAACGGATCTCTTTCAGTTTAATGGGTGATATTTTTTGTTCATGGGTGGGGTTAAAGGTTAACGTCGACCAATGGAGGCGTCGGGACGCCTGGCGTGGTATAATGCACGTGGTGGTGTCTTTCTCAGATAAAGACGTTAAAGAAAAGTTGGAGTGGGATGAGAGATTCTATTCTTGGCTGCACGTCTGTTTGCAGTTTTGTACAGGTGTGCACGGATTTGGTTCCTTTTTCATTTTTTTTATGTTGGCACCACTGACTATTTGAGTATTTTGTTAGTGTTGTGATTGTATATAATTAGTACCTATTTATAATCACGATTTTGATTGGTCACTGCTGTGATAGATTGCTCCATAAAAACAATGCATAGAGTTCCTATAAATTTTATTTAGGAGCAAAAAGAGTAATAAAAAACCAAACCACAACCTTCAAGTCAAAAATCGGTCGCTAAACACATACCAGTGTGTATTGGCACCTACACTTGAGAACCAATGCCACCAATTTTTAGGTTTTGTATAGGTATCTACTAAGCACAAACCCATCAATATTAAGAAAACTAACGGCCACAAACAAACTTGGGCTTTAGACATAATGTTGTATTATTAATTTTGACAAGTAATGAAAAATATGTAAATTAATACCAAAGATTTAAACTAATACCCCAATACTAGCTTCCGCCCCGCGGTTTCACCCGCGTTCCCAAGGGATTTTATTTTTTCCCGGGATAAAAAGTAGCCTATGTGCTATACCAGACTATAATCTATCTCTGTGCCAAAATTCATCCAGATCCGTTCAGCCGTTCTGGCGTGAAAGAGTAACAAACATCAATCCATCCATCCAAACATTCACATTTATAGTGTTGGTAGGTTTAAGATATCTAAATTGTAATTTTAATGTTGTAATAACTATTTTACTCAAAAAATAGTCTAGAATGAACACTTGCCTTAAGGTGTTAAAACTTGTGTTTTGTCAGCGAGTGTACTAGATTGGTTTATTCCTGGGCAGTGCACGTGAAAATAAATCCACGTTCGGATTGCGAGCGAGTCCCGGATTACTGGAATATCTTTACATTTTACAATAGTTGTTTATGAGAATACCACAGATACATCACTGTCCTTTTTTGACTAGGTAAATAATTTTCATCAATCTATAATTTTAATATATAGATTTTTTTTTTATTTGATTGCTTTAAGAAATAAACCAATTCACAATCTTATAGTAGGTAATTATTAATATCGTGACTAAAATCAAAATAAATACCTATATTAAAATAATCCATGATAAATATCATAATCATTCCTCAAGTTATTTTTTATTCTTAATTTAAAATAACCACACCCTCAGTAATCTATTCAGTCTTCTTCGTCAATCTCACATAATAACATAGATCACAGTAAAGATGTCTCCCTAACGTATAACCATATTTAGTCTCATTTCAATTTATACGCGACACTTCATTTACAAAAACATCACAAACTCACTAACATTTACCGCCGAACAAATCACTCAGCCACGAAAATAAATAAATTCCACGTGAAAAAAACTCATTCCCTGCAATTAAAAAAAGAACCATCGTTATTTAGTTTTCCATAAATACACTACGCTCGACTAAAGTTTTTGACGTATATCTTCCTGTTGAGTTTTTTTAAAACGCCAAACGGATGTTATCGCATCGATGTCGATTATTAATTTCGATGAAAACGAAATAAAAAAAGTCTTTGTTATAAAATTAAATCTGTAGTTCATTAAAAAAAATTCAATTGGTCTATTTTCAGTAGGCATTAATAATATTGTGAAAAATATTGTAATAAGTTTTTTTTGATGAAAAGATTTAGTTACAATACCTACCATGTTTATTTACAATAATTAAAAAAAAAAATAAGTCAAAATGTTTTTTGAAGAAAAATCTATTATCGATAGCGATATCGGTATCGATAATAGTTTGTTTCAGTTGAACCGGCAACCTCTCGCTGTTTTACCACCGAAGCACCGAATTGTATTTATTTGGTTTACAAATCCACGGTGCATTTGTGTCGGCATAAATTTTGTGCGATGCGCGCTGCTTCCGACAAATACGTCCTTTGGACTTCACTAATGACGTTTTGTTCAAGATTGTACATAATGCCTTTTTTAGTGATTCGAAATTTAAAATAGTATGTCATGTAATTTTATTTTTAGATTTGGATTTTAGATATTTTTGTAGAATATTTTTTTGAAAAATCATAGTATGTATGTATGTACCTAGTCATAGTTTACCTATATAAAAAAATCAACATTTGTCCCAAAAATAAACTTGCACACAAATATAGTGTACATAAAAATAAATCTATGCATCCAAAACCCTATAAGACACACCATAAGGTCAAATTCTCACAAAAGATAAAATATGACCTAACAAGTGACAAGAAAAGTAAAATCGAGTTTAGTTCACAACAACTTGCTCCCCGCGCAACCGTACTCTATTCATCAATATTCAAGAAAATCAACTATCCTATGCAACTAGTCGTATAAGTCTATTCATAAATCGCAAGGTTTCGCGCATTCTCGCGGACTTTCAATGGCCCGGGATCGAACTTGGGACATTAATTATAAATTCTCGACGCGGACTTATGATCTATCGCGTATTGTCCGAAAGGTCACCTCTTGACCCGTGGGAACTGGTCAGCGGTGAAAAAAAATAATGATTCTATATTTAAAATCGCGCGACCCTAAAATTTGAATATACCCTAAGAAAACATGGTATTGTGCGTTCCGGTCAGCTTTTGTCCGCGGAAATAATTTATTCGGACGCATGCACAGTGAGCGGTGCGACAGTGTCATCTTATTATTATTTAAATTTAGAAGCAGGTGTGAGTGGAGTGGACTGGCCACAAACATAACTGACCTTCGATTTGTTTTAATGTTAGGTTTATTTATTTTTTAAATATAGTCAAATTAGTCAAAAATGTTCCACTTAATTACTCGATATCGCATATTTACCTACTGGCAGCTATAAAAAAAAAATACTTTCCTAAAGGTCATCTTTACTGGCTACAGTTTACTGATGAATTCTGGGTATCACATAATGCAGTCTCTTTCTTTTGAAGTGGACAGAATGGGACCGCCTCGCCTCTGAGACTGGCCTTAAATATAAAAAAAGCTGTATTTAGTCAAACATTCCCTACATTTTCCCTAAAAATCTTTAGCCAGTTTCTACTACCACAGATTTTTTTTAAATTTAATTATAAATAAGCGTCGTAGAACCCCAACCAACTATTCCAATATTCTCTACAAAATACCATACATCATAACCATAGACAAACTCCCTTTATTTTACGACGTCCGCCTATCAGACAGTATCGCTTTTATTCATAAGGCCCTGCAGTGTCATAAACGGAGATTTTTCCTCAAAAAGGGAAATTCGGTTTATCGTGGACAAAGACCGGTCATCAATCAATGGAGAGGATTACATGTCGGCGAACGATCGCTTAGTTTAATCATTATGCCCTTGAGGATATGCGTTTTAGGGGTACGTAGATACAGATATAGAACCCGGGCTTTTTGAATTCAGAGATGTAGTTACTTATGTGAACACTGCGACTGCGATTTTTTAATTTTTAATTTTATTTTAGTTACTACATAAGATGTACAAATAATTACTTTACAAAATAATTCCGCCGCAATACGGTTTGTTGACAGAACAGCCCTCGTTCTTTTTTCTTTTGTCTCCATTTAACAGTCTATTCGATTCTAGCACCAGTACATACACTTAAATACATACAGTTTCAAATAATAGTAAAAATTTACCTTTATTTAATTACACCATTTTTTTTTTACCATGGTTTACCATTTTTTATAGATATTATTTTAACGACTTGTTTAATGATTATACGAGTTAAATAAGGGTTTTTAAAATCACACATAACTAAATGGCAGTGGTTTTTCAATATTTATTTTTATTTCATGTTGTTGTCGCCACTACTGGTGTGTTCCGGCAGCTGCTCTGTGCTTACCACCTTCGGCCACATCTTGAAACACAATAAAAAAAAACACCCAAACTGCAGTTAACCATCAATTTAAACAATGAACCCTACTTTAACTTGTAAATGTTATCCAAAGGGTTAACATTTATCCTTGTAAGCGGGCCTCCTATCGGTAAAGCGTGATGGTAAAGTATGCCATATTTACGACGAAGGATTTACGCAACCCTATTGACTTTGTGCTGATATTCTGGCTAAAGTCACCGTATGGGCGTTTGTTTTTATGTGGTGGGATTAGCATGGGGTTATACCGGCATGTGGTCTAGCTTTAAAATTGGTGATATATAGATTTTTGTTAAAGAAATATTTGCTATGTTCAAGTGACTATGCGCGCAAATTTTATTCAATTCTAAATGTAGTAGGTTACTTTTAGAATTGAATACAATTTGCGCGTTTTTAGTTCCAGATCTACATCATTATTATTATCCTAACTAATATAACCAATGCGAATGTGAGTTTGTTTGTTTGTTACCTTTTCACGCCTACCGCTAAACCAATCGGGATGAAATTTGGTACGCAGATAGCCTATGGTATGGAGAAGGGAATGACATGGGCTACATTTTTCTAGGGAACGCGGGTTTTCTTATATTAGCTGACAAATAGGCAGACAGTCAATCTAAAGTTAAATAGTCACTATATCTATGGACATTGCCAATACCTAAGGGAAGGGAGATTGTCAAAGTGTTGCAGATCTTTATAAATCCAAGAAGGCTACCTAGCCTTCTTGGACATTCTTCGATATTTGAGAACCATACCTAGTACCTACTAGGTATGGTTCTCAAATGTCGGAAAACGACGGTAGGTTGTCGCGACTATTTTCAACTTGAGGCTTTAAACTTGGACAGGCGGAAACTAAAAAGTATCTACCCTAATATCAAGTTATGGTTTCCTCTCGATGGTTTTCATCAGCACCATGATGAGCTTCAGCTTAATTTTGCTAAAGAAACCAAACTACAATCTTTATCATCATTTAATAGAAAACTTTTATATGATAAATCCGGATAAATCTAGAGAAGAAAATGATTTTGTTTATTCTTTCCTAAAATGATAGTGTTGCAACTTATGGATTAGATTTTTAAAGGTCGCTGGATATAAGCTTTAAACTGTTTGCTTTATTTTTTGCGGGGAAAACTTCGGACGATAGTATGTTTAAAATAATATACGCTACAAGAATGTAATACCGGAAGCATTAGGCGGTGTCCACCGTATATAGCTATAATACATTTTAACATCGCATGTCCCCGGGCTAGGGCTCGCTACCGAGCGCGATTGCAATCCGAATGGACCTTACGTTAGATAGGTCGTAGTGTGGAGATGGCTTATTTTTACCACATTCTTGACTCAGGAAAAAATTAAGTGTCAGTCGAATTTGTGGCTAAATTATTTTGATATTAAGATACGTATTCGGTTTTCAATGAATAGTCACAGTTTTAATAAGATTGGTGTACACAAATATCTTGCCTATAGTTTTATAAATATAAACTGTCAGTATGACAGAATCTTGCAACAGAATTCTAATGCCCAATCGATTGAGCTAAAATTTTACACACAATTCTGGTACTGATGACAATACAATTACTATATCAAAAAGTATGGTAAAAGTAAAGTATTTTATATAGGGGCTTTTTTTATATCAATATAAATTACATGTAAACCATAGACTATTTATTTATATGTAAACAAGTAATTATTTTCCGTTATGTTAGAATAATACTAAACGGAATATTCACCTACAACGTTAAAATATTATATTTTACTTATTGACTAAAAGATCCAAAAAGCCGTCTCCACACTCACACATTCTAAGCCACTCGCCGAAAGTCCGAGAAATTTTACAGTGCAATTTTATTTATGGTAAAATTATACGGCGGCCCGTGAGAATCAGACATCTTTCCGCAAAGGGGATAGTCCGGGATAGCTTAGGGATAGGAAGTGGACGAAGATCACTGGGGGACAACGGATTATTTTTTTCTTTTACATTTTTGGGGATTTAAATAAAAGCTAGAGTGATTGGTTGCATTGATTATTTCTGAGATTTATTTTACATTTCATTTTCGATCGAGATATTTGAAGGTCGACTCTGTGGGCCTAGATTAGTTGATTTAGTACCTTTGTAATGATTTAGCAAGCATCCTCACTATGTTTGTTTATTTATTTTGTATGTAAAGTTTCAAATAAAAGTATGTTTGCTTTAAAATTGAAAAAATTTTTTTAATCACAACTGTGAACGTCGTAACACGTGAGATCGAAAATATTGGCCGCATGGATTTTTCAATTGTTCTTTTGGGAATTCCATATATATTTAAACCACCCCTGTATTAGAGCGAACATGATAAAAAAATGAAATCGGTCAAGCTGTTTTTGAGTTTTAGCGAGACTAACGAACAGCAAATGATTATTATATAGGTATATTAGATAATTATAAAAAAGAACGCGAACTCATGCTTCAAGAAAGCATTCAAAATATTCTTAGAACACGGTAACCACAGACAAAGTTAGTATATAGATAATATATAAACAGACAAGGAACCACTATATTGCGTTAGGGTCCTCTTTGTAAATATTAATCTCGTAAATTTTGTGTCAATAGTTCCCTCCCTGCCCTCTTGATGGATAGGGGTAAGTTATTGATGTAATATCATAATATTTGCCTTAAAAATATCCCATTTTCTTTGAGGTCAAGATTTAATACCTACTATCATATTATTCATGAGTTTGACATTACGCTTCTTAGTCATAAAAAAAACGTTTTGACAGAATCAGTGTTAAATCAGTCTGCGTCTCATTCTTCTGTTCACGAAACGTGATATGTTAGAAAAAGACAGGAATTTTAATTATAGTCTTGCATTTTTTTATGATTGCTTTATAAGGTTTAGAAGGTAACTTTTAAGCTGAAAATAAAAAAGGTTACTTATACAGTAAGTGATGATAATATTTTGTCAGTATAAGTGACTAGCTTCCACCCCCGAGTTTACCTGTATTCTCGGTATAAAAAGTAGCCTATATCTCCGGCCCATGAACTATCTCTAATACAAAAAAGAACACGTTGATCCGATACTGCGTGAAAGAAGGACAAACCAACAAAACCACTTTACGATTCACTAGCTTCCGCCCCGCGGTTTCACCCGCGTTCCTGAGGGATCTTATGTTTTCCCGAGATAAAAAGTAGCCTATGTGTTAATCCAGGGTATCAGGTACCTCCATACCAAATTTCATCAACATTCGTTCAGTAGTTTTTGCGTGAAAGAGTAACAAATATCTATACATCCATACATACAAATTTTCGCGTTTCTAATATTAAGTAAGGATGAACTTAAAACGGATTTGAAATATAGATAAAGACTATAATAAATTGATTATTTACTAGCTTTAATAACATAGATTTTTAACTAATAGGCATTATTTCCTCAAATAAAATTTTCTACAAGCTGTTTTGTCACATTCATAGGGATTTTATCACATGAATATAAATATTTATTCTACATAAAAACTTAAATCAGGTTAAAAAAAAATGTCTCAGCCACTCATGGTGAGTGTTATACAAATTTGATTACCTATTGTTGAAAAAACAAAATCGGAGTGACCACTAACAAGCTCTATTTGAAATAGTAAAAAAATCGTCTCACGCCCATGGGGTTTATGCGACGGTATTTTTATTCCCTAATGTTGAGTTACTTTACGGACATATTTATCATTATTTTAATCAAGTGATAGAGAAAGAAACATCCATAAATGTAACACTGCGTTTATATATATATATACCTGTATACATATTTCATTTCATAAAAAAAAAAAAAAAACATATTGTGTTGATATATTATTATGATGATGCTGAGTAGGTAGGTAGTTGCTTTATTAATTATTTAAGATATGAACATATAAAATCGAATTTATTTATTTGCGTAAAATAACAAAATGGAGCTGTTGACTTTAACGTGAGGTACGGTTCCTATCAGACAAAATATATATCAAATACAAATATTATTTCAACAGTTGATGGTCAGCTGAAAATAAGCAAACCGATAAAATCTCTCCCTAAAAGTTACGTCATATTTAAAAGATAACGATCGGAAGTCTTATTTCCAAAGCAAAACACGTCGGCGATATAATAAAGACGGTACACACGACCGCAGTAAAGGTGCAAGGCTTGCCCATTGTCCTTGTCGCACATTGCAAGACAAACTTCGCGAACTGGCACAAAACAATTGCCTTGGCATGGCCCCCCTATGACCATTCAAATGCACGAAAAAAAAGTAAAAATAGGGACATCAAAAAAATTAAGATGACATTCGGTATTCAAAACATATGTCACTTTCCGTATCGATTTATCGCGTTGCAAATCGAATTGTACTGTCCGTTGTGTCATTGCGTTTCTGGACGAAATCCCTTATTAGTTAAACCGTGAACGCGTCGACAGTTCCCATGACCAGTAAATTTTAGAATTTATCTGAATTATTTTTACGATTTCTGGACGACATAATCTTATTGTTGTCGTGAACTTTTCGGAAGTGAAACGGATTAGATGCGTGAACGCATCAATGCATATTTATAACTACCTAATAAAAAAAAAACATATTTTTACGTTTCCCTGGACCGCTTGTTTCGATTTATTTGGACCATATTTTATCAAAAAAATTGCTGTTATGTAAATCATTAGATATTAATGCATCAATGTTGTATCTTTATATAATAAAACTCCTAAACAGGATTTTATTTACAACAAACATACAAATTACAATCTATAATTATATAGACATTGTTTTCGAAGCTGGCGCCGCCGCTGCCAATGGCTAACGTTCCCTGCCACTGGCAGCGTTTCCTCTATGGATAAAACTGGGTTATTCCATGGATAAATTTGTCGTTTGGTTTTACCAATAGAATCGATTCCCATGGGTTTTATGTCATCATAATATGTGCCAAAACTGATCAAAAACATTAACTGCATCCTTTTTTTCTAGGTCCATGAACTGCACTCTTTGTATGACAAAAGCAATCTTCGTAAATATATTATATAAAATCATGTTTGAGGTTTATGAATCATAATTTTAACCAACCGTTAATTAAAATGTAAAAAGAATCACAGGAGGTACAAAAGACCCCAACTGCTAATAACAGCGAGTCGATAGGGCGCGGTCTCTGATTACTGTCGAGTAACAAAAGTCTAGATGTTACAGATAACCCGCGCCGGCCACAATGGATGGGTACATTACACCCCCGGGCGTCATTAGGGTTGTACAATAAAATGATTATGTAATAAATTCGTATTTTGACCAACAACGTATAAATAAAATAGCTAATTTTACATTTAAATTACTAGTTTTTAAATCAAATTAAATTTAAAATTTTAGAGATTTTGTAATACTACATTCCTTTTTCATTATGATTCAGGAAACAAAGAAAGAAATACCTACATTTATAATTCAAATTCCTAGAAAACAATAAGATATGAACGATGGCAAAAATAAAATCACATTAATAAAATAAAAAAATGTGACAACCCTGCCGCTATGAAAGGTGACTACACTGAAATCCCACGCAATGAGTGACATAATAACCGACGAACTGATTGTAGATAAGCTATTAATTTGGCTCAAGTATCCTTTTCTATATCAGAATAAACCCGGCTTCAAACTTTTATTAACAGTTATTCCAAAATTAATAGTTCTTTATTGCATTGTTATAAAGTTTGAAATAGCATAACTTGTATTTCGTAAACTGAAAACCTAACTCGGTTTCTCTATTAGCAAGAAATTGATATGGAACTCTTTTGTATGAAGACACAATGGTTATATTGTTTTGATTGTGAGTTTTTTCGAATATGTTTCCTTGATTAGGGCTCGATTACTTTTGTGGCAGCCCTAGAGAGGGTGATTGATTGATAGGTTCACAAAGTACTGTTGACGTAAATAGCAAAATGAGTTGTTTCAATTCTTTATTTATAAATATGTTGATTTCTGGATGAGTCCCTGGCGAAATGGAAGAAAAAAGTACCTGCGTCGGTTTTTCACTTATAAATAAATAAAACGAGTCCCGAATGACAGATTGATTGACTAACAGTGGTCATAGATCCATTAGGGAGAATTTAGTATTCCTTTTGTAATGTAGTAGTGTCTAAGGATTTTCTGAAATTCAACCACTAAGGGCCGCCCATGACCGGTCCTATTGGAAATCCTTAGGGGAGGCCGAGGCCTATGTCCAGCAGTGGATATCTTACGGCTGAGATGATGATGCGGGCGAAACCGCGGGGCGGAAAGCTAGTTAAATATGTAAGTAATTAATTAAAAGGTGTAAGGTGTAATTGGTTTTGAAATAAAATATTATTTATATCGCAGTAAATTATTTTAGCACGATCTTGATTGTTTTATTTACTAGATATGCGGTAATAAATAAATATAATCCTTTAAGTCCTGGGAAATTTTAATAATAATATTAAATAGAGGATACTATAATAAACAATTATTGTAAATACAAAGTATTTTATAGGCTACGGTAATCGCTTACCATCAGGCGGGCCATATGCTTGTTTGAAGACAATAAATAAATAAATAAAATAAACTGGTTTTAACTCAGACAAACTTAGTCCATAACATACGTACACATCGTAAGAGCTATATGTTAGTAAAAATTATATTGGGTGTCAAGCTGGGTACACGTCACAATATGATATGTAGCAGCCTAAACCTGCCTAAAGTAGGACCATCATATCTCTCCGCAAACATCTTCAGGATGCTGTTGGAGCTTCCCCTCAACCTTTGCCAAATTGATGCCACTTTCTTGCGCATTAGGACAAAAAAAAAACCTATCTGCAACAAGTGGCTAATATCCACAACAAGTTGGACGTAGTGACGTACAACTACCAATCACTGCACTAATGAGTGCATCTTAATAACATGCAATAGTAATTATCAACAAACAATAAAGTAATTGTGCCAATTTTAAGATCAACTACGATTACAAGGTTGCAAATAATGTATAGGTAAGTTAGTATTTAATTTTATAGTACAAAGATGGTTATTACGTGTTATTCCGCGGTCAAAGGTAGATAGTATTTATGTTTGGTTATGGCAATTAAAATGAGGTTATTCATAATTCATAAGATTAAGTTTAATGAGAATGATAAACTTTTTATAGCTAAACTGTAAATATTAGCTGTAATAATCCCAGCTTAAACTCATTACACAAAATAAATAATCAATTTAGCTCTTTTCTTTAATTATTTAAAGAATTTATTCGCTAGTGCGGATATGACACTGTAAAATTACAAATAACCATAAGTCATGTTGTAGTATTTCTGTTCCTAAGGGCCATCTTAAACATATTTAAAATTAACAATATATCGCCAGAAAAAGGGTCCGACAAGTCGATATGAACATCCAAACGTTTTCTTAGGACCTTGTTTCGGACATATCTAGTCAATATGTGGTAAGCATCAAGCTCTTTAAAAATAAAAAGAAACCTCTATTAGTCTTGACGAATTATTACATACTAGCTTTTAGCTACCAGCATGCAAGTACGCTCGCGCGTTCTAAATCCGTGGTTGCTCGGTGGGGCTTACAATCCACGTCGCTCGACATTGACGATAGTCGTTGTTGTACAAGCAACCGACTTAATTTTATTTATTTTTTTAAATATTTTTTTTTTCCTAGCTACCTACATATGTTGTGTACGCTCATTGACATTAATATTAATGTAAAAATGTTTTCTCCTTAAGTGAATCGTGTATTCTTGAGAAATAAAGTTCTTAAACCTAGCTCAGTTTCACCCGCGTTCTTGGGATAAAAAGTATCCTATGTCACTCGCCAGTTTATAAACTATCTCTATGCAAAAAATCACGTCTATAAGATGGACCATCTTATAGACGTGATTGTTGCTATGTAAAAGAAGGACAAATTAAGAAACACATTTGCTTTTATAATCCTACTAGCTTACCGCCCCGCGGTTTCACGCGCGAACCCCTATTTTACCCCCTTAGGGGTGGAATTTACAAAAATCCTTTCTTAGCGGATGCCTACATCATAATAGCTATCTGTATACATTTTGATCAAATTTTAGTCCGATCCGTCCAGTGGTTTGAGCTGTGCGTTGATAGATCAGTCAGTGGATCACCTTTTCCTTTTATATAATACACAGACAGACTAAAATATTATAAATGAGATAGTTTGTTCGTTTAGATGTTTGGATGTGTGATACGACTCAACTCCTTAACGGCTGGATGATTTGTCGAGCTTCTGTCTTAAAAAAATAAACATTATTTCTTTTTTTCCATTGTGTATCATAATCTAAAATGTATATTATTATTGTTTTGTTTGGATAAACAATATTTTAATGAAACTATCAAGATTACTAAAATGAAAATAAAGCTATAAAAACTTGACACGACTAAACTTGGTCGCAAGTCTTTCAATAAGCTATCAATATGATTTGTAAGAGTAATCCCACTAGTTTTTCATAACAATTATTCATATCCGCCCAAGAAGAAATGTCTTGACAAATTTATGACATTTTTTTCGCATTTTTTTACACATCTGTTTATAGTTCCCGCATGTGCCGAACGATTTTGTTTTTGCTTAATTTTTTGTTTGGTTTTCTTTGAACTTATAGCCGATAGATAAGTAAGATTTAACTTAGTTCTTGGTGTTTGGGCTTGTAATGTTTTTTTTTTTAATTTAGATTTTTTTATGCGCCTCAGTTATTCTCTTTCACTATAATATGAAGAATTCCGAATCACTTTTATCTTCTTCGCTGCATCTTAATCAATTAGATGACAAATATTATTGTCATAAGTTACCTGATTTAGAGAATGAAGCGGTGTGAATTTTAGGAATATAAGCAAGTAACTATTTCACGTGTTACAAGTTACATGACCAGAGTAAAACTTTAACTAATTGTTAAAGAAATACAAGAAATCTTGAACACTTGAACAGTTTAGGGAGACTGTTATTACTAACCCATATGGACAATTGTCTGATATAAAAAAAAAAGTACGAAATGAAATGAAATAAATTATTCATTCAAATAGGCCTTCACAGGCACTTGTGAATAGTCAGACTCTAACGCACGGTTCGGAAGGTAGCTTTTACTGAGAAGAGCCGGCAAGAAACTCAGCAATTACTCTTATCAAAACTAACTTAGATTTATTACATAGAATGTATCCTGCAAGAGCGAGCGCTACACCCAAGCATTGCCGTCATTTAAATATTCATTAATGTTATAGTATGCCTTCTGTACTAAAACTAAACTCATAATTAAGCAATTATTTTTAATTGGCACAGGGTAGGTACTTAATTAGCAACCTCTGCTTTGGTTAATGCAAAATGTGGGAGCAGTTAATGCCATATGAAAATCATAATTTTAAAATTGTATCTTGAAGCAGGTAAAGAAATGTTTGGTTGATAATTTTGACATCTATACTAATATTATAAAGCTGACGAGTTTGTTTGTTTGGTTGAACGCGCTAATCTCAGGAACTACTGGTTCGAATTGAAAAATTATTTTTGTGTTACATAACCCATTTATCGAGGAAGACTATAGGCTACTTTTTATCCCGGGAAAGCATAAAATCCCTCGGGATCGTGGGTGAAACCGCGGGGGGAAGCTGGTTTCTTCATTAAAGATGATGCGTAGTATTTGTATAGATAGAGTCTCTCGTATTCGTACCTACAAAGTAAATATGGTTAAATAAATTGAAGTCGTTGGGTTATAAAAACATGTTCATAAAGCAAAACAAAAATTATAAACAATGTTACAAAGAATATGAAATATTAGCGTAACTCTACATTATTTTTACCCACGACAACGGAGAAGGTGAAGGTTAGGATTTTTTTAAATTTATAATTATCTTAATACGTAGGTGAATATGTGTAGTATCTATATATTTGATAATTACTGTCGGGAGTTTCCAAAATTTTTATTATTTAATCCTTTTACGATTACAACATTCAACGTTGACAGCCGTCGTGGGTTTATTCAAATTTTGCTATTATTATATAAATTAACAATTAAAAAAGTATTCAAATAGACTTGTACAGGCACGTACACTCGACAATTAAAAGAAGTTTAAATAATATTCACACATTTTAGTATCAAAGCGATAAAATAGACTTTATCAAAATTGAATAAACAGATAGCTACAGCTACAGATAATTATTCCAACATATTAAAAATTAACCCTTTCCAAAAACCAGAAATTACAAAACTAGCTTGACAACACGTCGCGTGCCTATGCGCAGCATCCAAACCCGTGTTCGAATTACAAACCGTTAACCCGAAAACGCGTGCCGAGATCAATACGACCCACCTTCAAGATTTCTCCACCCCTATTGTACCCGTTTATCTCGAGCACAATCCCTTTTTATCCTTTTTAAGGGGCTAAAGGGTACACGAATCGTGCGCAAAGATTCTGTAATGTATCACGTGCCCTTTGTAAAGGATGAAAACGAGATCTCAACCCTTACTTCTATTAGGGACACAGTCTTTTATGTAGTCAGTTTTATCTGTTCTTTGAGATCGTGTCTATAGTCTGGGCCTATTTACTAATGTTCTAAAGGTTTTATTATGTATAGTACTTTATATATTAGTGACCTATGTGACATTTTACTTCAAATATCAGTTGTTAAGTTCTGAATATGCTTCGGTAAACTTTGAATCAAGTTTCTAGTAACCTGCTCAAGATATTTCGATTCCCAAAACTATGTTTAGAACACGTGAACCTAAACCGTGGGACCACACATGTGGTATGAATAAAACTACTATAATATAAGCGATTTCGAAAACCAGATTTCTTTCTTCATCAATATTCACAATATTTGAAGAAGCCCCTTTTTACATGGGAGCTGTTTTTTGTAAGGGTTTTGTAACGACTTTTTTCTTTGGACGAAATACGATGGTGACCTGTGACCTGAGACCTTTTGAGTAGTTCGTTTGAAATCTAGTTTGTATGAAAAAAGCGTGTCTGTCTATGTGTTTTGTTGTTCACAAAGCTGTCTGAATAGTTTGTGTCCGAAACGGATTGTATCTGGTCGGGGCGGTTTTACACTGTTCCATTTATGAAAAAAAAAATGTAAAAAATATAAAACCGTTATTTAGTAAAGATTAAAAGTAAGTATAAAAGCTTTTTGGTTTAATATTTTGGTGTTTATCGAGATCAAATTTGGTAATTTGTGTCAGAATAAAACCACATAAGTATGGCTCATTTATAAAATAAAATAAAGAGAACAACGTTGTAATAATAATTAAATAAATTTCATCATAAACAAGACGTGTGATAAAGTTAAGCAAAATATTCCAGCGATGACTTCATCATTAATAATTCACAATTATCTGCAATCTATTAATAACCGTCCAATAATCGTGCCGTGCTTACTAGTAACTAATAAAACACGTGACAGCACAACATCGCAAAAAAAACCACAAAAACTTTTCGACCTTTTTTTGGTAAACACTTTTTGCGCAAATAATCCCTCAAGATTTCACACAATGGTCCCTGCCGCTCCCGTTAAGTAACCTAATTTTTACACCATAAATAAAAAGAAAAAAAAACATAAAAGCTAACGGTCTTCCGTGTTTTTTTTTTTACAAAAAACTCGGGTCCGTGTATGTAAGAATTAATTTGTATAACGCCTCGATGCTTACACACAAAGTGCGTATTGAGAGCGAAAATTAGCCTACATTCATGGCATTTTTTAAGTTTTTTTCCTTTCTTATGCGTTCTTTAATATTTTGCGACAATATTGACAGTTTCAGCCCCCGAGGATTGACGTCAGGCTTGAGGATTTGTAAATAATCTCATTGTAAATTAATACAATTGTAAAGAAGCTCTCCCGACGGCTGATTGGCTTTATTGTTACAAGTTTTTTGCCATTCAGACAAGAGAGGTTTGATTTCAAAAACAAACTGGTGGTGTTCTGAATTTTGATGTGATTGATTTTATATTTCAAGTACCTATTTATTTTGAATAATTTAATTAAAAATAGTTTCATTACTCCCACTAAGTTTAATACAGATCTTTTTGTCTCATATAAATTTATAAAACAGCAATTATTCGTTCAAGTTTTTTAGTCTAACTCTATATTGTTGTAAGTGACGTCTAATAAAAAGAAATATCTGGTGCATACATTTTTTCTGTATTTGACAGCATCTAACCACCGTATACATTTTTTATTAATCTAAAATTGGCTCTCAAAGAGTGTTAAATGGGGTCATCTGTCACAATAAAAAAAAACCAGCATCCTTCACCGTTTAAGGGTTAACAACGTCGATCTTAACCGTAACCCTATACCACGTGCCGCGAGATGAGGGTTAAAAATGTGAGAAAAATAAAAAACCAAGATTTTGGAAAGGGTGTGCCGGTTATTCAATTACATAATTGTGATGATAATTATGATTCTCTATCTATTAACCCTTAATTTCCTAATTAATAGTATTGAGAGTTTCAAATTGTTAATGACGTATTGTTCTAACTCTTAAAAACTCGTGAAAATTAAAGTTAGAGGCATCTCGGCTAATGTAATACGGGAGCCAGTCCTCGCATAAATGCAATGTCATTTTACTTGATGATGATCATTCAAATTAAATTCAAATGACTAATTTATCTGTCATACAATCCTACAATCTGGGGACTTTCAACGCCAGAGTGAATAGGTTTCTTCTGCACCTTCATAACATAACGTAACGTTTTACATGATTTTACCTTCTCTCCATACAATATCAAGAAATTTTCATCAAAGGTACTATTCCGGTACTGGCGACAGCTACCGACTGCTGCTACAGGCGGTATGGAGGCACTTGCTCGCAGTCGATACGGCCAGACAACGGTGCGCTCTGAATTTGTTTTCATACAATCACATAAAAATTATAATAGGAACCACTGGTGTCGTTTGCAGTCGGCGATGATAGCAGCTGCAGCTGCGATTTACCGCTGTGTGGAAATTGTACTTTAACGAATTTTTCCTTTAAGCGACATTAAAAATAAAAAATTACTCTATATGTGCCGAATTCCTTCATTTAAATAGAGATTATTTTTAAACTGTTGTAATTTTACAAATCTATAGGTACGCTGTCTGTCACTTGTTTTTAAATCATGTGTTCTTTTTGTTTTATCTTCCTTTTTCTATTTTAAATATTTTTAGTTTGGTTTTTTAAATACAGCATCACAAGTCTAAAACTCTTTTTAAAGTAGCCAGTCCGAAAAATGCACAATATATCTATTTTTAATAGGGATATGCATTGAGCTGTTCTATTCTCGACATATTCTCGGGGGAAATATAATATCGTTAGGGGTCTGTCGGCCATCGATCCGTTGGTATTAATCCAGGCTAATACCTCCGATATTATCTTGAGGATCGTGACTTCTTATTGATGAATCGAATGCTGCACTATTGAAGAAGACATTGTTGAAATTAAAATCTATTCTGATACAAATGGACTGCTTGAAAATACAACAATAAAAAAACTGGCCAAGTGCGAGTCGGACTCGCGCACGAAGGTTCCGTACCATTATTTATAAATACAGCAAAAAAATTGCGTTTTTTGTATGGGAGCCCCCCTTAAATATTTATTTAATTTTGTTTTTAGTATTTGTTGTTATAGCGGCAACAGAAATACATAATTTGTGAAAATTTCAACAGTCTAGCTATCGCGGTTCTTGAGATACAGCCTGGTGATAGACAGACGGATGGACAGACAGCGAAGTCTTAGTAATAGGGTCCCGTTTTTACCCTTTGGGTACGGAACCCTTAAAAAAAATGTCATAAAAAACATGAATTAAATAAATAAATACTTATGTTAAATAAAAATATTTATCTCTTTATGTATAAAAATCAATTGCTGTTCGTCTAGTACTGAATAAAAACTGAAATTCGAGTAGGTAAATATCGGCATTTATTTATTGCTTTTCCTATAGGCTTTTGTTTAGCTACAACTTTAGACACACCTAGGTTATACTTAACACTTTTGGCCAAAAGTGTTAAGCACTGGCTGCTGGAACACACTGTAGGTACTTGGTGACAGATTTTCAGAATTATGTAGGTAACATAAAAGTACCCTGTATAAAACGATGTTTTCCAAAGTTTATAGTAGGATTCGAAATTCTTCTTGTTCTTCACGCTATTCGCAATAATCGCTTCAAAATCTGGCTGAATACGGCAAACAGTAACTAAGCTGCAACATAATACCTTTAAGCATTTCCGCTCTGTAACCTCCAACTCGCTAATAACAGGAGCCATTCACACAAATTCAATATTCGGCACCTTACAAAACTCGCGCCTCGATACCTCTTTTTGCGTCAAACCGCGCGTTCAGCGTACCCTTGCTTAATCGCCTAGAGTAAGTGGTATTAAACGCTCCCACACAATCCTATCACTTGCCAACAAATCTGATTTCCACTGCACTTTAATCCGGCTTTCCTATAACGCATTTACCACTGTTAATTTCACCTAACGTATTTCCATTGCGGGTTTTACGCGCAGCTATATTTAAACGTCCAAGTATACGCAGTAATGTATGTTAAATAATGAGATTTTAGCGTTCGTGGGCGTTGGAACCCCTCAAAAAGCTCTCGCTCGGTAGTCAATTAAGTGATCAGCCAGGGGTTCTGCACAATTGGTCGCCTCTGTACAATGCGACGGTGGCGCCGCCCGCGCTCGTCGTGGTGGAACTAGCAACGAGGTATTATTAGACTGATTGTGAGGGTTGATACCTTTTGAGGGAAAAATTTGATTAGTTTAGGCTTAAGGTGCACTTTGTTAGCAATTTATATTAAATTTTAAGTTCAGTTTGTGCTGCTTACAACTTTTTTAACTGAACTTATAGTCCAAATTGGTTTTCAGAGTTCACGAAAATACCTGCATAGAATATTGTTGCATATAATTTAATCTCCGTTACATAGAACCTATAAGTATACCTGAGCTGTTAAACGGTCTCATCCAAAATCTATTTTTAGTAAACCTTTTCCTCGTCCAATAGAGCATGGATCGTTTTGGCCGCATCGTCATCCGCGGGCAGCCGTGCGTGAAATCGCATCAGCGTCCGATGCGTACCCAACCGCGGCCAACGGTTGCGCGCCTCTGACCGACCACGGATTATTCGCCGATAATTTTTTCGAGAAATCTGTTTCGGATATTTTCGAAGACTGCACGGTGAGATATAGTTTGTTGCTATGTGTAGTCTGAAATAAAAAATACATAACTGGACAAAAAAAATTTAGGTAGGTCTTTTGCCATCGCTTTTTTAACCGAATTAAGGAGAATAAAATTATTTTAACAGAAAATTAAACATACTTCAAAGTGAATTTGCACTAAAAATAATGAAATAATGAAGTACTGGAACAGTAATCTGATTGTATAGTTAATAATTAGGTACTGATTTAAAGTCAGGGAAAGAGTCATCGAGAGATGAAGTCGGTTAAATTTTTGATAAAAAAAAATTGTATACTTTGGTAGCTTTATTATGGATTTCAAACGTCTTTCGGTACGAACACTTTTCAAAGTTTCGTGGATCTCCCGGTATGTTCTAAAAAAGTGCTTTTCGAGAATCAGTAGAACATTGGAGAAATATCAAAACACACCCATACCAAGACACACCTACTAGATATACATATACCTACATAATACATACATTAAGTAAAGGCATGATAATATAATATTACACAAGTATGTATTGATACATCATGTGAGGTCAGACCAGCTGATAACCTCTCGACGGTCCACTCTTCGTCTCTTCGTTATCTTTGCGAGAAAAATAGGTTATGTTTCAATATTCAATTTTAAGACTTATGTTAATATTGATATGAGTCACTAATTTACTGTTTTGGTGAATTTTGTCTTATTTGCGAGTTTACACATTTAAACTTTAATCTTTAAAAAATAATTAAACATTAACATAAACTAACACTTTTGTGCTTTAAAAAAGTTGTAGAAAAAAAAATTGTATGGTCAGGTGGGGTAAATAAAAGAGAGCCAAAATTTTGTCTAAAAATTAGACATGATTGTAAAAAAGAACCTTATATTTTCTTTCAATAATGCTTAATTATAACTAACTACTTAGTAGGAGTTAATGAATACTCTCAAAATATATTGCTTAGTCAGCTCTGAAGTTACAAACGAACCATCTGAATTCTGAATGCGGAAGTAAAAACAAATACAAACGAATAATTTCCATCCTTAAAATCCAGTTCAAATACGCACTCTAATTTCCACACAAAAAAAATGACTAACAAAACATTACAATGTCCAGACGATCCTAAATTATCCTTTACACTGTCAAACAAAGAAACGAACACACAAACAAACAGACACGACACCAAACGAGTGATTTAACGCTGACATCTCATAGCCACAGCGCTTTAGTTTTATTTACAATCGATCTTATTGTAAATTGCGATTGAAGGTGATTGATTTATTAAGCGCCTTAAAGCGTATATTTTGTGCTAAATTTGGTCAGAGGTGTATTAGGTAGATAGAATGAAGATGGAAGAAAGATCAAGTAGAATTCTTTGTCTTTAATGTGACAAATGTTTCAGCAGTTTACTCCAGTAATAGGTAATGATTGTGTTGTAACTATATTTTCAGTAGTATTTTCTATTTCTTAAATTTTCAGTTAACTTACATTTAAGATTTCTTAACAATGTAGAACAACTCTATCCTGCCGTTTTGCATGGTATTCATAGTACCCGAGAATTTAAGCAAATTCACTTTTATTTTTATACCATGAAAGTTTCTTTCTGTCCGTACATTCCAGTGTAACACTTTAGGTTTGAATGACGATCGGTACAGACTCACGCGCAGACGTGACGATTGATCGATGTGACATTACATTTGTTCTCTTTGTACATTTGGATTTATATATATTTACACACCTACTTTCGGGTGTTTTATAATCATTTGTATAAAATAGCTTGTTGAGAACGTGTATTAAAGATTAAAACCTATTTTTGCGATGAGTATTGAAGAAATAGAGATGCGAAAGTCATTATTGAAATTGTATTTGTAATTCACTGTTCACTACCTTCGGATATATCATCACTTATTATATTAAGATCATAGTCACACTATTAAATAATAAAAAAAAACACACCCAGCAACATAGTTTGTCCTACACTTTTTTAACAGAGTTATTATTCCCTTCAAATTATTATAACTAATACTTAACAGGACCATTGAGAACCACAAAACAAATAAAACATAAAAGTCGAACGGCACTCACAAAAAAACTTACTTAAAAAAGAAGAGAAAGGAAAAAAGCTCCTGAAAACGTCTGCAAAAGTACCTGCACCCAATTACTCAGGGCCGGTCGACCCAAAGTGGGGGGAACGGGAGAAATGGAGGAAAGGGCGGGGGTTGTAACGAGTCGACGACATACAGACACCGTTGTCACGATCGATCGTAAGATTTAAGATGAGTAAACTTGGTGGAGTTTGCTTATATGCATGCTTAAGTTACCTTTTCTTAATACTTAATGTCAGTAGCTTCTAAAATTTGATATGTATGTCTCCTAATTACGATATTTAAATGTGTTTTTTACTTAAATATATTTATCAAGAATAGTTGTAAATTTCCTCCCATAATCCATACGTTATGTAGTTACTAGGCTTCTTTCAAATTCGTTAAAATTTTCGTATACTTTTACGCTTACGACTGCGTTCCTTCCCTCCACTCAATGCGCAGCACAGCACTATAGCACACAATATTTTTCATTTTTATACAAAATCTTGGTTTGTTAAATAGTTTGTAAGCGTTGCGTTTTTATATACCTTCTATTTTCTATATGCTAAGTACTTCTATAATTATAAATACATGTAATGTCATGCATTTTTAAATCACCATTATAATTATATTTTTAAAGTACCAACTAAATTACTAATAAAGTAATATTTATTCTACTATGTAGTAGCTATCATCAAGACTGTACAACTATTGCTGATTTTACCGTTTCAACATTCAGCGACTGCAAATTACAAGTTCTTCAAAATGTCCTATACTTAGCATTTATAAGAAAAATGTTATTTACCGTAATATCCACATACACCCACACTAAGAGACTGGTGGTGCGCTGGGCGGGGCGGGGCGGCGCGACCTTTGACCCGCCCTATATCACCCCCTCACCTCTGGCGCCCACACTTCACCCCCGCACTTTCACCTTTAGGGGTGAGACGTGCGGGATGACGGTTCATGTTTTCTAGAGGAAAATTTGCTAAAATATTGTTCAAAACAAAATTGAAGACTAGAACTACTTACATTACTAGTGGCCATCTTATGGCAGTCTATTATTCATTTTGAGCTCTTCTCTATAATTTAGTCTATTAATCCAGATGGAGATAAGATATCAGTAAGATCCAGCTAAGTATGGAAAATCAATTTGCAATAACCAGTAAGTAATAGTTTGACAAATAAGCTAACAGTTGACGTGATGATATTTCGTCTCTACCACTTTAGACATTTGCAATACCAGGGGAGATTTTCAATATGTTGCCGATCTTGACGAGCCCTTTTCATTCCTCTTTTGATGAACCTCATGTCGTAGTGCTAAACCCGTAAGGCGCAGTACATTCTACATCCTAATGGGCCACAATAAGAACATCCTACTACTTAGTTCCGTTGAAGCCCAAAATAAACTGACTGATAACTACGAGAGTACCTATGCAGTATTCTAAGAAATACTCATATATTTTATCATCATTCTCAAATGATTATTATGGGTATTCCCAAAGAGGCTTGTGCTTCTCTCAATGACGAAGAGTTAAGCAGATTGGTAAATTTCATAGGCTTAGAATTGGATTTCTCAGTAGTAAAACCGTTTGTTAGTCGTTCGTGATCCGTGCGTGTAAGTTAACATTGATGTACGTAATGGAATATGAATTGACTGAAAAGCCTGTTTTATTCAGTTATATAATGTGCGTATGCAAGGAGTTTATAGAAAAGAGCCAACAATTTTAGAACTTTTGATGTATGAATTATATGCAAGATAAAATGAACAGTTTATAAATATTGCCAGATATTCATAAAACCACTGAAGGTATTCCATTTTAAGATTTATTATTTTGTTTGTATCCCTTTGTAGTAAATCTTGGATAGATTGCCGTGTGCTCTAATTTTACTCTTTAAGTTATGTATGTTTGGCAACCCACACAACCTTGGATGAATTAATCAAAAAATGTTAATAGGTTCCAATACGAATCAGCGAGTGGAAGATATCTTATTAGAAGGAGTTTTTCTAGAAGAAATATAATATACCTATTTATTTCAGGAGAGGCAGCCCTGAAAGCATCTGCATAGTCTTTATCCACCTTGGCTCGGGGACAAGTCGCAGACGGTTCGCGCTGCCTCTATACTGTCTTAAGGCGAAGACTATAGTTTTAAGGCCTAGTAAGTTATAGTTCCATGTATTTGAAATACGCCAGGTAAAATAATATGATGTTAAGAAGTTTAGATTGAGCTTGAATTTATGTCAGTTTTAGCTTCCAAAAAGCTATAATCTAATTACATTGATGATTAACTATAGTAAAAAATTTGGTATCGCTGTCGCTAGTCAATAAAAACATTACCATAAGTATTTTTAATAATAAGCAACAATAAAATTATTAAAATACCAACATAAACAAACAAGTAACTATTCCACGCCAGAATTACTTTGACAAGCGACGTTACGGTTTAAATCCTCATGAACATGATACCCGAGTAAAAAAGCGTATAACTGCCAATTGGAAAAATTGCCGAATCACTCCGGTGCGGTGATGCGTCAAGCCGCGTAGACGTCACGTTGACAAGTGCGCGGGAGTGGCGCCCCCCTCCCGCGGCACGGCCACGCCCCCTGCGCGCGCGCCGCCTACCGATGATCTAGATCGATCTAGATCTGAATAGCATATTGTGCGTGCGTTTAACTTGATGTTTGTTTTTTCGTTTTGAAATGTTAATTAAAAAAATTACTGATTGTTTGAGTTCAATTAATATATAACTTGTTTTTATTCATGTAGAAGTTATGTATAAAGAGACATAATTTTAAACTACGTAGTTATGTCTCTTTATGTTAATTATACCCATTTTTCTGTTTATGCTTTGTTAGCTACTAAATTGGATAAAATAAAATAATGGTTAATGTTGCTTGTTACTATTTCAAAACATAAATAGCTGAACAAATATTTGTACAGTTAGCTATAATACTACTTTAGTTTCAAATAATACACTAGGTCTATGTTGTAATGGTCTCTTATCAAAAATAAATAGCTCATAGCAAGCTGTCATTGGTAAAGTCATTTATCATTCGAGTAATTTATCACATCTCAGTTAAATTATAAGTGAGCCATTCGATCACCTAAATATGTAGATAGTTCAGTTAGTATAGAGCAGAGCGGCTATCAAGCCCGCAGAAATATGGAGGCAGAGGGAAAGTTGATACAAAGTAGGATTTTCAGGTACCGTCCGAAGAACAAACCGTGAAAGAAACCGATTTATTATTTAAGTTTAATAGTGAATTCACATCAAAACAATTTACTTACTTTATAATATTTCGGTAGTAAGTTTAAATTGATTACAAGGAAAACGAATGCTAAACAATAAATATTGAACAATGCAGGTTTATATTGATGATAATCTAATTTAGTGTAATTTACTACACTACAAAACCAAACCAAAAAGGTGTAAAAAAAAAATAAAGATAAAAAATAACGTGCCGTTAAATGTGTTGACACAAAACAAACCCGCCCAACGGATTTTCTTACTGACGGTACTTGGCCACTGAAAGATTTTCACCCCCTCTGCGGGGAGGGGGCAGCGGTCGAGGTGGCGGGGCCTTCGCTCCCTGCCCCTGCGGGCCACCGGGCCAATAGCGGAGCGGCGCGCCCTGGCCCGACCCGAGCTCAGTCGCGACTGAGCCGCGACCCTTGACACACTAGCGCGTCGCGCGTTTTCTCGCTTTGTGACGGCAACCGGCATCATCACGCACGGAGCGCTAGTTTACGGCGGGGTCGGAGGCCCGGGGCTTTGCCCTCCGAGAGGCCCTGACCTCCCGCCTCTTGAACTCGGCTTTCGGAGTAGCTGGCGGGATGACGAGCTTTTGCCATCGACGCCCGCGAGTCAGGCCGCATCGACACAAAGTGGTTCCTCCGCGACGGATAAAGGCCAAAATGTGGAGTGCGTGGTCTGCGGTGACAAGTCATCTGGGAAACACTACGGCCAGTTCACTTGTGAGGGTACGTAATCTTGTGCAGTGAAAGTGAAAATATAATTGTGTGTTACGTCTTTATGTCGAATCCAAGTGTGGTGTTGATTTGAATGGTTAAGCGTTTCAGTTAAATCCTGTAGGTCACTGGTGCGTACAAATACGTAATCTTACAACTATTGTAACACATAGGTAATAAAGCTATGTCTGTTAAAATTTAAAACATTGTCTTAGGTACTTAGAAAAAAAGTCTTCATTTACATCTATGGAGAAAATATTCTAAAGATGTTCTGATCAGAGAGTAATCTTAGGGGCGGCATTTATGACTATAATTGAATAAAATAGTCCACTTGTTGAGAAACACCTATATTTTTATTGTTTATCTCGTTATAATAAACATTTACTCAAAAACTCGTTAAAACAAATCAAGAGCACATAAAGTATTACAAATAAACGAAATTGAATGTAAAATGGAGTTGTTAAAGTAATTAACAGTCGTATGAAACGGCAATCATCGTATCAAATGAAATTATCATTACTGTTTGGACTATCTACAATAAACGATGATTATCCAAAACAAAGTTGAAGTGTTAACAAAAAAGAAAAAGTAGTTAATACATACTTAAATAGAGTAGGTAAGGACTTACCTATCTGCAGAAATATAAATATATTGCAAAATAAAAATAATAACAGATTTAAGAGCTTTTAAACATTAAATTTATTTTTATTAGGTATTCGTAACAATTAACAATTTCAAAACACATTTATTTGTTGGAATGAGTGTATTATACCATACTCAGTCTTCTCAAATTTTAAATAAGTCAGTGTTTTAAAAATAAGAACAAGTGATTTAACCTTAAAAATAAAATTTAAAAAATTAAGTATTTCAGTTTCGTTATAATTTAATTCAAGGAATTGTAAAGTGCTGTGACTTAATATTGTTTCTACGAAATTATTTTCAAACAAAAACAATAATAGTCAATTTCACATCCCCCTTTTAACCTCAAAAATCTCAATTAACAAGCCCGTGCTTTGCTTGTCGGGTCTCATCAGAATGCAATAAGACAAAGTTTTCACAAACTGCCTGGTCCTAAAGATAAGGGGTGTCTCACTTTTATGCAAATTAGGCAATCGCAGAAATTGTTGTATTTTGAGTTACGTCGTTTTGTCTTTGTGGTTAAAAGATAAAGTGAAATGCGTATTTTTTTCAGATATAGAAAAAAAAAAAAATATTTTTCTTTCTTTAACTCACAGCTATAAAGAGAAATAATGAATATAAAATAAATAATTTCATACAAATCAATAAAAATAGATTTTTACGCTAGGTATATCATAATAAAATTGTTTAAACATTCAAGGTATGCTTTTCAAGACTAATATATAATTAGATTAGAATAAGAATGTGATATGAGTTAACATTTCAGTTTTATGTAAAAAATCATAAAAAAAAAAAAACATGTAATACAGTCATGGTAGTTTTTTAGTTGGTTCATTATAGTAAACTATTTATACTACTTTCAGAAGATAGAAACAATATTGAAATAGAAAATAATAATATAAGTATGTGGTGTACCTACTCAAAACAACTAATAATTAAAATAATACTAATGAATCAAAAACATAAACACTTCATTAATAACTTTTAAAATGCCATACTAGTAAAGTAAAATTAAATTAAAAACTGTTATGATACTGCTCGCTGCAAATTGACGGGAAACATAATTATACGTTCCATGTCACCAAATAATTACGTTTAAATGATGACACGGCGATAATGCTCTATATGACGCGCGTTGGGAATTCACAACTTTCTGACTTATACTATTTTGCCATTGTGGTGCCGTTTTCACTTTTTCAACACTTTGGATACATTTAGGAAAATTACTGTCATTTCTAATTGCAGTAAAGCTGTACACTTGTTATCTTTTCTATTGAAAGTGATCTTTATAATACCTTATAAGTACCTTGTAGGTAAGTACATTCCACTGTTCTATCCCTATTTTTTCATGAAAATACACTACCATTCACTAATAAAGTCATTAATGGAGTAGATAACGTATGTCAATCTGACAATGTTATTTAACGTAAGTTATTAAGCTCAGGAATCTGAAAAAAGTAAGCCAAGAAATAAAAATATTTTTAAGCTATTGTATAGCGGTATATTATTATCGCGGGCTTCGGGGTTTGAGAACGAATCAAGAAATTTTAGTAAAAAAAAAACCGGAACCAAAAACCCTAACACCTCCCACACACACATACATGTTAAGCGTTCGCTGTTTGTGAGGTGTATATCAAAAGACTGCCTAAATAAAAAATAAATAACTTATTATAATTGCATAAGTTGATAAATGTTGCTATGCAATAGCTTTACCGCGGTAGTCCCCGAGTGCCACACGTATTTTTTTATCAATATTTAGGAAAAAACTTATTTACAAAAATAATCAAGAAGAATTGAATATATCTTTTATTTTTTTACATAATGTATTGTATTTGCTTAGTATAACTGTTTTGTTTTGTTTAAATTATTATTTGGATAAAAATAAGTATTATTTTCCTTAGTTTCATTCATAGGCATTATTTTGTAGGGGAAATATATTTCACCATATGGCGCCAGAGTTTTTTACCTACATTACCATACCTACCTATGTTGGTAGTATTATTTTTATAATTAGCGAGTAGTTTTTAATTTGCGCCCAAATCTTTTCTTATTTTTTTTAAGACATTATAATATTTAGGTTCAGATTTTACTGTAGGGGCACAAAGTACTTCTTACAATGCGGAAATTTAAGGCTAAATGTCTAAATGACATTTTGTTAGGCTCACATTTTTATTTCACAGATTAAATATATTCAGTGCTCTTCAATTTATATGTCCATTGAGACTCAAAAATGTATGAATCCTTAAAAAAATCAGTTGAACTTACTTACGAAATGCGCCTGAGTCAGATTAACCCGTCCATGACATAATAGGTCCGTCAAGTGCATCGCAGTCATTATATCAAGCAGTGGTCCCAAAGACCGCAGCCTTGACCTTTGACGGGTTAAGCGCTGCGTGTGTGCACTTTCGAGATATACTGATGAAAACAATACCGTTTGAGAGGAACCAAAGCGGTTTGGGACTTTTTGTGCTTTTTATGGTATCATAAGTACCCTACCTATTCAGTATTTTTTTAAATTGATTTTTTTGGAATTGTTTTGTACTTGTGTGTTTGGACAATGTGGAATATGTGTAGTTCAGAAAAAGACTGTGTGTAAGTTGAAAATCTACAAAAAATTGCTCTTTTAATACCTTCTTCCTGCGTTATAATAAGTTACGATGCGCGTTTCTAATTTTGCAGTTTAATTCCAAAAAGCTGTAATGAATATTTTGATATTACGCATTGCACGCACCGGAGATAAAAATACGCTGACACGCAACAACGTATTATCCGCCGCTTGTTGTTTAATGTAATCTCCTCTTTGAATTCATCTACATAAGGTAAATTTAAAAAATCAAATCAAATATCAGTGTTCTTTTGAAAATTTACCCTATGTAGATGAAGACAAAGTGTAATTATATTAAACAATAAGTGGTGGATTATGCGATGCCGTCGCGGCAGCGTATTATGAAATACGGTACAGGGGATGCCTTAGTTTGTTAGTATTAGTAAATATTTTATTTTTATTAGTAATTGATGACTACATTGAAATTACGCGTAGACATTGGATGGTACTTTGTTAATAGACCTTTCGTTGCAAAAAATGGATTAGACCAAATATTTAAATAATACCTACTTATCATACTTTAGAATAATTTCTAAGAATAGCACGTTACCTCAAAAACACCGCGTTTTAAGTTATTTCGTCGTTATTTATCCTGTATCAATGTTTTCCTGTAATACCTATTTAAAAGCATAATTTAAAATAGTTACTCCTCATGTAGTAAAATATTTTTATATATTTATGTAAGTAGCCTACCTTGTTAAAAAATTAATGGAAAAAATGCCAAGATTGTCAGATTATCCAAAAAAAAACAAACAAAATATATAAAAAATGTAACCTTGCTGAGTTTCTTGCCGGTTCTTCTCAGTTGAAGGCGACTTCCGAATCGGTGGTAACTTCAGTAGTTTCGACGTTCATAAGTGCCCTCTTAGGGCCTAAACTGAATAAATGGCTTTGACTTTGACTTTGACTTTCCTGATACACTGGAAAGTTCTAATTCATTG
Source organism: Tetheella fluctuosa (assembly GCA_951216915.1). Lineage (NCBI taxonomy): Eukaryota > Metazoa > Arthropoda > Insecta > Lepidoptera > Drepanidae > Tetheella > Tetheella fluctuosa. The sequence goes on along the minus strand of OX578229.1, from coordinate 8,748,162 downwards.
CAATTATGTAAAATACACATAATATTTAAATTCTATAAGCGTGGTATTTTTATTTCACTCTTTAACTGAAAATCATTTACACAAGTAGACCATAAATGAATAATATGCGATTGCATTTTGGTATTAAATTATCTTTTATAAAATCTACAATTGCAAATACAACAGCTTCTATAGTATCTTCAATAAAAGGTCTAATTGCATATGTAGGAACAATAAATTCACCAGCTATTAGCAGTTAAATGGTTACAGCAAAACAATTAATTGTAACACTTTTATTTTAAATATAAACTAATACTTAACCTACTTTAGTAAAAAAAAAAAAACAAAAAAAAATACATCCGGTTTTTTCGCTAATAAAACATTAATTGGTACAACAAAATGCCTATTTCCATAACTTTATCAATATGAGACTGGCGCCAAAGGGGTCAAGACCCCGACGCTATCAGCAGAAACGTCTCGTAGAGTCGATATCGCTACATTTTTAAACTAGAAATTTAATAAAATTTTGTCTGTCAAGTTGAACAACACCTTTCAAACGCCATTAGTGAATGACTGCTACTCATAATCAGTCATTCAGTCTAAGAATTACCACAAACACAAGCCCCCCTAAAAAAAAAACCAAACGGTTCCAAACTAGGGGATTTAAATTCGCCATGTTAACTTATATCTGAATTGAATTAAATATGTATATTTCACCATCAATTAGTTTACCACTCCATTTAAATATGAAGCTGTAAATGTGGCAAAATTAGCCACCCAGATCTTCAGTCCACCTACTGAGAAGCCATCTTGTTCTTCGATTGCTAATGTCTTTAACCAAACCATAAAACATAAGGTAATTTTGACATAGTATCTTTCTTCATCCTAATGTTGGTTTCTTTCTTCATACGCATGTAAATAGGTTACATAATTGAAGTTTATCTAACTTTTTCCAACCTTCTGCTTAGAACTATCACTTTTTCCTTGTACATGAGTACATAACGTCATTTGCCGTGACGTAAGTCCTAAATGACACATTTAATTTTATTCAAGCCTCTAATAATTTCTGACGATCGCTTGCGTCATTAGCCTACGAAAGCTAATTGAACAGGTTACAGTATAATTAGCCTAATAATTAATTCTAAGACAATTATAATAAAGGGGAAGTCCTTGTGATCGCGTCAATAAGCAACAAGCTATTTCCTAGATTTGAAGGTGATTACATCGGCTCTATTTAGCTTGCCTATGCTAAAGCATGTCATGTGTGGGCCTTCTTTTTGTAGGCAGGATCTTAATAATGAACTCTAGATAGCGTATTCAAAATTACGAATGCATTCATGTCAATGAAAAACTGTTTCAAAATAAAGTTCATCGAACGTTTTCAACTGTTACTTTATCGATATATCTGGGTTAACGAACAGCATAACTTTTTTCGATAATCGATAATTTTTGTATAAGTTAAATATATTTTTGTTTAAGCCTATCGCATGATTACTGCCTTAAAAGCGTATCGATAAACCGCATTAGTGTCGTGACCATAAAGTGTTATTTTCATGTCGACAAATCCACTTTATTAACAGTTGGACCTCCCGCCGATTGTAATGCAACCTTGTCTAAATAAAACTGGACGGTGCCCGGTGGAAGTTGTACTAAAATCTTTGTAGTTGTTATAACGACAAAGTTCCTCAACGAAGCGCTTTTTTTGACTTAAATGCTCGCGTCCGTGAGCGACAATAGTGATCGCAGTTGACACCTGTGAGTAGTGATGTTGATTGTCGATATGATTTGTCAAATTCATTTTAAATACTATGGTGTTTATGCTCGGCTAGTATTAAATACTTTTTTTTAAGTTACACGTACCTGTACCTACTATACATTATTTAATAATTAAAATTTTAGGTTATTCGTATTATAATAGACCTCATTTACATGTTTTATAGATTCAGATTATATTTATAACGACTAAATGTGTTAAAATTACCAGTTGTCTCTATACTGGGTAAATAATTTAAAGTGACATCTTTAAAAAAAAAATTAAAAGTTTGTCATGGTGAAAAACTTTTCCTATGAGACAAACTCTCAAATTGTAAAAAAAAAAATCTTACACTTAGTAGTGTAAGAAAAGTTTTTTTTCCCAATTGAAAGTTGTTTCCATGGTTGTTCAGCGTAACGAATTCAATAGGTTTAGAAAATTCATCTAAATTCTGTACAAAAGTATCTAAAAACCTGACCAATAAGCGCTTTTGATCATGTATTTATCGACTACTATTCTTGACCTGTTAAATAATGTGTCGTTACTTTTGTGACCACTGCGATTAAGGCTGTAAATGAAAACTAGTTTTAACGTTTGAAAATTAAAAATATGAAAAGATATTGGCTTGCGTAACCAGCTTGCCAGTTTATAGCCATATGTGTCCACCCGCACTGTGTCTCAAGACTGGCCTTATCGATATAAAGAGGCATCCCTATCGGCCACTATAACCGGTCAGTTTATGGTATGTTTTGTCCCGCGATACTGTGGCAGTTAACCCTATCTTTACGACCGACTCTAAACATAAGTGTCTTTCCGAACTTATTTATTTTTATCTCATTCCACTTTTTAAATTGAATCCACGGTCGGTACGTGTGTGGCTCACTTCTCGCCACTAAAACTGTCAATAAAACGTTTGAACGCGTTGAATCATGTGGTCTTTTAATGAAAATTTGACTCTTTTTAATACATTATTTATGTGAATTAAACAAGTACCGGAGCTACGCCTTAATAAGGTAAACATTCGGTCGTGCGACATTAACGGCCATTTTGAAAATTTAATGCCCGCCATATTGTTAAATAGTACCGTATTTGTCACGTCGTAAATCGAAAATTTACGTGTTTTTTTTCACTATAAATAAACGACTGCTATCGGCCGTTTTATTAACAATAAATAACATTGTTATTATGTACTGTTTATTCTTGTAATGTTTAGGAAAATACATCGACACCTATTACGTGCTGATGAGTATAAAAAACTTATATCGATAAAATCGCTGTCATCGCATCCGTTATCGATATATTTGTATGTTAATGTTATCCACCCTTAACCTTAGGTACGTTTTCAATGGAGTATTGTTTTAAATTAATTTATTCCTTTAGCCATTCCAGTAAAATAATAATGTGCAACCAATGGATTTCGTAAATTGTCTACAAACCTATTTTTAACTTACTTGTGAACTCGCTTCAACAGAACAACAGTTCATAATAAAATAGATAAAATATATTTCCTGCTCATTAGATATAACCAATTAATGTAACAAAAATGAAAATCCGATGAATTAATTTTATGGTGAAGATACACAGCCGTTATTGAGTTACAAATACTTATCCACAAAGATAAATATTTAAAAGGGAATGCTGCCAGCCTGTTGGGAACCTTGCCTATCGACAGCAGCGAGGGCTTTGAGGATGTTTTCTATATATCATAGTTTGTATTTTATACATTGATTGTAAATATGTAAATATTTATTTATAATAAGTAAGTACTATTTATTAATTTATATGGAAAATTTCCTCAAACCTTAGCAGAAGCGGAACCACCACTGCCAATGGCCAAGGTTCCTAACAGGCAGGCGGAAACAGCTCCCTGCCAGTCGTCGGTCTCCCAAACCCTCGATGAGCTTAAATGATAAAATCCGAGTTAATCAGCGAGCGTCGGACCCCAACGGACCTATGATATCTACCGCAAAAGCCACTCACATAATGGTCCAATGCAAGCGTAACTTCCAATAAATATAACAAAATATATTATATATATATATTTTGAGTCCCCAATAGCCCTACTATAGGGTGTTACAGGATTATCCATTCTGTCTGGGACATCCTTTATATACGCATACAGATGTATTCTCAAGAACAGGACCTAGATCATTAAGCTCCGATCCGTTGGGAGTCATTAAAACGAGTAATTTTTCATTAAACTCCTTCTTTTGTGCTCGTGTTTTAATGAAATGATTATAGGAAGTTATCCGTACATGTTATATCTATGTTTATCGCTGCAGTTAGACCAGAATATAATTAGAGACATCTTTAAATTACTAGATAGAGATGTATCCTCTGGTTAAAATGGAAAAATGGATAGGATTTACTTCTCTTACATACAAAAAAAGAAAGAAAGAAAAAATATTTATTGACCCACAAAGTCGCACGTGCATGTCTAAAAAGTAATATGTACATAAATACTACTAAAATAATGATAAAGAAATAATAATGAATAGTAACTTTACTACATCAGTGATATTGAACGCGCAAAGATTTCGATGAAAGAACGGAGCTTGCAGAGCAGAGCAGAGAGTACTTTGTCAGTTATGGTGATACCTAATGGTTCAGTGAATGCCGTGACAAAAGTAGTGGATTCGAATCCTACAATGAGCTTGAGCTTGATGGAAAACAACAGGAAGCCTTAAAACAATTATTGAGTACCTTGTAGTACCAGCCTGGCTGGCTACCATCCCCAAGTTGAAAATCAATCGCCAAGCACCAACCGATGTGATCCGGCAGCTGCACTTGAGAGCCTCTTCAAGACTTTGTATAGGTACTTATCATTTTCGGGCACACCATCACTTATCGCAATGAGATCGATTTGAAAGTGCGTCCAATATTAGTTCAAAACAACTAATCGAGAAAATCATCATACTAATATTATAAATACGAATGTAAGTTTGTTTGTTACCTCTTGACATAGGCTACTTTCTATCGGGAACGTGTGTAAAACCGCGGGGAAAGATAGTATCAAGATAAGTTACAAACTATAAGTAACCCTGACGATGATACTGCTAATGATTTTTAAGGTCTAACACTTGATGATTGATGACCACTTTATTAATGATTCAACCTTCATTGATTAATCTACAAGTAATTCAATTTTAAAACTCATTTAGATCAGTTTTTAATATACCTCGCATTTAAATATGACAATTACTATAATTAAATGAAAAAAGGAGATGAAAAGGTTTAATCAATTGAGAATATTGAATTTTGTGATCTACATATTTCTAGAAAAGCGTGAGTTTTTTATGCTTGTCCTTCTTACTATAAATATTATGTATAAACGTGAGTTTGTGATGGAGAATGGATGGATAGATGGATCGATGGATGTTTCTCTTCTCGCAATAATCACTGACGGTTTTAGATGAAATCTGGCACACAGATAGAATAATATACTGGGTTAACATTTACCGTACGGTTTATCACGGAATAACATAAGATCCGTCGGGGACGCAGGTGAAACTGCAGGGCGGAAGCTAGTCTTAGATGTTAGATGTTGTTAGATGAACTATATATTTCACGATTTTTAAAACTGGAGGGATAATGTCGCCATATCTACAGATTCATATAATGCGACATCTGAATTTAATTCGACAAACAATTCCCATTAATTAACACGTAAACAATCATTACTAACAAAAACAAGAACCTACATAAACTAAATATTCTTATATAAAAATATGAAAACAATTAAAGATAAAAAAAAAACTCCGTTTAGATCGCCAAACATTATTGTTAGGCAGTTTCGCTATTTTTTTTATGAAACATAAAAGTGGTAAATTTAACTTCTTCTTGAAATTCCTTTACAATTCCATACAAAAGAAACAGAAATACAATAGGTACATGTACTTAATGTTTGCGATTTAAAAGTTTAAAAAAAACACTACCATAGTAAGTAACTTGCGTAAAAAAGTTGCTATAAGATACTAAGCAAATTCCGAGGTCGCAGAGCCAATAAAATGACCAGCAACTGAGTAAATGACCTAGTGTGATGTTATTAATTACTTTATTACCCATTTTACTGCCGCTGGATATTTAAATACATCACTCGATGATGAATGGGCATTACATCCATTTGTACGGATGTAGATTGACTATAATAATCGCAAGGTTTTGAAAAGGTAAATGTATTATGCGAGATTGTCTCACTTACTTTGAATTTTACTTCGATTTCCAACTAGGTTTAAAGCGTAATATACTTTTTAAGTTGATGATAACTCTGTGGATGTGACGTCGAATGTCGTAGCGAAGGTCGTGTGGCGAATCCCACAATGAGTTTGCGTTCCAACACTACAAATAAAATAAAAGAGTATTTCGTAGGCATTAGTAGGGTACCTTTAAGATGTGCAGTCAAACATCGATAGTTGTATACTGATGTATCAGGCAGCTAATAGTTCTGTTCTAGGTTTTATGTGGTTACCACATTCGGCCACAGCATTTAACATAGTGAGATTGTGGTCAGAAACAAGCTTAAGAAAAGAAAGAGCAAGTGGGGGCGGGCTAGTGATATATATAAAGCATCAATAAAGCGGTAGTCTATCAAAAACACATTGATCAATCTAATAATCATTCTGTAGAAAAGCTATGTCGTATTACACAACCACTGTCACATGCCAAGAACTTTTATGACGGTGATAATTGTGATCAATACCTTTATAAAACCTTATGAAGACATACGATAGGCGGTCATAAATATAGCAATCCTAATCCTAACTTTCCTAACTAATATTATAAATGCGAAAGTGAGTTTGTTTGTTACCTTTTCACGCTTAAACCGCTGAACCGATAGGCTAATTTTTATCCCGGGAAAACATAAGATCCCTGGGGAACGCGGGTGAAATTTTGGAATTTATAGAAAAAATTCTAGTCGAGAATTTCCGCACTCATATTTAGGTATCCGATAATCCCCCCCTCCCCCTAATAAAGGGTATTAACGTCACAGTCTCGCAATACATCTATTTTAACCTCAGCGCAAAAGCAAATGCCAAATCAATAAAGTAAACCATTCAATTTAGAACTTTAACTACATCTACACCGAGTTCCTTAAGTATAGGCTTTTATTAAACTACGGTAGATTTTAACTCGAGTGTGGTAGCCAGCTAGGATACTCAGATACTACAAAGTACCCTACCACCGTGTTATGGTTTCCTCAAACTCATTAAACCATTTGACCACACGACCACTATAACGTCATTCTACCCCACTACCATTAAGCTATCATCGCTTTAAAAATATTGCATTGATACCTGAGAGACAATGATATGCCAGTGGTAGTGACGTCGGATGCCGTGAGGAAGGTCGTGGGTTCAAATCCTACTATGTGCTTGAGCTTTCAGTGAACATCGTATGAAAACCATAGCATGGTGGTAACATACTTCTGTAGTACCCGCCTGCCTCGCTACCACTCTCAAGTGTTCCAGCAGCTGCACTTGACAGCGAGTTCCATATTGGCTTTATGTGCTTACCACCTTCAGCTACATCATCACATACCATCGTTAGATTGTGGTCAAATACAGGCTTATATATAGTAAAAAGCATTTGGTGAACTGAATCCTCAAGGTCTGTTGTTCACCGTACATTATATGACTATCATAAACTAACAAAGTTGTTCAAGGAAACGGCCGCCATTACGTGATGAAGCCTGAATGTCAACCGTGCAATAGTAAAAAGATTATAACATAAAAAAGGAACGTTTGCGTTCACTCGGTACAATTATTGGCAAGTGGTTGTTAATGACTGGATGATTACAGGTGTTGTTGCCGCCACTCGGGTCTTGGTGATCACTGACCCACTTGTGCCGCGAGATGTGATGTAATCGTATTGAGTTAGGATGATTCTCACACTGATTTTCTTGAATGTAGAGTTTATATTGATTTGTAGTTCAATGTCGATGCATGAAATGATGATGTACCCGGATGTGATATGATTAGTAAACCTATAGAAAGAATTGGCTGGTATGCAGCTATCAGAAAAACCTACTTATGTGCCAGTAGATTGATTTTAAATTTTGTTGTTACCATTTTTTAAAATTTTAATATTTTAAATGTGAATGTTTGTATGTTTATTACCACTCAACTCCACAACGGTTCAACGGATTTAGATGAAATTTGGCACGCAGATAGAACATATTCTAGATTAGCATACTTTTTATCCCGACTTTTTAGTCTTTTTATCCCGGGAAAACATAAGATCCTCAGGAACGCGGGTGAAACCGCGGGGCGGTAGCTAGTTTATTATAAACGTATACACTGTCCTAATGCTAGATAGCACCTTCCTCTCTTTTTACGGCTATGTCGGTTAGAAGCTGTATAAAACCAGCTCATCCGATGCCTCGACTATCATTTCCTAAAATCGACTTCGTAGTTATTCAAGCCCATAATTATATCGTTTAGCATTCGGCATAAAGTCTACATGTCACAAATATTAGCACATGAGCTATAATGAGTGGTAAAATTATAATGTAGGTAACGTAAATTATATGAGCTAATGAGCTTAAGTTTTCGGCGAAGCAATCGTGAGGTAACCCGTCTGTTATTTTCTAGTTCCCTTTGCGTGCTTAACTGCGACAACTTTATAAGTATATCTATTATTGGCCGTTTGTGAGGAATAATGTCCCAGAATATATTTATTTACATACCATAGTGAAATTGTGTTCGAACACATTTTTTTTCTCAGGATTTTCTATATTACATACAATTTTCAAATTAACCTTAACTTAAATACCAACTTTTATTTTCGATTAGAGATCAACTAGGATCAAGTGCATCAACAGAATGCCCGAATGGTGGAAGTCTGGATTTTCTTTTCAACTTAACTTTCTTTATATTCAAATTCCTAAGAAGTTTTTAACAAATATGACCTCAATAATGTATTTTTTTATCGAAGCTAAATAAATACCTAAACACGACTTTCTTAAAAACATCTTAGTTCTGTGAACACGCTTCATCTTTTGTCCATGTTTGTATCTATAACTTTACATCAACTTTCTTGGCATGCAAGAATTAGCACATCTCCGCGATAATCGCGTTAACCCCTACCATTGTTAAGTTTCACTTCAAAATCTCGAACTCGACGTCAATGCACTCGTTATCATCTCGCACAGAATACAATTTGCAAGAGTTGATATTCCCAACGATAGTGGTAATTGGGCGGCAGTGTTCCCGGTTAGGGCTTTTGTAAACTGAGCTAGAGAGACGCTGCGATTTCAACGCATTTATATAAGAAATATAATATTAAATACTAGTTTTGTTTGTAAATAAGAAACATTTTTTAAACTATAATTGCTATTTGCTTTAGTTAACCGTTTAGTCAAAATATTACTTAATCTATTTCAATATTCATGACATCTTCTATACCAAAGGTATTTTGTAAAATTCTTATGTATAAAATATTGTAGGTATATACAAATCTGCCAACTATTATAAGTTACTAAAATATTTTCTTGCAAACATTTTAATATACCTACAGATACATAATTTATATCTTAAAATGTCACATCAGTACAAAGGATTTTTACTTTTAAGATAAAAAACGACACTGATAATAGCTTAACAGTAGAATAAAAGACTATCATTTTTATTTTATAAATGAATAAATTCATCCGAGAATGTTTGATAGATGTCATTAAAATAAATGTATCTAACGAGCGTTTTAACTGTTCATTTTGTGGACAGCCTATGTAAAACCACACGGCGGCTTATCTGGCTCGGTACGTGAGCAGTCCCACTAACGGTACAAATACTCGCAGAATGGGGAAACTGCAGGCTTTGCCGCCAAAATATTGTGGTATTTTCAGTAAAGTTGTTATTTTTGCCACTTTATCTTTTCTTTATGTTGAGTTTATTCCTCTGCTATTTTATGTAGCGCTCGCTGTTTTATTTAGTTTGGAATGTTTAGGTACAGTCAACATAAGTGGGTGAATAGATGTAATATTTGCTACACTCCTGTACACTGACAATGCATAATTTGAAATGATAAAGTAAAGAATTCAATTTCTACACCATGGTCCGTTTAAGTGTACTTATAAACGTTTTGTAATCTGGATCTTTACAACTACTTCTATTGCTGACGGTACTCCACGATGTGGGTTAAAAGTGGGTAAATAAGAGTATTTATTGACAATAAATGAGCACTATTATATTATGAATATCATAAAATAATTATTGGGTTCCTATGAATCCTATGTTTTCTGGGGAATTAATAATATACCTATGATGTTATACAAAGTTTTGTTCTAACGAAGTGCAAAGTTTCTTGCAAAACTATTCAGCCGTTACAGAGCTATATAATTTTCTTTTAAAGCTACTTCTAACAGACTTAAAGGTATTGTAAATATAGTAAATAACTAGTTACTATTCCAGAACAAAGTCGCAACGTTGTGTAAAAACAGCATGGAAAAACACTTAACGTCTGAATTTCAGTTGAAAATAGGAAATTATTGTTTAATATTATATTATACACTTATTGGAATTTATTTTATTGAAAGTACTATTAATGTGAAATGTTGACCAATGTTAACGGAAGGCGCTTCCGTGTGCCCCCTAGTGAGAAAACTAGTAAACTTGTATATTTTACTACTTCTACTGCTGGCTCATGCAGATCAGTGGGTAGTAGTAAAATTAGACACTCAAAATCTGTATTTTAAACACAAAATATAACTGTTTGTTTATGATACACGTTTTTTTTTAATTTTTTTACTAGCTAAACGCTTAGAACTTTCCGTTCCTGTAGGAACTATAGAGGTCAAAATTATGTAAAAACATTTTTATATAGAAATGCAACGTTGTGTAAAAATAAGTTAATCCATTAACTATTATACTTTTTGGGCACAAGCATACGGAAGCTGAATTGTTATACCTATATAAAGTTATAGCTTCTGCCCCGCGGTTTCACCCGCGTTCCCAAGGGATCAATCTTGTGTTTTTTTGTTTTTGTTTTTTAGCCTTCCTCGATAAATGGGCGCTATCCAACACCGAAAGAATTTTTACAATCGAACCATTAGTTCCTGAAATTAGCGCGTTCAAACAAACCAACAAACTCTTCAGCTTTATAATATTAGTATAGATTATAACAACAAGAAAGCCCTAGGCTTTTTGTAAAACTATACTTAGCACTAAGCTTTATTAAATTAATTAAATTTCTAGACATCCATGTTTAATTACTGGAGATATATAGTATAGAGATTCACACTGCATATATATATGTATATGATTATTCAGTTGGTACGCTGTAAGTGAAAGATATGTCTGTCTGTTTGTAACATAGACCTAATATGTGAAGGTGTGTTCCGTCAGCTGCATTTGAGAGCCAGTTCCTTATAGAAATTGTGTGCTTAAATCACAAACAAACAAACTCATCTACGTAACAGAGGCTAGAAGTTCATTTTCCTCAAAACAAAACATAAATAATTTGCAAGTTTACATTCTAACATTACTTTAAAATATAAATGAACTATGAAATTACGTAATGTCTGCCATGTTTCTTGTGCAACGCGTATGACAGACAGTAGTATAAAGTTGTCTTGTCTAACTTCATAATGCAACATACAACTAAGAGGTTCGATTTTAGTCAGTTACCAGTTACGAGACTAAACGTACAATAGCGAATGTTTTAAATAATTTCTGCTCATTTAATAATAGAATTTCTTGGTGTTTTACCCGCGATTTTTAAATAAAAATAAAAAAAAACTATATAGGTACTATACTCTAGGATACAAGCTACAAAATTTTCATAAATCCCTTCAGTAGTTTAGCTTTGAAAACATTACAAACACATAGACGTGTAGAGTTGCTTTCTCTTTGAAAATATTACGAAGGAAGTAAGTATTTACATAACCTTGCCCATTCTATCATATCTGGTTTAGAATCAGTCATAATGTAAACTACCTTAAAAACCGAGAAACTTAAATTCTTCTTCATTATCATTAGCACCTCATTTTAATTACCTACTAACTTAAGACTTTAAAAGGTGTTGGTCGATCACTATCGAAAAAATATTTCAATCGCTCTAATCGACAACATTTTCCTAAGCTTCATTAAACTATGTAATATATTCGACCTGTCACCGACTTATCTTAACTTATATTACACAGGCTGTTACGAAATTGGTGAACTACCACTGGAGATGTCCGTGTAGGTAGTTGAGATCGCGTGCTATCGTAGATTATTATAATAAATAGACTTTATCGAGATATAATTTAAACTTGAAATTGAAAGTGTCAATTCGTGTCATCGACCAATTTTTCTTATATCTCCTCCCCGAAACACTAGTTACTTTTACGTGATACGATCACAGTAGTCATCGCAGTAGTGGGAAACGTTAAAGAATCTCCAAACAACCTGTATGTTAAAAATTGGTCTTTTACAATATATTCGATTTAGTTAATGTGTTGGTAGCATGCGAGTGTGAATTCTTATGCCCGAGTCAACATCAATTTGATTATTTATCATAATCATATTGTATTAACCTCCCACAGTTCTGAATATAAACAATCCAGTCCAATTTATTTAGAAAAACAAGTTTTCCAGCTTCCAAGTACTTAAATCAATATCATACCAAAAACTAATAGTCCCTTAAGACCGTGTCGATTTTCCATAAACGATTTCATATTTATGACATCTATGATATTTTTTATAATTTACTACGATTTTGGAAACATATTTTTGTTACTATCGATAATTCGATTCTTGTTGGAATACCAAAGTTTATTTACCGTTTTCAAAATTAACTATAGGCGATTTTCAACCTTATGCAATTCAGAATGTCAATAAATAAATATTCTATTTTCAATAACCGTGATGGTTTGCTCTAAGGCAAATTGTTTCTTATACTAATGTTTACGCATAATATATTCATGAGATTGGTCTTAACTGTCTTTAGATCGTTAAGTTGGTATTTTAACTGTTTTATAAATTCGTATATATCCGACGCTTCCATACAAATCGTCACATTATCCGTATCGAGTAGCCTTTGATATATGGGTTTATGTTAATGATATTGATCTTATTAACAAGGCTCCCTTACAAGTAATTACTACCGACAATCCGGTTGGCTGCTTTGTATGACAAATGTATTCATCAACCTATGTCATAGGCCTTTTCCTATGCTGGATCACTAACATTACCCAATCGTTGTGCAAGCTGTCTTCTACTGCATGCCAGTCTTCTAGCAAAATATTACCGTCTCAAATTTAATGTTTCTTCTCCAGGTTGCAAATCGTTTTTCAAGAGGTCTGTGAGGCGGAACCTAACATACTCCTGCAGGGGGAATAGGAACTGTCCAATTGACCAGCACCATAGAAACCAGTGCCAGTACTGCAGATTAAGAAAATGTCTCAAAATGGGCATGAGGAGAGAAGGTGAGTTTTAAAAACACAAAATACAACTATTGAAACAAACATCACAAATATGGTCCTTACTGGATACTACAATGAATTCAAAATTGGATGCTGCAGAAGAAAATTTTACTAACAACAATAACAATTGGCTTCCTCACATAAACACATTTTAATAAACTAACATCCATGCCTATATTGACACATTTAGAACTCGTGTTATTAAAGTTTTCTTTTTTGTTCACCGGTACTTTACGCTTGCTCTGTAAGTACTATGTAATATAAGTTTTAATATTATAGTGTCTACGTTAAAATTCAGCGTTATTGCTAACTTAATTGCTTCTAAGAATTTTGTAGTTGCCGGAGCAATTTTGCCTTTGAATTTTGTTATAGTTGCTACTAAGTTGTTTACTACAGGTAAATTATGTAATTCATCAATAATAGTAGAGTATGCGGCATTATTAATACAAAAAGCTCGTTTTAAAGATACATTGATTGTCACAAGTGTAATTAGTGAAATCATTAATCTTGTAAAGTCATTAGTCGGACAACTGCCCAAGGGCATTCTAAGTAACTGTTGACGATCGATGTTAATATAAAGTTATGAGCTGTAATAGGTTATTATTACGATGGAATTAATGTGGACGGTTATTGTTTTAAAGACAGCGTCATGATAGATGGTGTTACTGACGATCATGTAGATACGACCTTGTATTAGGATATACGATTCATAAATAACAATACTATGAGGGTAATAGAATTACCTAATAGTTTTAAGTTATGTGAAAAAGTTGTCTTTTGTTCAAATATTGAAATTACTAAACAAGTGCGTAAGTTTTATGAAATGACGTTGGAGGTAACAGATATTTCTTAGGTCAAGGATGCTCTGAATGAAGAGCCTTGACGAACCGTCGGTTTTTATGATGTATGCGACAATATGCCTTCAATGGCTTGGAGACGTAACCATTGTGCCTATTTACAACGGTAGCTGTGATGACATTCCTCACGCTTATGCAACACCGATAGAAGTTGGGATTACTTCAATATATTCAAAATATCTAGAATATTTAATCAATTACGGTTTGATATCAAATAAAAATGCAAACATGATTTTAAAAAACGATCGAAAATCAACTATCAATCTACATAAGAATTTATGTAAAAATATGAACATTTGTGTTAAAATTACAGCATTACGTATTCACATGGCTAAACAAAACGTTTTGATGTACAAATACAGGTGTAGAATGTAAAAGATAACACGCGACCGATGTAATTTCCAGTCGACATAAAGGAAACGGTCTTGACGGAGGGCACTGAGGTTGAAGAGTTCATAACGTGGACGGAACACCCGCTGGGGCTGGTTATTATGCCTATACGGGTTCACTACACCACCTGTCCGACGACCTTTGTTACACTAATGTCTGTGTCTCTAAATATTCCTTTTTTCGCAAATTATTTTGTGGATTTTGGACCTCTGGGTTTTAAATAAATTTGTCCCTTATTGTAGTTTAGTTTGATATCTTTTTAGCTTAATTAGTTATATTAGCCTTTATAATAAGTCTTGTATTTTACCACCTTTTTTTGACTAAACCCGAAATAATGTTATATAAACATTTTATCACACACCTTTGCATCATTAGCCCTCGTCCCATACTTCCGCGAAGATAATGCAAAGGGCACATCGCAGGAAAGGACACAGTAACCCGTTGCTCTCAATTCAACCCTTAAGCACCCCATTAGGTCTGTTCGACCTCGCAGCCCTTATATTTTGCCCAACAAACGATTTGTTTGCTGTCAACAAACAAAAGAAAGGTGCAACTCCAGAATCTCTGTACGTTTTTTATTTGGAGATTAACTATTAATAGAATGAGAAAAAAGTAAGTGTGCCTCTTTGTCGCTTTATAATCGTCTTAGATATCAAACTCGTTGATCTGGTCGAGATTGGGAGCGTCGACGCATCTTTTGTGATTTTTTTCACCTCCTATGTATTGTTTTGTAGTGGAATTGGTAGATGTGTTTTCTAAAACGCTTTAGTGGTTGAAAAGCTTTATACAGAGGTGTTAGCTTTCATCTAATATATCTGATTGTTACGGAACCTGATGTTACTGATACGTTTTTTGTGAAGGCTATCTGGTCATTCTTTCGTTTTATCTGCCTCTTTGCAGAAAGTGATATTGGGGCTAGTATTCAGAACTGGCTGTCCCCCGCGGTTTCGTCCAAATTTCCAGGATGAAAAATAGCCTACATAGGTTACTATGGGATATTGTACGGTCTACAACATAAGTAGGTGAGAGATCCAAATGTACGAAACACCTGTACCTACACTAAACCTTTCCATGTCTTTTGCTTTGTTTTTGTAGATACGCACATTTAAAAGACATGTTTATTTTATCTTTCCACTAGTTTTCGCCCCGCAGTTTCACCCGCGTTTACATAATTTCAATTCAAGGCATTTTTAATTTGCGTCCGACCCGCTCATTAAATCTGCACATATTAACAACGCCGCTACCCATACTAAATGTAAAATTATAATGAAGTCAATATGAACGATTCCCATAATCGCAAAATACAAACTAACAAAGCACGCATACCGATTGATTAATTAACCACATTACTGAAACCGGTTTATTAAATGAGTGCATAAAAATATAGCTAAACAAAAGCCCTGGGTCCGTCCGTCACTTGCGATGTGAACAATGCGCGCCACACCTTTTGTTTTGGGGCGCATCAATCATCGCTCTCATTGTTTGGAATATCTTAATAAGTTTTTGTGCTGGATCGGTCATTTAGAAAGATTTCTGGTATCGCATCCGATACTTCCCCTCGGGCTGCACGCGGTGAATATTAATGAAATTATATTTTAAAGGAAATTGAAAAAGTATCTGTCTATCATATTTTCAGGAACATGAATCATATTGTTAAAGTAAAAACAATATACATTATGTTAAAGAAACATGAGATACCAATATAAAAGAGCACTTCTATTTTGTCTACTATACAAAATGTTATCAATAATAATAAATACCTAATAGATGTATTTGTAACGTTTCATACGTCATGGTCTATAAACGTCTTTACATTATAATATTTTAATCCGAGCGTAAAGTCTGCCTCAGTTTTGTACTTCGGTAACCATACACAATGTGATTGTATTGTAGCCCATAAGACCTGTCAAAAACATCATCATCCGAACAACATTCCCAGGGGCTGCAAATTACTGCAATGTTTGCTTCGCTTATTATTTCTAAAAAGTAAATGCCCTATGCACGCCTATATTCCACAAAAGAAATGTCAAAAGGATCGGCGTTGCGTTTTAAGGAGGGTGTCAATTTGCGTCTTGGAACCAGGTGTGGTCATTGTTGACCGACTGACCGTAAGGATTTGTTTGCATTCGACCAGTCTAGTTTGGCAAAACATCGATCACCAACCGTGAGAAATGTAACGCTTTTTGTAACGTCCAGTCTTGACCGATAGGGTTACTTCATCATACGTAAATGACGAAGAAAACACTTGAAGACGATATAGCCTTTCCATTTCGGGATTTTCCAAGAGATTAATGTAATGACTTAATCGTGTCAACAATCAGTACCAGTGCATTCGGAATTACGAGAATAGCTCGCGGCGGTGCTACGTATGGCGACTTTGTCAGCTGCGTCACAAACGAAAGATATTATCATTTCTAGTGAGCATAATAACTGTGACATGTTTCTTACGACGCTCCAGGGCCGCGTTTAATGGTCCTCATTCTGGGAAAACAGAGTCTCGCTAGCCGCGTCCGACATAAAGATACAATCGAGCGTACAAGTACGTCGCCGACGCGTTCCCACGGATCGAATCGCGAAAATCCCCCTAATATTAATAGTTAAGCTAGTGTCCCTCACCGGACATTGGTCAGAAGTTACGCCCGTTCCAAAACATTAATTAAAAACGAAGACAACAAAATACCGGTTCTGTTTCTGCACGGTCAAGGTATGTGACCCCTTCGACCTGCCAATACGCTCACTGAGCGTCGTAAGCTAATTATATTTCCGCACGTTTTGTCATACAATTTGCATGTGAATTGGGGGCCAACTACAATAGAAAATCGCTAATCTACTACAGAAAGGTTTTGAGCCGCGGTCGGGGCAGGTAAAGCACGAATATGGCAATAGGACGGGTCGGTTCACAATAGTTGTTAGAAACTTGATAGGTTTTCACTATAAACATTAGCTTTACATAGTGAAGCGAGGGAATATAGAATTTCACTGCGATGAAAGGAGATTTCATAAGTTATTGTCGCGGTGAATGGTCGCGGAATCATAAGAGCATAGTACTCTAATTATTATTTTTGATAATGACGTGCGAAATGGATATGTTTTTACATACATGCTCATATTGCCATGGTAGTAGTGTCCAAGATATAAGTAAAGACTTGTTCTTTTGAGTTTTCAAAAATCCAATCCGACCGAATCGTAAACTCCGAAGCGAAATGGCTCTACAAAAAGGAATCAAAGTGTAAAATCATTTGTGTCGGATTAAAAAAGGAGCTAGCGAACGAGCGTGAGATATACACCACTATCAATCACCTGGTGATTTATATTCTCTCTCGGGGATGATGTATCACCGTTCAGGATTCTGACCATACGCTCCGTGGTAAAAGTATTCGATAATTAACTTTTAAAAATTTGACTGACGCCTTAATTTCGTTAATAAAAAACATACTACAGTATCGCTAAAACCGGCTAATCCAAATCCCTATCTATCTGTTTAAATAATACGAGTATATAAGTATATATACTGGTGTGTGAAGTGTCTTCAATACATTAATTTGTAATGACAACAAAAGACTTTTCTCATTAGTTGCATAATTTATAATACTGATGACAAAATCATTACATAAATATTATTGTATAGTAAATATAATGTATTTTGATAATGAAAACAATAACCAATTTTAAGTCTATGACGATAAAATGGTCGAACAAGAAGAAGGTTCGAAGGAATCACTAAAAATCCAAATATTAGAAGATACAGCTATAAATTCACCATTCATCAACCATGAAGCGACATGGCACTGTATAGCACGTCAAAATATTCTCCAACAGGGGGATACCTCAATAGTAATTCCACTTGCCAGCACGGGAATCGAAGGTGGACCCCCGGTGCGCAGTCGGCGAGCGCCTAACGAACTATAGATGTGATTTATCGGAGAGGCCCCCACTCATACTCTGAGATGCTAATTCCTTTACGACGTGTGATGTTAGGTAATGAAATATAACCAGCAATGTATATTCATCTCTAACTTCATTAACTTTAAATCGACCAGTTTGATTTGCGCTTTGATTGCTCTCAGGAATTTTATCACTCTCTAAACGATTACGTACGGCTGACGTTTAACTTTAATCCACTGTTATGAATCATTTGTTTATATCAATATAATATGCAAGTATTAGATCTATACCTAGTTATTCTGATAGAATTACCTGCAGGTGAAATTTTCTCACAGTTGCCTCGGAGTGCAAGGCTGTATAATCTCGAATACTTGAGAGAGTAATGCACAGTTTGTATGTATATTGGTTACTACGTTAGTAGTCTCAGGAAACCTGTTTGGCCTGGTCGTGCCCTCTGTACCGTACCTTGCTATAATATATCTATATTCAGGCTTATAGTTTCACTTTATATTTTAAGATCATGCTTTTAATGATGTGAAATTGATTTGGGAATATCTGCTCGGTCAGTTTTATGGTGTGTTCTAAAAAGATCTCAATCGAAGGTCTCATTTAAGTGAATAGATACGTAAGCGGATATTTAAATATCGTTGACAGCTTAATGGTTGGGTGATGCTCCCATCATAATCACAAATTACCAACACAAATGTAAAACCAACGTCGCGTCGTATAAAAACAAAAACTAATTTAATATGCTAATGCTGATGATGGCTCAATAAAATTAATGATAACAGTCTATAATAATCATGAGCGTATTCAAAATTAAAACAACTTTTTTTTAACCTCCACTCTCCGACCTGTCGCTTGGAATTCATCTAGCGTCCGCATCTCTATATGTCAGTTCGTCTGTACGTCCATCATTACATGTGAATCATCCTCGGTATCGTGCTCGGAGAATTTCGTGAGGTCACAGTTTAGTATAGCGGTTTAGGCGCCCTGCGGTCGTTTGTTCGAGAGAGACGCTGTTATTAAACATTCTATGTGTTGGAGCAGGATGTGAGATAACTTCTCTGTCTAACGTCGACCGTTTCGTGACCCCACAGCTAATCACATATCTGCAAGCGTATTATGATTATCGCAAGGCTTCGTTTCTCGTACGTCTTTGTGGTCAGTGACTCGTTGCATGGTGCCTTCGTTTTGTTTTGAGCTAACATTATTGTTTTACAAGCACGATTTTCATTGAGATTTCTAGAGAATATTTTAGTTTCTCAGTTTGATTCTGCATTGGGATTTCCTTTATTTATTTATGGTTATTATTCGATTTTACTTATATTTTTGTTGTTGTCGAATGCCTTCATTTCTTTTTGCGATGGGTGTAATGAAATTGATTTATATGCAGCAAGGTCTCGGCATAAATCTCGTTCGGCATTTAATAAGCTGATAATTATAAAAGAGTCAAGTTAATGGGGCTGTGGACAAGAATGCACTTTAACATTAATTCATAGCACGTGCCCACCAATCGCTTTATTATGCAGTAACCTCACTGTATTTCCATAGAATTTTATCATTTAACTTTAACTATTTGATGGTTCTGTTGTGATGTCTTCCGTGTCCGGTTTTTAGTGACAATTTAGATATGCAGCTCTCGGTGGGCGGTTTTGTTTACATTCCTTTACATTGACGACTTTCTATTGATGGACATTAGCATTCCATTTCGCTTTATAGAATCATCATCTTACATCAATATACAAACCTACATCTATCGTTTGAAAAATACCATGTAATCGAACGTCTAATCTTGCACCTCATCCGTCACTGCCTTTCGGTTTGAAACTTTCTACATTACAAATCTCTAATCTGTATATTAGAAACAATATTTCTCACTGTCGTAAAACTCGAGGATTTCCTAATGATATCAAAACACAACCGTTAGAGCAACAAAAGGTGGATGTTCGGCCATTTGTCGACGTTGCTTGTAGTCGGGCGACACTTAGTCGCGTGCTGGGCTTTCTATGAAAAATGGTGGACATAAATAACGGATTATCAACTTGTATCGAGACGTAACGAGATAGCGGCTAACAACTAAAATAAATAGGCGAACGGTAAATGAAGTTGTGTATCAAAACATTTAAAAAACGTCGGAACTCGACCGGCGCGTACGCATGTATCTTATGAATCTTGTAATGGAAGTAATGGCTTGATAGCTAGAAACTCTGCAGATGTCTTCGTTAATGGTACAATTTATAGTTTGTTGTTTATATGTTTTTGTTTGTCAGTCATTAGTATCCAGTGAAATCTTAATGCAACGCAACTTTATCTTGATTCTCTACAAAGTGTTACTCTTTTCTTTACTATTTGTTTTTTTTTTCAAATTAAATTCTTACTTAGAACATTTAAAACCGTCTTAAAATTATCAAGGCAAAATTAATAAGCCTTATGACGTCATGCTAGCTGTGATACTGTTTGTCAACTTTAACTGGTGGAGCTGCTGGGAGCCGCTGAGAGACACAGAAGGCTGCTGAGAGCCTATGGAAGCCGTCGGATACCGCAGGATGTAAGGAAATTAGTTCAGTATGACAACTTACGATGTAATAAATGTGGTTGGATCCAAGTTATGTTTGATCCTTAGATAGGAATGCCATAGTAACTTATTATACCAAGTATCTAATCCCTATATCAAGGTGTTAGAGATCATTTTTGATTGATAGAAAATAAAAATTCTCCATTTTTAGGGTTCCATACCCAAAGGGTTAAACGAGACCCTATTACTAAGACTCCGCTGTCCGTCCGTCTGTCTGTCTGTCCGTCTGTCCATCTTTCACCAGGCTGTTTTATTATTATAAAATTACATCGATTTTATAGTAGTTAAGGGAAAACAAGTCAATTCCAGATCAATTCAAAACCTAGTATATCTCATGGGGTTAGTTTTTTAACAATTTTAGAAGCAATTACATACCACACAGTTAATACAATATATCGTCTAGCTCACAGTGCAACACTTGCAATGTAGCCTTGCTAAAACATACTTGCATATACATTGTAGCAAAATTAACGCTATAAAGCTAGGCTAAAATTACCAGCAATACTCCCTAGAAGCATTTTTTTATAGCCCGTTTACAAGGTTTTTTAGTCAATTCAGTTGATCAAACATGATTATCCGTCCGTCACTTTCTAACGTCATATAACAAAAAGAAATGGGCTATTTTAAAACCAGGGTTTTACAAGATTTAAACCATCCTCACGTAATGTGATCGAACGAGTACTTTTCCTCCAGTAAGATCTAAATAAAATAGGCTAATCAACATATAGTAGGTACAGTCACATAAAAAAACGTATTGCCACGGTTCTTTCCCTAAACATTTACCATAACGTAGGTATAAGTGTCTTATATCTACTATAATCTTAGAATTATTATTTTTATTACGGCATTTCTGCTTATTCAATTAACATACTTCTTTGCGATTGTAGTAATTATTTTGTTATGCATAGTATCTTTATATAACCTAACATTAGGTTAGGTAAGGTTTAGGTTTTACTTAGGAATGTCAACAGCTGAATAGCAGTCTCCATGTTATATTCCTAAAACAAAATTTTGGACTTCGATTTTGATATGGAATGAGCTCCCTTTTCCGAATTTCACTCAGTGCATGAAACATGACGATTTGAGGTTCTTCAAAAAGGGCATAAAAAGACCTTTTCAATGTCAGCAATAATCGGCAAACCACTTACCATCAGGTGGGCCATATGCTTGCTTGTCAATCTGTAGGCTCTACGGCGCTCTCTGGGTCCTTCCTACGAATTTTTACCATGTCATCAGTCCCGACCACTTACCACTTCGACACTTCCTAGATCGTGATTGAGAATTTCGATTTTTCATTAGTTATCGGTTCTTTATGGGAAGTGGACTGTCCGATGCCACTCCAGCTTGCTATCCCCAAATCTGATACCTAAATATCGTTATTATGTTAGTACCGTAGAACAAGTCTAGAGTTTATAAATAATGGTGACTAAATAAAAAACATTTATAATCGAAATAACACAGGCCAGAATTAAATTTCTACAAATAGAAAGAAAGATTTCTCCTAAAAATAAATTATAATGCCGCTATTATGTATCTTAGATTATATGAACAGTTTATCATAAAATCGATAATATATCGATCATAATATCGATCGTAATTTCAAACCTGTTTGTTTAACTGTCACTAAATAACAACCAACATTTTCTCTCGGAACGTTAATGAAATTATAACCATTAATAAATTATTTGTTTTAAATATTTGATCAGCGTTATGTTTAAATTTATGAATGGTATCTACTCCATAACTTCCCTTTTAATATAATCATTATTATTATAATAACATAGCTGCGACCGCCAGGAAAATATAATTTATGAATGTCAAATTATAGTAAATTTTGATTGTTATTTATTTTAATAATTATAAAATATTAGAAATCAACGTCTACTGCTTAACATTTTACAATACTACCTAGTTATTTATCGATTACCAAGAAACAATTTAGATAGTTCGATACGATCGATTCAGCGTAGCGAATTAGAGCAGGGACGTAATTGTCAAAGCATTAAATTGTCATCGTAAAGATAAACAATAGTTTTATCCTTATGACCGACAACTGGCAATAACTATTTTTAACAGCCTATGTCCAGCAGTGGATGTCTTGCGGCTGAGATGATGATGATGATGATGAATCTGTGGTAACTTCAGTAGTTTCGACGTTCATAAATGCCCTTTTAGGGTCTAAACTGAATAAATAGCTTTGACTTTGACTTTGAATCAATTGTGTATTTGTGAGCAAAAGTATGAATGTTCAAAATCAAAAATCAAAACTCATTTATTCAGTTTAGGCCCTAATAAGGCACTTATGAACGTTACAAATGATTCTACCACCGGTTCGGAATACACTTGGACTGAGAAGACTCCGGCAAGAAACTCAGCAAGGGATATTTTTTTAGTTTTTTTTTTAAATAATATAATTTAATTACTAATTACAATGTTCATAAAGTTATTATGAAATAGCTTGTTGAGCGAACATTTCATTTAAATGCATTCTTGTCTCCCACAAAATCAGAAACTTTATAGTACCCTTTCTTACATAACATTTGTTTAATTAACTTTTTAAATCTATACACAGATAGTTCTTGAATTTCACATTGGATCATATGATTCCATTACTAAGCAGATGATTTTGTCAAGTCTTTCTCAACTGTGTATAAATTACAAACCTAGGCTTTACTAACATGCAGGTCTTTCCTGCTGTACCAACCTTGATATCATCTACCCATCTGGTTGTGGGTCTGCAAACTCTGCATTATCCTATTCGATCACCATTCTATCAGGGATTTACATCACCTGCCATCATTCGTTTTCATAATGCGAACAATTAAAATTCTATACTTTATAAGCTGTCGACCGACTTGAATCGAATGTTTTCCTGGGGTCATCATCTAAATCCGTTCGTAACTTGAATAACAAGAATTCATATTTCTCAGCTTATTTTATTGCTTTTCAAAAAGCACTTTCCTGATTTTCCCACATAAAATAGGATACTTAACTGAGTCAAAGAAATTGCTCATCTTTCCATCTACAATATTACGTTGGTCAACTAAGTAAGTAGATACTTATATAAAAATCTTGCAAACGTCCATCTGTATGTATGACAGTTTGACTGACTGACGTCTCAATAGTGGAACGATGTTGATTTTATCAATCCATCAGCTAAAACATTAAGTGGTGATACGTAATACTATTGTGTTCAAAAGATCAACGTGGTAGGTATTCAATATAAAAAAAATAGTTTTTTTTATTTTGTGTTTCTAAGTTGTGCTGAGAAAGAAATGTGGTAACATAATTATAGTTAATGTGGTCACTATATGGGGTTCCTATTACCAAATCTGATTGCGATTCAACTCGGCCTGATCTATATAGTTTAATGTATGAAAAAAAATGTCAAAACAAAATTAGACAGTGAAACAATTCAGCTTGGTATGGTAGCTCGTTGGACGCCGCGGGGAAGATCGTGGGTTCGAATCCTACAATGAAATTGAGCTTTCAGTGAAAGAAAATATCGTGAGGAAACCATAGCACGGTGGTAGGATACCTTGTAGTACCCGCCTGGCTGGATACCACCCTCATGTTGAAAATCTGTCGCCAAACACCTATTAGTGTGTTCCGGCAGCTGCACTTGAGAGTCAGTTCCTTCTAGGGTTTGTGGGCTTACCACCTTTGGCTACATCATCACTTACCATAGTGAGATGAAAAGTTATACAAAAGTATGTAGGCTACCAACTTGGCCTCAAATCCAAAACCACTCAGCTGGGGCCCATGAGCAACCTCGTCAGCTTTGGACCAGGGTGGTAGCCCTGGTGGTAGCAAAAATTGCTGACAAACAACAATGTTGCCAACACAAAATTCGGTAGCGAACAAAAAGATTTAAAATAAATATTTATTTTAATATTAAACCCAATGATGCAACAACCGTAAGATAATATAGATCTCAGCAAAGACACGACATATCGTTTCCTCCGCAAACTGTGTCAAGACCATTGCATTTATTGTAATTACATTTATTCACACTTCCTAGACCTTAGCTGTTTACAAATACCGCTCATTTTTCTTTAATTCGACAGTTAATACGCGTGTCTTAAAACACTTAAGGTTATGCTATAAGGGATCATTTAAGGCGCAGTTCACGTATATAGGTTACGCGTGGTTTGTTTATTAATTTATTACATTACGCTCTGTTTTGTATAAGTATTATGTTATTGTTGCGTGACCTTAGTTATGGTATATTTTTTTTCTTTTTTATTAAATTAATTTGCAAGCATTGGTCGTTATCGTTATTTTTATTTTAGATTTATCATAAACTAGTTTAAATGAATCATAATATAATTTTCAATAGTTGCAATGTCTCATATAAAATAAGTTTTTTTGAGTGTGGAACTAGTAATTCTATTTTGAAATGTTACATTAAAGAAATCTACCAATATTTTATAAATATATCTGATTATGTAGTTTCTTAATTAAAGAGTTAGGTACTTAAGAGCCAATTCTTCTAGTTCGGTTTTATGCGCTTACCATCTTCGGTCAAAAAGTACCTAAACTTTCACTGCAATAAATAATTACGATAACTCAATAACCATTTCGGTAACTTCTAATTAGTTGAGGAATGCCTACCATATTGGACATTATGATTAAAATTTCATAGCGCGCCATTCCACGACGTGCATGCATCAATTATGCACTGTCTCATAAACTTTATAACTAATGCCTTTCACATAATCTCAACCAGAAAATATTATTTATTTACAAAAAATGACACGACGTGTTCGTTATCAAGTAGCAATTTAATTTATAATAAATAAACATTGCTAATTTTCACATAATCCGATGAAGTATGCGCTGTAGGTGTCGAACGATTTAATTTAAAGCAGAGAGAAATCCGAAATGAGACGTAGTCGTATGTAAATCACGCTAATGGATCTAGTTGGGTTACCATCACGGGAAGCCATTTGCATTAATCGATTCTCGATAAAATAATAAATTCTTACATTGCAAACTTTTATGCATTCGGAATTCAAAATCATAATTAGTTTTCAAACGCGGCCAAACAATCGCTTTGTCCGAACTCGCGGCAAGCGGTCATCGATTATAACAGAGATAGTGATGTTCCATCGATGTCGAGAGACGTTCCGGAGATGTATCGGCAGATAGTGTAATGACGCGCTATTAAGCTAGGTGTCGACGCGGCGGCGTGGGAGAGCTCGCGGCCTACATTGCGCTCTGAAACCGGCTAATCACGCGCACAATTACTCTAATTCAAACGGAATTATTCCGGGGCGATGTAACACTTTAATTGAATTGTTGATGTAAGCTGTAATTCGTGGATGCGTGTTATTTTGATGATTGATATCGTGGTATTTTGTTTGTAAATGTCAATACTGAACGTACGATTTCACATAACTTTTGTGTGAACTTTCAAAAATGTTTTGTGATCACAACATAAAAATACCGAGGGCGAATTCCAGTCAACTTGTCATTCAAAGAAAAAATAATAATACAACCTGTTTACGTTTATTTTTTATCTTCAAACTGGCATAAAAGAAAGAATAAAAAAGGTTACCGAAGCGCGCGTGCGCGAGCATTCGCGCCGGCGCGCGATGCGTCTTCCCGCTAAAAAAACGTCGCGCGTTTAGAATACTTGGCGAGTTGGACATTTTTGTTCCACTCTGTGAGTGAGTATTTCTGAACATTGATTCGACGCAATTCAGAGTTTTCACGTCAATTTGTTTCGGATTGTATCGATGATTTGAAGCATCACGACTTCAAATACTTCGTTGAGTTGTAAAACAATCTATCTAATTTCTACCTGTCGACCAAACTAATGATAAACATGAAATCGACTAAATGTTAATTGATTATTTACATAATTAACAAATGCATTAGTGATGTGAGTTGGGTATTCTTTTATTAAATATCTTATTTTTCATGCTAATCAGTTAGAACAACCTGTGCAGTCTTGGTAGGTATCATTTATTATAGATTTTATAGTTTTAATTCGAATATTTAAGTAAAATTATAGGAGTATGTATTTTATGATGGATACAATAATAATGAAATTATATGTTAGGCAAATACACATTTACTTGCGCATAAAAAAATCTACAAATCCTGTCGTGACATAAAAACGAACTATTCAAATTTGTACCAATGGCCACGTTACGGTGATTAGTAACATTTATCAATGGGTTGTGAAAAATCGTGAATGAAAGTCGAGAGTTTTTTTCAATTCTTGCATTTTACAAAATGCTTTTTGTTTTTAAAATCTATCTTGTCCTAGTTTAAAAAATGCTTCTCTATTAGCTAGTAGATTTATGTTCTGCGAAATTTATTATCTGTGTATCGAAAACACTTAACAAATTAAGATAAATTGTAAGTGACTAGATTGAAAGTTCTTGTAAATTGAATGTCATTGCCGTATAATTTGACTCTTGGCCTTTTGTCACAAAAAATTACAAAAATCCTTTCACTGACAAATGTAGATTAGTTCACGTCCAAAGTACCCCGAGTCTGAAAATAAAAGTCTTCAAGCGTGCGTGTTGCCAGTGACGACGGAACTGGTGGTCTTATAAGTTAGCTCAAAGTCAATCAGTGAGCTATGGAACGAGCCGATAAGTGATAGGGAAGAAAGTTTCTCGAGTGGCAACTTAGCGACCACGTACCGAAAAGTGGACCGATGAACTGTTCAGAGTAGCTGGTAGCAAACACTATCAAAATCATTTATTGTGGAAATCCAAGGTGGACGGGCAGGTTCAGCAGTAGCAGCATCCTTGGGCTGAATATGACCTTCGACCTATAACCTAAATACCGAATACACGATGACAATATATGCTTTTTTATAAAATAAAAAAATACTGGCTATACGACACGAATCAACATAATATTATGCCAATGGTATTTACATAAAAAAAAACCATTCAGTATTTTATTAATTGAAAAATTATCAAATGATTTTAGTTTTAGGTGGTAAGTACATTCCGATTATTATAATAACATTCATATGCATTTTTAAAACTTCATCTCTATAACTTCAGCATTAATATAATCGATACTAATCATTAGTCGATTATCACAGCGACGATCAAAAGATTGTATCGATGTTTATTTACAAAACAAACTTCAAGTAATCGAATCGAATATAAATTAAAATGAAGATAATATCGATTAACTTTCAATTGTAATGTATATAATCGATACTAATTATAAACGATTGCTATGATAATTTAGTTTTTACGGCGAATCGATTATATATATCGTAAATATACACACAATTATTAATTGTTTACTATTATAGTAGGTAATAATAGTGTACGTGCATAAATCAATCAAATTGTGGTATTTAATAATGTTATTTGAACATAGTAGCAAATATAACTTAGTCGCAACTATGTTTCTTTGCATGATTATACTTAGTTATTAGTTTAATCAAGTGACGCAGCCCTTGAAAGGATGTGACGGTAAGTAAAGTGAACTTTAAAGGTATCCGGGACTTTATTTTACTTGTACTTAAGTTTTATTTCCTATAAATATACCATGAAGTGTTAATTTTAATAATGTACAATCAAGGTGGTTATATTATTGCTTACGTTCACTTGTTTTCTACTATTCAACAGTATTAGTACCTAAATACTAGAAAGTCTTCTGGTAAATATAGGCCTTCATGGATTTCCGCAATAATTCTCTCAAACCCATCGACAGGGGAATAAATTTTAAAATAAATAGTTATTATTTAAACGCACATCAAAAATTGTCAATTTTTCCCGACTGAATATACTACATCAAAAATACTATTTGCGCATAAAAATTTGCACATCTAAATAAATTAAACTTAACGTCTATAATATTTATATAAAAAAAATAACCACGAAGTGTATGACGATAGGTCGCTGCGCTGCGCTGCGCTGCGCTGCGGTCAAGTATCCGTGTCTTTTCTAAATAGGAAGACATTTTAGACTATCGTGTTTCGTTTATTAATTGCGCATTGGTTATTTTTGATATACAGTTAATATTATTGATGTGTAATTAGTATTTTTCTTGTAACTTTGGAAAATAAATACATGTATAAATAATTATTATTATTTGTAGGTACTTACACGTTTTGATACTCAGTTAATTAGTAGTGCAATCATTTATTTGGTGTACATGTAGATTATTAGGTGTGCGGTTAATAATTCCCCAAAATAAATTGGCATAGAATTTATCTCTTTTTCTACTGCTATCACAGTACATGAACTTATCTGATGAAGAAGAAGAAAGTACAACATTTTTTTAATTTTCAAGCAACTTTTGAAGATCCATTTCTTGATAATTATGTCCCATACTGTTCAATGAGTGACAATCCATTTATTTAGCGACCCAATTTTATCCAGTGTAGTTTTACCTCTGTTAAATTAAATCCAGTTAAGAAGCATATATTGGTATATAACTCCGGATGTGGTGCAATAAAACCTCTAAACTCTGGTGTTCCCTCCACCTGGTAGAAGGCCGTCTGACTGGCGCTCTCCAATTCAATCTTCAAGCTCTGCGACCTCTTTATTTCTTTCAAATTGCCTGTTCAAATATTCTGGCCCTTAGATTAAAACAAAAAAAAATACAGTTCCGAGTCCATCACGCGTGAGACAACTAAATTACGTCTAGCTGACGCACTATTATTCTGTAGTTAGAGGAGCTGTTAAATGGAGAAGAAGGCATTTTGATGTCAGTAACATGCAAAGTTAGTAATAGTTAATTAGCAATATCGCACGTGCTCACGAGACCTCAACTCCACTAACAAGGTATAACCGAATAATAGAGCGTCAGCTAGATGTGGTTTTGTTGCCCCACGCACTGTAATCTAATTTCATCCCTGTCATGTACATCTGAAAGAATATAGTACAGATCGTGAATTTATTCCAATTCCATCGCATCATAAATATGAATCAAAAATTCAGCTAACCTACTTATGAATGAACGAATAACCGAGTGACACCGCATAATAACAACGGCTTATAGAGGTCAAGCGCTTGTCAGAAGACAATTTAAAACGCATTAATAGAAATTACAGTATTGGTCGTTTATCTAATAGCAATGTGAATCGGCGTGTCGTCATTACTACAGTCATAGAATAAGATTTTAATCATTCCTTGTTGTGGGCTCTTCTTTTCTGTAAATAGGCCGTAAAGTAGACCCTGTTCCTGCAAATAAAGGAGTTAAGGTTGCTGCTGTCTCTCAAGAAAATAGAACTCTCAAAATGTTGCAATTACAATACGATGAATTACTTTTTAAGTATTGTCTGTATATATAAAAGGAATAGGTGACTGACTGACTGATCTATCAACGCACGGCTCAAAGCACTGGACGGATCGGGCTAAAATTTGGCATACAGATAGCTATTATGACGTAGGCATCCGTTAAGAAAGGATTTTTGAAAATTCCACTCCTAAGGGGGTAAAATAGGGCTTCGTGGGTAAAACTGCGGAGCGGTAAGGTAGTTTTTTATAAATATGCAAGGCTTCAGAAGATCTGAAGCTTCTTTAAGATGTAAGTTTATTGATGTTGCAGTGTTAAGGTAGTTAAGAAGTAAGTACAATTTGGAAAAGAAAGGAGAAACTGCATAAAAGTCCCATAGACTAATGATATCTTCCGTTATATATAAAAAGAGAACTTACGGACTGACTGACAGATTAACGCATTGCTTTCCAGCAACTTGAACTTTGAAATGCACACAGGTTCCTTAAATAACGTAAGAATCTACTAAGAAAGGGTTTCCGAGTGAAACCGAGGGGTGGACAGCTAGTTATATAATAAATACGAAAGCATATTTTTGGATAACTCAATAATTGAAACATCAGATCAATACCCTGGTATAACATATGGTATTTTCCACTAAGAAAATACGTCGTCTGTATAGTGAACACATAAAGCTCTTAAAACGTCGTAATAAGACACTTTAAACTCCAAAGGCGTCGAAATAGGAAGTCGTGTAGTAACAAAACTCGGTGTCTGTCGGTAGTTAGTACAACTATAAACCGAGTTATTAGTACTTATTGCATCCATAACATCATGTAGTACTCACAT
This sequence comes from Tetheella fluctuosa, assembly GCA_951216915.1. Taxonomy (NCBI): domain Eukaryota; kingdom Metazoa; phylum Arthropoda; class Insecta; order Lepidoptera; family Drepanidae; genus Tetheella; species Tetheella fluctuosa. The sequence continues at coordinate 8,717,266 of OX578229.1, read as the reverse complement.
GCTAATTGCGATGTGTTGTGAACGTGTTTAAACATGATTTTAGTCGTTTATTTATGTTCTAAATATTCTAACCTTACTGGATGAAATTGCTTCCATGATTGAGGTATTAGCTTTTCCATTCTAATTAGTAAGTCAAGTTTTTTTTGTGTTATTTTATTGATACCTTACACTTCATTAAGTATTTCATTGGGATTTTGGTTTAGATTTTTAGGTGTACCTACTTCATAAAATTACTTTACTTTATCTACTTGATTTTGTATTTAAGGTTATAATTTAAAACCACGGATTTTTAAACAATGTGTATTTATTTTTCTTAGAAATTTATCCGGCGTTTTTCTTAGAAACTTCACGTAATATAGATAATTGCAATTGAGTTAAAATGCGAGGTATAAATGTTGAAACTTTGATTTATGTTTTGAGTAAAATGGTATTTTTTTAGCTCACAGTGTCAAGTGATAGCTTTTTAACCACAAATTAAAACGTGTATAATTTTTAACTTATATTTATATAATACTAGCTGTCTCTCGTGGTTTCTTCTGCGTTTCCGAAAAAAAAGTTGCCCATGTCCTTCTCCATACTATAGGCTATCTGCGTACCAAATTTCATCGCGATCGGTTTAACGGTTTAGGCGTGAAAAGGTAACAAACAAACTCACATTCGCCTTTATAATATTAAAAAAGTTAGGATTTTATAAAAAGTTCTTTAAAATACTATCCCACGCCGAACAGACTTTTTTTACAGATTTTCCCGAACTGGGAAAAAACTAAGAACATAGATAATAAAGTGTAAATTGAAGAGGAATTATCAGAATTGCGCTATATACAGGAGTAAAGTAATATAGTACAGAACATCATTCTACAATCGATCAATAATTTAATAAACCATATCTCTATTGTTCCAGCGGTCCAGAGAGGGAGGGTGCCACCAACACAATCTGCAGGGCTCTCACTGCCTGGTCAATTTGCCCTCGCGAACGGAGATCCCGCTGCCGGCCTCAACAACCACCCCTACCTCTCCTCCTATATCTCGCTTCTCCTCAGAGCAGAGCCCTACCCCACCTCCAGATATGGCCAGTGCGTCCAACCGACCAACGTCATGGGCATAGACAATATCTGCGAACTAGCGGCCAGGCTACTCTTCTCTGCCGTCGAGTGGGCGCGGAATATCCCCTTCTTTCCTGAACTACAAGTGACGGATCAAGTAGCTCTATTAAGACTTGTGTGGTCAGAACTTTTCGTCCTCAATGCGTCCCAGTGTTCCATGCCCTTACACGTGGCTCCGTTATTAGCCGCCGCCGGTCTCCACGCGTCGCCAATGGCGGCCGACCGCGTGGTGGCTTTTATGGACCACATCAGGATCTTCCAAGAGCAAGTGGAGAAGCTGAAAGCCCTCCACGTCGACTCGGCAGAGTATTCCTGTCTGAAAGCGATCGTCCTCTTCACAACAGGTAAAATTTTGGACAGTCTTTTTGGGGAGGCGCGGTTGTTGCTTTACAGGGTCGCCGGGGCCAGTGGTTCTGTAACAAATTATGGGGAGTTGTTGGTTTTGGTGCGGACGCATTTGGATGCTTATGCTGAGGCATCGAGAGTGCAGCAACCACCGGCCCCGCCGCCGCCGTCCGCCGCATCTTCAGGATACTATTCAACATTGGACGCGTCGCTTGGTGTCAACTCCTCGCTGTCGTACGGCAGCTTCCTTTCTACTCCCCCTCGGTTACCGCCAAACTACACGAGTAGTCCACGAATGCCCGAGGCTAGTACAACATCTCCGTTCAAGTTTTGGGAGAGTGGGAGCAGCGGGAAGTTTTCGAAGGACCAGGGGGGTTGACGTCAATAAGCAAAGAGGGTTATGGATCGAATTTCAGGTGTTGGGTGATGGCAAACGTTTCACTTGACTTGCGCGTAGTTTTAGCTACGATGCGTATTATTAAAACGATGCGTAAATGGATGTATCGCGTATTTAACCGTAGTTCTGTTAAAAAAACGCTTATAATGTATTGTTTTGGAATAATAACTCTCGCTTCCCGGGTTCATTCCATACGCGGGGAGTTAGCGACTTATTGTTCTCGTTATGTTCCAAAATTCCTTCGCGAATCGTATGTGATAATGTAAATAAACTCTGTATGATAGTAGATAGGTAATTTATTTGTCGTTTAGCATGGATTTAATCACAAGCTAACGTTTTATTTAATTAATAATAATATTTCGTGTAATTGAACTTTGAAATTGAATACACGCGCGTAATTTATTAACGAATATTTTTGGTTTTATTTTATTTACTCTCTCTTTCTTTTGCATTAGTATTTAAGAGACAACGGCTCATGATTTTATAGCTACGGATGCTGATAATCATTAAAGCAGTCCTGATTTATTGACACCCATCTGTTAACACATTAAGTTTAATATATTTTTTACTTCTATAAACGTCGTCTTTACACAGTTAATATTTATGACAAATCTACATAATGTAAGAGGATTAACAAAGAAACCACATTAAAATCCATAGAATTGGTTATAATTTACGATTAACTTGTGTTTAAATTTACATTAATCGGTAGGTAATGGCAGTGCTTAGAGATGCATTAAAATTTTTATATTTGTACCCTAGAGCCGTTAATTTCATTGAAAATTATACAAATTTACTAACTTACCTTTGTATTGAGTTAGACAAGAAGATTAGTGGGAAGTCTTACATAGATGATTACAGATGGAATGACATATTATTATATACTACGAATATTAGCTTTATACGAAGCAGAACATAAAACGGATTTTAGGTTCGCTGGTGAAGTATATTTTTTTTCTAGTGTTGGGTATTATTTCGTATTACTATTATTACTTTTTACTTATGTAGTACAAATTACTCGGCGGTTATCTGTGATTTATTAATTGTAATAATAAAGAAAGTACCGGTACATAATTCACTTTCAAGATTATAGACTAGGTGTAACTTATCTGGGTTCCATTTAATCTAAAGATGGGTAATAAACTTTCATTTTCCAAGTGAACCCTACAAATGAGGTTCTAGCGGAGCTGTTACAATCAAGTTTTGCATTTTACAACATATAAAAGTCCGCGACTAATTTTAATACTTGTATAATTTTATAACGCTTTAAATTAAGTTTTAAGGGTTTAAGATAGAGTATTTGTGAAGGGATGTGGTGATTATATTTGATATATTTAATTTATATTACGAGGATTATGCTGAAATAAAAAAACTAATTGGCTTTATATTTGCGTTTATAACTAAAGACTATCAGAATTTAATATATCGCATTACAAATCACTCTCGAAGAAACTCCTGCAAGTGTCGGTTGAGTTGAGACACAAATATCCTACATTTATCACCCACAATTATAATACATAACTATAGTAAACATTTTATTAATACGTTTTCATAAAGTTGATAATATCAGAGCAGAAAAATTAATACAGTTTTGTGGAACAGTCAAAGAATAATATTCGTAAGAATTGATTTAGCAACTCAATTTTTAGAAAATATGACTATATTCAAAAACAATTGAATCCCTTATCACAAATATAACAGTTTTCAACTAACACGAAACTCATCGAATAGTTACACGCTCGATAATCTGGCGGTAGCATAACGGGAGGCACTCACGGCGCGACAGCTTCCGACAAGTCTGCGACACTTTCGCCACACATTGTTGCCTACTGTGCGTGAGGACTTGATGCTTTTGATTATTTGAAATTGTCTATTTATCAAATCAATTTATAGAAATTGTAGAGTGAAATGTATAGCAAGTTTTCTTGAAAACTCAATAAAATTGTCGCCGGCGCATTAAAATCCTGTTTTCAAATGATAGATCTTTAACATGCCTATAAATTATTGATCTACGCGTCTGTGCAAATAAAATAACATTGCAATTGTTATTTTGTATTAGAACGTTAACAACCTCAAAACAAAAAAAACTTAAATCTTTTTCATATTTGTAACTGTCAAAAAAGAATTCATTTTTTAATTTATTGCAGTTGAAGCGTGTATTAAATTCTGTATAGAACTTTTATTTCACGCTTTGTAGTCACAGTATTCAGAATGTCTAGGCAGTAAACTGTTGAATGCAGTTACTAGACAACGACAGTTTTGATTGAGGTATGCTTCAGTTTGAATATCTGTTACATAAAAGATGTGACCAGACGTATTACTTTGGGAAAAAATATGTATATACTCATATAGGTATGTTAATTAGAATAATGACTGTATAATAGAGCGAATTTTTAAATAATCGGACGGTAAAATTTTAGTATTTGTTTAATGTCAGAAGGTTGAAATTGTGACAGAAGTAACAGAAGCCTGTACAATCTAAAAAAAAAGTATAGGATAATATAGATAAATATTCTTACTAACCGTTTTATTTTGCTTTTGTTTTTGTAATGTAATTACAACAACTGATTTCATATCATTTATAAGTATAGAACACATAAAATTCCTATATAATAGGCATTTTAGAACAACCTAACACAACACTGTCATAGGATACTAAACAGAATATAAAACTAGTTACGAGTACGCTCAGAAGCGACCAGTTTTCTAAGACCTTCCTTACCCCGCGCAGTAAAACCTGAAAGCTAACGTCCAGAGGAACAGCATATATAATATAGGGTCTAAGTGAACTGGCTGGGTGAATATGCCCAGGGGTACGATGAATATGCAACACCAATAAATGTAGTTTTATCCACGCTGGGCAACTTTCTCCGTCCGCGACGACCAACTCAACTTGACTGTATAATAGTTGTGCGGAACTTTGTATGAGAGTCGGATTATCGTAGATTGATTTGTTAATGCGTTTATCGTTGTCATGGTGTTGTCGTGTAGAAAGAATACACGTGTCTGGGACGTGGCAGCGTGAATGAACTTCTAGTCAAAGTCAAAGTCGAGTAGCATGTACCTTAACTTGTATACAACCCGCTTATGTGTGAATTATTCGATAATACCTATACCATTTCAATATTCAGCACGATTGATCAACGACATGTCCATTGATAAATCGAGTTTCAATGAAAATATATTATCAGATTATTTTTTGGACTTGCAAAATATATTACAGGAGATTCATATTTTAGCATTTTACACACTTAGGGCCGATTTTTCAATGGTTGGATCAACCTCGGATAAGCTATCCCTCCGATAAGTCCATACAAAATCTGTTCTAATTTCAAATTAACAGCCAGATATCGTTTATCTGACCATTGAAAAATCAGGCCTTAATGTCAAACAACTTCTGTCTTCAATATTATTATTGGTATCTCAATCAGTCGTGAGGGGAGCGGAAGCGCCTAGGTGTGCAAACCCCTTGCAAGTTAAAATCCTTGTTTTTTTTTTTAATCATCCTTAAAAACAGCATCAAAATGACTATTGACGTCTAAATATTAGTTACTTAATGCTTTTTATAAAATTTCATTAAAAATGGAGCTGGCTCGCTGTAATATTCTCTTGAGCTACTGTTTTAACTTAAGTTTGAAGCATTTTTTTTTTAAATGTTAGTTTCATGGTCTTACAATTAAGTAATTATGCATGCAAGTATAAATGAATTTAATTCTTTAAAAATGTTTTTAATTTCGCATGGCTTGTTTTGTAATTTTAATTTGATCGTAAGTGTCAGTGTAAATGTCAAATTTTAATTGGCAAAATTAATTTAGTGTTCTTATCTAATTAACGCCGTGTTCACAGTTTGTTTGTAATATTTCATGATTTTAATTTAAACTGGACAGTGTCATTGTTAAATCAACCTTTTTGTGGTTTGCATAAACATCAATTTTCATTAATGTATAGATTATAAATTTTAATAATAATAAAAAGGTTTGAACACTTGAATTTTATCCTCAAAAATAAAGTTGGCACAATAATTACCGTCTCGTTTTATAATGAGGATAGAGAATCATTTCATAAATCATCATGCTTTTTTTAAAAAAGTATACCTACTAATCATAATATAATAGTTTTATCACAATTTTGTAAAGGTTTATGTCTTTTCTGCATTGCTAGCTGTTCCCCGCAGTTTTACCCGCGTTCACAAGATAAAGTAGCACATGTTTATCTCCATACCATAGTTTATCGACCAAATTCCATTAACATTGCTTGTGCCGTTAAAGCGCCATCAAGAGGCAACAAACTCACTTTCGTATTTATAATATTTAATATAGACAGCCGCTCTAACTAACAAATCTAACACGGCAAACGATTTTCCTCAGGATACCTAACCGACCTAAGGGTACGCATTAAACAAAAATGTGAGAAAAAAATCGCGTGCGCATTCAACCGTATCACATTTTATCTCATCTACCCATTGTACTAACTTACTAATTACCCAATTACAACTCAAATTAGGCGGCTGTCAATTATTACAAAGTATTGAATCAAAAATTCTCATAGAGCACTCAAATTACACAATAACTTATGATTTAAAAGCCGATAGGTATGAACATCAATTGATACATGGCCATAAGGGCTAGTTATTCATACATTCGTAACTTAAGCTCGGTCACGTTTGAATGTATTATTTTAAAAGATTACGAAATGCTCTTACTACTAGCAATTGACAAATAATTTCTACATATCGATAAAGTTTTAGGTTGGTTGGTGATTTGGCTTGGGTTCTTAAATATACTGGCCATAGAATTATGACAGGATTGTTAAAAAAAAAGAAGATATCCAGAGAAATTAAGATGGCGTTCGTGTCTTAGAAATATTAAATAATACGACTGTCGAAATGAAAACAATATATATTATGATTATTGTGGTATATTTTTACTATGCGGGGTTTATATTATACTAAACTGTAATACGTGGTTTCACCCGCGTTTCCGTTGAGGATAAAAAGTAGCCTATGTCACTCTCCAGTCTATAAACTATCTCTATGCAAAGATTCACATCGATTCGTTTCTCCGTTTCGTGAAAAAAGAACAAAAAAAGAAACACTTTTTCGTATTTATAATATGAAGTAGGGATTGTGGTTCTATCTTTAATCATGTCAAGGTATGTACCTTCTCTATTCTGCTAGTTTCAGTGCTTCATAGATCATCGCAAATGTTCTCGACTTTATCGAATACATTTTCCATAAAGATCGTTCATCCCTGGTGAATACAGACTGACTTACTAAAGATAGGAGATAGGATTTATTTACCTTTGTAAATGTAAATCATATTTTAAGGGCTTGCAATTACTGAAGTTCATAAATCCAAGGGAGAGAGGTGGGTTTTCCGATTAGTAAAAAAAACGTTTTTACCCGACTGCCGTAGAAGGACGATAATGTTTTTCAATAAGAAAAATTGCAAAAAATGTATCTGGCAAAAATCAAAAATTTCAACCAGTATAAGGTTCCATATCAAAGCTATCATATTACTTGTTTTCCTATAAATTTTCAGTACCATTATAGGTATACTTATCTGCTAAATATCACTATTTCTACAAACAAAATCAGTTTTCAATACTCTAACACATCAAAAACAAACAGTACCCAGAGCCCCGAGCGAAGATCCTTCAGACTTTCTAGACGGTGTTGACAAACTACATCTATCTCTACTTAACAATACCAAGTGCAGTAAGAGTAAGGAGTGTGTCTATATGTGAGCCTGTGTATAACGGTACAGAGTTCGTGACGACGAGAACGCGGGACGAGTCACGATTTTGAAAAAGTGTCGGACGGTCTCGAACCGCATCCCTTGCGTTCCGAGAGGTTAGCTTTTGGCTCAAAACATAAGTTTTAACATTAATTGTTAGTTTCATCATCAGAAGCACCCACAGTAAATCAGTCCGATTAACGCACGATCAAAACTATTGCCATCGTTGTCATTTACATCTATCTTAGTATATGAGATATAGGTACTCTTAGACAGAGATAAGTGCTATAAGAATCGGTGTTCTTCCAAATATAGCGCTTTTTTCTGTCATGTCCATTCAGCAACTAATATAAATATATATTTTTTTACTCTACCACAACGAATCCGCCATATGCATGACTAGCTTCCGCACCGCACATTTTCCCGGAATAAAAGTAGTCTATGTGTTAATCCAGGGTGTCAGCTACCTCCATACCAAATTTCATCAAAATTGGTCCAGCCGTTTGAGCGTGAAGAAGTAATAAACATACAAGCATACACACTTACAAACATTCGTATTTATAATATTAGTGTGATAGTAGGATATAGTAGGAAGTAGGATTCACTACTATATTATCTACTATACATCTTGGAAAAAAGGTATTTCAAGTATTTGTTAGCTTCTTCCCAATTCTCTGAAATGCAAATATCGGACCGTAGTTCTTACATTTTCATCACTCACTTGATCACAATATATTTGGCAAAATTATGAAATCTCTTATCACTTATACCACACATGCATACTGTTTATACTGCAACTCTCCGTTCCTTTGTACCACAACGTATTTCCTTTATATCAACTATTCTGTCTTTACCTATTTTTTCTATTCAAGGGAATGGAAAATGCTCTAGACTTAAGGATATGCATCGATTAAGATTTTGTTATGTAGAAGTTCGAGTTTTGTTTTTTCTTTGATATTAATAGATACCTATACACATATATACTCACAAACAGCTGCTTACGTAGTCGTCCGATTTCGGAGCAGCTCGTCTTAGGTTTTATTTTCGTTACGGAATTTCTTGATTCGGTCGCCGCGCTCAAAGCCCGCGATAAAAGCTATACAATAGCTTAAAAAAACATAAACAGCTGCTTGGTTAGAAATGACTGCTTCATAATAGTGACGTTTTTTTCATGATTACCGATGATATTTAAATACAACTGTCATACTATCCCGCAATAAACGAGGAAGTAAAATTTACATAATTGTTGGAATTTAATAAGGGTGTCTGTCAAACAGTCAAGCATATGTCTAGAACAATATTCACAGTTATTGTCAAACCGTATAGCTTCAAGAATCATCCAGAAATGTTAGAATTTATCTCATCACGTTTTTTTATTGTTTCACCAACAATTGTTGCCTTATTTCATGTTAACCTTATATACCTCTGTAGTTGTTCTAAATGCATATACTTATACCTAAAGGCGAACAGCACTAGTACCAAAATTAACCTATTTCAACGAGGGATTAAGCGCGAATTGTCAATAACCAGATAGGCAGTATTCGGATGACATTTTTTTTTACATTGCTCCGTCTCTTTGGACAATAGTAGATAAATTTGCAAAATCATACCGCCCGACTATTTACGCAAAACTCTACATTATAAATTTGGTTTGATTCAAACTTCTTTTTACCAGCTTGTGTGTGTAGGTATATCATATATATGATATTAAATTATACTCGAGGGCGTTGAATGACAAATCAAATTCAACAAGAACATTACAAGAAAATGTACGTTATTGTTAAACCGACCAAAAATGATACACCCCACTTTTTATACTACACTGACCGTGCCAATCACCAATGCATTGTGGCTGGATTACTTGCAAATTCTATTAAGATTCCACCTTCGTTGTTTCACATACATCGAAATATATGATGTGTATTGATGCGCCAAAAGCAACTATATATTATTGTTCGTGAATGTAGCGGGTAATGGATTGAATAGCTGGGGCTATTTGAAGTCGACGTGTGGTAATGTGGTAGTGTGGTCAAGATATATGGAGATGCTATGACTATAAGGTTTTGCAATTGATTGAAATGTCGGTTACACGGTACCTTACAAATGGATTTTATTGTAGGAATTAATATAGCATTTTTGGTATGATGAATGATTTAAATCGATTTTGTGTGGTACCCTAAATATAATTTTTAAATGGTAAGAAACATCAATATCTGATTCTCAAATAAGCCTCTAGTAAAGTTGTTGTGAATGAAATTTAGCATCAAGAAATAAACCATTTGAATGTCATTTTCGTATTAAAAAACATGAAATGAACACAGCAGCAACCTATAAAACAAAAATACACAACAAAGTTTACTCTTCCCGCGTAAAAGATCACAATAAACAAAATTAACATCCCACACAAAGAGACAAACCTCAGAAATAATAATAAAAGTGCCACAGATGCGTGCACAATCTCGTGAGGTCACACCTTGTTGCATAATATTGATGAAAAAATAACAAAAATAAGGCAAAAATTGAAATACCGCCGATTGTAAGCGGAACCCTCGTCACAGAAACGCGTATCAAACACGCAAAATATCGAATCATCGACTGAACCGCTATTAAGGAAAAATGTTTCTTATTCTTGAAGTAAAACAATTCAATTTTCAATAACAATAAAATCGAACGTAATAAAAATCATAAGTCATTCCACTGATAAAAGAATTCGGACTCTATTAAGTTATCGTTAAAGTTCTAATTACAACGTGATTAAAAAATCTAACCCTATAAAGTTGATGTATGGAAATATTAATCAGTATGATAAGTCGAGTGTAGGATACTAGTGTTCGTTTGTCTGTCTGTTTATCTGATGACATAACGTCGGTAGGGTTACTATACACGTGCTCGGGCTCTTATCTAAAGGGACAAAAGTACGTGCGAAGATTTAAATATTTGAACGCCTACTACGAAAATAAAGCAACCAAATCAACTACTTGAGAATACCTAAAAATAAAATTTTAAATTCCTCATTATAGAATGAATCGAAGATATTTAAATGAAATAGAATAAATACCTATATGAACGTAACACGTAGCTTCTATTACTATCTTGAATTCTTATTATATTGAAAATTAAAGTATAGAATGTTAAGATATTGGATAATAATACCGAAAATATGTTAACTCTTATAAAACTATACTTAAAAAAAGTTAAAGTTGCCACATATTTATCGATCACTTTACTGTCATTGTCAAACAATGTGACATTATTTACGTGACCATTTAAAATTATTTGTTAAAATTACGTTTACTTTGATTTTTTACCGCCTATATAATGTTTCTGAGGAATCTACAACATCACGACACATGTGACATGACATTTGTAGATACGAGTATCTATTCAGTTAAAATCATATCACAATTTACATTATGCCTTTTACTGATAAAAATTAAAAACCCGGGATTAAAAAAAAAGAAGAAGCGACATCTATATGTATAATAAAAGCAACTTTGATATGTTTCTCATACCACAGTCTATGTAATCATACTAATGTATATATGTTCGCATATATTTTTATTAATTAACGAAATAAAAGATCCGCATTAGATCGTGCTATTGAATCACTTTTATTAGTATACCTTTCTGCCTTTACGGGTATTAAATTATTACTATATGTTATGTACTTGCAGGTATATAATATATACATTTTTATCAAAATATTTATGATTCGCTTCTAAAATAGTGAATTAAAAGAATAATAACTTTTACACCTTTTTACGAAAATTACGTGAACGGAGTATGAAATTTGACACAGTTAACATTTATATGGAGAAGGAGAGCGGAAAGCTAATATTTTTATATAATATGCATTAGAAATAAATTAATAAAAAAAATATTACACACACTACCATGCTTTTGACACAAACACACACGACAGTCGTGACACTTCTATGCTTTGGTATTAACGTGGCAAAGACAAACTTAAAGAAAAGAGTTCGTATATGAGTGAAGTGATTTTCTTTAAATTCTTAATAGGTATATATACTCCTTTGTTTAATAGGGTATTACACCCATTTTTGAAAAGTGTCTCAATTCGTTCCTAAGGTGCTAATTAGCCACCAAAAAAAAACACAAAACAAAACATTTGATTCAATCGATAAGTGCCATAAAAATGCATTTAAATTTAAAATTTTCAAAGTTCGCGAGTAGTTTGATGAAAACGCTGGACGTCATGTAACTCTACGGTCATGACGTTATTTGGTCTCTTGTAAGTAAATAAATACGCTGATATTGGTCTCAATTGGACTTATAAAATTGTATAAATTAAAAATGAACTATTATCCTTTTTATTAGTGTGCTGTTCCTAAATTCATGAATACTAGTGTAAAAATAATAATAATAGTACTTCAGTTGACACTTTTTAGTTTACACACTGCTCATCACCGTATGACGTCATTATAATGGCGGCTACTGTTTCGCTTGTTTAGAAACAGATTAAAATACTGAAAACTTTGAAATGAATTTTAAAATTAATTAAGTTATTTTATGAACTAAAACTAACATTTTCCGACCGCTTATTGTCTAAGCTATCTAAATTGTACATTTTCAGATTTTTCCTCATATAGAGTAAAATACCCTATTATGGTCGAATTTTGATCACGGGCGACCTCTAGTACAAATAAATACATAACACCAATTACCCTCTTACATATATTATATGTATGTATAAATGCGAAAGTACCTATGCTTATTGGGTTCTCCGTCTTTCACGCACTAACAGATCCAACGTATTTTTTTTGCATAGACATAGTTTATGAACCAGAGAGTAACATACTAGTAATAAAATATGATGAACTCATCAAACAAATAAATACTAAAACGATAGGTTTATTTCATAAAAACAAATAATCAATACGTGAACTTTTGTAAATAAATATTTTTTATTATATTATAACCACTGAATGGGCAATATTTATTTTTATAAACGACATATAAAATATAAATAAAGCAATTGGACATAGTGTGAAATGTAAATCGAAATATTTTATTGGCCATTGTTTCCAACAAACAATAATATGGACAATTTGATTTTAAATGAGTACATGATTTTTTTCACACAATACGATTTTGTAAACCAACATTATTTTGAACATTTTTTTCACGATAAAAGATTCTTGTTACAAAGTCATATTGGCTCAAATGTCTTCAAGATTTTCACTCAGTTTTTAAATTTATTATATTTATTATAATATGTTTATACAATTTTATAAATTGAACTTGAAAACAGTTGGTAAGATAATACCAAGAGATAAGCAAAGCTCTTTGATTTTTCCTATAAAATTACTCGTTTCAAAGACAGTATATTTAAATACATACTAAAATATTGCATTATGAAAACTGTTAAAAAAAAACTATTTTTTTATTTTTTAATTGAAGCACTGAATAACATTGACTCATCACATTTACAAATACAGGGCTAAATGAAATCCTAAAAACAGTGCGATCGAGGGGTCGTTGGTGCCGAGACAATGCGGAGTAGGGTTGCGGTCACAGATGTTGTTTATCGGCATCGCGGCTCGCCTCCTAATCTTTAACCCTCCTCACGCTGCTACTGAATTGGATAACCTAGTAACTGGATAGTAAAATGTTTAATATAATTTATTAAAAATCCTAGTAAGTATTTTGTTTGAATATTGAAAAAGTTTGTAAAAAAAAACTATTCTATTCTTTTTCTACGTCAACCCCTTGGCTCGCGTATGGATCGCGCTTCTCAAAACATCATATAAAAAAATAGTACTAATTACTAGTCAAGTTATTTATAATATACTCGTAAAACTCCATGTATGTAAAGTATAATTTTGCTCGATTATGGTAAAAAAATATATTATAAATAGCCCAGAAACCAGTCTCGCAAGTTACCAAAAAAAAAATACTTTTCGAGTGAACTGTGCTGTAGGAAGACAGTAGGACTCCTCCATATGAAAAATAGCCTAAACTAGATTAATTTACAGTCAGTTACCAAGTTATTCGCAGTAGCAAATGTAGTAGGCTGTAGGATATGCAAATAGCGCGGTACATTGATCGGGATAACTTTTCAGGCGATGTTTGTTCAAATCACTTTGCTGTTGGAGGGTGACCAGCATTAATTGAATTACGTGTCGCTTCATATTATAACTGTGTGCCTATGAGTTTTTCGTTAGAGTGAGCTTTATATCAATTAATAAATTGGGTAAATAAAAATTCCGGAGTTTTTCTTCGCAGCTTCAATTTAAAAGACTTGAAATTTTACTAATACATTTTCCAAAATAGTTTCTACAGTTAGATAGACATTGTTATATTGTGTGAATAGATGCAATAAGATACCCATAGAAATACAGTATTACAGAGCCGGTTCCTTTTAGACTTCGGCCACAACATCACTTACCATGGTGAGATTGTGGTCAAACACAAGCCTACTACGCAAAGAAAAAAAAAGTAAATTTCCCAATAATACTAAGTCTTAATTTACCATTTTAAAAGTAACCGTAATATAGCTTTTATCGAGACATTTGCGTTCTAGTAGTTATGTTTTGATACCTTACAATCTCAATGCAGAATGATTTCACCCACAGTCGTGGACAGGCGTCACCAACTACTTGTGTCTTGCTATTGTCTTGCTTGTAGCTAAAGTTCGGGACACAGATAAGGAGGTGGGCCCACAATAGGATAGGTCCCAAGTTTGTAAACATGGGGATTTGAAAAGCCCGCTTTAATGGAAAATAGACAGGCGTTTTCTATGGGATATTCGGGCTACAATACCCGTTTCTGAATATACATTTTCTTTGAAATTAAAGATGAATTTATAAATTAAGTCTTTAAACATACAAATATTTTAAATCACATTACAATTTTTAACTTTTTCTTTTTTTTAGGATATCAATTACTATCAAGCTATCTCTTTTATCTATACTTCTATACCAATATTATAAAGAGGTAAAGTTTGTGAGTTTGCGAGGTTGTAGGGGGGTAATCTCAGGAACTGCTGGTTCGAATTGAAAAATTATTTTAGTCTGGGATAGCCCATTTATTGAGGAAGGCTATAGGCTACTTTTTATCCCGGGAAAATATAAGATACCTCGGGAACGCGGGTGAAACCGCGGGGCGGAAGCTATTTTTATAGAAAAAATAATACTTATAAAATTGAACCTTCTTAGATATATATCTACACATGTAAAAGATCCTGACTCACTCACTGATTGACTCATCAATGCCTAGCTTGGACCAGGAAAAATGAAATTCGAAAATCAATCCCTAAGTAGGTAAAATAGGGATTGCAGGTGAAACCGCGGGCTGCCAAGCTAGTTCACCAATACATTTATATATTCAACGACACATATAACAGTTTTTACACCTCAATATCCAACTCTTTAACTTATACTGACTATTTACAACCTTAAATATAATACCTTTTAAAAATATCACATCTTGTAGTTGACAATATCAAAGTTAATTCCCGTGTTAAGCCCCGCGACGACGGCACCACGGGGCGCCTTATTAACACCAATATTACTATTATCGTCTCTTATAGCACTTATAGTCATATTACAGCTCTGTATATTACATTAAACCATACCGCTGAGACCTTTCACGGGTTAATACTATACGGTTTTGGTTGTGGTGGCGTTTTCATTGCGCAAATTTTGATATGAGTTGAATAATTCAGTTTGGTTGAATTTCTATGTCTTATTTACAAATCTGTATTGTGTAAGTGATATGTTATAAACAAGAAGTACTACCTTTATTACATATTTTTACAAAAAAAATCTATAAGTACGCTTTATTTAATGAGCAATATGTTTTAAAAAAATATATACTATTATATAAAATAACAGTACTTAAAGAAAAAAATATTTAATCTCATCTAATCCATGATAAAATAGGTAAGTAATTAAAACAAACAAAAATGATCAAATTAATTGTTCTCAGGATTATTTTTTATTTATTTATTTGTACGCGCAAATGAAATGCCTTCATGAACAATTTACAAAGAGTAGATCAGACAGGTCAAGCGACATCGTAGGTAATAATTGCACAAGTCAGCGCTATTGTTTACACGGGTCGGGTTCGCAGTTAAGCCGACCCCTAATTGATTTGTGCTTTAAACACACCTTAACAAACTATTATAGATACGTAATGAAACTACGTGCAAATTATGACGGGAATTTATTAAGGTTATAGGCAAATAAGTAAGGCGTAAGGTGCGTGTATGTTATTCTTTGATAAGGTTTGAAATGGGTTTTAGGTGCTCACAACTTTAGTATGTAAATATGTACATATACCTAGGTTATTACTTTTTTTACAGTGTGAAATATTAAATATTATTTTGGTTTATTTATGGCAGATTTTCTTTACTGTTTATTTTATTTTATTATGCTCGATCGTGGCACTATTTGTGACCTCGAGGCTTCATAATACAAATGTATTTTAAATTACAATATTAACCTATTATTTATAAATTAATATTATAGACCAGTGTCATATAATTGTTGTAAAATGTGCACATAAAATTGCAATAAAATCCCAATTATATGTTGCAAAAATGATACTTAATTTCGCAATTATAACATTGGCAGTATAATGATTATTTAGGTACACCTGTACCGACACAACTGACCATTAGCAAAGTGCCGTTTATTCCCAAACAAACTTGCAAAGCGAACAAGAAAACTCACAAATCAACCGAGATATTCAATCTCTGTGCGAGCCACAATAACATTAGAATATCGCTTCTGATATAACACGAAACTAAGAGGGGATTTAGCGACATTACGCCCTTATAAAACACGGATATAAAACGACGACTTACTAGAATAGTTATTTGATAACAAGTTTTGCCATAAATATTATCATTTTCAAGTTTAGCCTTAAGGCTCCAGTCTCCCTAAAATCAGTATTCTTGCGGAATTTATCAGAAAAGAAATATTGTTTTTTAGTCATCAGAAAAGCAATAAATGAAATATATTTTACGTTATTTTAAGGTGTGAGATTTGAAGTTTCCAATACATATTTTATTTTTTAATTTGACGCCACTTTTATTAGCTTTGTGAGGCTTTAAACATACCTCTATTTACGTTCCACGCGTAGAGGGTCTCATTCATGCACACGCTACGAAAAAAATATAACAAAAACAAGAAATGTATTCAGATTACATTTGTCGGCAAATCTTCTACAATAATCTTATCTAGTTACTTTTTTTCCAAATTGTCTCAATTTCTTATTTAAATTGCTTTAAAAAGTTATAAATTTCTGAATTTGACCCTTGCAACATATATTTTTTTCTATTACAAAGTAATGGTTTAGAGAAATCACACTTTAACCACTCCGAAAGCAACTACTTATCTGTCGAATAAAAAATATAAGCATTCAAAAAATCATTTGAAATAAATTAACCGAGACTAAACATATAACACGACGAACGCTGTCAATTCCCAGCGAAATTGAATGGAATTTTGATGCATTTTATGTTTTATTTGTTTAGTTTCGGTAAATTTAGCTCAAATGATTTTTTGAATGCTTATATTTTTTATTCGACAGATAAGTAGTTGCTTTCGGAGTGGTTAAAGTGTGATTTCTCTAAACCATTACTTTGTAATAGAAAAAAATATATGTTGCAAGGGTCAAATTCAGAAATTTATAACTTTTTAAAGCAATTTAAATAAGAAATTGAGACAATTTGGAAAAAAAGTAACTAGATAAGATTATTGTAGAGGATTTGCCGACAAATGTAATCTGAATACATTTCTTGTTTTTGTTATATTTTTTTCGTAGCGTGTGCATGAATGAGACCCTCTACGCGTGGAACGTAAATAGAGGTATGTTTAAAGCCTCACAAAGCTAATAAAAGTGGCGTCAAATTAAAAAATAAAATATGTATTGGAAATTTCAAATCTCACACTTTAAAATAACGTAAAATATATTTCATTTATTGCTTTTCTGATGACTAAAAAACAATATTTCTTTTCTGATAAATTCCGCAAGAACACTGATTTTAGGGAGACTGGAGCCTTAAGAAATGAAATGCCAGGAAACGGTTCAATTCTGATTAGAACTGCCGAATGCTTTTTTGTGGATTTACGTTTGTCATTGCACCTTCTTAGGGTATTATATTTATTTCCGTGGTCCACGCAGCCAATATTTTATCAAAATCGGGGATTTGGCGGAATAGATTCGAACAATGTTCAAGTCATTACATCTCTAAAAGTATGGTACCTATGCCCGAGCTTTTAAAGTCATAATCCACTGACTAAATAACGCAAACTACGCTGCCGTATCTAGTGACGCTAATTCCCCACTTAACGATCTGTAAAGGGATACGGAAGGGATAGGTGAAGGGCCTGGTGAACAAATTAAGGGATCCTAATGGTTATCGGCAGGATCTAAGCGTTAGGTAATGTTTGAACTGGCCCTTACAACACTACGGGATGAATTTTAATGTGCCTTAGTATAGGGCGGTGAGATTGTTGGGTATGTTTGTGTGATGGCAGATTATTTGACTTCTGTTTACAAGCTTCTTATGTTAATTCTCAATTGGAGTAAATATAGCTTTATATTTGGATAATGTTTGTCATACAATAAATGATTATGAACGGTATTTCAGATTTAAAATTATATAAAGATATTTTTTCTCCTTAAATCTCCATACTTAGGTACTAGCTAGAAAAAAAAAATAGAAATCACACGCTTTATATTGCTAAAATTATTTTTATTTTAAATCAATTGATTGTAATGATACGTGATTAATTTAAACGATTTGTAAACTGTATTTGAGTTCTAAATTACAAAAATAAATGATACTAGGTATAAAAGGATAAAATGTGTAAAATATACCGCGTTTTTTTATTGTTATATTTTGTGCAAAATCTAATTTTCAATAAGTCAATATTTCAGCGCACGGTCACAATCAATCAATGTTACCAATTGTATAAAATAAAGAAACATCTCACAAATAAATAAACAATCATTGACTATAAATCAATTAATAGATTTAAATTAGTTGTTTGACATGGGGAATTAAGTTGTACGTATATTTACAAGCTAACATTATTTGCACTAGATTGTTTTATGATTTTTATGATACTTTTTATTTTATCATTATTTTTTATTATTTTATCGATGAACAGTAAGAATAAAACTTACGGATAGGGTGTGACACAAAACAGATTTTACGTAAGGCTTGTCTTAAAGTCAAAGTCAAAGCCATTTAATCAAATTAGGCCCTAGGAGGGTTATGTAGGTCTAAGCTACTGAAGTTACTGGTTCAGAAGTCAGCTGTCATACTTATAAAAAGCCAGTACTTAGTATTTTAGAGATATTATATATTTTTTTTTTATAAATTTGAACTTGTTCAGGTTATTATTTTTTATTTATTTTTCTTGTTGTTTTTTTTTCATCTTTTGTGTTTATGTGTATTATATTTCTTTAAAAATTGTTAAAAATTTAATGGAAAAAAAGCCAACATTGTCAGATTGTCCAAGAAAAAAAAAACAAAATATATAAAAAATGTAACCTTGCTGAGTTTCTTGCCGGTTCTTCTCTGTTGAAGGCGACTTCCGAATCGGTGGTAACTTAAGTAGTTTCGACGTTCATAAGTGCCCTCTTAGGGCCTAAACTGAATAAATGGCTTTGACTTTGACTTTAGCAAAAACCCAGCGATCAAAATCAAAATTAATAAATAAGTAAATTAAGTTTTGCTGAACAATAATAAAATAAATACATAAACATTATGATCAAAGATTCCAAATTTAATTTGTTTGACGTCACTTACGTCTTACTCACCAACGTTCCTATTCAATGATAAATGTAGCTTAATTATTAATGAAATATGTATTATTATTAAATTAATTATTTCATAAGACGTACGCCCTACCACATTCATCTTAGAAAGACTTGATGTTGCATGTAATTATTCAAATTTCATCCTTATCAGCCTGCAGCCAGTTTTCTACCCCTCTTGGGCTTTCCAAACGTGTTATTCTACCGTTATAACCTTTATTTATATGGCGTTAAAGGTGCAAATGTATGTTTGTAACGGTAAATAGTTTTTACAACTCCGTTATCAGGTTTCTTGTTGTTTTAGATATTTTAATTTATAATTTTGTCGCGTTTATTTATTAAATTACAAATTTAATTATACTGTGATTTATATTACGTTTCGAAACTATATTTCATTATTAATTCGTTTTTTTGGCACCTTATTGGTAGATAAACAGTTTGGACTTGGTTTTGTTTTTTTCACAAAATCTTAGAGATAAATTTTAAATAAATAAAATAAATAAATAAATATTCTGGGACATTATTCCTCACACACGGCCATCTGACCCCAAACTAAGTAGAGCTTGTACTATGGAAGCCAGATAACTGACATACTACATATACTACTTTTCTTTTGTAAATACATACATATATATATAGATAATTACACCCAGACACAGGACAAACAGACATGTTCATGCACACAAATGTTTGTCCTGAGTGGGAATCGAACCCACGATCTGCGGCGTGATAGATAGGGTATCTTACCAACCACGCCAATCGGCTCGTCAAAGTATTTTATTACAGATGTTCATACCTACTTTAAAATAAAATGTTACTATCTTGTTATAGACAGGAAAACAAAGCTGACTTTAATTTGAAAAGTCATGTCCAAATGACCCTAAGGTCAATACACCCATTATACTTTTGTTTTGTTTAACATTATATGCACCTGCGCCTGATATGCACAAGTAATGCTCGTATTCTAGATATTTTATTTAAAAAAAAGAAACATTATTCTACTTCTTTTGAAAATTATGAAATATTTACGCAGTGGTAGGTAGTACTTTGTATTCGCCTAGCTATCTTCCACCCATAAGTTGAATATCTGTCGGTAAGCACTACTGGTGTGCACTTGAGAGCCAGTTCCAGTTAGGATATGTAGACTAACTGTGAAATCATGCAAAAATTATCAACTGTTCCATACAAAAGTTCAATACCTACTCGACCAAAATGTATGAAGCAACCGTTTTATTTTACGCGTTATCAGAGTTAGCCCCATAGTAAAAGTTGTTCACATTGATGAGTACTTCCACCCCTGCAAGTATTGTCAGTGATAAAAAAAAACCCGGCCAAGTGCAAGTCGGACTCGCGCACCAAGGGTTCCGTACCATAATCTATAAAAACGTAAAAAAAAAATCACGTTTGTTGTATAGGAGCCCCCCTTAAATATTTATTTTATTTTGTTTTTAGTATTTTTCCTTATAGCGGCAACAGAAATACATAACTTGTGAAAATTTCAACTGTCTAGCTATCGCGGTTCTTGGGATACAGACTGGTGACAGACAGACGGACGCCAGACGGACGGATGGACAGACAGCGAAGTCTTAGTAATAGGGTCCCGTTTTTACCCTTTGGGTACGGAACCCTAAAAAATCGCCCTGTATATTGAATGCAAAAATTGTCTCTATATTAGTAAACTTATAAACTGAGAATGACTATCCTAAGGTTATTCCATACAGTTTCACAGTTATCTATGGAGATTAAGGAAAGTTTCAGACCTTTTCTTTTATTAATTGTACTGTAACTAAAAGGAGTGCAAATTACAAACCAGTTACCGTTACAGCTGGCCTGCCGGTAAAGTCTAGAAACATCCATATTCTAGTACTAAATAGCAATAATTTGTTATACAAATAATCCTTGTTTATATATAATCCCGTTATGTTAGGCCAAGCCTGGAGTAACAGGGCAGTATCTTAGACCATAAGTTACAGAGCATTGGAGATATTGATCTAATCTATCGATGCACGTTTATCGAGTACGGCTTGTTTCGATATTCTTATCGATATTGCATTTGTCACGAGCATTTGGTTGGAAACAAATCGAGTGAAATTTTGTTTATTTTGTACATTTTTACTTCAAAATTAGTTATTAATTAATTTAAATACTAAACAATTTGAATTTGGAACATAAGGTTTCTAAAATTAATTGTTGATTCAAAAATTTTATTCAATTGTAGTATCTCTAGATCTTTAAATATAATATTATTTAATTTTCTATTATTAATAATAGTTCAATCTTAATTATTAAAAATAAAACAATATCCTTTTTCGATCAGTGCATAGTGCTTAAGCTTATCGTTTTGCCTTTCGTTGTGGTGTTATTGAGAAGCGAACGCGGTTTTGTATAATAAGAATGAATAAATGTGAAAACAAATTGAAAGCCAGTTTAAATCTTAGAAGGGTCTAATTTACTTAATTTACCACCGATATAATAGAAATTGACTCGAAATTTTAATCCTGAAAATGTAATAAACAAACAAACACATGAACTTTTATAATCAAAACCATCAATTTGTTATTATCAACTAATGCAATATATTATGAATATAATACTTATAATTTCAAATAATATAAAATTCTATTTATAAACAAACTAACTAACTAACCAAACTGTCATATAAATTTTCATTCCATTGCTATTTAAAAGTTTACAAGACACATTTGAACTGAAACGATTATTAGCACATCCCAATAAACCTTAATAAACAAAACACATTCAACTTTACATTCCCCGCTCCACGCTAATAACTTATCCCACACAAGTACCACACGCCGCGTCTGTCCGTCTGTCTGTCAGTGTACGTTGACAGGTGTTAAATCGTACGAGAAACGTGCACGCACCGCGTCCATGCCGTCCCGTGCCGTGCCGTAATTAGTCGAGTCATGGTTATTATGTAATACCTGTTCTGGCCAGGTTTCAGTATTACGATGGCATAAACTCCATCTAGGAGTTAGTTATGAGGATTTCATCTAATGTCAACCATATGGAACTGATCAATGGGATATTATATCTGTGACTCAAAGACAAAGCCAATTTATTAGACAATCTAAATTTAACTTTTAGCTCGAGTCACAATGCAACTCTATGAATGTCGAAAAATTGTATCCTAGTTTATTTTTAAGACAGATTAATATATATTTATTTACTTATAGACAACCAACAAGATTTAACACTAACACATTTATGGTGGCTCTAAAATTAGGTATAATAATCACATAACATTTTTCAAACTTGTGTATCCTTGAGCAAGAAGCTATAACTTTCACTAGCTGCTCCCCGCGGTTTAGCTCGCATTCTCGGGATAAAAAGTAGCCTATAACCGTTCTCAAGAATTGGGCTATCAAATGCAAAACGTTTTTTCAAATCCGACTGGTAGTTCTAGAGATTAGCGCTTACAAACAAAAAACTCTTCAGCTTTAGGTATTATATTAGTATATAGATAGATCATAATTATTCCAGGATAACTTTCAGTGATCTTCTCTTACTTACTACATGATCTCTTTCACATCTATAAACAAATAACAAAATCCATAATAATATGATACATCCAAAGTAAATTGCGTATGTAACGGGGCTCCCAATAAAGCATAGATCAAACGAGCATATCTGAACGGGGCATCCATTCACACTGTGCTTGTATTAAATCAATGTCCACCTTATATGTATTGCGGTACGGGTCTGTCCGTCTGTCACGTGATACGAAGAAGCATTGGTCGTGTGCGCAGACGTGATAGTTATACTGTTTTACTTGAATTTCTCAATGTATTGCATAGGTAACTTCAGTAAATACGACCTTCATAAGTGCCCTCCTAGGGCCTAATCTGAATAAATGGCTCTGACTTTGACTATGTGCAGATATAACGTTTGATTAAATATTGAATATGTGAGTAGATAGAATTAACAAGTAATCCCCCTTATTCAGACCCATTCGGTTACCATTCCGATCGAAAAGGACGATTTTATTTCGTTAAATTTAGACTGATGCTGTGTTAGTAGGAAAATTCATTTGCCGCGATCGTGTACCGAGCAACTGCCTCATTCCATATGGAAGTCTTAAATGAGAAAATAGAAGCCATCCTATTCAGTAGAGTACTCAATCGGTCCATCTACCGAATCGGGACCGCAACCGAGCAGGTCTGAATAAGGGGAAATATTCGATATTTTCATTGTTTTATACTTTTATTTATATTACATCAAATATTTCGTAATATTAAGTTATTCTCTTTGCATGGATACTTGAAAAACATAAAAGATATAGAGCTTTTTTCAGACGGACCGTTTTCGATCGGATCGGAGCCTTAATCAATTTAATAAATTGTGTATTTTATCACTTTAATATGTTCGATTTTGTTGTATTAGCAAATGTCAAGTCTAATTACTCAATTTTTATTTATTTTTTGTCATCTGTTATTTGTTTCTTTTTTTTTTTGCTAAACAAAACGCTATATTATTAAGCTTTTTTTTATTGAGATTTATTAATAGTAATAGGTTTTTACCTTTTTTTTATTATTTTTCTTTAAACATGTTAAATTTATTGCTGTAATATATTATCTATGCACAGTATAAACCAACCTTACCGACGACAATTAATACCAACCGCAAAGAAATACCATAGAAAATGAGTCGAAAGCATTTTCTCACTTAATTAAACACAATTGTCTTATTAACTTGTAACTATTTCCTCCATTATATAACTAGCTTAATTAGAATCTACATTTATTTATTACATTATCTATACAGGGTGATTTTGTTATCACTGGCAATACTTGTAGGGGTGGAAGTACTCATCAATGTGAACAACTTTTATTATAGCGCTAACTCTGATATCGCGTAAAATAATACGGTTGCTTCATACATTTTGGTCGAGTAGGTATTGAACTTTTGTATGGAACAGCTGATAATTTTTTCATGATTTCACAGTTAGTCCCATAATAAAAGTTGTTCATTTTGATGAGAACTTCCACCCTTGCAAGTATTGCCAGTGATAACAAAATCACCTTGTATTCTTATGCACATATTTCGAGATAAACGATTGACATAGATAGAATATATATATGTCTTCTGTCAGGTCGACAATCACTTACTGATGTTTAAGCAGCTTTACTTAAGAGCCTAATCCCATCTAGGCTTTGGCCCATCTAGATAGAGCAAGCCTTTCTATATAAAAAAAATCCGTGATTTAACAATAAGTTTTACTTACATACACTTTATTAAATGTAAAAGAATCGTAAAAATAATGAGTAACTACAAAATAAAAAACGATAACCTTTTATCTGTTATCGCATTAGGTTAAGTTGTTTAAATGTTGCTAACAATTAAAAAAATAAACGAATGTTATGTTGAAAGGTTGACGGAAAAAAAGAAAATTAAAATTAACGACACCAATGTTAAATATCGATTACTATTGCAATATAATGTATCGATTATACTCCGATATTGATATTTACCAGACACATACAAAAAGAACAAAAGGCGTCACCATTATGAATACAATAAACATAAATCCACATTAAAGAATTACGCCCAATAACTCTATCTAACATCTGTTTAATCTGCCAATTGAAAAAGTCATCAACAAATAAAGCATAGGATACACCTGACAAGCCAACACAAAACAGCAGGTTAATGTAGATTCACACGTGAACCTAAGGTGAGAGCGATCCACCGGCGGCAAGGCCGAGAAAACCGATCCATTTGAAACTCAACTTACCTGCTCACGTAATAAGGTCAGCATTCCCACGGCCGGTGGCTCAGAGTACAATTAAGAAAGTATCCGATAAGGCTCTATATCAAATTGTTAGAATAAGGACCGTATTAGAAGAGGTTAAAGTTGGGTTTTATTTGGGTGGTGTTTGCGAACCGGTTGGTTCGGTCGCGAACTTTTACCTATAAATTTGTGTCGGCTAGCCGGCATGCGGCGGGCACGTTGGCTGTGTCTAGAAGCTCTCATGTACCCGGCGATGTACACTATAAGCTATGAGCAACATATGGAAGGAAATATTTTATACATTGGAAAATTATTTTATAAATTGGTAATATAGTTGTGTTTTCTTATATTAGACATCAACGCGTTTATTAATGTTTCTTAATTTGTATAGGCTTGTGTTGGACCACAATCTCACTATGGTAAGTGAAGGTGGTAACCTACACAACAAAGCCTATAAAGAACTGGCTCTCAAGATCAATTGCCGGAACACACCAGTGTTTGACAGATTTTCAACTCGATGTTGATGGAAGTACTTCAAGAGACTTGATCCACCCTACTAATATTATAAAAGCGAAAGTGTGTGTATGTCTGTGTGGATGTTTGTTCTTCAATCACGCGATAATAGCCAAACGGATTTAGATAAAATTTGGTTTATAGATAGATCATAAATAAATAAATAAAATTGCGTTTATTCCAAACTATACAATAAAATTATACTAACTAAATTATACTCTAGAATAAAATGAATAATTTTATCTCGGGAAAACAATAGATCACTCGGAAACGACAAAACTAATCTTACTAATATTATAAATGCGAAACATATTACCCACTCAGCTCCGTAATGACTAAATAGATTTGAATGAAACTAGTCACACAAATAGAATATGTTTTAGATTAAGAAATAGGATAAAAATATAGCATACACACATATGTGAAAAATAACCAAAAATTACATAAAAAAGCTATTTTTTCTCCCGCTTGAGTTTATGACTTGCACCACACTCATAGTAAAGAACTGATGCATTTCACAACGAGTCAATTAAAGCTGGCATCATTACAGCAGACCGTTTTTACTCAATGCTCAGCTTAATGCTAATATTGTAGCACTTTTCCAATTCGAAGATCACGATTTGTCCATATAAGATATACACAAGTATTTATTTTTTTTACAATTGATATTGAGAATTTTCTGAAATTAAATTATTTCTCAATAGCTTTTCGTCCACGGTTTCTCTCACGCTAAAATATCTATATCTTTTTTTCCTTTTACCCGATTTCGATAAAATAAAACCTATTTAAAGCGCCAATTCAAGATACGTTAATCTATGGAAATTTCATGAGAATCCGATCAGTGGTTTTGAAGATAAGCGTGGTCAAAAAAGAGACAGATAGACAAGGAAACAAAACATCTCTGTATTTTGTTACTCTTCTTACATGACCCACACTCCATTTATGGTAAAAAAAAAAAATGTTACGCCGGTTCTACAGGTTTATTATAATTATGTATAGATTGTAGTTGAACTTCGTGTAAATACTTTCTTAGATTATTCGATAAGAGTTTTGTAAACCTCATTATTAATAACGTAATCGCAATTATTTTTTACGTTATAATGAGTAACATAATTAAAATTTGGTAAAAATATATTAAATGGACGCCATTTTCATTTATAACATGACTATCCAAAATATATTCTATCTATGTGCCAAATATCATTCAAATCCGTTCAGTAGTTTTCGTGAAAGAGTAATAAATATCCATCTATCCTCACAAACTTTTATAATATTAGTAGGACGTATCGAAAATCAGCCTTATTATCGAGGATATAGCACATACCTATCACTCTTTCCTTCATCATCATTATCATCATCTCAGCCGCAAGTAACATTTATTTTCTTATCAATTCAAACACATATATATATACAACAACTTAGTAAGGTTACGCAATATATTTTCACACCCATATTAATATCACTTTTGGTTATAGTGAGAAAACGCTCTTTCCTCTAAAAGCCTAATTCTCTATGCACCCCTGACACTTTTTACGTACGTGCTGGCGTCACGACGCATTTTACTTTGTCGTTATTTATATTATAACAGTCGATAGGGTCACCGCTAAGAGATTGTGTGATAATCCCTCTTTTACTTTATAAAATTGATAGTGTATTGATAAATTTATTGAAGTTTTGAGAGTATAGACTTAATTTTTCTGTATTGTACGTTTGATTTCTTAATGATTCTTGAAGAAAGTTTGAATTTTACGTTACTGACTGCATTTTTTAAGTATTATTTAGTACTAGCATCCGCCCCACGGTTTCATCTTCTGTTTTTATGTTTTCCCGGGATAAAAAGTATTGTTATATGTTAATCTAGGATATATTCTATCTGTGCGCCAAATTTCATCCAGATCCGTTCAGCCGTTCTGGCGTAATTGAGTAACAAACATCCATCCATCCAAACTTTCACATTAATATTAGTAGGAAGTAGGATAGTAGGATGTATAAATTAATAGGATAGGTTATCTGCTGTTGTTTGGGATAATCAGATGGCCGATTCCGAGCGCACTTATGAAAATACAATGAAAATATGTTTTTATGGCATATAAGATTATATTCCGATGATTGATCAAGTTAGATTTGAATCTACTGGAAATTAATCAATGTATTATTTGAAGCTAAAAAACAAAACTAATAAATTAATATAAATCAAAAAATCATATATTTTCTTTGATATTCAATAAATATATAGGTATACGACTTTAATGAGAAAGCGTAAATTACATACAAATTTATTTAGTTAACGATCTGTCAAACATAAATATATCATTACATTGAAAAATTAACATAAAACATCTTAATAATTAATTCAACCGTTTAATTAATTAATAATCAACCGACATTTATAGTGTTATTTTTCTTCGACAATTAAATTAAAGATATGTAAAAAATTTAACACCTTCAGAAACTCATAAATTACATTGTAACACGACCAATGTCAGTTGCTTTCTCCCGTAACTATTGAATATACATTTAGGTGTCATTTTCAAATTGATTGTATAATGTTTTTTTTTTCTAAAGCCACGTGGGATGCTGTAATCAACAGCTTTTTATTTATTTTTAAAAAGTGGTGTCGAATTTCATGACTTCATTCTAAAATAACAATTGATTTTTAATAGACTATTAGTGGCCAGTAAAATAAGTTCAGTATTTTTAGCTAAATATTTCTATTTTTGAATGGTAGAAAAGGAATTTTTTATCTCGAAATGTTTATATTAAAAACATTAGGTAGCGATCTTTATTATTAAAAAATAAAAACCGGATCACCGTTGATGACGTCAATGGTGATATTCGCCTATTGGCTGTTACATAAAATTATGATTCGCTTACCGTTTTACAAATGTTCTAAAAGTTATTAAAATATCCATAATAATATTATATTAGACACATTCTTTTCATAATTCTAGAAACAATTTTTAGTTCGCAGCCATTTTATTACATTTATTATTAGTTATATTAGCATTTTGCATTAGAGTTTACTTTTATATTACGGGTGGTCTGACGTTTATGATTGCAAATTTATTTTTATGCTCTTCACTCACCCGATTGGCGCCAATATCATTTTACAAACAGCTTCCGAAATTTTTACTATATAAATATTTTACACAAACATTGGACCAACATCGCCAATAGTGTTATTGACGTGGTGGTTACTGATTTATTTGGTCCAACCCTCGGAATGAATAAAGAACTACGGCTATGGGCAGCCCATTTGTCTCTATCCTTTATGGTAAATGGAAGATTTAGGAGCTTTTATTTACCAGCCTCCGGGCTCTTGTACTGTAGAAATAAAAACAGGATCTGTTTGAAATTGGAACACCATAAACAAGAAAAATAAAAATACTGCCACATTCCACTTGTCTGAATTTTATACCTAAAGTACCATCTGTTGTAGTTTTTTAAAACTGCTAGTTAGGGTATTTACCTAATATAATTTCTACATTATAAGGCCATAAACTTAAAATTCCATCCGCGCACAACCATCAAAACAACATTAGAAACAAATCACAAACTACAATAATATGAAACATTAATAACTAAGTGAAAATATCCGTAATGTCACCCCACATACCGCGACGCAACCGAAACTCCCCCAAAAACTATTCCTCCCTAAAAACAAGAGGAAACTATTTTCGTCGAACAAAAAAATATTTCCGCCACAAGATTTATTGAGTACCTCACTCACAGTACAGGCCCTCTTCGTATAAAACGCGTGAAATGAAGTGTTTCCCTCCCCTCTACCTTTTTTACTCAGATTTTTCCTCCATAGGCTGAGACAGATTTTTTTATTGCTCAATTAATCCGATAGATTTCGCGGTGATTTTTATTTCTTGAATCGTGTAATGAAGCTTTAAATTTTTGAATTTAGATTGTAATTTGTGGTCAGTGTTATTGGTTTTTTTTAATTAATTTAACTTTATCGTCTAAAATAAAATAAAGTATAATCTGTGGCGGTAGGTAGGTAACTACTGTAGGTAAAGACTTATTTTTAACTATCCTTCGATAAGTTCTAGAATATGAGTAGATTCAACTAACTAATGGCTGAATTTACTATAATTCCGCAATTTTACATTTATCATTATTTTTTTAAACAATGAATGAGACATGTTGATGTATTTCTGGTCATATTTGTGCACGGCCGGTTTACGAAATGTACCAAGACATAATAAATCGATTTGAATAAAACCCATCAGTCTGTACTTCTTATTCGGTCACTCAATAACAATAAAAAGGTCCGCCAATAGACATTCACGTCACGAACGCCCCCGCTCTTGTCGCCGTGCCTATTGCTGAAATTGATATTCTTACAAATATATATCATACACTCTAAACATACCATTCTACAACGTGATAAGGTCCACATTTGTTTATATCATTAGTAACTTTGACATTGTAGCCGATTAAAATGTCCAGTTTTTCTTGACCCATATCGAAGCTCTATCGTAATACGTGGAGAGTTCATACCGTAATGGTTGATAATCGGCCTGATGTTTGACCGTGCACTTTCTTTGGACTTCTGAATGCCTGGTACCAATTGCTTTAGAAATATTATTAGTATGACGGTCAGTGGGGGACGACAGAGTCAATAAAATAAAAATGTAGTTTTAGAGTTTATGGGGGACATATTCTTTGACTTTATTTATCACAAACCAGCACTTCTTCCTCAAAATTATTCCAACATTTTCCACAAAGAATATACTGTATATTATAACAGATACCTCTTTCACAGCTGTTAGCAAGGCAAGTAAAAATCGCACCAAAGCTTAACATATTTCCACGCTTACGAAATCCATAGACTCCCATAATATTTTAACCCGTTAAACGCATGCGGGGTAAAACTTCCATTGTAACATAGATATTGTCTAAAGATATACCGTCGAACACAACGTAGGCGGTGTCAGGGGCGGATCCACGTGATATACGATGCGACGGCGATACGATTGTATCGATTTAATTAATTAACATATTATTATGTATGTATGTTTAGCAATTTGACTAGGAATGTGTTGAGGATCGCGGATGAAATTGTCCGTAATATGTCGTTTAGAAATTTCTTTTTCATAGAATGAAAGAACTTTCAAATATCCAAAGGACTTTTTAAGATTTTTACCAATGTAATTTGACAAGTCATAGATAATCAATACTCAACAAAACAGCTTTTTTTTTTCTCTCACAGTTGCGCAGAATAAATCGTAGATTTTATAGCCTCTAATCCTTAAAAACTTACGGTACTTACAATAAAATCAATTGACACTTATAATTTCCAGTAGGACATATATAGGAAAATTGGTTATTCTAATTATGTGGCATACTTAACAGTAAAAATGTTGAAATAAATCTGCGACGGCCATTCTCAGAAGAAACAGTCATGGTTTAATTCATAACGAATTTAATTTAAGCGTCACAAGTTTCGATCACCCACGCAACTATTGAAATTATTTGTCACGATTTTTCATAGACGCTTTACTAACGTTAACGTAACGTAACGTAACGTAACGTAACGAAATATAATAGAGAAAGTACTTAAGTATTAAATTAATATTAAGTGCTGTCAAAAAGGATACCAACTCAGTATAAGTTGCGATGGGTTAATTCACAAAGGACATCAGAATCTATACTAATATTATAAATCTGAAGAGTTTGTTTGAACGCGCTAATCTCAGGAACTACTGGTTCGAATTGAAAGTGTTGGACAGCCCATTTATCGAGGAAGGCTATAGGCTACTTTTTAACCTGGGAAAAAATAAGATCCCTCGGGACCGCGGGTGATACCGCGAGGCGGAAGCTAATATAAATACCTATAAATAAACAAACAAATTGTTAACACTAAATTCATCGGCAAAAATATACTGAATTTTTCATTTTAATTTAATGCATCCTGCATGATCTTTTTTTTCTCTGCATGTTTTTTTTTCATTATCATTTGGGACTTTATTTTTTTTTATAACAGTGGTTACTGGTTTCTGGTTACTATTGGTGGTGGTTCTTTCTTGTAATAACACAAATACTAACCACATGATTTTCTGTTCTGAGCACATTCATCTTAAGTAGCCCGACTATCTAGTACCACTGTCACTAACAAATTGGAGGAAAATTTACCATTGGGGTGCAAGAGACCGGACTTAGCTGTGTAAGTATTAACATTTTATTTATACATTTGTTTTTTTGCTGTGATTTTGTTGTTCGGTAAGTTTATTTTTATTTGCTGATATGTCATATATTAATTTAACTTTCTTAAAAGTCCTTTTAATTAAAAAAAAATACCTTCCTATCAGTTTTTACATGTAAAAAATCACTAAGTGACGACAAATATTTTAATTTAAATAAATAACTTACTGAATAACAATCTCAATAATTATCATTAATTTCATTTACTAATTTATATCTCCAAATGGCAGTCGCTAAAATACTAAAACATTGAGAAGTAACCCTGCTAACGCGGTGGGTCCGAGCGACCCCGGTATAGAAAGGGGGCTAATAAGTGAAACAGAGATTTATGAGTGCACAGATATGCAAATAGAAATTTGCGGTCCCCCGCCGATAAAAAGACGTCGGTCCCCGCGGGGCACTATTTGCCCAACTGTCGGGGGATGGTGGTTTATAATTATTTTGGATCATATAGTTGTTAGGATTTGAAGCTTTCATACATAAATATCATATTTTTGAGCGTATTTCGTATTCGCGCAATAAAATTTTCCACATGTCAATTAATAAACTACATAGTGAACCGATATTGGTGGATCAAATTAAGAAATACGAAAACCATAGTAGACAATAAATTCCTAGAATATAAATCCAAGTAGCTACAAAAACCAAGATCGCCAATGTAGGGGTTACAATGAATAGGTAACATTAAAGTGGATTCAGTTATCTTGTTACTCGTACGTAGGGGGTTGCTAATTATTTGCACCGGTGCGGCGAGGTGACGTCTCGTATTTAACAAGATTATGTCATTTAATTCCATCCCAACTTCTCATTTCTGTTACGAAGTTTAGTATTGTTTTATAATATCTTTGTTCTCATTAGCAGGAGGTAAAAGTTCGGTGCTTATTCTTTAATTTTTTTTTTTTATTTGCATTTTGAAATAACTTTGTATAAATTAATATTTTATGAATTTTAATTTATTACGTAAATTTCATGACGTATTCTTGTGATTTGCGCCTGTATGGTAAGGTACTTAATAGATTTTTTTTTATTTATTCAAAACGTCATAGAACTATATATTGGTTCTTTGATTACGAACCCTTATTTATTGATAAGGAATCATTGGTTTTAATCAGATTTAAAAGCATAATTAATAGATACAATAAATCCATTGCCTTTACGCTTCATGCGCGAATCATAAAATTAGGCGCTTACTATTTATGTTATAAATTAAAACACGAGATAAATCTGTTATTAATTCAAAATCCATCCATTGCTTTTAAGTTCATATTATAATATAAATAATAAATAAAATATATAGTCCAATTACATAAAAAAATGTTTAATGTAGCCATCTGATGGCTGATACGTAATAAATTATATGTATAATCCACAGTATGGAAAAAAATAATAAGATGATTGTTTGGGATAGAAACCGGTAGATCAAAACCTTTGCTTCCGTAGGATTAATTGGTTAATGTACCTTTTATGTGACGAACTAATATTGACATTATGTTTTGCTTACCAGCTGTTGATCTAAACATCAAAGAGATGGTCAAGTACGAGTGGGGCTCGCGATCTGAGGAGGTTGTGTAGGTACACAACCTCCTCTTAAATCCTATTCTATTAATAAATGAGTAATATTTGTCTAAATATTTGTTAATCGCGTTTTCGAAAATGGCTCCAAGGGTTTCGATGTGTAAATGTTGCAATGTAGTTTTATGGGGGCAAAATAGATACTATATTTTACTAAGCGGGCGTTTGTTTTGTACACTAAATAAAATAAGCCACAAATATAATTTTGTTCTGTAATAATTTTACGCTGAATTTGTTTTCATTTATTTTTCATTAATTCCTTTACTTGTGTCAAAATACCCTCCTTTCGTACCTAATTTCTAGGTTCATCATCAAGGAAGTACACCTAATAGGTTTTGATAATCAGTAAGTTGAGACTGTTAAAATGAAAAAATGATTTAAAGCAAATTCTTTACATTTCAGCAGTACACGGCCTTACTATTCGTAATTACTTTCTGTTTTTGAGAAAAAGGGCCTTGACATAAATAATTAATTAAATAGTCATATCGACAAATAAGGGATTTCTATTACAAGGTATGGATCCCTAAAAACATAAAAATCAAAGCAAATATTAGGGAAGCAACAGACCATGAGAGTATCGCATGTCCTCTCTGAACATGTTTGAGCTGGCTTGTTTGCTCATTAGTGGCACAGACTGGCACACCGTTCCCTCCGGTTCAGCCGTCAAACGATGTCACAAGTAGATTGGCATTTGGAAGACTAAGAATCATGAGAGGTGCATGTAAACGATATAATAAGCATGAATTTGGAAAAAGACTAGATCCTGTTAATATTATAAACGGGAAAGATTGTGAGATTTGAATATTTTTTTAAAAGGTGAACCATCCATGAACTCTTAAATAAAAGTCAGAAGTATCGCAATTAAAACGACAATCAGTAAAATCTAGTACTTTTTATTCATCCTAAAACCGCGAGTTAACAAATAGCTCTCTCTGATTTCAATTCAACCCTCCGGCGACAGATTGTTAATACTGACCGCAGACGACCTAACGAGCTGTGACCACATGAATATGCAGCGGTCCCATGTACCCCGATACAAGGACGAATTAATTAATTTTGTCCA
Organism: Tetheella fluctuosa; assembly: GCA_951216915.1. Taxonomy (NCBI): domain Eukaryota; kingdom Metazoa; phylum Arthropoda; class Insecta; order Lepidoptera; family Drepanidae; genus Tetheella; species Tetheella fluctuosa. The sequence continues at coordinate 8,682,780 of OX578229.1, read as the reverse complement.
CACCTCGTGCAATATATTCTCTTTTCAAATTATTTAATTTGACAGTTTTGTTCTTTATTTTTTTAATTGCTCTTGATTTTTGATATAAATTGTTAAAATTACAAAACAGTTTAAATACAGATGAAATTATTCTTTTATATTTTTTAACCAAATAACAAGGTGCCCTTTAAACCAGTGCCCGAATAAATAGTGTAGGCGGTACTCTTTGTTCAACCAACAGAGTTATAATAAAGCAAGCGCCGGCGCAATTCCAGTGGCGGCGCCGCCAGCGACATCTGTCGGTGCCCTGCAATTATGGCGGATTTATAAGTTAATCGCTCGTTTGACGTCCGCGATTAATGCCTTGTGAAAATAATCACATGGTTTTTTGTCTTCACTGTAATCATGTGTAAATAAAAGGAGTAATTTTCTTTTTGCCGTGCGGTCGTTCCGACGCGTGCCGATCGGTGTAGGGTTACTTGATCATCGGTTTCGCGGTTTTTGTTTTGGTTATAAGTTACACGCTCCCCTTTTGTGTTTTTAATGCTTCTATGCAATTCTACACATAATAATATATAGTTGTTGAGGAAAAAATTACAATTCGCAAAAACTTTTTTAATATTGATTAGTGGTCAGAGTGCGAATAGGGGTGTCAACTCGTCGTGTCGCTACTCAAGTGACGTGTGTGCAGATACGATTATCCGCACCCCTAGGGATGGCAGATAAAAAACTGCATACATGCACGTTCAACGCGAAAATAAATCTCGTGACATCCGATTCTTTTCCGACACGTAATTCAATTTGGATACGTATATTCGACATCCCTATCGTTATTTGGTTTTACTATCTAGTGCCTAGTTATATTATATCCAGCTATGCTTCATATATTAACTATATTATGTTAAATTTATCTTTTAAAAAAAAAATGTTTTGCCGAAAGTAGTATGATATTTTTTTTTACTATGACAGGCTCGTGTTTGACCACAATCCCACGGTTAAAAGATCTAATGTGGCCGAAAGTGGTGAGATAACAAAGCCACACATACATTCTATATTTATTAAATATAACTATATAGTTATATTTTAAATTATTTAAGTAGGTATATAACGTTTTCTTTTTCTTAATAATAAACTGTTCCAAGTCATGAGATTTATCTCAAGCGTCAAAATCACGTAGTTAAAAGTAATTTTGAGGGTTGTGTCAAGCCAAAAGTCGCTTGTTAGGAGATTGCGACGCGACCGCGACCGTGACGAGCTGATAGGGTCGCACCCCGCATTTTAGGGTTACATTACATTACAACAAGCCATCGAGTTTATTCCATGGCTTGTCATTGTTTAATAGGTGTTTGTGGGTTTTTATTTTTTTTCTCATTCACTGAATTACGAGATGAATTTTAAAGCTTAAATGTTAACAAGGAGATTTTTGACTACTTAGGAAAGTGTAAACTTGCCATCTATGATGGATGGCAAGTTCAGAGGGATTTTTCTAATAATACAAAATACCATACATAACATACAATTTCCCCTAAAAAGCCAACTTAGTGGTTCATCGAAAAATATAGATTGAAATGAAATGCCAATGTGGTATTGGCATTTCATTGTATGCGTCCAAAGTAAAAAGGGAAAAATTATAACGAAAAAGCTCATTAAAAAGTTACGTTCACTCATTAATTTCTACCAGTCGTGATTTCCCGTTGGCTCGCCCGGTCGAACTTCTTCTTTTGTACCTGTTTAATTGTGGATCCCTACAGAGGCTGAATTAAGCAAATGAGGGCGACATACTGCTTCTCTCCTATACGCTTTAGGTACACTTGTGGAGAAAGCATTTACATATTTTTAAGTATAATACCAAAATCAACTAACATATTGTTATATTCAGTGAATATTTTAGCCTAGATTAATTACGATATATCTAAACCTTGCTTGTGCACTGACATTGATAAATACATTCATTTGCTAAAATTACTACAACATTCGTAATTTACGAAGCCATTTTAAGTAAAAATATTTCGCCAATATTTTTATCTAAATTATAATTATGTACGTAATGGATTCCTCGAGATTTTCTCGAAAATAGTTTCATATAGAACAAACAATAAAATTAGTTAGCCAACTAACCACCCTATCGTCCATTATCCTAAAAACATCAGCACAGAACTGTACAATTAAACAAAAGGACTTCGTGATATGCTCATGCGATCACGATGCCGCCATTAGCGCAGTACCGTGGGCGTAATTAAAAGAGTTACAATACAGTACTGGCGAATTAAAAACAATTAACTTGAACCCGAATTGAGCACAATGGTCGTCCTGAGCACGACTTACATCGAACGGTTGAGCGTGCGCTCTGCTCTGGGAGCAAGTTCGCCCGTGTTGGTCGGTAAAATGTGGTTGTACGCGATTGTACGCGGTGGGCGATCGCGGAAGGTCTTTTATGGAACTTCGATTTGTGAAAATGGGTTTTAGTTTAGAATTAAAATCGGACGGTCTTTTTGACACTGGCAGCGTTTGGAGGGTTTAAAAATAATTAATAATTTTATAGATTAGTTTTGTTGATGTCTCATCAATCAAAGAGTCAAATATTTTTTCTAAATGCTACATATATAGTCTGTGACAAATTTACCAGACTATGGTATTTAAGACAAACCCCTCCGGTTGTTCCAAGCATTATTGAATTAAAAATAATCCATCAAAAAACGCGAATAAAAAACTGACAGCGCTAATCGAACCGTCAAATTGGGTTTTCAACGTTTAAGCTTATTTTGTGAAAGTGCTGAATCGCACCGACACCCCATAGCACCCCATAGTAGGGGGAGGGTGTGGTGTGACGCCATTTCCTTTTTTTCACGGTACCGCAATTCTATTAGTAGTACTTACTAGCCTTGGTATATCTGCCCGCATGTCTAGTGACGTCATTAGCTTTAGTCTCGCATGACGTTTTTTATTAATTTTCGAATTTCGATTTAATTAAATAAAAATAGGGTTCCAAAGGATGCTTACAAGTAAAGATATAAATATTGCGACTTTATTCCACCATTTTAATAACGTAGAAGGTGAAATAAATGAAATTAAAAAATTAAACATAAGAAGTCGATTGGATGGTACCGAACATTCCAAATGAATAACGATCGCCATCATTAAATAGAAAACTTAAGTAAATGAAAGCAATAAACATTAAATCCAGAATCACTTAGCCCTTTAAAATCAATACCTACTACTGGAACAAAAAAATATATTTCTCTAGTTATTTAATCGTATTTTATACCGAACCCTCAAACCTTTTTTAAAATCAAACGTGGATTTGATAATTTGAATTTTTATTAAATAATTAAATGGCAACCCTAATGAGGGTTTAGACGAAGTGTCATGTTTCAACACGCGTCACAAAGGATTTTTGGTTTTTTACTTGTGGGTCCCTGAGGCCAAACTCATTGTTAATGTCCCTCCATGTTTAACTATTGATTTTATCTGTGTTATATCATTTTACAGGCGGTATTAAAAGAGATTGGTACCTTTTAAATTCAAGTATAGATTTTATACATTATTTTATTTTAAAAAAAGAGCACATAATATATAACTCAATAGGTACCAAAAGTGAAACTATCACGTCGTCATGACGTTTAGACTGGACTTTAGTTCGCGAAATTTAAAAAAGTTTATATTTATACCTACCATTTATTAAAGACATGTAGTATCTTGTATTTTCCTTATCAATATAACTATTATTATTAATTAAATTAGCTACAACAAAAACATAAAATAAGACAGTAGTTACTCAGTATTTTAAAGTCAAAACTACGAACTCAAAATTATTTTGGTCTCATTGAAAAAAAATGACAAACTCATCGATTCAAAACCACCTATAAACGGTACATTCAATCATCCAACAAATAAACAGAACCCAGGTCACCCAGACAGTCTGAAAAGCAAGAAACACCCTCACAGACCGTTACAAAAAATTATACATACATCACCGTCGTACGACAATGCCACGACTTTTTCTAGCGGTCGCTACGTCCGTGGCTTTTTGAACTGGAATTTTTTCACTCCATTCGCCCGAGTGTAGGCGGACTTTATTTCACCCCGTCAGCGAATTAGGGTTGATAGACGACTTTTGTTTCTTTTATTTTTGTTTATTTTTCATGTATCTTGTTCTTATGATTTGTTTAGAGAATGGTACTGATACCTTTTTAATTGTAACCGATTCATAGGTAAATACATACCAACCTACTTTAAATAGTAAAAGAGAAAAATATGAAACTAGGAACAGTAAAACAGAATTGTGCATAAAAATGTGCAGTGACAGCCCTAGCACTAGCATTAGTTTTCAACATGGACAATGACCGTCCACCCCAGTCATATGTATGTAGGGTACAGTCTCCTTCAGTTAAATTATACTCTATGAAACTCTAAATGCCTAACGATTAATAAAACTAAAGTATTTTTGAAAGTAATAAAATGATCAGCTAAATATAATCAGAATGTGGTCAAACAAAATAAGATCTAATCATAGTAAGGAAAAAATAATCTCCAGTTTCACAATTAGAGTAGAGAAACAAAACAGATTATAAAAATAACAATAATGATACTAATCGGATAATAATTCTTTATCCGCGTCTAAACAATGCCCAAACATTTTTATTACTAAATTAGAACTTACAAGTATCACAAAAGGCACCTTTTAACGATCTAATCGATAACGATCGGTAAGCACGTGGCAGACAATGAGTCGATACGAGCTCTCCGTATCCGTCCGAAGTGACTTTGTCAAGAGGTATTGACGGTGTCAAGTGCGTACTGATCTTAGTCGAACGCCACTACCGCCCTCTAGTACGTGATTAAACCGCGAAATGTCAAAGTGCAAAGATCGGCCCTTTGTTGGGTAGTGCTTTACGTCCCTTATACGCTTACATCAGTCAATGCTTGGCGTTCTGATATATTCATTCATCAGAAAAACGCTGCCGGCGTATGTGAAATATGGTGCGGGATTATTAAAATGTTTTAGGAGTATGGAACTTTAAATAAATGTCTGTTTTATAGTTCATGTAATTTTTTGGTTATTGTAAAGGGTTCAGTCTAGTTACAGTTTATTTGTTTTAGTATATATTTAAACGTATGGACTTAAAGAGTAACATTTGGATTTTTTCGTGTGAATCATTTTCATCATATGAATGATTTTCCTAAGATACGAATTTACGAAGGAAGAATTACTATTCTTCCTTCCTTTTAATAACTGTGTCAGCTAATTCAGCGTAGTTTCAATAAGATACCTACCTACTACAATCTGCAGTGGAGTGGATACTTCAATCTATTTGAATATTTCATTGTAAAATGATAACGTAATTCAAAAGCCCAATAAACCCTTTAAGCACTCCAACCCATCTATATTGTAGCCGCATATAATATTTGCCGCCCCCGGTTCATGTGAGTGTGTCAATCTTTCGTTTTTCCACCGCACACGCGGCCGTGGTCAACGCTCTTTGTTATTCAAATGAAACATGCTCAGATGGGCAGATGCCCGCACGGGGGAATAATTAACTGATGTGTTTTGTAAAAAATACACTTTCAAACAAATACTCTGAAAACCCATCACTCATAATGACTGCGAAAACAGAATGGGGAACTGTTTATCTCTATGTAATAATAACTTCGATGTGAATAATGTTATTTACAAAATAAATTATAAACCACAAATCAATAATAATGACTTTCCCATACAATTCGTGTGATTTAAACCTACTTAAAGTTTAATCTCGCTACTCTTGAGCTAAGGATCCGAACTAACAGGTGATTTACTCCATCGTTAGTAAAGGCTAATTCTTCCGCGTTCCGCATCGCATATCTTCGTTCTTTCTATCTCCCTCTCGCGGGCGGGACTAGTTTACGACGTCATTACCGGTTATCAAGGAGATGGTACGTCGGTACGAGCTCACAGCGCACGGAACGTTAGTTAAGTCAACTAGGATAAGCCGTCGCGTAATAATGCGAAAATGCCTGTTAAAAGTTTATGCGATTTTGATAGTTTAGTATATAAGTTGTGTTGTTCAAATACGATTAGACGATATTTACAAGTTTTCCTATCTCTATTGGTTAAAGTTTAAAGGATTTTATATGTTGCGTGTAGTAGAACTGAATTGTGAATATCTGTTGGGGTGAAATTATCTGCATTGGCGCCGTAATTTTAGATCCTCGTTCAAGATTTTTATTTGTATCAATGAACTATTTTGTTAAAACTTTAATAAGTATGTAGGTGCTGATATTAAAAGTTTCACTTATTTTAGGTTTGCTTTTAACGATTGAATATACTATATTACTAATAGTAACAGTTAAGTTATGTAAGTATGTACATAATTATGGTTTTAAAAATACAAAGTAAAATTGAAAAATTACAATTTGAAAATTAGAACTCTCATAAAGTGGCATACACAAGCGTGTCATGTGACCGCATTCCGGTTTGATACGTCTCGCCTGACACCTGACTGGCCGCTATTATGCGACCGTCCTGAACTCTAGCGGACCCCGCCACTATCAGTGAGTGACACTCTGACACTGCGAGGCACTGTTGTGTACACTACGTCGTGACACTATGGCCCACTTGCAAGCGTTATTGTTCTTTTGTCAATTGAAATGACTGTATATTCATACGGCGTGGATGTGTTTGTTTTTTTCTTGTTTTGTCTGAAATTATTTCTATTTGATATTCAATATGTATAAAATATATTTGTAAATTCATTAATATTTATTTTGAACTAGATTCCACCCCGCGGTTTCACCCGCGTTCCCCAGGTATCATATGTTTTCCCGGGATAAAAAGTAGCTTTTGTTCTTCTCCGTACCATAGGCTATCTGCATACCAAATTTCATCGTGATCGGTTCAGCGGTTCAAGCGTGAAAAGGTAACAAACAAACAAACTCACTTTTGTTTTTATAATATAGTTAGGATATCGTAATGAGTTCAAAGAACACAATATCAAGTATTCAGCTGATATATTTATTTCGATATACAGTGGCAATAATTTCCTTTTTCCTGTAAAAAAATAACTTAAGATACGAATCACAATTACTTGCCGTAATCCTAGCCAACACGGTAGCTAACAAGTATTTTTGTAACATCGTAAAGTAGCGGGCGAGAGTCGCGCGTCGGTAGCGCCACCCGCCGCGTTGTTTATGCCACGCGATCGACCGATAGCCGCTTGTGTATATTGTGTGTACGCACCTTTATAGTATTATCTTTCGCGCCTTTAAGGAATATGCGTGAACTTTGAATTTGTAGTTGATTCCTTTAAAGGGAAATCTAGTTATAGTAAAGATCACTGCATTTACTTACTATTTATCCGTGAATAGCAGTTACTTACCTCAAGTTGTTTCAAAGAAAATGGGGTCACAATGATTTGGAAACAATGTAAATTCAAAATTCAAAAAACTGTATATAGAATAGCAAGTGTATATAGAATATTTTATATTATGTATGTCATGTATCTATAGATATGTAGTATGTATGTCTCGCCCATTTTGAAAACTAATTTTGATTTCGAAATCCTCAAATATTTATAAATTTTAATATCCTTCACATTTTCCCAGTTTTTTAAATAATGCGTGGCCTATTTTTGCTTGCCCTAAAAAAACCGTTCATAAAATTATTGCCAGTATAAAAAATAGCAGTCATAGTATTTCTAATAAAGCTCTCGTATCTACGTATGAAAGCACATAGTGACCTTTCAACTGACCTTTTTAAACTTTTATAGGCCTTTAAACTTTGTGGCAGGCGATAGGCTTTTCAATTCTTTTGTAAAGGTTATTCTAGTATTTGAGAATGCTTCTAAGTCCATTCTTTATCTTATTCAATTATATTTGTAGTTTTAAAAATGAAATTTTCATTGTGTTGAATGTTTTAGGGTTCCATATTATAATAGTAAAAAGGAACCCTTTTTGCACATTTTAGACTATTACTTTGTTAATTTTGTGATTTAGAGTTGTTTTATGGCTAAAAATTTTCAAAAAATATCTTCCCCTTATTATCTCCGAAGCTTGAGAACTGAAAAATCTGAAATAATATAGACTGATAGATGAATTATATAGGTATATTTTACGTATCAATATAATAGTATGTTTTTAAGAACAGATATTACAATTAGATTCTGCTGCAATTAATTTCTATTGAACCATTTTTATAATTATATAAAATTAAGGGTTATGTGTTTATAAATAAGTTGTTTAAAAAAAACTGATAACACTATTAGGTAATATTAAATATGAACTGTTTATTACCGTACATAGATTTAATTTAAATGGGTGACCATGCTCAAAATAGTTAAGCGTTTAAATCAAAACTTAATTTGAAGTATTTCATCAAAGTTAGAAATCTAAAGATAAATGTGAACAGACGTTCCATTCCACAGCACGCGCCGTCATATTGTCATAAGACACCGTCGTAGGATTTTATCCAAAAAAAAACCATTGTGATAACATAACAAAAACCTATTTACAAATACTCGCTCGCCCGCCCACTCTAAAGGTGTTTATTTTAAAATTCAGAACAACAATAGACAACGATATTTTTTTATACTTTTCGCGCCATTTAATGCTATTTCAAACTACCTATAGGTATTTAAACTCTACGAGAATTTAACAATAAGGAATATTAGACTTTACTCCAAAGAATTAAGGAACTTATTATTTGAAATTGCTATTTTAAAATTAGAAGAAAATATGTTTGTTGTTCGATAATACCGGCCGTTTTATTTTTTATAATTCGGACACGTGTTTATGGACGTACAATTTGTGTCCGTTGATTCATTGTTGGAAATCTATGGAATTTAATACTTTTGAATATTTTATCATTATTCATTTATATTGTTGGAAACATTTATGATTCGAAAATATTCGAATTTCGTAAAATAACCTTGTAATCGACGAGGATTCTTTACCAAACCAGTTATGTACTTCAAAAACCTCTTGGCGTCCATGCCTCTTGAGTTCCATGATATGCTACCTAAAGTTGGAAGGTTGAACGCATTTCGACTTTCAGCATAACTTCTCAGTAACATTATGAGCGCAAATATACATCTCACATCTCGATAAGGGAAGGGTGCTATTCTCAAGATTACAATCTCGGTGACAAACACCGGGGTCCTATTGTGGTTGCTAAATTTGTTTCGCCATTTCCGATCTCCTTAGAAGATTATTTTATATTGTAAAGAGGCCGTTGTTGGAATGGAGATTAAATCGGATCGGTTATATAGGGCATGTCCCGAATTTGTTATCCATTATCTGAGTGTAATGTTTTGCTTCAGATTTAATGTAGGTTGGTACTTTGTTTGGTATAGGAAAAGATTTTACTTTGGAATCTATTTTTAGGTATTGATACTCCGAATTAAATGTCAAAAAATCTTGATTAGGTACTAGTTTCACTAGGCAACACTTATTCAATTTTATTTCTCAAAGACTGATTATTTTTGTTCCCAATTAAATTAATATTAAATGCTTCGTGTTTTATTATTTATAAAATCTTCGGTCGCATTACACAGGCCTTCTAGACTTCTATCATGGAGGCGGTAGGTAGACACTGAACCTGTCGTCTTCAGAAGCTCAGAATTCTAATGTCCCCTATATACCTACCTGTAAATTATAGTAAAATAAAAAATAACTTTAACGCCTTTTGCGACTTGTCTTAAGATATCGCAATATAAATTAGGTAATTGAATGTAATATAAAAATAAGCAAACATCATTTTACTCAAACTCTTCATTTAATCCTATTGTAAATTGCCTATTATTATTTGTTTTTAACAATTTGACAATTGTCATAATTTTCTTTATTTTTTTTTATGTAAAACTACTTAAACAAAGGCATCATCAATCATGATAACCCTCTCATTGCTATGCTTATTTACAGGTTAAATAAAGTTCAAATGTTTTTTTCTATTTTAGACGTTTATTATAATTTTTTTTTTTATTAACTAAATAAATGTCATTAGAAACTCTACTCCTTCCATCAAATCAGGAAGATATGTATTTTAAAATGAGGCAATGCTTCTTTATAATCCTAAGTATATCCTAACTAATAGGTATTATAAATGCGAAAGTGAGTTTGTTTGTTTGTTACCTTTTCACGCTAAAACCGCTGAACCGATCGCAATGAAATGTGGTATGCGGATAGTCTGTATGGAGAAAGACATAGGCTACTTTTTATCCCGGGAAAACATAAGATCTCCGGGGAACGCGGGTGAAACCGCGGGGCGGAAGCTAGTAATATTATAAATGTGAATGTTTGAATGGATGGATGGATGTTTGTTATTCAATCACGCCGGAACGGTTGAACGGATCTGGATGAAATTTGGTACCGAGTTAGATTATAGTCTGGAATAACAAATTGGCTACATTTTATCCCGGGAAAACATAATATCCCTTGGAAACGCGGGTGAAACCTCGGGGCGGAAGCTATTCAATAAATATAGCGCAACATTTTCTAGAAGTCCATCTGATTTCAAGTTTAACTTATATATAAACTAGCTTCTGCCTAACTTCTAACTAGCCTAAAGCCTTCCTCGATAAATGGGCTATCCAACACTGAAAGAATTTTTCAAATCAAACCAGTAGTTCCTGAGATTAGCGCGTTGAAACAAAAAAAACAAACTCTTCTGCTTTATAATATTAGTATAGATATAAAATTAATTTACCAGCAAAAGCAAGAACACCAATAACCCACACCATGTATCTTAAATTCGAAATTCAAAAAGAAAACATCAGAACATTATCGATACTCGTATACGCGTCAGTTATAATAAGATTCGGTCGGCATAAAGAGCTATTATGTCCATTCGGTCATTGTTCGCCTAATGCGGTTCATTCTTCGTTCGTTCTCATTCAGCTCGCAAAGTAAACATCTGTCCGAAGACGCCTACGATGTGTTGGTGTGCAACGCCTCCTTCAGTTCACTATTAGAGAATTGGTTTTTGTTGTTTGTACATCGGTTTATTCGGACTTATTGTCAACTATTAATATTTTTTCTGAACTATTATTATCGCTTAATTTTATGGAACCTTAGTACCCTATAAGATATGTTTTTATTTTTAGATGCAATATAGAAATAATCATTATTGGACTTCATTTTCTGAATCTGAATCTGAAAAACTAAAACTATTTTCTATAAGTAACATGAGATCTCAGGCTGTCAGCCTAGTCAATGCCCGCCGCGCCCGTCGAAAGTTAATGAAATTTATTTCATCAAGATTCTCACAAATGATATCAATAAATAAAAAATCAGGTCCAAAAGCCCATTACTCCAAACCCCTTGATTTAAAAAACTTGCCCAGAAGTAAATACCCGCATACAGCATTTAATAAGTGACAATTATTTTATTTTCATAAAAGATTAACGCCGCGAGCGCACCATCGAATGAATGAATGCGGGCCATCGATTTAACTCGCTCGATTATCACCCTTTACTCGATACTCTTTAATGACGCTTAATATATTTAATTCGTTATACTTGATATCATTCCAAGGGGGATATATTACCGATATAGTTTCTACAGTTTACATTAATGTTATAACTTTTATTTTTTACTAGCTATCGCCCGCGGTTTCACTCAGAAACATGTAGACTATGTCCCTCTCCATACCATAGGCTATCTGCGTACCAAATTTCATCGCGATCGGTTTAGGCGTGGTAACGAACAAACTCACATTCGCATTTATAATATTAATATAAGAGATAGCATTAGGATTGATTCTCATAGTTATCAAACGATCGTATTAAAACTTATTGTTATTGCTTTAAAGGGAAATTCAAAAATTGTCTTTTAAAATGATTTTAATATTTTCACGCCATTTAGTATAATAGTAAAATTTTGTATATTTTTGCAATAGAAATATGTTTGAGGAAATATGACCTGCTCTACCTCTTTGATTATATGTGAGTAGGTAATTTAGGTATTCTGTATCTTGATGCATATTTACATTAATGCGCTATTCGCTTGACAACAAACGGTCCCTACTATTTCTCGTTTTACGCAAATAAGCTGCGTGACAAACTTTTCCAAGAACGTTATGATGTATCTTCAATAAGTACTTTAAATAAGATCATTGCCCATGTCGCCTCAATGGCGCCAAGTCTGTAAGTAACTGAAACCCTGATGAGTGCTCATTGGTGCTGATGGAACATTGATTCATCGGGTCAAAACTGTTGACTCTACCATCAATACTTGTTTAAGATAACTTGTGGACTTTGTGATTTTTAACATTTTTTTCTTTGTTATGTCAATCCTTACTTAAGTTTGATGTTAATTCATTACAAGATCATGTCTATCGTACGGTTTTGGTAATTTTTATAGTAGAAGATATCGCTTTTGAGTTTACTAAAATTTTGTACGGGAGAAATTAGTTACATGTGTATTCCGCGAGAGGCGCTGTGCCAATTAAACAAACAATAACTCGGACTGGGTGTTGAACTGAGTGTCAAAGATAATCGAAGAAATTTGAAAAATATGGTACTCTGAAACCGTGAGACAAAATTAACGTGAAGTTTAATTGACTATATCTTCTTTATTATATGTTTTTAACAGGTCATCATAATAAAACCATTGATTGTATGTATTGAAGGCACGATAAAATAACCACCCGCACGTCTCGTCTGGATATTCGAATAAACAATGTCCCTTCACCTATCGTAATAGAATAATAAACGATGTAATATGACTAGATAAATATTTCTAAGATCATAAACTGTTACCAAATATAGCTACATAAACCTTTGTCGCTTCACATGAATATTCGTCGTATGTTTTGAAAACGTCAACGAATAATTGGATTCATCTGAAATCTCCATGATATAAAGAGTTAGTAGTAAGAATCTCAGTTATTGTTGATCGTGTATTCATATTTCTAAAGTTCTGGAATATTGACGAGGTCAAAACTGTTACTTCGAAATATTGTCACCGTCACCAACCGTCTTCCATTCAATTATGCCCATTCTAGTCAATGTTTACTCCGAGCACCATCGGGGTCGTTTCAATTAAACTATATTACATTGCAACGATGGTCGGCGAGCACAGGGTTAATTGCTATTGGGCCTTCTTAGCCTGATCTTTGGTCCGGCAGACTATTGTCGTACACCTTTCGATTTGATCGCGACAGGGTTAAGATTACGTGCCCTTGATTGGTATTTTATGGTACATTATAGTGCTCTATTGTTTTGCTGTTTGTAACATACAGGTTCAAGCGTGTAAGGGTTCAAAACAGAAGCGTGACTTACTAGATTCTTAATTAATGGTTTCCATGATGTTCTTCTATTTTCTTGTTTGTTTCCGAACTTATAGACAATTTTGTTATGCAAAAACTGTTCTTATTGAGAATAAAGTCTTAATAATTTTGCTACCAATTTGAAATTCTCATTTGGTTTACATTAAAATATCATTATAGTTATTTTGACTTTCCTCACAACAAGGATTTATATAATTTATTGTTATCAAACTTTATGTACGTCAAAGTCAAAGCCTTATGAAGGTTAAAGATACCACAAGTTCGAAAATCGAACTTCAACTGTGAAGAATTAGTTTTTTCGTATTTTTGAACAATATGGACTTTTCAAATCTATACTAATATTATGAAGCTGAAGAGTTTGTTTGTTTGTTTGAACACGCTAATCTCAGGAACTACTGGTTCGATTTGATCAATTCTTTCAGTGTTGGATAGCCCATTTATCGAGAAAAGCTATAAGCTACTTTTTATCCCGAAAAAATATAAGATCCCTCGGGAACGCGGGTGACACCGCAGGGTGGAAGCTAGTGTTTAATAATTTCATAAACACGCCTCCAACCTCTATCTCTCGAAACCTGTTCAGATCGAGACCCTTTTACTATTGATATTACAAAATTTACCTCCTTAGGCCATCCCTTCATCATAAGGCCACATACTTACCATAAGAACGTCGTAATACGTATCAATTATCTGCTTTATCAACCAGCTGTCACCATTTAGTAGCATCGCTCGTACAATTAAAGCAAGTGATGACAATTAAACGACTGTACATGGATTGCGTCATTGCGTCTCGGGACTAGGGTTGCCAGATGATCGGGATTCGTTTGGTTTATCACAAGATTTCATATGACTCTCAGAATATAAAATTTCCTAACAACAGCTTTATTCTAAAATTTTATGCACGTTTCTCTGAGCTCGAAAAAATGCGCTATATATGTATTTAATATCTAAATTAACTGAATACTATCATGCCCATTAATTTATTTATAGTATATTATGTCTCGAAATTCTTATCAATTTTGAAATTGATTCATAATATATAATTCCGATATTTGGAAATTGTGTTTAGACATTTAAATTTTCCGATTTGGCAACCCTACTCGATGACGAGCTGAAGACGATCGTGAATTAGAATTAATAGTGGTTCGTTTGGTGAATGGAAATGTAGGTTATGTATGTAAAGGACGGAGTGGTGGTATCTTGTTAATTTAACATCGTTGGTCATTCATTGTTTTTCATGAGTGTACTGTATCTAGCATTGATTATATTTGATTGCCACTTGACTATCGTTCAATGTAAATACCTGAAGTCACTATTGGTTTCTAAGTGACACTGTATGACAGTAGCTTAGAGTTTGTATGGAGGAGTAAGATGGTGGACTTCTCCTTTGAAAAGGAAAGATCTTCCGCCAGGCTAGGTCATCGTACCTTGCTACTCCATAGTTTAGACTTGGTACTTTTTCTCATCCAATTAAGTATTTCGATTCACTCAGTACAATAGCAGTTTTTTTTAATATTTTTTTTTATCTATGTTTATATGCCACATTATAAGTATCTTTATTGTAATTTAACTTCATAAAATAACAAGTAAAATTATTTTAAAACATAAATGAATATTCATTTCGTAACGCCCGCCTTTAAGTAAGTAGGTTAATTTTTAATTACACATAAACGCTCTGAACTGTCAGTATTAATGTGAAATGAAGTGGTCACGATATCTCACAGATGTTTTAATTGGTCTATTGCTAGAACAAGCCTGGTGTTTGGTTTTTTAATACATATAATTTAGTTGAACAGCTAAATAGTCTTTATACTATGTGACTAAGAGGATGAATGTAGTTTGTTTCTGATGATCTTAATTTTAAATGTGAACTCGTTACCGAAATCGCAATTCTAATTTCAAATTTGGAGACACCAAAAATATTTTAAGAAAAAACGCAATCTAATCCTTCGCGACGTCAAAACAACCCCCAGAATAGAAACGTATAAACATAATAACCCGTGAACGGTCGCAGGCCGTCTTAATGCGATTAAGACCCTCGGGTACACTTGGCCGATGTTGCGCCTACCGGATGTAACATTAATATTTTTTATTGTTATTCACAAGGAAGAAATGGCGCGGTAAACAAAAGAGTCGTTATGATCCTGAGCAGATGTCTGCTAGATTTGTTATTAGTAAATTACATAGTTCCGACTTGGTAGCATAGACATTAGCGCTTGGTGAGTCACTCAGTGACGTCATTAATATATGGATGTATAATATATTGATGAAAATAAGATAACTACGCACGATTCGCTTTTCGGAATTCTATTACTTACCTAACTGATTAATGAAACCTATATCAGATATTCTTATATTAGCTATATTTTAAAAAAATGAACAATAATTGACAAGAGCATAAAGAGCAATTTCCTGTAATTTATTTTACCTCAACAGGGGAGGAAAACACGGAACAAACGTTAAATGTAGCAAATATTTTTCTTTTACATTAAACTTTTTTTGATGACGTCGTTATGGGTATTTTGAATCTCCATAATTTTTTGGATCGTATTCCAAATAATGGATTTGACGTTTCATATACCCATCCTTAAATGTCTCCAAATAATAGTACATTATGATATAAGTGCGGTAAGTTGAAAATGACAGCCGAGGCGATATTGCTAGAACTACAAGAAAGCAGAGGCTGTAAATATCAAAGCGCACGTATGTCATACGACGTTTTATAACATATTTGCGAGGAAATAAATAAAACTCGGACTTTCTTAAACAAATAATCATTACTTGACGACATTTTCAAATAAAAACAATACAGCGAAAAGAAAAAGCGCGGCATAATTTTTACTTGTTCACAAATTAGGCAAAGGCACAAAAACAGCCAGTATTACTTATAAATTAAATTAATATTTTTGTGTTTTGTTTCAGATAAATGGTTGTAATTTATGGTCAAAATTAATTAAATGTTTATTTATTATATTTTATCTCACAAAGTTAATTTTATTCATAAAATGTTGACCACTTTTCTGACATAAAAACTCTTTGCTAAGATTTAAAAAAGTACCGTTCGTTTTAGACGGAGCATCTTGATAAA
This sequence comes from Tetheella fluctuosa, assembly GCA_951216915.1. Lineage (NCBI taxonomy): Eukaryota > Metazoa > Arthropoda > Insecta > Lepidoptera > Drepanidae > Tetheella > Tetheella fluctuosa. The sequence goes on along the minus strand of OX578229.1, from coordinate 8,666,455 downwards.
CCGTGCGCATTACAATAACGCACAAGTACGTAATGAGATAGATACATTACGATATTGAAATTGGTGAAATAAGAGACCCTTTACAAGCAAATGTGTTATAAAACCCATTTACTTTGTGCTGGTGATGAAGAAATCTAACGCTCACTTTTTTCCTTCACAGACGCCTGCGGCTTGTCAGACGTTCCACACATAGAGAGTCTCCAAGAGAAATCCCAATGTGCACTAGAAGAGTACTGCCGGAGTCAGTACCCCAACCAACCGACACGATTCGGAAAACTCCTCCTGCGACTGCCTTCATTACGGACAGTCAGCTCACAAGTCATAGAACAACTATTCTTTGTACGACTAGTCGGGAAAACACCGATAGAGACCCTTATAAGGGACATGCTGCTGTCAGGGAGTTCGTTCTCGTGGCCTTACATGGCGACCATGTGACATACAATGTGGCGACAGCTGGCAGCGGCTTGATCCACGCCCTACGGCTTCCCGCCGTATCTGCCAAGCCAGCGCTTCGACCCGTTCCAGAGGTACCAGCGTGAAGTCCCGCAGCCCGAGGACGCTGTGACGTCATCCAGCGAGTTCCACGAGAGTGCAGAGACCACCGAGGAGTACTACGGGTCGAGGACCAGCAGAGAAAGCGAGAGAGCCGATCCCTGTCCAACTTTCGATCCTATATCAGCATTTTATGCTCCGAAATCGAGTGAGCACCAAGAAACATTCGACGCGGCCACCACTACGTCCAGTGATAGGCAGAAGACAGCTCAAAAGACCTCCATGATGATTGACAATCTGATAAACATTAGGAATCAGGATTCGTGTTCGATACCAGACATGAAATAAGGGACATTTTAGGGTTTGTTAAGTGTGGGGTCAGTTAGTGTCTATTAGTTCAAGTTTTTTGTTCCTCTGTAAAAAAAATATTTAGGATAGATTTTAATATTTAAATGATGTAAATAAAAATGTTTTTATTGTTGTAAATGAGTAGCTAAGGCACAAGAGATATTGCTGTTTTCTACGATGACGGATGTTCTTTTTCTAACACAACTCTGAGTGTTTACAGTTTTGTAGGTCTCTTATTTTCCTTATAGTAAAACCAGTGTTGTAGAGAAGATAACAATGTACTATTAAAAGCAATCGTGGATTGAAATAAACGCAATAAGTACGTATGTCGTGCAATGTTGGTGTGTAGTTATATGTATAGAGATAAATTAATGGAATTGTTTGAGGTTTTTGATATTTTTATTTTTACCCGTAGATATACGAAACTACTTATTTTTTTTATATTTGAACTGGAAATTAATTAGAATCGAGGTGTCAAAATTTGAGCATATTTTTATTATATTTATTCATATCTTCAGCTATTAATGTATCAAGCTAAAATATTATTTTTTTATATTTTCTCAGTAATAAAGTCTAGAAAAGGTTGCGGGGTAAGTATATACCCTAGCGGAGAGATCCACGGAGAAACAACACAATTTCCAGCTCAGATTAATTTAAGTGTTTTGTTATAATTTACAAAATATATTAATTTTCTTTTATTTCTAACTGGTGCTCTTTCTGTGTGTAAAAAAAAACAAAATACATCTCTGTATATTAATTATATGTACAATATATTCCGTAAAAGCATTTATTGTATAGTTTCTACAGAAACAACAAGTTTATTCTACCAAATATTGTAAGAATGTTTTTTTATAAACAAAAATATTTTGAGTTTTTATAGGCTTTATTGTAAAGATTAGTGAGAAACATTAATTAAAAAATAATTAAATAGGTTTTTTGTTGGTACACATATTTTTATGTTTAATATTTTAATTCATGAATTATAATTTTATTTGAAAAATACTTTCAAATTGATTTTATTTCATGCAAACTTTTAATATTAAACACTAAAATCACGCCTACATCCTGTAATAATAAGCGCATATCTTGCCAAATCAATTATAATTGTATATGGTACAATAATTTATTGAATTCTGTATTTCGATTATCTATTAATATAGGCTGAAAATTTGAAATATAAAATATAGACGGAACAGAGAGAAAAATAACATATGAAATAAATCTGGCTATAACAGTTCAATTTTTGAAGCAACCTTCTTAAAAATTACAAGATTTGTTAGTATAATGTTAATACTCTCTATTGCGATACAAAATACGTGAAAACACAATGTAAAAGAGAAGCAATGTAATTTATTCGCAATAAATTGTACAGTGAAGGGTGAACATAGTCGGTGTGTGTATGAGACTGTATAAAGTTGTCTAAAAGAAATTATTATAACGAGGAATAAAACATGTCTCTTTGGATTTTGATTACTTTGTTTTACTTATCTCTTACAAATTACATAGTCCAATAATTTGTTAAATAGTTATTAAGGTAAATCTATAGATTCAACCAATTCAACCAACCGACATTCAACCAATCGAAATTTAAATAAGATAATCTGACAGTACCGAAATACAGCAAAGGCACGCCTTATGATTGTTTAGAAAAAGATTATTTTGAAATCCTGTAAATACTGAAACAAGTACTAGTAGCTCGTGGAGTAGAGGTCAGAGTAAGGGCTTGCTTATTCATACTCTAACTAAGGTGAAGCGCTTACGGAAGTTATATCACGTTGATAATGTCAAATTTTAATCTGTGATTCAAAAAGTACTTACTGTCTCAATTTTCATAATTAACTTTACAAAATCACAGTTCAACCCTCCAGTTTATGTGTAGAGCTACCGTGTGAATTTAACGCCGTATGTGAGAACCTAAACCATCGCGTGCGCAACACGGTCGCAGGTGTATTATACACGCGATCCGAGATTTTGCTGGCTCGCCCACGCGTGGGAACCGCCACATGGAATGTGGACCTGATCAGATCAGAGGGCTTATTAATTTGCTATATTGTTGGGGTTTAATTGTACCTTATTTTTAACCGACTTCAAAAAAGGAGGAGGTTCTATGTTCGACTGTATATATATATTTTTTTTATTGATTCACTAATGAAAATAATAAGTCAAATACATAGTACAAAAAAAATATTATTATTAAGTATAGAAAGGTAAAAGGATAGGTACTTTAGCATGCTTTAGTCTGTTAGGAATATAATATGGAATAAGACCTATCTAAAGAGTTGATTTTGGGCCATCTACGATACGTCTTTTACAGCTAAAATAGCAAACCAGAAAAAAATATTATTCTGGGACATTATTCCTCACAGACGGCCATCTGACCCCAAACTAAGCAGAGCTTGTACTATGGAAGCCAGACAACTGATATACTACATATACTACTATTCTTTTGTAAATACATACATATATAGATAATTACAACCAACCATAAAATAATTTACATAAATCTGTCACTAACCTATATTATATTATTATATTCCACACGAGCTTAACAAGCAAATCATTATAAAAAATACTTCCCCGGAAGCATTTAAAATTAAATAATGAAACAATAAATATCCTCACACCTGCGGAGGGTTGACCACAGAGCGACGGAATGTAGTTCCGCTCAATCACGTCGCGAGATGTCACGCACGAGTGACCGTGACTTCATGTAGACAGTTTGTGGTCACTAGTTTAATTTTCACACGTGCAATTAGTGACAAAATAGTGACTATTTAGTGTGATCGAATTATTTCCAATACAAAATTGACCTACTACACGGCATGCTTGTACTTGAGAGCCAGTTACTTTCTAGGTCTATAGGCGACTCGGTAGCCAATTACCTACAATCAGTAAAAATATAATGGTGGTGTATTTATTTCCACCTCCATAGATGTTCAAAATAAATGGCCCTGACCTGCATTCAACTATCGGCTCCTACTTTACTCCAAGTGACTCAAAGAAGTTATGTTGGTAGGACAAAATTATACTTAGTTTACCAAAGAATCACGATACACTCCAGTAATTTTAATGAAAATAAAAGCAAAATGCAGTTAATATTGTTTCTTTTTATCAGCTATGGCATAAAATTACGTGAGTCATGGGGATTTATTGTACCGGTGATACTTACCATGAATATATTTGGAACATATTATACATTGAATAACTCAATCTCACTATGGTAAGTGATGATGTGGCCAAAGATGGTAAGCATACAAAACCTAGAAGGAACTGGCTCTCAAGTGCAGCTGCCGGAACACACTGGAGATATTTGGTGACAGATTTTTAACTTGAGGGAGGCAGCCAGTCGTGCGGGTACATACAAAGTACCCTACCACCGTGCTTTTTCGAAAGCTCAAGCTCATTGTAAGATTCGAACCCACGAATTTCGCAGCAGCATCCAACTTCACTACCACTAAGATCTCATCTATGATTTATATAAATATTTACATACTTAGATAGTGGTCGGAGACTCCTTTTATAAGCTGTAGGTACTGAATAGAAAAGCAAAAACTATGGCAATAGAAATTATTTTTCGATCACATCAGATTGAGTGAAGTGAGTAACAAGAGTTATTAAATAATACAATAATGGAATACTATAGTACGTCATACACACACGTGTCTAAAGTCAGAAAAGACACTGATCTATAGAAATTCTGTGGTCACTTTGCGGTCACAGGTCATTCGCAGGTCGAGTTTACAAAGTGCTGTTAAATTCAAAGTAACTTAAATTAATTAATATTTTTTTGATATTAATTACAAATATGGCTCGATTTGTTAATTGATACTAAATAAGGATCCGAAAAATATAAAACAGGAAAGTCGACACTTTCCTGTTCCTGACACGTTTAAATGACATCTGAATTCTATGATTAACTAATGACGCAAAATAAATTACATGTAGAGAGTAAATTTTATCATATTTAGTTTATTTAATTAACTACTTATTAGGTAATTTTAATTACTAAAACTACATTAATTGAAATATGAATATCTATAGAAGTTTGGCTATAGTGGGATAATTGTGTCGCTTCTGCGGCGCCTGGGCACACTGTAATTGTTGTCAGTGATAATAAAATGTAATGAATCTAAACTTATTTCAAAAGAGTAATAAATGAGTTTATTGCCGGCTCATCTTAACAAATGCTACCTTGCGAACCGTGCGTTAGAGTCAGGCAATTCATAAGTGCAAGGTCTATTCATATAAAATATTTTTGATTTGATTTGATAATGAACGTAAAGATTTTTTTTATTTATTTAACTTACGGAAGATTATGTACGTAGTGGTGTTTCCATTAGGAATAAACTTTAAAATTTACGTTTAGTATCAATTTACTATTTAAATAAAGGGTTATTTTTTTCCGCTTTCAGAATAATATAGTGACATAGTTTTTTTTTTATATTACATAGTCGGCAAACAAGCATACGGCCCGCCTGATGGTATGCCGTTACCGTAGCCTACGAACGCTTGCAACACCAGGGGTATCACTCGCGCGTTGCCGACCCTTACCCCTTCCCGATGAGCTCTGGCGACCTTACTCACGCGCAGGAACACAAATAAGTTATTTGGCTGCGGTTTTCTGTAAGGTACTTCCACAGTCAAGCTGCTCTTTGAGCGACATATCGCTATGCTCTACCTCTCTTAAAAAATATATTATATAAAATAATAATAATAATGTTATTATTTTCAAATAAATATTATAGAAAATTTCCTCGAAAAAACTACATATGTTGCTGATTTCACCTAACAAGTTTCTAATAAATAATTCAAAATTTCCTTATTATCAAATAATGCAGGTGTACAAAAAATACAATCACTGCAGTTACTGGTCAGATGTCACCACACCAACCGTTGGTCACGCACAGTGCTTCTTTTGTTGTGGTCACTGTGTGTTCGCAACCGTCGTCATACGTCTGTCATTAATGTCAGTGTATAACGGTCGCACTTATTTTGTTTTTTAAATGTCAAGATCGGTGAATAAAAGAAACCTTGTTGATTATTGAGCGGCGAAAGTTTTAGATGGGTTCCAGTAGCTGTTCTTTAGGCGTCGTGTGGAAACCCTTCCTATTGTTTCCACACGACGCCTAAAGAATATACGAGATTATGGTATAATGCGAATTTCTTAAATGTAACAAAACTGATGGTTCTACCGCTTGTATAACCTTCTACGGAGCTCATCCTCACATATTGGAACCAAACTGGACTCACACGGTGCGGTTTCAAAGGAGGTTCCTACCACTCAGGTTGTGGAACGAGTGTCCCACCGTGGTTTTCCCAAGGGTATACAGCATGTATACAGCATGGGGTTCTTTAAGACTGAGATTTTTATAGGATCGACTCGAGTGATATCCCTGGTGTCGCAAGCGTCAATAGGCTACGGTAACCGCTTACCATCAGACGGGTCGTATTCTCGTTTTCCGCCTTAGTAGTAGAAATAAAAAGATAAATAATGTCCAAAGGTTAGTGAATCGACGGCCCACCTTATCATAACTAAAATAAATGTCTTAGTTGTGACCCTATATTATTATTAAAGTTTTAACTAAAAAAAATATTATTTGCAGCAAAGTTGATTGTAAACAAATTATAATAAAGAAACCAAAACAATGTATATTTTTTAAATCAAATAGCATGGTACATAAGTTAAAATGTTTTAGTAAATAAAGTAGCTAATGCACAAAATGATCGTCTCCATTCCGAACGCCAAATATCTCTCGACATACAAATACTCAAATAGGTATATATGTTTTCCTTAATTGTGTACTTCCTCTTATATCTAAATACCTATTAAAATAATTCATAATAATAAACATTTATTTCCTACTATATTATAAAGATTGACGTCCTCAATGCGTCCTTTTCAGTGTGAAGTTTTCAGTTAGGTATAAGGGCGTTGGGCGTGGCAGAGGTCGTCCAATGAGGTCGGAGGTCGCGACCCCCGACCTCTCGCGGGTTATCATCTATGTATAGGTGAGTTGAACCCGCGCAAACTCCTTCGCGGTTCAACGGCTCAATTGATTCGTGCCTAAGGTTTGACGCCCCTACACTACCTCTGCACGTGACCCGGCTACTTATAGACCTCACCAGTTCTAGTCTTCTAAGCAATTTCAAGCAGTGTTTTAACATATTTTTTAAGAACTATAATAAAAATTTTAAAAAAATGGAACCAAAAAAAATTGGGAAAAATTTTCGGGTTCCCTTTTCAAATTGTGATGACGATAAACTATTAAACTAAACTGAAAATCTAAAATGCATTTGATATTGCACGCGGTGGTATCTATAGCAAACCAAACAATACACACAAACAAAGGTCAGATGTCAAACTGCTCGACTCATAGCAGCTTATTTGTCATTCAAATCATAAACAAATTATTCCAACTCTGTATAAATGCGGTAGTTAAGTGGGTGTCACTCAGTTGCAGGTTTAATATTCGTTGTGGATAATGTGTTATACTGAAATTTATTCATTAAGAAATATTCCTGAAGATCCTTTTAAGGATATTGATAAAGGAGTAAAGATATGGAAAGGTTCAAGTAGAAAGAGAGGGTAAACCTATGTACGCAAAATATATTTTTCGCTACCCTGTTAATTATGGTAAGTATGATGATTCTGAAAATAATAGCTTATAATACCTACCTAATGTTGGAAATTTCTCCCTGAGCTCCCGTAGTGAAAACCTGAAAATTTTATCTTGGTTACATGCTAGATGACGAAATGGGATATGTCATCGTATACTTACCAAATTTACTGTAAAGTTGGTTATTCACATGTTGCACAACACGCAGATAAGAATCAATAGTAACCAATTAAAGATAATAAAATGTATCAAATTCCAAATGACTCACCAATGGCACTTGACGAGTCAAAATCAACGGTTAGAGCTAATAGGAAAGGCAAAAATATTGTTTTCTCCAAGCGTTGTGAGTTATGTATGTGAGATGAAGCGATAAGACGGACAGACGGACAGATATCTGGTAAACGGCGCGATGCTTGTACACCTAGATGATTGTTGCTATCGATCTATGAAAGGTATGGAGACGCATTTCTATTTTATATTCTATCCCAATTGAGATACAATCTGAACTAAATAATTTGATTCTGCATTTTTTGAAAATTTTCGTCCCACGTCGTAAGTTTAGTTTGTGGGTACTGACTGGGTGGGTAGTTGGGTACCTACCAGAATATAATTAGACCTTTATCCACAGATTCGTAAGAATATATAAAATAGAATTAGTAGAAAAGTTTATTGAACAAACAATATTTTTTGTCAGAACCTCTCAGTCAAGTGGAGCACGAAGACACCTATAGAGTACTTTAAAAAATATTCTCATCGACTCTATACCTTCAAAGTTTCATAAACTGCGCCTAATCGTGCGGGTGGTCGAGCCTGATTGTGATTGACAGCCAAACGTCACAGCATAGCATTCACTACACTACAACCATACCATATCTCTAAACATACCATCCATTACCCGCTCACCGTACACCTGACGCTGTGATGTATGCACAAACCGGCAATGGATTGTGACAAAGGTGGAAACGCAGTTGTAAATTTGATTGGGGATACCACCGCCTAACTAGACTCGGGTGCCCGAACGAAGGCTTTCAAATGTACCTTTTGAATGTTAGATTCTTGAAAGTGTCGGGCTTGATAGTAATGTACGGTGAGACTGACAGGTCTGTGTGTGAAGGATAGTAGACTGTGCCGCTATGTTGGTACTTATGTATTCCTGGTCACTTACAAAGAACACATTTTTAACTAACAGGTTTTTATTTTTATCAAATTAAACCAAATGTAAAATTTTAAGTTTAGTTTAGCTTTGCATCACTTAGTTATGAAAGACCTACATGAAGGGTATGCAGATACCATGGAGGTTAAAATGTCGTTGGTTTTTTTTTCTTAGAATAGTTTCTGCACGTCATTTAAGAGGACATTACCGCCTTTGTTGTTATCTTGAATCAGTCGTGAGGGGCGGGAGCGCGGGCAACTAGGTGCGACGGCAATTGTTTTTATTTTTATATTTTGTAATATAAATATATAGATAATGAAGATAAACCTTTTTAATATAGGAAATTCATAATATCTAGATCCCAGTATGTTAAAATCTATAGAAAATGTATCTTTGATTATCTATGTATCAACAGCATCATGATGTCTTATTTTCGATCGAAAATTTCGTACTTCTTACAAAAGTGATTGATTTTAAAAAATTATATAATTGTAAGTTATTTTATTTAAAAGAAATAAAGTTTTCTTTCAATAAAAAATCTTATCTTTAATATTAAAAATACGTTGACTTCGTGTAGTATGGGACGTCCTATATATGCGGCAGTTGGGGGCAGATCACTAAAAAGCCTAATGAGAAATAGGACTACACATTCCTACTCCTAAAGTCTTACTAATTCATACATACTGAAAACCTTCCAATACTCTCACTTTTTACTTAACTATTGGTGCTTATTAAAATAAAAAGCCCAAAACACAATAAATAAGGCCAAACAATAAAAACCCTAATCCACCCCTCCGAGTCACTATCACAAGTGACAATTTATACGGAAGTGCCGATGCCGCCCTTAGACGCACATTGTTTTAGTGGCCACTGAAATGCCCACCCCTAATGAAATTGACGACCGTTCACTATACAAGAGAGAAGGGTAGAGAGATACGTCGTGCGATGTCGTACAAAATATATTCGCTTAAGAAAAAAAGCTACAGAGCACGAATTTGATCAAGTTGAAAAATGCATCGTAAAAAAAATATAATAAAAAAAAGACAGAATAAGTTTTTTTTTTTTTTTACCAGTAGTTCAACTCTACATCTATCTTTTTCATTGTATTACGGGCCAGTTGGCATGGTTGGTAAGATACCCTTTCTATCCCGCCACAGGTCGTGGGTTCGATGCCCACTCAAGACAAAAATTGGTGTGCATGAATATATCTGTTTGTCCTGGAGTCTGGGTGTAATATATAAAATTCTCGTGTCGCGGTGTTTCTTACCAAACTCCTCCGAAACGGCTCGACCGATTTTTATTAAATTTTGTGTGCATATCATATAGGTAGGTCTGAGAATCGGTCAACATCAATTTTTTAAACCGCTACGCGAGTTAAACCGCGGGGGAGGAGTATGGTAACTAACATTGTGACACGAGAATTTTATATATTAGAAGAGATATATTTTATTAAATTATATGCATACGCTGAAAAGACCTTATTTCGAATCATTAAACTGCAAATTACCTCCCTAAAGCCCATTATTCAATCCTGAAGAATAAATTGGAACACAGTATCTCATGTGTACTGCATCTCACATCGTGGAATTGGCGCGGACGTGAAAAAACAAACGTCTCACCGATCCCCTGTCCGCGCTTATCCGCACTTTTTACGGACATCGTCGTCACGTCACCCACTTATCTGCAATATGTTTTGCGGATATACCTATTGTACGTATAGTTGGGGATAAATGGTTTAATCTAGTTTTAAATAAACTATAAACCAAGGTTAAGGTTGAGAACTCGACTAAATAAAACCTTAAGTTACAATAATGAGTACGGAATACACTTAAACTAAGAAGAAACTTAGCAAATCAGGATTTTTTTCTGGATATTTATGTTGATACCATGTTATTACAATTTTCTGTGCAAATATATAGTAAAAACTTTAAACTAACTATCGGCATAACTTCAGTTAAGATTCCAAAAAGCAGAGTTTATCTAAAACCAAACAACTTAAATGATTCAACCGTCGCACTCAATATACTAGAAGATGATATTCTTTGCAAATTACACAAATATTGTGTTCCCTGTTACCTATTATACTATACAATTGAAACAAGCCCTCAATCTGAACCGACAATATGAAGGAGGCATATCAAAGATTCCTGTTCAAAAGCATCTGTCGCCAAAAAATAAACTTTCCCAACCTCTTAGCAAATTTCAAATTCTGCGGCGAATTGAACCAATTTACATAGTCATAAATACATTTGATTCCCTTCCTTGTCTTGGGTTTTCCACCGGCCGTGGGGTGAGATGTCACCCCGGGGGTTTTTTTTACCCCCAAAGATAAGACATGTCACAAGTTGACAGATGTCACGACGTTTGCAACTCGCGTAAAACAAGTGATTCTCTGTTGTGTTTTATCAAGGTTTTTACAGCTCCCTTTTATGTAAGAGAAATTCTTTGGTATTTCGTTTTGTTAAACTTCCATTTACATTTAAGAATCTTTACTATCCTCATATTTACTTACTTTTATTACTTTTATTACTCTAACATAGGACTTAAAATTTACTAGCAGTTCGAGCAGATGACATACCGCTTCCTATTCCCATATTTGCTTGCGTTAATCAAAAAACTTTTGTCGAGAATCAAAAACGCGTGTCTTCAATTTGATTAATGATATCAACCCGCCCGACGTCTGCGGGGTCCAAACGACCCACGAAAGAAAACAAACGACAAATAACACGCTAGCGCTAATGATACACGTAATCGTGTAGAATAATTGTCGCTTTAAAGCCATTAGCGGCGTATAACAAGCGAATACCGTTAAATGTTCCCATTTCTGTAAGAATGACCTGTTTGCTTAGAGACGGGATGGCCAGTTGGACAAATATACGACTGTCGTGACATCATTAATTATTTGCTTTGTTAACTTATATTCGCACGGAAATGTCGCAAAATCTGGACGTATTTAGCGTCCATTCAATTTAAGACAGCTTTTAATAAAATGTCTAGAGTTTAGTTTTCAAATTCCAGTCCACTATGAAAAAACACATAATGCACTAACTAAGATAAAAAATATTTTGGGACATTATTCCTCACACACGGCCATCTGACCCCAAACTAAGCAGAGCTTGTACTATGGAAGCCAGATAACTGATATACTACATATACTACTTTTCTTTTGTAAATACATACATATATAGATAATTACACCCAGACTCAGGACAAACAGACATGTTCATGCACACAAATATTTGTCGTGATTGGGAATCGAACCCACGACCTGCGGCGTGATAGATAGGGTATCTTACCAACCACGCCAACCGGCCCGTCACTCAATTTCAATTAAAGTCGTCAATTACTATATCTTAATTAGTTAACCATTACAGAAGAACATACATACATATTACCTATAAATCAGCATTTATAGTGGGGCTAGTATGTATCTGTGTATAGTACTAGTTAATTACAGAAAAACTTATGATTACTCCCTTCATCGATGAGGCTTGCAGCTCACATTCCTTGCTATTTGTCATACTACGAAAGTACTAGTCGTGCATCACAAGAACATAAGACCATAAGGTGCATTTTCCTTTCTTTATTCGATATTGAAGTATCTACAAAGCAACATACGAACATGCAAACCCAAAAATGGAACGCGCAATTTTAAGCACTAAGAACAAGAACCACCCTTGTTTCAAAGCACAACCACAAGAGTTGTCATCAAATACGCATCCTTCTAGGGGGGGGGGGAATCAGTTTTAAAAGCCATTAGAGGATGAGGAGGCGAGGGAGGTGCAATTAGACTGCGTTAATATTTAACAAGTGCGACGGCACGGAGATTAACGTAATATGGCCAGATGTGTCCGGAACTCCGGACACCTTCTGTGACTCGGTGGCTTTTAAAAAGCCACTCTGTCAACGGGATCGTCAAAAATTAATTTCGTTATACTATGGTGTGTAAAAAGGAGATTTTTAGCTAATGGTTTTGTAATAACGATCCGACTGAGCTTGGAGCATAACATTATGGTTATAGGTACCTATATGAGAAATTGTTTGCTTTGAGGACTTTTCACAATGTTTTTTACTGCACTGTCTAATTCAAACAATATTGAATTTTGTTGAGTGTGAAAATAGAATTTCGATTTAGTTGAGATGACAATTTTGTCTGGATGTCATGTACATACGACCGCCAGAACACGCCGCGACCACTAAGTTACTGTATAAAATGCTCCTTCTGAATTAATCCAAGCCGTGAGCGTTATATTTTATTTTTCTTCCATCACATAAAGGTTCGCTTAAATCTCCACCACACATTTGACCAACGTAAAATGAATACCTAACCCTTTTTCACAAAAGATACGTTAAACCAAGCTGGTGGAATGGGCAAGCGTAATCCTTTCACCCTCTTTGCAATTAGAATTATACTTGAAGATGGTCCCAGCATCTGCGGGTTAACTAATGGCGAATGCATTATTAAAGCCCCGCGGTCGGGTCCGCCGGTGAAGGGTTGGGGACAGATTATGTTATTATAGATTTATGTTCCACCGTGATGTGTTGATGAGTGTGGTTTTAATTAATTTATACTGTAAAATTCTGCGAAGGAATTATATTATTTTAATTTTAACGGAAGGTTGATACATATTTTCTTTGCATGTATACATAATTATTTATTATCTCATAGAAAAACTACATTAATAAAATATGCTTAACTTTCTCGAACCCTTTGCAAAAATTACAAGTCATCCAAAAACCCAAAAACTCTTTTCCCACATTCACGAAACTTCATTAGATGACCGTAACCCTGCCATGAGAAACTTTTTCGAACCAATCAGTCACAGTCCGGGTCTTCCGGACCGAAGATTTGCATACGTAGAAATCACAATAGCCAACTCAAGAAGTTAATGGTTCTATGAATAATTTTGCACGTAGCACAATAGGGTTAAACAAAGGAGTTTCAATAAAAAGGTTTATTAATGTCATAGATGAATCATCACGGGTCCGTTAGACCGGTCGTGGACAGTCGTAGTGTTTGAAGAGTCCATTAAAGCGGTAGTGTTAATATTGTTTGTTTATTGTATTAAATTTTGACTCTGGTGTTGTACTGTGACTTGATGACAATTTACTGTTTCACACTAATCAAGCTTTTATATTTTATTATTTATTGTTTGGTGAAAAGATTAGCTTGAATTTAATACGGGTTTGTTCAACTAACGTACCTAATGTATTAAATTGTATGTTAAGAAACATCATTTGTAAATACATTAAGTCACCTAAATTTATTTATTTATTTTAACTAAATTTTATTCTGACTAAAAACCAAAATTCATTCGCACAAAAGAATTTTGATCGGATTATTTTTCGTATGTTTATAAATGTACCTATTTTACTAAGCTTTTACAAAATTACTATTCGCTAATTTCTTACTGTTTATCTTTACCCCTGTATTCATGACAAACAGGCAGACACCTAGACGTATCGAGTATCATTATAATGGGCAATTAGATCTTTGAAGAATAGGAACTAAACAATTATAAATTGAACCTACCTACTCGCGAAACTCACTTGAAATCAGGTCTTAAGTTAAACTGGACGTCTAATCCACTGTTACATGACCTCACAATTCCATGGCTGATGCTTCAAGTCTTGTTTCAATTACAACTGGTTGTATTTAAGAAGGGGTTGGACTGTATAAAGAAGCAGTATTTGTTTTCTCGTCACCTTTAGTTAAACAAACAATATAATAAATAAAAACGATTTTTGTACCTTTCCCATAGCTCCTATTGTCGGTATTGTCACTATTGTGAGGCCTTTTTGTTTTTTTTTAATCTATTGTAGTAAGCAAACGATCTGTTCAGTTTTTTTCTTCTAAACTGCTTCTGTTCGTTAGTATAGTGGTAAGAGTAATTAGAAAGCCTTTTGTTTTTTTTTTCAGTATTTACGTGTATTACGTATGAAAAGTCATGGCTAGGAGTTATGTTTCGGGAAAATCCTTTACTTTGATTTTTTTATTGAAATTAGTAATTGTTTATTATATTTGCTATTTTTAAAATCAACATTTATTCAGATATAATAAATAACATTTGAACAATCGTACTTAAAAAAATGTATACACGACTTTTTACTTGAAAACTAAAACATACAAATTGTAAAAAAATGCAACCTACAAATAACAGTAGTCGAGAAAAGTTGTCTCCACGAAATACTTAGGTATATAATTTAGTCTCCAAAATTCTCAAAATTTCTCTCGCTGCGCGCCTCTCATACAAACGTCAATCATTTAAAACCACACAACTGGATGCCAGAGGTCACTGATCATCTTCTACCACTACAACCACATTGTTATACCTCTGAATAAATTTAAAATCACTGGAAACTAGCCCTTATATCCCAGCATTAATGTGAAATTTAACATTACCAACCGTAAAATGAATTTTGGTTCTCCAGCGCCGTTACATCTCCCTCGCCTAGCTTTTTTGCTTCTAAACATTCATGTCATTCTATCGAGTAAACATGTCCATACAAAGGGCTAAGTCACTATCCCTTTTTTATTAATATCGGTGGCTGAATGGCAACAAAAGGTTTTGTACTCATTATGCGTAATCGGAGTTGTTCAGGTGTTATATATAAAGTGGATTGTGGTCATAATGGACTTATAGATAATGCTTTAATGAAGGGGACTCATTACTTTTATTAAAAGACATTTTATAAAACATAATTGTCTATATTGGACTTTTTTATTCTGTTTTGGTGGATGTTCCGATCTCAGGTCCATTTTGAATTTTGAACATACATAATTATAAGTTTGATGCAGTGTCTAACAAAAAAATTAATTATACTAGGTATACAATACTTATTTAATGTAAGTTTATAAATACATTTTGTTAATATTTTTAGTCTGTATGTTATCAAAATATCCTAGTGGCGCCACCTATCTCAAAGATGTAAACTTCTTCCTTTTTAAATAAATGTCAGTCTGTTGCGAACTGTTAACGTTGTTTCAATAGGTTATGGGCGATCCCGTTTTATCAGTTATTTTAGTGTAAAATAGATAAATTGTGTACGTTGTTTCGCGGAAACATGACTACGAACTATATTGCCAGTGTGCCAAAGTTAAAAGGCAGAGAGAATTACGACGAGTGGTGTTTTGCGGCTGAAAACTTGTTGGTGCTTGAAGGTATGGACAAGTACATCAAACCAACGGCAGATTTTGAAATAAAGCCAGTAGACGACGCCAAAACGAAGGCAAAGTTAATATTAACGATAGATCCAACTTTGTACGTGCACATCAAGAACACCAAAAGCTCTGCAGAATTATGGACTAAGCTAAAAACCATGTTTGATGACTCAGGTTTCTCAAGAAAAATTACCTTGCTTCGACATTTGATATCAATAAGGCTTGAAAATTGTGACTCGATGGCTACATATGTCACGCAAATGATCGAAACGGCTCAAAGGTTAAATGGCACGGGATTTATAATAACAGATGAGTGGGTAGGCTCATTATTATTAGCAGGCTTGTCCGATCGTTATTTGCCAATGATAATGGCAATTGAACATTCGGGTATTTCAATAAGTGCCGATGTCATCAAGTCAAAATTACTCGACATGGAAGTTACCAGTGATTTTGAGAAAGGTGGCGGCGCAGCGTTTGCAGCGAAAAATAAATATTCTTCTATAAAAAAATATGGCGGTCCGTCAACATCAATGTCAAACAAAAAGACAGTGACAAATAATACTGCAACAAAAACGATCACATGTTATAAGTGTAAAGAGGAAGGACATTATCGAAATCAGTGCCCAATGTTAAAAAAAAATACAAGTAAATGCGTATTTAATGTTGTTTTCCTGAATGGAAAGTTTAACAAGAACGAATGGTACGTGGACTCCGGCGCAAGTGCACACATGACTGCAAATAAAGCTTGGGTAAAGAACATGAATGAAACTCCATGTTTACCAGAAATTGTTGTCGCCAATGAATCAAAAGTGCCAGTAGTTTGTTCCGGAGACGTAGACATTGTTTCGGAATTAGAATGTCACATAACAGTAAAAAATGTGCTTTGTGTGCCTAGCTTAACTACCAACCTATTATCAGTAAGTGAGCTAATTAAAAATGGTAATAATGTGATTTTTGAACGTAACCATTGTTATATTCGAGACAAGAACAATGTTTTGGTTGCGACTGCGGATTTATCTGAAGGTGTGTATAAGTTGAGATTACAATCACAATGTTGTTTGTTGACTGCTTCAGCAGATAGTGAAATGTTATGGCACAGAAGGCTAGCACACTTAAACAGTCAAGATATGCACAAAATGAGAAATGGTATTGTGGATGGTTTGTCTTATGATAGCACTTATAACATAACCAAGTCTCAATGTACAACTTGCTGTGAGGGAAAACAAATGAGATTACCATTTTCTCATGTAGGTGAGCGAAGTACAGAAACACTGCACAGAATTCACACAGATATTTGTGGTCCGATGGAAACCAATTCTTTAAATGGTGCTAGATATTTCTTGTTGTTTATTGATGATTATAGTCGAATGACTTTCATATTTTTTCTGAAGTATAAGAGTGAAACTTTAAGCAGATTTAAAGAATTCAAATCAGTTGTTGAAAATCAAATAAGTAAGAAAATTAAGATATTGAGGTCAGACAATGGACTAGAATTCTGCAACAAAGATTTTCAGAGTTACTTAAAACAGGTGGGTATAATACATCAAAAATCGAATTGTTATACTCCAGAACAGAATGGTCTGTGTGAAAGGGCTAATCGTACAGTGGTTGAGAAAGCTAAATGTTTATTATATGATGCAAAGATAGACAAGAAATTTTGGGCAGAAGCTGCCAATACTGCTGTATATTTGAAAAATAGGTCCATTGCATCGGGGTTGGATAAAACTCCATATGAATTGTGGTATGGTACTAAACCTAATTTGAGTCACCTGCGTTTGTTTGGCAGCAAAGTCATGGTACATATTCCTAAACAGAAACGTTTGAAATGGGACAAGAAAGCCAAACCACACATTTTAGTTGGATATGGTGAGGATGTAAAAGGTTATCGTGTCTATAATCCTTCCAATAACACTGTTGTCTTCAGTAGGGATGTTATAGTGATGGAGGAGGTGACAGAGATCAAGGATATCAGCCAAGATTCAGCCATCTGGATTCCTAATGAAGAGATACCAGCAGACAGTCTGAGGGAAGAGAGTAGAGATTCAGTGGGGGAAAAATCCCAGAATATTCCAGAAACTGAGGATTCTCTTGATTGCTCTTCAGATTCTTCAGTGTATGTTGATGGCAACGAAACATTGACTGAAATTTCTACACCAGATGTTTCAGAACATGCAGTTCTGTCAAAATCAACACCCGAAGATAAAACAAAGGTGTATAGCAAGCGACAGAGAAAGCAACCTGAGCGGTATGGTTTTACTAATATATGTGTTCACAGTACTGTTCCAGCATCTGAAGACATGACATTCTCAGAGGCTCTTGAGGGGCCAGAAAGGGAGCAGTGGAAGCAAGCAATGGCCGAGGAGTTGCAGTCGTTTGAGGACAGTGAAGCGTGGGAACTTATTGATAATCCAGGTGATGTGACAATAGTAAAGTGCAGGTGGGTGCTCAATAAAAAATTTGATATTGACAATAATGTGCGTTTTCGAGCTCGGCTTGTCGCAAAAGGTTTTTCTCAGAAACATGGTGTTGATTATACTGATACCTTCTCACCAGTAGTACGACATTCTACCCTAAGATTATTGTTTGCCCTTAGTGTTAAGTTACAAATGAGTATTACTCATTTAGATATAACTACTGCTTTTTTGAACGGCTTGTTGAAAGAAGACATATATATGTCAATACCTGAAGGTTTTGTAAACAAAAGTGGGGGAAAAGTATTAAAATTAAAAAAGGCTATTTACGGATTAAAACAATCTTCCTTAGCATGGTATGAGAGAGTGAAAGAGGTTTTAAATAAATTTGATTTTAAAAACAGTCAATATGAACCATGTTTGTTTACAAAAACCAATGGAAAAATTAAGATTATAGTGGCATTGTATGTTGATGATTTTCTAATTTTTTCAAACAATGACACTGAAACTAATAAATTAAAAAAGGTATTAGGTTCTGAATTTAAATTAAAAGACCTAGGACCTGTCAGACAATATTTAGGCATGAGAATAAATGTAGATAAAAATAAAAATGTTGTAACTATAGATCAACAGCAATATATTGAACGGTTAGTTTCTAAGTTTCAGATGTCTGATTGTAAGACACAAAGTACTCCAATTGAACCCAAATTGAATTTAGATAAGTCATCTGATAAATGTTTACCTAATGTTCCATATCAGAAATTAATTGGTTGCTTAATGTACCTGGCAGTGTTAACAAGGCCAGACATTGCTTACTCTGTAAGTTATCTCAGTCAATTCAATAGTTGTTATAGTCATATACATTGGAACTATGCAAAGCGAATATTAAGATATTTGCAATGTACTAAGAATTATTGTTTAAAATATAGTAATAATGATAGTGATATACAAGGATTTGTAGACAGTGATTGGGCGGGTGACGCCCTTGATAGAAAATCCTATACTGGTTTCTGTTTTATGTTGTCCGGGTCAGCTGTGTCTTGGCAAAGTAGGAAGCAGAAAACAGTATCACTATCTAGTACCGAGGCAGAATACACTGCTCTATCTGAAGCTGCTAGAGAAGCTGTCTATTTAAGAAACTTGATGCATGAAATTACTGATACATTTAATGTCATTGATTTGTATTGTGATAATCAAAGCGCATTGAAGTTAGCTTTAAGTAATCACAGTCACAATAGATCTAAACACATAGATGTTCGATGTCATTATATTAGAGACGTTGTGAAGTACAAATATGTAGAGGTTAAATATATTCCTAGTGAGGAAATGCCAGCTGACGTACTAACTAAAGGTCTATGTCACATAAAACATTACAAATTTGTGACTTTACTTGGCATTGTTTCTCTGTAATGTTCAGTATAATACATGTGTAGGTATAGTTTATTTTGATAAGTGGGGGTGTTAATATTTTTAGTCTGTATGTTATCAAAATATCCTAGTGGCGCCACCTATCTCAAAGATGTAAACTTCTTCCTTTTTAAATAAATGTCAGTCTGTTGCGAACTGTTAACGTTGTTTCAATACATTTTATAGATATTTTTATAATATTAAAAATGATATTTTTTATTACTTAATACTGACCTAATCTTTATTTCTTGTGTTTTAATCCTAACTATCCTAATCCTAACTATCCTAACTAATATTATAAATGTGAAAGTGAGTTTGTTTGTTTGTTTGTTACCTTTTCACGCCTGAATTTGCTACGCAGATGGTATGGAGAAGGACATGGACTACATTTTTCTCGGGAA
Organism: Tetheella fluctuosa; assembly: GCA_951216915.1. NCBI lineage: Eukaryota > Metazoa > Arthropoda > Insecta > Lepidoptera > Drepanidae > Tetheella > Tetheella fluctuosa. Next base: position 8,646,464 of record OX578229.1, on the reverse strand, counting down.
CGCGGGTGAAACCGTGGGGGACAGCTAGTAGTTCTATAACGTTTTAAGTGTAAAATCATACGTACATAAGTCTATTGATATACGCCTGATGCGCTAATCACAAAATTACGTCTCATTGGCGCTTGAAATTCATACAATAAATTAAAATGCGAGAAATATTCGTTAAAAATTCAAAATGGGGATCAGTAGCTAGTCTATCAGTATCTACTTTAAAGTACTCGCCTGACACCTGCACTTGAGAGTCAGTTCCCTTTTCTCCTTTGTGTGCTTACCACTTTCGATCTCATCACTATGGTGAGATTGTGGTCAACAACCGTATCCAAAATCAAAAAGATACTAACGATTATATTATTTATTTATAACCAACCGTTACTAATCTTTCCAAACCAAATGTAATTCCAAATTATTTGATTAGCTCTAAGTTATGAACTACAGAAGCAATGGAAAAGTAATGAATTAATTAAATAAAGAATGTCGTATCAATATAAATTCCAAGTGCAATCGAAATATTCAATTTTAACTTTGACCCTTGCTTTTCTTAATAGTAAATCTTAATCAATTGAACGTATTTGACCACCTGCATCATAAACACGGACACTTTTACTATATTTACACTTTCTTATTTATTTTCTATTTAAATTTTACAATCTATCTGTATTTGTACAGGTAACGGTCTCTAGAACTATTTACGTATAATAAATTAAATGACAGACAAACGGACCGGTCTGCGCTTTTAGAGTATAATCATTAATTTCCATGCAATGCTGGATTCTTTAGGGGGACACATGTCCAAAGGCGTCGTATAAATTCGTTGATATTACAAAAATCTTCCGCTAAATTTGTTTCCTCATTAACAATTCGAATGGATTCATTAATTTTGAAGACTAATAGTGGTTTGTGTTGCATGTTATGTGCTGTAATCTTGGGATTTATCAACAACCTCGTCTTTTGTATGTTTGAACAGTAAATTTTATTATTAAGTTATTAATACTCGAAACTTTATTACTAACAAGTATAACTTTATAACCCCAAAAAAATGCAGCTTCAATCAATAAATCTTCACAGTTGTTATAAAATAATATTCATTGTCTGGCATTATAAATACATCATAGAAATATCTCCCTATTTTTTACAAATTCTGCCCCGTGTCCACTGTCACTTTTGGACATTAAAAAACATCATCTCAATACATCCCCGTCGTTTTATATAATTTTCAAAGAAATGGCTCGTGGCTTACAAAATAAATGTTGAACTTTGTCGACTGACCTTTGATGCTGCCGGTGGTCATCTCCCTTTTATGAATTGACTTTTTTTTTATTGTAATGCAGATTTCTTCATTTCGAAGTAAATTGTTGAATATTTATTAAAGTGTGCCAGATACGTCATATTAATTTTATTTGTATTCATAAACATAATTTACATTAAAATTGGGCAATCCTGTTTTTTTTTACAAGTTAAATAAAAAAATGAACGTTATTATGAAATAAATTATATGAAAATTATTATTTCAGGACTGACCCTTACCATATCTGGTCACTAGAGTCCACGAATAGATTTTATGGGAACCCAAATACCTTATAATTCATAAGTATCGGACATCGGACTCCCGTGTCCGGTCCTCAAAATTGCTAATACCAAAACCCGTCGGGGCAAATCCGTCATTAATTTGAACATGTCCGGACAAAGGGCGCAGTCTTCGCCCTTTCAAGACTACACGACTTAGGATAATAGTGGATAGTCTCCACACTAGTTTAAGAATGATAAATTACCTAAATGGAGTCGGTATGTCCATTCCCACAGATATTAAAGTGGAGGACAAAAGACGTTACCCCTAAGTTGCGCGGACCCATGCTGTGGTATTGAAAATATTGCAAAATATCGTGCTCTTTGTTTGGACCTGGCATGCAAATCCTTTTGAGGGATTTTTGGATGGAAATTGGAAAAGTTTTCTATTGGAGCGCCTTTGATGTTTTTTTTTGTTTTACTAGGAGCTAATCTTGCTTAATGGCTGGGTAGGTATACCTAAAAGTGCTTAATAAGAATTAAGTAGAAATAAATATTCTCTGTTGGCTCCATGTAATTAAATAATATCAATATTTCCGCTCAATTTAATTATTTGTTTCTAATCTATACTAATATATATTATATATCTATACTAATATTATAAAGCTGAAGAGTTTGTTTGTTTGCTTGTTTGAACACGCTAAACTCAGGAACTACTGGTTCAATTTGAAAAATTCTTTCAGTGTTGGATAGCCCATTTATCGAGGAAGGCTATAGGCTATACTTTTTATCCCGAGAAAACATAATCCCTTGGGAATGCGGGTGAAACCGCGAGGCTGAAAGTAGTTTTAGATATAACCAAAATAGGAAGATATGGTTTGGATTTTCGAATATAGACAACTTGTTTGCGCTACAGTCGTCGTGCGTATTAGTACTGTTTCGTTTCGATTATGCCTAATAAATTGGACACAGTTGTCAATTACGCGATGTAAGAGCCGTTGATTCCTTTTTAACCGACTTAAAAAAAGGAGGAGGTTCTCAATTCGACTGTATGTTTTTTTTTTGTATGTTTGTTACGAGATTACTCCACCAATTATGAATCGATTTTGATGAATCTTTTTTCGTTTGGTAGATCATACTTCAGAGGTGGTCCCATATAAATTTTATTATGATCTGATCATGGACTTTGAAGATATGACGGAATTCCTCAACGAAAACGAATATCGAATATCGTGATTGAAATATCTTATTCAATATTATCGACAATTATTATTGATAGGCATATCCTCGATCAGAGAAAAATTTTGATAGGTATTCAATACACATAAGAAACTAAAAATGGAAAAATAAAATTAACATTTAACAAAAAAGTAAAACCAACTTCAAAACGGTTTGCACTAAAAAGTATAAAATAACGATATTAGAACTCGTTTTGAAGTCAGGGAAAGAGAAGCACGTGTTCCAGAATGTCAAATTCTTAAATTAATATTAATACTAATATACTTCGAATTTAATATTAATATAATATTCTAGTCACATTAGATCATTTCTACTTAGCCAAGTAAAACTGATATTATTCAATAAAACTCGAAATACCTATACGATTACATGAAAATAAAATGAAAACGTAACGTCTCTTTGTCGTATAAAGTAAAAAACCGGCCAAGTGCGAGTCGGACACGCGCACCATTATCTATAAAAACGGAAAAAAACACTTTTGTTGTATGGGAGCCTTCTTAAACATTTATTTTATTCTGTTTTTTAGTATTTGTTGTTATAAGCGGCAACAAAAATACATCTTCTGTGAAAATTTCAACTGTCTAACTATCACAGTTCATGAGATATAGCCTGGTTACAAACGGACGGACAGCAGAGTCTTAGTAATAGGGTACCGTTTCAACCTTTGGATACGGAACCCTAAAAAGAGGTATTTATACCTAATATGCGGGGCTTTAGATTTTAACATAGGTACCTTAGTAAATTTTATACATTTCTCCAATTATTGTAACAACACGATATCCTTAATGATTCCACTACATCTTTTACCCCAACTACATTTACCCCAAATCACACATTTGCAGCTAACGAACAACCAGATGGTTAGAATTCATTTCAAGTACGTATCCAATCAAGGCAAAGCGACCACCGGCCTCGACATCACCCAACTGACATGTGACAAATGATTCGAATGACACCTCACGTCAAGTGATAGCCTAATGAAAATATTATACAGGTTTCACAGTGTGACGTCACCAGATTCTTATCAGATTCAGGCTAAGTGTTAAGTGTTTAATTTTAAAAAGTTTTTTTTTAGATGCAGCTGCCTGTATTGTGAGCTTGGTAAGTTTATTTTAGGATATTCATATTCAATATTATAAAACAAATTGCCGCGTCCATCTATCTGTCTGTACGGGATAAACTCAAAAACTACTGAACGGATTTTCATACGGTTTTCATCAATGGACAGAGTGATTCATGAGGAAGGTTTAAGTATATAATTCATTAAAGTTTTGTGTAAATTGGCTGAAATACGACGATGATTGTTGAAGATGTCGGAAAAAAATATGCCGACTGGGAGCTTTACTGGCGTGGGCCGCGTAAACCAATAGAGTGAATACGTATATCCTATGCTACTCGTGCGAAGCCGGGGCGCATCGCTAGTACTTACAGTTGAATTTGTTGGGTGTAGAGATTCCAGTTAGTCAGGTTGTTTTTGAGCTGAATATTTACTCAGTATAATCTCATAAATTTTTATCAGTACCTACTTAATAGGTAAGATACGATAGTGTTAAGATTGTTTTTGATTTATTCAAGGTTAAAAATATACAAGGAGCCATGTCAAAGTCAAAGCCAAATATTCAGTTTAGGCCAGATAGGACTTATAAGGGTCGAATTTTCTGAAGTTACCACCAGTTTGGATGTCAGCTTTTAACTGAGAAGAACCGGCTATAAGCTCAGCATGGTTACATTTTTAATATTTTTTAATGATATGACTATTTTACCTATAATTATTATGTCAAACCCTTTATAAAGATTGTAAAACATATTACCAATTAAATGATGTTTATTTTTAAGAAAAACTGACCAATAGTAATTCAATATGAAACTATACGATGTAAAATTTCATGCTACCGCGTACCGAGGCAGATCGCATGAGATTTTATCCTAGGATTATCTGAGGTTATCGCACATCTACCCACTTACCAACATACATACTTAAATCTATACTAACGCTTAAGACTAATCCATTGCTAGCTAAGAGCTCTTAACGATGAAACGCCTAGTAGAAAAGTAGTAATGAAAGTGCTGCATGAAAGAGAAGCCGTGTGCAAAATTATTTGGGTTGTATTTAAAGGGTTGGAACAGGAGAACCGTGATCGTAGTTACATAAGGTATTTATGTTAAATCTTTAGTTACTTATCGGTCAGGCCATCTTTCTTCGGTCGGATATTGTTCGGTTGGTAGCTGTGTAAATATTGGTTTTATAGTTTTGATACGGTTTGTGTTAGAAGCTACGGCTTCATTTGTAGCATGCCGCGAAATGTTCATCCTAGGCTTTGTTGGCTTACAACCTTCGGCAACATCAAACTCAAGCTTATACCTACAAACGGTAAGCAATTTTACTTATCAGGTTATCTTTTGCTTCCAAAAATATCCTATTTGAGATATTACTAAAAAAAATAATTTGTAAGTACATATAATTTTGTATAGATCAGTAGTAAGCTACAACTACTAAAACTTTGACAACAATCTCCTAGAAGGTACTGAGGGCTAAGGGCTCTCAAGTGCAGTTGTGTGGACATACCGGTAGGTGTAGGCGACAGATTTAAAACTTAAGGGACCACCCTCCCCACATATCTGCTAAATACTACTAAGTATACAACCGTGCTATTATTTCTATGTTTTCCTTTGAAGAAAGCACACACTCATTGTTTGATTCTAGCCCAGATCTTCGTTACTTCGTTCGTTCGAAAGTTATTTAAAACAAAATGCAAACTTAACAATACTTAATAAGAAAACAAAGAATTGAAAAGAATCAAGCAATAAACCAATCAAAAACCTCTCAAGAAGTTAAAAACAATTAGCTCCGCTAACCAACTGATTAAACTCAACCCTTTTCAACGAGAAAAAGATTAAAAAACAATAGCAAACATGGCGTCCGTGGGGTTGAAAAAGATGAAAAAGTTGTCTCTGAATTTGTGCGCTGACAACATCCATCTCAATCAATTGTGGCTGTCTCCCTGAGGAGTAACCCTTCTGTCCCCTGAGGTGGAACCCTCCCTGGCTGTAACCCAATTAATGGCTGGGTAGTGTTGCCCTCTCGTGTGACCAAAAAAATTAAATTGAAATGTTAATTTGATGCTTGAATTGCACTAACACTAAAGAATATTCGTCAAATGAAAACTATCTACATGCAAACTGGATATTGGACCTAGATGATTTAAAAATAAATATACTTGCATTTTTCCAGTTCATGCCTATTTAACAACCAATTATAGCAAGACTATCTTATGAATATTCCCATAAAACAACAATAATAAACAATATTTAATATTATTTAATTAACTAAATAAAACAAACGTGGGACGCAATAAAATTGAATCAAAAACCTGCTCGAAGAGTGCAAAGCGCTCACATTACCGCAATGGCGGATGTATAAATAAAACTGCGTGTAACAGATTAATAGTGCAGTCAACAACATGTCACTTTACCCTATATCTTACTACTTAGAACACACTGCTCGATCACCATTACCAATTTTATACCATCTCCTTTAACGCTCCTTAATACAATGCAGCAATGTAATTCGTTGTTTGAAAAATGTCGTAGGGTAATGCAATAAGATAAGATGTGAGTAACGATACTTGTCCATACAGTCCGGTGTGGTCACGCGTTCGATCAACAGGTACAGATGGCCGGTCAAGTGATATTTCAGGGCTCATTAGATAGAAAATTAGAATATATTCATGAGAGGTAAACAAATATACATAATTGGTTTATTTAACTGGATTTAGCATAAATGTTGTTGTCTTTGATTGTACAAGTTCATTGGTGTTTGTTAGTAGTTTTTAAATTAAATCTTGACCTTATCACTACCATTTAGGCTACAATATCAATAAGCCGCAAATAATTATGGCTTTACTAGTTTCTGCCACGGGGTTCCACCCGCGTTCCCGAGGGATCTTATGTTTTACCGGGATAAAAAGTCACCTATATGTTACTCCAGAGTGTGGTCTATTTATGTGCCAAGTATCATCCAAATCAATTCAGTCATTTATGCGTAATTGAATCATAAACATCCAAACATACAAACATTTACATTTATTAGGTATATTTTTTATATTATAATATTTTACACGCAATATGGCACATGGATTGCAAAATGTTTCCAATAGGTACATATTGGTAATGTAATTACAATATTAAAAGACACTCAAAGCCCTCCAAAATAAATTAATATTTGTACTCAATGTATGGAATTAGGCATGCACAAACTACTTACTTCCTATAAATTCTGAAAGAAGACATCGTCAGAAACCACGCAATCTCAGCATTACTTTATTACTTAAATACCCTAAATATCAATAATTTATAGTCAATCACGCTTCGCAGTGACTTTTTAAATTTTTCTAAAGTTCGTCAATAGCTAAATAAAAAACCGACCAAGTGCGAGTCAGACTCGCGCACGAAAGGTTCCGTACCATTATCTATAAAAACGCCAAAAAAAAACATATTTGTTGTATTTGGAGCCCCCTTAAATATTTATTTTATTCTGTTTTTTAGTATTTTTTGTTATAGCGGCAACAGAAATACATCATTTGTGAAAATTTCCACTGTATAACTATCACGGTTCATGAGGTACAGCCTGGTGACAGACGGACATACAGACAGACAGACATACGGACGGACAACGGAGTCTTAGTAATAGGGTCCCGTTTTACCCTTTGGGTACGGAACCCTAAAAACGTTTCACAAACAAGAGAAAATAGTAGTTACTTACCTGCTGAACTATTTTGTCTGTGCCTATATATAATAACTTATAATAATTTACTTATAACTATTTATTACCACCTTCCAACCAACCTATGTACAAAGTATACGTGTCCTTATTTCACGTCCAGTCAAGTCCCTACTTTCACGCTTTTTATTTTTATTCATATAATTATTTAAATCAATTACTAACTAATACACAAGACACGCAAGATCTGTGACCGCTACATTATTGCACAATAACCCAAACTATAGTTCCATCAATTCCAAACTTTACGAACGTAAGCGAGCGTGAAGCGTTTATAAAAAGGCCTCGTACTCTCAATAGGCCTTGATTAGTGATGATTGGACCGCGGGGGGGGGGGAGTGACCCTTCTATAAAATTAATTATTCAAAGTATGTCGCCGGACGCGGAGGAGACCCGACTTTTCGGAAGCGACTTGTTATAAGATATTGTTTGTCCAAGTTTTGATATTTAGGTTTTGTTCTGTTATGTGTTTTGAATGGTAGATTTGGAATTTGAGAAAGTCGCAATGTTCAAAAGTAAGTAACGTAATAAAAATTTAATCAAATTATTTAAATAGCACAACTATTTATGTTTCATAGCTACATTATTTCATGAAATACCTATAAGTTATATAAGTTTATAACGTTCAGTTTGATAGAATGGTTATATAGGACAGAAAAAAACCATGAGTACATTAACAACACACATTTATTAATAATTCGTAGGCAACAAACTGACACCACACCCTCGACAAGCCACAAAGAGCCAAACTCAAAGAAAGAAGCCCATATTAAAATTTCCTTGAGAATAATCCGAATACAACACAATATTAAAATTTAATATCATTTTAATCTTAATTCTCCTTATTAATATTGCCCAAGGAGGGTTCTGTGACATGAAAGCCTGCACCTTACCTTATAACTCCACTACCCAAATTTAAACTCTATCATTATATCACATAGAGTCCAAAATATAAGCTATGAAGCTCTGTGTTTTCATACGAAAATGTGGGGAGAATAAAAGCCTCGAAAAGCAGGTAGGTTCAAAGATAACGTTGTCTGTGGCGAAATACGGTTTAATTAGGTCGAATTGAGATTTTCATCGGTATACAGACGGTTTTACTTCGGCGAAGTTACGGATTTATGGGTTTAAGGTTTATTATTCCAAAGTGCGTTTTGAAACAAAGAGTGGAATTATTAATTGGGCTGAGAAATGACTACAGCTTCTGCTTAGATTGGGGTTCTTTATCGACATCAAGAAAACCTTATCTTTAGTTTTTTTTTTATATGGTCCAAGAAAGTAGGATTGGTACCAACTAATATTAGGTACTATACCTTGCCCGGATAAAAGATCTTACTTAAGTTTAAGGTCTGTAATGGTTCAATCACAGTTCTAGTAATAGATACCTACATAAGTATATCATTATATCTGATTATGTTGGCTAGTTGGTTGTATGAACTGTTGATTATAAAAAAACTAGCTTACCGCCCCGCGGTTTCACCCGCGAACCCCTGTTCCCCCCTTAGGGGTGGAATTTTCAAAAATCCTTTCTTAGCTGATGCCTACATCATAATAGCAGTGGTTTGAGCTGTGCGTTGATACATCAGTCAGTCAGTCACGCTTGCTCAGTTTAGTGCCAGTTCTCGGTTGAAGGCTGACTTCCGAACCGGGGTGGTAGTTTTCGTCGATATTCATAAGCTCTTTCTTAGGGCCTAAACTGAATAAATGGCTTTGACTTTGGCTTTGGTAAAATAGGTTACAAATACAGGGAGTGTATTAAAATGGATTTTTAAAATCTACTAATAATATGGTACAAACAAATGCAATGAGATAATACATACCTTTCTAAATCCTAATCTAATCTAAATCCTATAAATATATTTTACAATAAAAACAAGAACAAAAAATACACATCTTAATTTAAAACTATTTACAAAAAGAAAAGCTTTAAAAAATTTTAAAACATCATCAATTTTAGCGCCATTTTTCCTGAATAAAGATACATCACTCATAACACAGGACACGTCACCAAATCGGTGTCCAGGGTACATTCTTTAATTAAAACATTGAACATCCCGGCTTGATGGATCGCACCGGACATATCTAATTGATGAGTTTTATACGTACCTGATTCCCTTATTTCATTATATTAACGATTACTCTTTGTAAAGAGAATATATACGTTTATTATGGTATCATTGAAACGTTAATCTATCTGTAGAACTAGTACATTTTTTTTACCAAAAATGCTGTGCGGGTTATTTAGGAGAGGGATTTTCCACAGAAAAGAAGGTGAAAAGCTAGTGAATACATAAACCATAAGAAATCTACTCTCTATAGTACAAACTATTAAAACTATAATATATAAATTAATGTGTAGTATAGTGTTTGAAGCAATTATAACTCAGTGGTAGTGATATTAAGGTCGTGACTTCGATACATACAATGAGCATACATCGTCGGTGTGTTCTGGTTTAGACTCAATTGTCTTCTAGGCTTTGTAAGAGGTTGTGAACATGCTGGCAATCCCTCTGGTAATACTAAACATCATTTTAGGCCACACTTTTTTACTAACACTGACTAAGATACATATATAGATAGTTAACTGTCCTCATAAACATTACATAAAATACTAGCTGTTCCCCGCGATTTCACCTGCATTCCCTGGATAAAAAAGCCCATAACCTTCCTCAAGAATTGGACTATCAAATGCAAAAAGAATATTTCAAATCCGACTGGTAGTTCCAGAGATTAGCGCCTTTAAACAAACAAACAAAAATACTCTTCTTTATTATATTAGTATAGATAGATAACGATTTTTTTAAAACAGATTCAACATCTGTTGGACTATTTGAAAACTCCTAAAAGGTTAGGTTAGGTTAAGAATTGGACTATCAAATGCAAAAAGAATATTTCAAATCCGACTGGTAGTTCCAGAGATTAGCACCTTTAAACAAACAAACAAAAATACTCTTCTTTATTATATTAGTATAGATAGATAACGATTTTTTTAAAACAGATTCAACATCTGTTGGACTATTTGAAAACTCCTAACCTTTTGACATTAAAAAAAAACAGAAACAATAAAAGTTAATCAACCCTCAACATATACCTGAATAAAAAGCCAATAGACATAAGGTACTTTTCCACAACATGGTTCGTGCAATCGCGGGAGACAAAACCCGCGTTATTAAAGAACCCATCACAGCACAATGCCTCGATGACAAAACTCTTACTTTGAACTCCTTCTAATCGCGGGGAAAACTTTATTTTCTGGTGTGTCGCTGGTGCTCGTATTGCGGATAAGGTATTTGATTCTACTGAGTTTTTATTCATAAATCTTTATGTTACTGTTAACTATAATTCGAGGAATTTAGTTGTATTTTAACATAAAAACTTTTCATTATTATTATTGATTCCATAATAATATATCTTCGAAAAACGCTCCTTTGAACTGTTGGACCCATATTTTTTACAAAAAAAAAAAAAAAAATCTTTCCATTTGTTATGAGAAATCTGTGTTATGTAGCTGTAAATTTCTTTTTATATTCTTCATGCACTAACAATTTATTATTTTCACAATTTCAACTAATAAATCATTCTTACATCCATGATTGTATCAAATTGTTTACAGTATTATATTAAATAATAGGAAATAATGGGATTTTCAAATTAAAAAATATCTCTTTTATTAGTATCAGACTAGATCGATTCAAATCTCATCAACGGGAGTACCGCACAGTGGTTAGAAGACAATGGGCCGGAAGGTTTTGTTCGGCATCGGTTAGGGCTTGCGGGGGATGGGATAATGAAAACATGGTCGCGCCATACGATTACCCGCTCCTGACTCCTGCACCCCTGGTACTTGCGAGTCTTGGGACTCTTTGTTACTTTACATGGGGACTGATTGACTGACTGTTTTGAAGTTGGGTAAATAAGTGTCGAATTGAAATTTACACTTATGAGACGCTCAGTCAGAGTAAATCAAAACTTAAGTTTCTATAAATTTTACGAAAATTGCTTCGATAGGTATTTAATGTAATTCTGAAGTAAGTGTTTTTTCAACAATTAACTATAATCTTATTATAGTAAATGATCATGTGGCTGAAAATGGCTAGTAGAACAGAAAGTCTAGAAGAATGTTTCAATTGCATCTACCGGAATACATCAGTAGGTATGGTAGCTAGTTAGGAGAGTATACTTAAAAATACCTTACCACCATACTATGGTTTTCTCAGGATGTTTCTCTTTACCAAAAACTCAAGCTTCAAACCACTGAGCTATCCAATGATTGTCTAGCTAAGCTATTCTATCTATAATTAAACTAAACAACTTAAGATATTAAATTGTCAATAAATAAGATAATAACAAACCAACAGTAGCCATCTTGTTACAATAGCTAAAGAAAATACTATCCATTTCTGACGTAAATATTTTACGCAACAAGAGTAACATCACTCTCAGTGCAATATCTCTAGAATATTCAAACAATGGTCGTCGGCACTACAATGCGATGTTTGTGGTTGTATATCATTGCTCCATGATGTGTGGTGAACAATGAAGGAGTCGAGTGGTCGCGTCGGTGCTCGCAGCCGGCGCTTGCGCATTGTAGAGTGAGGTGGCGGTTTTGATACTTGAAATAATTTTATAGTTCACAATGAAGGGCCTTAAAGCTTATTTAACAACACACACTCACTAACATTATCACTTAGCAAGGTGAGATTGTGCTCAAACACAAGCCTGTCTAAAAAAAAATTAAACATGTTCTGTTTTGTAAATTATAACATATACCTATATCTATGACGTAGAATCTGTAGTAAAGTTTTGATATTCTGATTTAAGAGTTGAAAAATATGAAAAATAGAGCAACAGTACAAAACTGTCTCCTATACTTTTTGATAATACTATATTGTATGCTTATCAGTTTATATTAAACATAGTCAAGTATCAAAACCTTTCACACTCTAAATCTACATACTTACAGCACTAAAAACCCATGTTATGGACAAACCGACAATGTCCTTGCGGTCAATACAAGCACCAACACCAAAATACTCCTTCGACCTTCCCACGACACTGCATTACCAAAACAATTGAAAGTGTATCAAAAGTTCCGATAAACTAGCAAAAACTCCTGATCCTTGAAAATGATCTTGTACTCTCCTATATGTAAGTCTGTAAGGTATAAATTTGTGGGGCATTAAAATTTAGAATGGCAAAGTTATCACAAAGATTTTATTGTCCAGGTAGATACAGTAGTCCAAACACATGGTTAGTGGTATTATTTCAAAACTGTTTGGGGTCATTCTTTTTGGTTTACCGCTGGATTTAATAGGCTTCGTGGGTGCATGAATGTGGGTGATCGATTTTATGTCCCTAAAAGATTCTTTAAGTATCGTGAGAATTTCTTAATGTCAATAGGTAGTTTATGAAAAAAATGTTTACATCTGAATTGTTAAATGACCCGGAAATAACAATAAACGTCTTGTTAGTTGTTATATGAATAGAAGATCTTAAAATTATTTACTGCAGTATGTGATCCTTCGAGCCAGATATGAGACAAAATTAATTCAATTTTACAAAAAAAAAATGTTTTATTTTTAACTAGCTTGCCGTCCCGCGGTTTCTCCGTGAACCTCTATTATTACCCCGTTACGCGTGGAATTACCTAATGAAATTCGGCCATATTCCTTGTCTACATCATAAAGAGACAATATTTCAGGTTTCTTGGTCCAAGGGTTTGGTCTAGGCGTTGATGATACAGTCAGTGAGCGAGCCAGGAGCTTTTTTTATATGTATAATATTTTAAAAAAAACTCTTATTTTTGGAGGCATAGAGAATAGAATTGAATAGAAAACTTAACTTTTAAGTACAGTACCTGACATAACTCCCCATCAAAAATCACTCACAAACTCACCCCCACACACATGTGATAATTATTCAGGCGCTATCACTCATGTAATGTAGTCGATCGATCCCGTCTCGCGCGGGGCTCTTTTACATCTGTCTATTTTAAAGTCATGTAGGATTGTTGACCAGTGGTAGCTATGTGAAATCTGAGCTGTATCCTGCCATAGCTTTCTGAAGTTTCCACCTTAAGTACCTAAGAATTTTTATATAATATGACATCATCTGCCTGCAAAGTTCTCAATCATTTGGAATTTATAAAATACTAAGCTAATCCCTGAGCTTACGCACTGCAACTCACCAAGGTTTCATCGCAATGGAATGAATGATATAGGACTGCATACATTACAAACAAATTGACCGACTTTTATATTATTTATTCCATCTTTTCTATGCATCATTCTTTTTACGAAAATCCCGATGATACATGAAAACTTGATAATCCTAATTCATTTTTCTCATCCTTCATGGAATCCATTCATTTCTTATTTGATTTATTTTTGAAATCAAGTTGCATTGTAAATCTCAGTAAAGTTTTAATTTATTTTAATAATCAAATCAGGCGTTTTGTATCTAAACATCACAAGATTCAATACGCACACAACAGAAAGTCCGTTTGCCTGCTAAAATCGAATTCGAATATAGCTACCACTGCACTACAGCCCTAACATACATGTAAATGCAATAATTCGTCAATAGCCAGCGGGTGCTAATTGATTTCTGTTTGCCCCTATTTAATTGTTGCGTGTGATTCGAGCTCTCCCACTATCACTCCCTGAATTATTCATAACAGTACTGTGGAATATAGTGAATTGCATTTAGTTAAATGGCTGGTCATCTGTCTGTGATACCATCAATATACTTTAGTGATAGGTTTGAGATTTAACTATTTATAGGAATTCATAATAATTATTTATCATCTTTATCGATTTCTTGTTAATATCAATTATGTGGCGCTGTATTTTTTTTTGATAGCGTTCAGGAGCAATAAGTGTAATCCAAATTTTAAAAAATCTTATTAGAATCTGTTTTAAATTATTATAGAACGTCAGTTTGAGCTGAGATTAAAATAATTGAATTTGGAACTTGGTCCTATGAACTCGTTCTAATAAGGCCCTAATTCAATCGCTCTTACATTTTGAAGGGAACTCTCAATATGCATTCGCCAAGAATAAAAAAAAAAACACTTTTCTACACTATTTACGGATACTATTCCAACTATTCAAAAACGTAGCTACAGGGGGATGTCGGTAAAAAATTGATATTTTATTGCGTCCGGGGTCCACTTTTCTGTCATATTTTATTCTTTTTTCTTCGTCCTCCGCGACTTCTTTACCGCAAACAAATTTACTTGTACCGTTTACAACTGCAATAGCACACAATTTTCTACTCTCTGTCTTTGACACACGGTAGATTTTTTGTGTTTTAGGTGATTTTGTTGGTATTCAAATGTTGGTAATATGCATACGTGTCGTCAAACGCACGAATGGGTAGTATATCATTTTCTTTGAACAAATAGCTTTCAGTATCCTTTGTAGCGGCCTAATCTAGTAAGAATATAAACAATGGGGTCGTTGAGTTGGTCGCTGTTGCTGAGATAGGGGAAACGAGTTGCAATTTACATTGCAGATAAAATTCCGCCGCAAAATCGTTAGGTTAGAAATGTTGGTATCAAATAACTGAGTATTATTATTATCTGTTTCCTGTACTTACCTGTTTAATCTATTGGAGATGTTCAAAGTGTTCCAGTCACTTGAATAAGACTAGGTTTAGTTAGACTTTTATTACTAGTTTACAAAACGTACAGTTTGTAAATTATGTGGTTGAGTGTAAATAATGAAGTTAATGTTGCGTTTGAGTTTACGACATTTCTTTATAAGGTTTGGCACAGCCTTTTGTGGAATATTCAGAAGACCGAAGTAATTTCTCATTTTTTTTTGTAAATGCAAATGTGATTGAAGCTTTTCCAAATTTAATATGTTTTACTCCTTTAGTCGTACAGTCAGCAGTTTTTACGTTACATTTTCAGCAGTTTTCAAGTTATAGTGTGTAGGTTTTTGTCCACACATTTCTTTTGTACAAAGTACCCATTTACTTTATGTTACCACATTGTGGATAATTATAATGTACAGGTTATTTGCGAATTTGTACTAACTGTTTGGCTTTACATTATTATTCATTAAATACGTATTTATTTTCTTGGTGCATTAGAAATTAGTAATACATTTATACATATACTTGTCAGAACTAAAATGTCTGTACGAGTAATTGTAACAGTTACTTTAACAATACGTAAAACATAAGATAACCACTATTCGTTTACATAGATCTACAAACTCAGAATAAAATCTATTCCCACAAACCACATAATAGTGTTGTAAAATAATAGCCCCGGCTCATTAGTTTCCAATATTCTAATTAGATTTATATAACGAGAATCTCCTGTTGTTTTCTTAATTTTATAAGCTGCTACGCATATCCTTAGCATCTTCTTAAAGCAACAAATCCATAGAGTGGTCCATCGTGAATACTTTAAACATATTTTTTGGCAACAGATTTTTATCTACTCACTCAAGTATTACCGCTTTTGTTGCTCATTACATCTATGAGCGACGTTGTGATTGCTACGGCCTACACCGTTGAAATATTCCTACATATACAAGCATGTGGTTCCAATAAAACCCAATCAAAGCCGAGGAATCGAAGGCACAGCGGGCAGTCATAAATCAACCATCTTACAGCCACTAATGTCATGCAACTAACAGCAAATTTCACGCATCGCCTCTCCCGCTAATGTGGCCCAAATTACATTTTGTTGACACGCTGCTCTTATTGGATATCGTATTACATTTGCAAAAAGGTGATTGGATTTGTGAAGTGTATTGTATTGTTGGATTTAAGCTTTAGATTGTTTGTCGTGAACCATGGGGAAACCATTCAGCACTGGATGTTGCCTATAGGTAGGAGATATTCCTGAAATGTTAAGAAATTATCTACATAATGGTACCAATCCAAACCGAATGATAGCTAAAAGGTGTAAAATAGTCTACAAAATCTCAATTACCTACCGATAAATATTCTAACAGCTGCACTTGAGAGACAGATCCTTTCTAGATAGTGTGCTGTATATGCAATCCAATCAATTAATGTAAGACCAAAAGTACTGACTACATAGAAACCCTGATCTAATTATCTGTATCTGTTTTGTAATCATCAAAAGACAACACTAAACAATCTGATAAGTTTGTAATGGAAATACTATAACATATTCTAACAATAAGTAGCTGCTAGCCGCTAAGATCATAGACAAATTTAAAAAGAAAAACAAGTCAGAAGAATGTCATAAAAATGCAGCACCTGACTCACCTCTCTCACAACTCACAGATGTCAATAAGTTGTATTGAAACATAAGATTAACAGAGGATATTTAGAGGGAACAAAATATATTATATTTAGTGGATGACTATAATATTAAACGGTTCAAAAGCCATGTCCTATAGCTCCCGGCAAAGTCGCTCGGCACAGCGTATATTCGGAAACCAGTACCATAACATCTCACCCAAGAGCGTTCACCCCTGACCCCTAACTGCCGTTGGTCATCTTGAGACGTGCTCTGTCCCCCTCTGTCTTGTGCCAAGTGGTATGGCTGCGTCTCTGTCTACTTGCGGTGCACGATCCAATCGCGTCGGTGTGGATCCGGGTATCCTCACAGAATTGCACTCGGTGACTCGGTTCAGTACTTGGGGATACTCATTTTATTATATTTAAAACAAGCTTTTAGCCCAGTTTTAGCTGTAGTTCCATTAAATATTTTCTAGAACTGCACCACACTTTCACCACTGCACTGTGCATAATCTTTATGTAAAATTCCGATGTGCGTGTATTGGTAGTTCTTCTCCTAAACGGCTTGACCGATTTTGACGATTTTTTTTCTTTATACTTATGTGGTCCCCTATATGGTTCATAGCTATAGTTGGACCCGGTAGGTGGCGCTGTTTTCGAGATCCAGCTAGTATTATCATAAAAGATTTGGTGGTTTTGCCATTGTTAAAATGTAGTTAACTAGCAGATAGGTATGACAAGTTAGTTAAGACTGTAATTTTCATAATCTATACTAATATTACAAAGCTGAATAGTTTGTTTATTTGTTTGTTTGTTTGAACGCGCTTATCTCAGGAACTCCTGATTCGATTTGAAAAATTATTTTAATGTTGGATAGCCCATTTATCGAGGAAGGCTATAGGCTACTTTTTATCCCGGGAAAACACAAGATCCCTCTGGAACGCGGGTGAAACCGCGGAGCGGAAGCTAGTAATAAATAAATAATAACACTTAACTAAACTTAACTTAATAACTTTATACACGCCTTTCTGTTACTAAACTCCAAGCTCTTCTTACACTATGGAAACTAGATAAATAATTTTAGTTGTTACTTTTATAACATTCTTAAGTAGATACTTACACTCAGACTGAGGACAGACAGACATGTTCATGTACACAAATGTTTGTCCTGCCTGGGTGGGAATCGACCCACGACCTGCGCTGACAGTGCTGCACACAAATCGGCCCGTCATTCATTCTTGATGGAATCTGTGAGGAACTTATTATTATTATTTTTTTACTATGGATAGATTTGTCTTTACTACACATTAGTTTTCTTCCTGAAACTGTTATTTTCTTAATGTTTTGAAGCCATTTTAGTGACCTAATTACATAATATTTAAAAAACAAGAACATATATTATGTACTTACCTACTTATTTATATTTAGGTAGGTACATAGTAGGTACATACAATAACAAAATTAAATAAATATTCTGGGTCATTAACTATCATTAATTTCATTCATTGTTAATCTCACAATGCAAATTGGACTACTATGCCCCCCAAATATGTTTTGAGAATAGGAAAATATCTTCTGTTTTCATTCATCATTACCTGTACCGCGTTATAATTGAAACTGGGAAGATGGTCGAATGTGGCCGTATTGCCGGCCGCTTGCCGTGCCCGTACCGATACCTACATAACACGAATGCTAAGCTATGAACGAGCTTTGGTACATGTACTTACATAATACAAGGTACTCCGTATTGTAAAGTAATCCGAACTATGATCACATACCTCATTTGTTCTTTTGGAGGTTAGTTTTGGGTAAAATTAATTATGGATTTTCGTGGAGTAGCGACTAGGCTTGCGCTTCGAATGGATTTATTTCATCGAAATTGTGTGAAAGAAGAAAGAAAAGTTAAAGATATTTTATTAAGTTAGTTTCGCTCGCGCAGACTTTATATTTCCATATATAATTCGTTAATAAATTTATATTTTAACCATCATTATACTATTCTATTCCCCATTGTATCTCGAAAAGTATTGCTGAGAAAAAGTGAAAATCATAAACATGGATAAAGGGCACCTAATTTTATAGATTGAAGGAATATTATCAGAATAACGTTTTTTACTGGGGATAAATAGGACACAAATTATGTAAGAACAACGTGCACTTGACCAGTTTTTTTTTAAATCGATAACAAAAACTAAGGTGACCATAAATACACATAACAACGAGACATTCGCCAGACCCCACAACCCACTGTATAATTGCACCATGACGTTTGTAAGGGGTTGACGTCGAGGGATGACCAACAATGGCGTATTGTAATTACATTTTATGTGATTTTTACGCAACGCCAATGTGTGGGCACCCACTGGAAAATACTATTATTGATAATATGGTATCAAAAAAACTTGGGTATTCTCGTTGTAATGAACATAATATTTTCCGTTTTAAGGGAAAATTCATGTTTTTATTGTTATTTATACGTACTTACTATAAACATGTTTAACTATTTAACAAACATATAATTCAATAGCTCTCGCCCCGCGTTTTCACCCGCGTTCCCGAAGGATCTTGTGTTTTTCCAGGATAAAAAGTAGCCTATAGCCTTCCTCGATAAATGGGCTATCCAACACTGAAAGAATTTTTCAAAGTAGTTCCTGAGATTTGCGCGTTCAAACAAAGAAACAAACTCTTCAGCTTTATAATATTAGTATATGGATTATGAAAATTACAATCTTAACTAACTTGTCATACCTATGTGCTAGTTAACTATGACAAATAATTTTAACAATGACAAAATTTTATCTGTGTGGCAAATTTCATCCAAATCCATTCGAAGTTTTTGCGTGAAAAAGTAGGTAACAAACGTCCACCTATCCATCTATCTATCATCCATTACTAGTAGGAAGTAGAATAGTAACAATACTGTATAAGTAGGGATAGTTAATCTACTATCATGGAATAGTCTCTAAGACCTACCTACATGGACCATAATTAATAATTTTACAATAATCAACCTTATGACACATATTTATAAAGTTTATTTTTATTTTTTATGAAACCAATTAATAATAAAGGGGCTTAATTTTCACTAGTTAATTAAAAGGGTGCTACTGAAAAAACATTCACAGCCGATAATCTGATATCGGACGGACGCAAAGTTGACGAATGATTAATTTATAGTTCAGCGCCATCTAGCGGATTATTGCGACAGCAATTTATTTTGTTTTAAAAAAATATTGTCACCCTTTTTGAATTAATTCAAAAGTACTTTTTCAGGAAAAAATATATTCAAAATTATACCGTAGTTTTAAAGTAGAATAGTTCAGTAGGTATGTATGTATATAGTATTTACAATAATCCTGTAATAAAACATTAATTCAAAATTACACGGAGCATCAAAACACTACAAAATTAAAACAGGTAATGATGTCATCATAGTGAATACTTATCAACTATTTCGTCAGTTAATTTAACCGGGGATGTAACTCAGTGGTAGAGTGTCTGCTTCGCATGCTGAAAGTCCTGGGTTCAAATCCCAGCATCTCCATAGTCGTATGATTTTTGTAACTTTTCTGATAACATTTTCTTTTAAGCATAAAATTTGCGTTTTTTTTTTTTAGTTTAGTCCTATACAAGGTGAAGATTAAAAAATTGTCTTACAATACAACTCTCAAAATTAAACAGCTTTTATCCTACGACTTTTTGATAGTCACATATAAAGTATTTTACCTAATTGTCCATGTAAATTACAGGACTTACCTACTGGGAGCCTCCCAGTAGGTAAGTCCTAGTAGGAGGATATTTTCGAAACCTATGCAAACTGGTTCAGTCAGTTTTATTAAATTCATACAATTATTGTATGACATTTTTCACTTTATTAGGCATATCCTATCCAATCCTTTGTTTAAAATCACAAAGGATAATTTAATATTTCATAAACAAATAGTATATTTAGCAATCAATCATAAAGCAACATTACATTCATACATAATAAAAACGTAATGAATTCGAATGTAGTGATTTCTCGAATCAATAGAGCGCAAAGCCTCGGCACGTGGCACAGAATGACAGTTACAATTTTTACAAATAATAATTTACTATTTAGAATTGAATATGACACTGATTGACATCCACCTGGATGTGACTGACGAATTTTGTTGGACAATTACCAAACTTTCAAATTTAGTTGAACCTATCTAAATGTCAAGTACTTATAATAGCTTACAACCAGTATTACAATACTGAATAGTCAAATGCTAACAAGCAAGCAGACGGTCCACTATTGGTCGAGCGAGAGTAAGTGGCCTGGCCACCGTCTGGGGACATTCGCAATACTAGAAGGATGTGTTTCTGAACTTTGCTCTTTTGTTAGTTTTTAGTTCGAATTTTGTATATATGTATATTGTTATATACTGGAGAAATAACTGAATCTATATATAACAAGTATTTACAGTAACAGTATAAAATACAAACTATAATATATAAAAAATATCCTCAAAACTCCCGCTGCTGCCGATGGGCAAGGTTCCCATGGCAACAGGCTGGCAGCGTTCTCTTTTTGTATGGCCAATGTATTTTTGAAGTTTATATATAATTAGTTACTCATTTAGTAGTATTAGAACATTTTTTATGCTTATTTTTTAATCTCGCAACTAAGTATATTTTAGAAATGGTCAGCTTTGTTAAGTAAGTGTAATAAATTACTTAGGATAGTGAAAAACAACTGATATCCAGTTAAATAAAACCAACTTATGTTTGGCACTGACGCAACTTAACTCTGCAACATTACTATGAAACGATTAGTAGGCGCAACAAAATGTTCATTTAGTTACATTTACACAACTTTTATTGTTT
Organism: Tetheella fluctuosa; assembly: GCA_951216915.1. Classification (NCBI taxonomy): domain Eukaryota; kingdom Metazoa; phylum Arthropoda; class Insecta; order Lepidoptera; family Drepanidae; genus Tetheella; species Tetheella fluctuosa. The sequence goes on along the minus strand of OX578229.1, from coordinate 8,624,863 downwards.
CTGTATTTGTTATTTCAGTACAGGATTTAAATTAGGGTTCGATCAAAAAACATTGAAAATACAACCCTAAAAACGACTGGTGTGTTCCGGCTATTGCACTTGAGAGTTAGTTTATTGCAGTCTTTCAATCCTTACCACCTTCGGCCACATCATCACTTACCATAGTGAGATTATGGTCAAACATAGGCCTATAGTATATAGTAGAAAAAAAATGTTTCTTTATGAACTTGGTATATTTGGAGGTATAGGTAGGTATACCTCTTAGTATATTATCCCAGGACTGCCCCCCCCCCCTAATTTACGTTCAATACCTGTTATGTTTACCATCTACTTTTATTTTTTCGGATTTTTTCAATTGTATTTTGTTGTATGTTTAACTCGATTTTACTTCGCGTTGCTTTTTCTCATAACAGAAGGCTGAGAAGCAAGCACACGGTCCATCTGATGGTAAGCGGCTACCGTGTCCTATGGACATTAGCAATACCAGGAGCATTGCCAATGTGTTGCCGACCTTTATAAAGCTTAGAAAGCAATGGCTTGACGATAGATTTTGGGTAAGTATAGCAAATTATGCTGAATGCATGAAAACTTTATTTTTCTTACCTTTCATAACATTTTACTACATTTTTACGATCAGCGTAAGGTAAACCTATCTAAAAAACGGCTCTATGGATATTTTTTTAAATATTTACAGTATGTTTCTACCTTGTTTAGTTCTAGTGTTAGTTAGTTTGATAAGTGCCCGCCTGACTGGTTACCACCCTCAAGTTAAAAATCTTTAAACACCGACTAGTGTATTACAACCCAAGATTCCAACAATAAAGTTGTTCTTGAGATTCAGTTCCTCTTTTAAGCTATGTGCTTACTATCTTCGACTATATCATTTACCATGGTGAGATTGACATCAAATACATGTCTATCCATATTTACTTACAAAAATAAATACATATATGTATAAAAAAACATAGGCTTCACATGTATTCAATACCCTAGCTTGTACTAACCATGGTCACCCTACCCCATGGTGGTATTGTATCGGAACAACCTAATAGAGCTATGCTCATAAGTTATTCCATTTGGCCTGACATTTTGGTACTGGCCACCGATCAACTATTCATTTTGTCTGTCTGCACCCTAATGGGGTTTGCCTTTAAAAAGAAAACCACCTGTCTGGATATAATAGGGTTGATTGACCTTTTGACTTTTTTAGTTCAGTTCTAATTTTAATCAGATATCGAATACCTTTTTACGATTATTTTAAGTTGGTATCGGAACTAGAAATAATCTACGATGTTATTTAACCCCGGAGCCGCGGGGTATCCATGAGGATTTTCCTGGGTTAAAAAAAAAAGGTGCCTAAGTATATAACATGATTGATGGTGATGATGTGGCCGAAGGTGGTAAGCACACAAAGCCTAGAAGGATCTGGCTCTCAAGTGCAGCTGCCGGAACACACCAATAGGCGTTTGGCGACAGATTTTCAACTTGAGGGTGGTAGCCAGCCAGGCGGGTACTACAAAGTACCCTTCCACCGTGCTATGGTTTCGCTTTGAAAGTGAATACAAAATAGGCTTATTTTGTAATCACTTTCCACTATTCTATTCGATTCTGGCATTGGCACTTTTCTTTTGTTATTTATTAGCTTGAATAATAATTGCAATTTAACTTATATTATATATTTGGTTATCAAGTTCCAACCTATTTATAAAATTTTAGTAATAACCAAATCAAAGCAATACATAAAGTATAATATCAAACGCATACGAAGACATGACAGCGAAGCGAACACTTTGCTCACTGTTCAGGAAATGAAAAGGCGACTCAATTTCCACTCGCAGTAATCCGTTCGGAAATCTCGCGACCGTATCTCGCACCTTTTACATTTTTGCCGTTGGTTTGTAGAAATATGTAAAATGATATTTGTATCAATATCCGAACGTGTCGTCATGGAATAATGTGGACTAGACTAAAGTTCCCGGGAATAATGTACCTATCCTATGTTTTTTTTCATCATATTGTACAGTTTTCATCAGGCTGAGTAACTCAAAGTAGAAATGTTGCAAAAAGACTAGCAGACAGACATACCTACTCAGTATTTACAGTATAGCATAGTAAGGAATGTGGACTAGAGGGATAGTAAGGATTAAGTATAGTTCTCGTATCTCCTTGTAGGACAGACATCGTCAATAAATAGCAGCTTCAAGAAAGTTGTGAAAACGTTTTTGTGGAGTTGGCAACGCGCTAATAATGCCTCTGGTGTTGCAAACGTCTATAGGTTACGGTAACCGCTTACCATCAGGCAGACCGAATACATTCTTGCCATTTTATTTATACTTGCAAAAAAAGTAGCTCCAATAATCCACATATGTTGCTAGAATTCCAAAAATCCCAACAAAATCTTTAACACTATTGATTTAGTTTCTTTATGTATATATTTATTTGGAAGAAACTAAATCTATCTAAATCATTTTACTTGCTTTGAACATCTAAAGCCCTAGTTTCATACGAAACTCATTAATCAGAAAATCACGAAGAAATCTCAGCTTGTCGTTTCTACAATTTCCAATATAGGGTGCGCCACCTCCGCCCGTTATGATTGACAGCTAATAACCGACAGATTTCCCATGGGTATGTACAATTTGTCCCTCCACGCCCCATGAGCTTTGCCAAGTCAAGAGGCAAGCCATGGAAACGAGCACAACGATCTTTGACAGTGTCAAAAATAAAGATAAAGATGTCATGTAGGTATTATTTGGAATTTAGAGCTCTTCTTCAAATGGATTAATTGTATCTATATAATTTTTAGTATGTAAATTAATAGATGTACGAAAATAATAATAATTTGTAAGCCAGATTTGATTTAAATTAAATTAAGGATATCTTCAACCCCAGTCACTCCGTTTTAAATTATAATAACCAACCACTATTACGTATCTTATGTTATCAATATTATAAACTAGCTTCCGCCCCGCGATTTCACCCGCGTTCCCGAGAATCTTATGTTTTCCCGGGATAAAAAATAGCCTATAGTCTTCCTCCATAAATGGGCTATCCAACACAAAAATATTTTTTCAATTCGAACTTGTAGTTCCTGAGATTACCCCCTACAACCTCACAAACTCAAAAACTTTACCGCTTTATAATATTAGTATAAATAGTAGAATCCATGCGCCTGCCACAGACGAGCAAAGTTTATAAATATAAATGAATAGCCGTTATCTGCCGCGTAAAATATTAATGATTATCCGCATTAGCTCGAGAGCTTTTTACACGAACAGACAGAAGGTAAACAGATGCATAAGAGTTACTGGAAATGTTAATCCAACTACCAAACTGTATAGAAGACTAGAAGAAGTTCTGTAACGAAAAAACAAGAGACCAAAGTCTTATTATTCTCATACCTAGTACCTACTTAAAAATTCATGTACCTACACAGAAGCCTAGCTTGGACGATACCATAAAGGCTTGCTCTTTTTATTAGGGTTATATTCACCTATTATACATTTTTATATCTTAATGAATTCTATTACAATAAAGTACGATGTTCGATATAAAAGTACAAAACACACAAAAACAAGATCATTGTACTTATTTATTTGTTACTTAAAAACTACCACTGAGCATGTACTTGCGAGCGTACTTATGAGGTACGTAATACCTCATAAGTACGCTCATATCTCAACTAAATTCCCTACATCCTTGTCCAGCCTCATCTTAACAGTAATCATAAGGCAGGCGATTGGGTAAAAGCCAATAAATCTAACCTGCCGTCACTATAACTTATTGCGCACTCGAGTCAGTGTTGGGTGTACAACTGTACAGCCCCTAATTAGGGAGGGCTTGTGTAAAAATAATCTACAGACACAAGAAATACTGTTATTATTTTATCTTAATAAGTTGACTCGCGATTCCGGGTTTTTTTTTTTTACTTAGGTAGTTTTGGGACGCGCGTCCCATTCGCGAGCCAACCGAAATTGGGTAAGTACTTGTAAGTTTCAATGTAAATCTTGAGCTTAAACATATTTATTACCTTTGTCTAATTCAAATCGGATTCAACTTCGATCGGACTGTATTACACAATCCACCTGCAGATTGCAAACTGTTGCATAGAAATTAGTCAAGAGTACAAGCTGCTATTTACAAAATTCATCCCTACACGATGAAACCACAGAGCTTAAAGCGAATTTATCAATAAATAATAATGAACGCCAGTCAATTCATCGTAAATATTAATTGGTCGCACTAGACGTCGATATAGTTTGCGACAGCGATTTAAAGCGTTAGATGCGCCCTTGTCATACAGAAGGCGCACAAAAATGTGTCATCGTTGGAAAGAGTGAGCTCACTCTTTCTGTTGTAGTCGCTTGAAGGAAGCAGTGAACGGTGCACGTTGCGCGCCGTCATAAAACGTGGACCGTTTTTGCAAGGGCGAAGATGTGCCCATCTAATGATTTAAATCTCTGGTTATCGATATCTGGTACCTACCTATACTTTGTGATTCACCGTATTTGATTGATACGAAAGTACGGGCGATATAAGGGTTGGCTCACACTAAACAAATCAAATCTTACTTCCTAACTAATATTATAAATGCGAATGTTAGTATGTTACCTTTTCACGCCTAAACCGCTGAACTGATCGCGATGAAATTTGGTACGCAGATAGCCTATAGTATGGACAAGGACGTAGGCTACTTTTTTTTCGGTAACGCGGGTGAAACCACGGGAGACAGCTAGTAATAATATAAATGCGAAGGTTTGGATGGATGTTTGTTATTCAATCAAGTCAGAACGGCTGAACGGATCTGGATGAAATTTGGCACAGAGATAGATTATAGTCTGAAATAGCACAAAGGCTACTTTTTATCCCGAGAAAATATTAGATCCCTCGGGAACTCGGGTGAAAGCGGGGCGGAATTTAGTTAGTAATATTTAATTGATTATTTTATTGATATATTATTTGTGTGATGGTGACCGCGCCAACTGGACCATCACATCCAGGATGAAGCGATGATAGCTAAGTGGTAGATGCCGGGAGGAAGGTCGAAGGTTCATACCTGCAATAAGCTTCAAGTTTGGGTGATGGAAAACATCGTGAGGAAACCATAGCACTGAAATACTGTCACCAAGCATCAGCAAGTATGTACCGGCAGTTATATTATTTAGCTGTTGTAAAAGTCGGCAACAGATAGACCATAGACGACACGTTCCCGTGATTGGTATTTTATGGTTCTAATAGAATAACAATAGATACCTATAAGTATGAAATGCACGAGTTTGTAGTATTGGAGCCCATATTGGTGTGGGTAGCAAAGCAAACATTCCAACATGCTGATTATGAATTAATTCAAAATATAAGCTATAAATTATAAAAGTTTACGTTGATATTTATTTAAAAAGTAACTGTAAACAATTCCAGGGAATGACCTGCACTAATTTCATGACAATATTCATAAAAATAGTCAAGTTATTGACGTAAAACCGCAGGTGACGCCACGGGTTACTACTGGCACCTACTGGTTCCATTGAAACTCATAAAAAATCTAATATTCTTAATTCAAATATGTAGTTGAATTTTTAGTAATATGGCCATGGTATTTATTAGGTTTGGACTTCTGGATTCCGTAGCTAACTAAGCAGAATATAGTTGGTAGGTATATGATGTAACTGCAGGTTCACTCGACGCAGATCAGTAACAGAAAATACCATATTTGAATTTGTATCATCACACACACACATACACACAAACAAACATTCGCATTTTTTAAATAAAGTTTATTTTTCCTTAACTATTTTCTACTAGCTGTCCCCCGCGGTATCACCCGCGTTTCTGAGAAAAAGTAGCCCATGTCTTTCTTCATACCATAAGCTATCTGCGTACCAAATTTCATCGCGATCAGTTCAGCGGTTTAGGCGTGAAAAGGTAACAAACAAACAAACTCACGATCGCATTTTTATAAAGTTATAAGGAAGGAAAGATACTTACTGATAGTGATTTTACAATATTTAGCAGTAAACCAAGAATTCACCACGGCAATTACCTATGTAAAATTGTACACAGTTTCAGTTGTCACATATTTATCGAACACCTTCCTGTCATTGTCAAATAATATGACGTATTTACGTCACCATTTTAACATTATTTTATTTAGAAGAAGTAAGGTCGCATATCGATTTATTTACATCCCTCTACGATCTAATGTGAAACGTTCCTAACCCATAGTTCCATAAGGGTATAGTATTACACACGTCATTAAGGGATGAGAGGTATTAGTAAACCTTAAATAATCAAAGGTAAACACATTCAAAGGGTTATCAGGCTTTTGATGATTATAGAGGTTTGATTACTGACGGGCTGTATGATAATACCTTTATTATGAATAATCTATATAATTATTAACTTGAGGATTATACTCAGCTAATCGAGCACTAAACCGTCTATAAGGGTACAAGAAAAGGGATCCAAATTATATTTGCAAGGTTTGTTGAACAACTCATTTCAGATTTCTATTAAGTGCTAACATGTTTAGCTAGGTTTTAGCCAAAAACTATAACATTCAATATTAATTTCATGTTAATAAATTGTCCATAAAGCCAGCTCCCCACTTGTCCGCATCATTTGTCATTGCGTCACCAATTAACGAGTCGACAACGTGACACGTCAAACGAGTATGACGTATTGTCGACTCCCTACTTGTACAGTGATATCATTTAGCAATTATAATTTTTCGATAATTTGAAATTTATTTAACTTAATATACAGACAAATTAATTAGAAATTATCTATCCTATGAGTTCAAGGTATTAAAAGGTAATATACACGCTAATTTTCCCAGTGAGTTTTTTTTTTATAAATTATTTTTTAATGTCTATTTATTTAGGTATATTGTATTTACTGGAACGAAAACGATGCTATTCTTCTTTACGTCAATTTTCGTTTAGTTCAGTCATTACAGCGTGATTTAATAACAAACATCCTCAAAACCTTTTACATTTATTTATTAGTTTAAAATAAGTGGATTAGGAGGATAGTTTCTCTCATCGTAAATCTAAATATTATTATTTATCATCGACTACAAGTATTTAATACGCGTAGATATTCCTCTAGCATTACATTGTACAACCTTAGATAGCTCTCTTGAATCTCTGCCACATTAAAACATACATGCAATAAGGATGTTCCCCCAAATCTAATTGTAATTAAACAATTTAAGGCCTCAGTCGCGTACCAGTACCACCCCCACCAACTCACGTTGATTTATGTACCACACACCTGGAACACTGACATATAGAGCGGATCCACCGAATGACATGTACGATTATCATTTGAGAGTCACTGGGCTGAGGTTGAGAAGTGTGGAGATAGCTTTTTTTTTATACCATACTGTCGGCAAACAAGCATACGGCCCGCCTGATGGTAAGCGGTTACCGTAGCCTATGAACGCTTGCAACACCAGGGGTATCACTCACACGTTGCCGACCCTTCCCCCCTCCCCGATGAGCTCTGGCGACTTTACTCACGCGCAGGAACACTACTATAAGTTATATGGCTGCGGTATTCTGTAAGCTGGAGGTACTTACTCAGTCGAGCTGCTCTTTGAGCTACATATCGCTATCTCTTGTTTATTTAGGAGCTTAATTTTAAACTAGCTTTCTGTGATTTCACCCGAATTCCGGATAAAAATAGCCTATGTCACTCTCCGGTGTTTATAGACCGGAGAGTTTTATCTCTGTGTAAAAAATCAATCCGATGCTGATAAATTTATTCAGTATTTAATTTTATTTACATATTTACAATCTATGTATAAAATACAAACTATGATATATAGAAAACATCCTCAAAGCCCTCGCTGCTGTCGATAGGCAAGGTTCCCAACAGGCTGGCAGCGTTCCCTTTTTGGATGGGCAAGCTTATGCGTTGGCGGAAAAAGCTCCCAGCCCGTCGGTCTCCCGAAGCCTCGATGAGCTTGGATGATAAAATCCGAGCAAATCGGCGAGTCTCGAACCCCCATGGACCCATGGTTTCAACTGCGAATAGCATGAACGAAAAATTAGAACCAAGACAAGCGTATTTTTTAAAGATTTACATGCTGATAAAGATTTTAATTTTTATATATTTAAATGAAAATATCTAATGTACCGCAAATTTAGGTACTCTAGAGTAGGTACATTGCATTGATTCATTTTATAATGTACTATAACTATGCACACAAATCAATGTTTATAGACGACATGCTGTAGTTTAGATACAATAAGTATCTGAAGGTAGGAAGGAAATCTCTGAGCTGAGAGTAATGCCCATAAAGTAAACAACAAAAAAACTTTCATCTATGGTCCCATAACAATTTTTAAAAGTAATACATTCTAAAATTTATAGACCACCTCTTCAACCACATCAAAGCACATATTATCAGAAAAAACTTAACTTATCAAAGTCATTGATTGTCATTATTTGTAATTTTGTGTCGCGTGTATTTTATAATAATTTATTTTGTAATGACTTTACAAATACTCAGAAATGTACACGTACATTATTGTATTGTTATTTGTATGTAATACGCTGGCATATTACGAATATGACGAGAACTCACTCAATGTTGGTACAGTACTGTTCACTAGCTCTGACGTAGAGAAGCGTAAATGGACGCAGAAAGAGATAGCATTACTGCGTGCTCGTAAATACTTCCAAAATCTGATTCCACCACCGCACTTCTTACGTACCGCAGACGAACATTATGTAGATGAACTGCTAAAGTACTTCCAGGAAACGTTTATTTCCATCAAAAGAGATGCTATTGACCGTGAATCTGACCAAATAATGACGACAGCACTATCCGATACTATAGGAGGCTATCTTAAAGAATGGGTACTTCCCATCACAAAATATGCCTTCTACGGCGGTACAGTGTCCCAAGACAATGTTGTCAAAATATTTAATTTTTATGAGGATATCAAAGACTACTTGGCTACTGATGGCCAAGGCTGGCGTCAGCCTCACCAAAATTTACTGACGTCCATGACAATCAATGTTGCCCCAACGAAGCAATTTACCGAAAGAAACATGGAAAATGCTTGTGAAAAATTAGCCTACTTCGAGCAAACGCCATCAGGACTATCTGTACCGATGCCATATGTGAACTGGAATGGAGAATCAAGCACAATGTTTGTCCCACTTAAGAACCTATCACTTATCTCCCTCAATTTACCGAGCTCAACAGTCAATCCTCTCATTGTATACTATAATGTAGCTAAACGATGTACTGAATCTATAAGCTTGAAGGAAGAAAACGAATTTGATGGCAAATTTAATATTTGGCTATGCAGAGACGTCATTCCACATCTTAAAGACGATAATGTTTATTTAGGATTAGGTAATGTTCTAAGCCTGCTTGACAATATCAAGAAAGTGTGCCATAATTTTGATGAAATTGTTGAGGTTAAGCCACCTTTTTGTAGAGTCAAACGAATTTCAAAGAAAATGATAATTGTAATTACGCTCCTATTTATAGAAGCTGCTTGGTGTATTCCAGCATTGCTGTTACTATTGCGTAAGAAGATGAAGAAAAACAAATATAATAATAGTAAAGGAAATAATACTACACGATCATTTGATACCAATAGTAAGTGGACTAATACTGCAAAAGTAAAAACTAGCCACCAGACTAGTAATACTAAATCAGTATTTGATACCGATAGTAAGTGGACTAATACAGCGGAAAATAATGTCACAGTTGCTTCTAGTTCTATATCTGACTATAATAATATTGCTAAAACTGGCATTAAGTTAAGCAAGAATAAGCCGCATTTACGCAATGTAGCACTTGAAACAAATGTCTCCATGTTTGTGGCTAAAAACTCAATTGGCACTGGATCACAAATACTTAATTACAGCTCAAAAATGTGCTCTACATCAGTTGTAAATATTATAAATGAATCTCCTTTAACTCATGTGAAGTCTTCATTAAAGAAAATTTGTTCAAAAGATAAGGTAATTAAAAATTTGGCGCAGGATAAACCCATAATGCATTCAAGTGTTGAGTTTTCTGGTGCCCAACCCGAATGTGATAGACGTTGCTGTCCAAAGAGTATTAGTTCTATACAAGAGAAAAAGCAACATAAAAATACTACGGCTGTCCAAGAAAGTAAGAAAAAAGATGTTAGTGGAGAGATCGGTGGATCACAAATAGATGATAACAAGAAGGTTAAATCAAGATGTGAATGTCTTCCTTGTATAAAAAAAGGTCCAATAATCGACCAAATAGCTGTTGTAAAACATGTAAAACTTCAACACAAACAGACTGCAGGCACTGCACGTACTGCTGGCACTGCAGCCAAGCCTAAAGCAACGAAGTTACGTTTCCAAAGGGAGATTTACTGTAAGGGAGGGAAACTTAAACCTGATAAGCCATATGTAGAAGTAACGATAGATCGACCACAAAAAGAGATTACTGTAGGTCATGGCACAAATATTAAGCCTGCAGAATTGAACAAATCCCTAAAGCCTAGTAGAATTCCAAAACTAGCACCTAAAGGCCCTAATAGTGTTGATAAACCTCCAACTCCTAGGAAGTTTTCAACCCAAGCTTCGGTCTATAATCGTAAAAGTCATATTCCACAACTAGCTAAGCGGGCAACTGATGACCTGTCTATTAAAGAACCTAAGGTGTCGAAGAATGATAAGTTAAATGTTACTCTGTAATTTTGTTTAGGCTATATTAATGTAGTATTTGATATTTTTATATAATATGAGTTTTAAGATTATTGGTTTTTACTGCACTTTTAAATATTTTAATTCATATCGGTTTAAAAACTCACTTATTACGCAAGATGGTAATATCAGTAACTTTCAAAGGTTATATATATAGTCTTAATAAATAAGAGTCGGGGCTACTCAAAACCTGGGTTTTACAAGACATACTTAGGTTTAAAAGATCTGACGTAATAAGTCTGAAAATGTTTTTCCTGCTCTGCAATGGCTAGTAAGTACTATTTATGTTTCCAAAAATAAAAAGTGTATCCCACATTCACCCAACCAGTAGCACCTAGTACTAATCACAGTGACGAATTTATTGGCTGCGATCCGGGTGAATTATACGAGTACCCGGGCGGGATCCGGCTGAGTTATTGCATATTTTGGGCGGGCCAGCTCAGGTGGCCGCCGCGGCAACACTAATCTGTCATTATGAGACCATAGCTGAGCCACTTAGTAAATTGAGTGCTTGGACTTTTGGGGGCGGTTTGTTTGGACGTAAGGGGAGTTGATTTGCGTTGAAAATATTATTCGTTGTGTCCTTTTGGACAAGGAAATCTGACTTTATTTTTAACTTTAAAATAATGCATAAAAATATTGGTTTACGCCTTATGCATTTCATGTTCAGATGTATAGAATACAAGAATGTGCACATAAACGTGATACACATACATATAGGTTTCAAAATGTCATTTTTATTTACCAAATACGGGAGGTAGGTTCCCTCAAATTTTTTAATTATTTTTTTTATTTTTTCAAATTTCTCATTTTTTTAAAACATTTACATCACTTTATACATTTCCTTTTTCATTAACATTTACAAAGTGATACAGCTATTTCCAAGTACTAAACTACACCATATTAAACGGTGACCATAAATTAAGCAAGAACTAAGAACTATCCGTCCTGTAATCCTGTGTCAATCGGGGATTATCTCCAACAATTGCTAGTAATCCCACAATATTGGCTCAATTTGGGAACGACCACTATTTATTACAGTTGGTCACCCTGCTCGATAGCTCTAAATAAGTAGGTACTGATTACTTGCAACAGATTGACCTGTTTAGGAGGTTACGTTTGAGGGTATCTTATTGATTAATTTACGGATAAGTCTTTCTACGGACTAATATTACAATGTTGTCGTTTTAGTTTATTTATCTACAAAAAAACTCACATAAATCGTAAAACTTAAATAAAGAGAAACTTTGAATGAATTTAAGAAGATTATAATTTCACTATTTAATCAATCTAAACCAAAATACACAACAATGAATACTGCTAAATTAAATATACATAAAACACTTACGGGTTGGGTCCGGTCGCGGTTCACCGCTGATTTATCTCCAGACCCTGGACCCTGGATTATTGTGTCCGCAGCTAATCCTACTGATACAGTGCGCTGGTATTGGATTTATGTTTTACTAGCTTTTCCGCGCGGTTTCACCCGCGTTCCCAGGATAAAATATAGCCTATGTTACTCGGTGAAGATGTAGCTTTGAAACGGTGAAAGAATTTTTAAAATCGGTCCAATACTTTTTGAGCCAATTCGTTACAAACATACTTACTTACACACAAATCTTTCCTCTTTATAATATTCGTATAGACAACATACTCGTATGTAACATACTCAGTCGATGCATTTTATTTCGGCCTACCGCCCTGGCTTTGCACGGGTGCAATTTATATACAAATCCGTTGCGTGGTTTAGAAGTAAGCGGAGAAACAGACAGAGGTAGATAGCGATTTCGTTTTATACTAACTAGGTATTTAGAGATAAGGAATCACATAAAAAGGCCTCTTTTCGGCCCTGTTTTGGTCCAACTCATCCCGCCATCTCTTCCACATAACAATAATTATAGAATTTATAATTTAAATAAATAAAATTGTGCATTTCCCGTGATGGACGAACGATGGACGAAGTTTGTACGGAGCCCTCGGTGCGCGAGTCCGACTTGCACTTGAGCGGTTTTTTTTTTCTTTTGTTGTGTCTAGGATACCAGACCGTTACCATTTTGGTCTATTTTCTCTCCCTATTCCGCATCATATGCCCTGCCCATGTCCATTTAAGTTGTTTGATAGTTTTAATTATTTTACATCTTTCATGTTTGTTTTTTTTATGTATTCTAGTCTAACCTTTTCCTTTAGCTTAATTCCTGTAATAATTCTCTCTATACTGTTTTGACATACTCTTAATTTATGTAGGTTTCTTTCAGTCAATGGCCAAGTCTGGCTACCGTATGTTAAACAAACGTTGTTTTTTCTTTTCTCTCACGGGTATGTGTTTATTTTCCTTTATACGACCAGAACCTGTTCCATATGTTTGTAATTCTGCGTTGAATTTCTTTGTCAGTCTTCCTTAGATGATATAATCTGTATAATCTGACCCAAATATATGTATTCCTCCACACACTGTATTTCTCCATTATAGAAAAGTATTACACATACATAATCTGTCTACCTGGTCAAAAAAATATTATTTCTATACCTCCCCACCTAAATCTTTAATTAAGTCCACTTTTCTACACCCTCCATATCAAATGCCTAGTATAATAGATTTATGAACTTCCCTCTCTCGTTATCACAAGAAAAACCAAAAGAAAACTCCATTAAACTGAACCCGTTGACAACCGCGCAATTGGTTGAACCCCCAGACATTGTCAGCGACTCGTGAAGCTATAATTTAAACAATCTTACCCCCTGGTGGTTGGAAACCCAAGATTTTCCGTCGATATCCATTCGTAACCCCTTCATATCTTTAAGAGAGCCTTGGATTCAATAGACGATGGATAGGTATAATAATAATGACTGAGAAATGATATTATGAATTTCCCAAGCACACAGTATAAGCATAGAATACAATGAATAATTTAATGTTATACAAGCTTGTCACCCACGGCTTGGCTTGCGCAGACTTTATACTATAACTTTTTTCCCGTTAGTCAATTTCTATCAAACAAAGCTTATTCGAGGTGCCAAGCTAAGTCTAATTAAATTGTGAAAACCCCATGAAAATCAGTTCTATGGTTTTGGAGATTAGCATGGTCAAATAGACAGACAACAAATTAATTTAAAAAATGGTCTCTATCCATTCTGTTACTATTCCTACAATTTTTGGTAAAAAATACATTATGTATAGATTTAAACAAACTATTGTTAAATTCCTTCCAATAAACTATTACAATGATACTCAAAAAAATTACCAATCACATGTCAACATAATCCAAGTACCACACCAAAAATCTTCAGAGAAACTCTCAGCTACCCTTCACACCGTCTCGCCACAAGTGTGCGTAAGCAAATAACTCTCATTCTCTAATTGAGGTAGATAGGTGTGCACATAATTACAACGGTGTAACAAGCTCCCTTGAGACGTGGTCTTAAGGTATCTGTGGGGACAATCTGGAGTCAGAGCCCTTCCGCCAGATGCCGGATGAAAAACGTTAGCTGAGATAGCGCGAGAGAGATTTCGGATATCAAACTTTTTAGTCTAATCTGAAAAATGCTTTGAAAATTGTTCCAGGGTATTTTTCTTCAAGTAATTTTCTAAGTCGTAGCTATTAACGTTCTAGTAACGCATTTGCTATGAGTATAACATGAGGTTGCATCGAAAAATCCTTCATATTTTATTGATAATAATACCAAAATATCAAGTGTTAATTTACTCCACAATAATTAAAAAAATGGTATTTCTTCATATCATTATTTTTGTCAAATGCCTCTCTTTAGCAATGTAGAATCTAGTTACGGATCTCTGTAAACAGGTAGGTATTTCAAGAAGCAGCTAAGCAAACACACAAACAACATAATTACTCCTTCCCAAACATCTTCCCACTATTTATTGAGCTCCCAATGTCAACTAACTAAATAACCATGGAATTTTAGGTACGAATGACCAACATAAAAAGAACTATCAATTTCAACCTCTTCCTGCTTCCATCATACATCGTATAAAGCTTTAAGGGGGGCAGAGAAGGTCTACATATAGTTGGTAATGACAAATTACACGCTAGGGGAGTTAAATTAATCACGCAGTCCAATTTAGCGGAAAACAATGCGGGGGTAAAGTATGGTAGGAATGATAGGATTCTGTTATTGCTACTTACTACGTTGGGAGAGGTCGTGATGGTTTCCTTTGGAAATTGGAATGAATGATGACTGTTCTTGGTTATATTTTTCTAACGGTTAACCTATGCGGTTAACATTTTTGAGTTTTTGAGGTTCGTTACAGGTATCAAAGCACAGTTCTTTATTATGCCTAAGAACCTGTAACAAACTTAACTTCGTTGTCAAATTGATATCAGTTGTGAATACTGAGATTAATAGATACATAAGATATATATAATACTGTTTTTTTTTGAGTCTCAAAAATCGATTAAGCAACCACCACCGTTTAAAAATCCTGAATGCTCAGTGGTTTTGAATTTTTTACCTTCATTATAAGAAAACGCATTTCAAAAGCTTTTAATTGAAACCAAAAAATATTTTTCCATCTTTCAAACGCTAAATATATTTATAACAAAGTACCATAACAAAGTTAACAATGTGTGTAACAACAAATATTCATATACTTAAAGTGTTAGACAACAATAATAAGATGTATCCGGTAAGACACACGCGTTTCAAACACAATATTAGCCGACTGGTTTGAGTAATTTGTATTTCCTCATGAACTATATAATGTGTATGTTACTCTGGTTTGCTTACATTTAATAAAAACAAACAATAATTATGTATAATGTCACAGTCAGAACTCTTTCATGGTCAAAACTACTTTTCACTGAATCTATTGGTCAAAAGTACTTTTTTTTTTTTTTTTTACTTTGTATAGGCTTGTGTTTGACCACAATCTCACTATGGTAGGTGATGATGTGACCGAAGGTGGTAAGCACACAAAGCCTAGAAGGATCTGGCTCTCAAGTGCAGCTGCCGGAACACACCAATAGGTGTTTGGCGACAGATTTTCAACTTCAGGGAGGTAGCCAGCCAGGCGGGTACTACAAAGTACCCTACCACCGTGCTATGGTTTCCTCACGATGTTTTCCTTCACCGAAAGCTCAAGCTCATTGTAGGATTCGAACCCACGACCTTCGCCGCGGCGTCCGACGTCACTACCATTGAGCTATCATCGACTGAAAGGGTCATAACTCTTTCCTAGTACATTAAAAAAGAAACACAATGACCATTAACCTATGTGATCAAAAATCAACATATTTTCACATAAATAATTTGTTGTTTGTTTTTTTATGTACCAAGACTTCTGATTGTAACAAATAGGTAGGCATAATAAATAACTCGGAATCAAAAGACGATATTTTTTAGCTTCCCTAATCTTTATGAAACGATTTCTCAAACGATATGTGATTTCATTTGACGAGGTAAGTTTTGTACAATTTACTTGGCACTAAAATTTAAACACACCCTCCACATTTTCCCCTTTCAAAACAATTAAACCATAACACCTGGCGGAACCCATGCACTATCACAACCAGTGCAATAATTAAAAAATACAAATGCACCGGAAGTGAGTTCCACTCTGCTTCCCTACTTCCGATCGGCCGCCATTGGTCGCTTCACCTTTGACCCCACCCCACCTGGGTACAGCCTGTATATAATATGTGGAGCGTTATATACTAAGTGCTGCACACCCTTCATGTGAAAAAAGTTCGTTTGCATGCTGACGTCATTTTTCTGTTTTTTTTTAGGTTTTTGGTGCTATTTACGCAATACGACTTATAGGTATATTCTTGTACTGATAAATAGGTTATTGATAAATAAGATACCTATAATACGCACTAGTACACAGATAACCTACGGTATGGAGAAGGACATGTGCTACTTTTTTCTCGGGAACGTGGGTGAAACCGCGGGGGACAGCTAGTATCTACTGTCAGCATATATTATTCAAAAGTAGTATATCACTTATCTAGCACCAATATAGTATAAACACAAATCAGATATTTTTTTCATGAAACAGAAGATATATTTTTTAATTGTTGTCAATATGTATTACAACATATTACATTACTCAATACACATTGCCTGAGTCAGATAAAGCTTCAAAGAATAGGTACAATCAGTGGTAGTAAGTGGTGATAAATCACCGTCGGTGCTCTAATTCCTGATAAACAAATTAGTAGTGATAACGGTGTCTGCCGTCATATTTCTTGTAGATAAAGAAATGAGACGAAAATAGTCGAATGGTTCATTGCCAGACTTTACTTCCTTGACTTTTGAGTTGGTAAGCTTAGGAGTTCTGTATTTATAGTTGATACAAATAAAAAAAAAACTGGCCTAGTGCGAGTCGGACTCGCGCACGAAGGATGAAACTTAGCCCATGAGTAGATCATATCTTGAAATTTAATAAATATACTTTTTATCCCGGAACAACATACGATCCCTCGGGAAAGCGATTTAAGCCGCGGGTGGACGCTAGTTTCAAATTATCATTAAATAATTTGTTAGCAGGCTAGATAAAATCTTTTTCTATGGCATTAACTCTATCCAAAAACTAAATTAAAGTGTTACCTATAAACTGGGTACGTAATCATCTCGTAATCATCTTTCTTAGTAGTGTCATCAAATAGTTAGCTCATTTAGAGTAACAACAACAATTATAACAATATTCTGCTACACATACCGTCTTCAATAGCTATGATGCAGATATATGATAATTTCAAACCAATATCGTGTAACTGGAACTTATATGGAGCTATTCAACTATTTCCTTACAACAGTGGAACGCATATTTCAAACAATTAGACGGTCCAATCGCAGCCAATTTGAGCCGCCATCGCGCCAACGGCCGCTGTCATGTCACATACACTTCTTTGTAAATGGGCCTTTAAGAAATAGCCTAGCAAGGTAAAAATATACCTACCTAAATTTTACGTCAATTACAAGACAAACCATTAAACCTCCTTTTAAAACGACATAAATAGCAGGATTTTGATGCAATGTTTATGAAACTTAGTAATTTGGAAAGGTCTTTAGGTATGTTACTCTCAGGTTTATTTAGTAGGTTATAACTAATATAAAAAAAGCTGAAAGTGGAATCATGTCATGTTTTGTTAGTACATCATTCGTGATATTGGCCTATAAACAGTTTATATTCGTGTCTAGTAGGTATAGGAACTTGTAGATATAAATCTGTAATAATTATCAGATTTAGGTAGGTAGTTGTTTTTCCTATCTGTTCCTCATATAGGCATTTCACTCCAAAAGTACGTAAACTTCATCTATTAATTTCCTCTCCTAACCACTTTCCAAAACAACAAAATTCCTCCTTTTCCAACAGCATCTATAAAGCCAATGGCGGTTGTCCAGCGACTATAACTCAATGAACAATGGCTGCGGCATTCTAATCCAGGCCTGCCCCCGTCGGCAGCGGCGTAATGAAATTCCCCGGGTTATATTACCCAGGGCACCCTGGACATTGTCATCATAACAATTAGCTGATTTGGTATCAACTGTTGGATTTAGTAGTGATTTTTTTTGTATAACACATGAAATCTTATGGATTGTATTAAAATATCTGTGAGAAAATAAGCTTATTGAAACAGAAGACTCTCTATTGAATCCGAAAGCTATAAGTACTTACTGTAAGATTTCTTAGGAAGTTGTCAAGCCATCTTGTACTTCATCATCTTACCTACTTGTGCTTACGGCTGGCGAAATCTGTCTTGATCGTATGGCTATATTCTACTGTTCCATCTGGTGCAAAACTTAATAGCCTTTTACAAATAAAGATGAGACGTTGGGAGTTGATTGAATTCACATTATTATTCATCAACAAACAACCAAACACATCCGAAAACATTTTTGTATTTCATGGATTGGTCTTCGTGGGCCCCTCCAATTTGAAAACATGCAGTTACGTATCAAAAGACTCCATGCGATGCTCCTCTATCTAACCTTAACATCCTCAGACTACTTCGATTACTGATGCAATCTATTCCTCACCCACTGAAGACGATTAGTCCCATCACGAATATAAATATGTAAATAACATCCCATAATACACATTGTCTCAAGTACAATTAAATATGAATAATGATTAAATACCATGAATAGAGCCAAAGATCGACCATCATCGCAAACCAAACACTGTAATCACTATAACACTCTGGCCTCATAAATTTTGAAGACTGACAATTGTCATAACTGCACGTAAGAATGTCCCACTCCTGCGTTCCCCCTCTAACATACTAATCAAGGTGTAGGAGTGACAGAGAGATAATTGCAATTTGTTTGACAGTGAGACTGGATCGTTCGAGAGAGATTTATACGCTCATTTGTAAATAATGAAGGCGCCGCTCATTGTGATGGAAGTCCCATTGATAGCGACCTAACCACACCCCTGGTTTATATAGGGCTGTGAAAACCCTTAAGATATGAAAATATAATATTATATTAAAACATGTTCTTTCTGTCAGTAATGAGAAAAAACAAGAAAATTACGTCATCAACAATATGAGCCTGATCAATAACATCGTCACATTCAATATTTAGGTTTCCTTATGCCTTTATATCATATAACTGAAATAATTAATAACACGTCTGACATGCAAAATCTGAGGTCTCATCACAAAATGGAAATTAAAAATAAACCTTCAATGAGACAACCCTAAACTTAGGCCAATTACTTAAAGCCAGTATGGAGATCCACCGTGCTTCGCGACTACACCTGCCATTGTTCACAAATGAACGTATCACTTAATTTCTGGCGCCCTCAGGACCATTCTTGAAATGCTTTTAAGTGAAGTTTAATGGAAAACTGCAGGGTGCGAGCACTTTTCATAAATTAGCAAGCCATCATGTAGTTTTCTAGCAATTTAATTACATTAAGCGAGCATGGTCTTGATAGTCATTTTTTGCGCAAAGTCATTTTTTACACTGTTTTGTGAGCACAGTCAACTCCTACCTATATTGAATATACGATGCAATCTTACATAATCAATTGTTTTTTAGAATTTGACAAGAATGGATAAGATGAAAGCCATGTTACTAAAAGAGTTATGAATATGAAAATGGTTATGCGGGAAGAGGAAGACCGAAAAAGAGATGGATGAGTTGTGTAAAAGATGATGAGTAAGAAAGGAGTGAATGCAGACATGGCAGATAGAAGGTTCGAATGGTAGAACAGTACGTATTGCGCCGACCCCAAATGGAAAATTTAGAGATGATGGTAGTTACTTTCCAATAGGCTCTATGTTTGGCTTTGTGACTATGACTGCAAAAGCAAACGACACGGTCTAATTACAGAGGTCTCAATCTACTGTTCTACTGATAAATTAGACTTGGCAATTGACTACTTTTCTCGGCTGATTGCTATTGAAAACTTTAAGTAGTCCAACATAAAAATAAACAAAACAACAAAACGCTTTATACCCCAAGATAAAACCACCCTCGTCTATTAAAAAAATCCGCAAAGTAAAGGTAGCTATTCATTGGCAAGTCAACAGCGTCTTAAAACGATTACCGACAGTCTTCAAGGTGTGTAGGGGAGTACGACACGTAAATCGCATTAGATATGTTAAATCTCTGCCCAAAGGGGGCTGCGGGTGGTTTTTTTCCGGGTATTTTTATTCGTATCGCTTACTTTCGTGATTATTGTTCGGGCGCCATTTGCATTGCACGCGGTGTAGTTGGAATGAGGTGTCTTGGTTGTTTTCATGTTTTATTTTTTATCAAAGTAGGTAAGTAAATAAATATTATACCTACCTAGTAAGTAAGATACAAAATACTTTTTTTTCCTATTCTTATGAGCGAACTAATGGAAACGTATTACTATGGTCAAATATTTCAGTGTTATTGACATTTCTAAGGACAAATATTAAAGGAAACAGACAGTTTTGAATTTTAACTCAAGCATCACAACTACGATTTTGATCAAACGGCACTACACAAAAATGAAAAACAAACATTGATTTAAGTATCTACAGGTCAGCAGGGCACCTTGAAATGTAAGTTACTGGGTAGGCAAAGTTGCTTGAGTGTTCTACAAAATATAGAAAATTACAAATATCAAAACCCTTCAGTCCACAAATGTGAATGACATTTCCATGATGTTTCACCGAAAATCTCGGCACAAAAACTCCACAACGCCTTCCGAGTCAACGATGCCGTAACGAATGTCACAGGAGGTTTTTATTCAGTTTATTTACCGAGCCGCTTCTTGTCACTCTTCGTTGTCAGGAGACAATTCTTTTACTTACGCCAATTGAAGTACTTTGTTTTGTACATTTTTGAGGTAGGTTTCATTGCTGAAGTAGGTATTATTTTATATTATGTTAAATAAATGGGTTTGCTAACTCAGTCTAGAAGTTCACTCAGAAGATATTACTGCATACAGGGTCAAAACATTTAAACTCCTGAACAAACTTGATAAAGCTTCTAGAATCCACAGATACATAATTGTAAAACTTCATGATTGAGGTCTTTCTAGGCTATTAAAGGTCGTTGGCAATCCACCAAGTCGTATTGCTAATATCCATAGGCAACGGTGGTCACTTACCATCATGTGGAGGGCTTTTCAGCCTTTTGATATTAAAAAAGTAAATTTTGAAATTTAATAGAAATTAGGTAGGTACTATGAGAACTATCTACTGACTACGAATGTCAAATATTACGGCTTTGGAATATTTATTTTATTTATTTATTTAAGGTCTGCCAACAGTTGTTACAATCATACATAAACCATATACATTTTAAATCTAAATCTTAAAGCACAACCAATTAAAGGCAAACACAACATGATAATTTAACTGATATAACCTAATACTATATTAATAATAAGTATATTTTTCTCCTCATATCTCCCCTACAGTGGTTAGTAGAGTGTTATTTGGTGTTTTTATAAGTTGCCACCCACTCAGATATTCACAGCCGAGTTGGCGATTTGTTCACAACCCCCTTACCCCTTTGTGTGCTATCGGATAAACGGCACGGGCCGCCGTTTCGATTCGAATGACTTAATTTTCTTGAGGAAAAGCATTTCGAAGATCAACAATACTACGGTATTGGAATAGGATTGGAATGTCAAAAGACGTTTTGAAAAACCTTTCGGTTACTACGTTGATTATCGGGCCATATTTTTTTCGTAAGTGTTTCTACAAACTTTTGGATCTAATTATATTAAACCTTACCTTGAAATAAATAATGCGAATTGTATTTAAATTAATACACCATTTTTATGAGTGATAAATTGCATAAGGTACTTGCTTGCCTCTCATTTTTATTTTATTGTCAGGAATCATCGCGGGCGTACCCATAACTACTCACCAAAGTTTCATCTCAATCGGATGAATGATGTACAAACAAACAATCACACAAACAGATAGACTAACATTGTCATATAAAATGTAAATGTACCTATCAAATAAAGATTCCCTTTGACACAGGTGTCAATAATCTGCCGAAGGAAAGGAAGGGTTGTTTCATAGCATGGTCTATTGAATAGAATAACTTTATCAATAACATAACTCTTATTACAACCGTATAAGAATGAATCTTCAGTGTTTTGATTGCACATGTTAACTTTGCTCATTAAGTTCACCAATTGTAAAAGACCTACATTTTAAAGTTTTGTTATTTTAAAATGAGAATCAGCGGAGATCTATTTAAATTGGTGGTTGTTTTATGGCATTCTTAATACAAAATTCAAGTTAATGTTCTGAAACGATGGCGCTCGCAATAATAGCATGGCGATTTATGAAGATAATCTCGTTTTGTTGGCACCCCTGCACAACTGAAGGGGTTAAATATACCTAATTATGTAGCTCTATTTCTTTTAAAAACATTTTCTTCCACTTATCATTTCATGATAAGTGGAAAGAAAATGGCCACTTACCTGTTTTGATCATATTTTTCATAGGCTTTGTATAGGCAGGCTTGTGTTTGACCACAATCTCAAGTAAGTGATGATGTGGCCAAAGGTGGTAAGCACACAAAGCCTAGCAAGAACCTAGAAAGAACTGCCACTCAAGTACAGCTGCCGGAACACACCGACAGATTTTCAACTTGAGGTTGGTAGCCAGTCAGACTGGTACTTCATCGATTTCCTCACGATGATTTCCTTCAGTTCGAACCCACGACCCTCGACGTCACTACCACTGAGCGAGCATCGCCTGGACTACAATCAAATGTGCAGCGTCAGATTCAAGAGTGCAGATAGAATGACTAATCAATACAGAGTGTATACTTATGCATTATGATACCAAAACGTTTTCCTTCATGGACCAAATTGCGGCGTTTTGACTTTTATAATTGGGTTCCATAAGTTGTTGTAGGTCGCAGCGATATTATTAAAGTGGCGACAATCGCATAAATGTCACCGATATAAAACCAAGATTTTATATAGTTTACGCCCTTTGCGGAATCGTCGCCATATCGTCTGCAAAGGTCGTGACCTCATAGCCAAATGTCGCGCCCTTTGCGCTTTGCTCCCCTAGTTATTACAAAATCACTCATAGCCATATGAATTTATGTCAATTATATTATATTTCTATTAAAATTATAAAACTACTCGATTCTATTAATAATGTACAGAACACTCTGCGCGCGAGTCCGACAAGTTCTTGGCCAGTCAACTAATAGAAAATAAAAAATTATTGAACATTGCGGCTCTTGTAGGGTCAAAATTTTATTCATTAATATTGGTTTTATTTGTAATAAGAAAAAAAAATACAAATTACAATAATATAAACAAATAATTTGTTCAACTTTTTTCACATAGAAGTTTTGATAAAGCTAATAGATGACGTCACACGCGACTAACGCACACAGCACGATTTTGAAAATGGATTGTGTGTAATTCCAAATTTAAACTGTCCGTATCTTGTCCCCCGTTTCGATGACGTATGGCACCCTCGAGTGTGATCAACCCGCACCCACATTACCAACTTATTTTTGCAGTTTTCAAAGGAGTTTAAAGTCTTATGTACTTGAAATAAAGCCATTAATAGCTTGTTATTCTGTTGTTGATAGCCGTGGTTTTAAGATAGCGTGACGAATCTCTACTGTCAAGGAGGTGCGCAATTATTTATTTGTTTTGTTGCAGTAAATTCACCTTTGCTAACACATAAGATTATGTTATTATGTTTTAAGAAAATGGACTACTTATATTATTCCCATTCCATATCTCATAAGGTCAATGAATCATACCTAAGTATACAAGGGTTTATTTTAAACATTTAAGACCCAATCAAATTAAAGTTTGAATAAAATAACTTGTTCGGTTTCATGTACTTACCTACTACTGAACCAATCTTGATATTAATTTCAGCAAGTTATAGCAAACGTCAGATCAGTCATCCAACATAATTGGACTTTGCATAAATAAACATTTGGCATACATAAACGCAATATCTCGCCGCGGAATAGTCGGGGAAACTGGGGAAAGTGCAATAATTATAAATTATAAGTGCAATAATTGGATGGGTCGGGCATAAGGCCGATGGACTCCGTCTAGGGGTCGTAATTTAATAAAACGTTATGATGGATCGCACCCGCACCTAGCGACCGAGTTTTGATATGAAATGAAACTAACTAATAAAAGCCATAGACAATGTCTTTATAAAAAAAAAAACTGCTCGCTCTCCTGCGTCATTGTCAGTGCGTTCGTATTTATTATTATAGGAATGTCTTTCCCTTAGATGTCTTCCCTTTTACATAATATAAATACTTCAGTCCGCTTCAGACAGCCGCTTTCAATCAATGAGTGCCTTTTTGGCCTCACAAAGCTTGATAGGTTTGTCGTCAATCGAGAGCTCTTGTTATTTTTTTTTAATATTCCGATGTGAGGTATCAGCCTTTAAAAAAAAGCCAGGCATTAATATTACTTACCATAAGAAAATACAGTTTCAACTAGATCTAGAGTCCTAGGTATAAAAATCCTACAAAGTCATTTTATAAAATGATAAAATAAAATGTGATCTGATTGTGTGTACACGCGCGTGAGCCGTGAGGGTGTTGGTGTTCTATTGTGCCGCCTTCACATGACACTAAAGGGGTTTTGGAGTGTGCTTTTCAATTTGCCACAGCGGACTGGCACAGCGAAAGATGATGAGAGTTCCAGAATATAGTATAAAGCAGTAAGTATGTACCTGTAGAGTGCAGGCAACAAGACTTATCTAGTTGCATGAGTGTGAGAGTCAAAATCTGGAAAGTAAGTAGGAACCTATTCTATTTTTAAATTAAGAATCATTAAGTATGTCCTGACTGGGTTTCTACTTAGGTGATATTATAAAATACTGCGGCATCTCGTGTAATCTCTCTGTAGTAATTGTTTCTCAATTAATTTTATAACATTCGTATTCGAATAAAACTCAAGGCTTCTCAATAGCTTTCATTACTCTTGGACAAATCAAGTTCGCGTAATAGTGAAACTTTTTTTACAATGGTCCATTCAAAAACCTCGCATCGAACAGAGTGCAACGGAAATGAAACGGAGCATGTGTCGATGAAATCGGCCAGCGAACTATTGTCGAAAAACCGAGTAAAAAGCACGTTTCAGAACGAAACGACACTTGTCAAACGTGGCGGGAATTTAGAAAAATATCATCGAAATTGAAAAAGGGACGCACCTGCGTGCCTCAAAATTAAATTTCGAACAACATACTCGATTGAGAACGTTACTGTGTAGGTACTATAAATACTTATTGTCAAAGTTTAAAATTAAATAGTCTTCGGTTTAGCGAATTATTCTTAAATAGAAAAGGAAAGCTTATATACCTACCTATTCTGTTATATTTATATTATATAGCTATATTATGTTTTAGTTAGGTAACCTTCTTAATTATTTATCACACGAGCGACTTTCATATCGAAACACAATAATAATTACTTAGTTACGTAGGTTCTTATTTGGTTTTCAAGTTGATGAATCGATTTTTGCTAGCATTGTGGATTACGTATTAGTTCCCAAAGTTTTATTTTACATGGCGTGTGTAGCAATACAAAATATGTTTATAAAAGTAACAAAAGAACCCTTTTACCAATTTTGTTGTGTGCACGTACGCGTCAGATTTTTATGACTAGGTACCTTATAACCCAATGCGCTCTATGAATAACTTTGTGGATTACTTTTGAAGGCAATAAAAAAAGAAAAAAAAACAATTTTATAAATTGGTAAATATCGTCAATTTAGGTAAGTACTATCTATTTTAATAATAATTATTTGTACTGCATAAAATGTCATATAGCTCTTGTTTTTCTATCAACTAACTTTAATTACCACGATAATTGGGCATTATCTTGTAATTTTCCATTTTAAAACATAAACAGTCCTCGGGCCAACCTGCGGCCAAGTTTAATGAGAAATTAGAAGAAAAAAATTGAGACCGACCGGTCGTAAATGAAAAATTAAAAAAGCCCCGCCGGAAACGGAACTGCTGCCATTTTTCAAACTGAGAACGTAACGGCCTTAATTACCCACGGCAACAAACAAACGAAGCATAAATATTTCGTGTAAAAATTGAATCATACTTTTGATGATAAACAATTTTTGTGTAGGTAATAGGAATTTTAAAAGTTTAGAATTTGCAAATCATAGAGATAATTATGAGATAAAATATAACGATACTGCTTTCCGTAAATCAAAAGTGCACTTTGTACACTTTCACGCGGTAGATGTCGCGAGTGCTCCGCTCCCGTGACTTCCGGTGCCGGTGATGACACTACACGCAACCCAGTTACATAATAGGGTTGCCATAACTCTAAAAATCTATATTGATAGAATAGCTAACTATGTAAAAAAAATACGTTAGATGCATGCGGAGAATCCATAGAAATTGGACTGGTTGGATTCTTACTAGTCGTACTAGTGAGTGGTGTGCCAACAAATTTATAACTTCGTTAGCATCTTTAAGCATTCCGATGAGTCAGTAAGAGGAATAAAATTTCACGATAAGTATTTTTTTTAATAAGTAGGTAGGTACCTACTTTGTTCTACGTCAAGGCATTTTCTTGTGTGCCAGCCCTGTCGCTAAGACATCATTATTGTAATGGATGTCACGGGCTGCAACTCCACAAGTGCTCTAAAAAGTAGTAGGTAGCTCTGCCAACATTATCATTCCTTGGCACACACCAAAATCAACCTTTCACTTATGAAAATAAGGTGTACAAGTGATGACATAGTATGTTTGCAATCGCGAAGACTAGATGGTGCGACAAGCACAGAGAGCAGCACATTAGCGACATCTCCCGCCGGGAGTGAGAAAATTGCAGAGAAATTATTATGTTGAAATGTGTTGGGCTTTCAGCGTTGTCCTTTAGTTTTTTAACTATCATGTGAGTAACTTATCTATACCTACTTTCTGTTATCTATAGATCTCTTAAAGGACATTGAGGTAATTGGATGGAGCACGCTTGCCCAGAAGGTTATTTTGCTCTAACTTTGAAAGTCCCTGGTACCTTTACACCAAAATTGTATAGCCTGAGAAGCTATACTTTCTTGTTTTTTTATTTTATTTTTATTTATCTAATAAGGCACAGCAACAGAATACAAATTACATAACATAATAGGAAAAATATTCTTATACTACCGATAAAATTGTACTCCGATGATAGCTGAGCACAGCATTCAATTTGAAATATTTATACATAAATTTAATACCTAATATAATATTTATAAGGTAATAAATTCCTTGCTTTTATTTCAGAAGGCTGATAAGCAGACGGTATACACCTGATGAAAAGCGACTACCGTCGAATAAGGATATTAGCAACACCAGGGAGGGGGGTTGCCAATGAGTTTCTGAACTTGACAAGCAAGCGTCAATAGGCAACTATAACCGCTTCCCATCACGCTTGTTTGACACCTTAGTGGTACATATATAAAATTCACATCAGTAGATACTAATAATAATAATAAAAATAAATAATATATATCTCATTTTTTACCTCAAATGAAAAGTAAGACATATTCTCGTCTACCCTATAGTTTGGTGAACGGTTGTCCAGAAAACCCTGACTTATTGAATTATGGTGAACAAAAGAGATTAGTATTCCGAAACGCTCAGTAAATAAACGGGTGACTATACTCCGCTTATAGCTTTTTCCTAATTTAAACTTTACTTTGGTGATTGTATTTTATTTGTTGCCATGTTGATTACTACCTACTTACGTAATCTAAATGAGTTCTTATCTTCATTATTATTTATTTAATTTGTAAACTGTAAAGTAAAACAATGTTTTAAACTATACAAACGAGAAAAGTCATTACTCTTTTAAATATCAAAAAACTCCCATTTATATACATTCCGACTTCATTATCGATCATTCGAATTCGATCTTACTTTACAGGCATCACTTATGAATAGTCTGATTCTACTAGTTCTAAAACTTTCCCTATGTCTATTGGGATACGCAGATTCATTACGATGCGACGTGTATTGGTAGACATTGAATTTTACTTGCGCATTGCAAAATACCTCACAATGACGGGCCGGTTGGCGTGGTTGGTAAGATACCCTATCTATCACGCCGCAGGTCGTGGGTTCGATTCCCACTCAGGACAAACATTTGTGTGCATGAACATGTCTGTTTGTCCTGTGTCTGGTTGTAATTATCTATATATGTATGTATTTACAAAAGAAAAGTAGTATATGTAGTATATCAGTCATCTGGCTTCCATAGTACAAGCTCTGCTTAGTTTGGGGTCAGATGGCCGTGTGTGAGGAATTATGTCCCAGAATATATGTCCCAGAATGCTTAGTTGATGAAGGTACACCTTCTCGGACTCTTTACACACTTTAGTTAGAATAATGGAGTCTAAAATCTAATCTTGTTGTCTTAGTATAAAAACAACGATTTACTCAATGATAACTACCTTACCATACTATCTACAGTATACGACCTAGTTAAAAAGAACCTATGCGACCAGATTCTTATGCCAATTTGCAGCTTGCATGTATAAAATATGCCGTACTAATTGATCATTCATTATATTCAACACCAACACTGCAGCTATAATGTATTATTGCGTCATGCAATGTAAGTATGTTAAAATAAAAGCTGAAATCCGTGATCTTAAAATGGGTGAAGAGTTCATACAAAAGTAAACTAAAGCTTAAGTTTATTTGTGTTTTTTTTTTATTTAGCATCACAGTACCATCACACCACTAATGTAGGTACCTGCACGGCCGTAGCTAGAGGGGCTACCTTAAAATTGTTTGTTCATACGTATAGTATGAAATTATCAAAAATTAACTTTTTAAATTTACTACTAGCGACATGTATCTCAAATTCAAAGCAATAGGGCCTAACCTGAATCAAAGTCAAAGCCATTTATACAGTTTAGGCCCTAGGACTAGGTCAAATTACCAATATTACAAGTTATAGTAGCGTATAGTTGTCATTTGGTGTCAACTGAAAATAGATTAATTTCGCGATGGATATACTTTCTTTTTATACTTACTTATAATTAGACAGTTAGATATTTATTTACATATTTACAATTAAAGTAAAAAATACAAACTATGATATATAGAAAACATCCTCAAAGCCCTCGCTGCTGTCGATAGGCAAGGTTCCCAACAGGCTGGCAGCGTTCCCTTTTTGGATGGCCAAGCTTATGCGTTGGCGGAAAAAGCTCCCAGCCCGTCGGTCTCCCGAAGCCTCGATGAGCTTGGATGATAAAATCCGAGCAAATCGGCGAGCCTCGAACCCCCATGGACCCATGGTTTCAACTGCGAATGGCATGAACGAAAAATTAGAACCAAGACAAGCGTATTTTTTAAATTTGGATTTTTCAGCACCGGTCGCAGCCGCCCCAGCGACTTTACAAGTCGCCAGTAAGTGGGAAGGCGCAAGTGTATCTACACACGTGGCATCCCACACCAGCGGCTTGCCAACACTCCACGGGATCAAAGTCATACCATCCGGCCTCTTGCCATCGTCACGCGCAATTCCGACTGGTTCTAGTACAGAAGGTACGTTGGCAACAACAAGAGCCCTACGGATAATATCATTAAGAGCCGCGTGGCGTGAAAAACGGCCGGCGCTTAAAGAGCACGAAAGCCCATGGTGGCCGAGCTCGTTGACAAAGTCTCCGCAGCGGCAGCGATGAGGATGATTGGTCCTGGAACCAAGACGGAGACAAATGCATAAACTTAAAGTGATTCGGTCTAACAAAGTACCGATGTTTGTAGATGGAATGGCTTGCAACCAGAGACCCGATTCCTTCTCAGAGACAGCTAACAAGCGTGCGCGGTCCGAATTTGAAGAAAAATTGGAAAATAGATTTTGCCAAGTTTTTTCGCATAGAGGCTTGTCCCACTCTCTCTGAGAGTGACTTAAGGTTAGCGACGGAATATTTGTGCCTGGACAAGCTGCCTGCCAGGCATTTCTGGCATCGGATAAGTGAGAAACCTCAACGGATCCAATAGATGGGTCCAAAACAGATCCAACGAGGTCGCCCACACTATATACCGACGACAGAAATGCCGGCAGTGAAATGTCTGAAATTTTCCGCACTCCTAGACCACCATAACACACGGGAAGGGTGGCCTGAGACCACACTTTGTTTTCATCAAAACAACAATTTAGGATTTTAGCCAGAGAAATCTTAATCATGTTATCTAACGTATTTAATAATTGATCAAATTTAAACAAATGGGTACATCGGAGTAAATAAGTAAACTTAGGCACAAATAGACAAAATCTTATAATAAAAAATGCATAATGCGCATTGATTTCAAATAGCCGACTAGATGAGTCGTTAAAATTTTGAATCCTTTGCTCAAAGAAACCAGGAATAGATTCGTCTAAGACAGGGGCACCAAGAAGTAGAAGTGACTCCTTTGATAGTAATTTAATGTTAGGTGCCAAATCATTACTTACTTATTATATTCAAATATATTTTTAAATATTGTATATAAATATATTATTTTACGTCCGCCCTACCTGAAACCACCGCTGCCCTACATTAAATTCTACACTAGCTTCGACCCTGGGTACCTCTCACTTTTGTATGTTAATTGAAAACGTATTGAGTTATAAAAATGAGCTAAATAATTATAAGGCTAAATATTATTTTTATATAAATATGATGGGTTCCAAAAAATATCAAAAAAGTAAATACGTAGGTCGTTACATTTATATCAGTACCTACTATCTTTCAAATTATTTCTTCTCATTAAATTAGTTAATCAACATGCTTTAGAACTCATTAACGAAATGATAACAGTATAACGCGAAAACAATACTCAAAGAAAAAACTCGAATCTCGATAAAGAAATCGATATTTTCTAATTGCATCGTGAGCCGTATGTATGTATATTATACTCTATATTTATGAGTAGCGGAAAGGTTAATACCTGACTAACGACTATACCTACATAGTATTTCCGAACAGTTACCATTTTTTTATGATAACTATTAATGTTTTAATGAATTAGGTAGGTACATAATATTTACATAATAAGGTTTTAATTTCCAATACGTATAACAAGTAGTTTTTTCTAACAGGTATTTGAAACACTGCAATGATTTATATAATATAAGTTGGTACTTCCTAGGATTTTTAATCTAAAAAAGCTAAATATTTAAATGATAAAAATCGTACAACTTCTAGGTAGGGCTAAATGATACAATTTAATCAGTCGTCAAAAGATATTTAATAGCAATTCAATTGAGATAATATAAGGTACTATTGTAAATCTTGCCTAAATAACATATCGTAGATACAATGCATAAATAAAAAAACAATTTCAATCAGCGGCGGGATCGTAAGCAAAATATGCGTTATAATATAGAAAAGTAAATAACGATACTGGGAACAAAAGTAGCTCATTTGTCAGTCTCATGAACAACCTGCGGCTTGTAATCCAATTCCAAAACCTTACTAAGGCTATTGACATACATATCCAAACGCTGGGTCATGTAATAACAACGACGGTCTTTAATCTGCCTGTTCATGTTCAAATCCATCACTCCGATCAGAAGACCGTCTCTAGTACGCGAAAGACCTGGACATCTTACGCCATCTGGACCGCTGAAGTAGCTAGAACCGTAGAATAAGCCAAGGTCTTTATGTGCCGGCTTACCATCAGCTGAAGTGAATTCATTTGGGAACTCCTCGTACCCAACCCTGTTAATGGCAGCTGTGAAATAGCAGTTGGTTATAGCAGCATTTCTCGCTTCAATATTCCACATGTATTCGCTACCAGCCTCAGCAGCTATGGTAGCGGATGGGTTGAAAACGATCTCTGCACCGTTCTGTCCGAACATCATCCAGTTGAGAACATGGTGACGTCCAAAGCATATGTTCACGGCGATTTTACCGTAACGAGTGGCAAAGACTGGGTGACCAGTGTTACCTTCCATGTAATAGTTGGACTCATTGAAGTCTCCTACTCTTGGAATGTGGTTCTTCCTGTGCTTGCCAATAACGTTTCCAGTGTCACTGATCACGACAGCTGTGTTCCATAAAATCTCCGCATGCTTCTCATCCCTTTCGAGGATAGATGAAACGATTACCATAGCGTACTTGATGGCTAGTTCTCGTAGGAAGCGCGTTGTTGGTCCTTCTTCAGCAGATTCGGCAAATTCACACCAAGGTTGCTTCTCTCGTGTGCAGAAAGCGAAAGGCATGTTCCATAGCTCTTGGAAGCAAAGGATGTTGACACCTTCTTGGCCAGCGACATCGATAATCTTCTTCACTTTATCGAATATAGCTTTCTTTTGTTCATTGATTGGTCGGTCAGTCGGTACTGCAATCGAGTGCTGGATTACCCCAACTTTGACGATCCTTGGTGGTCTCGTCTGTTCTTTCTTGGCGGTGAATGCATACGCGGCGATTTCAAAGTCGGCTTCCTTTGCAGCGGTGATGGAAGATTCCTTTAGCTTCACTTCAAGATTGTCTTTCCTGCCGTAGTAGATGCGGTTGAACTCATCAAGATCCCGACCGCTCAGGTTGTTGTTGATGATAGCCTCAAGACTTGGAGTTTCATTGTCCATGGCTGAGGATGGCGAGGCGTGCGTTTAGAAGGATTTACCGCCGGCGACTGTTGTCGCTAGATAAATCCCGCCTTTAAATACCTTCGTTGAATTAGAGATGCGTTGACCGAAATTCTATTTATCAGCGTAGACCGCCTGCGTGCGACCTTTGACCTTCAATAAGATAAAGTTACAAACTCGAAGATGGAAAAATGGTTTATCAACACTTGGTGTACGTGACCGGGAGAGTGGTTCAAATCGATTGTAGTGGGCAGATAATTGAAAATGAAATAGCATTGGACGAATAATTAAATTTTCTTATGTTATTTATACGACTTTCTTTTACGGTTTTGTTGTATGTTTTATACCAATGTTTGTTTGTTTACAGCAATGCTTATTCTATCTGCAAATCGATATGATATTTGAATAGAACTTTATAGGTGTACTTACCGGCTTGTGGCCTCAGGTAAGGCCACTAGATGGTACTGGCGTGGAATCTAGATACCATGACTATTACGCCACAGGTCGTGGGTTCGATACCCATCAAAGACAAACATTTAGTGTGCATTAACATATCTGTATGTTCTGAGACAGGGTGTAAATATCTATTTAAGTACCTCTATATATTTACAAGTAGTATTATGAGACCATCAGTTAACTGATTATACCTACTATCAGTTAACTGATTTTCATAGTACCTACAAGCTCTGCTTAGTTTAGAATCAAAAGGCCATGAATGAAGAATGTCCCAGGATATTTATTTATTTAGGTACTTTATAAGGACTCTAAGTTTACCGAAATAGAGACCAATTAAAAACTGTAGTTTATTAATTAAATAATAATACAACATCAATGGACATACCCAACGTTTATTCGCAATCCTATAATATTATCAATTATCCACTCATTAGTACAATACCTACTGTCAATAGATATCAAACAGCGATGCGAACGCGAGCCGGCATATTAAACAACTATTATTTATACATACCACGTAGTGTTTACTCCGCTAACTAGCAAACAAGCTTACATAACGTCACCTTGAATACATAAATTATATTTGCACTCAGTAAATAATAAAATGGATCCGCGCGAAGAAACATTCGATAATATTATCAGAAATAATCTAACTGGACAGCTGTTAAAGGAGTTCAATAGAATTCACTATGGGATAGAAAGCCACTGTGAATTGCAATTAAAGGAATCTACATTAGATGCATGCAAGAAAGAAAGAATCGATGTCGCTGCATTTTCTTTCCCAGCTGCAAGTGAAGGAAGATCGCCGAGACTCGTCAAATTGGGGTTAGTTCAACATTCAATCGTTTTATCTACTAACGAGCCACTAGAGGAACAAAGGAACGCGGTATTTGCTAAAGTTGGAAAAATCATTGACATTGCATCGTCCGAAAGTGTACAAATACTTTGCTTGCAAGAAACGTGGCCCATGCCATTCTTCTTGTGCACGAGAGAGAAAGACGATTGGTCCGAATTCGCAGAATCAGTTACCAACGGACCGAGCATAAAGTTTCTCAGCCAATTCGCCAAGAAATATCAAATGGTCATTGTTTCGCCTATTTTAGAAAAAGACGCTGATGGA
This sequence comes from Tetheella fluctuosa, assembly GCA_951216915.1. Lineage (NCBI taxonomy): Eukaryota > Metazoa > Arthropoda > Insecta > Lepidoptera > Drepanidae > Tetheella > Tetheella fluctuosa. Next base: position 8,590,581 of record OX578229.1, on the reverse strand, counting down.
AAATGGTGGAACACAGCGGTGATAATTGATGAGAACGGGAATTTTATGGGAAAACATCGCAAAAATCATTTACCAAGTATTGGCAGTTTCAGTGAAACTTCTTACTATGCACCTGGAGATACCGGGCATCCAGTTTTTGCGACAAAATATGGTAAAATTGCTGTGAATATATGCTATGGACGTCATCAAGCATTAAACTGGTTGATGTTTGGTCTTAATGGGGCAGAAATTGTTTTTAACCCAGCAGCTACAATATCCGAGTTTGGTGAGTCATTCTGGGGAATTGAAGCAAGAAATGCTGCTATAGCAAACAATTACTTCACATGCGGCATAAATAGGGTTGGCACTGAAGTATTTACTTCAAAAAAAGAAAACAAAAAAGTATCAAGAAGTTATTACGGGTCCAGCTACGTAACAGCTCCTAATGGATGTAGAACTCCATGCCTATCTAGAGTTAAGGATGGTTTAATGATCGCTGAAGTGGATTTAAATTTATGTCGACAAGTGAAAGATCATTGGGGATTTAATATGACGGCTCGTTTGGATATGTACGCCAAGGAACTAAGTGCAGCACGAAAATAAATAACTTTTACCTGCAGCGCCGGCCCTAGGGTAGAGCAAGAGGAGCAGTCGCTCTTCACGCCAGGTGGCAGGAGTACCAAAATGACGAATGCGAAAAACACATTCAAGTGAAAAATAACATTCTGAAGGCGAATTGAATTTTATTTTTGCAATAAAAGTAGATTTTTGAAAAAATTGGTAATAATTATTTTTTGTTTAATAAACTGAAACACAATTAATGTGGCGTGAAAGCGAGAAACATAGCGCGCCGAATGACAATCTCGCTCTACCCTGATCAAGTGCTGGTGCTGTTTACCTGCCTATATACCATAATGTGTAATATTTATTATACTATAGTGGGCCGTCTAACAGAGCAAAAAAATCACAACAAAATGCACCATGAATGAGAGCAGAGTCCCCCCCCCCTGGCCGTGACATCCGCGGTAGGCCAGCCGCGCGGCCGGGTCGACATTAATTTACGTCACAAAGAAACATTACACACAAATTAGCAATATTACACATATGCCAATACTGTAGGTATATCTTTATATTCATATATATATATATATTTATTGCAAGTTTTAAAAAAGGTAAGTCTATGAAGCCTAGTAATGTACGATACATTACTAGGCTTTTTTTTTCATAGGCTTACCTTTTTCAACACAAGAAAAATATATCACAGATAATATTACTTTGGTGTGTGGAAAACCTTTGGTAAAAGGAACTCTACGCGTTTGGTTTGCCCTCTTAAACTTTCAATTTCAACCGTCTATAGTGTGTTAATTTTATCTTTTAGTTTTTTTTATTTCATCTGTGCTTTGTCTTTGGGTATTCATACTTTTTAGTCTGTGCGTACTGTGGTTGTGGTTGTGAATGAATTGTCATTTTTCGGTTTCAGTGTAAACTTATATTGTAATAGTTTTATTGGATTTTTAATTGAAATTACTAACTATACAGCGAAATGGTACGTATAAAGTGAATTATGCGTTTATTTAAAATAGAAGACGAGTTATAACACGTCAAAATCGCATATTTGGGGTTATAATAGCGTCAGTGAACATTACTTTGCAAAATTGATTATTTTCAAATAAACCATGAAATAATGTTTCTTACTGCCAATATAACCCTATATTATCAACTTGTAACAATTCCGTTTGGTAAAATTCCCATACTTACAAGTAAATATAGTATTGTACTCATAGCAATGTAAATAATGGAAAACAATGTTTTCAGTCTATTTTAGCCTATAATGGAGGTGCAGTAGTTGCGATGAAGGGCCAAGACTGCGTGGCCATCGCCACAGACAAGCGCTTCGGTATTCAGGCACAAACAGTGTCTACAAACTTCCCTAAAGTGTACCAGATGGGTCCCTCACTGTACGTAGGCCTCCCCGGGCTAGCTACTGATACACAGACTGTATTCCAAAGATTGAAATTCAGGTACTCATTATAGATATTAGTCTTCCATAGTAGTAGCCATATTTCTGATAACTTTTCTTGTATTGATGTGCATTTGAAGGATCTTGTCATATTCAATGTTGAACATAGAAAACCCCTATGTATTCTAAACTGAATATAAACAGTTGGTATTACAAGGTACCTATAGGAAATTATATCATTATCATTGACTTCAATAATTTTGTTTATTGACTTGTGCCATATATATCACCAAGACTATTTGTAACACATATATTTAATCCTCATACTTCTAGAATGAACCTGTATGAACTGAAAGAGAACAGAATAATGAGACCCAAAACATTCTCTGCAATGCTGTCCAACCTACTGTATGAGAAGCGCTTCGGACCCTACTTCATTGAGCCTGTCATTGCTGGATTGGATCCTTATGACAACAAGCCTTATGTGTGCAATATGGATCTGGTAAGAGCCCTTCAAATAATGCTTATGATTATTGATTCTTTTTTAATATTTTCAATAATTCATGGTCTTAATTTAATTTTGTCAACAGATTGGCTGCCCCAATGAGCCAGAAGATTTTGTTGTATCGGGGACATGTTCAGAGCAGTTGTATGGTATGTGTGAAGCTCTTTGGGAACCCAACCTGAAACCTGACGAGCTGTTTGAAACTATTTCTCAGGTATAGCCATATAATACACTAATGCTGACTTGCACAACAGTTTCTATTTAGTTTAACTGTTGTGACGCTTAGTTGCTTTTAATCTTTGTTAGCATTCAATGCAAGCTGACACTAAACTTGTCTGTAGAAACCTTTATTTTTATCGTATAATTTAGAAAAAACTGTTGTTCATATACCATTCTCTCCTACAAAAATTTGTACAACTTATTATTGAAATATCTTATGACTTATCTCAGATGCATCCAATACTAAATATTATACTTTTTAATCCCTACATAACATTGTGGGCTAAAGTTAATAACATAAAATCCATATCCCAGGCACTAGTAAACGCGGCCGATCGCGATGCCATCTCCGGTTGGGGCGCCGTCGTGTACATCATCGAGAAAGACAAAATCACTGAGAAACACGTCAAAACGAGGATGGACTAGTTTACTATAAGATATGTATGGGCATTATCCAGGAGTTTATAATAAAATTACGAAAAGATCTAGCTGTTTTTTTATAAAAACCTAGTCCCTACTTCATCTATCGTATTACAAACAGGCCATTTTGAATTTCCTACAAATTATATCTGTTAAGGTATATTATTACTGTGATTTTTTTCTAAATAAGAGTATATAAATAAAACACATAAATAATGCAGAAACTTTATAAACCGAATATTAAAAAATTTAGTTTAAATTTTTCATACGCATTTTTTGTCTTTACAAGAGTAGACTAGAGAAACATTTCAACCGTGTTGCTTACATGCCGAATATGTATTTTTCGTAGCGAAGCTATCGTTTTATAGTATATTATAATAAATATTATATACCTTATGTTGCGGGCTCCTGACATCAACCGTCACCTTTTATAACAATACAATAAAAACCTATTTGTTACAACATAACTACAAATTAAAAATACATTTATCGACCTAAACAATGGCAACACATATGACATTATATTCAATCATTTCATGACTAACACATTGTTCAGGAATCTGATGACACAAGAGCTAAATAAAATTACCAATCCAATCAAGAATAACAAAGGTTGGTACTATATTACTATTAAAAACTGATCAATCCACAGTAAAGAGCAAACCACACCGCGAGCTAAACTCTGTTTACGCCGCCAACTGCAGGCCCGCAGACTATGAAAGCTAGCTTATGTTAGCTTAGCTCATGGTGTGGCCTGTGCTTAAGTAGAAAATGTTTTGACTTATCATAGAAAACTGTTGGTAAAACCGGAGCGATCTACTTGTATAAATCTAAAGTAAAAATTATATCTAAAAGTAAAGAATATCTATCACAAAATCTATCCATTGACAATATTACAATTTGACAGGCAAACCAAGCTGAGCCCTCAAAATACTGATACTCTCTTTTATAATTATCGTTCCAATAGACAATAAGACAGTTATAATAATTATGTGAAAAATTATAAGTAAGAAAATATCTCGGTTATTTTACACATATGATTCAATAATTGAAATTAAACCAGCACTCGAGACAATATTCTGATAAACAATATTTGAAAAAAGATATCAATCGATCCGACCGCATGCGGCGCTACATGAATTTTTCACAGAATAAATCACAATGACCTCATAACAATCCAAGTCTTATTCGAAATAGAATAATAAATAACAAAACCTTATATCATACTAGTTTTAAAAACACTACTCTAGACAGAAACTAGGCGAACTAGGTATGGGTATATTGGCAAAATGACATTAAGCAATAATTTCTCGAATATAAGGGCAACCAAATTCATTAAGACACATTTTCCACTTCCAATAAAGACATCAAGCAAGTACATCGTACGTCCCATTTCAAAATAGTTCCAAAATAATGTGTCATAATGTATTCGATTCTAAATCCGATCGTCTCAGCAAGACTGAATTTTAAACAATTTTGAACTTTATGTTAAGTAAGTTAAAAATTACATTTATATGACTGAATAGCTGATGTTCAATTTTCGGAGTGTAAGCCACACACAAATAGTGCAAATTGCAGAGACAACGTTATAAATCAAAATCAAATAACAGACTGTTTTACTTGCATAGAATTGAAAAGTTATTTTAATTAGTTTGAATAAGATGCTAATTGTAAAAGAAACCAAGCTAATACTTTGGTATATAAAATATTTTACAAGAGTTTTATTTATCAAAAATGTACTTGAAAAAACTGCTATTTACTCCGCATTGCATCGTATTAAACATTAGATATTACTTTCAATTATTTATAAACGTATTAACGGTTTAGCGCAAACGTACCGTTTTCCTTGACTTTATTGTCAAACATTTGATTTGATCCATAAAATTTATTTTAAAAATGAAAAGGTTCGTACAAAATGTTTGGTCGTAAAAATCGTACGTCTGCGCTAACTCTTAACGCTGAGATCGCAGTTGCGGGTTTCGGTGAAGTTTCCTATTGCTATTTCATTCCCACACATATAATGGAAAGAGAAGCTATAAAAAAACAGCGCCGAAGCCCGTAGTTGCGTCCCCAGTAGACTGATTTACAACAGCCTATAAGTAAGTATACATCGAATTTCATATCGCCGATTTTACATTTTGGAATTCGGACGAATATAGACGCGAATATATTTAAACTTGTATCAAACGTCGTTCCTAATATTATAATCGACCGAAATGTAACATTTGAACATTCTAACTTGATTGTATTTAACATTGTTATTTACGACCCTTTTCCTCTCAAGTTATGACCGCCCAACATGCGTGCCTTTTTTAAAACTTACTATGATACGAACACATTTTCCTGTTCAGAATCACAGCGCGTCCATCTAAACCGCTTGACAGTAAAAGGGCCCTAATTTCCTCACTAATCTACGCGTAGCTGAACATTATAAAAGCTAATAACGAGTTATGAAAATTATTGCAATATGTGCTCTTATTTTATTTTTTTATATCAGTTCAAGTGAGAAACGAGATGCGTTCGATGTAGCGACTAGTCGACCTTGTGTGGCCTATATTAGTGTATATTACCTAACTTTGTCACAGTCAGTTTCTATTCGACGGTTAAATAAAGAAATGCATGTGTCCGCTAAAGCAAAACGTAACTGATAAGTCACTCCCAACAAGTTGACGAGTTGACTCAGTTGGTACACAACTAATGATCATGGCATCCTTTTCTAACGCATAGCTTTCACGCGCGTAAACGAGATGAAGCGAATATTGGCAAGCGCAACGAAGTCATCGTTCACTATACTATGTGATCATGTTTCGAACAGACCTTATTCCTAGGAAATAAAGTCGAGTTTCAATTAGACAGTAACTAGATGTTAGGCTGTTGTTTGGTGGCTAGCGCCTAGTTTAAATAGTCGAAAAGTTGATCAATATCAAAAGTGAAACCAAATACCCGTTAACTGAAAATAACTATTAACGTCCATGCCTAGATCAAAGTAGTTCTACGAGTATTGCGGGAACCATTTTCGACTTTATGATATTGCAAATAGAAACTGTATGCAACAAAGAAAGGTATTCAATGTGTCTTCCATCTATAACACCGTGATTAACAGGGACTTATGGAGCAATGTTTCGACATTTTGGTAGGTGATGATATGGCCGAAGGTGGTAAGTACACAAAAGCAAGAAACTACAGTAAATAAATATAACTTGATACCTGTGACAGTTGTGAAAATGTTGAGAGTTGAAAATAAACCTTATCGCTTTAAAATAAGGTTGAATCAAACTAGGCTGTAGCCTCAGATGGGTAAACCAATTATGCTTTGATTTCCTCACGATTTACAAGGCCTGAGGTTTCGAACCAACGATCTTTTCAGAGGCATCTGACATCACTACTACGGAGTTGTCATCACCTTCGCCTTTATTTTGAATAAGTTAAAAAAAAAACAATAAATTTCCCTGAAAACACAGTGAGGAGTTCGGCCAACAATCACAGTTAGTATTTACTCGCACATAAAGCGATACATTATAAAGAACTTGAAAATACGACATTAAACCGTTTCAATTCACCTCCTTATTCTCCAATTATATTCACAATATCAAATTTCGAACCCACCATTACATTCGTTTTAACATATTACTTTTTATATAGCATTTTAGAAGACGTACTTAAACTTAGCGTATCATGTCTATGACAATAACAACGATACGCGGCGCTTCTCTCAACAAAACCACTAGAAAGTAACTTCCGCCCGTTATCCTACGAACCCTGTAATATCCAAAAAGTTTTAAAAACTATCAGAATCGTGTTGTGAACTTAAATTATCTAAGTTGGTCGGCTTCTATTAAAATAAAATATTAAATCAGATGAAATGAAAACTTATTTTTGAACGTAGCAACATAAACAATCTTTGTAAAATTCCCACCATTTAAAACAAGTCACCGACCAACTGCCAATAAAAAGCGAGTTCCATTTTTAAAATCCACAACCGTCCAATGACGAGCCGCCACGTCATAAATAATGAGTAGTGAAAGAAGCGCCGCGAGAGAGTAGGGGTCATTAGTTGCCCTCTATAGCCTTAGCTACAAACTCTATGAACCGTTTGCCGTATTGCTCTGGGTCGCAGGTCGATATGCCGTCTACGTTGCTGCCGTATTTCACGGTCTTTGCCGCTTTTGCCGCCTAGAAATTAAAGTATGTATAGTATTTTTTTAAATGAAATTTCTATAGTGTTAACAAAGGAATTTGACCCTTATTTACATATTGTTTTTGGCAATAGAATTTGAACATTCTTAATTTATGATATGTCACTGTCTAAACAAACAGGCTTCTTAAATATAAGAATATAAGCTATTGCTATTAGAATGCATAAACCGTTATGTTTTGTATTTTATAAGATAAATATGATACTGGACACTATGTAATCGAATTATATAGGTAGGTACTGTGATTATTACCTGTTTCTTAACTCCGTAGTGTGTCAACACGTCGATTAGAGCGACGAAATATATTTCTTTCCTGGGAGTACCTGAAATAGTCAAATTAATATAAATGAGAGTCACCGGTGGTGGTCGGGAATAACTTCGGCAGATGAAACAATTTAATCCGACCCTTAATAGTAATTAGGTACTATTTTGAAATCAGCGATCATAAATATTATTTTCAGTGCAAACTTATTCTTGATTCGGTTTTTTTTTAAAATAAATAATGATATAACTGACCGTCCTGACTAGGTATGGCGTATATGTCGAGCTCCGGTATGATGCCCTCGTACCGCAGCGAGGCCTGCCGCGCGAAGCCGCGGGGGCTGTCCGGGGGCGTGTTGTAGCCCCATCTGTCGGGGCACACGGGGACGGGGCACACTTGATATGGTATGCGCCTTATAATAATATAATACGTCATACCGTTCGATACGTGATTATCGATTGACTTATTACGTTACAACAGTTTTTGTGACGTAATTTATGGACGGACCCATACGTTTATAGGAAACGTATTTATAAATAAGTTGATAAGTTCCCAATATGGTGGTATTACCATCAGAAATATTTGCAGGATATCTTTTACACGGCAATAGTTAAGTTGTGAAGGAAATAAGTTCGATGAATCGTATGTCGATGTCATATTTTTTTTTATTTTGATTTAGAACTCACAAAGCGTAACCGATCGGCCGCTTCTAATTAAAAAGTCGACAGTCAAAAGTCACGGTCGTATTGCGTAATCTTCGCCCTCGTGATTCGTGGTTAACAGTGTAAAATGTCGGTGTAAGTATGTGTGTCGGTGTACGTCGGTGGTGCAGGGCAGAGTGCAGAGCGCGGAGTGCAGGGTACCTGTCGTGCTGCCGGTTGTCGGTGTCGGTGTCGGTGTCGGACTCGTCGTCGGAGCCCGGCCCGCCCGGCCCGCCCGGCCCGCCCGGCCCCGCCTCGCCGGCGCGCGCCGCCTCGGCCTCGGCCTCGCCGCGCCCGCACTCGTGCACGCCCAGCAGCAGCGAGTAGTCCATCAGGTGCAGCTTGGTCAGGAACTACCCGACATCACCCGTTATCTTCTTTATATATAAAAACTAGCCGTCCCGACAGACGTTGTCCCGTCCGACTCGTCCCCAAAATTTCATCCAAATCGGTCCGGCCGTTTATCCTATCTCTCAAATTGGACCAGCCTGCTTACGGTGTGCCAATTTAATTTAAAATCGGTTAAGTAGTTTAGGAATCCATCGCGGACAAACATCGTGACAGGAGATTTATATATATTTTTATTTATTTATTTATTTTATTAGGATTTCCAACAACAAGTACACTATGAAAGTTAAAGTTAGATTATGTGCAAAGTACAGTGCTAAGTGCCCTGTCAATTACAGAAAATCACAGCATGCATAGATAACAGAAAAAAACTACTTAATGATAAATTATACACAAATAAACTGGAAATTAAAGAATAGAGTTAAAATTTAGTAAACTAACAAATAAAAGCATTTTCAGATTAAATTTTAAACACAACCTTTTTTAAATTCATTGCTGCAAACAAGTCACATTGTTCATGATACTCATTATACAATGAAAACATACGTGATAGTGGACAAAATTTTCTTAAATTTGTGCGACTATCTGGACAAAAGAACAATTTTTTCCTACAAGACCTTTGTATTTTTGTTGGTACATTAAATCCAACCTGGCTGAGCAAACTTGAACTCTTGTACAAACTCGTGCATAATTTTTTAAGAAATACTAGGTCTAAATATTTTCTACGGTCCTCTAATGTGTACATTCGGAAATGTGAGAGCCTTTCTTGGTAGGTCTTAACTTTATTTGCAATCCCGTGACTATAAGATAAGTGCCACAGACATCTTTTCTGGAGACGTTCCATTCTAGCTATGTGCACTTTGTAGTGAGGGGACCAAACAACACTGCAGTATTCTAAATGACTTCTAACTAGTGTGTTAAACATAATAATTTTAGTAGCTGGATTTTTTAAGTTTTTACTTTCTCGTATTACAAAGCCCAATAATTTGGAAGCCCTAAGAACAACTTCATCAATATGCCTATCGAATCTTAATTTACTGTCAAAAGAAACACCAAGATCGCGGATACATGTAACCTCTTCGAGTATGTCACCATTGATGCTATAAAATGTTGGTAATACAATTCGGTTTCTTGTAAATTTGATATGTTTACATTTTTTCACATTCAAAGACATATCATTTCTTTTACACCATTCACTTAGTTTTGTAAAAGAATAGAGTCATTAAGTGAACCAATAGATTTACATGCTTTGAGGTCATCAGCAAAAAGATAAAATTTAGAATTTATAAAACATTGTGATATGTCATTAATAAAAATAATAAAAAGATAAGGCCCTAAGTGTGATCCCTGAGGAATTCCCGAAGTTGCACTATAAGATTTAGAAGTAAAGCCATTTATGACTACCTTGAGTTGCCTATCGGAGAGGTATGATTGAAACCAACTCAGCAAAGGATTTGACACACCACATTTTTCCAATTTCTTTAACAAGATCTTATGGTTCACTGTGTCAAAAGCCTTGCTGAAGTCAGTGTAGACAGCATCAACTTGTGTTCTAACATCAACAGCTTTCACAACATCTTCAGCATATTCGACAAGGTTGGTGGCAGTTGACCTATGCTTCATAAAACCATGCTGTCTATCGTCAATTAATTGAGATATATGCCATGAAAATATTTGACTCACAAAGGACTCCAGAATCTTAGCCAGGACAGATAAAATCGCTATAGGTCTGTAATTAGCGGGGCGAAAGCTACAGTTATATAATTTATTTATGCTTATTAAAAAAAATTGGCGTAATATGCTCTGCTACCCGTGCTTGCCGGGGCGGATCGGAAGACAAAATAGTCAAGTTCTATTTTCCCACAGCGAACCGTGACCGGGTTTACCTAGTTTTCATAAATAACCAATTCATTTACACACTCATAATAAATATTGTGTGTTTTAGTCAGTATTCTTTGAAGTAGTAATTTTGTTTGAAGCAAGCTCGAGTTTTGGTTGGAGGCTTTGCTTGCCGCTGCGTCGTATCGTGTCGCTCATTTCCCTAACATATGTACGAGGAGGGCGATGTCATACTTGTCAACTGGTGCTGCTTGTGGGGCTGATCTTTTCTTTCACGCAAATATTTACAGTGAAACTATATAAATAATTTTATGTAATAACCAGTCGACGGTTTTTGTTTAGAAACGTCATCTCATTCGCGGGTTTCACGAATCGCAAAATCTTAGAGTCAAACTATTTATAAGTGCTTGTGAACCTATTTGAATAAAAATAATTTCATTTCACATTTTTACCTCAACATCAGCAGTGAGCGTCTCGAGAAGCTTGTCTTTGGCCGCATCGCCGATATCAATGCGCACGCCTTGTTTTATAAAGTCGTTATCTTTGAGGGTAGGCAACTCTTTCTCCAGCTCCTTCTCCGACGCCTCCCGGTCCACTGTCGAGCCTTTTAGATCGTATTTCCTGAAAGAAGTTGAATTCCTTATGATATATCGTAATAAACACATTAGAATTTGTGGAACGACCAAAGACTGGAAAATAACAATAAAAAAATGAAAGAAATCATAGTCGACAAATGTCCCTGCATTCCTAACAATGGCTTCTTTCTACAAGAATGTATATTGAGGTAAATTCTACAGACGCATTGGCGATAAGGATGCCACATTGACGTCCACATATGGCTTATCTATGCTTTAACTGTTGCAATTTATTACCGTTTTCCTCTAAACTAGGCAAATAAAACTTTGGCTTATCTCTAATTGTATGATAAACTCTTAGTTACTTGTGTTTTTAGAAGTATTGCGGTTTAAAACTAATCGCATATTTTTTTGCCGAAGGGAGCGCTGTACAAAGCCAAGCTACGCTTCAATTTAGCTATAAAACAGGTTTAGATAAGTTATATAATCTGTGTAATCGTAAAGGTGCATGCCAGTCACGTAACGTTACTAATCTATCACGCGGTGTTTAGGAATCCCGCATCGTACTGTAACAGTGAATGACATCCTACAAATTCTAGAGAACTATATTTCCCTAGTGCGATTTTTGTAAGTATATGAATGCACCTAGAAAACTATAGTTAGCTAGCTAGTTCTTTCTTTTTTACTTTGTATTTGACCACAATTACACTTTGTGACGATGTGGCCGAAGGTGGTAAGCACACAGAGACAAAGGCTAGAAGGTAACAGAGGTATACATACTTGTGTATATTAAGATGGTTGGAGAAAACGTTTCTAGTGGCGACGAGGTAGTGCTCGATCCCGTCCACCGTCAGCCGGTACATGCCGAGGTACTGAGGGAGCAGGGTCTTGCCGTGTCTCTCTACGATGTACTGCAATAATACAATATACATAACAATACATTAAATAAGAATAGTTTAAATAAACCGGAGTTTAAAAGATAGGTTTCAATACCTGGGACTGATAATTATGTTACTACTAACTGCCCCCCGGTTAAACCCGCGTTGCCGAGAAAAAAGTAGCCCATGTCCCTCTCCATACTATAGGCTATCTGCGTACCAAATTTCATCGCGATCGGTTCAGCGGTTTAGGCGTGAAAAGGTAACAAACTCACATTCGCATTTATAATATTAGTTAGGATTTATACAGTAATATAACAGCATACCTTTTCATTTGTATGTATAGTATAATGTACCTACGTTTACAGTACCTAGTTATTTAAATTAGTTTACCCTCTGGGTTCTCTTGCAATTGGTTAATTTGCTTGAATCCCAGTTACTTTAATAAAGGTAGAAACCATTTATTTATAAAAATCGTTCGCTACTGAATGTAACAGACCGGCACAGAATATCCTCTATCTATATGATCATTAAAACCTTTAGTTTCCTAATAAAATAGTCTTTATTCAGTAACATAAAAGTTTAATTTACAATATCAAGCTTATTCGCCGGCATCAACTTCATATTATAGGTTTTATACTTTGACTGCCTTTGGGCAGGTCATGTTCCCAAGAACAAAGGACCAACATGGAGTAGACATTGGTGTCTACTCCATCTTGGTTTTCCAAAAGGTCTTCACCAGATTAAGTAAGGATAGATGTTATTTGGTATAAATAAATAAATAAATAAAATAAATTATGCGCCAAAGCATAAAATACCTTATTCTAAGTAGTTATACGTAAGTTAGTCATACGTCATGATTTCATGATCGGAAGTTATACCTTTCTGTTTAAATAAGATAAGATAATAATGTGTCAGTTAAACATAAGAATTGATAAGATTAAGATATTGTGGAAAGTGATAGGTATTTAGATTAAGCTGATTATGTTGGATTTCTTCTAAATATTAGACATAAGTACATACTGGGTGACTTTTTAGTCACTGGCAATGCTTGCAAGAGTGGAACTACTCATCATTATGAACAACTTTTATTATTAAACTAAGTGTGAAATCACGAAAAAATTATTAGCTTTTCCATACAAAAGTTCAATACCTACTCGACCAAAATGTATGATGCAACTATTTTATTTTACGCGATCTCAGAGTTGGTCCAATAGTAAAAGTTGTTCATATTGATGAGTACTTCCACCCTGTAAGTATTGCCAGTGACTAAAAAGTCACCCAGTATGTACGTATGTACTTACGTATTGTTTTATTAATCTTTTTAGATAGGTCTTTGAAAGTTAACAACTAAAACACCATCCGCATTGCATTTTAAACCTAAAGGCTAGCCAATGTAAATTTTACGGGCGATTATGTAATTCTAGCGATAGATATCTCAAAAGGCGATGATAGCTCAGTGGTAGTGACACTTCGGCCACATCATCACCTACCATAGTGAGATTGTGGTCAAACACAAGCCTATACAAAGTAAAAAAAAAATAGCCAAGGGATTTGCTCACAATATTAATCTTGTTTTAGGTGAATAACTAATTTCGATAAATATTTATAACTAGCTGCCGCCCCGCGGTTTCACCCGCATTCCCAAGGGATCTTATGTTTCCCCGGGATAAAAAGTAACCTATAGCCTTCCTCGTTAAATGGGCTATCCAACACTAAAATAATTTTTCAATTCGATCCAGTAGTTCCTGAGATATTCACAAATTATGATTGTACTGTTTTGTATTATATCGTTATATATAAATCCATATTGTTATAAAATGTTCTCACTTACCGGATGATAATGCTTGAGGAACGAATGCATCCTCTCCACTTCTTCAGAAGTGAGGGTTTTGAGGATAAACAGACGGTCGTAACTTTGGTAGAACTTCGCCCCGGATTTGCCTGAGGAATCATCTGGAATCGGCTGAGATCTGTCGACAATATTAAATTTACCATTGACCTATTGTTAAATGAACTTCATTTATTTGTTCTGCTAAATTTATGATGCAATCGTTATAAGAAATTATTTTGCAATTTTCATGATGCATAGTTAACTATCAATCAGTAGATGCCGAATTACACAAGGGAAATACTCCTGTGAGATTTAAATATTTTTTCTGGGAAATTCCTCACACACGGCCGTCACGACCCCAAACTAAGTAGAGCTTGTACCATGGAAGCCAGATAACTGATATACTACATATACTACTTCTCTTTTGTAAATACATACATATAGAATTACACCCAGACTCAAGACAAACAGACATGTTCATGCACACAAATGTCTGTCTTGAGTGGGAATCGAACCCATGACCTGTGGCGTGATTGATAGGGTATCCTACCTACCACGCCAACCAGCCCGTTAAAATTTGTGTCTGAAAAAGTGTTCCAGTGCACGATCAAAACTTCTATGACTCTTGTACTGTTCTTGAAGAAGCTACAAACTGTTATATGTAACTAAATTTCATGAATGGAGGGATGTGAAAATGAACCTTATTGCTTGTAAATTCAGATGCCTACTTTTACAAGTCTGTTTAGAGTGAAAGTAGGTTAGGTATTTCAGAGATTGAATATAGTTTTGTTTCTTCAGTGCGAAAATAATTCATGCGACTTAAAATTTAAATGTACAAGGTATCTTTCACAGTAACAGTATAATACTTCGTGTAAATATCGAACCGGTGCCGATGACTCAACGATAAACAAATAAGTGCTTCAGAATCTGCATTATTTGTCGAGAAATTATCATCATATATAACAAGGCACTTTCTTTGTGTAAATAAGTATTTGTATAATATTAGTAATAATTTACAATGGGACGCGTTTTAGAACCTTGTGCTTATTTCTATTTAAATATGATAATGATACTCAAGCCTTAAGTCTTAAGGACTTGTACACAAAACTGCGATGCGATGCGATTAAAATTACGACCGTTTTTTTTTTTTTTCATTTTCGGAATACTTATGACCTATACTATCATCCCTCAAAAGGACCGTACTTCATTTATTAGGACCTTATATATTGGAACATAAGATTTCTGGTCTACTTGAGACTACTATTACTTAGCACAGCGTAATTACATACAGTGGTCTATCGCGTTTGAAGTCGCGTTCGAAGTATGTATTCGTAATTGCTGCATTGTGTCCCAAGCGAGTGTATGGCAGCTTGGGCTCGCTACCGCCCCTCTCTCACCCCGCAAGCCCCACACGATTGCTCTGTCTAGACGTGTCTGATGGCTGACTGTAAGAGTTACATAGACTGTGACTATAGTATAACTTAAAAGTCATAATCATCATAAGCTACCTTTTACATTCTCACCAAAACCAACTCTACCATACCTTATTAATAGAATTTAATTTCAGTTTTCACATCTCAGTCGATTTTAAGTAATCAGAAATACTTTATTTATTATGGCATCAGATAAAACTAATGATGTAATACTTACCATATGTGCAAATGACTGTGAAACACCAACTTACCAACCTGTGTTAAGTGATCAAAAGTGCACAATTATAAATATGATTTGCATTATTGTGCACTGTGTCATGTTAGTATATATGTATACATATGGGCTGGGACGCGAATCGGGGTTAAGGAATATAAATAGGGGTCACGGACACTTGCGGACATAGGTATTAGAGATCAGGCTCATACACAATCAAATTTGCTGCCTAATTAGACAAAGTGGGGCTTTAATAATATTTACTCGTAAGAAATATTCTTCTATTGAGGTTTATCTATTCATGGCGTTATTGGAACATGAGTTAATAATAACATTGATGACAGTCAACCATCATCCTTACATCGGACTGAATTATGCTAAAATGTTAATCATTTACATAATGATCAATGGATGTAATAAAATCAGACAAAATCACACCACCAAACATTGGTTTAAAATCGAAATCAATCAGAATTCATAAAATTTTAGTGACAAACAGATCCAAGTGCTTTTGTTCCAAGCAGTTAGGGACATGTTGAACCGCATTGCAGCCAGTGATATCGTGGAGTAATGCTAAAAATGATTGCCGTGTCAGTTCAAAAAAAGGCACACTACGTTACTGTTATGTTATAAAATAAAACTGAAAAAAATTCGTACAGCTGCTTAGTAAAACTCCGCTGACCTCAGGCGTTTTATTGTCAGGCCGCGTTTGACGAACGCGCTTGCATCGTGGAATATGCTCTCTTGATGAGTTTCATTTTTCATGTTGGCAACACCGGTGGGCACTGTCGCCGACCGCCGCAGCAAACAACTCAGCCTCTTGAGAGCCCGCGGGCACAGGTAGTTATCTGGCTTTCTAAACCTAAGGACCACAGGATGGGAGGTGGGATCGGATTGCCAGTCCAATAATTATTATGATGGGGAATAAAATAAATATAAATAAATAATTAATATATAAAAGAAATACAAACTTCGTTAATAATGTGCCCAGTACGTAAAGTACTCCAGTAAGTAATCCAGTAGGATTAGGTAATTACTTATTTTATAATATTAAGATATTTTACCTTGTGAGTGACTCCTTATAGTCGATGTCATCAATTCCAAACCTCTCTCTCAAGTTCCTGAACACAAGTGGACAGTATTCCTTCACCTTGAAATGAGACGGCATGTTTTCTCTGAAAACAACAAACCCAATTAGAAAAATTGAATATATTTTACATAAACATCCATTTTGAATGGTTGGTGAATTGTACTAAAACATTTACACTTTACAAAAGGGTGATGATAATTCATCATCAATAATGTAAATGTTTTAATTCCTCAATACAAAATGGAGGGCAATGTGTATGTATGTGTAAATTACATACATCAAGTACACATCATAAATATTATAGAGAAATCTCGGAGGAGGTATATTAACATTTTCATTCAAGTATTTATTTTCCATTTTTCATTATGGATAGGTTTGTCTGACCACAAAATCACCATGGTAAGTTATGTGGCTGAAAGTGGTAAGCACACCAAGCTACACTCTATATATCCTACTAATATTATATATAAATGTGATAGTTTGTGAGGATGTATGGATGGATGTTTGTTACTCTTTCACACAAAAACTACTGGAAGGATTTCTATGAAATTTGGCACACAGGTAGAATATATTTTGGATTAAAACACAGAATACTTTTTATCTTGAGAAAACATTCGATCCCTCAAGAATGCGGGTGAAACCGCGGGGCGGAAGCTAGTTATTACATAAACAAGACAATGAGGAATATTATATTTTATTCATGGAAAAACCCTTATCACAATAATAATAAATAATTTGGTTCAATAAAGTTGATTAAACAGAGTTATTATGAAACCATTTCATTAATTACTTTTAAAGTTTTTAAATCATTAACAGTGATTTTATTATTAAGTAGTGATGTTACTCATTTCATAACTATCTATATAAATGAAAAATCAATTGCCAAATCTATGTAAGTGCATCACTTCATAACAGCTGGACCTATTTGGTTATTTCCTTTTTTTGTTGTGTTTGTAATTGTCAAGAAAAGGTTTGTATGAAAGAAAATGTAAGACAGAAAAATAAATTATACTGGGAATGCAGGACAAACTGCAGGGAACAGCTAGTTAAATATAGAATTTAAAATAAAGTGTGTTACAATAAGTATATTATTAGTCTCAATATCAGAAAGTCATATTTAAAAATAATTTACTATATTTAACATTTTATGATTCAATTAATTCATTAACACATACCAATAAGGTTTCTTTTACATTGTATAAGCTTATTTTTTTTATTGCAATCTCACCTTCACTAGAAAACATACTAATCATGATAAAAAATTAGTTAGAAATTCATCCTCACTCCTGAAGTCTTAGAGAGAGACAGAGTAGGGATATCCATCTGTGTTTCTTAATCACAACTATATTATATACCTTCTGATCCAGTCTTAATGATCGGATAATGGGTAAAGCAATCAACCTAAATTGTATATAACACTTCTGATTCTTGGAGCCTATAATCAGGAAGGTGTGTGGACTACTAAAGAATTCATATCGTTGTCTATCACAATATACATTTCAACTACAAGAAAATGTTGTCATCCTTACTTGTTAAATAAATGGTTATCAACTTTGAGCTTAGAATAGGCTCTGAAGTCATCCGGGAGAAGCATAACTGGTATTGAGACATGGCTTAGCTCATTTATCTGAAAAGGAAAAATATATCTAGACATACACCACTATAAAAGTAAATTACTTAATAATTACTGGTTGCATGACTAATACGAGTGCAAGCATATATTGGCAGGACTCCTATACCTTTATTGTCTTCGCCATAAACTTTATTAGATCTATTTTTACACTACAGCAAGGTAAACATAAGCTTTACAAATTGACGAAATGCCAGAAATCATTGTACGATATATAAAATACGGTAATAGAATTTAATTTCGCTGTAAACAGTATACAACCAAAACAATCCGGTATAGTAGGAAATGACATAATAATTTCGTGATTGAGTCTCGCATCAAATCAGATCGACATAATTTGTTAAATAATAATAATAATATTCTCAAAAATCTTACCGTGTGATTCACACCCCACATAAACACAGACAGTAAAGGTTCATTAGCACGAAACAATTTCACTTTTTGATGTTTTACACGAATATGTTTCTTCTTCAATTTGCTCAATCCAGTGGTCGGAACGGACATTTTGGATTTGTTTACAACTTTTACGAGAGTCAATGTACGATCACTAAACGTATTTTATAGCATTGATCGATAATTACACCATTTTTAGTTGACGGGAAATGTATCGAACTGCAAATAAAAATGATTTGATGAGAATTTTACAGAAACTCGACACCCATCAACCGAAGCAAAGCAAACGGCTTTTTGACAGAACAGAATTTGACACTTTGACAGACAGACATGAACAACCATTTTTTTTTCTTCACATTCCCCCATAATCAGGGAGGCGATTCTCGAGCTGTAGAGATAAATGTCATTTTCGATATTTATCATACAACATAATTTCAACATACATGATATTTATCATATAAAATAACTTTAATAATTTTAAAATTCAATTCAAAGCTATCAGTTGTTTTAATCTGTTTCTAAACAAGCGAAACAGTAGCCGCCATTATATGACGTCATACGGTGCTGGAAGTAAACTAAAAAGTGTCAACTGAAGTACTATTATTATTTTTACACTATGCATTCAGGAACAGCACATCAATGAAAAGGATAATAGCTCATTTTTAATTTATAAAAATTTATAACTCCAATCGAGTTGTACAATTTGTGATAGGGTTTTGACTGATGTAGCGGAGCTACTTATATCTAGACCTATTTACTAACTTATATCTAGACTTATACACTAACTTATATATAGACTTATATAATAACTTATTTTTAAACTTATATTGTAACTTAAAGCTAAATAAATAAATAAATGTAATTAAATATACCAACATAAAATATTTACATAAATACAAAATTATTTAACAAAGTAATTCATATAAAAACCATTGTTAAAAATAACTATATAAAATCACTTTGTGTAAATAACGAAATTGTATGTAACATAAATTCAACACACAGTAGGACAAACGTACTTTAGTTTCGCATTAGATATCGCACCACTGTCACGCGGTTAGCCGCCGGAGAAACCGGTCCCCGAGTTTAGGTATGCGGCGACGCAGGCGCCGCGGCCGTGCGCTCGCGCAGTGTCGTCTCGGGGAACTAATCAGTCTAGCTAACGACCGCTCTCGAGACGCATGACTACCGAGCTCTGCCATTCGTACCGATATTGTTTACGTGTTTTTTGATATCGCTATTTTCTGCTTGTTCCGCATGTGTTCTCCTTCCGTATATAAAACTATATTTCCTGTGCTGTGCAATTGTGTTCTCCTTCAGTACTATAAAACTATATTTCCTGTGCTGTGCAATAAACTCTGTTAGTGCTTAATTTGGACTGCTTATTTACAACGAACCCGGCATCCATAAAGGTACTCGATTCTGCCTGCACATAAACAGTAGTGTAGTGTTATCAACCACAAACCTCCTACACTGACATTCAGATCAGCAACTTTTTATGAAATGTTAAAACGATAAGTTTATATGGAGGTTTGTATGAAATACAAGCATGTGACGTCGTCATTATATAGCATACTCTTTATGGTTAGATTGGTAATGACCAATCATAATTAGGATAAATTTTATAAAATAATCGTGGTTTCCCCTTTTTTTAGATGTTTTATACATTGGTTAGTTGGGTAATTTATTTTTTTAATACAGGCAAATACCCTATTACAAGACCAAATGTCGTCATGACTATAGAGTAACAAGGCGTCCAGCGTTTTTATCATATTATGCGCGAAAATTGAAAATGTAAAATTGAAGTGCATTTTTATTACACTTATCGATTGAATAAAAATGTTGGGTATTTTTGTGGTTTATTAGCACCTTATGAACGAATTGAGACACTTTTCAAAAACGGGTGTAATACCCTAAGGCAACAAAGAGGATATAGTAGGAATACGTTTTAGGCCGGGAATATACGTCAGATTTTTTATCCGATAGTCTGATCCGACTATCGGAAGGCGTTGGAGCCATTACTTTGTTTGAACATTCAATACACGTCCGATCCGATAGACGGATCGAAGTATTTTGAATCATGAATGTTCGCTGGTTCAGACTATTGGATCCGATTATCGGATGAAAAAATCTGATGTGTATTTTGGTTCTTTGTTTAGATACAATAAGTATCAAATTATTAGATTAGATAATTTCTAGTATTGGTCAGAGATAGCAGTCTTTATTTTCACTACTAAAATGATAATACTACTATATTACTACTATAATAATAATATTCAACTGATGGTATGCCTATGATGATAACAATTATATTTTCAAAAATCTTTAGGAAGATACGAAAAAATATCAATCATAGATGGCGTTGTCTCGATTTGAAACGAGTTATGGTTTGGTTCCTAAAATAATTATATATGTAAAAACACTTTTGTTTAAGATATTTAGTCCGCGTAAGGATGGAAGATGGTCCCTTGGACCCACCACCAAGTCCTCTTCAAAAAAAAATGTTTAAGATAAGGGTGAACGATAGTCTTCTGGGCCCACCACCTTCGAGTCTCGTTAAAGAAAAATAGTTTAAGATTTTGAGTTTTGCAAGATTAAACAATTATCTTATTTTCGAAACGTTCGTTATTTTGGGAGGACCTTAAATAGGTTTCCGTTAGGCGAATATAGAGGCGCCACTGTACGGTACTCCTATTGGGTGGCGAGGTAGTTCTCTATTACTAGTATCTATATAATTCCGTCAAGGGGTACGGTAGACTCGATTGAAACCTTATCTATATTAATAATTCCGTCAAGGGGTACTGTAGACTCGATTGAAACCTTACCTGAATAATAAAACATAAAAAAAAAACGAGTCGATAACATATATCCGCAAAATTCGGATTGTCGAGTATTTTGTTAAGTTCTAATGGTGCAAATGGCAGTCGCCATATTGGCCGAGCACAGTACCAGTTTTAATGAACGCATCCCTGTCAGTCAGTGTCAGTTTTTTTCTTCTGTTTTCCCTTATTTCGGGAAGGCAAAGGGTTCTAGCCCATACAGCCTAATCATGAGATGACAGTGTTCTCAGTGTGTAAATGAGCCTTTATTGACAGCCTATTATTTTTGTTTCACGTTGTTTTTTCTAACCATGACACTGGCAGTCATCGTTGGCACGATGGAGCCATAAACAATAAATTGGAATTGGATTGAGCTGTCAGACAGTGTTACCAGAAGGTTACATTTCTTACATTTTTCGCAACTTTTTACCCCCTCGCGTAACATGTAAGTATTTTTTATATTTAAGGCAATTTTCGAAACTTTTGAGAACAACGAGATTTGTAATACTAGATTTTTATTCCAAACAGTTTATGAAGTATCCAAATTGAACGCACCTAAAACTGGCGCCTCCGGGAATACACATCAGATTTTTTCATCCGATAGTCGGATCCAATAGTCGGATCCGATAGTCGGATCCGATAGTCTGCGAACTAATACAAACCACTACCGATAACTACAAAAATATCTACCTAAATTTTGTAAAAGATTGAGCGAAGCCGGGTTTTCATCTAATATAAAAAGTACTCTGTGGAGTAAGGACTCTTTTTTAGCAACCGTAGTGAGTGGTTATATTCATTCTTCGCTAGAGTAAAAGTCATAGATAATACACTATATATACGTAAAAGTGTTCATTGATTCGTTATCTCTTTGCTTTTAGCTTGCGCTAGACTATTCAGACTATTGTGATAGACTAAAGGAATTCGGTTGGATTGGAGTAAAAACAAATTATTTATTATTACTGTCATACTGTACTGTCGTCTCGTCGTCGTCGTCGTGCTGTTTGAGAGTAGTAAAATAAAAATAATAGTTTTTAATGTATTCCTAATTGAAAATGGTTATTCCTAGTCCATTTGTTTACTGGGCACAAACGGAAAGCGCCGTAACACTGAAAGTAGATTTGAAAAATGTCCAAAAACCTTATGTGAAAGTTCTTGAAAATAATATAAAATTCTCTGCTCAGGGCACCGGCGCCCGCGGAGAAAGCCAATATGAATTTAATTTAGATCTATTTTCGTCTTTGAAATCCGTAAGTACCTTTAGAAATTGTACTTTAACTTACAATCTACGGATTAATGATAAAATTGATAATGAAATTACTTTTAGTAGGTATAATATCTACTTATCTACATTCCATTACAAGTTATAAGTGTTCTGCCCCTAAGGTTACTCTCTGACCGACCGTGTTTTCTCGTAATGTTGTAATTTGCAATTGCTTTTTGAAAAATCAGAGTTCATCTTTTCATTAGCCTGATAAGTAAATGAAGTAACACCTGACCTTATAATACATGTTTGCATCTCCATGTATTGTGTGAAATCTAAATGAATTATCTATTTTTGTTACTCTTAGGAGCTTGGAACTCATAAATTGTTTGCATACAAAATTGTACATACCTGCTAAGTATTTGGTAAAATTTAATTAATATAATAATTATAGTGTGGATACTTTTTTAAACAGTTTTATTCATGATTATTGATCATTTTATATACTTTTTAATTTATAAAATGTTTGGGTATTATTTTGTTAACAAATCTAAACAATATTCTGTAACCAAACAAATAAAACTATATAAGGATTTATTAATTCAATACATTTCAGAATAGTTCAGACAGTGAACAAGTCACAACAGTGCGTGTTTTTGATAACCGTGTGGAATTGGCACTGCAGAAGGATAAGGCTTCTTGGTGGCCGCGACTTACTGCTCAACCTCAGAAACCAGCTTGGCTTAAGGTGAAAACTTATGATATTATCATACACTAGCCATTAAATGTATTTAATTAATTGTTTATTACTTGACTTTCCCTCATTCTGCTCAGAGTATTGATGTATTGATGTGCAAAGAATCTTAACAAGTTCTATAGATTTATCTGTGTAATAAAAGATTAGAGGGTTTTAAATGTCTTCCAATTTTGAAATTATTTACAAATACTATCTACAAACTGCATAAATATTTGGTATAATTATTAGTCTCATTTTAAATGTACTATTAGATTCTGGAAAGGTCAAAATATCTCTCAAAATCTTTATTTTTCGCATATTTCCTGCCATGATTTTTTTTAACACTTTCCTTTTAACAGAAATGAGACTTGGCTTAATTTTATCTGCTTGTATTTTGTGTTACTTGGGGAAGTTATATTAATCAAACCTTATCATTATCAGTACCTATGTAATTATGAACTTGTATGAAAATCTAGTGTAGACCATTTATTGGATGGCCTGTGTTCGAAAGGACATTGAATATTATGAATTAATTCTAAACAAATATAGGCAGCCTAAATATCAAAGCTACATTAGAATGATCAAATGATATCCTGCTGATTTGAAGATAACAAACAACTTGTTAAAAATATTGTAATGTTCACCTTTGATCTTGAAGTGACATGAGCTGTTATTGTTTAAATAATACTATGCAAAATTGTTTATATTTAATCATATTGAAACTTTGTACTTTGTACCTTCCATTCTCTTCGCCATTATTAATGGTCTTATTTATAGTCTAATGCTAATTACAGCTAGTTTCATTATCTGAAGTCCCCATAATATTAAAAAAATCATTCACCTAAAGGGGTAAAAATGGGGATGATTGTTGATTTTGAGAAATCTCCTTAGACCTCGATAATTTGAATTTTTTATGTTCATAACATTATGTATTTCAGTGCTTTCTGAAAGTCATCCTCAGATCCCTTGGGAACATAGGTCCCTGGGGCTGAAGCTAATTTCATATCTTAATCAATGGCAACACTATCAATTATCCATAATAGCATCTAGGATATCATAGGATCCTCTAGCTAGAATAAATTTTTTTTTTTATTAGATTAATTTCGATTTATGGAAGTCTGAAGACGCCCAAGACAGTGACGAGGAAAAGCGTGATGTCATGAAGGACTATCCCGGAATGTACGACAGATTGCACAAGGAGGAAATGGGCTACAGAAAAGGTTAGGCCTTTTAATTTACTTTAAAACAATGTCACTGTTGTTAACAAAAATAATTTAAATATAATGGTAGTTTAACTTGACCTCATTTGCATTTAAACTGGTAATGTTTTCATTCTCTTTACTCACAATATGATAAACTAGCTGTTCCTAACTGTTTATTGAAACTAGCTCGTGTTTGAATCACAAAAAAACAATATTTTCATATAATTCAAAGATTACAAATCCAAAATAACAAAAGTTTGGAAATCATCATCTCAAAATATCCACACGGTAAGTATGCGTAGGTAGTTATTTAGCTCTCATACTGAATAACTGCTGGGTATAGTGTGAAAACTGATTGAACAGTTTAAACTTCAGTCATCTTTAAACTCTGTCTTCCATCTTTTCTTTGCTTAAAATCGATCTCACTATGGTTAGTGACGATGTGTGTAAGCACACAAAGCCTAAAAGGGAAACTGAACTGGCTCCCAATAGCAGCTACTAGAATATGTGCTTGCCTTAGGTTAGCAGGTAACCAGGCCTTCACGAGCACTTATGAATAGTCTGAATCTAACGCACAGTTCGGAAGGGTACTTTTGCTGAGAAGAGCCGGCAATAAGCAATTACTCTTTTCAAAACCAATTCAGATGTATTACTTACACTAAATTACTTATCTCACTGACAATATAACGGAAAAAAAGCAAAATGATGAGTAAAGTAGTAAATGAATAGTCAGTCATTATTCAGTTTTGGCCCTAGGAGGGCACATATGAAGGTCGAATTTACTGAAGTTACCACTGGTTCGGAAGTCAGCCTTCAACTGAGAAGAACCGGCAAGAAACTTATCAAGGTTAAATTTTTTTTATAATCTGACTATTTTTTAAAAAATAGCAATAGATAGTAAACGATATCGACTATAAAACTTCATCTAATTCCACAATAACCTCTTTCAGAAGATATCAAGAGGGTGTATCTCATAATGTACAACCTGATGCAATTCGTCGGCTACACATATGTGCTGTCAGTCATCTGGATCAGATATGCTAAGCTTGACTACGAATCAGTACAAAGTACATACGAACATGTCGGCCCTGCTATGAAGTTGCTGCAGTTGATGCAGTATATGGAAGTTTTGCACCCACTTTTTGGATATACTAAGGTAAATATGTTTACAAATATAGAGCTACTTAATATGATCAACGATGAGTATCATCTGAATATTTTTTAATTGAGCGAGGTTTTTGTTATATTTTTTTACAATTTCAAAATTGGTCACATTAAAAGTTGGTTATATTGATCAGTACTTTTACCCCTTTTGGTATGTCTCCAGAACCTAGAGACGCCATTGCCCCACCGCTTACGTACGACCGAAGCACTTTTATTATTTCATATTTCTAAACACAGAGCACTATTCAAATTGCCAAAAATGCCCACCCCCTATACGAAATCTTGAATTCACGCCTGATTCCCTAATGGCGTATCGCCGATTGATTATGTTTATACCCGTCCCTTTTTATAGCTATTCGATAAAGACAGATGGAGATACCTTAATCAGTCATCAAAAATTGTCTCTAAATACGGCAGTCATACAAAAAATAACCTCATAATTAAATGTAACTTTTCAGGGTGGGGCCCTAGTACCATTCTTACAAGTGAGTGGTCGAGCGTTCCTGTTGTTTGTGATGATCGAAGCGGAGCCGCGCATGCAGACCAAACCTGTCGTCTTTTACCTGTTCATTATGTGGTCCATTATTGAAGTTGTCAGGTATAAAAGCATTCAATATATCCTTTATCGACTTGTCATACCGCCGACGAAGAAACGTACAGTACGTGCCATAATTCCGTGTAACTGAAAGAGATTCGTATAATAAAAAATAAGTAAGTGGCTACCGTCGCCTACAGACATTAGCAATTCCAGAGGGATTGCTAATGTGTTGCCGACCTTTATAAAGCTTAAAAGGCAACTTACTGTCAAGTACAATAGTCGGAAAACATTCCCAAAAGATTTTGTTTGTTGTGAACGAGGGTTGTTCAGAAACCGTACTACGGTTGGCAGAATAAATACTTGTTAAAAATTGTGTTCATTTTGTTTCGTCAACAAAAAAAAATAGATAATTTTACTGACAGGCCGGTTGGCGTGGTTGGTAACAGCTTCCATAGTACAAGCTCTACTTAGTTTGGGGTCAGATGGCCATGTGTGAGGTGCCCAGAATATTGTATAGTATAGTTTAAAAAAAATGTTAAAGCAATTGTTTACTTCCCAGGTATCCTTACTACATAACGCAGTTATTCAACAAGGAGTTTTATTTGCTCAAGTGGCTACGTTACACAATTTGGTTACCTCTATATCCATTTGGAATTATTTGCGAAGCGATTGTTATATTGAGAAACATACTGTACTTTGAGGAAACTGGCAAGTTCTCCATATCAATGCCAAACGAATGGAACTTCGAATTCTACCTACCACATTTCATGAGATTCTATCTCTTAGTCCTTGTATTCCCCGGAATGTACTTAGTTATGAATCATATGCATAAATTGAGGAATAAGAAGTTAAAGGCCAAGATTGTAATAAAAAAAGTTAAATAGAGTGTCTTCATTATTAATGTATGTTGTGAACATCTCTGCATCAACTATTTAGTTTTGACCTTCTTTTGTAATTGGAATCATATTTTTTTCCTATAACATTGTTGCTCTGTGAATATGGATAAATATTTTTATCTCATGTTTACGACAAATCTGATATAATCCATTTGAGATATATACAGTGGATTAAAGTTGGTTTTGGAGTCGAATTTCCCTTCATATTAAACATCAATAGAACCTAATGAGCAAATAAAAATAAAAATTTGGTAGTTCCTATGTATTTTCAATGAATAAAGGATCAACATATGAATGTCGACTTCGATCTCTTATATGCATAGAAGATTTTTTCTAATATGTATTTACTTTTTCGGCTCCAAAATCAACGAAAATTCAGCGTGTATAATTTGTCTACAATACATACTGACAGGACCGTATTGGTTTTCATTTTAACGTCACCGTAAAAAATAGATAAAGGTTAAGTATGTACAGACTACCACTTTTATGAGTTACAACGATGTTTTACAAACTTGTCTGACCCGGTGGCCAAAACTGGAACTAATGACACTCATTTGAAAATGACAGTTTTAAAACGTCAAATGTAGGGATTATTTTCAATGGCGGCGCCCCTGGCCACTAGGTCAGATAAGTTTGTAGCACTGCGATAGCACGGAGCTTGTTATTGTATTTTAAATGTAAACGTAAAGTATCAAGGCATGTATTACATTGGTGTTTACAATACTATTTAGTCGGTGTTAGTTTACTTTCTAACTTATAAAAGTAGTATTACTGTAATTATATTAAAAAACAAATGTTGCTTGATACATATTGTTAGCAGTAGCTGACATAGACAGAGGTAGAAAGTAAATTATAGAGATAAGTCGACTTAAAACCAATGCACAAGCCAGTGTAAAAAGGCTCTTTGCATTTCTGTATTTGTATTATTATATAAGGTTAAGCATAGATTTAAATTGTTAGACGCGCCATGCGCTTGCTAAAACTGTCCACGTTTTATGACTGCGAGCGTGCGTAACGTGCACCGTTCACTGCATCCTACAAGCGACTACGACAGAAAGAGTGAGCTCACTCTTCCCCAGGATGACACTTTCGTACGCCTTATGTATGACATGGGCGCATCTAACGATTTCAATCTCTGAGGTTAAGGGATTTTTGTCACAATTATTGTGCTGTATGGAATAATAAAAATATAGTACATAATATATGATTATTTTATTGTTGGTTATTTTTTGGGTATATATTTAATTTACTTCTAAATCAAGTCAAGCACACAGCTCGCCCTAAACGCTTGCTATAGTATATTGATATAGCAATAGGGACCTTATAAGAAAACTTGTGAAATGTCGGGCTTAAAATGTATGGTTTGCATCATAATTGTGATTTTCTGTTAGCGTGGTAAAAGACAAGTATTTTTTTTTGTTTGTGTCGTATACATTGATGATACGATATTAATTGTGAATTATGTTTACATTTTTATACCTATATGTGGTGAACGTACCTAATAAATGTTTTGTTTATTAAATTAATTTTGTTTAATTTACATATTATTCCATTTATTTTCTAATGTACTTATTGCTATTATTGGGTTTTTAGGGTGATGATAGCTCAGTGGTAGCGACGTCGGACGCCTCGGCGAAGGTCGTGGGTTCGAATCCTACAATTATCTTTACCAATTCACTTTATCAATTACCATAGCACGGGGGTATGTATGTAGTACCCGCCTGGCTGGTTACCACCCTCAAGTTGAAAACACACCTATTGGTGTGTTCCGGCAGCTGTACTTGAGAGCCAGGTCCTTCTAGGCTTTGTGTGCTTACCACCTTGGGCCACATCATCACTTTATTTGCATAGTGAGATTGTGGTCAAACACAAGCCTATACAAAGTTGAAAAAAAACATGCAACATTTAATATATTTTTTGCCATCTGATTACAGCCTATTTTTTTTGTCTAGTAATTTTGGTGATAAAGGTAGGATCTAGTATATAAAATACAAAAACATGAATTATAAACATCTGCTTTTATTTCTCAATCACAGCAACTACATAAATAAACAATGGTTTAAAAGTTCCTTACTATTTTGACCTATTCAGGAATAGTTTGGTCATATCAAATAATTAACTTGATTTAATGACTTTTACAGTATCTTATCCTTTTGGCCAACATCTTGGGATAATCATTGGCTATTTTTTACAGCTTCTAGCCGACAAGTTACAGTTAATTATGGACTTTTCTCTATTGATATTTGTTACAGATTAATTTACCAAGTAATTTTATCAAATTTTCAAAATATACTGCAAAAGTCACAAAATATTTCAAAACCAAATAGAACTCGTAAGTGTATATATTTACGAGCGCAACTTGATGTAGGCGCGTTGGAACCACTCCCTGGGGCTGGAGTGAGCATAGTACTCGTGGAATATCGGCTCTACCAGCGCATCCTCGGGCAACAGCTTGTATACGCGCTCGCCGTAGTAGGTACCCACCTGAAAATTATTTACAAATTTGTTTTTATGGACAAATAAATTCAACAGAATGATTCAATATATCACGAAAAATTCGCCGAATCCCTGCATCAACATACTTGGTTTGTGAAACCACTGACACGTTGGCGCTGGCAAGATTCTGCCAAATGATGTTATTAAGATCCGAGTGGTGCAGAATTTCATGGAAGCCCCAAAAACATAAATAGGTGTACCTAGACACAGACAAGGTGGCAACTAGTGAAAGAAACAAGATAGAAACAAGCAATGAGATGCACTATCCACATAGCTAGTTGACGTTTTGATGAGGTGATTCCTTACTAGCTTGCAGTGGCCTATCCCATTGTTTCTGTCAAGATGGGAAAATGGATACGTCGGAATTAGGGCAGGCTAATGTCCAAGCCATCTCTGCATCAGTCATATTATTTACAGTAGATGTCAGAGGATGTAATACCATTTTCAAGAATTTATTTGTCAACTTTTTGTGAGCTATAATAACACATAATGGTCAAGTTTGATGATTCATATTTAAATAATTTACTTTGGGAATTGCTTACATCATTATGTCATATCAAAGTTCATATGGGTATATTATTATATTCATTCATCATGATTGGTTGTCCATGGGGGGCAATTGATTTCAATAGTAATAGTATAAGACCATAGACAATTTCTTACCTCCCATCCGGGAACATCACGCATGAGCTCTTCTTCAGCATCACGGTTCCTACGGAGCTGTTTCAAGAATTCACGGTCTCTTTCAGCCAGGAGCATGGGGTATATTGCCATCTTGGCTGACCGCATCTCTATTTGCTCTCTTATTATACGTCTATAATTTAAATTATACAGGTATATAGCACCCACTGTCATGCCAATATAACCCGCAAACAAAGCATATCCTGAAAATTATGAAAGATGTACATTTCATATAAATAATATGGTATCAGTTTAATACTAACAAAATATGAACTGTAACTGGTCTAAAATAAATGTTTTTTATTTTAATGTTTGTGGTAAGATTGCTCTCTAATATCTTTTATATCCCATACTGCTTTGTTAAATTATAGCATTTTTGAACTATATTACTTACAAACAAACATTCTGATTTACAACACTCAGGTAATCAAAAGAAAAATGAAGATTATAGTCATCGCTGGGACGATGAAGCCAATAATTTAAAACAACAAATTGGAATGAACAGTTGATAAGGATCAGCTGTCATCAAGGGTGACACCGACTATGATATAGATTTCATGGGCAAAATATTAACTACATTTTCTATTCATACATTAATATAATCAAGTTATGAGTCAAATTTAGGACAAATTATGTGTGAAGTGAAAACAAAAATCTAAACTACCTAACCTCTAAGATACATTACATAATATGTTTTAATTATAAAAAGTATTAATAAACAATACTCTTACCGCTAAAGTATGCTTTTGCAGGGATTCTCTTGTAAGGGATAGGTTTGTATCCCCCCAAAGGGGGTAAATCTTGTTTTCGGGCTATCTGGCAGGCCTCAGCCATTTTCAGATTTTGACAAACAAATTATTTTCAAATAAATAGTTTGACAGATCGTTCGTTTGACTTTGACATTTTTGGATGTGTTTCTACTCATATTTTCGTTTTTTCCTGGAATTTCTATGAATTATCGCTAAAATACCTTACATCTCGAAATAATCCCCTATTTAGGGCGCAAACTCATAAGTTAATTAATCAACTTTTTTGTGAAAAGTATTAATACGAATAAAAAACGAATGCAAATGATCAAAGCGATGATAGCTCAGTGGTAGTGACGTCGGACGCCGCTGCGAAGGTCGTGGGTTCGAATCCTACAATGAGCTTGAGCTTTCGGTGAAGGAAAACATCTTGAGGAAACCATAGCACTGTGGTAGGGTACTTTGTAGTACCCGCCTGGCTGGCTACCACCCTCAAGTTGAAAATCTGTCGCCAAACACCTATTGATGTGTTCTGGCAGCTGCACTTGAGAGCTAGATCCTTCTAGGCTTTGTGTGCTTACCACCTTCGGCCACATCATAACCTACCATAGTGAGATTGTGGTCAAACACAAGCCTATGCAAAGTAAAAAAAAAACTAATGATTATGTTATTATTAGGACTACCAATCAAAGCTTTGTTTCAAGTTTCAGTTGGTAACCCCAAATCAAAAGCCATAATTTTGCATATTTTAGCTGCACTTAAATAAACACTATAAGTATCATTTTGAACAACATTTCTATCTCTTACTATCGTTTACTACCAAAATTTGATTGTACGGAAAAAACATGATCGTCATAGAATTATTACCTATAGAAACTGCGTACGCGCGCGTCATACGCGCCGAATAAATACACTTAATTATAACGAATATTCCAGCTCTGGTAGCTTATAACACCTTTAGGTTAATTGTATTTTATGCTCATAACCATAAAATATGTGTAAGAATCTGCTTTTATGTTAGGTAGGTATCTCTCATACAAGAAACATAGATCGAAAAAAAGTAGTTGACCGACTAGCTTTTGAGGAAAATAGTAACAGGCATACCTACTCAAAAACAAACATAATATAACCTTTTACCCTGTAACGTAGTAAAATACGGGTCTTTAATTATTAAACTTTTATTAAATATTTTTATTTTCATTCTATTATTCAATCGATTAATCGATTTATAAAAATAATATTTTTCCTTGATTAATTGTCTATAGCTTTTTATTATCTATACGGTTCGCAGCCAATCAATCAATAGTTCAAATATTAAGTGTTTCTTTAATTGTTTATCAATTATTATTGAAACATTATATTTGCCTACTTATTTTTAATCGATTAATCGATATGTTTCCGAACGCAACTATCTCTTGGGTCTGTTTTATTGTCTGTGGCCTCGGTTGTACTCGAAGTTACGGCCAGTAGATCAGTCCCTTATTTATTTGGCATTCGTAGGGGAATTAGGGAATCGATTTTGTCCCATATTTGAAAGAAACTGGATTTAATTAATTTATTTTTAATTCGATTTTTTCAGTCGAATAATCGATTAATTTTATTGTGATCTTGGTTTTGAGGTTGATTTGCTGTCTGTAGTTACCGTTGTCATGGAAGTTGCGGCCGGTGAATCAATTTTAGGTTCAAACTTTAATAAATAAATTAATCTATATATTTTGTTTATATAAATTGATCGTTTGTTCGAATGATTTAGTAAATGGATCGATTCGGTTTTCGGACGAAACTTAGTGTTTTCAGAAAATAAATAAATTTTGGACATTACCTATTATTTTTCAATTTTAGTTGCATCATATACTATTTTTTATATAGAAATAATTTAATGTTTACATAACAAACCTTATTATATTTTTCAAAAATCACGATAGGTTGTTTCATAGTATTCAAAGTACGTTTCTTACTTTTGTTGTGAGTTCAATCTCGGCAGTTTCTATCGTTAAAAGGACAATATTATCGCCATATTTTGGGATTATTTTTAACCTCCTAACCCTCGGTGGTGCTCCTTGGATAGGCCAAATTGAGTGTTTTTTCGAGTCTCACGACGCGACGCGTGAGCATACATTTTATATTCAAGCCTTTTTACCTTTTAATCATGCTTGGTGCAATCGCATCGGCTGGCCAACGTCGTGGCGTATTTAAGATGACAGCACGTAAAATTATAAGCCTCTTGGCTTTTACCAAGGTGTTTTTTTTCTACCATTGGGTTTTTCTACCTCGGGTTTTTTCTACCACGTGTTTTTTCTACCAAGGGTTTTTTTCTACCACGAGTTTTTCTACTTCGAGGCTTTTTTCTACCTTCTACTACTTTTTATACTGCGGGTTTTCAACTGCGGGGCAATTTGACCGCATCTTGACAGTCTCCGGAGAGTGCTAGTTGTCTTCAGGGAACCCACCGGGTCCTACAGCTCGCACCCAGTCGAGGATTGGGAGTAACCCAGGTTTTACATATATTATAAATAATAAACATTTTGGTATAGTGGCCGTTCCCACTATTGGCGTCCAACTTATTTTTCATGATTAATTTTATGTAAGAAGTAATGCAATTCATCTCAGGTAACCCACAATCTTTCTCCTTCTGAGAAGCCATGGCATACTACTTTAAATAAATTGTTTAATAAATTATTACTTCGACTACAGTTACTTACATTATACATTAAAATATATTATTCTGAACCGGTAAATTGTTTTTTATTTTTATCAGGGGCACCTTTTAGGGAACGCAACGGACAAGGGGGGGGGGGGGGGGTTAAAATCCGTTACGTTACCACCCCAAAGGCATATACCGCCTTCGTTCAATCGCGGGTAACCAAATAAGATTTGCCATGACAACATATTGACATAACGATCCTAAAACCATACGTCTTGTCTGAAATAATTTACACACGCTTATTTTATTTAACTTACTAATATAAAGAATCAAATATGGTTGACGAAGAAGTGCAAGCTGATATTCCAGAACCAATTAATGAAGAACCGACGGTAAAAATTAGACCGCTAGAGCGCATCAAGCTTCACCCAAAAGTTCCTATAGAACCTTCGGCGTATGGGAAAGGCAAGAACTTCAGTCGTCCATGGATATTGCAGGATGGACGAGAAGTTCCCAAGCCGGGTAGCGAAATGCGTGATAATTACAAAGTACCTAGAAAAGCGAAGCATGGCGAAGGTGTGTAATTTGCTATTATTGTAAATTAGGAGTTTACTATCGATTGAAACCATAATATTACTATGTTATGAATTTACAGTACTAAGCTATTATCAAATTTTATTCAAGGTATTCGCAAAAGAATGCTGACAGATTTCTTTTGGGAGCAAATGCTAGACGAAGTGATCGAGGAGCTAGCGACATCACAACCCGTCGTTGAATACTGCACGGAGCATGATGCTAATTACATAAAGGAAAACTTTAAGCCTCGCGATTTAGCCGTTACAGCTGACAAGAATGTTTGTAAATCGTATAATACCTTCTTAGTACTATTAGTGTTACCATTAGGTACATAGGTACCTACCTAACTTAACAATATTACAATCTGTATTTACAGATGCACCTGAGGTATCCTCTTTATGGAACTGGGTCCAGTGCTATCACATACTACAGCGAGACTATGAAGAAAACTGGTCCTGTTGGTATCACTGAGTACTCGATTCGTTTATGTCGAATATTCTGGAATTAAATACCTACTCTTATGTCATTTCCTTTCAGGGTGAAATCCTAGAAAAGTTTCGACGTTGCCAGTTCTTCACGAAGCCGATGGAAGAGCGACTGGATAATGGCTGGGTTTTGTGAAATTATTTATTGTATCTATTCTAATTTCGTAAAATAAAAAACTATGTTTACAGAATTCATACAATTTTATTGAGCGACAGCAAATTAACAGAAATTAAGCAAAATATAATTTTCTCACTTTTATCTAAAACAACAAGTCATCATCATCCCAGCCATGCGGGTAACAAATAGGCTTGTAGTCCCCAGTAGAGTCAGTTGTTGAAGTATAAGATAAGCCACAGGGATCCAAGATGTTTGTTATGCACTCAGCGAGATGCTCGGTAGAAGAATGAGGGCTTCCTACATCTGGAAAGTTTCAAAACTGTCCAAATAACTTGCTATGGAAGTTACAACCTCGGTCCACCATCATCGGTGAAAAGTATAACGTTCTGTAGAACGTTGTTGTTGTTCTCATTCAAGAAGTTCGCTCAACCCTATGAGTAGTTTAAATATAGGCATTTTGCAGCGTGGTGACTAGCAAATACAATGCAATCACTATGGTTTGTGGCTGGTGATTGAGCGCTCATGTTACTAGGTTTAACGCCACAAAACTGAACTCACGAAGCGAAATCCATAAGAAGCAGCCCCATCTACTTTCATCTTATATTTATCATAAATATAAGATACATCCGACATAACTTACCTATCACACTTGGATGATTTATAATAAGAACCTATCAGTAGAGAACGTGATCGATCGATCAAAAGCAAGGTAACATACCATATGATTCGCGGTCTCCTGCTGTAGATCGAATCATAGCTTGATTTTTAACTTTTTTTGCTTTCACCATCTTCAAGCGATGGAAGTCCTCCCTCTCCTAAGCAAATCAAAAAATTATCATACTTGTATTCCATGTGATATATTTTTAAGGAAACATTGTTAAAACTTTACCCGTTCATCCATTTCCATCAGTATGTATGTTTCAGTGTTACGTAACTTTGGCATGATTACTTTTTCAATTCCATTAACTTTCCTGTGAAATGGCTATGATCATTTAAAGTTATTAGATACCTAGATACCTATAGTAGGTATGTAGGTAATTATTTACAATATTTTTTACCTTAGTGTAGTTTTGATAGCTTCATCCAACAATATGCAAGTATTTCTCAAAGATGCGAATTTGATCAGCATGCGAACGACCTCTCTAAAAGCTTTCTTAGTTTCTCCGGTGCGATGACCACCAGCCCCTAATCCAGCGTAACGCAAAGCGTCACAAGCTCCAGTCTCCTCAATGGCTTGGAGACAAACCGTAGCGACTCCGGAGATATTCTCAGGTATACGTTGAACTCGGACTTGTGCCTATTTATCAGTGAAAGAAGCAATTCCTTCTAGGAGGAATATAATTAACTAACTAGGACTAATTTGATTCATTGATCTAGGGGACGTAATCGGCCGAATGCAAACCGAATAAGATTTTACCAAGAAGCCTCTGTTAGGTAGTAGCAGTTTCATGAAAGGTCGTTCAAATTCAAATTAGGAACTAGCTTTATTCCTACGTTGCACTATAAAAGTTAAAACAATGACATGTAGGTACTTTTTACCTATGACTATTTCCTACCTGTCCAATATTTTCAAGCACTAGCGCATTTGACTCTCCATTTGTAAATTTGATGGCTGCCAGCGAAATATAAGCCTCTTTCAAAGTATGACCCATAATAGCCTGCGTGGAAGCAAGCTCTGCTGCCGCTTGCCTACCTCTTAAACGTAAGGCTTCAGCCTTCCGCCTCAGCAGTTGGTACCCACGTTTTACTTGCTCTTGTCGATGCTTTATCTCTTTCAACATGAAAAGAGAAGCTGTCACAGGATAACGGTTTTCTGTGTTCATATTTTTTTTTCTATAAATTCCGCGTAAAAATAGAAGCGCTGACTCGGCAAAAGATGTCAATAATATGTCAAACAATGATAAAGAATAAACAAAAAAAATAGTTTTTATTTATAGTTATTTTCAAACATATTCTTTTAGTGCAAGAAGATTATTTGAAAACTTTTTATAATTTATTCGAGATGGTGATAAAACCAAACGTTTTTTAGGCCGGATACAGACGGCCATTATTTCTTTAAAATCTTTTTAGGTTATCGCGTTATCCTATCTCGAAAGTTATACGATTCCTCGAAATCGATAGATTCGAGTAACCTATCAATTTTTTTTGGAGAATTTCCATAACATAACATCTGATTTAGGATAATTTAATTTTCATAAGAAAACAACTAAATTCATTTGACATACTCATGATCCATATATTTCTATCTTTCTATCTAGAGACATCATTTTACTTACATTTCATAAATGTAATTTACCATTAAAGCAGTCTCTGTTATCTTATAACTAACTTAATCTAAAATGAATGACTGATTAATTGTCCCAATAATACTGTCGGTCGGTGCTTCAATTGTCCTGCCAATAGTTATAGTTACCCGAAGGTGGAGGAACTGGCATCGGTGGTCCGTTTGGAGGAGGTCCGGCCCCGGAACTGTATGGGGACCCTTGAGGTGATCCATATCGAGGCCTGAACCACGGCCTACTTGTATATTGAAACTGGTTACTCGCATAAGCTGCCAAATTTTGACCAGTAGCGTTTGGGTACGGATTTTGATTCTGATTTGGTGGAAAAGCAACATTTGGCATGTTTGGGAGATTCGGGGTCGGATAACTTTGGTTTGGCGCCGGTGTTGTTGACGGTGAAAAGTTCGTTTGAGACGCATTCTGAGAGCTAGGCGTAGTTGCTACTGCGTAGCTCGGATTCGGCGTTTGTGGATTCGCCCCATTTGTCGGATTATAAGTCGGAGGCGGTTGCGTAGTTGTAGTCTGATTTACGTTATAAGCTGTACTCTGATTGGTTCCATTAGATGCCCCATAACTTGGTGTCGCCGTCTGATTGGCTGGAGTAAACCCTGTCGTTTGCTGCGTCGTGGTACCATCTGATGTAAAGTTCTGTTGTGGTGGATTCTGGACTGTGGCACCAGAAATAGAGTAAGCGTTATCTTGTGATGGTGATGCAATGTAAGTTTGACTGGTACCGCTGTTTGTACTTTCTGTTTCAGATGTTGAGTTGGATCCATTGCCAGCATTTGAAGTGGTGTTAGTTTGATTGGTCGGCAAACTGTATTGGACATTTGGATTGTTGGCTGGCACAGTTATTGTGCCAGAATTCGTTTGCATCATATATTGCTGAGGCATAGAATACTGCGAGGTGGGAGTTAAGAAAGTGTTTTGAGGAAGAATTTGATGAACAGGGGGTGGTTGGGAAACTGGTATAGTTTGAGGATTAGACATAGGCGAAGAAGGCGGTGGAGCTTGAACTATGGGTATTGTTCCCGAAACGGATAAATTAGGATTTCCTAATTGGTGTCCACTGAGAGCAGCGTTAAGTTGTTGCGCTGAAAGCTGGCTGTTTAAATTGATACCAGTTGGCATATATTGGGAACCTGGCTGCATATTCATTGGCATCAATGGCATGTTATATTGTACTCCGCCTGGGATTCCCAGTTGATTTGGCTGCATGACTGTAACATTTTGGCCGGGTTGCAGTACTTGCTGTCCAATTAAGCCTGGGGGTAGTCCCCCTTGGACCAAATTCGGGTGATTGGCAGGTATCATATAGACCTGACTGTTTGGCTGACCAATCATAGTCGGCATTTGGCTGATATTTAGAGGATTCTGTAATACTGTCATTCCCGGTGGTACTGTTATCATTTGTACATTTTGAGCTGCACTCTGCATTTTGTTAGCTGTTAATTCTTGCTTCTGTCCGTCTTTGCTTGATTGGATCTGAATCGCATTTCTGTCGATTTGTCTTATGTACATTCCTGTGCTTTCTTGTGATACCGCTGTCGCTGACACACTGTAGACAAATGGTGTTAATCCTTACTAATATTATGATATTGAAAGTGTACATTTGTTAGGTTTTAAAGTTACAGAAACAATTTTGATGAAAAGTGGGTACCCTCTGGGATAGCATGGACCCCGGAGAATGACTGACGATCCTTTTTATCCCAGGAAGGGTGTATTCACCCTCGCTTTAAAGAAACATCTTAGTTGTGCTTGAACAATTCTTACTTCGTTTGTTGTCCCGATGATACATGGATGATTGTTCCATGGGCGGGGTTGATTTTCATTCCCATACTGACGACAGTATTGTCCCTAGCTGTGGAATAATGTAATTATCAAATACTATTTAACGAAAAATAAAACGCTAAGCCAATTTACGCGAATTGCAGGAAAGAAAGCACATGCAGGTTAAGGGAGTGAGGCCTCTTTGTTAGGCGTCAAGGAAATAAATAAATGAATACGATTGATAAAACTGCAACGGACTTCCACATCTGCAGCCTCCAACAGGGTTGTTCAGAAAAGACATGCGGAAATCTAAACAAAAAAGAAGTAAAGGTTTACGATATGACTGACATACTTGACGTCGTCGGTCAGTCCGTCAACACTATAGACTGCTATGAACAAAATGAAGCTCTTCTGATCTTCTGACCTCCCCCCTCTTGGAGTTCTTGTGACGGAATTTCAGCAATATCACCAATATGCTGTTAAATTAACCAAACAACTTTAAAAAGTTATGAATCCAAGATCACGTTGCGCTGCATGCAATTGCATTCTCTATTTGCATGATGATCTGAAAAAATACCGACGACACAAATTAAAACTCCATTGATTTTGAAGCAGTCAATGCCGACTACATGGCTGTATATTGTTATGTATATATTAGTGCCGCTGCCAATCCAGTTGTTGAAGGAAGTCCCACAGTAAAATGGCTACATTTGCTTTAGAATTTACGCTATACTGCTCGTTTATATATTATACAACTTTTAAGCAATTTATTATCTCTCGTTAAAGGTGCAATATTTTGTTGACGATCTTCAAAAAATTATGCCAAAAATTGCTAGTGATATTTACGCCACATCTTCAACAGATGTATATATGTGTGCGCGAAGTGACGTAGGGCCATATCATAGATCAGGAATCCAAACTAAAGTCAAGTCTCGAGATTAGATTGTGTTAATCGAAAATAAACCTCATGTTATACGGCCAGCTTCCAAATTCAATCGATTTAATCTTGACTCAAAACTTCACTCATACTTTGATTGACGTTTTATAATATAGAGTATAGATAGACTGTACAGACCGTTCATCATAACTTGTCCCCTCGTTTAAAAGTTGGTAGCTCTGTTGTTCCATTAAATTGTTGTCACATTATGTTCTTTACAGCACATTATATTGTCAATCAATAGTGCCAACATAAAGGCTAGGGGACAAGTTATGATGAACGGACTATAGTGTTATCATCGTGAGGCAAAGAAGGCATATTACTGAAAGTACGCACAAAGTCAAAGTACTTTTATTGACTTCGTCAAAGCAATCACATTTAATGAAAAAAAAAAAAAAAACTTAAATCCAAATGTAATATGAGTTAACGCTGAGGCAGAGAAAAATGACAAACAAATATCGTATTAAAGTTACGTCTTTCCATATGAATAGTCCATATAGTTCCATATGTATAGATATGAAGAGTCGATACGCAAAGTCAGATAACGCGACGCAGAGGCATACCTAGAAATTATTATGTGAAGGGTTATAGTCTGCAGAACTAAAGCTCTAATCTGTGGAAGGAATTTGGCTGCATCTCATCTTGAAAAAAGCGCTTCAATTGATCCTATAGAGAATAAAAATAATTTAAAAGGTGAAGACGATCCAGAAGATTTTTTCAGTATATGGTGCCAAGAACAAGTTCTAGAGACGAAGCTATGAGAATAATTATAAATTTATTGGTGGAGCTTCCGACTCGCCAGTTTCTTTGAAGAATTGAGTCGCTGAAAAGAATGTTACTCGAAACTAAAATAATGACAGCACTGGTAGGTCAGTTGTTGATGGCAACATGATCCTGAAAACATCACGCTACTATATTTTGCTAGTATTCAATGATTTTACTACGCTGAATAAGAACTACGCAAGCTACAATGAATCAGCCTACGCAAGCATTAATTACTATAGCTTGACTGCCGTTGCTGCTGAAATGCTACGAGTCAGAACTGCTTCTCTTTTGCTGCACAGATAACACGAGTTGCTTCAGCGCTTCGTCTACATCGACAATGGCAGTGCGGAGCGCGGGGCACAGCTACAGTGGTTAAGCTATAGTAAGGTATCTCCGCTGATGCAATTGCGCTTAGGCAAGAATTTTAAAATTACGCCAATTGCATTAGGTTGGGGAAAAAGTCTTTTCGCATTATAGTATCTATGAACTTGTAATAAAATCTCTTTGGCTATACTATTTGTATCTGGCTGGTTTTGGTATCATTGAAAGTTTAAATTTTAATTCCAAATTCAAATTAGGAAAATGTGTGATTTTCAATTGTTTTTCGTACCATCAAGATGAGTGAATCTAATGAAGAAATTCGATACATTTTAAAATTTTACTACAAAAAAGGTAAAAATGCAACGCAAGCCGCGAAAAAAATTTGCGATGTTTATGAGAGTAGCACAAATTTGGTTTAAGCGTTTTCAATCCGGAAATTTTGATGTCAAAGATGCACGTCGCTCTGGTCGCCCTATTACGGATAAAATGGATGCCATTTTTGAAAAAGTGGAGCAAGATCGGCATATCAGTAGTTACGACGTAGCTGAAGAACTGGGAATTGACCACAAAACAGTTTTGGCGCATTTGAAAAAAACTGGCTACACAAAAAAAGCTCGATATATGGGTACCTTACGAGCTCACTGAAAGAAACCTAATGAACCGTGTACTCATTTGTGATTATTTATTACGACGTAAAACGAACCATTTTTGAAGAAGCTGATAACTGGTGATGAAAAGTGGATCACGTGCGACAAGAACGTGCGAAAAAGGTCGTGGTCAAAGGCCGGTCAGGCTTCACAGACTGTGGCGAAACCCGGGTTAACTCGCAACAAGGTGATACTGTGTGTGTGGTGGGATTGGAAGGGCATTATTCATTATGAGCTGTTACCACCAGGCAGGACCATCGATTCTGAACTCTACTGCGAACAACTGATGAGATTAAAGCAAGAAGTTGAGAGAAAGCGGCCGGAACTAATCAACAGAAGGGGTGTGGTTTTTCATCATGATAACGCTAGACCTCACACATCTTTAGCCACTCAGCAAAAATTTAGAGAGTTTGGTTGGGAGGTATTAATGCATCCGCCGTATAGTCCTGACCTTGCACCTTCAGATTTCTACCTGTTTCGGTCTCTTCAGAATTGTTTAGGCAGTGTCAGGTTAACATCAAGAGAGGACTGCCAAAACCACTTGTCGCGGTATTTTGATCAGAAGTCCCAAAATTTCTATAGCAATGGGATCATGCCCCTACCTACAAGATGGCAAAAAGTTATCGAGCAAAATGGTACCTACATACTTTAGTTAAATGTAAATAAACTATATTAAAAAATGTTTTGAATTTTCTTAAAAAATGTGAAGAAACTTTTTCCCCAACCTATTATATACATACGCAATCTAGTAATATTGTAACTTGTAGATAAGTACCAAGGAAACCTTTATTTAGCAGAGAGCAGTGCATACAACATTAGAAGCTAAATACATATAACGAATAAATATAGATTCTACACTTAAAGGTATGGTTAGCAAATTGCAATAATGGAAATCTATTGATTGTATAATAACTAGATTTACATCGGATTTGTATGTGAGATAAAACTTTTGCGTCAAAGTCAAATCAATCCAGTTTAGCTCTATACTGAGTGAATACGTTGAGATGGCATTTTTAAAAAAATTAAGTTAGGTCCGTCTTGCTGATTAACTTTCACTATGGGACTACATCTGAAATCATAATTAGTACAAGCACGTACGCTGGCAAAATTACTGAATTTAGATTTAGAAGGACTGGGCAAAATTCATCTTACTTTTAATAGACATGTAAATGTTGTCTCAATTACAGATAGTATCTAGTCATATCAATAGTATCTATAGTAGATATATAATATTCAATTGATTTCCATTAAAAAGGGTAACATATAACATATAGTTAGACAGCACTAATTCTTCAATGTACCTGCTGTGGTCCATGACCGCGAGTCTCGTGCTGTGCTCTTGTCCTGGTTAACACACCTGCAGCATCACATCGTTTCAATGCATGGTACAACAACTTTAAAACAAAATTTAGTTACGCGACCACATACTGCCGATGAATTTTGATGATCCATAAAAATGTTTCAGTTTTGAATAGTATTCTTTTTACAAGAGTAAATTGATAGTGTGAGGAAATATGGTATTATTGAAAACTATGAAACAAGATAATTGAGAATACTAAAAGCTGAAATATATTCTGGAACTTGTGATCTTTCTTCGAGTTCAGGTTCACTTTTCCAATAACTGTGTTTTGAATAAGCAATTCATTTTTAAGATTTGCAAAATGAAGGAAAGTATTTTGGGATGATGCAAATTTTATTTTTATTTTCCTATTTTTGCAAACATTAGAAAGGAACCAGAAAAGCTTTAAAATTCCGACTGACAAATCAGTTTTAAGGAATTTCACAACTTTTGATATCCTGAAAAAAATATTTATATGCTCTTAAAGCTACTGTCTAACTTATTATTTATAGCTTACCCAGCTGGTGCGATGGGCCGTAACTGCAATTGATTGGGTGTACCATCAGATAATCTTTTCTGTCCTCTTGGCTCCTGGCTACCAACATTTTTTGTTGGTGTTGAGGAATTCTGAAATATATTTAATTACCCATAATACATTTTTTTAATTCACCGAAGTATGTTCATGATTGCAGATATGCCGCAAAGTAATATGTTAAAGTAAAGACAGTTAATGGAAATCAACAAAATCTTAAAGAACGAGATATGGTGAGTCATTATTAAAAAGCGAATTATTATAGTGCTCGTAGTATCGATGTCTAAGGTTAAAGCGACCACTAGAACCCAGATAAATAATTAAACTAGAAAAGTGATGATTATGGGACCAAAAACAAAGCGACGCTATGAAACCACGTTACAGGAAAAATATTTCCATGTGTGATAGTTGACAAAACTGAATAAAAATAAGGATATTTGATATTGAAATTAAA
The DNA here is from genome assembly GCA_951216915.1 of Tetheella fluctuosa. NCBI lineage: Eukaryota > Metazoa > Arthropoda > Insecta > Lepidoptera > Drepanidae > Tetheella > Tetheella fluctuosa. The sequence goes on along the minus strand of OX578229.1, from coordinate 8,546,756 downwards.
ATAAAACAATTAAAATATTGCTAGTGATAATATTACATGGAAATGATGACGACAAACTGCAAAATCAAGAGTATGAGTAAATCCATATCCAGAAGAAGCAAAGCATTTAGTGAATGGCAAATGAAATGCAGAAATGACCTATAACATCCCAAAGCATTTAGTGAATGGCAAATGAAATGCAGAAATGACCTATAACATCCCAAAGCATTTAGGGATTAGTATTATGGTGACAGTAATAATCCTGATGCTCACTAGAATTTGCGGTGACGACGCCTGCCCAGTTGAAATTATATTTATCAGAGAGGTACTGCTTACTATTGGCTGTTGGAAAAATTGGTAAGACATTATTCTTTAGACAGACCCGTTGGTTACATCCTAACTGCCACACTACAGGTAGTGTTTTCGATTCACCACCCAGAGATTTTATGTGAATATGTCTGTCTGGGTGCAAATATCTAAGTATAAAGTTGAAAATATGTCGCCAAACACCTATTAGTGTGCACTTGAGAGCCAGTTCCTTCTTGGCTTTGTGTGCTTACCACCTTCGGCCACATCATCACCTACCATAGTGAGATTGTGGTCAAACACAAGCCTACACAAAGTAAAAAATAAATAAAATAATAATAATACAGGGTGATTTTTTAGATGTTGGCTTGTTGGTAATACTTGGAAGTCCTCATCAATATGAACAACTTTTACTATGGGATCAAATATGAAATTACGAAAAAAATATCAGCTGTTCCATACAAAAGTTCAATAGTCCTGCTCGACCAAAATGTATGAAGCAACTGTTTTATTTTACGCAATATCTGAGTTGGTCCCTTAGTGAAAGTTGTTCATATTGATAAGTATTTCCACCCCTACAAGTATTGCCAGCACTTAAAAAAATACCTGTATATTAAATAGATAGTATATATAATCCCCTATTGAATTTACAACAAATGGTTTTGGGCCGCATGCATCCAGTAGAGGTCTACATTCAGCAGTGGACATCCTAAGGCTGAATATGATATAATTATCTGGTATTCATAGTACAACTCTGCTTAGTTTGGGATCAGATGGTATATAAATGTCCCAAACTATTTATTTATGTAAAGAATACAATTTTTGATTAATTTTATTGTTCTTTAACATTATTGAACATGTTCTTAAGACTATGATTTATTAAAATTGGTTGTGTCACTAAACTGATTCACAAATGCATAGCCTATTTTGATACAACTGTGGTATTGAATTATATGTAATTCATTATTATAATTACATAATTAAAGCATTTAACATACAACAATGACACTAACATGAGGAAAGAAAAAATATTACCAGTGCATTTTACAAGGTTCAAATCAATTTTCAAATATTAATTCATAAGGACTTACAAATCATTATTCTAATTGCTTTTAAAAGTATATTAACTATGTATCACTTGAGCATTACCTTCTGATTTAGCTGCATTATACCAGTTGCTTGGAGTTGTTGGAATTGAGCTGCTGTGAGTGGTAATGATGTTTGTGGGAGTCCAGCCGGTGCTATCTGTACGTAAAGTATATAAGATTTGTATGATGAGGGAAAGGAATAAATCTTTGGTGTTTATACATATAATGTTTCTCTACAACAATTTAGCTTATTTTGTTTGTAAGCTATTTGCCATCTAAGTATTAGATACAATCATTGTAATGAGATTTATTCCATTATACATATACAAAAATGAATCCCTATTTCTCTTGGTCACATCCATAACTAGAGAACGACTTTACCAATTTCATTCAACTTTTTGTTTTAAGTTTTCTAATACTTTAGAAGGTTCTTACAGAAAGCAAAATTAAGAAATTTAGACAGAAAATTGGAAAATTTCAGAAAACTTAGTCATAAAGGATTGCAGGTGAAACCGTGGGGCAGAAGCTAGTTCGTCATTAATCTAATCATCATGGAAGTAGTTTATAATTAACTATGACAATGAAGGGTACAAGCATTACTTACTGATACAAATTGTTGATGTTGCAAATTAGGTAGTCCCTGTTGATTCGAGGCCAAATCCTGCAACTGTTGGTATGGTATCAACATAGTCTGTGAACCAGGAACCGACCATTGTACCGTATCTGCTCCTTGTATGTGATATTTCATTTCTTTGTCACCTTTATCTGTACTGTACAAGATCTTATGTGAAGCATTTGTACTTTGAGCTGCGCATACAACAGGGGTTGATGTAGCTGAGCTCACGGTAGTTGTCTCAGCTGAATTTAGACTTGCTTGTGGGAATGTAAGACCATTTGGTAATATCATAGACATAGAAGAAGGCACACTGCTCAAGCGTAATTGAGTAACATTAACAGGCTGCATACCAGATATATCTACTAGCTGCGTTCCACCAAAATTTGATTGTTGCAAACCTAGTTGATGTGCAATCGGTAGTGACGTAAAGTTTGAGTTGGATACTTGAACACCAGGTTGTACAATAGGGATTAGCTGCCCATTCTCTTGGTTTAATACATATTGTTGTTGAGGAAGGAGTTGTAAGACCGTTGGTTGTCTGACTGTCATGAGGGGGGTAGATGCAGGAGCTACACTTACTACAGGAGGGAGGACAGTGTGTGCAGTAGATGTCAGGGATGACGTGGATAAGGCGGGGGTCGAAGCGGGAGGAGGTACGGGCGGGGGGGCGCTCGTAGTCGTCAATGTAGGAGGTGGCACATTCAATGCAGGGGGTGGCCCGCCAGCCTGCGCCGCGCTCCATTGCGCCAGCTCAGCGCGTATGGTCTCTATCAAGTTCTGCGCCAAAGACCTGGCCGCTGCCAATGCTTCGGACCTCGTATGATGCAAGGCTAAGTGCAGCGGCTCCAATTTATCACTTTTCAATACAGCTACCACACCAGTCTCTGAGCGTATGTACTCTAGGTTCGTGCCATTCTGAAAAATATTTATTTCTACTGAACGAAGAAATAGAGAAAATATAAATAGTAATAAATTGTACAAAGTAGTGCTAAACTCACGGGTCCAAGAATCCGTCCTTTTATGTCGAATGCGGCCGGCGCATTGTCCAAACCAATGTAAACTCTGTCTATAAGACCACCGGACATTATTTCTTATTGTTTTCACAAAGATTTCAGATTAATTGATATATTTTTTTGAGAAAGCATCTTTAGATTCCAAAATCTGTGTAAGACCACAGACTTAGTAGAGATCAAAGAGTAAAATAATAGATAGACCTATACAGGAGGGAGGTAGAGATGCTACCACCCACAGACTTAGTAGCGATGCTACGCATGTGTGAGTGAGTGAGACAGCGATCAGTGCTGCCAGATGACCGACCATTGAATTTCCCCTCAACTTTTTTCGAAATCCCTCCGAAAATTTTCTTTTTGAAAAAAAAACCCAAAACAGTTTTTACTTATTTTCAAGGAGAAACACAATAGCAATAAAAATCTATAGCTTTAACTATTGAACACCAATGAATGATTGAATCGAAGTAGAGCTGGGAGTGATCAATGAGAATACAAATACATTAGAGTAGTGCTGCAAATTGTGTTCTTGGTTAAATGATTGAGTTATTGAAAAAAAACTCTAAAATTTCCACCGTTTATTTTACCCTCAAAATTCCCGAGATTAAAATCCCTAAATCTCCCCCAGAGACGAAAAAAACCCCGGTTTTGGAGGGATTCCCCCCATAGGGTATCACTGACAGCGATGAAACTGTTGCCAAGTCCATGAAACAAGAAATAGCTAAACACCATGCTAAACACTTCCAAAAAGGTGCTAGAATGTAAAAAAATTCGTACCATAAAAAGTGGCTAAAAGTGGCCAAAAATTGGTTTAAAAACAAACACAAATCCATAACTTTGAAACGTTTTATTAAGACATCTAAGGTTAATTCAACAGAATTATTATTTGACGTTGATGGTAATAATATTTTTCTTGCTGTTTGTTATTTTTTCTTCTGTATATTTTACTCTAAATGAAGAATTCAGTGTATTTAAGCTCATCTTATTTCTTTCTACGCTTTGTCTTTACCACACTCTTCATCACACTAAGGGTCAGCTCACACTGAGATGCGACGCGGCGCGCTCACTTTTTAAGATAGCGATACAATATAGAACTTTAATTACTACACAAAAAGGAATACATTTCAGTGAGAGAATTCGAATACATCCCGCGGCGTGGCGCTGCACAGCGTGATTCAACTGGCCTCTTCAAGCATCGTCGCGTCTCGGTGTGAACTGACCATAATATTATAAGTGCGAAAGTTTATGAGTGTGTGTGTTTGTTACTTCTTCACGCTCAAACGACTGGTCAATTTTGATGAAATTTGGAATGGATGTACCTGATACCCTGGATTAACACATAGGCCACTTTTTATCCCGGAAAACATAAGATCCCTCGGGTGAAACCGCGGGGCGGAAGCTAGTGCTAAATAATCTTTCCATCTTAGCATTTGATTGAGTTAGGTAGAGATAAAGCCATCAAAACCAAATCACTCAAATAATGAAATACTGATTTACCGAATGCATTTTTATAATTTTTAACATTAACACAAAATTGTACAATATCAAGTGATATTCCATTTGTACAAGTGTATTGTGCAGGCGGGAATCCCCACAAGATTCCATAGACAATGATCGTTCAGAAATAGGTACTATGTAGATGAGTGAAAACAACTGTTATGAAATGTAAGTATAAAATATTACGTTTTATTTTTTTGCTGTAATTTTACTTTACTGTCAAATATAATAATTAAAAGTTGCTAAAATTGTGGCTAAAATATTTAGCCAATAATATTTTATATTTTTGGCTACATCAATCTTAGATGCTGCCAGATATAGCCAAAAAAATGGCTAACTTGGCAACACTGCATACTATGCAGGCATACCTATAACGCAGAGAGCTTGTGGTATGGAAGCCAGATAACTGATATACTACTTTTCTTTTGAAAATATTTACTTATATAGATACTAATAATTACACCCACACTCAGGACAAACAGATATGTTCATGCACACAAATGTCTCTCCCAAATGGGAATCGAACCCACGACCTGTGGCGTGAGAGATAGGGTATTTTACCAACCATGCAGACTTTTTGATGTAAACTGTAATCACTCGGGCACACACGTCGCCTAGCAACGGTCTAAGAGAATATAACCACTAACGGTTGTATTGCCTGCTGGATCATAGGCTGGATGGTGGTAGCTAGATGTTTTTCAATATTAATTTACGTCACAATTCTGCTAATAGCATTCTAAATTCAAAACACTTTTTTTCAATGAGTTAGCAAAATATTTTCGCAAAGCACGCGCTTAGTGGAAAATCATATTATAAAATTCTCGTGTCACTATATTAGTTACCATACTCCTCCGAAACGGCTCGACCGATTTTTATGAAATTTTGTGTGCATATCGGGTAGGTCTGACAATCGGCTACTATCTATTTTTTAAACCGCTACGCGAGTGAAACCGCGGGGGACAGCTAGTAATATATAATTTTATGTTGACATCTATCTATATATTATATAATAAATAAAAATGAATCGCCGAAATGTTTGTACGCGCATAACTTCCGAACGACTGCACCAAATTGGATAAATCTTTCTTTCATGTGTTCGTTATTGTCAGGAGAAGGTTTGTATAAAAGAACATTTTAAAAAATCGAATAGAATTTTTTCTCGGGAACGCGGGTGAAACCGCGTGGGACAGCTAGTAGTGGATATTAAATTATTATTAAAGGATGGAGTAATTAAAAGACTTTGATTTTCATTCTGAATTATTATATAACCATTTATATTTCTATAAACATGATATGCTGACACATATGAAAAATATAATGTTACCCTCTGAATTTCTATAAGTATTTTGTAATAATATATATTGTTATTTTAACGTTATATCTTTATATTTGTCATGTTTCTCACTTCACACCTTGAGTTAATTCACAGATCTTTAAGGCTACACATATTTATTATGATAGTTTTAATGTTAGTACAAAAATAACAGTTTGCACAATGATATATTTAATAAAATAAATAGATAATGTTTATGTGTAACTATGTGTGGGTACAACTAGATTTTTTAATATATAATATCCATGTTGCTTAATACTTGATGTCTTACAACTAAAATCACTCATACACTATACTAATAATACAGGACTAGAAGATCAAAAATATTATTTTTTTATTTTAATTTTTAAGCAACTTAAGGACGGAGGTCATTCTCCAAGCTCTTTTTTTATTCCAATATTTATTAAAAAGTGTGAAGGATCACTATTTTAAGTAAGGGTTAGCTAGTGCAGTAATATTACCCTGAGTCCAAACAATATATTTTATAATGTTATAAACTGCTGCCATTACATGAGGTAGTCGGATGATAATTGAAATAAAATAATATACATTTATTTTGTACATAGATGACGTCATCATAACGACGACTTACCATTATATATAAAGAATATAAACATATTCCTCAATACAGACATTATAGGTAGGTATGTAATGAACTAAGTCAAGCAACCTCTGATGAATCTTTTTTATCATGTCGACAATGTTGTGTAAGTGGTTATTAGTAATTGCTCTTATTCCTCAAAATAAAAGAGTATCTATTTCACACATAATTAAATGTGTATTATATTTATAGTTTTTATGCATGCCTTGTTTCATTTTCCATCCAATTAAGTTTAAAATATGTATACATTAAGAATACGACATTAATACAAATCCTAAAACAAACAGTAATTACCAACAATAAAACCCAGCTTATAAATACAAATTGTGATAATATTAAATACATTTTTAAGGTATAAAAATGTTCGAAGCACATATTGTCCATTCCATACCGTCATTTATATGCTGGCACTGAATTTTGAACACATTCGTTTTAACATTCACTTATAAGTCTTTGCTGCCTTTCGAATACTTGTATTATATAATTAAGAAGCCACTTTTGGCACTTGTTTTAATTACAGTCGAGATATAAACTTAGATCGAGGAAAAGTGTAGCTGTCATATTTAGTACTATTTTGATGACAACATATTTAAGTGGCAACAGTGTGTTGCAAGACTATTTAATGAAAATATATTATCATTTCCGTAGAATAACATTTATTTAGATTCTTATAATCATTGGTAAAATATGTAAATAGTATCATAATAGTTTATTATGTTAAATATTAAAATGGTGGGGAAAAACAATGGTGATATTTATTCTATTAACTAAATAACAAAAAAAAAGACTATGTTAAGTTTAAGTGACATTACGTATAAGCCTAATAAACATGTTAATACTATAACAGTACCTTAAAATTTTCTTTTATATGTAATTAATATCTTCTTTTAAGAAAAGTTTCTTAGTAGTGTAAAAATATATCTGTTCTATACATTATTTTTGTGTAAGTATTTGCAGATTTGAAAGTTGTATATAAAAAGAAATATTATGAATATATTATTTTCCTATATTTTTTAAATTATCAAAGAGATTTCAAATGTCATAATTTGACATACTATGAAAAAAATAAGTGCAAAATACGTCTGAAATCAATTCTTACAAATCTATCACACAGTCTAAAACAATTTAAAAAAAATATACCTGGAAGCACTCACTGCAGTCTTGCACACCTCGAACAATAGTCATTATTCGCCGGGCTCCCGTAGTACATACATAATGGGGCACGACAGGGCTTCGGCGACGGCGGACGGTCATCGTAGAAGGTGGATTTGGACAGGTATAATGTACGGTCGGTGGCTGGACGAGCGGACTTGCTCGTCAAAGTCCGGGCAACTTCGTGCGCCGCTCGGTCAGCTTCGGCGTAGAACTGCGATCGGCCCGTGCCGTATCGGGGTTGGGCTGGTACCGTCTCTTTACGGTTCTTTTCGGCGGTGTAACTGTGGATTACAGATGTCAAAATAACTATGAAATTGAAATAAATTATGCGATATTTTGAAGCAGTTATATTAATTTGTACCTTGTGGCTTTTTGATAGGGTTGATAATAAGGACAATAAGTAGTTTAGCTTTTGTAATTAAATGGTAAACGTAATTCTTAAAGAGTCGCATCTTTTATACTAGTTAATTGTAAATATTCTTTCCTAAGGATAATATTGCAATACAACTCACCCAATCCAAGCTTCATTCAAATAATTCTTAACCATTTCCTCCTGCACCGGCGCCCTAGCTGCCAAAACTCTACAGCACAAGACCTCACAAGTCGACTGTCTCCTCATCAGCCCTTCTTCAGGGTTACTCTGACTACCACTACTCTTCCCAGTCAACTTGGCCATTGACCCAAAATTCTTCTTAAGCTTACTGCTCATTGACCGTCCAATACTGCCAAATTGTTTCACTACGGAGTTCATTTGTTTAGAACTTTTTGTTGATAATGCGTCGAGGGATCTCCGTAGTTCTTCTGGTGGTTGATTTTGAGAGAGGCATTCCACTCGTTCGAGGTCTAAATAGGCATTTAACATTGATGATCGTTGGTATTCATCTGGTAGTAAGTTGTTGATGGTTTTTTGGTCCGGTTCCACATTCCATCTGTAGTCCTCTCCTGGGTCCACGTTGAATCTGGAAGATTTTAGGATTTTATGATTTGTAATGTCAGTTACTGTGAATTTTACAAATTGTATTATAATGTGTCACATTTTTGTTAAAACACTTTTAAAAAACATATTGTTTTGAGTTTTATTATACAGATGTGAGTGGGTGTTGTGGTTTTTGTTTTTACAATGACACTTTAATTATTTTTGTGTAATTATTTATAGACTTTTAACTGTGAGCCAGTCACAAGATAAGCTTTAGATGGGACAATAAATCATCACCAACCTGATAGGCATAGGATTCCCAGCCTGATCTTCCAACGGCACCCTGGCCCCGTCAGTCGGTAGCGGCTCACAAGGAACTAACGCTGAGAAGTGGCCCGCGTCATAAGCCAGAAGAATCGGGGCTTTACTGCACAGTTCCGGCTCAAGTTCCAGCGGTAAATATACTCCGCCGAAAGGGATGGGTGCTACGGGGTCGCCTCGGAAGTCCTGGAAGAAAATTGTTGGTTAGTTTCGCCGTTTCATTGTATTAGTATAATCTCACGTTATGATGGGGCTTTAATAAAGCCCTTATAATGAATACTCAACGGGCTTAAAATTATGCTCCATTGGCTTTCGGAAGACCGAGATTTTTGCCACCTTCGGCTATATTAACAATTACTATGTCGGAAAACGCTAGATGCAGGCCGCTCAAGACCGGTCCTATTGGAGATCCTTAGGGGTAGTCTACGTTCAGCATTGGACGTCTTGCGGCCGAGATGATGATGTCGAAATCGGAAAAGGCCAACGTAATGTACCTGGGGAGCAGGAGTATAATGTGGGGTGAGGTGGGGTGAGGTGGGGTGAGGCGAGGTGAGGTGAGGCGAGGCGAGGTGACTGACCCTGAGCGCGACGTCGGCTATGACGACGACGGGTCGGCGCATGACGTGCGCGAGCGCGAACACGTGCAGCTGCTCGAGGCCGGCGTAGTGCGGCGCGGCGCCGGCGCCGGCCGCGCAGCTGGCGCGCCGGCTGGGCTCGGGGCCGGCCGCCGCCACCGCGTCCTGCCACTCGCGCGCCCACTCGCCCTCGCTCGGGGACAGCCCCGCCGACCGCAGCAGCAACGTCTCCGACCAACGCCAACGACGCTTTATTGCGTCTGGGGATAACGGTATAGTTATCGACTCGGCGCTTCGAACCTACTAACTGCAATGTGGAGTCGACCTCGGTATTCATGGACCTACGTGGATTTGTTCCTGAATTTTTAACCACATATTCGGTTGTCGTCGCCGATCTCGGTGAAACTCCATAACGTTCGAGATCTTAGAAAAGTATGAACTGAAGCCTTATATTATGTTTAAAAAATATCCGAAACGGTTCTTTATATGCTACTATTCATGTATTCCTATAACGAAACGACTAATGTGAACATAAAAAGGGTGTAACGACTCGAGGGCGTCATAAAATTTACTGAAACAGAACCGACGACTTACTTGTGAGCACTTCACCACCTTCACCGGACAGCAAAGCTTGTACCTTAGTCCTCAACGCCAACAACCTGTCATGGAAGCCATATGCAGCTAAAGATGCAGCATGAGGCAAACAGTTCCCGTCGCCAGATGTCGCCAGCGGCAATAACCTGGGTGCGCCAGGCACGCGTCCGTGGCGCCACCAGTTCAGTATATTGGCGGACTCGAGAGTCACCAGTGTTGCTGTTTCGAGTAGGTCTTTTTCTATAAATTTTCTGAAAACATCAGAAAATATAATGAAATCGTGCCCTCGAATTGTATGAAAATCGAAAATTCAGGAATGTGTTATTTGAAAATTAACTCTATATAATTGATCGAGAGTTTATTTTTATAATACAACCTATTCAACAGTACTAAAAGATTACCTTGAAGCAATAATGACGAGAATAGCATGCTTCTTACCGTTGAGTAAACTGTAAATATTTACAGGCTCCTCTTTTAAACGATTATCCACATAGCACAAACCTATATTGTCCAGGTATTTAAAGAATATTGTTAATATTTTCACGGGTAAAGGGGCAAATTAGTTATACACCGGCTTTCTATTGATTTGATATGGTTCCTATCTTCGGTGTCTCAAGCAGTATAACGACCCCGTAACTAATTAACACAACATGTTAAATACTATGTCGAGTACATCATAAAATTAATAAATAGCTAACATTCAGTGCCAACTTTCTCTTGGATGTATGCCCTTAAAAATTAGTCACGAACACCCAATATTTTCACCATATCCATAACGGACCGTATATGATTAGGCAGAAAGCCAATGTTTCATAGCTCGGGTTGCGTGTAAACCCGAAACACTGCCGTTGAACCGTATGTTATTGTTTACCGTACTCTTCACAACATCAAACTGTATCTATTGAAGAAATAATCGTAGAAAGTGAACGTTTTATGTTGATGGGTATCGATAGATATATAGTATGACGAAAGGCATAATTCGCCGTTTTTAGTCGCGTGTACGGAAATAGGTAGATATATATCATTGTTTTTATTTAAGTAGATAAAAAATGTCACAATAATATCCTCTAAGTTATTTCGGTACATTTGGTCCTTCGACGCATTTCCTGATGTCTTATGTCGTCTCTAGTTTCGGAAATTAAATTTTATCATGCAATCAGTAAACTTTGTTATAATATTTATTGAAACCCGTAGTAATAATAGTAGCACGATCTAATCTCTGATATGCCACCTGCCGATGTCAATTTGCGAATCCCGAGTTTCGACAAACAATTGATTTTGCATAATGGTGGTGCCAAAAAAAAAAAAAACATTTTTGATTTAGGATTTTCGTCTTCCTGGTGGAGGAAAATTATGTACTTTGAAAGAGCTTCGAAATCTATGTCGAAATTCAAAAGCAAAATATAAATAAGAATTGGATTCACTTGATGACCAACTGTAAGTAATTGTGGACCAACCATAATATAATCTTTAAAATAAGTGGAACTTTAAAAATGCTTCAAAATAATGATGTTACCTGAAATCAGGCGGGTACACAGATATGTCTGGCAGCAGCAGTATATGGTCGGAGCTGAGCGTGTTGGGCTCCGGCTCGGTGTTGCTGCGCAGCGCCCACACGAGACCCTCGTTGTCTGTCGCGCGGGAGATTCCCCGGGATAGCTTGCGACCTGGCGAAAGTTTAGCTGAGAACTGGTGATTTTGAATTTGTGCAAAATACGCCCGAAAAACAAGTCATTTGTATATTGGTTAAAAAATATGAGTCGAACTATTACTACAGCGTAATTTACTATCTTCTACATTTATCTATTATCCACTCTTATACGTTCTTATATTTATCAATATTTAACAAAGAATTTTTTCTCGAATTGTAAGTAGGTACCTATTTAAATACTCGCCAAAAACATTTCCTCATTCCACAGTCACATAAACATAGACATGTGTCTGACAATAAGTTAAGATTTTGGATTACTCATGTTATGTACGTACATAATCTGGTCTAGTCTACAATAGTTGGCTTCCGGTTGGTGTTTAGGGTTATCGTTACATTGAACCATACGTAAGAATCCAATATTTTATTAATTTAATAACCAGACAAGTAGAAAACATTACATTAGAATATTTATTTTCCAATGTCTAGTAAAAGACTAACTTGAAAATGACTAACTAAAAAAAAAAACGTTTATTTTATGTAACTTTAGACTTCTTACGACGTAACTTTATGTCTAGATGTACGTAACAAACTGTCTACGACAGAAACCAATTCTGGTAACGATATTTATCTAATCGAAACGGGAGTGCCGCTGCCGTGCCATGTCATTACTTTCGGTTCCAAATTCAATAGTCGCCGTATATAACTTCCCCGTTATAGCTTCACTACAAAGACTTATAAAGTTCATTGTAGATTCGACTTTAGTGTAAGGTAGGAAGACTTACATTCGGGTGCTGGTGTGAGCACCAAATTGGACGGTGCTGTATACGGCATGGTGAGGTCTAGCGTGCTGACTGAACGCTCCTGGGTGATGACGTCACCGCCCGCCCGCGGCCTCAGTTGCACTCTATCTGTAACAAGTGACACAGGCAGGGATAAAATTAAACCAGTGCAATCATGATACCCGAAATGCGTTCTGATTCATAGATAGTGTGTTTATTTCTGATGTGGGACATTTAGATTCTGCGACAGTGTTTCGAGAGAATTCCTTTGATGTTACCAGTTTTGGCGCTGTTTTATGGGAATTTTAAGCCATATTCGTCAGAGTTGATGGTTAATATTAAGATTTTAGAAGTGGTACAAATATGCTGCTTAATATTCCGCTAATTAAGAATTCATTGCATGTAAATATCTGTCCAGGACCAAAGAATACTAAGATACAACTTTATTTTGAATGAGTATCAGTATCTAGAACTCCTCGCAAAAAAAACTGTCTGAACAAGAGCTTAGGCATTAAACATTTAAAACTAAAGCGTTCATTTATTCAGTGGACAACAAAAGCTCCAGACACAATGGGTTCGTTGAAGCAAAACATTCGACTGTCAACATAATGTTAGCCATTTTGTTTGTTTACTATCGAATTGATTTCCGCTTGATCAATTCACCGTGCAAATTGTTAGGCATACCGCGTCATGCATGGGAAAGTATTTGATTAGATTGTTTTCATCAACAGTGTGTGAATGTCTGAAAAGAGTACGAGCTATTATAACAACTATGAACTCGATGTAAATTGCAGATAACATTTTAGACAGGGATTACGCTCTGTGTCTGGGCACCGCTGGCACCGCCCTAGTTACGGCACTGGGCAAGCATTACTTTTACTATATTCTGTAGTGACTAGTTCGCTGTGACATCACTTCCAGAAATGTCTTCATTCGAATTTTGATAGATCATAGATGTCGTAAATTGATAGGAAGTCATCTTTAAACTCTAGAGGGTTTCAAAGAAAACCACAAATTACTCTAATAGACTTGGCAGTTTGTCGATGGCTAATTTAACATCAAAGGAAACGCTTGCTGATACCACAGTTCAGACATGTCTTTTAAATTTTAAAGATTCTGTGTAAGTAATAAGTTATTTACTCAGATATGAATTTATGATCAACCATGTCGTAAGACTGTTTGGGTCTCAAAACTCTCTTCAGGGATGAAGTAATAATAATAATAATATTTATTTCCGACAACCAAAAATTTTAAATACAGTTTATATTTCCATTACACTAGGCTAGGCCTGTCCCGTGGGGACGTGGGTAGTAATCATTTTTACCTTACAAGATAAAATATTTACAAGATTTTATTTAACTTCATCTGTTAGTATGTGAGCAGAATAATTCAACAGAATTCAAACCGTTTCTACCCGACCGATTGAGCTGAAATTTTAATACACGGTCCTAGTAGCAATATACATAGTATACCTACCCTCAAAAAAGCTTGTTTTTAAAAAAAGATTATTTTTATATCATTTGAGAAAACAAACAAATCCCAATGTGAACAGCGGAATTTTTGTGCACTGACTTAAGTTATAATAAATGCTGATAAAATTTTCTATAAAGGTTATTGTACTCTTTTACTGTCCAGTAACATGTACCGAGATAAAACAGATACGTAGACTATATTTACATCAGGTCGTCATCACGTGTACCTACATAAAATTTAGGCCAACGCGACTCGCCACGAGAAAGGCCTATAGCCCGGCTATAAATCGTGAAAATAGAGCGATTCTCCTGAAATTACGTCTATGACGTATTTTATTATGATTGCGTAACTAGATCGAGAGATTGACAATGGATACTTGCCATACGATTTGTGCTACGCGGGAGACTAATAATGATATTATTTACAGATGGAGTTGAATATTTATATTTGTTTTGGAGTGTTTACTTGAGTTTTTTCAATTCATTTTCAGTGATTTAAATTCATAGATTCATAAAATTGAATTTATTTCGTTCACAATAAAATCGAGTTTACGATGAACTCACCCTAAAGAATAAACTCAAATAGAAACCAAATAAATAATAAACTATATATTTACCATCTGTGTGCTTGCCACTAATGGGGTTTGCTTCCGTAACCATCACGGCTTACCCTGAAACAAAAAGAGCACACTTTCAACAACGTTACCATGGGACAGAAATAACATGGAGTTCAAAGAGATTCTGGACGGGATAATGTTATAATCCCTTACTTGTTTCCTGTTGTACTAAATACGCGGTACGTACACACAAAGAGCCAAATATTATTAAGCTATATATTGGAATAAAAATCATTGTTTACAGCGAGTCTTGCCAACATCTAAAATGAGGTATTGTGACCAAAAATAAACGAGTGAGCAATAGTGATACGTATGACAGAGTTTAAAATAGAAGTGGCAGTTGAGTATGTCCAATTGTTGATGATCTCCGTTTGAGTTGATTTCCCCCCTCAGCTTAGTAAATGTGAAGGTAAATAGAAGGAGGCAGGAGGCCTTGTTATACTGGTGTCATGATAAATATCAACACCTGAGACGGAATAATAAACCTAATTAGAATATCTAATGACGCCTCTATGTTATTCATTTGTCCTACGATATCCTAAGCCTAACATCCTAACTAATATTATAAATGCGAAATTGAGTTTGTTTGTTTGTTACCTTTTCACGCTTAAACCGCTGAACCGATCGCGATGAAATTTGGTATGCAGAAAGCCTATGCATATTTACAATAGCATAGTTACAAGCACCATTAAGGCATGATAGCTCAGTGTAACGTCGAATGCAGTGGCGAAGGTCGTGGGTTCGAATCCTACGACGCCTACAAGCCTAGAAGGGAAGCTTTGTGTCTTTGCAAAATAAATCCCTTTTATTTAACCACGACATACTATATTGAGATACAAAAGATTAGTACAAACCACGGTCCAAACGTACCTACCTAAACAAAAACAAAAATGCTAGTCCAAATTCCAAGAAAACTACTATAAAATCTCTAGATTTATTCATATTTTCAATTGTAAATAGATTTTCAAAGATAAATCTATACATATGTATAAATATGTAGAACCGGGGTTTCTGTAGGTACATTATTTATTTTACCAAAACTGGTGATGAGACCATTTTTGTTTTTTTTTTGGTCTTCCTGTTTGATCATGCTAATCTCCGAAACCATTGAACGGGCTGAGGTTTTCATAGGTTAGACATCGAATAGGCTTTATTTCATCAAAATCAGGTGAAAGGAATATACTGCGCGAGCGAAGCCGCGGGCGAAAATCTAGTGTCGTTATTAATTTGACGCATGCACTCTTCCTCAATACACATCTGTCAACATTGAGCAATAGAAATTTTAATAGCTTTATCAAAATACCTCAATGTCACATTCCACTGACAATGATAAGGCCTACGTACAACACAGTGCCAGACTGTCTCCAGATACCGTGACTCAGCTACTCTTAACGCCCATATGCATAATTAATTAATACTACTCGTAGAAATAACCTCTGCTTCGACTTCAAAAAGTACAAGATTCATATACGATTCTTTAACAAAATTCCTCACAAAAATTTAAGGAACAAATTAAACTGTTAAAGAACAGAAGGTTTACAACATAAATTAATATAATTAATGAAGACAGTTCTTTCATGTAGCACTCGCTCTACTCTGTGCACGTCATTTATAACATCTAAGTTTGTTTTAAAAAGAGTAGGTACATAATTGGTAAGTTTATTACCGGCTATTTTCAGCAATATTAACATTTCGAACCGTGCATAATTCTGAGAATTCATAAGTCCCTATTTCAATCAAAATATTTCACTTCATAAGATAGATAGAGCCAATGATAAGTATCTCTGAAGGACGTAACATCTTCAGTGTATGTACTACTAGCTGTCACCTGCGTTCCCGAGAAAAAAGTAGCTTATGTCTGTCTCCATACCATAGGCTATCTGCGTACCAATTTTCATCGCGATCAGTTTGGCGGATTAGGCGTGAAAAGGTAACAGACAGAGTTACTTTCGCATATAATATTAAATATGGATTCACAAACCGTTGGCATAACTGTAGAGCATTAGCCTATGAACAACTACGTAATACATACAAGGAAACGTAATATCCTTCCTTATAAAGATTCTTAAGATGGTAAGGTCAACTGACCTGCCTGACGAATCGAGGCCAATTGTTAATGAGCTCAATTCTGCTCAATATTAACACTTTTTTGTTCAATATGAACATTGATGTGAGGTTTGAAATTCTTTCAACTGTATATTCGTTTTTTTTTCAGAACGCCTAAAAGTCAACTGGCTCTCAAGTGTAACTGCTGGACAACATCGTTAGGTGCTTCCCAATAGATTTTTAACTAGAGGGTAGCTAGTTAGCCAGGGTACAACAGAATACCCAACTACCGTGACATGGACTGATTGTACTGGTGAACATGTACTGGAATTATTTGTTGTTATTATAGACTGCTGGGATATCAAGTCTAGCCTATACTATTCAGGGAAAGTTTTTTGGTTCATTATTTCCAGAGATTACCCCCTCTATGAGAATAATAATGCTTTGATGTTGGGAAGAATTCATTGTATCAGTCACGAATCCAGGATTTCGTTCAAGAGCGGGAAATTTTTGTGTGACAACTTGTGTTTTAGAGAAATTGTTCTAAAAATATAGAAACCAATAAGTAGTGCAGCTTTTGAGAAATTCAGTTAAATTAAATTTGAAATTGATTTAAAAAAGCGGTCGTGAGCTGCCCCCTTTTACCCAAGCTCCCAACCCACCCCATCCCGCCCTGACGCACGACCCCCCTGTATTCGAGCCTGCACTGTAGATACATATATAACTCAAATTATTGGGGACAGTAGTAGATTACATAATATTATACTTTACAAATATTTTCAGCAGACCTTAAGAGCAAGACAAGGTTGACGACAATAATATAGAAACGGTCAGTAATTAGAAATTGATTAGTAATGGAATATTTAGGTACTTGTTTACAAAAAAATGACAATCCAAGTAGGTCCAACGGGACACAAGGTTATATAATTCTATACATTTGTGACCTTCATGCCTCATTCAGATGTATGTCGCTGGTGTTCATTCCATTTGAATCTTTATCACACAGGTAATAAGGCACATTGGCTTGCGCTTTAAAAGGTGATAACTTGGTTTGGGTGTAATTGTTGCGCATTAGCACACCCACTTGCGACATTATGGAGATCAAAGCATTTATTTATGTGATGTGTGAAGATAGACATACTATATAACGCTAAATAGAGGAAATTAAAGGTTCTTTGATTTATTATATCATATAAAATCATCTACGTCGATGCCAAGCAGGACTTGTTAAAAAAGATAGGTAGTGAGTTTTGGTATTGGAAATTCCTATTCTTGAAATACTCTAATGAACAACACCTTCCACTTCACAGCCATGCGCTAATGACGTAGCTGTTGCGCCTGCGCATATCTGCCTGTTCTTACCATTTATAGTAAGCGCCGATACTATAATGCATGACAAATTACTGTCAGGGTTGACAAATTTTAGAATAGATTAATAGGTAAAGTTAGTGAGATGGAAGTTTAAAAAATTACCTTTCTAAACCTATCGCCATTGTGGTAATGTTTTGTAACGATCTGAATTTAGGATTATTTAACTTATTGTCTGATTTTTACCAAATACGAGTATATAGTTTTTTTTTTAAACCTTGCCCTCAAACTCTTTGAATCAAATACAATCAATTCCGAACATACTTTAGTACGTTATAGTACAGGTATATGCATAATAGTAATATTTAATAGAATATAATGTAATTTAAGTGAAATAATAATAAGGAATAAATAAAGTAGGAATTATACACAGCGCCATCGGACCCCAAACTAAGCACAAATAAGAGTGGCAACCCTAACTACAGTCACACGTCACAGTATTAACACTCCATGTATGGTGATCACCTTGATTTAGCAATTAATTAATCGAAGAGATTGTGTAGTCATCGAGATAGCCTTATACGGTGGTTAGTGGACAATAGGTCAGTCTTCCTTGGCATTTGACAGCAGCGCCATTGTTTATCGATTCTGATAAGAATTAAGTATCGATATGATCGATTCTGATAAGAATTAAGTATCGATATGATCGATTCTGATTTAATGTGTTAGTAATATTTATTACCGACTACATGTTTAGATACCTACATGAATAACTCAAGTGTTTAGTTGACCACAACCTCAGCATGGAAAGTGATGATGTGGTCGAAGGTGGTAAGCACACAAAGCCGAGAAGGAACTGGCTTTCCGAGCACCGAGCACACCGGTAGGAGTTTGGCGACAGATTTTCAACTTAAGGGTGGTAGCCAACCAGGCGAGTACTACATATAAAGCACCCTACCACGCCATGTGGTTTCGTGAAATAATAACGGGATGTTTTCCTTCGCCAAAAACGGACAAAACCATGACATTCGTCACGGTATTCGTCGACACTACGACTCCACTAAGCTATCATTAGCTTAATCACAATCTCAAGATTTAAATACTTAGGTAAGAATTCTCAATACTTAGGATAGGTAGGTAATGTAACTATTTTGTACAGCAAATTCGGACATAGTCCCTTCCTCCCTTTCTCGTGAACTAAGCAATTACAAACTTCAGTTAACTTCGTTTCAGGTTAGTTTCAACCATTGTTTTCTAACATTAATTAATCATTAAAAACGGAACGTATTTCCGTAGCTGTTTATCGCGTTTCCTCAGAAAAACTAGGCAGCAATAGAAACTTAACAATTCCTCTGGTTTTCCTTACAACATTTTCACACACCTTATTTGTAGTGATGCTTGGTAATGAAATTCTAATTAGTAATAAATAATTATCGATACATTTTTGTAGGCGTTGTGTGTGTGTAGGGTACGTAGGGATGAGTACATCAAACATAAAATTAATGTAATAAAGCTTAATTTACAGCCAATAATGTCGAAAGTTAAACTTATTATTCACAATGTAACTTTATATCACTGAATACATTGTTTATACTGAACTACAAAGAATATTTACGTGCGGAAAAAAGACAAGAAATAAAATTTTATTTTTCCTTTGTCCTGACTGAAAGTTATTGTGTGTTATGAACAAACAGCTGTTTACGGAAGGACCGATTGTGGCAAGGTGGCACGTGGTAGGAATAGTTTTTATGCAACAATAGCTTGCTTACTGGCGGTAAATTTTGGCATTCATAAGTTGCTTTCTTTATGGAGGTTTCGCGATTTTAGCTTTCATTTAGAAACAGCTAAATTAAATGTTGGGTTTCGAGCAAAATTTGTGTTAGTGCTTGATAATGAGTTTATTGTTAAGTAGTCTATCTGATCTGTAATGTTCAGGATTTTGCCCGGAGATCTTTTTTTTTTATAAAATGAGCTTGCCTCAAACTCACTTTGGGAGAAACCGTGATAAAGTCAACCAATAAATTCCAAAAAACTAGGTGACCTCTGACTGCGATTACGTAAACGCAGCCCTTACAAATTCGATAATTGATTATCGACATTAAGACAATAGACTTGTATGCAACACTTTCGTAAGCGACTGTCGATTATTTCCACCTAGAACCGTAGGTACGTAGAATTATTTCATGTCACTACACTACTACGTAGAGAAAGTCGAGTTGTATTTATTGGCGTGTAGTAGTTTCATTGAACTTTTATTTTTTATTTCTTATTAGCAGAACATGTTCGTGACCCGTGCCGTTTCATTTAATATTTCAGCAACTTTTATGTGTTTTGTTTCAGTAAATTCTCTATGGTTTTTACTTATGGTCACACAAGCAAAACAAACAATGTTGTCAGACTAGACTTTGAAATTTTTATTTAGTCCTAGTAGGTACATTACCTATTATACACATCATTATTTTTAGGAAGTGTACCTACAGGTGCATAGTGAGTCATCGGAAGACATACCTATTTATTTTTTAAAACAAAAAATAATATACAAACAATAATATGTGGGTAACATGGTACCGTTTTTTTCATGTTATCATAATCAGTATGTTCTAAATTATTTAATTACTATTTAAAACATTTGTACAATCATTACTCACATGTTTTCTATGTTGTGACGCATCATACCATTGCCTGATAACGCATTGTTATCAATACACCAGATATACTATATTACACTTCAATAAAACTACAAATATGTTTGTAATATACACATAGTTTATGCTAAACTAGCAGTACCCCGCGGTTTCACCCGCATAAAAAATAGCCTATAACCTTCCTCAAGAATTGGACTATCCAATACAAAAAGAATATTTCAAATCCGACTGGTAGTTCCTGAGATTAGCGCCATTAAACAAACAAAATAAACTCTTCTGCTTTATTATTAGTATAGATATCATTAAAGTTTATCTTCACCTTACTTTTTTAGATTAAAGCAATGAGGGAAGTATGATTAGAAGTTATTTTTGTTTATTTATGAGGTGTCTTAGGCATTTGTAAAAAAAAAAATGTAAAATATAGTACTTATGTCAGTTTGAGGTGTAATAGGATATTAGTTTATGTTTTTAAATAGGATCATGACATAAGTAAATATACATCTGTATAAATAAAAGGAAAAGGTAACAATGCACAGCTCAAACCACAGGACGGATCGGTCTAAAATTTGGAATATAGATAGCTATTATGATGTAGACATCCGCTAAGAAAGGATTTTTGAAGATTCCACCCCTAAGGGGATAAAATAGGGGTTCGCGGGTGAAACCGCAGGGCAGTAAGCTAGTTACAGATATAACACATTTCACTTATAATTCTCTTGCTCATTATTTTCAAAAGTAGATTATGTTTAATTGAAAATATTCAAAAAGAGTCAAAGGAAAAGTCCTAACATAAGTCCTTAAATCATAATAAAACCAAGAAGTATACTACCTACCTACAATACAATAAGTACCTACCTTAAAGTATAGAAACATCAGCAATGACTTATTGGTGGATTGAATACCGAATGGATACATTCCTTAAATGCCTTTGTTTTAATTTTTTTACTGTTCAGTAATTACTTAAATGATATATAGACTTAGATAGATTATTTAAGATTTGAAAGACCATACATTTCAACTTCAAACATTTAGATTGTTACTCACACTGTGTTGTGAGAGACACCTTTCCATTCATCTTGAAACTTAGCCAACCCTATCGCATGATAGAATTAAAAAGAATAATCAGAGCATAGTGTAGCCAGCCAGACAGTGAATAATGTGAAAATGTATAAGTATACAATACCACAGACACAGTATCAATTTCATACAATATCATATTACTTATAGAAGCGGGTAGTGGCACACAGCTTGTGTTCAACCTGCATTGTAGGAAGCCATTACAGTACCAATTAATTGTAATATTAAGTCACGTAAAACATTAACATTGAATAATAAAATGTTGTAAAGAAAATATTTTTTTAGAACCGCTAAAATAATAGTAAAGTATGTTGATCATGTTATTGAGCAATGTGAGTACTTAATGTAGGTAGATACTGAAAAATAGCTGTATTATAGTATATTACCTGAAAATTTATTAAGAATTTTATCAATGGAATTTTCATATTCAATACACTAATTTTAGTGTAAAATCACAAACCGTGAAACTGGAAATGTTAATTACTTTTTTCTGTGCCTAATATATTGTTTGGATGCATCGTATGTATCATTTCGGTGCTGCGTTGGAAATAAAACAACGCGCAGTTTATAAACAAAGAGCTAGAAATAAATGACCCACATCATTTTAAAGATGAAGTAAACAACGTTACCATATTTAAAATAGCGTTTGGGCGTAAGAAGGGCCCGATTAGGAGATGACATTCAGTTGGATTGCATCAAGGTTAGACGCACAAGCCAACTTCCAGAAAAACCAATTCCTAATAATTTATTCCAGAACTTACAAAATATACTTGTACGTTAAATTAAAGCATCATAAATTGATTCTTAATTTAATATATTTGCATAAAAATTCATCCATCTGTAGAATACGACAGACAGGTGTTCGCGAATTATATGTTCACTTATTCAACTCACCTCAATGGGCTTGATAGTTGCTTAACAAGTGATTTTAATCCATAAAACACTGACAGCAATATTAAATACACAATCCGGGTGATAAATACATAAATCACTTTCGTTATTTACAATTTTACAATATTTACAAATAAACCACTTTCAACTATACGAAGCGCTTGTGAAAATTCAAAGACAATAATTGACAATATAGAATAGATATAGGTACTGGCACGGTGACACTGACAGACAAAGTGATGTGCAACGTTAAAGTTTCATAGCTTACTGATTTCAATAACGATTATTCTTATTTTAAAAGTTATTTATTGAATCATCTGATAGATGGAAACATGTTAGTTTGTTACTACGACGTAGTTGAACAGAACACCATGAAATGCAGAAATATTGAATGTACATTGGAGAAATATCGATTAACCTTTCCGTAAAATTTTGGTTATAATAAATTATGATAATATTTACATCAAAAAATGATAGATCATTCCTACAAATGTTCATAATTCAGTCACAGCAATTAGTTTGAGCAATATAGGATGATTATTTATTGAATGGAATATGAATAAAATAAGCTAACCATCTAATAAATTCTATTCACATCAACAGCAACACCACTGATGGTTTTAATCTAATACAATCATAAATGTTTTTTTACCCGCGACGGAACGGAGACCGTATATGCGTTTGGGGTGAGAGGATGTTTGTGCAAATCAATATTGCCATTTTTCTCCAAAACTACTAGTCTGATTTTGATGCAGTTTTCAGTTATGGGTTCAGGTTTGATTGGTGCATATTTTCAGATAGATGTTACGGTGTTAATTCGCCAGGGGGCGCTGTAATCAATATTTTTCTTCTTGATTTTTGTTGTACCTATATAAACTGGTGAGGGCCTGTGAAAGGTTTATAATACATTGGTGATGGGTCTTAAATAGGTGTTATGGTAAAAACTCGCCAGAAGGCGCTGCTGTAACAATTATCTCTAAAACGGTTTGATCGATTTCGATATGGTATCCTGTGAAAGGTTTGTAATTTATTAGCGATGGTTCTTAGATATGTGTTATAGTGCTAACTCGCCAGAGGGCGCTGTAATAAATATTTTTATTCTTGCATTTGTACATTATATAAATTGGAGCAAGCAGTATGGGGCTAAATTTAGGGATATAATATATTGTAAGACACCAAACATACAGAAAGACAGACAAATAGACAAATATTTAGACAAAAACGGAGTAATTCTCTAAAAAGATTAAAATAAAATAAAATTAAAAATTTTGGAAAAACTTACGACGGCTGTAAAAATTGTAATCGAATAAAAGTTGTAATCGAAAAAGGATTAAATAAAATTTTCAGCAGACCCCCGACAGCAATTATTAAATATAGAGGTACTACTGCACATTTTCACCTACATATTAACTTAATGATAAATTTAAGATAATACATCGTGGGGCTCCAGAGGGTTTACCTCATCAAAAAAGATGCGTACCGCGTAAGAAGTTTACACTTCAAAAATTAAAACATTATTATGAAAATATTATTTTGATTAAAATCTAAACAAATCGTCGAATATGAAATGTATTTAATCGATACTACAATGTGTTGTAGGATCTATGTCCAACACTACTTTATCTATGGAAAAATGTTGCCTGAATAAACTGGTTTCCAGCATACATGGGAAAATTGGGGTGGATTTGTAACGCAATATTTGTGAACAAATAAAACATATATTTCCTCTTATTCAGACCTACCCAGTTACTATTTCAATCAGAAGGAACAATTTTATTACATAACTTGATATTAATGTTCTAAGTTGCCTAAACAACTCCGAATGGAAGTCAATAGTTGGAAAAGGAGCCTAATCCCACATAGTCTTTATAAACTAAAAAGATTAATTTAAAATCAAAAACAGTATATATTCACGTAATAGTAATAATATGATATTCTGATTTCCCAAAAGATTTATTTATACCACAAAATACTATGGATCCACTAAACTATGATTTTTTATTTCAAATATACTAACGAAAGCAAATTAAAATATTTCTACACCTTTAGGTTAATTTGTATGAATATAAAAGGCAACACTGTTCTTAATTTCCGGATTCCTGACGGGCGCGCCGATATGGGCTCGGAGGTCCAATCAAATCATTCGCCTCGAGGACGTACGTGGGCGACCTATCAAAACAACCTAGGTACATTGATATCCACCGCGCGTGTATTTACAAATTAGAATATAAAAACATTGACTGAAAATCAATGGATTATAACGTTTACAGAGAAACAGTGAAAGGATTTTGTGGAATATATTACTAAAAATTAATTAAGACTGTATTGAATTTAGTATTGACTGGTGTTTTATTTAAATTTTTGTGTATAAAATGACCGCGTCTACAATGATTGAATTGGAATCCTGGATTATCTACCAGTGCGTCCTGAATGAATGCCATGTGTCTAATAGCTGTAAGTATTTTTAATTTTTATAACTAATTAATGAAGTATAATTATACCTAATGCTACAATACGGTCCTCGATGAATTAGAAAGTGATGCGTGAGTGTTAATTCTTCGCCTTCAATATCATATTAAATTAAATTATTTTTACATTATTTTTGTATTGCAAAATGTATATTAGAGTTTTTAGTCGTTACTTGTGTAATTAAATCAACAAAGTGCACATTGGTACACTCTCGAACTAAGGGTATACTTATGAAAATATTTCAAATAGTTAAAGAGGTTGTAGAAAAAATATTTGGGGTCCTTCCTATTCTAAGCATAAAATGTAAAATATTCGATTTTCAACAATACTACTTACATAAATTAATAGTAATTATAATAACCACCTACTAAAATAACTCGGTTAAATAGCATAATAAGAGGAAAACAATATTGGGTATACAGCAGGGATGTTGCGAATGCCGATTTTTTCACATCCGTGGATGTGAATGCGGATGCGGATTTTAGAAGGCTCACATCCGCGGATTCGGATGTTTAAGACGAGGTGGTTCGGCCCTTGAGAGAGTAGCTTTTATTGCATATTTTACAATCAGACTTATCATGGTCCTCTTTATTTGGTTCAAAATAATTCCATATGTATATTACTTTGTGTCGGTGGTGACATTGTTAATTAACTTGTTAGATAATCTATCAGCAACGGGAACCGGGAAAAGAATATTGTTATAAAACGATAAACTTTACCTAAGGGAGGTAGAGCATTGCAATATGTCTCTCAAAGACCAGCTCGACTGGGTTAGTACCTCCACTTTACAGAATAGCGCAGCCAAATAATTTATAGTTGTGTTCCTGCGCGTGAGTAAGGACGCCAGAGCTCATCAGGGAGGAGGAAAGGTCGGCAACGCGTGAGTGATACCCCTGGTGTTACAAGCTTTCATAGGCTATGGTAACCGCTTTCCTTGAGCGGGCCGTATGCTTGTTTGGCGACAATGTGGTATAAAAAATAAAACCTACAATAAAACGTATTACCGGTGTAACATAATGGCATTTACCTGGCGATTTTAATTTAATAAGCTGATATAAGACTAATATAAAGATTTCCCAATAAACAATTATTTACACACAATGATCATTGTAACACAATAACACTCAAAATATCTATCTATACGATTAATCCACAGCGCAAACAAACACGTAATGATTTATTTACAAGAAACAAATGATGCACCACAACAAACGCGACGGATCTTGTCACCAATTTTTTCGGTCCCATTGGTCATTGTCACTTGCGAACGGCACGCGCCATTCGCCAGCCCTGCCCAATTTCTTTCTTGTCGCAACTTGTATTACATCCGCATCCGCATGAATATCCGCATTGATTATTGCGGATGCAGATGTCCAAATCTTTGCACAAGCTCCGCATTTGCGGATGCGGATTCGGATATTCGCAACATCCCTGGTATACAGACCCAATAATTTTTTCCTCTTATTATGCTATTTAACCGACTTAAAAAAAAGGAGGTTATTTAACGTATCTATATTGATTCAGTTACTTACTTAAATGAAGTCAAAATAACTCATTACAGTAATAAAAAGGTACGATTCTTTAAATTCTTACGTTTCGTCATTTGATTTTTATTTGTGAGCTTAACTTTTCGATCTAGGGACTTTTCAAATTCAACTTTCGACAAAAATGGACGGATTATCTAAAATCTCAGTAAGATTCTATGTATTGTGACAGATTGCCGCCATCCATTGCCTTTCGTCAAATGTCGAAAGCATGACAATTGGGATCTAGTTGGATGCTTAACGATAAAATTAAGACTACAAGATAAATACATTATTACGTATATATGTATATATTTCTGAAATTTCTACCTAAATTGTATTAAAAAGTCAAAAGAAACAATTGAGGCTAAATTGTCGTAAAGTATTCGGGGTCTAACAGTTACATTAGTGAAGCAGCACCGCATATCGTCGTCGACTCGGCGGTTAATGTAAAACCCTCGAAACGGCTGTCTAATTAACGTTAATTACTGGCGATCTTCATGAACGAACACATACTCAGTGGCCGACATTAATGTCTGTTGTACCCAATGGAGCTCGGCAATGCTTGAGAGTTTCATTCATAAGTACTTAGAATTACAATTGTTTTGAAAAGTATGAGTCTCGTTGATCGAATTTCATCGTAAAGACTTATCGAAAATATAAAACTTCCGGCGGTCAATTTACTTGGCTTTTAATATTAATAAGAATTTGACAATTGTTTTAGATAAATATCGAATACTTACTGGAGAATTGGTCTCTTAAAAATACAAAATTGCCTTAAAGCTTAATTAGTGTGTTCATTGAATTCATGCTCATGTGAAAAAATATATATTCATTCCTTCCTTGCAAAAGTTGTTTGCGACTTGCGTCGTTTTTATTGCAGCTATTTTTACTACGTTCGAAGACACGAGGGTGAAATAAAAGGGCCAAGGGGCCAAACCATTTCCGGTCTTCTAGACGCAAGACTTTTATATTATTTATGTAGCTAAATAATTTCAGGCATTGATGGTGAGTAAAATTGCTACCCTTTCTTTACAAAATTCCCTTTTATAGTTAACAAATAATTTTGGTGTTTGAAGGTAGACGGAGAATCGATTGAGTTATCACGCACGACACGCGCCGCATACATACCCGAAGGTTGTGACCTTGGCAACCAGCAGTCCTTAACGATTAAAACAACCGAAACATAAAGTTACCTGCCCTGTCCTTGTGAAACTTTATTAGGGTTTATCTATTTAAACATTTTCATGTTTGTTTCATGTCATTCTTTGGAATACAAAATCATCCTAATCTTTTGTCCTACAGTTTCCTTGAAAACCCAAACAAACTAGAACTATGTTCAATATCAGATAGGATCTAAATTACGTCATTAAGGATCCCCTTCAAGATGAAGATGAACCCAAATGAGGTCAAATCTCCGACCTAGAACGATTTACGAAGGCGAAAAATTACGATCTCAGCTTTTATAGCACTGAGCCGGCAGGTTGTCTGCAAATCCAGTAATAGATAGGTAACTTTAGTTTCATTGACATGATTTCTGGGGTAAAAGAAAAATTGCAGATGTAATGCAGAAATAAAGCAGATACTTACTAGGTATTTAAGATGTAAACAATCAAACAATAACATTGGGAATTCTAGCGAATTGGCAGCAGATTTTCTAAAAAACGCAGTATGTCAGTAGGTATTCCCAACTTTGAAAATTGAATTAAATTACGTAATGCACATATTACAGAATGTTAAAAAGGAATTCAAACAAGACTACGGGAGGTATGGTCCAGACTTCTAGAGATATTCCATTTTGAGTAACTACCACACTGAATTTTATTGTCTATCGGAAAAACAATTAAATCGATTGTTGTTCCGTCTGGTTTCGTTTCCAAAGGACATCTATTTGCTCGCTCTAACGTTACAATACAGTTAAGATTCAATCAACCGTGGCTTTGTTAAAGAACTCTAGTGTTCCGATACTTGAGGACTTAAATCAAATTCCTTAGGGAGGTATTTGGCGTGGGTTTGTATAGGAGGAAATCAATTTCAGCGCTCTGAGATCCATTTCTCGTCGCTTTCAAGAAATTAATTACTGAGCTGTTTGGTTGGTTCAATTAATTTGAAATATTTTTGGTTTAACTAAAAGTTGGTGTGAGTCTAGTGATTTTTGTAACACCAAAAGTAATATAGGCTTCTGAAGTTCTGATGTATTATCCACTTGAAGAAATTAATAGGAATTTAAGACACCATTTTAATACCTTATGCGGGAATGTGTTCCACTGACTGAATATTTTTTTTAAGACAAGTTTAAGTTCTTAACGAGAGTCTTGTAAGTGTTGGAGGATATTTTCAACATCCTCTTTATCCTTAGGGATGAGAAGGCATTGGTTGAAATGCATGAGATAGTCCGACGAAATTAAGAATTCAGCAGGGTAGGTTGTAACATTTTGTTGAGCACAAGTTTTTATTAATGTCTACCATCATATTATTTTACTAATATCAAAATGCGTAAGTTATTGTGTATGTTTACGTCTGGAAGTTTGTTTCTCAATCACGCCGTAATGGTTGAATAGATTTGCATAATATTTGGCACAAAGATAGTTCAAACATGCGATTTTTCTTCCTTTGAAAACATTAGAGCTCCCGGCATCGCGGATAAAACCTTCGTGGTGAAAACTGGTTTGTAATAAATGTTATAGGACGGAGTAAAAAATCAAGTAGTGGCTTGATGATTGGCAAAATGCCAGCTACACCTGTTGAGATCTACAATAATAGTAATAATAAGTATATCCTGGGTCATTCTTTACATACTGTAATTTCAAACTACGTAGAGATAACTGATATACTCCTTTTTTAAATATATACTTACCTATTCAGGACAAACAGACATGTTCTTGTACACAAATCCTCCTTAAAATGAGTGAACCCTACAGTTTTAATTATTATAATACGAAGATCCCATAACATTTCCAAATTGCTTTTTGTCATATTTCCATGATAAGCCCTCTTGAAATACAATGTAATTCCCAAACAAAAACAATCTGCCATCCGTTTCCTATTATGATACGGTAGCATTATATTCGCAACCTCGCAAAGTCCAATTTGTCAAAGTGCTTTCAGTTGGGATTATTCAGGGTTCCGGAATGCAGACTATGAACAAATGGCCAAGGTCGTAGAGGTTCTGCCAAGCGCGTCAAGTATTTGCACGCTACGTATGTGAGAGCCTAACAGGCTTGCATTCCCGTACGTGTGTCGGCAGCTTTATGGAGCATTTGAAGTAATGACGGTCTTTGTTTCGAGGAGGCTTCTTACTTTCTTTGTTTACTTAGTTGACAGAATGAGAAAGTGTCTTTGTTATTAGACATCATATTCCTTTTATTTAAGGGTGTCATTGTTATGGCTGATCTTTGGCTTCTTTTTCAGGTAAATAAATATATAGAAAGCTAGATTTAAATTTTACCCTAGTAGGGTACTTACTCCTACCACCTTCCTTATCACCGTCCATTCTTTACATGCAGCAACTACTCTTAAATTATGACATGAAACACGAATTCTGCTTGTTCTACAACTCGAGCACAAGTTATGAAATATTTATCCAGGCAATTGTCCTCAGAGGGTAATATCAGTTGATGTAATGCTCCTTAGAGTTGTGTATTTATTTTAGTTTATTCCCCATCTCTTGTTCTTTAAGCATTGTAAAAAACGAACAAGGGTGCGAGTTCGTTGCTTACATACAGCTGTTTGCAAGACGGCAGGTGTGTGAACAGCTGTTTGTAACGGTCGCCGGCGCGTGCGCTTATGTTATTGAAACCTATCTCTGCAGTTTCTTTTATATTTTGATTAGGATTGACAGATTTTAGTAGATTTAATATAATTCTCGCTTAAATTAAATCTAAATTACTTAGTATCGAAGAAAATTTACAAAAATCTCACGATGCCATTAGTCGTGCATTAAGTATGTATCATGCATCATTATGTTGTGTCTCAGGCAATTAGGGATAGTTTAAGTTTAGTGACGATTAACCTAACCATGGCTTGTAACCTACTTATTTGTGGCGGGCTTAGCTATTTGTGCATCAATATCTTCCTAAAAACAAAAACCATTCGTCGTCATTGGATTTTCTTGATATAATAACCGATAGGAACCTTCAAACTCAAACCCGAATAAGAGCTATGATTTTTTTTCAGTGCAACCATCCTTTGTCGTGTTGCATTTTGAGATAAGACGTTTCTAAATATCTTAATCATTTCATAAGTTATTGGTTAAACAAAGATATTAAATTGAGTAATATTTCAAACAAACATACGTAATAAATGCATGTAGAGAATTTTGATAAATCCAGTGGGGAGCGTTGGCAATGTGTTGCTTTATCAATATTAATGTAAAATGTACTGACTGTCCTTATTGGAACATAATAAATTCATTGTCACGCGTCCGCGCGCCGCCCGGCACGTAGTTTAGTTAGGATGTTATATGAACATCAAGTTATTGTTAATGACTATGTAGATTTAGTAATAGGAAGTCTTCCAAATTATTATTCTAATGAATTTATTTACTAACAAATATTTACAATCAATGTATTAAATACAAACTATGATATATAGAAAACATCCTCAAAGCCCTCGCTGCTGTCGATAGGCAAGGTTCCCAACAGGCTGGCAGCGTTCCCTTTTTGGATGGCCAAGCTTATGCGTTGGCGGAAAAAGCTCCCAGCCCGTCGGTCTCCCGAAGCCTCGATGAGCTTGGATGATAAAATCCGAGCAAATCGGCGAGCCTCGAACCCCCACGGACCCATGGTTTAATTATTATTCTTATAAAGGTTGTAAGTATGATACATTTTATATGGAGTTCAATGTGGAATATAATCGAGTTTTAATGTGTAGACTACACATAGGGTACAAACTATGCTGCACAATCAGGCTTTAATAATGTGGTAAAATGGCTAAGGAACAATTTACTGTCCTTAAACTCGGATAAAACCAAATTTATGTGTTTTTCTATACGCAATACTGTAGAACCCCAAATTCATTCCATTAAAGCGCATTCTCCTCAATATTTGGGTGTGGACATTGAAATGGACTGTACATGTCATCAACTGGAGCGAGTCGATACAATAAAATACTTGGGAGTAATGTTTGACCGTGGTCTTGATTTCAGACGACACATTAGTCTTCTGTCACAACGCACTAGGAAGCTTATAGCTGTCTTTAAAAACATAAGGTGCGTTGCTGGGACGAAGATAATTAAAACAATGTACTTTGCGCTTTGTCAGTCTATTTTGCAATATTGTATAGCGGCATGGGGCGGTGCAGCTAAAACAAATTTACTTATGCTTGAAAGAGCTCAACGATCTGTGCACAAGGTTGCCCATATCGCTATCAAACTGCAGATCTGTATCGGAATTGTAACGTACTGACAGTTAGGCAATTATTTATTAAACAAATTACTTTAAACACTCATTCACAATTAAAATTTGACAGAATATCTTATAATAACCAAAGAAGAAAAGATAGAATCTGTCCGTCGGAAAGGTTTAATACAAAATTTGCTCAAAGGTTCTCTTGCTACCTTAATGGACAAGTCTATAATAAAATAAGCAAAGAAATAGAAATTTTCCCCTTGACGCATTCAAATGCAAATATGAATTAACTAAGTGGCTTAAAGAATTGAACTACGACCAAACTGAGGTATTACTATCTGCATAGGGATCCAAGCTTGTCTCTCTTTCTTGTTTAATACACTATGCACTCACTACACAAACATAAACCAGTCATACATTCACTACACATACACACTTACTCTACGCTTAGGTACACTTTTTACACAACATACATCATTATACCTATTTGTTATTTAAAGGCTTTGTATTTTTAGTAACTTGTTTTGATCAATTAATTAGTTCAGATGAAACTTTGTAATTTAAATAAATACAAACAGATCCATATTACAGATTCATCATAGGTACATATTTGTAACATAAAAGGGGTATTGATTGATGTCTATAGAACAGATGCTATGTGCATCTAGTTTGGCATCAATGATCAAAAATGTGCTTGTATTTTAATGTACTATAATTATGAGCAAACCTGTATCTTTTTGTTGAGTCTTTTGAGATTATGTATATTCATTAGATTAATACTTCATATTGCAAATTTGCAAATGACATTATTTGTCAAATCTTATCCAAATCCGTTCAGCCATTAAGTATAGTGTGATTGATTGACAAATTTCCATTTATAATATCAGTAGGATTTTTTAAATATTATATATAATATATCCCCTAAGTTCTCGGGATAAAAGGTAGCTTAATCCTTCTCCATGTCATAGGCTATCTGTGTGCCAAATTTCATGATGATTGGTTTTGCTGTTGAGCCGTCAAGAACCAATAAATAAACTCACTTTCTTCACATTTTTAATATTAGAAGGATATTATTCCTCTATACTCATACCTGCGTATAATATTATTCTTCATTTTAATAAGTAAATTTTCCTTTTCTCGTCATTATTAAATGTATGTTGTAATGTTGTAACAAGTTTTATCTCAAAGGGACATCTCAAAGCTGCGAGTTTTCAAATAAAAAAACTTTGATTATATTGGTTCGTTGTGCTCCTAACAGCTAACTTTACAAAGCAATTAGGTGTCTATCCATTATTTTAATTGGCGATTAGTACTTTCTACATTATTTAAACTTGTTTTAAATATACAATTTACTGTTCAATTAGATTTTGATAACATTTATTAACATCTTTTGGAAACACTGTCAAAATTCTTTTAAGTTCCATCTTTGAATAAATATCTGTCATCTATATGATATGAGGAGGTATGAAACCCATGTTATAAAAAGAGTTATGAATATAAATGTGGATGGATATACGGGAAGAGGTAGACTGAAAAAGAGATTAATAGATTGTGTAAAAGATTATATGAGTAAGAATGGAGTGAATGCAGATATAACGCATAGAAGGGCCGGATGGAAATAGAGGACCACATATGATTGAGAACAGGACAGGTGGATGACTTATCTTTATCGATATTTTCATGATCAGTAATGTTTTGATGAGAAAAAGGAAGATCGTTTACTATTTCATTTAATTGATATTTCCAAAATATTGTAATGATACAGAATGGTAAAGTTACAACAATCTACTGATTGAATACTTACCCTGGTATACTTTTAATAAATGGTTTTCCATGCGGTGCTTCATATATACTCGATCGATTTAACGGCTTAACCTTTGAACCTGTGTGTTTCCAATATTACTCCACCATTTAGTTCTATTTCTGGAACCTTCTGTATTTTATGGAATATGATATTAATATTGAATGGTATCAAATTACTCAAATTCTTTAGGTTATTGCTTGTCTACTTGATATGTCTGACCTTCATTAAATTTTCTTTAGTTAATGGTTTTATTTTTAGCTTTTCATTAATTTACCAAAGTTAATTACCTACTGAGTGAGACTGACGCATGAATTTGATAGCTGAAAAACATAACGATTCTGTCATGCTTCATACACATGTATGAAATAATCTATCTATGTCAAATGCCTAATGCAGCACTCACAAATACCATTCTATATTCTACTTTATCGTGTATCTATAAAGACTATAATAGCTCGTATTAACCATGGCAAAAATTATAATGGACCCCACCGTCACACAATACATGCATTATGTTTTGCGAAACATTCTCTCTCTGAACATGATTCTAATTCTTATGTTCATTGAAGCAAGATTCATATTTGTTTATGTTATTTTAGAGGATGTAGGCCGTGATGAGGTCAAAATAACAAGGTCACTTACTTACAAGACCCCAGATGCCGTAGACTCGGTGATAGAAAACTTAATTTGTAAAGATATTATAGAAATTATCCATGCATAATCATTTTTGATGACTCCAACATTTGCATTTTTTTGCATTTGCAATTTGACATCTGCAATTTTAAGTAAAATTGCAGATGTCAAGTTTTGTTTCTTTCTAGCTTTGTATATATTAATGTTGCTTTGCTCTTTAAGAAGGATTTTTCTTTATTTGACTCATTTGTTTTGTGTTTGGTTAACTTCATATTGCGAGTGTTCGATAAATTAGTAAAGTATTTATAGTTTAATTATCCTGAATACGCAATAATGTATCCTTAATTGAAAAACAAGAAATAACGTAATATCCTATCAGGATGAAATAATTTCAATCAAAACTTATTGGAACTCAATATTCGTTAAACAAAAACATGATTTTTATAACAGTAATTATAACGGTTGGTTTTTGGTCCGCAATGCGCTCGCGAATCGACGCGCGCGCCGCCCGGTCACATTTAATTGGTTATTCCGTTCCAATACAATATGGTCAGTTCAGTTGGTTCTGTTAATTTGAGTATTATATCTGTGGTTATGCTTCATTCAATGTCGTACATTGCTATTTTTAGCTCTTACCTATTAGTATTGTGAGCACGAGCATAAATAAATTTAATTAAGTAGGTATTCAATTACACCCGACTATGAAATATAATGTGTATTTTATCCTACTCTTTAGTATTTGAACTATTTTGTATCTTTATCAATAATGTTTTTTTTTTAAATTGGGGATATTGATATATTATTAGATACATATTGACTATTAGATATTGGTTTTGATGAAACAAACTGAGATAAGTTTTTAGTTCCAATGGATTCTTTAGATTTTAATTTCCAGTAAAGCCTTGTAAACTAAATTGTTCCATCGAGCAAGTTGGTGTTGCCGTAGTATCAAATTCAATGTATCAACCTCTACATCATAAATGATAGATAGTAACATCCATCAATATATATCCGAGGAAGCTTTGTCATTGTGTAACGAGGTAGGTAATTCGATATCTATTGTCACCGCATCGGCCATCATGTGCCAGATTGTGTTACAACCCTGGCCACGGTTAGTTAGTTCCGCGTTGTGTCCGTGACATCCTTCAAAACAATTAAGGGTTGTCCAACAATTAATAGTTTTCGAGTGACACTATCTACTTTGTTGCTTCTATTGATTCATTTTGTTGCATCTTTATGAACCTTACTTCTTGCAATGTGGCTACTTTTATGTTCTGCTTATTTGCAAATTTTAATCCGAGTATTGACGATACCAATGACCTTTAAGTAAATAAAAAAGTAATGATTCGATCCTTTCCAGTTTTTTTAAGAATGACAGCCCATCTAATTCTGGATTTCGTTTCCAGTTTGATGGCCAGTGAAATTAAGTTGGCGATGTAAAAAAAACTCTTGTGAGGTCGCGGTTTAATTCGCGCCAGTAAAAATGTTTCTGTGAACTGAATTATTTCGGTTTGCCGTGTAAGTTTATATGTTTAGGATGTTATTTGCGATTAGTTTTGTCTTCCTTATCTTCTACATTAGCTTCATTGTAAGTATTATAAAATGTAATAGTTATAGTTATACGTTAGTCACGCCGCAGCCGTATCCGTTCCTTGCTTATCTATTAATACCTTGAAGGGCTTGTACTTATGCATGTGCTACTATCAACACATTCTACAGACCTTTACGAACGATGCATAGAAAAGTAATATGAGATATTGACCGGGGGGCCATTCTTTGGTTGGGAGATTTGAGTTCTTATATGATGTCACGATTCTTGGAAACCGAATTAGATGATAACTCACACCTGCCGGTGTCGTATGTTCAAAAGATAGTATTTATTCCGGAAGTTGACGTGTCTTTTGTTGCATTGCTGCTAGAACTTACTGCAATTCCATTTCCTGCCTCTTGATGGTAAGTACCAAGGCAAACATTCATTGCAATCATTTATGCCATCTATTCTTTTAGTGTTTCTTAGTATGAACATAATTTTAAATTAGATACGGTTATTATTACATTAGGATTCTTGTTTTGTTCATAGCCGTGATTGAATGCTTCTTTGAAGTTACACGTTCTCACTTTTTCTCATTGATCGTTCTCTGAGGTAATAGGTTCGTAAATGAATATAAGAATAGTTGTTTTATTAAATATCTTCGCTTGTATTGTATCGTAACCGAGTTTGTGAGACGTTATATCAGATGTTGTGGCTGAACACGGTTATTGTTTGGTATCTCTCACGATTTTACTTCTTTATACTCTCGAAAGTCGAGGGAAATGATAATTCATTTTTGTTTTATGTTTAAAGACTGTTTCCGTCGTAACTTGAACTAATTGAACACATTCAATTGTTTTGTTGTAAAAGTTAAGTATTTCGTAACTGAGAAAATTGGTGATATAAATAAGTCCTTCGCAGGTATCCGTCGAAACAGGAAGTGAACTAAAATAAACATACCTACTGGGTTTATTCTTGGGCACCTATTTATGTGTTTGACAACGTTATATTACGCAAGTCTGTATAATCTTATACAGTTCTCATTCCATCCCACAAGTAATACGATCTAATGTCCTGAGGATAATAAAACGTAGGTTTTATGCATGGAGAATTATATTGACTCAAAGTAAACACTCTATAACTTACCTACTTTATAGTCTATGTTTTTCATGTATGATTATTTGGTATTTAGGGAATTGTTAGTGAGTTGTTATTTTACCATAATTCTATCATCAAATGCTTTGTCTATTTGCTCCCTTCTAAAAGTTTAAAACGAAGAAAAAAAAGCTCGAAGAAAATTTTGCTACAAAATAAGTTTATACACCATATTTTTCAAAACAACATATTCTTTGGTCATAGCCAGTTTTTACATAGCAAAGCAGGTGACGAACTTACAATTCTCGCAATTTATAATGTCCTAATTAAGTCTGCGGACAAATTAATCTGCGCCGGCGCATGTTCCAGAATATTTCGTTATATTTTACCAT
This sequence comes from Tetheella fluctuosa, assembly GCA_951216915.1. Classification (NCBI taxonomy): domain Eukaryota; kingdom Metazoa; phylum Arthropoda; class Insecta; order Lepidoptera; family Drepanidae; genus Tetheella; species Tetheella fluctuosa. Next base: position 8,509,487 of record OX578229.1, on the reverse strand, counting down.
GGCAGACAAAAACCGGAACGTAAGACCGGTTCGATGATATAGAATATTGTCACGCAGACAGTGTGCGACAGACTTATTACCACAATCAACATTTATACACTGAAAGTGAGTATTATTACTGAGAAATAAAACATGTGTGAATAATGGTGTGGTTGAATCTTGTTCTCTTTAACACATTCGGTGCCAGTGACACAACGTCTGTGATCTAAAACTTACTCCTATGCCAGTTGACACTCATGTGTGTCAACGGAATTCGTACTCTTATGCCAGTGACATTTATCCGTGACTACTACGATAATTTCGGCTGGCATAGCGTAAGGGTTTGGTGCCGGCGCCGAATGTGTAATATCATTGACGTGTTGTTGGTTGTTATTTTCACCTGACCTTTTGTTCGGGTTTTTTTACCTGGTATTACTTTTATTACTTACTCATTGCTTTATCAAGCTAAATGTAAACGAAGTTCTTCCTAAAGACTTTAAAAAGCCATCGACAAATGTTGATGATTCGCTTCGGTGTAAATGCAGCTGTATCGATATATAAAGTGTGAATGGAGCTATGTTTAACGTGATCAAAGGAATCTGAGTACCGATAATATGTAACGCGATACGCAACGCATCTCATTCAACCGTGCCCTTCCGCCACCTTCGTTCCATCCTGTGTTATTATAACGGTATTTGTTGTCATTTTGGCATGTTTCTATGAAGAATATCTATTCAATATTGGATATCTTTTTCTTGTCTATCAGATAGTTCTCCATTACTTGTTCGGCTCTTAGGCCTAAAGGATTTCCTTAAGTACTTTTGATTTACTTATTAAGTATGTATCTTCAGTACATGGTTGTGTGGTTGGAATTTTACATTGAGCTCGAGATTTTAGTGAAGGAGCACGATGGTAGGGTACTTTATACTGAGGTATGTAATCCACCTGGATACCACCAGTTGAAAATCTTTTGTCAATCACACCTATACATCTATTGATGTGCTCTAAATAAGCCCAATCATAAAAAAAAACAATATTTATCCACTCTTTACAATTTAAATAGAGAATATTTACTTGAAATAGGTATATACGTATACTAGTTAGTATTATTTGCTTGGAGGATTCACTTTGAAGGGTTTGAATAGTCATAAAAGAAGATATAAGTACATACTACGTTGATATGGTAAGTTCGACGTTTACATAGAATGTATAACATACCGCGAAGTGATATCTATGTCATGTTTTTTACCTAACCGCTGTGATTCAGTATATTGAGGTACGTGACGTTGGACAGTCTGTTGTTGTTTACTTATTTTAAAAAGACACATGCAATATAAAATTGGACATCTCGATGTATTTTTGGGACGTTTAATTTAGATTGGTGATCAATCAATCAATTAGTTGGAAAACAGATTGCAAGTAAAATTAAACAAGTCTTTAATCATTCCGATCAAGGAGGAATAAGCCCATATGAAGTAGAAAATTCCATGTTGATACATAGTGGCGGATCCTGCATTTTGGTTTGGGAGAGGCTTGACCCAGCTTGCTATGCTCCCCCCCCACTGGATCCACCACTGTTGATACAACCATAATCATCGAGTCATCTAAAGAACTAGATAAAAAGAGGCATAGATTTAGTTTTCCGATTATTTCTTCTTTGATATTCCTGTCGTTTTATTTACGTATTGATATAAACCTACGAATTATCAGCATGGGCTCTATACATAAATCGAGGTACACACCAGTCTATTTAATTCTAAATAACTCAATCGATTGCGTAACTAACGTTTGATCTAAACATACTTACGTTTTCATTTAGAATAAAAGATTTAGTAGCAAGGTTTATTACTGCATTTACAAAATGTTCACCACGTCTCTCTCTTGTATATACTGCCAACGAATTAACTTCAACAATAGTTAGGTCACCATGATCCGTGTCAATTGTGACTCAGAGAAGAATCATCGCGTTTGTTTGCGTGTATGACTGTTTCGTGTTTATTTTGTTGATTTTGCATTTTGTAGGCGTTTGTTAGCCTAAGTTTAGACTGGTTAACAAGCAACAACTTCCTTTTAAGTAAGGATAATATTTGTTACATTAGAAACATTATTGTACTCGTATTTCCTTTTATGGAACTAAACAATTGACGTGGTTAACTTAATAAATGTGAATTTTAATTATAAAGTCTTACTTATAATTTTACCATAGTAGTATCCTACTTCTAAACAAAACCTCATTAAATCTCTCCATTTCAAATAAATTCTTCTATAACTCTAGTGATCGAATTAATGTATTTTCACACGATAATCGATTACATTCCAGCAAAGCTCTCGATTCACGCTGCGTCACATGTGGCGCTTAGCCGCAGGGCGCATTTTCTTTTTTTTTTCTTCTTTTTCACGAGACCGCGGCTACGCAGCATCCGGACGAATACCCGCTGACGCTGTTATGCGATAAAAGGATTTTAAATATAGAACGGGAAAAAGGATAACCGCAAAGGAGTTTTATTTTGTGATTTATGTTGCCAGTTAGGTATTATAAACTCCTTGTTTACACCGTACCGCTTTAAAGATGATAATTGTTATAGTTTAGTTTGTTGTAATTAGCTTGCAACTAGTTTTATTTTTAACGCGTTATTTTAAATTTAAGTGTTTTACCTAATTGTTTACTTTATTTAAATACTGAAATTTAAATAAACATTTTAGCCCTACTTAATGTCAATAGATTATTACATACTTTGTTTTTTCTTATGGTTTTATTTTGTTTTAATTTATTTTTGTTTTGTTTCTTTCCAGGATCTGGAGCAATAGCCAAGTTATAATTTCAAGACAAGTTATTTTTAAACTTTCTTCATGGTATCTTGTAAGTTTTATTTTTATTTCTTTTTTGTTTTAAGTACTTAAGTATATTATTTCTATTAATGTCTATGTATGAAATTTACTTATATATATTTTTTACACGGAATTAACCGCAGCTTATTTGTATAGTTTTAAAATTGGTGTAGGTATTCATTCATTCATGATATCTTGTATACCTACCTATATAGTTATTAACAAAATCAATATTAAAAAAAACATTGCAGAACATACAAAATCGGTATTCAATGCCTTTTCTTTTTTTAATTTTTTTATGTAAGAAAACTGAAAAGCAGGCACGCGGTTCAACTGATGGTATGATGCTACCATCGCCTATGGACATTAGCAATACTAGGAGGACCGCCAATGTGTTGCCGACCATTATAAAGCCTAGAAGGCAACTGGCTCTCAAGTGCAACCGCCGGAACACACTAGTAGGTGTCTACCACCATGCTATGGTTTCCTATTTACATTTCTCATCTAACCTGATATAAGAACATTTATTGTAAAGTGTTGCAAAAGGATTAGAGATACAAAAGGATTCGGGTATTATCGCTCATCCGTTCATCACAAGACGGCATAACGAGCCGTACTATCACGTCAAGCCATTTCTGCCATTTTCCTCGGACAGATTTGTCAGGGACGAGAATTCAATTTGACGTGTATTTTTTGGTTATTTGCCATCGTGCCCGCCCACTGAGTCCTAGGCATCTGTAAAGATGTTCCGATAATTCTAGGTCCAGATGTATCGGAATGTTTTTTTACACTAGTTTACGTTTAGCTTTTATTTTTATATTATTGTTTATTTTTAGATAAATAAAGTTATCTAAATGCTACAACTTTATCTCTTCAAGTAAGATTAAAGTTAAAAGTTCCGAATGCAAATGATCCATAGTCCAAATGATTAAATTGTCGTCGAAAACTCGAAAGATAATACATAGTTTTTTTTGTAGCATCATGCTGGTGTATTTCTCTAATGTCAAGTTATAATATAAAATTCCAGACTCATTAAAACACTTTTAGAGAGTCAAGTCCGTCAGGTTTTAGTAAAAAGGTGGCCGTTCTGCTAAAACCCGTCACAGACTTTTTGATATTTGACTTTATGACTTTTTGAAAGATATGAAAAAGCTTCATCAAACTTGCAGCGTTTTTAGAAAAGCTTATATCTTCCGTATCGAGTAAACAAGTGCACAATGCGCTATCATAGAGTTATTTAACAAATAATATAAAACAACCCCTAAGGCTGCCTGTCTACCGAAGGGGAGTGGAGCTATGGAATTTTGCAAAAAGTTCGAGCCGGCGGCAGTGGATAGGCAGCCTAATATTGAGTTTTAAGGTATATCCTCGGCAGGAGAATGCGTCGTCATAGCAACGGACTTCCGCACGGAACTACGAAGGTCGCCCGCTTGTGCTCTGTAGGTATATTGCATCGTCGCTTATTTCTAGGAAACATTATTATTATGGAAGTTCTAGACGAGATGTTATGATTCAGTGAGTTTATGATGTCGAGAATTATTATCATTACTTACTCAATGTTTTAATTAAAAGTGCAGTAAGTAGATATAAGGTATGTTCCATGATATAGGTTGGATTGTTATAAGAGAAGGTTATTGTTCTAAGGCGATGATAGCTCAGTAGTAGTGACGTCGGATGCCGCGGCGAAGGTCGTGGGTTCGTGAGGAAACCATAGCATGGTGGTAGGGTTCTTTATAGTACCCGCCTGGCTGTACCCTCAAGTTGAAAATCTGTCGCCAAACACCTATTGGTGTGTTCCCGCAGCTGCACTTGAGAGCCAGTTCCTTTTAGGCTTTGTGTGCTTACCACCTTTGGCCTCATCATCACTTACCATAGTGAGATTGTGGTCCAACACAAGCCTATTACAAAGTAAAAAAAAAAGAGAATATCTTGTAAAAATAGACTGCTAAAATCATAACCCTGCTTTATGCTTCGCCGTAAGAGGATCAAAAGAAGCTTATATGGATGCTTTAGCGCCAATAACTAATTGATAATAATAATAATAATAAATAATAAATATTCTGGGACATTCCTCACACACGGCCCCAATCTGACCCCAAACTAAGCAGAGCTTGTACTATGGAGGCAAGATAACTGATATACTACATATACTACTTTTCTTTTGTAAATACATACATATATAGATAATTACACCCAGACACACAGGACAAACAGACATGTTCATGCATGATGATATAGTACACCGAGTAAAACAATATCTATAAGTACCTATGCCGGTTTGGCCAAAATCTCACCGTAGTTAGTGATGTAGGTAGCCACAAAAAGCCTTATAGAAGGGATCTGACTCACAAGTCTAGCTACCGTAATATTCCGCTAGGTTCTTGGTAACAGATTTTCTACTCGAGGTTGTTAGTCAGCCAGGTGGGTACTGTACTACAAAGTACCCTACCACCGAGCTATTGTTTCCTATTATTTAATTTCGAAATATGAATGGGCAAAGGTAGGTAACGAAATTTAAAAAATACAACAACACCAAAAAAATAAACGGAAATGCGGATTCAGCCTCAAAGATGTTATGTATAAATTGATTTGGAAATTTTACCTGATATCGCAACGAACCAAACATAATTTATCACAATGAGTGACGAAGTACCTAAATATTATTCCGAGGCTTATTTTTGTATTATACCAGGCACCTGCCACCCTCACATAAAACTGCTTGCTCCACATTTTTGGTTTACGACCAACCTTAACTGTTCTAGCAAATTTGTTGAAATAATTCAGCCAAACTAGAACTTAAGTTTTACTGACAAACTTTTTTCATACCAAAAAATTGCTTTAATAAAATTGAAAATGCAAAATTTATTTCCCATAAATTTGTAAAGCAAATAAAGTCATGAAAGGCAAAAAGGTAATAAAGTGAAATTACAGAAACGAAGAGTTCATTAGAAGTGAACCGGAACACTTAATTGCTCACTGAAAAAATACCTGCGCACATTTTATTTCATTTCAAAATTATATTTACTTTCCGTAGTAAAAAAAACAAAGTTTCGCAGTAAGTACTAAGTAAGTACATTATGTCTGTCTATTATGTAAGTAAATGGAAACGCCATAGTTTTAGCTAATTAAGCGGAGGTAATTACTTAGCTATTACTTAGTACCTAAACAATATTTACCTCTACAAAGCAACTGAAATTAATAATTGAAACTAATTTTAGCCTTGTAACAAATTATTAGTTTAGCTCCTCCATCTATGAGAGTTGTTTAATGACGTTGTCTTTTTACGACAGAAAGCTGACAAGGAGCAGGCACTCCACCTGAAAAAAAATGCTTGGCGAGAAATTCTCAACTTGAGGGTACTTAGCTGGCTACCACCCTCAAGGTACTACAAAGTACCCTATCGTGCTATTGTTTCCTCACGATGTTTTCCAATTTACAGATTGAATAACTGTAATAGATAGCCAGCTACCGCTGTAACCATGTAGTACCCATCTGATTTACACAGGATTATTCAATTTATACCAAACTAGCCTTCCGCCCGCAGTTTCACTCGCGTACATTTTACGCCTTTGGGGTTGAATTTCCAAAAATCCTTTTTAGTGGATGCCTACACTGTATAAAGTAGCTATGTGCAAAATTTCAAGTCTCTAGGTTTGAACTGTGTTGATAGATACCTATCAACAGTCAGTCATTTTATCATTTTATATATACAGATTAGTTTGTTCAGTATCACCAGTAGAAAGAAACTACCCGTTGCTTTAAACAGTCTGATTTTGTGATAAAACTGATGAAAAATAATATTAAGTAAACTTTTTTCTAATAATCTTGATGGGTGTATATACCTACTAAGAACGTTGTAAATGGGTTTACTTTCAGTTAGCATTCATAGCTTAGCTTTGACCTTTATAAATGTCTTCTAAGCCCAAATTGAATAAATATCTTTGGGTTTCATTATGATTAATAATTCGGATTATCTCTTCAAGCTGAGGATATGTATATATCCTTAGAATAATAACGCTTCTCAGTATATATCCATTCTAATATCTATGTTTCCAACTAGAACATCCTACTATCAGAACTATCCGAGCAAGACTATGCAGATTAAAGTTCTCCAAGATTCCTTATCCGGATTAATAACTTAGTAGAATCGGCGAGCACAGGTCGTTGAGCGACTAAGGGGCTACAACTAATTGATAGAGTCCACATTCCTAAGACAATTTAATAGTTAAACGCAATGGCTACGGAATAGCTTCACAGAATGCACGATATAAAGAAGTATTGCTTTACGCTACGGTACCATAAAGGATACATATAACGTTTAAGAGGCAGTAAAATCTAAGGTGCCAAAACTGCTGAGGTTACTTCTTATCTTGATGTCGTTATACTCTTTGTGAGGGTGCTTAAGCTTTTATCTGTATGTTAAGAAATTTATAGATCCCTGCTTATGTTGTCTAGATGTATTATATGCCAAACACTACATCCAGAGAAATAGTAAATAATCTATTCTTTCCTCTGTGACTATATCTCACTATATTATAAAGCTGAAGAGTTTGTTTGTTTGGTTGAACGCGCTAATCTCAGGAACTGGTTCTAATGAAAAATTATTTTAGTGTTGGATAGCCCATTTAACCATTTATTTTGAGGAAGGCTATCAGGCTACTTTTTATCCCGGGAAAACATAAGATCCCTTGGGAATGCGTGTGAAGCCGCGGGCGGAAGCTAATACTTAGTATATATTTTGTATTAAATGTTAGACCGAAAGCAATGTGTCACAAAGGCTTGGCAGGGTAAAATTCCAATCGTGGTTTATTTAGGTATTGGCGCTGTGAAATACCGAATATCGGACAGTTAAAAAATAGTACGAAGTGTTCGGTGCCAATTTCATGTATATTTTGAACTTGTAGGTTGTATATAAGTAATTTGGGCATACATCAAATATAAATACAAGTCTTAATAATGTAGGAATGTATATAATCTATCGCCAGAAACCAACCGTATATTCCGGCAGTTCCACGGTGTCAGACGCCTTCTAAACTTTATATAAGATTGCCAAAAATATGTCTCAAGAAAACAAAAGCATAATTTAATCAAAGAAACAAATCCACTTTAGCAGACAAACTTTCTCGTAATTCGCAACAACTTCTCTCGAAACACTCATCTGTATACAACAGTATATTGTACCGTACATTTTCAATGAGTTTTACTTTGGGGGAATGTCAACATACGTTGTTTATTTTCCATATCGCAGAAAATCAGGGTGAAATACAGAGGTCGTTGACATTACCCCCCTCATGTACCGTGAGTAGGTCGCAATATATCCTATAATCGAATTTCAGGTGATTGACACGGAGGGACATAAAAATCCGACCACCCATGAAATAATAATTTCGCGCTCAAGAGATAGGTAACTCGGTTATCTTAGTTTCCGTAAAAACAGGTTATGTTTGCCTTGACGTGGACATGAAGTTCAGAGGTCATCATCACGTATTTAAATAATAACAACCATATTATTTACACTAGATATTTATAAAAATCCGAAAGTAAGTTTGTATAAGAAACATTGACTATATCACGACATGAAGTTTGATAGAGGAAACAACGATTTGAGTGTTGAAGAAGGACGGTCATTAATTAAGGACAATAACAATCTCCATCAGAACTGGCACTAAATGTCACTTTGGGACTTAAATATCTTCGTTGGAATATTGGTCTGAGTAGGTACTGAAACCTCTGTCTTCCTCTCATACAGAATTGGCTTATTTTTTGGCTTATGTTTTGCATATCGGAATAAACTAAATTACTGGTTGTGAAAGCTCTCGTGGAGGACAAACATTCCATTTGTACGATTTAATTCAGTTATAATATAATATAATGCACAGTCCTTCATAACGAAGGCTATCAATAAATAACAAGCAAAACGCCTATCCTTGACATGTGGACATGTGTGACCCAGCGTGGTAAGAACACAAATTGTGCATTATGTGTGTCAAGGAAATATGAATAGGCGATGGTTGGACTTAGCCTATAAATTCTTTGTGATAAGTACGAATCAGGCGGGGCGTATGCTTATTTGCATCTTAGTGGTATAAAAAAAACCAGCCAAATGCGAGTCGGACTTGCGCACAGGTGCCGAGGGTTCTTTACAAACTTGTAGATAAGTAGATATGTAAATTTCAAAGAAAAAAAAATATTATCACCAAATTTCAAGTTCCTATGAACTTATGACCTATGTCAATGGGAAGTTAAAAAAATCCTCGGAACAAAGTTGTGATACGACGGACAGACGGACACGTGAGTGACAGCAATAGGGCTCTGTTTGACCCTTCGGGTACGGAACCCTAAAAATATGGCTTTAGCGTTAGTACATAAAGCCTAGAAAGGCTGCTAAAGTGCAGCTCTTCAATTTTGGGGTGGTGGGGTAGCTAGCCAGGCGGGTGTAAGTAGCAAGGGTCTTTATGATAGAATCCTGAGCTACTGAGATAATCGCAGAACCGCTAGCTTACCTATTTTATGCCTTGGTCAAGAAATGTTAAAACATCTTATGCTAAAAACGACTACGGTAACATCCGTAGCCATAAATCGAGTTTTGTAACAGGAAAATAGTAAAATCGGTAGGTAAAATGCAAGGAGGAAAATAGAGCTCCCAATTCTTAACATTTATTATTACAGGCATATAATGTTGATGAATTATGGTACGTACATACTGAATAATAAATCATACAATTTTCTACTTTTCTTGTAAATATACCTAGTAACTAGGTACGAAGTTACGAAGTGAAATATGGATTTTGCTCCTTGAATTAAGTTAGTTCGCGTCAAGGTCAAATACCGATTAAGATTTTCTTTTATGGAACTGATAACGGGATATTATCCGTACTAATCATGTACAGAAAAGTAGAATTGCTTGTGAGCTTTGTGTAAACTTTGTATGTACATAAATGCACCTGTGTTTGTAATGTAGGCGACATAGGTTTTCGTTGCAAAATTTAATATTTTTTTACAACAAAGAATTCAATATTGTATTAAGAAATATGGCAGAATTTTTCACAAAACTTTTACCGAAAGCTAATTGAATTCTCCAGACGTCTCTTAGGTAGTAAAAAAGTTATTTTGCACAGCATACACCAAAACACGAAATATATAATCTGTGAAAAGAATCTCATGTGTATTTTGTAACGTGGATTAGAAAAGGTACAAAGCCTGCCTTATGTTTACAAGAGATATTACCTATAGGTACCATGTAACTTGGGAAATAGGATTTTGTGTACACTTCATTTTTTCGGCTTAAAGTCCGTTCGATGGTTTCGGAGATTAGCGTGTTCAAACAGATAGACAAAAATTCAAAAATGGTTTCTTTGCAATTTGACTCTTCCTACATCAAACACACTCCATTTCAATTTAAAAATAATGTAGATACACGCGGGTTCCAGATAACTTAAGTAAATTCCAAAAATCATTGAATAATCATGTGAAATCTACATAAAAATCCATTCAATAGTTCCGGAAATGTGCGTTAACAAATAATCAGACAGACAGATATCATTACTTCTTCAATGTACAGAAACACCGGATTCTACTGTTTTATTACCTATATGTATAGATAGCTTTCCGGCCCGCGGTTTTACCCGCGATCCCCTACAAAACATTCTTAGTACACCCCTACGTTATAAGAAGCCCCAATCCGTATAGGTACCTACACAAAGTGTACCCCCAAACATAATTTTTTCACATACATACCTTGAATAAATTATGTTTTCCCATACACACTTTTGCACCCCTTTTCGGAAGAAAAGAGAGAGATGATAATAATAATTACCCTAATAATCTACTCTGACCAATATTTACGCAAGATTTGTATTCCAACTACTTTCCACAATAAAGACACTTACAAAAAATATTTCCCCCTATTAATTCTACAAAACATTTTCCTTAGTTCTAGCCAGGAGCCCAAATATCCCGACAAACTAGGTACCTCCTTACTCCATTCCAAAAATTGTCGTTCCATAAAAACTTTTGCACCCCATTAGGGTAAGAATTTCGAAAAACACCGACATTACGTGTTTCATTGTGTTGACAAATCTATATTAATAATTCCGTCAAGGGGTACGGTAGACTCGATTGAAACCTTACCTGAATAATAAAACATAAAAAAGATACATATATCCGCAAAATTCGGATTGTCGAGAATTTTGTTAAATTCTAAGTGCAAATGACAGTCGCCATATTGGCCGAGCACAGTACCGCCATATTTTCAATGAACGCATCCCTGTCAGTCGTATCAGTTTTTTCTTTTGTTTTCCCTTATTTCGGGAAGGCAAAGGGTTCTAGCGCATACAGCCTAATCATGAGATGACAGTGTTCTCAGTGTGTAAATGAGCCTTTATTGACTGACAGCCTATTATTTTTGTTTCCCGTTGTTTTTTCTAACCATGACACTGGCAGTCATCGTTGGCACGATGGAGCCATAAACAATAAATTGGAATTGGATTGAGCTGTCAGACAGTGTTGCCAGAAGATTAAATTTTTCGTAACTTTTGACCCACTCGCGTAACATGTAAGTAATTTTGATATTTAAGGCAATTTTCGTAACTTTTGAGAACAACGAGATTTGTAATACTAGATTTTTATTCCAAACAGTTTATGAACGTATCCAAATTGAACGCACCTAAAACTGGCGCCTTTAAAGCCGGGAATACACGTCAGTTTTTTTCATCCGATAGTCTGATACGGCGAACTAATACAAACTACTACCGATAACTACAAAATCTTTTACAATCTTTTACATTTTGTAAAAGAATTTTTTAACCCTGTTAGGCGATGAGTTTCAATAAAATACGAAACGTATCTTCAATTAATTCTGTTAAAGAATGTTTATGCAAAATTTGAAGTAGATTGGACCAAGGAATGACGTTGTCCCATACAAACTTTGCCCCCGTTTTTCACCCCCTTAGGGGTAGAATTTCGGAAAATCCCTTATCGGATCCCTACGTCATACAAAGAACACACCCTCCATGTTTCAGGTCTCTACGATCATCGGTTTAGGCTGTGCGTTGATCCTAAGTCATTCAGGACAAAGCATTTTATATATATAGATGTGTATATTTCACGCTTCATGGAACTATATAAATTTTGCTGAACGAATCGCGCCGTGCTCCGCCCTAGACATAGTAATTGCACTTTCTATGAACCGTGCTAGTTTATTAAAATGTTATTTTTGCAATAAAGATTTACCTGGGATTTTATAAATAGACAAATAAACAATTGTTAAGATTATTTACACAAGTTCTCACTTTTTAAGTTAGATGTTAATAGTAGTTATAAATAACCATTATGTTAAGACGTGATTATACAACCTTTATGCTATACACGCGTTACTATTTTTAGACAAAACAGACGTTCACTACTTTGGAATGAGTAAGGGAAAGTTAATCGAAATAACGTTTCTTTTAATGCAGATTACGGTAACAGAAGGCAGATGCTAAGCCCCTATCGCGCATTGTGCTCGGTAAATGTCAAGTCGGTCGTTATTTTTACGCAAAGCTCAGTTGCAGGCCACTCGTAATGGCACTACTACATACCCGACCCACCTTTGTTTCATCACCTTTAAATTCGAATTATTACCTACAAGTCTGTTTGGCAAATGCAACTCTTAGATCAAATAATTTTGTACAAGATCTGTCATGATGGGTTTGATTGTAATTAACTCATAAACCAAATATATATACGAACCCCCAGCCGTTCACAGCGCATACGTGAAACATATTCACAGTGTCTATTTGCTCCCAAACAATGTCGTACCATGGCAGGTGAACGTGCACCTCTTCGTCGAATAATGCAGTCTTATAATGAATACTTCACTGACATTGATGTATTTATATTATCACATGCACAATTTAAAAGAAAAGTGTGTGAGAAGCTTGCAGATATGTTATTGTAGTATTGTAATATTGGATTTAGCTTGTGTAACCGTTATATTTTTCTTGTTTTCCATAAAATATTGTATATGTATTGTATTGTCTAGTTAGTAGGTATCTATTGTTACCAAGTTTAAATTTGTGCCAATACGAAGTTACATAACTTCGTGGATAACGGTGTTGGTTGTACAATTATTCTACATTAATCTACTTAATATTTTATATTTAATCTGCGTTGTACAGTTGTTTGTTATCCTAAATAAATAAATATAAATTATTTTGACTAACGTTAACCTTGATGTTAATTGATATTATCCTTAAGTATTTTGAGAAATTAATTATTAAATTATTTCAATATTATAAGTTTGGGCACTTTAGGTAAATGGCCACGCTTATTAAACTAATGGATGTTTCCCATCTATCAAATAGACAGCACGGCGACAAATCGACTTAGAATAGACTATAAATAAATTAGAGGGGACAATTCTTTGAATTTGTTATGAGTAGGTACAGTCTGGCTGTAGAGTACGTAGTAGTAGTTTTTTTTATATAGGTATGATCATAAATGAATTACTTAACTTCTGAAGCAGAACTTAAGCATTAACTTGCATAATCTAATTTCATTAGAGGATTTTGAAGGATACCCGTAAATTGTTTTTTGTATGTTGAATATTGTATGAAAATATTAATGGAACAAGTCTTTAATTTATAAATAGGTACATTTGAAGTGTTCATAATGGATTTCTTGAATCACACACAAGTATGCCAGATGATTCACTTTTCACATTGTGGGTGATGCTGTCATACTTCAGAAACGGTAAATGAATTTATTTTATATGCGCAATTAAAAGCCAAGTCTTAGCTGCGTCCTCTATAATTTTTAGGATATTCATTTAGTTAAGTACATTTTTTAAAATCTACTTTACTCGTTACCTAAATGGATATCGTTTTTATAGGTCCTATGCAACACTGTCGGCAAACAAGCATACTACCGACTGATAATAAGCGGTTACCGTAGCCTATGAACGCTTGCAACAGCAGGGGTATCACTCACGCGTTGCCGACCCTTCCCCCCTCCCCGATGAGCTTTGGTGACCTTACTCACGCGCAGGAACACAACTATAAGTTATTTGGCTGCGGTATTTTGTAAGGTGGAGGTACTTCCCGAGTCGAGCTGCTCTTTGAGCGACATATCGCTATGCTCTACCTCTCTTTCTTCTCTATTTTCTATTCTTTCTCTTCTTGTTCTAGATAGGGTCTTATATTTTGTGTCTAGTCTGTACAATTCAGATTATCTTTGTCTGTTTTACAAATTAAACAAACTCTTCACACAACCGGTCAAAGTATATACATTGTAGCCGCGGACGCAAACATCTGCGCTTGTTTTACGTTTACGGCTATTGTTCGTTTTTACGACTCTTTGCTGTGTCCACTCGGTAGGGAATGGCATTTCTACTATTTTTATTTATTCTTTGTTTTAACATGGTTAATTATACTCTTATATTATTAAAGCAAAGCAAGATATTCAATTTAGTCAGTTTAAATTACTAGTTAGCATTTTAACATTGGTATTGAACAGGGACCAAAATAATTAAAGAAAGATCAGTCTATTTAAAAAAAAACATTAAAAATCTTACTAATCATTATCTTACTTCATACTAATATTATAAATGCGTGTGTATAATAAATGTGTGTAAGACTTAGTACACAGATAAAATATTTACTGGATGTTACTCCATATCCACCAGGTGCACGACCATCTAATGCTTTCTCGGGGTAAAAAAGTACCATATGTGCCCACGCGACGCTTTAGTAGGTCGTTCCAATTGCAGACCATTAGGATGTGGAATGAGCATGTGAAAAGATCTCTACAGGTTGGCAACGAATTTGCAATTGGTATGGCTAACGTCCATAGGCAGTGGTGACCACTTATCATCAGGTGGACCGTTATCCTCGAGAGGTGGACTCTTGTCATAAAAAAATCATAATGAAAAACTATCTGATATAATACGATCACTTTCCAAAATATCCCAGCTTTATATATACAGCAAAATATCATATAACTCGGCCACTATCCGAGACATTGGTTTTTATGACACAATATTTCAAAGCGATCCCTTCTTATGAGATCACATTATTAGGTTATTTTGAAAACCGTCCTTAGGCATATAGAATGAGGTTGGATTTCAAATTAAGTATCAGATTTCTACCTAATTCTAATATTCGAATCGTCCTATTGCTATTTCAATAACAATTTAATTGTCTCAGCTATCGGTTTTCTTGTATCAATTCAACTGGCTTTTAACAATAAAGCTGACTATCTTAATCAAAACTCTAATGATCCTTGAGAATAAGTTCTTAGACACCCTTGATACTTACATCAGCTGTGCCCTTGTAAATGAAGATATTTTGTTATTAGAGACCCATTTGGTAGGCTGATGTAAAAGCAACAAGCCACACATGGATCGATACAATAGCGTGCCATGTATCACGCGATGTAACCATTGTGTGTGTATGACACCTTGCATCATGTAGAGGGAGTAATCTATGCATGAGTTGCTATTATGTCGAGATTCCTTATTTTATTTTAAGTCAGTTATTGTAGCGAGTTCCTCAAAAACATCTACGTTTTCAAACGTTTTCAAACACTCCTACCAGAGATTATTCATGACTATTCTATGTGTTGGCGTAAGTATTTATATTGGGTTATTTGTAATTCACGAGGTGGAAGTACTCATTAAAATCTAAAATTTTGTTAAAATGATTTCAGAAATAAAGCTATTTTTATTTTATTTATTTATTTAAAATCAACAACTTTTATTACGGGACGTTGGTCCCGAATTCACGAAAAGACAATCAAACTTTCATACTAAAGATCAACCTCCTTCGATCAAAAGTTACTTCCACCACTTAAAACTACAAAGTAGCCCTTAGTATTCTCTCTCCATACCATAGGCTATCTGCGTACCAAACTTCATCGTGGTCGCTTTAGCGGTTTAGGCGTGAAAATGTAACATGGTTACTTTCGCATTTATAATATTAGTATGGATAAGAATCTCACATTAGATTGTGTAACCTTAAATAGTAAAACTCACTTGTGTGTAGGCCATAGAGTAGATGAGGTAAAGTTAAAATGCAATAATTGTCTTTTTACTTTTTTTTATATCGTCCTTACATGGTATTTTAAATTCAATGCATCCACTGCTACTTCCATAACGCGTTTATGTTCAGTTTATCGTGATTATGTAGAGTGAAATTCTGCGAAATGGCACTTATCGTGTCTGTATGGATATTGTTTGAACATGTTAACAGCAAACACTGTTCTTCCCCTTCCCTTTTACTTTGATAAGTCTAACTAGGTGGGAAAAAACAGGTAGGAAAGTAAGATTCCTAGTTTCTTAATTTATAAAAACCCTTTTCTCATGTATCCTTTGAAAGGCATATTAATGAAACAATGCCATCATTCAGAATCTATACCATAATAAAAACAATACTGATGTGAAACAAAACATAAAATGTAATTTTAAAACGGCTAAAGGCAAACAACAGTGAAGGACTGTAGGTAATTTAAAACAATAAATATTCTGTAGTGTATAAATACTGAATCATTTACGACCTGAAAGTTTCCACTGCTACCGTTTATTCTCCGCTTTTTTCTTTTCAATTTATTTTGTTGGTAAAGTATTCTTGCTGAGAGGTGAATGGTACCCGAGACTAAATTGGGACTATCAAAGTTGTGAAATAAAAATAATTTGGTATTGTAAGTTGTATACAACTGTTGAACTTTATTGATTACTTGGGTATTATTTATTTGATTTTAATTAAAATTAAATAAAATTTCTTTACACCGCAGTATCCGTCCTCCAGGAAAATAACTGCTTTGTCGTCAAATTCAATTTACTTTCTACGCAAAACAATTACAGGCTTAATACTTAGTAGGACTCATAGTAGATTCATTTTATGGCGTCGTATAAAAGAAAACACAAATCCTTCTAGAGATTTCTAATTGTAACTAATTGAAAAGCTACTTACAATTTAACTCGGGATCCAAAGATAAGTCTACTATTGAAATTGTAAGCGATTCTGTCTTTAGTTACCTAGCATACGTAACGTTGGTTCCCAGTTAATTTCAGTGGGCTTCAGTCAATTAATCTTGAATAACATAAAAGTTATGCAACGCACTTCGCCGTAACAGAATGTTTGTTTCTTTTTTCTCCCTCACAAATAATCTATTGTATATGTAGGTAATCGATAGATAGGTCTTTCTTTGTACCTAATTTAAATTAAGTATTTTTAGTTCAAATCAAATCAAAAAATCTTTTCCTTAAGATAGGACAAATTAAAAAATAACCGCATAATATCACCATTTAAACGTTTAAAGATTTAAATATTGCAGCAAGCATCTCTGGTACCCTCAGAAGCTCTCAGTTACTCCAATTAACAAAAGATTATTCTTAATTGTCCACCACGAGCAGGGTCATTGCTCTCCAGTGTGTCACTTACTATGGTTGTCACGTTTCGTTATAAAAATATAGGTAGGTACTTTTTCCTTAAAGGGATGTATTCAATTAGGTTCCCTAATGTTTAAATTAGTTTTATTCTTTACAAAAAGTCTTAGACGATCTTCTGAAAATAAAATCTTTTTTCTTTTTACTTTGATACTTTTATTGTCATTTGTTACACTTTATTCTTCACGAAAATAAAAAAAAGTCTATCAGAACATTCCACTTTAGTAGAGCTCTAATATTCCGTGTTGAAAGGAGTAGTGGCAACCCTACTTCCAGAACAATAAATTGCCATATTAATTTCCTTAATAATTCATCCTTTATGGACAAGGGTCTGATTGTGGTGAAACGGCGATAATTAGAGGGTCAAGTCGAAGATACCACTTTTATTTAAACTTAACAATTTGGACTTTGTTGGTAATACGCGGTCTATATTTGAGGTGATACTACCGCCAGGCTAAGACTGTATTTTCAATAAATGTCTCTATTGGACTAATAACTTAGGTACAAATATGACAAAATTAGGTACTACAAAAACAATTTGACATAATATTTTAGCATGTCAAACTCTCGCATGCTAATTTATTGACATAGCGTAGATTTATTAATTTCAGTTTTACTGAAATTGTTATGCTTTGTTTTGTTACTCAATCACGTCGTAACTACTGAACGTATTTATTTAGATGAAAAATAGCACCTACATACCTAAATTACATCCTGAAATAGAACATACTTAGGATACTTAGTTTTTATCCCAAAAACTACAACTTTTTATTAAGATAATAATTTCTGTACCTGTAGGCGTTCAGCGTATGCAACACTGTAGGCATGGCAACACAGACTCAATTATTGTTGGCACGAGCTTCAAAAGTAGAAAAGTAGCAGCAACTACCGTTTCGATAGGAGCAAATTATTGCAACTGGAGTGTTTATCATGAGCTTGTGCAATCCAAGCCATAGACAATATTATTTTATATATTATCATAGTCTTTAGGGAACAATTTATATTAATCTTTAAAATAAATGTGGTTAGTTAGTCATGTATGTGTAGTCTGACGGATGACAGGCTGAAAGTTTAATCTATAGTTTGAATCACAATTTCTTATTTCTAACTTTTTTCATATTTTTTACAATGATTTACTTAGTTTCTTTTTAATTTATGAGGTTTGGAAAGAACGTTTTTTTGCAAAGAGATAGTTTATGGACCGGAGAGTGCACCTACTTTTTACCCCGGGAACGCGGGTGAAACCGCGGGACGAAAGTTAATCTATACTAATATTATAAAGCTGAAGAGTTTGTTTGAACGTGCTAATCTCAGAAACTACTAGTTCGATTTGAAAAATTCAGTGTTGGATAGCCCATTTATCGAGGAAGGCTATAGGCTATAGGCTTTTTATCCCGGGAAAACACAAGATCCCTCGGGAATGCGGGTGAAACCGCTAAGCTAATAAAAAATAAATTAAAATGTTATTTCAAAAAAAGAATACTTGCAACAAACGCATAACTTTTTCACACAACAAACAAAAGGTGAATACAAAAAGCTCTCGTTAGTCGAGGGTTAACAGCAATTCCGTGGCCAGTGTTGCCATTAAGGGGTTAACGACGCCCCTGGGGTGCAATTTCCTGGGCGGCCCGCGAAGGTCGCTCCACTGTGCGCATAATGGTCGCATTAACTTACCTTCGTTAGCTCAACTTTCATTGTATGATGTAACGAGTCGTCAGTCAACCAAAAAATACTTTTATGAAACAAATAGATATAATATTAAATAGTAGAAAAATATTTAACTTGGGATGCTAAGACCCCGTGGGGTCGAGTAAAGGAGAATGTTCTACTTAGGTTTAAACTATTAATAATAAATTATCACGAGCCTAATGAGAAAATGGCGCATTTTCACGCACTATGAAAAATACTGTTTTAGCTAATAAATAAGGAAAATAATAACATTGTTGTCCTCATTTAAGTACTTTTAAAAATAATCCCGTAATATTTTTAATAAATATGTAAGCATGTTATACTGTTAATGGGTTTAATACATGAAATCCCTGTGTGTTTAAAGTAATAACAAAAATCAACACGGAAGCAAAACAACCTGTGAAATTCTATTATTATGTTTATGTAAATATTTGTTCAGGCTGTTTGTACACAGTCTTGTTTGAGTTTCAACAAGTATAGCATAATTAGTAAGTATCCGTACAAACGAACTTAAAAAAAAACATGAAAAAAATATTTTAATGGAAATTGGTTCCTCACAACTGAAGACATATTTACCTTATTATAAATATCAGTAACATTATTAAAAATAGTAACATACTTAAATACCTAATGAAAAAAAGTATTGAGGTCAACCTAATTTATTAGGTATGTACTGTGCGTACTTTGTTTCGTAAAATTAATTAATTAATTATAATGTTTCCATGCTAGTAATAGATTTATGCGACAAAACGATTCTCTCACAAATCGTGCATGTGATTTTAAATCATAAATCTAAAAATGCAATTGCGAAGCTTTGACAAAACATCAAACTACTAAGTAGTAGAAAATAACGTACAATTTTATGAGGCAACAGGGGCACAAAAACTAGCTAATAATAATAAACAAACCGACTTATTATACCGAAGCACGTAATAGTTCATTGTTATTCATATCAACGTCTGTAATTCATTACACGGTGGGTTCAATACTCGATTTTATCAAAACTGTAATGTGCATGCTAGTTATTTTTTATTCAACGGCTTAAAAAAGGACCAATAGCTTTATATCAAAATTTGATCGGATTTAGGAAACTAATAGTTATATTTTTGGTGCCTGGTGAAGCCTACTAAAGGTTCATATTATCCTTAGAGCATTAAGCCAAGCTCTTCTTATTGTCTTTAGAATTAAATCAAATATTTAATTTAAAGTTCCTAATACTTAGATTAAGATAAGGACATCTTTAAATATCCAGCATGAAGTCTACGTAATCAAATCAATCCAATTCCGATCTTGAAACCCGTATCCTTGTCACGTACTGGTAATATACATTGTGATGGAGCCGAAATTCGTTATCTGTGTTACCTTCGTACATATTTTGTCTTGAAACTCCTGGTTTAAAATAGGGTGTAAGGACAAAAGGTCGGGAAACGTTAGTACCGTTCATTTGAATATTACGAACCCATAAATATACCAGTAGTGATCTCAACAAAAACGACTCCACGGTATCTATAGGTATTATGTGTGGCATTTTCTGTTGCTGATGATGACCATAAAGGTAACTTAAGTACAGATTCTACTATCATGAACTAAACTATAATGGCCCTGAATTTTGTACATAAACTTATTATCAAATAGACCATTGGCCTTACAGTAACCTAACCAGAGTTTTGTAGAGGACGTAGAACTTGACATTGTCCATAGACCCTGGTAAAAGAAAGGCATACCACGTTTTGGCAACCTTCCAAACTTGAAGGCCGCTTTAACACGCGATATGGTAATATGCCGTTATCTGGTTCCGCCGGAACGTACTGTACGTTCATAGCTCGAACACTGTCTGAGTCATCGCCTTAGGTCTACTTACCTTGGCTAAGTTACTTGGTGCTTATATAGTCATTAAAGTACTGCAGTTTGTGTTGGTATAAAATAACGATTAACATTTAATTTTTAACATGACTCACGACTGTCTAGAACCACATTTCATTGTAAGTTGTGTGGACTGGCTGGTCAAAATTATGAGTCAGCCATGATTATAATCAATTATATTTAGTTAGTTTAAAAATTCCTTTCCAAAAGACTCTCACCCACTAAGTGGTAAATAGGCACTTCCGACTACTCTGTGCCGTTATAGGGAAATATTTTGCATGCAGGAAGTTCCAGCGGTGCCTGCGAAATAGCCATAAGCGTACTCATATATGCGTTGGCACATTTACATGCGGACGTCCGCCTCGACGGTTTCTATTATCAGGAGCGTATGATCCTAAAAACCTATACCTACTTATTTCAATGTTTACATTATACCCTTCAACGTTAACCTTGAATTATTGTCTGAAATAAAAATCGACTCCAACACCTTGAAGAACACAATGACTGAACGTTTTAACTAGATGAGTTGCTAATACACCTACATCAATGTATTCAAAGTGTATTGTAAAAAAACCAATAACATTAAGGCTTTCTCTGTAATTTTTTGGTCTTTAACCTTGCTGAGGAGAATCAATTTCATTAAACAAACGTGTTGGATCCACTGGAGACCGTCAATCGCATCGACGGATCAGGTGTTGTCAGTAAAGATTAATCCCTCTGTTTCGCCCGTACAAATAAACTGTACCATTGAAACATAATTGGAATTGGAACATTTGTGGCAAATAGAAATCGCAATTTCCGGGGACTATTTGTCTTGTCAGTCCACATACAGGAGGGCCTATATATGTACCGATGGAAGCCTTGACTTGATCCTCAAGATTAAATTTACAATTCAAACAGGCAGTTTTATTGTTCGTTCTACTAATACCTGTACTCGGTGCCGACATTGTTTTGTTTGCGTTGATGCGTTTTTTTCCCGACCAACTTTGGTGTTATACATTATATTAGGGTGATTAAATTACTGAGAATATCCAGATCGATCAAAATATTTGCTTACTCATTGATTTCCTGGAACAACAAAGAATGTTTTGGATATTCTTTTAGAATACAGAGATACTTTCAACTTTATTTACATGACTTGAGAAATTGATGTTATTTATTTACGTCTTCCAAGTGAGAACGTACATGTAGACGCTGTTTTGTCGATATATTATCAAAGTTGTCGGATGGAGTTTATTAACATTCAGCCGGTGTTTGGTAAACGGGTTTTCTCTTTATCAAAATGTAATATCTCTTTTCCTGGGCTGTTCTAGTGTCTGGGGAATTTACGGGTATTGGCATGTCTTTATAACATAAAAGAAAATAGGTCATAGATACCTATAGGTACATTTGTGTCAATCAAGTATTTTTTTTATTACTTTGTATAGTCTTGTTTTTGATTTTGTGATCAAAAACAAGACAATCTTACAGTGACCTTAATTAGTATTTGTCTTCTTGAACTCATGTTCATGTTCAGACTTTGATACTTATTAAAATTGTATTTAAGAAAACCACTTGTGTTTTATTAAAATAATAGTATTTTTCTATTATTGTAAACAGTTACAGTGCCCTGTTGAAAACAAGCGGTCAACATTACAATGTCCCAGTTTACAGAGATTCAATTGAAAGTGCAATTGTCCATTGCCGCTGTGAAATTGATATAAATTCCTCGTAGGCAATTTTAAACACTATATTTATTGACTTTGATGGATGTAACCGCGTGCGACATCAGATAGAGTTAACATATATTACATATTTGTTTTTAAAATATAATGAGACAAATTCATGGAAATATAATTTTTTTATTGTTGTTGTTAGATTTAATATAAATCAGAAAGGTGCTTCTAAATTCACCCCATTCATGAATCAATAAACAAATGATCAGGAAATGTTAATAATAAATATAAAATAAAATATAATATTAACTCTGTGCGCGGTTACACATAGGACTACCTGAAGCCTAGTTGACAAGCGAATTTACACCGTTTTGCTTGCTAACCGCCTTAAAAATCTAAATCGAGATTCGTGGGCATCACGTCCCACCATTACGATCCTTATGTACTTAGTATACGATGGAAATTCACTGTGCGTGTACATCCGTGGAACCGCACACCGAAGAAACATATCAACACTTTTTTGCAGAGTTTTTAGTAAAATATGTAAAGTACAAATACATACAACTTACACTTGTGAGTTGTGTTATTAACTTTTCCTGATCCTTTGTTTATTCATACATGAAACTAAATAACTAACTTTTCCTATTCATTTAATTCAACAATTCAAAGAGAGAGTGTATCAGTTATATTATGATACAAAAAGAGTAGCTCGACATTATACTTAGCTCGGAATGCCGGGATGCTCTGATAACAGCATGGTATGGCGTTCACACCATCCATCGGAAATTATATCGCTTTAGTAGGGCATATACGTCAATATACGACTATTAATCATACATAATACTGTAGCTAGGTGTTGGTTATCATACGAAAATTGATGTTGTAGCAGTTGTAGATCTGTCCTGTTCTAGATACTCGTATATTCATTGTAAAATATGACACGTGATAAAATCTATAGATTGACCTATATCTCCGTAGCTATGAAAATGCTTTATTGCGGTCACCATCATAAGTACATCGGATGTTATATTAATTTGTGATAATTCTATCGATTTTATATGATAGGTACTGAAAATAATATTTATGGAAATCTATATACTAAACTGCACTAAATGCTTACGTACCTACTACGAAAAAAAACTAAACAAAATAATAAGACGAAACGAAACTTTTTCATCGGCAGCTACGAGAAAAATTATAAATATTATGGATTGTATTTTGTATTTTTGTGGTATAATTATATTTATCTCAATTATTTATTATATTATGCCTACCTATAGATGAACACTTACCACACAATGACACGACTATTTTTTTTTAATTATATAGGTTTGATCGGCTTCCTTTATCAAATTCTTTATATATTGGAAATTTGGAATCAGTGAAATAGTACCCGTAGTGGTAGGTACAGATGGTAAGGTCAAGATTAAGATAAGCAAGCAGTGTACATACTGATTTAGTACAGGTTGTGACTTCGAATGCTTTGGCCTGGGATTGAATCCTACAACGAACTTGAACTGGTTAAGCTTTCGGTGAAGGAAAACATCTTGAGGAAACCAGAGCACCTTTATAGTCGCCAATAGACCGGTAGCCTTGATTTTCATAATAAAGAACTTCATCTAATAACTCGATGTTATATTTTGTTAACAGCGATGGAGGGCGGCGCGTGGTGCGCTCGCGACATTTCGCTGCGCGCGCAGAAGAAGTTCCTCTCACGAGTTGGCGGGAACGCCAGCGCTCGAGCACTCGTACTTGATGAGCATGCTGCTAAACTACTTGATCAGGTAACTTATACTACTCTGTCAAGAAAGTACCGGGAAAGGATCAATAATACACAAAATATATATTTGACGGCGCCTGAGTCGTCGTACGAGCGTAGCAAGAATTTCACAAGTAGCACGTGCACCGACCACGCCACCGAACGCGTCTTCCATCTCCCCACTCTCCCCACTACTAGACTTGTTTTCCTACCTGTATAAAAGGGTCAGAGCGATCGTCGATAAGGTTAAGTCCGCGTAAGGGTGGAAGAAGGTCCCCTGGACCCACCACCTTTCTGTTCCAGTCAAAAAAAAAAACGTCGATAAGGCTAGTCCGCGTAACGGTGGAAGAAGGTCCCCTGGACCCACCACCTTTCTGTTCCTGCTCAAAAAAAAAAAAAAAGTCGATAAGGCAGTCTTGGCTCTGGCGTGGCACGGTGCACTCGTTGTACTCCGCTACTGGCTTATCCTTGACACTTTGGATAATTAATTTGTGCAAACGAATTAATTATTATTCTCAATTACAAATTAGCCTCAGTGCAATTTATAGTTGATGACTTATCTCATCTTAGATTGTACTGTCGCTGATTAAATTGTAATAAAGGATTAGTTTGAGTTACCGTCCTTAATTGATAAAATTAGACCTGTCTTGTGGATTCAATTACATCTATATCGTTATACCTGCATTTTTATTAATTATGTCTTCTACCCTCTTTCCTACATATTCATCCAAAGTTTGCTTTTTCCGGAATTGAGTTCAGTTCTCGCCGCGAAATCTCCTTTGTGTCTTCTACCGAATGAGAACGGGTGCCACGTAGTGGTAATTTGAGTTTAGGAAAAAGAAAGAAGTCGGCTGGAGCCATATCTGGTGAATAAGGTGGTTGCTCGATGGTATTTTTTGGTCAAAAATTTGTTCACTATGATGGCCTTGTGCGAAGGCGCATTATCATGGTGCAAAATCCAAGAACTTTCTTTCCACAAATCTTTTTCGTAAGGCCTTTTTCGTACGCCGCATAACGCTCAAATAATATTCTTTATTACTGTTTGACCTTTCGGGCAAGAATTCCGAGCGCACAACACCGCGATAGTTAACGAAAACGGTCAACATGACATTGACTTTCGATCGACTTTGGGTTGTTTTTTTCTGTTTCGGTTCAGTTGGAACGCGCTACTCCGAAGCTTCTTGACTAGTTTGCATATCAACCATGTACGTCACCAGTAACAATGCGTTTCATGAATGTTGGGTCGGAATTGACTCGTTCTAGCATGTCCTCAGCGACTCTTATGCGATTGAGTCTTTGGAGAAAATTCAGGTCTTTTGGGACTAGCCGAGCGGCAACATGTTTCATACCCAAGTGATTATTTAAAACTAGCTGTTTGCCCGCGGCTTCGCTCGCGCAGACTTTATAAAATGTCTATAACTTTTTTCCCGTTAGCCTAATCACAAAGCAAAATCTAAATAGAAGGTAGTTATATAGTTTATTATATGTAAGTATACCGTAAAGTTATTCGCAATATTTTTATTCTTTGTTCGATGTTTTTGTTCATTATGAAATTCGCAATACACACTAGATATGATCTAACTAAAAACAGCACTGTATTTAATCTAAATAATAGATGCAATTCAAACTCCGCGCCAAAATGTACAACACACAGTAAGAACAGTAGTGCCAAGTAATTTATAGACCTGCAATAATAGTATAGGGCTTTAGTTATATTTAGACAAGATATGGAAATGGGTGGGATTTATATTAATTTTATTAAGTATGTATATGTATTTTATGTACATATATTTATATTATTAATTAAAAAGTAGGTCACAGTGGTATCGGAGTGTCACGGGGGTTGACTGAAAACCAGTGCTGTGTCGGTTGATCGACATCCGTCGCAACAAAATGCTGAGTGTTCAACCTCATTTGCCGGAAATGCGACGTACAATTTCCATTGCATATTCATCTTATTATAATTATTATTTGTTCGTTGTATATTTTCTATTTGACAGCTAGGTATTTGTTTTTCTTTTCTGTTGTTGCTCTCGATTTTTGTGATTTGTTTGTAATTCTACTTTGTGTATGTGCGTCCTTTTCCAACAAATAAATGTTTTTCTTTCTTTCTTTCAATCTAACAACAACAAAAAATCAAAAAAAAATTATTTGGAACCATAAACAAATCATCCATTTCCGATACTTTTTTGACTGAATGTACAGTTATAAACACGCCTAATGAAACGCACTTTGACTTGAAACGTTGGGTAAAACTGGCTTTTCGCTGTAACACAAGTTGAATCATAACCTCGTTGGACATTTTCTGATTTTTGTAAGGTACCTACTTTGGCGATAGATTTTCAACTTGAGTGTGAGTCTGCCTATTGAAGAATTAAGAATGAACACACGTAGGTACTCGAGCGGTCTTACTAAAGACAGATTTGCACATTCATTAGTTCTTATCCCCATAGATATTCCAGCCAGTCCAGCCCTCTATCTTACATAGTATTTTATTCGCATCATGTTGATAATCCTAATTTCAGTTCCTAACAGTACTCCGCGAGCGGGTGGAGAAGCGCGAGGCGGAGAAGCTGGTGAAGCACGTGATCAAGTCCGCGGTGAAACTCGGCGTGCTGCGGAGACACGGTCAGCTCTCGGCGGCTGACGACCGTGCGCTCGCTGCATTCCGCTCTAAGTTCCATGTGAGTTAGTTCGTCGTTATTCTTTCTTCAAGGCCGATCGGTCCGGTTCCAATCGGTGGAAACATTCTCTGATACAAAATGTGTTCCAATTTTTTGTAAAATTGGACCTACGTAGAAGATAACATCACATAAAAACAGTTGAAAATGTTTAAAGTGGGTTATGAGTGGATTTTGAGTGACAGTTTAAGCAGTATATTCTAGGTATCGAGTTAAGCGACTGATTTTTACAAGATATGAACATCTGACATTAACACATGCTGTTCTATTTTTTATAGTAAGCTTTGATGGTCATTTTTGCCACTGTCGTACCACGCTTTGCGAAAAATTATCTTTTTTCCTATACTATAATAATTTCTAGTTATCTCTATACTGATTTGATTTTTAATAAATATTAAATTAATAGAGATATGTCCCATTACAGACGGTGTTGATGGCTGTGGTATCATTCTGCGAAGTGGACTTTTCATATGATCGCGGCTTCCTTCAAGACGCTCTTCGTGAGTCACATCAGTCGCTGAAGTAAGTGTACTGAAATTATCATATCATATGCTGCTGCTTCCTAAGTTAAGAAATTGAGGCGACGATACCATAGTTCCTTCACTAAAACTCGGTCGCCGAATATTTTGTCACCAAGCACCGATACTAGTATATTTTGTAAGCTGCACTAAGCCAACAAACGAACCCGTTCTAGGCTTTTTGAAATCATCAGTCACTTTCACACACCACACCACCACATTCTTTCCTATTTAAATTTTCGTTGTTATTTATTTGTTCCATTAAATGTTTTCAGGTCAGTAGTAGAGCGGCACTTAACAGACAAGTCAGTGTCCCGCCTCGCCGGAGTATTTTCCCTCGCGTCTAGAGGTGAATTACTAGATTCCCTATTCTCCGGTCAGGTCGACGAGGACGTGCTGAAGCTCTCCCGGATGCTTCGCAAGGAGCTCGACAGAGGCCTCCTATAATGCAACCAGGTCTAAAATCCTGTGCCGTCCTACCACTACCAAAGCTGTGTGTACCAACTCAATCTAGACGATTTAATGTACAATTGTCTCTCTCGTAAGACTCCGAGTCTTTCTCTTCGGAAACTCCGACTATGGGATCACTTGCAACAATATCGTTATCTCCACAAATGGAGATTTGGTTATTTAAGTAATCAAAGACATAACTAGTTAGATTGTACATACGATTTACACGGTCGTTGAGATCTGTGTTGTAAGTGCTAGCTTAAATGTTGATAACTAATGATTGGAGGTTATAAAACCTGAAAATTTAAGAATTCGTGCTTGAGAAATTTACATTTTCTCTATCCCTACGTTTCTTTGAGGCAGCGTTAGTTGTCAAGGTCATTAGGTTGGTACTGCAACAAAAGTTAGAACATCAAAGTTCACTTGAGTCTTCTTTCCTCTAACGGCACTTATTTATTCATAAAATAATTTGACACTGGATGTAGTGCTCTCTTATAATTTGTACGGATCTGTGATCACCAGTTTACGTAAGATATTCAAGACTATATAAATACTCAGAGTTCAAAATTGAACCTTCTCCAGAATTTCGTCCACTGCCAGTTGTGAGCTATTTTGACAAACTTCTGCATCCATTTGCTTTCCTAAGCGATTTTTTTATAGTCTATATTTTTGATGTTTACCAGTAATTTCGTGTATATTCTCCTATTTACGACTTTTTGGCAGGTAACTGCAAATATACTTCAATTAATTTGATTGATATTCTTACTAAGACAATCTCTCTTTGAAATATAAAAATATTTCAATATTACCTTATAATATTAGATTATTTTAGAATTTGTTAATCATTTTGTAAATATATTATTTAAATTTTATTTTAAACTTCTTGCCTAGTTCTTTTGCCAGTATTTATTATTTGATCCGATAATTGTCAAAAATAAATCTTGCCTGAATTCCTTAATCTGGGATTTTGTAGCCAATTTGAACCAGTCATAATTTAAAAAAATGTTGTATTTGCTATTATTTGCGTTTTTATTATCACAGTATGATTATTTGCATTTAATAGATTGTAAATATTATTTTAAGGATTCAAACTCGAATAATTTGTATATTTATAACGCAATATGACAAATACGTTACCAATAAGTGTATGGTTTACTTTTTAATTAATTTGTCAGTAATGTAGTCCTGGACTAATCTAAATACGTATCTTCTTATAAATAAATACAATGATAACATATATGTAGACTCTACATTGTAGAGGGTTTAATGGTAATTTTACGTGGACCTATTACATATTTGTTACTTTTCTTCATACTTCCCTCTTCCCTATTTTGTAAGTCTTTTAAAACTATTTAAAATAATATGTAATAGATCCATGAAATTCTTTACAGAAATATTGAATGTAAGGTTTTGCAATGTTTCCATAAATTTTGTGTGATTTTTATCTAACCAAAATAATTACACAAAAACTATATCCTTCTATTTTTTTGGTTAGTAAAAATCACAGCACAATAATGTAAACAGTATTTATAATATAATAATCAATGTATTTCAAACATATACACTTGTACTTCGGACCAAAACTTTAATATCTACCAGTTAAAAGCATATCTGAACTTAAATTCATATCTTAATTTTTACTAGCAATAAACTAAGTCGAATAGTTATAGTATGTAACTGAATTGTTTTAAAACTAGTCGTTGCTACGGCTAAGGGTACTTTTACGTTATACTATTTTACGCTGTGACAAAATAATGAGAATATTTTATGTACAAGGTAGACTACAACATTCGATTTAAATAAAAAAATGTTTGAAAAAAAGAATTTAAAAAAATTAAGAACGTTTTAGTTGTCTATGGTTACCTACATGCTAGATACTCAAAGCCTTCATGTAACTCTTGCACCTGGCACTAAATTTTTTTTTTTTTTTATTGAATTTGAAAATAACAAAAGTAAGGTTTTCTATTGCAGCGTAAGAAGTGTAATTTGTAATGGTATACCTACTATAAACTCTCACTAGTGCGCACATTTCGGACTCTTGCCTAATTGTATCATTGTTTGCTTAGTGTTATTTGTAACTAATTATAAATTAAATGTTGTGTTGGTGTAATGGTGTTTACCAGTTAAGAGTTGAATCTTGTCTGATCTCAGCTGTCTATTTTTTTTTATAAAAAGGAACTGTTAAAGGTTGTAGACTGTGGCTCCACCTTAATTAATTTTTTAATAGTAATAGTGGAATTCTTGCAGAATTTGCGTATATTTTTTTTTATGAAATCTCATAGCAGGTAAACACCGATTGCCTAAGCTAGATGAAATCAAAGAGACGTCCAAGTAGGGATTGTATTAAAAGACAATATGATTGTGTGTGATTAAATGTTCATTTCTTGACGACTCTCTGCAAGGTGTTTCTATATCGATGTGAAACAATTAATGTCATTACTGATATTCTTTTTTTAAAGGACTATAATTATAGTTGGTGTATGTAATAGCCAAATATTTTAAAGATTGAAGCATTTTACGAATTTGAACGTATGAATCCGAGTAGGTATTTTTAATGTTTTATGTAATCCGAAACGTATCTGTTAGTAATTTTTCGATGTGAATTTATGAATCTGAGATTTACGTGAACGTTTTCAACTATTATTATGAAATTCTTAGCCTTATGATAGGTACATTTGTTATATAACTATTATTAAAAAACCAATTGTTTTTATTCTATTGTACTATCAGATTCATAAATGTCGTGATTGCTTTAAAAAATAATTGTGCACATTGAACACTATTTTACTTGAGAATGCATCACAATAATTGTACACGTACGTTTGTAATCAGTAATGCCGTTAGGTAACTTATTGTATGTTTATTTTTTGTTAAGCTGTGTTATATGTAATAAGATTTGATATCAAATATACAATTGATAAAATATTACGATTTTTATTTATATACGTCAAGCAGGTTGTGTGGCTCGCTAGGAACAAGCAGAAAGTACTAGGATAGCATGAAATTGTAGGAGGTGGATTGAAATTGAAAACGGGGTGAATACATCTGAATGAAAGTGGTAGCATAGCATAGGTTTGTAAGAGATACATGAAAATAACATTTATTTTTTCTAATAAGTTTGGTTAACTGATTGGCCGGCATAATTTCTGACGTCCTGGTAGGATATCAGAAATTTTACACATTATTACTAAGTTATGCTGTTCGATCTTACTTTAGCGAAGATGACTTCTTCGAGCTTCTGAAATCCTGGTACTTATATTGAATATTATTCTGTTCGTTCTAACCTCAAGGATCAAATAAAACTAACAATGTATTGTGAAAGCACCAGTCAATAATTTTATTCACTAAAATTTCCTTAGTATACAAGTCTGATATTGGTGAAGTGGATGATCAATCTACAAGTGCTGGGAAATTATGTATTTAAGATTAAGAGGCCATCTTCAGCGGATTCATTACAGAAACAACCTTGGTGTACAAAAATACAGTTCATGGGATATTTTCTGTAGGTACAATTTACGTTGTTTCTGTAATGGACCGGTAAAGTAACTCGTTTTGAGACCCACAGTTAAATTTCAAGATTGAAATTAATTGACGTTGCAATACGAGAGTAGATAGCAATCTCATTTAAGACAATTTTCAGTAGGTACCTACAACGCCATTTCTAACTTTGATGAAGAAGAGATGTAAATAATGAAATGCATCACCAATTTATTTCAACCCTACTGTGTAAATTTTACTTTTTTGTTTTTTGCAAGACTAGAGCTGTTTGAGTTTGCAACTATGACAAATTTGATTTATCGATAAAAAATACAGAAACACTAAGGTTTCATTGAAATGGAAACATTTAGTGACAGTTACTTAAAGATATATTAATTAATTATAATTTATTATGTATAACAAATATAATGACAAGCTTTATCGATGATTCAAGCGATGACTATTTACAATTAGTATTTTTGGAATGTTAAAGTATAGAGTTTCATTCGTTATAAGTTGAGACTTACAAAATATAACATTAGATCAATTCAGTATATTTCTATATTCCGATTCCGATACAACATAAGTACCTAATTCGTTAACTTTTTTGACAAATATAATTTAAAAAAGTCTTTTTTTTAAACAAATCATTTGATGTTAGCGAAAATTACAAAACATTATGGTACGATTGTCTTTATAAACACAATACATATATCTTGAGAATTATAAGTACCTAAGTACATGGTATATATTTTTTAATGTTCCAAATTAAAGGAATGTTCAGACAAACGAGATTGACAGTGAAAGCGCCATCTATCGTGATACATGCAACACTAGGTAGGTACATGTGACTAAAGCTCAAAGCTTCCGTCACGAACTTACACAAACATCTAAACTGAAAGGTAACAACTATTTTTAGTATAAAATAGATTTATTTCTCTAACCTATCAACTATACATTAAGATCTATCCATTCATTATGAGTATTATATTGATTCAATATTGTTCATGCTATATTATATCGTTATCCAGGTATTAAGTTGTAGCATATTGCGTTACTACCATTATTGTGGTTTCATAAAGGAAAATAAATTTAAAGAAATAGTTTCCATTGTACTAAATAAATTAAACGTAGGTAATGCATAAGCAATATTGAATACATTTAACTACAGGTTTAACCATAGATGAATTAATCTTTTAATTTTCGAGTTAAGTTAATTTATCATAATTCTCTAGGACCTATGTTTAACGCCTTGAGATGAATTTCTAATCAATATATTTGTCAAGTGCTTTTTAAGTTGGTCTTTTTATTTTATAATGTACTGACCGAATTGCGTTAAACACAAAAATAAACTTTTAATTTGGTTTCCTTTTTAATTAGTATAATCAATTTATTTTAAATCAAATTACTTGTCCACAAAATTGTTATATCGTTTTATCGTTTATCGACAATTAATATAATTAGACATTTATCTGCTGTTTGAAACATTTATATTTAATTTATTTTGTAAGTATTTTATCCGTTACATCAAATAAGTACCTTACATTTAGATATGTAGAGTAATTAGAAGATATTGAAACGAGAGCTGCAGTAGTTGTTGGCAACATTGAAAGTCAATGTCACAAATAAAAGAATACTGTGTTGTCATTTATGTCTCTGGCTGTACTTTTGTTCGTCTTTTTATTTTCTATATTCTGTACATTTTCATTTCATTTCTGTACATTTTTACTCCCGTTTCAAAACATTAAGTTACAATCTACATTTTTGTAAACATCAATTTTTATTCGTATAGTTAAATATTTCTGAGACTCGACTAACTGACATTTCAAGGGGTAAACACTGTGCGTTAAATTAGATAAGTTAAAATATATTTAACATGAGTGAATACAAAATTGATATCAAATTAATGCCGCAATTTTGACTATCTATACTAATAAAGAAGCTTTCTAATATAAAAAATATCATTTATTTAGTTAACGACTAAACAAACGCTCGGTACCTGCGTGGACTTTGGCTATACCATTGAACTTACCCGTCTTTATCCGTGCAATAATAATAAGTGAAAAATTTCTCAATGATAATTCAAAATGGCACTTAATGTAAATTAATATAAAATACTATTTAAAATAAAAGTTGAAGAAAATATAATGGTGGTGCATAAAGGATGTGTGACATCGATGGGATGGATAACAGACTGTTTTACACATAATTGAGAAAGGAACTAAGTAACGATTGTAGACTTGCCAAACATCTCTTATTTTGCATAACTTCCATAAGCTGTGGTTTTCTTAGCTTTCCATTGATCACATTTTTTAATTGGTCCTTACAGCCGGATGAAAAACATTTTAAAGATTTTTGACATTTTGTTTTAGTGAAAAAGTTTTGATGGTCACTGTTAAATAAACCTTTTCAATTCCATGTATATATCTATAATATATTATCAACAGAGTCGTCAGGGCTTCGAACATGATCTCCATATTATTAAATAAATAGTCTCGTTTTGACTTTATAACTTTGTTTCTAAAATGTTTCGCAACAGTCCTCATCAAACAGTTGACATATTGTGTAACAAGGCTACAATCCACTAGAGGGAGGGACTCAAGGTTGGATAGGTGATGATGATGGTTACGACGACGTAGTGGTGTTTACTCCTTAAGCTTGTGCCAGTCGGCGATCTGGCGGCGCGGCGCGGCCTGCACCTCGCGCCAGTGGTGCCGCGCGCTGCCCGCGCCGCCCGCGCCCAGCTCCAGCCGACCTATCACCTGGTACAATACAAACATGTCACACCCTGTTACCATCACCGCCAACAACAATACATCACATAAAACGTGTAACATACAGGTGAAATAGTATTGAAAGATATGCATGTATATATATATATATGGAGTATAGAATCACCAATAATTCGATATTGTCAAATTGAAAACATTTTGAATTGTATATGACTGATAACTAAATGAAACCAACTGGACTATTAACGTTAGCCACAAAGTATCCAAGACTTAAGACAAATAAAAGGAGCAAATATGAAAATGTTTGCTAAAAATTGTCTTATGGTTTTTCTCCAAAACTGTTGGGTTTCCTACTATTATTCCTTGGCTGTCAAATAACACATCAGCAACCCTATATGCATTCAAATTATTGTTTTTCTGAGTGGTAACAAACTTTCGCAATTATGGTAATATAATATGATAATAGATTTATAGAAAACTGATGCAAAATATCCTTCGTGTCATGTACTCGGGTTAGGTTAGTAATATGTACCTCGTTCTTGGTGACCCTGTCCCAGTCGAGCACGAGCAGCTCGAGCGAAACGTGGTCGAGCGTGGCGTTGGGCGCGGCTGGCACCTCAAAAACGAACGACTCGTTGAACACAGGGTTCAGGGTGCGCTTCTTGACGTGCGTCTTCTTCTTAGCTATGCGTTGGCCGTTATATAACAGGTACATTTTCACGTACCTACAAGTATAGGAGAATTAGAATTAAATTACTTTTTTTATGCTGAAATGTATGCAAGTGGTCCACCTAATGGTATGTGGCTATCTTAATATAAATAAGATTTTTTAAAAATCACTAAAATAACAACAGATGTCCTACCAGTTACCAGTGGTAAGTTCAGTAAATTCGAGTCTTTAGGAGGGCACTTAGGCCTAAATTGAATAAATGGCTTTGACATCGACTTTGAAACAGAAGAAAAATATGCTGCCATCCATCTACCGATTTATTCGGGCAGCTACACTAAAGAGCCTGTTACGTTCTAGGCATTATAAGATTGAGAGAGACTGGTCAAACACAAGCCTATATAGATACTAAAAAATGTTATCTCTGCTATGTCGTTCATAAAAACGATATCATAAATTCTAATTAAGAAACACTATTCGGCCATCTAAACTAGTCATAACTTACGGGTCAGCAAGTCCAGTGACGTCCATCTTGGGTAGGTTCCTTGCTTTGAGCAACACGACAGTGAGCCGCGCGGCGGCGGGCTGCCAGCACAACGACACCAACACCTCCCCGCGACCAGCTCGTAGCATCTGTCACAAACAATACGTGGATGCTTATTGAAATGTTATCGTATGATGTGATAGCTAGATAGTTTAGGTGCAAAAATTATGGAGATTTGTCAAGGAGGCTGTATGAACAGAACCCGCAGCTGAAGTAATCTTGAATTCAGTAAATCCAGTCCCAAGATTTTTTTATTTTTATGTCAATGATGCTAATGATAAAAAAAAACTCAACATGGAGGATTTGGAGGAACTTTTAATATGACTTATGATTCACTTACATTACAAATGATTCTAACAAAGGTTCAAAATAATAGTTGTTAGTATAATGAATGGTATAGAATTCTGAGTTCCAAAATTCCTTTGCATAATATTTACCAACTTAATACAAATTAGATGTTACAAGATTAAGCAACAGATCAATTTTATATTTTTTTTATTAATTTTTTTCAGTTGTTACCTTGAGACTGCGCGGTTGTATCTCGCGGCAGAGCGCCATTGCCTCCCCACTGTGGAGTTGCAAGCTGGAGAGAGGCGACACCACTTCACCAATAATCTCATCGCGGGAGTATCTGCAAATTATTTGTCTTTCTTTACTATTGATAGGCTTGGTTTTACCATGGTCAGTGATGATCTGGAAGTGGTAAGCATACAAGGCCCAGAAGGAGATTTTCAAGTGTGATTGCTGGGACACATGTCCATAGTTATTATTATATATTAATGGTTGTTCATAGGTCGTCAGAAAACGCTGGATGCAGGCCGCCCAAAACCAGCCCTATTGGAGATCCTTAGGGGAGGCCTATGTCCAGCAGTGGACGTCTTACGGCCGAGATGATGACCATGATTCTTGGTTGTTGATGTTGATCATATTTGAAGTGTATTTTACATTGTTCTTGTCATATTGATTCTACGTATTATTTCACAATTTCAGTGAAATGGTACTTATATAACAAAGTTGAAATTCTCGTGAACTGTAGGTACACTCGAAGCTTTCCGAGAGAAAACCTACAAGAGTGGCTTTCGAATGCTTCTCAACTTTACAATCGGGTCATTTGAGTATTTGAGTGGCATAACTTCTTAGAAACCTCAAGTTTCCCGAAGAAGGCTTCGCGTATAGTATAACATGTACGCAAGCATTTACGGTCATAAAAAAATATATATAAGACAGAAATCTCTCTGAATACAGTACACCCACCAATATGACATGAGGTAAGGTAATGTTGCCATCTCTAGGGCAATATATGATATACCATGTACCCACGAATCGAACCAAGAACCACCAGTCTCTAGCTAACCTTTATATAACCCGACAACCGAGGCGACTTGATTTACATTATATCTATACTAATCTAATATTATAAAGCTGAAGAGATTTTTTGTTTGTTTGAACGCGCCACTAGCGGTCGGATTTGTTTTTTTTACCATTTGATAGCCCAATTCTTGAGGAAGGTTATAGTTCTTATCCCGGGAATGCGGATGAAGCCGCGGGGGACAGCTCATATGGAATATAATGTTTGGTTACCTGTCAAAGCTGAGCACAACGAAGTGAAGAGTAATAGCGGTGAGCTGATGCGGGGCGAGGCCGTAGAATGTAAAGTCCTCATCGTACACAGGGCAGCGGGTCTTGCGCACAACTCTGTAATTATTATAATATTAAAATGTAATCATTAAAGGCATTGTACGAACTCATGGAAGCAAAAGCTCATAGAATAATAAATTAAACTAAATAATATTAGATTTCTGGGCATCTAATGAACGAGATTGAATTAATTATAATGTTATAAAATCATATGAACATAATAATAATGAAAATTAAAAAGACACTTGTACTTTCATTCTAAATCCACGCTAAATATGTCTGACTTTTAACATTAATAAAAATATGTGGTGACGATATACGCGAATAACCCTGTCCCGCATTAAACTAACGGGTGAACGGCTTGTTTTTTTTTTGGAATAGTAACAAAATAGTTCCCTTTGTAGATCTTAAATGTCTGTTAACATTTTCAAGTTATTTGGATGGGTAAAATAGGAGAAAAAAATAATTTTCAATTTTAAAAAGGAGGCACAAATTCTAATTATTTCTGACGTTATTAATGATTTTTTTTTATTATTAAAAAAATATTTCCCTGGCATAAATCCTCTAGTTTAACATATATTTTTTACAAATCTCTCGCATTAAAGAATACAGAGAAAAACTTAAATTAGAATCATCATTTTGGTATATCGTCGCCTTAATTCAGACAGCTTACCTGGTCTTAACTTTGTGTTGTTTATCGGGTAACAGCTGCAGTTTCACATAGGGATCGGGGCCAGCAGGCTCGCGGCCAGGCAGACCCTGGCATGACACCACTGACACCACCAGGGCGTTCTTCTCGTTCTCATATCTAGAACAATATTGGAAATTGAGTGTTTATTAATGGGTAAGCTTGGTGGAACCTTACGAAAGGAATTTTCCAAGGCGATGATAGCTCAGTGGTAGTAACGTCGGACGTTGCGACGAATGTCGTGGGTTCGAATCCTACAATGAGCTTGAGCTTTCGGTCAAGGAAAACATCGTGAGGAAACCATAGCACGGTGGTAAATCAAATTGAAAATCTGTCGCCAAACATCTATTGGTGTATTCCGGCAGCTGCACTTGAGAGCCAGTGTGCTTACCACCTTCGGCTACATCATCATTTACTATAGATAGATTGATCAAACACAAACATAATACAAAGTAAAATGAAAAATTGAAGTAGGTACATTTTTGATAAAACTTTAAATCTATAAAGACATAGTCTTCAGAGAATCAATACGTGATAGAAAAGGAAAATATAGATAACACTGAATAGGTACGTAGATATACCTACCTATAAACGATGAAAGATTCTTGGGACAGTTTTACCAACTCCCACCGCAAGGTTCAGAGACTAAGATCGTCTAGGAATCGATAGACCTCATTTATAGTTCAAACGTACTATGAAGCGTGTTTATGACTTTAGAATTATATTAAATTCCTTTTGAAGTAGAGCTCAGCTGTTTGAATATGAAACTCTATATTATTCTACTTTTGTCTTCCAAAATACAAAGCCATTCGCATTACCAAGAGTTAAAGTTCACTAAAATCTAAAGTAAAATATAAAACACCAAAACAATTTCCATGAGTTTATTTCATAATTCGTATTTTGGCGACAAATTTTCAATTTGAGGGTGGTAGTCAGCCAGACGGGAACTATAAAGTACCCTTCCACGGTGCTATGGTTTCACGATGTTTTCCTTCACCGAAAGCTCAAGCTCATTATACGATTCGAACCCACGACCTTCGCCGCGGCGTCCGACGTCACTACCACTGAGCTATCATCGCCTTAACATTTCTAATACAGATTATATTATGTTGCGACATGTGCCAACAACCACCGTAAGCTTCCGCGTGCTACCGAAAAATGTATTAAATCGATAACATTACAAAGCCTGTTAACTAGTTCACATTAAACATATATTAGGTCTAGTTACCACTTGTAGGTACTAGCACAAACATAACACCCGTCGTGAACTAAAGCAATAATAAATGTACCTAATATCAATGGTTAATGTACAAACTTTTATAAGTCCTATAATAAAATAACAAGTAGGTCGTGTCTAGGGTAAGACGTGTGTACTGTGTACTCTAATGTCGACAGAGGTCGTAATTTATACTTACGTATAAAAAAGGTAGGCAAGAAAAAATAAGCCGGTGTCGGTGCGAGGCAGACAGCAAAAAAAATATTAAGGATATAAATTGTGAGAGATTGAAATTAAAATATCTAATGAGATTTTGGCTTAATTTTTTTCGCTAGTTAGTCAGCAATATACCTCAAAAGCTTTTTTTATTTCTGTGGTAAGGCTTGCGTTTGACCAAAATGCTAAGTGATTGAGGTCGAAGGTAGTAAGCACAAAATTCTTAAAAGGGAACTGACTCTTAAGTGCAGCTGCCGGAACACTTGTATATTTGATGACGGATTTTCAACTTTTTCATAAAATATGCTATTATGATTTATTCGATTTTTTTTACATGTGTGGACATGGCAAAAGTAGTATCAGACATTTCTTTTCAAACATTAATCGTAATCTCATAAACAATAATCTAAATTTAGATATATTCTATGAAATTTCTGTGACCCAAAATGATACTTACCACAGAAATCTCTAGATAGAGCATTATCTTCATGTATCAATATGATATTGAAGACTGAAGCCTTATAGGATGTTATACCTAGGTGGGTAGTGGGGAAGGAGTGGGAGGACGCCAAGGATAAACGAGGGTGCTTCAAGTAGTCGAGTCGAGACATTTCATGAATATACGTTATAACCCCTTGGGGCACCTTTATTTCATCTATAAAATAGTGATGTATATATTGTTGCTGAGAAACATAAAACTACAAAATAATGTACCATTTAATAAGAAACGTATTTTTTCCAAAGAATCCAACTTCTTTGGCTAGCATTCGGGAGTCTTTGTAAGTAATTTCAAGTATTAATCTGAAAACAAACGTAAGATGCCTTTTTTTCTAGTCCAGAATTGGAGAATTAGAAAGAGAATTGCTCAAAGGTGTTAAATAAAGTCTCTAATTTTATCCCATCCTTTGAGAATTTATCTACTTGCGTGTGGCAAATAAAACTAATTTGAATGACCCAATTGGCTGTTCTGTGTCACATGCGGACCTTCTCATCAATAAATAACAAGCTCTAGTGATAAACCTATAGGTTTATAGCGCCCGCTCAATGTCGTGACATCAAAGTATTAGGGTTGTCACCTCATTTTGATGGCCGAAACCAGAAAATATTTAGAAATTAAAAAAAAGTTTGTCGTCAATTTGCTGTCATAACCACAATAAACTTGTACATCAATGACGTCATCCACAGGGCCCACGCTACCTTCAACGTGCCGGCTTTACTTGAGCCGAACGGTATCGCACGTGACTATGGTAAAAAGACGGGTAGGTAATATCCTGGATTGAGGAAGGCCGTATGTCTGGGATATTTGTGTTGATACACTGGTACCGTTACACCGTCTGTCTATAGGCGCAGTGGCATCAACAACGGAGAGTCCAAAAAGGTGCAAGTGTGCTGCTCTTAGCGATGGCTAATAATTTGTGCCTTTTGGTGAAACAACTCTGGGGTCATGGGGACAATATTATTTAACCAGTCGACACGCCTTATTGATTCGTCTGGTCAGAGATAAATGATTATGCTTGCAATCCAACGAGGTACCTAATGCTGCCAGCCTCCGGGCACATTACCCATTAGCATTTTTTATTGAGATTTAATTCCCAGAAAGGGTTTCAACCCTATTTAACCAGATTTTATAACTTGAGCTAGACGCTCTTGTTTTATTAAAACGTAGTTAAAAAGGCTTAAGGGCTGAACATGTACTTTAATGTCTTTATTTATAGGTTTAACTACCATTAAATGAAGTTAAATCTGTAAACATTTGGCAATTTAATTTAAAAGGTTTGTTAGTCTTTACTTTAGTAATATCCATTAACAATTTATATCAAGCCTTCTGATTTTATTCGGTATCTTATGAATCAGCTCATTTTATCTCACCAGAGATTACAATGAACTGCATAACCGTCTAAGTAAATTAAAAATACCATCAACTACTTTCCAACTAGCCCCGCGGTTTCACCCGCTTTCCCGAGAGTTCTGATATTTGTCCGGGATAAAAAGTAACTTATGTCTAAATCCAGAATAAATTCTATCTGTGTGTCAAATTTCATACAAATCCGTTCAGCCGTTACAGAGCTGTGTGGTAACCAAACATACATATACAAACTTTCGCATCTATTATATTAGTAAGAAGATAGATATAACGACTATATCATAGGTACAATAAGTTCTGGCAGTAGAAACATATTACAATAAATAAAATTTCAAATGAAATGCGACAACCATTAGGAAATTGCAATTAGAGTTTTCCATTCCATTAAATTAGAGTGAAAAGGGATGGATGGCACATAACGAGAAATGGTACATCTTGTCTTTATAAATTTAGATTATTCTTATCCGGCTGCGAAACGGAAGTGGTTTTCGCTAAAAGGTTCAACGTTATACACATTTTATCATGACATCTTAAAAAAAACATGTCCGTGTAAGGGTGTATAATTTACGCGTAAAGCTCGCGTAAGGGTGTATAATTTACGCGTAAAGCTGTAAGTAGGCCTTAGAGTCCATTAAAAAAGGAGAACAGTCTTGTTTTAATTAATGCTTTATTATTGTTTGTCGATTTCAACGATCAACAGACAATCTTGCCAAAGTCACCAAAGCCAATATTCCGTCGTTTTTGCGTCAGGGGTTGAAAAAGAGCAGACAATGAACCGTCTGTATTGATAAGTTTCATAATTCCGAGGGAATCCAATAAAGTGTGTAATGGATGGATCGATACACTTGTACTTATACAACATTTTGCTGATCGTAAGGTCGTCTGTTTGTATCAAATAATGTCGAATAATAATAATGATATAATGTTCTATATGATGTGTGATTATTATTCTGCGACATTCTGGGACATAATAAATATTCTGGGACATTATTCCTCACACACGGCTATCTGACCCCAAACTAAGCAGAGCTTGTACTATGGAAGCCAGATAACTGATATACTACATATACTACTTTTCTTTTGTAAATACATACATATATAGATAATTACACCCAGACTCAGGACAAACAGACATGTTCATGCACACAAATGTTTGTCCTGAGTGGGAATCGAACCCACGACCTGCGGCGTGATAGATAGGGTATCTTACCAACCACGCCAACCGGCCCGTTATGATCTACTTTTATATATTTCTCGGATTTTTTCTACGCGATCGGGTCCAAAACGAGGACAGGTAGGCTATTCTGAATTTAAACTCGACGGTGAAATCACGCAGAGACTATTCTCTGTCACACTCGTGAACTTCTGATTACCGAGATGCACGAGTGAGACAAAGAATAGTCACTGCGTGATTTCACCGTCGAGTTTAAGTTCAGAATAGCCCAGCTGTCGTAGAAGAACAAAAGCGACGGATAAGGTCGAAGAGTCAACATGCCGAAATGGCAATGGGCAGGCCACATCACTCGAAGAGCCAATAATCAATGGGGAACAAAGCGGCTCAAAACTGTTGATTGGGGAAATCAATGGGGAGGCCTATATACAGCAGTGGACCTCCTCGGGCTGAATATGATCATTGTGATGACTTCTATACATAATAATGTGTTATTGATATCATTATAAAAGAACATGTTACTGATGTGTAAAACCTTACCTGTTGCTTACAACCTTACATATTATGTACTCACAAATGTTGTAGCGTGGTCGCATGATTTTTTATGTAATTATCTAAATTTTACCTTTGTACCTTAGATTCGTATATTTTTTTATACAATGCCTGATGGTAAGCGGTTACCGTAGTCTATGAACGCTTGTAACATCAGGAGTATCACTCACGCGTTGTCGACCCTTCCCCCCTCCCCGATGAGCTCTGGCGACCTTACTCACGCGCAGGAACACAACTATAAGTTATTTGGCTGCGGTATTCTGTGTGGAGGTTCTTTCGAGCTGCTCTTTGAGCGACATACCGCTTATGAAGCCAGAAGCCCCTGTCCCATACAATCGAACTATCAAATGTCGACTTAATTACAATTTAAATGCAAGTAGAGCTTCAGAATATGGGCAATAGATGTTTTAATAATGATAATAGACTGCCCAAGCATACAACAGCCCGCGATCGAACGTAATGTTATTTACTAAACACATTACACGCTCCCTTAATTATGAAAAGAACTTTGTAAGGGGAGATGTTTATGTAAACAACTAATAACAGATACCTATAGATAACAAGGTAAAAGTTTACAGAATAATGGGGTTTTGTTCGTCGATTATTGATTGGTACAATGAGGAATTGAGTAATAATATTGAAGGCTAGTTGATTGTGTTTAAAGCGACTACGTTAGTACTATTACTTATTCTGTGGCCACACTAATTAGTAGTTATGTTAAAAAGTTATACAATCACTCGATTAAAAGAGTATACTCCTTTTTTGGTCGTACATATCTATAGGTACGTTCTGTTTCATGTGTATACATGTAGTAGTGTTTTTTATTATGTACAAAATTAATTATTTTCGTTCTTTACTACTAACTAACTAATAATGATAGGTATTTCACAATCAATTTAATCACGTAGGATATATAAATGTTCATCATAAAAGGCACTGACTCACATAAAATTATAAACATAGTTATATATCAGTGCATATACCAGCAAAAGGGAAACATTTCTGCACAAAGGAGATATATAGGTATTCTAGATTGTAGACAATACATGTGAAATTGCGGGACTTACAGGCACGAAGGACAAAGGTCCGGGCATACGTGGGTAGTTATTGATTTACAGTGGTTACCTACGTAGTTCGTCGATGAATGTTGGTAATATGATGCGTGCGGGGACTGCATTTACTTTGTGATGTCAATATTAATTAACACTGCGTTGGGACTTGGCTGGAAGCTCTGTGCGTCACGCTGGTTTTTCATTGTATTTTATTTTTAAATTGTTGAATCTTTAAGGTGTTATTTAAATGTTACAGCCAGTAAGGCGAGTAGAAAAAAGTATCTACTCTACCACCGAGTTATGATTTCCTTCACCGAAAGCTCAAACTTATTGTAGGATTCGAGCTCATACCATCGCCGCGGCATCCGACGTTGCTACCACTGAGCTATCATCGCCTAAAAGTCGCATCGTCTTTCTAGTAAGAAAGGGGAAATAAAATAAATTAAGGAACTCTATCAATGTTCGGATTAAGGTTAAATAGTTATTTGTGCAACAAGAGAGCAAAGTCGTTTTTTGCTGCGAGTGATAATTTTGAATCCTGAGCAAGCGAAGGATTT
The DNA here is from genome assembly GCA_951216915.1 of Tetheella fluctuosa. Taxonomy (NCBI): domain Eukaryota; kingdom Metazoa; phylum Arthropoda; class Insecta; order Lepidoptera; family Drepanidae; genus Tetheella; species Tetheella fluctuosa. The sequence continues at coordinate 8,465,268 of OX578229.1, read as the reverse complement.
ATCCTGAGTGTGGCTAGGGATTCAAAGGTGTAACACACATAACTTTTCACTTCAGCAGCGAGAACACTTTAGGAGATAATAAATATTTACAAGTTAAATATCAGTTTTATTTGCAGTAAATACTTATTTTCGTTTAAATACAACAATAAGTTAAAAAATCAATAAATTACATTAAAAGACATAATTATCTTTTTGCAAAATTTCTTTAGTTAGTACGAAATTCCGAACGTGTTTGTCTTTGAGGTCGAATTCAAAATCGGAACTTCGAAAGGGCTGGTCTTTATCACTCTCTCTTTCTAATGGTGGGAAAGAGATAGAGTGTGAATGTTTCGAATTGTATGATTAACCCAAGGCTGAATAAGATATTCGTGGCTTTCTGAAAAAAATATTAAAAAGTTACTTTCACTACAAAATACGATTTTGCTCACTGATTTCAGGCAGCAAAACCTACATGTTTGAGCTACTGAAGTGAAAGCATATATCGCTTTCAACTCCATCAATCCTCTTTTGACGCAAATAAGAGATAAAATTTCCATAGTTTAGTATATTTATATTCTACTTTTACGTAATTCATTATCAACTTATTGATTATTCTTATCGATTTTACTGTCTCGGAAGGTAATCGGCTCTGTTAATTATTTTTTAGGATAATCAGCTTTGCGCGACGTACTAACAAGAATCATTTTAGCGCACAACAACATTGCCGCACACTCCGCTCTGCGGGGTGACACGCAACGCAACACGCTAGCAAATCTCCGAACTTATACGCTGTGTCAGTGAGTCATGCCACTCGTGTTCTCTTACGTGTTCAGGTGTGCGAGGCAGTGTGCGTGAGCCTTTATAGATTATATTTATGCCTATTTCCAGTTACGTAATTATTTATTACGTAACAGGACTGTTAGAAATATTTCTTAGGCAGCTACATCCTTACTAATATTATAAATGCGAAAGTTTGTGAGTATGGATGGATGGATGGATGGATGGATGGATGTTTGTTACTCTTTCACGCAAAAACTACTGAACGGATTTAGATGAAATTTGTCAGAAAGATAGATTATAGTCTGGAATAGCATAGGCTACTTTTTGTCCCCGTAAAACATAAGACCCCACGGGAACGCGGGTGATACCGCAGGGTGAAATCTAGTACTGTATAATTATCTCAGACATGAAAAATTTAAGGGTTTCCAAGCTAATAAAAAATAAAATAAGGGGAACAAAATATAAAAAACCTCTAAAATAATATTTTTGATCATAAGCGTCAAACAGTCTGACTCTAGATCAAATTCTTAAAAACAACAAATTAATAGTTAAATCGGTAAAAAATGGGTTAATTATATTTCTTTTAGTTAACATTTACTAAATAAACGAAACTTTAGTACTCGTACCTCACTTGCGCTCAGCCGGTTTTCATTTTTATATATTTAAAAAATGTCTGTTGCCAAGTTATCTAATTAAAAACATGTCATTTAGAAAGCTTCCACTCGCGACGACTCACTTGGACTTTTTTAAGCAAATAGGTACTTCATATTTATGTTTTTTAACAAGCTTTAAAATTCTCCACTGAACAAAAAGCCTTATAATTTGAAGGTTAAAAACACTGCAACACTGAACAATGAGAACTCACCGCAATTTGAAATGCAAGTCTCCAAGTTTCCCATCGTTAGTCTCCGGCTCGGTAGTCTTGGTCTTCTCCGTGGCGTTGGCGTCGGCGAGCTCCTTGCTCAGAGGGGCTGGCTCGTTGGGTGCCGTCGGAGTGTGGGGGCTGTTGCCTCCCGATGGCTGTGGGAAACCACTGAGATTGAAATTTAGGTAGAAAGTGATGTAAGAGGGATGGCAAATTCGTTTCATTTGTTTGGCAGAATAAGATTAAGATGACTTGGAAAATTATAGTGTAACTGAAAAAGAAAAACTAACATGAAACATATTATGAGTTTAATTTCACCCATGAGTAACGTTTTAGATTTAGCTACCGCGTTTGAGTAGTTTTTCATGTTTCAGTACTTTTAGTAGTCAAAAGAAATATCGACAAAATAAATATGCCTTGCCGAGTTTCTTGCCGGAAATTTTAATAATATTACGAACTGGTGGTAGAGTCAATTGTAACGTTCAGGGCTTAAACTGAATAAAAGACATTGAGGTACCACTTTCATATAGAGATGATAGAAGCGGTGCTTGGTTGGTGATGAAATTATGAGAATGTTATGTAATCTTCTTCAAAAACATCTCTCGGTATTAGACTAAATGAAAAACAACTCACCCAACATGTGCGTGAAATTTAGTTATCTTTTCGGCACTCTTATTTTTTTATAATTTCGCCATGGTAATAATTGGTATCAATTTATTGACAAAATATTACAAACGGTCACGTACCGGGTTTTGCGGCGGTGGTTGCGGCTGCGGCGGTGAGGTAGCGGCAGCGGGCGGAGGCGCGGGCGCAGTTGGTGATGGTGACTTACGCAGATAGTGCGTGGCTGAGCCGGGGGAGCGCACGGCGGTCGCGCGTCTCGGAGGCTGGAATACCAGTGCCTTGTCTGGGCCTCGCTTGCCTCCTGCATAGACCAGTCATGGGTGTTATTGAAAAAGAAGAAAAACAAAAAAGCGGCGATGTATGAGAGAATGTGTGTGTGTGCTGCGTGTAGTGTGCGTGTGTGAGTTTGTGATGGCAATCTGTTTTTGGGAAATATCAAAGCTCACCCAGTTTGTGGGCTAGCGAGCTTCTGCGGCGAGCGAGCCAGCACGCGAGTACCGCCAGGATGGTGAGCACGACGGTTGCCGCGCTGCACACCAGCAACCAGAACTCCCCCGCTGTAGGAGTAATAAAACATTAGTATATTTGTTATTTGTAGATATTGGGATCGATTGTTAAAAGGTGGCCGAGGAGTTAGGTCTACGAGGTCCGTATTTTAAATCCTGACCTTATTCCATTTCATTTAGGGCCGCCTTCCTAATGTTTTTTTGCCAAGACACATTGTGTTGTTTTCACGCCTTAAATACTGAACCGATTGTGATGAAAATGAAGTAGGTACAGGTAAACCCGCGCGTACCTACAAGCTGTCCAATATAATCATAAGAACAACATAATTCTTTAAGATGAACCTAGTTTTTTCTCCCTATTTCTATTATTTACACAATTCCATGATACAGTTTTGTTACAAAAGAAAATAAAAATAGTTTATAAAGAAATTCTCGCGGCGACCGATGTACAGACAGAAGGGTGACCCAGTTACTGGCGACCATACATGTTTTATATTGTGTATTTTGAGCTTGTCTACTACAGCTATGTCTAATATTGAATAGGCTTATTTATCCATGCATATCCATCCATCCGGACATTTCGCATTTTCAATTTCGCGACTTTACATGCTGATTTCTTCACAATATATTCCTTCATCACAAATGATGTGGTGTCCATACTTAAGTTTTGTTTATGATATATAATTAAACATAGTCTGTTATTAATTTGAAATGACATTCATAAAAAAAAACAGGATAACTTAGTGTATATTATATAGGCTTGTATTTGACCACAATTTCAACTATGGTAAGTGAAGATGCGCCCAAAGCCTAGAAGGAGCTGGCTCTCAAGTGCAGCTGACAGAACACACCAGTGTGTTTGGCGACAGATTTTCAACTTACCATACCGTACCATACGTACGGTATGGTTTCCTCACGATATTTTCCTTTACCGAAATCTCAAGCTCATTGTAGGATTCAAACACACGACCTTCGCCGCAATATCTGACGTCAGTAACACTCAGTTACCATCACTTAAAAAGTAGTACTATGTTGCAGTTATTTCGTTCTAGATGAAAACATATTTAATTAAAGCTTTAATACTAAGAAGCTTATAAATTTTCAATACCTACCGAAAAGTAGTTAGTTGAAATTCAATCTATCTGTTAAGTTTATTTGTGGAAACTAGCCGACATCGATCCGCGCCCATTTCCATCTTACTTGCTCCGTAATAAATGCTCCGTTTGTATTTTATTATAGACTCAACCCACGGTTTCATCCGAATTCTCCGATGCCTCTAATATTTTTCTAGATTAAAGTATCCTATGTCTTAATCCAGAATATATTCTATCTGTGTCCCAAATTTTATCCAAAGCCGTTCAGCCGTTAAGGATTTGATTGGTAACAAACATACACATACGCATAGGAAGTAGGATAGTGGGATTAGTAGGATATACATTTTTTTTAAATACCCTCACAAACACCTCCTAAACTAAAATAAATAGAAGCAGAATCTCCCTAACTCTCTAGTAATTCTGGAGTACCCTTATTCGAATGTCCCTCAAAACACCAATAATGCAAACAATCTCCGTGTGACCACAAAGGGCGACGCGGCCAGATTTCCAATAAACCATGGCATTACATACGACTCCGATTTGCAAACACCATATACATGTAGATATCCATCACTCTATAATAGAGTTTCCCGCTTTTGTGCAAAAGTAATTCTGTTTTTTAATCGAGTATATAATACGTTCTTAACAGTATTAAAATATACGGTTCCTACTTAATATTATCATTTTATTTATAAACAGAAACATCGAATATGGTTATTGTTACAAAAAATAACAGGGAATGAACGATAAAAATGTTATGTTATATAACGTTAAATAAGTTCTGTGCGAGGACTATTAACACACGCGAAATGCAACAACGTTTCGATTTGTCTCGCACAAAATATTGCAATACAACAATCTTTGATATATATCCTTTTTCAACAAGTTTAATAATACTCAAGGAAACTTTAGCCTCTTGTCGCGTGTAAAAAATAAAATACAACATAAGAGGCGCTTACGCAAAAGCTGTTCGGAGCACACGCTGTTTGAATAACAACGTCGTTTGCACGTCATATGTAGGTATTACGATTTACCGTCGTGGTCATCGTTGGATCTTCGCAATTTGCCATGTGTGAAACTACCTTTTGTAGCCGGGTTTTAAAAATATACCTATGACACTATACTATAGATAACTTTAATATACATATAATACAACATAATAAACACAATAGACAAATAGGGTTGCTTACGCGAAGGTCGTATCGTATATCATATCGTATCGTAGGTAATCGTAGATGGCGCCACCGAAATCTGTCCCATGTCGAGACACGACTTGGGTCATCGTCACAATATGCATCCATGTGACAAAAAGAGATAAATATAACGAGTCAAAAGAGATTTCCTCGTGTCAAAACGGGCCCATAAGACGTCATTAATAATAAAGAAATTAAAATCTGATTCATTTTTTTAAAACCACGAAATGTCACGGGAAAAATACATCAAACCGGCCAGTATGTGTATTTTACGAATGAGGTTCGCATTTTTTCATCTTATGAACGTGAACCTAGAAAAAAGGCGGACGCCACCTCATAAAACAATTACTGACGCACCCACAGTAAGCCAGCTCGCTTAAATGCATACAAGTCCAGCACGCACACATTCACACCACACTAAGCCAGCCGCGCGGCCAATTAACGCTTCGAACCACACACACACACACACAGTACGTCGCCGCCATTTTGGTGCTTCAATAGTTTCTTAGCGGCCATCTGTCCGCCTTTTTTTCGAGGTCCATGCTTATGAATGAAATTTATTTTCAATTCTCTAAAGAGTTTACATATTTCAAACATCAATTTCTATCAAGGATGATTTATTACCGTTGATATTTATTGCCTTTGAACTTCTCCATATTCGGATGTTATTAATATTATAATCATCTGATATTTTTTTATTTCACAATCTCTGCTCAGATAGCCATGGCGACGTTGTGAAGGGATACCTACTTATTATTTTTATATACAAAGACCTCTTGTGCTACTAACCAATAACATTTTCATAAAAAAAACCCTCAATCAACTTGAAACAACGTCGCAAAGGGCCTCTCTATGCTCGACCGCCGACAGCTCTCGGCAATAAATCTTAGGAACCACTTGTTAAGAGTGCCGCTGCCCTTGCCCTTGCGAGGATTTCCCGCCCTTCGCCCACGGCACGCTAGTTGCCCGCACTTAACCTCTGCGATTTGTTCATAAATCACATTCTTGCTAGTTTTCAGGTCGTACAAGTAACTAGACCAAGTTTTTTCTAGGATATAGCACATATCTGACAAATAAGGAAAAAGAATTGATGATGTAAGTAGTTAGCTTGTTGCAAAGCGAAGTGAATCTTCGTACAAAAAACGGCGCGTCTAAGTATCCATTGAAAACATTGTATATTGTTGTATACAAAATAATTATAGTGCAAGTATATTTTTTTGAAAGAATAGTTATAGAAATTTCTACAAAACGGTGGCAACAGTGCATCTAAACAGTAAAACGTGAAAATTATTCAATAATTAATTTCAGAAGTGACATACAAAGAAACTAAAAACTTATCAGTACAAGACGTAGGTTAATGGTAAAGCTATCGGGTTTCAAATGAGCTCACAAACGTAAAGCTCCATGTGACTCATTTGCTATTTTAAAAGAAAAAAATCCAGCTACGTAAAAGTTTTACACATGTCATCGAGTAATTTTTCGTAATAGATTTTAGATACATCCAATGCAATTCCAGATTCAGTTATTTATTTTATTATTTAATCAAACTTTTTGTTTGAAAACTCATTATAATATAAAGTACTTATTAAATGGTTCTCCAGCTTTGAAAAAGGACTTAAGATTTCTTATTCTCTACAGATACTTTGTATCAAACCATTCATTAACATGATGTAAACTATAACAGTATAATACAGTGATTTTTTACAAAAATGTTACCGAACCACTGTAATTCAAAAACTTAAGCTTGACAAATCGTCGTATATTTATATTTCTTTTGCAATCACACAAATGCAAACACGTACATTAACTCACTGACCCCGTTTTACTTTCAACACGTGTTTGTTCTCCAGTGAATTAACTATCAAATCAGAAACAGAGAAATGGTCACGTAGATTTTTTTGTAGGTATTTTTGTAAAATCTTTAGTATTGTACCTGAATAACGAAAACAAGAAACCATATAAAAATATCCTTCGCTAGTTGTTCACAAGGTAATAATTTGTGAACTTTATAGGTAAAGGAAACCTTTTCCATCTTAAAAAACGATAAAATTAATTTCAGCAATTGAAAGCACTTTCCTTTTACACGAATTTGATTGTTAACAACGCAAGGTTTCCAGGGTGGGAGGAGGCATACCCCTACCACCCCACATCCATTCCGTAATTCCAAATTCATTCCAGAAGTTTCCATTCTAATTTCATCTCCTGATTGATGGAAAGATAAACCCTTTAGAGTTTGAATGATGTCGAATGTCAAGGTCCAGGTAGCGTTATCTTATTATCATTTCAAGTACACAAGGGGTAGGACGATATCACAGTCAGAAAATAATTTGAATATTAAATATATCTTTCTTTGTTGGTGTCCTCTGCCATTGTTATGTTATGTGCGTGACAAATCAATTATTTAATTGTTTTAAAATACATAATAGATAGTTTAATATACTTGTACATAACTATTTTAAAAATCCAGCAAGTTTCTCGTTCTCGAAGTTTGTGCAGAAATAAGAAAATTTTATTGGTTACAACCCTATTATAGTTCGACTAGATACTCAACAAATATAGTTGTCTAGTTTAAGTATACCAATACGTTTTTATTTTCAAACATTAATAGAATTTACTGTACTTATGTAATCATAATAATGAATACTGTTCTGGTTATAATAACGATCCCATTCTGCCAAATTTATGTACGTTCGTTTAAGCGGGACAATGCTCGGTTGCAGTCCCGATCGGATAGACAAACCAATTGAGTAGTCTGCTGAATAGGATGGCTCCTATTTTCTCATTTCAGACGGAAGTCTTTTGAAATGAATCAGTGGATTGGTATACGATCGCGGCATATTAATTCTGCGACTAACACAGCATCAGCCTAAATTTTACAAAATAAAATCGTTCTTTCCGATTGGAATGGCAAACGAATGGGTCTCAATAAGGGTAAGGTGGATGGTCCACATTTTGAATTCTCAGCGGATTTTTATTGCGTTTTAATTTATTACATCAATATTATAAGCGCCTATGGGATGTATGTACGCGCATGAGGTATATGACAATAGATTATTGTATGTATTCATTGCTTCTATAGCTACCTACTCAAAGCCAAATGTTGGTTCCTTATCAATAAATAATGGACACGGAACCAATGTATCCTAACTAATATTATAAATGGGAATGTGAGTTTGTTTGTTTATTGCCTTTTCACGCCTAACCCGCTGAACCGGTCGCGATGAAATTTGGTTCGCAGATAGCCTATGGTATGGAGAAGGACGGGTTATTCCACAAATCCCCATTACTTGCTCATTGAGGTCAATAAATCCTCAGTTTAAACCTATTTGTTGAAGATGGGGATATGTGGAAGGACAGGTTCGATACAGATAAGATTATTGTAAAGGATTTGCCGACAAGTGTAATCTGAATACATTTCTTGTTTTTGTTATATTTTTTTCGTGGCGTGTGCATGAATGAGACCTTCTACGCGTGGGACGTAAATAGAGGTATGTTTAAAGCCTCACAAAGCTTATAAAAGTGGCGTCAAATTAAAAAATAAAATATGTATTGGAAACTTCAAATCTCACACTTTAAAATAACGTAAAATATATTTCATTTATTGCTTTTTTGATGACTAAAAAAAAATATTACTTTTCTGATAAATTCCGCAAGAACACTGATTTTAGGGAGACTGGAGCCTTAAACAAAAATAAGTAGGTACACAAACTTATACAATGTGTCTACTCCAATACCGAATAATATTAAGATCCACCATTCTGTACGACGCTAACTTTTGAACACTTGCATGTGATTGGCCAGTTCATCAATTGTCTGGAATTGGTTCTAGAATGCTATTGTAATCAGTTCGTTATTATATGTTTTTGAGTGAAGTACAAAGTGTGACTCTTAAATTAAAATGGCTGGTAGCTCAAGTGGTGTTAGTATACTGGAGTACATTAAGAAAACGAGTAAATGTATAGTACATCTCTATGCTGGACACCAATATTGTGTGATCATTTTAAATGCTCAAAAGCAAGACAAGACGAGGGTCAAACATAGTTAACCCGTCAAATAATATATCCACGATCCACCTGAGCGAATATTCCACAAAGACATGCTACGTATATTTCAGTCGGTCACGTACTCTAGTCAAGTAGTGAGGCATCCGCGTCTGGGGACTTAACGTGATAGTACGGAAACAGGATTGTCTAATGCAATATAAAATTATATTTTCTAGGGTTACCGTTGTCGTGATTTTTACTACGATTTAATATGCAAACGACTAATGTATACGAATTATTTAGAAACTAATATCCTGATTTATTAATTAAACAGCATTTTATAAGCATTTCTTTGAGTTAAATAGTACAAATATATTAATGTATTATTATTAGAGTATAAATGTATTATTATTATGCTACTAAGAAAATAAAAATAAATTGTAAAAAAAAGAAACAAAGTAAAGAGTAGGTATATTTTTTAAAATCGTTACAACGAAATATTTATATGAATACTTCCGCCCGACGGTTTCATCCACATTTTCGAGGGATCTGAAATCTTCTTAGGATGAAAAGTACCCTATGTCTAAAACCAGAACATATTCTATGTTTATTCCAAGTTTCAATCAAAGCCGTTACGGAGCTACGTGGTAACAGACATACCCACACATACATACTTTACCATATATAATATTAACAAGATATAAAACACATTCATTACATCAATGTCAATATAAAGCGTCATAAATCTTGACATCCACAAAGTTTGCATCCCAACATTACCACCAAGCGTACAACATATACTTAAAGCAAAAGGATGCCTGTTTTAGAATAAAAAGGTTCAAAAACAACTCAAATAATCATGTTTGTCTGTCCGCTTCAGAATATCTTAGCGTGACTGAGCGGCCGCAAGTCTACACATATTGTAGGTATTTTGAATTTGTGTTAAAGTGAAGAAATAATAAACAAAATAAAATCGTGGTGTGATAGATTATAGAATAATAGCGTTTTGTTTTCTTCGAGCGAAATTATTTAAATCGTGAAACACGATTGAAAGTATATTTTTTCCGAACATAAAATAATTCATTTTCTTTACATACAACTGAATCAAAGAAACGCATTTTTGCTCTCACAGGGCCTTAACAGAAAAAATGAGCTTTTTGTTAATCATTTCAGTGCGCAGGCTTTGTCTAACACACCAGCTGTGTGCCTCGACCAAAATAAATAACATAAACTGTTTAAATGTCAACTACAATATTCATTTTAAAGTTTTAACTTACTTGTTAATATAGTCAAAGGATCGCTGCATTAGATCTATGACGTGCTAAGCTGTGAAAATAAAGCGATCATATTGGCGGATAAAAACTCCCTCGCTACGCATCTCTGGTGGAAACGCAGCCTTAAAGTACATAGATTGTAGTATGTAAACGTCCATTGAGAATAGCATTAAATACACAAACAGACAAAATATTTCATTTAAAGCTCTAAAAACAAGAGAACCAGAGTAATTTAATCTTTTTCATTCAAACTAATGCCAAATGCGAAAGTAAGAGTATGTTCGATTGTTTTAATATTTTAGAGACAGTTAAGCAGATTTCAAAGGTATCTGGGAGGTAGGTAGGTTAAGTAGCTTCATAATACTGACGTAATAGAAATATATAATTAATAAAATAACAGGATCTCAACTCTTATTTTTTCGTGAGTGCTTCAGCTACGACGTAGCATACGCCTACGGTCGACCGACGCAATGTCTTAAAGAAAATGTATGGCCTAAAATTATATTTATTTTATGTTTATGAATATTAATAAATTTGATCAATGTAATATCAAAGCAGACATTATGACAGTAAAGTTACAAGTTAAAATGAATTAAAACATAAGATACCCAGTCAAGTCTTTTCTTTAACAATACGATGGTCTACGATCGTAGGCGTTGTATATGTCGTAGCCGTAGCCTCTACGACAAATATTGTTTATTATTTTGTTTAGTTGCCTTACTCTTTGGGGGACTAACTTCCCCTTCCATTGGGGATTAACTCGTAATGTTTCTGATTATTTATGTTAGAAAGAGTGGGTGTTGTGAGTTGATTAACTATATAATTTATTTGAAATAATAATTATTTTGTTATTTTTTATTAGCCAAATTATTTATATATGTATTTGTATTCAATACTCATCGTCTTGCGGGAGTCTTAAGCGTATTCCGAACCGGTGCGGAAGAGACAATTGTAACGTTTATAAGTGCCTTATCAGGGCCTAAACTGAATTATTTGACTATTGAGTTTGAGTTCGAGTATTATCGGAAATATGAACAACATATTATTACATAATTTGGTTTTAAAAACTACCAACATATTTTATATCAATATTTACAATCAATGTATAAAATACAAACTATATAGAAAACATCCTAATAATTTCTTTGATTGTTAAAACATGGTATATTTTATCTTGACAGTATCTATCTATATCTATACTTAATATTATAAAGCTGAAGAGTTTGTTTGTTTAAACGCGCTAATCCCAGGATCTACTGGTTCGAATTGAAAAAATATTTTAGTGTTGGATAGCTCATTTATCGAGGAAGGTTATCATATATATAAAACAATGTCGTGTTATTAGATTATTTATGACTCAAGAACGGCTGGACCGATTTATGATCTTTGATTTGTTGTATTTGTCTCCGTCTCGAATAGCAGAATAACTATTTTTTAAATACCGGGACTTGAGTGAAACCAGGGTGAACAGCGAGTTTTTACAAATAAACTATGGTTGGAAAATTAAGAAGGCAGTTGGGAATGTCTCCTATTTTAATCTGCACACTTGTATATACATGTTTATTTAATTTAATAAATTAGTACATTACATTAAAAGCGGACCTCTGCCACCCACGTGCCGCAGGAAACAAAGTCCATCTGGACTTAGTCGCGGTATATTTATGGACGTGCACATTTGTTAAATTACTATAGGGGGGGGGACTCTTGAGCAACCCTCGTCATTTAATTAATTTAGGAGTGGAAAGCTAACCTTTTAGTTGATTCGTTTTCTTTTAAAAGAGAAAGGAGATTATATTTTTAAGAGGACTGTGATGAAGTTATTTTCGATTTCAGTAAGTTATCTTTATTTTTTATAAATCATTTTTATTTTGCTATCGTAAAGAAAAAAAATCTATTATCTGTAATTTCCAAATTGTATGCGTTATTTGTTTGGTTGAACGCGCTAATCTCAGGAACTATTGGTTCGAATTGAAAAAATATTTTTGTGTTGGATAGCCCATTTATCGAGAAAGGCTATAAGCTACTTTTTATACCGAGATCCCTCGGGAACACGGGCGAAACCGCGGGCGGAAGCTAGTAAAAAATAAATAACAAAGACGCAAACATAAGTAAAACAGAAAACCTTCAAAGTACAAAGCCAAAATCAATATCTCAATATTATTTGAAATCCGAGTTTCCATTCGTTTATTAGCTTCAATTACTATGAAATCTTAATAAGTTTCAAATGTTGTGCGAGTCAACAACCGAGGAACTTTACATGAAATTTCGTTTATATACAAACATTATTATTGACAGGTCTTAATTGGAGAGTCGAGCTCCCTAATGAGAATGTTTCAGCTATGTTCAGTAATTATTTCGAGTGTTATAGATTTGTTATCTTATCGAACAGAGATAGAGTGCAAATTACAATACTGTCATTTGTATCGTAGATGCTGTTGAAAATACATCATTTGGAACCTTAAGGTTCCATTCTTCAATATAATAAAACTGTAGAACCATTATGTCTGTACATTGAATCATCATCTTCTTGCCCTGTTCCCAATCATTTGGGTTCTGCTACCAAACGGCCCTTCTATCCGTTATAACACTAATTTCTATATTTCTTTTCCCACCTGGCTGGCTACCACCCTCAAGTTGAAATCTGTCGCCAAGCACCTAAACCCAAGTGTGTTCCGGCAATTGCACTTTAGAGCTAGTTGCCTTCTAGGCTTTATAAAGGTCGGCATTCAACACATTATATCACTGGTATTGCTAAAGTCCATAGGCGACGGTTGCCATTTACCATCAGGTGGACCGCTTGTCTGTAAGTAAGCCTTCTCACATAAAAAAAATACAATCCATCCATCTATTTTCGGTCTTCCTCTTCCCGTATAACCACCCAATTTCATAACTCTTTTAGTGAAATGGCTTTCATCCCACCTCATAATATGTCCATACCACGACAAACGGTTCCCTCTCAACTTTTCAGTCACTGGCACTGTCTAATTAGATCCACCTACTAACAACTAATACCAGTTGGACAGGAAGCTGTCCATTGTCAGTATATTGAATATATTTAGCAAAAACTGATTGGAGATGATGAAGGGAGAATAATAGAATGTAAAGAGACCATTTTTTTTAATCTAAGTTTTCATAAGTAAATTGGGGTGACATTATAGGCGTTATATTATTATCGAAATTGGCTGATGCTAATCGCTGAAGAGGATAAAGTATGTGTAGAATCTTAAGTAAGTTAGTTATTTAGATTTCGGTCATTAGTAGATTAGTACATTTATAGTTTTATTTCATTAAGGGCTGTTATAATAATTAGTATCGTAATTAATTAAAAGCAAAGTGTATTTAAATGAGATCAATTTAAGTAAGTAGTTGCTTTACATAAAATGAAAGTGGATGGTGATTTATGTTTTTAATTAACGTAGGTATTTATTCCATTGTTGTTGTTGAAGAAGATTTTTTTTATGTCAGAAGATTGACAAGCAGGCAGGTTGTCCTGATGGTAAGTGGCTACCGTCGCCTATGGACATTAGCAATACCAGAGGGATTGCCAATGTGTTGCCGCCCTTTAAAAAGCTTAGAAGGCAACTGGCTCTCAAGTGCAACTGCTTGGTGACAGATTTTCAATTTGAGTGGTAGCCAGCATGGCGGGTACCACAAATTACCCTAACACTGTGCAACCATGTGTATGTTTTTAAGTAGCCTTTATTTTTACTTATTGTAAATTAACTTTGGAGTGTATTGAATTTCTATTTGCAGTAAAATATATTTCATTCATTATTTCCATTAATCTTATGTCTAAAAAAATATGATACATAAATATACATGTAGTATATACACTAATATATTATTATTACTAATATTATGGAAATTGGTTGTTGCTAATTGGAAATTTATATGATACTTAATGTATAAAAATATTAAATTCAACACATTCATACTATGAAATATGTTATAAATGTAGTAATGCCAAAATCAAAAGAATATCATACATAGTTCATCTAAAATAGAAACAGATATTAATAAATAAATATACCTACCCTTTTGTCCACTCAGATCACAGTATTGCGCATCAGTTGGGAAATCAAAACTTAACAATTCTCAGGATGATGATGCGATGAAATCATGAAGAGATATATCTATTGCATTGGAAAAATTATAAATAATGATAATTATATTGTTGTTTTACTTACAGGACTCGACGGGATGTCGAGTGATCCCATCGTCGGGCTCCATCATCTTCTTAGTGATGGCACCGGGCAGTACGCTACTTGAGAGAGACACCGTGTCGGTTTATTTCACAATGACACGAATAAAAGTTCCTTTTTCCAATTACAATTTCGAAAATATACGTGAAAATAAGCGAGCGGCCAACAGGCTGTTTTCTACATTGCACTATCGATCAGAATGCGAGGGTAGGAGCGCGTGCGTGCCACCGCCCGCGCGCGCCTGCGCCGTGGCTACCAGCTTGCGCAGGAAATACGCAATTTGACAGTTGACAGTTTGCTTACGTAGTTCCGGTTTGGGTAAATAACGTTCCGCTTGGTATAATCTGTTTGTCGGTATGTGTAGAATTTTCTAGAATGTTCCTGTTTGAATGTTAACTGTATTTTCAGTCTATATTTTCCAAGTAATTATTAAGTTTGAGTAGAGCTGTTGTAATAAGGTATTACCTACACCCATTTTTGAAAAATGTCTCAATTCGTTCCTAAGCTGCTAATAAGCCACCAAAAAAAACACAAAAATTTTGTTCAATCTGAATGCATGAATACTAGTGTAAAAAAAATAATAATACTTCAGTTGACACTTTTTAGTTTACATACAGCACCGTATGATGTCATTATAATGGCGGCTACTGTTTCGCTTGTTTAGAAACAGATTAAAAAAACTGAAAACTTGAAATGAATTTATAAATTAATTAAGTTATTTTATGAACTAAAACTAACATTTTCCGACTGCTAATTGCCTAAGCTATCTAAATTGTACATTATTAGATTTTACTCATATGGAGTAAAATACCCTATTACCGATACAAACATCCATATAGTTATCATACCAGGATTTAAAGCCCAATTTCTAATTCCATTAGAAAAATTAGCTCACTAGTGACTGCACTAGTGAGCTAAGTGAGTTTTTTTTTCTAAATCATTCAACCAATCGAGATCTTGATTTTTTTTGTAAATATGAACGCTTGGAAAGAAAGTGAAACAACAAAGCTTATAAATTAATTTTTATTGAAAATCGTAAATAAATTTACATAAAATATTAATAAATATTACATCACGTGTACAAACGTATTCATCTGTATTGTATAGTGTACTTGTAGTGGTGAGGCAGCGGCGCTGCGTGTATGTGTGTGTTCTGTGTTGAATGTGTGTGTGAATGTTTGTATGTGGGAGTGCGGTGTTTAGTATCCGGCCAGCTCGGCGAAGGTGGAGTCCATCTCGTCGGCCAAACTCTTGTATCTGTCCTTGTTGATTCCGAGCTCATCTGTCAATCACACAGTATGCACATTATGAACAAGTTACGATGTAATTATTACGGATTGTCCGATGCATAAAATGATTGATGCCACGACTCAGCCCTGCATGAAGAAGTCTAGGACACGACTTTGATCCTGGACGATCTTGTCTTGGATAATCGTGATAAATAATGAAATATTAAAATTCACTATTGATTGTTAATTATAATTGGGGCTTAACTGAAGATTTCTAAAAAGATAATAATGTTCTTGTTATTTTATCTGAGAATGATTAAAATGTTTGGTTATAAATAAATATAATTCAATTTAAGTTGTAATATTTATAGCATAAGCGGGCAGCTTTAAGAATCGTGTTTAAATTTAAAATTTAGAGATTATAGTTCAAACAGTACCTTGAAAGCTTTGGTCCGCGACGGTAGCAGCAAAGCGAAACGACATATTAATCACAACACAAAAAGCAGGAATTAATTATACAATTTTAAAGGATTATCACACTTTAAAATTTCTAAGGCTCTAGTTAATAACTGTGATAGTCCTCTAAACATCGATGAAGTAGTTAGGTAGCATTAGAAAGTAAAAGAAATGTATGAAAGTATATGATTCTGAAACAATGGTCATTGTAACTCTGATCGCGCTAAACAATTAAATTGAATACGGCTACTGAAACAAAACTATTCAAAGCCATTGGTGTTGATATAAAATGGACTCTAAGGTTCATGTGAAACGGACGGTATTGACTTAAACTAAGCGCTAAAAGGGTCGGTTAGTATCCTGTCAGCTCGGCGAATGTGCCATCCAAGTCATCGCATATCGCCTTGTATTTCTCTTTCTCGCTGAATAATGCGTCTGGAAAATTTTGTCATTTGATAATACGAGTAACAATGCGCAAGCCTGTGAACTTATCGATAAGAGAAGTGAGACATGAGAGAGTTTAGATTAAGAAGCAGTTATCGGAGACGCCATAGTCTCCATGTATGTTAGAATCGTTAAAATTGAAATCTTTCATTTAATTCAGAAATTAAAAATCAGTTGTATGAAAAGCAAGTTCCTCTTTAATTTATATATTAACTGATTAAATTCGAGAAGTAAAAGAAATAATAAGGCCATACCTTCGAGCCTGTCGACTTCCTTCTGGAGTTTCTTGACTGTCTTCTCGGCGAATTCGGCGCGGGCCTCAGCCTCCTTCAGTTTGGTTGTGAGGGTCTTCAGCTGCTTCTTGAACTCCTCTACACGTTGGTTAGCCTTCTCTTCTGATACTTCCAGTGATTTAAGGGAGTTACCTACGACCTGTTTTGTAAAATTACAGTCTAAATTATTCTTTTTTTTTTCAACTTAATATATAATAATTTATAATTTTTATAATAATAATTATTTATTTATTTCCACAAAATAAATAAATAATATGGATCAAGCCCTTCTTAATATCGTACTGCAGAAGTTGAAGTTAAGTTATTCCATCAAAGCATATCGCATATTACCAATATAATGTTTTTATTTACCTTTAATTCCTCCTCAAGTTCTGAGATCTTGGCGTCTCCACCCTTGACACGGTCCTCAGCGACTTCAAGTTCGTCTTCAACGAAGGCCAGTTTACGGGATACCTGGACACCACAAAATATGTACATAGTTCTCTGATTCAGTTTAGTAATCCAATTCAATTGTTTGCATAGCGCGAAATCATATATAATTAAATATTATTGTTTAAAAAAATTGTTGTATTGGTTTCATATTTACCTCGTCAGACTTGCCGTCGGCGTCCTCAGCCAGGAGACGGGCTTCCTTCAGCTGGTTGGTGAGTTGGTCCATGCGCTCTTCGTCTTGTTGCGCCCTGTTCTCCAATACTTTGCACATACTGAAACCAGGAATATGGATTTTGCATTATACGACTAGAATCATTAATTGAATAATACTAGACTCTTCATTACTTCTGTCATAAATACGTATTATAAATGATTTCGAATAATAAAATTATGGGTAAAAAATGTTAAAACCTATGTACCTAAACTAGCTACACATAAAAGCAATTTCCTTCTAGGTGTGATGCAAGAAATTGCTTTTATTTATTTTGATTTTATTCATCACTTACCACGGTGAGATTGTGGTCAAATACGTATCAATAAATAGTAAAAAAAAGCTTCCACAAATACCTTGGTCATTGAATTACAATTTAAAAACTAAACATTAAATTACCGGTTGTTCTCATCAGCAGACTGTTGGGCCTCAAGCAGTTTCTGCTGGGCAGTGCCGGACCTCTCCTCAGACTTCTCAAGGTCCTCCTCAATCTGCTGGACCTTCCTGTTCATGGCAGCAACATCAGCTTCGGTGGCGGCGAGCTGCTTCTCCTTCTCTTCCAGGTCCTTGTTGGCCTGCTCCAGTTTGTTCTTGTTGAGGATGAGGTCCTCCTCAACCTGGGCGAGCTTCTTCTGGAGCTCACGGACTTCCTCGTTGACCTGGAGTGGAGATGGATTTTGGTTACGTTTTACGCAATAATTTTGTTACATACAGAAATTATAAGAGACAGTAAATTATACCAAAAGAGTAGTATTAAAGTAAGAAAAGTACCTACCTACCTACTTTTGAGTGAATTTTTTAAAATAATATTGGTAACCCACAATCTACATCCGATTTTTTATCCTCTATTTACTATGGTTACATAGGCCAAAACACGGTCGGTATCGTTTTGTGATAAATAAGTAAAGCGTTACCTTCTCGGCACGGAGGTTGGCATCCCTGGCCTGCTGTTCACAGGTATCTGCCTTGTCCATGGCATTGTCCTTCTCCAGCTTCATCGCCTGCATCTTCTTCTTGATCGCGTCCATTTTGGCGGTTTTGTGTCTTTACGGTTTGGTCTAATAAATACGCCAGTTATGGGCCTGAAACAAAAATTATATATTTAAGCACAATACTCCTCTAAAATAGCCACTTTTATATTAGCTATATTGGTAGTAGCTATCTACAGGAGGCTTAAAATCACTAACAATTATAATTAGTTTGAATATTCCGTTGTTAAATTGGTACTGAAATTAAGTACCTATTAAAAAAATATATCTTATACTTTAGTATAAACATCCAGATTATTTAAACTACATTTAAATTCGTCTATATTTATATTTTATCCTCCTTCTATCTTATTTCCTGCTATATATAAGCCGCAGACATATTTTACTATAGTAGGCCAAATCTCGCTGTTCCTGTTAACCCTACAGCCCAAAGCGACGTATAGCTTTGATATCTCATAGGTATTGTACAGGAGTGTAAATTGGTGAATTATCACTTCGTATTTTCATTTGAATAGTTTTATAACTTATACACTATGTTCCTTTCTCTACGTAACTCCGATCTAGTACTAAAATACCTACATACTTACTGAAGTTTAGAGAGAAAAAATCTAGAAAGTTCTAATGTTGCGTAATTTATCTTCTCCCCTAGTTAAAAGTTCAAACTCAATTTCAATTTGAAAGAAAGTAAAGTTTTGCCAAGTCTTAAAGAATTCATCGGAACATATAAAAATTTATGAGCAATGTCGTCTAGGTACTAAACTATCTTAATTGATTATATTATTATCTCTTACATATATCTAATTATCTCCTCATGTATGTAGAATACATCTAATACAAACAACCTCTCCTATGTATGTTTTCGCTATAAAATATATGCAAATGTAAAATAATGCAATATTGTTTGAACCAGCTCCCTTTTACAAAAGATACAGTTACATCAAACAATTTCAGTTTTATATCATGCGATTACGTAGCATAAAACTCTTGGCCCAGAGCCAGATTAGCAGATATAGAGGTGCATAGTAATAATTGAGTTCAAACCGTTACAGAATTATATAACCTAATTACATTCCGAACCGACAACCGATTTAGTATGTTACCAAGAGGGTGCATTAAAATACCGAATACTTACTAGTCACAGATTTTTTTATACCACATTTTGTGCTAAGCAATAATTCAATTATTGATTATAATTCAAATATATAATAACTAGCTTCCGCCCCACGGTTTCATCAGCCTTCTCGAGAAATCTTATGTTTTCCCGGGATAACAAATTATCCTATATGTTAATCCAGAATATAATCTATATGTGTGTAAAATTGCATCCAAATCCGTTCAGCCTTTACGGGGTTGAGTGATAACAAACATCCAAACTTACAAACTTTTACGTTTATAATATTAGTACGATTAACCGTAGTGAATTTATTTAGATTAGACCATTAGACCCTATATAATAGGAGGCAGGTATAAGGAGAGTATACTCTTACTTTCAGTATTACTACAGTGAGTTTATTTACTTAGGCACAGGACCATCTGATGCTAAAAGTTCCCAATTTTACTGCCTATATTTCATAATCTATACTAATATTATGAAGTTGAAGAGTTTGTTTGTTTGAACGCGCTAATCTCAGGAATTACTGGTTCGATTTGAAAAAGAGTTCTTTCAGTTTTAGATAGCCCATTTATCGAGGAAGGCTACTTTTTATCCCGGGAAAACACAAGATCCCTCGGGAACGCGGGTGAAACCGCGGGGCGGAAGCTAGTTATAAATATTATAGAGGAATGATTTGTATTTTTATGTTTGTAACGAATAAACTCAAAAACTACTGGACCGATTTTCAAAATTCTTTCACCATTAGAATGTTACATTATTCTTGAGTAACATAGGCTATTATTTATTTTAAAAAAGAAAATTGCAATAATATAACCCAAAGTAGCCAAATTGCCTGTAAAAATCATTATTTGGCGTGCGCTGAGAAAACTATGATAAAAATTATGTAGTAGGTAAATCTATGTACTCGAGGGAAAAACAAAAGTTCGTAACATTCGTATCGTTGTATTAATTCTTATTTAAATAAATAGTTTTATCATCAAGAGTATTTATGTAGCAGTAAGTAAAATACTTTTTAATTTATTCGAATCGGACATTTAATTTCGAAGTTATCACGAGTAAGTACAAAAATGCAATACGCGATAGCCGCCGCGACGTTCCCTACTCTATAGAGTGACTCACGACAGAACGGAGGAGCGGATTTGTATGTTTGGTACAGAGATAGATTATAGTCTGGAATAGTACCTACATAGGCTACTTTTTATCCCGGGAAAACATGAACCCTCGGGACCGCTGGTGAATCCGCGGGGCGAAAGCTAGTACCTAATCTTAATAATATATATAAATCTCCTGTCACGATGTTTGTCCGCGATGGATTCCTAAACTACTTAACCGATTTTAAATTAAATTGGCACACCGTGAGCAGTCTGGTCCAACTTGAGAGATAGGATAAACGGCTGGACCGATTTGGATGAAATTTTGTGTACGAGTTGGACAGGACAACGTCTGTCGGGACAGCTAGTTATAATATATATTTCAATTACGTCAAACTTTTACATACACCATTTTACATGAAAAATCTGTAACTTAAAGAAAACTTTTAAAAGCTATATCGAATGAGTCAGGAATCACCATAAGCTTCAACTTCATTGGAACCATAGTAATTCTATCACAAGTTAGAGATTAGTGGAGTTCCTCGACTGTAATAGATATTTATCTGTTTTTGTTTGTTGAACGGGTTTCACTAAGATCGTATATCTTTTTAATATATAATCTTTAGCTGAGTATTGGGGCCAGCTTTTGGTCGTTTCGGTAAATGCTAAAGTACAGGTAATACTAAGTTCGGTAAATGCAAAATTTACAGTGCTTAGAATTATCTATAGTACCTATACATAAGGTTTTAGAAAAAGTTTAAGAGGAGTTTAATCCTAAAGTAAAGTTTAGTAAAGATAGTGAAGCATACGTTCCCCATAAAAATATCACCATCAGTAACAAAAATATCAACGGCATTCGGTAGGCTTCTGTACATTGTCGACCAAATTAGCAATACAAAAACAGTTATGGGTAACTAAATATTAAAAAAAAAACATCTATAAATATATTTAATGTGGAACAGTGTATGTGGGTGTTATAGCATAGTGTACTTAGACATTTTTGTGTGGGGTTATGTAGGCAAATAGACTGTATACATTAATTGAGACTTGCATAAAGTTTATTTCAATAATGATGAGAACACAGTCTAAACTAGTCCGGCGTCTGTTTGTTTATAATAAACGGGCGAAATGGATCTCCACCGAACGCTGGGATAAAAATAACGAGCGGATTTTCATATCCAAGTAAAATATTGAAGCCCAAATCTGTACTGTAATCTGTGCAAAACAAACTTCCCCTTGAGCTGAATAAGTGGTTATTTCAGGCCCTGTTGGTGCATCGTTTAACTACAATGTCAATATCATTTTATTTGATTGAGGTTTTCGGTAGTTGTTAGCACGGTCATTTTACTGTCGTAGTTTATTTGGAAAGGATACTGATTTAACTATAGCTTCCTTATAAAACACTGCTTACAAATTAGACATTTCATAAGATCGATTTCCATTTTATAGGTATGTAAAGTTTGAGCGTTTCCTTGTTTAAATTGTATGTACCAGAGATCAATTTGTATTCATAGTTTACTCAGTAATTTTCACATGTTTTTATTATTTTTTATGTAAATTATTGAGTAATTCAATTATTATAACTAATTGTTCGCTTAAATATTTTTAGTATTTTCGAGTCATCAGAGAGTAAGTAAATAGATATCCTTGTTGTCTTTGTGGTGATGACGTCGAATTCCGTGACGAAAGTCGTGGGTTTGACTCCAACAATCAGCTTGAGTTTTCGGTAAAGGAAAACATGGCGAGGAAACCCCAGCAAGATAGTAGTATGTACCCTCAAGTTGAAAACCTGTCTGCAACACTATCGGTGTGTTCCGGCAGCTGGACTTGAGAGCTACTTCCTTGTAGGTTTTGTATGCTTACCACCTTCGGCCACATCGTCTTTAATCATAGAGAATAAAAAATGTAAAAAATTATGATCTCATGCTTTTCTAGGGTTCCGTACCCAAAGGGTAAAAACGGGACCCTATTACTAAGACTTCGCTGTCTGTACGTCCGTCCGTCCGTCCGTCTGTCTGTCTCCAGGCTGTATCTCAAGAACCGCTATAGCTAGACAGTTGAAATTTTTACAAATTATGTATTTTTATTGCCGCTATAACAACAAATACTAAAAACAAAACATAAATAAATATTTAAGGGGGGCTCCCCAACATATACAACAAACGCGATTTTTTTACCCTTTTAATTGTTTTGTGGTAGTTCCCGTTGACCTAGAATCACGAAATTTGGCAAAAAGCGAGGTCTTACAGCACAAATGAAGGGAAAATTCCAAAATATAAAAAAAAATGAAAATTAAAGGGTTGCCCCATACATACATAAAACGCCAATTAATAAAGACCTCTGAGTTGTATGGGCGCTAATACAATTTAGAGGTCTAGCTTAATTGGCACCAATCTCAAATAAGGTAAATAAATAAAATTGTGCATTTCCCGTGATGGACGAACGAGGCCAGTTTTTTCATACATGTGATTAGCACAGAACCTAATGAAAAACTAGAATAATCGTCTCTTGGACTTTGTACAATTTAATGGTATTTTTAAATTTCTATTTTCAAATTATTTAATCTAAAGCCATATTACTGGATTTTACTATGTATTGTTTTTCAGCAACTAATATCGTCGGAGTTAAAACGAAATGAGAAAGCTTTATGAAAGTTTAGTCAGAATTCGTACATATAATAGTTTAAAATAACAACATTTAACTGCCGCAGCAATAAAAGGCTACTTTTATGTGTAAATAATCGTAAATTACTTTAAAACATAACTCCTCCAGGCAACGATAAAACGACAGTAAAGTATATCTGTTGCCTGGACTGGCCTGGAGTTGCGAAAATACGCGGCGCGAACATCAGCTCTGACGCCGTGGTATTTCTGGCTCTCTGACAACATTCACCGACATATTGTTAACAGAAATAAACATGTTTTCTGAAATTAGGAACAGCTGTTACTAGTTGACTGGCTTAAGAATGAACTGATGCCCTTTAAGGGAGCTGAAAGTATGGGTTGCAGATTTCAAGAGTGGTTCTATGTCTTAATGAAAAAATAGTTAGCAGTGAATCTTAAAGCTGTATTCCATCATATTATTTTATTCTTGTATGATATCTCTTATTTGCAGATATTTAATAAAAAGAAGAACTTTTCTTTAAAATAACAATTTAGTTAAACCATTGATTAATTAGTTTTTAAGTTTAATTCAATATAAATTAGATCGAATTGGAACAATAAATAAAAAATAACTATACTCCTATCAGATAGAGCGTAGAGAAACTAACGTAAATAATTCTTACATTTTGCATCAAAAATAAATTATTATTGTTCGTCCTAAGATAAGAAGTGCATGTGGCCTTCACAGATCAGGGACTGCTTGACTGCTGACGTCATACAAGTGCACAATTGTTCTACGTCATTGGCTCTAAATACCGACCAATGACCTGCTAAAAACTACCCCCGACTCAAGGTCATTGCGAAAAATGATAGTTGCTGTTCAACCTTTATAGGATAGAAATAAAATTTAATAATAGAATACTATTGATACTGATGGATGATAACCGATCGATTCATTCCTCAGTAGTTTAAAGTTCTTTAAGAATTCTAAGTTATTATACAAGTTATATCCAATTATCACTTCATTTCATGCTTTGGTAAGACTTTTCCAATCAAAAAAAGATACCAAATCCCAATGTTATCTCCTAGGAGAGTTGTTTAATATGTAAATTCGGAAATGTTAATTGACAGTAACTTACGGCTAAATGTAACAATTTGCAGTAAATATCTCTGCTCTAAATAATTCAATGATAATTAACTCTGCCGGGAGTCAAACGACAAACCGTTTGATGGTGTGCCAACATTCCTATCTTGAACCTATCCTGACAAATGTTGTAATATTCAAGTTAAATTATACACTCCTGCATAATGCTTGACACCTTGTTTCATTTTGAATTATTCCGAATTCCAAATAATAAAAAAAAAATGGAATGGGTAAATTATTGCGGGTAGTCAAAAGATTTCAAAGCACTTTTAATCAAGTTTTTTTTTTTAATGTAATGTACCTAAGTAAGTGAAGATCCTTTTCCTATAAAAATGTGCTTTTTATGTAAGGAACTATTTACAATATAAGAAATTCATAAATGTAGCTATGATGCTTTTCTTAAAATTAAGTTTATTCAGATTATATACTATTTAAATGCATTAAATAAGTACCGATAAAATTATATTTGGCTAGTGTATATAATTTAAATGATGTCACTAGTAAAGATGTGGATGTATGTGTGGGTAGTAGACAAAACGATAAGCTTTCATTCCTTGAAACTTAAAACCGATCATTGAACGCGTAATGTATCTGTCCCGCGGCCTAATTACAACATATATGGGCCACGTCTGCGTCTAAATAAAAATTGAGACGAGTTTCCTCATCTCGCTAAATAAATACTGATGTTCGAGTATGCCGCAAATAGGCCAGAAGCTATGTGTCGGCCGCTGGCGAAGCGTGGGCGCACAACACTATTTTCAGCGAGGACGCGCGGCTGCTGAAACCCGAGTCATTTACATGGAAAACGCGAAACCGCACGCGCAGCGATTACCTACCCGAAATAACTTATGTTTCTAAAATTTCACTTTTTATTTTCCACCGTTTGTCGAGTTTAACTTTTACAGATTAACGTCACACAATACGAAATCACCAAATATGTCGCTGGTAGCGTTCCTGGAGCTTGGATACTCCACACGTCACGAGTCACAAATATCATCGGGCACTCTTTCCTGGAGGCTGAGGTCCCGGTGGTCTCCTGGCGTGGTGAGGATGTGATCCTCGTGTCCAGCGGTGGGTATCCAAGCTCCTCGGTGCTGCACTCACCTCACGAGCTGTTAACACGGCGGAGCGGCGCGCACTGCGACGCCCGCCCTCGCGGTCTCGCCGCGCGCCCGCCCGACTATTTTCGGTGCCAAAAATCCAGGATTCCGATCCAACAGCGAACATGCCGATCGCCACCCGTCACGCTCCCACACACGGTTCCACCACTGTTTTCGCTATTATTGTTAAACAAATCATATCTAACGGTCGATGTTAATAGATTTTTAATCGATCCATCGATCGATAAAAACGGTCGTTGTCATTGCCGCCTATATCGGACGCATGATGCTATGCCTGTCTCGCTCGGTCATCCGAGTCATGTTGCAGATTTTCAAAATTCTTCTTGACGCTCATCCGGTGGTCGATCTCCACTATATTTAGCATATCTAATAACTAAGTCCATTGATATCAACATTCTACTTTGAGCGGCTCCACGTAACTATAACTTTGTATTGATGTAGGTATGTATATTCGTTGGTAGAATAACTTTGTGTTAGACTTGTTTTGCCAATAGGCTAATAGAGGAAGTGGAGTATTTCTGACATCGTTTGTTTCGAAACGGGTAAGAAACTAGCCAGAACACCAGATTTTGTCTAATCATGAAAATAAATCATACCTAATTTAAAATTTGCATACCTTTTACGCCAACATTTCGCAAACCTGTTGAGGACGGACTGGTGAGGGGTATTTATTTATCTTTAGGAACCTACCCCTGAACAATATGACAAGATTTACTTATTAACTTCTGATTTAGGTTTATAAGCTTCTGATTGACCACAATTACACGATAGTAAGTGATGTTGCCGCAGGTGGAAAGAATTGGCAGTTGCCAGAACTCAAGGTAGCTGTTTGGCGCCAGATTTTCAACGTAAGGGTAAGCAGCCAAGCAGGTGGGTACCTACTACAAAGTACCTTACCATCGTGCTATGGTTTCTTTACGAAAGGAAGGATCCCTTTACCGCAGCTCCAGCTCAATGTAGGATTTGAATCGAATTTAATGAAATGATTTATTTTTAACATACATTTTTTTGTTATTTAATCATCACTTCCCAGAAACGCGGAGTGGAAGGTACCGACCGAGGTAGGTACTCTCGTAGAATACATATACTTTATTAAGCCTATGCATTAATTACTGACACGACATCGATATGATATTTAATTTATTCGTGTATTTACATACATACATAGAAATTAATTATCAGTATATAGTTATTGGTGTGTTCCGGCAGCTGCACTTGAGAGCCAGATCCTCTAGGCTTTGTGTGCTTACCACCTTCGGCCACATCATCACCTACGATGATGTGGCCGAAGAGAGATTGTGGTCAAACACAAGCCTATTATACAAAGTAAAAAAATATATATATATATTGATAATTAATATCTCGTACTCGCTAAGTTACGTATAATTTTAGTTAATTATAATTTAGAGTACTTAATAAATAAAAACAAAGGAAATATACTAAACATATTTTTTGGAGTACATAAGGTACTTTGTAGTACCCGCCTGGCTGGCTACCACCCTCAAGTTGAAAATCTGTCGCAAAACCACTATTGGTGTGTGCCGGCAATTTCTTCTAGGCTTTGTGTGCTTACCACCTTGGGCCACATCATCACTTACCATAGTGAGAATGTAGTCAATACAAGGCAATACAAAATAAATGTCTATTTTATTGAGTACAAAATCATTAAAATAATGATGTTTTTAATAACTTTTGACATAGCCAGCTAAGAAATACACTATGGACCTAGTTAACTTTAGTGAAATAAAAAAAAAACCATTACGAATTGGCTATGGAAGAGCGGAATTTAGGATTCCAACATTTTTTTTTGCAAACCAGCTCTTAATCAAGTGAGACAACAGATAACACTATCCAACTGTCAATTACGGATTAACATTTGCGGATTATTCCACAAATCGCCATTACTTGCATATTGAGGTCAATAATGGGGATTTGTGGACATTCCGGACGGGTTATTACACAAATCCCCATTGACTTTCCCCACTAATGGGGATTCGTGAACTTTTCTTCCACAAATCCCCATCAGGTAACTAAGATGATTTTGGATAAGTATTTTTTAAGTAAGTCTTTTAAAATTTTTATACTAGTCGCAATCATACCTCATTTTTATGTACCTATAGATATTTTTTTTTTACATAAGTTGCAAACATTATACTTGTTTATATATATTTTTTAGATAGTATTAAAAGTACAATGTGTGTTTTTTACACTTTAAACAATCAGTCATTCTAAAATTTGTGATTTTAAAGTTTAATTACGTGTCTCTGGCTATCTATTTAGCCAATAATTTGATTGATTACACTATAGAAAGAATATATGTTTGCAACTTATGTAAAAAAAAAATATCTATAGGTACATAGAAATGAGGTATGATTGCGACTAGTATAAACTTTTAAAAAGACTTACTTAAAAATTACTTATCAAAAATCATCTTAGTTACCTGATGGGGATTTGTGGAAGGAAAGTCCACAAATCCCCATTAATGGGGAAAGTCAATGGGGATTTGTGGAATAACCCACATTTGACTACTGTGATATGTAATTATATTATAATATATTTATTTTAAAGTTACATTGCTGGACGAAATAATCAAACAAGCAAATTATTTATATAAATTTATTTTATCAGAATAAACAGTTATTTGAAGCGCTGAAGGTACACTTTCTCGGGAAGCCGGACGTATAAAAAACTGCACCAGAAGAATCGGAAGAGAGGAAACATGTAATCTGAAGCTTACATACCTAATTAATCGCGAATACAATTGAATTTTCGTAGAAAATCTATGGCTAACAAAGTATAAAACCTCACGAACCTATTAATAGAGTCCCAAAAAATCTCGTTACATTATTTCATAAGATTATGTTTTGCTTCAAAAATCGTGTATATAACATATTATCAAACATGGCACTGGCTAACAAACTTATATCGGCAGTGATATTATGCTTCTACTTTTTGCAATATAAAATGAGCTCTATGTATACGCGATACAGATATTTTTATAACACCATGATTAGAATTTAAATCTAGTTTCACACAATATGAAATAGGAGGTTCTATCTATTAAACGTATATTTTTGGAGAACAAGATCAGTCTTTCAGCCAAATTATACACTAAAGTAAATAATGATTGGAAAAACAAAATCTACGAAATCTTATATTATTTTAACATATTAAATTAAGACTTAATTATTTTTATAAATAAAATTGATACTTATGTAAAAAAGCAAGCTATATCATGTGCGATATAAAATTAATTTGATATAGTTGAAAAGCCTTCGAAGATGGCGGGATGTTCTGAAAGCGATACGTAGGAGTTACCACTGATTTTATGATTGTTGAAAGCAAATGTATGGATGCCACATCATCATCATCATCGTACAAATTGTAGAAAACAGATAATTGCGTGAATTTACAAAGCGGGTGAAAGAGCCTCGGTCATGCTGTTTAGTCGATTTATAAATTTACAGTTTTAACGCTACTTTGTACAAACTTCAAAAATTACTCATAGACATCTCGGTTTAATTTTTAATAACATTACGATTTGCCAATAATAATCTGGACATTTTCTCTTTAACATTATTAAATTTTAAGGTGTGTTGAAATTGCAAAGCCTTTCCTAAGTCTTAGAGAACAAGTATTGCTCAAAGCTACTAAAATCTAGTAAGGACACAGTCACATACCTACCGCATTTTCTCAAAACAATTTTACTTACAAACTTGCGAATTACAAGAAACATTAAACGTATTAAAATGGAATATTTAAAAGCAATGTTTAGTCTGAAGAACACGTGTTCAATACTTAGCTAATAATATCGAACTAAATTATTACATCATGAACTTCTTGATCTATGAATCATAAATATCTACCTAAATAACGCATTCCTCGTTATGTACTAAGTATCTCAGTATTTTGAAATATCATTACTATTGTTCGCAAAAATATGGCATAAGTATAAGTATTGAAAAGGTGATAAGTACAAAATGCGTCACATTAATTAATTATTTAAAACAATTAACAAGGTTCACATAGTGACTCATCCCAACGGTAATCAATCAGCCTTATGGGAAAAATTAAAGCGTTGTTGTATTATTATTATTCTTCGCGCAAAGTATATTTTTTGAAGCCATGATTTGCACCCAGCACTGTCATACGAAGATTCCCGCCTTTCCGCTCAAGATGGCGGCTGCGACCGTTATGGTTGCGTTCATTTTAATATCCGGATAGATCTGCAAATGTCTGATCCACTTCTTCTGCAATCGCCTTGTACTTACTGCGCTCTTCTATCACCTCGTCTGTTGGTTGTTAGTAGGAAGGTTAGTGACAGTTATGTATCTACCTATTTATATGTCTCTAATGTGAAAGGTTATGTTAGTTTGTTAAAAAAAACTAGTTCAGGAGTAATACAAAATCTTTACGATGTTCTAAGCTTTCTAATATAATACGGGGAAGTGAAACTTTGCTCGCCTTGGCCATGGATTATTTTGGCAGCAGGATTTCTTTTCCTGTTTTAAGTTAAGTAGTTTAATCATAATAAGATTTGAGATAAATGTGTGTGTGAGGTATAACTATTATTCATATAACGTGTGCTCTTTCATACGTAAGCAGATATTTACACATGAGCACACTTTTTATTTTTTATTAGGGTTCCGTAGCCAAATGGCAAAAATTGGAACCTTTATAGATTCGTCATGTCTGTCTGTCTATCTGTCTGTCCGTCCGTATGTCACAGTCACTTTTTTCCGAAACTATAAGAGCTATAATGTCGAAACTTGGTAAGTAGATGTATTCTGTGAACTGCATCAAGATTTTTAGACAAAAATAGAAAAAAACAATAAATTTTGGGGGTTCCCCATACTTAGAATTGAAACTCAAAATTTTTTTTTTTTTTTTTTCGTCAAACCCATAAGTGTGGGGTATCTATGGATAGGTCTTCAAAAATGATATTGAGGTTTCTAATATCATTTTTTTCTAAACTGAATAGTTTGCGCGAGAGACACTTCCAAAGTGGTAAAATGTTGGTCCCCCCCCCCCTGTAACTTCTAATATAAGAGAATGATAAAACTAGAAAAAATATATGATGTACATTACCATGCAAACTTCCACCGAAAATTGGTTTTAACCAGATCTAGTAAGTAGTTTTTTTTTAATACGTCATAAATCGTAAACCGCAATTTACCTTTCATTCAATCAACTCAAATATAAAAAAAAATGGCAAAAAGCAAGGTCTTACAGCACAAATAAAGGAAAAATTCTAAAAAATAAAAAAAGTTGAAAATTAAAGGGTGTCCCCATGCATACATAGTTATGCCAATTAATAAAGACCTCTGAGTTGTATGGGCGCTCATACAATTTAGAGGTCTAGCTTAATTGGCACCAACTCAAATACAGTAAATAAATAAAATTGTGCATTTCCCGTGATGGACGAACGATGGACGAAGTTTGTACGGAACCCTCGGTGCGCGAGTCCGACTCGCACTTGGCCGGTTTTTTATATAGTACCTAAGTAGGTACTTTACCCTCATATAGGGATGTCAACCGTGCTCCTAGCTCATCTTTATATAACATATCAACTAATACCATAGGTAAATGAGGCAAATTCTTCAAATAAATATGTTTTTCACTCCTCTTGCTCAAAAAGACCGTCATTGCGGCGTACCAGAGCGAAGAAAAATAGCAATTCTTCCTCTAGGGGAAAAAGTATTTTTTTTTAAATTTTTGTGTGTCAAATGACAATGAGCCTACAAAAACGAAAAAGTCTTTAGTCATAAGTAGAATAATCATGAATAAAGACTCGACTTATTACTGTTTCATAAAAAAAGAACTTCATTTTAATTTTGAAAATGGAACTAAAGTCGGCGATCTCTGGTAGAATGCATGCAATGTGTTGCGGCTACAGAAGAAACAAAAAAAAGACATCTTTATAATTTTTCTCTAATTGCAAATTGAATTGGTAGTGACCATAATTAATTTTACAATAGTGAAAATGTCATCATCTAGTGAGAATGGAGACCCTAATTTACAAATAGAAGAGAAAGGAAAAGAAATAATTTTCAATCTGTTGCCGTCAAGGTCATAAAGCATTTATCTAAATACTTACGAAAATTTTATGAAGTGGAGGACAGAAAAACGAGTGGATTCTTGTATTGGATTGTTTTATTTTCTCACAATCGTAGTGAAAAGTATAGTGTAACACACGGCGCTAAAACCCATTAAAACTCGGTTTCTATTTACCTCGTAATGTAAAACTACCTCGTATATAATGGGTCATTTTAGCTCCTTGTATAACAATCTACTATTTAATCATTAGATTATAGATTCTACAATCGTCTATCAGTCAATGAGCCCTCGTAGCACAACGATCACGATACCACGAAAATATACCTAATAATACTAGACAGTACATTGATTAAGAGGTAAGTATTTAAATGAATTGACTTAATCTATAGGTAATTAATTAACGTGAAAATCTCTGTTTTCATTTACATTTATTACCAGAACTATTGTTTTATAAACATTTCTAAAAAATTGGAGAATAATTTGGTGGTGAATTGGTTTCATAAATTATGTACGTATCTGGGTATTTGCTACTTGAGATGAATAAAAAACATTACTTGAATAATAAATTAATTTATTATATATTACTCGAAAATAAATACCGCCATAAAACTATGGATTGTAATATTTTAAATTAGGAGTATAAAATTATAAAGTAAAATACATCTATACATATATTTGTTGGTACGCGGGCGGTGGGTGGTGCCGCAGAATGTGGGGAACCCGAGAGCCTTGAGAAGGCGCTTATTCCTTGAGGATGAGCTCCACGAAGGCGGTGTCCAGGTCGTCTCCGATGTCCTTGTACTTCTCCTTCTCAGCGACAAGTTCGTCTGTACATTTGATAGGGATTATATAATTTGCTCGTACGTCATTCAAACGAAACATTAAATACCCTAGTTTCTTTGCAATGTAGGTATTTTTATTGATCCTCCGAGTCAAGTTGTCGGAAATTAGTTGCTCTATGTAAAGGCGGTTACAGACGGCGGTTAATGAGGTTTAAGCGAAGCGGAACGGACTCCTGCTTCATGTAAACTGCAGACATACGCTTGTTACTGAACATACTAAGAGCATGTTCAAAGCGAGAATCAATAACTATGCATTATACAAAATATTATTGTTAAACAAAATCAAACATACCTATACTATGGTGTACACCATTCATAATTAGATGTGATAGTGCTCTTTAATAATTTATCTGGTAAATAGTTAGGTTATGTGCGTAATGGACATTACACCGTCTGCAAACGCATTCGTTCTGCGAGTAGTTTTAAATAATATGAATTAATGCTTACATGTTGCGATCCTTGTTATTCTGAAGCCATGCGCTGTTGACGCTGTTACTTTAAGCTTACAGTGTTTATATAGTTGGTAAATGATTACAAAAAATCAGTTTTCAATTTAATACAACATGCTGCTTCAGTTAGAAAGCTCTCAGTGGTCGATACATCGTAGTTCATCGAACGTTCGTTTTCCGTGTTGTATTTCCAAAGATATATGGATGAACTTTTAACTGGGAAATTTAAATGCACATGAATAGCGAGACGTTAGGCTGATGTTTGTGTAGGTAGTTGTTATGCGCGGCGGCGGGTGGTCAGTGGTCAGTGGCAACACGTGCAGCGGTCGCAGGAGCGCAGCGATGACGAGGCGGACACGTGCGCGCCCGTCGCCGCCCCCGGCTGCATCCCCAGGTCCTTGAAAGCACAGTCCAGCTCGCCTCCGATCTCGTGGAACATCTCCTTGCTGGCGATCAGATCGTCTGCGAAGACCAGCGCGATCACTCTCCCATCGCAACGTCGTGTACGCTCGTTAGTCGGCTTCAATCGCATGCATGTCAATTCGGAATTAGAATAATCTCACGATTTTTTTTCTAACACCTAGGGTTCCCGCATTAAAATACTATTCCATCAGCTATATTTAGTAATTTATTTTAAAACATAAAAAATAAACTCTGCGGACATCACAACTCTAAAGATCGTCCGTCGAGTAGTTCGATCCGGAGCACCGCGCGTGGAATACGTCCATAAACATATAATAATTCGTCGGGTCAGTTTCAGTTCGCTTAATTCGTTTATTACGATGGTGGGGTCGCTTCGGCTGGGGCGGCATCTGCTGGGGGCGCCGCGGGGGCAGGCTCGGCGGCCGACGCCGCGGGGGCGGCCTCGGGCGCCGGGGCCGGGGCGGGCGCTGCCTCGGCGGCCGGAGCCGGAGCGGGGGCTGCCTCGGCAGGTGGAGCGGCGGCCGGAGCGCCTTCGGCGGGAGGTGCGGCACCCTCCGCTGGGGGGGCGGCGGGTGGCACACCTTCCGCCGGGGCGGCTCCTTCAGTCGGAGGTGCGGCCGGCGCTCCCTCAGCCGGTGGTGCAGCAGGTGCCGCACCCTCGGCTGGGGGAGCGACCGGGGCCTGGCCTTCAGCCGGAGGAGCAGCCGGAGTTGCACCATCGGCCGGAGGAGCAGCGGGAGCCACCCCGTCGGCCGATGGAGCAGCCGGGGCGGCACCATCGGTCGGAAGAGCAGCTCCTTCCGCGGGGGGAGCGGCATTTGCTCCGTCGGCAGGTGGAGCAGCTCCCTCCGCAGGTGGAGCGACTCCGTCGGCTGGTGGAGTGGCTCCCTCCGCAGGTGGAGCGGCCGGCGCTCCCTCTGCCGGGGGCGGCCCTTCGACGGGCGGCGCGGTGTCGGTGTCGGTGGCGGGGGCAGGGGTCGGCTCGGGCTCGGGCTCGGGCTCGGGCTTGGGCGGCGGCGGCGGGGTGACCTGCTTGGGCGGCGGGTGGAGACGCTCGTACTCTCGCCTGGCGGCGTCCACCTGGCGCGGCGTGGGGTCGACGCCCGGGATGAGCTCCATGAAGGAGTCGTCGATGTCGTCGCCGATGTCGTTGAACTTCTCGATCTCGTTGATGAGATCATCTGCGACAGGCGGCGGCGGTGAGGGCCGGCTCGTGGCGCGAGGCTCGAGGCTCGCGGGGAGCATGCGTTACACAGCGGGGCCGCGACTCCATGCTGCGCTATACTACGGGACTTGTCGGAGGGTTCTTCCCATGCCTTCTCGTGCTTCGAACGATGATTATGTACAATGCGCTTTCGATTCGAGCGATTCGATTTCGTGACGGTTCCTGTTCTCGTCTCTGTTCGATATCAATTTAGTATCGCCCTGAGTTTTCCAAATATTTATCGATGCGGGATGAAGTCGGATCTTTCGAAGGTGATGATGAGCGTATTATTACATGACCGATGTTTGTTAGATATAGCTGATAGAATCGATCGATAGTGCCGGGTTAGCGACGGAGGGAACGATGAAAGGGTCACACGGATTAGTAAGAAAACAAAACGAGCTAAAAATAATAATATATATTTATAAACACTTGTGTTAGAATACTCTTAAAATCATTAATTTATTTCTCACAAACTTATCTATCAATTCATTAATCGATAACATTAAAAAAGACGGATTTCCCTCGATTATCGAACGTTTTCGTATTACAAATAGTAAATTTGTTTATAAATTGTTGATATTGTTTTATTGCAAAGCACACTGCAACACTGCATTCGTCACACGCACGGAGCATGCCGCAACGTAACGCAACGTGACGTGACGTGACGTTACGTTACATGACATTACGTACGGACTACGAATAGAGGCGTCTCGACGCAACTATCGGGCGCCGCGACGCGCTCCAAAGATAAATTGCCAGCACTAGTTAGTAGGTATTATCTATAACAAACTACTTGTTGCGGAACATTACATTTACATCAGTGTGGAATGATCGTCATTTATTCATCGATTAATTTAAATAAATAACAACAAACTCAAATTATGACACGACAAAAATCATACTCGAAACAAAATAGAATATCAAATACTTCATAGCAAGTACTATCTTATTTATAAATATCATATTTTACGTGTTACCGTCACTCATTAAATAAAAATATCTAATCTCTTCTCTAATATTAAGTAAATAAAGAGTTCATAATAAATTGCAAACGGTGCACACGTGGGTGGGTATCGTGCGAGTCCCGTACGACATCATACGAGCCGCACAGGTCGCACTATCGCTCAAGAGTTTGAGTGAACGTAGAAAACTGACCCACCATAGGTATACGGTATAGCTTCGTTCCATAAACGCGTTTTATCAAAATTTAAATAATTCATTATAGAAAAAATTATATGTGCAATTAATTATTAAATAAAAGTGCATGTCTTTCATGTTGAGTGTTTGGTCCCCATTATGGAATGTTGTTTTGACATAAATATTTTTACTCTTATTCTAATAGTGCCAAGAAGCAGGCGCTTATAGCTGCATACTACATAACTATCGATCATCGACAAAATCAAACACGCTCGTTAAATAATGACTAAAACAAATGAGGATATACACTTCTCGACAGTTACACGGGAAACATAGTAATATGTGTATCAAAAAAAAAAAGAAAATTGCAAATGGCAGTGGTGTCGTAGCGGACACTCCATCTTGACATTACATTTAAAAAGC
Organism: Tetheella fluctuosa; assembly: GCA_951216915.1. Lineage (NCBI taxonomy): Eukaryota > Metazoa > Arthropoda > Insecta > Lepidoptera > Drepanidae > Tetheella > Tetheella fluctuosa. The sequence continues at coordinate 8,429,103 of OX578229.1, read as the reverse complement.
GGGCTGGCAATTACTCTATAAGTAACTAATAACATCTAGTCGCCCGTTCGCCTCACTCCTTGCCAAGTCATCGTATAAAAACGTTTGATCATTTAATTAAATAATATTCTATAGCTTCCTAGTACACAACCCAAGTACTGTTAGTTAAATTAAGGCCAATAAAAATGGTAGCCCTAAATTTTGACAGATGTCACAAATGGGAATGTGCTCTAGTGATGTGAAAGTATGTCGATAATCGAGTGAGTCGAGCGGGCGAGTCGGGGATGGGGGATGGGGGGTGTAGGGGGGTTGTGAAGGGGCGAGGTGTTCACATATTCTGGATGTCGTGGAGCGTGGCCTCCATCTCCTCCTGCAGGAGTTTGCTCTTTTCGCGCTCGGCCACCAGATCGTCTGCAAGATCGGACGTGGCCACGGTCAGTCGCACACAACAACAAATCAACTGACACAGATATCATTGTGAATGACGACATCGCATTGGATTGATTCATTGTTTTGACAGTAATGAGTAAGATAATTTCTTTAAAATTTGACAACTATTATAAAGAAAAATGACGTAACCACAATAATATCTGAATCATGTAGTACAGGCAAAAACGACATTAATTTAAAACCATGCCAAAATATATCAAGAAATAAAAAAAATAAAAAACGACATCGAAGGTTCGAGCAAGTCTAGTAGGACACATTTAAAAAAACATGCTTATAAAATGATATTGCACAGAACTGAGATTTTTGCATACGCGCTCCGACGACGAGTCAAATTAATAAAATTCTTAGTAAGTCATAAAGTAGTTAGATCTATAGCAGAAATCATCAAATTGGTATATTATTACGTCGTCGGTGCAAGTAACACTAGTTTCAATTAACAGTTCTGAGCTTAAAATAAATAAAAAAAACAAAACTATTAACAATGTTACTATGAAAGTAAGAAAAATTAAGCTTTAAATTATAGCGGAGATGACAGAAAAAAAGCTTTCAAATCTATTGTACAGCTTCGAAACTCATTAAGCCAGCTCTAATGACGGCTGAGATGAAATCGAGTGCATTTTTAATGTTTTAAAGCTTGGTTATTTATCAAACGGTGTTATTTTACTTGACTTCAGAGATATTGATAAAATTGTTGACTTAACCAAACTGCTGTACGTGGTCAATTCTAAAATCTGTAGAACCTTGAAAACTAGCGATAGAAAATTCAATTAATACATATTCTTTCATTTACCTAAGTGATTCCTAATAATTTATAAGGATTTCTTATTAAATTCCTAAACATTTTTAGTATATAAATCAATTTATATAATTGATATGATAGATTACCTTCAAGCCTGTCGACCTCCTTCTGCAATTTCTGCACGGAGCGCTCAGCAAATTCAGCACGCGCTTCAGCCTGAAATATTTAAAAGAACCTTTTAGTTCCTGCGCTTCATTCAAACAGCCTTTCTTCTGTTCTGTATTCAAAAAAATATTATGTTCCATATAAAATCCATGGAACTTTCAGCTATTACAGCTAGCTAGGACCGGTCTTAAAGTAAGTTAAGGATGAAAAAAATACCAGAAGATAGACTGTTTTTTTAATCTCGACACATGCATTTGAATTTACTTTCATCATTTACAAAATTTCAATGGTTAAATCTTGAAAAATTTAAATTGTAAAATATAAAACATAATTTAATGTTAAATTTAAATTAAAAAAGAACTGTTCAAGCAAAACGAAACTATCCACTGTTTAGTATTGAAAACAAAACTATGTTATACATGAAAAGCGACACAAATACCATGCATTTTACCTTCACCGAAAGCTGCTAAGTGCTGCGTGGTGTCACTACAACACTAGTAACATATTTACCGTTACCCAACTATACTATTCATAGACTATGATAGTGAATATTAATAGACAATGAGGAAAACAGGTTGCTCTGGTCGCCCTATTTTGATACTATTATAATAAAATTCTACACCACTATGATTTTATATGACATGTCGTGCTTTTGTAAAGCATTACGTATACAATATGGAATAAAATCTATGATGGATTTTATATTTTTGTGATAAGAGCATCTTTGGGAATTAAACGTAAAAAGTAACAAATAGGGATGAAGGAATCATTTTAAGTAAGATACTTAAAATCATATCGTTTCGTATTCGTATATAGAAACAAACCAACTCCTCAGAGAAACTTGAATTATAACATAAGAAATTTCTGGATTGTAACTAGTTAGCTAGTTTATTTTGGCGGCATATCAATAATAAGTGACGACCAGAACAATCCTGCCGTGAGCACAACTTACTTGCGTCAGTTTCTGCGAGAGGTTGTGGATCTTATCCTCGACGTGATCGCGGGACGCCATCGCCTAGCCACACAGGACTCATTACATTCGGCAAGCCACCGACATGCCGGCGACAATGTTGTGACTTTACGCTTAATATATTTCGACTTTACTTCTAGAAATGGTCTGATAAGTAAAGAGGAAAAGGCTAACGAGTATTCATTGCTCAAAGATAAATATAGATATGTGGATCTGTAGAGCAAAAACGGGACAAATATTTCGTAGAAGATATTTTAAGTGATCGGAATTGATATGACTTCAATTAGAAGGGAGATATGTGTGCAGATATAAGAATCACAACAAGTTGTTGAAGTGTGTTTATTGAGTAAAAATATTATAGAAGAAAAACACAGTTACTATCTGTTAATAGTGGTAACAGAAATGAACACTCGAAACTATATTAGTCGGATGATAAGCTTTAGCTCGATAAGTGGAAACTTCATTAAAAACATATTCGTTGTACTCAACTAAATACCCATCGAAACTAAGCGCATAATCACAACACGGACGCAATTTACATTACACAAGTAGGTACAGAGATAATTAATACACAGGTAAAGAGAGAAGATAGACATCGTAAATAGATACATATAGATGAAGCACCAACCGCCGTCAGCCACTCGAATCTAAACGGACCTACACCAACGAACATTTCGAGTCACATCCTAGCCACATAAAAATGCTAATTAAAATAGGACGTTGCATATTTATATTTACAGAAGATTATATATTGCAATTAGCATGTTTATATAGCTTAGGACATGACAAACTCTCCCAAACATAGAATGGCAATGAACATGATCTCGAAACTACAACCGTAACCAGGTCTATCTACGAATTTCCTCCGCTTCGGCTGCTGCTTTACCTCTTTGAGTTGTGCATCCAGCAGTTTAACTTGACCCTCGTATGTTTCTTCTCTTTGCGTCGCCTGTGATTATTGGTTGTTAACGGTAAAATAAACACAAAAACAGCGAAACAGAAAATTCGTGCAGTATCTCACAACGTTATCGTATGTCATTAGGATGTTTATAAACGCATTGAGACACTTGACGGCTAAAAATTTAGTCGAAAAATCTATATTACATTGACATATCTGTTAAAAGAAATAAAACGACACAACAGGCAAATAAAAAACGGGAGGGCGAGTATCAATATGGAGAAAAACTATACACGGCGAGTTAGAAATGCACTACTTTCTTTGCCTTCTTTACCATTTTTTATTGTTAGTTGTTATGGTAAACCAAACATAGACGAGTGTATGCGGCAGAATGCAGTTAGACAAGCGAACGAAAACACTCGCGTAAATTAATCGATCTCGTTCGCATTCACACCTCCTTTAGTCGGGTGGTGAGGGTTTTGATCTGATTTTTGTACTCCTCTTCGCGTTGGTTGGCCTGCGTGGACACACACACTTAGTTACTCCTCATTTACTTAATACAAACAAGTTCAATGCTCTGTAAATGTTTACCGTGGTTTACATCATTCACACAATTAGCCAATGCTGGAAATTTTCCTTGTGTTTATTCCTAGCCTCAATCCTATTCTGGACTAACAATACACAATTTTTTTTTTTCAACTTAAGACAAAATTTTGGTTGGTGCATCATTCATTGGGTTTTCTTCAATAATTATTATCAATTCATATTTGGGACCTTATTAACTTTAAAATCCTAAGCTTCTTATGGAACTAGCTAAGATATTATTATACTTTTTGAATAATGTGTAATGGTTAGAAACATACCTTCTCCTCAGAGACTTCCAGGGATTTCAGGTTGTTACCAACGACACGGAGTTCTTCTTCAAGTTCGACGATTTTGCTGGAAAATATTACAAAAGGAAAATCAATTTCTACTGAAATTAGTAAATATAATAGTTTGTGAGTAATTTAATTTAAAAAAATGTATTGTAATAAGATTTAATTATTTGACTTATTCAATAATTTTTTTTATTTAAAACTAACGCAAAAGTTCATTAGGTACCTAATTTAAGATGTTGAAGTCTATTATTCGTTCCATTAAAGTTTAATTTCCAAAGCAATCAATCAATATAAATTAACCGATCAGTCTTGTCTTGAGTAACGACCTAATATTTGACAATTTGGACATCAGTGGGGAGTTGGGTGCTTACAACTATTGTGCGTTAATGATACACTAAATAATATGAAGCCTGTGCCTTTGAACATTAAAATGTTAATATGTAAGTTGGTATTTGCTAAAACGTTTGAAAAAATGAGTAACTGATAATCATACAAACTTGTTACTGACAAAGTAGTTAATCATACATTTGCTTTATTATTTATCACCTGTTATATCAGTGACCATAATATCTTAGTCATGTAACAAGTTGGATACCAAATTATCAGCATGTGTATATCAGTGAACATTACTCAAACGCGAAGAGATAACAGTTTCTTTTGCAATTTAATTAAAGTATGCAAAGACTTTCTCGTTTTCACTGACATACGCATCGACTATCGCATGATCTCATGCTTTATTCACTACATCGATTTTATTGATAAGTTCAACACTTTTCACGTGGAAAAATAATGAATTGTATCAATCAGCTCGACGAGACTTAAACGACTTCGAAGTATCTTGAAGCTATTTTTGAATCGGTTGCACAATAAACAATTAGATTGTCACTTAAAGAATTTGAAAAGGAAGTTACACTGTAAGAATGGGGTCATATTTGTTCACGTGGAACAGAATAGAAAATGTGCACCTTGTCGTAGTGATCTAATACGTAATGTGTGTCGTGCAAGTCTCGCGAGGTGTGATCACTCACCAGTCGCTCTGGTCGGCGCGCTCCTCGGCACGCTCGAGGTCCTGCTCCATCATGACGAGCTTGCGCGCCACCTACACCACACCACACCGCCGGACGGGCCGAGCGTTAGTACACGCCCACACGCACACACACACAACACACAATAAACTATGGTACTACGGTACGAGGCCGGGCGCCGCTCTCGACTGCTTGCTGCTGCAATGCTGCTTCGCTGGTGCAGTGCATTCGACATTATGCGTGTTCAACGCCTCGTTACGGTCACTAATTTAGATATCATTGCTCTCAACTGTGCAAAGGTAGTGTTGGGTAAGTGTAAAGAACGGTAACGCGATTCAATTAACTATCTCTAAAGATTCTAGTATCACAGCCGCAAGTTATGTTTTCATTGTAATATGCGGCGTGTCAAATAGTTTGTTGATAGATATTGGAAGTATCGAAATGTCTACATTTTGAATGTGAAGCTATAGCTCCTGATGGTGCAGATGGTTCATTATGCACAAATGTAATGTAAATGTGGTCAGGGCGTTTTCCACCTAAAATAGAAATCCAACAAAAGCAAAGCTAAGGTTGTTCAGCAAAACACAAACGATGAGAACTCATAAATGATCACACAAAGCAGGGAGGTCGAGAGCGGCGTCAGAACTCCTAGTAATTAAAATAAAAATAAACGAGGGTTGTCCCAAAACATTTAAGTTCTAAAATATTACTTCTTGAAAACATTAAAAAATATCTAAGTGCTATCTAGTGCATTATCGTAATCGTTAAGTGATGTGTGCGCTTGCATATGTGCGGCACGCATATGGCCAGTAATTCTGGTGTAATGCGGTGCATATCTGAAAACGAAAATTGCCCTATACCACACATATTTCCTGGCGACCTAACCTATAGCCACGTTCAAGTGATACACACACTAAGGACAGAAGTTTAGTCGACACATGGACATGATAGTTAACATTTGCGTAAGAAATATCCATGAGATGGGGCAACCCTTGTTTAGTCTGACAGTAATAGGACAGCGACGCTTATTCCACATAACTTTTCATAAGCATCGCTGACCGTTGTAAACTTAAAATTAAATAGTGTTGCAGATTAAAAAATAATTAAAACGGCAACACATTATTAATGTAATGACATCGCAAAATAAATTAAAAATATATATATTCGCTGGCACCTGCGTCCACCTCGTACACGACCTAGAATTGGACATGCAATAAAAAATAACAGTGAGAGCCAATGTTAGAAATACCAATGTAGGTAGGTAAATCGGGTTACTGTGCAGCAATGTTAAGAATGCAAATGAACAACCATGCAGAACGGTGGCGATACTTGTAAAACGAGGCCTGAGGACCGCCGCTCTAACGATTATTATCGATTGACACTTAGTTATAGGAATTCTTGATTAAAGTGGACCTCCACTAAATAGAACTACGTCATATTTCATTGTTTTAAAGTAAGAATCGATAAGAGCAGCGTCCTTTGGCAAAGTGTAATGGAAACCTACGATTCGCCGGATTCGGCACGCTCTTCTGCGCGCTCCAAGTCAGCCTCAACCATGGCCAGCTTACGAGCAACCTGGAGACACCAAACACGTTAAACAACCTGGATAACTGAACTCCTAACTTCGAAGGAGTAATTTTACTTCAATTTCAGTTTAAAGCGCACTTAAATGTTGAGTAACACCAACGTATATGGCAGTAATGCTTATGTAACGACATATGCGACGAAGGAGACCTGTCGTTCCTTTTAAGGCAAACAAACCAAGATCAGGCACGATACGACTCCTTCTTGGGACGCTGACTTTTACGACTGCCTTCACCACGCAGGGTCATATGTCAGGGGAATTAGGACATATTATTACGGAGTTCAACCATCTGGCATCGACGTTCTTATACTCCGATTGATGTAAAACATCGATGGTGAATTAAATGATATCTAATCTTAATGTGATATCACGTTACTGAGTTTCGAGAATCATCGCATGTTATTTATTTGTACATAGGAAAGAACATTATTCAAAGCTCACACGAGTTAATAAAATAGTTGCGGGGAAAACTCTGTTAGTTTCAAATCCTTATGGAAAACCACAATTAATTTATAGTTAGTGAGTATTTCAGTTCAGTCATAGGATATATTAAGAATTACAATGTAATTGTATGTCAATACTTAATTATGTCAGTAGGGGAACAAAAAATGTTTTAGAATGCAGAAAATCAACGCTTCTGCATGAGATTCAGAACACTTGAAAACTGAATATAAGTACAACACACACATGCAAAACGAACGATACCCATTCGATTATCACTTATCAAGTGGTGATTACACTTGGTAACGATATATTTTTAGAAAGGTCTAGTGATGTCTAGCATGTGTTGTATTATATTTTATGAAGCAAGACAAAGCAAACCAAACGACATCGAAACTCCCATATAAAGACCTCATCGTATTTCTTGTCGGCTTCCTCGGCGAGGAACCTGGCTTCCTTCAGCTGGTTCTCCAGGGCGTCCATGCGCTCCTCATCGGCCAACGACCTGTTCTCGAGTACCTTGCGGGCACTGGACCACGGAACATAGTACTTGAGTAAAAGTGTCATCACATCACGACCTACGTCTAAGGACTAGTTTATCAAGGGTAACCCAAGAGTTAGAAGACATGCAAGAAAACGAACAATCCATAGTTGCAAAGAACACATAAAGCGACAAACAACCTGTAGAATTGGAATTATACTGTGGAGAGATACATATGTTTGAAACCAGAAATAAATTAATTGCCAATTAATAGTGTGGTTGTCTTATTTAGTTAATGTGATTATTGCTAGTTCCAAACATTAAATTTTACAATACGTGCAGGTTTAAAAGCAAACTAGAAGGCTTTTAAAGTATCCTAATTCACTTTTAAATACCACGTCAATTACTCAACAATGCACAAAATGAACACATTAAATATTCTTATCTTAATTAGTGATATCAATATTATATCACGTTACGTTATTTGTGTATGATTTGTGCAACGTTGTAAATTTAAAGTTTGACATTTAAAAATAAAGTAATCCAATTTTTTACATAAGACAGACCCGTAACGTTGCAATAATGGAAAGAAAACTGGATATTCGACTTTTTTAAATGTCATAAATGCGATTATTACTTAACTATTGATCAAGACACCCATGACGTGCCAATCTCTATAATTTAACTGTCACAAAAAACATGCTAGTAGGTTGAACAGTCCCTTAGTTGAAAAAAATATATCGACGGAATTAGATGATAAGAATTCCATTGTAATGTTAATTATGCTCGTATCGTGCGTACAGACCGTGGCCTAGCACATAATTAATTATCGAGGTCGATAGATAAAAAATAGCAACTCTTATATCATTCGAGATTTATGCTTCTTATATTACAATCATTAGGACCTAAGGGACAGTTCTTTGGTTTGAATTAAGCACATCAATGGTGCCGAAGCTTTTCTAGTCAGTAGTGACTTTAAGCATGGCACCTGTGGTGTGCTAGATCCTCCTAGCATGTCAAGTCAAGAGTGTGACGTCATCAACAAGCGTTCACCTCTTCGTATTTCTTGTCGGACTCCTCGGCGATGAGCTTGGCCTGAGTGAGCTGCGCCTCCAGGATGGCGACGCGGTCGTCCTCCATGTTGGTTCGATTCTCCAACGCCTTGCGTATTCTGGTTAGTGCGGGGCCAAACACATGCGTGTTATAACATCGATAAAACATTTTGTTACGTTTGATGATTGTCGTGGCTTTTATTTTTGTTTGGATGATTGAAAACATTATTTAATAAAGAATCTTTCAATTTTCTTTAAACAATTTATTTACTTTCTTCATTTGCTATGTGCATTGTTTAGTTTTGCATAAACGTTAATAGCATGCAAGACTATTTTAAACACGCGTTTTACTCATGTCGTTGTTTACACAAAGTGAAAGATTCTCTAGTTACTTTCTACTCTTGAAAAATCTAGTCTAGACTGTTGGCTAGTTTCTAGGTTTATAGAAAATGTACAGAGAAGGAAGATATTGAAATCGTAGTAAAGTCTAGGTCCAAGAATATGGTGGTTATGGGCAAAATAAAATCAAAAAACACTCATGCACACTGTTACACATTGTCATAGTAAAATAAACTATTTTTAAATATATAAACACAATTAAATATAATCTAATTAAACCATTGAATTTGAAGAAGCCATATCTTGCTGTGTCAAACTCTGTTCTTTTATGCGTAGTTGTACGCTCAGAAACCTAATTTCGATATATATATTCATTCAAAATATATTGAAACTAGCTCAATAGTTGCTTCAAATTCTCTGTCTCGTTATCTAAAAATCTATGCAACGTGATATTTACGTAATATTGTCAGCGATTTAGACATCACTTATTATTGATTTTGTATTTTATAGAATTGCAAATTAAGCATTTTATTCTTTATTTGATTACAAAAATATCACGTTTGTGAGGGTTGTATTTAAAATTACAGTCAGACCAGAAAATAAAACGACATAAACGCAATCAACTTATTTATGTTATTATGAGCACTCATAATGCAATAGGTAATAAGTATTACATTCCAGTAAGTTTAAATACAACCAAAATATTTTGATAAAACCCAGTTGTTCCCAATCATACCCCATCGTGTCGTAACAATAGCTTCAACTGGCAAGACGCCAAGCAACTGAACATTAAGGAACGGCAAGTATGATTCACTTTATATCAGCTGCCATTGTTTTAGCTGTGACTGTAACAATAATGTCATCTACGCAAGTTGAAATCATTACATGCAATTTTACTATATCATGAGCTCGGAGTTGATCAATATTTAACCCATATTTTCCAATTATACGCAATAATCCTGTAACATTCATTGAAATTTTAGTACTAGCCTTCTTTATTTTTTTTTTCGTCATTTGATTGAAACCTCAACATGAGTCCATGAGTTTTTGGACAAAAATTTACAGGTGTTCGGGGTCTATAAACTACATATATTATCACATCAGCAACGTTGATCTTTACAGCTTTGTTACGCCACGATACTGAATACCGGATAACTAAGATACAGTTGTATAACTGGTTGGGGCTCACCGTTCGGACTCATCGGCGGCCTGGCTGGCTTCGGACAGCTTAGCTGTGGCGGTGGCGAGACGCTCCTCAGACCTCTCAAGGTCCTCTTCGAGGAGTTGGATGCGTCGGTTGAGGGCAGCCACTTCGGATTCGGCCTGTTGAGAAATGTTTACTAGTCAAGAAATTGTTAGATTGTTTATGGTAGTTAATTCAAAATACATTTATTATTTCTCATTGGTAGATAAAATTCTCTTAGGTGTTTAAGTTACAAATAAAAATAAATTACTATTTTATTTATATTATATAAAAATAAAGGTTTGGTTGGTGCATCGACTGTCAATTCTGTAATCCGATAAATAGACGAAAGGTTAAAAAACCATCCTACAGGTGTTTATTGCTTATATAATTTATCCAAAAGCCATTTCATAATGTCAATAGACCTCTATCTATCTATACCCATTAAAGAATATAATTTGATATGGATGACAATAACAGCTAAAATATCAAAGTGAGTAATCAACATTTCAGTGGTTTTGAACTGTGATTACTGCAAAGAAAACAAAATGTTGCACAACATAAATTACTTTTTAATTGTCGACATCAATTACTTAATCGTTATTTTATCGTTTTATTAATTAAATTTAAAAACCTTGATTATGAGTTCAATTAAAGTAAGTATTAGGTATGTTGTTTAGTATTGCCAGGAAACTATACAATATTAATATAGGTGTACAGACACCTAAAGAATAACCGTGCACTGTCCAAAAATAATACTTAGTGATTTTCCCGTAACTATGTAATTATACATAATAATTCAAGTCAACTGCCAATTGCTATTAGTTTTCCTTCAATCTTATGACTGTCTACATACAATCGACATTGTTTAACGTTTAAAATTATACGTGTTGAGAATTAACAGCGACGTTAGTAATATTTTGCGTTACATTATTTATATTCAACGAGGTGCACATGTCGGTGACATCACGCGTCCTTGTCGCGAGGAAGCACAAACGAGTCCCAGTTTCTCCTCCTTTTATCCTGTGTCGTCATCAGAGCGTGGATGCTAATAATAGTCATGACGCGACTTGCGATTTGCTATCACTTTTGCATCAACGTGATGTGCTCCTCATACGATATTAACAGAGTAATTAAGTAAGTCAGTACGTGTAACAATCTGCTTACTACGCACAAAAAGTTGCTCCGACTCTCGCTCATTTCTACTGCATAGATCAGTCGATCGATAATGTATATTTATATAGTACACAAGACAAATAGACATGTGTTAAGACATTGGTGGCAGTGGCTACGCGTCACCTTGAACTCTTTGAACATGATTCAAAAGGCTATTTTATAAGTAGTGAATAAGTTAAGCCTCTTATGTGTAAGATCGACGACCTTTCGGCATATTTGATTAACGATGGAATCCAAATAAAACCAAATAGGTACCTAATTCTGTGCAATATTTCGATTAAAGTTACATTCAATCGTTTTATAGCGTTAACTTTCGTGCGATTGTTTAAAATTTGTGGGATCGGCTAGTAGTTCGGACAGTAGCATTCTATAGAAATAGACCAATACAATAGCATAGCATAGACCCTGCAAGCCCAATAAATTGTAATACAACACGGTCACGCAAAGAGACCGTAAATGGTAATCCCTTACTCCTACCGAGAAGGTATTTGGTACATATTTTCAAGCGTTAATACCCGTTAATTCTTTTACTGTTTTCAACACATAAATTCCATTCGTTGAATATTATCACTTATTGTTTGACATTTAGTTCTCATTATATTTTATTTATGTAAAACAATAAGACTGAAGATAATATTGTTCCCATTACATTGAACCAATAACGATTGTATACCAATTTTGTAATCAATTGAAATTCAAATATGCTGTAAAATTTGGCTTCATTAGTTCTGTACCGGTTTATTATCAGTATAGACAACATTAAATTACATAGATTTACATAGATCTGTTTTTCTTCAGTATGTTCTGGTATTTCATATTCTAGGTGCTCGATTATATGAAAATTCAAGTGTTGTATGTATTTTATGTCCGATTATATCTTTATTCCGAAGTTGACCTCAACAATTGAGTGTTTATACGAAGTCATGTTTAGCCTCCGTTGTTAGTTCACGCCCACAATTTAACACAAAAAAAATCTATGTTAGTTTGATGTAAATTTCACTTAGGTATGTCTCGTTACTGAATCATCCCACCATCTCCTTCAATACAATCCTCATTTGCAACGTTCATTGCTATTATTTTTACTGTACGTATGGACTAAGTATTTTAAAGGATTGCTTATCGTCATTTGATACACGTAAGGCGATAAGACATGCTTTTTTTCCGAGATATCACAACGGAATTGAGAATTGAGAACTGAATTCATTAACCGGAACATGGTTCAACACTTGAGACACTAATTTGGGACTATTTAAATACTTTTGTGGTCAGAATATTTCCATTCACAGACACATTTACCTGTGAATGTGAGAAGATTAATGATAATGTGAACATAGGTGCCTTCCTAGCTGCGTTACGTCATATGACGATAACGGCGAGCAGTTTGGACACGCCTTCATGGCGCCAGTGGTCTTTCGAGGACGTCGTAACAGGAATGTACTAGGGTGCTACTAAGCTTCTCGACTCCAGCCGGCTCGCTCTACATGTGCCACAAAAGACCGGTATACGACCTCCAACGCAACTAAACCTGTTACGTGTAACAGAAACCGGCGCACGCCCGAGTACCGATAAATTATGTAAAGACCTAAATACACCAAAATCTCCAAAACCCAAAAATAAACCCATAACGGCAACACTTTTTTTTAATACTACTAAGTCGATGGCAAGAATTAGTGCTCGATGGAAGGAGTAATTATTTGCCCTCTCCTTCTAAGATATAGAACCGAGATGAGTCCGAAAGAGAGGCAAATATGCGTACGTTGCCTGCACACCTAAGTATGGCCGGACATTACTCACTATAGGTAGATAGTACGAGACTTGTGATAACTCTTATATTTTGAACCGATATGGATGCAACTTTAGCACACATTGGGATCTTAATTTCACATAACACTAACACGAATAACAAACACGTTTTCTTACTTCTTCTCTCCGCATTATTTCCACTTGTAATCTTTTATGATACTCCTCGCACTCGTCCTTATATTTCTCCATTTCCTCTTTCGTCTGGCGCATTTTCTTCTTCAAAACGTCCAGGATAGTTCCTTGCTGCATATTTGTCGTCATTTTGATGCACTTTTGTGTTTAAATTGAATGCTATAAGCTAAAAACTAGAGACACCCTCGCTCTACTCGCGAAAATGCCAACTGACTGGCCCGCTCGTTATTGCTCCGTATCGTGGAGATGGGCACGGCACAAGAATGAACACAGCCGGCGAATAAAATGGCCGCCACCGAACCTAGACGCTGCAACTTTATCGATACAGCACCGACTACTTGAGAATTTGTTGCATAAATGGTGACAAATAATCGGTGACAATGATATCAATTCACTAATTGAAATATAACTAATATTTCTCACAATGAGACATTCTTATAATGACTTTGACAGCGAGACACGACACTGAAACGTCACACGCACGAACGCGATAAGCACAATCGACCAACAACATGCACTCGTCTGTCGATTGGCTATACGACAAGTAGCTCCACCTGTACATGTTTAGTGGAAACTACATCCTGTGGGGTCAAAAGTGGGGTTTTGAAAGAATTCCCTAAATATGGGATGGGTGAAATGGTTCAACGATTTTATACAATGAGACTACGGATGTGAAATTTAAATTCAATGTAAGGTAATTATTGCTCATTGTAACAGAATCATGGGAAATTACCCTTAAAGGGCCATCGTACATTTAAAATAATCGTATTTTGAAAGTATGCCAATACAAACAGCAGTTATTGCTAGCATCAAGCTGCATATTGCACACATACACGAAATTTCATATTCTCACATAACGAGTTCAATTTGGATAAACCTGTCCAGCACTTGCAAAAGTACTTTTTAATACAAGTAGCGCCATCTAGTAATACTTTAGAGAATTAGTTTAACCACTTCACGAGTGCTGTCAAAGTGAATGAGACGATGAGGCACGAACAATTTACACAAAAACTGCCGAAATTCATATGACGTCATTTGGAAAGTATGCGCTGCCTGTTTTAAATTCCGTTAGGTAACTACACAGTTGCAGTGAAAAATCACGTCGGTAAAACAGTATGAGCACGAGTCGAACGCAAAGAGAAATTCAGGAAAATATTAAAACTTGGCAAATAAAACCATTTGCTATCTGTCGAAGATAGCAAATGGTTTTATTTCAAATGAAAATAAACAAAGTGACAAGTTAGAGTTATGCCATCATAAATATCATTATGTATGTTTATGTTCTTTTTAGATGTGTCTATTTCGAGTTGCATCTGTTTTTGTAATAATTTCCCTGATCTTAAGCTCCATTTCTGGATTTTACTGATCATACTCACTGGCAATGCCTTCATTTATAAACTTTTTTGCATGTTGAACGACATTATCTGAACAATCACCTTTGCCTGAGTCATTTTGCATTCGACTACAGCAGACTAAATTTGTTCATTAATTTTATTGGCCTTGTGCTACCTATCAGAGACATACATAGAACTTATTAGATACCTTCGTAACGTTATAACGTTACGGAGTATAAGTTATAGTATACTATAAGCAATATTATTTTCAATTGTTCATAAATTATTATTATTTATAATTTTTATTTGCTCTTTCCCGTCAATAAATCTTTCTAGTTTCATTTGATTTTGCACCAATATGCGATTTTCGTATTACATAGTTATATACTTATAGATTCGCAATTAATCTGTCAATGATCGCAATTAATTTGTAATGAGAATTTTCCCATTTTTTTCTCTGGTTGAACTTGTCTAATTATAATTTTTCGATATACATTTACAACAAAAAAACTAACGATGAATTTCGAAACATAAAAATATTATAGAAAGTTGGTCAGCTCTCTATCATCTGTGTGACAGACCATATGGCATCAGATAATAGTGGCGTGTTGAAAATTCTGAAGGCTATCTCTATGTATGTACATAAACGGTCATGTCCAAACCGATCAATGCGTTATAATTACATTAGGTAACAACAGTCACGGCTTATATGGTGCGAAATATGGACTTGCTTACTTATATTACTATGCATTATTTATGACGAATGACACTGGCGGACTAATTTAATTAAATACTTGGTAGTTTTACAAATATCTGCAGTATTGTATCAAAGTAACTCACAGTCATTATTTAGAAATCCAACTCCAAATACATGCATCTTACGAGAATAAAAAAAATATTACACTGTATAATTTGGTTCAAAAAAATTTACTCATTATTGATGTTCAACTCGAAGTTTGGTAATTTCTAAATGTTGTAAATATTACGAGAATATTTGAAGTCGAAAACGAAACTGAAACGGCGGAACGGATATACCTAGACGTTTATAATTCAAACAGTTGCATTACATTACATTTACCTGTTTTATTGCCCGCTGCTAAAACTATTATATAGCTGTGCTATATAATGTGATATGTACTGTATATAAAACAGATACATTCTAATACATCTCATTGGAAATGTTAGAAAAGTTACACTTGCACAAGTATCTAGATGACAAATTACATCTTTCAGACACATACGATTTAGGCGCTGGAATTTCAGCTTGTAATACGTAAACTACATTTTCATTTTTAGATTTTTAAGAAATTATTCTACTCGCTAAGCAATTTCCCAAAACTTCAGTAAGTCAGACCGAATAATGTAAATTTCTGTCTATACAGGTTTTATTATTATTTCTTCAAAGCTTTATCGCCAAAATTTGTCGGTACTTAAGAACGAAACGCATTTGAAAAATTGGTATTTATACAGCTTGATGAAGCAAATTGGAATAAGGAATCCTTGAATACATGTGATGCGTCGAGCTCGAGCATCTGGCATTCAATGTTATTCTCGCTCGTGTATCCTAATTTTTTCGGACGTACAGAGATGAATTAACAATAATAGACTTAACCAATGTCTGACATCCGTAGAAAGGAATGTGATAAATAAATAAAAGCTAATAGCAAAATAATATAACATTTGTAATTTTGATGTAGGTTCCAAGATTAGCTAATGTTTTGCATGAATGAGTATCCTAAATAGTAATTCATGAGATCAGTATCTTTTGTATATAATTATATCAATGCAGTTACAATAACCAATATAAAATCATTTACTCATTCTTATCCACTCACTCAGTCAGGCTAATATAAATAAACTCATGCTCGGGGTATTGAGATATCAAGATCATCCTACAATGCGCACGCTTGCAATTCAATTCACATAATGTAGTGTCAGACGTAGGAATAAAGCCGTATGATATAGTTGGATGACCAATCGTTTACTTTTCGCGTTATCAGCTTATAAATATTCTATATTTACTGTTATTCTGTTTGTTTAGTATCTTGATTATATATGTAAGAATGGTAGCGATTTATTAATTTGTAGCTTTATGAATATAACTTTTTGCTATTCTATCATCATTGCCATGATTCTGTTTAAATGATTACTATGACATTCATATTATTAACTAATAACTAAAAGGACGATTCAGCTTAATTGCTCGATATTTCTCATGCAATAACAATTATTGCACATCACTACTATGTTTCGTTCATGATGAATAATTTAGAAAGTTGGTTTGGATTGTACTCATGTCGGTATGTAGAGCTAAGGAAAGGAAAACAGCTAGTTACAAGATTGTGATTTTTATAACACTGAACATAATAGCCAAAATCGAATTTAAAAATGTAGTTCTCAATATTATGGACGGTAACGAAACGCAACCAAAAACCAGACTGATATTTAGTATGAGGTTGGTTACTTGCCGCCTTATGTAACAGACTGCTCATGCTAACTATTAAAATGATACCTATTTACTTCTTTTATCACAGTCTAGTTAAGATAGGTATTTTGTGAACACTCGAGATAATACTTAGTGAGATAAAACTATGGACAATTTAAAGCTTTCTTACGATGATTTAATTTTTCCTATACGCGCTTGTATTAATTTTCTTATTGAAATTCTAAATTTTAGCAGGAGTCAATACAAAAATATTTCAAGGGCCCTTTCTATCGTGATCCACGTGTACTGGGCGATGGCAGCGACATCTAGCGGTGGCAACGACAATCGTCCGAGTAAACATGTCAAATGGAATGTCAGTAGCTCAGCTGATCGCCACGCGCGAGATGTGGCCGCCTTCTGCTTCGCTCCGCAGAGCAGCATCAACACTTTCCCGACGGAACGCGATTAAAAATAGTTCTGTGCGCATTTGGCCCACGCCTGACTCACTCACACAACTTAACAGTAGCTCAAATAACGTAGGACATTACCCTTTTCAGTGCAGTGTTCTTGATATTCTGCAACTCATTCTTGATGATAGAGAATTTCATCATTGTGTCCGAGGAGAAAATAGAACTGCCAAACGCCAGACCCGGATAGTCAGCGCATCTTCTTCGCCTTCTATTCTCTCTCTCAGCTAGAACTTCCGTACACTCACTGGTACACCTGAGTTTTGCGAGCTCGGCAGTTTCAGGGTCATCATCTGATATATCCGAAGTGACAGCGATATACTCGGCGCCGTCTCCCGCCGAACGTTCTTCTCTAAATGAAAATTCATCGTCCGAGGTATCGAGCAATTCAGCATCTTTTATTCTAGTTTCAAATTCTATATCATCATCAATATTCGCTAAGTTCTCGATTATATTTCGATTCGAAAGTGCATCGTCACTATTCGTCCTTGTCACTTGTTGAGATTCACTAACACTATTGACACAAGGCACAACATCGTCTGTTTGGTTGTCTAAGGTCACTTTGAAGGGACTCGTGTTGTTTGTCGCGCTGGGGGCGGGTGCGGGTACGGGTGCGCGGTCTCCCCGCAGGCGCGGATGGTGTTGGTGCCCCCTGCGCCGCACGGGGGTGCGCCCGTGGGCGTGGGGCGCGGACGCGGACATTACTACACTCCGCGCGCTCCGTTCGGCCGCGCAGTGCCGACCGCCATGTTGACTGACTCGACTTTGTTAAACACCGTGGCGCTGCTGTCGCACCTAAACAGCTGCCATCTTTGTTTTGATTGAGCTGCTTTACCGACAAACCTATAATACGTCATTTGTTTACAGTAAACGCGGGATTTTTGAACAATGTTTCCGATTCGAGTAACTTTGAGTATGTAAACGTTTATTATTTATTTCAATTTTATTTGTACCTACTGACTTCATTTGCAATTTGCCAAAATATTAAAATGGAATTGAGAATCAATGACGTATCTCATCACATCAAATTACTAAAGAATAACATAAAATCAATTGTTATTTATGGAAAATTCCGTACATTGTTGAACGTATGTACGTTGATGAGGAAAGCGAGCGCGGGTCTATTTTTACCGGAACACCGGGCATCGGGCCCATATTAGGTGGCGAGCGCCGAAAATAACCACGATGCGCGGAACGCAGCCCCCTACAGCGCGGGATTCCGATCTACACATGAAGTACTACTAATACACATGAAGTTAAATTCACTAATTAATCATGTCCTACAGTATTGTCCAACACTGTTTAACTCTTTAGCTCAATCAATTTACTGTATTTAAAGTGAAACTCAATGTTTTAATAAAATTTTACATGATTTTCCCAACTTTTTTCCAATACATTGCATGATAGACGCAAAGTTTAATATTAAACAGCCTTATTTATAAAAAAAAACTTAATATTTAATTAATTTAATAAAAATTACCACATAATGTTGCTCTTATTTCAGGTTTATACATTAGAGAAATATAGAAGGTTACTTTGTTAATTAATTAGTCGATTATAAAGAATTCAACTAATCGATGTTCTATTTTGTTTCGAGTTTCGACAGCTGAGGTAGTCGACACTTATCAACCCCGTCTACTTGCCAATAGGCCAAGGTTTCTGGCTCAGACATCGTCGAAATATTTCTTTAGTGACACACGTATTTAAATAACTTAATAATATAAACGCTATGTGCAATATTGTACCACAAGCTATTTAAAATCATTATACAATCAACAGTCGTCAAAATATTTTTAGAAATTACAATAGGTACCCTACCTACAATCTGATGATAATTATTAATCAATAACGAATTATGTAGTTCACTGATCATCAGTGAATCTAACAAACTCATCAATATTCGTTGATAATTTAGGTAGAGTGAGATGCCACCACTATGTAAGAAATATGTAAAAACATAACTTAAGCAAATAATAAACCAGCTGCAATAATTTTGGTTGAATTTTAACTATGCAAATAATAGGCGACTGTTTCTGAAATATCTACAGAGAGTCAACAATCGTAAGTTATTTAATCAACGCAAAATATTGTTTTTACTTAGTATAATATAAAATCATTTTTACCATTGCCACTCGAAAAAGGGCATTTTATTCATCGATAACAGTTAATAAAACTCTCTTTTAGTCACTGAGTGAATAAAAACATTTTGAATTTGGAACAAGCACGAATATACGAATTATGTACAAAAATAAATAAAACGTGCTGAAAGTACGTACTGGCTGGCTATATGGAGCTATTCCATAGAGCTATAAATTAATTTAAAAAAAAAATGTTCTCTTATTACCGATTATAAAATAAAATGTGATAAATACTATACTACTATTTATTTTCTCGCAGTCAATGGTAATAAGAAGATTACACAACTCGTGAAAAAAATAATTAATCTCGGTCCTTTTATCCCTCGCTCCGCTCAGGATTCTAATCTAGACTACCTCGCTCCGCTCGGGATTCTATTCTAGAATCCTTCGCTGCTCTCGGGATCCAACTCAGTACCTCGAATTAAATTCCCTTTTTTTCACTTGTTGTATAATCTACTATTATATTTACTACTAGTATTTTCCCAACTTCATAGGCTTTTTAATAAATATGCAGATTATGCTGTCCAAATTTCTAAAATCGTTGGAAGTGAAATATGGAGTATTTATATGATTACGATGTAAGTAGTATTGGCACAGGTATTGGTGTGTAATGCAAATATATTGGTATATTAATTAAATTAGGTAATTAATTTCAAAAATATACAAATAAGTTTAAAAAAATATCATAAAATAAAAAAAATTGACTATGCCCATTCCATTCAATACAAACATTTGAACTCATTAAAAAAACGATTATTTTAATTTTAAGCAGTAGATACTCAATCGATACACTATCGAATATAACGATTATTTTGACACCAACGCCAATATTAATGACTATGGTAAATTGATTATTGTGTTCATGTGTTGCAAATCTTTGACGCCGTTCCTATTATTCTATTGCGAGTAGTACATATTGCGACTTGCAAATTATATTTTATAACATTTTGCAATATTTGGTTATTTATTATTATAGTTGAACCTTGAAAAATATATTTAAAATGTATTTTTTTTTACTTTGTATAGGCTTGTGTTTGACCACAATCTCACTATGGTAAGTGATGATGTGGCCGAAGGTGGTAAGCACACCAAGCCAAACAATGATACATCTCTTTTAACATAAAAAAATATTGAAAAGATATAGGATCAAATCCATCAAATAAAAAACTTGAGTTTTTAGGTTACCTACATAATACAGTACCTTAATATTATTATTATTGTAATTGATGAATTGAGATCCTACACTAAAAAGTTGACTCTTCTTAATGGACGAAGACGACTGAGTCTTAAAATTAATATACCCTTAATTAAACCACAAATATAACTAATAAATATTGTAAGCCCAAAAGTCCGCAACCAACCAAACCACCAGCAAAGAGACTACTTTCCTAAAATGAACTAATAAATAAACTCACGTTCTGTAGAGCCTTTTCCTTCTCCTCAAGCTTGGCGTTGACCTGCATGAGGCCTTCTTGTGTCTGGTCGAGGTCGTTCTCGATGGTCTGGATCTTCTTCTGGAGCTGTCTGGCCTCCTCTTCAGCCTACACCATTAAAACACTCATTTAGATAATGTACATGATTTAAAAGTTTTTAGTAATACATAGTGATTTTTTAGTCACTGGCAATACTTGCAGGGGTGGAAAAACTCATCAATATAATAATAAAGTAAGTATTGAATTTTTGTATGGAGCAGCTGATATTTTTTTCGTGATTTCACAGTTAGTCCCATCATAATAAAAGTTGTTCATCTTGATGAGTACTAGCCCTTAGATCAAATAAATAAATACAGCTCGCTTTATAATAATTAATATTATCGGGCATATCCGACTTTCCCGCGTACCTAGTTCATACACTAATACCTTAGTACTTACTGTACTTAGCTATGTTTATGTACTCCGTAGGTACGTAATACGCTAAGGTTGGCGTCCTTAGCCTTGACATGAGACTGATTGTGGCCAAGGCTGTGCTCCTTCAGACGTTTAAAGGAAAAAAACATAAAGCACATTCTTTTTCTTAATTGTTCAAGTTTATTTCCAGCCAATATAGAGATTAAATAAACCGAAACTAACGGAGCATGTTATAAATCAAAGAATTAGGAACTGTAACTGGTTCAATTGAGTATTAATCTAAAATATTTCACTATAAATTCAAACAACAAAAACTGTTTTTCTTTTTTAAAGCTAAAATTATAATATTTACTAATCTAGCACATAAACCTATCATCTTCGTGCTGAGAATAGGATCAATCCAATTCATAAAGTTTAGGTTCTTCTATATTAATGAAACTTGGCAGAGGGATAGCTTGTAGCTTAGAGTTGAAGATGAAATTCGTTATGTTCCAAGAATGTGGATGAAACAGCGACAAACAGCAGGTATTGAAAAGTTACCTTCTCAGCACGAAGGTTGGCGTCCTTGGCCTGCTGCTCGCACATGGCGGCGCGGTCAAGCGCGTTGTCCTTCTCCAGCTTCATCGCTTGCATCTTCTTCTTGATCGCGTCCATTTTGGCGGTTTTTGTTTATGTGCTCCCCTAGATGAAAAAAACTGCAACAAAAAATATTTCATGAAGTCTAATCGAAACTATATGAATGCCTTTCTTTCTGACATCCCTGCCCAATATTCTTCATAATAATATTCAGCCTAGGGCTATCCTATCCATTGCTATAAACCTATGTTTAGCCTGTGCTTTCTCTATAGATTTCGATAACGTACTACGATCCAGAGCTACTACTACTACTACTACTATCCGTACTACGATTACTTGCATCCAGAAAGAGAGCCTGATTGCTTTTGGGTGCGCGGTGACTCGAGAGTCCTTGTTAGGTTGCTCTTCATGGGTTATCGACTTTCGAGCGATGTGTTCTGCCCTTGCGACATCAACACACTATATTATAAGCAAATGCGTTAGTAGCAGTTTTCACAGATACTAGTCAGTGCAGTGTTTGTCAATATGTCAGACAGAAAATTTCAAATAACACTAAACAAATGATAATCGGCGATTGTGAATTAATGTGAACACTGGTGATTTATGACGATGAAACTTTAGTTTTTATCAGTGAACGGTTTTTTTATTAGTTTTTCGAAGCATTGACCTATTTTACTTTTGTAGGTATATAGTTAGGTACTTTAATTATCTTGCCAGCTACACAAAAACGAGTATTTCATATGACTGTTGTGTTACGTTACCTACGTCAAATTGTGAACTCCAGCGCAGTGCTATTTATGGAACGAAGGGTGCATTCATCTTGCGGCCAATGGCAGGACTTAGTTTCGGTTTAGTTACCTTTCGG
The DNA here is from genome assembly GCA_951216915.1 of Tetheella fluctuosa. NCBI lineage: Eukaryota > Metazoa > Arthropoda > Insecta > Lepidoptera > Drepanidae > Tetheella > Tetheella fluctuosa. The sequence goes on along the minus strand of OX578229.1, from coordinate 8,406,155 downwards.
TTTCATTTATGTAGGTATTGAAATTAAAACCTAGTTAAGTATCAGTTGAGCATTTAAACTTGTTTTCTTGTCTTAATTATTTTTGTACCTATCTAAATCACCAGAAACATTAAAATACATATTAATAAGTAGTTTGTGGTAATATTAGAAAATTTGATATCAGTTACAGAAAAATATTAGATAAGTTTAAGGTTTTTTTCATTTCGAACGAGCAAATGATCTAAGAAACTGCTGATAACTTCAATCGATAAATTATCGAAACGAGCTAACGAGCGATTAAGTTTTTGTGGTCATTATTACAGCAGCGAACAAAGGTTAAGAACCTCTGTTTATGTCAGTAACTATTCTTAAACCAGTAACCGATGAAACGGTACGCTTCACGCTGATTTTTAATCAGGAAATTAGCGTCAATAATTTTTACGTAGTCGATTTTGTCAACTAACTAAATATCACCAGAAAAGAATAAAAAAAATACTAGATAATGTTTTTTTTACAGGCCAGTTTTAAAATTCGAACAGCATTCGCGCCTATTCCATGAACGGCCGATTTAAAAAAAGTACCGGTCGATACTATTGTCTATGTGTTTCCATGTTCATTACATACAAGGTCATTGTTCTCCTTACATGGAAATTACTTCAAAAGGGACTATTAAAATTCTGTTAACCAATCCTTTCTGCGGTTTACTGACCGTAATCGACTAATAGCTGAGCATTCATTACCGTAATGTCTAATGAATCTAATGAAATGATAAGTGGTCAGGCAATATATTTAAAACCAATTAAAAATATCTACAACATAAAAATTAAATTAATATAAATGGAGTTGTATTTGTACACATTGTATATCCCACAATTTTAACATTCATTGTTTTGTTACAACATACGGAATCTGTAGGTCTTGGTGACTTGCGCGTGATTCAAAAGAAAAGCATTCCATCGCATGAGTCATATTTCACGATAAATTCAAAGGGACTGGTCGGATCGCGGTCATCGGTCTTACGAGATTTGTAAAATTCTTTAAGCATTGATAATCTCCGTGTTCGTTTGGCGGTAGACATGCATTTTTGCACTGTAGGTACGGTCAGCAACGTAAGAAGCCAAACAGATGCAAAATTACAAAACAACTATCCTACACTAAAACTATCCATGATATAAAAAATTATAGTATGTAGGTTTTTGTAGGAGCACATTAACAAAATACCTGTTTACTTTATCTTTCCATATTATTGTTATAGTGTATCTACATGTGTTTTAAAATTTGGATCTGTTCAGTTACTTACGTAGCTGACTGTACATTCCCTGTGGGAAGATAAATTTCTAGATTTGCATTAAGCAGATATCTTAAATTATAGAGAAAATGGAATGGAGGATATTGACAAATTCCTTTGTCTTAAAATGATTTATCGTCAATTTAGATGTACATATTTGTAAAAGACAAACCTTCATCAAAATTATTTGAATTTCGTGATAACTTGGTGACGTAAATGAAATGTAATAATCAGCAATATCTATTAGTTTACCGATCGTCATCGTCAGTACAAGTGCATTGCTTTGTAAGAGCTGACAAATGACATTCCTTACGTGGCTGCACTTTGTTGTGACTTACACCGCTCGCTCGTTCTCTACTTCCTATAACATAATATTTTATCTTTATACCTATTTGCATTCCAAAGATTTCTCGCAATTACTAACGCTCGCGTTCGGTCGACCTCGCAGCATCACAAAGAAAAGCATTTGACAATACAAACATATTCATAGATATGCCATGCACACTTTGATACAGAATTCATCATTTTTTAAATCTTTAAAATATGTTCATGTTACTTCGAAGATTAAATCCCTTTTTGTGCACTGATTAAAAAATCTATTTTGTTTCATCGAGATATGGGAAAGACTTCAATTGTATGATACAGCTTATTACATACTTGTTTGTTTGTACGTATATGACGTCAGACGCGAAATAATTTTTGGCATTAGTCCAAAATACTATCTACCATGAAGTGTCAAATTATATTACAAAAGTTAGCAGATACTAATCACTTTAATTATGGCCTGCCAGAGGAAACTAGGTACATCATGGCCAGACACCGAGTGCCAGACTACCTTCTACTATATTATGACAGTTAACATCAAATATTAGGAATAACGATGACAAGCAAAATGTTAAAGCATAGCAAATAGTTGTGATCGTTCATTTTGTCTATTAAAATCGAGTTTCTAACCCTAATAAACCAGGTATATAAGGAACTAATAAAGTTTTCACTTATATGGTACAATTTAAATTCGTCACAACCTTGGCTTTTATAGCAATTGCTCCGGTACAAGTAGATAGTAATTCTGGTATTTCAAGTGTTCACAGTTCATTGTAAAACTTGTGTTCACACTTATTTTTGTATCAGCTGAAATACATAATATTAAATATTAACTATACTATGTACATACTTTGGAATTGTATCTAAGAAGATGTATCTTCGAGAATTTCGAAATCGACAAAAAATTGCGAAATAAAAAATAAGAAATCGGTATGTAGAACACCAGCTGGTTTGGCCTGGCCTCTTCTAATTTTAACGCTGCTGAAAAATAAAAATTATTTGACAGTCCACACGCATGCGTACAGCCGCCCCCGCTTCCCGCGCTTCCATGCTATTGGTCAAATGCTGGCAACCTGCCAAAAGCGCGGGAAATCTTTAGCATGAGCGTTGCTTCTATTGGTCAACCGAATTTGAAACCGAGCACCGCGATATTCAAAAATAGAAATGGAACGCTATTACAAAATTACTGGCATGTTATCTGAAGGAAACGTATCGCAAGCCAATAAAAACTATTTTAACCGCTATCAAAAATGGTTTAAAATATTTGTTACGCGTCATATATTTTTAATATATTTTAGTTTTATACAATTTAAAAAATAAAAACAATAATTTAGTTTAACGTTCAAAAAATTATCGATTGGAAAAAATCATAAAACACGCGAAAATAGAACATTTAAATTAAGAATAATACGATTAAAATCCATCATAAATAAATAATAATAACAAATAGTAAACACTGCACTGCTAACTGCACACCCTACTTACCCAAAGCGAACGATTAATTAGGCTGTATTGACTCAAGATCAATGCACCTTGAAGCTTTTAAAAAAATATCACTTTATTTTTTTCACTGGTACACTAATGGGGCACTGACAGAATGTGAAGTCGGTTCGTACTTACATGTCGAGTCGACGCGTGCTGTGGTGCGACTGGCGTGCGGCGCGGGAGTTCGCTTGGTATCGCCTTACCGCCGCGAAAGGAGATGAGGCCGACGACGTCTCACCCCGCTCCGAGAATACAGCTCATGGGAAAAAGCCTTCCTTTTAAATTATTAACAGTTAAAGGATCTGCTGGGCTTTAGTAGCGAAATAAAGTCTTGAAGTAAGCCTGCACTCTACAGTGACTGGATAGTTAGATAGAAACGGAACCTAAAAGTTCTAAGATCTCGAGGCTCGAGGCTCAGTTAAGATTCTTGGCAGATTCTTCAGAATTCAACGTTTTTGATTAGCTTGGGTTTGACCTCGCCACACTCGCCGTAGTTACCTGAGTGATAAATGTGTTCGAAGATAATAACTGGCTCATCAGTGCACACGTCAGTGCACCAGCTGGAACACTAGATTCTCAGTTTAGGCTGCACCTAAAACACCATGCATCGAGACAAAAATAGGGATGTTTAAGGTTGAAGCCTTTATATTGGTTAGTCTGTCTGTCTGTGGCATCCTAGCTCTGAGTTCAATCGGTTTTTTTTAATTAAAATTATTAAAACCGTTTTAATCAGCGTAATTACCTATAAGTATTTAATAAACGTGGACGTCTTGCGGCTGAGATGATGATGATGATTTAATGAAAATCAGATCAGCCGTCCAAGATATTCAGGTTTAAGCATAGGCCGTCGGCTACTATACAGCTAGAAAGTTCGGATTTGAACCCAAATACTTGTTAGACTCCCTCCCCTCACCTTATCATTGAAATTACGTTAAAAAAAACAGATTTTCAAATTACTTGGAGTAAAAATGAATCGAAATACTTTGAAAAGACTTAAGGATCTTTCATCATTAAGCTCAAAATCTGATAAAGAAATTACGAAGACTCCTGCGGGAATAGCTTCAAGTTTGTTTAATAAATACTCAACCAAGTAAGGTTTCATTCCAGAACAATCATAATTATAAAGCTTGAAAATACATTTTCACCAAATATGGTTGACATTGTTTACTCGGCTAAGTATAACACAAATTACCACAAAACCACCTTGAGACAAATTCGTCATTATTTGATAACATTGTTAAGAATTCTTTTTATTGTTATTACGTGCCAATTCTTAATAGAAGAAATACGTCAGTATTTGCATACGTAAATAGATTATTTGAAGTTTTAGTTTGTGGGTTTGTACAAAATAATAGCTAATAAATGTTTTAGATTTAGGTGTAAATACAAAAACAGACTATGGGTTGGATATGATACTTTGGAGTTTTATAACAAAACTAGCTGTCCACCGCGGCTTCATATAAAAGTAGTCCATATCCCACTCCATACCATCTATCTACATAGCGGTTTAGGCGTGAAAAGGTAACAAACAAACTCAAATTCGCATTTATAACATTAAGTTAGGATTGTACCTACGCCTGGACACGTTTGTTTAAAAAATGACTAGAATATTTACCAGCATAGGGCAGATATTTATTCAAATAAATAATTAATGCCGTTAGTAACAAGTCATATCTAACTTTTAAACCTTACATAAAAGCTAGTTACCCAGTAAAACGGTCAGAAAACAAAATTTTAACCTGATTTTAACCTTATTATACCGTTTATTGGTATTTAATTGACGTAAATTATAGGAAAATATGAGTTAATTTCGTAATAAAACGCCACAATGATCGTAAAAGGATGAGTCAACGCGAGTCGTGTAAACAGTTGACCCAGATGTCACATTTAAGGTGTTTGCTACAACACGTAACTTTACCTTACCGTAGTAGTTTAATCTCAAAGCACCTCTCTGTAATTAACTTCGAGGCTTCTGTTTATTATAATGAGTAGGTATGTACTTACAAATAATTGAATGTCCATAGTTATTTTACATTTTTCCTTCCGAACTAAATAATAAAAAAATAAAAATAAAATAAAAAAAAGTTAAGTACTTTTTACGAATGTGGTAATTTTATTAATAACTGTTACCATTACATAAACCTTGGGAATTATACCTACACTATTATTATAAAGAGGTAAAGTTTGTATGTTTGGGTATAGGAGGTAATCTCCGATACCACTGATTTGATTTGTAAAAATGTTTTTGAGTTAGAAAGCCCGTTTATTGAGGAAGGTTATTGGCTATTTTTTATCCCGAGAACACGGATGAAACTGCGGGGAATAACTACATATTTAGCCCCATTAATTATTTTTTTTTAACTAAGTATAGGCCTGTGTTGAGCAAGTGATTAGAATGTGGCCGATGGTACTAAGCACACAAAGCCTAGAATGAACTGACTCTCAAGCGGAGTTGCTTTAGATTATGGTACCTATCTATATCTAGATTGAATTTATAATTTATTTTTAAATAAAAAAGTACAATTGCAAGGCAAGGCAATATATCATAGATATATGTGGATCTATGATAAAGCGCACAAATTCTCACGCACTTCATACAATACCTCATCGTAACATGTTAACATATATTTTTTTTATCTCAGTTTATTCTTAGTGAGTCTAGCTATCGGCATGGCCTAGGACTACAAATTAATTGAGGTCGCTACGAATCGACAGTTTAATTAAATAACATGATTATTAACATATTTTATTTTGTTACATTTTCATTGTGAAAGGTTTATTTTTTTGTAATGAAAAGTATGATTTTTTAAACTTTGTTTTTATTCTTTCTAATTGTTTAACTAATTTTATGCTACTGAACACTTAACACAAAAAAAATATAAATAAATATTATTCAATATTGTCGACACGTGACAAATCTTGATAAGTAGGTATTCAATACACATGAAACTAAAAATGGAAAAATAAAAGTAACTTTTAAAAAAAGAAAAACCGAGTTCAAAATTGGTTTGCACTAAAAAGTATAAAATAACGATGTTAGAACTACTTGGAACTCATTTTGAAGTCGGTTTTTCTTTTTGTTAAAAGTTAATTAATTTCATTTATTTACAAGATTGCGTACCTTTTACATACGTAATGTATGTTAGTAGGTACCTACTTACGTGCCTAATGCTTGCTTTGTAGGCTCGACATAAAGTGTTAGACTAAAATGGCAACAGCGAAGAAAACGTTCAAAACACAAAAGCTTAACATTTTAGTAGAAGCAAATGTAGATCACATATGGTGACTTTCTTCATTGTTGAAGCAATATTTCTCAGTGAACCATTATTCATTAAGGATGTTAAACAGATTTTTCTTTGAATCGTAGAAAGTAACGTATTCAAAAATACTTAATCATCCGCTTTGATGACAGCGATGTCGATAACCCATATGATGACAATGGTGAGTTTGATTAAGTGTAGGTACTTATAGTAGCGTTTGATGAAAAGGAAGATGATGAAGGATTGTTGAATAACAAAAAGAAGACAGTGAAACTTAAGATGCGAAAACTTTAATGTTGAATTAACATGAATAGGAATCAAGCCAGAAATTTGACACCTGGTTGGATAAAAAGCTGTGCTAAAAAGACCATATTGGTATTTATTATTATTTTTTAAACGGTTTTACCGAATTATTTCTGAGTAGCATCCTCCCAAAATATAAGAGAATAACTCTAGTATTTCTTCATATAATATTCTCTGCAAATATAATCAAGGTTCATCAAGAAAGCCGTAGTTCTTCGATGCACATGCCCGTCCGTTATTACGAGTTATTTTAGTTCGGGCGCGCGCGCGTGTTGCCAGCCAGCCAGAAATAGTTTGCGTTTCGTCACAGCACAGCGCAATCCAGTTACATCTCTTGAATATTGTTGTTCTTTTTTAAATGTGTACATATATCCAGGAGAAGCCTTTAATATAGATAAAGGTACATATGTAATATAGTTAAAATGATCATGACTAAACGATCTACGACTGCAGTGATAATAAAATATTAACTTCGTAATTTATACATAATACGACTTTTATAGACTTAACTGTCCAGTAGTTAAATGTACAAATAAGGTATCGTTTTATAAATCCCAGTTATGAATAAATTGTATAAAAAACTAGATAGACTAGGAGATAACATAGATTTATTGTAGTATACCTAACAACAGATTTTCAGATCAAATTCGTGTCTTGAAGTTATGGTTTTAAAAAAAAAATATTGCGTACTGTATCTCCCAAAATCTGTTTAGGATCCTCTGGAAGGAAGGTGTCGTATCATTTGAATAACCTTAAAAGAAATCAGCAATCAAAAACCAATAATCCCTAACAAAGAAAGCAAATAATTTCGATAAGCGCTAACATAACCCTTCCTTGGCAGTCGGGTAAAAAATAATGAAATACATTATGAAGAACTTTGTATAATCATCCCTGCGATGTAAGCTGTGTAACTGTAGGTAGGTACTCAAACCTCGACAATAAGTAATGTTGTAATAGCAAATTAACGAGACGGTTCCATCAAGTCGCAGTCTCGCCGGCGACCTCCATCCACCGTGTTGCGAATGCAGACATATTTTCATCCTTTTATGGCACTAGCAGACCCTGATAACGTTTTTAAAACAACAAGCCGACAACTGTGTTACCGTATAAATAAACTAAAATATGATTCATCGTTGTACATTATTATAAAGTGGGAAATGAAACGTGTCCTAAGTATTTGCCTAGGCGCCCGGTTCGATATGTGCATATCTATGACAATCGCAGTTATGCAGAAAACAAGACCATATGTCGTGGAACCTTGTCTCGCTTAATAAAGTTACGTTAGTATTGTACTTGAATAAATATAAGTACCTACATATAATAGAGTAACTGATGTTAATAATCATGTTATGGGCTTATAGGATAAGATACATTATATTGAAGTAATATATATTCAAGTATTTTCATTTAATTTTATGTTTTGTAGGTAGAATAAATCTGACAATGGCGTCCTCCAATAATAGAAGCTTAGAGATCGCGCCACCAAAGAAGTCCCGTCGAATTAATTAAAATCGATTTTATTACTTGCAGAATAAAGGTGGGCCTACGAGACTTTTTTGGTGGTGCGGACTTTGTGAAACCCAAGGGTACTCAAGGAAAATTTACTCTAATAAATTTAAAATCTCTAGATCCACTTTTAGGCAGTCGTTGTCTGTCAGTCAATCACTGTACTGTTTTATAGATACAGAATTACGTTTATAAAGACGATGTAACGTATAAAACGTGTTTAGTTAAAGCTATGCATTGATATTAATAACTTAATTTTTCATACAATATAAAAATATAAACATAGCTAGTTACCTCTTACTTAGGTCGAAATCTATATAAAGCATATATTCTTTGACTTTGCTTTCGCGTTAGGACAAAGTCAGTATGTATAATCTCCAAAGCAAAGCCTAAGTAGAGTAGTACGTACATCAAATTGACGACTGACCAAAAAACTTCGCAAAAAAGGGGCGGTACTAATCAGTTGTCAATACAATGTGATTCAAATTAATTAAATAAAAATATGTTTTCATATTACTAAAATGTCCATTTACATAGTCTAACAATTATACATAGAAGAAAGATAAGCACTAAGTATTTTAGATTTAAAAACAGTACCTATTATTCATATAATTTTCCAAAGAAAAATCAAGAAATTATTGCATGAAATAAAACATCAATTTGTATGCTTGATCTCAACACGCTATGCCTATAAATTTTAAGACTAAGATTATGCTGAGTATACTAGCCAAGATTTTCGTTAAACGCTCTATAGATCTCAGCCTAAAGGTAGAGAGAGAGGTCTATTAGGAAAAACCTTTTCAAATTTTATACAAACTGTATTTTGATATTCTTTGTTCCGTATAAAAATACAACAGCACATGGCCACAACCAAACCCACAGACTTCGTCGATAGTTGTAATAAGGATCGTTCGAGCTTTTTTTACGCGCAAACGCATGAGTCACGCACAACTCGGTCATCGTGTCATACCGTGACATTGCCGGCTAGGTACCGGCCGCGCCTGACCTAACATTACCTTACCTACAGATGGTTAATTTATACGTAACTGAAGGACTAAGGTATATAAGAATTAATATTCCAGATGATTCATCATTGCTCGATAAACTTATGCGGGAATAACGTATCCGGGAGCCAATGGATGCAAGGAGATAAAGATAACTCGCTAAAATCCTTGAAGGAAAAAGGCATTACTTACAATAAATAAATAAATTTGTATTCAATAATAGGCATTCTGATAATTATGATTCATAAATAAGCGGAAAATAATGTATACTCATACTTTAGTAAAGGTGCAAAAAGCCAAAATAACACAATTTACCTCCGTTTACTTCCAAAATCTAAATTACGGCGTCGCGTCATAGCATTTGAAACAAAAAAAATGTTTTTAGACTGGACTGGAATAGAATAGAAGACGAAATATTTCTTGTCCATCTATGAAAACGATGCAAAAGCCAACGGCACGTGGTGTTCCCAGGCGGTCACCCATCCAAGTACTGACCACGCCCGACGTTGCTTAACTTCGGTGATCGGACGAGAACCGGTGTTTTCAACGTGGTATGGACGTTGACGACTGTACAACTTAATTGTACCTACAAAATCTATATTAAGACGTTATAGTATTTGAAAAAATATTTTTTGTGATAACGGACTAGAAGACGAAATATTTTTGTCCGTCTTTGAAAACAATGCAAAAAGCCAACGGCACGTGGTGTTCCCAGGCGGTCACCCATCCAAGTACTGACCACGCCCGACGTTGCTTAACTTCGGTGATCGGACGAGAACCGGTGTTTTCAACGTGGTATGGACGTTGGCGACTGTACAACTCAATTGTACCTACAAAATCTATATTATGACGTCATAGTATTTGAAAAAATATTTTTTGTGATAACGGACTGGAAGACGAAATATTTTTGTCCAGCTTTGAAAACAATGCAAAAAGCCAACGGCACGTGGTGTTCCCAGGCGGTCACCCATCCAAGTACTGACCACGCCCGACGTTGCTTAACTTCGGTGATCGGACGAGAACCGGTGTTTTCAACGTGGTATGGACGTTGGCGACTGTATAACTCAATTGTACCTACAAAATCTATATTATGACGTCATAGTATTTGAAAAAATATTTTTGTGATAACGGACTAGAAAACGAAATATTTTTGTCCGTCTTTAAATTTCATTCGAGAAGCCAACGGCACGTGCCGTTCCCAGGCGATCACCCATCCAAGTACAGACCGTATCATTATGAACGTTGACGATTGCACAACTCAAATTTACTTTTACAAAACAAAATTAGTGTTATTATTTTAAAATCTACGCCAGCGACGACGACTCAAGACCTTAGTAAGGGTAGATCGAAAATAAAAGGATCTAAGACAACTGAATAAAATAAAATTTTATTTTTCACTTCAAATTATTTTTCACATTTGATATTTTGGCGCCCCTTGCTACCTGACGCCTAGAGCGACCGTACCACTCGCTCTACGCCGCCAGGGCCGGTGCTAATTTACTCTAATAATATAATGAAGACGTTTTATATGTTTGAATGTAGGTGTAAATCTCCGAAACTACTGATCCGATTTGAAAATATCTTTTTGCGTGTGAAAGCCTGTTTATTGAGGAAGTTTATAGGCTATTTTTTATCCCGGGGACGCGGGAACAGCTTATTTTGTTTGTAAATAATAAGGAAATCTAACAATACTGTGTCAATTTTCTAGTCATAGGAACATGTACAGTATTTATTATTAAAACTTCGAATCAAAATCCATAAATAAAGTGTCAAAGTTACAAACCTAACATCTAAATAAAATAAAAAAGACCAATTTCATTACATATAATCCTTTATTACTAAATTAAAATTAATTAATTGATCAATCATTAAGCTTAAATAAATACTACTGAACTTTTCTATGATACTCGGGCGTTGCATTCCCATAATCTTGTAGATTGAACAGCGTCGACCGGTTGGTCACCATGTACTTGAGAAAGTCTTGTATATGTGTCAAGACATGCTGTAGAGACTTCTCATCGAGCGCCGTATAAGCCAACATTGGTCCCATTTTGGCAAACAATCGCAACAAATGAATCGAGCCATATATTTGCGCCATTGGCGTATCGGGGTACTCTTGCAAAATCTCACTGTATTGAGGCCTCTCGAACTTATATAGAAGTTGGGATCCTAGTGTCGCATTGAAATATTCTTTTATTCCTTCAGTTATGTCGACTAAGACAGATTCTTTCGCTTGATTATGTGATTTGCTGGATTTTTTAAAAGCTAGATAGTTATCCACTATTTGTCCGACGGTTAACTTGGCGGGGAGTAGAGCTAATTTCTGCTGCCTCGTTATAACGTCCCAGTCGTCGACAAGCCACACCTTTAATTCTTCAGGGATCTTGATCTTCACCTCCACTTTTGCTAGGTACTGCTCCTCAGACTCGATTGAAAGATCCAGACGACCGCGTTTCTTTCTGTAATTGAAATAATTATAGCATAAATGATAAAATTTATAATTATTTTTTTTATTGTGAAAGTTTGTATCTTACTATATTTGGATGTTTGTGACTCAATCACGTATGGCTGAACAGATTTGAATGAAACTTGGCACATAGATAATTCATACCCTAGCTAGAATAACATAGGTATGGGATACTTTTTAACCTGGGAAAACATAAAATACCTTGGGACCGCGGGTAAAACCGCGGGGCGGAAGCTAGTTAGACTTTAAAATATAATTATAACATACTTAGGTTGATCTGAACCGGAATCAGCCGGTGTATCTTTGCTTTGAGTCTTTGCAGCTTTAGCCGGTGTTGGAGTGCTTTCCACTTCTTTACCTGAAATAAAACAATATTATGTGTAAAAAAAAAACAAAATTATGTGTACTTTTTTGAGGTTTCATTGACTTTGATGAGGTTGGGCTTTCAATTTAAAGACACTGTATGTTCATATTATAAAATTCCATAAACAAAGAGCACAAAATATAAAAAAAATACCAAAAGGCTGTATTAGAAAAAAAAAAGAAAATAATAATAATACAGATGTGTACCTGCTGGTGTGGAAGCCCTAGACTCTTCTCTAACAGGTGTAGAACTGGAGGCCTCGCCTTTTCGCCCTTTAGCCGGAGCTGACAGACAGCATGTTCAAATAATAAAGTAATTTTATATGATAAGTATGATATATACAATTTAAATGTTAATGTATGAACACTACGGTGAGTTATAGCAGTTGTCGTGCATATGAAAAACATTGGTGTATTTGCTTTGTATTTATGATAAAAGCAAATGACATCTATATGAAACATTATTTTAATAGATTATAAAAAGCTTCCTACTACGACAAAGTATGTAATCTACTTGTTTTGATTTGAATGCAAATGAACTACTTGATTTAAAAAAGCTTATAATAAAATCAAGGATTTCAGCAAATGATTATCAATCACAATTTGAAATTGTAAAATACAACAATACATTTTGTCTAACTACAACATAAATAATTAAAAGCATTTTGTTTGAAATGACAAGAATAGCCAAATTTCATAATAAGTAGATAATTACTGAATAGAAAATTAAAAAAAGCTAATTTGCAAATGTATGGTAAAAAATATGAACTGCCCTAATTTGTTTTGATTCTTTTGTTCAATGCAGTGATTGTATACAATAGTTTTATAATAAGCATTAGGAGAAAGCACAACAATAGAGTTTTACTAAGAGCATACTCTTTTTCGTTTTTGCTGGCTGCGCGGAGTGGGCTCTCTGGACCTCCTTCTGCCTCTGCACATTTGCTTCATTATACTTCAATACTCGGCTCTCTGGCACCCACTCGTCCCAACTGGAATTGTAAATACATAAATTATTATAACTATATAAATGAAAATGAAAATATTTTTTATTCAAATATAAAAGTGCCTTCACAGGCACTTATGAATAGTCTGACTCTAACGCTCGGTTCGGAAGATTGCTTTTACTGAGAAGAGCCGGCAAGAAACTCAGCAATTACTCTTTTCAAAACCAACTCAGGTTTATTACATTAAATTATTTATCTAGTCTCACTGACAATATATATGTGTTATAACAAAAAAAAAGAAAGAATAGAAACAAAATGATGAGTGACTTATAACTAAGTCATTATTAACATAAATAGATAGCAAATTTAAGCAGACCAGCCCCCACAAGTAGCACCTGTTCACAAGTATGACGCATGTGGCAGCCATCGTCTTCCTCGCACATATTGTAGGGAAGTGAGCGACCCGCCACACGACGAGTGTTAGTATGATACTAACTACGCAACAATTTGCGCGTTTCAACAAGCACTTGGACAGTTTTTTTCTAAGTTATGTGACATAATCAGATAGAAAAAGTTACTCATGAAGAAAATTTTAGGACTCATCTATCTTGATTTATTCTCGAAATGGAATAGCTATACCTAAACAAGGAGAGAATGCCTTTAAGCGACAGAGGTTATAGTGGAAGATGCTTACAATCTATCCAACTACTATTTGTAGGTATTTTAATTTATACTCACTTCTTGTTCCATCCAGCGTAATGTATCAGATATCTTACATGTTTATCTTTCGTTACGGAGCTCTTCAGACATTTTGCCTCGTAAATTAGTGGTCCATGAAAACATAGGACTTTCTCGCCTGAAACAATAATGTTCAAATGATAACTAAAGTAAATAACACAGCTTGCTCATTAGAATTTGGTTCATGAAGTGTAGTGGTAAAATACCTTCCGCAAATTTTAACTTCGGTGCCATTGTAATTAATTAAAGCTTCTCTCCGACGGCGACCAAATATTTTATTTTATTTATTTATTTACCGATGGCTCAGTCAAATTGGTTTGATAAGATTTGTTTGACGTTTTATTGACGGTTGACTGTTGTTGACAAGCAGTGCTGCCATATATCGAAATTAAAAAGTGGAAGTTAAGCTATAGAAAAGCAATTTTAAACCAAAAAAGTGGAATTTTATGTTTTATCATTTTTTTTATTATCATCGATTTTACCTTATTTTCTAACTCATATCTACATACGCTTACTAATTTTCTAATTGTTTCAAATTCAAATAATTTACTTGTTGAACTTAGGTGACTATTTGGGTGATTACTTGGTTGGTTGGTTCGATCGTTCGATTGATATGGTAAACCTGTAGGAGTGTTGCTATATCAAGGAGACTTTCAGTCCTAAATTAAATGACAGTGATATCAATATAAAAAGAACAATAAAGTCTAGATATCCTGATATACAGATTTACAAGTTATTTATTGACAAGAATAGTCAGTTAGCCTAATCCTAACTTCCTAATCCTAACTAATATTATAAATGCGAAAGAGAGTTTGTTTGTTTGTTACCTTATTAAAGGTATGCTAGATAGCTTATGGTATGAAGAAGGACATAGGCTACTTTTTATCCCAGGAAAACATAAGATTCCTGGGTAATGTGGGTGAAACCGCGGGGCGGAAGCTAGTATATCATAAAGAGTAAAGTGGTTATTACACTTATCCTAGTTATGACGCCGATTTAGGATAAGGATAGGTGTAATCATAGTAAGACAGTTGCTTCCTATGTAGGAAGGTCCCGATCCTAAATAGTGTACGATTTAGGATAAGTGCAATCGCATCGCTAAGATTTAGAGCGACTAGTTGACTAAATGGCCTTCTCCTCATAATCGCTAAATTTTCCACATTATTTATTTTATTTTATGAAAGAAAACAATGAGTAAATTAGTAAATAGTTTCCTTTATTACTACGTAATATTGACAATCAGCAAAACAACAAACAATTACAATAAGACGATGATAGCTCAGTCATAATAACGACAGTCCCCTCAAAGAATCTTTCCCCTCGAATCTCCCCCCAGAGTCGAAAAAACCCCCGAATTTGAAGGGAATCCCCTCCATCTGGCATCACTGTACGAACCCCACAGCCAAAGGCTATAGGACATCAGACTACGAAAATACATTAAAATTTCGTTTATTAGTTTTTATTTTATTTTCGGCGCTTTGTGGACACCCGATTATAAAAGTTGTTCATATTGAATAGTACTTCCACCCCTGCCTGCAAGTATTGCCAGTGACTAAAATATCACTATGTATACTGTGTTGTACGAAATTCCGCCTGCTAAAAGATTTTTAGCCGTATTCATATTAGGTACCTAGATATACATAATATTTTTTTTTACGAAAGTAGGATCAAGTACCGAAGTAAACTCGAACAGATGATGATAGCGCAATGGCAGTGATGTCGAATGCCGTGACGAAGATCGATACGAATCATACAATGAGCTCGAGAAGGAGCATCGACAAGAAACCATAATAGGTACGGTCTGTCTGTCACCAAGCACCTGTGTTCCGGCAAGTTCCTTGCTTACCACTTAGGTACCACCTTTTGGGCACAACATCACTTAACATGGTGATATAGTGGTCTAACGCTGGTCTATCATCATCATCATCATTATCAACCTACACCAGTCCACTGTTGGACATAGGTCTATCCCAAAATACGCCACTGAGCCCGATCTTCGGCTCTCATACAAAGTTAAAAATATCTACTACACGCTATGAAAAATTCTCAAGGAATAAATATTTCGGAGTATGAAGATGATGCGTCTATCTATGAAACCTCTGACGACTAGCGATAATGATATGCGTTTCATCGCTACTAACTCTTTGATGATACCTACTGTTCATTACAAGAAACCACCATGCATGTACCTACCTATGTTGACTAACTACCTATATCTTTTATTAACTCTTAACTCAGAAATGTATAATTAATCAAGACCGATAAGTATATAGGTTTCCAAGTACAAGCTCTGTTTAGTTTGGGATCGGATGGCCGTGTGCTCCTGTATAGGTCTATTATTTTACTCTTTGGCCGTGTGTAAGGAATGTCCCAGGTTATAATATATTTATTATTATTCATATACCTACCTACCTATGTTTTAAATGGTTAGAACGCAGAAGCCCAGATAACAGAAACTATTCCCCAAAACGAAATAACAATTTAGCTAAACATTGATGTTCATATCACATAACCGCGTCAAGTATACACACCCAATATTCATTTGATAACAATAAAATAAACAAACCTTTATCATCTGACTTGTTTATTCCTAAATTGCTTGAAAATTAACATCAAATTACATCACAATGTTACCAACTTTTATCGATGTAGTTTTAAAAACAACTAACAGAAAATTATAATTTCATTCAATGACCTTCGGGCGCTAGTTGGCCGTCACTGAACTCACTGACTGACTGAACAAGTTATCATTGCTTAGCAAATCAGTACATCGGCGGCCGCCGAACCGAAACGCCGCATTTCTAACAGATTTTAACTCGATAACAAACAAAATGACGCAGCAAGGTCCAGCCTTCGATGTCAACGCTATGACGCTCTCGCGCTGGGTGCTGGCCCAACAAAGGACAGCTCCTACAGCAACTGGTGATCTGACGCAACTGCTGAATTCAATACAAACTGCAGTCAAAGCTATCCAATCAGCCGTGAGGAAAGCCGGTATCGCTAAACTGTTAGTATTTTCTTCATTTATATGTCGGCTTATATATCAAGATACTTAACATGTTAAATTACCTGCGTGGTTTTTATTCGTATAGGTATTTGCTTGCTGTAGAAAGTTGTTCGTCTTTCATTTTACCAGGAAAATAAGTATTTAAACTTGGTAATCTAACGCTTTGTTATCCAGATACTTAGGTAAATACAATTTATATTTTACATGTGATTTTGTTTTTTCCTTTACTTTTCATACTTAATTGAATTTTTTTTAAAAGTATCTAATCAAAAATTTTATCGAATTCTTAGTATGAAAAGGAAAAACAACTCCGATAAAAAAAATCTTAATGATTTGTCACGAATGTCCTAAACCTACCAAAACGATGTTGTATGTAAGTCGCTAACTACATATTTTCGTCGTCAGGCATGGAATCTCTGGCGACACGAACGTGCAAGGAGAACAAGTCAAGAAGCTGGACGTGCTGTCCAACGACCTGTTCATCAACATGCTCAAGTCGTCCTTCACCACCTGCCTCCTCGTCTCTGAAGAGAACTCGACCGTTATTGAGGCAGGTTTTCCAACTTGCTTGTTAAAATTACGACTAGCAAAAATGATTTTCTAGTTATAGTACCAGTTTTTGATCGTTAGATACGTCTAAACGATATTCGTCATGAGTCGATACCCTGCTGAAACGCTTACTACAGCGCTTGCGTTTACCTACTATAAAAAAAAATATGGGAGAGATTAGTTCTATGAGGAATCCGCTAGAGGCGCTGTGCTAATATCTGTAAATCATACAATCAGCAAACAATCGGCATATTAATCTACATACAAAAATTTGAAATATCGTAGACGCAAACCCTATAGTTCCTATGATTGTATAACATATCTACCTATGTCTAAGTATATTTATAGATACAGTTAAATAATAAGTACATTGGTTATCTAGACTCGCAATACAAACTGCAATAAACAAGCACAACAACAGTCAAGCCCAACGAGCTTTTAGACTATGTGTGGTTATCACTTTCGACCACATCACCACTAGTCCACTAACCACGGTAAAATTATTGTAAATCAGGAAAATCCATTGTGGACCTAGGTACATTAACTACTTACCTATTTTAACTTATCTAGGTAGGGTATACTAAGGCATTTACTAATTTCTCAGTCTTACTCTTAACTGTCCTTATTAGCGTAATTGTGCATATTTATATAAACAATCGTCATAACATTTACTAAGTGTTGATACATATCGTAAAAGGTCAATAAAAGGCAATGAACTCGTGATAATTTCATGTCCACTTAATATACAAAAGCATCGCAAGCATATTATAAAAAGGTTATTAAGAGACATTACCTCTTTCCTTAGGTCTCCTAATAATAGTAACATGGTACACAACACACCATGTTGTATGCCTCCATTTGGGAGACATACACTACGATGTCACGGTACGCACTGGCGCTTTCCTCATCGCCCAGCACTCTCAGATAACTTCAAACGCTATTTATCATACTTCATCGATGACGTTCATCGTTCTTCAAATAGACAGAGAAAATATCGAAAACTACTAATAATGTTATTCATAACTTTAAAATAAAATATATCTTTATTTGATTATCATTTTCAGGTAGAAACCGAAAGACGCGGAAAATATGTAGTATGCTTCGATCCTCTCGACGGATCTTCTAACATCGACTGTCTCGTGTCAGTGGGGTCGATCTTCGCTATTTTCAGGTAAATTCAGTTATAGAAATCATTCTCACTAAATTAAGACTTATAAAAAATATCAATTTTTATATAATACAAATTAAAAATAATGTCCTGCTGTAAATAAGATATACATAGTATTATGTAGGTACTACTAGAGTTAACGTTGGCGACATAAACCGCACTAATAAACGAATAATTAATCTTCCGTTCCAATTGATGTAATATCTTAAATAATGAATAGCTAAATAGTTCCAAATTACCATTGCAACAACATAACTCTCAAACCATTACATAATTATAGGAAGAAATCCACAGGAGAGCCAGTGGAATCAGACGCTTTACAACCTGGTAACCAGCTGGTGGCTGCAGGATACGCCTTATATGGCTCTGCGACCATGTTGGTACTGTCTCTTGGTAAAGGCAAGGGGGTCAACGGGTTTATGTACGACCCTTCACTCGGCGAGTTTATATTGACTGATCCTAATATGCAGATACCGGAAAAGGGCAAGATTTATTCTATTAATGAAGGTAAAATGGATTTATTAAAGTGCAGTTAATATAGAAACCTCTGCTTTATTGGCACTATAAATTTATTTTACTAATATTATAATTAATTTGAAAGTTTGTGTGTGTGTGTGCGGTACTCATTATTTTATCATGTTTGAATACCTACGATAACATGCAAATGCTTAGTAAATAAATACTTACAATGGCAACTTTAGACTTACAACATTCAATATTAATTTGATATTTCATAACGATATTTCCGGATGACATCTTTTCTGAATCAAAGTTGAAACTCTAGGACCAACAAAGATATCTCGAAAGAAAATAATAATTTAAAAGCATGACGAATTTAAAGTACGTTTAGAAAAACAACATAATAAAATATGTACCTGTATTTATTTATAAGTACAGAATTAAATTATATATGATAATATTAATGATAAATAAAAAAAATAAAATAAATGATATATAAAATTATTAATGATAATTTGTAACCATATTTTTATTTACAGGGTACGCAGCAGAATGGTCTGACAGTCTAAAGAAATATATCTTGGAGAAGAAGCACCCAAAGTCGGGTAAGGCGTACGGCGCGCGCTACGTCGGCTCTATGGTCGCCGACGTGCATAGAACTATCAAATATGGCGGCATTTTTATGTACCCCGCCACTACTTCGGCCCCTAATGGAAAAGTGAGTTTGTATGATTAAAAATATAAAAAAAAAAAAAAACGGTTTTATCATGGGAGGGCGAAAACCTATCGCCATGATAATAAATTTTACATTGCTTTCGTAAAGGTATACAGCTATACTGAAATACTATATAAATTATACAATAACAGTAAATAAGGGTTGATACACATACCTACCATCTTATTATTTAAGACCTATTATTAAATAAATAAAAAGGTGTAATGACCCACAGCCTAAAAAAAAAACGATTTCTTTTTCAGTTACGTCTACTCTACGAATGCAACCCAATGGCTTTTATCGTGACTGAAGCTGGCGGAGTGGCTTCGAACGGCAAAATATTAATATTAGACATTGTACCGAAGTCGATACACGAACGAGCGCCTTGCTATCTCGGCTCTAAGAAGGATGTCGAGGAACTATTAAATTATTTAAAGTAAAACGTAGTGTATAAAGGCATTTGCTTTTGTTGTTATGGAATAAAGACTGAATAATTTTTTTTGTGTTATTTTTATCTTAATATTGAGAGATGTAATAATAAAACACATGATTCAAACTGATCTTAATCATTTATTTACAGTCTCCGTTAACAATTCTTAATTCACGTCCTTACAGATATAATGTATGGAAAAATAAATAATTTTAATCACGCCTCACAATAAATTCAGTTACCTAGTGAACAAACTTCATAAAGATTTATCAAGCTGGCTTATAAGTTAATTATATAAGTCATTTTTGTAATATTTAACTCCACCGGAAGCAATAGTTGATTGTTATTCAGGGAAGCTTATTAGTTCTAGGGTGTAATTGATCATTTACACTAGAGTTGTACACTACTGTTCATCACTAATGCAAGCACTATTATTTTTGTTAAAAATATATTTCATCAACTGCAACGTTTAAGAAAATTTGTGTGCTGCCAAATTTTTTCTTTTCAACTTTTAAGGTATAATTAATATGCTAAAAATACAAACTATTTAGTATATTATACTAAACTTACGTGAATATATTGTGTACAATAAATACATATTGCACACATATTCTAAGTCACATTTATCCATATTGTTAGTAGAAATACAATACAGAAAAATAGAAAGAGATTAGGCAGAACAGACATTTTTCATTGCCATTTAGCTAAACGAGTGACTTACAAGTTAGTGAATGTAATGGAGCCTCGTTGTGATTTATTTACCTCTCTAGGGTACGCATTTTGAGTTAAATACGACCCACTTTTAGAGCACTAGTGATGAAAAATAAATATACTTAAGATCAAGACAAAGCATTCGTCAATATTGATTATATGATTAAAAATTCATCTGCATAATACTATCGAATGAAATAAGATAATTTCGTAATTTACGATATATTTCTACTATATTTCCTTTTTTCCTTATAAAACAAATCTTAACTTCCAACATTACACTTATCAACAGTCTTCAGTCTATGGTGCATTCATAGACAAGTCCTTTGTCCCATAGAGGACAGGCATTAGCTAGGCGGTCAGCGCTATGAATTGATGGAACACGTCGAGGATATGGGGGTCCAAATCTTGAGTAAACAGAAGGGTTTCCAGGGTACTGCTATACTTTTGGACTTGTTCGTGATGCTGGAATAGATATATGAATAGATATATTAACGACGGCGACAGGATTTTAGAAGAAATAAATCAATTCACACGGTTGAAATCGTCGAAAATGAAATAAGTTCAAAAAGATATATAGTTCATTTTGGTTACATGCATCTGGCTCGAAGGACTAGAATGCGCAAGATCGTTTATCTTCTGAAAAAACACGTCCAATATTTAAGGGGAAATGATACATATCATAATATCGGTACGATTTTCTAAAAAATGTTAGCTAACAGTTTTTGGTAATAGAGCTGAAATTTACCAAAATCTAATGAACATTCGCAGTCTTTCCATCAAGCGCATTCGTAAATTTTATATTTCAATTTATGACAGACAAAATTGAATGAAACTGCAATTGTAGATAAAAATCTCCCCTTGAAGCATGTAGTTAGTGTACATACCACAAGGAACACCTGCCGCAGTCGTCCCACAGTGCTGCGGTACCAGTGCGTGTCTAGTGTACATACCACAAGGAACACCTGCCGCAGTCGTCCCACAGTGCTGCGGTACCAGTGCGTGTCTAGTGTACATACCACAAGGAACACCTGCCGCAGTCGTCCCACAGTGCTGCGGTACCAGTGCGTGTCTAGTGTACATACCACAAGGAACACCTGCCGCAGTCGTCCCACAGTGCTGCGGTACCAGTGCGTGTCTAGTGTACATACCACAAGGAACACCTGCCGCAGTCGTCCCACAGTGCTGCGGTACCAGTGCGTGTCTAGTGTACATACCACAAGGAACACCTGCCGCAGTCGTCCCACAGTGCTGCGGTACCAGTGCGTGTCTAGTGTACATACCACAAGGAACACCTGCCGCAGTCGTCCCACAGTGCTGCGGTACCAGTGCGTGTCTAGTGTACATACCACAAGGAACACCTGCCGCAGTCGTCCCACAGTGCTGCGGTACCAGTGCGTGTCCGGGTCGCGCGCGTCCGTGTCGCAGCGCACCAGGTGCTCCGACAGGATCATTATGAAGCGCTGGAACACGATCAGGAACAAACGTTTCTGGTCCATGTGCGCGGCTTCCAACCGCTCCTCCATACGCTCCACCGCCTGTTGACAAACGACACGTTACTATCGTTGATTTTTCACAAAATTTGTTTCGAAAAGATGATATCCCAAAGTATCCACCTGTGTAAATTAATATTGATACTTCACTTCACACAAATAGGTTACCCTCCTATTAGTAAATTATATTTTATAAACTTATAATTAACAAGTTTTAAGTTAAAACCCTTGTAGCGATATCTATCAACTACACAAGATACTTACACTACTACTAATTTGGTCCAGCAATTTGAATACATATTATGAAGGATAAGTGAACCCACCTCTTCAGTAGGCTTATCTTGATCCTTCTTCTTCTTACTGCCACTTTCGTCTTCAGAATCTGAACTGCTGGAGTCAGCCCTTGCAAGCGCCTCCCTGGCTTCCTGCAGCTCTCCACCTGAAGACAGACACAACGTCTTATATACTTGACATTCCTGGTAAGTAACCTTATTTTATAGACCAATGACCAAATCCCATTTTATAATTTTAAGGTTAAACTAACTATGCATTTCTATATTTAATCAAATATAGACATATTAATGTGTAACGCAAGAGGAAGATCCCACCATAAGAGGTGGAAAGATCTTAAGGCTATGTATTAATAATATCAGTCAGTCACTGAAGCTATCCTAAAAAACACTGTCAAATCGTCATATGTTTCGTAGTGAAGATTTAATCGACAACTGCAAAAAGGTTCTTAAAACAAACCAACTCACTAAGCTTAGAGACGTGTTTATTCATCTTATCAATGGTGAGATGTAGTATCTCCCATAGAGAAGCGTGCGTGAAGAAGGAGGCCATTTCCTTGGAGAAGAGCCAGGTGGCGACCGCGCCGCATTCCACTATCTGCGTCTTGAGCATCTTATCCACCAGCACGCACACCATCTGCGTGTGCCGCTGCCACAGTTCCCACACGTTGCGTAATATACATATCTGCGCTTCTTCTGATTCTGCTAGAATCTGAAATTAAGAGGGTTCTCTATTTATTAGGTCTTTACAATGATTATTCTTCCAAGATCGAAAAAGTTGGAAATCAATCATTTATGTACTGCAGAGATTACGGTAGATTCTTGATGCGCTGATTTTGGAGATCCAGGTCCACGCCTAGATGGCCACTCTGTCCACTCTGTCTCTCAATACACTTGGTCCACTTCACTTTACCCATTTTGGCCAGCCTCCTCGGGCTACCTAGATATACTCCCTTCATCATGATCAATTTCTACATATGTTATAATAAAACAGCCACACAAAATAGACACAACAAATTAGTAACCTTAAAAACATAATGAAACTTGGATATAGCGGCGAAGGCGTGCGAGATGCTCTTGCTGCCCAAGTTGAGCAGGGTCTGCACGAAGACGTCTATCTTGAGCGGGTTGTGCGGCGCGGCCTGCGCGGTGTGCGCGGCGTGCGCGGCGGCCGGCGCGTCGCCCTCGCGCAGCGGGTTGGGCAGGTCGCGCAGCACGTTCAGCGCCTCCTCGGCCGTGCACTTGTTGCGCACGCACACCACCAGCTGGTGGGCGGCCTCCGTGCCGGGGAGGGATGCTACAGTGGAAATGTAACGATCACGACCGATGTCTATGTCTATGTCTATGTCTATAGGTGGACACTTTTAACTTTTGTAGAAATAAAGTTTTGTGAGCGTTTCTAAAATAATGGCATATATTAAGTTTTCCGCTTCAATCGTCTCCTGACGGTCTTTATTTTGAGACTAACGGACGGTTTTAATACTGCAATAATCCAAATTTTCAAAAGCATTTGAGTTTCTGCCGTGCGATATTTATTTTTTGGTCTTAAGTATTCTTTTTTTACGACTGTGACTCTTTAAAAAGGAGTAATGGCTCCAATAATGCTATTTGCATAATTGATCGTTCTTAACTACTTAGAATGTAGAATAAATGGTTTATATGGTTTATAGTTTAGTTAAACATATGGAGTATTACAAAACGAGTTTCCCTCCGAACCGTGTATTTTTTATACGTAAAGTTAAAATCTCGTAAATACACCTAATACGTCAGCAATTAGTGTAGATGGTAACGCGATAGTTGGAGCGGTCGGAACGACGTGGAACAATACTGAGGCTTGTTGCGCAAAGTTACCACACGAGCTAACGTAACTGTGCTGGCGATCATGGGAACTGTGGGCCCGATCTACGATAGACATCAGACGCGTCGGCGGTTGCATCCGTAGATCGAGGTAGGTACCTCCTTGTTGCATTAAACACTTTTTTTTTTTTTTTGATAATAATTAAAATGAATACACTAAAAATAAACAACTTGCGCCTAGAATATAGAAACCTTAAAATATAAAATTTCTTTATAAAAATCAGTATAATGTAGGTAACAAAAGGCTGAAATTCTTAATCATTTAAAACATAATGTAACGTATGCATAAAGAAGGAAAGTGCATGAATTCCCATCTCTTCATGCATTACTAAATTTCATCCAAACAAACATTTGCACGTAATTATTTAATCATTAACGAATATTCATGTTACACGGATGTAAAAATAAGACGGATGGAACCACCTCTCATTGCGAGTGAAGCATACAAATGGCCGCCGTCTATTGATGTGTGCGTGCCATAGGTGTTGCCAGATGAATATCACTTTGCCCACTTTTTCAGA
This sequence comes from Tetheella fluctuosa, assembly GCA_951216915.1. Taxonomy (NCBI): domain Eukaryota; kingdom Metazoa; phylum Arthropoda; class Insecta; order Lepidoptera; family Drepanidae; genus Tetheella; species Tetheella fluctuosa. The sequence continues at coordinate 8,381,294 of OX578229.1, read as the reverse complement.
TCAATGAGAATAAATCATGTTATCAAAACATAAGTTGAAACTTACCTATCTAGTGACGGTTTCACTTTTATCATACTACTGGGTGAATTAAGGCTTTTATTAAGGAGGTGACACGTCAAGGTGACACTGTGGTTATGACTACCGTTCTGGGGCGTATTATTATTATCATTGAAATGTATCTTTCAGACATCACGGCGCGAGGACCGGCCTTTTTTTGAAGGCATGCGTGGGGATACAGATCCAACACGTAGAGGCCCCTTAAGATGTTAATGTGTTGGGATGTGTACACCTAGCGATACTATCTCTGTCTGCACTATTGAAGAGATGCAGGTAAAGACAGCACCCGCTGTGTGTCAAGTTAAGTGCAAGGACTATTACAGAGAACAGGGAACTATACTGGGTCTATGGGGGGGAACTTGCTGGACTGGTTGTTGGACTATTGATTGAGACAACGGAACGCCTGCCAAATCAAATGTCTCAATCTTTGATGATATTCGTTATACATATATATTTGATTTAATTATTATTAAATTTTGCACAAACAAATTTGTTCAATGGCGAGCTCTATATTAATTAGTAATATTTTTTTGGTATTTTCTAATCGCAAAAAGATAAATGATTTTACATTCATTGAAGTTACTTATTATTATTCCTTTCTACGATAAAATAATTGAAATGAACCACATTATTTGGATTACGTTTACATTATTTACACCAAGTAAATTATTTACATTACATTTATATTAAGTTTACATTATTTACAACATAAGTACACTGCCAAAATAATTTATTATTTACATTGCATGAATCACATTACGTTACATTATTTACATGACCTGTAAATTATTTACGTAAAATTTACATTAATTAAATGCCACAAAAAAAACACTTACAAATGCAACAAATAGAGATTTCCCCAATTAACCACTTTTAGGCTATTTTTCCCGATAAAAACTGGTAACACTGCTGTCTTTGACATCCCGATTTCATACAACAAAACCTAATTATGAAAAATAATCACGAATCTCTAACTTAAAACATTACTAACGCATGGTAGGTTATTCCTTGGGACTTATTGTATTTTTTCGTGATGTTTTTACACCACCGCACCACACAAGACGGCATATTTCACAATTTTTACTTGCGCATAACAAGACTTACGGGCGCTGGGGCTCGGAGCGTAATGGCGGCGGATTGTCCGATTTGGTGTATCTGTGTGAATGTTAGCTCATGTATGCACATGAAAGTGTAGGAGTTGAGTGGCTTCACACCGTTTCTATGAAAGAAGGCACCCGTCTTTTTTTTACATCCGTGTCATGTTAATGCATATTTTAGTTGCAATTACTAACAATTGACACACAATTTATTTCCCTATTATTACTTTGAGAAGGTTCAAAATCTATTGAGCTGTATTAATATTATAAACGAGAAAGTTGATGAGGATGGATGTATGTATGGATATTTGTAACTCTTTCACGCAAAAACTACTGAACGGATTTAGATGAAATTTGGCACACAGATAGAATATAATATTTATTAACATATAGGATACTTTTTCCCGGGAAAATATAAGAACGGGAACGCCGGAAACTAGTTTGAAATAAAAGTAGCTACTAAACCACCTAAAATTAATGATAGTGATCATAAAAATTGGTGAGTTCCCTTTGTCGCTTTCCAATACGAATTGTTGATTCAAACTGTTTCTTAAAAAAAATATTTGAAAACTGCTTGCATTTTAAATCTTTTATAAAATACTTACTTTTTAGGCATAAGCGCACTGTTATATAAGTATATTAATCTATATACTTTTAATATAATTAGGCTGAAGAGTTTGTTTTTTTGTTTGAACGTGCTAACCTCTGCAACGACCAGTCGGATTTGAATCGTTCGATAGCCAGTTTATTGTATATTAAGGTTATAGGCAATTTTTTATCCCGGGAACATGGGTGAAACCGCTGGGAACAACTAGTTATAAATATATTCAAAATCCTAGCACACATCGATCGCGTTCCGCGTGCAATAAGTAGTGGTGCAAAAAGTGGCGAAAAGTCCACGAGATGGAAAGTGCGCACGCGACGACTCGCGGCAATTTCACTCGGCCATCCCTCGCGTGGCCGCCGATCGTTTTCCAACGGGCATCATTAATTAAATTATAATACAATAACGAGATCTACACTAGAAATTATTGTGTACTGGCACGTCGGAAAAACTAAAGAAGATTTATTGCGAAGGAAGTATTTTAGATCCGAACTTAAATTGAAACGAAAATATCTAAAACTAATCAACTCAAACTAGTATAACTAACTTTATGTTAGTAAATAAATCATTATTTATGTACTTTAACTACTACAAAAAGGGCGATAAAAAAAAATCAGTTACTAAAAGCAAGATTTTGATCAAGATTAAAAGCTCGTTAACAAAAGGATGCGGGTTGAAGCAATTTCCTGGCCCTACCTACAAATGGTCATGCAATTGGCAATAGCGATATTCCATATAAATAAAGTAAATATAAATATTTTCATGGCCCTTATGTCCGAAGAGTAATGCAAAGGTCTCATTATTTGGCCCGCCTGGCTGGCTACCACCCTCAAACACCTATTGGTGTGTTCCGGCAGCTGCACTTGAGAGCCAGTTCCTTCTAGGCTTTGTGTGCTTACCACCTTCGGCCACATCATCACTTACCATAGTGATGCCTATACAAGGAAAAAAAATAAAAAATAAGGTAGTTTTAATCCAGGGTACCTACCCTGGATTAAAACATAAATTACTTTATATCCCGAAATAGGGGGTAGAAGCCAACCTATACTAATATAATAAAGCTGAAGTTCTTTTGTTTGAACGCGTAAACTCTGGAACTATAAGTCGAATTTGAAACAATATTTTTGCATTTGACAACCCAATTCTTGAGGAAGGTTCATCATCATCATCAACAACCTACATCAGTCCACTGAGGAAGGTTATAGGTGTATTATTAACAACGAGTGAAACCGCAGGGTACGTCTAGTGATTAATAAAATTACTAAACAAGGAACAACTGAAGCTCTTATTACACATACAACATTGTACATAGCAACACCATTCGAATAATTAATAACCTGCAAGAAAACTTAAAGAAACACTTGTATGTCTTAGCAGTAATCGAATACTAATGTGCAGAAATAAGCAGTTTTTAATCATTAATCCATTTTCCGAACATTCGAGAACATTTCCCGACTCGTCAGAACCTTCTAATGTATCATGTCACCTCTACAAATGTAAATAATGCATGCAATATTGATTGAGAATGTTCATAAAAACAATGACAAATTTCACTTTCCAATGCAAGTACTACATTAGTCACCGTGTTATATTTATTATCGTAATAAACGTGTAATTTTACCTGAATTATATTAAAAGTTGATATCCTTATGGAATATTTCAACAGTTTTAATGGATTTATTATTATAAGTGCTTCCACATTATTACTGAAAATGCGACGAAACATATATAGGGAATTGCCACTTATTCAGAAACACGTTGTTCCCTTCCGTGCCACTTGCAATTAATTTAAAATTAAATTATTAATCGTATGAATCTAATAACCGACGATAAAAAAAAACTTATTTTATTTTTTCCTGTTGACAGTAGGTACACTCCCGGTTCAGAAATAGTGGCCAATATTTCTGATAAATCTACACTTTATACAAAGGCGACACGGTCTGTTAGTGGCTAAATTCATATAGGTACAATTGTCACCTATGCTGTAATAAACACGCCCTGAAACACATAAATTAAAACAACAATCTCTACAATACACGAGTTCCGTGAAATTACGACTAAATCACCTTTAGCGGGGGTGTATGCGCAAAGCGACCGCTCTTCGCATCAGTCCGCGCAACTCGGTGCGAACGCGCCGCACGCGTCGCAAATAAATCGCAATCGCAAGTCGCAGTGTCGCAGTGGTGCAGTGTATCAGTGACCAAACATGAGATCCACGCTGCTATGCGTTTTCTTTACATTCTTTGTGAGATGATTTTATTTAATTCTCGGTTATTTACATTAATAAAATAAAATAACAATTTATAAGTACCATATTATTTTTTTTTTATTTTAAAATCCCTAAATAAAATGGATAAATAATAACGATTATAATAAAATATATTCCAATAAATACCAACAAGAAATACAAACGCCAAAATTAAGTGCCCATAAAATAAGCCGATAAACCATCAAAAGATTTTAAATTTTGAGAAAGTTAAATTTTGTTCAATCCATCAAGAAAAGTCAGATTTCTCAACACATTATTAATATTAGTCTGTAGTCTGTACTGCATAGTTATAATATAGTAAATCGTTTATGTACCACCATAACAACTGCTTAAAAAGTAAAACACCAAAATCTACTTGTAAATAATTTAAATTACAACAACAGTAATAAGTTGATTACAATGTGTGATAAAACAGACAATGACCTCTAGTGCACTATTGTTCAATGATTTTCCCAAGTAAGTGGAGCAATCACCAACACCTCCAGACAAGATCGCACCGTGCGATACATCAAGTGGAAAATACTATTAATATTCCCAATTAATATCTATTGTGGGAACTAACTGGAAATTGCGCATAATTCATTCAAATTCCCATCTCTGTAGCAACTAACACATTTTGTAACTAAAACGATAAGATCATAAGGTGGATTCTGATTCTTCCTTTGGCTCGCGAATGGTATCCGCGTTCAAGTCAAGTTATTAAGGTGACGCCGCGTTAAGCTTAAAAATCTGAAATTCAACGTACTGCGTCCCGCTCCCTACTATAGCGACCTCTCATAGAAAACCCGCGTAAACGGATCGGGCGTATGCGACAAAATGGTTTTTATTGTTTAATTTAAAAACTACAAATATATTTCATAAAAACTAAGTACAATTTATAGTATCAGTTTCAATTAATATATGTAGAAATTTTGGAACCTCAAATCGATCCTCAATGCCGGTAAAATTGGAATCTCTTATTTTAAAGAGGTCTTTTTGATTAATTATTTTGTGTTATAAAAGTTAACCAATCGTGTTATGCAACGTACAAAATAAAGTCAAAGACATGATGAATTCTTACAATAAATTTCAGTTCGTTCGCTTCAGTCATTGTTGAGAAAAATCGGAATCCTTGCAACCAAAATCTTCAAGGCGTCGCCTTAAGTTATTCCGATGAACGCAGTATATCAGTATTTCATCATCATCATCATCATTACAGCCTATATCTGCCCACTGCTGAGCACAGGCCTCCTTTCACGAATAAGGGTGAAAGGGAATGGGCAAATACTCCACCACGCGTGCCCACTGCGGATTAGTGGACGTAGGCTAGTGGTCAACCTATTGTAGTTGTCAAGGCACCTAGGTTTCCAACTAGCTTAACGACTATCACAATTAAGTGATAACCGGGACCAACGGCTTTTATCATATAAACTTGTTGTAATTTTTAAATATATTTTTTTAAATGTGCAGCTAGATTTGTGAAGGAGACCACTTCCACAGATTAGCCCTTAAGGCTTCTATAGTAGTTATATAAACTTTGTGTATTTTTGTAAGTATTGAATCAATGATAAAAAAAAATTTATAAAGAAACAATACCGATGTAATCTATGAATGGATAATTTAGATAAAAACAACCTTGAAAAGAACATGAGTATGGAATTTACACTTTTAGACATTGTTTGGTAGATGTAACAAAACGGCTCGCCACGGTAGACGCATATGTAGGTCTAGATCATAATCCAGCTATATAACGCAAAATTACAAATTAACACCTAGTTATGAATCAGAAGAGAGTAGCAAGGGACACAGGGGTAAGGTAAGGAAACCGCAAGACATGAATTTCAGTAAAAATCATACAACGTTATGATTTTTGATTTAACCTGTATGTAAGAGGATCCATAACTGGACATAGTAATTGTGATATCAGCTACTTTAATTAATGAAATAGTTTACATCGTTACGTTAACCTTCGCCGCCGTCTATTATTTTATTTTTAAGTGACCGGTGAGAATATTGCACAATATCTATTTTAAACAGTGCCTATTTACTATTTAATTAAAATATTCACTACTAGCTTTTCCACGCGGTTTCGCCCACGTTCCTGGGATAACATATAGCCCATGTTGCTCAGGGATAATGTAGCACTTAATGGTGAAAGAATTTTTGAAATCGGTCTAGTAGTTTTTGAGTTTATTCGTTACAAACATACAAAAATACAAAATTTTCCACTTTATTATATTATTACTAGCTGTCCCGGCAGACCTTGTTCTGCCCTATTTCTCTAAAACAAAGTAACATTGATTTTTTTTATGTTAATAGGTGCCCGGACAGATTTCGTTCTGTCTAACGTGCCTTTGTTTTGTTTTGATTGACGTCTAATGTTTGACATCTGGGGACAGAGTGGTTTGTACCTATTGGAAAAGAAAATTGTTGTTTTTACTATTTTCCTCGTATTATTTACTTTTTTTCTCCCCATAAAAACATTCCTCAGATTTCATCAAAAACAACAAAAAAGAAATCAGCCAAATCGGTTCAGCCGTTCTCGAGATTTGCGGTCAGCAACACATTCAGCGATTCATTTTGTATATTATAGACTGAGTGTTAAAACTGTCTTTATCAGTTATTAATAAATTGTGAATAAATAATTATTGCACTGAAAATTAATGATAAATTTACGATGAGAGTGAAATTAACATGAGAGTTACACAGAAAAATTAATACGTATAACAGTCACTGCTACGATCGATACCTACACAAATAAAACCAAAAAAAATGGCCGAAAACTGTAGAGTGAGTAAGACAGGAGACCGGCTATAAAAAAAATCGCGATGGAACAATAGGGATTGATCGTAGAGGTTTTAATATAATATTTTTTATTCTAAGTCATGACAAAATAAAAATAAAAATCTTGCCAAACAAAATAATGTTTATAATCAACAAATAAAAAATAGGGGTTGTTTTTAATGTTGTATCATAAAAAAATAAAACCGATTTTTTTTATCTAAAAAATTAAAATTAAAATTTAGGGGTGGACTACCCTTAAGATTTAGGGGGATGAAAAATAGATGTTGTCTGATTCTCAGACCTACCCGATATGCACACAAAATTTCATGAGAATCGGTCAAGCCGTTTCGGAGGAGTTTAACTACAAACACCGCGACACGAGAATTTTATATATTAGATATATTATATTAGTATGAAAACTCGGAACAAACAATAAGAAATTCAAGAGAACACATATTAGTGAACAGCTAAATCATATTGAATATATTCGAATGGAAAATCAATAGTGCGCGGCAGGATTGTACCGCGCCGGGCGCCGAGCACGCAACCGATTTGTGACACGCCAACATCTCCGCCGCACTTTCCCGCCCACCGCCATTTTACTTTCAAACGCATACTAAAATAACAGTATTTTTACAGTACAATTCACCATTTTAAACTGCTTATTGTTTTAATTGATGTTTAATTTTTACAGGTACAAAGAGGAGGAAGTCAGACTGCAAAAGACGATGACTTCAAACCGAGACCGATACCGCTCGACGAGTGGCACCATAACGATAGAGGGAGCCCTGCTGGAACATTACAAAAGACTATCAACACTGATTCTTCAGCTGTGGTCGCCGCCGTCCCCGCACACTACTGGGAGGACGCCTTAAGACACAGCGTTTACTTGACATTAGTCAGAGACAAGATAGATCAGTTGATATCTAAAGGCACCATCGTATCGTCAGATCAGAAACATGATCATACTGTATCAAAAGAAGTAGATGATAGAGATCTATGGCATAAAATAAAAACAGCACCATTCGATAGGCTTAAAAATATAGAGCCAGCTTTCGGTGATGTTACGATTATGGCCAAAGGTAGACTGTTAGAAGAGAAAGATGGGTTCCGTTTTACTGAAGATGAGGCATCAAAGGATAAATGTGACGATGATCAATGTATGGAGGGCGTCAAAGCATTCTGGTCCGTGAAGCGTGTCAGACAAAGAGACGTAGAAACGACATCTGGTAAATATCACTATGAATTAACATTTTCGGTGACATCAAAACCATCGGCACTGAAGCAGAGGAAACGGTATGAAACTCCGATTAGAACATTTACCGTTCGTGAAAACTCATCTGCCGAACAATATTTAGAAAACCGTATACACGAACTAAAGCAAAATCGGTTACAGAGGCCTCAGAGAGCTATTTGGTTTCATAAGAATATAGTCCCAACTCAACATTTTCAGGGACGCAATTACAACCAGGGCTTAGACAGGATATTCTCATCACTATTTACTTACGAGGAATCATTCGATGATGCTCCTAGATACAAGCAGAATACTTATGTTCCTCAAGTATTTCCTCAGTACTCGAAGATAGGGCACGTAGGAGCCCCAAGCGAACCACACCATCAAAAGAAGTTGATGCCGTACCCTTACAAACCTCAGATTTATAAATATTCAAGGCCTCCGCTTCAAGCACCGCCCGTGCCATATTCTCAGCATCACTACCTAGATTTCGATCCAATGATAAACAACCAATATACACCTGCATATCTTGACCAAAGATACGTATCGTCAAATTCGTTGAAAACTACGAGGCCAGCCGTTTTACCGACGCCACCAATTTCTTTGCCAAAATTGAGAAACTATACAACTGAAGAAACTAATGTTCATCAATTAAATACAACAGACTACACGACGAAGAATCCTGAAATAGCTACACCATTAACACACAAAACGTACAGTAAGCCCAAACCAACTCCAATGAAAATTAGTTATTTCCCTGATCACGTGAGACCACCTGTTTTTGGTGCACCACCTGGAGTTTTCGTTACCATGGATAAGAAACCATTTAAGCCAATGCCACCTATAAAACTATTGCATTCATCAAAACCTATGAGAAACAAACCAACAGATTTCCGACCGAGCCCACAAGTGTTAGATATCCAGTTTTCTGATCCAGATCCATTACAAGACTCTGCATTTAGACCGATTACAGTGAAATATGCAGACAACAACATTACCGAATCTAGTGTTACTGACCATAGTAAAAACAAGAGCTCTAGAAAGAAGCCTGCGAAGAAACATGAGAATGTAAAATCTCATCGCGGTTCCACTACCACTTTAACACCTGATATAATAACTGCAGGAAGTGAATCCATAGAGGATAAAGATAACATGCAATGGGCGAACGTTTTGGGTGCATTTACTAGAACTACACCAATGGCTTCTCAGAGAGAGAGGGCTAATGCGACAGAAAGCTTTATTTCTGTAACATCTGTAACAGTTCCTATAACCGTGATAGCTCCATCGACTACAACTACAGCAAGTACAACTAAAGCTGCAGAAGTAATTACTACAAAAACATCAACGCCAAGACCTAAGAAACGCACGCGACCTCCACCCAAGTTCACGAAACCCGAAAAGATTAAAAAACATAAACGGATAACGTCAACAACCACCACAACAAAAGCCCCAGAAGCAATACTACCAACGAAAAAGCCGCAAGAAGATTTAACACCTCAAGCAACATCTGCTGTAACGGGCGGTCTACAACATAAATGGGAGCCTAATAATAAAACAACGTCCACTACACCTCTTACTACGACTACTACGACTTATACAACTTCACGACCTTCTTCTACTACAGTTGTTGCAACCCCTACAAAAGACGAGGATTCCCATGTTGCAACCACACAGCCAAAGATTAAAAACCGTTTTAGACAATCAACATTGATGATAAAAGGTACATCTGTTAAACACGATAAATGGAGCACGCCCAACTACGAGAGAGTAGCCACCAAACTAGCTATATCGCCGTCAGGAAAACTTACAACGAGAAGGAAGGGTTCTAATTTCCATGGATATCTACCATCATCCACTCCCAAATATTTCGATCAGGAGAGAAACAAAGAAGATCACAAAGATCATGTTTCCATTCCAAATAATAATATGGCAAATATCAGTATTATTACAGAAAATATAATTGAAAACAATTCTGAGAAGTCCTCGGTCCAACCATCTTATGAAGATTCATTTGATCAAAGTGATAGAGATAGTGAACAAGAATTTGATGAAGATTCTGATGATGATAATACAGGAAATAACGAGGACTTCGATAATCATGAGGAGAGCAATGAACAAGAATCGAGAGATCAGAGTGAATACATTTTCCAAAATACATCTACAACACCTAGCGAGAAAACGAATGAAATAATTGAAGAGGTAAAATCATTACCTACTGAAGCAAGCGTAATTTCCTCACCACATCCTGTTTTTAGAAATAAAACCAAATGTAAAAAGAAGAAACACCATAATCTCACAACTACTGAAGAAACACCAAAACAATCAATCGAATTAGAAAATGAAATAGTAACTAAACTTATCAATACACCAACGACCGAAAGCGCTGCCACTCCTGATATATTTGAAGAACTGTTCGGTGGTTTTACAATGGACGAAACTTCGGAGAAACCAAAAGAGAACCAGCTAACAACAAAAGCGGGACCTGACGAAGGGGAGAGTGAAAATCATGAGCGGTACGTACACATCGACGACGACTTTGAAGACTTTCTTGATTCCCTTGAGAAAAAAGAGAACCATAGTGATGTAAAGAAAAATAATGAAGAAGAATATGAAGACGACAAAGATTTTTCAGCCGACGAAGAAGAATCGCCGTTTAATTACGAAGATGAAAATGAAGCAGCCAGAAATTCTAAAGACGATATCTACGACGAATATCACGACCGCCCATACAGCCTATTAGAATTAATGGCCATGGAATAGACTGAAATTTTCCTAATAGCCTAAGATAATACTAAAATTGCAGCTTTAATATCTGTCATTGGTCACAAACTCAGAAGACAATGACCAATATTTATGATTCTATTTCTAAATATGTAGTATATTGCATTACAAATAATTTAAAGCATTTAATTAGCGCCAGAACTTGACAGAAACGCAGTTCGCACCTTTGTTATTTCAACTCAGTTACACGTTACCATAATGTAAATATCTTTGTAATTGTTAAGTTAAGAATAAGGTGAAATATAAATACGTTAACGTAATAAATAAATAATTGATAATTAGTTTATTGGTGTTACCTGCTCCTTCCATGGAATACTTGTAAATTGGCTCAGGTTTCGGAGGTACAAAAGATGCAAATGTCTCTGGTGTGATGTCTTTAATTCTCTGATGGTATGATAATCTAGGAACATAATAATCATTATTAGAATTAATACCACCATTGTTTGAGGTGACGAACAAGTAGTTATCTATCTATACTAATATAATAAAGCTGAAGAGTTTTTTTTTGTTTGTTTGAAAGTGCTAATTTATAGAACTACCAGTCAGATTTGAAAAAATATTTTTGCATTTGATAGCTCAATTCTCCCCCACGGGGAACAAAATGTGAACATATTGGTAGTTATAAAACAATCAGGCATATTATACAAAAACATCAACTATATGAAACACAAGCTTAAAGAATAACATAGTATAAGAATAGTTACACTAACCTAAGACACTTCCCAAGCACCTCTCTAATGAACCTAGGTTTAGGATGGTCCACATCAAGCTGAGTGCATCCCTCCCAGTCCTCCCATGACCAACGGTACTGGAAGTTGCTCAAATGGTATGAGAACCAGTTAACAAACCTGAAATGTGAAAAGTAGCAGGTTAAAATGTGGTAAGAAATCATTATACCTCTATGACTTAGGAACTATATCTTCATATTTATTCACTAATGCTGATTAGTGACAGAAACTTATAGGCTATGGTTTTACCCACATTCCCTTATCTTATATTTTAAGCCTTCTTATAGCCAAGTACATGTTTGTAATATGCACTTGGCTATAAGAAGGTTTAGGAATTATTTATCTCTTCATTTAATCTGACCAATATCAAGATGTCTATTTTATAATATACAAACCTATCAAAACATGCAACATTCATAGTATCAATCCTTAGGAACAATATCTCTGTTGCTTGAGCCAGAACTTGTGGCATTGTTGAAGGCTGGAGTTTGCACAGCTCAATGAAAATAGAGCCGTAACATATCTCAAAATATCTTGGCCTTGGTAAGTTGAAGAGTTCAGCAAACATCACTTCCACTATGCAGTATTCTAGTGGTATCTTAGATTTGTATGGAAAACAGAGGAGTTGAGCGGCACATTCTTTTCGTTCTAAATGGTATGCTTCTATAATGTTGTGAAGGTGTTCCTCAATGAGGAACCTCTCGATAGAGTGGGCTCCGGGCAATACTGGCCCATCCGGGCAGTCTGTGTAGTCAAACATACGGAAAATTACTCTCGGCATGGGGTATGTGTCAGTATCATTGTGGGGTGGTGGCTGGAAATAGAAAGGAAAATGTTAATAATATTCTTTATAAGGAACTTCTGATTGGATGATATTATAAGAACTACAACACAACTTGCTATTAATTCATTATTGAAAATTACAATATCGTCTCTAGTATGATTTGTAAATTGGTTATACAGCGTAGGACATCCACTTACAAGGTGGACAGACAACCTAGTAAAGGTTGTTAGAAAACACTGGACGTAGGTCGCCCAAGACCAGTCCGATTGGAGATTTTTAGGAGATGTCCAGCAGTGGACGTCTTGCGGCTGAGATGATGATGATAATTGGTTAACTTATTACATTGCTTGGTAATTACAATAAACAAGTTGTTTCACAATAAATTGGTTTCACAAAGCTTATAAGATTGATATAAGAATATTATTACCTGAATAGCTGGTAATGTATGTTGCAAAGCTTCACACAATATAGAATCAAAAGCCAAGTATGGTCTTGGTATATGCTTCTCAGACCAATTGTCCTGTTTCAATTTCTTTATCTGTGACCACAGACAATCTAGATATTCCTCTTGCAAGTGTGGGGAATCTGCTGACCACACTTTCAATGCTGGCCAGTGTTTCTTACTGCGCTTGTTTAGAAAAACTTCAATTGTAACTAGTAAATGGTCTAATTGAGATTCTTTCTTTTCATACAGCTCTCGGCCAACCCAAGGCAATGCAGAGAGTACAGCAAACACAAACCAATCTCTCCTGACTTGTGGTACCCCATCCTCATTGGCACAGTCCACTAAGGACTCTAGTAATGTAAGTAGAGAGGATGCAGCCAGTACATGGCAATTAACAAGGTCTGAAATAAATCTAAGGCAGTATCTGGCTGCATTCCACTTGGCAGACTTCAAGTTTTCTTTGAATGTCTTCACAATATATTCCACAAATTCACCACCAAAGTTATAATTCTTGGCATTCAATAAACCAACTAATGTTGCATAAATAGTACATTTCTCAGGCATGCGAATCGCGCACTCAGTTAGAATACGTAATATCTTCACACGGAATGTGCTCAAATCTGCCTCCAAAACACTAGCTAGGCCTTCCAAATTACTCTCCAAACTTGAGCTACTTTTCTCTCCTACTCTCAAGATGAGTGATTCCAACCTATCCTCTATTTCTTGGTTCTCCGATACGCGACGCCTTTTCCTGTGCAGACGATCTAAAAAAGGTATAAACATTGTAGGATTCAGTGGAAAACGGTTTTCAGTTTTCATTTCACTTAACCTATAAATATCATGAAAACAAACCATATCCGTCATCATCTTCGTGACCCCTTCTACGATTCATATTACTGATGTATTTATTTATTAATTGCACAGAATTACTGGTTAATTCAAGTTATCGTACGAATTATTTTCTTTCACAAAATTAGCGAAAAACGCCAACTAACAAACAAACGCAAGTATGTGTTGCCGACTGCCGTACCCGCTACCGTACCAACACGTAGTGATTTTATTCTCTTTGGTACCAACCAACCAGTAATAAATAAATCGCGAAAAGATCCGAAATCAAACTCAATTTGAATATGGATAAACTTGTATTATTTTATGCAAAAAAATCTATTCGTAACTCATTTCAGATATAGCTCGAACTTGAAATCTCTGGATTTTTGAGCTTAAATCTCGGTAATTTAAAGATAGCAATACTTAGCCCTTACCTTACTGTCACTCACCACTAGTGTCAGTCAGTCACTGTGGTCGCGAAGCGAACCTACCGATTTTTCGGTATTCCTACCGATATGAGCTGTCCTACCGAAATACCGAATTGCAACGATTTTTCTACGGATTTTAGACTTCTAAGTTGACGAAATGGTAAGTACTAATCGCTTCCATATATTTTGGGGAATACCCTTGAGTCCTACAACTCGATGTCATAGGGGCTTCCCGCTCGGAAATTCACTTGTCTATATAAACCGGAATTCGGATTTTATTTTTTCATTACTTTTTTAACATCGAAGAGAAAGTTTCATCGAGTTTATAGTTACGAAGTGCCTACAAAAAATACAATAATAAGATTATTAGATAAAATTTCGTTTGACGAGAAACCGAATACAAGCGCGGGTGCAAAAAGAAAAAAATACCTACAATATTATAGAAAAAATGGGAAGAAGATTTTTCAGGGTGGATGCAAGATAGTCGTAAAGGCGGAAGTGTTTGATGTAAATTAGACAGTTAGTTTATTTTTTGATAAATAAACGAATTTGACTGAATAATATTGTATTTTTTTGTCATATACCGATTTTAGATTCCTACAAAAGCATTATTGTTATGCCTACAAATATACCAATTTTATATATAAAAATAAAATAATCTGCTATGACACTCGTTCGAGACCACTCCACTCATCAGTCACAGTGTTGCCAGAATTTGTAAAAAATTTCGTAACTTTTGCCCCCCTCGCGTAACATTACCCATTTGTCAATCAAGTAGGTACCTTTTTTAGAGACCTCGACCCGAAAACTTGCTTACGAAAAAGTGCCAGCCCTGTTGCTGACATCCATTTGACTCCGACCTCCAACCCCAAAAATACGTAAATTAAAAAAAAAACAATAATGTAACTTTTGCTGCAAAAAAGTAACATTTTAGGAAACGAAACATAACTTACGTACGAACGACTCGAGGGCCCTGGCGGCAAGGCAACACTGGCACTTGTTTCAGTCAGATTAATTTCGATCGATGGTTGTTTTGTTTGGCTGTTGATTCGCTTCGAACTTAAATGTTACTAGAAATCGGGATTATAGATTTATGTAAATAATAAAATACTTTTTTTCACTCTTAATAAAAATTATATTCATTGATCATGTCTTGCAATTATGCTGAGGGTCTATCTCCATACGAACATAAAGGTGTCCTGGGTATTCCAGAGGTAGTGCATTTTATGAATTAAAAAGGTGTTGGTTATTACAATACAATATCTTCAGACATCCATTTCCCACATATCTATCACACCACTTTCGCTCCTTTATATTCTTGTCTTCGTAAACGCACGTCTAGTTCATCATGTAATATGTAATATTACACTATTGTGATTTTTTTACAGAAGTTTGATCCCTTAGAAAAGTTCAATCAAAAATGTGAACTCCTTGCACAATTGATAAACCAAAGCAAACATGTAGTGGTGCATACTGGTGCTGGCATCAGCACCTCAGCTGGTATACCAGATTTTAGGTTTGTCTGATTTATTTTACTTAGCTGTTTTAAAATTACTCTACTCATAAAAATCTCAATCCTGTTTATATATCTTGCTGGCTTATCAAACAGCTAAAGAGACCCATGACCATAAGCCTGGGTAAAAGAAAAAAAGGTTTACAATTATTAAGTAACCCCCCATTGATAACTATGTAGCAACATAAGAATAATAAATAATATAAGTATAGAAATTAAATCCATCAGATGCACTCAAGGTTTACTTTGCTACTTTTCATAATGCTGCCATAATGGTGTTCAAACTCAAAGACCACATCTCATCTAAGTTTTTATAATAATAAGCTAAATATAATAAGGCAGTTTCTCCTGCTTTTGTTATTTTGTAAAACTGGATTTAAGCAAGATTTTAGGTACTGTAAATGTTTTAAATAAGAACTTTTAAATTACACAATTTTGATGAATCATTTGATTTACTTATATTTAAATATTAAATAGGTAGCCCTGGCAGCATGTGTAGGTGTGACAACAGGGTGTTGTGGGATGAAAGGGGAATTAGGTGTTTGTAATGCAGCGTTTGGCTAGCAATTCCATTCTATACACCTATTATTTATCATTGTTATGGTAGTGGTAATTTGGCTAGATTTATCACAGATTTTGCCAAATATATGACAACTACTATAAGTGATTCTTTCAAAAGATTTATCTCCTATATATATACTCTTCTTCTTTACAGAGGCCCCAATGGCGTTTGGACTCTAGAGAAGCAAGGCAAGAAGCCTACAACCAACATATCATTTGCAGAGGCAAAGCCAACTAAAACCCACATGATACTGAAGAAATTGGTTGAACTGAACAAAGTACAGTACATAGTCAGTCAGAATATTGATGGACTCCACTTGAAGTCTGGACTGGCAAGGAAATATCTTGCAGAGCTTCATGGCAACATGTTTGTTGATGAATGCAATTTATGTAAAAGGTACTTTTACTCATTATTTTTCGTGATAAAAAGTATCCTGTTTAATCCAGTATGTGATCCCTTTATGTGCCAAGTTTGAGCTAAATCAGTTCTGCCATTTTATGTGTGAACTAGCTTCCACGGTGGTACCACCCCGCGGTTACACCCATGTTCCCGAGCGAATATGTTTCCCGGGATAAAAAGTAGCCTATAGCCTTCCTCTATAAATGGGCTATCCAACACTGAAAGAATTTTTTAAATCGAACCAGTAGTTCCTGAGATTAGCACATTCAAACAAACAAACAAACTCTTCAGCTTTATAATATTAGTATAGTTAAGTCACAAAAGTCTAAACATACAAACTTTCACTTTTAGTATATTAGTAGGATAAGTAGGATGCGAACAGATTTCAAATGTCTTTATTTTGTGAGATTTCTTTGATAACTTTGACCAAATCTAGTAATTCTATGTTTTATTACCTCCAGGCAATTTGTCCGTAACAGCCCTGTGGAGACAGTTGGCAAGAAATGCAGTGGAGTGCCCTGTGCTGCCGAGCATGTTACCGGCAGACCGTGTCGCGGACGACTGTATGACGGTGTTCTCGACTGGGAACACAGCTTGCCGGAGAATGATTTACTTATGGCTGAGTGGCATTCTAGGTAAAAACACAATATAAACTTTACCCCTTTTAAAATAGAGCTTATTTGAAGGTAGATAAAGTTTATATTTCCATACTATTCACCCCCAAGGTCTATAACTATTATCCAAGCAAAAGTTAAATTTCAGTGGCTGAAATTGACTCAGTAGTTACAGATGTGAATTTAATTATGTTATGTTGTAAATTGAGATTATAATGTAAGAAAAAGAAATGTGACTTTATGTGGACGTTTGAAGAATATTATTTTTATGGAAATTATTGCCAGCCTCCAGCATAAAGCTAGAGCAAGAAGACTTTGCTAACTAATTGTGCACTTACTCTTCTCACCATTAATTTTGAATGATCAATCCTATACATATAGCTATATGATGTATTTTTGTAATTACAGCTTGGCAGACCTAAGCATATGCTTAGGAACCACACTTCAGATCATTCCAAGTGGTAATCTACCTCTAGAGACGGTTAAGTATGGAGGGAAACTAGTCATATGTAATCTGCAACCAACAAAACATGTATGTTTAATTATTTGTATTAAATTATTTTATTTGCCACTAGCTTCTACCCCGCGATCCCAAAGAATCAATATTTTCCTAGGATAAAAAGTACCATATATGTTATTCCAATGTATGACCTATCTATGTGCCAAGATTCATCCAAATCCGTTCAGGCGTTTATGCGTGATTGAGTCACACACATCCGTACATACAAACTTTCACATTTATAATATTAGTAGGATAGGTAGGTAGGATATCAGGACACGTTTTTTGTGAAGATTGGAGTATATTTTATTAGGTACTGGTATAGATTAAAGATACTGAGAATATAAAACTACTGATACCTCTGCCAACATTTAAGGGTCTAGATTTTTTCCAATTAACAACTTAATGACGCATTGACTGTAATGTTTTATTTTACAGGATAACAAAGCAGATCTAGTGATAAATTACTATGTAGATGATATACTAGAAAAAGTAATGAGTATATTAGATATTGAAATACCCACCTTTAGCAGAGAGGATGCATTCACAGAACTCGCAGCGACATCTATCATAGATTGGACAATAGACAGAAAAACAATGTTGCAATTAGAAAAAACATTCAAATCAAAATGCAAAGGTGTTAAGAAAAAAAGGCTTTTGAATAAAAATAAGAGGAATAGTGATGAAAATGATGACAAATCAAAAGTGATCAAATTGGAGATAAAAGAAGAAAATGGCACGGACTGTACTAATAGTGAAAAAACAAAGCCTTGAGAACAAGATAGTGTTATTGTAGAACGAAATGATTTATTGTAAGTATATTAATTTTTTTATGAATTAAATATCTTATGGATCTCTTCAACCAATTATATTATTTTTATGTATCACACTCCCGAAGTTATCTACACCTTTATATAAGTCTATTACAAACAAAACTAAGCTTTAATTGAATAATACAAAGTGAATTATAAGTAATCATCTAGCTAGACTGCCATTGGAAAATTAACTGTAAGGTATAATTGAAAGAAAAATTATAATAAATTATTTATTTATAAAACAATAAATTATACAGTCGATTTTTAATTAACATTTTGTACTCTTTGGCAACATTAGAATGTAAAATATTTACTCAATATAAAAATATAAATATACAAAACTATTTGGCACAGCTACTCGTTATTCTGGCAACACTTCACTATGCTATACAAACCTCGCTATTTAAATAACTTCACTATCACCTTTACATTATAAATTAGGTTTCATTTAAATGCATTCATTGGAAAAGTATTTAAATTTGAACACATTCCATTCTTATTGTATAGCCTTGCCCTTTAGTTCATGAAGGAAGTGACTTGATAAGCTAATATAGTAACAAGTGGGAGAACAAGATTGTCTACTTGATCCGTCTTCGCCTCAACTAGACCAGTCACTGAGGCAGCAAAAACAGTGCGAATGAAACCGTTCGGGGAACGTAGTAGTTCTGTAAAAATGTAATTGGTGACGACGTCAGAAATAGTTTTAATTCAAAGGTTTTTGCCTGTAATGATAGATGTAAGTTTTAGGTTAAAAAAAAATGCTCTTCATAAAATTATAGCCATGTTCGGTTTAGGATAAGTACTTTCTAAATTTAATTTAATAAAATGTAACCTCGCCCATTTTCTGGCTGGATTTTCTCAGTCGAAGTCTGACTTCCGAAACGGTGGTAACTTCAGTAAATTCGACCTTCATAAGTTGCCCTCCTGCCTAGAGTCTAACCTGAATGGCTTTTAATGAAAATTTGACTATGTGGTGAATATAGCTGTGATAGTGATGTTGAATGCCGTGACTAAGGTCGTGAGGAAACCATAGCATGGTGATAGGTTCTACTACTCAAGTGCCACCAAACAACTAACGGTGGGTTTTGGCAGCTGCAGTTCAGGGCCAGTTCCTTCTAGGCTGTGGTGCTTACCACCTTCGGCCGCATCGTCATTTAACATGGTAATATTGTGGTCAAACACAGGCCTATAAATAGTAAAATAAAATATTTACCAAACATTTGGAGTGCATAAACTGTTGCAACTTGTGACATAATATTGAATACTGTCCCCTCTAATGTTTTGTCGCTTTCTGAAAAAGAATGAAATAAATTATAGTATTAGAACTGATAACTAACGACAAAATGCCTTATCACAATGGTATTAAGTTATTAACCTATAAAACATCGAATTTTTAAGGCGATGGCAGCTCAGTGGTAATGACGTCGGACGCCGCGGCGAAGGTCGTGGGTTCGAATCCTACAATGAGCTTGAGCTTTCGGTGAAGCAAAACATCGTGAGGAAACCATAGCACGGTGGTAGGGTACTTTGTAGTACCCGCCTGGCTGGCTACCACCCTCAAGTTGAAAATCTGTCGCCAAACACCTATTGGTGTGTTCCGGCAGCTGCACTTGAGAGCCAGATCCTTCTAGGCTTTGTGTGCTTACCACCTTCGGCCACATCATCACCTACCATAGTGAGATTGTGGTCAAACACAAGCCTATACAAAGTAAAAAAAAGACCGCAGCGAAGGTCGTAGATTGAAATCGGCTTCTAGGAATCCCCTAACACAGTATAGATACTTTGTCGTAACTGCCTGGCAGCTGCACTTGAGAGCCCGTGGGAACTTACCACTTTCGGCCACATTATCTATACAAAGTAAAAAAAATAATAGCCAACCAAACTCACCAGACCACTTATTAAACCCGTATTTGGAACCGAACCAGCTGGCCGCCGTGTCACCGACGCCGATGGCTAGCACACCGCTCAGTGTCTCGATCTTCGACGTATCGTGAGTCGGCACCAGTAGTAGTGGACATGATAGTGCCACGAATAGGTATATGGGCGTCAATGCAAAACTGCCAACATCCTGAAATTTGTATTATAACATAAATTCACAGTGTGTGGTAGTTCAGCAGATACATTGCTGGCAAAAATAAATTATTACCTTTTCGTCACTATAAACGTCGAATGCTGCTTGAAGCACAGACGATATTGGTTCTATTCCACTTTTCCTCAGTCCCTAAAATAATGGAAATTCATTTTGAAATTAATGACTAATCTAGTCCTAAATATGTTCATTTTATTACCTTTCCATTACATGTACAATTTTTGTTTTCTCCTTGTTGCATTGTCACAGAAATAATTAAAATTCTTACATATTACCTCAACAAGTATCAACAGAGCAAATCCACCTCCAGAGGCCAGGATCATGAAGTTGATATCGTATATTATTCCAGACATGAACACCAATGAGGCGAGCACATGGAAAGTTTTCCTTGTAACCGTGCTCGCTTTGACTGCCAGTTTTGTACGGAGCAAGATTACTACTACCGCTACTACTACTAGGAATAGCCAGAATATGAATAATTGCACCTGAAATATAGAATTAAGACATACATTTGACTGTTTAAGCGACGATAGCTCAGTAGGTCCGAACGAAAGGCGACAAAAGTTGGGTACAATTAATTGTTTTGAAAAATTCAAATCAATAGCGCAGTGAGGTTGAGCTGGTAAAGTATGGTTCACTTGAGTCTACTATTGACTTATAATTCAATTTTGATAGCCTAGCTCTAGGTCACTCTAGGCAAATGTTGTATCGTCGCCGGGGTAAATTTTGTGTAATGAATCTAAGCTTGTTTAGAAAAGAGTAATTCCCGAGATTATTATCGGCTCTTTTCAGCACAACTTTCTGGAACGTGCGTTAGAGTCAGACTATTCATCAGTGCCTGCAAAGATCTATTTAAATAAAATATTTTTGATAATGAAGACTCTGCATTATACGATAATAAAATTATAAGATTACCTCATGCCCAGTAAATTATACTTACTCTAACTGAATCCATGAAGACATAATATAGTATTTTCAAAATACAATGAAGATTCAGAGTAAAATGCAATACAGTCAGTGCATATACTATTGCAAAGGCAAATATGTATTCAAGGTTCTCCAGGGTTTTTTCATCATCCATCATCAAATACAACGCTGTAACAATCAATCCCACTGTTGACAATACTGTCTGAAAATAGGGAAGTCATATTTTGGGATACCATAAGATTTATTAAAAAAAAGATGGGTTTTGCAGTTAGCAGATGTCTACTGCGCAACATAAATATATGAAGCCATTGGAGACTCATAGCTTTTTTTTTCTAAATTGATTTTTCAGTGAGTATTTCAAGTATTTTTATATTTTTAAGTCGGTAAGCAGACTGTCCACTTGATGATAAGTGGTCCCCGCCGCCTATGGCAATACCAGGGTGATCGTCAATGTGTTGCCTACCTAAAGTTTTACTCAAGCAAAGAAGTTGAAGGTGTCAGAGTTTAAGTCAGGTCTCATGTCCATTGTGCTATTTAGATAGGTATTGTGATGAGTTTAATTATATGAATCTATGTAAGGTGTCTTAACCTTTAGGCCAGGGGTCACCAAATGGCGGACCGCGGTCCGAATCTGGACCGCCGACCTATATTGTGCGGACCAAACTTTGATAAACAAAAATGTACACACAGTTATTTTATTTAAATCCGCGCACATACAATAATTTGATAATATTAGTAACATTATAGTAAGATTTGTAGGAAAGGATCTAAGCTTGGTCGCCAGTCATCATCTACCAACCGGATCGCAATTATTTTTTATATTTTTTAAATGGACCCCTAATAAACCTAATTGGTGACCCCTGCTTTAGGTCAATCATCTATTAGCCTTTACAAGTTTATATTATGTTAAATCTAGTTATTACTAGCTTTCACCCTGAGATTTCACCTGCATTCCCAAGGGATCTAATGTTTTACCACAATAAAAATTATCCTATGTATTAATCCAGAACATATTCTACTAAAAAGCCATTGAGGCAATACAGACTAGAGTAGTAACATATATACACACAAACATTCACATTTATAATATGAGTTAGTACCAAAGCATATTAAAAATGATGCCCATCCAAAATAAAAGATATTTATGATAATACTTACAAATACTATGCCACTAATTAGGTCCAAATCACTACTTTTATGGTCCATATAACGTAAACATTTAGCTATGGCCATTAAGATACTCAGCACTAGTCCCTGTGATACTATCATTGCTTCTCCAATAGTGAATGTCGCAGGAAACATTGTTAGTGATACCCTCAGGGTTGTGCTAAATAGGTATACTGATGGTAAGGTGGTGATCAGAGCGAATAGTAGATCTGTAATTAAAGAAAAAAGTCAGCAACACATTGGCAATCCCCCTGGTATTAACTAATGTCCATAGTCATGGTAAACCTTGCTATTAGGTGGACCGCCTGCCTATTTGTCAGCCTTGACATAAAAAAAGAATATATGTAGGTCTAGAGAAAAAGAAATATAAAAATATTGATGTTCATTTTTAATTCTTACCATTTTCCAAAAATGTGTACACTAATAATGCAGATACAAGGCTTGAAGCTATACATCCACCATAAATAGGTTCCTTCAGAACGAGACATGATATTGATACAAATATTACAAATAGCAATGAGTAACACAGCAAGCCAATTGAAACGTAAGCCACAAGGCTGTATAACTCTGAGACATTGTACAGTGTATTGTAGACTATTAAAATAGTTGGTAAAAGGACACAGCACCAGAGACCGTTGCTTTGCACAGGTCTGAAAAAAATAGATGTACAGGCAGAGTAAATAAAATATCAAACTAATACAACTCTTTTACAATGAATAACTTATGTATAACCAAAATCACTCATGTAGTATTTAAGTGATTATGACTGAAGGTGGTAAGCACATAAAGAGGCATTACATACACAGCTCTCAATGTAGCAGCCACATTTGGTGAATGTTTAGTAAAACTCAAACTGATAATTCGAAGTATGTTTCGAATCCACTACCTTCGCCAGTGTCCAATGTCACTACCACTAAGCTATTGTCTCCATCATCTAAATTATAAATTATTGCACTCGGATAACTTGTTGAAGTTGAGTAGTTATAATTCGAATAAAAAGCAGTTAGGTAAGTAAAGTACCTACCGATTTTATCATTCACTTCAATGGGCTTACCTTGTTTCAATCCCACCGTCTTTTAAATTCCTTGATATTTGATAATCAAACTTTTTGGCCATCTTCCTGCATTTCGATAAATAGTGTTCAACTTTAGATCTATCCATAATGTATTATCTCTTACGGCATCAGGATTCCTTTTGGCTCAATCAAACAATTCTACGCTTTGTATTATAGTGAAATGACCTAGCATTGATGTGTTCTTCATAAATAATCAGTAGTATTGCTGATTTGAAAGAAACAAAACAATATTTTCGATAAGATTCAGGTTCGTCGATTCAGATTTCTTCACAAACTAATAAGGGACCTCCAGCCTCCTTCCTGTATAGGTCTATTATTTTACTCTTTGGACTAAGGGATGGGTAAGTGTTGCCAGGGCCCTTGAGTCGTAAGTTACGTTTCGTTTCCTGAAATGTTACTTTTTTGCTGCAAAAGTTACATTTTTTTTTTAATTACGTGTTCGGAGGTCGGAGGCAATTTGGTGTCAGCAACAGGGCCAGTAATTTTTCGTTTGCAAGTTTTCGGTCCGAGGTTTCTGAAAAAAGTACTTGGTTGTCAAATGGGTAGTAGGTACTACATAGCATAGTACGGCTCTTTGAGCCTTGATGATAATCTTTTACGGAACTTTGATTCATTTTGGATCGATCGGTCAAAGAGTCAAAAAGTTATTCAAACACCTAAAAGATGCTGGCTCATATTATCGTATCAATATCAATTGGTAATTATTAAAACATTTAAGATAGGCACTTGTATCACGATACTTTGAAAAACTTTGACGATAAACTTACTTACCAAACAAAAAATGTACCACAGCAAACAATAACACAACGAAACAAAACAAATCATAATCAGCATTGTTTATTTTCTTTTTCTACGAAACCGCAAACGGTGCGAACTTGCGAAGTAAGTGCATACACACACGCTCAAGCAAAATCAAGTTTTAATCCATCGTTACGTCAAAGGATAAGTTTCATTTTGTCATGGCGCGTTCCATTCAGAACCATC
Organism: Tetheella fluctuosa; assembly: GCA_951216915.1. Taxonomy (NCBI): domain Eukaryota; kingdom Metazoa; phylum Arthropoda; class Insecta; order Lepidoptera; family Drepanidae; genus Tetheella; species Tetheella fluctuosa. Next base: position 8,356,632 of record OX578229.1, on the reverse strand, counting down.
TGTGAGTGTGATATGGACTGAAATACTTTTTAGACGCGTCAGTTTTAGGTGCGTTCAATTTGGATGCGTTTGTAAACTGTTTGCAATAAAAATCTAGTATTACAAATCTCGTTGTTCTCAACAGTTACGAAAATTGTCTTAAATGTAAAAATTACTTACATGTTTCGGGAGGGGGTCAAAAGTTACGAAAAATGTAAGAAATGTAACCTTCTGGCAACACTGGATGGGATACTGACTGATTTCTTTCAGGGATATTTTGATTTTTGATGACATGACATGACGTGACAGCTCAATCAGCTGACACGCTGACAGCCATTGGGTGTGTTCCGTTATACACTGCGAGCACGTACTCTTACTAGGTAAAAATTCGTTCCGTTATAGTTGACAGTATACTGCCGCAGTATCTTCGGGAAATATAATTATACTCTTTGCTGACAGCTAAAGCAGTGCTACCAAGCCAAACCAAATAAAATTAATTCGGTAGTAATGTCGTAAGAATAAGGATGCTTAAACACGTTGCGTAAATGTTATAGCCCTACCTACAGGGGGTACAGGGGCCTTTGAGTATAACATTGATTTTGATACATATTTTTATTTATAGTCTGTCTCCAAGCACCAACTGGTGTGTTCCGGCAGTTGCACTTGACACCCAGTTTGCCTTCTAAGGTCAGCAACAAATTGGCAATCCCCCTGGTATTGTCTAATGTCCATAGGCGACGGTAATCGCTTGCCATAAGAAGCTAGTCAGAATAAGGATGCTTTAACACGTTGCGTACATGTTATAGCCCTACAGGGGGTACAGGGGCCTTTGAGTATCTAGAACTCGAAGATACTAGATACTCAAAGACAGAGGCATTTAAAAAACATCTGCGTGCGTTATCATGATTCACAAAATAAATTGAAATTACGATGAATTCATGAAAAACGCGAAATAGCCCTATAAGTGTGTATGAGGAGATAAATGATTAGTTGCGTTATTAAATGTTAATCGAAATAGGTGCCTTTTTTTTATAATGTCAGCTCACACCGCCGCCGCCAAAGAAGTCCCGAAGATTCACCTTTACTAAAAAAATTAAGATCTATTTACATTAATTCCACGAGACTTCTTTGGTGGCGCGAACTCTATGTAGAAACAGAGTACTTTCATTATGTACATATACAAGCTGGCAACACTTGTTGGCTTTATTGACTGACAGTTCGATCGAGGGATGTCAGAAATGCAAATAAGTATCGATATATATTGTATCGATGTTTTTTGGAAATATCAACATCAATGTTAAAATTTTCATACAAAAATACTGGTATATTGGTACAATTTAAAAACATATTCGCGCTCTAAAAATCAGTATATTTATCCTAACATACCTTAATCATCTCAGATAATTTTTTAAATGTGCAGATTAATTCATCGTATATCCAGTGCTTTTATAGTTCTTTCCATACAACACTTGACATAATGTATAAAACAGAAATCCACTACACTACAATACCCAAATTAGTTTACGTACAACAAGTGCACGTGCAGAAAAAAACATGTATCGAATATTTTTCGACATCCCTACATTCGAAACCGACCGATGAATGATGGCCCATTCACAGAGTACATTTTATATTGGGCCCATTTATAAATAGTACTCTGTCTGTGGCGCCGGAAGATTTATGTCTACTGGATCGAGCTCCTATTATTTATTTTTCATTTTTACTTATTATCTTTTCTTTCAGTGACTAATTATAATAGATAGAATCCTCTCAGTCAGTTTTAGTTTTTAGCCTGGATCTATAATTTAATTAAAACAGTGACTATATCATATACAAAAAAAAATGCTGCGTAACCTGAGCAAAGTAATAAATGTGCAAAAAGCGAAATTCGCGAGTGCAGCAGCCCCAGCGCCTCAAACAAACCCTGAAATCCTATACTCCGGCGTAAGTACAAGAATAATAAACCAAGACCAGAGTCCAGCTTGAATGCAGTCACTGAATATTTTTATGGGTTCCATAATAAATTGGTAAAAAGTTTATTTTCTTATGGTCCTAAGGCTACACTCTGACCGCTTACTCTTAGACCAAAATATCTGAAACATTTAGACACATTACAATTTCATTTCATGTTTTTACTAGTTTTTTTTGTAGATCATTTAATTTCATATGGCATAATTTATTATAGTGCCTTTCAAATAATTTAAGTTTCTATGGAGTTAGTTTATAGACTGGAGAGTGACATAGGCTACTTTTATCCTGGTATTGCAGGTGGAGCCGCAGGGCGAAAGCTAGTTCTTGATAATTTTTCAATCAGTAACTAATATGATTTCATAATATTAGCCTATTTAAATCCTATTAACATTATAAATGTGATTGTTTGGATGTTTGTGACTCAATCACTAATTAACGGCTGAATGGATTTGGATGAATAGATCATTCCCTGGAATAACATATAAGGTACTTTTATTCCAGGAAAATAAAATTTCCGCCAGGAACGTGGGTAAAACCACAGGGCAGAAGAATGTAGTGAACATAAATTAATGAAAAAAAAAATATACACCATTTGAGCTCAAAATTGTAAAGCAATTGCTCAGTTTATTGTTTGCACAACTGTTTTTTACATTTTAAAGTAGCCAACTTAAACCCATTGTAAGTTGTTTTATGAATGTAAATTACAATATTCAATGCTGCTTATTAAATATTTTTTGTTTTTATGATAATATGTTCCTCATATCTCATAATCCTTTGCAATAAAATTAAACCTACTTCTATACTGTATTCTTTATCAGCTATTCATCAACAATGAATGGGTGAAGTCAAGTGATGGCAAAACATACAAGTCTGAGAACCCAGCCACCGGCCAGGTCATCACTGAAGTTCAGCAGGCAGGCAAAGCTGATGTGGACAAAGCTGTTAAGGCAGCTAGAGATGCATTCAAGTAAGTACTACAAGTACTACAATTACCATTAGATGACATGAAATATGGTCAAATGCAAGCATTGATAATAATAAAAAATTGTACCAAGGGTGTAATTTTAATAAAATTATTTTTGATGTGATTATTTATTAGGTATATGCTTGCTTCAACCCGGCGCGTTTACTCGCGTTCCCAAGGGATCTATTTTACTGGAATAAAGAATATCCTGTTTTATTTCAGTGTAAGATTTAACTGCCACTTGTTACACAAATTGGTATAGTTGAAAATTAAGTTTACATTGTGTATAAATAAAGCAGATTCTTGTTCAAACAGATTAATAAATATGTTATAATTTAGAGATTATGGTTATACTATTAAAATGTGGCCGTAGCTCAAAGCCTAGAAGGAAGTCTACAGCTGCCGGAACACACCAGTAATGTTTGGCGACAGATTTTCAAGTTGAGAGTGATACCCAGAAAGGTGGATAATACAAAGTACACTACATACTAGTAGTACATAGTTCCACTGAGCTATCATCCCCTTATTTTAACAGACATGGATCTCCATGGAGGAAACTGGATGCGTCACAGCGGGGATACTTGCTCAATAGATTAGCAGACCTTGTAGAAAGAAACAGGACCTATCTTGCGGTAAGTATCCATTTAAAATAACCATTGAGGTACAAATATAATTATGTAACATGACACATCGATTTTTTAAAGGTCATAGTGCGTAATAAAAAAAAACATTCAAAGAGCAAATTGACCATTACTTGGCGTGTAGTGTTTAAACAAGTTAAATATTTTCATAAGAGTATGTAAATTATTATCAATAAACACATTTATAGCCAGTCATCATTACTGGTACTGATTTTTTTACATACCTATATCTATGAGCAATTTGGTAAGTACAGATAAAAACTGAGTAACTTCCGCCCCGCGGTTTCACCCGCGTTTCCCCGTTTTCCTATCAGGGTGTGATCTACATATGTATCAAGTGTCATCGAAACCGTTACGAAGTTGAGTGGTGACAAACATACACACACAAACTTTCTCATTTAGGTATAATATTATATTATATATTAGAAGGATCACAATAGCTTCATAACAAGCAAAAATAGAAAATAGGCCTATAATAATAATACGAATGATGACGAAACTGAAGTTGGGAGCACATTCGTTTCTGATTGTGCTTTAAATCTTGAATTATTAAATATGAGTTGTTTGGCCCTTTTGAATCCATCTTTATATTTCTTACCAGAGATCCATCTTATTCAATGATTCTCCACATTTTCCACTAGAGTTTAGAAACCTTGGACAACGGCAAGCCATTCCTGGCTGCGTACCACGGCGACGTGGTAGCCGTGATCAAGAACCTGCGGTACTACGCCGGGTGGGCTGACAAGGAACATGGCATGGTGCTGCCCGCTGATGGGAAATACTTCGCTTACACCCGCCATGAGCCTGTCGGTAAGTTCACTTAACATTGTGTAGTTAAAAACAAAGGCGAAAATAACAGCCATTCCATACAAAAGTTAAATAACTATTTAAACGAAATGTATTGAACAGCTGTTTTTTTTCGCGATTTCAGAGTTAGTATCATAGTTAATGTTGTTTGTATGAGTACTTTCAATCTTGAAAGTTTAGTTGAACAATTAAAACCTCAATTTCCTCTATCAATGCATCCTTTTTCGGAAAACCAACTTAAACCTTAGACTTTCTTAGTTATTATTAGTTATTTACATATAAATGTTTTGTACTATCAATATGATATTATTATATAATCTCAAAGTCAAACAGTCAAAGTCAAAGCTATGATCGTCGAAGCTACTGAAGTTACCATCGATACGAAAGTCGCCTTCAACTGAGAAGAATCGGCAATTAAATCAGCAAGGTTACATTTTTTATATACAGGGTTATTTGTTATTCGCCGGCAATGCGTTAGGGGGTGGAATTACTCATTAAAATACCACCAACCAACCCTGAAATCGTGAAAAAAGAATCGTGTCTCGGCGCGCGGCGCCCTAGGGTACAAGGTATAATGATACTAGGTAGATAGGCACAAAAATACACAGTTTTTCTCAGAAACAGAGTTTCTTATATTTATATTGATACACAAGAATACATTCATTATTTATGAAAACCGGCCAAATGCGTGTCGGGTCACGCGCAATGTAGGGTTCCGTAGTTGCCCATCACAATCATGTGGCTTTTTGTTGTTTCATGTGTTTTAAAACTCAACAAAAATTATCACTTTAAAGCTTAATATTTTACAAACGGATCCCTGAATCGAAATAATGTTTCCACGATATTTTTGTTTTTTTTTGTCGGCGTGAATAATATGTATATACATGCCAAATTACAGCTTTCTAGTACTGAGTCTCTAGACTAAGCTAAGGACAGACAGACATGGCAAAACTATAAGCTGTTGACTATGGAACCCTAAAAATAGGAAATAAAATACATTGGCAACTGTGACATGTGAGCTTGGTGAATTGTTTATTTAGAGCGTCTCACGGCGCCCCTCTCTACTCTCTACGGCGCACAGTTTGGGAACCCCTGCCATACTCCAATAAGAGCATATAATGTGTTTATTATTCTTATGTAATGTAAACAAAATATCTATATCTGTAGTTATCACGCGAGTTATATGATAACGTTGATAAACTAGAAACGTAAAGTGCAAAATCTGAGATTATTTGATTTGATTGACACAGTGACGCTTACTTATTGCCCATAAGTAACGTAAAGTAATTTTTTAATAATCAGATAACTAGTACATGGAATAGGTTATCAGAATGAATACATCCGTGACGACTCGATGCTATTAGTTTAAAATCAATTGTGGTATGTTTATTGAGGTTATTCAAGGCTACAAATAGGTTTTATTTATATATTTATTTATTGAAAGCAACACTAACAGCATATAGTACACTATTTACATCTATATTAACAAAAAGGTGTAACAATATTGAAGGAAATGCATCGAGTAAAGAATCACCTGTAAAAGTATTGAATTGAAAAAAGCAACTTTTCTTGGGATTTATGTATGAATTTTGGACAAACATATTAATTATATCTTAGTTTATTTGTATTTTATGAGTAAGATATTAAAACGTAGTGTTTAGAATATTTTGTAATAAACAAAAAAAAAACTTAAATTCTACAGTTATCAAAATCAAAAACTGATTTAGCTGTCTCAAGATAAGTTAGTCTATATATAAAATCAATGTTTGTCTGACTATTCCTTATACCATTCATTCGATTGCGATAAAACTTCATTATTTGTTGTGACTTATGCGCACGTCCGCGATGATTTTGCAAAGCACACGCTAGTAAATTACAAGATGATTGGCATTTCTTGTATTTTGTACTAATAACATGTGTGTGTAACTGAGATAAAAAAAAAGTGCTGACTAAATGTGCTAAACAACATACTATTAGTACTAAAATAAAATAGTTTTTGTGATATACGCCACCCTAGAGTATATATAAGCAAGCTATAGAAACGTAGTGATTATATCCTCTTTGGCTATAGAGCACTCCTTACTAAGTATGAACACAGAAGGGTCTCAAAAGGGTTTGCGGGAGACGCGGGGCGGTTGCAGACATTTCGTCATGCATGGAACATCGCTATGAAAGCGATAGCGCTTGTTATAGATATAAATATAACAAATTTGTTTACGATCGGCACAACGGACCGGAGCGATACTGTTACTGATACTCTATAGCTTGCTTATGTATACTCTCAGACACCAAAATTTTTTTACACATTAAGGCGCTGACAACAGCTAAATGGCCTTGAGAAATTGAAATTTTAGCCACGCCCCTCTACATCCCCAATATATATAGCACGTATAGCACAGCATAGCGCCACACACGAAGACGCGGTAAAACGGTGCACTTTTTCGGCCATCATCCAAACAGTAAACAAGTACAAATATATCTATGAAACTAACACAACTAGATGGCGCTATTATTGATAATATAAATATGTAATTACAACTAGCTATAAAGAAATAGTAATAACCGAGTACTCAATATATTTTAACCTAGTTTTGTAACTTTTCTATTTTATTTCCATCTTTCACACCATTATTTACAATAGTATGTACCTACTAATTTTAATGAAACCGCTTCTCTTATCATTTTATATTCGCGTCGCCCGTGTGGATATATAAATGTTTTTTAATAAGAAATATGAATGAAGAAAATAATGTACAAAATTCAAAATATATAGCTAGGTTTCATTTTTAGAAAACGTCGTTTTACCGTGTTTTCAATCAATGAGAAACTGCTACATTTTCATTAGAATACGAAAGTAAATTTCGCCACTATCTATAAGTAAATAATAGCTCTGGCGGGAGATCGTGCGATCCTTGAACTAGATGTCCACGGATCGAGTCCTGTTGGCGACTTATGTTTGATTACTTTTTCGATATGATTCATCCTACTTTTGTAACTTTTTCATCTTTCACACCATTATTTACAATAGTACCACAGCGTAACAAGTCATACAGTGGTTTATCGCGTTTGAAGTCACGCGAAATGCCGCTTTTGTGTAGACATTCGTCATTATTCGTAGTATGTGTATGTAGAACTAATACCTAACATATTTTTTATTGTTTAATAATATAATAGGATACCAAAATAAAAAAAATGAGAGAGAGAAATACTGAGATACTTATTCTTTTAAAAACTACAAATGCGAAACTGAAAGGTATTTTCAACATTTGGATTTACTAATTTTCAGATTGCGATTGTTGAATTTGACGATGTAGTCAATTCTCATACGTAGAAATAATTTTAATAAAAATTCAGACGGGAAGCAGGACCATGGTCTTGTATTAAAATTAATGTTCTTTAGCTGTTGATATAATTGACTTCTAATATTATTTCCAACAAACGTTGTAAAAGTTGTCTGTAAAGTGTCTTCTAATTTTTGGCAGTACGTTAAAATACTAATACATAATAGTTTGCTAGTAGTTAAATTAGGTCGCGCAGATCACTACTCCATATTCGTAATCGGCACCCCTGAAAACCATGAAAACGATATCCATATTGATTTTATTTAAAAATTCACGTCCGCCATCTTGAATCTCGAAATATGTTATATATTCGTAATTGGCACCCCTGAAAACCATGGAAACGATACCCATGTACATAGATGTTATTTAATAATTCGCGTCCACCATCTTGAATCACGAAATATGTTATATATTCGTAATCAGCACCCCCGAAAACCATGGAAACGATACCCTTATACATAGATGTTATTTAATAATTCACGTCCGCCATCTTGAATCACGAAATATGTTATATATTCGTAATCGGCACCCCCGAAAACCATAGAAACGATTCCCATATAGATTTTATTTAATGATTCGCGTCCGCCATCTTGAATCTCGAAATATGTTATATATTCGTAATCGGCACCTCCGAAAACCATGGAAACGATACCAATATTGTTTTTTTTTTTTAATTCGCGTCCACCATCTTGGATCTCGAAATATGTTATATATTCGTAATAAGCAACCCCGAAAACCATGGAAACGATACCCATATAGATTTTACTTAATAATTCGCCTCATAATTGTACAAAATTCAAAATATATAGCTAGGTTTCATTTTGTCGTTTTACCGTGTTTTCAATCAATGAGAAACTGCTACATTTTCATTAGAATACGAAAGTAAATTTCGCCACTATCTATAAGTAATTAATAGCCCAGGCGGGAGATCGTGCGATCCTTAAACCCGATGTCCGCGGTTCGAATCCAGATGATGTCTCCAGTTTCATTCATTAATTTCCTCTTTTTCAAGTTCCTTCTTTTGTTTACCAAAATAAAAAGTATTATATACCAGCACAACTCAATCATCCAGGTACTTTACATTCACTATAAAAACATGGTGTCATCACATGGATTTGAACACACACATCCAAGTAGTAATAGGTTCTTGACCTATAACCAGGACTGCTGAGCTACCAATGACTTGACCTTTGTGATGAAAATAAGAATCTTTCTCGGTCAGTGATGCGGCACGACACATTTTATTCCCAATGCATGAAAGATTAAAAAATTAATCAGTTATTATGCCCTTTTTGTGGTAAGTAAATCTTTAGTTTGAATACCTACTTTTTTATGCGAAATAATACGACGAGATCATATTGTAAAAGTTATGTAATGCAATTCATTTTCCCTCCAAATATTGTCATTTAATTTGATAAAAAATTCAATAAAAAGTTATAATGTGAATAGGCTGAATACATTCATAAATTACACTGCAATCTAGCGGCAGTGATATGACGCTTTGACAAACACAAGTATTTGTTTACTTTTATCATTGTCAATCACTGTGAAATAAATTGCTTACTACCTTACTTTATTCATCAGGCATTGCACATTTTTTTTAAAAGATATTTTACCCATTTATGGATGATAATGTTGAAACCGCGCGCTCGGAAAAAAAGTGGTATAGGTCCGTCTAGCAACGCGGATCGCCGCGGAATGCGAGTGAGGGCAAAGCAAAATACGCAAGTAACGTGACAGAAGAGTGTGGCATAATGTTGACTCCTCCCCCTAACTGCTCCGAATTAATAACGTAAGCGACATTTATAAAAATAATTAATTATGTACAAATAAATTCCTTATTCCAAAAACTAACGAAATAAATCATTTTCTAATTATTCGAACAATATTAATGTAAAATATCACATCGAAAAATACATTCATGTATAGGATAAATTTGGGAATTCCTTGATTTTCAGAGTTGTGTTTGGCAATTTTTTTTATCGAGGCAATGAAATGAAATCGTGTTTTGAGATTAATAAATTTGTCATTTATATCCTTGAGTATCGTGCATTTAAATTTCAATACCGTACATTTAGTAGGATTAATATAGGTTGGGTTGCAATAGAGAGACTTTAGCTGTTGTCAGCGCCTTAATATAAAAGGAACACAAGGTTTTGAACGAGGTGTTAGAATTCATGCACTATATACTTAATACACACTGAGGGATTACCGACACACAATCAAGCTCAAAAGATGCGATTTGTCGATGCATTTATAAATAAATGCGGCTCTATTATCAGTTGATAGTCACACTTGACTCTTGAGTTATATCCCTTGGTCGTTTTTTACAATATCACGGGAAAATTGGCTGATTCTGCTTTTTGTCTAACTTCAACACAGCATTTTGTGGTTTTTGGTATAGGGCATAGATAAGTTTAAATCTCCCCAGGATAAATCCATATAATATTAGTAGGTTGTCCTCTCCACTTCCCAGCGACTTAGTTATGGTTGTAGTTATATGTGTATGTGTGCGTGTATGCAGGCGTGTGCGGTCAGATAATACCGTGGAACTTCCCGCTGCTGATGGCGGCGTGGAAGCTGGGCCCGGCGCTGGCCACCGGCTGCACGGTGGTCATGAAGCCGGCCGAGCAGACGCCGCTCACCGCGCTCTACCTCGCCCAGCTCGTCAAGGTAGGTACTAGGTACCAGGTACCAGGTACCAACCAACATCAAGTTTATATAACTGACTGGTAATTAAACTGATCGCATATTATTATGTACCTTGATCAGTAGGATGAAAAAAAATATGTTTACGCAAACAAAATCTGATTCAATCGGCAAGTCCAGTGCGGCTGGCACGAGTCTACTTACCGCTTGTGACTATCATACTCAACCTATTTGTAGGGTTTTTGATTGCGCTTCATAAAATCTAAGCCTCATACTTGAAAGTGTGTCCAAAAATATCAATTACAATGATATCTTTGGACCGCAAATAAACATTTTATACAATACTAGCTTTTCCGCGCGGTTTCACCCGCGTTCCCGAGGGATCTTGTGTTTTCCCGGGATAAAAAGTATAAATGGGCTATCCAACACTGAAAGAAATTTTCAAAACGAACCAGTAGTTCCTGAGATTAGCGCGTTCAAACAAACAAACAATCTTGAGTATAAGAAAAAAAAACATTTTAAAAAGTTAAGAAAGAAAAAAAAAAACTTACGAAGATATATTTTATTTTTGAAGCTGCATCCATAGTTTTTTAGTCTAGTGTACCCGCGAATAAAGTGATAATGCTGTTCATCGGATTGCTCCTCATGTTAATTATCTCGTCATATGTCAGGAAGCCGGGTTCCCGGCGGGCGTGGTGAACATGCTGCCCGGGTTCGGGGACGCGGGCGCCGCCCTCGTCGACCATCCCGATGTCGACAAGATCGCCTTCACTGGTCAGTAACGACTCTGTAACTACGAGTACTTACCTACTATGTTATTTATTATTGAAATAATATTAAGGCACTTGTTTTTTCTTTACTTTGAATAGGCTTGTGTTTTACCACAATCTCACTATGGTAAGTGATGATGTGGCCGAATGTAGTAAGCACACAAAGCCTAGAAGGAACTGGCTCACAAGTGCAGCTGTCGGAGTACACCAATAGGTTAATTGTTTGACTTATACGTGATTTCGATATCAGTTATTATGTACATTTCAATAAAATTCTTTCGAAAGTTTTGTTTTACAGAAAATAAATACAATTTCCGTGCACATAAAGAAATATAAAATTTAATTTCATCAAATAAAGGTCTAATATAGTTTACTGAGTAAAATGGAGAAAATATTTGGCTTCCAACCATCTTCAGTAATCTGAACATGTATGTTTACAGGTTCGACAGAAGTAGGCAAGTTGATCCAGCGCGGTGCAGCCGGCACCATCAAGCGCATCACGTTGGAACTGGGCGGCAAGTCACCTAATGTCATCCTGGGTGACGTGGACATTGAGAAAGCCGTCGAAGCGGCACACTTCGCGCTCTTCTATAACATGGGACAGTGCTGCTGTGCCGGTTCGTATTACATTCATTTCTGATTCTTATGTTTTAGTGATAAACAAATTCCACGCGGACGAAGTCGTGGGCAAAATATAGTATCAATATAGGTTTTAATAAAATTCTCAAAAAGATAATACTAGTCTCTACATGAGAACAATATCAAGTTATAAGTTGATACAAAAATTTAAATTTTGTCGTTCGTCTAAAAATTATTAGTATTCATAAAACGCATTTGTTGTGAATGTTTCAATTTGATCGCATTGAACGAACTTATTTTTTTTAATTCGTGGTAATTTATTGTAAAGCTGCACCCTCAAAAGTGTAAATTTTATCACAATAATATAGTAATACGTAATGCTTAGCATGAGATCAGATGGTAGTAAGTGGAGAATGTCCCAGGATAATGAATGTCCCCCCTCAGGTTCTCGGACGTTCGTGGAGGAGTCAATCTACGACAAGTTCGTGGAGCTGTCGGGCGAGCGCGCCAAGCGACGCGTGGTCGGCGACCCCTTCAGGGCCGACGTCGAGCAGGGGCCGCAGGTCGGTACTGGTACTGCACACCATTAAACTGTGTTACACACATTGTATATGTCGCAGTTGAATTGCTTAATTAGATGTTCTACATAACCGCTAGCTGTTTTACAAAATGGCACTGTTATGTAAAACAACTGAACGGCATTTAGCGTTATTTTATAATTACTGATCTTAAATACGCAGAATTGCATAAAAATTTTGCATTTTCACGATTAGACGTTATGTTAAACAGCGGGTCACGTATTAGACATTATGTAAAACAGAGTGAAATGAAACGCCTATTTAGAAACGACACGGATACTTTATGTTAAAAGTGTACGGCGTACGCGAAGCGCAAGATCATTTTCATAATGTTTAACTTCCGCCCAGCAATTTCATATACACATTTAGGTTATGATTTATCTACGAGACTCATCCATCATCCATTTTTTGTAGTATTCCTGGGTTATTATTGATTAAATAACATTATTTGAATTGTGTACATTCCAGATCGACGGCGAGCAGCACACCAAGGTCCTGGGGCTGATCGAGTCGGGCCGGCAGCAGGGCGCGCGGCTGGTGGCGGGCGGCGGCCGCGCCGGCGACCGCGGCTACTTCGTCCAGCCCACCGTGTTCAGCGACGTCGAGGACCACATGGACATCGCCAAGACCGAGGTACCTTAACTACCCATCTGACACTACCACTTAATAATGTAATTAGTATTAGTACTTGTTCGTCTTTCAGTCCATGAAAGATTTTCTTATTTAGTTTGGGAGTTACAAGCCGGACGAACAGAGTTACTACAACTTACCTGTATTCAAAATAAATGATCAAACACATCGAATAAACTGTAAAATTCATAATTTATTATTTTTAAATACCGATCTAACCAAAAAGTATAATCTGTTCACAATGATTATTCCATACAAAACATACAATTTATTCTTTTGACATTTAATAATTTTTGATTTTATTTAATTAATTCTGCTACCCTTTGTGATAAATACTAGTTCAAGTAACCATGTAATGTGGTCATTTGGAAAATACTGGTTTATTTAAAACATTTTAAAGGTTTTAATCATTTTACAAATAGCGCGCTCATTTCAACAAGTAGAATTTGTCTTGAAGACTGCGTTGTTTCAATCAGCCTTGCATTCACTAAATAAAACATAATACTTGTAAAATGTTAGTGTTATTTGACCACTCCTATCCCATTACGATTCCCCAGATCTTCGGGCCAGTGCAGCAGATCATCAAGTTCTCAAAGCTGGACGAGGTGATAGAGCGCGCCAACAACTCCGACTATGGACTCGCCGCCGCTGTGTTCACCAAGGACCTGGACAGAGCTAACTATTTCATTGAGGTATTATCTCATTTTAAACTGAATTATTATTGAGAAATGAGAACCAAGTTTAAAAAAAATATTTAAAAAGAGGTATGGTTTAGGTTTCCAAACTGTCACCGTAACATTCTTCCTTATGAACTTATCTTTTGAGTTTCCCATCACTATTTATATTTGATTTTCCAGAGGATACGCGCTGGCACAGTGTGGGTGAACGATTACAACGTGTTCGCGAACCAAGTACCGTTCGGCGGCTACAAACAATCCGGCATCGGTCGGGAGAACGGACCTTATGGTACTAAGAACTACACCGAAGTCAAGGCTGTAATCGTCAAGCAATCTGATATCGTTTAAACACACACTTGAGATGGGATCATAGGATGTATGGGAACATTTGCACAAATATTCAAGACATTATTCTGTAGGATTTGATGACTGACCAGTCTTATACGAATCTTAAGTTGAGATTTATATTTTTTATATACAAATATACATTAATTTCGATAGTTTACTGTTGCAATGTATTTCCTGTGACCCTAAGCTACGAGCTAATCTAATGAACATGCTTGCATTTTGAATGATATTGTTTTAATCGATTACTAAGAAAGCCAGTAGGATCTAAGTCATAAGTATTTTACGATTACCATATAAAATGTCTTCCAGTGATAGTTTCAACCATTCAATGGATTGTACTTATGTAGCATAGGAATCTATTGTTTTATTACTAGTGTTAATTTTATTTCTTTGTGTCATTCCTCTTTTCTAGCCCTGTTCAGCCATGCCGTTTTAAAAGCGGTTTTATACATGTTATTTTTTTATTAAAATATTTTCATAAAGTACAAAGTTTTATTTTTAACAGTTAAATCTAAATCGAACACACAACCGATCAACAAAATATTATAAAAACGGAATCTTTCATTCATACTAAACTAATATAATTTAAAAATCTAACAAGATTGTGTTTTAGCAAATCAAAGACGATAAAAATAGGTACCCAGATTATAGCTCAACTTAACCTTTGGTCTATCCAATATAATCTATTTAAAAATTGTAGAAATAGTTTAAAAGGAAAAAACAGTGAGAATATAAGTTACAAATGAAAATAACCTTCATAAGGTGCACACTAATCTAAAAATCACAACAGTGGAATGTATCGGTGCCACTTATTTTATAAATCACATAGCCTTGCACTAATACAGCTAAAAACTTACGAAAAATAAACTAGAAAATGTAAGAAAACCTATGATAATATCTTTGGGTTTTCTAAATGCGAGCTTGATTGGACGGATCAGTAACATGATTAGGTAATAATGGCAAGGAATAAATTGTAAGAATACTAGCAATAATGACTTTGTACTTGTCAAATTAAGTACTTCTGGATGCATCGGCAGTTAATGCTAATCAGTTTTTTAATTATTGTCATAAAGTAACGTATCCATGCCTATTGTTACTAATATTGTTTGTACTTGTGGCTTCAGATCATATATAAACTAATCGATATTTTTTTTCAAGTCTACTCTAAAAAAATCTTCAATCTGAATCAACAGTGAGAATCATTTAATTTATATCAGTCATCTCCTCGTTTACAGCGGAAAGATTTTCTTCAGAAATCTTCTCAAGGCATCCGCAAGTCAAAGAAGACAGGTTACTCTTGGCGATATCTTCTTCTATTTTCCTTTCTAGGAATTCAAAATCATCATTATCCGCTTGACACTTGAGACATTCATCTGATGATGAATCTTGGTAACACATGACATTTTCAATATTAACTTCTACCTCGTCTCTATCGTCTTTACTGACTAAGGACGGACTGCTAACGCTCAAGTGTCGAGATTCTTTAATGGTAGTTACTGGTAAAAATACTTCGGATTTCGGTCGAACCTTCATTACGACCTCTTTTGGTTTAGTTTTTCGTGTCGCCACTGGGGTGTGCGTTCGTTTATCTTTGGGGAAAATGCGTTGGATCCGTTCTTCGACTAATGATATGCTGCGTTTGAAGACGACGGTGTCTTGTGGTCTGTCGTGCGAGCAACCATCAATGGCGTCCCGGGACTCTGTGTCAGAGTTATCGCATCGGAAATAGATGGTGTCGCACCCGTTCTCCTGCTTCACCTTAATAAGGCAGCAGTCGTCTTCCTTCTCGCAGAGTATCTCGTGCAATGAACCGTGTAGGGGAATCAGTTTCACTTTGCCCCCAAAGTTTTCTTGCAACTGTGTCGATAGGTCGTCGTCTATGTATAGATCTTCGGTACTTCTAGCTTCCTGTAAATAAAAGCTTGTATGAGATTATGATAATAGTAGGTATTGAATTCCTAGCCGCCCATTTAAAACAAATAATGGAATAAAAATAATAAATAAATATTTCTTGTTCATCAATGAAAAAACTGGCCAAGGGCGAGTCCGACTCGCGCACGAAGGGTTCCGTACCATTATCTATAAAAAACGGCAAATAAATCGCGTTTGGTGTATGGGAGCCCCCCTAAAATATTAATTTTATTTTGTTTTTAGTATTTGTTGTAATATAATAATTTATAAAAAATTCAACTGTCTTTCAGCCTGGTTACAGACAGACGGACGGATAGACTCTTAGTCTTAGTAATAGTAGGGTCCCATTTTTACCCTTTGGATACGGAACCCTAAAAAGCCAACGGCACGTGGTGTTCCCAGGCGGTCACCCATCCAAGTACTGACCACGCCCGACGTTGCTTAACTTCGGTGATCGGACGAGAACCGGTGTTTTCAACGTGGTATGGACGTTGACGACTGTACAACTCAATTGTACGTACAAAATCTATATTATGACGTCATAGTATTTGAAAAAAATTATACAGTTTTTACAGACTGGTAGATAAAATCTTTCAAGTTCATCTATGAAAAAAAGACAAAAAGCCAACGGCACGTGGTGTTCCCAGGCGGTCACCCATCCAAGTACTGACCACGCCCGACGTTGCTTAACTTCGGTGATCGGACGAGAACCGGTGTTTTCAACGTGGTATGGACGTTGGCGACTTTACAACTCAATTTTACCTGCAAGATCTATATTATGACGTCATAGTATTTGAAAAAATATTTTTTTGTGATAACGGACTAGAAGACGAATTATTTTAGTCCAGCTTTGAAAACAATGCAAAAAGCCAACGGCACGTGGTGTTCCCAGGCGGTCACCCATCCAAGTACTGACCACGCCCGACGTTGCTTAACTTCGGTGATCGGACGAGAACCGGTGTTTTCAACGTGGTATGGACGTTGGCAACTATATAACTCAATATTACCTACAAGAATGATATACTCTCACCTGAATAGCATTGAAAGCCTGGCACCTCTTCAACGCGTTGACCTGTCCATCGTCAGCTATCAACGTTTCTTCGATAGAATGACTCAATTTCTCCCTCCCACCATTATTAGTATCACAAATCGTCACATTGACACAGTTATCGAGCACTTGCAAGCTGTTCTCTCCAGAGCGACTAAACGTTATTTGCAGTAACGGTTTGTTATTACCGTTTATTTTGACTCTAGAAAATGATTTTGTTGACTCTTTTTTAGACTTCTCCTCATCTGTACTCTTGAGAGTTTCCATAATGTTGGCTACACCTTTATTGACGAGGTCGTCATTTCTAGATACAGTGGTGGATGTATCGTCAGATATTTCGTGTAGGTAATGCTGGAACTCTTTACGTATTAGATCTCTGATGAACTCTTCAATGCTTCTCGTGTCTGTCGCTTGATCTATCTTCGGTTCTGTTTTGTCTTCGGTAATGACTCTGTAATAGAAGTAGTCATCATTACAAGATTAGAGACAATATCACGGATATGGCTGTTTGTAAGTAACGTGGAAGATTGGACATTGTACGCTCTAATTTACACAATAATAAAAAATAGTTTAACTTACTACAAAAAAGGAGTAAGTTCAATGTTTGACGCGTAAGTTTTTTTTAAAAATATTTTCAGTACACAAAAATAAATACGAGTAATATACCTACCTAATAATCTAAAATTTCAAAAAAAAAAAGCCAACGGCACGTGGTGTTCCCAGGCGGTCACCCATCCAAGTACTGACCACGCCCGACGTTGCTTAACTTCGGTGATCGGACGAGAACCGGTGTTTTCAACGTGGTATGGACGTTGGCAACTATTTGGATTAATTTCGTCTTCAGATATGATTCAATATAAATAGTTACCCCTTATCCGTCGAGTCCTTCTTCCATGTACTATACCGATCAGATTCTCGAACACCAAAGTTAACATTTTTAGCTATTGTTTCCCGCGCCTGACAGAACTGCTCCCATTGGCCACCTGTAAATGATTTTTTATTTTTTTTATTTATACCAAATACTTACGACTATATTACAGGCAACTTATTATTTTTAACATATATAGAAATGCGAAGTTTCCATAACCCCTTTTGTTGATTAAAATTTTCACTTTAGTCGTATTATGGTACTTTTTATCTTATTGTTTTTTTTTCGCCTTTTGACATTCTTGAGTGTACGTCCATTTTTGATAAATAAATGCATTTCCTTCCAAATATCAAAAATTCTAATAGTCCTGTCATGTCATGAAACAACCTTTTTCTAGAAATCACCGATAGATGGTGCTGCAATATAAAATTACATTACCGATATGTATTCAGTGGTATTTGAATATGTACGACTAGCTTCTGCCCCAAGTTTCATCCAAATAAATTCAGCTATTTATACGT
Source organism: Tetheella fluctuosa (assembly GCA_951216915.1). Classification (NCBI taxonomy): domain Eukaryota; kingdom Metazoa; phylum Arthropoda; class Insecta; order Lepidoptera; family Drepanidae; genus Tetheella; species Tetheella fluctuosa. The sequence goes on along the minus strand of OX578229.1, from coordinate 8,338,350 downwards.
GGATGAATGATAATCTATCTATTTACATCATACCCTGGAATAACTATAGGGTACTTTTAATCCCAGGAAACCATAAGATCCCTCGGAAACGCGGGTGAATCCGCGGAGTAGAAGCTAGTATTAATAAAACTAGCTATTTTTTTTCTTTCTTGTAATAAGTTCTTGAAATAAATACTGAGTCTACTATTATTTTATTTTGCCGTAAGTGTATGCGTAAACCGACCCACTCTTTCACGGAACGGTCAAGATCCGCGTCGAATGGATAACATCACGAGATTTAGAACTTTCCCAGTATTCTAGAATGAGATTTAAAGGCATATGTTTTTAAACATTTATTGATAGACGGTCATTTAGCACATACATTCTAATCAGTAGGAAATTGTTAGTCACAAAGGCATTAAAATCTTACACAAACAGAGCTGCGAAGTCTAAGGCTGCGACTACTAAAAGAGAGAGGGATGCACGCATTCATTTCGATAATTGCAACATGAGTGAGGCAAACTTCTTCCGTCATAATACGATCATGCGTAAAAGCTAGACGTGTGATCATGCAGGTGCGCTCCTAATGATACCTCTGCATGCAAAAACTCATTATACTGGATGATTTTTTAGTCACTGACAATACTTGCAGGGTTGGAAGTACTCATCAATATGAACAACTTTTATCATAGGCCTAACTCTGAGATCACAAAAAAATTATCAACTGTTCCATACAAAAGTTCAAAACCTACTAATCCAAAATGTGTGAAGCAACCATTTTATTTTATGCGATATCAGAGTTGGTCCCATAATAAAAGTTGTTCATATTGATGAGTACTTCAACCCCTGCAAGTATTGCCAGTGACAAAAAAATCACACTGTATAAAGTCCTCAAAGATAATAACCATAACCTAATTGTTAAATTATCTGTATTAGAGGTGATGTAATATTGACAATCATCTGTATTCGTAAAACCAATATTGATTGTAAAATGATAATTATGATACTGAAATAACGACTTTAGCTTGGCATTTGTCTAATGAAAATAATAGTGAGTGCAATTTTAGCATGCTTGTTAAATTAGATACATTTACAGTCCAGTGAAGTGATTCAGGACGTCTTAGGTAAGGATGTTACAACTCAGTTTTCGTACCGTTGCATGGAGACGGCGGTCTTGCTCGATAACATTTCCCAGATGAACGCCTTCCATTCAACTGAGGCAATGATTTCTGAAGCGTATCCACGCAGTGTGAAGCCGGCTTTACTGCAGATATATGGCATCTGGAAAAAAATAAAGATAAAGTGATCGGGTGAGAACCCGGTGTTTTAACGTAGTATGGACATGTCGACTGTATTACTTAATTTTACCTAAACAAACTAACTAAATTATGACGTCATAACGTCTGCATAAAACGTTACTAGCTATGGGCTTTTAAAGACTAAGCGAGGATTTTCCAACGGCACAACACAATTTTATCTAAATAATCTCTAATATTATGAAGTCATTATAGCGTTTGAAAAAATAAATTTTATGATAATGGACTAGAAGACGAAATATTTTTGTCCATCTTTGAAAACGATGCAAAAAGCCAACGGCACGTGGTGTTCCCAGGCGGTCACCCATCCAAGTACTGACCACGCCCGACGTTGCTTAACTTCGGTGATCGGACGAGAACCGGTGTTTTCAACGTGGTATGGACGTTGGCGATTGATTGCTTGAATTTTACCTACAAAAACTGTATTATGACGTCAGTGTGTAAATAATATAAAATAAATCGATGGCAAATAATATTTTTGCCTTTGCAATTACTTTAATGACGTCATAACGAATACAAAATGCCTACCTGTTATCTTCAGGCAAAGACATGGACCGGCCGGTCTTCCTGTTCGCTTCGTAAATCCATCTCTCGTGTATTGCAACCAAGGGCTTAACATTAACGTTAGCAAGGATGTCGTCTTCAACTTTGTACTTGCCGCTTGTGCGGCCTTGGGGTGACTTGCAGGACCAAGAGTTCGTGCGTTCTCGGTTGTACTCGTCGGTTTCCGGAGACAGGAAGTCGTGTGGTGGGTCTATTCTGTAAAACAAATGCAAATACCCGTTTTTAGGGTTCCGTACCCAAAGGGTATAAACGGGACCCTATTACTAAGACTTCGCTGTCTGTCCGTCCGTCCGTCAATCTGTCTGTCACCAGGCTGTATCTCAAGAACCGCGAAAGCTAGACAGTTGAAATTTTCACAAATTATGTATTTCTGTTGCCGCTATAACAACAAATACTAAAAACAAAATAAAATAAATATTTAAGGGGGCTCCCATACAACAAACGCGATTTTTTTGCCTTTTTATTTGGATGCAACCTATATGGTAGTTCCCGTTATCCTAACGAAATTTGTCAAAAAGCTAAGTCTTATAGCACAAATAAAGGGAAAATTCCAAAAAATAAAAAAAGTTGATACATAGTTACGCCAATTAATAAAGACCTCTGAGTTGTATGGGCGCTCATACAATTTAGAGGACTAGCTTAATTGGCACCAACCTCAAATAAAGTAAATAAATAAAATTGTGCAATTCCCGTGATGGATGAACGATGGACGAAGTTTGTACGGAACCCTCGGTGCGCGAGTCCGACTCGCACTTGGCCGGTTTTTATTAAGTTTAGTAACCCTCCAAAATGTGAAAACAATACTCAGATAATGAAATCATTAATTAAAAAAATACCTATTACCCACGATTAAAATCGTTTCGGAGTACGCTGCGGTTTTGCATTATTATATTTTGCATACTAATAACAACTCTCATTTGAATAAATAGGGCATTGTTGCTTGTATGTGAAAAAATATTTCAATTACTAACATTATAATACTATCCATTGTATTTAAACGACATCTTCACAGTCAATCCCAAAACATGTCAGATTTTTTGACATCAACTATAGTTAATAGGTTTACCTTCTCAATCCGGTGATGCTGTCCCGATCAATGTCAACACTCTCGGGTGAATTTTCTTGTGTCAAATCTTGAGGCGGTGAGAAATTTACAGAGGAAGTCCTTTGTTTTTTTTCTAAAGACGAGTCAGTCAACACGACGGGTGTTTCAGGTGCAGAGCAGACATTTTTTGAATCTATCAAGAAAAATTATTGCAGTACAAAAATCCAAGCATGTCACCATTCAATCTTTGAAATATGTATATGCAAAAAGCCAACGGCACGTGGTGTTCCCAGGCGGTCACCCATCCAAGTACTGACCACGCCCGACGTTGCTTAACTTCGGTGATCGGACGAGAACCGGTGTTTTCAACGTGGTATGGACGTTGGCGACCGTATAACTCAATTTAACTTTCAAGATACGTGTTATGAGGTCATAACGTTTGAACAAAAACAAATAGACTTGTACATTCAACGTGGTATGGACATTGGCATCCACAGAAAATAATTTTATTGCCACAATCAATAGCTTTTAAATAACGTGTGCGCTTTGTATTGTTATCCAACTGAATGGATCGTCTGAATGGCAAAACAAAAGGACATTCTATTTTTAAGGATAGGTGCATAATGTATTAGGATTATAAGGTAATATTGCTTATTCTGATTTTTAAAAGGCAGCGCTGAACAACTGGCCAAAGACATATTAGAGTCATTGCCAATTTGCATTTACGATTAGGCTGAACGTCAGCTACGCTGTTTGTACGACGCGGACGTCCTTTGAGTTGGCTTCCTTACTACAATTGCAATTACTAAAATGATGCCTTTCATTTAGATAAGTAGCGCCAAATAGCCAAATGAATTCATACCTTCTTTACTCGCCAACTTAGAAACACTATCTCTAAGTGTATCTGCACATCGCTCAACCGCATTGATATCGCCAGACAGCCAAGCATTCTTTCTCAATTTGTTACTACGAGCGATCGGTGTCGAGGGCAAACTATAATTTTTAATATCAAAATTGTAAGACGACTTCTCCACACGATGTTGGTCCTTCAGCAACGGTTTAATAGAGTCCAAATTAAATTCTGGCACTTTAATATGGAGGGGCTTATATGACTTAGGTGTAAAACTTCTACTGAGCTTAGCCATCGGTCGCTCCACGCTACTTTTATCTTTAGTGCCAGTATCATCGAGTCCAAAGTTGACTGTGCGGTTAGGACTTAAAAAACTGCAGTATTCTGTAGAATCGCTTCGATGTAGAGCGCCAGGTGTGCCTATGTCTTTGATTCTTGCCCTGATTTTAGCTATGGGTGTAGAACAGGCACTCGAATAATCTCTTTCGGGTAAGAGATCGTATTTTAGAATAGGTCTCTCTTGTTCATCCTCTTCGTCAGATATGAAGCACTTTTCTGCGATGGAACAAACGATGCTCGAATGAGTTTTCCTAATGGTTTCGTACAGTGGACTGTGGTCGCTTTTGCTGCAGTCCTTTTCACTCTCTGTAGAGCTATGTCTCACTTTGTGGATGACGGCTTTGTGCTCAATGTTTCGAGGGCTCAAACAATCGGAATCTGTTGGAGAAGTAGTGTCCCAGACAGTGGAACTAAAATTAGATTTTTTGTTGGGTAGTCTGGCTGGTATAATGATGTATCCGATTTCATCAAGGCTGCTCTGTAATAGATAAACATAAAAAGATAACATTCCTGTACAAATAAAATAAATAAGTATTCCCTGACAATTTTTTAAGCGATAATAGCTCAGTGACTCAGTGGTAGATACGTCAAATGCTGTGACGAAAGTCGCGAGTTTGAATCCTACCCCTATATGGTTCAAGTAAGTTCACAAATTAAGTTACAGCCTATGTCCAACAGTGGACGTCTTGCAGCTGAGATGATGATGATGATGAACGGCACGTGACGTTCCCCGTCGCAGACGGTCACCCAGCCAAGTAATGACTACGCCTGAGGTTGTGTTGATCACTTTTCAACCACGAATTGGCAAATATTATAAATTCAATTTTGTCGCCAACATCCAAATTATGACGTCATAGCGTTTTTCGAAAATATACTAATATTTCAACAGGCTGCGAATTTTATACTATTATGCTTAGTTTGGGCTCAGATGGCAGTGTGTGAGATATGTCCTAGAATATACAATCCAATTTTACCTCTAAAATACCTAGATGTAATTACGTTACATCACAATAGTACCTGTGAGTACCACCTAGCAAAGACGATCAATTACACCTAGTAATCTGTGTTTGTTCGTTGTGGATAAAACTAGAAGCCTGAATTTTCAGTAACCAAGCAGGCATTGTATAAACACGATATATTTCAAATTTCATTCAATTTGAACCAGTAGTTTAAGAATTATAACTAGTCGAGTTTCCACTCACTGACTGACCGATCATAAAAATCTCTAAGGGACTTCTACATAGAAACTTCAAATTTAGAATACAATTAGTGTTTAGTGTATAAATCAAGGAAAAACTAAAATATTTTGCAATTACGGTCCAATTTTCTAGATACCAACTGCATAAATAACTTTGTAATCCCGTATAAATATATAGTATTACAAAGTTACATTTGCAGTGACTGAATCTGTGTACCTGTATGTATAATATAATGGAATAATAGGTGTAGATAGGTACAGTCAGCGGCAAAAGTATCTTGGCACTTTAGTACCGTGTCACATTACACAATTCATAATTTTCATACAAACTGTCAAGAAAATGTCAATAGATTATTATGAAAGGGTACTAAAATGCCAAGCTACTTTTGCCGCTGACTGTACCTGGATATAATTATGTTCAAAGGTAACTTGTAAAATGGTAAACGGAATGAAAAAGCAAGAATGGGACATGTCTTATGAAGTTGTACCAAAATCCCGCAAAGTATTCAAGTAGACTAAATTGCCCGAAATTTCCATGAAAGAAAGAACACTAATAATCATAACCGCAGCCGGTGGAGGTGGCTTGCCCGCGCCGCGGCTTTCACGCTTCCCGTCCGTCACAGAAAGGCGGCCACTTACTTCCAGGCAACCTTTGGGTTTTACAGCGATATCGCAGGTATACACACAAACCACGTTTTATTTAACTTACGCAATTTGTATCACGTATGGGTATAAAAATTTAAATCTAATATATAAAATTCTCGTGTCACAGTTATAGTTACCATACTCCTCCGAAACGGCTTGACCGATTTTGATGAAATTTTATATGCATATTCAGTAGGTCTGAGAATAGGTTGTTATCTATTTTTTAAACCGCTAGTGGAACCGCGGGGAGCTAGTAATCTTTATATAAATCAAATTGTATAGAAAAAAATGGGTTAAGTAATTTATTAATTTAAAAAACTTTGAGTGCCGTTCATTACTTTATGTTAATCCTCTGTTAAGCTTAATGTTATTGATTAATTTTCTGCTAGGTACATTGACAGTATTTATAATCTAATTATTGTCGAATTGTCGACTTTGGAAGTATTAAAGCGCAGGAATCCTCAATTTGTGAATACAATAGACTGCGAAGCATTTAGCGTTCAGACTTGTCAAAAATTTAACATCAAAGTCTCCTAAGAAAACCCATAGAGACAGGGAGTGGGCTTTGAGAAAAACTGTAGCTGAAGAAGTAGTACCGGAAAAGAAAAAGAGGAAGACTATATACAAAAATAAGAAAAGGTCATAAGAGAGAGAAAATCCGTTGTTGGTATTCAAGAAGTAGAAGGTACCGGAAAGGAAAAAATAGGACTATCTACATATACTAATAAAGAATCTACAAAAAGAAATAAGATGCCATCAAAAACATAAATTGTAAAAAAAAAACAAGTCTCACAACTCAGTTCTTCTAGCGTAAAAAGTTGTATTACCAAGTTATATTATTAAAAATGATTAAAAACATGTATTACCAAATCAGTTAATTTATTCAGTCCCTACTTAAGGGTCCTTCTTCTTATAAGTTATTACGTAATTAGCTAACCTAACAACATCTTATAGTGACCATATCAATATTAAGAATGTTTTATGTTCTAAATAAATAGATTTATTACAAGTTTTGTTTTTAATGGCATTATATTATACGTCTAGCGTTTTATTAAAAGTTTGAATAAAAATAATAAAACATTTCTACAGACTGTCTGGAAGAGGAAATATTTTTTGTTCACATTTGAATTAGATGCAAAAAGCCAACGGCACGTGGTGTTCCCAGGCGGTCACCCATCCAAGTACTGACCACGCCCGAAGTTGCTTAACTTCGGTGATCGGACGAGAACCGGTGTTTTCAACGTGGTATGGACGTTGGCAAGTGAACAACTCAATATTACCTACACAATCCTTGTTATTATGACATCATAGCGTAAAAATTAGAAAAAAAAAAATATTGTTCCTATAAACTGGAATATTAAATATTTCTTCCTTATCTATCTTTGAAAAACGACGCAAAAGGCCAACGGCACGTGGTGTTCCCAGGCGGTCACCCATCCAAGTACTGACCACGCCCGACGTTGCTTAACTTCGGTGATCGGACGAGAACCGGTGTTTTCAACGTGGTATGGACGTTGGCGACTGTAAAACTCAATTGTACCTAGAATATCTATATTATGACGTCATAGTATTTGAAAAATAAATTTTGTGATAACGGACTAGAAGACGAAATATTTTTGACCATCTTTGAAAACAATGCAAAAAGCCAACGGCACGTGGTGTTCCCAGGCGGTCACCCATCCAAGTACTGACCACGCCCGACGTTGCTTAACTTCGGTGATCGGACGAGAACCGGTGTTTTCAACGTGGTATGGACGTTGGCAACTGAACAATTCAATTTTACCTACAAAATACATTGTCATAACGTTTGAAAGAATCAAGTTTCTACAGTGTAGGCGACGTATGTATTACTAGCTATCACCCCGCGGTTTCACCCACTTTCCGGGGATTTAACGTAGCCTCTGTCCTGTCCATAAACTATCTCTAATCCAAAAATCACGTTGATCCATTTAGCTGCGTGAAAGGACGAACCAACAAACACACTTTCGTATTTTTTTTTATAGTAGGGGTGTATTACTTATTCATCCTTGTAATACAACAGCACGTGGTGGTATCAGGCGGTCACCCATCCAAGTACTGACCATGCCAGACATTGCGTAAGTTTGGTGATCGGACGAGTGGTGTGTGGACGTTACAAATATATAAATAAATTCTCAATTTTACGTCCACTACCAAAACAATGACAAAAATATCAAGTCATCTAAAACTAATTACACGGCGGCGTTTAATCATACCCACCCAGTGCCATAGCATATACTCTACTTTGGGATCAGGTGGTTGTATGTAAACCAGGATATTATTATTGATATTTTCTAGAAATCAAGGCCCGAGGAGCAGTCATTTTTCAAGGCGTAGTGATGCCTTATTGAACACTCTTTCCAGCATATAGCTCTCGGACAATTGTTTCTATTATATTAATTAAACTTGAAACTTATAAATAGTTAACCTACCTTTACAGATTGCAATGTGTCCTGTAATGTATTGAGGTCCATACGTTCATTGCGTTGTATCTTTAGTCCGGATTGAAGCAAGGCTAGCAGGCATCCAGGGTAGGTGCCATCCTGCGGTAATGGTACCCCTGTCTTCCACAATGTGTACTGTTCTGACAGTTTCTCGTATGTGAAATTTTTCCATGGGATTACGGCTGAAAGAAAATTCAGGATGATCAGTACCCCGAGTGTAAACAATTGACGTTAGAAAACGCTTACTATCACGTTAGCGTTTACGATATTTTTCTATAGGAATCGGCACAACGCCTCTCGCGGAATACTCATGGAACTAATTTCTTCCATACAAAATTTTAGTAAACGCAAACGTGATAATAAGCGTTTATTTACGTAAATTCTTTACACTCACTCAGGTTACAGAGTATTTTATGCTCGTGGTCAACGTTTACTTCAAAATGTCTCCAGTGACAATGCCGCGGATGTCATTTTCTATAGAAAAATATGTTATGACGCTGACTTCGGCGACAGGGTTGGCAACGCGGGAATCTAAAGCGGATGACGACAACTCAAAATGTCGCGAGAGACAAGATGATGGCAAGCAGGCAGACGGTCCATCATGTTCGTGTCCATCCATACCATACCATAACTACATTATTTTCACGCAAAAAGATTGACTCGCGCAATTTTATTCGGTTCATAATTTCGCTGCCTCCGTCTGAATAGCCTAATTGGCTGTTTATTTGTTTGTTTATATATAACTTTTTTTATTTGTTTATTTTTGTCCCACACGACCCCAAGCTGGGCAGACATAAATTATTATAATATAAATATAGACTACTAAAATATATTTCATGTATCTCGGAAACAGTTGTAATAATTTGGATTGGAAAATTTTGTATTTAAATAAGGGGTTTTAGTTTGTAAGTGTTTATCTACATTTAAGCGTCTTTTCTGAAATAAACGAGATTTTACACAAAAAAAAATATGATGCTAACAGTGTCATATAGCGCCATCTCGTAAATTTTGGAGGTACTTGCATTGTTGCTGCCTACTGATACCTTAAAGCTTAGTGAGATGGCGCTATTTGACATTATCGGAATACGAAAAGATTTTATAAAAAACCGTATCTAACTCGGTCAAGCCGCTTAGGAGATAAATGGGAACATTCGTTTTGTGCACAAACAACCTTTCACCCCAAACGCATATACCGTCTCCGTTCCGTCGTCGGTAAAAATAAAAAGAAGGCCGATTTGCTCGGTCGCCCAGGTACTGAAATACCTAATTTGAAAAGAGTCAACCCAAGCTCAGACCATACTACAAGCATATAGATATCTTAGTAAAGAGATGGCTAATTCAGAAAAAGACGGGGAAGGTAATGTAACACCCCCCTCCATGGTAAAATAATGAATAATACAATGATGATTGCTAACTGAACAACTCTATTTTACCCCCAAATGACGCCATAAGTACTATTTGAAAAAAAAAAATTGTTATTAGTTTTTACAGACTGGAGGACGTAATATTTTTGCCCATCTTTGAAAACGATGCAAAAAGCCAACGGCACGTGGTGTTCCCAGGCGGTCACCCATCCAAGTACTGACCACGCCCGACGTTGCTTAACTTCGGTGATCGGACGAGAACCGGTGTTTTCAACGTGGTATGGACGTTGGCGACTGTACAACTAAATTGTACCTACAAAATCTATATTATGACGTCATAGTATTTGAAAAAATAAATTTTGTGATAACGGACTAGAAGACGAAATATTTTTGTCCATCTTTGAAAACAATGCAAAAAGCCAACGGCACGTGGTGTTCCCAGGCGGTCACCCATCCAAGTACTGACCACGCCCGACGTTGCTTAACTTCGGTGATCGGACGAGAACCGGTGTTTTCAACGTGGTATGGACGTTGGCGACTGTACAACTCAATTGTACCTACAAAATCTATATTATGACGTCATAGTATTTGAAAAAATAAATTTTGTGATAACGGACTAGAAGACGAAATATTTTTGTCCATCTTTGAAAACAATGCAAAAAGCCAACGGCACGTGGTGTTCCCAGGCGGTCACCCATCCAAGTACTGACCACGCCCGACGTTGCTTAACTTCGGTGATCGGACGAGAACCGGTGTTTTCAACGTGGTATGGACGTTGGCGACTGTACAACTCAATTGTACCTACAAAATCTATATTATGACGTCATAGTATTTGAAAAAATAAATTTTGTGATAACGGACTAGAAGACGAAATATTTTTGTCCATCTTTGAAACAATGCAAAAAGCCAACGGCACGTGGTGTTCCCAGGCGGTCACCCATCCAAGTACTGACCACGCCCGACGTTGCTTAACTTCGGTGATCGGACGAGAACCGGTGTTTTCAACGTGGTATGGACGTTGGCGACTGCACAGCTCAATTTTACCTCCAAAATCTATATTATGACGTCATAGTATTTGAAAAAGCAAATTTTGTGATAACGGACTAGAGGACGAAATATTTTTGTTCATCTTTGAAAACAATGCAAAAAGCCAACGGCACGTGGTGTTCCCAGGCGGTCACCCATCCAAGTACTGACCACGCCCGACGTTGCTTAACTTCGGTGATCGGACGAGAACCGGTGTTTTCAACGTGGTATGGACGTTGGCGACTGTACAACTCAATTTTACCTCCAAAATCTATATGATGACGTCATAGTATTTGTAAAAACAAATTTTGTGATAACGGACTAGAGGACGAAATATTTTTGTTCATCTTTGAAAACAATGCAAAAAGCCAACGGCACGTGGTGTTCCCAGGCGGTCACCCATCCAAGTACTGACCACGCCCGACGTTGCTTAACTTCGGTGATCGGACGAGAACCGGTGTTTTCAACGTGGTATGGACGTTGGCAATTTTACATCGCAATTTTACCTACACAATACATTCATGACGTCAAATTGTTGGAATAATAAAAAATAAGTTTTTACAGACTTGAAAACGAAATATTTCTTGTCAATCTATAAAAAGAGACAAAAAGCCAACGGCACGTGATATTCTTAAACACTTCGTAGGCCCGAATAGGTTGGAAAATAGTTGAGAAATATATTGACTCAAAAAATTAGTAACTCACCATTACAACTCTCCCTCAGTATCAAGCACAGTGAGTACACGTCGCTTTTCGAACAAGGGTATACTAAACCCTCTTCGTTAGGCACGAACAGTTCAGGCGCTCGCCAACAATACAGCTCAGAGTCTTTGTAGATTGTGTGGTCCTTTGCAACGGCATTAGCACCTAAATATGTCTCCGAAGGATTCTCTGATAAAAGAGGCACGCAGTCCGCTTGTGAAAATTGTCGAGTATCTGTAAGAAAGAGAACGAAAACGAAATAAAACAAATTACACTTTATACTAATTTAATTACATTGATGAATTTAAATTGACATTGATTTAGCTTCCGCCCCGCTGTTTCACCTGCGTTCCCGAGGGATTTTATGTTTTCCCGGGATAAAAGTATCCTATGATTTAATCCAGAATATATTGCATATGTGTGCCAAATTTCATTCAAATCCTTCCAACCAGACATCCATCCAACCTCACATTTATAATATTAGTAGAATAGCTTCTGGCCCGCGGTTTCACCCGCGTACCCAATGGATCTTATGTTTTCCCGGGATAAAAAATACCCTATAATGTTATTCCAGGGTAAGAAAAGAAAGAAAGAAAAACATTTATTTAGACTCACACATTAGCAACAGCTTATAGGTAAAAAAAAGAGAAACAACCATTACACAATTAAAGCTGTGTGAGGCCAAAAAGGCACCTATCTCAGCATATGCTGCAGCGCGTGATGCTGCAGCGCTGGTTTTCTGATAGGGCCTAAAATGAAGCCACGGTCAATCGCGGCAAAGACATAAAAATAAAAAAGTAATAGAAAAATATAAAAAAAAAGAAAACGTATAACAATATCAAACTCAACCAAATCCAACATACAAAACGCACATACATATATCTAAATAAATACATATGTCATACATATATCATATCATACATACCTATATCACAATAAATTATTTTGACTTTTAACTTTTTACTAATTAAAATAAAATAAGATAATTACACGCAAACAATAGGCAAGGCAAAAATAATAATAAAAACAGAACACCAATGTGGAGAGTCAGGTTACTGGAGCTAACGGGTATAGACTTAATACTTTTTGCTCATTCATTAGGTGTTGTTTGTATTTCTTCCTAAAAGAAAACACTATTTTTAGAGCACGAAGAGGCGGTGGCAGGTCGTTCCAACAACGGGTTGCAGCGAATTTAAAACTCCCGCGAAACGCAGTAGTTCTGTGTCTAGGCATATAGATAAGAGGAAGCCCTAGTAAGATGGTTATTTCGGTCCCGTGCCCATGATAATTTTGTGTAAAGATACTCCGGCCTCCTATACAGTACAACGCCAAATAACAGCGTAGCTAAATGAAGCCTCCTGCGTGACAACATCTTCAACAAGTTACCCTGATCAAGGAATGGAGTAACATGAGATCGAGGAGGGATGTTAAAACAAAAACGTGCACATGCATTTTGCACCCGCTGTATAAGCTTCTCAGTCCTACTGAGTAAGCAAGTGCCATACACAGTGTTCTGCATAGTTTAGCTTTGACAATATAAGAGACTCGCATAACAATATACGCAAATTCACCTATCTATGTGTAAGATTCATTCAAATCCATTAAAGCCGTTTATCCGTGATTGAGTCACAAAGATCGAAATATCCACACAGTACTTATTGTTCTTGAGTTTTGTATTGAAAACATTTTTAAATTAATTATATCTTTTTAATATAATTTCCGATTTGAATAATTCAAAAAGTTATATATAGGTACTGAAACAGCCAAGGTACGAATAACATGGTCAAGTTTCTACCGGGCGTTTCTATTAACTTTTTAAATATGAAAAAGTAATTAGTGTTTATAGGTACATAACTATAATATTTGGTCAAATGGTATCGATAATTTTTTTTATTGATGTGTTCTCTAAAACTGTAGGACATTAATTTGTTCTATCATCAATAGTTTTTGCAGCGCACGCGATGTAAGGTATTTTTTTTCACCTTAGGTTACATTATTCGTTTTCGTAGGGGTCCCTAATATGGCCTATGTTACTCAGTTATAATATAGCATTCCACTGGTGAAATATTTTTTAAAATCGGTCCAGTCGTTTTCGAGTTTATTCAATACAAACAAAAATACAAATCTTGTCTCTTTATAATATTAGTGATTGATAAGAATAATGGGTACTAATCTTCTATACTATATACTACTTATATAAAAATGAATCCCTATTACCCTTGGCCACGCCATAACTTGAGAACGACTTTACCGATTTCAATCATGTTTTTTTGTTTTCTAATAATTTGTAGAATGTTCTTATGGAAAGAAAAATTAAGTGCGCAGGAAATGTGGAAAATTGGTGTTCCCAGGCACCCATCCAAGTACTGACCACGCCCTACATTGCTTCGGTGATCGGACGAGAACCGGTGTTTTCAACGTGTTATCCGGACGTTAGAAGTCTCTAACGTCCGGATTGAGATGTACAGTCGTACATTTCAATTTTACCTACAAAATCTATGTTGACGTCTCATAGCGTAGAAATAAAAATATATACAGGGTGATTTTGTTATCACTGGCAATACTTGCAGGGGTGGAAGTACTAATCAATGTGAACAACTTTTTTTATAGGGCTAACTCTGATATCGCGTAAAATAATACAGTTGCTTCATACATTTTGGTCGAGTAGGTATTGAACTTTTGTATGGAACAGCTGATAATTTTTTCATGATTTCACAGTTAGTCCCATAATAAAAGTTGTTCATTTTGGTGAGTACTTCCACCCTTGCAAGTATTGCCAGTGATAACAAAATCACCCAGTATATTTTGTTTCTATAAACTGGAATATTAAGGCGCTGACAACAGCTAAATGGCCTTGAGAAATTGAAATTTTAGCCACGCCCCTCTACATCCCCAATATATATAACACGTATAGCACAGCATAGCGCCACACACGAAGACGCGGTAAAACGGTGCACTTTTTCGGCCATCATCCAAACAATAAACAAGTACAAATATATCTATGAAACTAACACAACTAGATGGCGCTATTATTGATAGTATAAATATGTAATTACAACTAGCTATAAAGAAATAGTAATAACCGAGTTCTCAATATATTTTAACCTAGTTTTGTAACTTTTCTATTTTATTTCCATCTTTCACACCATTATTTACAATAGTATGTACCTACTAATTTTAATGAAACCGCTTCTCTTATCATTTTATATTCGCGTCGCCCGTGTGGATGTATAAATGTTTTTTAATAAGAAATATGAATGAAGAAAATAATGTACAAAATTCAAAATATATAGCTAGGTTTCATTTTTAGAAAACGTCGTTTTACCGTGTTTTCAATCAATGAGAAACTGCTACAATTTCATTAGAATACGAAAGTAAAAATCGCCGCTATCTATAAGTAATTAATAGCTCAGGTGGGAGATCGTGCGATCCTTGAACTAGGATGACCACGGATCGAGTCCTGTTAGCGACTTATGTTTGATTACTTTGTTCGATATGATTCATACTACTTTTGTAACCAAATGTGTGCCAAATTTCATTCAAATCCTTCCAACCAGACATCCATCCAACCTCACATTTATAATATTAGTAGAATAGCTTCTGGCCCGCGGTTTCACCCGCGTACCCAATGGATCTTATGTTTTCCCGGGATAAAAAATACCCTATAATGTTATTCCAGGGTAAGAAAAGAAAGAAAGAAAAACATTTATTTAGACTCACACATTAGCAACAGCTTATAGGTAAAAAAAAGAGAAACAACCATTACACAATTAAAGCTGTGTGAGGCCAAAAAGGCACCTATCTCAGCATATGCTGCAGCGCGTGATGCTGCAGCGCTGGTTTTCTGATAGGGCCTAAAATGAAGCCACGGTCAATCGCGGCAAAGACATAAAAATAAAAAAGTAATAGAAAAATATAAAAAAAAAGAAAACGTATAACAATATCAAACTCAACCAAATCCAACATACAAAACGCACATACATATATCTAAATAAATACATATGTCATACATATATCATATCATACATACCTATATCACAATAAATTATTTTGACTTTTAACTTTTTACTAATTAAAATAAAATAAGATAATTACACGCAAACAATAGGCAAGGCAAAAATAATAATAAAAACAGAACACCAATGTGGAGAGTCAGGTTACTGGAGCTAACGGGTATAGACTTAATACTTTTTGCTCATTCATTAGGTGTTGTTTGTATTTCTTCCTAAAAGAAAACACTATTTTTAGAGCACGAAGAGGCGGTGGCAGGTCGTTCCAACAACGGGTTGCAGCGAATTTAAAACTCCCGCGAAACGCAGTAGTTCTGTGTCTAGGCATATAGATAAGAGGAAGCCCTAGTAAGATGGTTATTTCGGTCCCGTGCCCATGATAATTTTGTGTAAAGATACTCCGGCCTCCTATACAGTACAACGCCAAATAACAGCGTAGCTAAATGAAGCCTCCTGCGTGACAACATCTTCAACAAGTTACCCTGATCAAGGAATGGAGTAACATGAGATCGAGGAGGGATGTTAAAACAAAAACGTGCACATGCATTTTGCACCCGCTGTATAAGCTTCTCAGTCCTACTGAGTAAGCAAGTGCCATACACAGTGTTCTGCATAGTTTAGCTTTGACAATATAAGAGACTCGCATAACAATATACGCAAATTCACCTATCTATGTGTAAGATTCATTCAAATCCATTAAAGCCGTTTATCCGTGATTGAGTCACAAAGATCGAAATATCCACACAGTACTTATTGTTCTTGAGTTTTGTATTGAAAACATTTTTAAATTAATTATATCTTTTTAATATAATTTCCGATTTGAATAATTCAAAAAGTTATATATAGGTACTGAAACAGCCAAGGTACGAATAACATGGTCAAGTTTCTACCGGGCGTTTCTATTAACTTTTTAAATATGAAAAAGTAATTAGTGTTTATAGGTACATAACTATAATATTTGGTCAAATGGTATCGATAATTTTTTTTATTGATGTGTTCTCTAAAACTGTAGGACATTAATTTGTTCTATCATCAATAGTTTTTGCAGCGCACGCGATGTAAGGTATTTTTTTTCACCTTAGGTTACATTATTCGTTTTCGTAGGGGTCCCTAATATGGCCTATGTTACTCAGTTATAATATAGCATTCCACTGGTGAAATATTTTTTAAAATCGGTCCAGTCGTTTTCGAGTTTATTCAATACAAACAAAAATACAAATCTTGTCTCTTTATAATATTAGTGATTGATAAGAATAATGGGTACTAATCTTCTATACTATATACTACTTATATAAAAATGAATCCCTATTACCCTTGGCCACGCCATAACTTGAGAACGACTTTACCGATTTCAATCATGTTTTTTTGTTTTCTAATAATTTGTAGAATGTTCTTATGGAAAGAAAAATTAAGTGCGCAGGAAATGTGGAAAATTGGTGTTCCCAGGCACCCATCCAAGTACTGACCACGCCCTACATTGCTTCGGTGATCGGACGAGAACCGGTGTTTTCAACGTGTTATCCGGACGTTAGAAGTCTCTAACGTCCGGATTGAGATGTACAGTCGTACATTTCAATTTTACCTACAAAATCTATGTTGACGTCTCATAGCGTAGAAATAAAAATATATACAGGGTGATTTTGTTATCACTGGCAATACTTGCAGGGGTGGAAGTACTAATCAATGTGAACAACTTTTTTTATAGGGCTAACTCTGATATCGCGTAAAATAATACAGTTGCTTCATACATTTTGGTCGAGTAGGTATTGAACTTTTGTATGGAACAGCTGATAATTTTTTCATGATTTCACAGTTAGTCCCATAATAAAAGTTGTTCATTTTGGTGAGTACTTCCACCCTTGCAAGTATTGCCAGTGATAACAAAATCACCCAGTATATTTTGTTTCTATAAACTGGAATATTAAGGCGCTGACAACAGCTAAATGGCCTTGAGAAATTGAAATTTTAGCCACGCCCCTCTACATCCCCAATATATATAACACGTATAGCACAGCATAGCGCCACACACGAAGACGCGGTAAAACGGTGCACTTTTTCGGCCATCATCCAAACAATAAACAAGTACAAATATATCTATGAAACTAACACAACTAGATGGCGCTATTATTGATAGTATAAATATGTAATTACAACTAGCTATAAAGAAATAGTAATAACCGAGTTCTCAATATATTTTAACCTAGTTTTGTAACTTTTCTATTTTATTTCCATCTTTCACACCATTATTTACAATAGTATGTACCTACTAATTTTAATGAAACCGCTTCTCTTATCATTTTATATTCGCGTCGCCCGTGTGGATGTATAAATGTTTTTTAATAAGAAATATGAATGAAGAAAATAATGTACAAAATTCAAAATATATAGCTAGGTTTCATTTTTAGAAAACGTCGTTTTACCGTGTTTTCAATCAATGAGAAACTGCTACAATTTCATTAGAATACGAAAGTAAAAATCGCCGCTATCTATAAGTAATTAATAGCTCAGGTGGGAGATCGTGCGATCCTTGAACTAGGATGACCACGGATCGAGTCCTGTTAGCGACTTATGTTTGATTACTTTGTTCGATATGATTCATACTACTTTTGTAACTTTTTCATCTTTCACACCATTATTTACAATAGTACCACAGCGTAACAAGTCATACAGTGGTTTATCGCGTTTGAAGTCACGCGAAATGCCGCTTTTGTGTAGACATTCGTCATTATTCGTAGTATGTGTATGTAGAACTAATACCTAACATATTTTTATTGTTTATGACCTTTTAATAATATAATAGGATACCAAAATAAAAAAAATGAGAGAGAGAAATACTGAGATACTTATTCTTTTAAAAACTACAAATGCGAAACTGAAAGGTATTTTCAACAATTGGATTTACTAATTTTCAGATTGCGATTGTTGAATTTGACGATATAGTCAATTCTCATACGTAGAAATAATTTTAATAAAAATTCAGACGGGAAGCAGGACCATGGTCTTGTATTAAAATTAATGTTCTTTAGCTGTTGATATAATTGACTTCTAATATTATTTCCAACAAACGTTGTAAAAGTTGTCTGTAAAGTGTCTTCTAATTTTTGGCAGTACGTTAAAATACTAATACATAATAGTTTGCTAGTAGTTAAATTAGGTCGCGCAGAGATATCACTACTCCATATTCGTAATCGGCACCCCTGAAAACCATGAAAACGATATCCATATTGATTTTATTTAAAAATTCACGTCCGCCATCTTGAATCTCGAAATATGTTATATATTCGTAATTGGCACCCCCGAAAACCATGGAAACGATACCCATATATATAGATGTTATTTAATAATTCGCGTCCGCCATCTTGAATCACGAAATATGTTATATATTCGTAATCAACACCCCCGAAAACCATGGAAACGATACCCATGTACATAGATGTTATTTAATAATTCGCGTTCACCATCTTGAATCACGAAATATGTTATATATTCGTAATCAGCACCCCCGAAAACCATGGAAACGATACCCTTATACATAGATGTTATTTAATAATTCGCGTCCGCCATCTTGAATCACGAAATATGTTATATATTCGTAATCGGCACCTCCGAAAACCATGGAAACGATACCCATATTGATTTTTTTTTTAATTCGCGTCCACCATCTTGGATCTCGAAATATGTTATATATTCGTAATAAGCACCCCCGAAAACCATGGAAACGATACCCATATAGATTTTACTTAATAATTCGCCTCATAATTGAACAAAATTCAAAATATATAGCTAGGTTTCATTTTGTCGTTTTACCGTGTTATCAATCAATGAGAAACTGCTACATTTTCATTAGAATACGAAAGTAAATTTCGCCATTATCTATAAGTAATTAATAGCTCAGGCGGGAGATCGTGCGATCCTAAAATCAGTTGTCCGCGGTTCGAATCTAGATGATGTCTCCAATTTCATTTAGTAATTTTCTCTTTTTCAAGCTCCTTCTTTTGTTTACCAAAATAAAAAGTATTATATATCAGCACAACTCAATCATCCAGGTACTTTACATTCATTATAAAACATGGTGTCATCACATGGATTTGAACACACACATCCAAGTAGTTATAGTTTCTTGACCTATAACCAGGACCGCTGAGCTAACAATGACATGACTTATGTGATGAAAATAAGAATCTTTCTCGGTCAGTGATGCGGCACGACAAATTTTATTCCCATTGCATGAAAGATTATAAAATTAATCAGTTATTATGCCCTTTTTGTGGTAAGTAAATCTTTAGTTTGAATACTTTTTTATGCGAAATAATACGACGAGATCATATTGTAAAAGTTATGTAATGCAATTCATTTTCCCTCCAAATATTGTCATTTAATTTGATAAAAAGTTATAATGTGAATAGGCTGAATACATTCATAAATTACACTGCAATCTAGCGGCAGTGATATGACGCTTTGACAAACACAAGTATTTGTTTACTTTTATCATTGTCAATCACTGTGAAATAAATTGCTTACTACCTTACTTTATTCATCAGGCATTGCACATTTTTTTAAAAAGATATTTTACCCATTTATGGATGATAATGTTGAAACCGCGCGCTCGGAAAAAAACTGGTATAGGTCCGTCTAGCAACGCGGATCGCCGCGGAATGCGAGTGAGGGCAAAGCAAAATACGCAAGTAACGTGACAGAAGAGTGTGGCATAATGTTGACTCCTCCCCCTAACTGCTCCGAATTAATAACGTAAGCGACATTTATAAAAATAATTAATTATGTACAAATAAATTCCTTATTCCAAAAACTAACGAAATAAATCATTTTCTAATTATTCGAACAATATTAATGTAAAATATCACATCGAAAAATACATTCGTGTATAGGATAAATTTGGGAATTCCTTGATTTTCAGAGTTGTGTTTGGCAATTTTTTTTATCGAGGCAATGAAATGAAATCGTGTTTTGAGATTAATAAAT
Source organism: Tetheella fluctuosa (assembly GCA_951216915.1). Taxonomy (NCBI): domain Eukaryota; kingdom Metazoa; phylum Arthropoda; class Insecta; order Lepidoptera; family Drepanidae; genus Tetheella; species Tetheella fluctuosa. Next base: position 8,317,870 of record OX578229.1, on the reverse strand, counting down.
TTGTCATTTATATCCTTGAGTATCGTGTATTTAAATTTTAATACCGTACATTTAGTAGGATTAATATAGGTTGGGTTGCAATAGAGAGACTTTAGCTGTTGTCAGCGCCTTAAATAAATTGGAAAAACCCATCGAAGTACCTACTGACCACGCCCGACGTTACTTAACTTCGGTGATCGGACGAGAACCGGTGTTTTCAACGTGGTATGGACGTTGGCGACTGTACAACTAAATTGTACCTACAAAATCTATATTATGACGTCATAGTATTTGAAAAAATAAATTTTGTGATAACGGACTAGAAGACGAAATATTTTTGTCCATCTTTGAAACAATGCAAAAAGCCAACGGCACGTGGTGTTCCCAGGCGGTCACCCATCCAAGTACTGACCACGCCCGACGTTGCTTAACTTCGGTGATCGGACGAGAACCGGTGTTTTCAACGTGGTATGGACGTTGGCGACTATACAACTAAATTGTACCTACAAAATCTATATTATGACGTCATAGTATTTGAAAAAATAAATTTTGTGATAACGGACTAGAAGACGAAATATTTTTGTCCATCTTTGAAAACAATGCAAAAAGCCAACGGCACGTGGTGTTCCCAGGCGGTCACCCATCCAAGTACTGACCACGCCCGACGTTGCTTAACTTCGGTGATCGGACGAGAACCGGTGTTTTCAACGTGGTATGGACGTTGGCGACTGTACAACTCAATTTTACCTCCAAAATCTATATGATGACGTCATAGTATTTGTAAAAACAAATTTTGTGATAACGGACTAGAGGACGAAATATTTTTGTTCATCTTTGAAAACAATGCAAAAAGCCAACGGCACGTGGTGTTCCCAGGCGGTCACCCATCCAAGTACTGACCACGCCCGACGTTGCTTAACTTCGGTGATCGGACGAGAACCGGTGTTTTCAACGTGGTATGGACGTTGGCAATTTTACATCGCAATTTTACCTACAAAATCTATATTATGACGTCATAGTATTTGAAAAAATAATTTTTGTGATAACGGACTAGAAGACGAAATATTTTTGTCCATCTTTGAAAACAATGCAAAAAGCCAACGGCACGTGGTGTTCCCAGGCGGTCACCCATCCAAGTACTGACCACGCCCGACGTTGCTTAACTTCGGTGATCGGACGAGAACCGGTGTTTTCAACGTGGTATGGACGTTGGCGACTGTACAACTCAATTTTACTTGCAAAGTCTATATTATGACGTCATAGTATTTGAAAAAAATTATACAGTTTTTACAGACTGGAAGATAAAATATTTCTAGTTCATCTATGAAAAAAAGACAAAAAGCCAACGGCACGTGGTGTTCCCAGGCGGTCACCCATCCAAGTACTGACCACGCCCGACGTTGCTTAACTTCGGTGATCGGACGAGAACCGGTGTTTTCAACGTGGTATGGACGTTGGCGACTGTACAACTCAATTTTACCTTCAAAATCTATATTATGTCGTCATAGTACTTGAAAAAACAAATTTTGTGATAACGGACTAGAGGACGAAATATTTTTGTTCATCTTTGAAAACAATGCAAAAAGCCAACGGCACGTGGTGTTCCCAGGCGGTCACCCATCCAAGTACTGACCACGCCCGACGTTGCTTAACTTCGGTGATCGGACGAGAACCGGTGTTTTCAACGTGGTATGGACGTTGGCGACTGTACAACTCAATTTTACCTTCAAAATCTATATTATGACGTCATAGTACTTGAAAAAACAAATTTTGTGATAACGGACTAGAGGACGAAATATTTTTGTTCATCTTTGAAAACAATGCAAAAAACCAACGGCACGTGGTGTTCCCAGGCGGTCACCCATCCAAGTACTGACCACGCCCGACGTTGCTTAACTTCGGTGATCGGACGAGAACCGGTGTTTTCAACGTGGTATGGACGTTGGCGACTCTTCAGCTCAATTTCACTTTCAAAATAAATGTAGGTTCTCTACAGGCGTAACGGGCAGAGTATTGATCACGTCAATAGTTTTAATTTAGTATCACTATAGTAGGGGAGCCCAGTATGCTAAATCTGCATTTACTAAAGCGTCATGGGAACCTGTTGGATTGTGAAGATTAGGTCTTAAAACGAAAAAAGTTTATGTAAAGATTTTCATTTTAGTGGGGTGGAGAGGGCGTACAAATTTTCAAAAATGTAAAAAAAACCAATCATATGGAAATACTCGTGCGCGTCAGACATTCATAGTGTATACGCGCAATGTCATTCTGATAACCGAGAGATATTAATCTGACGATTAATTAGTGGGAGGTGGCCGTAAAAAGGAGTAGAAAAAAAAAAAAGTTATTCGAGCGTGTGAGGTATTCAGAAGGGATGTTAAGTGAACTCAAAAAAGTGTCCTATTCTGAAGACTGACGATTCGGTCACGAACAAAAACCATGACCGATTTTTGAAAATGTAAAAATAAATGTGACCTTGAAATACTCGAGCGCGTCAGCGTTTTATACAGATGGTTCAGCTTGATGTCCTAGTCGTCCTCAATGATAATCTGACAATTATATTGAGAAATATTGTTATTCTGACGATTTGAAAAAAAAAAAAGATTTAAATTACAGGATGTAATAAAAACAATATAAATATATATATGAAATTCTATCATTTATTGATATAAATGTAGATAAAAATTAAATTAAATTACATTTTTCATGTTGCACTTTCATATAAGTACAAATTTATTGTAATTCGCACTTCAATTACACAAATAATCAATACAGTAGTTACTCCATCAAGATTAAACACCAATTACCAAAATCAAGGAATGAATGATCGAACGAAACGAAGTACCGTAGTTCAAGTAGACTAAATATGGCACTATTTATTAATTTACTCATTGGTCAGCAAGAAATTTGGACACACACCTAGAAAGTATTGGAATAGAGCTAACATTTTAAAATTAAAGAGCTAAAATTTGTTTTTTTTGGTGCCGATTAATTGAAAGTAGAGCTAAATTGGCAACACTGACTGTGGTGTAGTGTAGGGACGGTGCGAGAGAGTGAGAGATAGAGAAAGAGTGAGAAGGAAAGAGAGGCGCGAGCGGGAAATATACAGTTCTCAGCAGCTGTACGCCCTACATTTTGTTGATGGTTTAAGCTACTTTGCCCCATTAAAAACGACAGATTATATTTTTTCCGTAAAAGGATTCTAAAAGGATTTCCTTCAAACTAAAAAAAAAAACAATTGCGCTTGAGTATTTCGAGGTCACGTTTTTTTTTTACAACTTTGTGACGATCGCATATCCTAATTTCACGCTCAAATCGTCAGATTATTGAAAAGTACACTTTTCTCCATGTACTTAACTTACCTTGTCTTAATCTGACGCCCTCGAGTTTTTCTGAGGATCCATTTTTTTTTACTTATCTGATAGGCTGCCCTCAACGCATGCCCCTATATTAAGGGTTCATATATGGTAGGGGTACATTACAGGGTGTAAGGTTTCTCCCCATATGATGCGCTGACGCGCACGAGTAACGCGCAAAATCCCCGCTTGGGCTCCCCTACTACTATACCCTTTGCAGCAATGAAATGAAGTGATAAGCATTACTCGAATTAAATTACCTTCAATATTGACATACTGCGGTTCAGGCGAGTACAAGTCATAGCTTTTCTCTCTCCTCTCTCGTATTTTGTTCAACTTGGCACACGGGCCAAGGTCTGCAAGCTTGGCGGTATCATGGCTGGTAATCATGACGCTCATGCTTGTCAGCTCGGTGTGGATGTAGCCTTGCATTCGTAGAAACACGAGCGCGTTCGCTATATCCAAAGCGTATTGGACTGACGTTTGAGCGCTTAGGATTCGGCCCTGAAAAAAATATTGAGACTGGATAGATGGCAGCCACGAATAGTAGGTATTTCTCTATTTGGTTGGAGCATGGAAACATGCTGGTTTATGGTAATGTCCTTTCAGGTACCTACAATGCATTGTGTAAAAAAATAAAGCCTTTTCTTTTGTGACTAAACCTGTTGTCCAAAGCCAACTGTGATTCAAATAACGAACATTCATTTAAGAATAATAAAAAAGAAAAAGTAGTGAATAATAAACTTATACCTGCACATGCAGTATACCGAAAAGAGAATCCACGCATCGTTCACAAATGATGTGCACATTGCTCTGGGCGTCTGGGTACAGACCCATCAGAAGTATTATATTCGGGTGGCGACACTTTCTGCAAAAAATACGAATATATTAAAATTATCATAAAATTTCACTCGTCATATTTTCAGATCAGACTAATTATTTTTGAATAGGTATATTTTATTAGTAATATTATGATATATTTTATCGTTGCTTTTCACCCGCGGCTTATTAAACTATCTATATCTTATCTTCCTTTCACCCCATTTCGAATACGAAGCGCCATGCTAAGTCGCACCTGTGGAAACTCTATAAAAATCCGTTCGGTGGTTTCAAAGCTTTGCGTGTTTTATTAAACAGACAGACAAGAAAAACATCTTTGCATTTTGTTACTCATTCAACATCACCCATTTTTGCGTTTGGTAAAAAAAAACTGATATCACGAAAAACAAAACCACTTTTCATACAAAAGATCAACCTTGAAATGCTTGATTTTTTAACGATTTCAGGGTTGGTCACATAATAAAAGTTGTTCTTATTGATGAGTACTTCCAACCCCTAAAGCACTGCCGGTGAGTTACAAACAACCCTGTATTATAACATGTTAGACAGCTATGCTATAGCACGCTGTAACTAAGTACTTAGTCCAAGCTAAAAAATCCGGTCCAATGTCTTTTGCAAATGCATTCCCAGAAACACGTAGCAAAGGGTGGACATTACCTCAAAATATTTATCTCCAGGTTCCGTTTCTTCTTGACATGCTCGACAGTCACACCAGATAACTTCTTCATCTGAACGGGAACAACGCCCCATTTTCCATTGTTCCACATTTTGCTCCTGTCTAAAGAGACGTCGAGGTTGCGTGCGCTCGCGACCGGCAAGCCGTACGCGCTTGTGTCGCTCTAAAAAGTTTTAACGTGTCATTGTTTTAGAAAGGATTAGGGTATCATTTCAAATGTGAGGTGATATGAGACAAAAGTGATCGAAAAATGAGGTCTAGGGTATCATTTCAAGTGTGAGGTGATATGATAGAAAAGTGATCGAAAAATGAGGTCGTGTTAAGTTACGTAGTCTACTTTTAAATCGGGGCGACAAAAAGAAACTCATCATAAGGGATATTTTGACGCAAAAAAGCCCTTCAGCTTTAATACAGTTAGACAAAGAAAATAACTCTGATACATTGAGAGTTAAAACTAGTACCGTACGTAATGGCTAGAACTTAACCATACAAGTAAGTTCTACGCATGAGTCATATTTTTTGTTGTTGTTAATGACGCGAGTAATGCGTATAATGTTTAAGACTGAGAAATGAGTCTGGTGGTATAAAAATAAAACAACATACTTTGCTATCTTCAGATCTGGTAACATTTGGCGACTGGACTTGCAGTTGCTCGTCCGCCCACTGATCAAAGTGTTTCAACTCGCTCATTACTTCCCATAGCTTTTCATCGCTACTCTCGTCTTTATTCGAGTTCTCCGAACTTTGACTAGATATTTTGACATCTCCCGCCGCTTTGACACCGTCGACTTCATCGTCTTCTCTTTTCAGACTATCTAGAAAGTTCTTCATGTCGATCGGCAATGAATTATTCTTAAAAAACACAGGCGGCGATTTCGCTTGATCGTCATCTATGAAATCGATATGCTTTTGAACTAGGAAGTCCATGTCCGGTGATCTGAGTACTCTTTGCCGAGAGTGGCGTTTCGATTTCTGAGGCTCAGAATAAGACGACGTGGCGAGGAAATTACCAGGCATAAACACTTGGTTTTGAAACAGAAATTGTATATTGGGAAGGCCTTCGTTGATCCTGTCCTCCGGGGTCGCGCTTCGCGATCTTCTGTGAGATTTCTTTTTATATTTAATCGCGGATTTCTTCTCATAGTTGAAGGTAGTGTCGTGATCTGTGTGTATCATAGTGCAGTCGGTGCATGAAACAGGCAAGGAGTGTCTGCCGCATTTTTTCTTCACTGGCGTTTCTTGCAGCTCTCTTGTGCCGGACGATCTCCTCGCTTGGAACTCAGCCAAGTCTCGTTTATACTCCTCGGTGCGGATCGTGCCGATTTGTGTGGCGCTTTGGGATTGTTGTTCTTCAGGGGTGGGCGTGGGGGTAACGTTGTGACTAGTGGTCACTGTCACGCGCTCCCTGGGAACAAAGATTCAATCTCGATACTCAAAAGCGATTACACTGACATTGAATTTTAATGGGACCTAACATAAAAAATTCAAATGCAACCTGTCACATTTTAATGGTTAACAATAGCTTGAGAAAAAACTTGAAACATAAAGCGATGCGATGGCTTAAGTTTGTAATGGTAGTTTGGACGGCAGTCAGGCAGCAAAAGCGTGGGAGTGTTGCGGGTCAACGGCGACGAGATCTACTTGGGTCTAATGGAATTTTTTATTGAATAGAATCGTTTAAGTGCTTTGTATCAATACATTTTACAAATGACTCGATGAAAAAAGAAAATCTACACTGAAATATCGACTGATTTATGGGGCGGGGCTTCAGTAGCTTCAAAATAATAAAAAAAACGGTTTTATATAAGTTCAAAAATACACACCATATCGTGCGTGACGTATAAAGTTAGGCCTTCACGAACAAGCTTTGTCACGGTTCGTAATGTAGATGTAAAAAAACCACAAAGGAGTAGTCAGATAGGCAATAAAATTTAGAGCCAAGTAACAAGTAAGAGGCGATTATAATCATGACAACTATGGGATCAACGGCCGGTACACTTTTACCAATTTGATCGAATCACAGGTAGGTAAAAAAAAAAACTATTCCCAGACGTCTGCGGTACTGATTCGATCATTTAATTTTGTCGAATATCTGACATATTGAATTCACGTAGACGTCACAATAAAATAACAAAACTTTCAGTTGTCCTAGAATTAGGCGAGTCTAAAAGAACAACGTTTGTACTACATATAAGTTGTTTTATATTTACGAGATAATCTCGAGAAGCTAGATATAATTATGCGATTACCAATTCGCAACACCTGTGTATCCTACAGCGATGTTATAATAAATCATTATTGTAAAGGTCCAAACAATAAGTTACGTAAGTTATTAATTAAACTAGAAAGCATTACAAATACCTATTCGGAGTGACACGATGATAATGCTTACATAAATAAGAAGCTGTCTAACTATCAATTTTAGTTATTTGGAAGGCAATAAGAAAATAATAGCTCGCCGTCGATCAACAAATAGTTTGGTGAAAGTGAAATTTCAATACTGTTTTAGTGAATGTTTTGTAAGGTTTCAGTTCGGACCGATCTAATAATTAATGGAGGCATCAATCTCGTGTACGATCTTAACTCTCGGTGTTCCTTTGTCGGTATTGTTGCAAAAATTGTTCGGTCGTGTCATATAAATTAGTAAGAAAATATAAGACATACTTTGTAGTGGATATAAAACTTTAAATTTTAAAAGCTTTTGTTTGGAAATAAATGTAACTATTTATTTTCAAACAACAATATATATTACTATAGTTTCATTCTTTTACAGGTTTTTTTTTTTTTTTAACTCTGGATATACTTGTTTGACCACAATCTCACCATCGAAAGTAATGTGGCCGAAGGTGGTAAGTGCACAAAGCCTAAAAGGAAACTCACTCTCAAGTGCAATTGGTGAAACTTACTGGTACCTAGGTGGTGCCAACTAGCCGAGTACTTCAACGTACCGTGCTACGATTTCCTCGCGATGTTTTCCTTTACCAAAAGTTTAAGTTTGAAACCAGGCCACGACCATCGTCTTCACGATGACGATACTGCCACTGGGTTATCAACGCCTCAAAATTATCAAAATTACCGAATAAATCCGATTTCGATCGGACTTTCACGGGAAAGTTATTATTTTCTTAAGCCATATTTTTGTTTCATTATTAACAGGTGGCAAAATGCATTCTCTCAGCTGGCGCCATTTTAAATCCTTTGCTATTATAAATGTGAAAGTGTTTGTTGGTTTGTCCTTCTTTCAGGTAGCAAGGCAACAACCAATTTTTTTTTCATAGAGATAATCTATGGGCCGGAGAATGATATAGCCTACTCTTCATCCTGGGAACGCGGAAAACCGCGGGGCGAGAGGTAATATATGTGCAAATGGCAATATTACGATCGATGTTATGACGTTTGGTATATGCAACAAGATCTTATCATTCAGAACACTAATGATAGATATTTGTACATTAAAATTGCTATCGTAATAGCTTCCAGCAAAATATTAAATCGAAAGTTAAAAATTACGCGAAATTGAAACTACCTACATAGTACGTATTTATTCACAAAAAAAAAACAGGTACCGTTCCCGGCTGACGATTAGAAGTGCCGGTGTTCATAACAAGGGCATTTAAGAAGCGCGCTCAAGGAAAACTAGTGCTTCTTTTACATTATGTACCTACAACAAAGGATCATTTAAAATAGAGCGTAAAATCTGTACGTTTAAAATGAATTTAAAGCTCGGTGACGGGTTAACTTTCTCTGCGTTTTGTCAATGAGGATATTTTGAAAGGCATGGAAAATGGCTAATGTAGTAATGTAATGGCTAGTTTGTACCTAATGTACGTAGGTTCCACAGCAGCAGCGTATATTTTATAGGTAACGAAGAATTTAAATAGTTCGTCGTCATTGTACTTCATTCGTTCAGTAAGTAACAATTTTTAGGAAAAATACGATATTCATTACTATGATAGTAATTTCCCTTTCAATCGACAGGTCACATCCCTGTCGATTTATTTGTACGTATGTTTAAAAAAAAGAATTTTGATAGTAAAAAATAATACTTTTACGTATTTATTGCTAATGCCAATATGTTATTAAATATCCAGCTAAATAGTAGGTAACTATTATCATTAATTATTTAGCTAATTTAACACAGAACTAAAATATTCAAGATTTTTTTTAGTATTGTAGAACATTACAGACAATGATTGTGACATAATTTTTATACAGTGAAAACATTCTAAATTGATTCTTATTGGAATGTTTTATTGATAAAAATGCAATGGTCAGTTCATTTGTTAAATGAAGCATGAAATAAAGGAAATGGCATTTTGAGAAATTACTTCCTAAGTTGTGACTCACCTGTCTTGACTGGTGTTCTGAATATCAGACAAAATGTGACCATGTTTCATCACATGCAGCCAATATACTATTGCAATAATTATACTGCATGACATGCAACAATAGCCTGTATTGGCAATGGTATCTCACATTGTGTTGGTGACCTCCATGCATTGAAATCAAATAAATGGATTTGAACATACTGATGAATCAACATTCTAGGTGGAGACACCATCAAGCGTACAATGACTATTGGAATTTGGTCATTGATGATTAGTTCTGATTTAATTTAGATAGGTATGTAGGTATTAATATAGGATTGGTAACATCATTATTAGATAGTTGATGGGTTTAATCATTAGGTGGACCTGGGGCTAACATAAATGAGACAGGTCAAGTTAGATAGATAGTTTAGTATGTTATGAAAGTATAAAATTACTTCAATAAAAAAATTCAATGTATAAAAAAAAACAAAATAAATACAGCTAGGTTCTACCACACAAATTATATTATAATGAGCATTAATAAACAGATGATCCCACTAGAAAAATAATTGCTTTTCTTTGTAGGCACCTGAGACACTGACCCTAAAAGTGTTGAATTTCCTTTGCTAGAAAGGTATTGAACTTGTGACTGGCGTTTTTAATTATATCTTCACTTAGAACAGTAAAGGTAGTTAAGCAATAATACAGACAAAATATGGAATGATTCCAAACATCCAGGAACTTTTGTTTTAGCTTTGTTTGAACACTTTGAACTTATTACGTAGGTACTTACCGACGCAACCACTTGAAAACACCCATATCCTGCTGAGAATCCACTTTTTGTTCTATAATAATAGCACTTATTACGAGCGACTGACAATTTAGTAACATAGGAGAATATATTCGCGATTAAAAAACTTTTTTTAGATAAAAACGTAAAATCTAACGATGAGAAGAGCACGCGGTACATTACCGGCGCATTATAAGTCCGATCTTTACAAAAAACGACTAGCAACAATGACCGCCGATATATTGTGCGGTCAGACAAAACATCACGAACAACGCGGCCATTCGCAATGAGCTGAATTTGGTTTTTTGTACAAATTACTTTTCGTTGCGCTCCGGTGATCCACTTCATCCGCGGCGGTCGCTGGTCGTTCGTTGGGGCTCGCTCGCTTGCTAGAGAAACAGATTGCCCGTCAAATGTACAAAGCTATCTGTTAACTAACAATTATAATCCATAATTTACAATAATATTACAGGGTAGTTTGAAATAACTTTAAATTAAAAGTCAAACACTGATTGTTTATTTACCTTGTGTCTGCTTCGGAACGACTTTTCTTCAAAGCTTTATATTCACATAAAAACTTCTTCATAGCTTATTTATATATCTTAGTTACAGTTATTATTCAAGCCTTATATTGTAAGTAATATTTCATTAGTTTGTTACCATTTGATTAGTTTGTTTTATTACAAATTATTGTTTGTTTTTGTTGTAGACTAACTGCCATTTTTTATGGATGACAGAAAAAAATAATGAATGAGGTGAGGGAGGAGTGAGGAAATGAAATAAAAACACAAGAAGTGAAAATTAAGGTTTGTTTTAAAATTTCGCTAATATATTTACTGATAATGTACCATTTAAATAATCAATAATCAGAGTGGATATTGTTATAAAGTTTCTGTTTATTAATTTAAAAGCGATAATAACCAAAGTTCTTAATTTCTATTTCCGGTATTTTACTTGGTTTAACTACTTCCGGTATTTGAAAGAGGGTGAGTCTCACAGATAACACAATACGGAAACAAACCCGGGCGCGATTGCTATTTTTTTGTATGATTATTAGAACAGCTCAGTGATATATATCACTCTTGTATATTAGTATCTAACTAGTGATATAAAGATTTGTTTGACGAATCACGGACTGCCGGCCAGCGCTCATGCGCAGTGCTTCGTATCGCTAGTCTCCATTTCTATCTCTATCTGTGCTACAAGAGCTATTGAGCTGCGTCACTCGTCAACTACGTGTCAATCACCTTTAGTTCAGTCACCCAAATTGAAACCATATCTTTAAAGATTTATGAAGATAAAATTTGAAATTTGAATTGAAATTATGAGTTGAAGAGAGATTAGCTCTTCGTATCATCAGCTTGCGAGCTACACAACTCTAATATGGTGTCATGTCATCAACTTATCAGGCGGATAAAATTTTAACTACTTTGAAAATGTCTGTCGTAAAACATCAAATGTAAGCAATATTTTCGATGGTAGCACCCGCTTGACTGTATAAATAAGTTGGTAAAATAGTAGTTAGTTAGTTAGTAAAATAAATCAGTTGCTTCCACGGTTGCTGCATGCATTTTGGTCGAGCTGAACTTTTGTATGGAACAGCTTATATTTTTTTCGGGACTTTACAGTCAGTCCCAAAGTATGAACAACCATAATGATTAGTACTTCCACACCTGCAAGTAATCCCACTGACATGGACCTAGAAAAAAAGGCGGACGCCACCTCATAAAACAATTACTGAAGCACCCACAGTAAGCCAGCTCGCTTAAATGCATACACGTCCGGCATGCACACAATCACACCACACTAAGCCGGCCGCCCGCCATTACGCTCCGAACCACACACACACACAGTTACGTCGCCGCCATTTTGGTTTTTCAATAGTTTCTGAGCGGTCATCTGTCCACCTTTTTTTCTAAGTCCATGCCCACTGACTAAACAATCACCTTGTATACGTGAGTGGTTGGCGACTACCATGCACAAATGAATAAGGTATGTCTAGTACCACATAGCAAGAAGCTTAGAAAAAAAAAAACTCCATAAACTGTTTGCCAAATTACTATATTACTATTTGGTTGACAACTTCGATCCACACGGTTGGTCACCGAATCAAGCATTCACTTAGTTATTACTTACTTGAAATTGACAAACATATATCAGCTCGCACTCGCACGCGCACAACACTAATGAAATGTCGTAAAGGGCGTCACACACGGCGAAGATACGATAATATTTCATCTTACGATATATGAGACAGTGAAAGAGAAGGAAAGTGAAAGTAGGTCGTTGCTTCTCTTTTCATAGTATAATGCTCTCTTGTATCTTCGCCGTGTGTGACGTCCTTAACTTAAGTTGTTCTTATCACTCGTTCTTTTCATTCAATCATTCTTGTTTGATTTTCGAAGAAAATATTTGTTTGTTTACGTTGTGTTTGATTTGAATTTTTATGATTTATTTTGTTATTTTCCCACTGTATAAATGGATGAGTTGCGCGGACCTAATATTCAAATAGTTTTACATATCAAAGAAGGTATTTAGTCAATATATCGATAAGACTTAGTAATTTGAAACATTTCCATGGCTAATTATTGCGGAACTTTTGTTTTTAGGGCTTGGTTTTGGATTCCTAAGAACTTCTTTCGTAGTAAGTGGCTCTCTAAATGGATATATGCTGGAAACAGACCCTGTGGTACCATCGCATGCGCCAGTTTTTGATGCTGAGCTTGTTTGGGAAGCGGACAAAAGAAGGTTTCGGAGGTGATTATTTTTATAATTTTACCATTAAAATCAACAATCAAGGCCAGAGTAATGATCCTTAGAAGGCGTGTGTGGGATTACTTATCCTCTTTGCATCTTTAGCAGATGCTATCTGCCAGGACTATTGAATAGAAATAGGTAAAGACAACCCTGCTTAGTGGGGGAACTTGCAAGACTGGTTGCTGGACTATTGATTGAGATAACAGGATGCCTGCCTATTCAAATGTCTCAATCATGATAATTCTGGCAGATGGTGACTCGGTTTTAACACAATGGGCTCCCAAAAAAAGTTGCTATAACAAAGGTGGCAAAGAGAGCAACATTAGTGTCAACAGCTAATGCTGTCGAGAACGCACCAGTTTCACTATCACGAATAAGCTTATAAGCGGGTTTCCCCATTATTTTGCACTTTAAACCATTCATAATCAGGAATGGTTATATTTCCCAATCATAATCAGGAATGGTTAAAGAATAAAAGTGAATAATCATCACTTTTTATTCTTATCAAATGAACCTACGTAATGCTTGTATTCCAGTCTACGAGTACAAAATGTACCAGTTAAAGTGGAGGTGTTTGCAATGGGGACTCAGGGGCGCAGAGATAAAGTGGGTTATCTTCTGCTCAGCCTACTTGGAGCGCAGCCCTGTCCCTCAAATAAGATTATTGATGTAAGATATTGTTTATGAGTCCTCATTAATCTTACCATTATGAAAGATGATTTTCACAATATTTTATACATTTTATTTTCAGGTAAAACACTCATGGCATAAGCTGCTTGGTGTCAAGTCTGAAGGCAAGTGTTGTCATCCACAGCTGCTGATGAGCTTGTCCATTGAAGATAGGATAAACACACCTACTCCTGTGAGTAATCTCCTGAAAACTTGAAATCAGTATCCACTAGAGATTGCCAACCGGGCTCGCCCGGGCCCGGTAAGTAAACTGCTAAAAGTAAATTTTAATATGACTTTGTTTTGTTTATACCAAAGCTACCAAAGTTTATGTATTTTTTTATCCTCTTGAAACTGCCATCGTCGGTAGCGCTAGCGACTATAATCAGTTTGGTTGTGTGAATACAGAATTTGAGTTTTGGAGGCCATTGCCTCAAACAACCCTTATATTAACGATATTTACTTTCGTTTTAGTCATCTCACAGCTTGGGAGGTATCAAGCAATTTGATAGCCAAGGGATTTGGGTGTAAGGCCAAGCGTTGGGCATAGAGTCTTGTGTGTTCCTTTATTTCCTCTTTTATGGTGGGCATGTTCAGATATTCGTATATCTGGCTCGTCACTGCGACCAAACCAGGGTGCAGTTACAATTGTCCGCAAGATTGCATTTTGTGCTCATTGCAGACATGTAAATACATTTTTTTTCTGTCGCTGGCAACCCCTCATAGTTGGATGCCATAGGTCCATATTGGTTTGATAACTGCATTGTACAGCAGTAGTTTATTTTCTAAAGAGAGGATTGAGTTCCGTCTCATGAGCCAGTAAAGGTTATTGAATTTCAGGTTGACTTCGTTGCGTTTATACTATATGTGGGTCTTCCAAGTGAGGCGGCGATCCAGGTGGAATCCTAGGTACTTAATGCGGCAATGTGGCAAGATATCATTGCCTAGTTGGACTGGGGGGCAGATTCTGTCCATAAGTAAAAGTAATCAATTCTGTATTAAGTGTGATTTTGAGACTTGAGTGAGACTGATTATTGCGGTAATTGTTCATAAGCCAGTTTGAAATAATTATTAACCTTGAATCATTGTCTTTTTCCATTCATATATAGAAAAATTTCATAAAATACTTTAAAGGTTTCACCGCTAACACAACCAAACATACCGGGTTGCAATCTCTAGTATCCACATACATACATATAAGAAGTAGTGATTACTCTTATGTAGCATTTAAACTGACAAAAATATTGTAAAGAGTTCAAACATGCAAATAAATCATTATCAAATTTACTTCATAACAATACTGTAGTTTAAACACAAAAATAATTCTGACGATGGGGTAGTAACCTATTACGCTTGCAACACCGATCGCAACTACCTTTTACAGAGCTATTTTGATTGAATGATTAAACAGAAGCTAAACTTTTAGTGGTGGAAGTACTCAAACAACTAATTAGTAGGCCATCTCTCAAAGCTCAAAAATAAATCAGTTTGGTCTGTAGTTATTCCATACATAAGTTCAGTACCTACTCAACCGAAATTTATATACCTAGTGTTTTTTTTTAAACTGGAACGTTTCCCTTATTCCAGAGAAATGAGCTCCGAATGTTTCACAGCAATGAAATAGCTTACCCGTCATATGGTGCCATAAATCCACCAGCAGCTAGGCCCATGCTCCTTACAATGAGTAAGTATATTTAAAAATAATATTAAGTCATACCCATTTCAAGTTTATAAATTAATTTTAATGTTTGTAATGTCGTCAGTAGTCCAGAGGGATGTTTATTTATGAATTCATAATGTTATTTGTTATCATGATAATTATCATGATAAGTAATGATAACTAACTAAAATGTGACTATAATTAGAATATGGCCACTAGTACATACACACATAGTATATGAGTATAGAATATAGTTAATGAACATAAATGTGTTAGTGTTAAAGTTGGTTGTCCTTAAGTATAAATAAATAAAAGTATTTATACTCGGGGTTATTCAGACCTGCTTGGTTACCGTCCCGATCGGGTAGACAAACCGATTGAGTAGTCTACTGAGTAGGATGGCACTTATTTTCTCATTTCAGACTTCCATTTGGAATGATGCAGTCGGTCGGTACACGATCGCAGCAAATGAATTCTGTGACTAACACAGCATCAGCCTAAATTTGACGAAATAAAATTGTCTCGCGGTTTCGCCCGTGTTCCAGGGATGATAGGTACCCTATATCCTATTCCAGGACCAAAATAACTATATACCAAACAATTTAAAATTTTGCCCCCAATTTCTAGTTTTCAATTTTTCACCCAAAACCCCTAAGAATCCTATACCTGCATCTGCAAGTCCTGTGAAAATCGGTTCATTCGTTTCGGACATTAGCTCAGACAAACAAACACAAACAGGCTTAGTAACATGCAAATAACAAAAGAAAAGGCCTTTATTTCGAAATCACAGACAGACACTTCATCTCTAATACATATTTATATATAGCTATGATGATGATTGGTGATACAGAATGATAGCAGTTGTTTAAAAATAGCCAGTAAAAAAAAATTATTACGAATTCCAGGTGAGTATGTAGCTGAGAGTAAGAAAACAGCGTCATCACTAGACCTGCAACCGAAGCTGATGTGCGACGAGGGTCTCATACAAATTGGGAATGGCAAACAAACATTTATACTTAGCTTTGTTATAGGAGCCGTTGAGAATTTAGACTTGGTATGTTTAATTATCAAATACAAGGCGATGATAGCTCAGTGTTAGTGACGTCGGATGCCGCGGCGAAGGTCGTGGGTTCGAATCCTACAATGAGCTTGAGCTTTCGGTGAAGGAAAACATCGTGAGGGAACCATAGCACGGTGGTAGGGTACTTTGTAGTACCCGCCTGGCTGGGTACCACCCTCAAGTTGAAAATCTGTCGCCAAATACCTATTGGTGTGTTCCGGCAGCTGCATTTGAGAGCCAGTTACTTCTAGGCTTTGTGTGCTTACCACCTTCGGCCACATCAACACTTACCATAGTGAGATTGTGGTCAAACACAAGCCTAAAAATAGTAAAATAAAACACACTACTAAATGGAATGATATCTCAATAGTTGTGACTATGTAGGACGTGGTATCGTATCCTATAATAAACTTGGGCTTTCGGTGAAGGAAAACATCATGAGGGACTATGATTTCCTCGTATAGGTAGGCTACTTAGTAGTGACCGCCTTAGCCGGCTTGGTAGTGGTTGAAAACTTACCGCCAAACAACTATCGATGTGATCTGGTAGCTGCACTTGAGAGTCGGTTCTTATACTGGGTGATTTTTTTGTCACTAGCAATACTTGCTGGGGTGGAAGTACTTATCAATGAGAACAACTTTTATTATGGGACTAACTGTGATATCACGAAAAAATTATCAACTGTTCATACAAAAGTTCAATACCTACTCGACCAAAATGTATGAAGCAACCATTTTATTTTGCGCAATATCAGAGTTGGTCCCATAATAAAACTTGTTCATATTGATAAGTACTTCCAGCCCTGCAAGTATTGCCAGTGACTAAAAAATCACCCTGTATATGCCATGTCATCACTTATCATGGTGAGATTGTAGTCAAATTAAACTTATGCAAATAAAAAAATATAAATAATAGTATTTTTTTATTTTCAGCTATTACCAGAAAACAGTTCAATTAAAGAAATTGACTGCTTCGTTACATATTCTGTTTTTACACACAACATTATGACAGACAGGTATCTATTAATATTTAAGTTCTTCAAAATCTCTCCTGAAAATATTGTGTATTAAACGATTCTTAATAATTATAATGATACAAACACGTTCCAGGGTGGGTGTGAGTACGACGGGCGCGAGTGCTTCGGCCAACTTCAACCAGCGCACGTCGCTGCGAGTGTCGAGCGAGCTGGCCGCGCTCTCGCGGTACTTCGGCGAGTGCTCCCAGCTCGTGACCAGGGTCTGTGCCGCCGACAAAGATGTTGGTGAGGGGAATGTACAAGTTTAACTTCTTTGGGTCAAAAAATAATTGACTGCAACATTTTATTTGTAAGCTTTTAAAATGTAACGTTTCTGACGCAAAAAGGACGGATTAGGTACTTGATTAGAAAGAGAAAGTGATAATTTCGTTCATTTGTACTGACTGACACCTAACACATGACACTTGTATGTTTTTTTTTAACAACAATCTCACCATGCTAAGTGATAATGTGTCCGAATGTGAAAAGCACTCAAAGTCTAGAAGGAACTGGCTCCAGTACAAAATAGCTAAAGATTATCTTATACTATATTCCAGGTATATGCAGCATGGACCTCCGCAAACTGATCCCAACAGAGGACCTACACACCTTCCTCGACAAGTTCTGTAACAACGACAAAGCGTTAACAATACACGAGAGGTGTTTCATACTGCGGTGTGACGAGAAAGTTGTTAGAGAGGGACGGAGGCCGTACGTCGATGTCGAGATGAGCTTGAAGTATGTCGGTGTTAAAGATGTGCAGGTATTGGCCGCATCTAGATAGGTCAATGACCTCTCTAGGAGATAAATTGTCACTAGAGACGCCACTAGCATTAATAAATACTTTTTATTAAGCTATTGTATAGCTTTTATCGCGGGTTTGAGCGTGGCGACCGAATCAAGAAATTCCGTAACGAAAAAAACCTAATACCCCCCACTCCGCCTACCATGTAGCTCGGCCGAGCGTGACTCGATTGAAACCTTACCTGAATAATAAAACATAAAAAAAACATTTATATCCGCAAAATTCGGATTGTCGAGTATTTTGTTAAATTCTATTGGTGCAAATGGCTGTCGCCATATTGGCCGAGCACAGTACCGCCATATTTTTAATGAACGCATCCCTGTCAGTTAGTATCAGTTTTTTCTTTTGTTTTCCCTTATTTCGGAAAGGCAAAGGGTTCTAGCCCATACAGCCTAATCATGAGATGACACAGTGTTCTCAGTGTGTAAATGAGCCTTTATTGACAGCCTATTATTTTTGTTTCCCGTTGTTAAGCTATTAAGAATCCACAACAAAATATGGGACCACCATTGACGCGGTATTTTCCAGATACTTAAAGGAAATCAAGTCTGAAACTTATGTTTCTTATTTCACTTACCATAAACCTATAGCTTCAATGATAAAAAATCCTGAATAACCTACATGTATTGTAAGATAATAAAAATATTTTAAACGATATTAACTTCTCATTTATTCAATAAAAGAAAAATGTTTTCTTATCGGTCACCACGCTCAAAAAGTGTAACTTGAATTAATATCAAAGAAAAAACTTGAATTAATATCATAGAAAAAAAAATACTGCGTAAATAAAAAAGATAACGAAGATATCCCGGACATCAGCCTGTACGAGATTAGAATGGCCCTGAAACAGTTGAAGAACAATAAGGCGCCGGGCGAGGACGGAATCACATCAGAGCTTCTGAAAACGGGTGGAATACCGGTACTGAAAGTCCTTCAGAAGCTCTTCAATTCCGTCTTGCTCGAGGGGAAAACGCCAGAAACATGGAACAGAGGCGAGGTGGTGTTGTTCTTCAAGAAAGGTGATAACACCCTGTTGAAGAACTACAGACCCATCACGCTTCTGAGCCATGTTTATAAACTGTTCTCAAGGGTCATCACGAATCGTCTCGAACGCAGGCTTAATGACTTCCAGCCTCCCGAACAAGCCGGTTTCCGAAAAGGGTACAGTACCATAGACCACATTCATACGCTGCGGCAAGTTATACAGAAGACCGAGGAGTATAACTTGCCATTATGCTTAGCGTTTGTGGACTATGAGAAAGCCTTTGATTCGGTCGAAACTTGGGCGGTGCTTGAGTCTCTACAACGTTGCCGCATCGACTATCGGTACATCGAAGTGTTGAAGTGTTTGTATAATAACGCCAGCATGTCAGTCCGAGTACAGGAGCAGAGTTCGAAGGCGATTCCATTGAAAAGAGGTGTAAGACAGGGAGACGTTATTTCTCCGAAACTGTTTACTGCCTTCAAGCTTCTGGAATGGAAAGGACTCGGCATCTATATAAACGGCGAATACATCTCACCTTCGATTTGCCGACGACATTGTGGTCATGTCAAAAACGATGGAGGAGCTCAGCACGATGCTCGATGACCTCAACCGAGTTTCACAACGGGTGGGCCTTAAAATGAACATGGCAAGACGAAAATTATGTCAAACGCCCGTGTTGTGCCCACCCCGGTATCAGTTGGAAGCTCGGTTCTCGAAGTTGTTGACTCGTACGTCTACCTAGGACAAACAGTCCAACTAGGTAAGTCAACTTCGAGAAAGAGGCCAATCGCCGAATCCAACTCGGTTGGGCAGCGTTCGGGAAACTACGAAATGTCTTCTCGTCCAAAATACCTCAGTGCCTTAAGACGTAAGTCTACAACCAGTGTGTGTTACCAGTGATGACATATGGCACAGAGACGTGGTCTCTCACTGTGGGCCTCATAAAGCAGCTCAAAGTCGCTCAACGAGCCATGGAGAGGGCTATACTCGGGGTTTCTCTACGCGATCGAAATAGGAATGAGGAGATCCGTAGACGAACTAGGGTCACCGACATAGCCCAGCGGATTGGCAAGTTGAAGTGGCAATGGGCAGGCCACATAGTGCGCAGAACGGATGGCCGATGGGGCCGAAGAGTTCTGGAGTGGAGACCACGGACCGGCAAGCGCAGCATAGGACGTCCGCTTACAAGGTGGACAGATGACCTTGTAAAGGTCGCTGGAAAACGCTGGATGCAGGCCGCCCAAGACCGGTCCTATTGGAGATCATTAGGGGAGGCCTATCTCCAGCAGTGAACGTCTTGCGGCTGAGATGATGATGATGATAAATAAAAAATAAATAAATAATTATAATTGCTATGCAATAGCTTTACCGCGGCAGTCCCCGAGTGCCACACGTATTTTTTTGAAATGGCTATAATATATACTTATACAACAATACTCATAAAATTCTGTGATAGATTTTTATGATCATCATGGGTTGCCAAATCTTATGGAATATCCCTTTTAATAAAGCGATACTTATGGAAAACTATGGATTATGGGGTAATTATTATAAGAGTGGCAATTGAAAATTGAAAAAGTCAATGTTGTAACCAAAGTCAATTGATGGAGTAACCAATAATTTAACAGTGAAGTTGACCGATCCTGCTCACATCTTAAAGTTGTAATAGAAGCATACATATCATAATATGGGGTACTAGCTTCCGCCCCGTGGGATAAATAGTACCCTATACGTTATTCCAAGGTATGATCTATCTATGTGCCCAGTTTCATTCCAGCCATTTATGCGTGATTGAGTCACGAACATCCATACATATTTATGAATGTTTGGAACATTCATAAATATAATATTAGTTAGTAGTTCATTGCACTCGCACACTAAGTTAGAGAAAAAAAGCAATACAATCACACTAACATTTATTTTCCAGAAAGCTAAGCCCCTAACAGCTAGAAGCGCCACGCAGCTAGCCAGCGGCAGAAGGAGAGAGCGCGTAGAGCAGGACGCAGCGCTCGACTACAGGAGCGGCAGCTGCACGCACCTGCACCAGGACGTGGGGGGCGTGGCTTATACCAACATGGCTGTCGGGAACACTGCACGGTTATCTATTTTACCATTCACACATTTTATATAAATTTTATCATCATCCCTAAGTATCTCCAATAGCAATAGGTCTTGGGCGGTCTAGATCCAGCGTTTTCCGAAATGATTTAATTATTTTTGTATGCATACTTTTTGCCTTATACATAACTAGCTTCCGCGGTTTCACCCGCGTTCCCGTGCGATCTTATGTTTTCCCGGGAAAAGAACTTAGACTATTAATTTCAGCTACAAAAATGCATCAGGCGACAATGTGCTCGAAACAAACGACATTGCTGATCTTATAAAGAAAATGTGCGATTCCTTTGCACTGAGCCAGGAGAAGCTACTAGCGTCACGTATGAAGCCGACGACAAGTGATATGCAGGTGCAGTGTGAAACAACGGTCGTTATTGATGATGGGAAACCCGAGAGGGATGACGATGTGGAAAAACTTGAGTGCTTTTATCATGGTGAGAATGATAAGATTGAAAGGTAAGAAAATTAGAGTGTTTTCTAACAGTTTTATAATTTGTAAAACTTTGATTTCTTATGTGTTAAAATAACTTGGTAATTTTAGTGGGGCGGTAGAACCCACACCTCGTATTACACGCGTTCCTGGGATTAAAATTCAATAAGTTTCTCGCCTTGCCATAGGCTATCTGCATGCCAAATTTCATCAATATAGATTGTGCCGTTGAGTCATCATGTGGTAACAACAAACTCATGTTGGCATTTATAATATTAGTTTCATATATTTGATATATATATTCAGTAATATCATATTTATTATTATTTCAGTAAAACAATCAAATTAGAGACCAGTAAAAGTGACACGTGTATAATGCAACAAGAAAAAGGTACATATAGATAAGAGTATTTAATTAATATTTATATTTCAAGAACTTTTTCATTTATTATTTTCTCTTTCTCAGCTTTCAATAGTAAGCAAATTAAACTTCATAGAAAGTAGGATTATGAGATGTTAGAATCTTCTTTGGTCCCAGGAGACGTAGGCGATGATAGGTCAGTTGTCGTGGGTCGAACCCACGACAACTGACCTATCATCCCACCAAGAAGCTTTAAAAATATCGCGAGGAAACCGTAGCATGGTGGTAAGGTACTGTTTTGTACCCCACCACTTGGATGGTTACCAAGTGAAGAATTTCCCAGGTTATTTATTATTATTGACAGATATGGTGAAACGAGCCCTCTCGTCCCTGGACCGCGACACCATCATGCAGAAGTTTGTCGACGAGCTAGAGGATTGGAAAGAGAAACAACAGGAGCTATTTAAATGTCAGGTAAGGATACCATCAACACAGGTTCCATATTTTGGCATCTACAATATTATTTTCTCTGTATGTAGTTTGTATATACATTGAGTTTTTGTAAGGAATTTCTATTTTCCTACATGCTACGTGTATGTAAATAATTGAATGATGTTCAAAGGAATGTTAATAGAAACAGTGGTCAGTACTTGGATGGGTGACCACCTGGTAACACCACGTGCCGTTGACTTTTTTTTTTACATTGATTTATTTTATTTTTATTTTAACGCTATACGTCATAACATGGATTATGTAGGTAAAATTGCGTTGCATAGCTGTCAACGCCCATACCACGTTGAAAACACCGGTTCTCGTCCGATCACCGAAGTTAAGTAACGTCGGGCGTGGTCAGTACTTGGATGGGTGACCGCCTGGGAACACCACGTGCCCGTTGGCTTTTTGCCCTGTTTGGCATTCATCGTTGCCAAACAGGGCACAATAAATGCTATGAGCGAGATAGCATGAGACTCTTGTTGTTGTTGTATTTCAAATTTAAACGTAAAGCAACAAGGGCTGTATTTAATTGTTGTTTACAATCGCTTTTACGTTGGATTACTATCTGCGCCTACAAATATTGTCGATGCAATGCAAGATGAAAACCCACTTCCGTGTGAGTGGTTTTGGTTTTCCGCACTTAGTCCTTGTATTGGACCATTGTACGTGTTCTGTAAGTAGGTTATTATATTGCCCGTGTTCCAAAACGTTTCTGTTTCTTTTCCATAATAAATTGAAAACCCCATTTACCTTCTTCGTTGTTTGAAGTGAAAAAATTCATCTACGAGGTCCAAGTATCACTACCAATTTTTATCAACGGTAGTATTGCCGTGAAAATGCTTATGAGACACTTTCGTGTTATAATATTGTTAAGGACGGTCTTTATTAAGTTCAAACAAAAATACTTCTTTACGTCATTCACAATCTTATTTTCATGGCTAACTTAATTATAAGAAAGAATACATTTAAAATTACTCCTTTCCAGCTAAAACGTAAAGAAGACTACCACCTAGAGCTTCTGGCTAAGGAATGGGCAAAGAAACGTGTGGAACTGGAATGCAAGTTAACCAAAGGCATAGAGCAGTGTCGCAACCTGGCAGCTGACTTAAGTCGAGCGACAGACGATTTTCGACTTAGGGGTTTTAGAAATACGGAGAGGGAGAAGAAGGTATTTTTTGTTACATGTTTATTTTTATTAGTAAGTAGTACATAGTAGAAATTAGTTTATTGTTTTAGGATAAATCTTGAATGTTTTCTACCATCGAAAGTTAAGAACACAATAATAAAGGATAGCAGAATTATCATATCAAATAAGACGCGTGGCCATGACGCTACAAGGGTTTTTTTCTTCTTATATCAATTGGATAATGAGCATGCTCAACTAATAGTCGGACAAATAAATGTGATATCATGTTTTAGTAAAAGAAAAAAAACCGGCCAAGTGCGAGTCGGACTCGCGCACCGAGGGTTCCGTACAAACTTCGTCCATCGTTCGTCCATTAAGGGAAATGCACAATTTTATTTATTTACCTTATTTGAGGTTGGTGCCAATTAAGCTAGACCCATAAATTGTATCAGCGCCTATACAACTCAGAGGTCTTTATTAATTGGCGTATCTATGTATGTATGGGGACACCCTTTAATTTTCAACTTTTTTTATATTTTGGAATTTTCCCTTTATTTGTGCTGTGACCTTGCTTTTTGCCAAATTTCGTGACTCTAGGTCAACGGGAACTACCATAAAACAAATAAAACGGCAAAACAATCGCGTTTGTTATAAGGGAGCCCCCTTTAAATATTTATTTTATTTTGTTTTCAGTATTTGTTGTTATAGCGGCAACAGAAATACATAATTTGTGAAAATTTCAACTGTCTAGCTATAGCGTGTCTTGAGATACAGCCTGGAGACAGACAGACGGACGGATGGATGGACGGACAGAGTATTGCCACATTCTTTGACCGATAATCATCTATCTATCTATCTATTCCCAGTTGCTAGAAGCAAAGAAAGCTCTAGAAGCTCACTACACAGCAAAATACCAGGAGTTAAGAGAAGCGTCACAGAAAATGGAGGACGACATGAACCACCGGCTGAAACTGAAGGATATGACTATTGAGGAGTTGCAGCTTAAAGTGCAGCAGCTGGAGAAACAGGTCGACGTGTTGAAGGTAATCTTTTTGACCTTGCGCCATTGTACGCCTCCTATCTACAGTCGATGATGAGGAGCTCATCTTTATATCCTCGAGCCACCTTGCGAGTCTACGCTACTATTCAGTCGGCCGTTCCTTCTTCATACCATAAGAATGTAGAATGAGCTCTTCATTAAGGATTATCCACTGCACTACGACATTGGGTTCTTCAAAAAGTACTTCAAAGGATAATCTCACAATTACAATATACTTTATTTGTAATCCACATGTCATTGGCAACCCTGGTATTGGTAATACATAAGCAGCGGTGACCACATACTATCAGGTAAGCAGTCTGCAAACGTACCTATTAATCGAGGCCGTCTAGAGAACTGTCTATTCCTCACTACAGAAAATAAAGCACATAGCATTTTTTTTACTGTGTGGTCGTTTATATCTATCTCCCTCTCGTCAATAGAGGAGGCTCGAGCTGTTGTATCTGTTACGCAGCTTTCGCAATTTAATCATTGTATTTTTGAGCAAAAGTGTAGCCAACTGGTAGCAATGATAGATTTCAAATTGAGAATTATTGACAGGCTGGCTGGCGTTTATAAATGATATTCGCTCACGAACATTTTCAAGCCTGTTTTTCCCATTTTCCCAGTTTAATAAAGAATTCCCAATCTATAATGTATTTATAACTCTATGGATTACCACTGCTGAACCTAAATGTTCCCCATCTGTGTATGAGTAACAAAGCAATCCTTTTTTTTTAGAACAACTTGAAGAACAATGAAAAGGAAGCGGAAAACAGATATTCTGGACTAACTAAAGATCAGACTGCAAGTCTTATACAGGAATTGGTAACTATCTTTATTTCAATCTTATTATAATGATGACGCCATAACATGAATTATGTAGGTAAAATTGAGTTATACAGTCGCCAACGTCCATACCACGTTGAAAACACCGGTTCTCGTCCGATCACCGAAGTTAAGCAACGTCGGGCGTGGTCAGTACTTGGATGGGTGACCGCCTGGGAACACCACGTGCCGTTGGCTTTTTGCATCGTTTTCAAAGATGGATAAAAATGTTTCGTCTTCTAGTCCGTTATCACAAAAAATATTTTTTTAAATACACGTCATAATATAGATTAATATAGGTTCTCGTCCGAGAAACGTCGGGCATTGTCAGTACTTGTTATACCATGTTCCACCCTACAGCTAAATACATAAATTTGATTTCAGCGATGTCTAGAGGAGAAGTTAGACGGCGCGGTGCAATCTAAAGGGTTCTTCAAGGAGCAGTGGGGTCGCGCCGTGAGGGAGCTGCATCTGATGAAGCTGAGCACGCGCAAGCAGATGTTGACGCAGCTGCAACAAGATAGGAGGCAGTTGGGCGAGATGGGGTCAGTTGGACAGGTTTTTCACTTTCATGCAAGATTACAAATCATATAATAATGCTTATAAAATTCTAGGATGTCCTCCGCTGTTTTGCCCGCGATCCCTCGGTGAAAAGTGGCCTATGTCCTCCTCCATGTACCAGGCTACCACTCTGCCATAATTTGATAGAGGTTTGGTCTTGAAAAGAGCAAATAGACTAGACCTATTTTCGCATTTATGACATTAGTGTGGATATAAAATTTCTTTCAGATTGGATACAATAGAAGATCAGGAAGAGAACAATATAAGAAATCCAGTCGATTTGAAGAAGTTGAAGGACGATTTCTACGTAGACATATTGGCTAATACAGCCGCGTTGGAAGCACATTCGCTTATCAGTTAGTATATATATATCCTTTACTATAGGTATACCGTTCAATATCGATGGACCATGCGCTCGGGATAGCTCTGTTGCACGCATTCATAACTAACCTGATAGCATAGCCTAACAAGTATAATTAGATATTTTTTAATTCTACTAACGTGACAAATAAGCTTGTGTCTTGTGGGGTTTAAGTCTAATGGGGTCTAATGGGGTTGAAGTGGACAAGATTAAGTCGACCCCAATCGGAGAGACTAGTTGGTGTACTCTCGATTTCAGACACAAGTCGTTCGCGGCTTTCCTCCACCACCGAATGAGGATACTTTCACGGCCCGTGTAATGAGCGTCCCCAGTACTAACGTCCGCATAGCAATGAATGCCGACAATAGACATCATATCTATACTTAATAATATTATAAAGCTGTAGAGTTTGTTTCTTTGTTTGAACGCGCTAATCTCAGGAACTGGATCGATTTTAAAAATTCTTTCAGTTTTGGATAGCCCATTTATCCAGGATAGCTATAGGCTACTTTTTATCCCGGGAAAACACAAGATCCCTAGGGAACGCGGGTTTAACCGCGGGGCGAAAGCTAGTCATTGATATGCAGCAGGAACAGTGTAGCGGACAGCATAGAGCCTTGCGGGATGCCGGCATTTATGTCCATGCTATCGGAGTAACTACAGTCAACGACGGCTCTAATGCATCTGCTGGACAGAAAATAAATACAAGGAAAACGCTTTTGTCAATATTTTTTATTATTATTTTCAGGTACGTCAGGGCCTGATGGCTTGGAGATGTACGATAGTATAAAGTAAGTAAACATATTACATATGTCAAGAAAATGTATGAAATTGAGAGACGACAAAATTTCCATGTAGCGGTGCGGAAATGCCATGCGTTTTATGTTAGGTGTTCTATATCTGTGCTTTTTTGTTTCAGGAATAGCAACCCAATGAACGACAGACTGAACGAGTTGATATCGCAACGCGACATACTTGTCCAACAGGAAAACCCAGACGAGGAGCTGCTTAAACAACTTAACCACGAAATAAGGAGTTTGCTACTTAATTGTGGAACATAATCATATTTTTTAAAGAACTAAAAACAATGGCCGGTTCGGAACTTTACTTTTGATGTTGCCTGAGTTTATGCTTATTTTTGGGGGCGCAATTTGGAGGCCAAATGTCCTAAAGATTAAATAATCAAAAAAATACCATACATTCCGATAATTAACATCAAAGCCAAGAGTATTTTGGAAAATAAAAATAAAGCTAAAGTTTTAGCAGCATCAGTCTCGTACTTCCATACATGGAACATCACGAGTAAGACGGTCATTTCAGTATTTTTATATAACTTTCAATTGAAAACGGGGCGAGGTCATCTTCTTTTGTATAGGTGCCTATAGTTTTTAATGTATTGTAATTAATTGTCTTGTTTTAGAAATAATAACGTTGGTATATTTGTGGATAATACAAAAGAGATCAATTCTCGCATTTTTTATATTTGCAGTGATACATTGTGGATCATTATGGGAAATAAATTTCGATAGAGATAGGCTGTTTTTCGCTGCATCGAATAAAAAAAATGCGAGAAATGGGCTCCAAACTTAATAAAATTATGAATTCAAACGAATTTGACTTTTTTTTTTTATTAAAAATTAAATCGACTAATGTTAGATGCCAAACTAAAATAATAGAAATTAACATCAATTGTTCGATATTATGCGTTATATAAATTTCGTCGCTTATATACATACTAGGGATGTTACGGAGGTGGTTTTATCGGAACCGAAGTCGGAGTCGGAGTTTTTAAATTTGGTTTTTCGGAGTCTGAACCGGAGTTGGAGATGGCCACCATCTCCGACTCCGGTTCCATAAGAAAGATGTGTTAAGGGCAGGCAATAAAATAAAATAGTACAAACATTAATCAGTCAGCCAGTCTCTTTAATTTCAATTAAAAAATTATAAACCTTTATTTTGAATTTGTGCTTTATAATCGAATCGAAAAATGTGTTTATATTCGAATCATAATCTTCTATATGTTCATAATGTTCTATAGGTCCACCTCAGTCGTAGAAGGATTAAGATCCATTTTCATTAATTCCATCGGACTTCAGTGGTGGCGCGGACTCTATTACTGATATTATTCGTTCATTTCATTCATATCTCTCACTAATCACCCTTTCAGTGTTGCCATTTTGGCATTTTTAATGCTAAATTTGGCATATTTTCACCTTAATTGCATATTAAATTTAAACTTAGCATATTGCATTATTTTAGCATTTTGTTTGCCAAGCAACCTAGAGGTTTAAAATAGTAATTTTATAATAACAACCAAACAAATATGTTATTTTGGACTATCATCTATGGCAACACTTTATGGGGAAATCCCGAGCATCGTTCAGAGATATCACCTTGTACGTTCGAGCGATAGTTCGGTGTTATCCGATTTAACGGTATTCGGTTTAGTCGATTGTTTATGTTTAAGTTCATTTCGTCTGATGACGTGCTGAAACTCATTAGGGTATTAAAGAACATGCAGTGACTGATGAAAGTGGCTCGTCAACGTCACAACAAGACGAACCTGTTGATGACCTTCATATATTCTTCGAATTAGAAGACTAAGCTTTTGTTTTTTGATCAATAAATACTTTACCTTCAGGTATTTTTCGAAATAGAAGACTAAGATTTAGTTTTTTGATAAATAAATAATTTAAATTAAATTGGCATTTTATTTAGCACTTAAAATTATTCTTAGCATTTTTCTGGCGAAAAGTTGGCCTTTTTCTAAATTATAAAACGGCAACACTGTACCCTTTGTTCACTTATCTTACCTGTGGCTAGTGTATCATCTTATATCCTCTTCTCTTTGGTATCATCTATGTGATCTGTGGTTTGCTTGCGAACCATTTGACGTACGTATAATATATTGTATTATTTTATTTATTCGTAATTTGTCTATTCGCTCGAATAATTAATTCGTTTGTTGAATCTTCTTATCTCATAATCCCCAAAAGTTTCTTGGGTCATCAACAATAAGAAAATAATTATATGCTATTCAAGTCGTGTTAGAGCTATGGCAAAATCTAAGGTGACTGGAGCTACTAGCAGGCTGAAACAGGACTATCTTAGGCTGAAGAACGATCCTGTACCATATGTGACTGCAGAGCCAGTGCCTTCTAATATCTTAGAGTGGCATTATGTAGTAAAAGGACCAGAAAAAAGTCCCTACGAAGGTGGTTACTACCATGGGAAAATCATATTCCCAAGAGAGTTTCCCTTCAAACCACCGTCTATTTACATGATCACGCCGAACGGAAGGTTTAAGACCAACACCAGACTGTGCCTCAGCATCACCGACTTCCATCCCGATACATGGAATCCAGCTTGGTCTATTTCGACAATTCTCACAGGTTTGTTGAGCTTTATGTTGGAAAAAACACCAACACTTGGGTCTATAGAAACATCAGACTATCAAAAGCGATGTTTAGCAGCCGAGACGCTGGAGATTAATATAAAGAACAAAATGTTCTGTGAGTTGTTTCCGGAATATGTGGAGGAGATTGAGCTTCAGCTGAAGCAGAGGCAGGAGGCTATGCTGCACACGGATAACACAAATGTCACCAGTGAAAGTGAAGTGACAACTGAACAGCAGTCCAACTTGTACTACATTTTGACAAACATGTTTGTGTTGGTAGGCTTTGTTTTCCTTGCATATATGGTCAAATATGTTCTAGTTTCCATATCCAATGACTAGGCAATAAACTTATTGTGTATTAAATGTAAATATTGTAATTTATTTTGTAAATACATTATTCCATTAGAAGCAAATTCCACAATGGTAAGTTGCGCTAAGCATGAATTCATATTATGTAAATGCAAAACTAATCAATATGGTTTATCCATAAAATTTTATGAAGAAAATAACAGTTTTGTTTATATGAACTTACCTATGAAGTTACTTTTTTACTGATTATCAAAATATGTTGTAAGATTGTATAATTACAATAAAAAAATCAATGTTTTGAGATAGTCGCTAACTTAAATTGATACAGTAAGGTATAATCAATAGTAAGCTAGGTTTTAAATTATTCAATGCACTTGTGTAAGAAATAAACAATATACTATTCAATTATGCTGTAACAATTGATTTTCACTGATTGCACAGAGCAAGCTAATTCGAAGAAAGCAAATTTGCAATTAAGCTTGTAATATTTACAGAAATTGTTTTGTAGTGATATCCAATTGATCTTTTAGAAATGTAACTTTGTAATGTTTATGCTTGTGATTGACTTAAGTTTTCTTATGGCAACCATTTATGCAGTGTATGGGTCCTGTTGAATTGAGATTACATATAAGTATTAAACCTCGAAATATATTTACCATCCCATTAGTTAAATGCCCTAGAAATCTTTATGCATCTCAATAGTTTGTTTAATTTAATACTGTAACTCATGCTATTTTTTAAACTAATATCCATTCTAAATCACAATTCTTTAGTTACTCATCTAAATATTTATTTATCTCTTGACCTATTCTATATTCTAATGCATTTAATGTGTTTGTATTGACATTGATTGTTAGTTTTGAAATAGATGACTGTATTGATGTTAAAACATCAATTTTGAGCTAATATTATTATGTATGAAATTTGATAGAATTTATACATATTATATAAACATGTGAGTAATTGGAAATATGTTATAATCATTGAGGAAAGGTATGACCAACCTATGCAGTTCATTAATTCTGGTATAACAATTTTATTTTGGTATCCCATTTTTCATTTGCCATGAAACTAATTATATTACGTACATTCATACCTAGAAAACTCTAATAATTATTAGAATCTGATTTTAATACAAATACCTTGGTTACATCCACTTACCTCAATTGATTTCAGATCGCCCATATAGTGGTGAACATATTTAGCAACAATGTGAATGAGCATATGAATGTCAACATCATAACATTGTACACTTGATTTCTGCAACCGCTAGTTTATAAATCAGTAAAATGTTATTTTTATATCAATATCGTTTTATTTTGTGGGAGGGAAATAGGGCTATATAAAAAAAGGAATATGCATGATGGATGATTCTTTATTACATAAATTTATATTATAGGTATATCAGTTTCAAGATCACTATACAATGCCAAAAAATTTATTTATATCAATAAATATAAAACTGTTAAAACTTCTTATAACAAGCTGAAAAATATTCACTGTTTAAACATCCTGGTTCATTTATACTACATAATGTAAGCCCTTAAAGATGTTACTTACTAGTTCATAAACATATTTCTTTAAAAATACTCCATAATAATATAAAATAATAAAAAATCCATAACCAATGTAATAAAGATGTGAAAGTGTTAGACTGTAATGTAACCATTATACAACATAATTTCAAATATACTTCAATTTAACCACACAGTGGCAAAACAATCACTATATTTTATTATGTGTAATCATTATACAACATACTTTCAAATACACTTCAATTTAACCACACAGTGGCAGAAGGACCAGTGGCAAAACGATCACTATATTTTATTATGCAAAAGCTATTCTTACGAACTATATATACTACTAATTTACAAAAAATAAGTAAGATACTTAAAAGTATGACCACATAATATAAAAAAAAAACATATCAATGTATGTGCAAAAATACAAATTAGAGCCATAACTTATACAGACAACATCACACAGTACTGTAATGAAAGGAAAATAATCAATTAAATTAAAGAGAATTAAATGTTATAGTTCATCTTATAATATTTAATTCTCATCCTTGCTCTCCTCTTCATCATCATCATCCCAATCGCTAACTAAACTTTTGATTTTGTCATCCTTTATAGGTGCTAACTTATCTGTTACTATAACTTTACCAATCTCTTCAGGAGCATTTTTATCAACCACACTAGTTTGCTGTGTACCTTCATCATTGGCACTATCTGCTGAGATCTCTTCTTGAGAATCATTGTCATCCCAATCATTCAGAATAGAAGATATTTTTTGACTTGAAATATCAATATTGCAATTGCTTTGTACCATTTCCTGATCATTTTCAATTTCTTGAGTGCTTGATAAATTATCTTCTTGCAAGTTATTTGTTTCGTCTACTTCAACTGGAAGTACAATTGACTTGGCTAACTGCTTATCAACTTCTTGTTGAATATTTTCAATTGATTCTTCTATTTCAGGTTGTACATCTGTAATGATGGATTCATTTTGTTCAATATCTTGAACAATATTATTATCATGAGTGTCACGTTTCGCAACACATGATGTTATATCATTCTCATTATCTTGAGTATCTATTTTAGCAGTATTATCTTCATGCGAAATATTTTCAGTTTCATCTTCTGACCACTCTGAAGTTAAGCTTTGAATTTTTTCCACAGTTTCTTTTGGAAGGGGTTCTTCTTTATCAATGATAGGATCTGAAGTTGTCTCACCAATATCAACATTTTCAGTGACCTCACATGGTTCAACTTCAATATTCATTGTGTATTGTATATTTACAGGAATTGAAGCAATCTCATTGATTTCTGCAGAATGGGTATCTTTCTCTTCCACTTTATCTGATATTAGTTCTGTTATACATTCAGATTGCAATTGTTCATTAATATTGTTTATATTGGGATTCTCAGTACAAGCTTTTTCTTGAGGGTTTATTTCACTTTCCTCTGGTTCCTCAGTCTCATTGATATTTTCTATTTCTTTCTCTTTTTCAATAATTATGTCTGAATGTGTGTCAATGTCCATGGGTGTTGAGGAAGCATTTTGCATTGGTTCATCATTCTGATGTTCAGTATTTTGTATATCTTCAGTACTTTGTACATCTTCAGTACTTTGTACATCTTCAGTACTTTGTACATCTTCAGTACTTTGTACATCTTCAGTACTTTGTACATCTTCAGTACTTTGTACATCTTCAGTACTTTGTACATCTTCAGTACTTTGTACATCTTCAGTACTTTGTACATCTTCAGTACATTGTACATCTTCAGTACTTTGTACATCTTCAGTACTTTGTACATTTTCAGTACTTTGTACATCTTCAGTACTTTGTATATCTTCAGTTATTATATCAATTGGTTGACTTAATGTGTTCTCTATCATGTTGTCTCGATCAGGGACAGGATCCTGAACTACCGGAATAAGTTGCACATCAGGAAGTTCATTTAACTCATTATTTGTTTCATTTTCTACTGGAGGTACTTCTTGTTCTACAACAGCATGCAATTCAGTTTGTGAGGTTACTTGCAAATGTTGGTCTTCTTCATGTTGAGGAACATTACTTTGCCAGACCTCTTGCGTATCCAAAACATGCGCGCTCATAACTGGCGTAGATGTGGTAACAGTTTCATAATTTTGTGTTATAATTGCTGAAGACTGTACAAACTGTGTTCCAATATTTTGTTGAGTTAAAAGTTGGTACTGTTTATTTTCATCAACATGATGACTGTATACAACTACAATACTGGAGCTATCTGAAGCAACAGTCTCTGTAACATTTAAAGGATAATCTTCCTGTATAATCATCATATTGTTTGATTGAGTATTATCTAATTCTATTGTTCTGGTATCTAAAGTAGAAGTGTGAGGAGCAGTAAGTACAGTTAATGTTTTATTTGCATCACCATTATCAAAAATTATGGGATGATTAGATGCCATCAATGCTTTATATTCCTCTTCATTTGACACAACAATTTGTATGGGTTGATTTAAGTTAGTTGAATTTTTAATTAACATATTAGGTTGTTGAATATTTCCCTCAGCAATAGATGTTTGAATATTAGCATATTCCATAGTTGTTACTGGTGTTAATGTTTGGGTAATAGGTTCCATCATATCAGATATGATATATTCTTCACTTGCTTGAGCAGTCTCTTGCTTAGGAATAAGTTGGTGATCTCTGACAATATATTCACTGTTGTCAATCATCACTATATCCTCATTTTCTTGATTATTATCGGGAGAATCACTACCTTCATTATGAAGGTACTCAGTATGTGTGGTTGGCATATTATTATGAACATTTTTCATTTGCATAGGTTTTGTTATACTGAAATCAGCATTTAAAATCTTTTGTTTTGATGGTGATTCCTGTAGTTTTCTTGACACAAGATGTATATTCCCATCAGGCTTCTGCTGAATTTGATATTGCATGTCAATTTCTTCATACTCATTATCAAAAGTAACAGGTAATTCATATTTAAAATCATTTTTTTGTTTAGGTTTTTCTTTTTCCTCATCTGAATCTTCAATGATGCCATCTTTCCTTGCTACAGATTTGTGATTCGTTTTCAAGTGTGCATAAAGGTTAGTCTGACGCAAGAATACCTTAAGGCAATAAACACACTGTAAGTTTGTTTTTCGTTCAGCACTGTATTTATGGCCAGTTTTCTGAATGTGTTTAAGAATTTGTTGCGATGTACCAAATGTTTCATCACATACATTACAGCGGAAGTTTCTGGTTTCTACATGAGACATTTTGTGTTTTATAAGCAATGCTTCTGTCAAACCAATATAATCACATTGATTGCACTTTGGGAAGTGATATGTAGATGGTGGTTCAATACCATGTTTAGTATAAAGATGGTGTAATAAACAATTTCGTTTCAACGATTTTAACCCACAATATTCACACATATTTATAACAGGCTTTTCATTGTGAATATCTACCAAATGGCGCCGGAATTTGTAATAAGAAGTAAAATGTAGAGCTTTTCCTGGTGTTCCACAAATGAGACAAATCCAGGGACCTCTTACATTTTCAGCACCCATAGCGATTAGCTTAGCTGCTTCTTTAGAATCTAAGACATCAATCTCATAGGTAAAGTCTGCTTCTACTTCTTCTATTTTTGGTTTTATTAGTTTTTCTTTAACATGTGCCTGCTTTTTAGGTTTATTTGGAGTATTAAGAATTTTCAATTTGATATTCTTATTACTTTTCACTAAATGAGGATATTTTTTAAGGACTTCACTTATAATCTTAGCATGATCTAAATTAGAAGCCATTTTATTATCTTTACTTTCAATTGTGACATTAGGACCTTCACTGTCCAAAATTTGATCAAAAAGTTGATTTGAGACTTTGGGGCCTTCATCTTTTATATAGTTTGTTGGAAATGATTCAGTTTCATCATTCAGGTTTTCACCTATACTGTCTTCAAAAATGTTATTGACTTTTTTACATTCTACAATATCAACAGTCGATGTCCCACTATATTTTTTCTTGCAATCCATGATATTAACAGTTGATATTCCACCATATTTCTTACTACTTAATGTTTCTGCAAACAATCCAGAGCGTTTAGATGCATATTGTTTCACTTCAGGGTGGATCATTAAAGGACTTGAAGTGTATGATATATTGGTAAATGAACTGTCAAAGACATTATCTGTATCTAACTCTTCTGGTAATTCATATCTTGTTGGCCTTGGATCTCCTAATATAGTTTTTTTTGAATATGGTTGTGGATCAAATGGAAGAGGTGATGGTGCACGATATACTTTCTTTGAGTCAGTTTTCTTTAAAGGAAGATACACATTCTTATCCCTATATATTATTACTTTTTCTTCAAATGCTTGAGAATGTGATCTTTTACCACTTGTGGATGCAGTAGGTATTGCCTGTTTTGTACTCTTATGAATATCAGTGTTTTTGGAGATCCGCTTGCCATAGCTATGAGTAGGTGTGGACTTGGGTGGTGCAACAATTCTATGTGAATCAAGCAGTTTAGTTAAGACAGGCATATTCATAATTAGAGATGTTTGATACAATTTTTCAAGTAAATCAGTTTTAAACTCCAGTTGCCCAGTATACATGAAGTTCACTATTGGTACCACAACATCAGCTTGCAGATCTTCGGGCATTACCAAACAATCCTCGTACATTTCACATGTTCGCTCCAATAACTCGAAGTACTCCGTGCAGGCATTGAGGACGAGCCTGTGCACTTTTAACTGAGCATTATCATGAAATTGAAGAGTCAAATCACAGTAATCGGTGCGATTGAAGAAATGCTTCAATCTCTGGAGGAAATAAATCCCCCAGTTGTCAACTTTCACTTGCTTGACGTCCGACATAGTGTTAAAATTAATAAATCATATTTTAGGTTATCGTTGCGGTATTTCTCCGGCTGAAACAATAAATGAATACCATTTTACCAGTGTAAATATACTTGTAAACAATATTGTTATAAAATTGTAACAATCGATCGGCACACACGACGGTGCTCATGATTTAAGAAAGATGGATAGCGTCAGTGCCGTAATGAGTTCTCATACGATTTTGTACTTGAATTTTCCGCCACATTATACATATAAATCTTGGTTTTATTTAGACAAACTTACCGATAAAAGTCTAAACAGAATAGTTTAGTATCAAGCACTTTTAGTCCGTCATAAATTCACAATCATCATCACAAAATTACTGCACCAAATTTGACACAAGTTGACACGGTGGACGTAAGATGGCGGTGTATATCAAGTAGTGCTGCAACCCAATTTTACACAGTCCGAGACGCGCACTTAAAATTTAAGTTTAGTCAAATGTGTTTTTATTATTTTTTATAATATGGTTTTATCGTACGTTTCTATGTAAATCATACAATAATTCATTTAAAATTATGAGAAAGTCCGTATGAATTATATTTATCTCTTAAAAATGCATATATTATTTAAATAGTATAAAACTTGACTGCGCGCTCTGTGCTAGTGTCGCCCTCTTCTTCTCACTATTGATTGGGCGCGTTCTAATTTTACGCAGCGGGAAGTGGAACATCAAGATACATCAAAAATATTCCTACTTTGGCATTCTAGTATTCATAGGTAGCTAATATAGGACAGTAGATGGCTCTGTAAACAGTGATTATAATGTATTTTGTATTGTATGAATAAAAATGTTATGAAGCATAGTATCATTGATTATTATTTCCTATTTACAATAGCGCGTCACAGCACCACACGTTTTTATCATGTCGATAAAAAACAGCAGTAAAAAGTACAAAGTTTTATATTTGAAATCTTTTACAAAGATTAGTCTAGGTATACTAATGTACGTAAGGTACCATCCGTGTGTATCTCGGAAGCGGCTGTAACGATTTAGATAAAATTTTATATTTAGATAAGTTTTATTTTTTAAGTTTATCTATATAGGTTAGGTACCTCATTCCTGGGCGTCATTCCTGAAAAAGCGATATTACAAAAAAACACCGGCCAAGTGCGAGTCGGACTCGCGCACCGAGAGTTCCGTACAAACTTCGTCCATCGTTCATCCATCACGGGAAATGCACAATTTTATTTATTTATCTTATTTGAGGTTGGTACCAATTAAGCTAGACCTCTAAATTGCATGAGCGCCCATACAACTCAGAGGTCTTTATTAATTGGAGTAACTATGTATGTATTGGGACACCCTTTAATTTTCAACTTTTTTATTTTTTGGAATTTTCCTTTATTTGTGCTGTAAGACCTTGCTTTTTGCCAAATTTCATGATTCTAGGTCAACGGGAACTACCATATAGTTTGCACCCAAATAAAAGGGCAAAAAAATCGCGTTTGTTGTATGGGAGCCCCCTTAAATAGTTCTTGAGATACAGCCTGGTGACAGACAGACGGACGCCAGACGGACGGACGGACAGACAGCGAGTCTTAGTAATAGGGTCCCGTTTTTACCCTTTGGGTACGGAACCCTAAAAACGGTCGCCCAGATACCTACTTTATTCATATGAGCGCAAACTCACATATTTAAGCCCGTCACAGACGTAGTTATACCTAATATAATATTAATATGCCGAGCTATAATATAATAGGGGTTAAAGTATGTAATTGCCGTTTTATTGTAATAGGTACATTGACATTGAACCTTCATTGTGACATGTAATGAAAAGTGGATTCAATACGATAATCGTAAGCGAAAAATGCAATGGCTGACCCCAGGTCAAACGCCGCAACAGTGTCCTAAAGCAAAGCTTACCAATAAAAAGGTAATGGTAACTGTTTGGTGGTTTCAGCATGGTGTTATTCACTATAGCTTTCTCCGATCTGGTCAAGCAATAACGGCAGATGTCTACTGTGCTGAACACCAAACAATGATAGCAAAACTAGCAGTGAAACAGCCCCGACTCATGAATCGATCTTCACCATTATTGCTCCATGATAACGCGAGACCTCATACAGCACGAGAATCCGTTTTAACTCAGGAACTGTAATTAGAAACCATTCGTCACCCTCCGTATTCGCCAGACCTTGCTCCAACGGACTACCATTTTTTTCGTGATTTGGACAATTTTCTACGTGATAAAAAGTTTTCTTCTCAGGAGGCAGTACAAAATGCTTTCACGCAGTTTGTCGAATCTAGATCACCAGAGTTCTATCGCAAAGGCATAAATGACCTTCCTATTAGATGCCAGCAATGTATAGATAATAATGGTAATTATTTTTATTAAATAAATATGTTAAATTAAAAAAAAACGAATTTCAATTTTTCAGTACAAATCGACAATTTCATACTTTAACCCCTAATATTATAGCAAGCTACCACACACGGAGATGATGCTATAAAATATATTTTGCCTTCACTTAATTCCTAATAATATATTATATTAATATGCAATAATATATTATATTCCAGTGGGTATAGTTTGGTGACATCACAAAAATATATCTATATTATAGCTGCGTGTGCGGTCACTCAAAGATTGTATTAAAAATATATCGAAATAATGTCTGTGACGGGCTTGAATCTTGTACATAATATCTGTCTAGTAGGTAGTAGACTGGGGACATCTGGTCCCCCCTTTGGTTAATTTCTAATAAGTCATGAAATAATGGGGTATCCAGGTACTTTTTTCATGAACAGCTACAAAATATATCCCTCTATCTTATTGCCACATTGCATTAGAATATATGACTGTTTTTAGGGTTCCGTACCCAAAGGGTAAAAACGGCACCCTATTACTAAGACTTCGCTGTCTGTCCGTCCGTCTGTCCGTCTGTCTGTCACCAGGCTGTATCTCAAGAACCGCGATAGCTAGACAGTTGAAATTTTTACAAATTATGTATTTCTGTTGCCGCTATAACAACAAATACTAAAAACAAAATAAAATAAATATTTAAGGGGGGCTCCCATACAACAAACGCGAATTTTTAACTAGTTTTCGCCCTGCGGTTTCACCCGCGTTCCCCAGGGATCTTTTGTTTTCTCGGGATAAAAATTAGCCTATGTTCTTCTCCGTACCACAGGCTATCTGTATACCAAATTTCATCGCGATCGGTTCAGCGGTTTAAGCGTGAAAAGGTAACAAACAAATTTTCGCATTTATAATATGAAGTTAGGATTAGGATGGCACGGAACCCTTCGTGCGCGAGTCCGACTCGCACTTGGCCAGTTTTTTAGGTATTGTTTTGTGCTTTACCCAAAATACTAAGAAATAATGTAGGTACCAACTGTTCCTTGTTCTGGGAGATTTGTTACCAAGTCTAGGCTAGACTTGATTTTAGGGGATCTTGCCCATATGACTCATTGATCTGCCGTTCCTTACCTAAATATTAAAGAACAAAATAACGATAAATCCAATTAACGAACCTTTGTGGTTTAGAATTAATAGATACCTCTTAATTGATAGTTAGGCAGAACAAAACCGAAAAGATATGTCCCGTAACCGTTTAAAATACGAAAAATAATTGGAAGCTAGATCTCGGTAAATGAAGACCGAGTATAACAAAAGTATAGTCCTACTAACTTATCTGTACCCCGAGTGTAAACAATTGACGTTAGAAAACGTTTACGACATTTTTCTATAGGAATCGGCACAGCGCCTCTCGCGGAATACTCATGGAACTAATTTCTTCCATACAAATCTTTAGTAAAGGCAAACGTGATAGTAAGCGTTTATTTACGTAAATTCTTTACACTCAGGGTACTGTACAGTCAATGGGGGCGACACCATCAAAAATATTGCCTACATTTTGTCGTTTTCAAACTCATTTTCAAATGAGTGTCATTAGTTCCAAGCAATGATCTTATAATTTACTATCGTAACTAGATTATTGTAGATGTTTACTGTCAATGCCTGCAGGCATATCTGCCATACTTCCCAGCTTGACATCAAGTGTCCCTGTAAGGCGACGCCTTGAAGATTTTGGTTGCAGGGATACCGATTTTTCTCAACAATGACTAAAGCGAA
Source organism: Tetheella fluctuosa (assembly GCA_951216915.1). Taxonomy (NCBI): domain Eukaryota; kingdom Metazoa; phylum Arthropoda; class Insecta; order Lepidoptera; family Drepanidae; genus Tetheella; species Tetheella fluctuosa. The sequence continues at coordinate 8,277,465 of OX578229.1, read as the reverse complement.
CGAAATGAAATTTATTGTAAGAATTCATCATGTATTTGTCTTTATTTTTTCCATTGCATAACACGATTTGTTATCTTTTATAACACAAAATAATTAATCAAAAAGACCTCTTTAAAATAAGAGATTCGAATTTTACCGACACTGAGGATCGATTTGAGGTTCCAAAATTTCTACATATATTAATTGAAACTGATACTTTAATTTGTACATAGGTTTTATGAAATATATTTTTAGTAAACAATATAAACCATTTTGTCGCTTACGCCCTTTCCGTTTACGCGGGTTTTCTATGAGAGGTCGCTATAGTAGGGACGCAGCACGTTGAATTTCAGATTTTTAAGCTTATCGCACCGTCACCTTCTACTAGCATGGTTTTCAAAACTACGTCATTTGAACTCGCAAGTGTAAGCTCACTGGTTCCAAGTTTATCCGCCTGACCAGATAAGTTGGTGGCACTGTAATATTACCGTTTCTATTCTTCATGCAAAATGATGCAATTTACAGACTTTGTTTGTCATACCCAACTACCTTAACCAATTTTTGATTTTTCTCTTTATATTAAATTATTTGTTCCCATGGTTTCACCCGCGTTTCCAGGATTAAAAATAGCTTAGATAACCTTTCTCAATAAACGGGACATCTGACGCAAAAATATTTTTTCAAATTCAGGATCAGTAGTTTCGGAGATTTACCTCCTACATCCAAACATACTATATTTAGTATTAGGTATTATATATGAAAAAGGAAACGCTTTTTTCGATTATTTTATTTTCCTAGATAATGCTTTCAATTCTATCCTTTTTTGTCAAACCGTGAAAAATAGGCCTCAGTTTAAGTTACCATATCCTTGTGTGATGGAAATCTTTTCCTGCCAGTCATTTTATTATCATTATATTTTTGGGAAGAAGTCCCAGAGGGCTAAATTTGGCTAATACCTACGGCTAAATGAGGCAATAATTTGTATTGTAATTCGACAAGTTTTGATGTCGCGATTAGACAAGTGGAATTGAATCTGTCTAACAATGCAGTAATAGTATATACAAAAAAAAATTGGTTTAGTATACTCTAGGTATTTGTAATTTGCGATTTGAATTTGGATTCGACTTCATTGGTTTCAGTAGTAGGAGGTATAGGTATGTCCAGTGTCCACTATGAAATTCAGTGAACCATTCCATGAGAAGCAGAATCCCCGTATTTTTTTTCAATTTATCTTCGCTCAACTTACCTAATGGTTTTACCACGTAAAAAAATAGTGTGATTTCTCTGTTTGCAAAGAATACTTAAAATTCGCATAACTTTTTGGTTTCTATTTTTTTTTATTCCGCGCCTAATATGAAAAATGAACGGCATTAGCTTCGTAAGGAGTTCCTAAATCCCAACGAAGAAACAAAAAAAAAAAGAAATTATGAAAAAAGATTTTATTCGCAACGTAACGTTTGTTAGTCTTTCTTTTTGGTAAATGAATGGATATCGGATGTGGATTGTTGAACTTCCGTTCCGAGTGGGCTGGGCATAGAAAATAATATCCTACTTGTTACAATAAACAAGATTACTTAAATGAAAATATTACAGTAGGTAACTATACCTATGTAGGTATAATCAGAAAATATTATTGATCAAATTGTAAAATCTTAAAAAATAATACTTAGGTATTATCTATCAATACTAAAATCAACAGATGGTACCTAAAGATAAATTGCTAGCTAAATACCTACTCATTTTCATTATGCGATATATGATTATAAGCAATCCTTCCCCACAGATGGATTAGTACATTACATTACATTACATTACAAAATCAAACCGCCGGAACATACAGAAGTAGCCCAGCCAGACGGGTTCGGGTGCCTGCTATGGTTTCCTGACGATGTTTTCCATTACCGAAAGCAAAAGCTCAATAGGAAGCTCAATAGAAAACCCACGAAATTCGCCATGATCGCTTCTCTTTTATTTTCAAGAACCAAAATATATCTCTTTTATTAATCAACTAAACCGCTAACTAAGAACCCACATTTCTCACACTAATTGGGTAATTGACAGTCGCACCTACATCTACTCGTACATTATGAAACTTTGAGAAAATACCAACGAGCAAGCTTTGTGGGGATTTGCCCACTTATCTCTCTGACCACTCTACTCCTAGATAAGGCAAGAAAAGAAGTGCTAAAATGAAGCTGATTTGCCAGCAACGTCCCGCCCAGCCGCGGCCCCGCCTACCTCAACTGGGCGGCCGCCGTCAGAATTCCAAGTTTTCCTGCCAGTATTCAGTTGACCACCACAGAGGAAGCATTGCCGAGATCTCCGTCACAGTTTTACGTGCGCAGCGATTTGTTTTCTTTGTTGGGATTAATATTGTGGTGAGTAATGTTTCATTTATTTTCGATAAAAAGTACCTAACTGTTTGCTTTGTTAAAATATTAACTGAACGATGCATCCAGATAGTTTTAAGTTTGAATACTGTTATATTCAAATAAAATTAGGACTCCGAAGAATTTTAAGTAAGAGAGAATGGAATTTTTGTAAGTAGTAGGTATATAATTATATATTAGATCTATATTTATTGTTTAAGCGATTAGAATTGATTTTCATGTCGTTATCCAACCAGATTTAAGGATCTTCTTATTCTAGTCCCACCCAAAAAACCGCAACAGGTATTATGGTTTTCTGGTCATGTTTTCATTCAGCGGAAGCCCATGGTCATTATAGGATTCGAACACACGACGATCACCACAGGATTTGATATCACTATCAGTGAGCTATCATCGCCATTACGACATAATCAATATTATTAAATTTTATTCAAACAATTATGACTGACTTTACCGGTTCAGGAGGTGACTTTGGCATAGAAAAGCCGGCTATAAACTCAGCAATTAATTTAAATGGTTAAACATTATAATAATAATAAAAAAACTATTTATTTTCTAGAAAAAAAATTAACAAGCATAAAGTTACAGTGAACAGTTACAGCAGACCAACATATGGTTACCAAACTAAATTTATTATCCGTTATACAGTTCGATAAACAATTTCGTAAAAAACAAGTGAACAAAATAGAAAAGAACAAAATAATATTTATATTTGCCTACATATTAGGTATGTGTATAACTCATTTCATTAAAAGGAGATCATAATCGAGTTGCGTTGGGCGATCGTTCACCGTAAGCCCCAGACAGATTGATAGACTACAAACACTTGCTTAATTGTCTCGCACTTAAGTTTTATCCCATACGGCAGCTCAAACTGAGATTGGTACCGTTTTGATATCGCATCATAAATCATAGCTGTGTAACTGTAATTATTATGTGATTTTTTTTATATCTTATAATCTAAATCAAAAATCCAACTAAAATAATAAGTAAATCAAAACCTGTGTACCGCCGGCAATGTATGTCACACAAAATGGCGTGAAAAAGGGAGGGAAATGCACAATTAAATTATGTGACAGTTGCGGAGAGTCGCCGCGCGCCGCTTTGGTGCCGCGGTTAGCGAACACGGAGTGGTCGGGATTCGATTACCGACCGAGCAGGGATCCTGTGAAAAAATTAAAACGTGGGCATAAATTCTGCATATGACGTAATTTTTTGTTTCTTTTTTTCTTTCAATAGGGTATTTGACTGACATTGAAATCAGCAACTTTTTATGAAATGTCAAAACGACAGTTTTATATGGAGTTTTGTATGAAATACAAGCATGTGACGTCATAATTATATGCTATGCTTGCTCTTTATGGTTAGATTGGTCATTAAAAATCATAATAAGGGTAAATTTAATAAAATAATCGTGGTTTCCCTTTTTTTTGGTGTTTTGTACATTGGTTAGTATTGGATAATTTATTTTGAATACAGGCAAATACCCTATTACATAAAAAAAAAGTCAATCTATGTTTTACAAATAAACTATCGATGATATTTTCTGTCATTATCGAATTGCCAAATGTATCAAATGTCATTAAAATTTGAAATACTTTTACTGGTGATTGAATAATAAACGAGCTCCAACAAAATAGAAGCTCGTCCTTTGTCATGTCCATCAAATACCTACTTATTGCAAAGTGAGGCTACTTGCAAAATGAAAAAGGACTCTTTTGCCTTTATTTCCCGAAGTCTCGGTAACTTTTTTTTATATTTTTTTCAACGTCCATAGCGTTCCGTCTCCGCTTCTCATTTCACAATTAGGCTTTTCGAGCTGGTTGCAACGTGAGGCTGAATTGTTTTCATATTTAAAAAGTATTCTATAAGTACTGGAACTTTATATTTATTTGACGTTGGATTATTTTCATCTCAAAAATACCAGAGGATAAATTATAACGTTATAATAAAGTCACATTTCTTCAATTTTGAAGGCGATAATAGCTCAGATAGTGATGTCGAATGCCGTGGCGTTGGTCGTCGGTTCGAATCCTGAGCTTGAGCTTTCGGTGAAGGATAACATTGTGAGGATAATAATATATTCTTTTATTTATATTCTATACATTGCATTTTTGATTTAACAATAAATGCAGTTGGTTGGTATCGGTTCTTTATAATACCCTAGCTGGCTACGCACAAAATATCGGTGTTTTCCAGCAACTGCACTTGAGAGCCAGTTAAGTATTTCTTCTAGGCTTTGTGCTTTCTTTCTGCACCTCCTACGAAATGTATGAAAGAAATTTATTGCGATTTCTAGTACCGTCACAAACCGCAGTTGGTCCAATTGATTCTTTTGAATTTCATAAGGAATTGGATAATAAAGAAATGTGAATCCTCGCTTTTCTTGGCGATGGTGTTTTTTTTTCAAAAACTGAAAATGCTAATGTTAATTAGTCTAAACGATATAGGTAGAAGTACCCTCCTAAGAAAATTTTCCTAAGGTAGTTATCATTAGTGTCTCATCTCTTTCCACCCTGTATATAGTATGAAATTAAACCACTAAAGGATTTTCCACACGCGATCTCCCAACAGTATTCATAATAACAAAAGATAAAAATTAGAGCGGACAGTATGCAAATGAAGCCCACGAGTAAAATGCTAATTTCCGTGGGAGAGACCGTCAAACTTTTTAATCTTATGTGACGTCACCCCCCCAGCCCCCACACGACAATGTTGTCAGAGGGATGATTGAAAGCTCCTCATTTGTGTTTTTATTACTTTTTAATTTTCCTATTTTCTCGAGTGGTCGCGCTTTGGAACTTTGAGTTTTGGTCGATATTTTTTTATAGTTATCAAAGATATTCTTTTTTGTAGACAAGTACAGTTGACTGACAACAATTCCATATCAAATAAACAAAAGAAATATGTTTACTTGTTTTATACACATATTAAGGTGATGATACTTCAGTGCTTGTGACGTTGAATGTCCTGGGGAAGGTCGTGGGTTCGAATCTTACAACTAGCTGAACGGAAAAATCGTGAGAAAACCGTGGTTTTGTAGTAAACGCCTGATCGGAGCACCAATAAAATTATATTTGTCGTAAATTACCTGTTCTGTTCCGATAGATACCTCGAATGCTCTCAAATACAGATTATGTACTTATTGTCATCACTTACCATAGTGAAAATTGCATATTTATCACAGCGTTGGTTTATCAATAACTTTACATATACCTGTTCCAACTTCATAAAAAACCATATAATCCTATTAGCCCTCTCAACGGAGCGCAATGAATGCTCCCCGGATTTCGGCTGCACCCCCTTCCCACCCTTGCAACCGCGACCCTGTCACTGTTGATATGTCAATCATCGAACATATATTCTTCACTTGAAACTAACTAATTTGACCTCTATTATGTTGTCAGTAAGGTGTATTAACACCGCAAGTATAAAATTGTACGGATCATGTAACTTTATATCGGATACAGATGCCAGTGACAAGCTTTGTTCGAAAGGAGATTGTATTGTTGTCTGCCGGAGGGACAATACAATAAGAGTTTTTAATAATGCTAGATACGTGTCATTGAGTCGTGAGCTGAATATTAATTCTGTACATCTGAATTTAGGTATATTCTGTAAAAATGGAAAGGAACTTATGTAGATAAATCAGTTTAAACGTGAAATAGATACGAGTAATTCACTGTTTTCTAAATTCCTATAGTGCTTTTCTATGCGATCTTATGGAAGAAAGCTGTGTCGATGCTATCCACGGCGGCAGGGACTCCGGCATTCTGGGCGACGTAGCTAACCGTACCTACTCATTGCCAAATAACGTAGCACTTGGTCCGATATGAAAAATTAAATATGTAATTTGTACTAGCATATAGGATATGTTTACCTACTAACAATATGGACCTTGGTCTAAAATAAATATGTAGAATTTGAATTAGTTCACAATATGTACGATTGGTGAAATATAATATTATAAAAGGTTATAAGGTTGTGAATTTTGGTACCATGAGCTCCGCTTTCGGTGAAGGAATATATCATGTGAAAATCATACCGCAGTGTTACGGTCTTTTTTTTTCCTATTTGTGTCATTTTGTGTAAATATCTAATATTCTTATACAGGCATGAATACTGTTCTGTTATTGTTGACTGTACCCAGGGTAAATTACCAAATCGTTGACAGTTTGGCATTTTTGTCGCCTCCGCAATAATACCGCAACGAATCGGGCTCGTTACGGGAAGCACCACGTTCTGTCTCGTGACATTTATCGGTCATATTGTCCCCTTCGTACTTAGTTATTGAATGTAAATGTGGAACGAAAATAAATTAAATATTGTAGTTGTTGATGATAATTATTTTAAAATAAGATCCATTGTGGAGATAATATCAATTGATGAACTACTTTCTCTGGTTTATAGAACGTAGGTAATATGGTCTTTATCAAGTCCAACTGTTAGGTTTAAAATATGTTTTTGTCAATTCAACATTGTTCCGAATACATTAAACATTACAATTTGACACCGCGACATTCACTCCTCTATAATTTGCCTTCACATGGGGTGGACTGTACCACGTACGCTTAATATGAGGTTACCATCTAATATCATTATAGTAACAAGAGGGGTTACTGCGCACCCCATATAATTTTTGCCGGTTTTGTTCTTTAACCGATAATTTCATTTAACGCAGCGATTCTCAAATTGTTTTTAGCTGTACACGCAAGCAAGCACGATAATCAAAACCAAGAACTTGTCTAGCTCAAAGCTATTTCAGAGTTCATCGTAATTTTAGTTCTTGCACCATTCACATTGATTAAATTAAAATTTGCACTCAGTTGAACACCTCCTGTATCGTCAATTCATCTAGCTTAATCTAGCGAATAATCTATAAAAAACACTTACACGTTCTTACGATTAATTAGAGAAGCTGGCTAAATAATTCTCGCAAACCACTTTGACATCTAAAATGCTTAGAGCTTTTACAAGATATAACTTGAGAATCTCTGGGCTGATACAACGTGTTGGATTCATTTTGACAATGTAATTGTGTGGTCGAGGCATCAATATTTTATAGGTACAAATAACCGTTGCATGCTACATTATTTTTTTAGTGTATGCAACATTAATACTTGTAATAAGATTTTAAATTACACAGAAAGAGTTTTGAGAATAAATGGTAAAGATCCAAGTCGGGGTTAAAATAGTAGAATTAAATAAAAAAAATACTCAATTTACAATAAAATAGGTAATAAATAAGACGCTAGATTAAAAAACAAAAAGCTACAAATATACAGTGGTCTCTTAAGTTTTTATAATCAAGCCAACTTTAATAAAAAGGTATCCCCTTTCTAATGCTTGGCAACAAACGACAAATTAACAAGAGCCTGTTTTAAAAACAATTAGACAATAATAAAACGGATCCGGATCGGGGGATCTTGACAGGCATTAATTAGCATTGAAACCGCCAAGAAACCGACTGGTATTAATTCATTCCCCCTTTTTGATTGCAACTCCCCCTGGCGAGATGTCTTTTTAAACAAATAAAACTTTGATTTCAGGTGCTTTGATCAATATGCTGCTTCAGAGTTTTGGTGTTTTACGAGATTTAATTTTATTTCTTTTCATTATTTTTGTTTTACTATTGGGTACTTTTGATTAAATGTTTTCTTGTTTTTACATAACGGTCGATAGAGGTAGTAGTTATATGATCTGAATATTGTTCGTCTGTTTGTTTATATCTAAAGTATGCGTTCTTATACGATTCATCCGGTTGTAATGAATGTCTGATGAGTTGTGTGCACGCTCGGGAAGGCTCTGTGTATTTTTATAGGACATTATTCCTCACACACTGCTTTCGTAGTATCTATGCACACATCTGACCCTAAACTAAGCAGAGCTTGTGGTATGGAAGCCAGATAACTAATATACTACTTTTCTTTTATAAATACATACGTTTTATAGATAATTACACCCAGACTCAGGACAAACAGACATGTTCATGCACATAAATGTCTGTCCTGAGTGGGAATCGAACCCAAGACCTGTGGCGTGTGTGAGTATCTTACCAACCACGCCAACCGGGTTCATTTAACATTTCTATTAAAATGAGATTGTTGTTAGAGCATCTAATAAGCCAAATAAATAGCAACGTGCCATCTCATCATCATTCCACAAACTGAAAATATAAGTATAATAACTTGGATAACAAAATAATTTCATCCCTTCTACGGCAACCGGATATGTCCCAATATAAAATGGCCGCCACTCCGCCATATTGTTTAGCTCGGATTAATGGCGGCGTATCCGTCGCGAGAAAAGAATAACGCTAATTAATCAAAAGTCTTCTTTGCTGATTTCCATGGAGATTTTCCATCGGACCACCCGCCAAGTTTACTTAGTAATGGCTTCTTTTGTGTTAGAACAATTTGAGTATTGAATTTTTGTTTGCTGTCTCATATTACGTTTTTATTATGGACCGCCCTCGGTTTGTAATCCCTCAGTGATTAATGTTTGCTCGGATGTTTAAATTGGCTTCGAGTTTTAAACCTTTCTTTACGATCTATCTATATCTAGATCTTTTAGATCTATTTTATCCTTATTATTAACAATTCCACTGTGTTCAACAGATGCACTTGAGAGCCAGTTACCTTCTATGTTTGTAACGGTCAGAAACACATAAGCAATGCTAATATTGCTAATGCCTATAGGCGACTATTGCCACATATGATCAGGAGGAGGACCATCTGCTTGATTTTCAAGTTTTATACAAAATATGCCTATATTTATTTATATTTTCCAAAACGAAGGTAGCTTTAGGTAATAATGCTAAAATACAACATCTCATAAATTTTCTATGATTTATCTAAACATCGCAAGTAACCAAAGTCGCTGGAATATTGGCTTCGTACCTCGCATATGATGTCTAGCATCTTACGACTTGGGCAAAGCATTTATTAATAAAACACGGAGATTTATGCGGCCAAGTTTTTAATATTTATGGCTTGGCAATAAATTCTTGGCGACGACTCGGAGGGATAGGGTTTATTATTTCCTCGTTGGGGTGGTTATAAGAATCAACAAGTAGGAAAGGATTATTACTTGTTTTTATTGTTAAGACAAAGCTGAAATTTAGATTGAAATATTTTGGCATAGCATAGGATTTGCTGTTGTATTTTAGAGGTTTTCAATTTTATTTATTTTATATTTCAAAGATAGGTATAATCAAAAACAAATAAACACATTTTAATTGAAGTGTTAACCAATAATCTGTATGATCTTACTAATAAAATCTTTATAATTTGTATTCTACCCATAGATAACACAGTTCTGCGATGAAAAAGTTTTTTGAATAATTTCATCTCAAACATGTAGATGTTGGTCTATATATATCAAATTACTTATAATGTTTTTTAAAGTATCACGTCATATTATTTTTGCATATAAAATATTTATTTAGGTAAATTTTTAAACACCTATAAAAACTTAAATTCATTTTTTGAAGTCTCACATTGATAGTTTCACACTATGAAGAACAAAGTGAACGGTTCCATCAAGATGTGAAAGAGTTAATATGATGGCGGACTATTGAGGTATGATACATAGAGATGAAATAACAATTAATAAACGAAAACCAACAAATGCAGAGTTTTTACAAAAAGACAACGTTATTGTAAATTGTTTTCTTTATGTATACTTTAATGTTGTATGTTAATAGATACAGACTCAATAAAACAACAAAATATTCGTAAATAATTCTCATACATTTTGTTTTGTTTTTACTTGTATACTATATCATCTGAATCTGGTAAATGTGACGTGGTATATATCATATGAATACCGTTTTCTATTACTTTTAAGACAATCACAACAAATATTAACAATTTAAGAAAAAAACTTATAGAAAAATAAAATTCGCAGGCCTGTGTAATTAATATGTAGTAAGTACCACTTACTTATTTTTCTTTTTAATATTACATTGTTCTGCGTTTTTTATAGGCATATATGTGTGCTTAACTGAATCTAAATTATGTAAGCAAAATATAGATAGATATACCTATTTATACTTCACCGAGGCTGAAGCACCTCAATGGAAACTATAGAGAATTCTATTCATACCCTATTACATAAATCTTACATCATATGTCAACAATCTAAGATGGCCGCGGGCACTTACAAATTATTTTAGGACGGTCCCATTACATTAATATCTTTAGACGTCTGCCACTGACTTACAATCACGTTATTAGCCGTAGACAAAAGGGGGTAGGGGGTGGATAGGGGGAGGAGGAAAGACGGATTAAGATTTACTCGGGATATTTGAAGATGAGATTTAAAGGCATTTGGTATTGTCATCGCTCTCTCATTGTTTGAATGCGCGGCTAATTTTACTAAAAGACAGATTTCTGTTCTGCAAATTTAATTTTATGAGAATTTATTGGTTTTTTACTGTGAAATATCTTGTGTTTGACCACAATCTCACCATGTTATAAATAATTATGTGGCTGGTAAGAACACAAAGCCTATACATATCATTTAAATATATTTTTAGAAGGTTTCTTCGAACTTGTTACGAAAAACATCAGTTTCAAAAGCCTATGACATACGACACAAATTACAATGAATCCTTCGTAATTTAAATTTAATTGTGTTTATAAAAGCGCAAAGCTAAAGCAAATCAATCGACAAGTGTAGACAGTGATATAACGCTACGGAGCGGAGATACGACCGAGCTACGGAAGCGTAGCAGCGCTACGGCTCGATTGTATCTCCATGCGTTGGGCTTCAATTTATCTCTCGTCATTTTAGTATACGGGTGTTCGACAAAATGTGTGCCAAATGATAACGGGAGGGGGGGGGGGGGTAAGACTATTTAGCAACAATAGTGTTAGAAATTTTTTTTACTCATATTTTTTCCTTAGTGATTTGTAAATACACGCATAATTAAATAAAATTATTTCAATCATTTTCATTGTAGTAAAAATCAGGCGGGCCGTATGCTTGTTTGCCGACTATGTTGTATATAAAAAAAAAACTTACATCGTTAGTAAAAGCTTCCATCTACCAAAGTATTTTAATGTAATACTTTAAACGAAATTTTTGTAAAAATAATAATAAGTACATCTGATTTAAGTAATAATAAGTACATATAACAATACGTTATACAGTTCTATTGTTATATTTAAAGCATTGTTTAATTATATTATACATTAATCTTGGTCGTATTCACTTTTAAACTTTTCATTTTCATAAGCACTGAAATATATTTCAATATATTTTTTAAATTCAAATATCCTCGGCACCATCTAAATAATAAATATCATCCCCATTTCTCGCCTAACCACAACCCGCGGGTATAAAGTAGACTACCCACTGTCACTCATTATGATTATTGTCGCACCGCACGGTGCGCACTTCTTATACGAATAGGTGCAGTGTGTAGGGCACGTACAATTTGATGGCACATTTTTTTTGCTTATTGCTTATATTTTTGTCGACAAAATCCTATAATACAGGTGATAACAAACACTGAGTGTATGATAGCTCAGTGGTAGTGACGTCAAATACTGTCGCAACGGTCGTGTATTCGAATCCTACAATGTGTGGTTAACCTAAGGAATTCATCGTTAGGAAAATATTGCATGTTGTGTGCTTACTTTAGCTTATTACATAGAGATCCTTTGGAAAACGTAGTAGAACGCAGAAAAAAAAATGTTCTTATATTTCCGAGTATCGTCCCGTGAGACAAATGCGTTGGAAATGTTGACAATTCGTAATGACTACTTCTGCTAGAATGACGCAAGTATAACTAATAGTCAAGCATCTAAAACTAGTACATAATAATACCGGTATAACTAGTCCAGATAAAGTCGTAAAGGCTCGTCCACACGGGCGCGTCATCCGGCTCCAGTAAACAATAAAGCTTTCAGTCTGTTTCCCGCTCCCCCCTCCCGCGTGCCCGCGTGCCGCCCTCGCCTCCATTGTCACAGGATCTGCCGGGAATCATTGTAAATGCAACGGTTTTAGCGTTCCGTAGTATGAAAAATAGAGTTATGAGAAAAAATATATGTCTGCTTTACAATATTGGCTATTAATAGTTATTTACCGATGTTTAATGAAAAAATATCTTTATGTTGATAATAAATAAATTATGTTTTTAAAAGTAAGTATGAGTAAAAACATGACACGTATCGTGTATCGTGGTTATGGTGGATTTTTAGGGAACTAGAAAAATATGTAAGCATAATTAACCATAGAGTATCTATATATTATAGATACTCTATAGTTTACTTTATTTAGTTTAGTTCTTTATTTCACCTTAGATTGTATGTGTTTTTTAACGTAATATATATCCTTTTAATTTATGAGAATTGAATGCTATAGAGTAATTATATTGTTTAACAAAGGCTTACATTACCCCAATACTTATTTATGAAGCCAGCGCAATAGTAGTATAAGTCCCCCCCCCCCCAAAGCAAACTGAGACTCAATTTCGTTCTCACAGTGTTTGCTCATTAGATTTAGCAGATTTATCCTGCAGACGGTTACGTATTCAGACGAACGTCGTGTGTTTGGTGACTGAATTGTACTCATAATGAATAGTTTTGCGTACTATCTATATGAAATAGAACATTTATACCATGTACTGTATTTTCGAAAAAGTTCTGATATCAACTACATTTCAAAATATATTCAGGTAAAGTTTATGATAAAATACTATTCTATAAGTACATATATCAAATAAAAAATAATGATATTTTGTTAATATTATTTTGTTTATTTTAAAAATAATATTAATAGATAATGTGTTAGCATGGAATGATAATAATACTACCTTTCGCCTCGTGATTTCACTCGCATTCCCGAGATAAACTCTCCATAAAATCCCTTTTATAAAATCACGTTGATACGTTGCTCCATTCCTGCTAGCCAACAAACTAACAAACACACAATCAGGTATAATAATGTAAATTAGCATGCTTCAAAGGCAAATAAGTAATACAATTATATAATTTTCTTAATTCCTACATACATTCACTCAAGGTATATTCTATAAATTTAAGTTTCTTAGCTAATATCGATAGCTTTCAAAGTATTACACCATAACAATGCATCAGATAATCGAAGCAACAGGCTTAGATTACGGCGCATACTGGCCTCATTTCCATCCCAATCAGTTTCCAATTTTCTCGTATATTTTCGGTGTCACTCGGGGAATATCGTGTTTCGACAACGAACATGCAAACCCACTCACAGCGTATTTAAATAAGAGTGCACATCACTCTCGGCACGGTTTCGATACGTGATCGACAGGTAATACGATATGTGGTCTTTTGAATTTAGATACAGTTTTAACAAAGTATAATAGGATAATACAATTTTGTTTACAATATTATTAATGAATTCACATTAAAATATATATGACGATTTTGTGACGTGTTTTCATTTATAAAATCCAATAAAAAGTACTAGTGATTTCATTATAAAGTAGGTCAAGTACGCTGTCACGAAGTTAAATACAAATACCTACCTCATAAATAAATATTAGTTTAGAATTATCCTGACATGTTGGGATATTCCTCTTCAGTCTATCTATCTCATCCCAAACTAAGTGGAGCTTGTACTATAGAAATCAGATATACTTTACAATAATAATAATTACTAATCATGTTCCTATAACATACTTATTGTATGATCAAACTCAAAAACTACCTAAAAACAATCTATTCATAGCTCAGTGGCTTGGCTACGTTGTCTACGGCGTAGCTCCGTAGCTCTGCCGTAGCCCGTACCTTTATTGCCTACGATATACAAAGAAAGCGCGCTATGCGGCACTGAATAAAGAGTTCATGAAGTATAAAATTTGTTTTGAATGGATGTGGCATGTAAATTATATAGATTTTCAGGTATCAACCAAGTGTTTATTGAAAAAATCATTACTGTTAATGGTTTTGAGCTTATTACGGCAAATCCATATTGTACAACCATTTGTTACTCCATGACGTTAAACAATTAAAATTTTGTTTCGATGTTTCCCATAAGTTTTGGAAACTAGTCGATAGATTTAAACAAGTTCATATCCCTCAACTAGAGCCTCCAATATTTAGCAGTATGTCTTCTCAACTCCATGGTTAGTGCTTTGACGGAATGCAAACGACAGTATGGCATTGTGTAGCGATACGATAACGCTTTTATTATTATTACGCTCCGCAGAGGGAGGGAATAAAAAGACTCCTTCAATGATAATATTTGACAATATTAGGTAAAGGTAGCATATCTCACAAGGTAAATAAAATATGTGATAAGATCTTGTACATACTTTTATTGTCAAAAGTTTTAAGTACGAAGTTACCTGGTTTTATTTGGAAAATAAATTAAATTAAGAATTGAAGTACAAAAATTATGACGCTTATTACATGAGTTGGTATATAGAAAGTCTAGTAAAACCAGGTTTTATATATCTGTCACTTTCTACATCATATAATAAAAATAAGATGGGGCTACTTAAAACCTGGGTTTTACAAAACTTGCTTTAAATAATCTCAAGTAATAAGACTGAATGTTTTGGATATATGCTTTTAAAATGTATCTAAAACAAGACCACGTTTTAAAGGATTTTTTTATTATTATTTATCTTAAGTAAATGAAGCTATAACTTGTTAAGACTTTGGTTAATTAAAAAGAAGACGCCTCAATCTCTTTAATCATACATACCACATCCAATTAGGGTGTGGTTTTAATTCGCGTGTTTGGAGGGAGTGTGTTAGCGGTGACGACACAATTAATTAAACATCAATAAACGATGTACGTGTATGTAAAATGGTTATTATTATCTATTTAGACTTAGACGAGACGGTTGGCGTGGTTGGTAAGATACCCATCACGCCGCAGGTCGTGGGTTCGATTCCCACTCAGGACAAACATTTGTGTGCATAAACATGTCTGTTTGTCCTATGTCTGGGTGTAATTATCTATATATGTATGTATTTACAAAAGAAAAGTAGTATATGTAGTATATCAGTTATCTGACTTCCATAGTACAAGCTCTGCTTAGTTTGGGGTCAGATGGCCGTGTGTGAGGAATGATGTCCCAGGATATTTATTTGTCCCAGAATATTTATTTTCATATAAATTTTGTAGGATTTGTAAAATAAATCTATTCTTATATATATAAATATCTATACTATAATATTATAAAGCTGAACTTATGCTGAACTATTTGTTTGGTTGAACGCCCTAATCTCAGGGACTACTGGTTCGAATTGAAAAATTATTTTAGTATTGGATAGCCCATTTATTGTTACCCCGGGAAAACATAAGATCTCTCGGGAACGCGGGTGAAACCACGGGGCGGAAGCTAGTAAGTAAATAATTATACGACTGTCAAAACTATTATTTTAATTTTTTGGGGGTTATAGAATACTAGTTTTCCATCACGCGGTTTCACATGCTATCCCCTAATTTACCCCCTTAGGGGTTGAATTTAGAAAACCTTTTTTTTCGTAGGGGGTAGTTAATTTCATGGCTCATGCATGGCCAGTAGTCCATGCTCCACGAAGTACTCTCAATCAATCAGTCAGGACTTCTACTATTATAAATATAAATAGAAGGCAGTAAACGTTGCTGGTAATGATGATATGTGAGCCCCCTTAAATATTTATTTTATTCTGTTTTTTAGTATAGGTATGTTGTTATAGCGGCAACAGAAATACGTCATCTGTGAAAATTTCAACTGTCTAACTATCACGGTCCTTGAGATACAGCCTGGTGACAGACGGACAGACAGACAACGGACGGACGGCGGAGTCTTAATCGGGTCCCGTTTGGGTACGGAACCCTAAAAACTATGTCATTTTTTTGTCAACAATCAATGTATGTATAGTCGTTGCCTTGATTCTTTGTTCCTTAATATAATTCTACAGCAATTTTTCATCGCTCTTTAAGGTGCCTTTGGTTAGATTATAAATACAATTGTCAGTATTAATATCAACGTATACTTTAAGAATGGCTTTGAATTGAAATTAGACGGGTAAAAGGTCGATAATTGCTTGAATATATATTACCTACTTATTTACTTTTCATACTGGGAAAGTATTTCTAGAATGTGTTTAAAATCTGATTTAATGACGATATAGTTCTAGCACGTCATCAATTTACTTGCGACAACACAAATTCCTTCAAACGAGATACAATCATTCATTCAAGCGTCATTACATTCACTCAGTTCTTTTCGTACATTCCTCGTGTTACCATCGTTATCGAGAGATGGATCTGGTTAGGAAATTGCCAGCATTCAGATTTCTGGCTGAGTTGGCCGGTTGATTAGTGGACTGTGGTTCCGGGTTCGATTATTGCCTATTCGTGAGTGCTTCGCGTTTTGTGTATCTTACAATGAATTTGATGTAAACTTATTATAACGAGGTGTCATGGACGCTGTAGTAGAAGTACGAATACATTTTCTTTTTATTACCTTCATAATGAACCAGGCAAATGACAATAGGAATAAGAATCCATTTATAAATAACAATTATTAATCCAATAAAAATTATCCAATTTAATATCAATCATGGGTGCTTGTGTACGTGGAAATACCTACTTGGTAGGTACTTATGTTAAAAATGTACAAGTTATTGTGAGTCATGGAATGGCCCCGAGAGCATCAACTCAAGATAAAGTTGGTGGAGTAACCCATAACACATGTTTAACGAACATCGGCAAGTTAAAATTGGATTAAAAGAGAAAAAAAAACAACAATAAAATTGTGGGAAGCAAAAGTTGCGTCCTGTGGTCAAACTGCATTATTATATTATGATAATACGTGAACCAATTGTAGAGCCAAAAGCCATTCAGTTTAGGCTCTATAGGATGGCTCATATGGACCTACTGATATGGAAATCAGCCGTCGAGAACCGATAAGAACCTTTTTGTAACGTTTGATTTATGGATGATATGTACTTATTCATTATTTTGAATTAAACTTCATTTAAAAAAAGAATGCTGAATTATTAAAACCTGATCGCTAAAAGCATCTGTGTCAGTCAAATAGAAGCACTGGCGAAATTTCCATTAAAAAAAGCGGTCTCTAAAAAGCGAACCGAGCTTGTCATATTTACCTAGCAGTCATATTGGGTTTGAAATAACAATGAAACGATACGTTTTATTTCATGGTGATGTTAGATAAAAAATATAATCCTTGACTACTAGATATACATCTATGTAAATAGGAAATGACGAAATAGTTAAGTACCATTTTCGCTTCTGTTTGTGAATAACTTTTTTGTTTAGTAGTTTTTGACAAGCTTTTGTGTTATCAATAAAAAAAAATGGAAGACCCACACCACAGCGCAGCGTGGCTGGGACTCCAGTCAAAATTAACCTATAGACAGTAAATATTATACCTCGCAGACTGAAAGTACACTCGGACTCAGTAGGATAATCGGGTACGTTTTAAAGCCGTCATCGGCTTAGCACCTCCCTCCCCCCTCCTCACTCCTCCCAGCCAGCGGCACTTCACGTGCGTTTTGACGCGATTATCATACCCCGACGGTATCTGAGCGCAATATTGTTTGTGGTGACGGATGTAAGCTTAGGTGGATGTGGCAAAAGTACAGGTTTAATTTATTTTTTAGTTTTAGTTTCTACCGGCCTATTGGGAGCGGCGGTGGCATCCAGGAAATATTATATATATTATTGAATGTATTTTGTACTTTTGTTGTACCTAAATATCCTGTAAATAAATATATACTTTGTGAAGCCGTTCCAAGTAGGCCGTACTTAGCTTGTACTTTTATGACATCATATTGTTTGCCGAAGACATTAATTTATGTTTAAGTATGCTTATGAGTAAGGAAATCTATATATACCTATAGTTCAGTCTTTGTAGTGTGAAGTTTTACTTTATTTAAGACCATGCGATTTAAATTATTGAATATCGTCCAAAAAAAACGTAATTTTTTATCATTAATTTTAATAAGTAATTCAAGTAATTTAAGTTTACATAATGAATTGAAGTATTTTTTTTACTGTACTAAATAATAATTTAAATATTATTAAGCACACTAACGCTTTCAAAATTGCCACATCCAATAACTAGGGGCTCTACGACGACTCTTTTACCACCCTGCCGCAGCCACCGACGCGGTTTTTGAATCTGCTTCCTTTGTGACGGTTTTAATATGGAAATTAACGTTCGCTGCCGTGTGGCTAGGTACACCTCACCAACCATATTATTTACCGTTTAATCATTTTTCTCTTCCATAATTTAACAATTATCCAAAGGAATAAAGTTTAAATTCAAGCGATTTTATTTTATAGATCGTAAATATTGGTTTCAAATATCCATAGCTTAAATTGTCTCTAAAATTGAACGAGTCCGTCGGTTTTGGTTTTGAGCCGCCTAATTGTTTATTTATTTACCTACTTTTTTACTTTTTTTTTAAATCGTGTTTCAGTTGGAATGAAGAATTGCAGCGGTCTCGTTTTACCAACAATTTATTTGTTTATCAATTATTAGGTAAACTCGATTTGCTTACTAAGCTTGCATATGCTTTGATTCTTTGATTGATCGAAGATATTGATAACTTGCTGTGTCTAACGGTCCAGAGATAAGAATTATAGATTTCCCCCAATGGGGACAATATACCTATCTATTACAATATTCATAATAGGTAACTTCTTGGTGAGACAATAAAACTGTCCAATTTGTCATAGTATAAAGTAAAAGAAAAGAGCTTAAATAGGGTTTCCAAAAACATAAATCAATATCGGCAAACTTATCATACGTAATTATGACATAATTTTCGAAAGGTACAAGTACATTTTATTATGAATACAGACAGGGTGTATGTAGGCGACGCGAGCGCGAGGGTGGCTGGCATACCGAGCCCATCATGTTTGCCCATCGTCGCGTACGTAAGATTTCATCCCCGCTTCACGCTCCGTATCAACTGTTTGAATAGAGATACGCCACTCTGAATTTATTGTGAACACGCTGCCACCCCCACCCACTCTTTATTGTCACACAAATCCGATGTATCGCTTTCACTTCAAACTCGGTGATATGTTAATGTGACATTTAATTCCTATCACCGGGGGATCCTTTATTAATGTGTGCGTATCTACCTTTTGATGTAGATTCAATCAATTGGGCGCTCGATTTTATGTAAAAATATTTTGCGGGTCTTGTTTTGAGATTGTCGTGAGCAATACAGTACAAATATTTTGTACTTTTATGACTTTTTCGGTGTCAGATCGATTGAGATTATACTTTTAATACGTAGTTAAAAAGAATTTCATCAAAAAATCGTGTCAACATGTAGGTATATTTGGAATACATAGTACTTATTAACTACTGAAAACGAAAAGAAACCTATCGACGAACAAATAAATCCCGAACAAATATTCCACATCAATGAAAAAAAAATCTAACCAAATCCGAAGCGGGCTATCCGAATGCGGATGTATCGGCGTCATTCGAATATTGGCAATAAAACAGCGATGAGCTGAAAAATCGATGTCGACAGACGAACCTACATTGCGAATGTATCACATCACTGTGCACATAACTCTCTACGTAGACCGAGTTATTTCGAATTTAAAAATAGAACGAAGCTATATACTCATACAGAGTTTTTGTTTATGCAATATTTAAAAAAAAACTCCGTTTTAAAAGTTGCAAGTAAACGAGAAAATCAATGTTAGATTAACATAATCTAGTTCACATTATGGTAATAAGAGCAATATACCTAATAACAATAAAACTTATATTTCCCATAATGATATCCTGTATTTCGCGATGTTACATAATAAAATCTCATCTCTGTTAAGTACAAGTGCAGTACTTATGCATAATGGCGTCAGACGCATTGTTCGAGGACGGAGAGCCCGCGATAATCACCGCCCGAGTGTCTCTCCTAGAACCTTAAAGAGCTTTTACACTCGACGGGACGATCACGAAACGGCTTGCTATTCTACTAGTTAGACACGGAAATGTAGCTAAACATTATTACAAAACGAAGATGCGATAAAAGTTAGAGATATCTTTTTCGACATAATTTAAGTATTTTGGTCGATATGATGTAGAGTCGAAACTATTGTATCACACTATGAACAAAATTAAACATTTTTTTTTATTTAAATACCTTTATAGGAAGTTTTACAGGAACTTGAATAGTCCGATTTTACAATAATCCAGCTTTAAGTTCAGTGTAAATTGTTTATTTGAGCTATATCTAAGTATACAGCATAGATCCTTAGTTTAGGTTAGGCTTAAATACTTGTTTATTTTAAGACACATTCAGCATTTAACATAAAGCACAGGATCTGAAGGTGTAAATGTCTCAAAGCACCCTATTCACTCTTGCATCCCATTTCGTTCATATTGAGATTCCGATTCCCCCGAGGGTTGATGCTCGCTCATTTACAGATTGATTCCGATTGTGACGACATGAATATTTTGTTGCAGGAAATGAGTTCGGTGCAAGAAGAAAAACCCCCTTCAGACAACCCTCAAAAAACTCACGTGAGGGAGTTACGTAATACTGAACTGGTTTCTCGACTACTAGCAGCCACACCACCCTACCTTTATAGCGCTTTACCGCTGCAACCACATGCCTTCTTCTTCAGCGAAATGCTGAGGTCTTTCGTCAATGCTAGACACGGATGCAGACCGCCACACTACCACCGTCGCTTCAAGCGTCGAACTCACAAATACTTCGCTGAAAACGAAAACGATTGGCGACGAGATTGGCCGAAACAAGAAGAAGAAAAGAAAGAGCCAGAGACACGCCCTGAAGTTCCTTTAGAGTTGACCGTGGAGAAACATTCGAGGGTTCGTGAACCATCGCCGAGGAGATTGTCACCTAAAATGGAGCAGGCTAAGTCGAGTAGTAGCCCTGGACCACCGAGTCGGCAATCGTCTTTTGTTGACGTCGGCACTGAAGAGTTACCCAAACCATCGCCTTGTGTTGGGAGGACGCCTCTAGAAACAACTGCAGTACCTCAATCAAGCTTGATACTTCCTCCACCCCCTCCTATGTGGTATCCGCCACTTTACAACCCCCAATTTGGAGTAGATCCTCTAAATTTTTTTATTGACTTGCGTGTATCAGGGCACATTTATGATAGAAAACGTGCTTTAGCTGAAGGAATCGATACGAATGTGGGCCAAGAAGTGCGACCAGAAGATCCAGGATTGGACAAGCGGTTGGGGAGAGATTTCGCTCAGAGACCTCGGCATGTGTCGGCTTTTTCCGTACCCGTTCGTTCCGGGAACGTGTCAGTCGATGGGCCGAGCAAGTACTTTGACACTGGCTCAAATACGTCTGCGGGTAAAGGCAATGGTACTTCGTACATAATGAGGAATCTTAAATGTGTGTATGAGAATCTTCACTCATCTCGAGATGTTAAAGAACATTCTAAGTTAAACACCGATGAAGACACGAAAGCTGAATCATCAGATGTAGAAGATGATATCATAGATTAAGTTAGCTTTTCATATTTTGGTGTCTAAATATTCTAGGCTTAAGCCTGTCCTATACCTGCTTTTATAATGCAATATTTTTTTAAGTTCTGTAACGAAATCGTATTTTTTTTATAATTTTTTCAAAGATCAACCATTGCATTTACATCATCATGTTATTAAATATTTGGTAATTACTAACTACTTACTGTGTTGGTAGCTTTTTATAGTTTCTGTAATGTGACTCTATTGAGATGAGACTATACTCTTCTCATCGCTTTGGAGATATCGGGTGCGATAACATTCATTCACAATATCAGAATTATACGTATAACTATGCATTTTTGGTGAGCCTACTATATAATAAGCTCAAAAATTCTTAAATTATGATTATATTGACAACTTGATCTCTAATAATAGGTACATAAAATTATAATTACTTATATAACTTTATCGTAAATATACAAATAATACGATTATTAAATAAGCTTAGAAGGTAACTTGAATGTAAATAATGTTATTATAATATATTTAAAATTATCTGTTGATATTACCTACCAATGTATTTATCATATAATTTAAAAAGTAGTATAAGGAAATAATGTACCTACCTACCTATTTAGTTTATTTATCTATCAAGATGTGGATTCATAATTAAATTCGGTGTAATTATCTTAGTATAGTAATAATTAAAATACTATCATGAAAAGTAATTTTATTTTAATTACTTACCACCCAACCCAAGTACCCTTGCGGAGCCTAGAAAAACATCTTGTCAAATGCTATTTGATTTTAGTAATATACGTGTTATCAGCAAAGAGATTTAATTTAAATGTTTATCAGCTAAATAATTTAATTAGAATGCATTGTCACCGAGTTGTGAGCTACCCTGAAAGTTACAGCCGGATAGTTATTAGGGAAGTGTTCGAAATTTGAGTTGCAAGATTCCACCCGGAACGACAGACAGATAAACAAAAAAACGTGGTAATCAAAATAAACTTGCTTGAATATAAGTATAGGGAGTATTAGGGAGTACCTATAGGTATTCTACCTTTAGGTTGCATGAACAGTAGAGTCGTAGAGTGGTTGACTCCACTATAGTCAAGGTGACAATGGTTGTTAAAATTACTTCGTAGTTTAATAAATATTAGAATAGAATAGAATTATTTAGTTAGGTAAAACATGATTCATCACATTAAAAAAGGTAGTTACTTATAGCGTATAGCAGTTGAGTAAAATAAATTAAGCCTGTTAGTGGGACGCGCGTCCTGTGCGCGCGTCCCACCTACTCGCGCACCACTTGGTTCCCATGTGGGACAACGTTAGTTCTCTTGGTAGTTTGTGTGTGGGACGCGCGTCCCACTCCATCCGCCTGAGACGTGACAATTCACAGATTAAAAATCCGTTTATAGTTCGATTTTAGAGCTCTTGGTACGTGTGTGAAGGGCATTAAATTCTCTATGCCGTGGTATGCGTCAAAAAACTGACAACATTGGCATTTGGCAGTATGTCACAAAAAAAAGTCATTGTCAGTCATTACTTGGGGTATGTTCCGATATACACTGCGAGCATTGTAAGGTGCGACGACATTAGCATATTGAGAAGCCGTTCCTTTATAGTTAGCTGTACTGGATACTGTTTAAAACGGAACGCAGTCAAGTACACTGTGTCATCCACGTATATATAAACTGTCAACCGTTGATCACGTGATCATAGCACTGAGAGCACCTTACCTCGAAAACGCCAGTGCTCACAGTATTAAAATGGCGACGATTTAAGACGTCAAATATTTCCCTAGGATACTGCGGCAGTATACTGTCATCTATAACGGAAGGAATTTCTCCCCAGTAAGAGTACTGAACAGTGCTCGCAGTGTATAACGGAACATACCCTTAGTCAGTCAAAACTTTTGGTATAGATAGTAGTCATGACATGATTCACAAGTAGCATGAGAAGATTCATATGAATTTGCCTTTTCATACGTCGCACCTGCTACCTGCCTTGACGTAGACTGTTAAAATCATACGCTGCTACTTCTCTGCTACCTTGCCTAGCTAGCTACATCACACGCAGATCATTCGGATATCATCGTATAACATCGACAACTCACGACGTCAGAAAGAGCGAACGAGTAAGGATGAATATTGAAATCCTAAATCCAGCCGTGTTAGAAAGAGCAAAATATAATTGACAGATTCGTCGCCATACGAACGGGCCGCACGTGTTACATAATTTGAACTTTGACCTTGATAGCTAAGGCGAGTATTTTAAAAATAAACTTTAAGATTAGTTACTTAAAGTATTAACTTCTTTGCAATGATTTGTAGCAGATCGCAAAATTATTTGTTTGTGTTTGTTTACGAAATGAATGAGATTTAGAAATGAAATAATTTCATTTGTCGCGTGACATACTGCAGGTGCGATACGTGTGTTTGATAAGATTTTGTTTTTATTTTGGTTTTTAGTTATTTAGTGTAAATAAATATAGATTAGTGTTTAGCGTTAATGTGTGTATAGTGTATTCCAAATAGTTAGGTATATATATTTCTTGAATTCTTTAAAAATGAGTGCATCTATTTGGAATCATTATGAAAAAATCCCAGACAAGACTGTGGCAAAGTGTATGGTAATGGTCTAATTTCATATAGCAGCAGCAGCGCCATAATTCATAATTCATTCTTCATTTTCAGTACCAAACGGTAGCAAGTGTGACATAAGAGCGTTGCGAAAAAAAATCATTGGCTGTGAAATTTCACATGAGAAATCACTGTGAAAAAAAAATAATTCATCAAATGAAAATGAAATAAAAGTAGCAATCATTTCCATGCCTAATAGATAGCCTGATAGATTTTTCTCTATTCACTATAACTCTTTAACGCCATGTCTTCAGAGACAAATTTCTCAGTATTTTAGTAAGAAATAAAATAAAACCAAGAATACGTTTTCAATTAGTCTTTATTTATTTACTTGAATAAATGTGTAAAGCTCGAAATAGCAACATATCTAACAATACATATCCGAATTACACTAGAAGGTCACCTCTTGTGCCTATGACGATTTTTCCAATAAGATTGTAGTCCGATCTTATTTGTGTTTCACCAGTGATGATAAGATTCCAATAGAAAATTTATATGAAATTGTAACGGTAGTTTTATTTTTTAGAACGTATGTGTATGTTTTTGGACTGGCTCAAGAATAGAGGGATCGTCATTCGTCACTCTCTCTCTTCCTTTTTTATTATTATTAACCGACTTCAAAAAAGGTGGTTTTTATTCGAGGTTTTTATTGGTAAGATCACGCCACCGGTCGTGGGTTCGATTCCCACTCAGGACAAACATTCGTGTGCATGAACATGTCTGTTTGTCCTGCTGTCTGGTTGTAGTTATCTATATATGTATGTATTTACAAAAGAAAAGTACTATATGTAGTATATCAGTTATCTGGCTTCCATAATACAAGCTCTGCTTAGTTTGGGGTCAGATGGCCGTGTGTGAGGAATAATGTCCCAGAATATTCATTAAGTATATTTATTATTTATTTATGTATTTAAATATGTATGCGTGCATGTATGATGTATGTATGTATGTATATGTATGTATGCATGTATGAACGTCGAAGCTACTGAAGCTACCACCGATTCGGAAGTCACCTGCAACTGAGAAGAACCGGCAAGTAACTCAGCAAGGTTACATTTTATATATATTTTTTGGACAGTCTGACAATGTAGGCTTTTTTTCCAGTAAATGTTTAACAATTTCAAAAGCAATATACTGGGTGATTTTTTGTCACTGGCACTAGCAGGGGTGGAAGTACTCATCAACATGAACAACTTTTATTATATAAGTATAAACAACATCAATTCATATCTATGTATGTATGTATGTATGTTTGTTTGTTTGTATGTCCGCGTTTTTGTCTAAAACTACTGACTGATCCGATTTGGATGGGGCTTTCGTTATTAAATGCATATTTTTTCAGGAAAGGTTTTATTGGTCTTTAGCGTTCGGTCGCGTGCACATATGCTCCTGCTCATAACATTTATTCTGTAAAATTTAATTGTAATTTATGGTTTTGGCGTGTGATAATTTACATATACCTTGTCAAGTAAGCATCAAGGAGTTTAGGAGTTTTACCTGCGACAGGTTACCCTAATCCTATGACTGGACCGAGAGACGTTGGAAGGACTTATTACAGTATCGAAATAGAATATAAACAAGCTTTTAAATTAGATCGAACCTACATACATACATGACGTGACAAACAATATCACAGAATATTACTTTATAATTTGTGGTGACAAACGTTTACTAAATAAACATTATTCTTGGGCAAACAAATTTTATTTTACAGGTAGCAACCCCTTTGATGTTTGTCATTTATTGATAATGTTGTCACTCAAGAAAATTTTGCCCATAGTCACAGACAAACAAGGTATTATATGTATACTGTGCAGGTGGGTGATCCATCCATTGCCACGATTGCCACCCATTGTAGTGAACATTTTTTTATAACTTATACATAAATGGAAATAATGCATCAAAAATATAGCCGTATTACAGGCCTATAGAATTTGCGTTTCATAAAAAATAACACATTTCTTTATTACTACCTATATATTACAGATCTGTGACGTCTTTTTCAATTGTGGCAACTTCAGTCACCACGCGATTTTTCGTAAGTCGCTTTGAAAATTTATAAATCTTCTCGAAGGAATAATTAGATTCACGAGAAAATTTTGAATTTAAAACCACAAATATGTACGGCCAACAACCAATCTTAGTTCTGAGTAAGTTAATTTCATATCAAATAATATAATCGTGTAAAAAAATAGATTTTTTATTCAACAGTGATTCACTATTTCAGGCCAAAATACAAAACGTGATTCCGGCCGGAAAGTTCAACTCGAGAATATTAGCGCTGGAAAGGTAAATATGGGTTTATTATGTGCAGAACTGTTCATTTTCGTTATTAAGTTTAATTATTAGTGCTAAAAGTTTGTGTGTTGTGTTTATTTTAGACAATAGCAGACGTTATTCGAACATGCCTCGGACCCCAGGCGATGTTGAAAATGCTCATGGACCCGATGGGCGGGATCGTGATGACCAACGATGGCAATGCCATCCTCAGAGAGATCACTGTGCAGCATCCAGCGGCAAAGTCCATGATAGAAATTGCGAGGACACAAGACGAAGAGGTTAGAATTTTATTTACAAAGACATTCTATTTTGTCAAAAACTATGTTCTGAGCCTGTAGATTCTTGTTTTTTCATAACTATGTACACCGGTTCAAATCATAATTATTTTATACATATATAGTTCTTTTTTTCAAATTAATGCCTTTTAAGTGGTCTATCGCCTACACAGATTTCCTTTGTGTGGAATGTTGGTGGATGGTATTTTATTTATGCACAATTATATTGAGACTTTTTATCAATTTCATAGGTTGGTGATGGCACTACCTCAGTTATCGTCCTGGCTGGGGAGATGCTGGCCGTAGCAGAGCAGTTCCTGGCACAAAACATCCACCCGACAGTGATTATTAGAGAGTACAGACAAGCTCTAGAAGATGCTGTCAAACTTCTGCAAGATAAGATCTCTGTGCCCATTGATCTAAATGATAGAGATAAGCTGAAGGAAGTGGTGAGTGTAATGCTAACTTACTTATTAAGTCTGTCATGGGTATAGTTATAGGCAGAGAAAAAGTGCTCTCTCCTTGATTTAGTCTTATGTGGTGACTGGTGTTGTTAAAACCAGTTTTGGTATAAATATTTTTTAAACAATATAATAATAATCTTGACACCTATGTTTATAAAACCCTTGCTTCTCAACAAATACATCTGAGTGTGTCATGTGATAGATAGTAGATAAGTAAATAGATAGTTGATGCGGTTACTATTTACATGGTATTCTTACAGATTCGCTCCTGCGTAGGCACAAAGTACATTGGGCGCTGGGCTGATCTGGCAGTAGAAATTGCTCTTGATGCAGTCAACACTGTCACTATCAATGAGAATGGAAGAGTTGAAGTTGATATTAAAAAGTGAGTTTTGTTTGGATACAAAATTTTGTAACAGAGAAATGTAAAATAATTGTATAGCACTAACTTCAGGTTAACGGTTTTACCCGGGTTCTGGAAGAAACTTAAGTAAGTTTTCTGTGTTTTATTCCAGGACCTAAAGTAAATATATGAGAATCTATTTAGCCATTATAGAGCTATGTGGTAACAAATATATACATATAAACTTTCACATTTATAATCCTATTTAAGCTCCTTAGGAATTCCATGGAGATACACTTTGGAGACTACCATACAAGTTGTGGCTCCTAGTCACATTAATCATCATGCCTTTCTTTCCCATTAGTTATCAGCTCTTCGAAATTAATCATGTAACCAGTCAATTTTCAATTGGGATCCTATACAATTTTTTTCCTTGAGCGTCCACTTAGTCATGGATAGATGACGTTTGATGACTTTGGGCTCTTTGACTTGGGCAAAAAACCATCAACGAACTCGAGGCAAGGCAAGATTGCATGAAGTACCTCTCTACACTGCTTCAGTTAACATTGGACAACTTCTTGAGTAGTGTAGTGGAAGCTTTACATTCATAATTATTTGTTCTAGCTATGCAAAAATCGAGAAGATCCCAGGCGGCACTATCGAAGAGTCTCGTGTGCTTAACGGCGTGATGATCAATAAAGATGTGACACACCCTAAGATGAGGAGGTTCATTGAGAACCCTCGCATCATCCTGCTTGATTGCCCGCTTGAGTATAAGAAGGGAGAGAGCCAAACCAATATTGAGATCCTTGGGGAACAGGTACATAGCAAATTTTTTTTTTTGTTTGTATGAATAGTGATACATCATATCACTTGTATTTATGGTAAGCTTGTGTTCTGTTGTTGTGTTGTGAATCTTTCTGAGTTCTTCTCAGTTGAGATTGAACTCTGACCGGTGGTAACTTCAGTAAAGTTGCCCTTCTTATTTGAATAAATGGCATACCTGCTAGTTAATGGCTATGTTTGTTAATGTTGTTAGTCATATTATTGTGAACAGATGCTGCTTGTGTGGGCTGGTTTGCTTAATTTAGTTATTTTTTTCTGGCATAATCCACAAATATTCAGTAAGACTAGACTAGTGACTAGACTAGTCAGTGAGACTAGATAATTGATGTTATGTAATAAATCTCAGTTGGTTTTGAAAAGAGTAATTGCAGAGTTTAATTACCGGCTCTTCTCAGCAAAAGCAACCTTCAAACCAAGCGTTAATGGGGCTATTTGAATAAAAGTATTTTCTTTTACATTTTTCATATAGCCTAGGGTAGGGAACAAGTGGTCTTCTATAAATTAATAAATTGCTGCTAGAGAAATCCACTGTTAACTACATCCCCCATAGATTTCCAATATATTGTGTTTAACATGTAAAATATTGTATATTAGGACTTCACAAAGCTGCTGCAACTGGAGGAGGAGCACGTGCAGCGCCAGTGCGACGACATAATCGCGCTGAAGCCGGACATCGTGTTCACTGAGAAGGGGGTCTCCGACCTGGCGCAGCACTACCTCGTCAAGGCTGGCATCACTGCTATTCGCAGGTTAATACAATCATTAAGTGTTGAGCATGTCAAATGTAAAAATAGTTTTAAATGATTTTTTCTCAGTTTATCTGCAATCAGCATCAGCTATAAGCAGATAGGTTGTAAGGTGTGGCAGTTTGAATGTGTCCTTCAGTAAGGACATCTCATAATTAGACCTTTATTTATATGGCCAATATGTCTTTCAGCTTTAGCCGTTTTTTTGTAGCTTCGGGTTGTCAGCTTAGCAGCCAATTTATTGGGATGCCTTTCCAGTTTCCCTTTATAGGTCTGTTCTTGTATATAAGTAGTTTGTTGTCTACACTTAGCTTACTGTTTCGACCCACTAACCAATAATGTCGGGTGTATCGCACTTTGAGTTCTTGTCTCTTGGTTTTGATATGGTGTCTCCATGTTAGGCGTCGGTCTAGGTGTAGTCCAAGGTATCGTACGCTGTCTTGTTGTGGGAGTGTAGTATTTTCTAGGTAATACTTGCTACTTGGTAATATTACTCAGTCTGGTTTGTAGTTTTTGTGTTGCAAGCACAGGGTAATGTTTGTTTTAAGACTGATCATATGGTTCAATTAGCAACAACTAGCTGTCGTCATGTCTCATCTATTTATTGATTCATCTAGTTAATTTAGTTGTAATATCATTTTAGAAACGACTACAGCAGCAGAACTTTTTATACAAAATTCGTGCCGCGACCCAGATCGACGACGGCGACAGTGTCTTCGCGCCCGAAATTTACTACATTTATACCAAATAACAGTTCGAAACCATAATTAAAGTTGTAATTATGAATAACAAATTCTATACTTCCCCATATCTATGTACAGACTGCGTAAGACAGACAACAACCGTCTCGCTCGCGCGTGCGGCGCCACCATTGTGAACCGTACTGAGGAGCTGAGAGAGAGCGACGTGGGAACCGGCGCCGGACGGTTCGAGGTCAAGAAGATTGGTGATGAGTACTTCACGTTCATCACCGAGTGCAAGAACCCTAAGGTGAGGATAATATTTGAACAAAGGAATTTATTGGAAACTCGAAGTTGAATATTTGTCTTGCTTCCCTTGGAAGTCAGTTTTATTCTCCATTTTAGAAATCCTAGGCCTCTATGGTTAAATCGTGACGCCACCACTAGCAAGAATATTAAAAAAAAAAGTTTTTTTCTTTTCTAGATATTTGCGTTTTCTTTTAGCGAGGATTATTGAAAATTATTTAGTTATAAAATTTCTATAATATACTTTTGTAGTACTTTAAGAAAGTCACAATAAATAGGTTAAAATTAATAACCATTGATTCACGCAAGGGGCTTAAATATAAGTATGTATGTAATTTTGTATGCTTATTACAAAACGCCGTTTCACATTTGTAATTTGACAGTTGCACTACAGGAATAGGATGTGATAACAGTAAAACTTTTATTATTTCCTAGTTTAAATGTTTTATGTTATTAATAAAATATTTATATAATTCTCAGGCTTGCACAATCCTACTTCGAGGAGCATCAAAAGACATTTTGAATGAAATCGAGAGGAACTTACAGGATGCCTTACATGTGGCAAAGAATTTGGTATGTTTATTTGTTTTATATTCTTGACTATATGTGGTTGGCTCTCTTGGTGATTGTTCTCCATTGATCTCTTTTTGAGAACTCCCTTTTATGCTGAAACTTGTAATAGAGTTTATTAAGTAAGTGAAGGTCGTAGGTCATTAAAATTTGGAGTAGGAAGGGAGAAAACCATAGCATGTTAGTAAATTTTTATAGTACCCACTCTCATATTGAAAATCAGTAGCCAAATATCTACCGGTGCTTTTCAGCAACTGCACTCACTCCTAAGCTTCATATAAAAAAAAAAACTTTATTAGACCACAGACACACAGCTATTGAACTACTACTAAGGGTCAGCTCCTTCCCTAAACAAATTTGACATTAAAAAAAAATGTGTTACATAAAAAAGGAGAACTAAAGATATATCAAACAATTATGAATTATGAAAGAATAACTAAATTACTCTAAATGTCATGCAATTAACATTATGTGTAATAGGGTAGTAGTATAAGTGAATGTGTATATGCGTGTACGTGTGTGTATATAAGTGAAATGAAATGAAATGAAATAATTTATTCATTCAAATAGGCCTTCACAGGCACTTAAGAATAGTCAGACTCTAACGCACGGTTCGGAAGGTTGCTTTTACTGAGAAGAGCCGGCAAGAAACTCAGCAATTACTCTTTTCAAAACAAACTTAAGACTATTACATAAAATTTATCCTGCAAGAGCGAGCGCTACACCCAAGCATTGTCGTCATTTAAATATTCATTAACGTTATAGTATGCCTTTTGTACTAAAATAGACTTAACATGTTCCTTAAATTTATGTAATGACAAATTTAAAAGTGCAGGAGGGATCTTATTATAGAAGCGTGTACACAGTCCCAAAAATGAACCTTGCACTTTTTGGAGTCTATAAGCAGAGGTTACAAGTTTATGCTTATTTCTAGTATTAATAGTGTGCATGTCACTTGTTTTTACAAAAAGACTTATATTTTGTTGTACAAATAATATGTTTGCATAAATGTACTGCGATGCTACTGTGAGGATATTAATTTGTTTAAACTTATCTCTGAGGGAAGCTCGAGAACTCAAATTATAAATTGCTCGCACCGCTCTTTTTTGCAAAATGAAAATAGCTTCTATATCAGCGGCCTTACCCCAAAGCAAAATGCCATAGGACATAACACTATGAAAATAGCTAAAATAAACTAATCGAGCTGTATCTACATCTGTTAGCTGTCTAATTTTTCTAACTGCATAAGCAGCCGAACTAAGCTTCCCCGCGAGACATGATATTTGGGTGCCCCATTGAAATTTTGAGTCTAAAGTAATCCCTAAAAATACTGTTGACTCAACAAGATTGAGAGATTCATTATTTAGCACCAAGTTACATCCTATTTTTTTTACATTGGGTAGTGCAAATTTAATACATTTAGTTTTCTTTGCATTTAAAACTAAATTATTAACAGTAAACCAATTTAATACCTGAGCTAATGCACCATTTACATCGTCATAATTGGATTTCAGTCTATCAACACTAAAAAGCAGTGAGGTATCGTCAGCAAACAGTACAATTCCACAGGTATTTTTGACATAAAAGGGAAGATCATTTATATAAATTAAAAATAGAAAAGGGCCTAGAATAGAGCCCTGCGGCACACCCATATGCACAGGAGAACCAGATGATTTAACTCTATTGACATCAACACTTTGAGTTCTTTCCCCGAGATACGACTTCATCAGATCAAGTGCTGTACCCTTGACTCCATAATAATTAAGTTTACGTATGAGTGTTCGGTGATCAACACAATCGAATGCTTTAGATAAATCACAGAAGACTCCAATAACATTCTGTGACTTCTCCCAAGCGTTAAAAATATTTCTTAAAAGCGCTACCCCAGCGTCAACGGTTGAACGACCTTTTGTAAAACCATACTGCTCATTATGTAAGAGTTTGTTCAAATTAAAGTGAGCAATTAATTGCGTTAAAATTATCTTTTCAAATACTTTGCTCAGGGCTGGCAAAATGGAAACTGGCCTATAATTAGTAGGATCACTAGGATCTCCCGCTTTGAATAATGGTATAACTTTGCTATGTTTCATTAAATTCGGAAATTGACCAAAATCTACGCATTTGTTAAAAATAAAAGCTAAATGGGGAGCAATGTTATCAATGATACCCTGCAAAACAGTTACGGATATATCCCACAAGTCACCTGTGCGTTTAACTTTCAGATTTTTAAATGTTTTGACTACGTCATAAGGTGTAATATGCCTAAACCTGAACAATTCACAGCACTCTGATACATTGGCTTTCAATAATAATTCAGCATCTATTGGTGAAGAACTCAAAGAGCTAGTCGTATCTACCGGTATATTAGTAAAAAATAAATTAAAGGCATGTGCAATTTGACTATCTTCACAAATTATATTATTATTAATATTTAACTCAATACGCTTATTACAGTTTTGAGATTTTCCTCTTTCAGAGTTGATAATGGTCCAAGTAGTTTTAACTTTATTGTTTGATTGACTAATTTTATTTCTTAAGTATATGGACTTAGCAGAAGCACAAACCTTCTTAAAAATTTTGGAATATTTTTTAACATACTCGACAAAACTAATATTTTGATTGTATTTCTTCATGCCATACAGCTCATACAACTTAGCTCTGCTTCTGTAAATACCTACTGTTGCCCAGTCATTAAACTTAATGTTATTATTTAATTTAAAGGTCCTGGGTTTAAAAACCTTATCAAATTCTTTTTTTATAAAATTAAAGAGATCACTGTAAAGACAATCTGGTTCATCCTGTAACATTTTAACAGAAACAATTTTTTGATTTACATTATCTTTGAATCGGGCTATACGATTTAATGTTATAGGCCTACAAGTTATGGTATGTGGTATATCCTTTGTTTCATTTAAAAGAACTACCTTCTGACCACAATGATCCGAAGTCAAATCAGTAATAATAGACTTTTCAAGTACATCGCAGCAACAGAACACATTGTCAAGACAAGTGAGTATATATAGATAGATATATATATATATATATATATATAGTATTGACGGGCCGGTTGGCGTGGTTAGTAAGATACCCCATCTATCACGCCGCAGGTTGTGGGTTCGATTCCCACTCAGGACAAACATTTGTGTGCATGAACATGTCTATTTGTCCTGTGTCTGGGTGTAATTATCTATATATGTATGTATTTACAAAAGAAAAAGTATTATATGTAGTATATCAGTTATCTGGCTTCCATAGTACAAGCTCTGCTTAGTTTGGGGTCAGATGGCCGTGTGTGAGGAATAATGTCCCAGAATAATAATAGTATGTTTATATAAGTGAGTGTGTGTGTTAGGCAGTGAGTGTATGTATGATGAATATTTACACTATATATACTTACCACATCAGGGCTTACCATAGTGATAGCGTGGTTAAATGTATACTTTTCTATAAATATAAGAAACTAATACAATTAGTTAATGTTTCGTTTGTTGTTGCAGGTATTGAACCCGCGACTAGTGGCCGGCGGCGGCGCGGTCGAGATGGCGGTCTCGCAGGCTCTAGCCGCTAACGCCGCGCACAACACTCCGTACCGTGCAGTTGCACATGCTCTCGGTATATACGTTACTAGCTGTGCCCCGTGGTTTCACCCGCGTTATATGTTGTCAAAAAGACTGGTAGTTGTTGAGATTGGCGCATTCATTCATACGAAGTCTTCAGCTTAATATAATATTAATATAAATTATTATTGGAGCGGGTTGGTTTCCGTCGCCCATATCCAAATGATCCTCAATTCTCCGTGTATCTGTATTGTAGACTAGCTGTTTTCCGCGGTTCCACCCGCGTACCCGAGATAGAAATAGCCTAACCTTCCTCAATAAATGGGGTATCTAACGTAAACGGATTTTTCAAATTAGACCAGTAATTTCGGAGATTACTTCCTACAACCAAACTTACAAACATTACTTCTTTATAATATTAGTGTAGACTAGTGTTTCACCTATCTCACTGCGGTAAGTGATGATGTTGCCGAAGCGAAGGTGGTAAGAATACGCAGCCTTTATAGAAGATATTTTATTTTTATTATCTTTGAAAACGCCATCTATTGGTAAAAGCCTGAACTAACTACTGTTAGTACTGACTGCGGTAGTAAAAATTTAAACCTATGGTAGAATTTTTGAGTGATAAGAGGTTCATTGATAAGCAGTGATATTCTTGCGTCCTTTAGTACTAGGTTGAAATATAAAAAGTGGCAATTTGAAACCATTATAGCATTAGGTTAATCCTTTATCGGTTAGAATATCCATATAATTGTTAAAATTCAGATACATCCGAATCATTTATTTATACTCATAAAATATGTATGAGTTTTACATTTAGATTTTTTTTTATTCTACTAGGTGGCAAACAAGCTTACGGCCCACCTGATGGTAAGCGGTTACCGTAGCCTATAGACGCTCATAACACCATCGGCAAAGAACATACAATATTATATTTTCCCTGTCAGGGGTATCACTCACGCGTTGCCAACCTTGAGACATGAAGTTGTTAAGTCTCCTGTGCCTATAATTTCACCGGCTCCCATACCCTCCTAACCGAAACAGTAATACAAGTGCACTACTATTTCACGGCGGAATTAGATATAGTGGTAGTACTTCCCCGGGCGAACTCTGCACTAAGATTTATTGTCCATATTAATTTAAACTTTAGTATTTTTCTGAATGCATCACATCTCCGAATACCATATTTAACCCAACTCATCATCATCATCATCTTACAGTCCACCAATATACTTAGCCTTTCCCAACTTCCAACTTCTCCCTGGTATATTTTGCAGACCCTTAGTCCAACGCAGGAGTCATCCCACACATATTTTCTATAGAAAGCCTCGTGTTCATAGTTTTTGAAACCGATGTTGCAGGACAATAATAAATGGTCAATGCGTTACAGAAATAATCCCGCGCACACTGGCCCAGAACTGCGGCGCCAACACGATCCGCACGCTCACGGCGCTGCGGGCGCGGCACGCGGCGGCCGGCGGCCACTCGGCCGGCATCGACGGGGAGACCGGCGAGATTGTCGACATGGCCGTCAAGGGCATCTGGGAACCGCTCGCTGTTAAACTGCAGGTTGGTACTTATATCAACCTAAGGAAATTTACTGCTGGTCGAAAACATGCTCCTGTAGATTTACATAATAAATTCTGGCCTGATTCAGTTGTATCCGGCTGCCTTTTAACCATTAATTCGAAAAGAGTTTGTATGACTGTGAAACCACGCAATCAAAGTGCGTTTTGATTCAAGCAGAGAATAAACGCTATTGTATTGCTTGAACTCGTCTCTAGATACCTCTAACGCTATCTCCTTCTAGCTATAAAATAGTGAAGGATGAGATAAATGAACTAATTCCATATGTTTTTAGCATAATCCTTTACTCTGCGATTTTCACATAAAAAGAAAAATAGAGATATTAATGGCCCTTCCATAGCCATCAATTCATTATGTATCAATTAATTCTGCATTCAAATTCTTCCAGGTGTACAAAACAGCGGTTGAAACAGCGATCATGCTCCTCCGGATCGACGACATCGTGTCCGGATCCAAGAAGAAGGGAGGCAACGAGCCCGCAGCGCCCTCACAGATGGCCATGCAAGAATAAACCTTATTTAGTTGATATTACTATTAATTTTAATGTTGTATGCGGTAACAAAATCTTTCACAACTATGAAATGTTTAGGGATTAAAGTAGCCTATGATACTGCAGCAAAAAGAAACTATCACTATGCAAAAAAAAAACAACATGTTGCTGCGTGAAAGAAAGACAAAGACACTTGCGCGTTGATAATATGAGTAACTATGGATTTACTAGGAATTTGAAAGATTTTGTTCCCGAATACGTCGACACCGTATTAAAAACAAGCTTGAATGTATCTTGATACCCGTGTGTTGTTTATGTAAAGAAGTAATGGTTCATATTATTGAATTTAAGTATGAAGGAAGGTCACAAATGATTGAACTAATTTCAAAAGTGGTGTAAAACATTTTTTTTTTTATACTACTTTGTCGGCAAACAAGCATACGGCCCGCCTGATGGTAAGCGGTTACCGTAGCCTATGAACGCTTGCAACACCAGGGGTATCACTCGCGGGTTGCCGACCTTTCCCCCCTCCCCGATGAGCTCTGGCGACCTTACTCACGCAGGAACAGAACTACAACGGTTTTGCTAGTCGCTAGTTGGTTTAGTTCGGATTTTATTAAGTATATTTCTACGGATAGAATATGTTTATAAATCCGTTGCATTTTATCTAGAAACCCCATTTGAACAAGTTGAATTTCCTTACATAAACAGTAGACGATAGTTTCTGATAAGAGCTCAGAATTAGCTTTCGCGTAATTTTAGTGCTAATGATGCCTTATTTATATCTATAAACGTTCTGAAGGAACTCTTATTTCATTGTATTACAGTCTGGTTTCGTTTGTAACGATTCTGTTTATTTATATTACACGTTTCTTTTTAATCCTCATATAAGTTGCATTTAATTTTCATTTCGCTAATTTTAAAGTGAACAATTAATAGTATTAAAGATTTATAATTATATCTATATCTACTAATTATTGTAGTTTTATTTTATCTAACTGAGAAAGTGTAAAGGGGATATTTCGAACATTAGGTTTTACTGATATTTTAGTTCTTAAGAAACTTAGTGGATTACCGGAGTGTTAAAGGCGTCACAATCTAATAGGCCCGCATTGACAGCCCATATGTATGACAAATATAGGGGGACCAAAAGAGATATCCTTTTGTCAAAATGGGCCAATGAGATTGTGACGAATTTAGTTAGAATGTGGTACATTTCTGTTTGTGGTATACGTGGTAAATTCTTAAAAGCAGTGTTATTATTGCTTACAAATAAGTGCGATTAGAATTGATTAATTGCAATAAAAAAAAGACTAGAGTAGGAGTAAGATGAGTAGGTACCTAATTACTTAATATTCTAGTATATTTTAGTTGATGAGCGAGCAGTCCGCGTGGTTTGATTTTGCGACAGGCGACACGCATACGCGTTCACATTGTTATACAAACGATATTTTTATGGATACAGTTATTTAGAAACGTTTCCATTTCACAAAATAAAATTGTACTAGGAATAGTTTGGCTAATATTATTATGTTAATCGAAGATCTACCTTTGAGCAGATAAATTCACATAGCGAAATATTTAGTATATGTATAGTAGCAGAACCATGACGTAGAGAACGGTTGAGAAACTATTTTCTATTACACTACTCAAAAGAATGTTTAAATTAATTGAATTATGCGTCTATTTTTTATATTCTTGCGTAATTATCAAAACCAACCCCCGGACCGGTACTATGCCTTGAGAATTTTGGAAAAGCTATATGATTCTAATACTTACTCTCTAATATCTTTCAATCATTACATGTCATTACTGATAGTCGTGATTATTCTGAGACATAATTTTCCGATCACACGTTTTAACGTCACTAATGTGTGGACAGAAACTTGCAACACACGTTTGTGTGTTTGTTTTTTAATAAGGCTTTTCATATGACTTATTTATAAGTTTGACGTGACAACACGGACAGTGGACACGTGTATCGATTGTGTCCACAAACAATAAGGTCATAGTGCGTGACGGGTGACCGGCGGGAGCTCGGCTTCATTGTGCTGGACATTGTGTCGGGAGCCACTTGCTCGTGCGCTGGTCACACAGGGATTATGTGCAGGTAATTGTTTATTTTTATTATTAAAAATTAAGGGGACTTTATGCTGGGTTAGGAATTGGCATATAAGCATGCAGAAATCATTATTATTAATGGGATTCTAATTTTCGACATATAAAATTAGTGCGAAGTACTCGTAGAGTGTTAGAATTGAAAGGTTCAGAGAGGTGTTTGAAAAAAACCTAGTGGCTCAGTGACTAATGTACCTGTGGACGATTTCCATCCAGTGTCACTTCGATTCCCGGACATATACCATTTCATATTTACGTACGGATTCACCACTTTACTTCCATTCACTACTTCACTTCTTCCATTCACTTACCTACGTCCCATACAAAAACATTAGTCCTGGTACGTGTGCTTGTGTTAAAGTAAATACATGTTTTATGACGGTGAAACAATTGAACCTGGAACATTGGCGAAATTACCCTCTTTCTTATGTACTGTCCACCTGGAATATATTACTAGTTATTTTCACACCAAGAAACCGGATTCGTTTTTCACACAATTTAATTAATATTTTTAGGGATCAAGTTGTATATATTACGTCGGATATAGCATGGGTGATTGTATTGTCACTTGTTAAGAAACAAGGTCTTCAACGGAGGCATGGAGGAGCAAGGAGCCATTGTTATCATACTTATCTAGTCTAGGGCTTATTGTGTTGTCTATTTAAAACAAAAATATTGTTTCCGTTAATTGAATACTTGCTTGCTTTGAAAACGTTTTTTTTTTTTAATCATGTGTGAAAGGCTTAGATCAAAGGTGAAAGGCGATCATTCCGTTACAAGGATTTTTTCAATTTCTTTAATTTTCGTGATATTTGATTCTTGCTTATAAATGATTGCTATGAAGCAAATGAATAAAAGTGATTTCATGCTGGCTGGCCATGCTAGTGGTAGTCAGTCTTTCTATTAACCTGTTACTCACTACCGTAATTACTCATAATAACCGGTTGGCGTGGTTGGTAAGATACCATATCTATCACGCCGCAGGTCATGGGTTCGATTCCCACTCAGGACAAACATTTGTGTGCATGAACATGTCTGTTTGTCCTGAGTCTGGGTGTAATTATCTATATATGTATGTATTTACAAAAGAAAAGTAGTATATGTAGTATATCAGTTATCTGGCTTCCATAGTACAAGCTCTGCTTAGTTTGGGGTCAGATGGCCGTGTGTGAGGAATAATGTCCCAGAATATTTGTCCCAGAATTCACACATTTTTTCATCCGAATCAAAGCTTGTTTTTAATAAGCATTTGAAATACTCTTCAAAGAAGTCACATAATATGTATCTCTTTGTCGGATTTATAGTCCCGGTGGTAGAGTTGACCTTAACATACATATTTCATGGGAAGTTTATTTCAAAAGGATGTAAAATGTAATGGTCACTCTCCCTTTTGCTCACACCTTTGGGCAGGCGCACCCGCTGACCGCTTATACTTAGGATCTGGAAGTCCACATTAAGGTTTTCCCTCAGCGCTACGATATGGGGTTCTTCAAGAGGGGCGTAAAATAGCTCTTCAAGGTCGGCAACTCATCCGCAATCCCCCGGTATTGCGAATGTTCATAGGCGGTGGTGACCACTTACTATCAGGTGGCCCATCTGCCTGCTTGTCAACCTACTGACATAAAAAAAAAAAACATTTAAGAGGATAGATACCTAACAGCACCAATAGTTCGGACATAGATGTGGGTTGACAACACTACTTCACATGGGAATCGTAATTATACCTTTATAGGACTGGATGCTGATGACTTCGATAAGCCATCATACTTAGCACATGAAGCGATGATAGCTCAGTGGTAGCGTCGTCGAATGCTGTGACGTGGGTTCGAATCGTACAATAAGCTTTAGCTTTCCTTATCGAGAGGAAACCATAGCACGATGGTAGGGTAGGTACTTCGTAGTACTTGACTGGCCACCACCCCCAAGTTGAAATTCTGTAGGCAAGTACCGGTTTCTTCCGGCAGCTGTATTTGAGAGGGTTCCTTCTAGGCTTTGTGTGCTTACTACCTTTCATCACTTATCATGGTGAGATTGTCGTCAAACACATGTCTATACATAGTAATATAAAACATACACTTGAATAATATGTTAAAGGGCTAATGTTGTATGACCCCACCTTGCCTGTAACTGGGTCACTATTCACCACGCTGCCTTCAATGGGGCATTAACAGTCTATAGTATAGCGGTAAACGACGGTAAATAGACAATTGTCAATAGTGTTGAACCGCTATGTGGACCGGAACGGACGTCAACTTGCTTATTTATGGCGTGGGAGTTTTGGGATCAATCACTTGAATATTTTATAGATAAAGATTATCTATCAATGTTACCTACTTGTTGATGATTTTTTTACTCAATGCTATTGTCGGTTTAGAAATTTAAGACTTTCCGCCTTCTTTGTATTTTTGATTTTCAGAAAAAAATACAAATATCGATAAAGGACTCTTTATAAACAAGAACTGAATGTTTTCTAACCCTTAAATTCATTGAGTTCGACCATTTAATACATACCTTTTATAATAAGTCGTTATTGACAATAATAAATAAATAAATTAAGCATCTCTCAGAAAAATATCATCACCCTAAGTACCAAG
The DNA here is from genome assembly GCA_951216915.1 of Tetheella fluctuosa. Lineage (NCBI taxonomy): Eukaryota > Metazoa > Arthropoda > Insecta > Lepidoptera > Drepanidae > Tetheella > Tetheella fluctuosa. The sequence goes on along the minus strand of OX578229.1, from coordinate 8,236,157 downwards.
TATTTATTTAAGTACATGTAGGTATATCAGTAACCTGGTTTCCATAGTAAAAGCTCTATTAGTTTGGGATCAGATAGCCGTGATTTTCATCATCTATATTACTACCTATCTAGATATAATTATAATGTAAGTATTATTAGGTACATAACCTTCCTATATTATATGTATAGTTTAGGTAAAATATGTCGCAAGGCCGACCATTGATATAATATCTAAACTAGACATATATTCACGCTCCGACGGCTTACAGCCGCTTCCGTTTGATTTCATCATGTTTCCGTCATTCGCCCGTTTTGTTCGGTCAGTGTACTTGGGAAAATACGAGTTTTTCGTACTCGTCTGTACTTAATTAGATTGATAGAGATCAATCAACGTTTGAAATTAAATTGTAAAGGTATACATACCTACCTACTTTCAAAAATCTGTTTGGTTTAGTATATTGTTTGTTAGGGCTGGTATATGGGGATATTTCATAGTATTATAATATTTTTTTGTGTGTGTTTATGTTTGTGTCCACTCAACTCCGTAACGGCTGCAACATAAAAAAAAAACGCAAACCCATTAAAAAAAATCCTCTGGGTTAAACCGTGGGGTCATCGAGATTTTAATTATTTTTAAGGTATATATCATAATTATCATTCCGAAAAGTCTACTGTTATTATCAATTGGATATCTAAATAAGCGAGCAACCCTGAAACTTTCTTTGCAATTTTTTAATTTTTAACTTTCAATTCACTGTCGTTACTTTTTTAGCAGTTCTAAATTTAAATAGTTTTTTTTTTCAGATAACAGCCACGTACACCATCATGATGTTTTCGAAAGTGATTTTCGTTTGGTTCAGCATTCTCGTACCGACTTATGCTTTGGAAATAAAACATGAACTGGACATGGAAAAACATACTGAGGTAATCTATCTATACATATAACATCAATGTTTGTTTGTATGTGTGTCCTCTATGCGGTCCTAAACCAATCATCGGATTGCGACGAAACTTTGGTGATTTGTGCGCAAGCCCACGATGGTTTCTGACAAAAAAGAGAGTCACGTACGCCAAGGATTAGCAAGTTGTACTTACTTATAAATCTACTATAATAACTACTTATGTACAGGGTTATTTTTAATTTACCTGCAGTGCTTTAAGACATGGAAGTACTCACAAACATGAAATCGTGAAAAAAAACAATCTTTTCATATACAGGTTGATTTTGTTATCACTGGCAATACTTGCAGGGGTGGAAGTACTCATCAATGTGAACAACTTTTATTATGGGGCTAACTCTGATATCGCGTAAAATAATACGGTTGCTTCATACATTTTGGTCGATTAGGTATTGAACTTTTGTATGGAACAGCTGATAATTTTTTCATGATCACAGCTAGTCCCATTATAAAAGTTGTTAATTTTGATGAGTACTTCCACCCTTGCAAGTATTGCCAGTGATAACAAAATCAAAATCCTGTATTTGACCATTATTTTTACCCGACTGTTTAAATTATCAAGTCGGTAATAGAAAAATTTAAAACCAAAAAGTGTATAAAATTACAATATCCAGCCTATTGAATTCCTAAATTGAAGCATGTTCATGCACCCACATGTTATTTGTTTTTATGAAAATTTTCTTAATCTTTTAGATGTGTGTTAATATTATTAGTGTAGTCGATGCTCACTATCTATCCGGACACAAAAACGATCGTTTAACATAACCGCAGCCCTATCTAAGCCACATCAGTGTATTACCAAGTAAATCTCTCAGACAATCTTGTTTCTATCAATCGTGACCACTAGCGCAGTTTATTTAATTTCAAAAATAAACTTGTAGTTAGGGTTGCCAGGTGATTTTTTCGCAAGGTCATAATAATATAACGTCATTGAAAAAGGCCAGACTGACTTTTCCATACATAAGGGACGGAATATGCAAATAAAAATAATTTCAATTCATTTTCTTTCTTTCTTAAATGAAATGAATTGTTTTTTTTTTTTGCAAAAACATTTATAGGTACCTTTCACTTCCTGTCCCACAGACCGCTTACTAAAGCTAGACAGGTCGGAGAAATATGGCCAGACAAACTGATGAAAAGTCTAATTGTCCGGTTTAATTGATGACTGGCAAGTGGTAACCCTACTATATTTATAATAGTAGGTAGGTATGTCAGCGGTGAGCTACTTAGTGGCCACCTGCTCACGGTTCTTGACACATTGTTTACACCAGCAGATAGGTCACCGATCATTCCACCTTATTTCCATGGGTGCGATGGAAAGTTCTGTAACTAATTGTTATTAGTTATATGAGATAAACATCGACTTCATCAAAGTCGATGGAGATAAATGTTTGGTTGGAAACATTTTTTTTCGTTACGTTATGACTTCAAAACGTTTTAATAAAAGTAAAAAAAAAACTACTGACTAAAAGAAGAAATATGTCAGTTTTGTCTATGAAATATATGCAAAAAGCCAACGGCACGTGGTGTTCCCAGGCGGTTACCCATCCAAGTACTGACCACGCCCGATGTTGCTTATCTTCGATGATCGGACGAGAACCGGTGTTTTCAACGTGGTATGGACGTTAGCGAATTTGTGACCCAATTTTGCCTACAAAATACCACAATACCAACTATGAAAACAACGATTGTCTCGTCTAGTCTACTTCTTTATTTATCTATACCTACTGTTTTATCTCTATCTATATATAATACCTAAATATAAAAATGGATCGCCGAAATGTTTGTACGCGCATAACTTCCGAACGACTGCACCAAATTGGATAATTCATAATTTTGTTGTGTTCGTTATTGTCTGGACAAGGTTTGTATGAAAGAAAATGTTTAACGAAAAAAAAAGGAAACGCGGGTGAAACCGCGGGGAACAGCTAGTTTATGATATTTGAAGCACTGATTTGTGTGTCTTTTAAAGAAAAAACATAATATATTAATCGGATTAGTTATATTATAACACAGTAAAAAACCTTTATTCAGTCGTTTGAATTGTAAACAACTCTTCGAATTCCTAATTTTATTTATTACAAAAGCAATTTAGACTTAATGCGTGTTCACACCGACCTATAACACGCAGTCATATAATTTGTGTCCTTGCGTCAGAAACCTAAAACTCACGCAGATTATTTTCAAGGATTCCCCAATGGCATTTGTGACTCATCGTCGATTACTACAACCAATGATGCTATTATATGTTCTGTGATTATATACAACATGGAAATGATCATCGAAATGAACATTAAAATGTTCAACACATTTATGCACCTTACCTACTAAATACACCGCTGTATTCTGGCAGCTGCACTTCTGCTACACTATTAGCTCCCTTCCGAATTTGTGTGCTTTCCACCTTCAGCCACATCATCACTTATCACTTCAATATTTCCAGGTCAACATCGAATCCGAATCAGCAAGAGGCCGACGAGGAGTCATTGAAGAAGAAAAATACTACAACATCCATTCTGACAATAGAGCCGATAGCAACATGGACATGAACCCACCAGCACCGTGGATTCCCGGTCCTTTACCTCCTGAAGACGATCCAACGACCAAAATATCCATCACTAATGATGTAAAAGACGTCCTACCACTCTATCAGACAACTGAGAGAGTAACCGACAAACCTACAGGTCGAGGGGCTAGAGCTTCCAATGAAAACTGGATTAAACTTCCTTATCCCGGTCATGATGATAACCAGCGAGACGATATCCTCACTCCCCCGCAACCTTCAGGAGATTTAATCAACTCCAGAATGCCAAGAGTCAATTTCGTCACACAAAACAAAGCGTTAGAAACATCTGAATCTCGAAACGATAAGGAATCTATCCAGAGAGCGACAAGGACGGATAATATAAGGACTGAATTTGTTAGGCCAGATGAAGACGAGAGAGTGAAGTACAAGCCGGTATACCCGAGACAAGCGGTGTACCAACCGGAAGAGTCCAGAAGATTCTATGACGATCGATATCGATATACACCCGATGATTTATACAGACGGGATCCATATTATGATTTATACGATCGAAGTCGCTATTACCCTGGCTACGTGCCGACGAGGATCGACAGATACGATGATTCATACGATAATTACGTACCGAGGAAGCCGAAAAGAATTATCTATTACGCCCATCTGCCAGAAGTGGTCCGAACCCCACCGAGCGTCGATTTAAGGTACAGATACTCTGTGGATCCGTATAAGCGCTACGATGATGATTACACAAGGACTGGAAGGTACGACTATAGATTTAGGAACAGGTATCCATATGCTCCATTGAGGAAAGAAGAAAGGAACTACAGGGATTTGGCGGGAGCTGGCACCGTTAATAAAGATAAGAAAGTTGAAGAGAAAGTTACACCGACACCTATTATGCCTAAGAAAGAGGATCAATATAAGCCTACTACAAACAATAGGAATGTTAATAATAAGAATTTAATTAACAGCCATCAGTATCATGAAAGCGTTGATACATACAACGATCCGATGATACATAAAGGTTTCCAAAACATAGTGAGGCCTGAAGATGGATATTTAAGATTCGAGGAACCTCTGTTCCAAGGTGCTATCGATGACCCATATCAAAGAAAATACTGAGTAAAGTACACCTAGGGACGTTTTTGGCTCGATTTTCAAATAAGTAAATTGAAAATTAGCCACAAATGCATTTAAAATAACGCTATCGTTTGCGTAGTATTTATTTATAGTGATTTCCGTTCGTAACAATAATACAGATATCGCAAACTGTTTGTGTAAGTTATCGCTAATAAACGTAATAACAAAGTGTCTCGTTTTAATTATTGTGAGGGCGGCGACTCGCGACAAATTGTACAAGCAATAAATCGAGCATTTAAATTAAAACACGGGAGGGTGAAGATGAATTTCATTAAGAATTAATTAATGTCATTCTTGAACCGTTTTTGTTTTTCGACGCGAATAAAAAACATCTGTCGGGGATGGTCGGGCGCGACGTGTTTTCTTGAGGTAATTAAGCAATAAATTTTGTGGCTGGCAACATCTCGAGGTGGGGGCCAATTACATTGCGCATTTAAGAAAATGAATGTTCGCCACGAGTAAGCGTTGCTACAAAACCGACGTGACTAATTACAATTGAGGGCTTAGAAAAATCCTACGACGTGACAGCTTGTAATCAAGGGGATAGATTTGGTTTTTTCTAAGTTTTTTAATAGGGAGGGCCAGAAGCGGTTACGGATTAATGGGGCGGCGATAAATTACCCGGTAATTAAATGTCTTGTCCGGGACTTAAGGCAAGGGCTTGAAGTTGAAACCTTGAGGGCCTGATGTTGCGCTCATAAATCATTTTGGCGATGTTCGGCGTCGAGTTCGTAACGTACGTAAATTTAAAATCATAACTTTTAATATTTCATTAATTTATCAATTAATTTATTAATATTGAAAATATATCATGTTGCTCCTTATTAGATGCTTTACCATCGAACATTTTTAAGTATTAATAATTGAGTATCTATGTATTTTCAACATTGATTTTTTAGCAAATTTTACAACTGTCAGCACTAAACCATAAAACAACAACTGCCTTATTTATCAGTTCTACTTCATCTATGTATATGAAGCACTTAACTAGGTATGTATAACTAGGTAGGTATAACTAGTTATAGGTTTATTGGTAGATATTTATGTAGATAACAAATATTACATCTTTTAAACTCTTTCATGAAAATAACTATTCAGTTATTTTCATGAACAGGTAAGTTCTATCCTAATTACGCTGAAGTACTTTCAGACAAATGTTATATTTTACGCGAGCAAAAAACAATTTCTAACAAAAATATTAAATAAACGTGAACCCGTGAATTGAAACGAGAGTATGAATCAATCATTAAATAAATACCAATCAGTGATAGCCAAAAAAATGTTTGTACAGATATTATTTAGTGTAAACAGACGGTCGGGCTCAAAGAGTCTGCCACAATCGGCCACTGATGAAGTGAATTATTTATATAGTCGTCCGCTGGGGTGACCACAATATTGATCACCTTTCTATCATTATTATTTATATGTGAATGTATGGACGTAATGAATGTACTTGTGTTGACTAGTGTACTTTACCTTTTGTTGTAATAACATAATATTTTTTTTTTAGTTTGATTTATGATGCTGTAAGTTATATGCATGCTCAGTATTTAATATTGCAAAATTTAATTCTGTTGTGTTAGGTATAGTTTTTTGTTTTTTAATTTTAAAAACTATGATTTGGTTTGTGTTTGACCACGATCCCATAGTTAGTGATGATTAGGCCGAATGTGGTCAAATAGGTAAAACATAAAACTACTTATATCTGGGTCAGTTGATTTGAGAGTTTAAATACCCTGGCACATAGGTCGTAGGTTTGATTCAGAACCGAGCCATTTCTGATTGTCCCAGGATATTCATGGCCACCCTACGATCAAAGGGTTGGATACTGTGACAGATGCGCACCCCAGCAAGTTGCACAACATTACATAATTCCAAACACTAGTTGTGTCTGGAGGCGATTCATTATGGAAACTAGCGGGAACATGGCGGGAACATGGCGGGAAACATCAGCAGAATCTAATCTTAGTAACTTGTGCCGCTAATTAGATATCTTATATGTGGTAAAGGGTATTATTGTGCATTGGTAAGAAAATTAGGATAGTAATGGTTCATTTATTTTTCTGAGTCTGTATTCATTCCGAAGTCAGCTTAGGCCTATAGGAGGGGACTTATGAATGTTGAAGCTTCTGAAGTTATCAGGGTTAGGAAGTTAAAAGAACTGAGAAGAACCGGCAAAATACTCATCAATATTAGGTACTTTTTAAAAAAAATATTTTGGACTATGTTGAATATAAAATAAGTAATAATAAATTTATTTACAACAAATTTTTACAATCAATGTATAAAATACAAACTATGATATATAGAAAACATCCTCAAAAATTATAATCTCTGATCTGTTTGTTTTGGAATATGTATATAACGTATACTGTGAAATAGAACTAACACAAAAAATAGGGTAAGTTAAGATTGATCAAAGTTCAATGATCGTCAGCTGGCTTCATATATCATTACCAAAACTGCAGAAAAATCTTGTATTTCGTATACATCAAGTCAATAAATGGGTAAACATTAACCCATAAAATAATAACATGTATAACAACCCTCCACTGCTCCCTGTGCAATCTCATAAACGTTCTATCGGTCGTAAAGACCCGAAACTAATGAGGTAATATGGTAAGTAGCGGGCAGAGACAAATGTATGGCGTATGGTAAGTAGTAGGCGACATCACGACACCGTACCTATTAACATGTCAATAACAATTTGCTGAATTGCTTTTATGTTGTACTTGATATGAGACCCACCGGGAAAGGGGTGGACTTAGGGTTGACACGTCTTGTGTAATATTTGTTATGTTGGTATTGATTTGACGGAATGGGTATGATATAAAAAAGAACTGTATTTAGGTAATTTATGAGTAAGTATTTCATTATATTAAGTAGCGCTACATACTTACCTACGTATATATTTTTAAAACTGACAATGGAATTAATATTAATAAAGTAACTGTATTAGATTCCGAGTATATTGCATTAATCTAATTTTTAAATGAACCGACTTCATAAAGATTTAGTTTGTTTATGAATAAAAACGCGCACATACAAATATTCCTCATTTTTTTAAGTCGGTTAATAATAATTCAGGTACATACTAAAACTTTTACATAACCTTACATACAAACATACGAGAGGAACACAGGGACTTTTTTAACTCGTTAAAATAACAGAACCAAGAAAACTTAATTTGTATCTCACGAGATTGTTGATTTAAATAAACATCCTACGAAGGCGATTCAACCCGGCACTGAATATTAATGAGACATTCCTTGAGTTGACAGCCCTGCAAAGTCAAACAGTTACAAAGTCAAGGGTCGACCGTCTGTCCCAGGTTCCCGGGACGCCTGTCCCGTAACTGGGAAATTGATAATTTTCTCTCCGCCCTTAATAACGTAACCATTACATTAGTTATTCATTAAACTGGAGATATGATCCCGGTCCGGCACTATTAATATTTATATTCATTGTCCCTCCGCTGTCCCATACTTTAAATTAATTTGAGAATTGTTCGGAATCCCGGAAACATGTTAAATAGTCATGATTGTTTAGCGGGATGGGTATAACGATAGTTGTGGGGTCGTAAATGCAAATAAGTTTTAATGATATCCTTCGGTACCTAATATTTCTTAGGTCTACATACTTTACAGGGGAGAGTGGATTAGTTCAAGACGCACCTTCATACATGGCATGTGACGAGACAAAAATATATGTGCATACATGGAACCTAGTAGTTTGAGAGTTTTTCAATAGATGGCGCTATATATTTACTTTTTTATTTAATTTAAATTATCGAATGTATAAAAACTTTTTTGTAATGTTTGTCTATGATCACTTTGTAGATTCTTTTTTCTCTTCGATCTTGAACCTAAATGCTAAGTTTTCCCGCGTCTGTTAATAATATTATTATGATAATATATCTAAGTACCTACTTACATTGTTAAACACGATTTACAAACAATCAAAACATATATAAATTACACACAATACCTCATTACACTACATAAAATATTAATGTAAGTGCATTTAACCGACAACCGCTACAGGGTGAACTGACCGGCGTTATTAGAACCGATAAGCACACTTTATACGTTTTTTTTTGCGTGAGTTTTTACTGGCAGAAAACTCAACTACCATTTATTTACATTCAAATCCAAAGTGTTAGGTATACTAGGATAGGCACTTTGTATTCCTATAAAATATAAGATTTGTCGGGAACGCGGGTTAATTCCCTACACAATAATTAATTATAATTATTTCAATGTTGAATAACGAAGCGAATTCCGTGCATTAATATTAGTTTCTATTTGACATTTTAATTTTTATTGTTTTCTATGACTCGTCTATTCTTTCATTTAGTTGACCAAGTTTTTCATTGGAAGCTTGAGAATTTACCGCAAAATTAAAGCTTATGATTTAAGATTATCAAGACACACAAAGAAAAGAGCCAATCGTATGGGTCACCCAATAAATTAAGCGCGACATTGGCGACAATGTATCGGCTGCTTCTTAGAACGGGAATCGAACCCACTATATCTCATCTTTCACGGAACTTACTCATTTAACTTTATGTGACACTTTATTAGAGCCTTAAAATGGCGTCTGGTTGAACAAAGGAGTTATTTGGGTTCTTAGAAGAATCTCTGTCGTCTGATTATTAAATGAATAATTTGCATGTTTTGTATATAATTTATTTGATATTTATTGCGGGTTTTAGCGATGACGCATGGTTTGAAGAAAGTGATACCTGTATATATATATAAGGAAACAGTGTGGAATGGTGACTGTGAAGAGAAATATCGAGTCCTAATCTTGTTTTGAGAATCTTCATAAAGGATAACCATAAAAGTATTTTTACGACAAAAACGCGCAATATAAATGAGTCCTACTTGCATCTCATGCGCATGCCTCATTGCTGAGGGAATAGTATATACTATAGTAAACATGACGGGTGATAAAGATGCTCAGAAGGAAGGTATTTTTTTAAAATAGCTATAGGCTACGCTGTAGTTCCGTTTTAGTCGTTGATGCAATCTTGCGCCAGTCTTCATGTCTCTTATAGAACAAATTAAAGAATATCGGTTATTTAATCTAATATTACATTCTACACGGCTAATTGATCACTGTGTCATATCACACTTACGTTTCTCTTTATGTAAATAAGACTATCACAAAATCCTCTCCAAAATCGACTATAAAATCACAATGGGCCATCAGGCACGGCTCTACTTGGTTTCCCGTGTCGCGGCGATGTCGCTTCGATACCGCGTCGATACCGCGCTGATATACGCGCGCAGTCGGCAGCCGGCGCGGGCGCGACAAAGAGCGCTCGCCATTAACCGATATGACACGACTATAAAGTAACCCCACCGTGGGACGATGACGCGGGACTATTGTGGTATTGTGCTCCACTTGGCCTTTGCAGGTTTTTAATATCAAAGGTTTGATTGGTTTGAGATGTCAGGAATAGATACCTTTCATATATCGGTCCTACCTACCTAACCTAATTAAGAAGAAATATACCTAAGAAAGAAAGAAATAATTGATAATTGCAGCTTACGATTATTTGTTATATTACATATAGTAGGTACTTGGCTTTCTTACGCGATTTTACTCGCGATCTCTTATTTTACCCCTTAGGGATAGATTTTCAGAAATTCCGTGAAAATCCTAACTTTATAATATTATAAATGCGAATGTGAGTTTGTTTGATTGTAACCTTTTCACGCCTAAACTGCTGAACTGATCGCGATGTTTGGTACGCAAATAGCCTGTGGTATGGAGAAGGATATGGGCTACTTCTCGGGAACGCGGGTGGAACCGCTGGGGACATCTGGTTTAGTGATAAGTCCGCTCATTGTAACAATTTCACTGCAAGTTGTAAACTTCTACTCCAATATGTAGTAGGTATATGTGTAACAATAAAGAGTTATTTATCTATCTATTTCTATTACCTTATAAAATTAGAATGTTAAGTGAAATTTAAAGAACTCCAGGACATTATAGGATTCGAATTCACAACCTCTGTCACGGAATTCGACATCACTCACTAACGTTGCTTCAGAATTAATTTGAGATCAAACTTAAACCTCTTACGGCTTTCTATAAAAAAGTATAAAATAAGTAGCAAACGAAAAAGTTCATAGACTAAATTAGTTGAATGACCACGAATCTTACCTAACCTTTTAGCTATTAGCTAAGTAACATTAAAAATATTCAAAGTAAAGCACTTTTCCAACCATTTATAAGCAGCTCAATATTTTGCGCCATACACACATTACGGGCGATCATTTCGCATTATATTACGCTCGCGCGATGTGTCGGACGCGTTTTTGCGTGAACCGGGTATCGAAGCCGGGACCGTGTCGATGAGACCCCACTATCATAAATACTATAGACAACACCGGCCACTCATAACGTATCAATTGTCTTTATGGTGGTTATTTTTATTATTTATGATCAACATTACCGTGTCGTGTGATTTTATCTTGCTATTAAAAGGTTTGTTCGGGTTGAAAGGGGATTGTTTGTATTATTGCGGTTTGACGTGTAGGATGATGTTTTGCTTTTAAATAAGTACCTACTTGTAATGTTTTGTGATGAATGCGTTGTCTTCATTTTACAGATGAAACCTTGGAAACCTTGGACGTTTTCAAAGATTTCATCCAGATACCTTGGATTACTTTAGTTTAACCATCTTGGTCTTGTTTGACCGTGTACGGTCCTCATTGATGCAATTTTAAAAATAAAATGCATACCTTATTCAACTTTACTACCATATTTTTAAGGTCCATTCCTTCCAAGGTCCATTCGTTTGACTCACTCTGTATATTTTGATATTTGTGTATGTTTAAAATTGTCTGGGTTATTTTCGTTTTCGGTCGTGAAATTTTATTCCTAACTTAACTTTCTCTAAGAGGCCACATACCTACATATCTGACCTAAAAAAGTATTAACAAAATATATAAAGCAGTTCAAAGGAAATATGGCGCGGTAGTATGAAAGTAGAAAATATAAATCAGCAAAACTTCCAACTCGTTCAAGTTCCGCGACCGCAACGTGTCAGTAGGAGCGTGTTGGCAAACTCACCAACATGCTGGCAAAGTTACCAATGTGTTGGCTAAGTTTCACAGGTGGGTTAATAGTAGGGCTGTCACTTTTAAGGTTATTCAAAATTACATTTGGCAAAATTAAGTGGAATGTTTAAATCAGATCTGTAGCGTTTTTCTGACAATTTACTACAAATAGGCTCCTAACAAAAATTGTTTAACGAGCTTTACCAGATATATTAATAATGACCACTTCGATACTGGTTTAAAATATAGAATTGAAAAGGTTTATCATAAAAAATACCATCAAATATATTCAGGCAATTTATGAACATTTGGTTATGTTGCTAACCTAATCCCCGGCGTGCGTTGCAATGCTATTTTTGTTAGAAACCATCGCGGGCGCATTACAACTCACCAAAGTTTCATCGCAATCGGATGAATAGTTTAAGAGCTTATACGTTACAAACAAACAAACAGACAGACAAAGATGGATTTTTATATAAAGTCGAAGCCATTACATAATTCGTTTACGCCCTAGGAGCGCACTTATGAAGGTCGAATTTACTGAAGTTTGGAACTACCAGTTCGAAATTCAGCTATTAACGATAAGAACCAGCAAGAAACCCAGCAAGGTTACATTTTTTATATTTATTATGATCTATCTATTTAGGCTATATTATTTTTTTCAAATGCTTTAAATGTGTGAATATTTAAATCAACCGTTAGTTGAGTTGTGAAAAATAGAAACCAAAATATCTATAGAAATAGACAACCCTAACTAAAGGTGAGTTAGGCGAAAAACTTGTGAAATACGAGTGGCTCCCCCACGGGTGATGCGTCATGTACAGCTGTTTGATATTCAGTCTGAGTGGGCCTTTACACCACTGTTTATGTGGACGAGACGATTGTATCGCTAAATCTTGACTTTTGCGCCCTTATGCAGATTTAAAGGCTTTCACACTCACAGAAATAAAAAGTATTGACACGGCAGAATATTGATGAAACACTCTGTTGAGTATTCATAAGTTTTCATGTATTCATTTTCCATTTGACACCCGGTTTTTATAAACTAACTAGATACCAATAAGAAAACAGCAAAGCAATGGTTTCCTTACTCAATTGCAATAAAGACTAAAATGTAGTTACTGAAGTATTTACCAATTTATTTAAAATATGATTCAAAGAATTTTAATTCTTATTGCTTTGAAAAACGACTTATAGGTAGTGTAAAAGAATGTTGTAAGAAGTAGGGTGGCAATAAATTACTCGTCGGAATCTAGGAGTCTTGGTATCGGTCGCAACTGATAAAAGTCCTCTTTCGCACGACCGACTTGTGATCTTATTAGTGTTGTTGATAGGAGTCTATCGATGAAAATGATTGTTTTAGATTCGTTCCTTTACTGAGTGACGTATATGCTTCATAGAGATCAATGAGAAGAAACAGACTTCTGTTTATAATAATCATAATTTTGGTTCCATAAAAATACTCAAAATAATTTGAATAAAAAAATCAATGGACGTAAACGTTGCGTCATATAATTTCAGTGGGGGGCAGACCTTTATTAATTTATCTATTTGTTTCTGCCCCCATGGTTTTACTTGCTTTCTCGATGGAAATAGTTTTTTCGAAATAAAAGTATCCAATATTTTATTCCTATCTATCACCACCACCCATTACAGCGTGATTGAGTAACACACACATTTTTACGTAGGTATAGTAATTAGGACTAAGATTAGCAGAAATAAAAACTATGGCTTTCTCATTTAACGAACAAGTTTTATTGCTATAATAATTTATTGATTGCATACATCTTTTACCATAACTGGAAATGGAATATCATTATCAAATATCGACATAATTGTCCTATCACTAAATCCTTGGTGTTCCGAGCACGTTCTGGTCAGCTGCGGGCCTTTTGTCTGTTTTCTTTTTAATTACCTCCAATAAATACCCGCTCATGGGTCGTGGCGACTGTTTAAGATAGGGGAGTTCAGTGTCTCTGCTTAGTGATCGATTTAGTAGCAATAAGGTGGTGTAAGTTTGTGTTGTTTCACTAGAGATAGGTATTATTTTATTGTAGTTTTGCTGGTTACTCGCTTTCGATCTGGATTTTTTACCCGCGACGGAACGGAGACCGTATATGCGTTTGGGGTGAGAGGATGTTTGTTTTTTGATTCTTCTTATTTTTTAAATTTATTATTAGTAGGTTTTTGTTTAAGGTAGTAAACACAGTTGAAGGTGCTGACATCTAGTGCAGCTGCTTCGTTTAGTTATTTGGTTACTTATGGTATTTATTTGATAATTGATTTATTTATTTTATTTAATAGATAGCCTACAGCCTACTTTACTACAGGCGTTTTTTGAATTACGGCCTTCAGTTGCTATCTTTAAGTTTTTCATATTATGCGTCCAGTTTAAACACTGCTTGTAAAAGTAAAAAAAAAACACTTATTTCCCATTACTGTGTGTGACATGGAACTAGACAAGCATAAAGTTATTGCGGATTGGATCTCCAACATTATTGATATTGACACTTTCAAATCCAAATGACTTCCTGAATATTTCACATACCCATACCAACTTTTCCACCCTCAAAACCATTAAGCTGCCAATAAAACGACACGACTAAATGTAAATCTCATAAAGTAGTAGCTCCAGGTTGCGGCTTGCGTCGGCATTACAAAAAAAAATAAAGTGTCCCATCAAAAGGGCAGGGTCGCATTTGGAGAACATTTGTAATTCTGGTGCGATCTCAACGAGTCCCAAGTGCTGTGGGTGGAGCGGGCGTTTGTGTTTTATTGATATTTTAGCGTCGGAATGATTTTCGTAGCGACTGTACGACTCTCCCGGGGCGCGACCGTTAGTATTGATGGCCGGCCATGGTGACGTACTTGGAGGAAAAAAAAAGAAAATATTTTTCCGATATTATATTATACTACTACTTGGTGGCTTCAGTAAATTCGACCTTCATAAGTGCCCTCCTAGGGCCCAAACTGAATAAATGGCTTTGACTTTGACTAGTTGGCTGCTAAAGTTAGGTTATTTGCTTGTTTGTTATTGAGACTAAAAAAAGGGTTACTCTATTTAAAGAAGTTTTTAAAATAAGTTTTATTATAATTTCATACTTGATAGTTTCTTAATGTATGAAATAATGATTCCATTAAAAATACACAAAATAATTTTATTAATTGTTAGCTTCAATGGTTTGTATATTTGTCATCTCTTTTGATTGATTGATTTGATTTGTAATTACCAAATATATATTGGACGATTTTTAACAATTTAAACTCCTGAATCATCTTACTCCATCCCTGTACCCAACTTAGGACATTTCAGTGATAGAGGAGCGCCATATCACCGAATCATCCTGTACATCAGAGCTTGAAACATTCAACCTAACGACATAAGGAGCGTTTCAGTAAAACACGGTTATGCTTGAACCGGCTTTTACCGTTTACCGTTTATTACTATAAATATGAGTATTGCACGGATCTGAGTGAAGATTTACAGCATTTTTGTGGGTTTTTTGCTATTTATTTTAAAGTGTAATTGAATGAAATAACAAAGATTTAATTTACTGGCACAAAAATAAGTAAACTAATAATAATGTATCAAAAGGGATAAACTCAGTGATTTCAGCATTCACAACTCACATTGTGAGTTTTTTTTATTATATTTTTGAGAAACTCGGTAGCTAAAATGATATAAGATCAAATATACCTAAAACTTGTTAAGGTTGTATCTCTTCTCATGATGGATTCGTGTGAGTCGAATGTTTTATTTTTCTTTACAAAATACATGGATTTTAATGTGAGAAATAACTGATTTAAATGGCAAATTTAATTTTGATCAATATCGCAATAGCATTAACGTCCGTAAAACAGAAGAATAAAACATGTAAATATGCACCTTAATTTTAACGTTTGCTCGCTGTCAAACTAATACGACTGTATTTCTCTGTATTGTAAAAGGGAAAAAACAACAATTGTCGCAGTAACATATTTCGCAAAAGGAATATAAAGGTAAAAAAGATAAAATGCCTCAACGCGACACGAGCTTCGACGGATAATGGCAACATCGTAAATCGTAATTCGATAACACTACACCGTACTGAGAAATATTCGAAATATTGTCACCCTACTACAACTTTCGTATTATCGTTTTCAATGGCGGGTTTGTTGCCGATGCTTTTCATTGTTGGTTCACCATGCAGTAATGTATAAGGACATTTTTATGACATTTGTTTTGCCTAGTGACACAGAAGATTTCTGATCTTGTATTATTCATATGGCAAAACTATGCGAAGTAATATATATTAAAATCGGAGAGTGCCCTAAGAGTTGAGAACTGTTCAAATACTCCTTGTCTTTCCACCACATTACAGATTCTATCGATTTCTTCTAATATATAGCAAGGTTTTAGTGATTGACTGCCTGGGCAAGTCCCAATGGTAGTGATGTCAAATGCCGTAGCGAAGGTTGTGGCTTCGAATCCTGTAATAAGCTTGAATTTCCATGTGCAGGAAAACATAGCACGGCTACTTAGGTACACTTGTCATCAAGCACTTAACGGTGTGTACCGGCAGCAGCTCATGAAAACTAGTTCCCTTCAGGCTTAAGCCTATAGCCAGTAAAAAAAAGAAAATAGCATACCTCCGTGACTGTTTAATAAGTTTCATCATTATTATCATCATTCAATCACCGTTTTACTCCCGTCCATATTGCACCAATGTGATAGAAACTCTAGTGCCTACACATCTCTTTTACAAACCAGCTAAACAATGAATTGTCGGCAAACAAGGCAGCGTATGAGCAACCTCGCTCGGTATTGTCACCGGTAAAGATAAAGCCTGTTGTCGCGCTATCTCGCCCTGAGTGGGCATCCTTGTCGGACACCGCGCGATGCTTTACGTTGCGCCCGCGCATCGATTTATGTGCCCCCGCTTGCATAGATTAGCCTGATAGATGCGCGCGATTCCGACCGCTCCGCTTGTACATGTTATTTTAAGAAAAAGGTTTTTATTAGGTGTCATACGGTTTTAGTAGTAGTTGATTTTACTGTGGAGAGTTGGGTGATTGTTTTGGTATATTGGTCTTTGTATGTTCAATATTGTTATGTTAGCACAAGTCAATGAAGAAATGTATCACACAATTTCCGAACGCCAGTGACATGTGCTGCCCTCTATGTAAAATCACTCGTTTAAAAACCTAAACGAACCGTTGCAACTTAGCTGGCGCTCGCGCTCCGTGTAAAATTACAGAATAAACAAATAACTATTACGTGCTAATACAGAATTCTAGATATCCTTGTACAGCAATCAGCGATCTATTATCATCAGCCGGCGTACCCCAACGAAGCGGCATCTTCAAGAGCAGGTGAGTAGTTGATACATTTCATCTCAATCAATAATATTATAATAAAAAATATTTTCTAATTGTTTCCAATAGGTACATATTTTTGTGGTCCTTCAAGGATTTTGGGTTTTGTGCTGGCATACTCAGTATTCTAATTAAAAAACTGTTTGGAAAAGCGTTGTTCTTAGTTTGACATTTCTTTGTTCTCAATTAGTGGGAACTACCCTCAGTTTACGAAACTTCAATTGCTTTTTACGTAGGCTTAGCTGTTTTTCTACAATACTTTTGCGTTGTTTTTTCGAACCGTACTTATTCACTTTACAAGTGAATAAATAGGTTCCAATTTTGCCTAAGGATGTGCATTGTCTCGAAGCAGGTTGTCGGGCCACCTGGTCGTCACGCGTGGTCGCCACTCTTTTCTCCATAGGTTATCGTTTCTTCTAGCGATATGGCCCGCCCTGCCACCTCAGTTTAATAACTCTCCGAGCTATGCCTCTAGTTTTATTATTTCCGACTTCATTTTGGTCCAGTCGTGATGAGAAATTTCGAGAACGTTCTAAAGTTCGCTGAGTGATTTTGAGCTTTGATTGATCAAAAAAGCCTAAAAGCTTGAGCTTTCACATATTCTTTCATCTTAAATTGATTTCAATGTTCAGAGTATTTTCAGAATTTTTACATTATTTAGGCATAGGGTATGGCCTAATTAATGTAAAATACGTATCCAAGAAATCCTGTTCCCCAAAGAAATCTATAATTTCACAGAACCTATTAGTACTATCGTCCTTAATTGTACCCTATTTTCTCTTTCGGAGTGCTCTGAAAACAAAGTGTTGTAATTAGTCAATAGGGGAGGACAGGGCAACTCCTAACAAGTTATTTGGCGCTGCCATTCCACAACAGTGTTTATTATCCCTACTGTCCCCAACTAATTTATAGGGCCCTCAGCGCCCTTTGCCCCGAGACGGATCACCTAATTTAACATTAAGGCTACCTTAAGGTACTTACTGTAGACGGACACTCATAATTTTCCTTTCTGAGACGTTTATTTCTTAGCACCTACACCGTTATTTACTTACGTAATGCGTAGTAGGATATTATAAATGTGAAAGTTTCTATGTATGTTTATTACTCAATCATGACTTAATGACTGAACGGATCTAGTTTAAACTTAAACTTGTCAATCACCTATCGGTGTGTCCCGGGAAATGCACTTGAGAACTAGTTGCCTTCTAGGCTTTGTAAAGGTTGGCAACACATTGGCAATTCCCTTAGTAGCTGTCTTAGATGACGGTACCCACTTAATATCCGGTAGACCACCCTTTGTCCATCCGTTTATTATCTTTTTGACGTTAAAATATCAAAGAAATATGAATCTTATTATATTCTGTAATAAGGTTTATCTATTTATTCTATGGTTAATTGTATAACTACATAGATGGAACTTATTTTAAAGTGATAATGTCAAGAATTCTTTGATAATATTAAACGTCGAAAAGAAAATAAACGGATGGACATAGTATACCTACTTATCACCTTTAATGATATTAAAAAAACCGGCCAAGTGCGAGTCGGACTCGCACACCGAAGGTTCCTTACAAACTTGTAGGTATGTTTTCAAAGTTTTTTTTTATCAATATTTTGGTATTTGTTAGTAAAATAATAAACATTATCACCAAATTTCAAGTTCATATATCAATGGGAAGTTAAAAAAATCTTCGGAATAAGATTGTGACAGACGACGACGGACAGACAGATACGTGAGTGACAACAATAGGGCTCCGCTTGGAGTCTTCCTCCCTAAAAAGTTATGTTATGCAACAAAAATATAGGTATGTTCCATTGTTTTATGCTGTGGTTTTATATTGGAAATATTGTTTAGAAAAAAAAATACAGTAATAAGCTGCAAATAATATTGTCACCATGTCATAATAAATATTTTGTTTATTTATCGGTGACGCGGGACAAAGGGCTCTTGTAATTACTTGGAAGGACATCGGGACCCCCGCGGGACTTTGGTAAATGATGGGTTGTTATCACGCACTTTTACCTACCTATTACTTGTTTTTGTTGTCGTCTGTACACTTTGTTTTGTTAAAAAAATTGTGTGTGTTTGGAATAACTTATCAACCAACAAAGAATAAACTAGATTACTAATTGAATTACGTAGAATCTACTTCGTCGTAGATTATTAAAGTGATGAATAGTTATCAACAATTTATCAATTGTGTAAAAGGATTTATCCAGGTTCCTCCTTTTTCCGGCTCTTAATTTGCTCTTAAATTGTGTCGACTTGTACACAACACTTTTGATATCTTGTGGTAAGCCGTTCAGTGGTAGTCACGTCGGATACCGCGGCGAAGGGTCGTGGGTTCGAATCCTACAATGAGCTTAAACTTTCGGTGAAGGTTAACATCGTGAAGAAAGGAAATCGGAACCGGACGGTAGCCATTTAACATCAGGTGGACCGCATGCCTGCTTGCCAGACTTCTGAAATAAAAAACCACAGTCTGGTATTTAGAACTATGACCTTACCTATATTGTTTTTAAGTCTTTTCTTGATGTATAATTCTTGTTCATTGACGTATTTTTTTGTAATTTTGAATACGAAACGAGATGTACCTAGAGTTAGGTTTAATTGCTCAATGTTGAAAGTACTCATTTTACTATGATTCGCGCTTTCAGAAATGACAGCGCGAAAAAAGAATCAATTGTTCCATACATTTTCGCTGAGTAGGTATTGAATTTTTGTATGTAGCAACATTTTTTTTTATCACGCTTTCAGTGTTGGTCTCATAGTAGCTTAACTAAAAACAAAAAAAATGCCATGTATAAATTGAGTTGATAATAATAAATATGCCATGTGAACTAAAAACTAAATATACCTAAGAACCTACCCATATTATAAATATTACGTAAGTATAGTAACGGTACATAGTGGTCAGTGAGAACCAGAGGGAGACAGAGGGGGTCACAGGGGGTCAGAGGGGGTTATAGGGGGTCAGAGGACCACAAGACACGTAACGACGTCTTCACATTAATTATCTTGCCGACTGCCCACCGCAGTGATTCGCACAGTTTGCAATCTTTACTCGAGTTATGTTTTGTTTTATTAGTTAGTTATGAACGGGGATAATCAAATGTTTCTTGGCAGTTAGTATTTAGCTGCTATGGAAACTGGTACGACTCGACATTTTAAGAATACTTACAAAAAATAAACATAAACAAAAATACGCGTCGAACATAGAACCTCCACTTTTTTGGATTCGGTTAAAAAAATTAAGACATCTAAATTCCTCGTGTTTTTATTAGAGCTTATTATAATAATTTTTCTAACAAAATTCCATGTCGTACCCTCTTAAAGAAAATTGCTAAAATTTCATCTTAACGACTATAAAGGAGCGGAAATTATATGAATTATCAGATTATGATGGTCACATTATGATGGTAATTTTACCTCAGAGGCAATATTAGGCGGTCTGTAGACTACAGACCGCCGTGTCGTGTTTGTTGTCGATAGGCCGCTGTGACGAGGTCCCCATCAATAATGAGCTCGCAGTCGGACTACGGTCGCTGGACATTGGCATAATTATTCATCCAGTATTTAGGGTTGGTACTCATGAAATATTAGATTACAAACTGTTGAATATGATATATGAGTACCTACTTACGGACAGCATACAGGGAAATGTATTTATTGCCTGTCGGTTCTATACAAAAGCGTTAAGATAAATGCATTTATCAGTTAGATACTTAGCGGTTGTTGTACAGCTCTAATTAAAAATTTAAATAAGTGTAAGTTTATAAAATATATTTGATGAACTAGGTATCTACTATCAAAGTAAGGAGGAGCTGGGTAGATCTAGGTATAGATTATAATTATAGTATCTCAATAAAATTGTAATTTAAATATGTGACGATCTACAAGTGCATTAAATTGAATACAGCATCAGGTGACAACCCTACAGATTTAAGCGGCGTCAAGACTGACCGTTCGTAAATTATTTGTTCAAATTTAGAACGGGATCGGTTAAACGTTTCGGGGCACCAATAAGTAATATGCCCACCAAACTCCTTGGACCTTCGCCCCGTCCCTCACTATAAACAGTCTAATATGATAAAGGGGTTGATAGGTAGAGCTTTAGGGGTCGATTTATGTTGGTTGTTTTATAATGGCGTATCGCAATTACTTGGACGGTCCGTTCAGTGACAAATGCTTATGAGTTTGTCACTTGTACATGCGACGGGGGATACAACTCTTGTTCCAATACCTGCCTGGGGGCACACGAGATGAGTTTGGTGAATTAAGTTTAATGATCCGCCTTTAAATGAATGGCTTTGCAATATTTCAAGGGGCATTGTTAGTTAAATGTCATTGACTCATTATTTAATGGAA
Organism: Tetheella fluctuosa; assembly: GCA_951216915.1. Lineage (NCBI taxonomy): Eukaryota > Metazoa > Arthropoda > Insecta > Lepidoptera > Drepanidae > Tetheella > Tetheella fluctuosa. Next base: position 8,214,756 of record OX578229.1, on the reverse strand, counting down.
ATTATACCTACAAGGTATAACTATAGGTAATGTATAATTATTGAGCATTAATACAATCATCTGAGTGATGCGTACGGTCAGCAACGTAACTAGTTGGATAGATACAAACTTACAAAATACTCCCTACACTAAAATTATCCATGATGTAGAAATTTATAGTAATTTATAGTGTAGGTTTTAGTAGAGTCACATTTATAAAAAAATCAGTTACATACTTATATTGCTGACGGTACCTAATCATAAGCAAGAGTAAGAATACATTTACAGCTGAGTTGAGTTACATCCTATTCTATTAATTGAGCAATATTTTTATAGTTGTATATACGTTCTTGAAAACGGCTCTCACGATTTCGATGAAGGTTGCAATATGGGGGTTGACGGGGTCGAAAAAATCGATCTTGCTAAGTCTCATATCTGGGAAAATTCGTTTTCTATTTTCACCCGAGCAGAACTCAGTCGCCCAGGTACTAAAATATAGCTTGACATGTAAAAACAGAAAACAATTGTAATTAATAAGTATTAAGATTTTTTTACATTTCAGTTTATATTTTCACCGATGACAAGGAATATTTTATAGACTGTGATAGTATGCTTCGCTATACCATATTTTCATATTTTAGATTTCTATCATGGATATTTATTTATTCTTATTTGAATTATTTAATATTTTTTACTTAATTTTTTTAGCTGCACATTCTAGATACCATAGACAAGAAATCTCTTTAACTAATCAACGACCTGCAAACACATGATGTATAGGCAAGATGAGGTGTATAAAGGTTGTTTATGTTCGTACGCTGCACGCAGTTTGTGCGAACAACGAAATAGGTCCATAAACTAGTTGTTGTGCCGAATGCCGAATGACATTACTGAGTACGTGCTTGGGTTGTGTTGGGCTACAAAACAAGCGAGAAATATCTAATTAAGTACAACTATTGTTTAAGCTTTTCTCCTTAAATAAAAAAAAATAGACAGATAATCTATCTCACGTTTGCAGTTTATCTAACAACACAATATTTGTAAATTTGCAATCGTAAACGTATGCAGAACCTTACCACCAACTTTTATTATGATTCAACTTTAGCTTAACAATTTTTAATTATTGTCAATGTAGAGAATACTTTAGACATAAAAACGATTCAGTTCCAGCTGAGTTAAAACGCAATAACACCTAATTTATAACTATTATAGGGCTCTTTTATAGCTAAACGATAAACGATAGCTATAATCTCAGAGAGCTTCTACTATTCACAAAAACATATATAATATTCCATATATAAATTTAATTTAAAAAAGGTTTGATTTAGCTTGTAAGTATTTTAAAATGTTCCTTTAATTTTTGAGAATAAGACCGGGATTATATACGTCATTCAATACACGTCCGATCCGATAGTCAAACAAAAAGTAATGGCTCCAACGCCTTCCGATAGTCGGATCAGAGTATCGGATCCGACTACTGTGCGTTCATGTTCAAAAGTCCAAAAGCTCCCGCCATTCTTCTAGCCACAGATAACCAAGTCCAGTGGAAGAGCGTCGTTATGGAGCAGCAATCATTCTCTCGTGAGGAGCTCCCAACTATCGCACGTAATTAACCAATGTCCGCCGGTCCCCATTCACATGGAACTACAGAATCTGGATATAACCTCATTGGTAAGGAGAATTGAAATAGAAGCAGCAAAAATGTTTTTTTTTGGTAGTAGATTCTCTAGAATTATGTAATCTATGGACTATTGAATGTTATATTTTAATCGTAGGGTACCTAGTACTTTCAGCTATATCATCCCTAATAAATAATCGATCAAATTAAAAAAGCAAATAATACTTATAGAGATAACTTTACAGCCCTTGTCCTATCCAGTAAATGCTTCTTCATGAATCGAGTGAGTCGCGCCCTGCCAATATGCTGGCTTCATTAGCCAGTCTCACAAACGACCTCGTCGGGTCAGGGGACAAGACTGTTGTACACTTATTGTGTATTTTTGGTCACCCCAACGTGATGGAATGGTGTCTAATTTTGCACAACACTAAATGAGGAAATAAGGACATTCACTACGAGATTTGCTGAACCTTTTTGGGCTATTTTGTATGTTATATATACCTAGCTAGATGGTTTTATACTATAATTATTAATAATAGATTTTAACTACATTTCTGAACTGATAAAATATACTGATACAACTGTAAAATATGAATACCTATACATTCACCAATAGTTTCGCAAAAAAACAAAATCTACATGCTCACAAGTCTCAATAATGAGAATAGCTCACTAACAGATCTTCCAAGATATTTTCTCTCCCATTGTAAGTATAAAGTAAAAAGAAATCCTTCAATACATAAATATCATGTATCAGATATTTGTTTGCTTAGTTATTAACACTAGGAGAATTGATCCCCATGGGTTTTATTCCATCTTATTGCCAAAATGACTCAGACAATATTAAAACATATATTTTAGTCTAATAAAAAAGGGTATAAGACACTGTCGTCAATAAAACGTTAAATGGCATATGTGTAAAACATACAAGTAAGTAGCAGACAAATAAATCGTCGCGGAATTAGTCGGGCGATTTATCTCACGCAATGTGTGATGCACGCTCCGTTTATTTGTATCCGTGCGTGTGCGCTCGGGCGGAAGCGGAAATGACGCGCGGTCGCCATCGCCGCCGGATGTCGCGAAGCTAGCGCCACCGAGCAGGGCGGATTTATTCACGGATCAATAAACTAGCTGATGTCAACATTTGGCACACAAACTTGGCATATAGATAGGTCATACCCTGGAATAACATACAGAGTGGTGACGACATAACAACATTCAATGAAAATACGATCCCCACCAGTTCAAACACTTTCAAATTATCAAATAAGTACTACTAAATTCCAAAAATCTAATTTTTCAAACAAAAATGCGAAAATCTAAATTTAACACAACAGCCTTTACAATATTGTCTACTAACCTCATCTGACCTGTAGGCACTGCACGTAAGAGCGGCAACATCGCTCCCGTTCATTAAATGAGTACTTATTTGGTGATCTCTTTAAAAAATTTAAAGTAAAAAAAATCGTGTGACTAAACCGTTTATTATAAATTGATAACTTTTGGTAAACGTACTACTAACGCGATACCCAGTATGTGGTTTCAATTAATGTCGTATTATCCCCAGCACTCTGTATAGTAGTTTTATCTCGGGAAAATATAAGATCCCTCGGGAACGCGAAAACTGCAGGGCAAACTTGTATAATAATCTTATTCTATTAATATTATGAATGCGAAAGTTTGTGTGAGAAGCTAGTGCGATGATACATTTTAAGACTATCTTAGTTGGTTTAGGAGTTTGAAGCCTGAGACAAATGGACCAATGACAGAGCCACGGTAGAAGGTTTTGTTCGAGCCTTCTGGCAACTGATCACTAAAAATGGTTTTATGCCAAGGAATAATTATTGGTTATAAATAAATAAATATTCTGTGACATTATTCCTCACACACCTGACCCCAAACTAAGCAGAGCTTGTATTATGGAAGCCAGATAACTGATATATGTAATGTACTACATATACTACTTTTCTTTTGTAAATACATATATGTATATGTATATAATTACACCCAGACTCAGGACAAACAGACATGTTCATGCACACAAATGTCTGTCCTGAGCGGGAATCGAACCCACGACCTGCGGCGTGATATCTTACCAACCACACTAACCGGCCCGTCAAGATTCATCATAAGAAACTGATAAAATGGTATTAAATCTGTTTCTGGATTTGAATTAAGGTTATTGTTTCGAAATGTTCATGTTATCTAAAATTGTTGATGTTATACAACATGTCGCGTTGGGACTTACTACCAATTTTGGTAAGAAGTGGGTGGGTCCTCTCTTTGGGGACAATAATCGTAATATATCTTCAAATCAAAATATGAATCTTGGAATTTTAATTTTCGAAATTTAAAAATCAACCGTCAAGATTAATTTTAAACTTTCGTCAGTGATCAACAAAATTTTTAACGACAGACGCGCAAAATTAAAATTAATTTATGCCCACAAAGGCGCGCCTCGCAAAGAATTCCCGAGTAACAAACAACAAAGACAAAGTTCTCTGTTATTTCAACAGAATATTATCACGAGTGAAATATTAGCTGAGTTTAAAAGTTTTTCCCTGCAAATACCGACATTTCGCGGCTCCCACGACGTTTGCGGGATACCGGAGAAACGTTTGACGGGGGAAAAGAAGTCCTTTAATGTTTGCATTTTTGTTATTTGCAGAAAGATAATCGTATTTGACGTTTATAAAAAAAATAAAAATAAATAGAATAGAGAGTGATATCAATAGGAACGAAAGTTTCAAACAATCATAACTAAATAACGAAGAAAAAATTATAGACATTGTTTGACGGTGAAATAATTAAAATTATTTGTTTTCGACCAGTTTACAGATACCTATTTGAAATATTGAACCAATTATAAGATACAATTTGATTTTTTGATACCAAAGCAATGGATAAATAAAAGTAACCAAGCTCGTGCTTTGGCTGAGCAATTTTATTGTCACTCATGACAAGGAAATTACAAATATACAAGACAAAATGACACGTTGTAAGGAAGCAATGCAAACCATTATGTGGCTTTAGACGGTATCTATACAATAAGTATATTATAATCTCTCATTTGCAATACCTGCCTTTTTATTAGGTCCCGTTAAGTTAAAATACACATTCAGTAACGCGAGAACCATCGTGAGGCAAGGTGAGCGAATATTGGATATTAGGTCTATGCTCCTGTGGGAAGCCGCGGGAAACAAGGCCTCCTGTCGCGATGATGAATCCATAGACGCGATGTGATACGTAACTCGCTTGTTTACCCTACACAACGAACAAATAATTGTCACCCCATCAGAAACGCTCATTGGAAATCAAACTTTATTTCAATGGCGTAAGAATATAAAAAAAATACCAAACGGTAAAGTTATCTTTGTAAAATTGTTGTTCAGTGTTTTAATATCGCAGACACAAAGTCGAATTTATCGCAATTTGTTTGGTTTATACCGAGTCGTTGTCGTCGCATTAATAAATTTATGATCAATTTTCGGGTTCGTATGAAATTAATGTTCTGTCTCTGATTTTTTATACTTTTTAATTTTGATTTTGTTTATGTCCCTTCTGAAATATTTTTCCTTACTGTTTAATAAGGGTTTTACATTCTACAAAACTGAACTACCGAAGTACCTACTGTGAATACTTCTTTAGAAAAATACCTGTTTCTATACGAGTAGTGTCAAAAGCAAGTTTTCCAAAAAGCCACTATTTTTAAATTCCATTTTCAAATTCAGCTCGCGTCTTTACTCTGACCTATCGAGTTACGCACACGATTTACGATTCCCCATCACAAGAGTATCTTGACCTAACAGAGGTTAATGTAGCGAGTGTGACACGTCGCTTGGACATGAAATTCAATTGAAAATTTTCGGATTTTTCCGGATCCGTCGAGGGGAATGCCTTTAAGTGATGTTTGTTGAATGGTTTCCGTAAGATTAGGCACGGTCGCCACTCACATGTGCAAGAAAAAAAAAACTTTATTTTTTAAGATGGCCTCTCACGATTCCAATGATATTTATTTGTTGTGTTGGTAATATGAAACAATGAGATTACAAATTAGTAAAATAAATAATTTTAAATGTATATATTTAGACTGTATTATTATGTGATACAATAAATTATTGACATTCATAAAATATAAATATTTTTATAGTATTTAGTTTTATTTTATAGGCTACCACCCTCAAGTTGAAAATCTGTCGCTAAACACCTATTGGATTGTTCCGGCAGCTGCACTTGAGAGCCAGTTCCTTCTAGGATTGGTGTGCTTACCACCTTCGGCCACATCATCACTTACAATAGTAAGATTGTGGCCAAACATAAGCCAATACAAAGCAGAACAAAAATAAATAATAATAGTATACTTTCTCAAAGTGCGTAGTGAATCCTTATCCCGAATAAAACCTCCTTCAATAAAATCATTAGAATGTATGTCACGTATGCAGTTGAGGCCACATATCACGATAAAACGAGGGGTCAGAATGCGAAGTAGATTTAAAGTAATAGGTACCAATACAAACTACCTATTTGTCGTTTTTATATGTCCTGATAAAGTTCAATCAATCTAGGATCTTGCAATTAAGATTTTTATATTACCAGAATTTGGATTATAAAATGCGGTGAATCAAAGCATAGTATGGTACGAGTACATAGGTGGATAGGTAAAGCGCACGACAGACGGGCAATTTTGATTTGGCAAAAAGGCAAAAATATTGCCCTCTCCAATTTCACAGAGAGCCCCTACAAAAGATCACTCACGTTAACTATGAATGGACGAAAACAAGCCCGCCATGGACTCGAATGAAAATTAAAAAGAAAACATTTGGGAAACGGAAATAGGAATTGAATTTAAGTACATTTTAAATTTCCAACCCCTGGCTTTGACTGGTCGAAATAATAGAATCCCCGTGTTCCAAATAGGAAACGCTTTTTTGATCTCTTTCGCGTGATGCATCCCCTTAACGGCCGAGGCATTTGCGCGCCACGCGACTAAATGGATTATATTCTTCGTGTGTTCTTTTTTAAAAAACAATTTGGCTCTTTTTAGTGCCATTGCTGGGGCGTTCCTTTGTACTTTGACTACCACTTTACGAAAACCTCTATTGGTGACATTTGTTCTTATACCGAGGAGGTCATGTTAAGTTGGGAGTATGAGCAAAAGAGGAAACAAAACGTTGACAAGGACAGGGTGTGATTGAATTAAGGAGGGTTGACTTTATGTTCGTGGTGCAATTTGGAAATTGACTTCGGGAATCTGTTTACGGGTTGCGGTTGAGGTTTTGTTTGTAGCATTGGGTGTCAATATTTTTCCTCTATCAAATTTGAATGTGAAAATGTCTGCCACTTCGTGGATTAGAATGGTTTGTGCGCAGTTGTGTGTGATATAAAATACTAATTTATTGTACAGTATGAGTGTGTGTTTTTATTTTTTGAATGCTATATAGGCTTTCGATATCCATCTATAATCGTGGTTATAAAATTCTAATAATAAGTTTTTTTTTAATTTTATACTTTTTCTCATAAATCAATAGTTCTTAAAAAAACGGTGCTTGTGTATGAAAATAATCTCAACATAATAAGTTCTAATGTGACAGTATACAAAACCTAGACGGGAACTAGCTCCATAGAGCTATAGGTAACTGCAGAAAAACTTCAGTTACCGTGACAAATGCTATATTTGTGGGAGTACTACAAAGCACCTTTTCACCGTCCTATGGTTTTCTTGAGAGCTAGCTCTAATATTTGCCACGATAAAACTCGAATTAACAACTGCAGTTATCATCGCTTATATGATGCTACTCCAGATAGCTTAGTGTGGACCCTATGAATGTGACAATGCACCCATCCGTCGTCAGTCGATTCCTTACTTAACGAACCGAGTGCAAACATTAATTACCAAGTTTCGCCGAAGCTCACTGAACTAAATCGTTTTACTATCGCATCCCGCCCTCCGTTGACGGATCATTCATCATTGCAAATCGCGCCTTCTTACGATTTCTTAGGGGTTGTATTAACCGACTATTTTAATTGTATCGCTCGAGCTTCATCTATTCATTATACGACGAGCTATAGAAATTATAAAGTTTTGGCTTTATAAACCAAAAAAAAGAAAGTATAATTTTTTTTTATACAGATTTTATTTATTTAAAAACTAACCAGTCATACAGACTTAGCGAGTTGAATTCACGTTTATTTCATAAAGTAGTCTGCCTGTGCTTTGTGTAAGTAAATAAAATTAAATCATAGATATTTTGGTTGCTGTCGTATTAAAAACAAAAACATCAAAGTCAAAGCCATGTATTCGGTTTAGGCCCTAGAAAGGCACTTATGAACGCCGAAGCTACTAAAGTTACCACCGATTTGGATGTCGCCTTCAACTGAGATTAACCGCCAAGAAACTCAGCAAGGTTATATTTTTTATATATTTTTTTGGACAGTCTGACAATGTAAAAGCCAACATTGTCCATTAAATGTTTAACAATTTCCAAAACAATATGTAATAACTACAAACAATAAATGAGAAAAAAAAACAATAAGAAAAATAATTCAATATAAAAATAATTCATCAAAATATATATTTTATAAATATTAGGTAGGTACACTACTACGGACTACTACATTTGTTTTATATCTTGTTCTTGCTCTCCACTCATAATCATCTGATTAACATTTCTTTTACAAATTGAGCTACTTACTTATTTATATATCATAAAATAAATTAGTCAAAGAATTTCTTTTTTCACAAATGTAAGAATAGTCATATTATACTAGGGAGGTATTGTATGTGTTCAATCGTGAGATGCAAAAATAAATATTTTTTTTTGAAGTTGTCGATTTACATTTTACATATTTGTAGTTGTATTTCTGTCGCTACTTGTTTTCGTAAGTTGTTGATTAAAAATGTGACGTTTTGTTTTGCTGGTGTTAGGTTGTATATAATAATGTAGTTTTCCTTCTCATACATTCGTTTTTATGACTGTTTATTTAGGTTCCTTATTATTATTATATTGTTTATTTATTGTATTTTCATATATTGGGTTGTCGGGATAAAAAGTTGCCTAAAAGTAGTATATAATATACTATTGACTACTTGCGTGCCAAATTTCATAATGTTTGGTTGTGCTGTCAAGGCAATATGTAACAAACAAACAAACACTTTCGCATTTATAATGTTAAGAGTTAAAATCATTTTTTTCTACCTGTCTATGCATGACTAACATCTGAACATTGAACAAATCCTCGCGGGATACAGACATGACGTGAGCACATTAAAAAGTTTCCTATTGCCGGCAACTCGGCAACTCGGCAACATCGGCACTGTCGGCAACATTAGCACAACAATGGTACATGCCGATCCGTCATCGCGTGACTACTGATATATTTTAATGGAGATGTACTTTTGACCGATGTATTCCTATTAGTGTTTGTGGATTAGATCTTTTACGAAATAAAATATCGTTTTCTTGAAAAAGACCATCTAATTAAGGCTGTTTTGTTACTATAAATAAGCTTGTGTTTGACCGGAGGAAACATGCTCTCAAGTGCTTCTGAAACACATATTTTTAATTTGAGGATGGCACCCAGCTAAGGTTCTGGGAGAGGATGTTAATAAATTTATTTTTTGATTACACAATAAGGAATGACTTTTTGCATTTTGTTATGTTTTAAACATTTGAATCCTAAAATATTATTAGCTCAAACATCTACCGGCTTTTAGATATTGACCTTTTGTAACCATTGACTTCATGGTCACCAAACACAGTAAGATAGTGGTCTAGTAAATAGGTACCTAATTTTGGTTCTACACTAATAATCTTCAGCAAAAGAACAAATCCAAATACATTAACTAGAGTCCCCATAACGTCGGACTCTATCAATCACTTATGGAAACCTATCAGGGCATATCCATTATGCACGAGATAAGTTTGTACAATAACTTGGTACCTCTAAGTCCCTACGAGGGCTGAGTGATGTGAGTTTCGTTACGACATTATGTAATGACGTCATAACTTATTCGGTTTGCCAATATAGATTGGGCTTCTAAACAATGCTCATGTTTTTTCATGCTCTCATAAAATAACCAAGATTCAATACCTTAGTTACTGTAGTTCGATTCCCACTCAGGACAGACATTGGTTTGCATGAACATGTCAGTTTGTCCTGAGTCTGAGTGTAATTATCTATATAAGTATATATTTACAAAAGAAAAGCAGTATATGTAGTATATCAGTTATCTGGCTTCCATAGCACAAGCTCTGCTTAGTTTGGGGTCAGATGACCGTGTGTGAGGAATAATGTCCCAGAATAAATATTCTTTCTTTATTCTTTATTTATATTACGCTGCTGTGAGTTACTGACGATTATAATTTACAAATATTCGTTGAAAAGTTCCACGAACTCTTCACTCACAGTCTAAACTTCACAGTTGAAAATCAATAACTCTAAATAGTTGGAACATTACAATTCACATCACAAACCACGAATTGTGATCTTATAACCGAACTAACTGTGAAAGCACTGTAATGTGATAACATCTGTACTACACGACTTTCCAACCCCATGGTAACCCCATCCTAAGGGCATTACCATAACCTTTATGGGAAGGAAAAAAATAATGGGCACTTGGAAAATGCCACAGCTAAGGGTCAATATGGATTCTGAATGTCCCCCTTCGTAGCGTGATGAAATGCGACAATCCAAATGACGTGTGACACATACGTGACCCTTCATAGTGATACATACGGCTAGATTGTATGTATAACAAACTTTTGTACTGCATTGTTGGAGGAATTTAAAATTGTTGGTTTTGAGTTGGTTAGTTATACATTTTTTTTGGCATGTTTCGGTAATGCACAAAGGAAATATTAATTTTATTGATCACACGTTGGAATATATCAAATTGAGATTTTCTATCAGTATCACATACTTTTTTGACATTTAGCGTATCAGGTTAATGAATGGCAATGGTCAGAATCCAGTATTTTTTTAGTTACCTTTACCTTTGTTTAATATAGGAGATTCACATAATTATACACAATATAGTTTTCTCTGTTGTTTTTTAGTTGCACTATTTAAATTACCATGTATCCCATAGGCAAGGAAGGGTCCTGCAAAGCCCTCAGAAAGGGCTCCTGGACACGTTTGGGGATTCGGGAAATTCCCCAAATGCTCTAGGTGAGCTAGTTTAGTTTTAGGGAAGATTGTGACGGTGGGAAAATGACCGTTTGAACGCTTCAGCTATTGGAAATTTTGGCTATATATTATTATCTTTTTAAAATGTGTCTAGATAAAAATGAACGTACTGTGTATCTGTGCATCCTACTATCCTACACTAATATTATAAATGTGAAAGTTTGTGAGTATGAATGTTTGGATGTCTGGTTATATGGATGTTTGTTTGATACTCTTTCACGCAAAAACTACTGAACGGATTTGGATGAAATTTGAAACAGAGATAGATTATAGTCTGGAATAACATATATAGGCTACTTTTTATCTCGGGAAAACATAAGATCCCTTGGGAAACGCGGGTGAAACCGCGGGGCGGAAGGTAGTTATAATATATATTTAGCAATTGGAAGCCTTTTATAGTCCGAATACCGGCTAGTTATGAGCATAAGATTAGCTAAATACTTCTATAATAGTATGGCTTTAATTAGTGAACATGAAAATTAGTTAAATTATATTCACGCTTGAACAGGTGCGGAAATTTTTAATAAGCTACGGTGAAGACGGTAGGCAATTTTCTGTTGATCAAAAGCCTAAAATTAAGACTTAAATTATTCTAATTTGCATGACGAAAATCTGCGAAAATTAATTGTAACGTCTGCAAAACAATACCTCTTGATTCGCAGTAATTTATGAATGAAAGTGGGTATCGCACTGGTAGCGAACAAAACATTCAGCCAAATGCATTAGCATACGAAATTAGACACTAGTCCTATCTAATTAAATACCAAATACGTTTGAACCGTATATTATCCATCGAAAATCCACCATATCGTATTATTATTCTAATACGATTTGTTGCAAGAAATTTTAAGGTATCGTTTTCTCCATAAGTGCCATTAAGGCTTGATCTCTACAGATCGCCATTCGGACCGGATGTCCTATTAAAATAATAGCCGTATTTCAATAAACAACCATTATATCGGTTGCGGCATTATTTTTGGCTACCTGCATCGATTTATTAGTTTTGATACTTGTGTGATACAAAACAGATGCTTGACAATTATTTTATGATTCGGTTAAAACGTCCGTGTTATGCTGGGGCTACATTAGCGGGATACGGCGAATGTTCGTGTTGCTCTTCCTATCCCACTCGCTATATAGTGGGAGAAGGATGGCTATAAAAAACATCGCCGAAACCCGATAATGTGGCCGTAGCATTATAAATGTGCTATTAGCTGGTATTGTTAAGGTATTGCATAATACATGGTATTCACTTTGGATATTTTTGAACTCGTTGAACTTATTTGAGATATTTTTTTTTACTATGTGGAGCCCTGTGTTTTACCACATTTTTGTGGTAAGTGATGATGAAGCCAAAGATCTCAATATTAGGCTTGTAGCTAGTCAGGTAAAGTACAAATTTAAGAGTCCACGGCATTCAACCAAACAACAATTCAATGCCTTTAATTAACTGAAATTAATAAGCTTTTTTAATTTTATTTCCACTAAAATGTGTATAGTTGCCTAATGACAAGATGGACTAAATTTTCAATTCTACTGTTCAATGCTTTTCGTTACGGCAACCTAACAGTGTTTTAGATTTAAGCCAAGAGAAAATATTAGTAAAAAAACATACATAATGAACCTATAAACTACCCAAAGCCCAACTTTATAACCGACTTTTCTATTTTTGCACACGTATAACTTGTTAACCTTCAAGGCTAGAATTCATAACTACTTTTGGAACCAGTCAAATGTAGGCATTTTTTAATTTAATTTGAAATGTTGAAAATTAAAAAATAACATGATAACAATAGCTAAAGTATCAAGTCAGTTTGTTGTAGTTTTGACGACCAAATTAAATGATTGGCGTGGCTACCTGTTTTACGCCTGCGGGATATGTTTTATTTTGTCTGCCTCGAGTAACCCATCGCATGCTAAATTTCACTAAGCTTTGCCAAAATAAGAGGAAAAACATTATTTTTATCTTGTATTTACCTCTTTTTTGTGAAAAGAGATTGTAGTTAGTGCGGGATTTTGAATTATAGTTTACTTATCTATATATATAATATATAGGTACGTATAATGGTGTAGTACTAGTAATGATAACATTTGATATTTTCAAAATGTTTTTATTAATATCTAAATTTAAAAAGGTTCCGAATCAAATAATAGACACGTTTCGCATATTCCTTACTATAGTCTATATATAAAAGAGAAAGTATGTATGTATGTTCCTTATAGACTCAGAAACCGCTGAACAGATCGCGATGAAATTTACAGACAATAATATATATAAAAAAACTGTAAGAACATTATACAGGATCCAATGGAATAGTTGGAAGTATTGAAACGTAGAAAAGAATGATGAAAAGATGAAAGTGATATGGTTTGAAAGGAAATTATGAGGGGTTTTTCAAAATACATTTTATCTAATTTGAAAAAAAAAAACTATTCAAGTATTTCACTATTGATGAAGTTGCAAGCAAAATATGTTAATCTATCAAGTTATTTAGGTACTTACATTCTATTCTATTCATAATTTTTCAATATGTAATTTTTTTAAATAATTTGTTCACTATAATCTAAGAAACGATTACTTTAACAGTCTTTCGGTTTTGTGACTTGGTTGTATTACTATTCCTACCTAACTTTCACAACTGTTATAAAATAAATAAACGAATTAAATGAAATATTTTTGTGCACAAAATTCCGACAACCCCATCCAGTAAACTGGACCAGAGATCGCCAGCTATTTAGTTAATTAAAAATACTAAAGCTTTCTATTGAAAGTGCACTTTATCCAAGCACCCCTTCACTCGGAGGAGGTCAAGCGAACTCCCTCCCTAGGGATGGGCCAGGATCGGTATTCTTTATTACGGGAGTCGAACCCCCATACCCACAGTAAACAACTCTTTGGCACTCCAACCCCCTTGTAATTGGCGAAATATTACCAGATGTAAATTACTGAACGGTTTCTGAAGTAATTTGAAATTGCCTGTTTGGTTTTTCTGCAAAATCATGATGGTTTACATCCCTTTTTGTTTGTTCGTAGCATTTGAGTTTTTTCATAAAAATTAAGTAAATAAATAAACACTAGTTGCTCGTTATCTATCTAGTCAAACTAGTTACTGTAGTATATTGATCAAATTTATGTGGAAATATACTAATTTAAATCGTTAAATAGCAAGAAGCTGACAAAATTTTCTTATGCCTATTATATTTTTATTTATTGCAGAGTCTTGGTATTATGTTAATCACTTAAACCACAAACAAAACGATAATAAAAAACCTATATATCCGTGCTAAAAAACAAGCGTTAGCATTTCTGCTAGACAGAAACACGATAATACTAAAATGCATAATATACAGAAGTGCCTATATTAAAATGCAATGAAAATGTACCTAAAACAGGAATACAAAAACAAAGCGACACCTCGCCCCATCGCAATCGTCTCGCGCCTTCTCGAACGTACGCTTTTCAAATATTAAAATTTAATCGTCGGGTTGTCGCGAGTCAAATTAGGCTCTCTTGAGACAAGCGAATAGAATAAACGGCACGGTAGCAGATAGATAGGATACTTGATTCTTGCCTAAATGGTTTCTATATCAGTGTTGAATGACACTGGTTAAACAGTTAACTGGAATGTAATTGAGAGTGATAAACAGTTTATTGCTTAAAAAGTACCAACGAAATCATATATAGGTAGGCATCTAGGATATTCTTTTAATGATAATTTAAATTCTAATAATATCTCTCTCATTACTAATTAAATAGAACAGTCATAATAATTGTCAGCTCTTATTATGCCGCTACCTCAATCATTGGCTACAACCAATCCCTTAATAAAGAGTTTGATAGCACTTACATTACTGCGTATTAGTACAATGTTTCACTTCTGTGCAATTTTTATTTTTAATCTATATTTTAATCACGCAAGCAGTGATACAGAGAACAGTGTAATTGCCACTGAGACGAAGAAAAGTGATATTAATTCCATTCTATCGCGAATGAACTGAATGAATGATTTACAAGACGTCGTTTGTTTGTCCCGTCGCCGTTAAATCCACTTTTCACTTAATATTTCTTTTGTCTCATTGGGGAGTCGTTTGTTTTTGTTTTGTTTTGTCAAACCGAGACCTTAATATTTCAGTTTAAAATAAAGTTATTGGTTTATTTAAATTAAGGTTATTTAAGTAGAGGTGAAAATAGACGATTATTTATCAATCGTGATTAGGATGAAAATCCAAATCGAAAAACTTGAATTTGTTCTAGGTCATAAAGAGTAAAGTCCATTTAGATTCCATATTTTCTTAAAAATGGCCCTGACGGGCAATAGTTTCAATAGTTTTTCATAATAAAGGGTTTACCTACTTGTTTTGATAAACTGAACTGAAAATTAATACGGGAATACTTCTTCTTACTAACAAATAGATAACAGACAACCATCTCAACACATGTAGTACATATTCAGTTTCATAACAGCGTTTCCGTTCCTCTACTGAACCTGGTCTGAAAACCGCTCATCTCGCCACTAAAATGGCTACCCTTCCGATGTGACCCGGCCATGTCGTCGGTCGCCGGTCGCGGATCGATACAGCCTCCTGCACTTGAGCTTTTTGCTTCACCCCCCCTCCCTCAAACCTAGCGAGCCATCCTCTCCACCCCCCTGCCCCCTCGCCCGGTCTTGGGTGGCGATATTATGTTGCCATTTTTATGTTTATTTCACTTTTATTTCGGATGTTAAGGCTGATTATATCAAAGGTAATGTAAGTGAATAGGTACTGTTACTGGCGGATTATGATATTTGCTAGATATTCCTATATAATGTATATTATAGTATGGTTTCTAAATATTTATGGTGTATTAAAAGCTTATACTTTTACAGACTTTTAGACCACACTGTCGGTACTGATTTGAATAGTCGTTGGTTAATATCTTGGTATGTATATTGTGCGTGCGATATTATACCGTATTATGCGGTATGTATACTTGATTTTGTACCTTCCATAGTATTGGGTATTACTGTGAATTGTATAGAATATTATAGACTTTATGGTAATCATCAAGTACAAAATCCCTTATAGTTATATAAGCTAGTTAGGATGACTTATACAATATGTATTTACATAGACATGTACCTTAGTGACATAAAACCAAGTTATACAGCCTTCCAGTCCCTCCTCACATCCTTGAAAGCTTTTTAATGCAAACGCAGTGACAAACCCGACGCTGTCTCTCTCTGCCACGCCCATTGGCGACAAACGTTCTCACCACGCCCAACGCGACAGTTTCCACCAATCAGAAAGAGGTTTTTTTATAGTGACATTACGTAACTGGTAGCTTAAAGAATATTATTATAGCTATGATTTTTTTTAGGAAGAAAGGAGGTGCGTTGTGAGCGTAGGCTTCTTTAAGGAGGCTTTGTATTTCTTGCGTGTAACTTTTTAAAAGTGTATATTTTAAGAGCATTTTTGGAAGTATTTTAGATATTTGCATTGTTTTGAGATTCTACGATAAATAGTATATTTATAAACATTATTTTAGGTAAAAAATAAAAATTATACGAAGCATAGTAGTTAACTAAACTATAATTAAAGTTGCCTACAGTTTGATGATATGTTAGTAATCAAGATTTTTTTTATATCAGACATATAAGTAGGCAGACGGTCCACCTAATGGTATGTTACCACTGGTCACCGTCACCTATCATTAACAATACCAAGGGTATTGCCAATGTGTTGCCTACCTTTACAAAGCCTAGAAGGCAACTGGGTCTCAAGTAAAAATCTATTTAAAGTTGGTAGCCATAGTTCGGTTAGGCGGATGGGTACTACAAGGGTCCATCAACCGTGTAAATTGGTCTAAAAAAATCAAATTAGTAAGCTTCAAGATTATTTATATTTATTAGTATTCTAATTTTCCATATTTATCTTGAAGAGATGGAGATCAGTTGTGGAATATGGCATCAATTCTGTAGTAGCGAAATCTTAAGTAGGTATCTAAACATCTAATATTGTAACGATTAATTGAAAAGGTTTTTAAGGCAGTTATACATTGCCTGAATCCTTACCAATTAAGGCTGTATCCACAACCCTAACGCCACACACTTCTATAGACAGTACAGATGACGTATAACGAGCACCCATCCTCCGCCCGTCGCATCTTCATGGTCCTGGGTGGGGGCGGGCGGACAAAGCCTTCCGTTCCTCGTTTATTTCGTTACCAAAGCCTTTGTTCGTTGAACTCGAGGAGAGCGGGATATTGTATCGAGTTTTTTTTGCTTTTTGTTAAGTTTTTAGGTCACGTTTTGGTTCTATCTTTATGTACTTACCATCTCTATACGTCACTTAGCATACTGAGATTTAAGCGTATGTAAACCTATCAAAAATAAAAAAATGACAAAATAATTTAATCTAAGTGTTGAGGAAATTTTCTATATATAATAGTTTGTATTTTACATTTTTATTGTAAATACTTGTCGTAAATAAAAAAAGATAAAATTTGTCTAAATCTAAATTTTGAAAATAGAAGATTAGAAGTCTATTATAATTTATCTTATCTACAGATTTATATGATATGGGTTCACGAGTCTGTTGGTGTGGAGGTGAGATACTCTGACGACAGGTTGTGAGTTCGATTGTGTGCATGAACATGTCTGTTTAGTCTAGGTATATATATAAGTATATTTCAAAAGCAGTATATTATGTAGTGTATTAGCTATCTGCTCTCAATAGTAGGGCCTACTCAACTTAGTTTGTGATCAGATGGTCGTGTGTGAAAAATGTGAAGTAGGTATTTGTATATCCTATGCCTATGGTATGGAGAAGGACAAGGGTTTTTTTTTTCTCGGGAACTTGTGTGAAACCGCGGGGACAGCTAGTATTTATGATAAGGATATTATTTTTGTTATTTACGTTTTAAATAGTGAACGTTCACATTACCCAAGAATTTTAAAAGAAGAAATAAAAGTATTGATTAAAAAGGACGTCCAACGTAACACTTTCACCTTGTTAATATTTTAGCAACATCTCAATTTAATATGCCGATATTGTATATTTTAACCCTTAAAGTACTCGGGCTCACAACCATTCATTTATTCTCGCTCGGGGCCCATTCAACCTACACTTCATTTGTATAGTATATTTAGGATTCCGTATGTCTAAAGGTAAACCATCTAGGGTGCAATTATCATCTACGTTTTATAATACTTTATGTAAATAAAAAAATATCATTTTGGGATTGGAATTTATTTTACACAATGCCATCTGATCCCAAATTAACAGAAATCCAATTATGGAGACCAGATAACTGATATACTATGTAAACTAATTGTAAGTAACTTATACAGATATTTACAATCTGACCCAGAACAAACAGACATGCTTATGTACATAAATGTTTATCCTGGATATCGGAATCGAACTCACGACCGCGTCCCACGACCACGTCGCACTCTAACTGTCATACAGTTGCGACCTCCACGCCGATATCAATGAAAGGTTCAAAATCAATATCATATTCAGATAATGCCCTGATAGGGCAACTTATTAATGTTAAAGTTACTGAAGTTAGCAATGGTTATAAAGTCACTAACTGAGAAAAACTGGTGATTAAACATTTTCTCATCAAGTAGCATATCAGGAACCCTCAATATAAAATTCAAAAAACACGCACTAGCATTTTTTTTTAACATTATGTAAGCAGACGAGCTTCTTTTTCATAAAAGCACCCATTCACGGGCGATACATTTATTAAAATGTATACATGTTGGGTCTTGAATACCGTCTGAGTGGGACGTTGTAGACAGGTCTCAATTAGAGTGCTCCGCGGGTCAAAAGGGTCTTTCACAAAATTTTCCGAATGAAGTTCTGTGAACAGTGAATAGGTTATGTCTTATTTGATGTTTATTTTATTTAATGTACATTTTTTATTTTCAGCTAAAATAATTATCTGTACAATAATTAATTCAGCAGGTTCTTGGGTATGGATGGTTAATCATATTAATTCAAATTTTAGTGGTGGGTGAGTTTTGAATATAACCATATTTTATATAAAATAAATAAATATATTTTTTTCACACGCGGCCTACTTAACCGCTATGGAAGGTAAACTTGATGACTATTATTTCTTGTACCTTCTACTTTTTTAAATAAACTTATATATAAATTTAACAAACAGACATGTTCTATACACAAATGTTTGTTCAGGGTACTTTGTAGTAGTCGTTTGTGGTACTTTGTACTACCACCCTCAAGAAAATCTGTCGTCTTTGTGGGATTACCACTTTCAGCCACATCATTAATTACCATTGAGATTGTAGTCGAATTCAAGCCAAAGAAAAAAAAGTCTATAAATAATATTAATTCAGTCAAACAAAGTTACAGGCAAGACTAGTCTTCTTGCGGTAACGTATAAAATGTAATACTAGTTATTTATGTATTATATAAATTATCTGATACTTAAACCTATTACACGTTTACTCCAAATGCCAGTTCCGTTAGACCTTTGTAGCATCGTCATGTATTGGTCACTTCATTATTTTAAGCACTAGGATCTGTCTCGAGTATTTTCATGAATATACTCTACTTCTAAGCCAAA
This sequence comes from Tetheella fluctuosa, assembly GCA_951216915.1. Lineage (NCBI taxonomy): Eukaryota > Metazoa > Arthropoda > Insecta > Lepidoptera > Drepanidae > Tetheella > Tetheella fluctuosa. The sequence goes on along the minus strand of OX578229.1, from coordinate 8,195,389 downwards.
ATTTTGTTTTGATGAAAATTCATTAAAAAAAAAAAGTCTATTGTTATCCTTCCTCACTAATCTAAGAAAAGTGAGTCTGTCTGTTTATTTGTTACGATTTCACGGCTAAGTTTTATACCAATTATGATAAAAAATGGCAGAATAGCTTAAACAGTAAATGAACGATAAAATTAAAGTTATTTATAAAATAAATAAAATAATTATAAAATAATAAACCTATATGATATCAATGTCAATTATATATATTCACATTTAACTTGCATGCATATCTATCTGCAACAAGTATTTACAATAATAGTATAAAAATTAAATACAAACTATAATATTTATATAGAAAATTTCCTTAAAGCTCTCGATGCTGTCAAGGGAAAGGTTCCCAACAGGCTAATGTCAATTGGATTATTAGGTCATCTGTACAGGATTTCAATATTTTCTCAATATTTATGAAAAAATCTTAGGATATTGGCATATAGATGTATGAATAAATAATTGAGCATGGGGTTCTTCAAGAAAGGTGTGAAGAGATTTTTGCACGGTCGGCAACGTGCGTGTAATGCTCCTGGTGTTGCAAGGGTCAATAGGCTATGGTAACCGCTTACCATCAGGCGGGCCCTATGCTTGTTTGCCGCCTTAGTGGTATAAAAAAATGAATGATTGAAGGCTAGCTCACTGAGTACACCAATTCAATCGAACTCCACTATAGAGCAGTATTAAATTATCCACAGCTATAAAATAAGAGACAATAGCGTGTAATGACTGGTAGACGTCTCGTTTAGTAAGAATATGGGGATGAGTGTGAGTATGGGTATGAGTGTGGCTTCATGGAATATTGCGTAAGGGATACACTGTGTACTTACCTCGATCAGACTCTTTTAAATAATTATTTTCAAGGTTGGCCAAAAAATATTAAGCTCGGTCTACGCGGTTTTGAGACTCTTGTTATTTAGATTTTATATTATCTACACTGATATTATAAAGAGGTGAAGTTTGTATGTTTGTATGTAAGTAATTTACGAAACTACTCATTCGATTTCGAAACATCATTCACCAATATTTAGAATGGACCTTCAGTGGACATTGGTTCCTTTTTATACTGGGAACGCGGGAGAAACCACGGGACGAAAGCTAATTGAAATTTAGGTATACGGTTGTTGTTTTAAATTTCAAGATAAAAAAAAACTGGTGTCTTCTATGCCTCTCAAACTAAAAGATGCAGATCAATAGCAAAACATCCTGTTAACATCTCTCGCTAATTGGCTAAGAAAAATTAATTCCACGAAAGGGTTCCGTACCCGGAACGAGGCCCAAAGGAGCATTATTAGGGTACCGTAGGAAAGAGTGAGCCATAACGCACACTCAAATAATTGAACCTTGTCTACAAAAATATGCAAATGAGCTTTGTGCCTCGTGAAAATTAACTTTTTCATTATGAATTATGTCCTTTATTGTGTCTTCGAAACGTCTTCGGGGAGTTTTTCGAGATTTTACAACTTTACTCGAAGGGTTTCTTAGTAATTATATTCAAGGGGTTGAAAAAAAACAGCCGGCAGTTTGGAAAGGGTTGAATGTTAAGTCCCTAATATTAAGTTGGTGAATTGAACTTAGTTTAGTCAGGTGGGCCCGCTATTTTTGGCAGATTTAAATAAAAAACATTTTAGTAACAGTTTATTTTTATATGTTAAATAATGTTTTTTTTTTGAAGGTTTATATTTTTATTTTTTATAAGTTAGCTTCTTGAACGGACAGTATAAAGATTATAAGTAGGGTATACTTTAATTACTATAGTGCAATTATAATTTTATTGAGGTATAAAATTAAACACAATAAAAAGTAATTGATCTTTAACATTTACCTTAAACATTCAGTTCTCAAAACAGACAAAGACTACATCGAAATACGACACAAATAACGAAGGATACAAAACAAATCCATGCAAATTCTCCACCTTAATATTATGAATGCCTCTTCGTATTTCCTCGCACGGTCCTGACTCACAGCCTTTGTCTTACCATTGTTACTTTATTGTACTCACTTATAATTATAATACTTGAGTACAACTCAGTGTTTGAGACATCCAACAGCTCAATCCAAGTGGGCGTTGTCTCTAAAATCCGAAATCCAAACTTGTTCTACAGTGTTCGCAAAAACTATGGATCATACAATTGTGGGATTTTATTTGTGACTTAGCCTAGATTTCACGGGTTCTCAGATTATCAAACCGTTTAGCTATGAAGACGCAGCAAACAGACAGACCTATATTCACATTTATTATAAGTTTGGATTCATTTACACCTACATAGATGGAGAGTTAAAAGTAGAGTAAATTTGAAATAAAGATTTAAAATATATATATATTAATTAACCTATTTATGGTGTAGCTACATCATTAAAATATTGAATATTATCCTTGATGGTACGTAAAAGTTAATAACAAATTCCATAAAATTAATTAAAATTTCATCCCATTATGGATAGAATCGTATTTTGCATAAACGACTTGTAATTGCACACCCCGCGACAAGCTGCGATCGAGAAGCGAGATTCACTCACAATCGATCGTCATTCATTCATCCGTTCACAATGCGTTATTTACGATATAGAAGCGATGAGCGAATGAATGGATTCAATTGAACGATTGACTTGTTAGCACTTTCAGAGATGGTGAGTGCTTGATTGGTTTGTCAGAATATTATCATTGTTTGGCTAAAAAAGGAGTTTTTAAAGTGTGTATGTTGCAAGAGAGTAATGATTCTATCGTAATCCAAAGTAATATTATCGATAGTAATATTATAAATGCGTAGGTAAGTGAGTCTATTTGTTACGTTTTACTGCTTAATTAGATACCTAAATATTCTGTATTTAAGGGATATTGTTTGAATTTATTTAATCAAAACAAAGGACTCAGTGCTGACGTATATTTCCCGGTTCTTTTATTGACATTGACACTTGACACCACAAACAATCGAAATGGTTGAGTTATTAATTATAATGATATCTGACATATTTTTTTAGGGTTCTATAAAATTGCATTGTAACTCAACTTTATTGAATCATCATCATCATCTCAGCCGCAAGACGTCCACTGCTGGACATAGGCCTCCCCTAATGATCTTTATTGAATAAAGCTACAAAATTAAAGTTGGTTTTATTATAACGAACGAAACCCTCCATATTACAAAATTCAACTGCTAAGAGGGATGATAAAAAGAAGGTCACAAGTGAAACTGTGGGATGGAAAACTAGTTACTAATCCTATCCTAATCCTAACTAATAGTATAAATGTAAATGTGAGTTTGTTTGTTATCGCGATGAAATTTGGTACACAGATAGTCTATGGTATGGAAAAAGACATGGGCTGCTTTTTTCTCGGGAACGCAGGTGAAACCGCGGGGGACAGCTAGAAATAAATAAAAATATTGGGTGATTTTTTTGTCACTGGCAATACTTGCAGGGGTGGAAGTACTCATCAATATGAACAACTTTCACTATGGGACCAACTCTGATATCGCGTTAAATAAAACAGTTGCTTCATACACAGTTGATCCCATAGTAAAAGTGGTTCATATTGATGAGTACTTCCACTCTTGCAACTATTGACAGCAACTAAAAAATCACCCTGCATATTTTATGGTGCCCTGATTACATTAATTTCGAGTACCAACATTTAGTTGTCGATCATATATGTAAATATAAAGGTTTATTTAAAGTTAGTTTTAAGCACAGCTGAGCGGGTGCTTAGCGTCCTGACCTGACTCCAAAATGCTAAAATGTATCGGAATATACGCTTCACTAGTAATCCTACTCGAACAACGAGCCATGAAAGAGTTGCCAGTAGTTTGGTAAATAAAGGAAATCTGTAAAAAAATCATTTTACATCGATACCAAACACGATACTATAGTAATAGAATCCTTATCCTTATTTAATCTTTACGTTTTATTATACGCAACTTTTTTCTGTCTGTCTGTCTATAAGCGTGCTCATAGTAATTTTAAAACCAATGTGCGGATTTTGTTTTTCACAATTAGGAGATTTTTTAAGGAAAGTTTTAGGTTATGTATCTTTACTCTGTGGTCACAACAAGTCAGAGACAAAATTAGCCTTGCGTAAAGCTGCAGACATAGGCTAGTAATATTATAAAAGTGAAAATGACTCTGTCTGTCATTTTGTTACGTGTTTACAGCTAAATTATCAAATCAATTTTGATGAAAATTAGCAGATGGGTAACATAAATTACTGAAAATATTCTATCCAGTGAAGGTGAGTGGAATCGTTCGCTGTGGAAAGCTAGGAAAATATACATTTCTGTTTTTAATTGTAACCTTGCGGTATAAAGTAGTGCCTCCGGTCATTTATCTAGCTAGAGTTCTACGAAATTACTACGCCGTAGCACTTGTAGCATATTCCAATAAAAAATAGGTCAAGCGCACCGTAGCAGATGACATCGACTACGGCGTAGCATTTTAAATAGGATTTATGCATTTATACAGTTACATTCGAAAATAACTGTACATAGAATAAAAAAATATAATAAATGCCTATGCTTTATTTCTTAGTTGAATGTATACTCACACATAAACGTCAATAATGCTAGTTGGTTTAAGTGGTTTGTCGGGAAGGCATAATGTTCAGTCGGTGGAAATAATCACAAACATCCATGGGGTTAAAAGTGTTTCAACAAGGGTCTTCTGGTTGCTATAATATTGAATATAGTATTTATAATGATTCTTACTTTAAAAATGTAGTTGCCGACCTTTATAAAGCTTAGAAGGCATAACATAGCATAATAATAGATGTACATAGTATATGTGTTAAACAGGTAAAAAATTAATATTGATGCTACGAGTGCTACGAGACTAGATAAGTGCTACGAGATCTAAAATTTATTTATTGTAAATAGCGTGATAAGTAAATTGCTAAATTATTACACAACAAAACGTTGGTCAATCATAAGTAAGTTTGTATATACTTTTATATATACTTTTACCGAGGAATTCTAACAAAACGTTTTTATTTAAAGAGAGGTTTATATTGAGCCACAGCGAAGCGTGGCCGGGTTTAGCTAGTGAAATATTATAATACCTAACTAGAGTAAACCCGGCCACGACTCGCTTTTTCGTTTGGCTTTTCATTTTTTTACTAAACAGAAAGAACTTGAAAAAATTGATTCATAAACAAATGAGAAAATGGCACCAAACTATTTTGTCTTTGGCTATCTCTAATATATAAAATTCTGGTGTCATAGTGTTTGTCTGCAAACTCCTCCGAAACGGTTCGACCAATTCTTATGAAATTTTATATGTATATTTGGTAGGTCTGAGAATAGGTCGTAGGTCGTAAACCGCGGGGGACAGCTAGTTAAGATATAAAATTCCCGTGACACGACGATGGTCCGCGATCAACTCCGAATCTACTTATCCGATCTTGACGTAAGTTTTTTCAAAATGTGTGACTTGGTCCAACTTAAGAGATAGGATAGTTTTTACCTATTAATATTCTAATAACATAAGTAATGAAACAACAAAAACTAGTCGCTAACGACTCTCTGAAATAAGAATGGCGTGTATTTACTACTAATAAGAAAAGTCTGTGCGGCCATTAAACACGCAGTCCACAGACGCCCTGTGGGAATGAATCACATGTTTTATTCAGCCCCCGTCTGTAGCTGCCCTTGTCTAAGAGCCATCTTTGTGAAGCTCGTACGATTAACAATGGTGCGACTATTTTAATGTAAAGTACATATTATATTATTTATAATGCTGCTGGTAACGTAATGACTAGTAGCATACATTTGAATGGTTTTTACTTTATTTACCCTGTTTTATACGCGTAACTTGGTATCCCAGAAATGGGAAAAGAAGTAAAGGGCGTCAAACAAAAAGATGGGAAGATGACCTCAAAAATGTAGCGGGTCCAGAGTGGACGAGAACAGCTAGAGACAGGCAGAAATGGAAAGCTTTAGAGGAGGCCTTTGTCGGAAGACAAGCTGTGAAGTGAAACAGATCGTGTAGCCGATCTGTTAACAAACTAATATTATTATTATTAATAAGGAAAATGTGTGTATGTATTGTAAACTTGTAGAACAGCAATAAAGGCTTATTTTATTTTTGAACTATTGGAGATCCTTAGGAAACGCATATAAGGCGTATAGCTGTGGACGTCTTGCGGCTGAGATGATGATGATACTCGTAACTCGATTTTATAGTTGTAGTAAGTCATTTATGAACGCTACAATAGGGTATTTGCCTGTATTCAAAATAAATTATCAAACACTACCAATGTATAAAACCTCTAAAAAAAGGGGAAATCACGATCATTTTATTAAATTTATCCTTTTTATGATTTTTAATGACCAATCATCCATAAAGAGTAAAGCTTTGGATGCTATATAATTATGACGTCACATGCTTGTATTTAATTTAAAGTTCAATATAAACCTATCGTTTTGACATTTCATAAAAAGTTGCTGATTTGAATGTCAGTCAACATCCCATATCCTCGGTTCATGATACGCAGAGCTTGTACTATGGTAGCCAGATAACTGATATACTACATATACTACTTTTCTTTTGTAAATACATACATATATAGATAATTACACCCAGACACACAGAGTGGGAATCGAGCCCACGACCTGCGGCGTGATAGATAGGGTATCTTACCAACCACGCCAACTGGCTCGTCAATATCCAGCAAGAAACATAAACAGAACACCGTAATTTAGTGTATAAATATTAGCACTGGTGAAATTTTTAGATGGTCATCGTAAACAAAGGTGTTTATTAATTAAAACGGTTTTGTTAACTTGTAGTGATGTTTACTGGCCGGGGTCGCTAATCACCTCGGTGATGGTTTTCTCACTTGCCTCAATTACGATATATTAACGACTTTATCTGATAGGAGACAAATTTGAATTATGCAATTGATATTTTGAAACAGTTTTTTTTAAATATTTGCGGCGGATGTTCCAGGTGACGCTTTGGTAACTTCTCGATATAATGTTAATATTATTATTATTTTCTGCATACTCATATAATAAAAGGAGACTCTCTCGATAGTCAATGAAAAATTTGACTATTTTAATAAATCCAGATTTCTTCATTTGCTATTATTTTTTTAATGTTTTTTTTTTTTTTTTTTATAAATTTTCATAGACAACAAATATGAAACCATAACTTAAATTTCGTATTTAGTAAAAGCAAATAGGTATCAATCAATTTTAACGTATTCTATTTTACCAGTGTTGCCATTAATTATTTTGGTATGTTTACGATTACGATTTATGTCAAAGGGTGGTCGGTCGGACAGTATTTGTTGGACTTGATGAGTGCCGCTGGCTGTGTGCTCGTTTACAGGCTCCTGTCATTTGAATGAACGTGTAAATTGTTTATATTCTTATTTATTTATTAATTAATGTATTGCAGGAAACCAACTGCATTTTCTATTTTTATTTTACAGTGTGAACTTAAGTTAAACTATTTTGATTTTTTAAATTTATCAGGATTTGTATTCTCACATCATATTCTTTTGTGAGTAACAATCCTTTGCCTCTCGACGTAATATATTTACAAGCACAAAGACGTATAAGTAACTGCCCCCAAGAGTGGCATCCAACTCGCATGCATAATAATCCACATCTCTAGCCAACACCCGAGAACACTGCGTGAATATTTCTTACCCTTTCTTACCCAAACGAAATCGTTCGTATATACCTACTATTGTTTCTCGTTTCTAACATATAAATTATATGACCTGCCACGATGCGCCATGAATATATGTATGAGAGGCAAATTGATATTACTTACGCCCGTATGTTAGACTTTGGCTTTTTATACGCCACTTTTTCTTCAGCGAAATTGGTTTTTTATGCCACAGCCCTAATAAATTGTGACCGAATGTATTAATGTGTAAATTAACTTGATAATGAATACCGTAGAAGCGACGTTAAAGCATGCAATGGCTTTTTGGTGAATTGAATTGAATTTTTTATGAAATTTTCGAGTATTTTTAGAGTCACTAACGTGTTAATACCATAATTCTTAACTGAAAATGAATAAATGAATCCTAACCTATCCTAATCCTTACTAATATTATAAATGCAAATGTGAGTTTTTTTGTTTGTTACCTTTTCACGCCTAAACCACTGAACCGATCGCGATGAATTTTGGTACGCAGATAGGAAACCTCGGGGGACAGCAAGTATGAAATAATTACCACTACCTTAGTAGAGTTGCACTCTAAGAATGTTATACGACAAATCAATTTACCATTGACTTGGTAATGGTCAGATTGTCCAAAAAAAAAACCAAATATATAAAAAATGTAACCTTGCTGAGTTTCTTGCCGGTTCTTCACAGTTGAAGGCGACTTCCGAATCGGTGGTAACTTCAGTAGTTTCGACGTTCATAAGTGCCCTCTTAGGGACTAAACTGAATAAATGGTTTTTACTTTGACTTTGTAAGGAAAATACAAGCTGTCAATACAAGAAAACTATTTGTACCTATGTTAAAAACTAGACTTTGACTGGAACTCTATTTATTCCTTTTTCAATCACCAAAAATAATCCATACTCTTTTTTGTATACAAAAATTATATGCCCGTAAATTCCAAACAAAGTATAGTAGCTCACATATAAATAGAGGTTTCAAACATCCCTGGAGGCTGGCCACTAATTCGGCTCCTGGCCGTCGAGGCCGAGCATAAATAAGGCCGAATCGCTACAATGACCACAAAACCGATAGTTTAAGAATATTCACGCGAATAAATTAAGCAGCACTCGCTGCCGCGCAGATTTCCCTAATGGTTGGCCAGTGGAAAGGTGGAATAAGAAGTTTTGATCATTGATCTTGGGACATATTCCAAGTAATATATAGATAGGCACTGAGGAAAAATGTACGACTAGAGATGTCACAGTCGAAGCTAATAAGAATATGGAAATCAAATATCAGTTGAAGTAAAATGACAGCATTATCTTTGTGTTGTCAACTCTACAGTTTACTCTATTTGTATAGAGGATATTATGCCTTTGTTTTTAAGTGGTTATTTTATGGACTACTAATGATGATGATGAAGAATGGGTTAATTCACTGGAACTATAAATAAAAAAAAATTACAAACTTTTTAATATAAATTACACTTTGAAAAATGCAAAAAGTCTTAAATTGCCTGTTGAACCTTGCCTATCGACAGAAGGGCTTTGAGGATGTTTTCTATATATCATAGTTTGTTTTTATACATTGATTGTAAATACTTGTTGTAAATACTTAAATATATTTTGTGAATTATGGTGATGAATTAATTGTATCTGAAATGTATCTTGAATAATTGTGAATATTTTATAAAATTCAAGTATCAAGAACTAGAAAGCCGAATAGACACGACAGGATACATCCGGAGCGCGGTCAGGCCCGGTAAAGACAAGACGCATGGCCGGCACTAGACAGCGGTCTGTACACAGCCTTATATGTGTTATACTCTAGGGATGTACCTACAACTATCCCATTGTATTCATCTATCGATAGTTGGGGTGAGTATGGATGGGTGATTTTATTTATTTGTAATTGTAAATATTATTGTGTGAGGAACGCACTCAAATGACTTCTTGTATTGGCTAAAAGGATTTGAATGAAACACATAGAGCGTAACTTGGCATATGGAATATGTGTTTTACTTAGTTTAGCAATTATAAAAAATAACGTAACGTAAACAATAACTGTCACATACCTTAATTAATGAATGCATTAAATATGCGTAAGAAAATATTATTAAAACAACTAAACAACCCTCTAATAGCCGTTACGGTCTTTCACCGCGTCTTTCCATTTACCAAATTGACTGAATTATGCGTCCCTAAACGCCACGAGAGACATTAAAAAAAGGCCTTCCGAACTTTTAATATTGTAATAAGACTTTGATTTAATTTCCCTTTATCATTATTTATGTAAGAATCCACGGTAAAAGGCGATAAGACCGTGTTATTGTTTTTTTTTCGACACGTCGAAGAAAAAAGCGCTCCCCTCGGAAAATGATCCGCGCCGTTGGGGGTTAAGCCAGTTACAGACTAAAATATTTCCATTGCAACATTTTTGTTTCACTGGCAATTTTCCATAAACTCTCTATTGGTAATATTTACTCTGTGATCTTAAATGACATTTTTCAACGCGTACCTAACTTGAAGATGTTAAGGTCGAATTTCGTATAGCACTAGGTGACAAGTTTAATAGGGGTTTTAACTTGTTGAACAGTTTTGTTAACACGACAATGTCCGGCTTTTTGTGAACACGTCACCTAATAATAGTGACATGAATTATAGGGTTTTAGTCGTAACATAACATTTTTATGGAAAATTTGTGGGAAAATAAGGGTGGATTTTCTTTTGAAAAAGGTTTCTGTGTATTTTCCTTAATAATCATGAGTATTACATTATAGATATATCTACATGGTGTGCATATCATAGTAGGTGATGATGTAGCCAATGGTGGTAAACACAAATAGCTTAAAAGGGAACTGGCTCTCAAGTGTAGCTGCCGGAACCCACCGGTAGCTGCTAGTTTGGCGGCAGATTTTCAACTAGAGTATAGCCAGCCAGGCGAGTACGCTACCATGAAAATATCACCAATATACTTAGTTTTAATCACCAAACCGTGCAAAATTAAAACGTTCCTGAATTCAGTTTGCGTCATTCGTCACGCTTGCGCCGCGTTTTCGAACACGTTATAGATCATAACTCTGAGTGGTTACGGAAGACATTAGGTGGCTATGTATAGGGAGATCTTGTTCACTAAAGTGACTTAAAATTACTGCGTTTAAGTTATAAACGTTTGGATGTTTTAGTTTCGTTGATAGCCAAACTAAAGATGGCGATATATATATTTTTCATAGCTTTCCAAGCAGTGGTAAATTGACTAGCTTTGGTAGTTACCGAATTTATCAGTTTTGGAAGCCATTCAAAAAATGTATACCTATCTATCTTCAGAAGTACCCTTCTAGGGCATAAATTGAAAAAATGTATTTAACACCATAGGTTTTTTTGGTGATTTTTATATACAATTTTTAGTTGATTTTATACATACAAAGGGTAGTGACCTGAGCCCCGAGCACGAACATCTATCGTAATCGCAGCGTCATCGTATCGAGTGCCCTAACTCAAATTTGTATGAGAATTTGAAAATCGAAAGGAGCCAAACGTTAACGGACCTGCAAATCGGCAGCACGAACACATTTGACAGTTGCTACGTTTTCCGACGTCACGCTCGTGAACGTTACGAATACGCAGCTTGGTATTGAATTTGGTAGCAGAAACATAATTTGACGTATGGTATCGTCTACTCGCTAGCCAGCTAGCGTCAACCGTCTCGCCGCCATTTTTTCAGTGACAGCGTTTCTTGAATGTTATTTTCACGTGTAGTGGTAGGTATTGGTAATTTTTTTTTTGTGTGATGATTTAAAAAAAAGTGTTATGTTTTTTAGTTTATATTTAGTATTTATAATGATATTCATTAATTTTGGGAAATCAATCACAACATTCTAAACATTAAATAGGGAAGCCTCGTGTCCTTTTTTTTACTACTATACGAAAATCAACCATTTTGATTTAACAATATTTTCGTGCAATTTCTTAGTCATATGTATTTTTTTTATTAATTATAAAAGTTGGATTACAATCTCACCATGATATAAGTGATGATGTGGCTGTAAGTAGTAAATACACGAAGCCTATAACTAGCACTCAAGTGTGACTGCCGAAACACACCAATAGGTGCTTGGTGATAGATTTTCAATTTGAGAGTGGTAGCCAGACATAGAGTAAGTACTACAACGTACCCTACCACTATGCTTTGATTTCTACACTGAAAGATCAAGCTCATTGTAAGGTTCGATTCAAACTCACAACCGGCATTCGAGAGTAATTATATTAAATAGTTTATTATGAAACTTCATAATAATTGTAATAAGATTTGTAATGAAAGATAAATGTCAATAGTTTAAGTTAAGTGAAATCCAATCCATTAACACTGCTAAAACAATAACTAAAATTAAGGATCACCGTGTTAATTTTCTTCGGAGTCACAAGATTTCATGTCTTACTATTTGTTACTTCTAAATTCAAACCTATAAACTTAGATCTCCTTGCTAAAAATAAAAATAAATTAAAAAAGTATCTTCGCGCGCTTTTTTGCCTTTTAACAATTTTGACCAAATAGACTACGTTCAACAATTTTTATTTCTCGATCAAGAATTGGACTGGAGAAAAAAACAATATACCCGTGAGAATTTTGTTGTTATATTACTTTTTATTTTTATCTAAACATATCAAATATGCAGGTTCTTTATTTTATTTTATGTTTTTGTGAGTAAATATTTTAATTTTGTGTGTTTGTACATAACATTAAAATTAAAAATTATTGCTACAAAATTTCTAGACGAATTTAACGTAGCTCGCAAGCTGGGTATCGAGTTGACGAAAAATGACACCTACTCGACACGATAACTTTACCAAGGCGATACGCAAGTGGTTCGTGCTCAGGGCTCTGATCTGTTATAATTACTTCAGTTTTGAAACATAATACTTAGTATCAATGTACGTATCCATTTTTGTTAAAATATTTCTTAGATGTCTTTGTACTTACATCTATTTAAATTCGTAAGTTATATCATTGTAGTTAGTCTACTGGACGCAAACAGCTATGGAACGTTCATTGTATATTCAAAAGAACACATCTCTATGCTGAATAGAATGATAACTGTGATGTTCAAAGTCAAAGCCATTTATCATTCAGTTCAGGTTCTAGCCATTCAGTTTAGGACCTATGAGGGCACTTATGAAGGTCAAATTTACTGAAGTTACCACCGGTTCGGAAGTCAGCCTTCAATTGAGAAGAACCGGCAAGAAACTCGGCAAGGTTAAATTTTTATATATTATTTTTATGACTATTTTGGCTACATTTTTTCATAAATATAGTTCATAACTTGTACCACAACCTAAACCAAATAGCCAAAGAGGGTGATCCCCTTAATGTGTTTGCATAATGTTCGTCATTAAAAAATATAAAACAGCCCATCGGTTACTGCCCTTAAGAAGACATTTCTTCGTTACAGTCAGTGTTTAGCTACGTAAATACTATTGATGGAAAAATTTGATGAAAATTGCTGTTATATTTATATGTACCTATTTTTTTCGCCACATATAGACAAATCCCTCAAAGGTTGCACTATATGGTTCTTAGTACGTTTGAATACCTAGTATTTAGTATCTACAATAAATAATAAAAAAACTGATATTATAATCGTTTGTTGGACCAGCACTTTGCTTTTTGCGTTTGTTATAGTCTTATTTTGAAGCACTATGCCAAGTAGAGGCTGTATTTTTTCATTGATTCAAATATCAGTATTGGGAATTTGCTAAATACTGCGGTTGGAAATAATGTGTCACATTTTCCACTAATTGTATTTCTTTTAAATAATACTTTGGCACCAGCCGAATGCAATTACTATAATAAAGATCCTACATTAATGGTCATCCATACAAAAAGGTTTTCCAAATGTCACTTAACTCAATCGATCACCGTCATCCGTCTGCAGTTAATGACATGAGTAAATGAGCGTGTCACTAAAAGCAAATGAAAACTCAAATGTCATCTGTTGTCGTCAGTCACTTGACTAAACAAATGATTGTGAGTGACTAGCGCGTTCGCTAATTGAGTATGTTTTAAGCCTAAAGCTAGGGTTGTGACCTGTGGTTGTGACAATAATTAATGTTGTAATATTAATTAATTAGTTACATTCACAATGATTGTTTTAGTTAAAGTTAATGATTGTTAACTTTTAGGTATGTTGGTTTAAAAATTTAGCTAGGTTAATGGCATATTCACAAAATAAACTTGATTTCTTTTCAAATGAATCTTGTTTCACTGTGTTGGAATAAAAGTTTATTTGAATCTGAAAACTGAGCAAGCAATTTGTTTCGTGTTCAGTTTTTAAATAAAAACCTTTTTTGGAATTTGAAAGAAACTTAAATTTTTAATTTTTTGAAAAAATAATTGAATTTTACTTTATTAGTTTGTAATAAATAATACGATGAGACCAATGTGTACTTACACAGCCTTAGTCGGCATCTACTTAAATTTTACGACACAAACCTCTTAAAATGCATGAGCAGAAACAATAAATTTTCACGCTGTCGTCCCAATATACACAGTCATTGTCAGGGGTGATAATTTGTTAAAATATTCTGCTATGAGGTGTAAATGTCTAGGGCTATGATTTAAAGTTTGTATTTTACAAAAACGATATAACTTGGGTGGGTGTAAGGCTTCATAGAGGTCGGAGGAAAGGAAATTTGCTGAAATACTTTCGTACTACTGAAGATCTTATCATTATAAGGGAATTGAGAATCTTGGATTGGGATTGGTTTTAGACTTTTTCATTTCAAATTTGTTTTTATTCGAAACCAATTAATAAGTTTTTTCGGCCAAGATTTATATAATGTTATATGCCTTCATTTATTCTTGGTGATTAATTAATTTCTGATTTTCATGGCATTTGTTTTTCACTAATGCTTTTTTTAGAAGCTTCTTCTGCGCCAATTACGATAATCTTTCCATCCCAGCAGGCATAATCACGCTCGATTAAGACCGATTGACTATCCACCTTTATAATATTTTTTCTAAATTAGTCTACATCGTAACCTCGGAGTGCTTCGGATCTAAGATCGCGTGCGCACGCGCCGCTTGGCGTTAGTGGGTTATTGCGCAAGCTGCACTGCTTCGCTGAGCAAGCAGGCCACGCCTGAATCACTTCCTCTGTGTGCAAACACGTCCTCACCTTGCGAATTGTGCGTTCCACTTGGGTTTTGTGTTTGTCCCTTCTTTGCATTATTGTGCACGATTTGAAATAGTGTATAGCTGGAATTTTCGATAAAGATGATAAAAGTCATTGAAATAGAAAATTCTATCTTGAGAATTGATGAGTGGATTAGACAGAAGCTGAATATGGCGTGATCAAACAAATCTTATTTATTTTTCGGTAGGTTATATCATGTACCCATATTTTCAGGTCTTAATAAATTGTAATTGTACATATCTACCGTATTTGCTCTAAAGTACCATGAAAGTAGAGGATTTTAATGGTTCGTCCATTACCATAAAATAGTTATATGGTATGTAAAATAATTATTTTTTGATACAATGGTTTAACACAGACGCTATTTTTAGCAATACACATTGTTTCATTGAATAAAAGTATAGAGAAATTAATTAATATTTCTTAAAATATAAAGTAATGTTGCGAGAAAATAAATTCAAAGTGGAACACATCAACATCGCGACGAAATCCGCGATGTATCATTGCTTTTACTTGTAGCATCCGCAGGGGCGTTCCACGGTTCGACTCCTGCGCCGACTCCGAATGTATTACCTAATAAATAACAACACTAACCAACAATTCCATTTATTCTTCTTGCCTTCTTTGCAACTCTATTCTTATGCACGTAAGATTGAGATTATATCTGAATATTGTTTCAAGTGTATCAAAAAGTTGGTTATATGTCCTGTCATTATATTTGGAGGTCCGATGGCAGAGGATGCGATTTCATTTGGCACCGTTTTTAAATCGTCCGATAACGATAATTTACACAATTAATACAGATGTTTCTATATGATACATTATTTCCTTTTAAAGCATTTTTTTTATTACTGTTATGTAGAGTTATGTAATGATTGGATTTATTTTTGCTGGTACAGTCGAGGCAAAAGAATCCATACCTAATAATGTCGATTAAATCTTGACTGGAGTTTATTTCATCATGTTCTCTTCTCAACAAAGGTTTTTTCTAATGACGGGCCGGTTGGCGTGGTTGGTAAGATACTCTATCTATCACGCCGCAGGTCGTGGGTTCGTTTCCCACACAGGACAAACATTTGTGTGCATGAACATGTCTGTTTGTCCTGAGTCTGGGTGTAATTATCTATATATGTATGTATTTACAAAAGAAAAGTAGTATATGTAATATATCAGTTATTTCCATAGTACAAGTTCTGCTTAGTTTGGCGTCAGATAGCCGTGTGTGAGGAATCAAGTCCCAGAATATTTATTTATTTATTTAATAAATAGTGATCTTAGCTCTGATTCATACTCCATGAATAAATTAAAATATATAAAGCATATGACTGTATAATAAAGATAAAATCACATTACGATTGTCCCTAATTGAATACTTTTTAAGATGTTTCACACTAGGTTGCGTAAAGAAGAGTGTATTTAGTCAGGCTAAAATAAAAACAGTTTAATTAAATTACTTAGGCAATATAATTATGTAATTATATTAAGTTGACTCGCGATTCCAGGAATTCTATTTTTTTGTAGGTAGTTTTGGGACGCGCGTCCGATTCGCGAGCCAATCGAATATAAAACATACCTAGGTAATGCAGCTGTAACCGCGAGGTAGAGCTTGTATTATAATAATATTGAGTATTAGGTACGAGTTGGCAAAGTCTTAAAATCTAGATAAAAACCAACTAATCATATAAGTACATCCTTTGTTCATATAAAACAAATGATTATTGTCTAAATCCAGTCAAGGATGTGAGGTACTTGCACGATACATCGTTTGGTGTAGTCACGACAGTCATGCTCTGATTGGCAATCATTATGAATATTAACATTTTCAGTTCAAACATTTTGAAGTATCGTCATTTAATAAAGAATGCCCTTGGGATGTCATATGTGTCTACAATATAATGTTTCATATACAAAGGTATTATTAAGATTTATGATAGCATGTATGGCCTAACTTCACAGCAGCAAAATTGTTTTAATTTTCAAGTCTGTGAATTTGCTTACTTATATAGGGTTACAAGCAGCTGATCGAAAGTTGCCTATGGACATTTGGACTTTCTGTATATGTCCAAACTATTGGGCCAAAGCACGTGAGTTACGGGACGACACATCGCGGCAATTTTCTTCAAAGTTTACAACGGCGATACGATGTCGTGCATTAAGAGGCATTTTTCACAACTCGCTCTTTAAAAAGCTCAACTAAAATCAATTTGTATTTATTAATCGGCAGTTGGATGCGAATAGTGGTGGATCAGAAGATGTGGTAGAATTAGGAAAGGTCTAAGCAAGTAGTGGACGTATATAGGCTGATGATAATAGAGCCACTATTATATAACTGGTATTCCAGGTAAAGTAAACAGAATTAATGACAACAGACACGATTTATCGTGTGTTGTGTGAAAAAGATTTTTTTTCAGGCTGTATTTAATAACTTCCGACCGCGCCATGACCGGATGCGCGTATAGCACGCAAAGATGTCTAACTGTCCGTGATTCTATCGAAAGTGTTATGTATTGACATGTGATGAGTAATTTCAATTGTGACAGAGGTGCTTCACCTGTTGTTAATGCCTATATAAGAGTATTCTAAATCAGTTGCATTTATCTTATAACATTTAACTTTATATTATTTTGTATTTAGATAAGGTTTTGCTTTTTAAGATTATTTATATAACCGTCTTTCCTGGAAAACGATTTTTTTTCAATAAAAATAACGCCGGTTGCCAATGTACTAATAAATAGTACAAGTTATAAAATAGAGGCGTAGAGCTTTCCTCATTGCAAATGAAATAAGCAGCACTATATATAGCCTTTCACGACACACTTATTGGAATCTATTATATGTTCGATAGGTCACTAATGGGTCAGCAGATAGCGTTTATCGTCATCAAGACTCTACGATTGAAATTAGCCATTACAATCCATAGATCATCGATTCATTACACTGAATTCTGGTAATTTTTGCGAGAAATGTGGCCTCAATTACCATTTCTGTAGTCTCAAAAACATCTAAATCTTCTTTAATACAATCAATAGACGTGCATAAAATGTGATAGCCACACAGTAACCAGCCCACGACACGTGTCTATCATTTTGTTTACCAGTTTTGTACCGAGTAGGTACATACCTACCGACTACCGACCATTGCCGAGAACTGCCGACACCGAGGGCGATACTTCGCAGTGTCGTGTGCAAGTGTAGCCGAAAATATTTTTAATCTAAACAAAATGCGGCCGCTTCCAATATAAATATGTCGGTCGGATTGAGTTAGGGAGACTGTATATTAGTTAGTGTGGTTGATGAATTTTTTGTACTAGTTACTGAGGAAGTCATGGTAGGTCAGTGGCAAATGTAGACGCCATTGGTCTTGAAGATATATACCTATTATAGTTTTTTTTACTTTGTATAGGCTTGTGTTTGACCACAATCTCACTATGGTAGGTGATGATGTGGCTGAAGGTGGTAAGCACACAAAGCCTAGAAGGATCTGGCTCTCAAGTGCAGCGGCCGGAATACACCAATAGGTGTTTGGCGACAGAAAATAGTACAGTTAGTAGACGTGTATGAAAAATCATTGATATTATTATTTTATTATTGATTGATAAATTCTTTTGGTTTTAGTGCTACGGGTTTGTAATCAATTAACAATTGGATAAGTTTACAACGTTGAAACTAGATGGCGCTACTAGTATTGATAATATGGAATTAAGTTATTTAGTTGTTGAATTACATTGAAATATTAGTTATAATTTATATCTTCGGTGAAATGAGTATACTTTTAGAACATAACTAAAGGCAAATAGAACCTTACAGTGTCTAATAATTTTCTTAACTGTCTTAGAAATGCTTAATTAATAAAGTCATTTATTCAGTAGAAGTGTACTGTCTTGAATGAAAACTCACAAAACCTGTAAAAGCTCCAAACCTTGACTCATTTTTGTCAAAATCATCACGAAACCAAGTGTGTACACACTTTAATCTGATATAAAAATCAACGTTGACCAGAGCCGGATCACTTAGGACAAAAAGAGTACGTGTTTATATTACGTACCGCGAAACTGAGAGTATAATGTGGGTGACTATGCCACTGTCCAAGACATAAGAGGCAGCGGGAATCACTTGTGTGAGATACTTCTATGGAAAGTTTTTGCGAATATACAAAATTACGATGGATTTCGAAAATATGATCAATGCTTTATCGAACAATAGAGTTTTCCTCACGACTTTTTGAACCACATGTCGTAGCGCTGCGAGGAAACCGTAATGGGAATTAATCCATTCCCTAATGGTCCGCAATAGGAATTTCCTACTGAAGCTTTGTTTGGACTCTCCAGGTGGTTCGAGTATATAAGGATGAGCTCCACATTGTCGGCGAGCGGTGACGATGGCACCACATTGAAAAGTTCTTCGGAACACTCAACATTAAACTGTCGGTATTATATTAGTGAGCTAAGTTAAGTTCATAGCGTCGGCGGGCTATGAAAACCACGCAAGTTCATTTTTCCAAATTTTCCAGGAGAAGGGAAAAAAAACATGTGTTAAGATGTTTTGTTACGAAAAACCACTAAAACAGTTTTTCACAAAATTTGCTATTTACGACCTTTTCACAGCCCGCCAACGATAGGGGAAATATTTTCATCGACTGTATTGTGATGTCACCACATGCTCCTATAAGTATTAGTTACCAGTAGGCAATTAACAGCACAATGTTTTTTTTACAATAATCTCAACGCGATAAGTTATGATGTGGCCAAACGTGTTAAAATTATAAGCCATTTTAAATAGAATTTATCCATTCTCTTTCAACTTGCGCCACACAATAGACGCGTAATGTTTACGCGGCCGAGCAACGATAGCCAAGTAAAATGTAACCGTTTCCTAGATCGAGAATAAATCCGTAACATTCATTATGTGTTATACGACATCGAACAGTTATGAATCAATGAAAAACATAAATTTGATGGGAGCCGTCCTTTGAAGCCGGATTTAGTTCGGATCCTATAAAATGTTACAGCTTACGTTATGAGAGCAAAGAAATATCTATATATCTTCACTTCTCCAAGAAGTATCTAGACAGCTGTAATCGTTGGTAGCTGTGTATGCAATGTATACATACACCAATAACCTGGCTAGAGAAATTCAAATCTTATAAGTATGTGGAAAGAGTGATAGACTAAGTATTTTTCTTTAAAGATCTTTTATTATCTCCAATTAGATCATGTTGTCAAAAATTTGGTAGGTTACTTTGAAGGTATTGTCATTAAAGTTTTGAATTTACTGCGTGCAATCAATACTCACGCACCTACTTTAATATAATGACACTTCCTTCATAGTATAAAATGTTAGGTACTATATAGGTAGGTAGGTTGTCTTAAATAATTTTCTTCATATTTGAATTTTTCGGCAATATGCTCCAAAGTTTAACCTACCTTTGTTTTGTAGCAGTCGGTTAATATGTAACACCTTACCTTTGATGTTAATCTCTTTCATGATCTTTGTAAGAGTTTACCTACAAACATATAAAATAAAGGTTGCAGTTAAACCGTGTGGTTTCCTTTATTGTGGCTCTTAGTTAATGACTTTTCACTTTACAAATGTTTCAGGTAGGAAATGTATACCTACCTACTTAAATTTATTATATTATTATAATGTATAACGTTAGGTATCTGTAATAAGCTTTTTGTCTTACCTACCTACTGTATTAAAGATTGGTATAGGTACCCTACGGGCTTGAAGGTAGGTAGCTATATCGAATATATTTACCTTAATAGGTACTATAGTATTGAATAGGTACCTACTGACTAACCACTAGAACCCAAGTAATTAAAATTTATGAACTATATAAGCATAATCTTTCAGCTAATCTAGTACTATTCTATGGGTATATTAGCCTCTACACTTATTGTGATTTCATAGATCATTCATAGATGGCGGTAGTTGTTTCGTTTCGTATGTTTTGACGAATTACTTTATTTAACAACTTTACTGTATTACTAAACAAAATTAAAAACAGTTTTATTTTTATTTTGGCAGGTTAGCAGAAAGTCTACCTGAAGGTCAGTGGACTTTAGAAATACCTAATAGGGAGATTGCCGAATGAGTTGTCGATCTGGAGGAGAAACTTTACGCCCTTATTGAAGAACCCGAAGATATCGTAGCGTTTCTATTAACACTATCTATTTAACATTGTTACTGACTTTTGCAGTCAGAATGAATTATGTTTTATTTATAAAATACACCATTAGTAAAATAGGAAAGAGCCAAAGAAAATTATGATTTGAATATCTACTTATATTAGGTTTAATGTAACCTTTCTAGATTTGATAGTGATAGTAGGAATGACTTAATGATTCTATTCCTAATTTAAAAAAAAACAATCATATGAACTTAGGATACCTATATATAGGGCTGCCAACTGTTTTTGAAAAAAAAAAACGTATAAAATGATTTGGATAGGAAAAAATAAAGTATTTGGAAGAAAAAAAAGTATTTTTCAAATTTTATGTTTTTATTGCCTTAAAAACGTATTTTGTGTGCTTTTAGCACATGCCAACAATTTTTTGCTATCTTTAAATGTTTCAAAGCTTGTTTGACAATCAAAATTTAAATTTAAATAAATAAACAATTCTTTTTTAATTAAATTTATTGACGCTCTATTTCTCTCACTCTATTTTTCACTTTAGATTCATTGCTGAAAAAACTCTTTCAGTGAAAGCTGAAGTGGTGGGAACGTAGATAAAAAATGATGAATGTAAATTTTTTTTTTTTTTTTTTACATTTGGTAAGCTATCAGATGCATTTTAAAGTACCTATATATTGCCATTTGTCACCGGTACATTTCACTGAAAATTCTTTATCATCATTAGTGAATTTTCTTACCCATAATGAACCCATAATGAGTGTTCTGTTTTACGCATCACAGTAAAGGTTAGAAATAAAGTATTTTCACATACTTTATTTGTATGCAAAAGTATACCTAAAGTATAATTACCAAAAATAAAGAAGGATACGTTATTATAAAGTATGGTTGGCAACCCTACCTATATAAGTATTTAAGCACGATAAAAAACAGCAATGAGAAAATCATCTACTATACCTAATCAATTTTTACACTATTTTACGATGGAGAGTTTAACCACAATATCACCATAATAAGTGATGATGTGGCCGAAGGTGGAAATTACAAAAAGACTAGAATACCTACTGGCTTTTAAGCAACATTAACCAAGTAGGTACCACAAGTTCCCTGCAAACGCATAATAGTTTCCTAAAAATCATGCTCTTTGTAGGATTCGAGTTCACGTCACTAGGTACTATTGGACTTTTATCGCCTTAAAAAAATAGACAAATGATTAAAGTTATTACTAATGATAAATTATTTAGATATATTATATTTCAGAATAATATTGGGCGTGTTTAATTTAATTTCTTATTAATGATGTCATTGTCTATTTATAAGGTGTGTTTTTAAACTGATCACAGGAATAATTCTTTGGCTAGTATTTATCCGTGGAGACCTGTTATTGGCTTGCTGTTGAATATCATTATATTTTTAGTTTATTGTGTACAGCTGTTGGTCTTCCCAAAAATGTTAAATAAAATAAATAATTGATTATGTTTAACATAATACCTACAAGAAATGGCAAAGTTTAACAGTAGTAATAATTGTATAGGAATCTAGATATTTAGGTCTTACGTTACTACTTATTTAATCATTTTATAATTTACATCCATTTCCAGTTGCTTCAAAGTTTTATTTTTTTATTTAATTTAGACAAAGGTAAAGTAGATTTTTGTAGGTTATTTCTTAGATCGGATAATTCTGTTTAAGTATATCAGAAGGTAACCACTGATACCATCAGGTGGGTCGCTTCTCTGCTTGTTAGCCTGCTTACGTAAAATGTGGTAGGTTACCAATAATATTTAGGTACGTTTGGATCAGTAAAGATTGCTTTTTTAAATTATTTGTTTTAAGTAAGTACCTACCTACTCATATAATGATAAGCTAATTGCTGAAATACCAACTGTATTTCAGCTTATCAGGAACAAACTTTTAGTGGGATAAAGAAACAGCATATTTCTTATGAGTTATGCTTCAATATTGTTAAATGTATATGCCTTACAAGTTTGCGATGAACACACCGATAACGTAGGCATATGCAGCAAAGTGCCGTAGTATTTACTATGTTATACACCTAGTTACGTAACGGCATGCGATGCGATGCTTTAGTTCTAGTGTTTACAGTGGTCGGTGCGAGGCGAGCGCGACTGTCGCCTGTCCCCACCGTGCATCGATCCGCTCCGCTCCGCCCAGTGCTTGCTCCTCCCACCTGCGTCCCCTCCTCCCCTCCTCCACCCGTCGCCGCCCGCGCTACCCCCACCCCCCGCACCACTGGCCTTTGTCGCGGGCCGCCCGCGCTCGGTCACCTGTGTCGCACGTCCTCAGTCGCAAAGCGACCGCGTCGCGCGCCACCCGCTTCGCATTACGCGCGTTCTATTATGACAGTGACGTGATGGAAGGCAAAGAGTACGGTGCGGTTCCCGGCTTGCCGGCCGGCTTGGACTATTTTATGATGCCGCGCGTCAGCCACCAGCCTACGCCGCAGTTCGACTTCAGAAAACTTGGCGCCAGTTTCAGCAGCCGCGACGACGACAGGCACGATGAGCGCCGGTCCCCCGAGTACCCACAAGATCGGCGCGACCCACCACCGCCGGCTCCTTGGCCTCTCGGCCTCGGCGTTCAGTTCGTCAACCCTGCTACGGGCAAGAAGAGAGTGCAGTGCAATGTATGTCTAAAAACTTTTTGCGACAAGGGTGCGTTGAAAATTCACTTTTCGGCGGTGCACCTACGGGAGATGCATAAGTGTACGGTGGAAGGGTGCACCATGATGTTCAGTTCGCGACGATCGAGAAACAGGCACAGTGCTAACCCAAATCCAAAGTTGCACTCGCCGCATGTGAGACGCAAGATATCGGCGCACGACGGTAGGTCTGCGCAACCGTTCCCGCTGCTACCGGCATTGGCGCGGCTGCCGCTGCCACCACCCGCAATGCTGCCTCCTGAGTTGGCAGCGCGCTTGCCGCCACCACTTGTGGGAACTCCGGGCCCTACACCACTTCCTCCGCGAATACCTCTCGACGATCTCCGTAACTTCAGTGAAATAGAAAAAATGTACAGAAAAATTCCACCGCCTAATGAAATGCCGCGAAACGCCTTGGATCTCGTCAAATCTCCGGAAGTTCACGAAGAGGAATCAAACAACTATAGTGAAAATAATTATGATCTTTCTGACGATGAAATTAATAATAAATGTGAGGATAGGACTGACTCTCCCTCGAGAGAAAGATTGACTTACGATGACGAACCAGAAGATTTGAGTGTAAATAAAAATAAAGGTGAAATAAAACTCGCTGTCGTATCTCCTGAGAGTGGCAGCGGTCGTACTGACCCTAACGCCTCTGACGACAAGACGTCTTCACTCGTACCTAACAAACGCAAGAGGAAGAGTGGCAACCCCACCCGGTGTTCTCAAAGTAACGAATATAATGCATCAGATGAAGAGTATCAGGCGGATTTATTTAGAAACCTTTCAACCCCTGGATCTAGTCGCACTGATGACGAACCCTTATCGTTAAAAAAACAAAAACCTGAAAAGTGGGAGCCATTTCAGAACGTTGAAGAAGCTACTGTGAACTCAGAATCTGTGACGCGAGTGAAGGCTGAGAGTGAATCGGACGATGAATCGAGTGCCCCGAGCGTCGTCCGTGAAGGTTTGAGACTGCGTTCCGACTTATACACCCCCAGCGACAGCGGGAGTGACTTGCATACATTAGAAGAACGCTTGGCGAGAGCACGCTCACCGTCCGCCAGCAGCGATAGAACTGAAGACAGAACAGATCTCAATGACCTCGAAATTCCTATAGACGACGAGAATCCGGATCGATGTACCGCCTGCAGGAAAGTATTTCAAAACCACTTTACCCTGCGTATGCATTACAGAAGCGACCATTTAAAATTGCTTCACCCTTGTGATGTAAACGGTTGTGACGCCGCCTTCCCTTCTCGACGAAGTAGAGACAGACATAGCTCGAATGTTGATTTGCATCGAAGACTGCTCTCTACGGGCTCACCTGACGGGCGAGAGAAACCTGCTTTCGAAGTGAACGCAGAACTACTGAACAAACTGTACGCAGATATAAAAGGTCTTGCATCAACATTAGAGAGTCTAAGATACGGTGGTAATGAAGAGGCATCTCAACTTCCTAGTTACGTGTCCGAGACGATGAAATTCTACAGTAGAAACTTGAGTGCATTGCAAGCGGGAATATTCCCACAGTTCGGCGAGCGAGGGTTTTTTCCGACACCTTTCCTGATGGGAAATGGAGCCCCTCAAGCTAGTGGTGGTCCTTATGGTGCACCAGCAGGGGCACAATCAGCTCGAGAATCACTGTCACCTTTGTCAGCGTCATCACCTCCTGTTATATCACCAGGGAGGCTCGACGCGGCTCACGCCCGCCCTAGAGAAGACGCTCAACTGCTTTTTCGTGAGACCTCGGAATCCTTCAAGAAAATGACCTCCCTGTGCGAGCGCCAGGAGCAACTGTACCAGCACCACGTCCCGGTGTCATGACGCAGCCGCTTCGCCCCTCGCTCGCCGTGGTGATATCTCACTTCCTGAAGCCCCCAGCGCGCGACAGACACTGTACATTTGATTGTTAATAATATTAATTGTGTTAATTCTATTTCGTATTTCGTTTTGTATTTTCTTGTGATATTTAGACAAATATATCGTAATTATCGATCCCACGAACTGTAAGTTATTAGGGATAGTGCAGCTTGGGTATTGAGTTGGCGTTTGTGAAGCGAAGTGCAATACGGACATGAATATTATAAATATTAATGGACTCGGCGTACGATATCATATCGTGTAGATTCGTAATCGATGTTGAAAGTAAACGTTATAATGATCAGCTTCATTTATTGTTCTGGCGCAATAAACTCATTGAGGAAAAATGTTTGATTGTTTTTATTTATCCAATCGGCTAGTTGTGAGTTGAAAACGAGTGACACGATCCTTTCACGGTTCATAAATACCCATAGAACGTTGACACGGAGGAGGTAGTCGAGCGGAGACGCGACAAACACCTGCCTTCATCATCATTTTGTCACTTGAGAAAGAATTAAAATATTTATACTTATGTTGTAACTTTTATTAATTAACCGATTAACACCTACATTTCACTTTATGAAGCGTGTGACACGAAATTAAATACAAAATGTATAAAGCCTCGCAGCGACACACTAGCGAATGGACTCGAGACCATGTCATAACTAATACCTACACAATAAGAATATGATAATTTTAGCATTCAATTTAAAACTATGAATAATCAATAAACTTGTTTTTATTATGATATATCTAAATATGTTACAGTAGCTATTTGAATACATTAATGAATTTGTAATTTGGATGTTAATACTGATTAGAGAAAGCCATATAATATTGTGTCATTAGGTATTAAAGTGGATATAAATAAAAATATGTGAAATTAGGTAAAGACACCGTTGCATCTACTTAGCGTTGTCAAAGATGATTTTTGCAGGCATTCAAAATTTTACTACAAGTATAATTTATTTTTATTAAAAAAATACTATACAATGGACTTTATAATGTCAATGAGCCATCACACCACACCACACCTAATATTCAATAATGTAATTTCCTAAAACCACAAAAAATCACTACACTCTCTTTTTAGATGCTGGCTTGGATTTAAGGTTTGTATGAAAATGATCTGAACTCATTTTACTTAAACTGGAATAGAAAAATTAAAAACTGTCATCATCATCATCTCAGCCGCCAGACGTTCACTGCTGGACATAGGCCTCCCCTAAGGATCTCCAATAGGACGGGTTTTGGGCGGCCTGCATCCAGCGTTTTCCGACAAAAAATGTAGTAAATTAAAAATAATTAAAAAATCTATACATGAATATTTACGTACAAGAAAATTAGATTAGCCGATCTCGAGTGAGCGTTGAAAGCATGCAATATTAAATCCATCGCAAATATTTTTAATTATGTTTTATTATGATAGATAATTTCACAAAATTATGATTTTAATAAAAAAAAATTCAATACAAGACGTAGTTACTTACTTATTTCGAAACCTTGTCTTAATTCCAAGTAGATAAACAGTTTGACCACAACTGACCTCCAATGGGACTCTAAAGTTGTAGTTTTAAAAGCTATAATTATCCATTGCCGTGAGAAAATAACGTTAATTGTTGTACAAGACCTGTTATGATTTAATAACAGGGCGACGTCCGTAATGCTAATTTGTAACATTTTTCCCAGCTTGGGTCGACATAAAAAATGACCACCATTATGGACCCATCAAGGTTTTAGTGTATAATGCCATTTTTTTCATTCCACATACTTAATAATACGCTGTTACATTTTGACAAAACGCTTTGATGGATTTAAGAAGTCGTTTGTTTTGATTGATAATACGATCAATTTTGTATTTCATTGTTTAAAACAAAATATTCAAATCGCAAAATTTATAAATGAATCTTTCTGATGTTTCTGAATGTTTGGTTATTTAAGCTCATTATTTTAATCCCAAGATATTGTATAATTTCTTATAAAAAAATAAGAGAAAATAGATACAAATATACACTATACACGTGGCTAAACATCGTTACAATACTTATTATCTGATAACTTCCTTTTAGTTCATAATTTGTCTAAGGCTTTTGTATATCAAACTAAACTGTTAATAATATCAGTTGTGGAGGCAGACAGGGCCCGAGGGTACGACGCTACGTTAGTTTGTAATAGTGATGTTACTCTACTTGTACATAAATAAGGTTTGTACTTGAGTAGAATTCTACCTCGCAAATGGTCAAATTTTTAACAATTTATAACTGCAATTGTTATCGTTAATTTGACATCTATCGCTGCAAAATAGTGCAGTAGGTACTGGCAATGCTTCTGAGTACATATTGTATTGTAATGCAGTCTTGACGGATTATAATTGCTCATATAATGGCAGTAAGAATATTGCCATAAATATAGGCAGGCTTTAATAACCAACAAGATTTCCAGCTAGATGCAATTTCTATTGACTGTTTACGAGGCTTTTAAAATACGTTTACAATCGCTTTAATCTTTTGAAATTAGAATGCCAATAAAGCAATAGAGCGACATTTTAATTTTCATCTATTTAAATAATTCTTATATTAAATGTAATACACATATAAAAGTGTTAAACTAATTATAGTGTATTTTGAGGTATTAACCTCAAAATACATTTTTGGAAATTTGTCTATCAAGTTACCCAATCTCAGAGAAAAAATAATCAGCAAGCTCAAAAATCAAAGTGACTCGAGGTAATAGATAAGACTCGAGTCCCATCACTAGTCTTTGTTACACGTCCTATGCCAGCAGTTTATTAATTAGGTCTTGACAAACTATGCGGTCGGGTTACGGGGACCCCTTGCGTAATCTCTGCTTAGTTAGTTACCTTGAAATATTCTAATGGATACTTATACGATATGTCTGTGGGTTTTGAATTTGATGATTTAAAAAATGTGATAAGTAGATGTTTCTAACTCCTTAAGTAATGCAGGAATGATTCTCCTCCGTCTACCTTGTCAAAATATTTATATAGTTTTCGGAAAACCTGAACAGATAATTGAAATTACATTTTTGGATACTGCTAGACTATAAGAACCTATATTAAATATAGTCTACGTACAGATTGATCGAAATGAAAAGGTACCCTTTCAAAAATAGGTAAGTGTCGTTATAAGTCAAAGTATCGATCAAAAATGTTGTAGTTTGCCTATAAGGTATGTTAAAAGCGGAGTTCCTAGATTATTTCTACTGCGATTCATAAAGAACTTAATTTTCATTATTCCTTTTAATTATATAAACGTAAGTATATTATAAAATGAAGAAAAATTACAAAACGGTATTATAAAAAGAAGAATTTCTTGCACACAAGCCAAAATATAAAACGAAAGGAGCAAATAATTGTAGAGCAAACATCTTCAAAGATAATCCAACGCTCATCTGCAGATTACGCCCGTTTCGGAGGTTTACACAAGCACAGACATACAAAGTGTTGCCTTAATTAACGTTTGACAAAATGTACAAAGACGCCATGATGCCTTGAGGCTGTCTTACAAGGCTTACCTTTATAGGGGAGCAAAAATGTTATTAAGAGAATTTGGTAATGAGAAGCGTGTGGTAACACGTTCACTAGATGGCGCTAGTTTGTTCAAAGTGTTTAAGGGTAGTCGAAGTCGAAATAAAACAAAGTTAGTAAAATGAAGTTTCCTTGAATTTATCAAAGCACATAAAAATCTTTGTCAAAACAGAGCTTACAAAACTTAATACTTACAACGTAGTTTTATGGAAATGAAATGAAAATGAAAAAAATGGTCTCATTAAAATGTTAGTGTTAGGCTGACTTCGGCATCCTTTGGCTTTATTTACATTTAATGTCCCTATTGGATAGCAGTGATAGTGATGTAGAATAACGAAGGTCGTGGGTTCGGAATCTACAATTAGCTTGAGTTTTCGGTGAAGAAAACATCGTGAGGATACCATAGCATGGTGGTAGGGTACCTACTACATACCTATCGGTGTATTCCCGTAGCTGAACTTGAGAGCCAGTTCCTACTAGGCTTTGTATACTTACCACCTTCGGCCACATCATCACTTACCATGTTGAGATTGACATAGTAAAAAAACAAACAAACTGCTCTTTATAATAAAGGATTTTGAAGAATTTTGGATTTTTTTAAAGAAGTTTGGATGTCAAACTTTAGCGTAAACGTTTTTAGCGACGGGAAAGATGCAACAATAATTCTATCATCTACATTTTAGTGTTACTAGTTTACATGTTTCCAACTGAAAAATTGTCAGTAGCACTTAAATACATACAAATACATTTAATTAATTGATTCCCGGAACATCCTGTGAAGACGGTAACACAAGACAGACCTTATGCCCGGGGCCACACTTTAATCTCCTCGTCTCATACAAACCCGGGCTAACTGTGCCCAACTCAAGTGAGAATAGCTAATGATTCTTTTAATCTCTTTAAGAATTCTTAAAGGAGTTCAAACGTTAAGGAAAATTATTATCCTTTACGCTCGAGGCTTGATATATTTTTTGTTGCTAATTATTTCTTTTCATAATAAATACATGATAAAGGAAATGTTTTCAACAGAAGTTATGGTAAAGATTCTTTACTGGTTGTAGCAGCATGTAATTGACATTCATATTTTTTACAAACATATATTCAATGTTATTTTTAGGCTTTTTTGATAGTGAAAATGCTTTAAAACGTTACAAAAAACCTAGTGCCGATATGATAGGGTAAATTCTAAAGACTTAATCTTGCAAGATTTTACCACTTTTTTTTTTCAATTTATTAGGAGAATTCATTTATCAATTATTTAAATTAAAGTTTGTCATAGCCGGGTCTTATACTAAAAAAACCGAAATGTTCATCTCGGGAATCCACTGCAATGTGGACTGTCTTATCAAGTAACTACTGAATATACATAGTATAATATATGAGAATGTGCTTCTCAAAAATAGAGATAACGCTTTATAAAATTCGCCATCACTAAAATGCCCTTATGATGTAAATTCAAGTAACAACATGACAGTGAGGTGAGAGGGGCGCGTCTGTTGAATAATTCACGTATTTGTGATCAAAGACAATTGAGCCGTCATGTGTCTGGGGATCGGGCGTGCCAACCGTCACCGTCACGGTTTTTATGTTGGCGGCCTTGTCTAGTTTGCATGGGGATTCTGTGGTGTATGAATAGCGGGTCAGGGATGTTAGCTTAGTTTTATGTTTCAATATTGAAAGGACAGTTACGTTAGTAATTACATTGGGTATGACTATCACCTCTACGGAAGTATAAACTATATGTTTCAGGTTCGAAGCGTCCACTGAAAAGAAAAATACAGACCAGACCCTGTTGTCGCGCAGCTGATTAAAAAAAGCTGAGCTTCGCATGAATTTCATTAACAAACAAACGAAACGAAGAGTGATTCCCAATTACTCTAGGAATATTATCAGTCCTCCTAGCAGAAGGCCGTCTCGATCGACGCTTGGAACGAAGTAGCCACATTTAACTATCAGGTTTTCTCTACAGATCACTGTGACACCAGTAGATAAATGAAGGGTAGTATGTTCTGCCTTTTTAGGTACCTACCTAATAAAGTAGGAACCTACCTACTTTATTATTTCTCTTGTCAACGCCTTTTACAATTTTGTTTTCCACTGCCATAATGGTGGAAATAATGCTCACAGTTATAATCTTTTGGCCTATTTAAATAAAGATAGTATTCGCTCCAACGTTAAGTAGTAAATATGTATTAACACTTGGCGACTTGCGCATACCAATTGTTTTTCTTACCAATACCCGCAGCGACCACCTATATATTATCAAAACGACTTTTTTACCATATAACAAATGCTGGCAAAAAGGTGTAGTCAAAATACAACCAGTTAGACATTGGAAGTGACATTTGACCTGCGTTCATAGCGATCTATCACGAGGTGTAGTGAATACGCCTGTGACAGCTCACGTTACTCAATTAATTATACACATGTACTTAATGTCGAGGAGAATTACTGACGGTCCTTGTTAAACTAAAGTTTTAATAGATAAACTGCGTCGCTGGATGGCTTGAATCATGTTTAGAAATTTCCAAGGGTATCGAGCCTGAGCGTCATCATCAATAGTGTCTTATATTATTCGGAGCTGGTGAACACCATTGCAGCGAATGCCATTAGAAAACTTGGAGCAAAGCAAAATTTAAAGCTCAAGAATGAATGGAATGGTGAAGCACTGTGTTCACTTTCTACCCTATCTAGAGGACACACAATTTTAAGTCATGGGATAACAATCTTGAGTCATTTACATTTACAGAGCAGGCTGAGAGTGAGAACCTGTTATACAAAGAGTTGGTACAATATTGTCAGTATAGTTATAAAGTTAGTAATGATAACTAGTCATCATATTATTTATTATTGTCATTTAAATTAAATTTACTACATATAGAAAATATATTTTATTCTGTACACCTTATTCATAGTTGTACGTAAGTCAGTAGTATCTCTACTTATAATTAGGTATATGTTAAAATTTAAGCTTTTTCAGTTTAATATTTATTTGTGTTTTTTTTTACGTGTACAAAAAATATAAAAAATAGCCAATATTGTCAGATTGTCTAAAAATGTAAGCTTGCAGCTGTGTTTCTTACCGGTTCTTCTTAGTTTCGACCTTCGTAAGTACTTTGAATTTCAGTAGCGTAGAACTAGACAAAATTCGGATTTAAAGAAATATTTCATATTCTTAGTGCTAGTAACACTGCTAGATGCAATTACAAGAACAAATAAATTCGTAACTGAAAGTGGTATCGTGGGAGTCTTTACTATCGGTACTCGCAAATCGAGAGATACTGTTGGTTATTTGTGCTCGGATCGTCAATTACTGGCTATCTAGCATTTCAGTGGCAACTGAGTTGCACTTTCCTTCATCTTATTTATCTGTGAGAGCAATAATTAGGCCAATATTTCCCTAATTGCTTGACGTATTGAGTTTGACAATAAAAAAAAAAGTTCTTTTAAATATTAAATGAATCAAAGGCTCAGTAAATGGAAGAGGAGGTTTTTAGGTATGAGGGTTTTAAATGTAGTTACTTAACATGTTTTCAGAGCTCTACTAGGTAACAAAAGACAAATATTTTCAAAAAGCTCAACAGCTGAATATGTATCGAATAAATGTTAACTGTAGTAGATACTTCTATACGAAGTCATGTCACGGCCTTCCTCAAAATTTATTCTGTCAAATCACTGAGCAAGTGTGTCTCCAATAAAATACAGATAACCATAAAACCAAACGCTAATGTGAGGGTACACCCCTATAAGAGAAGGCAGTAGAGCATTAGTAATGCGGGGATATTCTATGATACGAGCGGGATGTGGTGTGTAGGAAAAATAAATTCGGAAATTGAGGCTGAATGATATTCTACTTTTTTAGTGTTTAAAAAAAACTATGCTCTGTTTTTAAATAGTCCCGCTATTACATTATGCCATCTGCATTTGCAATGCTTGATTGCAACAGAAAAATAAAGAATTTGTAATATTTCTATGAAAATAAATATTTCTAATTGAAAATGATCTTTGTTCCAAATTTTCTA
Source organism: Tetheella fluctuosa (assembly GCA_951216915.1). Lineage (NCBI taxonomy): Eukaryota > Metazoa > Arthropoda > Insecta > Lepidoptera > Drepanidae > Tetheella > Tetheella fluctuosa. Next base: position 8,162,321 of record OX578229.1, on the reverse strand, counting down.
ATGTTAAGATCACTTAGTGATAGTAGCCTGCGACAGGTACCTAAAGGTAATAAATAGGTTTGTAATATGACAATATTGTTTGTCCCGATACATTCTAAAGTTACAGCTAAAAAAAATGTTCATATCTAAAACAAAAAGGCTAGACGGGTAAACTCAACACTATAACCATACATATTACAAAATTTCAAACAAGCCAGACAGACCTACATTTTGTACACAGACAGGGTTGTCGCTTGTCACATTACCGCCCCCGCGTGAAGCGGCGGCATTCACATGCAAAATTCAACGAACACCATTAGACGCAGCCCTGACACGCGGAAGTGATATTTTTGACGTATCAGAACAGTATATTTCATAGAAATTTGTGTTTTGAAGCGTTTTTGTGGTATCGGCGTCAACACTTCCTTGAGACTGGATTTGAATGACTTTGTCATCTCGTTTATTCGAATAGATTCTTCTTTCTTTTGGATTTTTACAGGAACTTCTTATAAGTTTCTTGTGAAATGTACATACCACATGCTGAAAAAAATCAATTATTCGATGCAATGGTAAGGTGATCCTGAAATAGTAAAATGGGTAGTATTACTATTAAGATATCATGTGATAGCCTATATTTGATTTCCTATTTTGTAAACGTAGCAAAATAAATAGTACTTTTTACTTTGTTACACTTATACATGTAATATAGACTAGTATTTCGAAATAACTTTGTTATGGAAACTACGGGGAGCAGAGCTTCAGTAGAGAAGCAAACATTTTAAGCCAGTACTTAATCCTGCCGTTGATTTAATTTAGGATTAAATGTGCCTTCATTCATTCGCCGCACACATCAGCGAATGAATGCACGTTTTTAATTATCAGTAACATTAGTACAAAATCCAATATCAGAAAACGAGAAAGACCCCGTTTACATGTCAAATTACCTGTTACAATGGCATTTAAAAAATCAATCTCACCGGTGAAACAGCTATTCTTTGTCAAGCTTCAACTTTAGTCAGACTGGCTATCTATTGTCAAGTGGCTATCACCCCTGCGATCTGTCACGGTCCGGCAACGACACGATCTCGGAATATGGATGGATAACATCTCTATTGAGATGTCTCGTGACTGTTGGCCTTTATATTATTTTTTCATATTGTTTTATTAGGTGCGTGCGCGTCGCTGTTTGTTTATTTTGTCATAGATAGTAATGTAATAGTAAGAAAGGTGACTGTTATTTTTTTAATTTTGTTAAAATACGTGTTTATGTAGGTCTAGTTACTGGCTTTGTTACATACCAAATTCAAAGTATCGTTTATTTTTTGTTGCAAGTTGGGAATCGTTTAATTTTTTTATTATTTTTGTATAGGCTTGTGTTTGACCACAATCTCACTATGTTAAGTGATGATGTGGCAGGAGGTGGTAAGCACACAAAGCCCAGAAGGAACTGGCTCTCAAGTGCAGCTGCCGGAACACACCATTAGGTGTTTGGCGACAAATTTTCAACTTGAGGGTGGTAGCCAGGCAGGCGGGTACTACAAAGTATCCTACCACCGTGCTATGGTTTCCTCACGATGTTTTCCTTCACCGAAAGCTCAAGCTCATTGTAGGATTCGAACCCACGAACTTCACCGCGGAATCCATCGTCACTACCACTGAGCTATCATCGCCTTAATATTTTTCAAGATAGCTTAAGTTACTTCATATTATTATATGTAGATTATACACATACTGTGTAGGTACCTACATATCTCTTTTTCATAAAATTTATTTTTTAGAGGATCGAAAGTTATTATTAGGTATATTATCAAAGTATTTAACAATATATTAGTCAATACTTGATCGTGTATTAAGATGGATAAAAAAAACGGTTTTAACACTTAATCATAAGTTAATTTCATATAATACGACCTTTACTACTTACAACATAATAATAATCTTATGTGGCATAACATAAGCTCACATCCGACCTAAATCTAAAATAACCCAATTTTTATATCCATACAAAAACACCAGCGCACTTGTTTACAGGACACACTCCAGAGAAGTGGGTGGAAGCCAGGGAGGGGCAAGGGGGCAACAGGACCTAATTACTTGTTTCAGTGCTAGAGTCACTGACACTACAATATTTGCCATAACTATATATTTCTTAAAAAAATATTGGAAAATTAATGAAATTATTGGCCAGTGGTTCAGAGGCAATTTTGTTGGCAGCTATCTACGTCGTAACTATAAATCAGGTGATAGGTTTAAAAAACGACGTGGTACGATTATAAAAACTTTTAACCTTGTTGTAAATAAGTAAACTACAAAATGTATAAAAAATCTTATTGACAGACCTTAAAAAAACTTACTCTCATTGCTTGTATAATATGATTTTTGGCCTATAAAATGAATCACTGCTATCTGGGCATAAGCCCCGTCTGCTTACACCTAGATCGGGCCCTGAGGGCGTCAAGAGGGGGAGGTCGCGGTGTATCGGGCACACCGCAGTCGCAACAGAAATAGCGTTTGACGTTTGTATCCGCGGTGGCGCCTGTTCACTGTCAACTTTACAGATTAGTTTGGCACAGAGAGTTCGGTACTTGTCTTCCAAACTATTTCCGGATCAATCACGGTCGAAGGAACTTTTATAATTACTTAGTTATTGTTTAGAAATCTTGCATGTTGTTGACGAAGTACATATTATTATTAACTATGGTTTGATAAAAATTACGACATAAAATATTTTATAAAAAAAGACTGTAGTTACTATTATAAAGAATTTATTTAATAGTTTTGTTATTTTTAAATGAAAAAACGATCTTATTTTAAATTATATGGATTCGTTTCTTGTCTTTACTGCCCTTATTTTGACTTTCCAAAGGAGTAACAGTAAAAAATCGCTCTATGTTCTCAAACCATCTCATAAGCATCCAGTCTTCGTATCCTAGCAACCAAACAAAAAAAATAATAATTAATCTAATCTCAGACATTACTCTATGCAACTAAGGAGGGCGCGTTAAAATTGAAAATAAATTCAATATCAATTTGAGCACGAGCCAAGTGCTGTATCGAGCTTGTGTCGATATGTGACGTTTATGTGCCCACTCGAGACGCACGTCCACTACCGCACGATATATCAAAACTGTCGTTTTTCTATCGTCAGATAGCTTTTTAACCAAACATTAAAATGTATTGCGTTTTTTTTTCAGAAGTTGCATTTTTGTTATGTTGTCGCTTTGTTTAAGTTGAAGTTTGTACAATACACATTCTGATAAGTCACAACTTTCTTCACTCTGTTATTATTTACTTTTTGTTATGTTTAGGTTCTATTTAACACAAAAGATACAATTAACAATTTAGAACTTTTGTTATCTACAGTTTCTTGGAAAACCTAAGGAATACAGACTAATGTCTATTATAAAGAGCTAATTTCTCAAAAAAAATGTGTTGAGCTAAATCGGTTAAGCGCGTACTTCGCAGCTTTTATGTAAGTTTATTATTATTATTATTATACATTAATACTACGTCGTAATTAAAGGACAATAATTACGGCGCTTCAAGCAAAAATAAATAATAAATAGTGCCATGAACATGTTCAAGATGCATGCCAAATTCTCTTAACAAACTATTTTAAATCCAAGAGAAACAAAACGTTTCTTCGAATATCGACACGTCTGCATTTGAGAAATATGTCCGCCGATGTGTCTTGTTGTTTTATGTTATGATTGACGATAATTGCCCCAACGTTTATCCACGGACGGCTATTTATATTCGGATTCTGTATTGGAACAAGATTGTTGAATTATTTCGGCATGTTCTCGATGGTAAATCTATAATATCTCAATTAATTTGTATAGCGGTTGATTCGATTAAATATAAAGCATTGGATTCTTTTGAAGACGATTGTTTTTTAAAATCATATCACCGAGTAGCTTTGTGTATTACTGATTACATTTGTGTTCATTTTCCGCAAGGAATTTCAGGCGTTTTCATACTTTACGTCATAGCGTTTTAATATTCATCAATATTTAATGTACCATAGTTCTTTTGTTTTGAAGCAAATACTCTTCTTTATCTTCCTCAAATTCCTATAATATTTATTATGAGATATTTGTTGCTTTTGTTTGTGGAAATTTATAGCGTGATTAAATTCTACTAGTGACGCGACTGAATCACTAAAAAAATATCATGTAACTACCTAAGCTTTTACGACTTTTCAATATTGATCGTTTCAAAGACGTCATCTGGTGGTGAAATAAATTACTAAGTGTTTGTGGTGATATATAAAATTCTATTTTTGTGTTGTTTGTCAGATCATGATCTTGTTTATTCATGGTTTTGATGGTAGCTCAATATTCTTGTTTAATAATTGTAATGGTAGCATTTATCATCAGATGGTTTATTTCACAGAGTTTTGACTTTTTCTTCGAGGCTTCAGCTTCAACTTCAGTCTAGCGTTAGATACATAGTCTGGCCATAAATACTGTTACAATTAAAAATAAGAAAGATATTACATTTGAATTTGGAATCTGTACTTTTTATACGATTGTTCATTGGGTTTTCTAATTTTGGCGCCAATACATTGGACAATATTTTGCGATATTAAAATGGAGTGGGGTGATAAAGAGAACCGGATCGCTGTGATTGCATTACACAAAGTTGGTATGGAGCCAAATGCAATTTTTAAAACTCTCCATACGCTTGGTATTAGTCAAATGTTTGTGTACCGGACTATTAATAGGTACAATGAGACCTCCTCTGCTTGTGACAGAAAAAGATCTGGCCGTCCACGTAGTGTTCGTACGAAAAAGGTGGTTAAAGCAGTAAGGGAAAGAATTCGAAAAAATCCTGTCCGAAAGCAAAAGATTTTATCTCGGGAGATGAAGATAGCACCCAGAACCATGTCGCGTATTTTAAAAGATGACTTAGGACTTGCAGCCTATAAGAGACGCACTGGTCATTTTTTAACTGATAATTTAAAAAAGAATAGGGTGGTAAAATCGAAACAACTACTGAAGCGGAACGCAAAGAGAGGTCACAGAAAATTTTTGTTTACGGATGAGAAAATCTTTACAGTTGAGCAACATTTTAACAAACAAAATGATCGTATTTATGCTCAAAGCTCTAAGGAAGCTTCCCAATTAGTCGACAAAGTGCAACGTGGGCATTATCCGACTTCAGTGATGGTTTGGTGGGGTGTTAGCTATGAAGGAGTGACTGAGCCGTATTTTTGTGAAAAAGGTATCAAAACATCGGCACAAGTGTATCAAGATACCATTCTTGAGAAGGTAGTTAAGCCCCTTAACAACACCATGTTCAATAACCAAGTATGGTCCTTCCAACAAGACTCGGCGCCGGGTCATAAAGCTCAGTCCACGCAGTCTTGGTTGGAAGTAAACGTTTCGGACTTCATCAGAACTGAAGACTGGCCGTCGTCTAGTCCCGATCTTAATCCGCTGGATTATGATTTATGGTCAGTTTTAGAGAGTACGGCTTGCTCTAAACGCCATGATAATTTGGAGTCCCTAAAACAATCCATACGATTGGCAGTGAAGAATTTTTCCATGGAAAGAGTGCGTGCATCTATTGATAACTGGCCTCAACGTTTAAAGGACTGTATTGCAGCCAATGGAGACCACTTCGAATAAGCTTTTTATATTTTAAATTGTTTTTTATTTATGTATTAAACTAACATACTGTAAAAGTAATAAATATTATTTGCAATAAAAAATATTTTTTTTTCTTTGTGACAATATTTATGGCAAGACTAGGTATATTGGTTGAAAGATCAAGCTGGCAAGGAAGCTTTAAATTCTTGTTAGGTATACATTTTGCTACTGAAAGCTCCATATTATTTCATAAATCTTTCATAACCCTTGATTTAGATACAGGCTGTACAAAAAATTTGTTGCCATTGGTGCCTGACACACTTTAACTCTCAAAGCACATTTTTTGTTAAATCAAAGTAATTTCGCAAAGAGGATCGGGTGCATAGTAAAGTGTGCATGTAAAGTGGGTAGTTTTAGATAAATGCATGCATGTTGGGTGCCGAGGACCATCGCTATACATAAGTAATGTGGTCCGTCCGTCGGATGGTAATCGCGACCTCGAGAGATTTAGCACTTTTTGTTGCTGTACAGACTTGTGTCCGGTTTGTACAGAGTGTTTTATTTCGCGGGATATAGTTAGAAAAGAAAGATGTTCAAGACTCATTAAAGTGGGTCATGGTGTTTAATTTACTGTTTTCTTGGAGATGATTTCTATTTTCAGTTAATCAGTTTTTGTGTAAAAATTAACAAAATGAGGGCTAAATATAGGCTTTTGAATTATTGTTTTATTAGCTTCACCGGTAAAGTAGAGAAAACAACTAAAATGCCACGGAGATTACTGCAATTTTACATTTGTAAGGTTAAGGAACGTGTTAGGTCCATTTTAGTACAGAAGGCATACTATAACATTAATGAATATTTAAATGACGACAATGCTTGGGTGTAGCGCTCGCTCTTACAGGATACATTTTATGTAATAAATCTAAGTTTGTTTTGAAAAGAGTAATTGCTGAGTTTCTTGCCGGCTCTTTTCAGTAAAAGCAACCTTCCGAACCGTGCGTTAGAGTCTGACTATTCACAAGTGCTTCTGAAGGCCTATTTGAATGAATAAATTATTTCATTTCATTTCATTAACAGAAAAAATAAAATAAAAAATTTGCAACTTTAAAAAACATTAAAAAAAACCAACATTTCAAGTTCCAATTTTCAACGGAATAAAAATTCAAATGATATATTCAAATGCACATGAGTGTCAGTCACGCGCGGTAAGTGTAACATCCTGTAAATAGGGTAAGGGTGAGCCGCAATGGATCGTGATAGTATGGACATATTTCAAAGACACCTATTTTATTCAGTAGCTGATACCGGGAGCAGGTCCTCGACATTGATTTATATATTGCTATCTTGTCTACCCCTTTTATTGATACGACTATTTCGTTTGGCAATATGTTATGGCTGTGTTTTGTCAATGCAGTTCGTGCTAATATACATAATTTGTCTGTTATTTTATCATCTTCATAGTTTTACTAAATTAGTACCTATTTAAAGCTGATCCAAGAACGAGTTTACCTGAATTGTGAAAATAGGTCATTAAAAGCGTTAGGTTAACAATCATTTTGCAGCTACAGCTAACGATTTTTTATTGCAACAATTTAAAAATATCTATCTAATAAATATAAATCTGATTTCACCGTATTTCGTCAAGACAGGATTAAATATAGAAATTAGTAAATTATTAATCAAATGGATAATCCGACGTCAAAAATGTACAATAAAAATATTAATAATATATATTCACCACTAACTTTAAAGTAATTCTGACTTTTACGAGTTCTAGTTAAAAGTGAAAAGGCTTAATACTAATAGCGGTAAATTGTAAACCATATCGCAAGACAGAGAATGTTTAACAACGAATTAATAATTATGATCTTGCTGTAAGTCCAAATAATTTTTAAAAGACCAAACCTTATACGATCCCGAAGGTACCTATTCAATTAGAAATCACACCAAATGTGCCAATTAAAAAAAACCGGTAACAGGAAGCAATCAGTAGGTAGGAATATTGATGCAATAAAAAATAATATGTTCAAATCGAACAATTTAATGAAATCGTGAGGATATTATCACGAGGTACCTACAATAACCATCAGAGGCATGTCTCGATTGCTAACTGTAGAACCTACTAGTATTCGTAATTACTACCTATAAAACGAACTAGTAGCACATGAACGACAAACCTTTAAATAAAATTGTACGTAGTTTTAATAAGAGTAACAACAGTTCCATTATTTTTTGATGATGTCATTTCGCCTCTATGTAGATTTTGACTATGAAGGCCTATTTAAGTTTATCAAATAACTACCTATTACCCTCTCTTATGATTTTTTTCTAATATCAACATCTTAGTCTAAAAAATAAAAAGTTAAATGCCGGTATTTGTTATACAAAAAAAAACGACAATTAACTAATCCATGAACACAAAGCGTCAATATTGACAGCACTCTCACATTATTTACATCACCTGTGTTTCTTCCACTTTTGCTTCTTACATAACCTGTCAATAATTAAATTTACACATACATGTAATTTTTTTGCATCCTAGATTCAGACACGTCTATTTATATCTATGATGATAACAATAATACATTTTATATGGGAACAGTAATTTACTAGGTAATCTTAGTCATTAGTTTCGTGATTTAGTCATGTTTCAATGACGTATGTCGGGTCCCGATCGGTAGATAATTGCCTGGGAGTCGTGAACTCCTGATAGCGTTACTTTTGCGTAAATGTCTGATTGTGTTGTGACTAATCGGTGGCGGGTTTCCATTGCACTTATAATGGCAGGTATTGAAAGGATCGAATATTTTCTTGAACTGAGCTGCTGCGATTATACTCCACCTAATTTCGTTTTAAAATTATCGTTACAATGTATCTTACATTATTGCTGATGCTTGTTCAGTTAAGCTTACAAATAAAGAAGTTAAGACAGTAAATGGCTCGCAATACAAATGAAATCAAGAAAACTGTGCTCCAATCAAGTAATTACACGCATTCACACACACGTATGCTGCAAAACCGAGTCAAGTCCTGTAATGATAGCATTTCATCTTAAATTTATTTCTTAGAGGCTGCAGCAAAATTATTGCGATATTTCACGTGGAACTTGAGTTGAAAACTATAAATAAATAAATATAATAATATAATTGTCTCCTTTGTATCTATTAGAAACTATAATGGACACAAATATTAAGCGTAAGTTCTGCATATGTTTTCCTGCTATGATGTTATGTGTTCTATATAAATTACCTTATGTTTAATAGAAAAATATAAAAAGCAAAAGATAGATTGTAAAGCTAACTGCAACATTAAAATCAGAATAAATTCTTGTGACGTATCGTTCTGCATATGTTTTCCTGCTATGATGTTATGTGTTCTATATAAATTACCTTATGTTTAATAGAAAAATATAAAAAGCAAAAGATAGATTGTAAAGCTAACTGCAACATTAAAATCAGAATAAATTCTTGTGACGTATCGTTAAAAGCAATGGAATCGTATTCTTATTACAGCGGCTGTCCTTTACACCGAACGAGGACGTTCGCACGTCTTCGAGACGAGTCAGCTAAGTTGCAATGTTGGATTATTTGCATATCGAATACATTATTACATGTCATGTTAGTACACCGCCATGTACACGACCACGTGGTGATGATAGCATCTCAACAATTTAACTACGGACATAATTGTTTACATTATTCGCGTCTTTATTAATGGAGTTGAAGATTTCGAGATTTGTTATTGATTGAGGTGTATTGGTATATTTCCGCTCCTCAAGATCCCTTATTTTATTTCAACTAAGGTTGCATTTCAAAAAAACCCTTCCATTAGTATATCTTTAGGCTCTAAGAGGACGATCTCATAAATCAAAGACAAAAGAGTTCCACATTATCTTGAGGCAACACCGTTTATTTTAGTTTGTCTCCAGCCCTATGCTCAGCCAGCTTGATAATGATGAAGCAATAATTATTTTCTATTAATTCTCCAGATCTTAGTTTGCAGTATTAATTGATAGCTCTAAAAATTCTTACTTAAACCTTTTTCTTCAGAGTCTTTTCTTAAAAAAGTTGATATGATAAGTTCTTAAATCTTTAAATTTTAAATAAGTTTTTTCAAATTTATTTAACGAGGTCAATGTAATGCTAGTTTAGACACTGTACGATCAGCAATATTTTACATATCATAATTGATCATCTTGTTTGTCCGTTCGTTGATTAACACGAAACGAATCACACCCTTTGACCTAGGTTTGACAAATGACTTCGATAGTACCATTCAATTACTGTATTCAAGCGATTAACAACTTTATTATCAGGTGTTGTAGTAGATTTTGATTTGGAGTAATCTGATAGGAGTTCAGATGAGGTTACAGGTGGTGCTTTTTTATTTATTTGGATAAAAATATGTTTTGTACATAGTACATACATATCTGCTACGAAGGTAACAGTAATTCACTAGGATTTCTTAACTACAATATTAATTCCTGATTTTTTCTTTAAATCTCATTAAGTAATCGTTATTTGATATAATTATTATTTGCTCAAATATAAGGAAAAATATATTCACCTGTATTCAATTTAAGTATTAAATATAGCATCATACACAAGCTTTTAAATCCGTCTCAAAGACAGGAGATATGAGATATTACATCTAATACCAAAACAATTAATTTGACAAAACATCATTTCCACAACAATGTTACATTCACAGGCTCTGATAAAAATCCAATTATACTATCGAAAGACAATTCTCACTTAAAGAGTCCCATGACATGAAAAAAACCACGTCATCCAAAATGGGACGATTTGATAGAGCGAGCCAGTATCATCTATCAATCTAACATGGTCGAGCCAGCGGGGGGCTACTAAATTCATTTTTAACCATCTGTACATTCAATAGACACTGTGTTTTGTCGTGTAATATTTTGTATAGCTTTAATTAAGGTTTGGATTTTTAATTACAATTTTATACTTGTTTTTCCTGTTTATATTATACTGTAAAAATGTGTAATAGCCAACGTAGTCAGTGTCCAAAAAATATTTAATAAATGTAACCTAGCTGAGATTCTTACCGGTTCTTCTCAGTTGAAGGTCTGAACCGGTAATAACTTTAGTAGCTTCGATGTTCATAAGTACCCTCCAAGCCCTAGGCCCTAGCCTAAACTAAATAAATGCCTTTGACTGACGTTCAAAATATAACCTCATTAAATTTATGTTACAATGGGTTTTGCTAATATGTTGCACATATCTTACGCACTGTTCAATTAAAAAGAATTTCTAAGACAAATAATACGAGCCGCCCACGATATTTAAAAAACAAAAAACAATTACATCCACGACATCTCACAGAGGTTTTTGTGGGCACGATCTCGATCTGTTTCGACATTGAATGACAGTATTAATTTCATTCTATATTGCCGCACGTTGACTATGAGAATCTATTTGTCTTTCATCATTCACAATGCGTGTGGCTTTAATTTTTTTTAAGTCTCAAGTAGGCACAGTACGACTTATCATTAGAAACCTATCTTTATCATTACATAAAAAATCATCTGAAAATTCATCCTATGTGATTTTTTTAAGATACATCTAGTATAATTTTTAAACCCTGACCACAACGAGTTTTCATAACTCTATGATTTTATTAAATTGTGGTAAAATATGTTTCTGGAGTTAACGATTCAGCATCCTGCTCTCGCAACCCGACCACCCTTGGAAGGGTATTCAGAAGGTATGCAATGACAATATGGGCTCTCTCTCCATTGTAGAATTAGCAACTATACTCTCGACACATAGAAATAATATCAGCTTAATAGTCCTAATATCTGTGGGTAAAATTCAAGTACTAAAAATCCCTCCTTTCCCCTCCTTCCTTTGTTTTATCGTGGTCATTATTTCTCATACACAACTTGGCATCGCACATGCAAGTGAAGCCTATACTTTTTAGTTCACAAAACTGTTGCCAACGGTGAAAAAGTCGATCGTTTGCTAGAACATTAAGGAGGTCTCACTTCAGTGATTAGGAGTTATTGCAAGAATGCGGAGGAATAATCTTTATACTGAGCAAATGGAGACGTATGTATTAAGATCAGTGGTTATTTATCATCCTTTATTAGTATTTTGTCAAACATAGTGATTATTGCTTGGAGTTAGTTCAATTCAACTAGATAAAACGTGTAGGTGTATAAAGAGCGTGGTTATTTCGTGAATTATACGTTGTTGTCTCAACTGCAATTTCTCTGAACTAATGTAGTTGTTAGTTTTAACGATTTCCTGATTTCAATTTAGTTTGTACCGAATCGTTATGTAAGTTAAACATTTGATCTAGATTATGTTTTTAAAAATATGTCTTTATTTATGTATAATGTAATATAATTTAGATATAATAACTTACAAATTTATTGTAATAGTAACATTAATATACATTATCTAGATATAAGGCCTTACTTATAGTGAAATAGCATGCGATCTTTATACCACTTTTTTCAGAAAAAAAATAAAATACGCAGAACCTAACGGCATTACAAAGGCAACAGTAGGTACCAATTGAGTTTTTTTCTTTGATTAGGCTTATACAATCTGATGTGTCCGAATCAAGCACATAAAACCATACGAAGCTTAGAAGGAACTGGCTCTCAAGTGCAGGTGCTGGAACACACCGGTAGATGTTGGTCGACAGATTTTCAAGTAGAGGGTAGTACAGCCAGGCGGGTACTACAAAGTACCCTACTATCGTGCTATGGTTCCCTTACGATGTTTTCCTTCACCAAAAGCTCAAGCTCATCGAGGATTCGAACCCACGACCATAACCGCGGCATCCGACACCACCGACTCCCACTGAGCTATTCTCGCCATAAAAAAATCTTCCACATGGAGAAACGTTATTGGATCTAGCCTTGTCTCAATCCGGGCTCTATCCACAGATGAAATAATATTTACTATGCGCTCTATCGTTATACCATAGATATAAGTTTTTTTTAAATAGGTACTTGTGATTATTGTATAATTTATCAGACTACATCACCATTGTAAAAAAAAGGAGAACAAACAAACAAAAGTGATGTAAATCAAAATATACGATTGGTGTTGGCGCCACAGTCTATTCAAATTCAATAGTGATACCTGAAATAGATTCCTTATTAATTGTCTCCATCGCATCTCACTGTCGACACCAGCCACCGGATCATTTCGAGTTAAATCGAGTCACGTATCAAATTCGGATTGGACCTTCTTTCTAATTAACTACATAATGTCAAACGCCGTTTAAGGACGCAACGCGGAAGATGAAGCGTTACACTATTCATAGCATTTTCAGGTTATAACATAATATGGATATGAGCAGCGAGAGCTTTGAGGATATTTTCTAGTCTTTCTAGTTTGTATTTTATACAATTATTGTTAATAAATAAATGTATGTTATATAGATATGCTCGGAGTATGTATAATATTTTATTATGTATCGAATGTGGTGATGCAGCTGAAGGCAGAAAGCATTCAAAGCCTAGAAGGAAAAGGAGAAAGAGGTAAGGTTTTAGGGTACCAAGTTATTTTTATTCTATTTTTTATTGCTTAAGGACAACCAGCAAGGCATTATCGTTAACACTTTTTCATTTTGTAATTCCTAGGAAATGTATATAATTTCTAAACCTGGAAATATGTGAAATAAATTATAGATATTAGACACATTTCCTAGGAAATCTATACATTTCCTAAATAGCAATCGGAAATGTATTAAATTCAAGATAAAACAGAGATTTGCTCAATTCCCTAAGTGATTTGATTAATTCAAGGAGGATGACAAAATAACAACACGATTTTATCATCATTTCCTTAATCAACATCTAGTGATTTGAATAAATACCTGAACTGGTTCCGTGAAATGACAAAAATACTTTAGGTCACAAGTTTTTTTTTTACTAACGTGTTTTATTCATTTTATTCACAGAAAGCATTCGTTTTATACATTTCCTAGTACAATATTGGAATTTCATATAATTCCTAGGAAATGTCATACATTTCCCAGGATATGTGTGTATTATAAAATCTTTGAAACAATATTTTATACATTTCCTAAATAGCCTCGGAATTGTATACATTTCCATACATTTCCGGTAACATATAATATAAAGAAGAAACATCGATAAATGGTGCCTAAGTTATTGGCTACGACATTCTAGTTAAATGTAAACATTATTAAATGTTTTTGAATTAAAATCATAAGTAGCAGATGTTTTTACTGAAAATTTTAAGAAGTATACATCGTAATAAAACTATTACACCTAAGTAAAAGAAAACCCCCAAAATACTTTTCATCAAACGTTTATCGCTTGCGTCTTGGACCTAAAAAAAGTTGTCGTCGCAAGCGGCGCCTGCGTAGCGTGTCACAACAAAATAAAGAGTGTCCCGACCCAGTTCCCACAGTAGTCAATATATTGCTCCTCTTGTATCGTAAACTGGTTGGTTTTAGTTTGTTTTTCCAATTGGGAATGTCCAATCTCTGATAAATTTAGATGCATTTATAGAAAAGAATGTTTAAATATACATTGCACTTAAAACATAATTAAAGTAAGGTTAGGAAAGAGTTGGTCAGAAATCTTAACTTAAATTCATCATACATAGGTCTTCATTATTTTAATTTATTTTTTGTCTTCATCATCATCATTATTTTTTTTGGTCAACTATCATGAAATTATGTCTTTATTTCTGAAGCACAATAAAATTTAAATTGTAAAATAAACCACTCAAAGGTGAACTCTGACTGACTCAATAATGATTTATTGTAAAGATTATTTTAGATACGTATATAACGGCAAAGTAAATGATGTCGTTCTAAGATTTATTACTATCCTAAAAGGTGCTGTAAAACTAAACAATTTGTCAAAAGCAATTAAAACTGTGTTTATGTCCATATCTCTTGGGAGTTTTCGATAAAATAAATCAAATAACTGTCCTCGACGACGCATTTTTACAACTCATAATAAAAACAGGAATTGTAAATGATACCTACATTGCACATAGGTAGGTAGGTAGGTACATAGTGAACCGGCAAAGGCCACCGCAATTAATGTAATCATACATTTGCATAGAAAATACGCGTATCAATTCAAAGTTAGGTTTCAAGAAGGTGGCTTTGTTTGGTGCAAGTTAAAGGTATTGCACGTGAACTAAATATAAAAGTAGGTATCTTTATCAATAATATATTGAAGTGTCTGTCTGCGATTTCAAAATAAATGCCAAAAACTTAATCGTAAATGACCATTTTTAGAATATAGGATATCTGTCTGTCTGTCTAAAAATTGTCCCGAATAGGCTCCAACGGAATCCGATGAAAATATCAGGGCTTAAAATATGAATATTAACTTAAATTTTCATGTCGTCAGATCCCACAAAACGTGGGTGAAACCGCGGGGCAGAAGCGAGCTAATAATAATATTGCGAATCCACATTATAATGCATGTGCAAATATTCGAAATATTCTTTCAAGAATAGTGAAGTATGTAAGAAAAATATAAAAAAAACTAGCTATTTCGCGCGGTTTCACCCGCGTTCCCGAAGGATTTTATTTTCCCGGGTTAAAAAATAACCAATAGCCTTCCTCGACAAATGGGCTATCCAACACTGAAAGAATTTTTCAAATCGAACCAGTAGTTCCTAAGATTAGCGCGTTCAAACAAACAAACTCTTCAGCTTTATAATCTATCTAATTGACACGAGAATTTTATATATTACTAGCTGTCTCCCGCGGTTTCACTCGCGTAGCGGTTTAGAAAATAGATGTTGATCGATTCTCAGACCTACTGAATATGCATATAAAATTACATAAAAATCGATCGAGGCGTTTCGGAGGAGTATGGTAACTAACATTGTGACACGAAAGAACGGAACCTTTTCGAGTGCAGCTGCTGGAATGCCTATAGATGATTGGTGAGAAATTTTCAACTTGAGAATGATAGTTAGTCAAATTAGGTACCTATTATAAAGTACCCTACTAAGTAATAGTCAAAGCTCAAAGGTGAAAAGGTTTAAGGATGTTTAAGATGATGAATCCGTATACTTGAAGATATTAATATTTCTCAGAATCTTGAACATATTTTATGGAAATCATATTATTACAAAGTATGTATTTAAAATTTTAAATGAATTTAAATGGATGTTCTCAACATTTATTACTGGTTCATAATATACGATCCTCATATAGTATTCATATTTATACGTGATCGGTATACACGTAAGATTGTATTGGAGATTTTATCTTTGTTTGTCACCTGCGAATAAATTATCAAGGATGTCACAATAGTTACATTAAATTAAATAGTTTTTGATTTTGACCACGAAAATAAAAAGTAAAGTTGAGATTCAAAATTCAAAAAATACGCTTGTATTGGACAAAATTATTTGTTTGTGCCTTTTGCGGTAGAAACCATGGGTCCAAAATATAAATACGCTGTCAAGATTTATGTTTTTCTGGGGAGACCATTCCAGTTTTCAATTAAAGTTGCTTCTATCTTGTACCACACAACCCATCACTTGATTAATGTCCCGCTCACGGCGCGTCGGTTTTCCACTAAAATTAAACAAATCCACAACGTTGTTATTTTGTCAACGCTCGTGACTGAATCGCCAAGGTCGCGGTGATCATCAGCGAATGGTAGGGCTGTCCTACGAGCTTATTATGAAAGTTATTGTTATGAATTTGATATGACGTGTGACGAAAATAGAACATTTTTTGTATTCGTTTGTTAAGGGAACTATGGTATTGGTAACATAGCACTTAGCAGTAAGACCCTGGAAACTCTGGAAGAAACAAAAAAGATATTTATTTATTACTAATATTAATATATCTCTATTTATTCTATTCTATTTTTCTCAATTTTTTATAATTGTATGAAACTTTAGCTTGCACACTTGAAATAATTATCAAGAATCAACTTGACACAATTTCAATAAGTACCGTGGTACGTATAAAAGGCATTAAACCACTTAAATCTATAAATACCCGCCAACCCTAACCACTGATGACAATCATGGGTAATCACGAGCGGTGACGTCATGCGTCGTGCAGCGATGCAGCCTTCATGCTTGTCATCCGATTGCGCGGGATTCGATTTGTCTAAATTGCGATGACATTGTCCGTGGTCACATTAGCTATATTAAATTATAAGTCATTACCTTTACTAATAAAGGACAATTACCTAATAAAAGTTTTTATACCAAATTAAAGGCCATATGAATAAATGAATGTTGTCGTTATTATATTTGATCAGTCGTATGCATATGAATGTATATTGAGATGTCTTTTAACCATATATAAAAGGCAATTAAGTTGCAATTCATGGTTTGAATCCAATAGGAAAATAGCTAGCGTAGTTTATAGCATTTTTACGTTAGGTAATTTAAAGAAATCTTACATACAACTTAAGGTATACTTTCAAAAATAATTAGCACATAAACGTAAGCTCATTTAACACAAAGCACCTTTTTCATTATAAACTAGTTCACCATACGCGGCCAATCGACACTTGCCTATTAAAATGTACGGCAAACATTAACAAACCATACCCGAAAATGTTACGAAAAGTCGACTAAAAGTACAAACACACTGACTAAAGACAATGAGCGTAGCATCATGAATCATGGCTATTTGGTAATATCACACTAATGGTACTTTTGAAATTGCAACCAAGAAATATGTATCTAAAACTGGCTCCATCGATCAAGTTTTTCAAGTTACGTAAACTGTGTCTCCAATGCTATTGTTTCTTTTTTTGGAAACTTAAGGTGTATTATATTAATTTCCAGTTATATAAAATATACAAGATAGACGTTTTGATTAAATCTACACATTTATGATTAAACCAATTATTATTATTACTTATTTAATAAAAACTAATATTAACTATGTATGTCAGTTACAAAAATACAAGCTAATTATGTCACCATCACCATATGGGCGCTGACCCAGTGCCTTAGTGTTGAGCAATCTGGTTTGACAATGCTGGTTATCAGGATGCTGTTAGGACCTACACGAAATCCAGAGACCCATCATCAGCTATTCTTTTCCGAATTATTGTGTATCAAATAGGCGTGTCAAAAAATTTAAATATATAAGAAAAATTGTATATGAGATGATTTTAGGAGAGTTCCAAATTGAACTTCACCCAAAATAAAAAAGCAATTGATCGGATTTACTCGAATGCTTATTGAAAAGATCTTTTGATTTCTATTGCAATATCTACTTATCTCGTGGATATCTATCTATCTTATTATTATATATAAAACAAAGTCGGCTTAGTTACACCATTTATAACTCAAGAACGGCTGGACCGATTTTTATGATCTTTGATTTATTGGATTTGTCTCCGCCCCGAATAGCAGAATAGGCGAATTTTTTATACCGGGAACGGGGGTGAACCGCAAGTACTTGAATCTGACTTCATACTTACTCAATTTTTACTTTGAAAACAAATCATCGGTAGGTAGAGATTCCATAAGATCACTTATTGTAAGTAAATACAAAGAATGGATATTGTCTTGTCATTTACATTACTTCCTTATGATGCTGACGTGATCATGTCTCTGGAATTTACAAAGATGATGTGACACATACAGTTTTCCTTTATTCATAACAACATTTATTCGTATCGATGACATTCCGAGAATAATACTTAAATGCAATATGATTTGATCACGTAAATCGAAAATATCCTTATTAGGTATAATCTTATTATTTTTTTGGTATTATATTTAATTATTATAACGACATAATGTCATTGATTAGATTATAATACGATTTCTAAACCCACTCATAACCTAGGAAATATTTTTTGGCATAATAATTTGGAGTCACTGCCTAAACCTCGCTTACTTGTCTAGCAATTTTGTATAACTTTGTATTTGTTGAACTAAATATGAATCGTTATATAGGATATTTAGTTTCATTTGATATTTAGTTTCATTTCAATATCTGTTTTTTGTACTAAATAGTAGTATATTATAAAACAATCACATAAAACTATAAACAAAAAGTCTTCACGATTAATAACAATATACTTAATTATATTTGAACAGCAAAAAATACCAATGTGAATCCATCTCAAGCGACCTTGAGACTCTCACTAGTAAAGGTCAGCATCGGTACAATTCTTCAGACCACGAGGAGCTAACGACGGGTTAATAGTTATTAGGAGGTCTGACTGTTAGTACAACATCCATTGTCGTGATTGTGGTATTTCGATACGACATGGTCAGTTGTTTCGCATTCACAAATTTTGCTTACAATCATTGGTATTTTGCACGACGACGTCGAGGTTTGTTGAGTCTTTCAAGGTCCTCCTTATTTTTACCTATTTAATGATTTGGAATCGAAATAAGATAGAGATGCCTAGTAGCCAAACATTATCCTCAAAATTAATTATTTTCATGTCATTTCAATCGCCATCTGAAAGTTATATATTCTTTTTAAATACAATTGTATCAAAATTACTAATATAAAATACATAATCATTAATATAATTTGCTTCATCATCATCATCTCCACATTATCGAAATATAATTAGAATCTTCACAATACTTCCAATATTATTATTATGTCTGGCTAAAGTAAATGCTAGACTGCTTGGCTTTTGTACGTCTTAACGTCCGATACTTATGTCATCACTCATCACTGAACTTGTGAAATACAATACTAGATCTTTATGCGAGATTCACTGGCTTATAATGTTATTGATCACGATTTAATATTGGTCATTTCCAAAACAGTCTTTGTTGAAAATATGGTGAGGGTGGAAACTAAGATGGAGAATTTATGAATCATTCTTTCAAAGCGGTGTTAGCTTCAGTAGCTGTCATTAAGTTCCTAGACCCTATGCTCAATCAATGACTTTGTTTATATTAGAATTTTATCGTCAACATGTCTAGATACAGTAGAAGTATATAATGAAAATAGATATTGTTTAAGTCTATCGACATTCATACAGTATTCTATCTTGTACAGTGAAAAACATCAGACCCCAAATGAAACATCAGACCCCAAATGAAAAGATGATTAAAAAATTAAATGCAGTCTAAGCAACATTAACCTTTATTAATAAGAAGATAATCACGATATAAGATAGATGTAACTATTGTAGCTAAAACCATTTAATTTGAAATTTATTGGTGTATTAGATGAATGCCAGCCACCCTGCGAAGGTGATCAAACCGGAGTTACAGCACGATCATACACCGTGACGACATCAGGTTTGATGAATAAACCTTAGTGCAATTAAATAGATAATGCTTTTCCTAGTGCATGCCTGTAAACAACTTATTGTTTCCTTAATTTGCGTTTGCTTATTTTTGATTTTGTTTATGTAAATAACGAAAAAGATAAAGTTCTTTTTCGTTTTGTTTTTAATTGTATATTTTGAAAAAAAACCAAAATAGTAAGATTATGAAAAATTCATAAAAATGTAACCTTGCTGAGTTTCTTGTCGGTTCTTCTCAGTTGGAGACTGACTTCCGAACCGGTGGTAGCTTCAGTAAATTCGACCTTCATAAGTGCCCTCCTAGGGTTTTAACTTAATAAATGGCTTTGACTTAGACTTAGACTTTGAATGTAATGCGCTAAATATGAGGATATTTTCTAATACTTTTCATGATTACTAGATACCTCTTAAAAGCCTGCAATTAGTAACACACATACCTATAACTACGTATAATATAAGCACAAAGGTTCCGCTAGGAAATGTGTCTCTCTACGGAGGCAAACGGTGATACACCTTAATTGATAATTAAAAAAAAATAGGTAAATTATCAACAAAGACTCTACAATCCATCAATCAGACTGCATCAAAGAATTAATCAAACCCACTTATGATACCAATAAAATTCATTTTAGTTCAATAATCAATTTGATTTTGAATTAATTATATTTACCCAAATGTCTCAATCTCATCTCATAAATTATAATTGACAGTATATCAAAAGGCTGTGAGTCACCGTCGACCAACGTCGCATTCGGCATCAATTATAAATCTCCTGAGGATGTTAATTTCGCCATAGAAGGCAACGTCGACTCGCTTTATCAATGTAATGAACTATCAGATAATTCAGGATTTACTTATACTATAATAGTCAAGCATCCAATAAAATAGTAGATAATATGCGGAAGCTTTGTTTTGATTTATAAAATGATATAGCCTATTTAAAAAAAGTACCTATTTCTGATTTTTATGATATTCTTGAGCTTTTTCAATATAATATGGCTAATAAAAATGATATAATTATGGCTGAGCATGGAAAAACACAGGCTTGGTAGATCAGTAAACCGTAGTGAGATTGTGGTCAAAAATCTAGATACAGAAGAAGCTAACGGCACAAGCTGAAGGAGGACAGAAAATAATTGTGTCCAAATTCTAGAGCTTGCATCGTATATCTGCCTTGTTTTGAGGAGGTACCTCATAATAACTTTAAATTGTTAATTGTAAATAATTAAACTCTAAATGGCTCTTGGACTAACACGACTTATCGAATGTCAAGTCGCGTGGGTGTGTTGACACGGGCGAGTCAAGTGGCGCGTTTAGCACCGAGCTTACAACACTGCTAGCCCACATCCACTGACTCAGTGCATTGTGCAAGTCTACTTGTCACTTCACTTGCCTGAGATAATAGCCATCGTTTGATCAGGGACGTTTGCACGTAATGTTGGGCCCTTATTTAGTTACGAGTGGAGTCATTGTTTGGAAATTGAATGATTAAATAATTTGAATTGGCTTTTAGATGTCAGTATTAATTATAATGACACGTGACTATTTATTAAGAAGTTAAATCATTACAGGAAGAGTCTCATTACTTTTTATAAGTTATTTTTTAATATTGACCTTAAACATGCTTGTAACAGATTGCAAAAGTATGTATTAAAAAAATAATGTTGAATTTCCAGCTTAAAGCACTTATTTCACAACGTCGAACTACATTATAATGCACGCATACCCACAATGGACAAAAGCAATTTGGCCATAAATCACGGACGAGACGAAATAATAACAAAAAAGAATGTTGGCACTCACGAGTCACACAAACTTGGTGACCGAGGGGCACAATCAGTTGTAATTGTCTCAATCAACGGTCAAGCTGCCTCGGGACACTATTAACATTGCAGGAGGAGATAAAGGTCGTGTATACATACAGTATTTGTTGTTGCGATTCTAAGCAATTATTATAAATTGGCTCTGAATTACTAATTTTTAATTGTGATTATCAAAAGATTATAGCTTAGTAAAAACTACGAAATCGAATGAAAACGGTTATGTAATTTTTGAAGAGCAAATATTTTCTTAAAATTCTGCTTCTCCATAAAGACATTTAAAAAGTATAATTTGTGAGAAACGCTATAATTCGACTTTCCTGGCCATTTTGTTTTTAGAAAAATATTTTCTTCGTCAAGTTTGCATGCTTTCTTGCTTGCTTGTATACTCATATGCCTGCAAACGTGAATATTGGAAATATGTACCTATGGAATAATACCTAAGTAATTCGAAAACTAGATAATCTGATTCGAACGTTTAAGGTAAATAATATACGAAAATAAAAAATGGCGGTGCGCACGTTAGTAGCGCAGCCTTTTGCTGCTGCGGAGCTGTAAGTCGCGGTGAGTAGCTTTTATTACAAATATACAAATACATCTTTATTTAAGTAACAATAAAGTTTCATCTATACTCATAATACAATTGAAGTGTCTGACTGTCTGTCTGTGATTTCAAAATAAATGCCAAAATTTAGGTGAAAACTGTTATTCCTACGATGCCGCGATGTCTAATCATAGATTATCGTTTTTAAAATTTTTGCCTGTTTGAAAGTTTGTCTCGAAATAGGCTTTGGATCGCTTTTACGGGTTTTAATGAAAACTTTAGGGATTAAAACAGGAATTTTGTGTATGTTTTGATCTTGCATATGTTTGGGTTCAAAAGACATTAATTTATATAGAATAGGTATCCTTTTTATCCTAGGAACACATAAGGGCCTTTGGGAACACGGATAAAGCCGCAAGGCGGAAGCTAGTTGTAAAAATATTAGAATGTGCTAACAATTTCATTCAGGATTTAAATGTCGCAGCGATTATACCTCAAGTGAATGGGTTACGTTAAAACCTTGAACTATGACAGGGTCTGCCAAATAAGTTACGGTCACGCTATTTTACACTAATGTGGGTCCAGCATGACACACTGAGCTTTATTGTTGCCCAAATACCAGACGTAATATCCTAGGAAGTGTTTTTTGTTGTAAGACATAATTTGGCTTGGCAAGGACTTCACATACCATCGGATTTGGGTATGTTTTATTTTGTTGTGTTAGCAATATTGCGTTGTTAAGTAAAATTATATTGAAGATATGAAAAGTGAAAACTCGTAGATATAGGTAAAAAGGAGGACACCTGACCGATATTTTTTTTCTATATCTTTTTTGTAGTAAAATTTATTTCTTAATTAAATATTGTAGGTAACACTTTTTGCTTGTTCGTCGATATTTTAATTGCTGTTTCTGAATCTATTTGCATACGATAACGGAAAACTGATGGAATGAATTGTTTTTAAAGTAAACGTAATGCCTTGAGAAAGTTTAAGCGATTTTTATTCGAACGGTACCTGTTTTGTGTTCGCAATTTAAAATTTAGTGAAAGTGTGACGAACCCTTTTGAGAAGTTATTATTTTATAAATAAAGAAGTTGTTTTTTATAGATAATGCTTCAAATCTTCGATTTTATAATTTGAGAATCTCGATGAGCTAAAATTGTTTATTCATACTATACATGTAATATTATAAAAGCGAAAGTAACTGCATGTCTGTTACTTTTTCACGCCTAAACCGCTGAACCGCTCGCGATTAAATTTTATGCGCAGATAGCCGATGGTATGCAGATGGACATACTTAGGCTACTTTTTTTCTCGGGAACGCGGGTGAAACCGCGGGGGACAGCTAGTACTTCATGTGTGTCACGTTCTATGCTGTCGATCTCAAATTGATGAAGGAAAGACATAGATAAATATGAGTAATGCATTAATTTCTATTTATCAATGCTCAACTCTTGACGTTTCTTACGTTTGAACTACGAAAACGAAATTGTCTTGATAACCGTAACAAAACTCTGAATTCTCTCCTCGACTTGGAAACTATAATTTGAACATAGTCTCAGGCTATTATTTTGAATGGTAACCATTACCACTTAATCGTTTAGTCGGTTACATGACGGTCTCATGTCAGATTGCGTCTTGTTAAATTTGGTCATAAAATTTTAGCACTGTCCGCCTACATACGACTAATGCTTTAATGAAACCATATTTATTTGAAAACTTGCATACGAAATTGTGATTATGGGAAATCACGAGAAGTTAGTCTTTTAAAATATTCAACATGAAATAACTATCTGTGACTCGCGGTTTCATCTGCATCCTCGTTATGAAATATATCCTTGCCAATTCCGGGTTTTTAACCCAATGCTGTTTGCCAATCTTTTTTATTGTGGTATGGAGACGCGTTCATGAAAATAAAGACAAGAAAAACGTTGCAATTTTCCATGTCATTATAAATATCTATCCAGCCATCCGCTATAGTTAATTGACAAGATTGCGAGAAATAATAAACAATCAAACGTCACCATCAAAACCTCGGAACATATTCCACGATGACTCAACCTGTAACCAATCTGCAAGTGAAGTTACCAGACGACATAGAGTAAGTAATCTGCATACACAAGACGTTAAACAATCCCAGTGACCAATAACTCTTTGAGGGAAATTCCACACTCTACAATTGCGTGCGCAGTGTGAACCTAATGTCGTAAGGCGTTAAACTTTGTCGCAAATATACCGGTTATAGCGATAGTGACGTACCTTAATAACTTATCGATTTATGGCTGTTTAAATTCGTCGTGAACGAATATTTATTGTTACATAATTGTTTTCTAGTGATTGTTTATATGTTTTTGTTGGTTGGATACTAAATTATTTTATATTACTTGCAGCGAATAAGTAATAAAAAATATGTTTTTCAATTTTGGTAACAAAAAGAGGATCTCGGTGCTATTATCTTTTAGTTTTTAGTTTATAATAATGTTATAAAGAAGTTATTTTATAATCATAAATCAAAAATTAATATGATGATTAAATTATGTTTTGTCGTAAATTATTCTTTTTTATATTACACTTAATATTATAATGAATTACTATAGTTTTGTACAATTAATGTACCTAGGTTTTTTTTGTAATGACAGGCTCCAAAATGCCTCCTGTCAATAAAACGTTGCTATTTGTACACCTAGCATGTAAGTCAAACCATGAGTTGAAGGATTTTCATTAAATTAAGAAAACTGAAACCATCGACATCAAAACTACCATCACTAACCTATGGATTGCCAAGCCCCCAGGCCAAGATTCGGCAATCGTAGTAATGTGACAAATTCATAATTTGGCCCACAGAGAGGTCCGTGTGAATTCCGTCTTTTGGCCAATCTTTCGGCCTCTAACGGTGATTGCACATTAATATTGTTGATTTGACACGAACGTGTTGACTGCTGTCGCGCGATTATCGCTTGTTATTATAGATTGTTCGATGCATGTGATTTTGAGGATCAAGTTATAAAATTTTTGTTAATTTGTGTACTCATTAAAAAAAGCGTCAGTTTTTGGTAAAATTTTCAATGAAAATTAATTTAATAAGCATAAATTATTATAATTAAACTAAAGAGGTCTACATAAGTCTGTCTAAGAGCTAGCTCACTTTCAAAAAACTTATGAAATGCAACGAATTTTTGATGACATTGTTTGGTGGGGGGTTGTTGTGAATGTAAAATAAATTAAAATATGTCTTTGAGGTAATCAATCACAACGCACACTGTTATGACTTGGAGCACAAAACAAAAAGTGGTCTCCCACGGTTATTACGGAAAGTGCTTTATCTCGGTGCTAATTGTACAGGTTAAAGTTTTTGTGCAATTTGCGACGTTACTCGAATACAAGGAAATCGATTTGTTTTAATGGGATCGAATTGTTGTGCCATTGAAATATAGCGAAAAAATGCAATTTTGTTTTGTCTAGGAACTAAAAAGTTTTGCTAAGGTCAGGTACATCATGAATTGACTGTTTGTAAGTGTCCATAATTACTGTAAATGTCAAGCGTTCTATTGTGTGGTACCTACGCTAATTGGACATAAATTGATCATTTAAAGTTTTAATTTAGTTTATGAATATCGATTTGGATAAGGTCATTAAATTGTCTTTTGAGATTTAATACTGTTTTTTATTTGTATCGCGAATTAATTATCAATTAAATTGGAAATTACTTTAAAAGGGAAAGTTATTCTATTTGATTCCTTTTCAAGGCGATTTCAAACCCGATTTTGATGAAATTTATAAATTGATTGCCCACGGAGATAAACATATATATTATGTTACTTAGTATCCTTCTTATTATTAAATAAATTGAAGACGTTATTTTAAAATTTATTATTAAACTTCTACCAACTGAACACAACTACAAAATGCAAAAGGTCCATTTAAGAAAAAAAACGTGCAAAACATTAAAACATTTCAGTTTAAAGTACCTAACTTAAAACGTATTATAAATTAAAATACCCTTTTGAATATGAAATAAGTTTAACATCCTTTCTGATCCCAAACAAATATTTCAACAAAAGATGTTTTACGAGGTTTGCGACTCGTTTTCCCTTTATGTGTCAAAGCATACTTGATCCGGTCCGTTAGATTATTGTACTGTTATAGTAAGGGTGGAAAAACCGAACAAATCTATGGCAAAAGCCACCAAAGCAAATATTTGAAAAGTTCGCGGAAAGTGGCCGAGCACCTGCGGTCACCCTTATACTGTCCACTTCAACGTGGAAGAATATAGAGTGTTGAAACCTCTCATTACCTAACTTATTTCTTACTAATATTAGTGCAAAACTTGTTACCATGTTTGTTGCCATTTAATTCCGTAACGGCTGAACGAACTTGAATGAAATTTGGCACACAGATAGAAAATATTTCGAATAACTTTTTAACTTTTTATCCAGAAAACATCAGATCCCTCGGGAATAAGGGAGAAACCGCGGGGTGAAAACTAGTTTATACATGAACCAACTTATTATTGGTATTTTATATTCTATAAATAAAAAAAAATGGTATTATAAATAGTAGATATTATGTTAATATATGAATAGGCGATAGGACTGAGTAAAAAAAAGTAATTCTAATTAATCCGTCAGTTAGATCATCAAAAAATATTAGACACGTATTTTTTCGTTTATCAAATCAATAAAAAATTACAAAGTTATGTTGCACCAAAGTTCAGGAGTGGGGGCTTGTGATGTGACGTCACTTGTATGTACAACGTCACGCGAAATTTCAACGCACTGTATCGTCGTCATTTTTTGTATTGGGACCTAAAGAAAAAATACGTGTCCAATATTTTTTGGTAATCTAACTGACGGACTAAATAGATTTTTTTAGTCTCATCCTCTACGACGCTACATTTCAGTGGTATTAACAGCTCTGAACAAATCCCAACAAGAATTTCCACCTACTCTTTTCTACCCTTATTTTATTTCGCGACTCAATACATTCTCTATTTTGGTCCTTACACTCAAGTGTTTGCCCTTTTCCCTTTGTGAGAGTTCTGAGGGTCGGTGAGAAGAATACTGAGCGAGCCCTTTAACGGGGGCTATAAGTGTCGACTGGCCGTTTCTTTTTCTATTTTATTAGTTGTCGTACGTGGCCTGTAATTGTATTAGACGTGCCTGATGGAGTAAAGGGTTAAGATCATATTTCGTATAAAAACAATTTTATTAAAAAAAATAGGTAAGTATTACAAAAATATTATATATATGAATTAAAATTGGCATAAGTACCACTACATAAAAATTTAAATGTGCAAGTATTTGAATAAACGAATTTCAGTGTCATTTTGACCACTAAGACGTATACGTCCCATGTTATGGTACCTACTTGAAGCCATATTTATGTAATTACAATCATAGTTAATTAATCCTAGGTTGTTATCCACAAAGTGATCATTGTTGGAGACTATTTCACCCTGCCCTAGGCGGCATTCGTCTACCCTATGACTCACGTTCATATAGATTATGTGGCGCAGATAGACTGTTCCAGAATTTGCGTAGGTAATCTCTGTTTTATTAATATTAACTTATATTTTTAATGCGTAGGTATGAGTTTTATCCAGTTGAGCTTTCGCTCCGCGGTTTTTTTACCCACGTTCTCGGGATAAAATCCAGTGATAGTCATTGTCCGTTTCATAAACTATATCTATGCAAAAAACTCGTTGATCAGTTGCTCCATTGCTGAGTGAAAGAAGGATAAACCAACAAACACACATTTGCATTTATAGTATTAAAAAGGAAATGGTTGTTATAGTGTTGAAGCGAGCCACGGGATTTTTTGTATTCATCTTTGACTAAATAAATTGATACATCAATAAGTAGGTACTTATTAAGACTTTTTAATTAATACTTTATCAAAAGAATCCATACCTAAATGCCACATGTATATACGTAGTCTATGTTGTTAAATGTAATATTCTCTTTGACAATTTAATAATAACACTGACAGCATTGATTTTATTAACAGCAAATATTACGTGGCTATCACGTAATAGCATATCTATTTTGTCTATTTATTATAAATTTTGGCCTTATATAGATGAAGATAAAGAGCATATTACATATTTAGCTCCGGTGCGTTAGATGCTCTGCTGCTGCGATATAGACGTTTTTTAAAAGATAAAGTCTCTACCATCGTTTTATCAAATATTTTTTTCTAATTTTAAAAAACGGATTTTATACGCACTATTTCGTATTTTTTGTTATAACCGAACCTTAAAGGACAGGCTGAGCTGCCGTGTGAGTTTCAAAAGAAATTATCATGTCTCTTTCTGAATAATTTGTGACACTTTTAGGCATAAACTCCCATTTACGAAATCTTGAAGTATTAATCTATGCAACACCTACGCACGGTACAAAGCTTAGGGCTTTTACTTCACAGTCCGTGTCTAATTCTGAAGACAATGCTAGCATTTAGATATTGTTAAATATCATAATGTGCTGTACTTTGGCTAGATAATGTGACACGGTTGAATCAGTATGTGAGATTATATTTGATGCTATTTCTCCTGAAATAGTTATTTCATTTTATGTTAATAGTTTAACTAAGTCCAAGGTTTCGTGTACGCATTTCCTGAAATAAGAAAAAGAATACAGCTACCTAAAATTGTGGTTATAGAAGATTTGTAAACGTCCGAAGCTTCTGATAGCTAGTTAGTCAAACTGGTCTGATATGGTCTTCAGAGTTAAATTATGATTTCCTGATTGAATTATTAGAAATAAGCTAATAGATATGAGTACAGCAACTGAATAGTAATTGGGTATATAATTTATAGGTCAAGTCACCTAATAAGGTCCTGTTAGTACCCCGCAGATTTAACTGATATAGATTACTACTTAAAATTACATTGATAAGTAAATTACAAGTTAACAAAATATCGTAGATAAATGTCAAAACAATTTGTTCGTGAGAAAATGTCCGCTAGGTATTTGTCACAAACCACTAGCTGAGCTATAATTTAGTACTTCACTAATAATCTAGTCACGGTAAGTAGTTTACGTGATATCTCATACTTGCACTATCACGTAGCGTAACGAAATAATGTTCACTTCAAAATCACAACAGCATCCATTTGCTACCAGCACTAGTCGCGCTTTAAATAATTAGAGTTCGTGATGGCAACTTGCTTTTGACATTTTACAACGAAATGACCCAATTTTGTCTCCACAATTGAATGGAAAAGGCTGCAATATGTCAGTAAGAATAGCCCCACCTAATCTATACTTAAGATTCTAAGTACGCTATTATTCTAACACAAAACAATAATTCCCTTCAGAGCGCATGACATTAAGAAATTATTAGGTTGGGCTGCATCCGCGTAAGGGACTCCGCTCGCGGCTTTAAGGCAGATCACAGAATGGGCAGATATTTAGATTGTTACATTATTTCTAATCATAACTTGGAACCTACTAGACAAGCCAATTATAGTGTATCTGGCTCCAACCTTTGTGTTCCTAATGTACTTTGTCTATGAAAATTTTGAGGAAAGGTCAAATTTTTACATTGTTATGAGGTGAAATTACTTGAGTGAAAAATACTATTAGTAGGTGTGTAGTAGTAATAAGTTCAACATTGCTGAATACATAAGGAACATCAGGAACATCGTAATTTGTATTTCCATCTACACGGATTCACTTTGCACGTCTCTCCATTATTTCCGATTGTCTCAATTCTTTATGCACTATATAGGTTGCAGAACTACTTATTTTAAATAAACTACGATTGAAACATTTTACAGCATCTGGCCTTCTAAAAATGTAGTAAACTGATGAAAAAAAAAACGCGGCAGAACCGTGCGTAAACCGTAACATTTATAATAGGCCTTATCTCGAACCATTCTCTGTAAGACAGGAGACGTATAAGCCCATCTGCACGTGGGCGCTACGGCCTCAGGCCTCCTATTCTACAGCACAATTCACTTGCCAACTCTGAAATGTGAGCACATGTACAGGCTTTTTAGTGAATCGCCGTAGGTAATTAAAATTTTGATGTAAATGCAGTTTTAAACTAGAACAAAGCAACTCGTTGTTTTATAAGAAAATCAATGTTTTATGTATTCACTAAGATATTAATGCTTTACAGTATGGAGTAGTTCTTGGTTGGGGTTTCAGCTCTGTTGGAAACCGCAATTAGCTGACAAGTAGAAGGTATAATGAAGACCTTGAGCCTCTCATCCCCTGAGAAAGATCCACGAGATAACGAACACATTAATATCGAGGAGGCGTATTTATATTGTTATTTAAAAGCTGTGAAGCTATTAACTGTTTGTATCAATGGTACATCGTCACGACTATCGTGATGCTAAATGTTACCGTATTATACTATTGTTTCTGAATATAAGGGAGCTTTTAATATTTTCATTGTATTGCGAGTTACGAAACATTGAGTGATGGCCGTTTTCATTTTGCCGTTTATTAATTGTTGGGTATTGAGGTTGATTAGGCGATAGGAGATTTCAGTTCTGTTTTGTTTTATGTCAAAGTTCATAAGTTGAACGATGTGAAATTGTGTATAGTTGCATAAATTTAGAATTAAAAAGTTAATTACGACTCGTCGATGAATTTATTTATCATCGAACTGCAAAGCACCGTGGACGTTTCCACCCATACGCTGGAAATGAAAACATTTTCACTTCACAAGCACTTATGGAATAGTCTAACTCTAATACGGGTTCGGAAACTAGCTTTTAATGAAAAGAGCCGGGAATAAACTCAACAATTGTTGAGTAATTAATCATTTCAAAACCAACATCGATTTATTACAGAAAAATTTACTCATTAACAATATTTCAGAGTTATAGCATAAGAGTGGAACAGTCTACTGGCATCTACGTTTCCTGACACTTACAAGGTCTTTAAGATAGTACCTAAATAGACGTCTTTTCTGCGTCCTTAGCTACATCATCGCTCTTCCCGGGTGAGTCCAGAGGACTTAGTATAGTAAAAAATCTATTAATTATTGTTCTTTATAACATAAATAAATAATCCTCATATCCATGTAAATACAATCTATCGGTTGCCATTTCTGTATAATTAGTTTATGACTCTACAACACTTAAAAAAATCTTGTTACTTTTATGGTATTGTAAAAAATCTGACTACTTATTTCGAATAATAATTCACATTCTTGTTGAACTTTATGAAAATAAGCTTCCACCCCGCGGTTTCACCCGCGTTCCCGAGGGATCTTCTATTTTCTCGGGATAAAAAGCATTCAATAGCCTTCCTCGACAAATGGACTATCCAACACTGAAATAATTTTTCAAATTGAACCAGTAGTTCCCGAGATTAGCGCGTTCAAACAAACTCTTCAGATTTATAATATTAGTATAGAAGTATAGATAATCTAGCAAAAACGATATGTATACGTTACTCACCTACACATGAAACTATATATCTACAAGTAGTAAACATATATAAAGAAAAGGGAAAGGGCGATTCTGTCTATCACAAGCGTTGTAATTACAGTTCTGTACACGCGGCGAATTCTCGATGTCACGCCATATGTCCCTCAAGTGAGGATGGACTTGGGTGTTATAATTAGGAGTTTGTATTGAAGAATTAATTTGAATTTTGTACGGTGGTAGGGGTACTTTGTAGTACCCAGGCTGACTTCCACCTTCAAGTTGAAAATCTGTCTTTAAGCATCTACTGTGTTCCGACAGTTGTACTTGAGAGCCAGTCGCTTCCTAGACTTTATAAAGATTAGCAACACATTGACAATTATAGGCAAGCTACTTACCATCAGGTGGACCAGCTGCCGGCTTGCAAGCTTGACATAAAAAGAATCAAATAAATTTTTAGTTTTTAAGTATCTTATATTTATGATATAATTTACCTTGTTTTCGTGTCTCTGGTGGTAGAACTATCGATAGCGTTATACAGCGCTGAAATTATCTGATATCTTAATTATGATTGTTAACATTTTGCAAATTTTCGTAACTAATGATTTTAACAAGTCGTATTTTTTTTTATATACTCAGCTAAAATAACTATAAAATGTATC
This sequence comes from Tetheella fluctuosa, assembly GCA_951216915.1. Classification (NCBI taxonomy): domain Eukaryota; kingdom Metazoa; phylum Arthropoda; class Insecta; order Lepidoptera; family Drepanidae; genus Tetheella; species Tetheella fluctuosa. Next base: position 8,130,095 of record OX578229.1, on the reverse strand, counting down.
TAGTACCGAAAGTATTTTAACAGTAATTCTGATGCATATCACAAAAATAGCCATAAATAAAATAATGCTCAATCGTAATTTTCAAATGATGGCCCTGCAAATCACAAGTATCTCTAAACACGACACCACAAAACATGAATTCCTTATAGTTAATGACCAAATGTCCTTAACAAATAGTTCTACCACCTGAGACACGAAAACAAGAAAAGATTTGAAGCAATTTTCGCATTTTCAGTCACGTAGGAGCAACAAAAATGACAGTAATTTATATAAGTAATTTGTCAGCGTGTAATCCGGCCCTGGCGTGTCCTCACCACCCTATCACTAATGTCTGAAGGACATGCTTCTCGTGTGTCTTTGAGGCGAGGACATGTTAGATTTCTGGGTTTTAGCTTTATTATTGTATATGAGTTTACAATTCAAGATAACATAAAAGTATATCAGCACATGTTGGTCATATAAATGCCTTATCGGGTAGATATTTTGAGATGGTTATTTTAAATTCAAATTCAAAATCATTTATTCAGTTTAGGCCCTAATAAGGCACTTATGAACGTTACAATTGATTCCACCACCGGTTCGGAATACACTTGGACTGAGAATACTCCGGCAAGAAACTCAGCAAGGGACATTTTTAGAAATCTTTGTTCTTTTTTATTAAATTTATGTAACTATTTAATTAACAAATAAAGTTTATAAAATTATAACGAAATAGTTTGTGTAGCGAACATTTCATTTAAATGCATTCTTGTCGTCTTCTTCTTGTCGGGCCGGTTGGCGTGGTTGGTAAGATACCCTATCTATCACGCCACAGGTCGTGGGTTCGATTCCCACTCAGGACAAACATTTGTGTGCATGAACATGTCTGTTTGTCTTGTGTCTGGTTGTAATTATCTATATATGTATGTATTTACAAAAGAAAAGTAGTATATCAGTTATCTGGCTTCCATAGTACAAGCTCTGCTTAGTTTGGGGTCAGATGGCCGCGTGTGAGGAATAATGTCCCAGAATAATATTTATGTCCCAGAATAATATTCTTGTCTTCTTTTTTTAACCCTATTTAAACGAAGGTACAGTCCGTTTCAAAAATCGAAGATATTAATGGTAACAATTAGTGGACGTATTTCTTTTTTTAGAAGTACTCATTTATTTATTTAAAAAAGCATATTTTTTTGATAATAAATGTTCTGGCAGTTTCCTTTTTGTTTGTATACATCTTTGATTGCTACCACAAATGTATTTCCCAAAATGTTTGAAGTGTAAACTTCTTTTAGCGCGGTACGTGGACTCTCGACACCGTTATGAGACGCGACACCGTTATGATGAGACGCAGTTTGACGTTTAATTTTTTTTAGATGAGGTAAATCCTCTAGACTCGCGACACCGTTACGAGCGAGACGCAGTTTGACGTTTAGTTTCTTTTCTCAATCTCAATTTCTCAAAAAAAAAAAAAGTTTTCACTTCTGTCGGCACTCCCGGAGTGCAATTTTTTAATTATTTATTTATAAAATCTAACGAAAAACTTAAAACGCTATCCGCCCATCATTGGGCGCTCCCTAATCTCAAGAGAGGAAACATGTTTTCTACCTGAACCGATTCTCAGAGCGACAGCAAATTGCTCGGTTTTCCTCCCGTGTCTTTCCTCGCCAACAAATCGTGTTGTGTTCAATTGTGTGGAAGCAACCCTCTAGTGCCTAAGGTTTGTGAAAGATTTTTCATATAAAAAGTCTTTTCGGCTCATGATAACCAACAAAATATTTATATTAAACACAGTTCTGTTCAGACTATTCTGTAATCAGTAAATATTTTTTTAAATAAATTTAAATTTGTTAACGTGAAACAAAATAATTCTATGTATTTGATTTTATTACATTTTCGTCTGCATAAAGGCCTACCTAATATTTACCAACCTATTGAGTTTAAAAGCTCAAGAACAAACTTCCGAAATCAAATCTTATAGCCACAATGGTATTTACGACGGAACTCAAGTCAAGGGGACGGCAACTATGCAGCGATGTGACAGGAATCCATTCCTGACATTCCGCAAGTGTCCGAGATTGAAGAGACTGTGCTATCCAGAGACATCTTTGGAATCTTCTTTGGAGTAATTATTGTTTCCATTCGTTATAAATGTTATGTCAAGGATTGTCTAGAAACTTAACATACACAGAATATCATTTTTACATTAGCTTGAAGTATTTAAAAAAAAAATTAATATCACACAAATTATAAATGCGAAAGTGAGGTTATTTGCTTGTTGATGCATAAATTACAACCAATCGTGATGAAATTTGGTACACAGGTCAAGAGTCAGGTCCCGGGGACGCAGGGGCAACTTAGTATGCCATTTACTAATCAATGGTCAGTGCAACGGTCGTATGTCCTCGCCGAAATACGACCGAAAGTAACTTTCAATTTTCTGAACGAAATTTTGGATCCGCGCCTGGATCAGTGCTATTTGAAATGTAAAAATAACCTATCATTTAGTGAAATTTGTGTGTCCCTTTCGGCCACATATTAACTTCTTAACTTTGGCGACATTGTAGTCAGTAGTTTACCAGTCAAAGGTTTACAAATGTCAAAACAACAACAAACTATTTCATCACAAACACGCCAAGGAAATAGTACTCACGTACAAGTAAACTTAGTTTGCCCTTTGGCAGTTACTGTTTTGTCCTTTATTGATTGGGACCTACCAACTAAGTGTGTTATCGAAGAAGGGACGCTTGCAAAGTCCGAGGGGGAATTAGAAGCGGTTCATTGGATCGCAATTAAAAGAGGGATCTTGAAGGAAGTGATACCAAGTTCTGAGCTTGGCTTAATTCATTGGCTTTTTCTGTCACTATTTACTCTTGGAAGTTTTGTCTTCATTGGAAGCTTTTGTTTTGTATATCCTTCTAATATCATAAATGTGAATGTTTGTGTAGATGTTTGTTACTTGGCGGATTTTGATGGAGCTAAGATAGATGGAAAAATATTATTTTTTATACCGGGAAAACATTAGTCATTGGTTGGAAAACTTTGTATAATTTATAGGTAAGTCGTTGCCTGAATATAACAGAAATAAATTATTGATCGGTTATCAATTATGATGGGGCTTTAGTCGTTTCGGTCCGCTCAGCATTCGGACCGCGGACCGAAAAACCTAAAATTTTGTTATGTCCAAATTTGAAGGGGTCGATTCGGTCCGCAAGAAACAAATGCTCTAAAGGACGTTCAGAAATAAAAGTTTTGAATTTTAGCCCGACTGCGATAGACCTAAAAAAGGGTTATGTTTTTAAATGTCTCATGAATAAATGTTAAATTTATACTTATGTAATATGTGAATTCATAAAACCTGTCTTACATGAAGGGGCTATTAATCGTACAGAAATTATGAGAACGTTAAGCTAGTTGGAGACCTCCTAGGTGGTTTGACAATTCCAGTAGGTTGACCACTAGCCTACCTCCACCAATCCACAATGGGCACGCGTGGTGGAGTATTTGCCCATTCCCCTTTCACCCTTATTCGTGAAAGGAGACCTGTGCTCAGCAGTGGGTAAATAGGCTGTTAATATTATTTATTTTTTAATTAATATTAAATAATTGACTATTATCAATAAAAAAAACCGGCAAAATGCGAGTCGGACTCGCGCACGAAGGGTTTCAAAAGGTTAAAAACGGCAAAAAAATCGCGTTTGTTGTACGGGAGCCCCCATTAAATATTTATTTTATTTTGTTTTTAGTATTTGTTGTTATAGCGGCAACATAAATACATAATTTGTGAAAATTTAAGCTGTCTATATCGCGGTTCTTAAGATACAGCATGGTGACAGACAGACGGTCGGACAGATGGACGGACAGACAGTGAAGTCTTAGTAATAGGGTCCCGTTTTTACCCATTGGATACGGAACCCTAAAAACACAAGTGATTTTCATACTTGCTTATGCTGTTACGGAATTACTTCTGCAATAATTTTCATGAAATTATATCTAACTAATTTCCACCCGTGGGTTTACCCGATTTAACCTAATAGTTTGGTAGTTACTTTATCAGTATATGTTCCAAAACCTAATCGATCTTGTACTGTCTGTAAAGATAATTTTACCAGTTTGTTAGTCCTTTAAAAAGCAAAATACATACAATAGTGCCAAAGCCACGTGTAAGTTCCTAATAACGTATTCAAACAACATAATCCAGTCAGGCAGGCGTAATGATAGCAATCTGTTGGCAATAAATCCTTAATGGCCTATCGCTTGTCCACCGCACTTGTGGGTGATACAGTACCAGTCGGTGCTATGCGGACTCCCGAGACGATACGATCGAAAACAATATGCACTGACCACTGATACATCAGCTAAAATAGTGGCGTTCCGTTTGAAAAGAGAACTAATGTTTTAATGTTATGTTAGGGGATGTGCACCAAAAGTAGTAATGATATATGAGATATCGATGAAAATAACGCTGACATACTGGGTGATTTTTTAGTCACTGGCAAAACTTGCAGGGGTGGAAGTACTCATCAATATGAACAACTTTTATTATGGGACTAACTGTGAAATAACGAAAAAACTATCAGCTGATAGTCGAGTAGGTATTGACCTACTCGACCAAAATGTATGAAGCAACCATTTTATTTTACGCAATATCAGAGTTGGTCCCATAGTAAAAGTTTTTCATATTGATGAGTACTTCCAGCCCTGCAAGTATTACCAGTGACTAAAAAATCATCCTGTATATTATAATGATTGTAAGTACCTACTACAAATTCAATGGTTGTATAAAACATTGATACCGGAATTATATTCCGTGTTGTTTAAATACGTTAAATCCTTTATTAAATATTAAAAATAAAAGGAACAACCAAACTTTATGTTGAAGCGAAAAAAACCTTGAGTCTGTGATAAGAACTATTTTTTATATAGACAAATAAGATAATAGTAAAATTGTTTTATTATCGTTCGTCAGAATATAGCAAAGTGGCGTAGGCTGTAGCCTAAAGGCGCGGGCGCCGATATGCGAGTGAACTTTCACCATGTGTCCGCAGCTTTAGATAGCTTTAGATTTATTCTGTACCTGCTTTATAGTTGTAGAGGTTTTGTTTCATAAAGATGTCACAGGTTTCTTGGAATTTGTTTGAGTTTCATATCGATAGATATAGACAAAGGTACTACAATGGTAAAGAAGGTTCTGGAATGTAGTCAATTTTTCTAACTATTCAATTAAAAAAAGACATGATTTATATCTTTTTTGTAGGTATTCGCAGCAAAATAATATTAATATGATTTATCAAGTAATTCAAAAAAGTTTGATTAAACGTTTTATTGTAGAAACTAGCTGTGCCCCGCGGCTTCACCCTCGTTCCCGAGAAAAAAAAGTAGCCTATGTCCCTCTTTATACCATAGGCTATGTGCGTACCAAATTGGATCGCGATCGGTTTTGCAGTTTAGGCGTGAAAATGTAACAAACAAACAAACGCACATTCGCATTTACGAGTATAATATTAGTATGGATTTAAAACTAATCTGTAATTTGCCATGACAGAACAATTTAATTCCACCACACCATGCCATTCTATATACTTACCAAACCTGAATGTCACATCCAACCCCCTGAGGACTTCATTATCTTCCAGCATCACAGCACACCATAACTCGACCATGGACGTGCGCAGTGACAGCCAGCGCGCCGTAGGCAGCGTACACAATAGCGATTGTTCGCGCATTGATCACGAGATACCGGCTCCTCCTTAGCAAGGTATTATTTATTGTGTACGAGCCTTAACAATTACCCATGCGGTTTAATGCCATCTTTGTGTGGCTTGCTTCGGGGATGTTGTACGTAAACTGTTTGGTTATAATGATGGTGGTGTATTTACTGAAAAACAAAGTCGCGAAAACCATGTGTGCAAGTCGCGCTTGAGCCTAACCTAAGGAAATTCCTTATATAAGAAATAGGGAAGATTGGAGAGGGTCTCCACGATTTTAGCTGAAAAATTATTAAGTACGCTAACTTAAATGTGAAAAACGTAACCTTGCTGAGTTTCTTACCAGTTATTCTGAAAGCTGACTTCCGAACCGTAACTTCAGTTTGACCTTCATATGTTTCAAGGACTTGAACTAAATAATTAATTATATTCCTTTGACTAGGATACAAAGTATAACCTTATTTAGGCATAATAAGTAGTAATAAAAAGTATATACTCTATAATTTATTTATAGTCAGTGAAGGCATTATTGTAGGCATGGACTATTGGAATAGGAAAACTACCTCGCAGCCGGATCCTTATTATATCTCTATTATTACACCTACGAACAATAATCATATATAATTTGATGTCAATCGAACGTACTACGATCTTTGACATTGAATCAGGAATCCATTGATAATGAGAATAAAAAAAAAACAAAATAATTTGACAAAAAAATCTCGTCACGACGAAAAACCATTCGTATGATTACGTCTGATTACTAGTCTCTGATAATGGTATTCGATGACCGATTTTACTGTGGCTTCCCTTCCCCCCGCTCCAGTGCATGTTATAGGCGATAGAGGGGGAGCGATTGTGATATTGGGGATCATTTTAACATCTTTTTCAAAAGGTTACAAAGCAAAACACGACTGACAAAAGTGACGTATATACAAAAGACTACCTTGTAAGTTCAAAGGCGTTGCTGGACCGCTCAGTGATCGTGTATAATTAGAGGTGCAAATTAAATAAATTAAAAGATATTATAGTATTTTTTGGTAGCGTACATTCCACGTGTTCAATGTCGTTACTGTCACGTACCGATTTGTTGATTGATTGTGTTTGTATTGTGAATGGATCAGCTACGTTTGACGAGTTGACGTTCCTTTGGTATTTATTTGAAACTTTTAATTATTTTGAACCTTTACCTTTAATCACAACATGACAGCCGTAACAAAAACACTAACTTAAGAGTGAATCTACAACAGGGGTGACATACCATCTCTAAAAATATTATTTTTCAGACTTTCAGTTAGATATGATAAGTGAATGTGAGGTAAATAAAAACTGAATATCGGTACAATCTATGTTTTTTCATAACTCGGCTAATAATATAGTAGTTCTCATACCTAACTAAGATTTAATTTTAGATTATGTCATTATTACATATTTATAAATAAAAATACATTGTACTCAATGCATAATCTTACATTACAACGGACAAACGTTAGATGAAGCGGACCTATCAAAGTAATTAAAAAGATATGGAGTGAAACACCGCTAACTACTCATCAACTAAAATAATAAAAAAAAAACAATAACAATATAATTTAGAAATCAGTAAAAGTCATATGAAATTGACATAAGACCTAGACGATCAAAGGCGGCATTCGATTTTCAATAAAACAGATTGACTAATAATGAACACGACTATTAATCGGACCGATCTGTCGTGAGAACTTCGAACCGTTAACTACGGACTTTTACAACTATCGATTAAGGCCATGAAGTAGGCGATCTCAGGGTTAGGACCAAGTGGACTATTTGATTTTTTGTTTATGTCTAAAGGGGTCAGAAGATTTTTACAGAATTTCAGTGCTGTCTTGACATGTAAATTTTATTTATGTAAGCTTTGTAAAATTGAATCAAGAATCAATGTTCCAAGTACCTACTGCAAACATAAACATATTTCATGAATATTTAATTCACGTTGTACTGTTGAAAAATAAAGCAATTCATTTTTAAATCTTAAAACAGGATAAATTAAATTTGGTGTCGCTTTTCGACGTTTAGTGGCCCAAAATTTTAACTGCGACTTTTACAGACACACTCAAAAGAAATCCACCTATTTTGGATTCGTCACGCAATTTGTCAATCAATTCCCCGTCAACGCTCCACAGATCGTCCGGGCTCCATTATATGTCAATTTATATAAAAAAAATGCCTCTTTGCGCTCGCCGCTCGCATATTAATTCCTATAAAATTAATTGCGATGACAAATCCATTAATTTAAATTGCTCGCAACAGGTTCCTATACGATAAGTCGTGTTCATATGGAGCTTTTATGGGTGTATGGTGTTTTAAGTTATTAAAGTTGATTTTTAAATGGAGTCTTTAATGGGAATTGTTGCAGATTTGTAGGTTAATTAATAATTTGCAAATCGCAATTCAAGAGTAACTTTTTCTTTTACTTTAATTGTTAAAAGTAGTTGAGCAGTAATTACTATATTATTGCTCAAGAGAAACATTATTAATAAATGCTTGTGCTGTATTTATCTAGTTATATCTTTACACAGCTCAAAAGCGTAGTCTTACCTTTTACAAAATGAGTTTGTATACATCCTGTGTAAATGACAGTTATTCGAACACATCCATTAATATTTACGTAAAATCGTTTTATTTCATAGTTTTCGAAAGACATCAACATCAATCATATCTATGCCAGGTCATCCACTCCAGGTCATCGACTCCAGGTCATCTACAAAATAAAAACTGATTCGATATTTAAATACTTCAAAACAGTCATCCGAAAATCCCCTAACAGTATCATACGATCGCGATGTCCCAGTAATCGATAAAAACACTCGATTCCAATCGTAACACGTGCAATTAAGTAGCATTTGATCGATACCTATCGATGGTAAGTATCGATAAAATTGTGCGTGGATAAAGGTTTTTATTACTTGGCATCATAGAACATAGCTATTTTATAACTTTAACTGTTTGAGTTATTATCTTATGGGTTTTTATAACTAAAATGTATTTTTATGAAGCAAAAATAATGGTATAAATGTCAACTTTGAAATTACTGACACTGAGGTAATCAATAAACAATAAAAGACTGGCAAAAAAGAAAGAAATCTTAAAATAAAAAAAGAAGAAGAAGCTCAGAATTAATGTCCTACCTATTTACAATCACTAAAGGGGTTTGAACATACTTAAGTGTTTATTTGAAGTCTGGAAATCTTTTTTGATCATGAAAAAATATCTGCAAAATATTCTGTTAAAGTATTTCATGACAACTATGTGAAGTATTTAGCTTACGTAAGCTATATAACCTTCTTGATAGAAAAATAATGCTTATAAAAATATTAACTTCGAACTTTTTGCTTATGCAATCCAAAATAATGAATAACTGTAGAACTTTAGTTAGTTTGTTCGTCTAAATTGGCCGAAACTATGTTGAAGTACAAATTGTTGAATACAAAATGGAGTTTTGAAACATATGTGTTTTTTTTTTTTATATATAATCATTTATTTAGTATTTCAGCTAGAGTTTATGGGTGTTAGAAACTAAGGTGATTTGTTATTATATCTTTAGTATTATATTGGAGAGATTTTTGCTAAACGTGCTAAACAACTTTTACTAAGGGATCATCTTTTAAATCGCGAAGTTTCATATTGGATATGATAGATATTATGAATGAAAAAAAAAAAAAATCAAAATGGGTCCTATATTATTAATTGTTTAATTACAAACCTAACATAAGTTTCGAAGACGAGACATCCAGAAGTAATTATAGTATAATTTCAAAATGTGACACTTCAAAGCAGGCAGAGCTACAAAAAAACACTAGTATAGCACCGTTTATGTAATTAATATTAAACTAATTCTCAATAACGTCGCAGGTTTTCATAAAATAAACCTTTTATTTTTTAATCTTTAGAAATCCGGTGGTTGTGTAAGAACATGTCATCCGTCAATTAGCTCAGGTTGTTTTTATAAGCAATTAGTAGAAAGTTTGGGATTTAACAAACTATTGAGAATGTCTTGTTAAATTTGATTCCACGATGGCTTCAATTAAATTGGAAAGGTGAGATGATACAAAAAATCGTCGACAAAATATGATGATAAATTCAATCTTTGTTTTAGCTTCTATCCAAAGATGGCTTTTATTTTTGTTCTTAGCTTAGAAGACTATAGCCTTAAACTACAATAACTTCTACAATATAGCCTCTTCGTCTTTATTCTTGCCTCTAAATCTATTAAAACATATTCACATTGTCACAAATTACTACATAATGTTGGCTTCATAGTGATTCTTTGTCTTAAAATTTATCTAAATCGAGAACTATGCGTGCTCAGATCTTTTGTTTACTCGAAGACACCTATTGTCGGAGTCACCTACCGTAAAATTACTCAGCAAATCACTATGTACCGTATCATTTATATTGTATACTATGTATTCCTCCATTGTACCTCTTACTCAACAGCTATCCTATTGGACGAGCAGCTTCAAGCAATTATATGAAGCGACAAAATCATCGTAGCGTAACGTCCGCATATAACTACCACAGTGTAATTTCAAAGCAAAGCCGAGTCATTTGTAATTGCAGCGTCTTCAATTACATTGTTCTTTGTATTGCTAATCTGTGGTAGTTCAGATTTTGTACTGGCCGTTTTGCTAACTTAATCTTTCGTATTCGGAAAATAATTTTAAAAGATTCTGGGTTCTATTCCAAAACGTTAGGGCCTGTCAGACTGAATGTTGATTATTGAAAGGTGCAAATGTATCGTGGTTTTCAAGTAAGTGTCAGTGGTCACGGTGAGTGGTTGTGAGTTACTTCACTGTATGTCCGCAGTTGCAAAAGCTGTCGTAGATAATGTGGTGTGTGATGCACTGATATGTGTAACGGAGTCTCTTCACGTGACGTGACTTCGTGTTGAACAATCTTTTTAATAATTCTATGAATTCTCCGGGAGCATGAATTTTTATATAGTTGCTAACTAGGTATTTAAGGAAAACTAGGGATTTTTTAATTTTTTTTACTGTATTTTCTTGATGGCGATGTCCATTATAATTCTTGATTAACAGCAGACTTGATTATTAATAAAAAAAATTGAAGCAGAACTCCTCAATTAAATAAAACAGTAGAGGTTTACACTTTCTAATAAATTGGTAACAGAAATAACACAAATCCCAATGTCACCTCTAATTTAAAACTCAATAAAATACTTCGGCACAAATATCCAAGTAATCCCACACAACAAAGGAAAGAATTTGTCAAAAAAGTGGCCGAGCACCCTCAGGCAAGTAAAAAGTCAGTGTGGTTATTATGCAAATCTGTAGCCATCGCCGAGGGGACGATGCGGACTTAGGATATGCTTGCTGGACTTACATGGCGGTAAAAAAGTTACGTGTCTATGGAGTGTTATAGTTAGGATTGTATGTTTGAATACAAATACAAATATACTTTATCGTTACACTGCATTATAACACAGAATATACAAATAACAAAAGACAATAATTTGACTCGCGATTCCTGGAATTTTTTGTAGCTAGTTTTGGGACGTGTGTCCCATTCGCGAGCTAACGATTTGATTGATATTTTTGTTAAAAACATCTAATCTACTTTTATGATTAAAAAATAATAAACTTATTTTCATCAAAAAAATATGAAATCAACCGGAAAATATTTAAGTAAAATAATAAATATTTTAGTAAGGAATAATTAATGTATCCTTTTTTGAAAATCGTGAAATAAAATTATAAGTAATAATAATTTAGAATCCATAAAAAATATGGTGGATTTTGTTAGGTACTTGGCAAATAAACTAAAGTTTTTTTTTCATAAATGTGTTTTTTTCCATTTTTCTTATTCTATTTTATTATTTTTTTAAAGGCAATGCTCCATGTAACCGAACTCTAACCACTCACCTTTGAGGGCGGTGACGGAATGTCAAACATTTTCGCCTGGAAATGTGACTAGCAGCCTCCAACTGAAATTATTTGTCTCGACTGATGTCCGCCCCAGGACAAATGGTACCAGTTTGAAATATTATTCGGAGAATTCAACTTTACTTTTATTGGTTTTTATGACTCATTTTGATACTGGAATTTGGTATAATTGCTATCCATACTGGCATGTTTTATTTGACATGTACATATTAAAAAGCAATAGATCTTGTTTGCGATATACAGAGTGATTTTTTAGTCACTGGCCAAACTTGCAGGGGTTGAAGTACTCGTCAATATAAACAACTTTTATTATGGGACCAACTTTGATATCGCATAAAATAAAATGGTTCCATCATACATTTTGGTCGAGTAGGTATTGAACTTTTGTATGGACAGCTGATATTTTTTTTGTGATCTCAGAGTTAGTCCCATGATAAAAGTTGTTCGTATTGATGAGTACTTCCACCCCTGCAAGTATGGCCAGTGATTAAAAAATCAACCTGTATATGTATATTGGACGGGTATTTTTGGATGTAAATTTTGTGAAGGTAACATAAGCCGGGTTACGCTGAATAACTTTTATTATGAAACCAACTCTAAAACCTCAAAAATGATTTTTTACTACCATAAAGTACCTACCTACGTAATAACTTTATGATTATCAAACATATATTTTCTTCGCAATCTGTTAGTTATTTTAATAAAGAAAAAATGTCACACCAACCAAAGCGTAAACTACAAAATCACCTTCTACTAAATTAACTCTCCAAAAATTCCTCATCAAAATATGACATTACCATACTTATCTGTCCCGATCTAAGTGTTGCAAGGTATAATAAAAGCAATATCAAATCTTAGAGCGCGACGTCGGTGACCGCTAGTCGCAACTCGGTGTGTCGGTTCCGGCGTATGCGCACCTGAATTATTCATATCTGGACGTTCGTAATTAAATGTCTTGCGATGTAAAAACTATGAACACCTTCCTGTGGGATTTGTTGGGGGACTGACAATGAATTGAGTATATTGGTATTACAAATTGTGGACTAAAGGTAATGAAGTTTGTGGGGGAGTGTTCGAGTTTGTCTTAGTAGAGCCGTGTTCAGTTGATGTCTATTATCGAGGATTGACAAAGAAGATGATTATGATTATTCTTGTATTTATAATGTTACCTTTATTTACTTCTTTTGCTGTTTTTATTTTATTAACGTACAGTATTAGTACATTATTTATGTAAGCATTTAAAGATGTAAAGCAAATATATCGTTGTCTATTTTTGTATTTAATTTGTACATCTTGATTATAAATTTTCATTAAAAAATCCTTAATTATCAGATGAACATTGAATGGCAATTCTAACCTCATATTAAAAGAAGTCATAAATTTCACAAGTATGTAATTACATAAAACATATTAACGTTGAAACTCGTGTGCATATAAATGTCAAGTACATTATTATTTCCTATCTAATTCAAATATATATATATTTCTACTATACAGGATGGAAAGCAAGTGTGCTACATCCCCTTGTCATAAATCCTTCTGGGGTTAGTCAATGGCCTTATACATAAAAAAATATATTTTCGAATGCATTTTACTTTTTTTTTCAAAGGAATGTTTTCTTTTAGTAAATTGTGCTTGCATCCATCCACCACCCTCCTATATACTCTAAACTCAGTAAGTACATGTTTTTAATAAATTACTGTACCAGGTAAGTTTTTAAGTAATAAAAAGTAAATTAAATATCAAAGGAATAAAATATAATGTTAATCGTATTATTTTGAGATGAATATTATTTGTTTAAAATTAATTTAAAAATCAAAAAAATCTCATACGAATGTACATGCATATAAAATTAACTTCTTTCATAAAAAAATGTATTTGACCACTTTTGGCACAAAATAAATTGAATAACAAAAACAAAAACTAAATTCCGATAAAAAAATTCAAACGATTTAATTTTTTTTGACAAATAAGTAAATAACTTTAATAGTATGCTTTACAATGCTTCAAATCGATGTCTTAAATCACGGCTGCTCTAATTAATACCTACATTTCAAGTTAGGAAACTTATAATTACAACAGATCAGGAGGTTTACGTCTGACTCCGTAATCTTTTGCAATTTTCTCTTAATCGTTCAAGTTTAAAGTAACCAGCTTAAGAAGACCCATCACAAGTCATCTACGGTTGGATTCATCAAGTAAATAAATATAACGAGGTGGTTTATGACGGTCTTTGTTATCTGGTTGATAATCGGCACCCCGAGACATTTGGACTTATATGATAATACTAGGGCGAGTGGAAGAAATTTGATAATTCGCGGTTAGGGAAAACGATCGTTTTAATAATAAGTTGGGTCGCATTGTTAGTGGATTACGTGGAGAACAGTGAATCCATAGAGCGATGAATTAAATTAATACTTGACTCATTTTTATGTGATTTACTTGGGGCTTTGTTTTTGTACATAAACAAAAAGTAAACAATGTTGTAAGCAACTGATTTATTGCAATAGGTACCTAAGTTTTTCATTTATGCCTTCTTAATGACTAGAATATACCTATATACCAGATGTTTGGTAAAAAAAAATAAAGATATAGTTAATATTTCAAACGATGGTGTCAATTTTTAGTTTCAACTTCATCGACCACCGTCTCTACAGTTTTCAATGGTAAAACATACCGAACAACCATTTATCACAGACCCGTCAAAATCTAATTGTCCCGCATCGCTAACCATCGTATTGTGACCGTAATTATGCCCTTATTTTTTTATACAAAGAACTAAATCGACTTATAAAGTATTTTTTTGTTGATCCAGAATAAAAGGCGCAATTTGTGTTTGGACATTTCAAATATTTTACTGTGATTTTGAACATAGCCTCGGGGCACAATATTGATCAATTATTTTATTTTTTAAATATTGCTGCTTATTTTTTTTTCTTTGGACCTTTATTTAAACACTATAAGATGACGATTATAAATACCTAACCAATTATAATATTTAAATATTAAGGTTTATCTATCTTCTTTCTGTATCTTCTGTTACCTATATAAAATGGTAAATTGACTGACTGTTGATATATCAACGCACAGCCCAAACCGCTGGACCTATATACTTTTTACTAGAAGAATTTTTGGATGCCTACACTGTACCCCTATTTTATAGGGTACGCTGGTGAAACCGCGGGGCGGAAGACTAGTTTTAAATAAAGGGAACATTTAGGAATGTAGTTGTTAGAGCTTGCAGTATATTATATATGTTGTATTGTATTGTATGTATAGGTAACTACATATATTTTTGAGATTTATTTAAAAAAATAAGTTTTTGTACATCCTCAGTTATTAACAAGTAGGGTATACTTTGATTACCTGTTTATTACCAATATGATGATTTAAACATGTGGTATTTCGGTAGCTACATTTTTCATTTAAATTTCCAGAAAAAAATACATAGGTAGTTAAAAGTCAAAACAATATTACAGCTGTTAACAGTAGTAAACGCAAAAAAGTGTAAGCACGACTTTTAAAAACGGGTACCAAATTCGATTTAGTTTAGTAGATAAATTGGTAGCCATTTATAAAAATTACATGGTTTTAAACATTATCTTACGTAACAATAGGCGTTTCATAAGCACATATTTTTAACGTTGGGGGTTGGACCGGCAACCACAGGAGTCGGGAGGAGTCAGGGGTAGCGA
The DNA here is from genome assembly GCA_951216915.1 of Tetheella fluctuosa. Taxonomy (NCBI): domain Eukaryota; kingdom Metazoa; phylum Arthropoda; class Insecta; order Lepidoptera; family Drepanidae; genus Tetheella; species Tetheella fluctuosa. The sequence continues at coordinate 8,114,771 of OX578229.1, read as the reverse complement.
TTAGTATTTTACTACATACTATTGAATTTTAAGGGCTGATGCACATTTACCTCAAAAATGTCGGGAAAAGATTTCATAAAATAAGAAGGTTTTAAATCGTCAGATTATTATTTATTGATTATCTACTCTTTAGGCTGGGAATACAGGTCAGATTTTTTCATCCGATAGTCGGATCCGATAGTCTGATTTGTAGCCATTACTTTGTTTGAACACACAATACACGTCCGATTCAATAGTCTGATCGAATTGTATTGAATGTTCGCCGTCTTCCGATAGTTGGATCCGACTATCGGATGAAAAAATCTGACGTATATTCCCGGCCTTAATCCTTAGATGTTATTATCTTTGAACGGATAAATTGTCACCATCTCGGTATCATACATTTTTTTTTCCTCAGAAGGCTACTTCTTTTTTTTAATATGTTTAAATTTGAGTTTAACTATCTCACCATGGTAACTGACGATGCACACAAAGCCCAAAAGGAACTGGCTCTCAAGTGCAGCTGCCGGAATACACGGGTAGGTGTTTTGCGACACATTTAGTTATTATGTAAGTTAGTAGTTATTTGACCACGATATATTTATCTCCAGTAATTTTAAAACGTGTCCAGTCTGATGACAAAGGATGAAATCGGGAGTTCCTTATCACACTTAAAATTAGAATATAATAAATCTGTTACCCCAATGTGTAAAAACCTTAATCTAGTGCAACTATAAAAAGTGATTAGAATCCCATTTGACTTAAAGGAATAGTGTTCCCGGACAAACTATCAATCACCCGGTGTGGGATGACTCTAATTATAGGGATTAAGGGTCGCTCGGGTCCAGGTATGGCGGCGGCTTTTAAATAGACCCAGGGACGGTATACGCACGAGTCGATCTAAGAAATTGAAGAGTTTTTAATCAAACTTGCATCGAGTTATTAAAATTAAGTTTTTCTTGAGGTTTAAAATTAAGAAATTTTGGAATTCTTATGGTATGGTCAAAATATTCTGAAACCAATATGTAGGTGATAAATTCTCTTACAAAACAGTTGTATTGATAAGCCTGCTTAATAAACGTTTAGAATGATGTATGTACAGATATATAAATGAAAAAACTGCCTGATTGACATATCAAAGCACAGGTCAAGCGCAGGATATAGAAACTTGAAATTGTATACAACATAGGGAATAAGAAAGAATTTTTAATTACTAAATCCCTAAGTGAGTGAAACAGGGGATTGAGAGTCAAACAAACTGTGGGATAGACAGCTATTGCATGATAAAAAATATAGGGCAGGTCTCAAAATATTAAATTAAACTGGTATATCTTGTCAACTCCCATTATATTTTACATTTATAACTTGATTCGCGATTCTTTGATTTTTTTAATATGTAAGTAGTTTTGAAACGTGCATAATAATATTTGTCATTTATATCATGTACCAACTGAGACATAAATACCACCTTATTGGATAACTTATAATTTCTATCTTCCATTCTAAGCGTCAAAACCACAACTTAATAATATTTTTTTTTTTATAAAAACTATAATCGCTGGCACGAGAAAGCTGTTATTTTGCGGTCACTATATTTACCGTGAACGCACCTTGAAAGTTAGTTAATTAAACGTAATGTTTTGAACGCATCCTTCTAAATCTTCCAAACAACTTGCCATTACGGGATTATTAATTGGGCGTAAACCCTGAGATTGGGGCTTGCCTTTGCCTTCTGCTACGGATTTCGCCTTAATTCCTTTGATTACTTGTTTTATTGTTGGCTAATTTGATTCTACAGCTTGTTGGACTGTCGATGAAAATGGAAAGGATATTGTTGATGTGGAACAATTCGGCCGATTGGGACATTGAATTTTGAAACATATTTAATTAATAGGTACTGACACAGTGCTAAAAATACTATTACCATTTATATAAATAACACACATTTTCTATTCCTGATGATGAGCTAAAGTGGATGTATTATATAGAGATGATATTAATATATAAATACACAGTAGGTATAGCACATATCAATTTTATAGTATGTAGGTATATAGATATTAAGTCAACCACCGTAAATTCAGCGGGATAGCAAAAACCACACCTGTATAATTATACCTACGTAGACTACAGTCTAGATGGATATTCATTGATGTGATAATAACGTCAAATGCCGTGGCAAAAATGGGTCCGTGGCTGGCGTAGTTGGTAAGATAACCTATCTATCATGCCGCAGGTCGTGGGTTCGATTCTCACTCAGGACAGACATTTGTGTGCATGAACATGTCTGTTTGTCCTGTGTCTAGGTGTAATTATCTATATAAGTATATATTTACAAAAGAAAAGTAGTATATGTAGTATATCAGTTATCTGGCTTCCATAGTACAAGCTCTGCTTAGTTTGGGGTCAGACTGATTGCAGTTGAGAGCCAGCTCCTTCAAAGTTTAGTGTGCTTATCACATTTGGCCACATTATGAATTCAAATACAAGTTTTGTACAAAAATAACAACAACCAAATCTTTAATTTCTCCTGTATTATACATACGCTACAAGTAGGTCTGCTGACCCATTAGGAAAATACTTTAAGCCAAACTTACTTTCAAATATAACTGTACAAACAAGTACAAAATGACTTTAAATAGCGATCTAAAACCAAAACATATTAAAACCATAAACGCAACAAATCACGTCTACACTCCTGTCAATAATCATTATGAAGCCAAAAATAATGATGACAAAACACCGGGCGACAACACGCATAGTTAAACGAAAGCTTTCATATCCCCCGACCGAAAATAGAAGGCAAATTGACAGATGACAAATAAGACCGTTAACACTACGGTCACGGCACCCATAAAACCACTACCAGGTGAACCATAGATCGCCAATAATACACCCCAAAATAACCTAGTAGATCAAAGATTTAGAAGAGTAGGGAAGGTCTTTCTAATTTGGTCGGAGATAGTAAATATTTCTACCAGCCTAAATGTGATAAAATACATCACACATTGTCGTTATAACAAGATAGATGGCTGAACGATGTCTGTAACACATTCTTTTGAACAACAAGATTAAAACAGATGTACGTTTTGATATATAAATATGAACAGACGTGAAGAAATTAAACTCAGTTGTTCATTTCAATAGGACATCAAATGAAGGTGAAATCAAACGTTATAAAACAGTATTAATGCAGCCTGGGGCGGTAACAGAAGCTGTTTTCATTGATACTTTTTATTATTTTTACACGCTGAATCTCGTTGCACGATGTTTCATAATATGAAATTGGTTACAGCTATAGTCCATGTTGGTAATTAGCTTTTGAATTGAATTTTTTAAGGAATTTTTGTCAAAGTTTTTCTAATATATGCCTTTAAAATCTTCATGTGATACCAAATTTATTTTTGGATTCGATTTTTTTTTTTATATACATATGAACCTAAACAAAAATACCCTTTCAAAGGCGAATAAGAATATTACGAAGTTAGTACCCCACATTCTTTAAAACGACCATATTGCATTAGTACAGAAACGAAACTACCGAACGCTTTTATATATACACCTTTATAGCTAAAATTACCTCCAAACAAAAACTTTTGCTAACGTTAAATTTCCGCTTCCCTTTCAATGTAATATATTTAACCTGTGGCATCGTCCAGACTAAAAGGAGTTACGGAATGTTAAAGCAGCAACAATTGAGACAAAGGGCAGTGAGGTCGACCCTCTTGGAGTGCATGGGTGTGGCGGACTTAAATTTTCGCATTGACAGCCGAAACGGCCCTCAGGGACGGTCGAGACGTGCTTTTAGTGCCTTTATTCGTTATGGTTAATGCGGCAACTAGTTTACGAGCAGTACTGTTATTTGCGACCTCTAAGGGCTTGAGTGTTACTGGATCTAAGTTTATATGGTTGGGAGCTAATATGGTTGGTGTAAGTGACTGTTATGATAAATTGCTTAAAATTTTAACTCAAGCATTGCAATTTACAATTAAAATTAAACTAATTATAGTATTAAATAAGTACTGTCGATTCAATTCTGTAAAGTTGTTGATACATTAAGTTTTTTTTATAAGGATACTATATCCAGTATGCTTACTTAGTTTCATTATATTGGTTCTAATCACATAAAAAACAGTTTGATTGATGAATTAACTGCTTTTGTAAGCAAAACTATTTGTTTATTTACTACCCTCATTTTTTAAACATTCCCTCGTAACCCTTCATCAATCTCAACTATTTTAAATTTAATCTCAATTTATTTAAATAACACCATATTTACACCTTCAAATATCTCTGCAACATCAACTGACGCTTCTATATTTAGATTAATATCACATGTACTATTGTCATGGACAGAACTAATAAATGCACCAATCTGAGCTGTCATAACGTCTGCATTTGATGCGTCAACCGAAGAAATGGGATTGGCCATCAATCAATGTGCTTTAGGAAAATTACTTGTATTGTTATTTGGGATGGGCGCTCCTTTACAAATGACCTCCTTTTGAGAGGTCAATGTTGTCCTAACAGTCTTTTTTCTTCAGTTATTGGTGTTTCGTCACTTCAGAAACTTTTGTTGCCTGAAACATTTAATTTTACGCTTATTTTAAGCTTCTTGGTAAAGGTTTAGATGCATTGAGGTTTGGATAAAGGCCGCCCAAGACCAGTCCTATTGGAGATCCTTAGAGGAGGCCTATGTCCAGCAGTGGACGTCTTGATGCTGAGATGATGATGATGACAGGTTTCGATAATAAAAGATTAACATATGAACAATTGTTAAACGGTTTCTTCCTCATAACATTAAGGTAGAAAATAACGTTCCTCATCACCTTCATCGTTTTCATCAGCGACTTTTATTTTATTGTAGGCGAAAACACATTTTTTCAACAGTTTTCAGTAATCGAACCCAATTCATTAGCTCCAGTAGAATCGAGTCGGCGCGCGTCCTCGTGGCAAACATTACGATATGTCACAGGGTATTAGGCGGGTGTCGTGCACTAAGCAATATTGACGTGTTCATTAGCCCCATTGTCTTTGGGGAGAGGGTCATGTCGAAGAATAATGTTAGTTTTCTCAAGAAAAATATAGTGTTCTGTATTATTGGGGAAATCAATTCCGTATGGAAGTTTAACATTTTTATATGGGTCGACGGTAAACACCAAAAGTTTGGATGATCAGATCAAAGTATAACAACTAGAAGCATAGGTTTACATATTGACCACATTGAAAAACATACAAAACCTAGAAAGGATTCTTTAAAATGCAGTTGCCAAAACACCGATTGGGACTTTCAGCTTGAGAAGAGCTTAGGTGGTAGCTAGCCAGCCATGCATTACAAAGTTTCAAAGTACCTTACCACTGTGGTATGAGTTCCTTAAGATGTTTTCCTTTATTGAAAGTTCAAAGACACTAATATGGAAAATTGGAGTGGTTATTTAAGTAGGTATATCTATGAAGAATGAAGAAATACATACATTGACTCAGTGAAAAATAGCCAATTAATATAAAGAACACGAAACCTTGTGTTACCAACTGATCTCATGCTGTTGTTTTCATTTATTTTGCTACATTTACTAAATATAATATTGTCATCAACAGAAAGACCTCTCATCAACTGATATCTTCGTCCGTCATGATTTACGAGGCCCAATTTGGGCCCCAACTGCCCAGAAGTGGACAGTGGGCTTATCTGATCAAACATGTCGTAAATAATACTCGGAGTATTTATCATGGTACGCCAGAATATAAGTAATAGAACGATTTATGAGAATGTGAGATAATGCCCTCTGGCCATAAAAATATTGGTAGGCACGTTTTTTTAATGATATATTTTGTAATTAAATGAATCAAGATTCTAATTATTTTGTGTAGTATATTGATAGCTAAGAATAAATTCTATTGAAAAGAAAGGTAGTATTTACAATTTTGTTACTGTAGAGTTTTCTTCAAGCTTTCTTCCCAAGCAATACAACATGTATAGTTTTATACATATGTACTATAAGATTGAGTTATTATTTAAAAGAAATAAGTCGTAAAGAACAATTTATTTAAAGAATAAAATGAAAAAGAAATAAAAAAGTTTTTAATGTAAATAGAATTTACTCTACTTACGAATTTTCTGACTGTAACATCGGTTCAGAAACTTTCTGTTATTTTAGAGGAGCTGACAATAAAGTCAATTTTTCAGCAAACTTAAATTTTCTTTATTCTTGTCTCAAAAACAAGTAAATAATACGTCTTATTATTATTATTATTCCATTTATTCAAATACATTTCCTATAAATTACATTTTTAAATATGAGTTACAAAAAAATACATTTAAAAAACAGTTCCCCACTGGTATCGGGAACAGGGTCCTAGTTACCGGTGGTCAAGGCTCCAGAGAGAGGACTTTCCTCACTATGCGTGCCGTCTCCAGGAGCACTGCCTTCTGAATTTGGCCCTTGATCCAGCCGCCTAACGTGAGCCTCTTATTATTATTAAATAAAATAAAAATACCTGTGATATTTATTCACAAAATCAAACTACATAGCTAATATACTAAACTACAATCATTAGTAATACCACATTACATCATCATACAACCAAATATTAAGTATGTTCACGATTTTCACACGGGAGCGACCTTTAACCCGACAGGCGTCGAACCAAGGTACCTATGATTAAGTGACCGCCACAGCAACTACGCCCAAGGCGCGCTTTGATGTGACATCAGTTGATGTATTCTAGACACGAATATATTATAGCAATTTGAGGAATGATTTAAATACGGAGACGAGTTAGTCAATGTCAGATTTTGCAGGAAAATAATTGTTTATAGTGTTTGTTTTCATTATGTTGGGTTTTAAGATTTGGTATAAGAAGGGGTTCATTAACGTATTGAGTTTAGTTGTTTAGTTAAGTCTGTCTGTTTTTTTTACATCGGTGTTTCATTAGAGTAGGTATATTGTATGGATAGTGGTAGGGATAGGGGCATGGGTATTAATAACCACCATTATTATCCACAACTAGCTTCCGCCCCGCTGTTTCACCCGTGTTTCCGAGAAAATAAGTAGCCTATGTTCCTTTCCATACCATAGGCTATCTGCGTACCAAATTTCATCGCGATCGGATCAGCGGTTTAGGCGTGAAAAGGTAACAACCAAACAAACTCACTTTCGCATTTATAATATTACTAGCTTTCTCCCCGCGGTTTCACCCGCGTTCCCTAGGGATCTTGTATTTTCCCGGGATAAAAAGTACCCTATGTTCTTCTCCATACCATAGGCTATATGCATATCAAATTTCATCGCGATCGGTTCAGCGGTTTAAGCGTGAAAGCGTAACAGACAGACAGACAGACAGAGTTACTTTCGCATTTATAATATTAAGTAGGGATAGTTAGGTGTTATCTACAATAATATAATATTACTAGATTCCGCCCCGCGGTTTCACCCGCGTTCCCCAGGGATCTTATGTTTTCCCGGGATAAAAGTAGCCTATGTTTTTCTCCATACTATAGGCTATCTGCATATCAAATTTCATCGCGATCGGTTCAGCGGTTTAGGCGTGAAAAGGTAACAAACAAATAAACAAACAAACTCACTTTCGCTTTTATAATATTAAAGTTAGGATTTTGCTTCAAAAAATAGTTTAATAATAGTTTAAAATCTTAATAAGATACTCATAACTTAAATTAAAATATATTTTGAGTCTAAGTAATAATGAATTTAAATTAAAAATAAATTTCAATTATTTCAATTAGTCCTAAAAACTTTTTTATGTCATAAATGTTAATGTAAACTTTTTTCTGTATCTAATTAAGATTTTAAATAAATTTAGATTTAATGGTTGGTAAGATGGGGTATCTTACCAACAATTGGTTGTCTGTCTGATAGGGGTCGCGCCACAGGTCGGTTCGATGCCCACTCAGAACAGACATTTGTGTGCATGAACATGTCTGTTTGTCCTGAGTCCTGAGAGTTATCTGGCTTCCATTGCACAACCTCTGCTTAGTTTGGGGTCAGATGGCCGTGTGTGAGGAATAGTGTCCCAGAATATTTAGTATTTATATATTTAATGTGGAAAAACCTGTTGCACTATCGTCGTTTAATGAAAACCTTAAGTATAATTTAATGTTCGCCAGAGCCAACGACAGGAAAGACGATCCGTCCACTGATTACATTAGCATTAAAACGGTCACACAATTACATTGTGATTAGTGTGTCGCAGACAACTGAATTCATTAGTTCAGCTCACCTGATTTTATTTAATTAGAATGTACGCGCAACGGCCCGGATCTACCGACGAGCTACATTGAGTTCTAACCGGCTGTTTGTACCGGCTGTTTAAATAATCCTATCTTCCTAAGTAATATTATAAATGCGAATGTGAATTTGTTTGTCTGTTACCTTTTCACGCCTAAATTTGGTACGAGCGAAGACAACCGATTTATGGAGAAGAATATAGGTTGCTTTTTTCTCGGTAACGCGGGTGAATCCGCGTTGGACAGTTAGTCAAAAATAAAACAATATAGTGATGATTTTTACTTTGTTTACTATTTTAACTTTTAGTTATTGATATTTGATTGATAAGTTAATCTACGTGAAATGTTTAGAGAAAATTAAATTAGTTTTTGTTTTCTTTATTATATATCTACTTAGCACATTTGATTGTCTTTTATTAACAGAAACATATCAAACTAATCTTTGATTAAGTAATGTATTGAACCCAACAGCCAGTTACGTAATAGCTACCTTATTTAGTGTAACCTGCCCTCCTAGCGATAAGGAGTAAAAAAGTATGGCTCAGTGAAATGTCTCGAACCTGACCAGCGGAGCGACACGTTGGGAACCTGGGTCATTGTCGCCAACTTATGGTAATATGTACATAATTGTACCTTACATTAAGTATTTAATGGTCTATTATTGGAGGACCTTTCACTTTATCGTTACTGGCAACAACTGCACAAAGAAATTAGAAAAAAAAACATTACCGCTCTGACCCCTGCATTTTCTATAACAAAACTTATGGACGTGTTTGCGCAATGTCGATATGAAAAGCCGACTGGACATGTCCCTAATTAATGTAAAAACGATAGAGACAGCATAGTCTAGACTCTAGATTATGGATAAAAGGAAGAATAAGTGCACGATGCAGTTTTAATAATTTCAGTCGTAATGTTTAACTTGTAATCAGGCTCCATAAAGTACTAGGTAAAGATATATTCCCACTTATTAAGACCTACTCGGTTGCGGTCCCGATTCGGTAGACAAACCGATTGAGTAACTATTGAATAGTATGGCTCCTATTTTCTCATTTCAGACTTCTTTTTGCAACGAGGCAGTCGATCGCTACACGATAGCTCAATGAATTCTGCGACTAACACAGCACCAGCCTAAATTTAAAGAAATAAAATTGTCCTTTTCCGATCGAAATGGTAACCGAATGGGTCAGAATAAGAGAGATTTTCTCTTAAGTAGACTTTTTTGATCCAGAATAAAACATAGCTCGCATTCTGGGCTAAATTATTTGTTAATAAAAAAAAAACAAAGACGTCAAATTTGATAGAATGCAAAATATATTTTTTTTTCTCTCGTCTCAATATCTTTATTGAAAGATACCTACTTGTTTCAAAGTTTTTTGTAGTAAAATGAACATGTTACTGTTAATACCTACATAATAATGCAATATAAACTTTTAGACATACCACAAACACTTTTTCATTGGTTCTACCGATGGGAAAGAGTATAAAAATATAGGATAATATTTAATAGCATCTTGATAATTACTTGGCAAGTTCATTACTGCCCTAGTATTAAAGCGGTGAGAGCAAAGGGCTAACAATGTATGGGGATGCGCCTGAGTTTACGATACGCCTTATAAGGATGGGTGCACAATCTCGTAATATAATTGATTTGTTAAATGTTATTAATATTATTTAGCTAATTAGATATTTAAATAAGTTTTAATTATTCTTATTGGTAGGTAATGCTGGGTAATTTACTAAAGTTAAGTTTTTTTTTTTCGGTGTGGAACATCTTAAGGAAACTTGCAAGTCAAAGCTCATGCGTTATGGTGACTAATGCTCCAGAAGTAGGAACGTATGAGCTATTGAAAATGAACCATAGGTTGAAAATAAATAGGCACTGGTTTTGTGACCGTCATTCCTACATGTTTATTATAACATACTTACATGCATTACATATCTAATTCCGCCGTGAAATAGTAGTGCACTTGTATTACTGTGTTTGTGTGGTATGGGAGCCGGTGAAATTACAGGCACAGGAGACTTAAAAACTTTATGTCTCAGGGTTGGCAACACGTGAGCGATACCCCTATAAAATAATATTGTAGCAGGGAAAATATAATATTGTATTTTCTTTGCCCGTGGTGTTATGAGCGTATTTAGGCGACGATAACCGCTTACTATCAGGTGGGCCGTAAGCTTGATGCCATCATATTATTATTAGTTTTGGGCATTTTTTTTTTTTACTTTTTATATGCTTGTGTTTGACCACAATCTCACTATACAAAGTCATAAGTCATAGTCAGTAAATTCTTGATTTTATTGCAAGGGTTCCTCAGCTATTCATATTATCAGAATTTGCGTTGGAATTTGATATTACATATTCTGATAAATATAATTATTAATTCATAAAAATATTAAGTACCAAAACATAAAAAAAACTCTATCGTTTTTTGTTCGATTTGACATTGGGCCTAGTTGCTCAAGTCGCAAAACGCCTGGGGCATCTAGGCCCATGGGATTAGTTTGACGTTGGGCCTAGTTGCCCAAGACCCCCATCTACACTAAGCTTTACTATAAGATCGACTCACAAGGAAACTTTTTATCAGTCTCATTGGCTTGTATCGTTAGCGACTGTCGTCAATTTAACGACATGAGCTTTTCATGTTTTAACAGCTTAAAGCTCCAGCTCATTTTACAGCCTAATGAAGGATTTTCTATTGTATGTTGTAAAAATTTATGAAGAATGTATGTAATTAGCTCGGAGGAGGGTAGCCATTTTATATTTAATATCGTATACCTATACGAGTAGTTACTTTAGGCCTTGGAATAGGATAGGTGCAATGTATTAACCACTAATATATATATATTTCCAAAAAGCTACTAGTCGGTTCTTCGTTAAAACAGTAGTCAGCTAGAAAATAATTAATAGTTATTATTAATGGTAAAGTTTTTATTTAATTTAGGTTTTGTAGAGTAGTAGTTAGCTATAAAATAAATTTCATTTTTTTTTATTTTTCTTTTTTATCCTTACCAAACAGTTCCCTTAAGTAAAAAAATCATGTTTGAAATTATAGGTAACTATTGAAATATACAATTTCATAACAAAAATAATTCATTGTACAATAAATCACTGGGCAATATTTTAAGTAGCAAAACGATGGAGGTTTTATTAATCAATCATAATCAAACATGTTAATTTTATTGGAATATATTAGCGGTTTTGTGTCCGGCAGAGGGAAATATATAAACAACGTTGATTAAGTCATTATCAAATGGTTTTGATTTACATATTTATTATACTTTCTTGTAAATTGTATTTGAGTAATTAAAAATGTTACCTTGCTAGTGTCTTACGAGAACTAGGATGTATTTTGTACCGTTTGTCGGTATGTGCTTGATTGGTAGGTAAGGTACCAGTTACCTTGACTTAAAAAATATCTTCCATTTCACTTTTATCTGAGATAGCCTGATAATTTGTACGAAATATTGAACAAAGTCAGATTTTGGTAATTTTCAGGTTGAATTTTTGGGTTAAGACCTAAAATTCGATATAGGCAGCATTGGAGGTGACATGTTTATATGATCGCCAACCGTTTTTCATCAGACCAGATGGGTAGTATACTGTTTGCCAGTTTCAAATTTATTAAAAGGCCATAATGTACATTTTTTAGTTGAATAAGTTTTGAGATTTTGTTCGGAGCGTCCCAATGTCACGATTTCGGATTTAGTCCGCTTAGATTCTGACTCAATACATAATCATCCTAAATGGGTCATATACTTGACAAGGCTGTTACAAAATTACGTTAAGCAATATTTTTATATTATGAACTATTAACAAAAAATGTTCAGGATCTAACCCACTGTTCTCTCTTAAACTACCATTCAAGTGCTACTATTTTGCTAATGTGTGCCTTTCGTGAACTTAAAGCTGAATAATTTGTGCCCAAGCTTCAACTTGGGCTTTTTATTCATAAAATATTGAGTACAAAAACTGCAGAAAACATTATCAAACAGGTTGAAGTCGATTATTGTATCTTTTTTACTTCAAAGTATTTTGTATTGAGCATTAAAGTTAAGCAAATATGACATTTCAAATTAATAGAGGTTTGATTTTTATTTGTTTTGTCAACCTAGCTCATAATTTTTTTAATTTTATTTGTATAAATATGGCTTGTTAACACATAAAATATGTACATGGGAATTATGAACAAACAATTAAAATATTATATGCCAGCAACATCATTTAGAATAAGTATTTTATTTGTAAGTTTTTTGTTTCTTATGTTCAAATATAAATTGTATGACATTCGTTTATAGCCAACTCACAAAGCAATATGCCGATGCATTCAACTGGGAAATTTCGCTCGAATCAGTTCATAACCCTTAAGCGCGGCGCGGGTGGCGTGACCGATCGGTTAGATAACTTCCTAGCCAGGTTTCCTTCCGTACACCCACTGATGTGTTACGCCTATTGCCATACGTCCTTCCTTATTGCGAATATTCTAGAATGACCTTATATACTAGTAGGTCATTACATGATACTCTATGATTAACTCTAATTTAATTATAGTAATGTGCCATTGGTACAAAAAGTGAATTTAATTGCTATTCAATTAATTTGCAGTTAAAATGATTGAGGTCTCTATGTCATTAAATAATCAACTGAATGCAATTTTTGGATTTGTAAAGCTGAACTATTATTTTAAATTTAATAAGATAGTCTTATTGGCTAAAAATACTTTTCAATGTATCGAAATGCAACAAGAAAACAAATTAGCACCACAATAAAAAAACACTGTTGCAACAATAATTCCACCTCATAATTTATTTTAAATAATAATAAATAAAAATGCATCTAAAACGTCATAAAAGCTACCACACACATCGGACATTGCTTTATTTCAGTCGGTACTCTTTACGCAGAAACCTACTGTGATAAGAATGTATTCGTGCGGTGAGCCGCGTATCAGTTTTTCTATTACACGCCATGGGCCGACGGCGTTTCGTACTCGGTTTGACATGGAATATAGAGCGGGATAGAGTAGACCCGAGGGAACCTTTTCACGTATTAGGTACTTTTGCATAGAAATATGAAAATATTAAGTATATTGTCTCCCTATAGTGTACAACATAACTAAGAACCCGTAGTACAATATTTGTTAATACATTTTTAGATGCATTGAACACACACGGTATTAATAAAATTAAGTAGTTGTATTATGTTCTGATCCGCATAAAATCATAAGCATAATTTACACAATTCCTATACAAAATTAAATTACGCAGTTTCTCGTGATAAACTGTCAATAAATGAAAAACCAATTGCACAGCAACTCCCTATCTTTCGTTGTCCGTAGTTAGGGGCCATCCACACTGAAGATTGTGCAAGCGTTTGTGACCACAGACCGAGACATATACATATTTATGAGGTGACTTTAATATACAATTTCTATGTATTATCTCTTCATGTAATGCAGGAAGTGGTAGCATTTGATGATTGTCTTAACGGTCACCTGACTCGCCCGAGCGATGATTTGGTGATATCGCATAATTGGTCTCTGAATCTTTTTTATTGTTCGGTATTAAAAATAGATCCGTGTACATTGTGATTCTTGTCTTAGTGTTTGTGAGAGTTAAGAAATAATATATTTTGAATTGGAATTGATTGTAAATGTTTTGGTACTACACTAAAATTTATCATAAGTGACATTATAAAACAGAGTATAATTACAAAATAATAATTGTATCATCTAAATATCCGGGTGAATAAATTTTATGCTCTGTCATTATAGACTAGGACCAGAAAAACTAGCTTAAAATGTCATATTCCCAAACAAGTCAGAATTAAAAATATAAATGACTTAAGGTGAAGACAAGTGGTCATAATTAATACACGTCCATTACGCTTAACGTGTAACCGCTCATTTTTTGACGTAGCATTAAAATATTTCTTCATAGAGTCATCGTTTATTACTGCTGTATTGAGATCACTCGATGCCGACAAAGTGTTTGATTTGACAGCTCGATGTGTACCCACTAAAGCTAATTAATAAGCAGATACAACCACTTAAGATAAGTAAAAATATTTTCATCCCGAAACTGCACCGGATATAGATCGTATCGGCATGACAAAGCGTGGCGCCAAGAAAGTTTCATTGCCAACCAATCGAAAATAAACTCCATCACCACTGATATAAAGATCACTTTATTGTTATTCGTGATCCATTTTACCAATACCACCTACTGTCATAGTATAATCAACCAACATATTAAAGTCATTGAGTTCAATTTTGTTTTGCTCACTATTTTCATTAGCAGCGCAAGATTTGTCAGCAACATTAGTCGTGTTTTCAGTTTTTTACCTTGCTTGATCAACTTTAGAGTTCATTTTCAAATGAAAGCTAAATTTTGAAGTGGCACAATCAGAATCTATTGATGCTCCTCTAAAAGCTTCAGCCACAATCTCAAGTGCAGGTGGTATGACTCCTGTGTCTCCAAAAATAAATGAAATGGTCATTGTGAGATAAGATTCTGGTTATTCTGGAGACTAATGCTAAAGGAAGCATATGGAATGGATTTTATCTTTGAAAATTCATGCACACAGTCAATCGAAACGCATGATTTTAATATTATATTAGTAATGCGTAGTAGTTACGAATATGAAAAGATGTACTTATAATAAAATTTACTAAGTTTAAATTATAAGTACTTTTGATTAATTTGTATTCTCGTTATTAGTAATTTCAGTTACAATGTTATTAAGTATATTTTCTTTTAATACTTCCTCAGACGGATTAGAGAGGTTTCATAACATAAAATATACAGTAACTCAATTAAAAAGCGATTAATGTCCAATTTATCACACATACGTCTTATATATCAAAATATTGATTGATAATGATGATTTATGAACCGACAATCTAATACTTTTAAACAATGATGAAATGGGGAGTAAAAGAGCGGAAAGGATATTCTAATCAGTGTTGCTTGCTTGCATTACATAATGACTTTCCTGATAGGTTGATGGAATTTATTTTTTGGGTAGCTCCCCGAGTTCGAATAATTGAAAATGAAACACCTACTTATGCAGAATTAATTGCTTGATCCGAGTCATCTAATATAAATTAAGAAAACATCTAAAATAGCAACATGCGTCCTAATTAAAGCACAATCGATCCCTGACCGGGGTCAACAGTGGAGTGGCAGTAATCCAGGATTATGCGGGCAAGAACATTAAGCTTATACTAGTAGAGCGATAATGGCAGTGCCAATCATGTGCTGTAACGTTTGTGTTCCTTGTCTATTAGTGTTGGGGTGTATATAATTATGTGATGTCTTTTCTATTATTAATGTGAAAATTGTGTTTAATTTTACTGGAAGGTGACGTTTCAAGACCTCTAAAAAGTACCAGGCAGGGCCGTTTTCAGTCATCCAGTGGCAATTTGGGGCCATTTTAGTAATCCATAAAAACGAGAATGTCAATTATCAAATATTCTGATTATTTACTTTAAAAGGAGGGCCTGGATTCATGTCTAATTTGCTCTTATAGGAAAGATGGAAATTGTACCAGGTTTGTAGATATGATAAAGAATTTGCACAATTTATAAGTAGCGTTTGTTCAGATTATTTTTCTATAATGTATAGGCCTGTGTTCGACCACAATTTCACCAAGATAAGTGATGATGTGACCAAAGGTGATAAGCCCACAAAACTTAGATGGAACTGGCTCTCACATGCAGCTGCTGGAATATACCAGAATTTACTACAAATAACCCTACCATCGTGCTATAGTTTCCTTCACCGAAAATTCAAACTCATTATAGGATTCAAACCCATGACCTTCGTCGCGGCATTTGACGTCACTACCAATGAGCTATCAAAATTGCTATGGGCTACAATATGCAGATATTGATAATGATCAATGAAGATTCGTTGGAGAAAAAAAGAAGTTAACGAAAGAAAGAAAAAAGTAAAATAGAGAAACTATGTTTAATTAATATAATTTAAGGTAAACTGTCAAAGAGCAGATAAGATAAATTCTCTAAAAATATAATAAAACATGATGAAATTTTATTTATTAACTTCAAATTAATTTGTAATGAAAAGACAAAGGACTATACCTACCTATTTTCTAGTTACCCCAAATGTCGCATCTTATGTTGTTCAAAGTAGCTGTCACTTAGAAGATATTTAACTAAAGTTAATCGAGAAGGTATGTCTCGAGAATTTTCTCGTTATCTACGGTAGAAAGGGCAAGGGCGGACAAATGCCTTAGGTCGTAGAGGACTTAGTGTGAGTAGAAATGCTCTTGGTGATAAAATGATGTAACTGTAATTTTTTTAAATCTGAGTTACTTTGATTTGACGTTCTTTTTCGTAGCAAATTACAAATTATTTATAAACCATATTTATAACCATTAATGGGGCGTAGAAAATTAAGCGAGTTCAGTTTTACCCCAAAAACAACAATTTCAAGATTAATTTTATTTAAATTTAGTAGATAAATATTAGTTTTATAATTATTAAGTAAAATAAAAGACATATAATGCAGGTAAAAATAATAAAAGGTAATTATAATAAAATTAAATGAACGATATAATAATAATACAAAAGGAAATAATGACGATAACTATTTAAAACTGCGTGTTCAAAGAAATAATTTTATCTAGCAGCATCTAAAACAAAAATATGGATATCGTAACATGATAAAAATTTGGCTCTGCAATTAGTAGTAATAAAATGTAAATAAAAAAAAGAAACAAAATATAGAAAATCGGAGATACACTCTTTATGCACCCGCGCCCGCCACAGTCCTTTGGACCGCAATCAATGTCCACAATGAGTGGCACGTGACACGAGCCCTTACATCCACCTAATTAGACGAATATACACTATAGTGCTCAGTGACAGACCGACATGCGTATATTACCTACATGTTATTAGCTATTACGGTGAAAGTTGTATAAGAGTAAATTGTTTTCATAATAACAATTATATATTATAGTATAATTTTTGAACTGACTTTTTGTATCGGTTATTTTTAAAACAATACAAGATGCATTTTTTTCCAGATTTTGAGTTAATGTTTATTAAAATACTTACTTATAATCGTTACCTATTATAAAGTATATTGATCCAACCAATCATTATATTCATAGATTTTATTGAAAACAAAAACCGAAAAAGCCACAGGATTTTACACAAAATGTCGCATTTCCAGTTTCCCCTTTTTTCATTAATAGTATTAATTTCAGATGTCAACAGTAAATACTTTCGACGTGCTGTATTTAATTTTGGTCTAAGTGTTAAGAAATTTGCGTTCTGCTAGTATATTAATTCGTACCAACCAGCAATAGGTTTCTATTGTGAATTAAAATACCGCTGTGGGTATTTTTCATACAGTTCTATAATTCAGTTGGATTAATGTAAAAATCTAGTTATTTATCATTATAAATGCGAAAGATTATGTATATGTTTGTTAGTCAATAGTGTTGTTACCAAACAGTTAACAATACTTCGAAAAAATTTGGGAAATTGATAAGAATGAAACATAAAATTATTATCTCCTGAAAAATATTGGATACCGACTATGGGCCAGAAACTAATAAATATAAAATAGAGAAATTAGCTATTATAGTATCACTAGCTGTCCCTCGCGGTTTCACTCGGGTAGCGGTTTCAAAAATAGATAGTAGCCTATTCTCAGACCTACCCGATATGCACACAAAATTTCATCAAAATCGGTAGGGCCGTTTCGGAGGATACTCCTCCAAAACTAACTAACAATAGTGACACGAGAATTTTATATATAAGACTGAAAAATATTAGATATCTGGAGATCGACGGGCCAGAAACTAATAAATATAAAAATGGGAAATTTACTATTATAGTATCATAATACTTTTATATCGCTACAGCTTTTAATTCAAACCATAATGTTAGAATAACACAAAGGGTTCGTTTATTAACTGTCGTCTGCTCCTGCGAACAAGCATAACCTCTTAAGATATTAAGAGAAACAATAAGTAAATGAAAAAATATTTGCTGTGAAAACGAACAATTTCACTAAAGTCAGAGTCATTTATTCAATTTAGGCTCTAGGAGGGTACTTATGAACATCGAAGCTACTAAAACTAAAATCAGACTTCAACTGAGAAGAACCGACAAGAAACTCAGCAAATTACATATTTTAAACCGCGTTTCCCAGGGATCTTATGTTTTCCCGATATAAAAAGTAGCCTATGTCCTTCTCCATACCATAGGCTATCTGCATACCAAATTTTATCGCGATCGGTGCGTGAAAAGGTAACAAATAAAAAAACAAACAAACATTTACAATATTAGTTGGATTTAGGAAATCACAGACTGTGATCATAGCAAAGCGAGAAAAGTGATTTCTGATCAACACGAGACAGTCGGCGAAATTCACACGAAATCGACAATAACTTTGACATTGATAACGACTATCGAAGCCTCATTACGAGGCTTATCGCTATCGCTTTGGAGTAGCCATCGATTATAAGTTGACATTTTAATATTGTCGATAACACTATAATCACAGCTATCAAGTGGTGTTCACGACACGTGGAATTTCCCACAAACCATTTGATTCGTAATGGCTAAACGAATTTGGATGAGATTGAGCACGTATATAGATCAGATTCTGGAATTAAAACATTACATACAGGTAACATCGCGGGTGGAATCTAGTATTCTTATAGCTTTGTATAAAGGTAGATGTTGTTTGTATTATATTGAATTTGATCACCAGATTTTATTGAATATTCAGGTTTTGAGAATGAAACATACTAACTCATTCAATTGATATAATAATTATTCAATATTTCGTTTATAAATATATTTGTTTTTTTTAAAGAAATGCTGTACCTTTAAAGATACCCAATTCCATGCCACATAACATTATATATTTGTGGTTTCAATTATTAGTGAAGAGGAGTACCTAAATTCTTCACCACATAAACAAGGTATCATCGCCCATGACGTTGTACCAAAAAGCCCTTTTGGAATTATAAAACCCATCATCATCCTAATCTAACCTCAATGGTTCTTGCAAGACCCTTAGAAAATAATCATCTGTGGTCATGAAAAACTAATCTCCAAGAATCAATCGTGATGATTTGCGAAGTCAATTTTTACTAAAACTTCTATAGTTTCCAATGGTGTTTGGATTTATACGGGTTATAAGCTTAGAACGAAGATATAGATATTATGATTTACGTTTTTGAAAAAAAACATTTTAAGTTTATCTATTTTTCCTTTTTAGTAAAAAAATTCTTCGAAATCTTTAAAATGAGTAAATAATATCTTAAATAATAGTATATTTTAAATATGATTTCGAAATGGAAACATAGCTAGCCTGTTGGCTGAGTTCAGTTTATTGTACCCACGTTTAAACTTTACTAAACATTTTTATTAATATCATCGTGATAACGTTCTATAAAAATATGTTAAAGGATTATTGATATTTTGTTAGAGACATACGATCAAGGCATACCTTAGCAATTGAATTGGCCTCACTAAAGGATAAACACTTTATTTTTTACTAATTATTTTTAAATTTTCAGATTTTAATTGATTTTACTTATTTATCCCATATCGTTCGGTTCCAGTAACTATAAATCCAAGTAAAAATCCTTTAGAAAATGGTCGTCGGTCCAAGTTAGAAAATTACTTACATGCCGAAGCAATTTCCATAAACCGCAAGTGAGGTATGGCCAGCAAATAAACAGTGGACCCTTTTGTCGGCACCACACCGCAAGATTGGCGCTGAGACAATGTCTTACGCGATATACATTGAATACTGGCCTACGAAATATTCTTGGTAATAGAATATATAGGTAAATCTCAATAATTTAAAAAGCAAAAGAGGGATAGGTCGTCAAAGAATTAATAGTCTTGAACACGTTCTAAATAGGTTTTTATTACAACCAAAAAAAAACCACATCTCGTTCTTCATGGAATCACCAAACAATTCAGATTGAATCTCGTTGAGATCCAACCATCGATCGAATCCAATTTTATTTGATCACGTGCTATTTGAATTTAGAATGTGATCTACTTCGTGATGCACATACATGTCATGCGTTTCATCGTCACATTTTTTAATACCATCACTTAAATAATGCCACAAGAAAATCAACTTTAAAGCAAGGCTGTAAAAATTAAGTTCCTATATTACTTATGGTTGAGCGGAAAAATAGAAATAGTCGATTTGGACATTAGAAAGGTCGCGTGAGTACAGTACATAGAGTAAAAATTGATGTGACCAACTTACGCAATAACAATTTCATAACTGTCCAATCCAGCGATTGCCTAAAGCTAGACAATTTTACAAATGACCGATCCGTCTCTTAATAGGAGCAAAGTGAATTATCGGTTGTTTTTTTTTTCTTGAGCAATGCAACAAGGTGGATTCACACGGTCTCTTGCGACATTCCAGATTTCGTAGATCAAGTCTGCATTGAGATAAGAAAGGGTCTTTTGTACCAGTTTTAAATGTTGCATTGTTTTTTAGTTGGGAATTAATTTGATATGGAGATTAGGTAACCGGGCCATTTGTCGTCGTATTTGCATAATGTCTTGTAGTTTTTTTTTGTATAATGAATCATTGTGTTGCGGGAAGCGAAATGTTTAGGATTTGTTATGTTCTTTTAATTGTGGCTTAAATCATTTTCTTGTCTGCAATCGTTATGTTTAAATAGTATAGATCTGCTTAGTACCTAGTAGTTAATGTTGTCAGTCTTAAATCCTATTTAAAGATCATTGGTTTTGTCCGACTCTTTATTACCTAAATTTCCTTGATGTCAAATATGTGTTACATCAAATTCTAAATTAGGATATTGTAAAATCCCCACTTTGATTTTCACAGAATAAGTTTATAATAACACCTCTTAAGGAAAACTATTATTGAAACTGTTTGACAGCTTCAAGAACCAAGACCAAGATATTAAGAGATAAAAAGACTTAATAGAGGACAAAGTATTACAACAAAAAGCTCAATAGTTATAGCCGATAATGAACTATGAACGCTTAGAGGCATCACAGACTGGATTGTTAATATCGGTGATTTAACAAGTACCTCTTGAGGACATAAATATTTTGTCAAATATCTGGCTTTTGAACTTTGAACGAAAGCTTTTATTGCACTACGGTTAACTAATATACTTTCAGAAACCAACAAAATTTATCCCATTTATTAAAGATCACCCAGATAAAGAAATATTCGGTAATGAGTCGCTGATTGATTGAAATAATGACGCGCATTCAGAAATTTACAACATACAATTAAATCACTGATCGCTGCTGCTAAAAGCAACGAATCTGCGGAGGCTCATAATAAGAAATCAATTGTAGCTTTGTTGCTTCTCACGGTGCCGCCATGCGTTGGCAGTGACAAGGAGACGCCTTATATACAGTGTTAAATAATTATAGATATGACAAAGAGTAATTTTTGTAATTTGATGTGAAATGAGCAAGAAGTCTTAAAAATCAATAATTTATTCTAATTTAGTTATAATTATAAGCGTTAGTAGTCTATCAATCAATATAGAGCCTCGCTCGATAGAGTTTATCTGAGATATTAGATTTAAAGAAACATAAAAAAATATTAGAGATCCTTAGGGGAGGCCTATGTCCAATAGTGGACGTCTCATGCGGCTGAGATGATGATGAAGAATTTAT
Source organism: Tetheella fluctuosa (assembly GCA_951216915.1). Lineage (NCBI taxonomy): Eukaryota > Metazoa > Arthropoda > Insecta > Lepidoptera > Drepanidae > Tetheella > Tetheella fluctuosa. Next base: position 8,092,862 of record OX578229.1, on the reverse strand, counting down.
TCAAACAAATGTGTAGAAAATAAACAAATTATTTCTAGAACCATCTCATATTCATTGAATTTTCATGCCCGAATCTAATGAACACTAATAAAAATAAAGATACCTATCTTCGTATTATTATGTCTACATCCCCAAATCGCACGACACACGAAGGCCGCGTCAAACCTGACTGATGACTGAAACAATGACGTCACAATTAAACGAATGGGTTCTCATATTGAACGACAGCTTACAATGACAGACGCGTCAGATGCTATCGGCGAGACGGATGGGACCCTTAGATTGAACTTAGGGGTCAAATGAGGCTTGTACTTTCTGCAGTATACGTATCATAGAAGAATCAAGATAATATTATATTTGAGGGCAATCTTCAAAAACAAAAAGGCTTATCTGCAATATTCAGAAATGTCAGTAATCTAGTGTCTTTAAACTAAAAAGTACTAACTTTATTAAAAATGACAACAAATAACACCTACAAAGCTTAGCCTGCGGCTATGACTGAGCACCAAACAAAATTTGTGTCAAGAGCAACTTCTACCATCACAAAAATCTAATCAAATACCTATTGCCAAGGAAAAATAGCACTTAAGAATTTGTAAATAAGAGTAATAGTTTATAATATGGCAGCAAAAGCATTTGTAGAGCTAGGACTTGGCAAGATTTAGATGAGCATCCATTATGGAATTGTCACGAACAATTTTTGATATTACTTCATATAAATAAAGAAGCCAATGTCACGCTAACGAGACTTATATGGATTGGTGTAATGAAGTGCGTAAATGGCCTTGGATTTTGGATGGCGATCGTAGTTTGGAATTACTTAATAGTAGATTGTTGAGCTTCTATTTAATCGTGTATAAATAGTGTACAGTGTCCAGGTATCGATGATCTCAAGCACGGAGATGGTGAAGTCAATGAGTTAATAATATAATAATAATAATTACAGCCTATATCTGCCCACTGCTGAGCACAGGCCTCCTTTCACGAATAAGGGTGAAAGGGGAGTCAATGAGTTACCGGCGGAAATTAAAAACGTTTCAAACTCAAACTCATTTATTCAGTTTAGGCCCTAATAAGGCACTTATGAACGTTACAATTCTACTATCGGTTTGGAATACACTTGGAATGAGAAGACTCCGGCAAGAAACTCAGCAATGCATATTTTTTCAAACAAAACCACATTTAAAATCTTATCAAAAATCAATAGCTACAAGCATTTTAATTGCAATGGAGTGGTGCTAACTATTTAATAAGAGATAGTGTTTTTCCTTCCATTATATTACGATCTGGCCTTTCTGGGCTAATAAGTAATTTCTATTTCACAATCTTATACATAAAACTATAAATTTTCTAAGAATATGTGTATGAATATTCTTAGTTTTGTTTCATTTAAGGGGAAGACCCTTTTTTCTTGTGTTCTTATTTATAGCACTTACACAATTTTTTATAATAGATGGTGATTTCAAATAGATCTGCATAAGATTCACAGATCTGCTTCCAAGTTAAATAAATGTCCATCGTTTCGTAATTCTAAATGATGTGAAAGTAAAAAGACGAATTTATCTGTTTCATCTGTCGCAACAATTTCATACGTCAAAATATTTCAAAAGTCGCAGACTAATCAAAGAGATAGATGATCTAAATAAATATACAAACAAATTGAACAGTCGGACGCTGCATCGAAATCAGCATTAACTGTGTCAAACGTAATTGAAGTACATGTAACAAATTTGACCCCGTCAAACAAGAAATTTTCTTCAAGATTCTATCTTAGAAACATGACATCTCAAATCAAACGACAAGTATTGTTTAAAAGACCTTACTGTTCGATTAACCAACCATGTATGTGATAATATCTACGCCAATTTGAATCTTATTTTTATGATAATAAAGACAAAATCCAATAGATCGATTAGAGAAGATACCTTTGTGAAATCGGCGTCAGAATAGTAGCCATTATCTGAGAGAACACACGTTCGGAAATGGTAAAAAAGGTCGAAATATGATTAATAGGGCGGCGGAATGAGACTTGGACCGTGTGTGATTCTTTCCATTTGACAGATTGTCTCGACTCTCTGACCCAAGCGCCCCGTCGAGACACTAATGATGTTGTCACAACACTTACTCGATAACCGATATCGATAAAATTAACAAGACATAATGGAATAATTCATTGTCTTGCTACGAGTCAGTTGAAACATGATAATTAAATTATTATGAGTGGCATTTATTCTGCAGATAGTATACAATATTACAATATGTATGATCTTTACAAATAATTAACAGCAAGTCTCTGATTATTCAGTAATTTGTTATTTTATGTTATTTCTGATAATAGTGTCTTGTACAACCCTTGTATCTACAGGCATTAACAGCAAAAAAAATCAGCGAGTATGAAAAAATATTTAACGAGAATATAAAAATATAGAATACTATAGACTATAGATAATTTATCATAAAATATGTTTGACAAAGGAAAAAAATATGTAATGAGCCCTAAGCACTCTATTGTTATGAATATATCCTACTATGACGTTAAAAGTATAGGTAATCGATACTTTCACCTGTGGATTGCACATCACTACTCGTGAGGTCGACTGAGATTACTCTCAGCACGAGACTGTCCTGCGTCGGCGCATCGTTCGCGACGCTTTGACATCCCGACGTTTATCACAACCATCAACTAACATATAATTAAAACTTATCAACGCCATATTAATAAGGCTGTAAAGTTCAAATTCGATCCGCAAACAACTTTACCAGGTGAAAAATAATTTTCTCAGTACGTCATACGTTGATAGACGGCCCGAGCGGCTCGGTGTGAGAGCACAACTTTTTTTCTTCAATTTTGAATATGCAATATAAAGATATTGAATGATTATTACTCATGTTTCAATGGTATTTTTTAGGTATTTGACGTTTGGTCGTCGGGTCATATCGAAGTGTTATAACGAACTGTCTAAAGATGAGGAAAAATAAATAACTGAACTAAGAAATCGTCGACAAGTATTGAAAATGAATAGTGTAAAGTAATTTGGATTGACTTGTCATTAAAGTGATAGACGTAGTCACTATGTGCGAATAAAATAAATATCAACAGTTTGTAAGTAGGATTTTATTCTAATGCAGTATAGTAATTAAAGGTTCCAAACTAACAAGAAAATAAAATCAGGCTCAAAAGGAGGCTTCCATTAAAAAGCATTATATAAGTGTGTGGACTCTCTAAAGTAATTAAATAGGTACTGATTTGAAGTAGGTAATGGAAAAAGCACAGAGTTTAAAAGTCTAAAAAAAACTTTAAAAACTTTCCGTTGTGGAAATCTGTCATATCTTAGAATCAGAGACAGAAACTAATAGATCTTAGAATAAAATAATAATGTAAATCGGTTCATATTTCCTTTTCTTTATTTGTTACTTTGAAGTCAGTTAACAAAATTTGAAAAACGAAAAAGCACAATGCTTTCGACGTATGAGATCCAGTCTCAATGTTAGGAAATATTTGTTTGCAGTTACAGTGACATCAAGATTCAATTTGGTTTTATAGGGCAATGAAAAAACTCGTAAAAACTGTTAAACTGTTTATTCGTAAACTTCCTACATCCAATTCGGAGCAGACGTCTGCAGATGACAAACCGACTTTTTTATATTTATGTAACTCAATCTGCGAATGTTGCCAGGATATAAATAGCTGGTCTATTTATGCTCATTCCTCAAAATAATAACGAAATATTATTGTAGATATTGATAGGTCTTCATCATTATAAGCCAAAGCGTACGTGTATACTGTTGAAATAGTTTTGTTTAGTTGTGTTAATTCAAATCTAAATACTTCTGGCTTATAGTTTATCTATTAACATCTATGTATGTAAAAAAAATAAGCTTCACAAAAAGTCGTGTCGATGCATTATTCGATCGTCTCTCAAAATCACAGGTCTTACAAAAATATCTTCTTTTGCTACATTAACCAATTCATTGACATCACTTAACTTAATCACCCCATCGATTATCATACCTTCCTCATTAAACACGTCTCCAGATCAGATGTTTCCACATTAATCGTATACCTTCAACGATTTTCCAACAATATAAATACTCAACAAACGCCTTTAATTCCCACCATTATACATCAATCTCGGATCCACTTAAGTCCAAATGCAAAATCCATCTGGAATGTGTCTCACGTACAGCTATAGGCTGAAGAGTGGCTAATGAAGTGTAGTTGATGTGTGACCCACCGCTGGCAGTTCCTTAATGATACGATTGACAGTACAGTGGAGCGGTCGCCGTCAACCAGCCGATTGTTTCTGAACTGAAACGCTTTGGCTATGAAGTGAGCGGGGAATAAGAGAATTGACCATAAGTTTATGTGTCGATGTCTTGTGTGGTTAAAAACCTTGTTAGATTCAACCTCTTTTCATTATGACAGGAACATGTATTTCTTTACATTTCTAGATCTTACCATATAATATTACCCTAAGTTTAAACTGTATCAGTCAGTCGTAGTTTTTCTGATTGGAAAGTGGTAGGTATATGTTTAAATTAATAAAGTAGTTCTAAGTCTGCTGACGCAACGTGCAGACCACAATGTACTGGGCTTACCTTCATACACTTTGAATCGCTCTTTTCATAGCCAAAGTAAAAATGGGCACCAAAGAAAGACGTATTTAAATCCCATTGACGTCTTGTTCAAAGATCGTTGAATAGAATGGCGCCTTTCTGAAAGATGTCTTTGGCATATTAAACCTTATTTTATTTATTTTATTCCATATCCTCTACGGAGGGAGACGGCTGACTTGTGATCGATACTCGACAGGTCTTAACTTTGAACTTATTTTTATAGCACGTAAGCTAGTGTTATTTTACTCAAAGTAATACCTTTGTTATGGCTGTATATTTCCTGCAGTAATCGTAGCTATAGTGCTGGCCTTAGCTTTGCCGTTAGTACTGTTAGTTATTTGGTATCTTAGCCCTTAGTAAATAGTATCTACCATTAAAGTAAAAAATACAAACTATGATATATAGAAAACATCCTCAAAGCCCTCGCTGCTGTCGATAGGCAAGGTTCCCAACAGGCTGGCAGCGTTCCCTTTTTGGATGGCCAAGCTTATGCGTTGGCGGAAAAAGCTCCCAGCCCGTCGGTCTCCCGAAGCCTCGATGAGCTTGGATGATAAAATCCGAGCAAATCGGCGAGCCTCGAACCCCTATGGACCCATGGTTTCAACTGCGAATGGCATGAACGAAAAATTAGAACCAAGACAAGCGTATTTTTTAAATTTGGATTTTTCAGCACCGGTCGCAGCCGCCCCAGCGACTTTACAAGTCGCCAGTAAGTGGGAAGGCGCAAGTGTATCTACACACGTGGCATCCCACACCAGCGGCTTGCCAACACTCCACGGGATCAAAGTCATACCATCCGGCCTCTTGCCATCGTCACGCGCAATTCCGACTGGTTCTAGTACAGAAGGCACGTTGTTAATCTACCATTAATAACTTGAATCATGAATCACTCCTGAAATTTCATTTTTAACCAAGGGGTTACAACTAAACTGAACTATATATTAAAGTAATAAGGATTTATAATTAATCACCAGCGGTCTGAAAAGGATGGATTAGTTATACAGGGTGATTTTGTTATCACTGGCAATACTTGCAGGGGTGGAAGTACTCATCAATGTGAACAATTTTTATTATAGGGCTAACTCTGATATCGCGTAAAATAATATGGTTGCTTCATACATTTTGGTCGAGTAGGTATTGAACTTTTGCATGGAACAGCTGATAATTTTTTCATGATTTCACAGTTAGTCCCATAATAAAAGTTGTTCATTTTGATGAGTACTTCCACCCTTGCAAGTATTGCCAGTGATAACAAAATCACCCAGTATAGATGTTACGGGATGAGATTTATTAATATTTTTACAATAAGTTTCAGATAAAAATTTGAGGGAGGGTTGGAATCCTACATTGAGCTTTAGGTGAAGGAAAACAACGTGAAGCCATAGCACGGTGGTATGGTACTTTATTGTACCTACTCGCCAGGTAACTGTCACATACAAGTGAAAATCTGTCGCCAAACATCTATTGGTGTGTTCCGGGAGCAACACTTGAGAGCCGGTTTTCCTAAGTTTTGTGTGCTTATCACCTTCGGCCACATCATCACTTACCATGGTGAGATTGTAGTTAAACACAGGATAGATTACTGACAGAATCCTTTACAAAATCGGCAAAACTTTGGCAATTTTCCTGGGCTTAGTGTGGTTTCGTGCGGACTATCTGCCTGCTCATGCTTATCGACCTATAGACAAAACAATATATTTTCATAAAAGTATTAATAAAGCTTTGAACGCTTTAAAAACCAATCACTTTAAAACATACAAACTTGTTTACCTTTTCAATATAAAGTGCAATCAAATTGTAAGTTTATACAATAAATCATTGATAAAGCTGTTCATAAATCATTATCTTATCTCGCTAAATAGCATTTGATTCGTATGATATAGGCAATTTGTCACAAAGCTATGACCTAGTACCTAAGGTTATTGAATGGGATGGATATTGTAAATTATGTAACTACATAAGATGAAATTCATTGCAGTACTTAACATGTATACTTGAGTAGATACGATAAGATTTACGCAAAATATCGATTGTATTTGAATAATCGAATAGTGTATATCGAATATTATTTTGATTAGATCAAGTTTACGTTACTTATGGTTATTTTCTTAAATATTTTTTATGTAAAAATGTACTAATTTTATTAACTTAAGTATGTTACAGACGCACAGCTTTCATATATTTTTTTCTTTTCTTCCCACCTGTCGATGCAACACTTCCTATTCTAAGCTTAATTTAACATGTGGAAATCCATTGAAATTCCGTTCAGTAGTTTCGAAGATTTGTGTGTTCAAACAGATAGACAGAAAAAAGCATGGTCTCTGCATTTTGTTGCTATGTCACCTCCAATCAGTTTTTGGTAAATATATACATTATATGTAGGTATAAAGCCAAATTATCTTTCACATGTGATTTATTTTAATAATAGCTTAAAAGCGATTTCTTATAAGCTAACTAAATTATTTTAAATCACCTTCTAAATATTGATTGCATGAAAATAATAACTAACGATCAAATAAAGTGATCATTCCTGAGAAGTAATTTGTCAAATGCAATCATGAGAAGCTCCAAATAAGAATTTTCGTTAGAACATAATAATGCCGGTTCGCGGGGACTTCACATGCTTTTTTTGCTCAACATCCAATTTAAAAACTAATTACGGGTCTCCACGATGACTAGGCTCCCATGGCTAAGGAACACCCTACAATGCCGCCATAAAGAACATAATTTCGTCATGTTAGCGAAGAGGTGACAAAAAAGAATGATTAATGGTTGCGCGTGAGTTACAAAGGCACTGTCAGTCTCTGAGCTTAACTATAGTTATCTTTATTACAGATGACCACAGACTAAATAGGTATTCGGGTTTTATATTATAGGTATCTAGGTATATGTTCAGTTTCAATATGAAGTTTCAGGTCGTATTTATTTGAAAGCGATTACAAAAGCTTTTTTTTTATATGGAATGGATAAAGAAAATCACGCCATCACGCACAAAATAAAAGGCCAGCATAATTAAAAAAATATTGTTGAGTTCGAATAAGATTTTAAATAATTTATTTTTCAGCCAGTCACATAATAATGATTCTATGTTCAAATTATAAATTGCGTAATTTCATCGACGTGGACAAAATGTAAGTATTCAATGCTATTAAAATTTTAACCGTGACCTTTTTGTTCGTGATTCAAATCGTGGATCGGTCGTGACATCTAAATAACCGATGGTGAGGTCGCTCGCAATCAATGACGGAAGTCAGCTCGGCGTCGATATGACGGAAGACATGCAATTAAATGATTTCGGTATGTAGTGAGCGAGCACGATTTCTTTAATAGAGGCGCTGAAGGCTGTTAATTGTGGGAAGGTGCTGAGCTGAGGTACCGGATTTGAGGATAATGACATGAGGAAGCTTTTAGAAAGGCTGTTGGTGGAATTATTGTTAATTAGTTTGGTGGTCAAGTTAGCAAAATTATTTAATGAGCAAAATGTGTATTTTTTTATAAACTCCAAATTGAGTTTGAATTTTGAATCAGTATTAAATTCACTTATAACTAGGTAATAGGAAAATTATTGTGAAAAAAATAACATAGTTTTTAGAAAAATTCATTATTATTATTATTAGTACCTAATAGGTTACTAACTTAATCCTGCAAAATACCCAGCAGTTAACTTACTACAGGATAGAACTTTTAAAGTCTTCAGTTTATATCTTAGCTATTTATTTAGATAGTTATATAACCTCTAACTTAAGCCGCAGAAAAAAACTATAGAACTGTGCTACATTCGCATTTGTCTGTACACTGCAAGGACAAAATAGAATCAATTCCCCAAATCTATTTTTACTATTGAACTCCAACATAACCTAGTAAATCCACTAATCCAATCCAATATCTAAAGACAGACCGCATGGGAGACAAGTGGCCCGTGGGCCTTGACTTTATCGAGTCATGGTTTGTCAATTACCGGCCCATTGTGCTGTGATAGACGCTGCCCTGCGCTGCGCCCGCGCCGATCTTATCGCGACTCGGTTGTGACAAAAAATAGGGGCCGCCATGCACTTGCTAGGATACGCTCACATTGGGCTATGTTTTCTGGATTTTAAAAGTAGCTCATTTTGAAAATATTAAAACGTGTCTAATTATTATTATTAAATATTATTTTTAACACTATCATATCATACTAATATTATAAATGCGAATGTTTGTCTATGTTTGTTACCGCACAGCTATATAACGGCTGACCCGATGATAGGTAACTATATAAGTTACTTTATATTCTGGATATGTCATATACTTGTAATCCCCAGAACTTGGGTGAAACTGCGGGTGATATTTTTTACATAATAGGTACTTTGTCTATAGTAAGTTTGAAGTTTGCTTTAACTTTCGTACATTTTCCAACATATTTTAATCGCAATAGGTATGCATGTATTTAAATAAATATTTTTTTTACTGTAATTAAAGCATCCACCTACTTGTAGGTATCTAATTAAAAAATATAAATGAAAATAATTATCATAATGTTTTTTTATCTGCCTTTACCATATACTATAGTCAATCGATGTCAAGCAATCGAATGCGTACGCGATGATGAAGCGAAGATGGTCACCCAAGATTGGCAATAATTATTATAAGCGTTGTCCGTCTGTGCGTCCGACGCGATTTATCTACTCGTATCGTCATATGTGTAGTAATTAATGTTCAGATAAAAAATGAGACCGGTTTCGAATAAAAAAACCTGTCAAACATCGTTCATAGATTGTTCATATTTAGTGGATCCGTTGTAACTTTCGGAGATTGAAATCCCGTTTTTTTTAACTGTGTAAAAATTTGAAAGAAAATCATAGTAATTATGTTGCTAAAACGCAGCGTATGTACACAGGATGTTATGGTGTTGAGTCAAAAAACTTTTAGAATGAAACGTTTATTGGCAAAATTGCTATCTGTATTTTTTTTTTGCAAATTAGATATGTGGCATGAAAGTAATTGAAAACCGAAGCAAATCTTTTTCTTACAAACGAGATTAATCATAAAAAGAAGCAAATTAATATTATAACAGCAATACACTAATGATGTCCAAAAAACATTAATGAATTACTTATCTATCACTCATCAAAATAAGTTATCGGTAAAAAAAATTGAAAAGAAGCAATAGTAAAAACAAACACGTTGACTTTTAATGAGGATGCATTGGCACAGACATTTGACGAACAGCCTTGACTCTTGGTTCATGATGATGTCATCGGCCCAAGAAAATGTCGTGTCAATTATTAAAATTACTGAGTAGGAACTGGAAGGATTTTAACATTTTTATCGAGCACTAGATTTCCTCCCCGTGATTTCACCCGTGATCCCTTTTTGTACCTCCTTAAGCCCTTTGCATATTATAAGAATACTAGCTTCCGCCTCGCGGTTTCACCCGCATTCCCGAGGGATCTTATGTTTTCCCGGGATAAAAACTAGCCTATAGCCTTTCTCGATAAATGGAATATCCAACACTAAAATAATTTTTCAATTCGAACCAGTACTCCCTGAGATTAGCGCGTTCAAACAAACAAACTCTTCAGCTTTATAATATTAGTATAGATTTCATGTGTTTTATGAGAAATGTCTTGTAAGACAGTAAGTCGCATTGGTTGTTATATGAGACCCATATTACAAGGTACATATTACAAGGTTTTTTTTAAAGTCGGATTAGACACGCGCATATCTAATATTTTTCTTATCTAGTGTTTGTGTCTTATAATGTGCAAAAGGTCTTAGGGATGGAATTTCAAAATATCCCTTCTTATGCACCTCCATGAGCATTTCCTTAAAGTTTCAAATCTCTAGGTCCACTGATCAAGACTGTGTTCTCTGTAGGTCAGTCAGTAATGATACTGTTTTATAGATATAGGAAATAGATTTTCCGACCAGACATCATAAGATCCAAATGATCCTCTATTATGTTTAAATCATGCAAATTAAGACTTTTGGTGCTCAAATTATGCCAAACATTGGTACATTCACGCGGTACTAATTCTCTATGTGACCCAAAGCCACGTTTTTCAGTTTGAACTTTAAATTTTTTTTTCAATTTCACGTTATTTTATTTAAAAATTGCTTCATCGATGATGAAGATTGCTTTTAGCTTGCAATGATTCCTACTATCCTAACTAATATTATAAATGTGAAAGGATGGATGGATGTTTGTTACTTAATCACGCCAGAACGGCTAAATGGATCTGGATGATATTTGGCACACTGATAGATTATAGTCTGAAATAGCACATAGGCTACTTTTTATCCTGGGAAAACATAAGATCCCACGGGAACGCGGGTGAATCCGCGGGGCGGAAGCATACTAGCTTCTACATACATAAAATTGTATGAAACATACATGTGTCAAAAAACACGTTGGAAAAATTATATAACACGAATAGCAATTAAAACGTTAAGTGTTAGATAACGCTAGGTTAGTATTTTGATTATATCACAATCAATTAATTATATAATGCAAATTGAATCGATTAATTCGAATGGACCATTGTTTAAGATAAACAGTTTCCACAATACAATACGCTAACGGAATGGATTTTAACAATAAACGTGACTACATCAACGTGCCTACGGATTTTCCGGATACGGAGAATCGATAAACAGGTGAACAGTGAGCACATCACTATCGGCCACACGATCGTATCACAGGCTATAATTCAGTGCAACTGTCATTGCGCACTACTCTGATTAAATTGCTTTTGTGTGGAATCGTGACCTGACGTCACCTCGCGGACTAGGGACGCGGAAGCTGCTATCGATATAATGGTATCCTACATTTGCGAGTTACTAAGTTATCGCAGTAAATTCTATGAAATAAACTTTGCAGTCAATGTTTGAGACGTCAGTTATATGAGTCATTTAGTCTTTATAATTATGGGTTGATGCCTGTGTTGGTGCAAAAATGTTATAATCATATGATAGTGATAGCACGATTGCTTAGTAAACTAGAGTAGTACGAGTAAAAAAGATGGAAGATCGAACCTGTAAGTTTGTTAAGTTTGGTGAAGTGGCGAGTCACTACAAAGTTACTCCATCATACACCATGTAGGTATAATAAGTTTGAACATTGTCTCATAGTCTCACTCGTAGACATTGTGTAATTGTCACCCTCTACAGTCTCTAGATTGCTAGTCAAAGTGTCAGTGTAATTCAATCAGTCAGTCAGTATAATCGGGGTTTAGCACGATATTGTGAAATTATGCGGAAGGTCGAGATTCTAAATGATCAAAACAAAGCAAATTACGTGTATACAATCAATACTAGCTAATAATAAATGATTATCGACAAAGGTCATCTATCGATGTAATCTCGTCCCTACGGGGCGGTACTACCGGCATATGAACGTGTCGCCAATTACCTCCCACCTCGCGTCCACGACGTATTGACTCAGCCGAAACCGAGCTCTCATCATTTACATAATAACACCTTGTAAGTTTTATTTGTTGGTACAAGTGACAAGAAATAGTAACGCTGTAGCCCTGTAAACAATAACTTTCAGTAGAGACATTCAAAGTATTATAGCTCTTCCGGAGATGCGTTATGCCCCGTTGTATAACAAGTATCTTAGTTCTTATAACAACGACACACCAATAACGCATCTCCGTGCGGGTGTTACTTCTATTTTAAGGTATTGATTGTAATTTGTGTCTCGACAACGCTAGTTAGTTTTTGGTATCTCGATATTGGGTTATTCTTAACCTACCCGTCACTATAAGTGTATCTATACTAATATTATAAAGCTGAAGAGTTTGTTTGTTTGAACGCGCTAATCTCAGGAACTACTGGTTCGATTTAAAAAAAAAAAATCAGTGTTGGATAGCCCATTTATCGAGGAAGGCTATAGACAACTTTTTATCCCGGGAAAATAAGATACCTCGGGAACGCGGGTGAAACCGCGGAGCGGAAGCTAGTTTTATAATAAAACAGTAAATCCATTTTGTCTTTTTCTTTATATTTTCAATAAGAATGTGGCTTTAATATTACTGCACACACATAAGAAAATATTCTTGAGTTTACAGTCTTAAAAAATACAAGAGTGGTTTCCCAAAAATGATCTTAAATCACAGTTCAAGCTGCAATACCTAGAAATAGTATTAACGCTACCTCTCCAAACTTATACCGTAACCTTGGGATTCTAATTTCAACCGGAGTTTCCCTTTAAAACGTTCAAACGAAATATACAATGTTAGAGACATAGATTCGTACAGAGATATGAGGTCAACGCCGGCATTGTTCAGTTTACCTGTTATTACACTTTGTAAGCCACATGCTTTGGTAACAATAGTATTTTGTATGATTGATTATTTTGATAGAATTTCTTGTAAAAATTATTATGTCATTATTATTTATATCTGCTACAGGAATCGTGATTGAGAATACGTAGATTTTTCAATTGGGTTTTCTTTAAATATAGGGGAAAATAAATGATAACTATCTCCCTGTAGCAAAGGATGGTGTGACCAAAAATGGTGGTAGAGAATTCCTATAAATTATGTTATACAAACACATCAAAATCGTCATGAAGCGTGGAAATGGATGACCTAAGACTCGATAAAAAAAAGCGAAAATCGTGACAAATACATGAATACAGGAAGACATAAAATTGAATGTAGTTTAAGAAATTGTACTGGCAGAAGTTCACCCAGCTCTAAATTGAGGTATGAATTACTTGACGTAAAATTGGTCATAAGCCGAAGCTATTTCAGCGCCACATCGCTTTAAGACAGATCTATTTGTGATACCCTGTCTTCACATCAAAGACACTAATGCCACTGGCATTCGATGGAACATACCGATATCCGTACCGAAACAAAAGCACTACCGATCGCTCCATGTACGGATATACACCATTATGTGCAATTGTACATGTCAGGTACACAAAACATTTGTCATGTTTATTGCTGTATAGTGGTCGCCATTATCGCTTTTACCTTTAAGAAATCATTACTAATTGCTTTATTTTCACATCAAAGACGCTGAGTCATTGGTGTTCGATAAAACGTTCCGATATATGTACATAAACAATAACACCATTATAGCAGGCTTTTTTTAGTTTCAGAGATGCTTCATATTGATGAGCCATTGCTGTTATCCAATGTCAAAATCATGCTGTATTTACTCGTATTTAATTTTAATAGGTATTCACAGTCACATAAAACTTTCATTAATAGGTATAAAACAATGAAAAAATCCCTAGATTTCAAATATTTTCTGGTATAAGTATTATATTGTAACTCTAAAAACTAAAATAATATTTGTGCTATTATATTATGTAGGTACTATACGGGGTGTGTATATTATACGATTCATGCCCTGTATAGGACAGTCAATTTAATACTGCACAGCATATAGGTTGTCAACTTAAGTGTTCATCAATGACGGAGGTTATAATGAGCATCGTGCATTCTCAATCATAACCACCTATATACCTATAGGACATAATTTCCAATAGCGCAGCGCTGTCTCCACAGACAATAACACCGTTGTACAACCAAGTACATAAGTTATATACTATGTACAGTGTCGAGCAATGACGAAACATATCATTCCTCATGTGTAACGCTGGACAGTCGCGGTCATTAAATCTTGCCGCTCTGTTACTCGATGTCCAACGCTAGTGTATGTACATGTATTGTGTAGCGGCATCTATAACTGGACTGTGAATGGTGTACATTCGTATCTGTCTCTCGGAAGAAGATAAGCCATTTACAATGTACGATTTGAATCAAAATAGTTCAATCAATTGGGGCAAAGTAATGCCCCCCGTTTGTCATATTTTTTTAAATAAAATTATTATTACATACATGTAAATTCAATAGAAAATAAATACTAAAAACAATTAAATGTAGAGATTTACCCTCGTAAAAGTTTGTCTATCCTTGTCCATAGTTGATACATTTGCTACTGCATTGTAATCAGTATCTATGAAATGTTGCTTGAGAGGCTCTCAGTGACTTATTCAATCGCTAATCCCTTTGAAATTGAGTTTCCTATATTATTATTTAAGATGTTTGATTATTATATAATTTATTTAGATTAATTTTATTATCATCGATAAATAATAAATTAAAAAAGTTATCTATTTCAGAATTATTAATTAAATTTATTCATTTTAAGTTACCATCCTGTTTTTTTGCATTTAATAAATGATATTATAAATAAATAAAAATACAACTAAGAGTGTAAAGTTTTCTATGATCTATATAAAATAATGTTTATTAAATTATTAAATTAGATATTTTAATACAAAAAAATGCGATCAAACCAACAATTCCAGGACCAGTCGTCTAAAATCGTTACCTGTAAAAGTCTCAACGTAATTAAAGTGGTTCAGATAAGTTCGTCTCCCGCGCATGACTCCCGCAATCTCTCTAACGCCATCAATAACGAATTAGTTTTGTTACTATTGCTATACATTAAACTACACATTACGCTTCTATAATACACTGCATACAATGGTGTTGATACAAATATCTTTTATTTCTTTTCGATATGTCATTAGGAGAAATTGGGGCTTGAGTTTGGTATGCTTGTCTTTTTTTCATGCTTCGTGTTTAGACATTCGTCTTGACGTTTGGCTTCATATTTAATCTATGGTCATATGTTTTTTTACATATAGATAGGCTTGTGTTTCACCACAAAGTGGAAAGTGATGATGGGGCCGAAGGTGGCAAAGCGCACTAAGCTTAAAAGGGAACTGGTTCTCTAGCCAACTGTTGGTGTTTGGCGTTTTCAACATTTCAGATGATTTGGTAGAGGTTCCTTTGCATGACACTATAGAAAAAAGTATTCTTTCACACTATTACACTTAATATTATAAATGCGAAAGTTTGTGAGTGTGGATATTTGTTACTTCTTCACGCTCAAACGGCTAAACAAATTTGATGAAATTTCGTTTGGAGGTAGCTGACATATTGGATTAACATGGATCAACCTCCACGATATAGGCAGTCCGTTTCAAAACAAGCAATAATATTAATTGTTGCCGTCATCACGACAACGCGTAGCCATGTATATCTGTAACAATTTGTTATGCCCATTAGCGTATCCACCGCGGGCCGATTAAGCCTAGTTTCCAGCAGACAACTACATTTCTCGCGTGGTGCAAGCTATGAGCGATGAGATGGGATAATTTCACATTCAAGGCGATGATAATGGCGTCGAAAGCCGTGATCTTGATTGAATTCTAATGAAAACATCTTGGGAAAACCAAAGCATGAAACAAAATAATACCAATGGATTCAAGTCTGAACGACATATTATTTGTTACTTGAGAACTTTCTCACTGGCCATAATAAGAAATGATGTCTAGCTACATCATTTCTTATCATGTAAGCGCGTGTGCAAAATATGCTTTAATTTGCCATGGTTCAAATCATAGCAAAAAGTTTGGATATCAAATCGGAAGTTTCAAATGAGGCCTTGTTATTTATGCTATAATACCTACAAAATTTTGACACTTTAAACTGTTACAAAAGGGGTATCAAAACCAAGTAAAATAGACTTTTCTTTTTGTTTTGTTCAGAAAAGTGTTTTCTGAACAAAACAAGACATTTACAATATTTATGAAAAAACGAAGTAAAAAGTATAATCAACCTTAAGGAATATCTCATCTCTCTCTCCATCTCTCATCTCAATCATAATTCCCAGACAATCAGTTACCGCTACTCACTCATCACTCAATCCTCACCCGAAATCGAATAAGGTACGGCCCGGGCCATTCCAACTTGTCTGTTCGCTGTTATTCCGATATCAATAACGAATTAAGGACTGGATAACCGTTAATTGATCGACCGTGGTGACATTTCACTGTGGATGCCTCACACGCGCGGCGTCTTTGATCTCCGCGGCCATCTTGCCTCCACGCGTTCACAAAGGATACCGCCGCGATTAAATTCGTACGCATAGTTATGCGACAGTTGTCTAGTTTTTAAATACGCAGTCCGTTGCGTTACTACGTTTTTTATAAACTTTGTATTTTAATAACCTTTAAGGCTTAATTAGAACATTAATCGAAATTTAAAAAAGTACGTGTGACAATAAATTTTATTATATTGTTGTACTGAATTATGTATTATTCGCTTCAATACCTTTTAAGGTACTATTTTCTTAACCTTTGAGTGTTTTTATAAAACACGTTCTCTAACTATCTATGTACAAAAAAACTGGAACTGCATGTCAAGTATAATTTAATATTATGTATTTGAGCAAAATCTGACAAGAATTTCTCGGGCCACTCAAAGATCATTTACAGTTTACTAATAATTCCTTCAATCAGGATCACGAAGCAAACTTACGCAAGCTTAAATTGAAGCGGCTTAAAATCACGACAAAGTTAATAACTTTGTGAAATAATGACAAATAACTGACCAGTATATTCTGAGCTATCAAGGCAAATGATCTTTAGTGATGTTGAAGAGTTCAAAGATAAGTAGATGCAAGGACTGTTGATTGAGCAAAAGAAAAATGAAAAATAACTTTTAACAGCCCATATGTGTTAAAAGAGACATGTATAGTACGGCAGGAGAGACACCCTCTTAGTAAAAGAGTATTGATAACATTTTAGGCTATAGTGATACAAATAAAAAAAAAATACTTACTTACTATGGACAGGTTCTTTTTGACCACAGTTTCAACGTGGTGCGTAATGATATGGTCGAAAGTGGTAAGCGAACAATGCTATTCTAGCGAACAAGCATTTAAGTCTAGCTACATGATACAATGTTTACAAATTATAAATTTATCTAATAAATAATATAATAAGTAGATGATGGTTTAGGGTTTTAGAATAGAATAGAATAGAATAGAATAGAATAGTTTTTTATTTGACAGTATATATCAATTTCTAAACCTATTACATGCTTATACTAAAATTATTATTAATTATACTGCCAACAAAAGGCAACCGCTCAGCAATATAGTTGCGGTATAAATAAACCCACAACGCTGATTTACTAAAACAAGCAAAAGTACAACCACATTTACTCTTTAATTTTGTGACTGCAAAAACCTGTTGTTTTTGCTAGTCATCCAGCTGTGGTATATTCTACATAAAAAGTGAATTGGTAAAATTTGTTCATAATAATAATAATTACAGCCTATATCTACTACTACTGAGCACAGGCCTCCTTTCACGAATAAGGATGAAAGGGGAATGGGCAAATACTGTACCACGCGTGCCCACTGCGGACTGGTGGAGGTAGGCTAATGGTCAACCTACTGTTGGAGTTGTCAAGCCACCTAGGAGGTCTCCAAATAGCTTAACGACTATCACAATTAAGTGATTAACGGGACCAACAGCAGCACGGAAGCACGGAAACGCTCAAGATGGAATACCACTAAGCGATCACCCATCCAGGTACCGGCCTGACGGGACGTTGATTAACTTTGCCGATCAGTTAAGAACGGCTTATTAATAACTTGCTTCCGTCCCGCGGTTTCACCCGCGTTCCCGAGGGATCTTGTGTTTTCCGGGATAAAAAGTAGCCTATAGCCTTCCTCGATAAATGGGCTATCCAACACTGAAAGAATTTTTCAAAACGAACCAGTAGTTCCTGAAATTAGCGCGTTCAAACAAACAAACAAACTCTTCAGCTTTATAATATTAGTATAGATTAAGTACGAAAAAATGTGACAAAGATTTTTTTTTATATACGATGACTACGATTCATCTGTCTACAACATGATGACGATACTGAAAAACCCAATTCTTCTTCGGCAAAATTTTACTATGTAGAAATACTTAGATACGAGTCGCTAACGAGCGAAATATTAAAAAAAATTAAGTACATAATTCATTTATTATTAATTTTTCTTTGGATGAACTGTAGGGAATTTTATTAGCATAATATGCTTTTACTCAACTAGAGTCAAGAAAAAATGTTTTTTTCACATCTCATCAATTTAATATTCTGAGAGGATCAAAATATGTGTAATAAATGATTATTTTAAAAATTATATGACTAGATTGGTGTTAACATTTTTGTTTTTTTTGCAAGAGCAGAATTAATTTATAACTGAGCTAGCAGAGTTAACTCATAAATTGAGCTACAAAGAAAAGATCCATACATTTCTATCATCAAAACAGCACTACCCATTGCGCGGTCATTCAATTAGTCCACTTTGAAAACCCAGCCAATTATAAAGATACAGATCGTGAGCGGTGTGGTTGGAGAGACAGAGACATCCCCACCGTGACCACGTTATAATGGAAAAAACTCAATTATGGTAATTACAGAAGCAGGTGAACGCGTGTGACGAGTGACGATGTTTTCTATAATTTTTTACGTTCCTTTTTTAAAAGTGGTTGGGCAGTCGTGATTCTATATAAGATATGTATTTGAATATTTTAAACGTATTTTTTACTCATAAAGTGATATGTAATTTTTCAGATGGCCAGCCTTATTGAAGGTCTTATTATAATTCCAAGGTATTTGATGTCTAGGTCAATGTCCGAATTTATATCGTTACGTTTTTTACTTTATTAAATAAATAATTAACATGTTATGAAAAGAACAATGAATAAGCCCATAAAATAGCGCCTCAATGATGTTTGTCGCAATCTGAAATCTTTTGGTTAATTGACACTAACACCAAAACCAACTTTCAGTCATGAAATATTATGAATTTTAATATCCCTACACCAATTCATTCACAAACCGAATATCTAGTGTTTCCTGTCCGCAATAGTATCATAAATACAGTGTTACGACAATGTCCCATTCATAGCAATGCACATCCGGTGGCCACACGCGACCACTTTAACGGGACACTTCGTGCTTTATTAGGAATTCGTGTAATTCAGTAGAACGACGACCCGCCTTTACTGGCAAATGTCCTGGAATGAGTTTACTGGGAAAATTGACACTGCATTGTCATTAAGTTGGACATACAGACTGTTGTTTAAAAGGCTTAAGGAGTCCTAGCTAATTTGAAACTCAGGAGCTTTCCCTTCTCCTGAGATGGTCGATCAATCACTAATATCAATAATGCATTTAATAAAAATCAACTTTCATGCAAATAAATAGATAATGATTTATGATTATGTCTTTTAACCGACAATAGGTATTATGTCTACATTTTTTTAGTACTACGGCCCACCTGATGGTAAGCGGTGACCGTAGCCTATGAACGCTTGCAACACCAGGGGTATCACTCACGCGTTGCCCTTCCCCCCTCCCCGATGAGCTCTGGCGTCCTTACTCACGCGCAGGAACACAACTATAAGTTATTAAGGCTGCGGTATTCTGTAAGGTGGAGGTACTTCCCCAGTCGAGCTGCTATCTGAGCGACATATTGCTATGCTTTACCTTTCGGTGGTAACTTCAGTATATTCGACCTTCATAAGTGCCCTCCTAGGGTCTAAACTAAATAAATGGCTTTGACTTTGACTTTCTACATACGAATAAATAAAATTGCCTCATTTAATGAATAAATATATTTTTAATTGAATTACACGCAGATGTTGCATTTTTAAAACACCGCCAATTTAATAATCGTTTGTCACCCCAAGAATTTACTGCTGTTACATCTGTACTGTATTTATATGTAATGTATGTATGTCTGTTGGTAAGTTTCTCGGATACTCGTAAATCATGTTGAGGGAAACGGAAACCTTGACAACTTCATTTTACGTTGGGTTTAACGCAAATAGTTTCATTCTAAACTAGGCAAATGACTACACGCATAAAGCACTGGACACATTGGGAATATATGAAAAGAAAAATAAAAAGAAAGAAAATAAATTTATTTGGTAATGAGTTCATCATCATCAACATCATGTCAGCCGCAAGACGTCCACTGCTGGACATAGGCCTCCCCTAATGATCTCAAAAGTTAAATTATTAAAAATGCTACTGTATATAAATAAAGAAAAGAAAATGTTGGTATATTAAAATTTAAAAAAAGATAGTTGCCACAAAACGATAAAAAAATTGTCTGGGATAATATCTATAAAGGATGATTTTGTTATCACTGGCAATACTTGCAGGGGTGGAAGTACTCATCAATGTGAACAACTTTTATTATAGGGCTAACTCTGATATCGCGTAAAATAATATGGTTGCTTCATACATTTTGGTCGAGTAGGTATTGAACTTTTGTATGGAACAGCTGATAATTTTTTCATGATTTCACAGTTAGTCCCATAATAAAAGTTGTTCATTTTGATGAGTACTTCCACCCTTGCAAGTATTGCCAGTGATAACAAAATCACCCAGTATATATATATAGGTATTCAACATTTTCGGACAGAAGTTTTACAGGTATTGCTAAAAATCCCAGATGTTGCTTTAAGAAGAGTATTCCATTCAGTCACCTTTGGAGTTATTCTCTGTCACTTTCTTCTCTATAACTGAAATGAAAATAAATAAGAAAAAGTTTCAGGTTGGCGTTCGCAGAAATTATGACTTTCGAAAAATATTGAATCGTTCGATATTCTGACATGAAATATTATCCATTGCTATTATCATCTCTTCAGTTAAAGAGGGGGCGGCAACGTCAATGACCCCACGTGGTAAGGTTAAAATACATCTATAATTAGCCAGCTAAGCCATCTCAGTTCTTGTTCTGGTTTCTGTCGTGGCCGCTGTAAAAATTAACGTAAACAAATACAATCTCTCACGCACGGGTGGGCTGACATACGAACAATTTCAGATAGTCATTTAGTGTTCGAGGTTGCTGGATAAAATTGACTGTTGGAATTTGGCAAGGTGATCCCTGACTCACGGGATTTTTTGTAAGCTGAATCTTGTCATTCGGTCGCGTGTTTGGATAATGCGGGAGTCATTGTTTCTTTTTCTGTATCCTGTCTTTGCTAGATATTTTTGAATACAATTTTGATTCTTGGTTCAAAGTATTAAAAAAAGTACCACACTATATTGTACTGTACATTATAGTACCCGCCTAGCCAGCTACCAGCTAGGTATCTGTCCCCAAATACCTATTGGTGTGTTCCGGCAGCTGCACTTGAGAGCCAGTTCTTTCTAGGCTTTGTGTGCTTACCACCTTCGGCCACATCATCACTGACCATAGTGAGATTGTGGTTAAAAACAAGTATATACTTACAAAGTAAAAAAAATAAAATATTTACCACCTTTGGGGATGAAAAACCTAAAATAATCGAACAGAAGATCTTTATAGTAGAAGGCTGGCTGGAGAACCTTGAATCTTTTCGCAAATATCTAGTTGTTAAGACCAGTTGTTAATTCATAACCGACCGATGTTTTTCCCAAAATATGGCGAGACTATCCCAGATATAATCAACATAAGACTTGCTTAAATGGGTATATTTATTCATCAACCTTTTTATATATTTTTAAATACTATTTTCAGTAACTATTATATAAGTTTTACCTTCTACTAAATGGGTTGAGTATATTAAAACAGTATGTTCTGCCTAGAAAGAAATTACCAATGCAAAATAATGATCGCCCAAATAGGGGTACCTAAACGAAGTAAGTTTATATCATACCAATTATATGACCAACTAAGTTCAAACAGTACACGCAATATTTAACACCATATACTCTCTCCCTTGAGTTATAATAGCAAAATTTGGAACCGTTCTCCAGTATCATAAACTCATCTTTATTCATAGGTGTTCTAAGCTATATGTAAATATGAATATATCATTAACTGGAAAGTCAAAATTTTCGTGACCGTTTCTTTAATTTGAACTCTTAACCAATGTACAAAACATTGCACCTCATTGCAATCAGCTGTCAAAACTCGGGTACATAAAATAATTACACGTCCTGTTACACTTCGGGTATTGACAAATGACCCACTCGCCCGACTTTCGGTAAGTAGGTATATTGACACAAACGGAAGTGTTTTTGCGTAACACAATGGCGAGCAGAAACAATTAATGCAACCAAGTGTAAGGAATGAATGGCTATCGTTCACGCATCGTGGACGCGAAGAAAGTGAATATGTTACGACACGCGTGCGTGTTCTGTGATCATGTGTAGGTACTAAGTTTTGTGTTTAATTAGCAGTTAGTAACGAGACATCTTTATTGGTTCATAGACATTTTCCGTAAGTATTTTTGTAAGCTTTGTGAGTACTAACGTTGAAGATGATGGTGGTCAAGCCAATGCCTTCTGTAGGCTATGTAGTCGTTGGCTGAGACTAAAGCTTGCCACTTCGAAGTCGCACAGCAATGGAGAGGGCTACGCTTCGAATATCCTTATGTGACAGAGTCAGTAGTAAAGAAATCTGCCGACGTACCAAGGTAAACGATATAGCAACTCGAATAAGCAAGATAAAGTGGTAGTTGGCAGGCCACATATGTTGACGAACAGAGGGTTGCAAAAGCAGAATGGGGTAGGATTTCCTCCAGCTCGCTGGACCGATGACCTGAGGAATATGACTGAGAGCAAGTGAATGAGGAAGATGGAGGACCGGAAAAAGTAGAAGAGGCTTATCTCCAGCTCGAGAGTGGCACAGATTGATAAATAAAGTAAAAAAAAAAAAGACACTCATTTATTATGTTCCAGATTGTTTCACTATGTCACCTAATAGGTAACATCGTGCAATATAATCCATAAGGCTTTACATTTTGGCGTGATGGCAATTGAATCTTAATTATTGAACTGTTACATACAAACAAACTTACATTCATCTAATCTACAATATTAGTATGATTAAAAACTGTTTATAATTTTCAGCATATTTTGTTAAATCTTATGACATTTTCACAGTAGATAAGCTTGTGTTTGGCAAAATTCTGCTAATACCTTCGTAATTCGGGTTATTACATCATCAAAACAAAATATTTGAGTTGGTAAAGTACGAGTTTGTCAGAATCGACAGTAGGTACAACACAAATATGTAAAATTATACTCACCTTCTAGTAAACTTATAATGACGTTAAAGGTTACTCCTACACTAGTTTAAAGACGTACTCTTCGTAAATCATAACTACACCCACTAATTCAAATCAGAAGAGAAATTGAAATAAATACCAATCAACATTTTTGATTTGCTTACATGTTTGTCGGCATTTTTCCAATGTGGTAATTTGGATATTGATTTTATAGAGAGCTATACTATTATTAAAAAAATAACTACTAAGAATATAAAATAAAAAATTGGCCTCAATCTAAACAAAAAAAATACTAAAAACAGACTTGAATATTTATAACTTGTCTAATTTAAAATAGTAAAATTATTAAATAATTTTAGCATAAACATTTCTATTGGAAAAATTGAAAGTTTGACTTAATCCCTTTCGTGAACATTACGACATACCCTTTATTAATTTGAGCCATTTAAATGTGTCAAATCAGTGGCAGTAAGAGTGACTAAGATAGTTTCTGTACATTCAATATCTAATTAATTAATTGCCACAAAAATCTTTTTATCTTATTGCTTTATGCTTAGATTGGTTTAAGTATGGGCTCGTCTTAGAATCGATAAAAAAAAACAGTTTTATTATTAACTATACTTTTTCCAGGTGATGCTTTGAATCTCATATAACTTTTACAATCCCTAATCAAGTAGGTGCTAGATCATCAATAAATAAATATATAAACGTACCCAAATAAATTTAAAAGTTAATATAAACGCAACAACAAACATCTTGAAGTTTTTCCCCGTCATTAAAACACAAAAAATAAATAAATCAAGTTTAATTTGATCACTGAAATCCGAATAAAATCCGAAACAATCCGACAGGCGATTGTCTTTGTTCCAGACTTTGTCATTAATCCAAAATAGATGGGTGTAAAACGGTGTGAATGGTGATAAACGGTGGACGTTGGATTTATTGTGATGTTTTTACAACGCGACATATGTTCCGTCCGGGGCTGTCACCACGAGCGCTATGGACCGTTACTCTTCGCTTCTTAGGAACGTTTTACATGTGGATTTAATATGCTTGAAATCGTTTTGCTATTTCTTAATAATATTATATTATTAGCATATAGTTTTAATTGTCCTTAAGTGTACAACTGCATTTTGTTTTTCATTTTTATAAATAACTCATTTTATGTAATAAAATAAATGTGATTTCAGGTATTTATTTCCAGTTAATTAAAAATAGTCATGTAATAAAACAATCCTTTAAGTAATTCTTTAAAAAAGATATAAACTAGAACAAAATAGATTTTATAATATGAAAGTGTCATCACATTATGAGTGTAAAAGCTTCTCAAATAGTCTCCAAGAAGCGACCGCACCAGGCCAGTTGTCACCGTGCCAACTACCGATCTGTCACTCGGCTCATTTGTTTACTAATCGGCCGCGGTGCGTCGGCATTAATGGATTTTGTCAATGGAATCACTCCTGTCCTGTCGCCTGTTCAATTTGTACCGGCTCGTTTGATGTGGTTTATCTGATGTTTACTTAGAACAAGACAAATTGCCTGATGGTTTGTAGGGGAAACCGATAATTAACTGGCCACGTTTATTTTATTAAAATGATAATCTATTCCAAGGTGAAATTGGAAACAATTTTCCATCTTTTTAAACCATTTAAACCATTTATTCTACACACATGTGTTATTACATTAATACATACAAAATTACCTGATCATATACTAGATTTAAATGATCATAATTTAAACATCTTTCTACTAGTAGATCGGAAAATAGCATTAAGTATGTAGGTAATAAAAATATGTGATTGAAATAATTAAAAAAAACTTTGTTTTTTATGTATTTTTTTTTAAATATATCTTACAATTGTACAAATCAATCTACATATTGAAGGATACATAACACAAAAGTTGATTAAACTATTGTGTGGCTTGCAACTGTATATTATACCCTACTATGCGGATATTTCAGAATATTTATGATGGGAATATTACGTCATCGTAAAGTGGAAATCGGATGTTGATCTTGAAATAGCTAGGTGCCTATTGCCTATTGGCCTTCGTTACTCATTAATGCTAACCCTAAACTCTTGTCAGTTTGTTGTTCTCTCGCTAATTTGCTCTCAAAATACACTATCAAATTATGTAGGTAAAAAGATTTTCTATATTTTTCCAAGCCGTTCTCCCTTGGAAAAGCTATGGCGAAGAGTTCGTTGCACAACATGTTTGATTTGCCCATCAATGGTGACAGATACGATGGTAGAAGTCAAAAAACTCCTCTGAACACAGTCCGTTTTTTTTATACTACTAGATAGCAAACAGGCTTACGGCCCACCTGATGGTATGCGGTTACCGTAGTCTATAGACGCTCATAACACCACCGGCAAAGAAAATACAATTCAATATTTTCCCAGCCAGGAGTATCACTCACGCGTTGCCAACCTTGAGACATGAAGTTGTTAAGTACAACAAGCGGTAGAACACACATAAGGATGCAAAGTCTCTCCTTAGACTTAGGCGCTCTTAACCGTTTATATAGTTTTTTTTTTATATTGCATCAGTAGTTAAAAAGTATATACAGTTAAGACACCTTTCTGTAGTTCCGGGTCTCCATACGATACGTACGTGTCATATTGTTTAAACCAGTCTATTTTCGTGTCTATCATTTGGAGGAAGTCTCGCCGAGCCATCCGAGTGACATCTGCTTTAGATGCGCGCACGCAGCATAAACAAACCTGTCCTCAATCGTGTTCTGGGAAACTTTTACACCGTTTTTAAAACATTTAAAAGTTCTTTCCAGGAGACACTTCTTGCTCTCCGCGATCGTTTGAGCTTTATTGTATCTATTTTAGGATGTTCAAAGATAAAAGCTTGATGCTTGAACTTTTGCATGTTTGTTACTTACATCTTTTTGAGGCTGGTAATTTGATTCTTGGATTCCACAATAAATTCTAAATTTACTATTTTTGAAGATAATTTTACCGTTATCACGGATATATTACCTACATCAGCCGTCAGAACCTTTAAAAAACTTAATCGAACAAAGGTTTATTTTTAAGATTTAAAAAATCTCGACAAATTCAATTTTTCGGACTAGAAAGACGTATTTGTTTCCACAACGCGTTCCTGGGATATAATTAGAGGTGCAAGTGTTAAGCATCCTTCCTCGATACGCTTCGACGGTTGTTTGTATGAGCAGTGGCGTCCCGACGACATCGCCG
The DNA here is from genome assembly GCA_951216915.1 of Tetheella fluctuosa. Taxonomy (NCBI): domain Eukaryota; kingdom Metazoa; phylum Arthropoda; class Insecta; order Lepidoptera; family Drepanidae; genus Tetheella; species Tetheella fluctuosa. The sequence goes on along the minus strand of OX578229.1, from coordinate 8,066,174 downwards.
GCGCCGCCTGCGCGATTTACATCATCTACTTGCGACAGGGTTCCATTTAGCATAACCCAAACATTCGAATTTGGATTCAGATCAAACAAAATAGGGTTGGGATCAGTTTGAGCGGAAAAGGTTGGAATGACGTTGTTCCAGAAATTATGATTCAAAGACATGTCCAGGAAATTAGACTTTGTTTACATTACGTCAGAAGACAAAGTCCTACGTTGGTTATATCCACGTCACAGTTGGACTATTGTAAATGGTACGGAGGCGCCCCGTGTCGCCTACGCTTCAAATGTTTACTGTTGAAGTTGACATGAGGAAATCAGTCAGCGGAAGAAACCGCATTTAGGACGGACGGGACATAAATCCCGGCGTGAGTGACAAGTAAAACTTTATAGCACTATAAATTAGTAGATGTATAACCGGACAAAAATAGGACTTGCGTTATAGGCGATGATAGTTGATACCTAGTTGTAAACTGTGAGTTGTCGCACTCGGTGCTTTGTCTTGTTGATGTTTAAGTATTTCTGTTTAACTATTAGGTAAATTCTTTAAAATTATTACTTGTGTTTTTATTTTTAAATATAAACATTAAAAATTTTATAATATCAGAAAATGAAATTCAGACAGGCGTATTGACTGAAGCCTTCCTGAATTTCGAAAAAATACTTTCATACGTTTTGATCGAGTATCATATACCTATCTTTTATATGATTTTTTTTTTCGCATTATCAGTGCTACCTACCATAGTAAAAGTTATTCATATTGATGAGTATGTACTTCCACCCCCTAAAAGCAGGGCTGAATAATAATAATCTTGATTACTATTGGCAATTCGGTGTTTAGCAAGATCCTTTAAGCTCCATAACTTAGCTAAAACTCATATCGTATACAAATTCTAAAAGCGGCGAATAACACCAGAAGCATTTTGTGTCACACATAAAAACCCAGCATTGTTTATTCAATATTAATTTTAATACGTCGTGCCAGTAACAAAACCCGGTTAGTTTAGATGTCATTGATATCCTGGTTATAGTTTGAACGATATATCTCCGAACTATAAACTATAACGACTTGAGACTGACAATCAAACAGAAAGTAGGACAAGGTGTGATTTGTTTCTCTTTTCATAAGAATGTGAATTTAAAATACACGCACAAAAAATATTCGATGACAATCATAAATTATAATGTAGTAGTGCTCCAAAACATACTTGGTGACATTAAACACTAATCCTGAATCTGAACGTATTATGTGTCAAGGGAAATATACTGTACTCGGTTCTGATATTGATACACTTCTATCCATTTCAGAAGCGAAAATATGTTTGAAAATTTTCACAATAGTTATACATTTTTATCATTATGAAACCAAATTTGCCTGAGCATTATTAACGTATACATGAGACATAAGCAAATCGAAAGCCTTGAGCGATAAATACATTATAATAGTGTCAGTCTATCGGTCACACACTAATGCATATCACTCTGACTAGAAATATAATTTATCTTCTGTTTATACGCACTTTTACTGCCCCAGGACAATATTCGTATTGCACGATGAAAGAATTCTAATTTCGTGTCATCGTAAACACGACAGTAATGTTTTGAAGCTAGGGTACCGTTCGCGTTGGGATGGAGAAAACCCCTTCAGTTCTTTTTTGTCACTCTAGAATAAATCGTATAAAATAAATAACAAACTAAACAAATTTCACGGAAATTTGATAAGAAAAAAACAAACGTAAAAAAGTTTTGTAAAATACAATCACATAATTCGAATTAAATTGAGTTTTTATTTCGTGAAAAATATGAAATATAGTTCTAATGATTCGGATTATTATTTATCATTGCAGCAATAAAAAAGTTTCTGAACAGCGTTATTTTTACTATATCATTGTCAATGTGCTCGTGCCAAAATTTTCACGTGCTTTGACATACCATAGTCATTTGCTTCAAAGGCGAAATAAAATATTATTTTATACAGAAGTCATACAAAATGTATGCAGAAAAATATCGAAAAAAAAAAAAAACCTAGAACTCTATGGTAGTTACGACATAGTAACGCCTTTACTATTTGTTTAGTTTCTGTGACACGACGCTCGTTTACGCCTTTTATTACGCAATTAACTTTTTGTCAAAGCTATGTTTTGTTTGACGTTACTCATTTTCTGGAACAAAAAACATTTTTAAAACCGCCATCATTCTTTTTTAATATTTAAAAAATGTTACTGTCCGTCTTGTATAATGTCATAACTCGGTATTTAATCAACATGCGTCGTTTGTAACACATGTTTGTGACTAAAAAACGTGTGAAAAACATATTAAAACAGATCGTAAAACAATTTGTCTTTAGATAAAAGACATACAATAAAAACGTATCTTATTTTGAGAAATGTTAAAAGAAATATTATTTAAAAGAAAATAACGGTATCAGATTTAAAAAAAAAAACATTTTTTTATAATATGACAGCAATAACATTTTGAGTAGGTACTCGACGTTACCATAGTACTAGCTTTCGCCTCGCGGTTTCACCAGTTTTATTATTATAAAAAGGGACATTTGTGACTTATTATACACATCAAAAGTAGGTACTTTAAGCAACCCATCTAGGTTACATCATCATCAAACCTTTAACTATTTCAATAGGGCAATGTTAACTAAAGTTAAAAGGTAAATATACCTTTAAACATTATTAAATTCTGTTATCCGCCCGAGGGAATCCTTTTTCGGTATAAAAAGTATCATTTTTTATAGAAAGCATTACCTACCTACTGCTTCATTAACCATCAGTTTCGGTAAGCTCAATCAATGTTAATCTATGATCAAAACGAATGCCATCTTTGTCATTTTGTATGCCATTGACAGTGACAGATATACTTTTAACAAGAGATAAACATTTATCATACTTCTAGAAACTAGGAGTAAGTCACGAATAGTCACACAAACTTTTGTATTTATTAACAGGACAATATAGGAACCAAGTAAATCTCCATAGATACTTTTCGGTCTTATTTAAATGGATTGCGACGTTAATTTCTGTGTAACAACCAGTAGGTATCATGAAATAATTTTGTCTTCAGTTGTCTCTGTTCGTCGTAACGTATACAAAATGACGGATGTACGGACAGACTGAAATATCTCAAACGATACTGTTTGTTGACACAGTCACTGTGAAAAACATGACATTATACAAGTGACAAAATTAGACGTTTTTTGTTTTAACACACGTGTTCCTTTTGACTTGTTAACAAATTTAAACAGCATAATATACATGTGAAGTTTGTTTGTGGGACAATATGATAGGTATGAAAAAAAAAAAGTATGTTATCTAGATAAGTAAGTTACCTGCTTTTTAAAGATGTGCCTAACTATGATAGGAAATTAAAAAAAAACTGTTGAAACTCAGTTTGTGATTATTATTATTGTAAATTATAATAATTTGATTTATTGATACTTAAAACCTGGCCAAGTGCGAGTCGGACTCGCGCACGAAGGGTTCCGTACCATTATCTATAAAAACGGCAAAAAAATCATGTTTGTTTGTTGTATGGAAGCCCCCTTAAATATTTATTGTATTCTGTTTTTTAGTATTTGTTGTTATATTATTATCGGCAACAGAAATACATCATCTGTGAAAATTTCAACTGACTAACTATCACGGTTCATATGATACAGCCTGGTGACAGACGGACAGACAGACAGACGGACGGACAGCGGAGTCTTAGTAATAGGGTCCAGTTTTACCCTTTGGGTACGGAACCCTAGTAATTAATGAAGTGAATAATAAAAAACATTTAAATGCAGGCTTGTGACCACAATTTTACAATGTTAATCATATCAAGTGATGAAGTGGTAAGCAACGAACGGTGGAAAGTGGTAATAAAGGAACTCTCAAGTGTAGTTGCCGGAACACACCGGTAGGTGCATGGTGGCAGATTTTCAACTTAAGAGTGGTAGCCAGCCAGGTGGGTACTACAAAGTACCCTAGCACCGTGCAATTTTTTTTTTGGGCTTGATTTATCTAATTTATTTAGTAGTTTAGCATTATTCCAAGCTCTACCAAAATTTTAAGTACCTTCTAAAAGTCCTAAAATTTGTTTTACTTCAACCAGGATGTGAACCCGTTACCCAACAACAACACTGTTAACAAACCATTGTAACCTCATCAAAGACGCCATACTTTAAAGACCACACACTAAGTTGCAGTGACGTCATGTGCCTTCAAAAATTTTATTGGAATTTGAGTATATATAGGAAGCTTTATGATATGTTCCAAGAATTACACTTTTCAGCATTGCTCTTAAATATTTTTTTGTTTCCATATACTTAACCTTATAGTAACTTTCGCAAAGAATGGTTAGTTAACGCCAAATCATATCAAAAAAAGTCAAACTTTTTTGGAAAATCTTCTTCACAGCCGTGAGCTTTCGGGCTTCTATTTTCTTTTGACATCGTTTAAAGCATCCCAGAAATTACTGAATTAAAAATATATATTCGCTGAACTTTTAAATTACTAGTAAATTGCAGCCAATATAATAATGTTGTAGTATTGTTTCAAATTTCACAGAATTCCAGAAAAAAATATTCAATAAAACCATGGAATTTATTAGATTCTATACAAATTGCAGTATATTTAATAAATAAATAAATATTCTGGGACATTATTCCTCACACACGGCCATATGACCCCAAACTAAGCAGAGCTTGTACCTACTATGGAAGCCAGATAACTGATATACTACATATACTACTGTAAATGCACACAAATGTTTGTCCTGAGTGAGAATCGAACCCACGACCTGCGCCGTGTATTCTTACCAACCACGCCAACCGGCCCGTATTTAAATCCTTTATCTACATGGCTATTAAAGCAATAAAGTAATATTTACACTATGGTGCGAAGACTCAAACTTGACCTGTTAGGACCTTTATGTGGAGACCACCCAAACATCAATTGCTTCCATCGTAAAAATAATTATAACGAGAGTTCTACGGCGGTTTTGGGTAATATTCAACAAACGCGGATTAATGTTTCACTAGTTTATTTTTTAAAGAGACATTATTGTTCTCAGTTTGGATGTTAAATCTAGTTTTATGATCATCATTAGGTGCAATCTAACGTTCAGTATGGATATGTCTCAATTAAAGAGTTACTAGTTTAATATGGGGGTTCTTTATTTGGTATTTTTTCAGGCATGTCTTTGTGATTCTACATCTATGCATTATTTTATTCTTAAAAAGTGTTTACCATATTGTAATAAAATATTTATAGTGTAGATAATAACTCTGACTATGAAATGTTTTGGCTGTAATTATGAGCCACTGTTCAAATTGCAGTCTGTTTTTGAAAATTAGTTGAATGTATCAGAAGATCGAAAACAGTTTTCATCTTGTTTTTCTTTTAAAAATTACTTTGAATTAAGTCACCTTTTACGCTAGCTTTAATTATCAACTTACAAATACCAATCAAGTTGTAAGTTAAAAAACTTTTTGAACTTTTTAACAACCAATTCGCCAGAATGCCTGCGCGACTTCAAAGCGCCTTTGCGTCGTGTTTATGACATATGGAAGTACAACTATGACAGTGTAGGGACAAAGTGAAGAATGTTAATTGCGATGCACTTCCCTTTGATACAATACATAAACAAGGGGAGTGATTTTTAATTTGATCAGTTTATCTACGATGCTTTGTTATGGAGAGATTTCGAGGAAGACTTAAAAATTAAAAATATTTTTTTAAATCTTATAAAATTGCCTATATCCTCATATAAGAATAATTTTCAGGACTAATGCCAAAATGGTAACGCATAAAAATAAATAAACTTCATTTCTGATGTATGTTACCTGTTTTTAACATTTGATAATGCAATCTCACCATTGCATATCCCTATATCCCTTAGTACTACAAATGCAAAAGTGGGTTTGTAAGTTCATCCAAGATGGACACGCAGCAAGGGAGCATCGGGTCGACGCGATTTTTTGTATAGAGATAGTTTGTGGGTCGCTGAGTGACATTGGCTACTTTTTATACTATATTTTATAGTATAATTTATTTAAAACAACACGATTTCATCATTTTGGTTTTTCAAGCAGTAGGCTTATATAAATTTCCAAAGTTTTGCGCGAGATGACACCATAGAGTAGTCTAAATAGCCACGTTGACGTTGGCCAATGACAGTTGACACTGACACTATTGCAATATAGCAAAATAATTATATTGAAAGGTATTAACCTGTTCAGCCAGTTGGCTAATTCAGTAGCATTACATCACTTAGAGGTTAATTGTGAAAATAAACACAATCTTATAATTTTAAGAACTCAAAACAGCAAAATAAGCCTTAGAAACCTGAAATCTCTAAATGGTTTTGGAATTTTTATTTTTGGTTTTTACTTGATCTTGAAAGGTGAAAAGGAAGATCTACTTTGTTTTAACTCTTATTTATGTCGAATAAATCATAATGCGACAAAACGAGAAATAGTTAACACGTGGCATAGTATTAAGTACAGTGGGTTCGATGCCCGGGCTAATTTTACATTGTTAATGTAATGCTAAGGTATTTGGGATCTATTTTCGATTACGATTACTGTAGTGTGATTTGATGATCGAATAGAGTACCTATACTCTTAACGTATGGAAAGGTGAAGAAACTTTTAGTTTGGGTAGTTTTCTAAAGTGAACCGAATGACATGTTATAATAAAAGCCATTATTCGAATTAGGCACTAGGTAATATTATCATAGTTAGTGTCTAAGTTAAGTAAGATAAACGTAATCGAAAAAGAATTAAATAAAATATTTTTGGAAACCCCCGACAGCAATTATCAAATATATAAATACGCATACACTTTCTCCGTTCCGTAGTGGGTAAAAAATAGTTTTTATCTCGCTGGAATTAAATGCTATTTTCCTAAAAGCTGTACCACTAGCAAAAATAATGCTTGCGTAGGTACCTACCTAATAATAGATGTTTATAATTATGCTGTTATATTTATTTAATTAGACCTTCAAAAACTCATTGAAGGATAAAAAAGCCGTCCATGGCAACTGATATAAGTAAAATGGCTATGTGCGTGTCGGACACATATCGACTTGAGGTTCAGTAACCAAATTATTGCAAAAGAGAGGAATATTATACCTAACTTTCATGTTGCCTTCTAGGCTTTATAAAGGTCGGCCATAGGCGACGGTGGCTACTAACCGTCACCGTGGACCACTTGCCTACTCGTCAGTCTTCTGAAAATGAAAAAAAAATGTTGTAGTGGAAATTTAAAAGCATGACGTTAACAAACACATATGTTATTTTCATTCTTCATAAGTTTTTAAATATTTGGCATTTTATAATGTAACTAGCTTTCCGCCCCGCTGTTTCACCCGCGAACCATTTTACCCCCTTAGGGGTGGAATTTTCAAAAATCCTTTCTTAGCGGATGCTTACGTCATAATAGCTATGCCAATTTTAGCCCGATCCATCCAGTGGTTTGAGCTGTGCGTTGATATATCAGTCAGTCAGTCAGTCACGTTTTCCTTTTATATAATACAGAAGAAGAAGAAGATTTCTAGACCTTAGCATTCCATAAATATTTTTATTAAAAAAAAACTGAGGATATTAAATCTAAAGGTTCATGAATCATTGGGTCCCCAAAAAGTACGTATAAAAACCCAACAGGAGCGACCACAGAAGTTGACATTTGACAAAAACGATTTACGATATCGCGCCGACATCAAAATTGTCCACCCTACCGTTTTATCCGCGCTTACTGCGAACTGTCAAAGCCTTTTACCGAAAAAAACATTTTTAAGCTAACCTAAAATCACGCTATTTTAAACTTTAATACTTACCAACAAGGCATGTTCTATATATGCAGCTATGTTTGTCATGGTTTAATATTATAAAACCCGAATTTATTGACTTGAAAACACTTTTTGGCGTCTTTTTTATGAATTTCAAAATTTTTCAACGTTGAGTGAACATTGCATCATAAATATTGTAAGGTTTATGAAAAGGTATTAATTTAAAGGATTCAGTGGCAAGTAGGTATTGTGATTTTTCCTTCACAATAACTAGCTTAGTGAAGTGTGATGATGTAAGAGCAACAGAATGCAAAGAGACCATTTCTGTATTTTTTTTGTCAGTCTGTCTGTTTGTTTGAACACGCTAATCTCCAAAACCATCAAACGGGTTTTCACAGTTAGCTTCTTTTATCGAAATTGGCTAACGGGAAAAGTTATAAAAATTTTCTAAAGTCTGCGCGAGTGAAGCTGTGGACGAAAAGCTAGTGTAGAATATTTTTTTAAAGTTGGTACATTTCGTAATTTGAATCACAATTATGATTCCATGAAAAGTACTAAAGTTACTTTAACAGTATTTGTGACAATGCATTCATAAAATGGTGCTCTAACCAGTAATTTTGAGTATTCAATGTCAAATAAGACGAATGTCGCTCTTTTGTTATATTCAAGTTGGCATTTTAAACTTACCTTAAATATTTTATAACAATTTGAAAAAATAAACAAAATTCTCTAATTTATTTAATTTTAAATCACTTTTCAAGGTGTTGTTCACAGTTAATTGATGATTAATTTTGTTGATATCTTTGTCATTTAATAACCTATTTAAAAAAATATATATATTAATCAGAATCTTGTGAAGATAGAACCATATACCACACAGCAAGTTAGTCCATAAATTATACAAAGTATCGAGTGACTACAGCACGTACCTCTTTGCTGTAATATTAAAGGTACAATTCCGACACCGACTACAGCGACCGACCGCCGCTGCAGACGGCAGAATATGTATAGGAGCCTCTAGTGTCGTTTGCAGTCGGCGACAGTAGTGTCTATAAAGCTACTGCTGCTTGTAGCTGGAGTTAGTCGCTATAGGAATTTGTACCTTAACAATTTTAAAACTATGCTGCTGATGCTGAGTAGTAATTTGATAGAATTATCAGTTCATTTAAATTGTAATGGGTTTATTAGCCTTAACATGCAATGAGGGTGAAATTATGTTTTGTCTATATTATGTTTTGATGAACTTTTTCAGACGTGCATATTTCTAACTTCAACTTACTTATAGCTTCACCTAAGAATACATTTTTGGATGTATGTGCTTATCTTACTAAATGACGTCAGATCATGTCAAATGATGGCCGGTTGGTGTGGGGTATTTCACACCCTGACTTCTACGCAGCAAGACGTGGCTTCGATTCCCTTATCGAACAACATTTGTGAGCATGATAACGTTTATTTTTTCTGCCTGGGTGTTAAATATTTAAAATAATTATATAATGTGGTAGGTATATTAATTATCTGGTCACCATAGTACAAGCTCTGCTTAGATCAGTTTGGAGTTTATTTATTTATAAAAGGATCAAACTCAATAAAAACGTGACTATAGCCCGTAGAAAATACAACGAACATAACGATTAGGTACTATTAAAGCAATATGGTCACATAATGGCTTCAGAAAAGCATTTATAGTATTTATTTATAGTAAAAACAAACAATCGCATAGTAACTATAAACCATAGGAAATGCAACGAACATAACGATTACAATAATGATTATGCAATGCACTATATAGCAATATGGTCACATAATGACTTCAGTAAAGCATCTATAACTCTTGTAGTAAAACAAACAATCGCATGGTAAAGTCTAATCAAAGAAAGACGGTGCGTTTTTCAAAGCGGTGTTCCGTACTTACGGCCGGTGTGACCGTCGCGCTCGAGCGGCCTTATGAATAATGCAGCATGCACTTGTGACGATTTAAGTGCGGTCGCGTTGCGGTGAATTTGTACGTTAATTTTTAAACCAACTTTAGAGAGTATTCTAGGAAATACGTTTGAAAACTGATTATTATGATCTGTGCTAACCTCCACATTAAAATTTGTATTGTAGTATGTATTTTAGGTTAGGTTAAGTTTATGTTTAAGTTGAGAACTATATTTTGGCCTATAGGGAAGCTTGTTGCTCATATGTGTCGTATGATTGAGATACATTTTGATTCTCTTTGACTCTATTTAATTCTTAAGGTATTTTGTAGGCTTCAGTTATCTAAATAGGTGTTTATTTACTCATCAAACGGTTGAAATATCACAGTTTTAATAGCTCAATAAATATATAGTACATAACAATGTAATGAATGCCACGCAAAAAGACGATTCATTATTTCTATGGTTCAATTACCTACTCAAAACCATATTAGGTATTATTAGGAAACTGCGATTAAGTAAATCTTCGAGTGAAGTTTGGAAAAGCAGTCTAAGTAGGTATTTACATGCGTATGCACATAGGCTGATATTGCCAAAATCTTTAAAATGATGCTAAAAAAATACAATAACTAATAATACAAAGGTTTTCAAACTACTGAAAATATATTATGCCATTTAATGAACATTTTTATATTATTTTCAACATAAAGTATCTTTAATTAATGACCAGTAAGCGTTCCTTTTATTGATCGGCGAATCATTAATTTGAATAATAATAAAATTCGCCACATTGAAGCGGCACATGCAACAACGAGCGAAGAATGGTATTTATTAACAGATCGCGGTTACTTATACGCCGAGTGAATCCGTCCACTGCACGCCACGTAACAGGTTCATCCTTATAGGGTTGGCACTTGACAGAAAATTATAATATTAAAAAACCTCTATTTCATTTTAATCAAATTTTTCTTACATTTTTAAAACGCAACTTTTGAATTAGTGATGCCATATGCCTACGGCCTTTCTTAATTACCGATATCCATGACAATCATTATATGTAATTATGTATTTTTACCAGTTATCTAATAGTCCGTAATAGCATGAAATAGTGCTCTTCGTGGGCGGATTCACTCCAAAAATAACTCCCACAAATAGTTTAAATTGTTCAATAATAATTTAGTTTACTTTTACTGCATTCAAATTCATAAAGTTTTCTCTAGCTACCCATATATAATAGCATATTGGTACCTAGTAACAATATACTATAACCGTTTTAAAAACGCAAAAACTACAAATAAGAAATAATATTCATACACAAAGTTGTGTTTTTTTTTATCTGGATGTATAGATTGTGGTCAAACACACACCGTTTGATCACAATCTAACAATGGTTAGTGATGATGTGACCGAAGGTGGAAGCACACAAAGCCTAGAAAGAACTAGCTCTGTTGATTGGCGACATGAGGCTGGTAACCAGCCTACAAAGTACCTTTTCACCGTGCTATGCTTTCTTCACAGACAGCTCAAACTCATTATTCGGGCACTCGATGTAACTTTAACTGCATTATCATCGCCATAATAGATATTTTAATATAAAACATAATGACAACCCTAAATATTGATGTTCAGTGGATTTTTTCCCGCCAATTGTCGTGGAGCGTGACAAATCCGGTCGTAGAAGCACGCGCCGGCGCACACCCTTGCCTTGGGCCTTGAGGGTAATAATGATATACAAGGCGACACAACTAACCACAATAATAATATGTTCATGATAATACGTGTTGTTTTGAAAGTATAATTTTGGCACATATACGGCATTAGGTTAGAAGCTATAGGATAACTATGTGCTTCTTGCTCTGATATCGCATTTAATAAAAAATAAGTAGGTAAATAAAAATAAATATTCTGGGACATTATTCCTCACACACGGCCATCTGACCCCAAACTAAGCAGAGCTTGTACTATGGAAGCCAGATAACTGATATACTACATATACTCCTTTTCTTTTGTAAATCTTAATATATATATTTCTTGTGTGCGTGTGTATGTGACTGAACTCCTCCTAAACGACTGGACCAATTTTGATGAAATTTTTTGTGTGTGTTCGTGGAGATTCGAGAATGGTTTAGATTAAACGGCTGGACCGATTTGGATGAAATTTTGTGTATGAGTTGGACAGGACAACGTCTGTTGGGACAGCTAGTACATACATATATAGATAATTACACCCAGACACAGGACAAACAGACATGTTCATGCACACAAATGTCTGAGTGGGAATCGAACCCACGCCAACCGGCCCGTCCAAAAAATTAAGATTTGGCAAAGGTATACCAAACAGATTTTCTTTAAAATGATATTTAGTTTTAGACAAATATTTACAAGAATTGCGTTGGATTTTAAGCAAATTAAACAAAGTCGACATCGAAATCCTAATATCAAGTAGGTAAAAATGAGAAATTATATAGAGATTTGCTTAATAGTAGTAGGTATATTATACTAAAATAGTTGATCAAATCAAATTGAAACAAAAATTCATAGCTTTTACGATGCTTTGCTTACATTTCGACACAGTATTTAGATACTTTATTATTAATATCAGAAAATGCCTCAGTTTTAACTGATAATGTAATAATCGTGAGTACTTATTTCACAAAATACACACTATCTTTATAGTTTATCTTTATTATTACCTAACTTACCTAAATTATTGAATTTACGCAGACAGACGGTCCACCTGAATGTGAATGTGGTCACCGTGGAAATACAGGAAGAATGCCATTGTCAACCTGCAAGAGCCTTTCACGCCTTTTTGTTAATATCCTAGTGCTGGAAAACTGAATGAGTTAAGTTTGTGATGTTCATGAAATGATGCGTTGCATTTTACTGTCTGAAATGATAATTGCATTGCATTTTATCGCGTTAAATATTCAATTAAGTATTGTCGTGTTTGTAAACAGTCAGTTATTTAAGTCAGTGGGTAAATTAAATCAAATTATTGCATGACTCCACTTCGTGTTCAACGTGTCGTTAATTGAGTATTACTTCCATTGTCCTATACATTCATTGAGTAACATATTATACATATTTAGACCTACATAATTATATTATGTTTTATTCAAATGAAGTATATGACACTAATTTTTGGATAGGTCATTGTAAAAAACGCTTTGTCCGATGGTATCATATTCCTATTCCCTCATCGGGAACTTTATTTAAATTCCTAACTTCCACCAGGCTCCACCAGACATCTCCTTTAGAGGTGAAATTAGAATTAAAACAAATAACTATTCCAAATCACTGTGGCCTCCTTATCACAAAGAAACGATATTTCTCATAAAAAACATAGAAAATACTAATATTTTAATTACGATTTGATATAGAGATATTTTTATTAGTATTTTAAAATATGTTTCATGCCAAAAATACTGATCAGTTTTATTTAGACACAAAATACGTTATGAAACCCATGGGGATTGATTCTTCTGATGATACTAAGCAAACAAACTTCTCGAGTACGAAATAACCCTATATCGAATGGTTAAAATTTTTACATTGACGTTTAAAAAATGTGTTCCTCGTAAAATGATTGATGTCAAAAATAAAAGGAAAGAGCCAAGATCTTTGATCCTTAAGCTTTTTGTGCACCTCTTGACCACGCCCCCCTTTTTAGTTGATGACGCGCAAAACATTAACCAATTTACTAAGACCTCCAGCTTTTCACAAAACCACCCCTTAACGCCTATCGTTGTAGCTGAATTGCGGGGAAGGGAAGGTTATATAATAGTGGTTTAGGGGTCATAATTGGCTCGTCTCGTTAAAAAATTTTAATCAGCTAACAAACTTTTATGAGTGTTTTATGAAAGACTTCTTTGTTGAAGCAATGGTAATTATGTTTTTTAATTATTTTTATTATATTGCTGTTTTGTCTAGAATGTTTCTTATTTGTATTTAGATCGCTCAGTTTAGAAAAACAATAGGCAATTCATAATGCAGATTTTGCTAAATATCCCTGTATTATTAAGTCAAGTCTAAATAAATTATACAGTTCTTGGATTAGGTACCTACGTAACTTTATTGCAAGTACATATTATCAGTTTCAATTGGAAATACCTCTAAATTGATAAAAATATATTAATGTCGAAAATAATCTCATTCGTAGTCAAGCATTGATCGAAAATGCGGATATTAAAAGGTACTAATAGCAATACCGCTTTATATAACCAGTTTCAATTTGAAATTAATTGCAATAAAATTATATAAAATACTCGCTGGTTTCAAAGTCAATATCAATGTAACCAATTATAATATAGACCAATTTATTGTACAGTATTTATCGTTAAATTAAAAAGATCCTCATTTCGTCGTTGATTTTAAGGAAATTTTCCATTATCTTTGAAGCAATTTTAAAAAGCATTTTGGTATGAAAAGCGCATGACATGAAAGGATCAATCTGCTAAGTAGCCCTTTTAAGGTCCATCTCATCATCAAAAGGGTCAATTGTCCGAAGAGATCAGTATGTTTTCAATCAATTTATTATGTTTGATCTTTGCATTTGAAAATTACAAGGCGTTTTAGAAATAGATGAATATGTTTTTACAAGCTTTTTTATTTTTATGAATTGCCAAAATTTGAGTGCATTTTTAAATTAATAAAATACAACTTGATGTTATAGGTATGATAATAAAAACATTACCTATATTTAACCTTCTTTTAAAATTCAGTAATTCTAAGTTATTTCGCGCTCAAAGTATTTAACATCCATGAGTTATTTTTTTCACCCCTCAGTGTATAAGTTATACAAGTAAATTTTAATTATTCGAACAAATTATATGATAAAAAAGGCCGAGAAAAATGGTTTATAGTTAAAGGAATAAGATTTTAATAAAATTTTAACCACCATCTAATAATAGACCACTTTACCTATATATAAAATTAGCAGGGCAATTTCCAGGTTGCGGTGTCGCGTGTCTAGAGGCTACACCGACACTGCTGACACTCTGACATCGCCGACACATCACTATAACCAGAGGCAATTTCCGGCTTTGTCACGATGTCGACGTGCGGAACTAGAAACTAAAATGCAGTGAAAAGGTTCAATGTAATGAGATTTTCATTAAATAAAAATACCTATAAATTATTTTTGGAATTAATTTTGCAAATATACCTTATAGTTTTAAAGGTACAATTTTATATTTACTAAAATCAATCAAATATTTAGGTGCTATTGGATGTTGGCTTACTTATCAATGGCTAATCATTGTGTACTAAAACCTACTGAGCTTTGATGTTTCATAAGTCATATTTAATTTAGTTTTTTTTTTGTCAGAAGGCTGACAATCGCGCAGGCGGTCCACCTGATGGTGGAAGGGAATTGCCAATGTGTTGACGACCTTTATAGAGCCTAGAAGTAATCGGGATACATTATTTTTTAAATATTTCACTGCAAGCTATGTTTACTGTGAAATTCCTCTTTCTCTTGAAATAGTCCCCTAAAATTTACAAGCATAAGAAATCGCATGACCCCTTCTCTTATAAATAGAATGCGATTTATAAAAAGCCCAAATGACCATAAAAAATAAGGAATTACCGCCCTTAGCCGGTGGCACATTGCCGTTTTGTTATTCATAAAGGAAAGGATATTTATGCGTTATCGTCAAAATATTTATTATTTTTGTCCGTCCGGTAGCCCCTTTAGCCCTTTGTGCGACGTTACGAAAAAATATCGGGGTGTGAACAGTACGCGGTTGAGTAGAGATGTGATATCGCTTATCGATACTTCTATTATCAGTGAGCAATATCTTCATACTATAGTTTTTATTTCTTCCACCTCAGAAATACTAAAGATTAAAAGGGTAGTACCTACTTTGGTACTGTATGTTTATGTATTTCAGACAATAGTTTAAGATATGGCATTCGATGTTTGTAAATTGTTGAAAACTCTTCGAAAATAAGCTGTGATAGATTGCTCATGAGTTTCTTCTATGATATTTTCAAATAACAAAGCATCTATTAAATAAACTGATTACAAGTATTTTAATCGTGTCACTTGTCTTTATTCACGTAAAGCCTGGTGCAGACATGAGACTGTGGATTTCAAATAAACACTCGCTCAATATAGGAAAGGCTAACATGGAAAGCAAGTGATATTATACTACACGTAGAAGATTAGATAAAGGTAATCTGGCAAAATTCAGGATAATCTTTAAAGATAAAGAATACAAGAAATAAGCAACCAAGACTATGGATACGATCATCGATACTACCAACCCATCCCTACAGACAAAAGCGTTATGAAATATGTGATTCCTTATACAGGAGAAGTCCTTTATGTATCCCTTGGGACGAACTGGTCAAGTAGGTTATCACAAGTGGCCGCTGGCGAAATGAAAAATTTATGTCTCAATATACTGTGGTGTTAGAATTTGGGATCGTGTCTTGCATTACTGGATCCATCTCTGGGGATATCTGGTCGGAATTGGTATGAAGGTGGATTAAATTTTAAGGCTCTTGTTTGTAAAACTGAATTGATGAAGAACGGTCTTAGGATAGTTGGTGCAGTTTAAAAAATATTTAGATAAAACATTGATGGTGATAATGATGCCCTTGTAAAACGTCATTGGTGATGACTTTACTACGATAATATCA
Source organism: Tetheella fluctuosa (assembly GCA_951216915.1). Taxonomy (NCBI): domain Eukaryota; kingdom Metazoa; phylum Arthropoda; class Insecta; order Lepidoptera; family Drepanidae; genus Tetheella; species Tetheella fluctuosa. The sequence continues at coordinate 8,049,823 of OX578229.1, read as the reverse complement.
CAATTGTAATTCTATCACTGAATCTCGAAGTAGAAAATAAGAATTATGTTACGTTACATCAGTGACTGCAATGACTATAGACACAAAATAAATTATGAAATTGAATAATATAAATAAAAGAAAAAGTCGTGACTGACTGCTTTACAGGTGATAATCAACGCAGAGCCAAAACCGTCCGAGAATCATGGTAAATCTATACTAAGAATTTTCCAAAATCCTACCCCTAAGGAGGTAAAAAGGGACCGCCGCCGCGCCGGTGAAACCGCATGGCAGTTTAGTAAAGTAGTAGATTATAAAATAGATTGTGAAGTAATACAAAAGTAGTATACATGATTAAAATTATAACTTAATTGAATTTCATTCAAAACAGTTATTGAATCACCCGAAAAAAAGTTTAAAGGTTTCAAATTTATCTAAGGACCTAAAAAATTTATGCAGAGTCACAAAGTCTAAACATAAAATATGAAATTCAAAAATCAAAGCGCGACTACTTTTCAACGCACGAAACCTTTCAACAGATTGCTTTCTCAGATAACATTAATATTATCATTAACGGTAAGTGGGTAGGCGACATAAGAACCGCCAGTCATCATATCAACCAGTACACTAAACCCCTCATGATATGGACTGACTAAAGTAAATTGTGTGGGAGATCATCAAATACGGAGCAGAAGAGTCTATAAATGTAAAAAATATTATTATGGTAGTTTGGAAAAAAGAACTTTATTTTGATTTTAATAAAACTTTTTAAATTATAAAAAAAAGATATATCAATCTATTTTAAATTCTACTGATATTATAAATGCGAGAGTTTGTGAGTAGGTATGTATATTTGTTACTCAATCACACTTTAATAGGTGAATGGATTTGGATAAAATTCTATAATAGATAATAAAATTCGGGAATAAAATAATGTCTTATTGGAGCTTTCAGGAACACGGGTAAAACAGTGGGGCGGAATACAATACGTAAATTTTGGCTGAGTTTTATGAATGTTAGCATTTTGTTGTTTTGCCCAATATTAGGAAAAATAGATGTAATTAAACTATATTCATATTTTATACTCAGCAAATTTATAGTATTGACAGGGAAATTACTACAGTCATGCAGCTTCATAGGCCAAGCTAAAATGGTTTATATTAATAAGATGGCAAGGGACTGGGTTGACATTTGACGTTGATTTACTATTGTCCCTCGAGATTTTGCTGACGTCACCCGAGAATCACTAAAAATGTCTTCTTTAAAAGTATATAATGATTTATTAAAAAAATATTTCAACGCTTCTATCTTCTGATATTTTATCGTAATGATACAACTCAAAAATAATCACAAACATTCGCCTTTATGGGGTGCTTAGAAATGTGTGAAGGTGGGGTTTCTTTTTTACTCAAGATGTTTTGGTATTTCTTAAATTAAACTATAGTATTTACTTCATATTTACTTTTTAATTTCACAATGTCATAAGAAAGAGAGAGAGAGAGAGAGAAAGAAAATAATTTGCTAAGTAATCTCCTTGAGATTTAAAAAGCCACATTTTGATATCCATCCATGTATCAAAAAGAGACAAACATAGAGAGACTCATCAAAAGATTAGCAAAGAAGATTGTGCTATGAAAACATCTAATTTTGTATCTATATTTTTATGAGTCTATCTCAGTAGGCCAGAGGTGTCAAATAAGAGTGAGATAGATAATAAGCCTTTTTAAAGCTTTCAGTGACACCTGTCACCTGCACCACGATACCTATGATAACAACTTAATACTGACTTAATGAGACCATTCAAAATATTGGGTGGTCTTTCTATATCAAACGAATTTAAATCATATTTACCAACTGAATTTTACAGCTCTGAAAGTTTAATATGACCCCTAATGCTTTTAGATAAGGTAGATATTAAAATTATGGGTAGAAAAAATGATAAGCGATATGATAGAGGTGACAAAAGATGTGTCGCGTCATCGGATGAAATTGAAGGAATATATTTCAATTCATTTTGATGACGGTTTCATATTTACTTTGACTCGTTTGAGAGTATTGTCGGCAATATTTTATTATTACATATCCTAGGTAGGTAAGTGTATATTTTTTTAATTGGTTATATAAAGTAAATTTAATATGAAGAATTAATTACAAATTCAAAATCATTGGATTTCTAAATGGAGAGCAAAAACTTTATATACTTACATGAAAAGCTGAAAAAAAACCCCTATTCCTCCTTCTGATATTAAATAAAATAAAATAAAATAAAAAAAGCCTTTTATTTCCATAATATCTTACTCTATCTAGTGTTTCAATCTTAGTCTTTAAATAGTGTTTACTGTATTGATCTTTGTTTTTAGTATTAATAAGTATAGGTTAGTTTTCTTAAGTTAGTGTTAGTTTTACATAGCTTATTTATAAGTATAAGTTAGTTAGTTATTTAAATCGTTAATATAAGTTATTGTTAGTTTTACATTAATTATTTATATGTTAGTTATTATTTATTAATTATTATGGATCCCTTTGTGTAAAGGCCTCCTCCACCGTTTTCGATTTTTTCCCGATGTCAGCCAGACTTTCCCCACAATTTCTTGAATATCATCAGCCCACCTTTTGTATGGTCTACCCGTCCGTCGTTTACCTTCTGGTCCTTTCCATTTAGTGCTTAGGATTGTCCATCGGTTATCGGTTAGACGCGCTATATGACCAGCCCACTGCCATTTTAATGTCAAAGCGTGAGTAAGTGCGTTTCTGAATTTAGTTTTTTGTTTTATAATGTCACTTCTTATTTTTTGAATTTTTCTAATTTTTAGAATACTTCTTTCGATTGCTCTTTGTGTTGTTTCTATTTTTTGTTTTATTTTATTTGTGAATACCCACGTTTGACATCTGTATAGAAGACGTGGCATTAAGCATGTGTCTACAACAATTTTTTTCATTTCAATGTGGTATTCTCCTTTTAAGATTTCCTTTAGTGCCCAGAATTTTTTCCAAGTTATGTTTCTTCTTCTATCGATTTCCTCTTCATTAGAGTTTTTTTCTAGTGATATTTGTTTTCCCAAGTAGATATAATTTTCAACATAATTTAAATTCTCAACTTCTGTTTTTATTGGTATTTTGTCGCTATTTGTCATTATTTTAGTTTTTTCTATGTTCATTTTTAGTCCATTTTTTTTACTTTCTTTATCTAATGTATTTATCATTTGTTCTAATTTGTTTGGTGTTTCTGCTAGTATCAGAATGTCATCTGCAAATCTCAGATGGCTTAGAAACCTGCCTTCTATTTTTATTCCTTGATTTTTCCAATCTATTTGTCTGAACACATATTCCACTACCATTATAAACAATTTGGGAGAAAGAGGGTCTCCCTGTTTTACTCCTCTTTCTATTTTAATTTCTTCTCCTTTCGTTTCTAATTTAATTCTGCTGGTACTATGGGAGTAAATGTGTTTTAGTATATTTTGATACTTTGGGTGAACACCGAGTAAGCTTAAAGCTTTCCATATAGCGTTGTGACTAATACTGTCGAATGCTTTAGTGTAGTCGATGAACGCTACGTATAGCGGCTTATTGAACTCCTTGTATTTTTCGAAAATCTGCTCTATGGTGTGTATGTGGTCCATTGTACTGAAACCAGAGCGAAAACCTGCTTGTTCTATTGGTTGTTCTTCATCAATCTGTTTTGTTATCCGCTTTAGAAGCCTTCTGATATTATAAATGCTAAAGTCAGTATGACTATCTATCTATTAGTTAGGTTTTCATGGATAAATTTATCAAACTAATTTTTCAATAATTGGCAGTTACCTGACATAAGGTCAGTAACGCGAATGTAACCGCGTAAGACATTTACACCTACTGTTAAATATCTGACAGATATTTATTAACCTTCTTTAATTGTATATCTAACCAAAATCAAAAGATCCTTGCGATATATATATATATATATATATATATATAGATATATATATATATATATATATATATATATATATTATGTATGTTTATTGACAACAAATATTTACAATCAATGTATAAAATACAAACTATGATATTATATAGAAAACATCCTCAAAGCCCTCGCTGATGTCGATAGGCAAGGTTCCCAACAGGCTGGCAGCGTTCCCTTTTTGGATGGCCAAGCTTATGCGTTGGCGGAAAAAGCTCCCAGCCCGTCGGTCTCCCGAAGCTATATTATTATATCTTTAAGTAGTAAGTAGAAGCAAAAAACCGGTCAAGTGCGAGTCGGACTCGCGCACCGAGGGTTCTGTACAAACTTCATCCATCGTTCGTCCATCACGGGAAATGCACAATTTTATTTATTTACCTTATTTGAGGTTTTTGCCAATTAAGCTAGACCTCTAAATTGTATGAGTGCTCATACAACTCAGAGGTCTTTATTAATTGGCGTAATTATGTATGTATGGGGACACTCTTTAATTTTCAACTTTTTAATTTTTTGGAATTTTCCCTTTATTTGTGCTTTAAAACCTTGCTTTTTGCCAAATTTCGTGATTTTACGTCAACAGGAACTACCATATAGAAATAAAAGGGCAAAAAAACGCGTTTCTTGTATGGGAGACCCCCTTAAATATTTATTTTATTTTGTTTTTAGTATTTGTTGTTATAGCGGCAACAGAAATACATAATTTGTGAAAATTTCAATTGTCTAGCTATCGCGGCTCTTGAGATACAGCCTGGAGACAGACAGACGGACGGACGGACGGACAGACAGACAGACAGCGAAGTCTTAGTAATAGGGTCCCGTTTTTAACCTTTAGGTACGGAACCCTAATACGACGAAGGAAACGATATTGCAATGAAGTCAATGCAAGGGTTGTTGCGAAGCAGGTGCGTCCATCGATCAAAGTCTGCGAAGTGCCGTCCATGACAATTTGACGTATGAGACAATCCGGCCCATGCAAAATGGTGGGGGCGCGCGTAAACTGTTTTAGGCGTGGCTTACATGTCTTGAAATAACATAAAAAATGTAAAAAAATATCAGGTCCTAATAAATGAAGTACGGTCCTTTTGAGGGATGATAGTATAGGTCATAAGTATTCCGAAAATGATGAAAAAAAAAATTCGTTCGTTTTTTTAATGAAAAAAAAAACCTGAAATTGTACTTTATCACTACTAAGCATTAATTAAAACCATTAACAGCATAATCAGTGGTAAAATTATTAATAATAAAAAAAAAACATTTAATGGTTATCATTCCTCAAAAGGACCGTACTTCATTTATTAGGACCTTATATAATATATATCACACCACTAGGTTTTTAAATGTGAGCATTTGCAATATTACTAGAAAAGTACATTCAATGAATTACTCAGATGTTATGGGACTTCTTATTAGGTTTTGATACGGATTTACTCATCATAATGAAAATAAAACTATAAAACTATCGTATTTCAGGTTACCTGCTTAAACATGTAAATGACGTTCAGAGTACAAAAAATGCTATCATAGCAAATGATTACCTTTGGACTATATCAAATTTATTTTAAAATCTCCACCATGTAAGCCGCCACCAATTTCAATTTGACAATTTACATCGCAAATAGATGCGTGGTGTCATGTCATAGGGTCGATCAAAGTTTCAAATAGGCCCAAAGTGGATTTTTAGGGGTTACCCGTGTAACCGTCGAGAAAATTGATGCTGTCAAAGGAGCTTCATTCAATTTGCGGCTTATTAATCAACGGTGAGCGAAGTGAGGGCGGCATACTTACCGAATAAGGATGCGCGCTTTATTTGCTTAATGGACTGTAGATGGGCTTTTAATTTTATGTATGTATTTTTATGATTTATCTTTTGATATCACATGGTATAAAACAAGCATTTCTTCTATATAATGAGTGCAATGACCCCTTGTCATTATTGCGACTATCAATGAAACTATGTAGGTAATTGCACGTTTAAACGGGCTAAAAATATTATCCTTCTTCTTGGTGCAGACGAATTTTTCTTACTTTTGCAACATTTACTTTGCAAATTACAATATTTTTAACGAGAATGGCGTCACTGCCATGGAATTGTTCAAAAATAGATCACACAGTTGCCAGTTTTAAATCTCACTGACTGATTCTAAATTTAAATTGTGTTTATTCTAATAAAGTATGTTCAAGCAAAGTAGGTATCTGTCTAAACGATTTCCATTCAAAGTCAATTATCCAATATTTGCAAAGCTCATTGTTATTTTATAACGCGTGCCAATGTATCAAAGGTAGATTGCAAAGTAACGGTGACTATTCTGATGGTCAATTAGCAGCGCCATGTTTACAGTTAGTACATACATACCTACTTATATATGTTCTATTATTACGGACAAGTTTGCAAGTACGCTCGCGGCAAAAGTGTTTGTTTAATTTTAAGGAAGATTCCTTTTAAAAGGATTTTATTATTGAATTATGAAACTAAATCTACTGTATGCTTGCTTATGTAAATTGAACCTCAGGTAGGTACTATAGATGATTATACTTGATAAAGAAAAATAATAGATAATATTTTGACCGTAAAAAGAAATAATTCATGAGAATCACAAATAGCTTAAAAGAATAACGGTTACAGATTAGAAAGTGTCAAAATAAAATATTTAAGATTATTTTCATTTCATACTTATGACCTTGACTGTACTTTCTTTACACTAGCGCTAATGAATTCTAAATGTGTTTATATCAATACACTAGAGCTCATCCAAATAGATTCTATCGAAAAGAATTTACAATAACAGACACTACTTTTTTATGTGACAAGGATGTGCAATTGAAAAAAAAAACTATCGATCTCTGTAATCGAAATGTCATCAACAAACTGCGTTGAAACCAATTTAGCCGATTGGGGCGCTATTATTATGTATAATCACGTTCCAAACAACACGTTGCCGATTCGTATTGTCATCGTATCGAATTATGCAACCGTCTCGATGTCGACCGATTCGAACGAGCATCGATTCGATTACGGGCGACAGATGTCTGCGAACGTGACGAATTTCGACTAAACGAATTGCCCACATAAATGTAATAAGTGCTCAATTAACAATGTTCGATTTAAAACTTAGTTTCTTCGCGATAGAGATGAGTTTTGTGTTGCATTGCTTTTGTTGGGGCATCGTATTGGTAATCAGTCGGTGACCGCAAATTGTTGTCCCTCGATCAGACGTTGCCAGGAAATTACAATTTCGATTTTTGTTTCACGTGTTTATGTAGTAAATTGGTATTTTTTAGATAAACGATAAATGCGACGGTTTTCTAATTTACTGTTAGTAAATTTTATATCCTAATTAGCTTTGCTGTTAATGAAAAACAAACTATTAGTTTAAATTTCTATTTGTAATTGGGTGAAATAGTTTAACTCAATTAAGATTGAAATATAACAAATGATTAAAATATAACCGTGAATCTAATAAAAGTCCTATATCTTGTCCTGAAAAAAATATTTACATACATACACACATATTAATTTCCTGGTAAATAATGTTTTTATGTGTTGATTTTCCATATACTAACCATCCAATGTATTGTTTTTGTGAATGTCATCGTGGGCAATGAAGGCCGCGCCGCAGACGTTCGCGGTTCCCTTTGTATTTAGCCGTTAAGTCTGCGTAAGTGATAGGCGGTAGCGATAGCGATTCAGACATGTCGTTATAGAAGGGAGGCAACTACCATTTTATGACATTTATTTGGTTGTGCTAGTTATTTTTAAAATATCACGTAAGTATATGAACGGTTTTCCTATAAATCTGATACCTAATAATAATAAGATTAAAAAAGACAACCTCTAGATTTACAAATACACCTAACCTAAATTAGACGGCTCATCTTATTTTGCGACTATCACTAAACTTTGCCTAAGAAAATACAGAACCTTATGTGAAAGTCCCATCAAAATCGGATTTGCAGTTTCCGTGATATGACCATTATTAACAGGTGTCAGAAACGCATTCTCTCAGCGGCCGTACTTTAGTAGAGTTATTTTATAAATACAATAGTTAAACGGTTTAATGAAGCCGCTAAAGCTTGTTACTTACTACCTCTCATATTAAATCGTCAACTTGTGTGATATTTGTACCAATGTGGTTCCATTATGGTATTATATTGCGTCACTATATATTCATGTAATATCTAAACTGGTTTCAACAATACAGACATACATCATGCAAGTTATGTGTACTTATTTTTATATATAACATTATTGTCTATACATTTTTCAAGAATACAATATTCTAAGAAATATTTATATTTATCATACGTCGGAAGATGACAAGCAGTAGCCAACATTTCTTCACCCCATAGTATAAAACACAATTTATTAAACCCCAAAGCAACAATGAAGAGTCAAATCGCTCGACATTCGACCACCATCACTCATCGACACATTGTACACCGGATGTCACATCACTACTTGAGGCTTAATACGTTACTGTCCTTTGTCATACCCTTCGTATAAAAAAGAAAAAATACATTTAAAAAAGGAGCACAAATGTATCTAAGATTCGAATTTGGAATATCATCGGAGGATATATTTCATCTTGTCATAACACGGTGGGTCAAAGGAGAGGATCAGAACTTGATAAATTGCAGTTCAAATTTGGAATAATGTCTTTTTCACCGTTCACTCACTCGGCGGTGGACTTAGTGAAGTGATGACGTAACAGGATCTTATTCTGATAGGGGTCGTGGGCGGAGGTTTCATTATCTATAAAGCTGTAGATAGTTACGTAAAGTGATATTCTATTTTTAAATTTCCAAGATAGGGTTTCTAACAAAATATCGATAGACAACATTGTATAATTTATACTGAAATTGATAACAAAAGTTAATATTAGCAAATAATCTATTTAGTAGCCAACTAATCATGATAAACCCACAAATTATACTGTCCTATATTTCTACTATGCCGCAGCTTTTCTTCCTAATGGCATCCTTGACAAATGATGCCACTAATGACGTGTAACGAAACTTATATTAAACTGAGATTACTGACGCAATGACATACGCGTTTTGGGTGGCCTATTAGTTTTCAGTTATAATAAATCTGTAATTCACTTATATTATGCTTTCGATGAATACACCAGCTAATCCACGTCGTGCATTGCAATGCATTTTTTATGTCAGAAACAGGCGTGCGTACAACAACTCACCAAAGTTATATCGCAATCTGATGAATGGTACAGGAGTACATGTGTTACAAACAATCAGACAAACATTGATTTATTTAATATATAGATAGTAAGGTTCAACTTCTGTGCTATAACAAAATATTACAGATTATTGTCACATGACTGTGAAATGTCTCCGTGTCTCCTTTCATCAGCCCGAGATCTAACATACAATGTACCTAGTCTTAAGTCATGTGTTATATTTGTACATTATTTATTGTTACCTAACTGTACGTATTTACTTGAAAGTGTTAAGAATAAATTATTATTATTATTATAAATCAAATGCATTGTGTGAAGTTTCTGATGGAATGTGAAAATAAATTGAAACGGGAACAGATTATTTGTTTACACGAAACTCTTACAAACTAACTCAATTGACTCGGTGACTTAGAAAGAGACGCCAATCTCCCATGTTGTAACTCGATTTATTGTAAAATGAATTTGCACGTTCGAAATTTAAATATTTCATCCCAAACTTTTAACCTCCAAACATTGTGGTTTACATATCTATAATATAATTATGTATATACATTATACCCTCAGTAGACAGACGGACAGATCCTGGCGCTCATTACTGCGGCTGTAACATACATCATCGTCAGGCTAGGGATGTGCAAGTCATCGTATGGGTTCCGTCGTTTTGTTAGCCGCTGGTGTAGAAGTGTGGAGACTACTTTTTAATAGGAAGCTGGTAAAGTTTGGTGATTTATTAATGCATGATAAAAAAAAAACTGTTTTGATTAACTCCTCTCTTGAATATGACTTCAATGTTGCTACAATGAGTGTAATTCTTTATAGACATGTAAGAGACTTTTTGCAGGGTCGGCAACCCCTGAAGTTGCAAGCGTCAATAGGCTACTGCCGCTTACCATCAGGCGGGCCGTATGCTTGTTTGCCACCTTAATAGTATAAAAACAATGTTGACTCAGAAAGATCCAAGAATAATTGCAATATAGTGAAATAAGTTTTTAGGAAATAATTTCATAGGTTGATTGTATTTCTGAAATCATTCTAAGACACATTTTTTCCCAAAGAATCAGAAGTGCAAAAGAAAACTTCAAAAAGTCATCTCCACATTCATTAGCCCCCAAACGACAAAAGAATCAAAGCGGTAGCTTTTATAAAAATTACCATAACTACCAGTTGTAGTCGGAGCGACGATCGTGCGATCATTACAAAGCAGACGTAATTAAAATACGACAATCTAAGATTTATTCCGAGAAAGTAGAATATCATCTGAGGGGAAATGGCGGAAAGCTCTGTCATGAAATATGTATTAGTTTCGATTGTGTGAAAACGAGAATCACTGTGGTGATTTTCGGTTTTCGTTTCGACAAATGTCATTTTGTTGTTTTGGAAAATAAAATAGGATGTTTTCGGTTGAAAACTAAAGGAACTTCTGAAATTCTTTTTATCATTGGATTCTGATTTCTAGCTTTTCTTCTTATATCACATTTGCTTCATGTATTCTATTTGGTACCAATTATACACACATTATGAAAATGGAAAACTTGGAAAATTATCAGGTACGTAAGTACGGAATTTCTATACATAATTTTCATGGCCATCCCATGGGAAACAGTAACAGCCAATAACAATGACGCGACCTTCCACACCTTTTAACAGAGGAGCACTATGAAAGCTGCAGCCATGGCTACCATTAGCTTGATGGCCCCGATAAATGTAAATCTGATTGGCATTGATACCAACAGCTTCCATTTCGAAGTTCATTAGGGTCTAACGCCGGTGTGATAGCCAGAAATGATTGGAGAGGACTTGAGTAACCTGACTACATTATATTTGATGTTTGTTGCATTCAAATTCTACTAAATTCTTTATTGAATTAATTAATAGTGACGCAGAATAAAATCCGCATTAAGATTAGCTATCCGTGTATTGTTTTTAAGAGTAGGTACTCTAAAATAAAATAGGAAATTTTAAATTAACGAAAATTAAAATTAAATAGCATAGATCTACAATATAACTTATATAATTTTGCTGACTGTTGCTTGCTTTCTTGCCGGTTCTCAAATTGAAGACTGATATCCAAATTAGATTTAATTATAGTGTACATTGTCCGCAGATGTTTATAGCCTAACACCAATACATTTAAAGTCATCTCCAATCATTTCTCTCTTCCATCCAAATCACCATTAGTAGCCAGCACCCTCGCGATTGACGATTCAGCCTTTTGTGGTCAATTTTTTCCACGCCTGTCGTTAATGGAGATTTCTCTGATATGCGCGGCGTATGTCAAACATGCGTCCATATTGTCAATTCATTGCGATCAAACGCGGCAGCGCAGGCGCTGTAAAAAATGCAGCGGCAAAAAACGCTGTGAGTGTCCTGTCAATACAACGGACGATTATTGAAAATTTGAAGTGTGAGGAAAGGTTGAAAAGTTTATGTTGTAGTGTGAATTGGGAAATGGATTTTGTAAAAAATAGCTAAATTGAATGTTTGATGCAGTTTACTGTGAAATATTCCTACGTAAGTATCTTCTGGTTAGTTGAAATTAGACAGATAAGTAGTCTATCAATAAAATTGATAGGTACCTAACTGTTTTAAAATTATAACGTTATTCTAATACACGTAATAATGTTTAATAGTATCAAAAAGTCACAAAATGTATTAATTGATGCAAACTACTTTCTACTTGTCTGTCTTGCCAATGTGTGTGTGTACAATTCTGTAATGTTGTGTGTTGTTGTATAAATGATTTTTCTTTCTTTCTTTCTTGCTTCTTTCAAACTATTAAATGTGCACTATTATTTTTTTTACTTTAACTGTAGCAGTAATTATTACTATAACTTTGGTCAAAGTCTAAGCGAAACGGCGTTGAAGGTTCATTGACATTATGACATGCAAATATAATTCCAAGAAAAGGCAAATCACTCACTTGACCTACAATAATTTTAATTTCGTTATAAATATGATAAGCATATGGCATGTCAGAACAAATATCATCGTCAAGACATATACTGTTTTTCAGATAAATTTTGGGGTCAGGCTGACTGCTGACTCTTAAAGTATATACTAGAAATCTGTATATATAAAAGGAAAAGGTGACTGACTGACTGATCCATCAACGCACAGCTCAGCAAAATTTGGCATACACATAGCTATTATGACGTAGGCATCCGCTAAGAAAGGATTTTTGAAAATTCCACTCCTATGGGGTAAAATAGGGGTTAGCGTATGAAACCCAGTAAGCTAGTCATATTATATTTTTGTTGATTTCACCATAATTAATATATATATACAACATGTAGGGAAACTATGAATTATTAAAAATTATGCGCAAATACCACAAGGATCCATCTAGTACACTATAGATGATATCGAATTTAAAGGTAATAAAAAAACCTTGTTTTCTCATCGTAGTTGTTGCTATGTTTTCAACATGTTCAATCATCCAAAAATGTGAAAAAGGAAAGACTTAGAAAGCAGATCCTACCATCAGATATTTGATTTGATATCATTGAAATTACTAATTTTAAGTTGCTTTGTAGTACAATTTATTTATTTATTTATTTATTTAGCAATGAAAAATATCCCCAAAACACAATAAAAGCAGAATGGGAATCGGTTATAAAAATATTATAGTGAATCCACACGTTGAAAATGCAAACGCTATCGGCGCGTCTACACCTCCACTTTATGAATAATCAAACCGCGTGAATTCGAGCCCGCGGTCATGTACACAACCTATGAATCTAGTGTAGCCATAGCTTTATGGTGATTTTATATATTTCTATCTAGCTGTGTATTGCAATATTATATTGCAAAGTTATTTTTAGCTAAATTAAATAAACTGAATATTTTACACGTAGAGGGAAGGTAAGTAATTATGTTATATTGTCATAAAGGTAATTTCAAAGTTATTAAGAAAGATTGTTAAAGAATTGATAGCCTAGCTAACAATCATCGGTGAACAACAAGCACTCCATATGTGTGCTTCCCAATTTTTATTGAAAATTCATCTAAGTTTATGTTGTATAGGAGTAATTCGAGCTTGAAATTAATATTGCCCTTTTCAAATCACATCTCAACTTTATTAATCAGGTTTCACCTGCGTTTCCGGGATAAAAGTAGCCTATGTTATTCTCTAGCCTAGAAACTATCCAAAAAATCACGTCGATCTGTAACTCCGTTGCTAGGGGAGCTATGATACCCTTCCAGCTTCTTATCAGCGTCTAACAGTAACTTATTGAGGTCCTCAGCCACCTACCACTGCCCACTGCGTCCTCAATTCATTGGATCTTTGAACTCCTCGTGTTTATGACCTCAGTTCTAAATAATCATACCATCATCTATTGAGTAATACCTGTAAACCTTAGCATTTGAACTGATATCATTGGATCGAAAATGGGCGTCGCTAACTTGTACTTCGGCTCACGTTCCCGACATTAAGGCTCCAGTCTCCCTAAACTCAGTGTTCTTGCGGAATTTATCAGAAAAGAAATATTTTTTTTAGTCATCAGAAAAGCAATAAATGAAATATATTACGTTATTTTAAAGTGTAAGATTTGAAATTTCTAATACATATTTTATTTTTTAGTTTGACGCCACTTTTATTAGCTTTGTGAGGCTTTAAACTTACCTCTATTTACGTTCCACGCGTAGAGGGTCTCATTCATACACTCGCCACGAAAAAAATATAATCTTATTTAGTTACTTTTTTTCAAAATCGTCTCACTTATCTGTTGAATAAAAAATATATGCATTCAAAAAATCATTTGAAATAAATTTACCGATACTAAACAAATAAAACATAAAACGCATCAAAATTCCATTCAATTCCGCTGGGAATTGACAGCGTTCGTTGTGTTATATGTTTAGTTTCAGTAAATTTATTTCAAATGATTTTTTGAATGCATATATTTTTTATTCGACAGATAAGTAGTTGCTTTCGGAGTGGTTAAAGTGTGATTTCTCTAAACCATTACTTTGTAATAGAAAAAAATATATGTTGCAAGGTCAAATTCTGAAATTTATAACTTTTTAAAGCAGTTTAAATAAGAAATTGAGACGATTTTGAAAAAAAAGTAACTAGATAAGATTATTGTAGAGGGTTTGCCAACAAATGTAATCTGAATACATTTCTTGTTTTTGTTATATTTTTTTCGTGGCGTGTGCATTAATGAGACCCTCTACGCGTGGAACGTAAATAGAGGTATGTTTAAAGCCTCACAAAGCTAATAAAAGTGGCGTCAAACTAAAAAATAAAATATGTATTGGAAACTTCAAATCTCACTCTTTAAAATAACGTAAAATATATTTCATTTATTGCTTTTCTGATGACTAAAAAACAATATTTCCTTTCTGACAAATTCCGCAAGAACACTGATTTTAGGGAGACTGGAGCCTTAAGGCGTCATACCATGCAAATGATATTTTCCCGCGCAACGAGCGCAAAAGCACGCCATAATTATAAACGCATCAATCAGAATGCGCGCGCGCCGGCCCCGCGGCGCGTACGCACCGAGTAAATGGTTATTAGTTGAGGACTTGAGGTTGGGCGACGAGTTCTTTTGCCATATTTTTTTGTTTATTTTATTGTATTATGTAAGCAATGTGCGAAACAAGTGTTTTGTACTTCAAATATTAAACGTTAAAATCTGACATACAATTTAGCTAAAAATAAAAATAAAAAACTAACTTGGAAATATTGGCCAGACATTGCAGACCTTGAGTACATACTTATAAAGAAACTTAAAGTTATTTTAAAAATGTATTATATACTATATTAATTTTAAGGCAGAATTTACAGTAAGCTTAAAATTAACTAAATTTATGTAGATACCTACATACATAAATAAATAAAAGAATGTTAGATACGCTGATGTCTTTTGATATTTACCATAATAAAGATGCTAGTCAAACATGAAGATTGTAACACCTACATTGGAATTGGTTTCGATTGGTAAGCTTATTTCGATACAATATAATTAAATATTGAGTGGAAAGTGTAATGATATGTATGAAATAATCTAAATATGTTAAAAAAACAGTAAAATTCAATACAAATTTTGTTTTCTGTTATCAGAGTTTTTATTCTAAGAAGATACGTTCACCAGTAGGTATGTTTATTCACTTTACTTTATATAGGCCTT
This sequence comes from Tetheella fluctuosa, assembly GCA_951216915.1. Lineage (NCBI taxonomy): Eukaryota > Metazoa > Arthropoda > Insecta > Lepidoptera > Drepanidae > Tetheella > Tetheella fluctuosa. The sequence goes on along the minus strand of OX578229.1, from coordinate 8,034,566 downwards.
ACCTATCGAATATTAGCGTGTGTTATGCAAATATTTATTTATCTTTTTTTTATCAATAAATATATATAAATAAATATTCTTGGACATTATTACTCACATACGGCCATCTGACCCCAAACTAAGCAGAGCTTATACTATGAAAGCCAGATAACTTATACCTACATACTACCTACTTTTCTTTTGTAAATACAAACATTATATAGATAATTACACCCAGACTCAGGAAAAACAGACATGTTCATGCAAACAAATGTTTGTCCTGTCGAAACAAATCGATATCGAACCCACGACCTACGGATTGATAGAGATAGGGTATCTTAACAACCACGCAAACGTTAATGTGAACGTAACTAGTGAAGACAATTTTTATTTGCACTCTATCTTTGTCAATTCTTTTCTATTTAACTTTTAGCAACAGTTATTACAGAATCTTCGTTACCTCGGCTATTCACGATGCATTGTAACGTATGTAATTCAATTCGTCACAATTATTAGTCATAGTTTCTCGCAATCTTCAGAGCAATCACGAATTCATTCCAATAATGTCCGTGTCGCAAAGGAGACATGACATTTATGTTTGATTCACACTATAGCATGTAAAACTTAACTTACGTATATGGTGACGTTGTGAACATCAACTAGTCGTTGTACGCGCTCTTACATGTATTTTTAAGTTTTTATTGTAGTTTTTATTAATTTAAAATCAAAGCGGGCTTTTTCACATATTTATTCAGAAGTAATCGATAAAAAACAAAAGATAATCGTTATTCAAAAATAGAAAAATAAATGTGGCGCTTATCTAAAAAGATTTTAATCGTAAAAGGCGGGAATGATTATGTTGAGTCGTGTCATATAGAATAGGTACCTGGGCGATCAAGCATTGGTCAGCGTTTTTTTTAATCGCGTTTTTTTTCAGGAAAGATGCCTATATCCTAGATAAACATAAAAAACAAAACCCTATCTAAATACAAAATTTTATCCAAATCGTTAGAATTGCTCGTTTACAGTTATAAGATTTAATTATAGCGTGGGTGACACAAAATGTAACGCTGGTAAAAAATGGTGGTTAAAAAGATTCACTGGCAAAATATATCATTGCAAGATGTTCAGATGGAAAAGCAGTCGGCTACAAAGAAATAAGTAATACACAACAGCGAGACGAAAGCAATTCTTGAGCAACATCTATATGTTGCTTGAAGAACAGCCCTCAAATAATCGAAAGAGTTACATTGATATCGATAGTATAAATCGATACATGTGCCTCTAGATAATGTCAAAGCAATTTCCTATCGACTTGCTGCAAGCGATATGTTAAATTCGATGTTAAGGTTAACCTCTTCAATTCATATTTTATAAACACGTGGAAAAATTATGCTGCAAACTTTCGTGTCTATAGCTGTTTCATGATACAATGAAGATGATTATTAATCTAATAGTTTAAGAAAGTATCATGTTCACAAAAAGTGTATCTCATAGTCTAAAAGAATAATAAAAGAACTTGTTTTAGCGATTTGAAAATGATATAAAACACATTATACTCCTAAATATTTTTCATTCACTTACAGAGAAACACAGTCTTGAATTAACACAAACTTTAATAACGATAAGTACTATCTACCAACATGTGATAAAATATGCGAATACATAGTGGATAATTGTATTATATATAAAATTATTGGCCAAGCTTTTCTTAATCATATAAAGTTAAACCAGTTTATATATAGTTTACTGAGTGATCGTTGACGAGTCTCTTTAGACGGCATACAAGTAGTTTTGTTACCAATTAACTTTTTTAACGCCAACTCTATAACATACGGTGCTCTAAAAACACAAAGTCAGACAAACACATCCTCTGACAGAGTAATTGTAGATTTCACCGTGACCCATCTCCAATTCAATGACACCTCACGAAATCGAGACAAAAGAACAAAGAAGTAGCGGCCCATTATGTTACACAAGCAGCTTTTAGGGTTCCGTATTTTGGCAACTAGGAATCTTTAGATGTAACGTTGCTTTACACCCTCGTCTAAGATTTCTGTGCTTGCCACGTTCGGCCACATCATTATATCAAGATGTAATGATTGTGTTAAAACATAAGCTGTAAATCTATAAATATATAAATTAATGTTTGTCTGTATGTCGTTTATAGACTCCGAAACCGCTGAACCGATCGCGATGAAATTTTCAGACAATCCTCGCAGGTGTTCCTGTAAGATTTGGTGGCGATCGGAGCAATAGGGACCATGGGTGAAACCGCGGGGTGGAAGCTAGTTTCATATAAAAATACCAAGAAAGCAAACTATTTAGTAATCCGTGACAAAAGCAACATACACCAAAAAACGACACACGTAGGTATGTCACGTCACGTACCTACGTCGCGGACACAGCGTTTTGTATCCTCATTCATAATACGGACAGCAAAGGAGTGATCTCTTGCTTCCAGCGTCATTGTTTCCTGAATCCTACAATTTAGGGACTTTCAAGGCCAGAGTGGATAAGTTTCTTCTGGGTGAGTAAGCTCCATCTTAGTCTTCGTCTTCGTCCTCAATGGGGCGGGTCAGTAGCATGAACGCAAGTCCATTTAATATGAAAAATAACAAAGCTTATACCTACTTAGCGTTATGGTACTAAAGTACTAAGAAGTAATGACACATTATAATGGCAAATATAAGAAGATTAATTTGAATACGCTTGTCTTGGTCCTAATTTTTTGTTCATGCCATTCGCACTGGAAACCTTGAGTCCGTGGGGGCTTGAGGCTCGCCGATTTTCTCGGATTTTATCATCCAAGCTCATCGAGGCTTCGGGAGACGGACGGGCTGGGAGCTTTTTCCGCCAACGCATAAGCTTGGCCATCCAAAAAGGGGACGCTGCCAGCCTGTTGGGAACCTTGCCTATCGACAGCAGCGAGGGCTTTGAGGATGTTTTCTATATATCATAGTTTGTATTTTATAAATTTCTTAATTATTATTTAAGCGCAGATGTCCATAAATTTAAGGCTCTCTACATTTGAAACCATAATGTTAATATCTCAACTTCTTCTTCAAATTGAAAGCAATTATTAAATATCCTTCTAAAATACAATAGCTACGGAACCCCTACGTCAACGAATGTCTAGTTCGTACTTACCAGGTTTTTATATTCACGCTAGTGTGAGCTACATAATGACATGTACTGATACCTTGGCACTCGTCTAATGGCGAGCAACAAAATTGCTTTGACCACTACTGAAATACCAACTTAAATTCTCAATTTATAATGGATATTCGACCTTATGTTGTAGTCATTAAGATACAGCTGAGTGATGAAGATATTCTTGCTAATGCCGTGAAATTAGATCGCCACGCCTACTTCTGCGACAAATGGAGACAGATTTCTCCATGTACTATGATTGTTAATATGAATTTAAATAGTACCTATTGCTTAAGAGTTTAAGTTGCTTTTCAATTGAATTCAGTTTTAAGAGGAATGGAAAAATTCGCGGCTTTAGAGTTTTTCTCATAGTAAAAGTTATTCATTATGATAAAGACAATTAAGGCTTTGACATTTGAAAGTTTACACCTAGTACAATCAGAACAAACAAAAATCATCTTTTTCTTCGTGCAAATGTTTTGGTAAGCCACTAAATTGAAGCTCATGCTCTACCTTTAGTAAAAAAAAATACCGCATAGATATTTAAAACTTAAAACCGCAGGGTATAAAAATTTAAACCACTCTCCTTAGCTGACTTCACCTAAGACTCCAAAATCTTACATAACAAACAACAAACTAAAAAAATATATAATTCAAAAGCACGTCCGTCGTATCCCGACGCGTACCTACGTTCCGCCAGTCGTATGTGGTTCGGCATAATAATACGAATTATAATAATTGTCTAAGCGGCGCGCAGGGGGCGTGGCCAAATGACAATCACGCGCTGCGACCTAATGAACGGGTGCGCGCGCGCCGGTCTACAGGTGCGATTTAGTGAAGAGCGTTGATTCTGGCGAAGATTTTTTTAACATTGGATAGACTTTTACTTGACTATAATGTCAACGTGCTAGATGATACATGTTGAAAGGGAACTGTCTCCGAAGTGCAGCTTCCGGAACACACGTGGGTAGGTGTGTGGCGGCAGATTTAATGTATAAATACTATAAATTATTAATAACGCAAAGCGAATACTATACAAAGTGAGAAGGTACGTACTCTATTTTTCGATATTTTCCAACTCCGTAAGATTAAACTCTTCGCCGCGGTATTAGACGCCACTAAGATAATACGACTTCATCCTTTGGACAACTGAAACGCCACAAATAATAGGTATATATATCTTAAGCAAAAACATATTTTATATTATCGATAGTGGTACATCACTACAGATCTAATGCTCACGTAGTGTCGCTGTCGAGTCATGCATTCATTACATAGTGTCGTTATCTCCAGGCGGTAGAGCGTCACTTCTCGGACGATACATAATTATGTATGTAAAGAATTTCCTTGTGTTGCAGATACCTTGATAAGCGTAAAATAGGTAGGTTCCTTTGTGAAACCTCTGAAGGTATATTGTTTTTTTTAACTACTTTGAATGCTTCCTATATACGATATTAGGAAGACTATATTTTGGTCTTACGATACAAAACATTATATATACTTACAATATACTTATAGGTATACTTTTTTATCAATTATAATTATTAAAACTCATTTTCTTAAATAATGTAATTACTTCTTGAATCGGCAATTGAGCTATTTATTTCGAACTTGGCTGTCACACTGCCGTGTGTTTACATAATTATTAAAACAGTGAACATCTCGAGTACCTACAAGAAAGTGCCAACTACAATTATCTTCGATAACAATTCCGAGTTGCCATTTCCATGGTAATTCGATACCAGTCTCTCAGACCACCCCCACACAAGCATGGGAAAATGGTACGAATGTGTTACAATTATTAGGTGCAATTGCCCGTAATAAGTTCATGTACAAATTATATAGCAGGTGCTTTAGATACCTTGATTTTACGTGAAGGGAGATGTTAGAAAGAGTGAGAACATACGGAAGAAAATGTAGAAGAGTGTTTTATTCAGTGGTATGTAAGATGAAACTACTCTTGGCTACTCGATGTTCGTCTGAGAATCATAATCATAATATTAGTATGTACTCAATTATAATTTCTATATTCGGGCGTAGAGTTTAAATGCCCAGATAGCCACGTCGTAGCTCGTAGGTTCGATTTTTCTTCTGGATAAAAAAGATTGTGTTATAAACGACGACATTGACAGGCTGGTTGGCGTGGTTGGTAAGATACCCTATCTAACACGCCGCAGGTTCTGGGTTCGATTCGTGCATGAACATGTCTGTTTGGCCTGAGTCTGGGTGTAATTATCTATATATGTATGTATTTACAAAATAAGTATATGTATGTAGTATGTCAGTTATCTGGCTTCCATTGTAACTACAAGCTCTGCTTAGTTTGGGGTCAGATGGCCGTTTGTGAGGAATAATGTCCCAAAATATTTAGAAACCTCAATAACATTTTTGAAGACCTATCCATAGATACCCCACACTTATGGGTTCCACGAAAAAAAAAATTTGAGTTTCAGTTCTAAGTATGGGGAACCCCCAAAATTTAAGGTTATTCTGGCAATAGCACTTGAGAGTCAGTTCAGTTTGCTTAAATATCATCCAGGCCATCATCACTTACCAAGGTGACATTCTAGATTAAAAAAAAACATTCTTTGGCTATTTGAAAAATACTATCGGATCTTTACCTTCCATGGCAACTACTAAAAAAGTTGAAGTCAAAAAAAGTATGAGACTGATCTTAGCCTCGTCATTCCGAAGCGCCGATGTCCTATGTCGAATGACATTCATTATATTTTAAGAACCTCATAAAACAACATTACGGACCCAAAGCTATACTTACACACTGTTCGTTACCAATTATTGGCCATAACTGCCGGTTCGATTCCCAACGATAATTACAACTGTTCACTCAAAACATACGTCGAAACATAAATAATGTTGACGGTTTGTCTTGTTCTTCTTTTTTTAATTTAATTGGAAGTGTCATAGAACAAATATGCGCAAGCAATTCTCACGTAGACGAAAAAGGAATGGATGGAGAAATAAAAAATAATATTATTTTTAAAAACTCATTTGAATGTAAGACGAACGCATATAAATGTTATATTTTTTTTATCACGGATTGGTTTATTTGACTACAATCGCACCATTATAAGCTAAAGTCGTAATCACACAAAGCCTAGAAGGGACCTCGTGCAACTTTGTGCAACTTTCAGAATATCGTTACGTGATTAGTGACATGCGGGGACTACTAAGTACCTTAGCACTGAGCTATAGTTTTCTCACAACGTTATCCATCACTGAAAGCTCACTTCTATAATTGACTGAACTCTGATCCCTGGGAAATGTCATTGCGACCTTTCTTTGGAATCAGTCCCCAAACACTCGTAGTTTGTAATACTAAGAACATTGAAAGAATTTGACTTTTGAATGAATTACCCAAAAAAAAACTATTTGGAAATTGGAGTTCTAATAAAAAATGCACTTATTCAGGCTCCTTCTACCTTTTTAGATATGTAACTCCAACTCAACAATTACTATAATAAGGTCAATATAAAAGTATTATTTATCATTGTTGTTAATGTAATAAAATTAAAAGTGGTCAGCAGCGAGTTGTACCTAATAGGTTTGACATTTCGTTACGGACGTGGTATCTGTAACGCACCTGCGTACATACATGGCACACCAATTTGAGTCAAATTGCGAAGTCAAATGTACAGTACACTGGGAGAGGAAATAATATACGCAAAATATTGGTAGCTATGTAGGGTTCCTTACCAAAGTTATACATTTATTGTTAATTATTTATAATGGTATTTTAGTGAGCACTCTTTTTAATATTTATTTAAGCCATTGCATCCAGTTTCGAGTGGCTATAGCCAGGTTTTAAGATTAACTTTGGCTGTAAAGCGTTTTCTAAAATAATTTCTTACGATGATTCGTGATTTTATTGGTAGAGTCAAACGTTTAGTTAACTTGAAAACGATACTTTTCATTCACTACACAATATTCCACCATTATTGATTCAAGTCAAAGTCAAAGTCAAAGCCATTTATTCAGTTTAGGCCCTAAGAGGGCACTTATGAACGTCGAAACTACTGAAGTTACCACCGATTCGGAAGTCGCCTTCAACTGAGAAGAACCGGCAAGAAACTCAGCAAGGTTACATTTTTTATATATTTTGTTTTTTTTTTTTTTGGACAATCTGACAATGTTGGCTTTTTTCCATTAAATTTTTAACAATTTTTAAAGAAATATAATACACATAAACACAAAAGATGAAAAAAAAAACAACAAGAAAAATAAATAAAAAATAATAACCTGAACAAGTTCAAATTTATAAAAAAAAAAAATATAGTATCTCTAAAATACTAAGTACTGGCTTCTCTATAAGTATGAACAAGGTGCACTTGTGCAGAGTGCAGCTATTTCCAGACATCTTTATCTTCAATGTAATGAGCTACCTTGTAATAGGCTTTTTCTTTCAAAACTTTCTTAATGTGAGATTGAATGTAAAGACGTCATTATGATGCACATTAAAATTATTCATATAGATAGATACCTTTTTGATTATCAAAACCTACTTTGCATCAAGATTACACTTTTTATTGGACTGTTCGTGGTTGGTTTGGAGAATAAATACCCTGACTGCAAAGCAATAGGTCGTGGGTTTGCACCCATTACAAACATTTGCATGAACATGTCCGTTTGTGTAATTATTTATTTGATATATATTTGCATGTAGCATATCAGTTATCTGATTTCCATAGTATAAGTTATATATTGTTGTTGTTACCCAACTCGTAATTTTGATTTTATTTAATTTCATTAGAATTTTTGTTAAATTTGAGCTGTTTATGATTTATGTTACGATTCTATTTAAATTTTTGTTTAATTTGAGTAATATTCTTTTTTTTTGTTTGCTTAAAAAACTATTTTTTTTTTTTTTTTGAGCAGGAACAGAAAGGTGGTGGGTCCAGGGGACCTTCTTCCACCGTTACGCGGACTTTTGCGGTGAGCGCTGAGGGCTCTCAACCGCTACTTAAAACTAAAAACTAAAACTAAATAATTTTGGGCAACGGTAGCCTGAGGGTGCCCCCTGTGGGGCTCGACCTCGGCTCAGGACGTTGCCTGGGGAGTATGTGGGAGGACTTTGCATACAAATATATTAATATTTGGGGAAAGGTCGGATTGCTAATGATGTGCAGCTCGGGCCGCTTAAACGGGACGAGACTGAGAGGGACGTCGCGACGGTCCTCGCCGGCGAGGACGAAATCTTGGTTGGCGGTTGCGCATTTGTATCTGTTTTCGGGCTTCGTCAGCCTCGATTTGTGCTAAAGTGGTGGCATCGTCTGGTTCGCTGAGGGCGAACCTAGGCCTACGGATGCGGGAGATGAGGGACGGGGTGTAGGTGATGGTTTGTATGATTAAAGGATTCGCGTGATGTGCTGCGGTTTCAAAATATCTGCGTGAGGCGCGTTTCATGAATTGTTTGATTGTAGGGAGACCTAAGTCAAGGTGGAGGTTTTCATTGCGCATGTACCACGGGGCGCCCGTGGCTTTGCGCATGAATCTGTTCTGAACCACCTGAAGGGTGTGGAGGTGTGTTGGAGCAGCGTGAGCGAACACGGTACTCGCATACGTCATGATGGGACGGATACACGCGGTATAGAGTCTAATCTTGCTTTTTAGGGCAAGTTTAGACCGGGCGTTAATAAGAAAGTGGAGTCGTCCTGCCACAAAGGAGGCGCGCGCGCGGACCTTCTTTATGTGTGCAGCGAAGGATAGGCGATCATCGAGTGTCACGCCGAGATATTTGGCTTGCCTCTCCCAAGGGATCGGCTCGCCGAATAAAGTGACTGGCTTGGGAGCGGGAGGGCGTCTTTTTTTGTCGGTTCTATAAAAGAGAACCGCCTGACTTTTGGAGGGGTTGATCTCTATTCTCCATTTCCGAAACCATACGCCTAGGGCGTTGGCTGCGGTCTGGAGTTTTTTGGAGATCGCGGGCGGGCTTCTGCCAGAGCAGTATATGGCAGTGTCGTCCGCAAAAAGGGCGAACTGCGTATTCTTGGCTTTAGGGATGTCGCTCGTGTAGAGCGTGAAAAGCAAGGGAGATAGTACCGAGCCCTGAGGGACACCGGCACTAATGGGGTGAGGGGAGGACAGGACGCCTTCGACACGATATCGAAAATGGCGATTCGACAAGAAGTCTCGTAGGATGGTCACGAGTCTCGGTGGCACACCTAGAGTGTATAGCTTGTAAATCAAGCCGGTGTGCCACACCTTGTCGAATGCCTTCGCGACATCGAAGAAGAGGGCGCCTGTCATGTAGCCTTTTTGATATTGGGCGGAGATGTGTTCCACGATTCGGTGGACTTGGTGGATGCACGAGTGTTTGGGTCGGAACCCAAATTGCTCGTCGGGGAGGAGTTTACTAGCATCGGCAAATGCTTTGAGGCGGACATAAATGATTCTCTCATAAATCTTGCCCATGACGTTGAGCAGACTTATGGGACGATAGCTGGAGGGCTCGGACTTGGGTTTGCCGGGCTTTGGGATCCCAATAACGTGGGCTTCTTTCCACTGGTGTGGAAAAATGTTATTAGAGAGAGCGGCGTTAAAGATAGCCGTTAGTAGGATGATGAGGGAGGCTGGGAAGAGTTTTATCACTCTGTTGGTGATCTTGTCCGAGCCGGGGGCCTTGCGTGGGTGTAACTTCCCGATGATCGCTTTCACCTCGTCATGGGTCGCGGGTGGAAGTGGATTGTCGTCAACTACGTTGACGACGTTGACGTCGTCAGTCGGGGTGGCGGTGGCGGGAGGAGGTAACGGGAGAGCGGCTCGCCGTTCTACTTCTAATGTGACTGTCTCCAAATGACTCGGGTCGATAGGGAGAGAGCTGGGCGTACATTGAGCCTCCAGACTTTCGGCTAGGCATTCGGTTTTTTCCACGTCCTCGAAGGCGGGAGGGAGGTTGGGTCGCTTTAGGGGAGGCATAGGGGCAACGGTGTCCTTTGTCAGGGCACGTGAGAGTTGCCAGAATGCAAGATGGGAGGGTCTGATTTCGCTTAGGGTCTGATCCCAGCGATTGTCACGATGCTCTGCGATACGTGCCTTGACGGCACGCTCGAGAGCTCGTAGTTGGACACGATTTTGCTCTGAGGGAGCTCTATCGTAGGCGCGAATGGCGGCTTTCTTCTCCCTCAACAAGTCACGTATGTCTTCGGGCAAGCGCCAGCGTCGGTCATCCTCCGCTGGCACTGTCCGAGAGCAATCGCTAACTAACGATTGCACGTGGCTTGTGAGTGAGTCGATAGCGCCTACAGCGTCGTCGGCGGTGACTAGGCTGTCGGGGATACGGTCTAGGTGAACGGACGAGGTCGCCTTGAGGCTTTCGCCCAATTTGTCCCAGTCCGTCACGACCTTGGTACGAGAGGATTGACCTGAATCTGGGGGACCTACGCGCGGTGTAAACTCTAGGATTACAGGTCGGTGGTCCGATTGAAGCTCGTGTGCCACTGTCAAGTCGTGCAAACGTAGGTTTACATTACTCAGCAGTGCCACGTCGAGTATGTCAGGTCTGTGGTTCACGTTGTCGGGGAAGTGAGTCGGTTCATAAGGAGCGATCAGGTCCACGTTGAGTGGCCCGAGGAGGGATTCAAGAATACGCCCTCTGGTATTGTTTGCGACGCAATTCCAGAGGGTGTGTTTCGCGTTTAGGTCGCCCGCCAGAATGACTGAGCTACCTAAATTGAGGAGGGATTCTAAGTCACGTTTGAGTGACGTTCCTAAGTCGGGTGGGTTGTGGGAAGGGGAACAATAAGCGGAGACCAGTACAATGGATGGGTGTCCAGTCATGCCGAGCCTACAGATTGAAGCCTCAATGTGCTCTAGGGTTGGTGCGTCCAAAGGGGAGCAGTGTAGGGATCTTTTATAATAAATGAGAGTGCCGCCTTTTGCGGCGTTGGGTCTGTCATTGCGAATTATCTGATAATTCGCAATTTTCGGGTCCCTGTGAAAGGGCTTAAGAAATGTTTCCTGTACCAAAAGGATATCGAGTTGATGATCTCGCAGGAATTCTGCGATCTCTTCTCGCTTGCCTGTAATGCCGTTGGCATTAAAGGTTCCTACCTTGAGGGATCGGGGTTTGGTTCTACAATTCGCGGTTGTGGTAGCCATTAGGGATTAACTTTGAAGTGATCCAATTGATTTGCGATATTTTCAAACCGCAGCATGACTGAGGTGAGGGCACGACCTTTACCCTCACTCTGTCTAATGATATTGGCGAGTTCCCTAACTTCCTCGAAGTTGACGAAGTCGAGGAAGCGTTCCACCAGAGAAAAGTCCGACTCTCCTGCTGGTGGGGGTTTTTGATCCCGTCTTGGCGGGTTTGCGCGGCGGGTAGTATTAGTTGGCGGTGGCGGCGGCGGGGCGGTCGCAGAAGGCGAGGCGACTGGGGAACTTTGTGGTTGCCAGGCTGTGGCCTTGGGAGGAGGAGGTGGTGGTTGGGATACGGCTTGTTCGGAGGGAACAACCGCTTTTCTTTGGATGGGAGGGTACTCCTTGGAGGAGTTTGTGTTTAGACACTCCCATTGGGAGTGTCTCTGCGGGCGCAGATTGGTCTGTGCCGGGTCGGAGAGCGGGGCATGGCGCGTGGAGTGGCGCGATGGTTTGGGGGCTTTCGAGCAACCGCGGTAATTTGCGGTGTGCCCGAGCTGGTTGCATAGGACGCAACCGGGGGGGGGGGTGTCCTTAGTCACCTCCTTAGGCCGGTCGCAGTCCTTGGTTGCGTGAGGTGTGAGGCACTTCACGCAACGGGGAGGGGCGAAGCAATTGCGGGCAGAGTGCCCGTACAATTGGCAGTTGTGGCACTGCGATGGGTAGGTCCCCTTGCGGGGAGGCTCCACGTAGAAGCCTTCGTTAAAGCCACATACAGAATTAATTCTGTATATGGCCTTACCGGCCGGACCCTGGTCTAGTGCCACAAGCACCATATTGTAGGGCTTATGCCCGCGACCACTGTACATGCGGTGTACCGACCTAATTGGTAGGTTGTGCTCCTTAAGGGAGGCTTCCACCGCGGAAATTTCAATTTGGGAAGGGATGCCGCGGATGACAACGCGGAGGGCCTTCTCTTCGGGAAGGGTGTACGTATGAAACGCTACACTCCTTTCCTTGAGTAGTTTTGTCAGGGCCCGGTGGTCCTGGGAGGTGGGGACCGAGACTTTGATTCCGTGCTCGGTGGGGCGGGCAGAAGTGTAATAGATTTTATTGGGGGTGAACCAGGAGGACACCTCTGTCCACCTGGCCTTATCCTGTATGAACAGGGGAGGCGGGGCGTCCTTCCGCTTCGGGTGTTGGGACTGGGGCTGCGAAGCGGAAGGGATAGGCTGGTCCGATCGGATCGGGGGCGGGGACGGGGGCATGGGCATGGGCACGAACGTGTCCAGAAGAGGGCGGGGCGTGGGTGAGGGTGAGGGGGCGGAGGCCTTGGCAGCTTTGGCGGCTACCTCGGCGTCTGTGGCTTTTGCCTTCTTTTTGCGCTTTCGCTTGCCCCCGACGACCGTCGTGAACTCTCCCTCCGAGGAGGAGGAAGAGGACGACTGGCCGGTCGTCGCGGCAGGCGCAGGCGGAGAGGGCGGTTCGGATTCCGCAGGAGAGGGCGGGGCGGAGGGTTCCGCGGGAGAGGGAGGGGCGGAGTGATCCGCGGTTGATTCCGCGGGAGAGGGAGGCGGGGAGTGTTCCGCGGGTGATTCCGCGGGGGAGAATTCCGCGGATATCACGGACATCCTTGAGGATGACCGTGAAGTGGGAGCGGGTCGGGGAGGTAGGACCGATGACCCGTATCGCTCGGCGAGGAAAACCCAGGACTCTTCGTCCTGGAGAATCTCGTCCAGCGTCAGGGGTGGGTGGTCGTTCTGGCTGGCCATGATGGCCAGCCAGAGGGAGCTACTCTACTTCGGCAAACTAACGTGGTTTCGGACGCGGGGCGTTCCTGAGTAAAAGAAACCACAAGAAACCTCAGGCGATCGCCCTAATCTAACCTACTATCTCGCCCCGGGTGGATGGGCCCGGGGGTGTGTGTTACACTCCCGACCGGGATAGGTCGGGAGGTGAGTAGGCCCTAGGGTGTGCCCTAAGCTTGTCTCCCGCTGCCAATCTTATTGTGCAGCGGGTTCCTACGTCCCTGCCTAACGACAACTGGGGTTGGCTAGGGAAGCCCCCAAGGCCAACTGGTCCAGTCCCGTCCGGGTTAGCGTTTTCCTTAAGGGAAACCGCGAGCGCCCGGGTCACGCTCGAACCAGCTTAGTTATCACCGTTAGGTATCCACTGGTTCACCACAAGTAAATATCTGTGGTTTTGAGAGCGCGATGTCGTAAGAACAAATATTCGTTTGGAGACTCTAAACTGAAAAGTTCCGAGTCAACAAACTGATAAGGTCGGTTCTGCGAAAGGCCAGGTATAAATACCAGAGCGCTTCCGAGAATCGAGTCGGGGTGGCGGGCGGAGCACAATAGACCGTACGGGGTACGTCTGTACTGTGCGGCGGCTCGGAGCGAAGTCCTTTTTTCATTTTATTAATTTAACTATGTCAGTAATTATTTGTGTATGTTGTGGTTGCCTGTAGTTGGATGAGCACCAAGCAAAAAAGATGTGTAAAGTTAGTCATAAGTATAATATGTGTGTATCATCTGTTGGCAATCCTTAAATAAAATAAAAAATAAAATAAATAGTTTGGGATCAATCCGTGGCGTGTAAAGAATGTTGCAAGATGGATGAGTCCCAACGTACATTTCTTTTTGACTTAAGGAACCCAAAATTCATTATATCTCCAACTTTATAGACTGGTGAATATAGCTATAATTAAGTGCGCGGCGATTGTACGTGTATTGAGAGATCGATAATCGATGCGCGAACACCTGACGGTCTCGTCAAACTTTTGTAATTGAATCGAGGGAACTTGCAGGGACAGCCAAACCACCGACTCTTAAGTGTGGGTTTTAGAGCCACAATGTTCTAGAGGTCACAGTCTTGAATTTTTTTTAAAAACATTTCTGCTTATTTCAGAAATAATACATATAACATAAGTACAAAAGATAAAATAGTAATAATAAAATTATTTAAATTTTAAAATGTATATGTAAATAATTTTAATTGAGTTTTCTATTAAACCTTTGACAATAGTGAACTTTGCCATAAGGTTGTTATAACCATAACATTAATTCTGTAGGTTTTTTTTTGCACCAATTGAGGATGTTTTCACAGGGCTAGATGGGTTAACTAGGCATGCTAGGACTCCGTTCTTCCTAGAGTCTGGCGAAACAAAAAAATATATAGACATCACTTGCCATAACATTTTATGAATCCATAAAATTTTACACATAGATTTTTTTTACTGTTATGAAGTAATAATATTCTAGGACATTATTCCTCACACACGGCCATCTGACCCCAAACTAAGCAGAGCTTGTACTATGGAAGCCAGATAACTGATACTACATATACTACTTTTCTTTTGTAAATACATACATATGCATGTACAGACATGTTCATGCACACAAATGTTTGTCCTGAGTGGGATTCGAACCCACGACCTGCAGCGTGATAGATATGGTATCTTACCAACCACACCAACTGGCCCGTCAAGTAATACATTATATTCGGACTAAATATAATTTTAAGGTCCCTTCTACACATTAGCCAGCTCTACATTAGAACTCTATTGGACAAAGTTGTTTAATCGGACGATTAGGGAGGCACAGTTTCACAAAGTCGGTGTCAAGCGGAGCCAGGTGCCGGCACTAGTCCTCCTTGTGGTTAATTAACACTTTTGTTGTTTAATTTTATTGACTTTAGAGGGTGTAGGGGAAAGTATAGAAGTAAGTGTTGATAGGATCTATGTAGGTATACTAAAAATCACTTATACATTTTGTTAAGTAGTTAATTTATCCATACTATAATAATATTATAAATGTGAAAGTAACTATCATATCTTTTCACGCCTAAACCGCTGAACCGATCGCGATGAAATTTGGTACGCAGATAGTCTATGATATGGAGTGGGACATAAGCAACTTTTTTTTCTTGGGAATGTGGGTGAAACTGCGGGGGATAGCTAGTTCTTAATAAATTGGCACGAGATTTCTGGATTTTTTTTTCTAGGTAGTATTAGGAAGTGCGCCCCATTCGCGAACCAAGGGGTTAATAATTTCTTATACCTATTGATAAAAAACCGTATCTAATCAATTACTTTTTAACAGACTCATAGTAATATACTTCACATTTTTTATTATCTAAGGTATTTCCATCAACAACATAAATTCCAAAAATACTGCTTAATTGAGCCCCTTTACACGGGTTATCGTCGCATTTCCCTTCCTTATTTCATTTAAAAACATGCCTATTATTTCCCAAGGGAAAGAAGAACGTCGCGAAATTCATAATTTAATATTTACCGGTCGCAGAATATTGGATAATTAGATCGCGACGTGATTTGGTATGGGAAGGCATAATTAATATCAATGTTCTTTGTTCTTGGATTTAGGGTTGTTTCCATATCGATAAAATGTAAATATAACATCGATATTAATATCTATACCACATTTATGTTCACTTTTGTAGTGTCGTAATAAGAATTTACACAATAATAAAGAAAAAAAAATGCTTTTGTCGTATGAATTGTAACAGAAACTTCTTATCTATTTACTAGTTTATTTAATTGAATATCAGGTTTATACGTTTATTTATTTACAATAAGTATTTACAATCGTTGTATGTTAAATCAAATTATATTAAACTAAATAAATAAATATCGATAACTTTTATCATGTAATATGCCCATCACGCAAGTTAAGAAAATGAAGACAAATGCTTAAGCGGCAAGCATGGGGTCCCGGATTCGATCTCAGATGGGACATGACAAACAATCTATGACATACATAATTTTGTAACATTTTCCTTCGTTATTTAGTCATGAACTCGAGGGGGAATTGAACGATAGAGTTTCTGAATGATCGTATAGATACCTTTAGGTGCTACTTATATATTTTGTATTCTGATAAATTGGTGTAAATAAAGTGGTATAAAAAAGTAATATTAAAAGTTTATCAATGTTGCTATTAAATACCTATACATTTGGTTTAGGGTCCCGCTATATTTCCTTTAAAAATATCATAATACTTACCTAAGAACATTTTTCTTTCACGCGACAATTTTATATCAAAATTGCGTAGGAACTACAAAATTTAAGTTGGTTTTTTCATTATTGAACAGAATCCTCCATGCAAGTCCAAATGGCTGGTTTTTCATAATTATGTTGGTATCGTTAGAATAACGACAAAGTATAGAGTTGATACGTACTGTATAGGTTTTGTGTTGTTATTCATACGAATGTTTAAAAAATATTACTTATTTCGATATAATTACATTCAGATCAAAATAATTTATTGTGCTAACAAAATATTGAGATTCTATTTATATATAAACTAGCTTACCGCCCCGCGGTTTCACCCGCGAGCCTCTATTTTACCCCCTTAGGGGAGGAATTTTCAAAAATCCTTTCTTAGCGGATGCTTACATCTTAATAGCTATCTGTATGCCAAATGTTAGCCCGATCCGTCCAGTGGTTTGAACTGTGCGTTGATAGATCAGTCAGTCAGTCACCTTTTCCTTTTATATATACAAATTATTGGTTTTTATCAGCTTAGTATATACATATACATATAGGTACGATAGATTTTTCTCTTAAATATAAAACATGCTACTCACAACACACATTCCATCCACATTAACTCAACAGCTAACAATTTCGAGAAATAAATAAAACAAATCACCCCGAGGCGAAAACATTGCAACCAAAAATTATTCAAAATGTAAATTTATTTAACTCGTGTCCCTTAGCACTATAATTGATTGAAATTTTTAAATTCTTTTCAAATAGCTTAAACGCTTTGAACACAGTCATTTAAAAGATATTATGAAATGGAAAGAACTACCATTTCTTTTGATATTAGGTTTCTAACATTTTTCAGTAGGATAGAGGTCAATTTAGTTTGGTGCTTTACGCTACATAATCGGTAGCTATCAAATTATAAAATTGTTAAGCATATATCATGGCCTCAGGAAAATTTCTAAGGTTTCATTTAAATACGTAATAGTATAGTATCATTAGTATTTTTAAGTTTTAAGCTTAAAATAGGGTTAAAAAGTTGGTATTTTTCTGAAAAAAATATCGAAACAGTTTTGTACAAGGAATAAGGTTTTAGGTATTGAAGCCTTTTCTCCAGAAAATGTAACTTAAACATTATTCAGTTATTAAAAATGATGGAATTTAACTCATAATAACTAAATAATGAATCAAATAAATTATTATCCAGTAAGTGGAAAGGGGCCTTTGGCGTACCTTAGGAGAAAAAATTCTAACTAAAATATTCACAAAATCTTGACCTATCTCAACGCACACAGAATATGGCCGCACATACGCAGACCTGTTACCGTACCTATAAAACGTCCCGGTACGGTAGTATCGGTACCAATCAAGCCACATCAAAGAGCTGCAATAATCCAACGGATACCAAATCACCATTGGACCAATTACAATGTTAAAAGGAGTCCCGCCGCGGGGCACACATGGGAACCGAAATTTGAATTTGAAATTTCGGTACCAATTTAGCTTGAGGTGCCAGGCGACAGACACACCAAACGTACCAGTGGGAAAGGAGTGATCAAAACTGCACAGTATATGGTGAAGTGTGAGATAAAATTCTGATTCTGATACTCGAAACATTTTTCTATGAGGTAAATAATAGTTGTTATGGGTTTAAAAAGTAAACGGTTAAATTACAAGTGGGGTGTAAACCTAAAAATTTTAAATGAAATACATAATGAAATTTAAATTTTAAACTGTTGAAAGAATAGGAGTATCTTACATTTAAAAATTGGTCCATGCAAATAATATAATAAATAACTAGCTTTTCCGCGCGGTTCCATCCGCGTTCTCGGGATAAAATATAGCCTATGTTACTCGGTGAAGATGTAGCTTTCTAACGGTGAAAGAATTTTTAAAATCAGTCCAGTACTTTTTGAGCCAATTCGTTACAAACATACTTACATACAAATCTTTCCTCTTTATAATATTAAAATATTATATATATATTAGTATTAGTATAGATTGTAAACTAGGGCTATGTTCAGATTAATGAACAATAAAGTGTCCAAATGTTATATTCTATTATACACTATGTTATATTCCATTATAATTATATTATAATACAAAATAATTATAATGGAATATGGATTCATTATAACATTTATAAATAAAAATCATGCATTTTTTTTTTATACAACGTTCATTCGATCATGCAATACATTGATTCAGTTTATTTAAATACTTGACTAAAGATACTTAAAAAATATAGTAGCTTATTGATACACAACTAACACACACTATAGCAAATAAGGGAATATGTTAATCAATTAAGTTTAACACGATTTCATCTGTTTTTATAGATTATACTATGTAGAGTCACAATATTAATATCGGGTCGCGTCGCGCTCCTCCCGAGGGGTTTCTAAATCATCCGTCCCTGTCGCTCCCTTGCGCCCGGCGCTAGTATGATGGAAATCTATGGATACGAACCACAATATTGATTTGATCTTATTTATAAGTACCTAGTATCTTCAAATATATGTTTAAGGCGATGTTAGCTCAGTGGTAGTGACGTTTAATCAAATGACAAAGGTTGAGCTCGATTCCTTCAATAAGCTTTGAGCTTTCAGTAAGTTAAGGTACTCGTACTTTGTAGTTCCCGCCTGGCCAGCCACCATTTAAGTTATAAATCTGTCGCAAAACACCGACCGGTGTTTTCCGGCACCTGTACTTGAGACTGATTCTTTATAAGCATGGTGAAATTGTTGTCAAACAGAGGCCTTTACATAGTAATTAAAAAAAATATCTCCATAAATATTATTTGCTGTATTATGTTTGGTTCAGATAAATAAATACGTGTAAATAAAATAATACAATTTAGCATAAAGGTCGAATCAAAAGAGATCATGTGTACCTAACATCGTTATAATCTGATAGGCGATGATAGCTCAGTGGTAGTGACGTCGGACGCCGCGGCGAAGGTCGTGGCTTCGAATCCTACAATGAGCTTGAGCTTTCGGTGAAGGAAAACATCGTGAGGAAACCATGGCACGGTGGTAGGGTACTTTGTAGTACCCACCTGGCTGGCTACCACCCTCAAGTTGAAAATCTGTCGCCAAACACCTATTGGTGTGTTCCGGCAGCTGCACTTGAGAGCCAGATCCTTCTAGGATTTGTGTGCTTACCACCTTCGGCCACATCATCACCTACCATAGTGAGATTGTGGTCAAACACAAGCCTATACAGAGTAAAAAAAAAAAAAAAATCTGATATGTCCGTTTTGACTAGAGGATATCTCTTTTGTTCTCGCTATATTTGTCTCTTTTTGTCATATGGATGCATATCAAGGCTGGGTTTATTAGATTGTGATGATGATTGCAATAAGAAATGCTTTATGTATAATGCCACCCTGCCTTCCTTTACATCCTTTATATGCCCCACTGCTGAGCACAAGCCTCCTTTCACGAATTAAGGTGAAAGAGAATGTGCAAATACTCCACCACGTACTGCGGATTTTTGGAGGTAAGCTAGTGGTCAACCTACTGTTGGAGTTTTCATGGCACGTCTCCAACGAGCTTAACGACTATCACAATTAAGTGATAACCGGGCCCAACGGCTTTACGTGCCTTCCAAAGCACGAAAACGCTCAAGATGAAATAGCCTCAGGCGGTCACCCATCCAGGTACTGGCCTGACTGGACGTTGCTTAACTTTGCCGATCGGTTAAGAACGACTAATTAAGCTACGCCACGAGCGCTTCTCCATAATTATATCTAAGTATATCTTGAAATGTCTACTGCGATGGAATAATTAATAAGGTTGACAAGCGGGCAGACTGTCCACCTAAGTTATTGAAGTACTGATAAGTAGATTAAAGGCCGTTACATACGTGACGGGTTTTTATACGGACGGAACGGGATGGGAAATTTTGGAAATATTGTTTCATACAAAATGCACGTGAGTGCCCGTTCCCGTCCCGTCCTTGTCTCCGTGACATAATTATGCTCTATCATAATAAACATTTTGTATGAAACGATATTTCCAAAATTTCCCCTCCCGACCCGTCCGTATAAAATCCCGTCACGTATGCAGCGGCCTTTAGACTTTTAATTCCACTTAGTTGCAGAACAAAAAATACTGAATACTAATAGTACCTAATACTCCAATACCACTGCATAAACGGAAGTGACGTCCTTTGTAACGTTGTGACCGCTAAATGACTATGCGGATTTTGATGAAAATTTACAGAAAGGTAGCTTGGACTACAGAGATAAACATAGGTTACTTTATATTCCTGGAATGCTTGGGACAGCTAGTCTCAAAAGATATCGATAATAATTATATTAAAATAATATTTTAACAATTTGTTTTAGGCAATGTCCACATTATCCTAGCGAAGCCGTAGCGCCTCCGGTTACATTCGCTTTACGGTGTAATTTTTCTTATGTTATTTATTTATTTATTACGTTGTGAGTGATCTATATCACGTCATATCTTACACTCTTGTAAATGGGCCGCCATTTATTCAGCTTGACTGTACAGACGGCCTTTGTCTTCCAAAGTGTGTAGCCGCCTTTATTTCCATTGTCTGGATTGGTAGCTCCGTAATTATATTGAACTGTTTTTAATTATGTTTTAAATGTGCGCTTTTGTTGGGGATGAGTTTTTAATCTGTGCTCTTTCTTATATTTGGGGAGTTTGACATAGTTATGCTTAATTGATGAGAAACCCTTCTTATGTTTGATAAATCCCTGAAAACTCAACCTCACCAAATTATTTGATCAACCAATGACAGGACTACCATCATCGCATAGTATAACAAATGACAGTATTAAAACTTAGCCAAATGGACAGCATAAAAAATAACATTAACTCATCAACGTAAATGCCTAGATAACTCGTACTCAAGCTCCAAGCCATGCTGTCACTGGAATATATTGGAGGTAGCAAAGTAATAAACCGTTCAGGTGCTCATAAAACTAGGTTTTTAAAACCACCGACGTTAATTCTCTGTTTGACTGATGTACTGTGGAGATAATTAGGCTCCGGAGGTGTGAATTCTTTTTACACGTTTCCAGAAATTTTAAATGTAAAAAATGCACAATGTTGGCTTGCGGCTGAACACAATTCATGATGTACTTGTCAAATTGAACATTACAACGTGTAACAAAGTGGTAAAACAATATTTAAATATATAGATGTATTTAATTGAAAGGAAAATAAGTGACAGGTATTATTAAATTGAGAAATTAATTTATTTATGAATTTTGGACAACCCTTGATTGTGGTTAGGAATATCTGAGATGGAATACAAACGAAGGATTGAGCATTAATCAAAACATTGATTTTTATTTTTTCAAAAACTGTCGGCCTATATATATCATATATTATAATATATACTGGGTGATTTTGTTATCACTGGCAATACTTGCAAGGGTGGAAGTACTCATCAAAATGAACAACTTTTATTATGGGACTAACTGTGAAATCATGAAAAAATTATCAGCTGTTCCATACAAAAGTTCAATACCTACTCGACCAAAATGTATGAAGCAACCATATTATTTTACGCGATATCAGAGTTAGCCCTATAATAAAAGTTATTCACATTGATGAGTACTTCCACCCCTGCAAGTATTGCCAGTGACAACAAAATCACCCTGTACGTATGTACTTATATATTATCTCAAATGATTATTTCACTTTTCTGTAACGTTTCATAAAGCACCTGTGAACTAAATCTCTTCCCAACCGTCACATCATCACTTACCCTTTGATTATTTATATGTGTAGATGGATAGTCGCTCTACTAGAGAACTAATTTAAAGCAAACAGGCCAACATATTTATGCTGGTGTGCGTGAAATGTACGTCTGACGCTAGCACTTTGCCATACTGTTTGTCCTAGTGTGCGTGTTTAAGAGCTAACAGTTGAACGCTATTTTTTTCATGTTCTCTAATCTTAGCACTTACCATGGTTCAAACTGGAGATTCAAACTCAAACCTAATAAAAAAAAAACATTCAAATTAATATTTTTGCTCACAGATGATAACAGTAAAAGAAAGTCCAACTAGTACAACCCTGCAGCTTCACCCGCGTCCCCGAGATATATTATATTTTTCCGAGATAAAAAGTACCGTACAATACTTATGTTACTACATTGTATATCTATCTATGTGCCAAGCTACATCCACATCAATTCAGCCGTTTATTTGTTATTGGGTCACAAACATCCAAACAAACATTCACATTTTTTCAAAAATTACATAGATTTGTTTATCTTTTTTTTATAATATCAGTATGTTACCGTTGCATTGCAAGACTGGTATGGCGTGGAAATGAATTATTCTTCACAAGGTTGCTCCAAATCAACCGCCAATGTACATCTGCCTAAAGTGTTGGGGTTTGTATCGATAATAATGATTTTTAATATTTTATTTATATCAATAAAATAATGGATAATATATTCCTTTTATGTAACGCACGCAAGGGTGTACTATGAAAGGATCGAGGGGTAAAGAAAAAATCACGGATGAAACCACGTAAAAAAACTAGTTTTTAATCAAATATTTCACGTATTTTATAAACATAATTGCAATGTCAAGGAAGGTAACTTTAACTAATTTATAAAACAAATATAATAAGTATATTAGTCATGGCATTTCAAATAATGAAGAAGTCGTTTTTACTTACATTAGTCAAGTGTTATTGACCATTATCGATAATGTTCATATCGATACTTTACTTCTCCTCTCTATTTCATTGCAACATCTCATAGCCCACGATGTTTTTTCAACATTTTGTTAACAGTGAGTTTCGTTATTTTTTACCCCTTCTTTTTGGATTCATTTTGGACAATAAAATGACCGCAGATGCAAGGAGCAGGTGTTTTATGATGCCCTCGGATGCTTCATGCCAAATGATGGAATCCTTGTTAATCAATGGAGAAATGGTATTAATATTTTTATGGCTTCCACTTTTATACTCCGTCATGTCGGTTATTATGAAATTTCGAGGTTTGTTAAGCCAATTAGTGATGTAATCTGCTTGATTTAAGGGTGATATGGCCGACGTCTGTTTGGTGCATTCTAAGCATTTAAAATTGTTGCATGAACTTAGGTACTAAGGTTGTCATGATGTTTAATCAGAAATTACGACAAACCAACTTTAACATTTTCGTTAGGTTCCTACAATAATTCACATGGTTTTATCGCAAAAGACAAGAGCGACGTAATTAAATGCAAATAAGGATGTTACGCGGACACTTTGTCGATAATAATTCACGTCTGTTTATCGACTATCGACAGTTCGCGTGTCCGGCAATGTCGTTGTTATCGAGTTTATAGCTTCTCGCGTGCCTTCGTCAAATGGCGACTATCTGTTGGAAGTAAGTCAACGTCAGGCTAATTGATGTCGTGACACTATGTCGTACGCAATTGAGGTGATTTCGTTGGTGGTTAGGGATGTTCTTTTATCGATATCGGTACGTTTAGATGGATATTATTATAATGTGAAGAAAGATTTATTAAGTTTTATATTATAGTACTTATTAAATTAGTTTGGTTTCAATACAATCTATTCTCTAATTGTTTGTTCTTTTCACATTTACGAATGAGAAATAATACTCTGTAGTCATCTATTTAAATCTTGAAGAGACAGAATTGAATATAGTCTTAATTTCCTTATCAGTTCCATCACTTCTGATACTCTAATCATCACTATTAACAATGCGTAGGTCCCCACTAAAAGAGCATGAGCTATCACTAATATCAAGGGGGATTGAGACGGATTAGCGGGTTCAAATGCCTTTGAATTCAACTTTCGTATATTTTTTATTGTGACAAGGCTTGTGTTTGACCACAATCTTATCATTCAGGACTCCTCGTGACGTTTTTCTTCACAGCATCTTATCCTAGCGTGTATTCTTATAAATCTTATTACTCAGCGAAAAGTAATGCACAGGTATTTCTACTATACCATTGCATCCCTCGATGGAAATGATCAACAGTAAAGTGCGAAAATGTCACCGCGCAAGACAAAGCACTATTCACTTCTCGAAGTTGAAAGTGGACTCTATCTACAGAGAGTCTTAAGGTCTATGTAACTATTTTGAGCAAAAGTAAAGGTGGTGGTACACTATCAAGTCACGTGACAAGATTGATAGCTGTCAGCGCGTCACGTTCGTTGCTATCTTCAAGCTAAGTGCTACAGATGCAGGCCAGAATGTAAATGAAGTCGTTTTGTGATAAAAATGAAAATACTTTACATATTATGTGTATGACATTATGTTTTAGTACATTTATTAACAAATTCAAGCTATCATAAAGCTCTATCACAGAACTGTATCTCCGTCCTCTATTGCAGCTTCATCATTAGTAGTTCGGGTCTTATCATCATCAAAGTCAATGTCATTCATTCGGTCCTGCTATGCTATTCTGCAACTCGGTAATCAGAAGTTCACGAGTGAGACAGAGAATAGTTACTGCGTAATTTCACCGTCGAGTTTAAGTTCAGAATAGCATAGCTGAACTTAGTATTTACCGTTAATTTGGTTCACATTTATAGTAGGTACCCTGGCTCACTACTACTCATCTAACGTCA
This sequence comes from Tetheella fluctuosa, assembly GCA_951216915.1. Lineage (NCBI taxonomy): Eukaryota > Metazoa > Arthropoda > Insecta > Lepidoptera > Drepanidae > Tetheella > Tetheella fluctuosa. Next base: position 8,009,750 of record OX578229.1, on the reverse strand, counting down.
AGCATCTACAAGTATGTTCCAACAGCTGCACTTGAGAGCCATTTCCCCATCAGGCTTTATGTGTTGATCAACTTTGTCCACGTCGTCACAATGAGGTTGTTGTCTAAAGTAATTAAAAATAGCACTCCTTATTAAGGTCAGAACAATCTAAATTCATTCTAGGGGTGTCTACAGTTCAGCGCTGATCCCTTCCTTATAAAACAACCATTTCATTAATACAGCTATACAATATTTTGACCGACACTATATTATTTGCTATTATTATATTTATATTCTCTAAGTTAGAAAGGGACAGCTGTATATATCTTTACCCTCGCATTGATTAGTTCCCTGGAATGCACGTGAAAGAGGCTCGAAACTGCCAGAAGCCTATAATTATCTAAAGCGAAACCGTTTTCGGAGAGAAACGATGATTTAGTTAAACGTTTTTTTAAGCTCTTGTTTTGATTTGTTGCCCAAACATTAGCTGGGACACACAGATTATAGCGTTCAGATAGCACTTATAAAAAAGGAATCTTTGAAATTAAACGTCGTTGATATAAAAATAATTCATATCTTTTTGATAAAATAATAATTTTCAGGACATTCATTGTAAGCATAAATGGAATTAAAAGAAAAATTTAATTAAAAAAATTACGTAAAAGGTATACTAAGCCGATGGGACATAAAAGTTGGTTCCATAGTAATTTAAGGTTTTTAGGTCTTAACTTTTCTATAGTACCTACATCTCCGTGACATACGTAAAAAGGAAATATATTCAGGCTTGTTTTAAAGAAAATAATAACAAATATTAACTGCACACTAATCCCCTATAACAGCTGCATCTACGTACCAAATTACTTCTTTAGCTTAAAGAATGACATGATTATAATAAAATGTATCCTGAAAGGCAAAACAGTGTGTCTCATAATTCTTGGCTGTACCAAAATTGCTGGTTCTCTTGTCATGTTACAATGGAGACTAATTAAGAGCCCTCAAGAGTTAATTAGATTCTGGTTTTTGGTAATCCAATGGAAGTAAAATTTTTGCTTTGTCTTTACTTTTGAATGGCCCAAGGCGTGGCAATTTGCTTCGAGTATTGAGAAACGTTCAGAGGTTAATTTAAGCTCCTTGTAACTGTCCTGTACCAAAAATAAAAATAACTAAAACAATACTTGTATTATAATTAGTTTTTTTTTTTTTGTTCCTAGTTATTTTAATTTTCTCAGCAATTCATCATTTTCATAGTACGCTCAGAAGGCTTGGTTGTTAGTCATGAGCTTAGATACATTTTACGTAAGTTTTTTTTTTAATAGGTTTTCAATAGCAACCTTAATATGTTAAGATAAACTATGTTGTATCTAAAGGTACTAAGTAGGTAAGCAATAGAACAAATGAGCCCTCAAATTTGCTCAACACAGCACCCTGGTATTTCCTCATCAATAGATTTTCAACTAGAAGGTAATGCAGCAGCGTACTTTAATCTTAATAGTTATTTGTGCAACAAGAGAGCAAAGTCGTTTTTTGCGCTGATTTTGAATCCTGAGTGTGGCGAGGGATTCAAAGGCACGAGATGCAAGAAACTTTTCACTTCAGCAGCGAGAACACTTTAGGAGATAATAAATATTTGCAAGTTAAATATCAGTTTTATTTGCAGTAACTACTTATTATCGTTTGAATACAACAATAAGTTAAAAATTCAATAAATTACATTAAAAGACATAATTATCTTTTTGCAAATTTTTTTTAGTTAGTACGAAATTCCGAACGTGTGTGTCTTTGAGGTCGAATTCAAAATCGAAACTTCGAAAGGTCTGGTCTTTGTCTCTCTCTCTCTTTCTAATGGCGGGAAAGAGATAGAGTGTGAATGTTTCGAATTGTATGATTAACCCAAGGCTGAATAAGATATTCGCGGCTTTCTGAAAGAAAAAAAAAGTTACTTGGTCTCACTCAGTGAGCAAAATCGCATTTTACTCACTGATTTCAGGCAGCAAAACCTACATGTTTGAGCTACTGAAGTGAAAAAATAATTACCATTACAAGAAATTTCAATCGAGAGTGTAAAGTAAAACAAGTTAAATATTTAATGAATTCCTAGAATCTCATCATAAATTCAACAAATACGTTGCTTAAATTATATTAATTAAGCAAAATTACAAGACAATAACATAAGACGTCAGAATAACATAAATATGGAAAGAAGTGGAATGAATACGGAACTCAAAGTGGCCGACCCACTGATAAACTGTCTGATAAAATAGTAACAATGGCAGGTCCCATATAACAATTTGTATGCATACCGCGGGAACTCAATCTCTTAATTTGTTGCTTGTCTCTGTGATTCGACGTTTGTCTAGAGATTTGTGAAGAAATCTTAATGTAATAGATGCGGCAAAAAGTATAACATGAAGTATTTTTGAAATTAAATTAAATTAAATTAAATATTTAGTCATTCAAATAGGCCTTCACAGGCACTAATCAATAAATCAGACTCTAACATACGGTTCAGAAGTTTGCTTTTGCTGAGAAGACCGGCAATAAACTCAGAGATATATATAAAAACGATATCTTTATATACCTCTTTGGAAATCCTTTCCACTTAACTGTATATTTTACTTCTATAGTTTTATTTAATACTAACTGTTCCCCGAGGTTTCACCCACTTCCCGGGATAAAAAGTAGTATATATATTAGTATTGATACCACATCCTCTCTTTCATTGCTGAACAATTACAGAAGCAACAATAGTGGGAGATGTCCCCACGCATCGTGCGACTTGGAGACACTGTCGCACATCCATTGTGATGATTACCATGTTCACATACCCGTGCTGTGTTGCAAACGTCTGCTAAAATGGTGAGCTGTTGCTTAAGTGTGTTGCATTCTGACAAAATGTTTTTTTTTTGTTTTTCTTAATTTAAGCAAAATTACTAAACTAACATTATTAGATAGAAAAGACTCTGTTAGGAAGTAGTAAAAGCAAAGGAATTCAATTATACTGATTTATATGTATTACACTAAATATATTTGTAGGTGTAGGCTGTTACCATAATGTATTCTCCATGATTTAAAAAAAAAATTGTATAGGTCTCTCGTCACAATCTTATCAAGGTAAGTGATGATGTGGATAAAGGTGGTAAGCATACAAAGCCTCAAAGAAACTGGTTCTCGAGTAGGTTCTTGGCAATAGAATTACAAAATGTAGGTGGTAACCAGCCATGAGGGTTGGTACTACAAAGTAGGTATTAAAAGCTCAAACGTATTGCATGATCCGAACCAACGATTTAAGGGATGGTTATAAAATATAATATCTGTATGTACAAAATGGTAAACTGACTGACTGTTGAAATATTAACGCACAGCCCAAAGCTAGCTGGACCTAGAGATTTGAAATTTTACTCATAGATACCTTATACAGTGTAGGCATCCACTAAGGGAGGTTTTTTTTTTTTTTTACTTTGTATAGGCTTGTGTTTGAACACAATCTCACTATGGTAGGTAATAATGTGGCCGAAGGTGGTAAGCACACAAAGCCTAGAAGGATCTGGCTCTCAAAGTGCAGCTGCCGGAACACACCAATAGGTGTTTGGCGACAGATTTTCAACTTGAGGGTGGTAGCCAGCCAGGCGGGTACTACAAAGTACCCTACCACCGTGCTATGGTTTCCTTAACCGAAAGCTCAAGCTCATTGAAGGATTCGAACCCACGACCTTCGCCGCGGCGTCCGACGTCACTACCACTGAGCTATCATCGCCTTAATTTTATCTTGAATACAGGAAACATCTCTATAATTTTGTTGTTAGAGGAACTACAAATGTTGGTGATTTAGCTTCACTAGCTACTTTTCTGATTTTCCATCATCTACCCTGTAGACAAATGGCTTTCTATTGTATTATTCGATAAAAATGCAGGACGCCTTTTACTGCTTGACTACCCCTAACTATTATAATGCTATATTTTTACTATTTTAAATAAAAAATTATGTTTGTTGGTTAGTCCTTCATTCGTGCAGCAATTGAGCAACGAATCAATATGATTTTTTACATAGATATAGTTTGGGACATAGGCTAGGTACTTAATTTGATCCCAGAGAGGTGGGTGAAATCGCGAGGCAAAAGAGTTTTTGTATATAAAATCTTAGAACCTTCAGTCGGCCCAAATACTTACATCATGGAGTTTGCCAACAACAGTTTTTTACTTAAGATTAAATAAAATTCAGAAAACAATAGCAGTTGAATAAACTCTTTGGGAAAAACCCCATCTTTAACATGTTCATTCAATGTTCCGTCGCGTCGCAAGCGCAGTCTACAATTAAACCGACAATAATTGGCGTCAGTGACATCTGTCTTCATTATATGCAAATACATGTGCAATTAAAGTGGTAATTAAGCAATATAAATTTTATTACATAATAACTCTTCAGGACGACGATGTCGCATAGGTAAGTAAAAATGGGATATGGTCATCATTTAATGTATTTTATGATATTTTTGTAGACAAAAAGTTCGTGTTTATGAACCAATGTCAGACGATAAATTAGTTATGTATATATTTTTTATTTTCTTTAAATTGTTTACAAAGTTATTGCATGAAAACTCTAGCTCTTTGTAGAATTCGTACCCAATAATGTTGCCAGTTCATACGAAGTCACTACCACTGGCCTATCGTTGCCATTTTAAATATAATAAATAAAATATATTCATGAATGAAAATCCTTTTCAACGTGGGATATAAAAGACATAATTATTAATTAACCGACCAATTAACACATTAAAGGCCTTGATAACAGTCTCATTACAATAATTATGGTTCATTGGCAAACATTGGCTAGTAATTTGCATACAATCCTGCTTGTTATTGATATTGAAATATCAACCTTAAATATTTATACACAAAGTAGTTTTGCATGTTAAAAGTTCGTGAGATATGCAAATCGACACTTGACAATAGCCGTGAAATTATTACGAATCATTTATAAAAGACTCTTAAAACTACTTATTGTGTTTCCGTAAAAATGTTTTTCCTCTTTTATTTGTAAATTGATTGTCTTTGAACCATTGTACTAGGTATTTGGCAGAACCAAAATAAGGTAATATTAGGTATGTGCATATTCCATGTTGATCCTAATCTGCTGTTCTGTCCAGAGTTATGTTCGTGAGTACGCTACTAGTAATATATAGCTAATAATATAGATATTCTTTGCTTCGTGTATTGTAATATTTATATTGTAGGTAGTTATGGATGACTATGATATGGTACGGATACAGTTTGTTATTTATACCTTCAAACAATGAATTTATCATGTTTAGATGTAATAGGTTTGTGAATTATTGTATAACCTCACCGTATTCTGTAAAATCAAAAACCATCGAACAATGCGTACCTGTTACATTATTTGGAGCTGGCAACAACAGTATCCGTTAGGTCCAACGCGTGGTAGAATATCTATTTTAAGTATAGCAACATTGTCACTGTGCCACCGGGATGGCGACAGAGTTTTGGCGCCAACGCGCGTGCCCTCCGAGTAAACACTAATGTTAGGACGTTCGAATTTCAAAAACATTGCAAACCGACGTGACGTTATATCCGGTGACGTTCCGTTTTTAGTCTCATTTATAAGAATACAGTTACATACCTATGAAAGCATTTAAAACAATGTTATGATAAATAGCAAAAGATTTTAAGAAAAGGAAATTCTCATAAAAAAGATGTCTTTGATTGTGTGATGGTTACACGATGTCAAAACCGACGTTTTATTTTTTGCATATTAAATGTGTCAAAAATTGACCAAAACATATTTTCCTCATGTCGCGCAAGCGTAGCCAATAGCAATCTATATTTAAATCGAAAGACCGTAAAAAAGGGTCCCAAAAAAGGGCTAACAAATGCCGGACGAATTTATAGAATCCCTGGAACCTCAAACATAGGCGGGGACAGCGCTTATGAGTTTTCGTCCTTTGTTTTTTTTCGTCTGGAAGCCAAATTAAATTGACTTCGAGTATGAGCCTTTTGGCCTTGGGTGACAATGAAGAGTTATTAAAAATACAAAAAAATAATAATTGTGTTTCGTTTCTTTTCGTACTGATGAATAATATCTTCCGGCGCTTTTGGGCATGTATGAATAGAGTTTACCTCCGACTTCACTTGAAAAAGACAAATAATATAGATTAAAATTAAATATATTATTATCTATTCTATGCCGTTAGGTATAAGTAGGTACTTAATCTATCAATTAATACATTTTACATGAGCTAAAATTCTCAACTGATAGGTTATATACAGGATGATTTTGTGATCACTGGCAATACTTGTAGGGGTGGAAGTACTCATCAATGTGAACAACTTTTATTATAGGGCTAACTCTGATATCGCGTAAAATAATATGGTTGCTTCATACATTTTGGTCGAGTAGGTATTGAACTTTTGTATGGAACAGCTGATAATTTTTTCATGATTTCACAGTTAGTCCCATAATAAAAGTTGTTCATTTTGATGAGTACTTCCACCCCTACAAGTATTGCCAGTGATAACAAAATCACCCAGTATATAGGTATCTACTCCACTTTAGTAGGTAAATGAGAAGAAAAAATAACAATAATTACAATATTGTAAAATAACAAAAATGACACGTAAACACATTTTATCGATGGACTATGCATTAATTATATAAGATTACTTTTCGGTGTAGATACCTACCTACCATTCATATGTTTATGAAAATTATCGTTTAAACTGAGGTAGGGGAAATTGTGATTGTCATAAGTAGGTACCTACTAGGTCGTTATTTTGAACAAATCAATAAATGGAATGTCTTAAAATGAAAATAATTAATATCTTTCATTGATGACATTTAAGCAAAGGTTCTAATTATTAGTTTCCGATCTCTTGTGGGCGGACTTTATAAAAATTGTTACTAAATATATTACAAACATATTTACCTTCTCATTTAATAATACTTATATTTATTCAATTTTAAACTCAAATATAAAGCTAATAAGGTGGCATATTAAAATATTAAAGTGTATAAGAAAAGTTTGTAAAGTAATATTTTTTCGCGTCAGTCAAACCTATGTCTCGTCCATGGGCGGACATAAGAACATTAAATATTAATAATTTTACTCATTAATGATTACATTTTAAGTAAGAACGGGGGAATTTATAATAATTTGAGAGTTTCTTAAAGAAAAACAAGATTAATTAATGTAATACCTAGATTGTGTAGGCCTTTTAAGTAAATATAAGTTTGTTTTGGGATAAAAGCCTTTATTTCAATTAGATAAAATCAGGGCTTCAATATAATTATGTTCACTCATAAGATTATACGGGTTGTAATAATTAAAAAAAACACCAAATTGTCAAGACCGAAGAGTAAAAAGGAACAATGTTCTATGCTACAAAATCCAGACAGATACTAAAATTAATAAAAGTAATAAATTAATTAATGAAACAAATGTTAATGACAGTCAATAAAATGGAATTATATCTACTAGCTTTAAAGATTGAGTTAATCCAGATTGATGACAAATGGACAGATTTCTCTACTAAGATATTCGTATCCGTTTATTTTATGCAAATTAGGATAGCATGAACGGTGGTCTATTAATTTATGTCCCATTAAAATCTATTAATTTATTCTGCAGAGACAATTTTGTTTAATAAGTGGCAGGAGAATAGGAAAGGTCACAGCTTTGTCATTACACTACCAAATTAATAATGCAATCAAAATCAAAGTTTTTGCTTTTATGCCCACAGTCATAGAGTTCATAATTAATGCTTCAAATTGTAGAATTAAGTTTGTAAAGACGATGTTAATTTGCATGATTTGAACAATTAAATGGTTGGCATGCAAATCAAAACAATAGACTGTCGTGTGACAAGGTACGATAAATACTGGGGTCTCAGGCAACTGGTCCTAGATGACTAATCATTTTTACTAAACAATGACGATTTTGTAGAGTTGAAATATAACAATAAGGTCACTCTTTCTCTTTTCACTTGGGCAATATAATAGAAGTTGTTCATATTGATGAGTACTTCCACCCCTGCAAGTATTGCCAGTGACAAAAAAATCACCCGTATAGTTAGTATTTACATCACTTTCGATTTTGTAAAAAAAATCTACACAAATATGGAATTTCGGTAGGAGTATTATCGGTACGTGCTACAACACTCTTGCCATGTAGGTCACCACAGTTTCCGTGGCTTAAATAAAGCAGCTAAAAGCTCTTTCGATGGATTTACTACCGTTTAATTCGGCTAGATGTACGAGGTATGGAGAGCTTTATGGCTTTCCATGTTATGATTTAACAGTTTGTTATAAGTAGTTTGGTTGACTTGACGTACATTACTAACAAAATCAGATGAAAGTGGAATAAATAGATGTATTGTCGATAAGTTTGTATTTATATCGATTATTTAAACCGGTGCAAAGATGAAAATGAGATGCAAGGAAAATACAAAATGTTATGTGAAATGTGCTGATTTTAGCAGTTTCAACACTTACCTACCTGTTAGCATTGAGATCCTGATTAAATACAAGTTTAAGAAATGTAAAACATCAAGGCTATTAATTAAAATAAATCCCAAAATTGGTGCGTGTTTTGTATAAGCCGCGGCCAAACACTTTATTGACTTGAACTGGATAAATCTAATACTGCGAATGATCTTTGGCTCATTACATGGAGTGTGCCAATAAGCAGGATTTTAACAGCACCATTATAATAAGCAATATGATGTAGAAATAACTTCATTTCAGCGAAATGAAACAGCTTAACCACAAATTGCCAGTAAAATTATTTTTCAACCTCCTTACAAATTAGTCACTGTCCTTAACCCTCTCGGCCAATAAAAAAAAGCATCTGTTTTTCCAACTAAAACGCCACACTGAAGCTGAACAGTGTTACCGTTTCAACGACTACATTAAGACATAAACCACGCGTTGGATTCCAGTGAAATTGCTCACGGCATTCTATAAAATCGGACGCACTCGACGACCGTTCGGTCTATTTCGGTAAAAATAAATAAATATATGCGCGCGCGCCCGCACTCGTACCGCTTGTGGGGATGTAGATAATGCTAGAAGTGGGCAAGCGTGGTTGATGATGATGATAACTACCCTTGCCATTTGCTTTATACGACAATTCATATTTTTATATGTGTACTTTATTTTTAAAATTAAAAAAAATATATATTAGTATATTTTCTCTCTCACTTTTATATATCATTAATTTAATTTTGAATCAGATCTAAAAATCATCATCCAATATTATGCCCAGAACCCTATTTTGTTTTTGTCATGAATTTCAGACAAACTTATGATTTTTTCTAATGAAAGTTGTTTCAGGCACCAAAATGCAAAAGAGACTGATACTAGCTTCCGCCGAATAAATCAAGGTTTTAAGACTAGTGTAAAATGACACAAAAGAAAACATGAGCGACGTGTTTATAAATATGGTACTTTCGGTATCCAAATATCTACTATTAGATTCTAAACAACAAGTAGGTAAGCATTTGGTAATTCTTATTAACTTACTTCTTTTCTTACTTCTTTCAATGGCTAATAAAGTCTTATATTGTCCTTTAGGGTTTCCATTATGTTTTATGTAGAGCAAGTATGCTCTAATAAGTATATTAATTACGCTTTATATGTTTTCTGTCATATCTAGCATCTTTAATCCAGTGGGTACCACACGACAAGCCTAGTCTTCTATATATAGCGGCACTTGATAACGACGTATTAGAGGAATAAATGTTTTACGTCCGCCGGTAAGTGTTTCATATTTAAAATTCGAACGAACGATGATGGAACGTCGAACGGCTTTATTGTGCACGATCAGATCGTTCGGCTTCCGGTGTCTTCGTGAACTCTCGGCATTGAAGGGTTGAGTATATGTAGGTACTTGGTTCTTTTATTTTTGCTTTTAAACTATCAAAAAGGTTTTAATATTTAAACGTGTTTAGAGTTTTGAGATCAATCAATAATTACTACGACGCTTGTCTTGTACCGGCCTTTGCTTTGCCCTATCTATGGTTTTACCGGACATCAAAAATAAACAAGAAGGTTTTCTGGCAAAACAAAAACATATTTTTAGGTTAATTAAATTCCAGGCTATTTAATAACCTCGTGTACAAGTATCCTGATTTTAGAGACATGACAAACAAAAAAATATTTAGAAGATAATATCAACGTTTATGACAATTAATAGTCACCACATAATTGTATTTTCTGCTATCTGTGATAATCCTATATCCAATTAAAATCCAGCATCAACACGTACATCATTAGTGACTCTCACTCATTTGTTATTAAACGGACAGTCCTGCTAATGTCAAAGAGGCCGTTAAATTATAATAAGCGGCGCAAGAGAGCCTCAATAATCGACGGAGGAGCCTCTGTGACGCCCATCACGTTATACCGGCTCCCTGCTAGGGTGACCATATTTTTAGCAATCGGCAGCTATGATGATATTTTAAGCCCTATTGCATATAGTTAGTTTAGTTTGTCGGGCATTTAGACTCATACTGTTAGGAACTTTGTGAGGTGTTGGAGTTTTGCGGTTCCCTGATCTTTAGGTTTCAGTTTAAATTTTTTTGGACTTCGGGACTTGTCCTGGAATGATCCCAAGGTGTGAGCTGGAGGGCCAGCTCGAATTTTTCCTCTTACCTCGTCAAAATTCTGGTGAGGAAGGGGGCATTGTTACGTAGAAAATTCGAGCCCTAACAATGTCTAGAATTTTCTGAGTACTAACCTGGACCTTGGGCTCATTCCAATCATTCCACATATGGCACTGTTCCTTTTTATCCCTTTTCCGGTGTTATTTTAAACGAATTTACAGGATTTCAATTTCATCCTAATATTTTCACAATGAAATTGTTTGTTTTGATTTCGCTGGCGGATCGATCACTGACGTCTTGTCACTTTGACGTTTCCAGTGACGTTCCATCGCTCCGCCCGCGTTTAATCGTGTCGTTTAGATTTAAAATGTATATGGTTCATGTATGATTGTAACAACTGTTGGCAGACCTTAAATAAATAAAATAAAAATAGTTAAATTAAAAATGTGTATACAAAAATTTATTAAATGTATTTAGGGCTATTTGAAATCAATGCCCATTATGCATTTTTTATTATAAGATTATGTCTATTTGTGCCTAAGTTTACTTATTTACTCCGATGTACCCATTTGTTTAAATTTGATCAATTATTAAATACGTTAGATAACATGATTAAGATTTCTCTGGCTAAAATCCTAAATTGTTGTTTTAATGAAAACAAAGTGTGGTCTCAGGCCACCCTTCCCGTGTGTTATGGTGGTCTAGGAGTGCGGAAAATTTCAAACATTTCACTGCCGGCATTTCTGTCGTCGGTATATAGTGTGGGCGACCTCGTTGGATCTGTTTTGGACCCATCTATTGGATCCGTTGAGGTTTCTCACCTATCCGATGCCAGAAATGCCTGGCAGGCAGCTTGTCCAGGCACAAATATTCCGTCGCTAACCTTAAGTCACTCTCAGAGAGAGTGGGACAAGCCTCTATGCGAAAAAACTTGGCAAAATCTATTTTCCAATTTTTCTTCAAATTCGGACCGCGCACGCTTGTTAGCTGTCTCTGAGAAGGAATCGGGTCTCTGGTTGCAAGCCATTCCATCTACAAACATCGGTACTTTGTTAGACCGAATCACTTTAAGTTTATGCATTTGTCTCCGTCTTGGTTCCAGGACCAATCATCATCATCGCTGCCGCTGCGGAGACTTTGTCAACGAGCTCGGCCACCATGGGCTTTCGTGCTCTTTAAGCGCCGGCCGTTTTTCACGCCACGCGGCTCTTAATGATATTATCCGTAGGGCTCTTGTTGTGGCCAACGTGCCTTCTGTACTAGAACCAGTCGGAATTGCGCGTGACGATGGCAAGAGGCCGGATGGTATGACTTTGATCCCGTGGAGTGTTGGCAAGCCGCTGGTGTGGGATGCCACGTGTGTTGATACACTTGCGCCTTCCCACTTACTGGCGACTTGTAAAGTCGCTGGGGCGGCTGCGACCGGTGCTGAAAAATCCAAATTTAAAAAATACGCTTGTCTTGGTTCTAATTTTTCGTTCATGCCATTCGCAGTTGAAACCATGGGTCCATGGGGGTTCGAGGCTCGCCGATTTGCTCGGATTTTATCATCCAAGCTCATCGAGGCTTCGGGAGACCGACGGGCTGGGAGCTTTTTCCGCCAACGCATAAGCTTGGCCATCCAAAAAGGGAACGCTGCCAGCCTGTTGGGAACCTTGCCTATCGACAGCAGCGAGGGCTTTGAGGATGTTTTCTATATATCATAGTTTGTATTTTTTACTTTAATTGTAAATATGTAAATAAATATAGTAGAGTAAGTAAATAAATTTTTGTATACACATTTTAGATTTAGATTAGATATTATTTCTATAAAATTACACAATTTTCTACATAGACTAATTTGTAAATATTGTTTTTATACCCTCAAAACGAACTAATTAAACTCTGAGGTACTGAAATTCATAGAACGGTAACTTTATATTTAACAATCTTCACATTCTTAAATCTTTTGAATTTGCATACTACCTTAAATTACATTATTCCAACTAAAATAATAATTATGGTGTCCCTACTTAAACGTGGGAAAAGTATGCGTACGCGCAACGAAACTGCAGCGGGCGTGGCTGAGCCAGCGTTTTGTTTTTCAAATTATTTCCGGACGTAATTTTTGGAAATTACGATTTTTCGTCCACACCCGCTGATTTATGTGACCACCACATTTAATTAACAAAAGAATTGTTATTTATTTTAGAAGACAAATAAACGAGACTTATAGTATGATCTTAGAGTATCATAAAGACCCAGCTAGACTACACAGCTTAGTGGTTTGAACTTAAAGTTTCAGGGCTACGGAAGATACGATAAGTTTGAAAATGTGTAATTGCCGAGTTTCTTGCCGGCTCAGAAAATACAACCTTCCGAACCATACGTTAGATAGAGTCAAGACTATTCATAAGTACCTGCGAAGGTCTGTTTAATTAAAATATTTTTTAATTTTGATTTAGGGCTTATTTTTAATCGATGGATAAACCTCAGATAAGCTATTCCTTTGATAAATCCGGTCAAAAATTGTTCTTACTTCAAATTAACAACCAACCGTTTTTCTGGCTATTGAAAAATCAGGCCTAAGTCTTAAGTATTATCAAAATTAATACCTATTAGAATGTAAATGTGAGATTTTTTTATTTAAACATGCTCTTTTTATTTTATATAAAGTGGTAAATTTATTAATCCACATTGCAGGTAACATTAGTTAAAAATATTAGTTGACTGAAGAAGAATAACAATTTAAAAAAAACGTGATACTTAAGAAAATATAAAATGAGCACCGCTACTATATCTAGTGGGGTAATTAAAACTACTACTTACCACATACTTAAATAGAAAACTATTTCAAAACTTCGACGACCTTTTTACTATAGTATAGTAAAAGAAACACAAAGGTACCGACATTGTCACAAAAAGCCTTAATCGATTATGAGTGAATCGATTATAATACGAATCGATTATCCAATAACTTTGGGGCCGGTGTCACCCATAACTAATCGTTATGGGCCCCAAACAATGGTATTTCTTCATCAACGACGAAAACGGCGAATGTGCCGCAGCGAAATATGGGATTATGGAATATACCTATCTACATAATCTGTTACACAGGTTGATTATTTTTGCGATGACATGAATTTATAAAATTTTGAAAGATTTTAATAATAATTTAATTTAATAATTATTGAACTATCAACTATTTATTTTGACAACTGCATTTGAACTTACATTATAAGATACCTACTTAGTTTTAAAACTAACTAAAATGATTAAAACTATATTTTTTTATTTATATTTAATAATGTAGATTATAAAGATGTTCAAGACATGATACTATAATTTCATTATTGTTGTAAGTCACTAATAACAACAAAATAGATTTTAGAAAAATATGTCACCATTTTCCATATTAAATTGGTTAAAGGAATTATAATACTTTTTATGATAAAATAAAAGAATACAAAAAAAAATGTTCATTAACAAGAACTGCCTGTATATCCATCTGTCCATGTGTCCTGCCAGCGGGGGAGGGCGTTTAAAGAGCAGTTCACCAGCGGGGTGCGGGCGCCGGCGCAACCTTTGTGTTTTATAACTTTTTACGCTGTTCTTTTTTACTTTTTACCTTTTAATATCTCGTCTAGTGCCAGAGGATCGAGCGCGTGAAGCCAGGTGACGGATTGTGAGATTGGAATTTTCTATTGCTTTTTTTTGAACACGTGATACTTACATGTTATGTAAATGGTATATGTGATAGCTTGTAAATAAGAATATAAAGATAATACATTGATTTTATTAACAATTTTGTGTTTTATTGTACCTTATAGTAATATGACACATTATGATACGTTCAAACATAGGTATTAGGTACAGACCTACCTTCTATGTTAAGGTATTTATGGACGATATTATTTTACATATTAAATCATCGCATAACACGAACTAAGCCGATTGCTAAATTCCATATTATGACAGCGACATTTTTAAAACTTAAAATAAATCCGATTAAATTATTAATCTCACACGCGACGCAAATGTGACATAGCCAAATAAAATTAAAATTAAAAAAAAAGTGCACTACAAATCTGGCCGGTCACCCAACACCGGGTGAAAGTCCCGGTTAAAGCTTTTAAACGGCGTGACAGAGTGACAAGATGACATCGACGTCCGTGGTCGTCCGAGACGGTTAATTTAGACGGCCGTGGGTGGTAAGTTAAACGCCGATTTGTGATGCGGTGCAGACGGGCTTTTTATTTGTGATGTGATGACGTGTCAATGAACTTTATGTGATTGCAGTTTATGTGCGCACCCTGTAGACATATTTGCCTGTAATATTTTTTTAATTTTAATCAACTTTATCTTTACACTTCGAAGTCTCGAATTGAATCACAACGGTAGATGAGTACCTACCAACTAGACTACATACTTGGAACTCTCTTTTCAGCAGCATTTTTTAAAATTCAGTCGAATTTTAGTTCCTATGTGTCTCATATTATGTTAAAAATTACAAAGGTTTTTTTATAAATTAATTTTTATCATTAAAAATATCAATTAATACAAAATCAAGAGGTGTAAAAAAAATCAAACGTCACTTAATTTGTAGTCATTGCATTATATATGCCTTTGAGCCCCCGCCTGGCACCTACCAAGTCTTCGAACCTTAATCAACATCATTACTCTTTGATAATTGCTTCAGAATGTGTCTAGTGACTATGGTAAGATGAGGTGACCATGCGTTTATATTTGGTTGAATGTTTCATAATTATTCACACATTCTTAATTTTCAATTTTAACGAGTTCCTGGTGACACCAAACCGTTGATTCTGAAAGATCAAAAACTCCGAATTAACAGAGAAAAAAATATAATATAAACCATTGAAAAAATAAATATGCGACATTTGATTATAATACAGTCAGGCTATTATAACACCATCAATACTACAATTGACCTTAAAAATTGCGAAAACCTTTATACTACTACTAGCTTTTCCGCGCAGTTTCACCCGCGTTCCCGAGGATCTTGTGTTTTCCCGGGATAAATAAATCTACAGCCTTCTTCGATAAATGGGCTATCCAACACTGAAAGAATTTTTCAAATCGAACCAGTAGTTCCTGAGATTAGCGCGTTCAAACAAACAAACTCTTCAGCTTCATAATATTATTATCGATTATATATTTTATTAGTATAGATTTATTTTTGGACACAGTTCAACATCCAACAGTGAATATTTCTCAATCTCATCTTCTCAAGTATTATCCCACATTTCTCTTCCAACATAGCCACCCTAGCACCAATGTCATCAAGTGTCACAAAAACTATATTTTTGAATTATCATTCTCCTTGATGAGTGGGAATGAGAGGATTGTTTGCGGCACCTTTTGTGTCGTTCTGTCGTATCATCGGAACCTTAAGCCATGGCTTATGGGTGTGAGGTGGTACCGACTCTTTGTCCAAGGCTTGATATCCTTTTGGACATTGTGAACGAGCGTAAATTAAAGAAAATTTGTGAATGATTTGGTATTTGTGATTCTTCCTCCTCTGTTGACAGATATTTTATCGTAATTTATGGATATTTTAAAATTGATTTAATAAACACCTTATTCAAATATTCGTGTTAAAGTTAGTAGTACCCGTAGCACCCGCAAGTAATATTATTTTGTCGGGTGAAGCTTTCTTTACCATCTTGCTTCACTTCCAAAATCACCAAAAAATAGATCTTTAAGACTTTGTGCCATTAAAAAATCATTTATCCACTCCGAGACAAAAAACAATTGTCCAATTTCCTCAAACTGGCTTCAAAATGATGACATTGCATTTTTTTTCTGACACCTTCGAATCCTGCCACAATCTCACTGAAAAAAACAGTAAGCCTTATAGTTTAGTAATAAGGATCAGTTTTCTGTAGATATGCATTTGTCGACAGCAAATAACTGGATTACTCCGTTTCCAAGATTTGATACATTCAAGGACCGTTATTAAAAAAAAAACATAATAAAAGGCATGTCCTCACACGTCCCGGTGACAAAAAAAGGGAGGCATGTTAATTTTGCATGAAATGACTTTTCGAGGTGACTTGACAGGGGTTTAGGCACCTTTCGGACCATTTGTTACTAACTTCTGTTAAATATTTTTAAGAGACTGGATGTTAGTGTGCTTTAAAAAATCTCCTAAATAACAATGTTAGCTCAAGGTCTTATGTATGACCACAAACACATCTTAGTAATATTACATAAAGTCTAGAAAACTGGCTCTTTATTCCAGATAACCCACCGTTACGAGCTTGGCAACATGCAGGTAGCAGTTTGCTAGATAGTTCCGATATTTCCCTCCATAGAAATCTCAAGCTTCAAACCTATGACCTTGGCAACGGCTTTCGACGTTTACTACCACCTGAGCTATCACCATCTTCCCCTTGTTTATAAGTAACTTATGAATATCTTACTTTTGGAGAGTGTGTGCAGGCATTATTTATCCTGATTCCACCATCCCCATACTTACACCGAACCACAAGACGTCTGGAAAACTTCCACCCGTACGTTGTTTACATTCCAAACTTAGGAACCGACACAAAATTTTGCAACCACATTTATAATGCGGACAGCAAAGAATTAGAATTTGCTCCCTGCGTCTGTTTACTGACTTCTAAAATCTAACTTTTAAGGCCAGTGTGAATAGGTTTCTTTTAGGCAAGCGTGCTCCATCTTAGGTTTTGTCTGCATCCTTTCAGGCAGGTGGCAGGTCAGTGGCCCGGCCCATTCCATATATAAAAAAAAAACATTAACTTATAATCATCATGACAAAAGTTTAAAATTGCCTACGCAGGCATTAGGTACTAAAATGTAAGGCAGGCTAGGCTACCACACCTAGGTTTTTGTTTCTATTTTCAAGAATTAAATGAATTCAATTAATTGTCTTTTAAACGTATTTATTTTAATCATGAATTTAAAAAAAAATATTTGGCTACGAGAGATAGATACTTCTAACGCGAAACTCTATGCACGTCAAAATGACAAAAATAAAATTTATCTATTTAATTGTGTAAGAAAATTCCTGAGTTAAGCATTTGGCAAATTAAAATGTGCAACTACAAACTAAAACAACTTTTAACGTCATATTTCAAAAATCTTCGTTAGTTATTTATCAAATCCCTCACTCGTGATTTGACGAATATCCGCTGAGTCATTTCGTCGCAATTTGGCACCAGATGTCGAGGCAGGAAGTATTGTAAAAAAACGATTAACAACGGATTACTTGTTACACTTTTTTCCAATAAGATTTTGCAAACGCTTCCAGCTATTGTATAGGCGATTTACTGCTTGAATCTAAAACTTGACTGCTAGTTTCAATTTCAGATTGAATTGGGAACAAACATCTGTAGAGGGAACAGAAATAAGTGCTGGCTCCTTTATAACATAAAGTTAGTTAGCCGTAAGACGTTCTCTGCTGCACATAGGTATAATGTTTTAACTTTAAAACTCAATCTACTATATTGTTTTGATTTTTTTTTAATATTTTTACTGTTTTTCCATTATATAACCGTATTTTATGCATGTGGTGTTAAGCTATAAGTAATTTATAACACTCAAAAATGCAATATTAATTTGAAGTAAACTATAGTTGGTTGACCTAATAAAAATAAATAAATAAATAGGCCTCCCCTAAGGATCTCCAATAGGACCGTTCTTGGGTGGCCTGCATCAGTTTTCTGGTGACCCTTACAAGGTCATCCGTCTACCTTGTAAGTGGACTTCCTACGCTGCGCTTGCCGGTCCATGGTCTCCACTCCAGAACTCTTCGGCCCCATTGTCCATCCGTTCTGCGCACACACACATTAACTACAACAAAAAAAGAAGTTTAGACTGTATAAGTACGTACCTACTTGAGAGATCACAGTCTTGACAAAGGTCAAAAATACACATAGGGTTGCCTGGAAGAAATTGCTTTAGCCATAAGGCCTCCTAAGGTATTGTATTTTTTTTTGTACTTATGTTTTGTTTTATTATTTATGTGCTGTTGTAGGTTTATACAATAAAGTGTATTTTATTCTATTCCATGGTTGGAGATTTAATACATTAATAATTCTGGTTAGAAACATTGTCCTTATTAGATAATATTGCGGAATTAGATTAGATTTTCCAGTAGGATCGGAATCACTCTTATTAGATTAATACCTATATATAAAATTTTATTTTAATCAATTTGTTTTGTTTTACTCAAGACATAATGTTGACAGGCTTTGTATTTAGTACCTATTTCATAAGATCTATCTTCATCTTTTTTAGAGTGACGTCACTGTATAAGGTAAAACGCTAAACTTCGCCGCATGCACATTTCTCTGACGTCACTAGTTGTTACCCTTATTTATTGTCAGATTTAATTAATTAGTACCTGGGCGACTGAGCTCTGCCCGGGTGAAAATAGAGAAAACGAATTTTCCCAGATATGAGACCTAGCTAGATCGATTTTTCACCCACATACTGCAACTTTCATTGAAATCGTTAGAGCCGTTTTCGAGAACGTGATTCAAAAGGATATAAAAATATTTAGAATAGGATTTCAAATAAGTGATGTTTTTGTAAGGACTAGAATAGCACTAGGAAATCCTGTAAGTTAACTAACTTTTACATAAGGAGCTACAAAAGTTAACATAAACTATACCTACTTCAAATCTTCGATAGCCAAATCAGATCATTTTCTGAGAAGCCTTTATTGGACTCCCTTCTACCATCCAGATTAATAAGACCCTTACCACTATAATCCAATACCCCATCTTTAAAGATACGGTAGGCCACAATAAACTGGTTGTTTAACGATTGGTGCAATTTGAAATTTATTTATGTCGCGGTATCGTCTAATTAAGGTCCCAGTCCACAGGGAGGACATTAAATAAAAAATAATGACAATGACAACAGTTTTATTTGATGGCTCAATCAGTGTTGATTGGGGCATTTTAGGGTTTTTTTTAATTGGAATAAGTTTGTTAATTAGATC
The DNA here is from genome assembly GCA_951216915.1 of Tetheella fluctuosa. Taxonomy (NCBI): domain Eukaryota; kingdom Metazoa; phylum Arthropoda; class Insecta; order Lepidoptera; family Drepanidae; genus Tetheella; species Tetheella fluctuosa. The sequence continues at coordinate 7,990,183 of OX578229.1, read as the reverse complement.
AATGATAAAATATTGCATACCGTTAAGGTTTCTGGGAATCCTTTGGACTCGTGACTGTTAGCTTACATCGGTGATAAAAAAAAATTGGACAAGTCTTCGGCTAATAATACCTAAGTCGTTGTTAGAATGAATGTAGCAGCTATTTTGCCAATTGATTTTCAACCATCGTCTTGAGCTGACGTGTGAGTGATATTGAGTAGAAAAAGCTTACAGGAAAAGATGTTGCTAATTGTGAATGTAGTGTTTTTTACATCCGTGGTAGTAATATTCTATTACCTAAGTTTATTTAAATTTAAATAATATAAGTTTTTTTTTTATCCTGAATTCGTGTTTCACTTTCCAACATCATATAGGTACCAAAGATATCTACGGGTATATCTTTTTTTATGTCAAAGGGCAGGCGGTCCACCTGATGGTAAGCGACTACCGTCACATATGAATATTAGCAATGGGCTGTGGGATTGTCAACCTACTGACCTTTAAAATACCTAAAAGGTATTTGGTGGAACATTCCAGTTGATGCTTGGTGACAGACTTTCAACTTGAGGGTAATAGCCAGCCAGGTGGATACTTCAAAGTACCTACCCTATGCTATGATTTAATTGTAGGATTCAAACCCAAGGCCTTCGTCGCAGCATCCGACGTCACAACCATTGAGCTGAAAATTAAATGAATTGCATTCACAATTTGGTAGAATAGTAGTCTTATAGTACAGTCAGCGTCAAAAGTAGATTAGCATTTTCATAATCAGCTATTGACTTTTTCTTGACAGTTTGTATGAAAATGATGAATTGTGTAATGTGACACGGTTCTAATGTGCCAATATACTTTTGACGCTGACTGTACTATACGTATCTACAAATTACGTCACTTTATACGTTATAGGTACTTACCTACAATTTCTAGATTTACTAATCATGTTCGAATTCATAAACAAAATTACTTGAGTAGGTACCTACCTACGTATTTAAAGTATAAGTACTTACTTATTTTGATGAAGCAAATGTCAGTATGACAAATGGTTTGACATTTACTTTATATATTACGAATACATATTTTTTTTATAGATGCAACTCCCTATCCAAAATAATGATCAGCGCCATCTATTAATAAAAGGCGGTACTACTCACGACTACAAAACAATCATAGGTAGTGAATTGTGGTATATTTCGATAGATACCCCGCGATTTTATCGTTATAGCTGGGGGCTCGATTGTCAGGAACTTCCGTTTCCGATCGCGCCGCGGGCTATATTACCACTTCCGGTTTGGGTCAGTTTTGCATGTTTGCGATTTAGAACTTCCATAACAGGCAACAATTTATTTTGTTCGTATGTACCTATCGATATAATATCCACCTACATACCTACCTATGTATAGTGATGTAAAAAGTACTTGGGTACTCTCCTATACTTTTTTTTTTTTTACTACCATGTGGCTCTCTATTAGTAGTTCTTTGCATCAATACCTAACTTATAACCCAGCCAGCAGTAGGTACTTACAACGAAGACTTTATCGTCGTGATATGGCGAACGCTCGCGGGAATTATAGGATTCAAACCCACAACTTTCGCTTCGGCATACGACGTCATTAAGTACCGCTGAGTTATTTACCTTTAGATGAAGTAATTTTTAGGTTTCTATCTAGGTAGGTTCATTAGGTACCTATAATTTTGTATACCTATAAGTAAGTGGTACCTACTTCTACCTACCTAATAAAATTATTGTCAGTTTTAAGATCTGAAAGAGAATATGAAAAGAGAAGGAAAGTGAAGGCAGGTACTTGCTTGTGAAGGTAGGTCGTTGCTTCTCTTTTCATAGTATAATGCTGTCTCATGACCTTAAGATAAAATATTATAGTATCTTCGCCGTGTGTGACCCCCTTTAGATACATATTAGCACCAATTAAAGGGATTAACAGATTACTTACAGTACAATACCTACCTACTGTACTACCTACGTAAGTACCTACTTAGCTTGTAAAGTCGGTTAAATTATTTGTTATCTCCATGATTGCATCAACACAATGCCTTGTAATTCAAACAGCAAGAATCCCACAAGGTAGATTTTATAAAACAAAAACTTTACATAATTCTGAATAAGCGCTCAGCTGATAGCCAACCACGTGACTATCGGGGGCGTTGACCTCGCATATGTCCCGATGTCACCTCGGTGTCATTGGGTGCGCGCGACGTTTCCCATTGGTCGACAATGTCGCGGGCGGTCGTGTGACATCGCCCATTGGTCGGATTTGTCACTCGGTAGGTGGAGCTTATGTGTTACAATTTTAAAATAAATAGTGGGCGTTGTATTTGAAAATGGAACTTTATTTTCTTTGGATTTTCTTTTTATTTTTCCTGGAGAACCAAGAGTTATTTAAGGCTAGTTTGGTTTCGATCTCTCAAGATTATTTAGCGGAATAACATTCGCCTATGAACTTTGGACACTGTATTGGGTAGGTAAGTTAAGTTAAACTAAATAACTAATCAAGCACATAATTCCCATTTAAGTTTTTAATAAAAAAGATATTCTGATAGATTATCTGTGCATTTATCTTAAATCCAGTTTAGACGTTGCAATTTTTTCCCTCGTAAATCGTACATGGTGTGCGCGGGGGGGTCGTCGACCGGCGGCGGTGCGGGGCGGGGAGCGGTATTGATCGCAACACCTCTCCCCGCGCATCTCTCTCACCTCGACGTTGTGACCAAATTGTTCTACATTTAAAAAATAAAAACAAAAAATATTTCATACCAGGATTATCCATAACGTAGGATAGGAATTACCTACATGATACCTACTTGAAATCATTTATTTGCCTATTTTAATGTTTTATTGTACAGGACTATAAGAGAAGTTTTTTTTTTCTGGAATAGGCTATAAATGAATGAGCTTATGGCCTAGCTTTTGTGATTATTTGTGACTAGTTTTATGCACGTGGCTTGACTTCATAGAGTTTCTAATAAGTAGGTACTTAACTTAATAATGTTTTTTTCCGTTAACCAAATCGATAAAAGCCTGTAATAATATATTGTTGCCCCAAGCTAATTTTACGAACTTTAGGTACTTGTGAAAACCACATTAAAATCCGTTTGGTGACTTCGATCGATTGTAGGTAAGTAGGTAGGTAGGTAGGTACGTTTCCTTCCACACCTGCGATTTGTGAGAACAAACCTAGGATTTCAAATAAGTACCTACCTATATCTACTGTACCTATAGGTAATGTAATACCTATAAATAACTGAATCGCAAGTTTTATGTCACCACCCATCAGATAGCTGCTAATTACATTTCTCAGAAACGTTCTGTTGCACTTTGAGCTTTGAACAGTTGTGTCAAAGTTTAATTTGATTTACAGGTTGATATGATCCGATGACGTCAATCTTGGGGACTGCTTATCACACCGTTCAATCCTATTGCTTATTTGAAATCAATACCTATCTAATAAGTAGGTATCTTCTAGTACCAAGAATGTACTAAGAGTAAGTAATTATGCCTATGGATATTTGAAATACTAGGGGCATTACCGGAGTATTGTCCACCTTGAAGAGCTAATTTTACGCCCTTTTTGTTGAAACTCATATCGTACCTAAAGCTCTAAGGGAAATCCGTATAGTTGGGAACTCATTCCACATTCTAATGGTCCAAATGAGTAAATATTGTAAAAACTCCTTCACTTATTAAACAATCAAATAGCAGACATAATTATAAAGGGCGTTGGTGTCCGTATTAATCAATCCAAAAGGTAATAAATTCGGATGAAACTGTATATGGCACCACAATTGTAGACGGTGTAACAATCGCCCAGCCATCCAAGACACGAACCATAAAACCGATCAATAAATTCGATTGGTTCGAGTCTAGGTCGCGACGGTGGCGACGATGCGACGAAACGTGGAACTAAACGGATTAGGCATCCGCGACTGAGCAGTAATTTGTCTGCATTTATTACTTTGAATTAATGGAGGATACATAAAGGGTGAGATTGCGATTGGGGTATTAAATTTGTGATTAAGCTTGTGTCTAGATTAAGACGGTTACAAATAACATGAAACCCTTTTTTTTAAGTAGGTAAGTTTGTAATTGACCGTAATCTCACTATGGTATTTGCGAAGATGTGGTTAATGGTAGTAAAGCAACTAAAGCCTAGAAGGAGAACACATTGATAGGTGCTTGGCGATAGGTTTTAAATTTTTTACTTAGTAGTAGCCTGCCAGGTTACTTAAAGTAAGTACTCTACTTCGGTATTCACTGCAAAAGCCCAAGCTCATTGCAAGATGTGAACCCTACGAACTTCGTCACGTCGATTGACATCACAACTACTGAACTATCTGGTTTTTTATGTCACGAGACAATATCCAGTAAAACGCACTGGCCCTATAAAATGTCTTAGGTTTGACCCAAATCCGAATTGTAATTCAACTGGAGACTTATCTAAAGGAATAAACTATAAACTAGTTTACATTAGCCTTTCTTTGACTACTTATAACGACAAACTAAAACAAATAACCTTGGACCACCCTCTCAGACAATATGTCCTAAGCCCGCAAAGCCCACGGGAGATTAAAAAAAAACTCAAACACACATGTATATCATAAACATATGACAGCCGCCAACAATAGGTTATTAACAATATCAGCAGATGCGTCGTAGCCACCTGAGCGGAACACTCGCGTGGCGCGAACAGAACGTACTAAATCATAATATTTAACTGTAATGACGCGATATAAAATAACCAGCGATGCGTACTGGTCGAAAACAACTTTAACAAGGTAGATATTGGTCATTTTGGTGATGGCAACATTTGAAATAACGCTGATAGGTCTGTTTCATGAAATATACCTACTGTACAAGATGAGTTGAGATTTATGTTTTTTTTCTTGTACCTATTACCTTTTTTGTTTGGATAATTATTTATCTAGAATTATAGTACAGGGAACTAGCATATTACATTGAATTAGTTACCTACCCAGTAAATTATGAAGTAGGTAAGTAGATCTTATATGAGGATCAAAATACATAGGACAAGGTTGCCTAACCCAAATCAACATTTAGTAATATTGATGGAAACAAGTTAAAGCCTTCAAAAGCATTATCATACATATTAAATTATTCATATTAAAATCAGTCATACATTACAGTAAAATTATAACAATCCTTTTCATTTCAATATTATAAATCTATTCAGTTCAATATCATGCGACGATGACATGAGTGATACATCCCCCTATCGACACAATGGGATCCGTTAGACGCATTAATATTACACCAACAACACTGTTCCCTTTATTATTTTTCTCTTTTTTCTACGCTGACAACACCGAAAATTTCGAATGTCACGCCTCGTTCATCGCAGCAGCGCGGGAAAATAAACGAGACCATTCTTTTTTCAAACCGGAGCGCCAGAAAAAAGTTTATTTTAGTTACGAGCATGTTTGGAAACCTTCCGTTATATCCTCATTTAATCGAAGGATGCGTTCCTATCACCACATTGTGTTCTTTATCGACGTTTTTTTATATCGATTGTCGTCGAAACACCGGACATAATCGAATTTTTGACAAACAATATGGGATGAAATTGGTTCCTTTATTGATGTGCCTTTTATGGTGTCGGGTAAATTAATGTTTGTGTCTCACCTTAGTCAATGTTAACTGGAAAAAATATTATTACTTATATTTTTATATGGAATGTTCGTTCATTCTCTATGTTTTACAAGGTATTTAAAATCTTTGTCATTCTATAACCATAGCTATAATACAATAATTTGTATGTTGTCATTTTTATTCTCAGAGATCCGTAACACAGAAGTTCATAGGCGGTTGAGTTGAGTCACACAATTCCAATGTTGGTAAGGGCCACAAACCGCCCGTGGCCGAAACAAGACGCATAATTACAGAGATCACATTTTCGAATGTAAATGCGCTCGACTGTACCCCGTCATAAATCATGTTGCGGTCATCTGCCGCCCGCGGCGCTGCCGACGCGGACGATCACACGACCAACGCAATGAGACGCTTCCACAATAAGCAAAATGAACTTTAATACCAGGAAAAAATGTATATCGCACAGGTCATTACAATTTGGCTAGCGTTTCAAATGTGTATCAACGGAACGCATTGTAAGCGGTGCGTTCCTTTTTTAAATCGCGGCGGGCGCGTCTGACAGATGTACGTAAAGTTGCCATGTGCACTGTTTGATAGGGATTTACAATAAATATGTTTTTTGGAATAAAAGAAGAGGCCTGCATTGTCAATCATGTCAATAATATACCTATCTCATACCTATTACAGCGTGACATTATATCCGCATATAAACTAGCACTAGAAAGAAATCGCGAATCAACTTATTAAATTACTTAAAGGATTAATAGTCTATGACGACAAAATAACAATATGAAAATATTTTAATTATTTAACAGTCATCCATGTTGTTTACGTCACAATTTCAAAGAACGCATGGTTAATTTCGGCAACTGTCAACACAGTCGGTTGAACTCAGGTCGGGTGCGTTCAATAATTATTGTTACATGACGCAATTTCGGCGTTCGCGGAACGTGATTGTTTATCGCGAAGATCTTTCGGCGTATGGTAAGACAGCGGTTAGTGTGACACGTTGACGCCATACGATTGAAGGAAAAATTCAAACCATGGTAATCTTTTGCACTGCGCTTACGCAACATGATACTTATATATAAAATAAAAATAGACACTGTTCCTCCAAAAAATATCACTTGTATAACAAGAATCAACTGAAATATGTGTACTTAGGTACATTGTCGAGATTTTATGTAATTACGAAATGTTAATCAAACTCCTTGTCGTCGCGTCCAAAATGTTTCCAAACTTAACACGATCAGATAAAACCGTCTCAAACGTGCCCACTTAATTAAATTCAATATCTGACTAATTTATAGCGTCTTCACTAACTGCCCCCGATACCATCTTGGACCTTGAGTAATTTTCTTACAAACCCATTCACATTCCAATTTGAACTTTAAATCTGGTTCGAACAGTCTAATTTCTTTCAAAATTCCTTAAAGACTCCTTTGTTTTTTGAATTCAGAATCGATTATTCATTGACTAGATTTAAGCTTTAATACTTGAATCGTAGAATTTAATTTGCAATGTGCATTTTCACAGTGTAAAAGCAGTCACAATAGGTACGGTCCAACAATGGAAACAAGCGGTGAGGTTGTGACCTTCTTGATTGTAGGATGATAAACGTGTTGCGTTTTGTCGCTTCTACCTAACAATCGCATTGTGCTTTGTTGCGTATTAAGTTTTATTTCATAAGTTATTCGCTCTAATAATTATAATCGAGACCTTCTGTACGCCCTAAATACTGTCTATGAAGAGTTTATTGACCTCTAACCTATTTAAAAAAATACCCTATTTCCCAAATAAAATATCAGATTGATTTTTATTATGTCTAAGGACATACCTACAAAGCGACAGGAATTTATTCGTGATATTAAAATGGGAGACTGAAATTTAACCCTTCTACTGTTGACCCTATTAATAAAGTCTGCAGTTTTGCTGGTATGAGTACCTACACACTTTTTTATTTGATTAAATCATGCTATTATTGGACAAAAACTAATTCATTCAATTACAAAATTATAATCCCTATATCTTGATGTAAACTTATAAGTTTAATGCACTTAGAATATAGGTACCTAAGGGATCTGCAGGAATTACCCAGTATTATGTTATAAAAGGTCGATTGCATCTCTCTCATTCAATGTGCAAATTACGAAACTTATGCAATCTGGGCATACCTACCTAGTGATATATATCTAATAATTAAGCCTATAGATTTACAAAAAATAAAATAAACGACAATATATTTTTTTTAATTTATATATGCTCAAAAGTCGTCACAAAATGCACATAAAACAATTTATACCCTAACAACACGCACTCACAAAATGACGTGTAGATAAGTACACACAGTAAACTTTCACCATACAAAATTCATTGAAACTTTTCCCACTATCATAAACAAGTAATAACGCAGCGGAAAATCGCCTGGCTGAGCCAATTTGAGTGACAATAAAGCAATTTGTGCGACAACGGGGCGCGACGGGTGACGCGCGACACTGATTAATTGTAGGCGCCGATGTCGCGATGTCGCCGCCCGCGCCGCTCGTGTGAAAGTGCCCTTATGACGGTATGAGGTGTAGCTAGCTGGTTGTTTATGTGAATGTGTTTGTTAGTAGGACACATTAGGTACAATATTTGATATGAAAACAGTTGTGTAAAAAAGGTTGTTGAGTCGGATTGCTGTTAATTCAGTATGCGGGAATAAATATTAGTGAAAAAAACTTTCAGGAATACTCTGCATGGTGAGATTCTCACCATAGTTGATGATGTGGCTGAAGGTGGTAAGCACACAAAGCCCAGAAGGAACTGGCTCTCAAGTGCAGGTGCCGTAGCACACTGTTAGGTGCTTGGCAACCGTATTCTCAACTTGAGGGTGGTAGTCAGGCAGGAGGGTAGTAGTTACTACAAAGAACCATACCACCTTGAGATATGGTAGGTATACTTATGATGTATTTTCCTTTACCGTCGTGGCATTCGACGTCACTACCACTGAGCTATCATCGCCTCAAAAGTTATGCGTAAAATAAAAAAACCGGCCAAGTGCGAGTCGGACTCGCGCACCGAGGGTTCCGTACAAACTTCGTCGATTGTTCGTCCACAATTTTATTTATTTACCTTATTTGAAGTTAGTGCCAATTAAGCTAGACCTCTAAATTGTATGAGCGCCGATACAACTCAGAGGTCTTTATTAATTGGCGAAACTATGTATGTATGGGGACAACCTTTAATTTTCAACTTTTTTATTTTTTTAGAAGACCTTGCTTTTTGCCAATTTTTTTACTACTAATTAGATCTCGTTCAAACCAATTTTCGGTGGAAGTTTGCATGCTAATGTACCTACATCATTTATTTTTTTAGTTTTATCATTCTCTTATTTTAGAAGTTACAGGGGCGGGGGGGGGGGGGGGGACATTTTACCACTTTGGATGTGTCTCTAGCGCAAACTATTCAGTTTAGAAAAAAATGATGTTAAAAACCTCAATATCATTTTTAAAGACCTATCCATAGACACCCCACACTTATGGGTTGGATGAAAAAAAAAAATTGAGTTTCAGTTCTAAGTATGGGGAACCCCCTAAATTTATTGTTTTTTTTCTATTTTTGTGTGAAAATCTTAATGCGGTTCACAGAATACATCTACTTACCAAGTTTCAACAGTATAGCTCTTATAGTTTCGGAAAAAAGTGGTTGTGACATACGGACGGACGGACAGACAGACAGACAGACATGACGAATCTATAAGGGTTCCGTTTTTTGCCATTTGGCTACGGAGCCCTAAAAACAGTAATTCGGAAGGATTAGATGAGGAAGAGGAGACTTTTACTCAGTGACCTTACAAATACTAGAGTAGCAGTGACTTACAAATAATTATCGGAAAAACGTAACCTCATCCGAGTCCAAAAGACGTAGCTTCAGAAACCATGTGTGTCTCGTTTGTTCTACCGTGAAACTAACTACGTTAAAATGAGATAGGGGCCCTTGACTTCAAGCTGGGAACTATAACAAATATGCCTGCAGGCATAATAATATTATTATTTCATTCATTTCTTATTAGCTTTATTTTTATCCCTTACATGTTGTTCTTATCTATTGTTTTATGTTGTGTAAGTACTTACTTATTTATACGTACTTAAGTAAGGTTAGTATTGTTAGGTGTCAGGGCCGCTTTTTGCAGTGAAAGCCTCCTCCAAACCGTTCCAGGTGGCTCTATCCTTTGCCCGTCTGCAGGCATATACGAAGTGGCAACGCGTCAGTGCCGTATGTACCATCGACAAACTTCAAGCATGATCAATTTTTTAACCTTTTCGCTTGCAAGCAGTCATCATAGCTCGCCCCGCCCATTGTCAAGACAAAAGACGCTATTGTGTAATTTCATTTGTTTTGACTAGTTTTATGATAAGCGCATTGTCCACTTGTATTGTCGACAACCAGGTAGTCGCTGGTTGCTGCACACAAAAAGTAGCCTTATGGTGGTCATGCTTGAACTTTGTCGATTGTACACTGCTAATCTAGTTACGATAATAACTTATAACATCATTGTTTTATCCCACAAGGGAACAATATGGAACAGAGAGGTTAATAAAATACTGGATAACCATTCAAAAAAAATTCTTTATCCAATCAGCTTACAAAATTACAACTTGATTCAAGAAAGGAGGCAACTCGCTCATATCTAAAATTGACACCTCACAATTCCTCCAACTTATTGATTAATTGCTTCATTAATTGACCAAGTAAACACATGATAAAGAAGTGTTGGTAATTGTCGTGCGACGATGCGACGAGTCGCGAGTTCGCCCGCGGCCGTCACCTGTTACCGCTGCAATTATGCAAATTTAACGCGAAATTACACTACCCGCCGTGTAATTGTTTCGAGAATGTAGGGTTACCATGTGGAAATAAATCTGTTACTTTTAAGGTTATGTAAAAAGTTATAGAGATGATTTTTTGATTTACGTTTTATCTTTCAAGTAGGTAGGTATAAATTACAGTAAGTAGGTGTGCTGTGATCCGGTAATGTTTCAATTTTTATTATGATTTTTTGTATCAAGGATTCAGTGTTGGATACGTAGATACCTCCATGTTTCGTAATTGCATCTAGGCACTGAAAGGACTTACGATTTTTATGCTGCATCTAATTGTAGTGCTTTTAATTCTTGTTCAAATAACGTTTTCTTATTTTTAAAAAAATATGAAAACTATATATATTTTAAGCTACGGCCAATGCTCCAACCTACAGCAGAGCCATCATTAAAAATATATTACTTATAACAAAAAACAAAACTCACAAAAAAAAACGAAATGGTAACCCTAAATGTGATTTGCTGCGACACACCGCGTTCCCGTTAATTTTCTCGTTACAACCATCACTTAAGTGTGTACGCACCCTAATAGTACGACGGCGTACTTTGTACTTTAATAAATAAATAATGAAGTACTTTTACAAAATGAAACCTTTTTTTTCGATATTTATATTATCATTTCACGTCTCATTTGTTTTAAAATGTTGTAAAAGCTTTAGCCATTTTGTCTTTGACTAAATAAAAAATAGAATAAAGTAGGTACCTAGTCCTTACTTCACCGGTATCTAGCATAAAAATCTAGAGGAATTTTAATTGTTATTTAATATTTTATACTGTGACAAATATAGTCTGTGGTTAGAAAAAGGATGTAAAAGTAATAACAGTTAAGCACACATTATAAAATTAAGAAAAGTGTTCAATAAATCTTATATATTATATAATAAAATAACAGTTCTTTCTTCCTCTGTGTCCTATATTCCTTCATCACACTTAACCACAATTATTATTATAAAAGCGAACAAAAAAGTCTTCACAATAAACATAATCGATTGAGTCCAAATTTAATTCAGCTTTCTCCACACGTGCGGCTGAAACGCGACAATCGTATGTCGTCAACATGCGGTAACCACAAAATACCACAGATCACAATATAGCCAAATGACGCGGCTTGCAAGCCCGCACCGAATATCAACCGCTAATTGCGAATTGAAAACCGCAATGTACGTTAAATTAACTCAAATATTCGGTATTTACATGAATTATACACGATCATTTTAAATATTGTCGACAATTTTCGAATTAAGATCACGCTATACATCATATTTTTAAGTATTTTTTTTGCGTTTAGGGAGTTTTGTCGATAACATTTAGGAGGTTTTATTTATTTATATACCTATATGGACTAAGATGTAAGTTTTTTTTTCGCAATTTGACGTGGTCAAAGGTCACAAGCACACAAAGCCTAGATAAGACTATATTTTATATTTTAATATCTAGTTACAGGTATTAGTAAGATTCCTTAATATATTTATCTACTTACAACTAGAATACATAAAATGTATGATTTATCAGTAATTCAAAAATGTAAAAACGTGATCTTAAATAATTTAAACTCAACTATCTAATAAAAGCGACCACCATATTTGAAACGGCATAACTTATTTCTTTGTCCCATATGTACTTACATACAGAACCCTACGTGCACCCATAGCAATTAACCCTTCGAAATCGCCCGTTCACAGCCCTTTGTTAACCCTTTAATACTCGAGCTATTGTGTCAACTGTCACTTGCGAAGGCTGAATTAAAAGTGGGTGGATTTTTAGTTTTTTTTTTCTTTTTTGCTCGAATACTCAACGTCATGAAATAGATTTAGGGTCGAGAGTGGTTAATAACGTGATTCGTAGCAAAATGACAGCCATTTATGCATCTTTTTTAATTCCGCTTTGAGTGCACCATGTAGACCTATAGTTTTGTCGCTTGGAGTAGTAATTTGACTTTTATTGTGGCGCCAATTGTTTATTATTTCTTGTATGTGAATAATAGAGTGAATGTAATTAGCTTATTAAATTATTTAGAATTTTATAATTTGGTACCTACGTATTTTTAGTTATTTTTCATTATACGCATAAAGCCTAATCATTGAAAATTTAAACTAAACGAATGGATTTACAACAGCTTTTAGATTACCGATCGCATTGACTTTACTGACGGAGATAATAGATAATGTTGTTATTTAAGATAAAAGCAACTAACTCTATCTTTAAAAAAATACGAATATCTGATCTGACGAAGCCGCGTAAAGCTAGTGCCATACTTAAAGTTAAAGCACCGTTGGTGCGGTTCCACTGAGGTGCTATTACGCGGAACAGAAACAACGAAGCGCCTGCCGATTGGTCATTAGCACAGCAAAACAATCAGTGGAATAATGCCTTTGTACACACGAGCAGTGCGTTGTTCGTGAATCGTGATGCGCTCGCATTGGTCGCGTCGCACCACACTGCGACCAGGATTGCCATAAGTCAGGATTTATCGGGACAATATTGATATGGCTTTGGTAGAAAATTATGTAAATGATGCAAAAAAGGGGTAATTTTGGTCATACATTTTTCAGGTAAAATATAAAGCCACATTTTCTCTACACTGTACTGTGACATTAATTATATTTTATAAAAAGTGCTAATGTGCTTATATTTTTAAGGGATGAACGTGAAGCTCATAAGTATTATTTAAAAAAAGACGATTTACTCATATGGCGACGGAATATTTTTTTGCATTGCAATGACCGCGCGGGCATTCACACTGTACGCTGCAGCATAGGAATTAATTACATATCAAAAATACTAACTGTACATCAAAAATATCAAATGCGCATCTAATAAACGAAGCACGATAGTCTAAAACATAACTTCTAATATCTCTTCCTATTCAGAAACGAGTGAACGACACGGATACTTAAGGTTAGAAGTATAACTATCTATAACATCGTTTAATTTATTTAGATGTGCAAATTTTGGTGCGCAAACAGTATTTTTGATGTACGTTTAGTATATTCTGTTGGGAAAATTTTAAAATTGTTGATGTGTGTTTAAATACTACCCATAGATTTATTGTGCGCTAGTTATTATTAGATATGCATTCATAAAAAAGCTCCACTTTATTTTCGCTAAAATTATAATATTTTATGCTGTGCAATCAGTATTTTTGATTAGGATTCGGTATTTTTTAATAAAAAAGGAAGATTTTTGATTTGCAGTTAAATACTACCCTTTTGTACGACTGATTATTTTGGTAATGGTTTACCTATTAATACTTTGCACATTGCAGGTCAATTTCGGAATGTTTAGATTTTCTCATTGACCATACGACGAAAGCATTTTCTTGCATTTTTGAGGCATACTTATAACCTATACGTTAATTACTCTAAAGCACCGTGCTTAATTTAGTAGGACCTTATTTATGGAAATTGAGATAAAAAATAAAAACATTATCTTAGATATTGAGTGGAAAATAAAATCACACTTGCTATTGGCTGAATAAATATTTGGCTTACTTGGAAAACTTTACATAGATCATTTTATCAACTTCAATCATTCGTGAGCACGCAAAGGAGTCACATAGGGTCTTGAAAATTTCAATAAAATAGCGTTGTGTGACTTTATTGAGTTGACAACATTCATCCTGTGGAAATAAAACTTAATTAAAGGAAAATATGGTAGCCCTACCCGCACTGCACCGCGCTGCACCGCGCTGCACCTCCCGCGCGGTCTCCACACAAGAAATAATGACAGCTGCTCGAAGTTCGAGCCCGATCACGCAACGGTCGTGGACTCGCGACTCGTGATGAGCGCCGCGTGTGAACACGCCTTATGATTTACATGTAGCGTTTGCAATGTAATATCTAATATAATAATATACATACCTATAGGTCTACATAACTTACTAATCTTACTAATTATAAATGCGAAAGTTTGTGTGGATGTTTGTTACTCAATCACGCTGGCAAACATTTTGTACAAAGATAGATCATACCGTGAAAACAGATACCTACCTCGGGATCGCGGGTAAGAAAACCCATGGGGCGGAAACTAACGGTGAACTCAAGCTCGTATAGAAATACCTTTAGTGTCAGAAATATTTTTCTGTGAAGCATATGTATTTTTAAAACATTTTTTTTATATCTAAAATAGGTATGGATATCTTGTTAGATTCAAATTTATCACGAAGGAATTTTTATTTTCAATTTGTTATTTTAGACCGAAGACCTCTACACATGTATGTAGAAGTACTTTAATCTTCGTGATCAATTCAATTTAAAATATTTATTTTACTTTTAATTAAAACTTTAGAAAATATGTTAGGTATGTACCTACTTAGCAAATGTAGCTGGCCTGCAAACCAAAAAAAAAAAAAATGTATTCCCATTCACCAAATTCATGTTATATTTTTGCAAACGCTACTGCCAAGTTAGAGAGAGGTTATCTCAACCGGCATTGACAGTACATAATTGAAATTATTATTTACAATGATTAAATAAGTTTAACTATAGTACGGTACACATTCTCCGATGCAATTTGACTGACGTGCTATAGATGTTATTCACTTAAAATTGTTCTAAGCAACTATTGTTTAACATTGGTTACATGATACCTAATTAGGTAGTACTTGCCTGATTGATAAAAAATAACCAAATTCAATTGAATACTTTGTGTCTTCCTTGCTAGAACTTATGCTTTTCAAAATAGCCTCTACCTATGTGAATTTAAGAGTTAAGTATACTTGTTCACTTAAGTTGTGGATAGGGTACAGTCGAAATTTTAAGCATGATCAGATTTGAAACCATTTCGTTTCCAAGCAGTAAACTTTATAGCTTGCTCCACCCATTATAGAGAGAAAAGCCTTTTTTGTACTTAAATTCATTTGTTTTTTACTGCTTTTGTGACTAACGCATCGTATGCTTATTTTGTCGAAAACCAAATTGCGATGGGCATTGCACAAAAAAAGTGGCTTTATGGGGTTCACGCTCGAAGTTTGTTGACTGTAATATCAATGAAGAAATTGTAGTGAAATCTAATTTAAAAAAAAATCAAATAGAAAACATAGATCATTGTCAATGTGTTTCGACAAGTATATACCTACTACGAAAAAGGTTACAAATAATTTATTATTTCATGAACGCATAGATAACACAACAATACACTATACATATACCATAGAACAATGATCTCTAAGCAACCCTATCCGCCCCCAGGGCCAACAACAACTACCTAATATAAAATGGCGGGCGCGTCTCAGCATAATTTCGGATGACTAAATATGAATCCTTGCTCAAATAATAAGGGTGAACCCGACCCCAGATGCTATGCAAACATCTCAATTACCGTGGTTATTAATTCAGGGGGGATGATTATTAATCAAGCCATTTTGTCTAACGTAAGATTACGTGACGTGGAAAGTTCCGTTTAAAATGACATAGCTACTGAAAAGATGTCGGTTAAGGATTTTCAACTTTATCTGTAATGTTATAAGGATTAAGAGGGGAGAAACAACTTGAGAGAGTTTTGTTTTTGCTTACATAGGTACTGTTTGAATAGGTAAATGTTTTATGATATATAATGACTTGAGAGTCAGCACACCGGCCATATCATCACTTACCGCAGTAAGACTGGTCAAATAGAAGCAAACACAATATAGGACAACGTAAAAAAATAGAGGTCATTTCATTACTATAATGGGTGACTTTTTAGTCACTGGCAATACTTGCAGGGGTGGATGTACTCATCAATATGAACAACTTTTATTATGAGACTAACTATAGAAATCATGAAAAAATTATCAGCTGTTCCATACAAAAATTTAATACCTACTCGACTAAAACGTATGAAGCAACCATTTTATTTTATGCAATATCAGAGTTGGTCCCATAATAAAAGTTGTTCATATTGATGAGTAATTCCAGCCCTGCAAGTATTGACAGTGACTAAAAAATCACCCTGTACCTATATTGCTCCGAATCCACCTTACCTACGTACTGACAAACCCAATCACTCCATCTAAAGACATAAACTAAAGTTGAGTTTCACTATCACCCCCACCAGGTGGCGTTTCACACGGCCACCTCGCAGTTCGAACTCCAGCTTATCAGTTTCATAAATTTGGCAAGATTCTTACTCTTTTGTAGATTAGTACCTGCCTACCAGTAATTTCAGTGTTATTTGAATTTAGAACGATGGTTAGAATGATTAGTAGTTGTTTTAATTTTAGAACTAAGTACCTTTTATTTGTGTGTTTTTTTATGTGAGACCTGATGTTTTAATAATTTTCCAATAAATAGATAAGCAGTGTAATTTTAAAAGCTAATATATGGATAATATTTGTCTAACGGGTTGACTTATTTCCATATAGGTATTCGATTTAAAATAAATATGGAACTGCATCATTCTATGGGAACTACTTATTTCTATTTTTAAAATACTCTACAATTATTATTATTCTTTTAAAAATATATATTTTTCAAAAAGTGTAATTTAAAAAAGCATTTTTTCATCATATGACATAATTTCAGCATGCTATTTACACATAAATCATAATTGTACAAGCCCCAATATTCCACCCTTAGGCCGTAACGAGGCATTCATTATACAGAATGTGCTAGTGCAATTTGCAGCTCGATTATCGAGTTACCTATTAGTACTAGGTATTTAGTAGAGGTTAGTTTGTAATGATAAATATATATAAAAGTATGTACCTACTTAGTTATGTAGAGGGGACAAAAAAGTCATATGGGTAAAGAATAATACGATATAATTGAATCAACTAAAACTAAAAATAAAAACGCGTTTTTGTTATCTTATTTTATTTATTAAAACGGAGTAAATACAAAGATTATTTTAAGTCAAGTAATGAATCCCGTCTATAGATATGACACAGGCGTCGTTCGTCGTCGGTAGTCAAGGAGCGCGCTAATTTGTTTTGCAAATTGAGGGTGACGCGGGCGAAACAGGAAGGGTTGCCACAATCTACCTACCTATCGAATTACCTAATATACCTACACAGATTATTAATTATACCTTTTTAGGGTTTTGCATATTTTTGAGCACAATCACACCATATTAAGAGATGATATACCCAAACGTGGTAAGCACATAAAGCCTAGAATGAGACTTTAACACTCTGGTAGGTACTTGGTGACAGATCCTTATCTTGAGGGTATAAAGCCAAGCGTGGTTTACAAAGTACCTTAACACCAAGTAATGTGGTTTCCTCATAATGTTTTTTTTTTTTTAACTAAATATTAGCTCTGAATTTTTAGAACTCACGACTTCTACTATGGCATTCGATGTCTCTACCACTGAGCTATTATCGCCTTATATAGGTACATCTCAGAGAACTGATAAGCGGACAGCCGGTCCACCTGAAGGTAAATAACTACCGTTGCCTACGGATATTTGCAATACCAGTGGGATTACCAAAGTATCGACCTTTATAAAGTTTAAAAGAAAGATAGATTCCATAGAGATATTAAAAAAAAGTGTATTAATTTTCTACATGACAAAAAATATTTAGATTCCTTGGAATTTGACAAAGGCCCCTATAATTTCATAACATAATTAAACCACTTTATAAAAGACTCGAGAACATCGCAAATGTTTCTAAGACATCACATTTCATCACCAGACACCATAATTCACGAATTGCGTGTCAACGCCCGATACTGCGAGCATTATCATTACCATTTCACGCAGATCTCCCCTATTTAAGCTTTTAAATTAAACTGAGGAACATTAGTGAAGTTTCACAGGTCTTCTTAAGGTGGCTACGGCAATAATACCATAATAGAGTGTTGATAATGTAAGATATATTTTGATGGCTTTGATTTTATTTTCCCGTTGGTTTTTTATGTTTCACTTGAATGAAAGTGTATTTTTTTACTTTGGATAGACTTGTGTGTAACCACAATCTCACTATGGTATGTGATGATGTGGCCGAAAGTGGTAAGCACACAAAGCCTAGAAGGAACTGGCTCTCAAGTGCAGCTGCCAAAATACACCAATGGTGTTTGGCGTCAGATTAGAGATTCTCCTAAGTAATGTACTTACTTATCTCGTACTTATTTGCATGTAACTTTATTCACACTTGCGGTGCCTATGATATAAAAAATAATCCGAACCTCCTCCTTTTTTGAATTCGGTTAGAAATAAATAATGATGTTACCAAAAGTCTTGGAAGTTCCTGTTTTTTTTTTATTACGGACTAATTTTCCACCACGCGGTTTTTCCCTTATTTTACCCGCAACTTGGCGGGTACTAAATAGTACCTTACTTTATGGTTTTAGAGTCAAACCCACGACCTTCGTCATGGCATCTAACGTCATTAAGTGCCTCTTAGCTATCACCATCGCTTTACACAAAGCCTTGAAAGGACTAGGTATGGGCAAGTTCTGTCATAAGTAATGGCTTATTGAAAGACTTTCTTCTTGAGAGTGGAAGCAGACAGTTTTTGTTACTATATTTAGGTTCGTGTTTCACCATGGTATAAGTGATGATATGGCCGAAGATGTTAAGCTTTTAGGCCAAAAGGCCTATACATTACCATGTACTTTCGAATTTCCTTCACCACACTCAAATATTTGAATCCATAAAAGTGCCCTGCAGCCTTTATTAAGTAGCATCTGGATTTAGTAACTGGCTTTGACTTCGACATTAGCCCCCAACGTCACTTCCATCTGTGCTATTCATTTCGTATCATGACAGTGTCATTCAAAAATAACATAATATATAATCGTGACCAAGACTATTAGAGAAACATTATAATAATAAACAAACGACATACGACAAAAGATCTTTCAACACTAAACTATAGTTATTTTTTTCATTAACACTACACGAAATGATGCGTGCTAATTTTCATGTCATTCAATGCTATGCAAAACGAGCAACTGAAAATGTACTTTAAACTTTCAATAATAAGGTTTAGATCCTCACGTGTGATTTTAATAATGGTTTTGTTCCATAGAAGCTATTGTCGTCAATTGTCACAGATTGTGATCGGTTTATTATCACATGGGCTGGAAAATTGACTCTAAATATTCTAAACACTGTCATAATATCTTTGATTATAATTGTGCAACTGATTATATGGTTTGTTTGACACGATTATATGATTTTTCGGGGCATCATATATAATATTTTAAGAGAGAGCATAGCGATATGTCGCTCAAAGAGCAGCTCGACTGGGGAAGTACCTCCACTTTACAGAATACCGCAGCCAAATAACTTATAGTTGTGTTCCTGCGCGTGAGTAAGGTAGCCAGAGCTCATCGGGGTTGGGGGGGGGGAAGGGTCGGCAAAGCGCGATACCCTTGGTGTTGCAAGCGTTTATAGGCTACGGTAACCGCTTACCATCAGGCGGGCCGTATGCTTGTTTGCCGACAATTTGGTATAAAAAATAAAAACCTACCTAATAAAAAAAACGTTTATTTAATACGCATCACGTGTCCTGTTCTTTCACACGTAATAAATAAATATTAACTAGCTTTCTACCACGCGGTTTCACTCTCTATGCTATTTTACCTCCCTTACTTAGGGATTGAATTTCTGAAAATCGTTTCTTACTACCTACACCCCTACAATAGCAACACACCCTCCAAATTCCGTGTTTATGATCCACTGTCAGTCAGTCCGTCGGGCCATCTTTTATGTACAATCGATAAAGTTCAAGCATGACCACCGTAAGGCTACTTTTTAGCGAAAAGTTTAAAAAATTGATCATGCTTGAAGTTTGTCGATGGTACCTATAGATATAGATTGTAGATTAACAGTCTTATAACTAGGCTTACAGGTTTCCCCTTTTGAGGACTCATAATGGCTACTTTATTTAACTTTGACATAGTGAAGTCGTATGTTTCATAAAAATACTGGTACTTTCATTAAAATAATAGGCCAAAATCGGTTTTTTTAATGTGGTGCAGGTAATTTAGCATGAATTTAGTATCTTCGTCCAAGTAATTTAGCCTTTTGTAACAGTAAAATAAGTAGGTACAGAATATTAAAAACTCAACTATCATCAAAAGCAGTTGGAATGACAATCATCATCATCGAAAACCCACTTCCCTGTGAGTAGGTTTGGTTTTCCGCACTTAGTCATTGTATTGGACCATTGTACATGTCTCCAAAGGGGGTTTTATTCCAGCCATTCCAACTCTCTCCAGAAGTAGATTAGTCCTCCCATACTTCTCAGTGTGTCCGCTAGAGATCTTGGTGATCCCACGGTACCTTCTCTTATTAAAAAGCCACTATTATTATTGTGAAATACATATTTTAATTTATCAGGGCTTATAAAATATTCCATTCAATGTCGGAATATTACTATGACCCACCATCTCGCTATCTTATGTAGGTAGGTGAAGTTAGAGTCTATCTCGTTCAAATAACATAACCAACAGAATCGCATTAGAATAATGACGGCGAAGATCAGTGGGCTAACCCGCGACTGGCCGTGCCGGTCTCTTCGGCCCCCGGATAAAAACTGTTTTAACCCTTTAAGTCGTACCTTAAGTGTCCAATTAGCGATGTAGTGTTAAAACGACCGCGGCGACACTGAGGGCCCGAATTTACACTCGCCGTGTACAAAGAAGTATTCATGCATTTTTGTAGAACTCTGAATTATTTAGAAATGGGCAGTTAAATCGATAAGGCATTTCCTGAGTGCACATTGCGTCATGTCTTTTAGTAAATAAATAAATATCTTGGGACATTCTTTCTTCACACACGGCTTTCTAATACTGAACTAGGTACTACAGCGGCAGGATGTATTTCGGTTTACTTAATCTATTCTTGAATATTAATTTCAAGTATATTTATTTTTATGTGAAAAATATTTATTATGATATTTATTAAATAACAAAATGATGTATATTCATTACAACTAATTTTCTCATTCTTACGTTTAAATGCAAAGAGTTGTGAATGAGTCCTTCTGAAATTTCCTTTTTTTTCCTAAATGAAAAAAAATCATATTTGAGTGAGCAAAAGTAAATAAAGTATTCAATGGTAGAGCTGACAGCCAAACATCAAATAGTGGAAGAGGCCAAGAGCCACTTCTGTGTGATTCTGAGGTCTTCAAAGCGGCATCACAAGGAAGACTGTCACAGCACAATGCAAAATGGATTCTTTGTCTGTTGTTGTCCTTTTTAATTCGTGACTTTTATGCGTCAATGTGATTCACTTGGATTTTTTACCACTGACCATACATCTTTGACTTAATTCTAATCCTTATTACAAAGTCGTATGGTTCATTTTATATGTTACCAGATATAAATAATTTTGTTTTTAGTGCACTAAAAATTACTGAATACTTTTTATTGGAAGCGACCAAAGATGACAAAAACTGCAGTAAAAGGATTTTAACGCATGTGAGTTTCGAAAATCGTCATGTGTTCGAAGAAACGTTTTTATTTTTCCTTATAAAAAAGTTGTATTGGTAACGGTGTTCTCAAAATATTTCCAATAGGTACCTACATTCAGGTAAAAAATATTGACTTTTGCGACACAACTTTCTTCCAACCCATTTTCGGGAATGTCGTTCATTTTGTCCCACGCAGTATATTAATTTACTCCATAGATTTAAACTTACGAACTTCGCAACAAAAATTTGTAAAATTAAGTGTTTTTTTTTTGTTATAAAACCTTTGCTCTTTATCTATGGAGACCATCACCTTGAGATGGGAATGATGGATCAAGTTCACAATTTAATGGAGTGCTAACTACGCATAATGGATCATAAATATAACAGAACGCGTAGTTATTGTAGATGATGTACAATTTTAACAGTTCAGATCTATTGTTTGTTTTTCTGTTTAGTTTATAGAAACTTTTTTTAGGAGTAAGTATAGTCATTCTGTTTTCCCATTATTATGGTGGTAGGACAGTACCTAGGTTTTTATGTGATTCCTCCCAATTTAGCGATTTGTTAAATTCCACCTTAATTATTTTTTTTTGTAATTTCATTTATTATCTTAAGGAAATTCAAAATGCATGAAAAACTTTTTATCAAAAACTAGTAATAAAAACTAAAGAATGTAACATACTGTCGGCAACAGAAGAAAAAATATTTCATTTCTGCCGTCACAAAGACGCAATGGTTTTTTTCGCGTTCGAAATTCAAAAACCCGTTGACTTTGTATGCGGCATGTATCGGGACATCTATTAGCATGAGCCGAGCAAACTGTTTAAAAGCTACCGGAGTTCGCTCGGTCAATGTTTGTGTTGGGTAAAGTGGACATTGAGACTTGAGAATCCTTTGGGGATGGGAATGGGTATTTTAGTGATGTTTTGTATATTGTTTTTGCAAATACAAGATTTGATGATTCTATCATGAGGGACAAAAGACAATTTCTTTTGTAAACGAAGAGTACTGGACGGAAAAATCCCTCAAAAATCCGCGATCCCCTATTTTAGCCTTTAAGATGTAGAATTTTGAAAAATTCGATTATCGATATCGAATATTGATATATATATATCCTTTGTCTACCTATATCATAAAGGAAGGGTCCAATGTGTGCAAAATTTCAACTTTCTAGTTCCAAAAGCTTACGTTGTGTGGGCGTTGGTGATTAAGTCATTAAGTGACTTAAGACATTTCTTTTTATAATATTCATAAGGTATAGGTACAATGCATATAAATCTCATGTATGTAAAAATCATATTAAATTAATTGTTGTCTACTTTAATAGTAATACCTATTATTTTATATATTATTATGTAATGAGATTCTGCTAAAATATACTACTATCATCTTTTTGTATTCAACATAATGTTGCAATGGCCGGCACATCAATAAAGAAATACTCCACAAGCTAGCATTTAAAATAAATAATCTAAAAGTCATCCACTGACTTGTTAGACGTAGCGCCACGCAGCGGAGGTCCATACTAAACACTAATCACTATAACATACACACTACCTTTGGTACACCGCAGTGTGTACACTCCTTTAAAACTTTTCCACCATTTTCAAAATTAGAATGTCGTATGTGCCAGCTAAGTAAAAAGTTTATACGTCCTTTTACTTTTTAATTTTTATACAGGGCTAATGTTGTTTAGAGGACGGTCGTTCAGACCACCGTCGGATGTTTACCCCCAGTAGGTAAACTTTTACAGATTAGTGTTGTCCATAGTAGACTAGGTTTTAAAATAACAATGTGCTCGTAATGGGTCGACGTGAAAGTTGAAACATTTGTTTATAATTTCGTAAACTTTTAAAACCGCAAGGATAGTATAATGACTGACCACCTACTGTCTATGAATTATTGAGTATTTTTCTAATATGTAATAGCAATTTTTTTTATGTCATAACTTCACTTAAAACTCATAAGTTGAATGTAAGTGTATCTTTTACGAAACTTTAAGTATTTTTGCTTACATTTTCGGTAAGTAGGTACCTACTTTATGATGTTTGTACATGAGTAAATAAATAAATAAAATAAATATTCTGGGACATTATTCCTAACACACGGCCATTTGACCCCAAACTAAGCAGAGCTTGTACCTACTATGGAAGCCAGATAACTGATATACTACATATACTACTTTTCTTTTGTAAATACATACTTATATAGATAATTACACCCAGACTCAGGACAAATAGACATATTCATGCACACAAATGTCTGTCCTGAGTGGGAATCGAACCCACAACATGCGGCGTGATAGATAAGGTATCTTATCGACCACGCCAACCGGCCCGTCAAGTGTTCGTACATTTCTAATAAATAAATGAAAAAATAACGCTGATAAGTAAAAGATTTATACCAATTTTAGTATTTAGTAGCAATAGTTATAAATCAGCATATTCAAGCAAAACAAGAGTAAGTATATAACATGTTATAGGACATGTTACTCTCACAATCTACAAATCAATTCGCCCTCCCAAAATGTCCTCCCTAAATTGACACGAAAAAAATAGTCCCACCCTTTTAATCAGTTCAACCCCCGTAATGAAATCTGGGCAGCCATTAAGGGATTAAAAATAATAACTACCCCAGTTTATAACAAGGGACGCTATTGGACGTGTGCAGGTCGAAAAGACCAGGGGACTATACTCTGGGCCATTATGAGCCATTGACAGTTCGAGGGTTAGAATTATTGAAGCGACTGTTTTGTGTGTGATGAAGTGACTGTTATTTTTTTTTTCCCGCAGATAACCATCGCAACCTTGAAAAAAATGCTTATATTAAAAAAGAAAATTCTTTGACTAAAGTTTCGTTTATCCTCAACCCTCTACGAAAAATGGTTTTTTGTTATTCAGAGAAAGTTCAATTCATCTATAAAATATTTGATTTGTTACTTTTAACCTGTACCCATTTGATATAACAAAGAAATGAATCCCGGTAATCTCCATTTTCAGCACTCCGATTGCAAAACGTCATCAAAAACCGAATCCCCCCTAACAAATGAGTGATCCGACATGTTGAATTAAAATGCTGACCCTACGAAGCGGTATGGACGAAAAAAAACACGTAATTGGTAAATAAGGGGCCAACGAGCTCGATTTCATGGCTCTCGTGTTTGCGTTGATTAAGTTCGATAGACGATGGTGAAATTATTGACTTTTTATGAACTGGGGACTCAATGGAGGCAAATGTGTATTGCTGATAAATATTGGCAAATACTTGTTACGGCCAGAAATAATTTTACTATTCTTAGAACTGTGATTTTTTTTTGGAAAGAAAATTTATTTTTAGTGCTTCCTTCAGACAGAACAAAAATGTTGTTAACTTTTTGTAAGGCTTATAAAAAATAAACTTTTATTTTTACTAGGTGTCCGTCTCGCGGTTTCTCTCGCGTTCCCCTATTTTACCCACTCAGGGTGAATTTCGTAAAATCCGGCCATATTCTTGTGTAAAATTTTAACTTTCTAGGTTTTGATCTAGGCGTTGGTGAGTCCTTTAATTTCTGTTATAAGTAAGTATTTATTGTGATTTTTTTCTAGCCAACGTAAAACCCAGTAATCATGAACATTAACTACGTATATCTCTATAATTCTTTGATACGTAGACAACACTTTGATTTCTGATTTGCGATGCTCCAACCCGACCTAAATATATTAAGCAAGCATCAAATTACTGAGCTCAAAGGTAACTCAATCCTTTATGATAATTTACCATCACAGAGCGTTCTTTATGGCATGGAGGTGAAGACGTCACGGAGACGAGTCCGTGGCGCCAGTGCGGGATAAAATTAACTCACAGTTAAGTCACAGGGGGATATGGCTCAGTAAACGTCACCAGCTAATCTTATTGCCGGGAGTGCGTCACTGAGACTGATCTTTTGTATTTATATAGAGCTGTGAGCACCTTTTTCTGTTTTTCCATTATAAGTGATTTTTCAAGAAAGTGTTTGTAATAATAATTTTGTGACAGTGACTTCAAATGCCATGGCGAAGGTAAGGAAAATATCATTAGGAACAATAAAAAGATTTTGTAGTAACATCGAGATGAAAAATGTCTACAAGAATCTACGGGTGTATGCCGGTAGGTAGGTACCTACACTTGAATGCCTTCATAGTGGTAAACATAGTATATAAAATCTTTATTGAAATAAACTAATTTCAATAAGACACACAAATATTATTGTCACACCAAAATATAAAATCAATAACACTCATATAATTCAACATGTAACACGGATTTTAACCTCATGATCGTCTCTCAAGTGATCCTGGCTTACGGGCCATATGCCTTGCAGACATCATTACAATCTAAAATACATCTTTACGTCACATATTAGAGTCTAATTTGGTATACCTAGCTCACTTGCACATTACGTGTAGAAATACATCTCTATTGACACGTTTGTCTATTTGATGTTAGTTACAGTTTATTGCCTAGTTATCTTTGGCATAATATATATTGCTTGTTTCGTAACACTATGTAATGTTTACTTTATTATGTTACAAGTTCTTATGTAGTTGTTTTACAATCAATAAAGAGCCTTTAGATCAAAATACTGAAACAAAATTGATTATTTGTTGCATTAAGTAAACAAAACAGCTATAGGAAATATTGAATTTCGAATTCAACCGTTAGCAGCGTAAGTTGAAAGAACGATTGATTTTTGAGTACCTACTAGTTTTTCTTCTCCTAAGTCTAAAATTATAATTATGAAATATTATTTTAAAATAATATGAAAATCACAAAGCTACTAGGAACTTAAAAACGCTAAACGCTACTCTAGTATCATAAAGTATTAGTAATTAAATACAACATACTTTAAATCTTAAATCTGAAAATATTAATTGATTTTTACATCCCACATAGCACCCTTATGTACGACTACCCTTGATACATGGAGGGACAGTGAACAAATAGTATGGGGATGTAATTCCATCATTCCCATGACAAAACCCGTCTCAAATTGAATTCATGGCCACCGACGTGTCATTACGGATGGCATTATGCACTAAGGAAAAAAAAACAATTTAGGTGCTATTTTAAAACAATAATAAACATTGAAGTTATTTCTAATTATCTTATAATAATAGATAATATTCTGGAATATTTTACACACATGACCATCCTAATCCCAATCTGGATTCTATTTCCTTAAAAAAAAAGAACTACTAAGATGACTATTAAACTACATTTACTACCTATTTAATAGCTTTGCGATTATGTTAGTCATATTTTAAAAGCTTGATTTCCGCGGTGCCATTATTCTTTATCCACACGCAATCCAGTGAAAAGTCATCGACACGCGCGTTGTAGTCAATTCCACGGTAGTAATTTATAGTTAGGTTAGGCATATGAACTTAATATGTGATCAAGCCCACTCTTTAAACAAACATTATAGAAGGTAATTGAAAAACTAATAATCTCAAAGGCAAAACTGAATCTATTTAAAAAAATAAAAGACTAAAATCATTAATAAGAATAACTACATACAGTATGACACCATCATCTTTTATAACATACCACACACACATGCATACATTGCATTTCATAATCCGCTCGCTAAGTGCACTTGTCAATACGCGTCCACGGGGGCACATGCCGCTCTATATCCATCCACTTTCGATCTATTCAAATATCGAACTACAAACTTTGCATTACTACTTTCAAAATCGTATTAATCACCTCTATTACATACACAGAAGAGTTTATTTTTGAAATGAAGTAACTAAAGCTAATAGCAAAATAATTTTGTAATAATAGTTTGTTGACTACGGGACCGGACTAACTGCCATTTTGTAATCCTAGCACTAAAGTGCACTTTGTCAATGCTCTGAGGGTGTAATTAACTACTCTATATAAATACGTATATACTTACCGATGGCGTTATATAGATTGATTACATACAGCTTCATTTTATAAAAAAATTGAACACAAAATATTAAATCAAGATTTTTGTATACCTTCAAGATTACCTACAAGTATCTAATACCTTAAGGGCCTCATAAAATTCGCAAATATAATAAACTAGTCATCCTAAGTTTACCCCTTCAGGGGTTGAATTTCCATAAATGCTTCCTTAGAGGATGCCTACATTGTATAAGGTATCTATGTGCAAAATTTCAAGTCTCTAGGTCCAGCGGTTGGGCTGCGCGTTGATATATCAACAGTCAGTCAGCTTACCATTTTATATATACAGATTAAGTTATTATATTTATCTTAGGTCTAAACCATGCATAATGACGTATTAGACTAAACAGCCCAAGCAGTTCTGAAGTCTGTTATTCCGCATGCACACTTCCCGTTCCAAATACCTCTTAGAGTCGGATAATCAGCTCTATATTGATCTGAGTAATGTATAGAGCCACGTTAGTTTATGGTTGAAATACTTCACGTTATTTATGGTCACTGATTTCCGCATGTTACGCTACTGATTAAATATGCCTGTGCTTATGTTGCCTTAAGACTCTTCCCTATGTGATATATTCATTTATGGTAATACGTAGTTTTTTTTCTAAAAGTAGAATAATCGATGAGTTCGATGTCCCCTGACATAAAATTAACAGCTTTATGCCATTGCTTTAGCGTTCAAAATAAATTGTTATAAAAAGTAAGAGAATATAGCATCTATGACAAAAACTACATAATCTAGGGTCATTAGACTTGTTTTAACTACACGTCCTATTTTCGAAGAGCCGTCCCGGTTTCTGGACTAGGTATCCCTGATGAAAACTTCTATACACAAATGGCCAATTGTTGATTTTCAACTATATTGACATCAAAATTGCGCAAATGGACATATACTTAAGCGAAGTTTTTAAATAAAAACAGATAATGTTGCAGACGAGAAACATAATTTGCAGTAGGAAAAATACCTACCATAGTCATAATCAATTACAGCAATAATTATGTAAACAGTAATTTTATAAAAACCAAAAATTTATGCAAAATAATTTTCTTTTAATTGTTCTCCGATAACTTACATTAAAACACAAACGAAAGTAAGAAACGACGATTAAAATTTGCTCAGCCATTAGCAATGTTTGGCCCCTCTTCACGACTTCCTCTAAGGGGCTGAGTAGACTTGAGACCAAATTAAATGGCAATCGATTTCAAGTAGCACCCGCGATTGGGGAAGTTACTCTCATTAATGAAAGTAAATTTGAGGTTGTCTTTTATTAAAAAATAATTAAATTACAAAGAAAAATAAATTAACAAATTTATTTTCAATATTATCCTACAAATATTATAAACGCGAAAGTTTGGGTTTGGGGTTTTAATACTCTTTCACACAAAAACTACTGAACGGATTTCAATGTAATTTGGTACAATATATTTTGGATTAACATATCGGATACTTTTTATCCTGGGAAAACATAAGATCCCTCGGAAACGCGAGTGAAACCGCGGGGTGGAAGTTATCTGTTATAAGTTGGCTTCACAAAAACTGAGCTGGTTTATATTATTTGTAGGAGCCAGGCACCTTCAAGCTCGAAGTCAAGTTATTATTCTGATTAGCCACTTGTACACTAACAAGTGTCTCAAAAAAAAAACCTTTTTTTTTCTACTATTTATAGGCCTTTATTTAACTATAATCTCCCCAAAGTAAGTGACGTTGCGTCCGAAAATTGTGAGCACAGAAATCCTAGGAGGAACTGGCTCTCAAGTGCAGCTGTCGTCAGTCAGACGGGTAGGTATTACTATACATCAAAACAATGGTACCTCACACTGTTTTTCTTCACCAAAAGCTTATGCATATTGTAGGATTCGAACCTGAGCTATCATCGACTTAAAAATACTTAATACTAATGTTTTCCTCGAATAAAGACCATTTTATTGGCATTTTTATTTTCATGTCTCAATTGTTAGTTAGTCCCGTAATTTTCAATTTATAATTACGGCGTCTAATCCCGTTACCATTACAAAGAGCCAAGATACTAAAGAAGGAAATATCCTAATTAAATATGGATGCAACGTAATGAGTTATGCAAATATTGTAGACGGTGGCTAACGATTGAGGGGGGTGGGAGGGAAGGGGAGCCTAGATACTTCTACTGTACTGTTGGACGAATAATCTCAAGTATTTACTTTGAAGAATCTCTTGTCTTAAGATATTGTTTGTAGAAGGGTTGAGCTCTTTAAGGACATTTTTAAGCTTCGATAATGGAAAATGCTCAATATACCTAGTAAATTATATTTTAATTAGATTTATTTTGTGACTATAAATCTGTTTTTTCTACAAAGGGCCGATAGAATATATTATACTTAGATGGTCTTTTAGGTAAATTCAAACTTTTCATGTAGAGTCCTTTTTTGCTATCTGTAACTACCTTAATGCGACTTTTCAAGAAAAACATGCTTCTTGTTTAAGAAAGTCATTATCATAATGTGAGTCGCCAGTTGGCCGCCTTGCCGAGCTTTACCGAGCTTTGCCGAAGTTTGCTTAAGTGGCCGTCATTACAAATTTATTTAATAGAATGCCGGTATCCTTACTTACCCAAGTTAAAATGTAGATGCTCACCTGTGGTGTATCAAAATGTGTAAGTATATTATAGACATTTAGATGTATAGCGTGATATCGTATTTCTAAGAGATATCCAAAGACTTAGTTCAATTATCGTAAATTTGCTGGGAAATTACTGATTGTGCCATTTAGAGCAACCTGTATATGACAAATTTGGCGTGATTTTAAATAATGCTATCGAAAGTTATTAGTGAAGATAAAAAATAGTTAGCATGCTGTCAATCTTCCGTAGGTCAATGGGTAGGCACATATAGGTCGAGTGGGACATTGCCGCTTTGCTACAGGATGTTACAATTAGCTGTTTTGCATTTCTAATTAGATTTGTATGAAAAATCAACATTTTATTATGTCTGAATATAAAAAATATCATTACATTCTTATGAATTAGTATTACATGGAATTTAATATAATGTCGAACTGTCTGGGATACATTTTACATAATGCAAGTTTTTTTTGTTGTTTTTTTATGTCAGTAGATACCTAAGTACTACAAGCCTGACTCAAATACTTGAAATACAAAGTTTTATACCTTGTTAAGCTTTTTTTAAGACAATTATATAGTAAGTTTTAATAAAAAAACATGACATTTTATTAAATTATTTAGATATCGTATTGTTTCAGATTGCAATTACGATAATATTATATGAATATTAGAAAGGTACCTCAGCATGCTCAATAAGTGTTAATATTTATCTTTATTTTCTTTCTATCAAGGTATTTATAACCGTTAAATAAATAAACAAAGATAATAAATCAAAAATATTACTTATAATTTTATTATCAGGTGATATCACGCAAAGGAAAATGTAAAAGAAAAGAAAATTATATTGCGATGATGGTTAATAGGTATAGTTTATATATTATTATTGATTTTATTTTTTTAAATTGGCCAATTATTCTTATTTTTTAATACAAATAGGTACCTAGGCTACTTATGTATATAATCCTATCTATCGCAAAAATCGCCTACTATAAAATAATACAAACGGTAAATTGTAAAAAAAGAAAGAAAACCTTACAAAAAAGAAATGAAATTTTAAAATCCGGGCCCCTTAACCCTTAAACGCGACGTTACATTTTAATAAAATTCTTCAGCAAACATTAATGAAGCCGGGTACTAAACAAGCACCGGCATTGTGGCCCCCACGTCTCACCATTATGATTTTAACCGAGATAATGCACGGGAAATGACGGCAAAAGAAATTTAATTCGCGTAACGATGAAAGGGTTATAGGGTCGGCTTTGATAAATAAAGCCGGGAGGGACCCGGAGGATATTACTGGCCCTTTTTTGCTCTACATATTGATATTAATGCTTGTGAATTTTGACAAAATTGCGCATTGGCCTTTGTGTTCGGGGCGGGCGGTCGAATTGATTTTTTTGTGACGTTGTTGTTTTGAAAAGTTTTTGTTGGTATATTTTTATTAATGACTTAATAATTAACTGTATTTCGTTTTACCTGCTTTCACTGACGTTGTCTTGTTATATTATGTTAGACAGTTGTAAGATCAACGATAACAGTATTTCCAATCACATGTGTATGTCAAAACGTTATTAATTATTATCTACCTAGTTAGTTAGATACCTTGTTTGGTTTTAATAGACATTGTGACTGTCTAGTCTTTCGAAGCAATTTCAATCATGCAAAGTGTCAATGACATTTAAAAAAAAAAACGGAATTTGTAAAAACTTTTTCCATCTCCATATACCTAATCCACTTAAACTTTCTAACATTAAATTAATAAAATCCCGCATGCTTTCAGATGAGTCCCGGGAAAATCCCAAAAGTCGAGCAACTCCCAAACATGTCCGTATCAGATACTCCATTAATATTTAGGTATTATCCTGATAATTAACTGGGGACGGGTCGCTTCGAGTCGCAGTGGAAGGGTTACATAGATTTTATGTTTTGTTATGTTTTTTATCGAGATAATTGAAAATGAATTAGTGCAAGTTATTGAAAAAGAGAGAAAACGTCAAAACAGTTTCTGTTTTTATTTTGGGTAAGTAATTGAAGAATATTGAACAAGAATATTAAACCAATTAGGTATACTAACGGAATGAAAACATTTAAAGTTCACATGAAATCTGAAATGATATATTTCGAACGATTTTTCGATTATATTTTAAATGATATTACTTAAATGAAAGAACTGTGCCGCTTTGGTTTTGGTTTTACGAAAAAAAAAAGTATGCATATGAATTTATATTGTACCTATATAAAGTTAGATATCTTCATACGATTTTTTTCTACATAACTACTGCTTAACAGTGGTCGTCACGGTGGCTCGTGATTAGAAAGTGTATGAAGCAGTACATATTATTACAAATTATAAATATTGGCACACGACTATGACCCTTATTGCTAAAGCGATATGATTATTCCGTCGGTGATCCCCGACACGTCTACGAAATTTTGGCAGTTTGATTTCGTACAGTCAGCTGAAAATTTTATAGGTAGGTAATTTAATTTAGTTATGGCACCTTATTTTGTTATTTAAATTGAACAAACTGAATTGAGACAATTTTTATAATGTTCACGCCCACGTGTTAAGGCAATACGAGTGTGGAAAGAGTACAGCTGAATAACATGCAGATAACTCAGGACAGAGGGTACATACTGGCGCTGATACGAATGAGGGCCGACCTCAGCTAACGGGACAAGGCAAAAAAGAAGATAAGCGCGTCCTCGAAGTACATATAAAAAAAAAACAGGAATCGCGAGGTAAGTTATTGAGCCTCCTTGATAGGGACAACAAAAAATTCTGAACAATTATCCGAATTTCCAGCTTCCTTCATTTTTTATTTTGTAGTTCTAACCTTTTTTGAAAATATTGTATAATAGTTCTATACCTACGGCTTGGTTGACATTAATAATAGGTACAGGTAACTTTTTTATTCTCCTCATTGTACCTTACCAACTGTACCAGTAGTTATAAGTCCTAAACATAATATTTCACTATCAAATTCACACGATCGCATTTGAACATCTGTCACGATCTTCAATGTACGCAACTTGTTCAAGTGTGCCCACACAACTAGAGTGTGTTGAAACTTATGTCGTTCAAATATTCATCACAGATAAAACCTTTAATTGTTTTGTGAAAAATAGTATTAAAAAGATATGCGAGATAGAAGAACAAAACAAACAAAGTCAAAGTCATCTCTTGGTAATTATTTTAATCTATAGATGGACAACGAAACATTTTATACAATAACAATTAAAACTCGTACTCCAGTTAGCTATGTTTTTTATATTCCCTAATTTTTGTACTGAAACTATGCCCTTCTTCTTCAACCGTGGATACTTTCAATAAAAAAAAATTCTCTCGTAAGTGAGCTTACCTAGTTCGTTAGGTATATATTTATCAGTTTTACTCCATCTTTCCAGATTCTCAGTCCATGTTGTTTTCCTTGTTCCCTTTCCCTTCCTTCACTCTATTTGTCCCTCCATATGGTTTTTAATAATTTATATTTTGCATTGTTTCTGCACTTATCAATACTGCGTACTTAAAAAAGGCTCTATACGTATCAAGCGGCTAGTTTAATGGCCCACCCCGACCCACCTCACACGTCTCACTTGTTTCACCGTGCTCATTATTTTTTATAAATAATCTTTACTTAGCTATACTTTTCTATGATTAACTGTACTTTCATTTTGGAGATTGATTATTAATTTTGTTCGTAGTTAATTATATGCTCGAGTTAATTGAGTAATTTATGATTAGGTTTTATACCTGTCGGTTGACTTGGAGATGTATGTTGCAAGGGCATATTTTGATGCATGTACAGGCTTCTATCGTATTTATGATCAACTAACTTTCGCTTCGCGGTTTTGCCCGTGTTTCAAAGGAATCTAATGTTTTCCCGGGATAATAAGTATCTTTTGTGTGCATGAATTTTGCATCAGTTTGAGTATGGGTGTAAAAAATATAGCTATATTTACAAGTAGGTAGCTATCTGGTCTCCATATAGATGAAGATTAGAAAAGAATGACCCAGGGTAATAAGAACATTCAGTTAAGTACGATATTATGCCAAAGTATCATCTTAATCCGTTCATTACGGTGATTATAACAAGCGTTCAAAGAAACCGACACACAAACTTAAAATTATTCATTATATTATAATTAACATTATTTTAGTACGATCTAACTTTAGTTTGCTTATGTTTTTTTTTTAAATAGAATATAGACGACAGAATAATCAATGGTTATTGATAATTAGACTTTGCTATTATTAAATCATCTTACTAACCTTTTTGCGTACTCCGCATTCATGTAGCTGGCGGAATTTCGTACAATGACCCTATACATGTCTCTCTTACTCGTGCACAAATATCTTACCGTTGCATTCACACACCGCATGTGAGCGGGACGGGAATAATTTGCACGCGATAATAGTGATAGTAATTACTGAAGTTATTATAAATACTATTTTCAACCCTGAAAGTTTGCCTAATGATACAAAAATTACTGTGTGTCTGTGAGTGTTCCGGTAGCTGCACTTGAGAGTCAGTTACCTTCTAGGCTTTGTGTACATACTTACCACCGTCGGCCACATTATGGTGGTGAAAATGTAATCAATATAATGAAAAACCAGCCAATCAATAGTTAAAAAAGGTATACAATTTACGCAATAATATTTTTTGAGGCAGAAAAATATGACCTTTACAAAAATTCCCATGTTCCAATAAAAAATTCTGACCATTAAATCACAATTTCGTCTAGTTAAAACAAAATTACGCGTAAAACGTATAATTTTTGACGCCCCCCTCGCTAACACGTAGCTTTACGATCGTAACGTGTCATTTGGAAGCCGTAAAACGCATTTATTATTACGCGTTACGCGTCAAACGCAACTGGAACGTCGTTACGGACGTTGAGTTTCGTTAACGACGCAGTTTTGCGACTGTCTTATATAGGTATCTATTAATATTTGCTTTGTGGTATAATACTGGTTAGGTAATCAATATTATTCAACTATATTAGTTTGTATGAGATGACCTTAATAAATTTGGGCTTATCCTGAATTTCAGTAACATTAGTTATCGATATTATGACTGAATTACATTTACTAAATAAATAAATAAATATTCTGGGACATTATTCCTCACACACGGCCATCTGACCCCAAACTAAGCAGAGCTTGTACTATGGAAGCCAGATAAATGATATACTACATATACTACTTTTCTTTTGTAAATACATACATATATAGATAATTACACCCAGACACAGGACAAACAGACATGTTCATGCACACAAATGTTTGTCCTCGAACCCACGACCTGCGGCGTGATAGATAGGGTATCTTACCAAACACGCCAACCGACCCGTCACTCATTGGGATCTTATGTTTTCCTGGGATAAAAAGCCTATGTGCTATTCCGGACAATAATCTATCTCTGTGCCAAATTTCATCCATATCCGTTTAGCCGTTTTGGCGTGATTGAGTAACAAACATCCATCCAAACTTTCACATTTATAATATTAGTAGATAGTAGGATGATGAAGATCTATACTACTTCACATTAGGTGTCACCCCGACCATCAATTAAAAAAAAAACAGGCATAGAAAATGTTTTATTTATTTTTTTTTATGTGAAAAGGGCTTGCGTTTGGCCATCGACTGACCACAAGAGGAGTAAATACGAGGCCAAGGATGAAGCACGCTTGCCCAGAAAAAGCCTATTCACTCCGGCCTTGAAAACATGTAGGTGTCAGGAAACACAGACCCTGAAAGTGAGCTCCACCCTTCGCTGTTCGCATAAGGAATGATGGGGCAAAGCGTTTTCGTATTTATTTTATTTTAATAATTTATCAAGAGACCAGCACCACATTATATAACTAATACCTAACTGAACGACTACAAACATGTAAATTGTAAGTAACAATCGAATGATCAACAATTACAACACGTACCGAGCGACGGGCAACTATCACGAGCGCTCCGCCTCCGCTCCGCTCCTTCGCTCCGTATCGAGATGATAGCTGCTGGCGCAACTTATGAACTTTATGCGGGTAAATTCTTCAATTAAGTTTGTGGATCCTATAATTTGTTTTTATGACAACAGTTTTATTTAATGTTTAAATATGAAGATTGTTTGTTATCACTCAACTCCGTAACGGACGCTGCACAGATTTGAGTGAAATTTGACACACAGGTAGAATATGTTCAGGATTATCACGTACCTATAATACTTTTTATACCGGGAAAATATCAGTTTTCACGGGAGCACGGTTAAAACCGCGGGTCGAAAGCTAGTTGTAACAAAATTAGTACGTGCCCTTTTACGGGCTAATTTGCGCCAAATATAATTTCAATTTAGATATGAAGCATGAATTATGGTGCTGCAAGTATGGAAAACTTTATCCTCTATTAAGTATTGGTTCATTTTATTCATAGGTATCTACTTAAATTGAATTATTTTTATTATTCTGAATAAACTATATATGTTCTCAATTCTTTAAAGTAATTAAGTTCCCTTTACCAATAGGTATGTATACCTGCTTCTACTTCGCAATTTGAAGTTTTACGTATCTACACTACGTCGTTCACCCAGCTGTAATAGTACTCGCAAATTAAATAGATCCTATTTTGAATTTTTACAGAGTTCTAGAGCTTGAGCTTTCGGTGATGGAAAATTATAGCACGATGTTAGGGTACTAATAGGGTATTACTTACTCACTTAAAAGGCTCTAAAGTGGAAAAATCTGTCGCCAAGCACTACCAGTGTGATCCGGCAGCTGCACTTGAGTGTCAATTTTCTAGGCTTTGTGTGCATACCACCTTTGGCTACATCATTCTTTATCAAGGTGAGATTGTCATCAAAGACAGGCCTACACTTAGTACCTACCTAAAAATCAAATAAAAAAGGTGTTTCTATTTCTGAACGCTGTTACTATACACCAGCCTATAACTTGTAACCATCAAAAATCGGCACGCACAAAACACCTAATATCATCATTAATGATTGCGGGGCTAATGCCCAATGATTAATGATAGGTTTATTGTCTTTAACGAGAGATATCGACCACGATTTCTTAATTCGGTAATTAGATGTGAAGCAACCGAAACGGATCGGATTGGGATGACTGATTGCCTAGTAGCCTGGGGTACACTTGAAATTGTAATTGTGATGTGTTGGGGGGTTTTGGAATAGTTTCAACTAATTTTAGTATAACTTGGTCGGATAAAGATTTATTTTAGTAGTCGTTGACTTATTTTCAAACTACAGTAAGCTTGAGAAGTCATTGGAATACCTATAGGTAGGTATATCTTATAAGTAGTGGAAATTAATCATGAATTTTTAGATACAATTATAATTTAAAAAAAATAACTTCCATTAGATCACAGATTAATAAAAGAGATCTGACGTCACCTTTAATATCAAACTAATATATTTTTTGTGTAAAATACTCAAAAAACAAGCAGATGTCCCATTGTTACTAAATATAACATAATAAAAGAGTAAGTAATAACATTGTACGTTATGTAGGTGTACCTAAGTGTTAGGGGCAGAAGGGTTGGCACCGTCAACGCACCCACATCAAAGTTTCAGCTGCGCGTGTCCGCACATAAATCAGAGAGAGGGCGTCCGCGTAAGCGTCATGACAACCCTGGACAGGTAACGTGAAAAGTGTTCACCATTTACAGGATAAAAAGTTAACTGTATTAATTTAATTAGTAGGTACCTACTTAAATTCTAGTGAGCGTTCAAAAGATCGTGATTGTATTTTATTATTTTAATAAGCTACTGTTAAGTTAGCCATAGTATATTTTGTTATAAGAATTTCATGCTATGCTATTTTCAGGCAACTGTCATTGGTTTAAGCAAAAAATCATAGTTAAAAAAAATTAAGACCTTAAATCTGAACTTTTTAAAATACCTACCTAAATAGTGATCTAGCCCTTTACCATTATGGTTCCTAGTCCAATGACGGCCGCATACTTAAATAATGTTACCCACTTTTCCACGAAACTCGGGAAACGATTTATGCTCACAACAGTACCCGAGGGACATTTTCCTGCTTGTGGAGGATAAACTGGCGAATGTGTTGGTTTCTATCCATATTTATAATAATAATATGTATGTGTGTGTGCCCTAGTAGCCCGATTAGCGACCGACGAGAGAATGACCTATTTAGGATGATAAACGGACAAATAAAAGTATTTATATGTGCGGGCAATGGACGTAAACAATATCGAAAGTTTTTTGGAATTCATATAATTAAATACATATCCTCTTCTGGTTAGTATAGATGCTATATTTGTATAGCATCTAAAAATATTTCATTTAAAGTTGAATTTGAGTTTTTAATATAATATTATTATTTATAGTATAGCCAATAGATAGATTATTGTGGTAGAGGCTCTGAACGGAGTCGTTCATATTTTCAACTATCATTCTGTAAAAAAGGTCTACCTAGTAGCTAATATTTTTGGAAATTTTATCTTAACATTTTCTTATCTTAATTTAAAAAGTTAAACATTATTTGTCATAGTTTAAGTATGAGTTTGAATAATGTATTTACCTTTCCAAATTTCTACCAGGACAGAAAAATCTATTAAAATGTGTAGAGGTAACTTGGAATTATGTTTTATATAATTGATATATTCTCAAACGTTATTAGGCTCTTACCTTTTTATTTTCAATTGCATCGTCTCTATAATACAAATTATACACTGTCACATAAGCATTATAGGCCATATCTACACTGTTTATATTTAACACTCAGACACACCACTTCACCGTAGGCTAAGAACACATCTGCCGCATCCCGTCTCAGTTCTCAAGGGGAATTAATGCACTTACCTCTTTCATACATTTATTAATAATAAAAAGAAAAATGGCCGCTTAGGTGCTGTTACCTTGGGGTGCTATGGCGACATGAGATTATGCTAAGCTTCAAAAATGGCGGTTCTTGCATTAATTCAAAACTAAGTAACCATTTTCTGTATTGAATGAAAACTGATTTTTGAAATACTTTATGATATCTATATATTGTTCCTAAACAGACAAATCTTTTATTTAACGTTTTTTTTTCTGAATTTTTTAAATTTCATAACGATCTAGTTTTGTACGAAAATAGGTATCTCAGCTATTTTACCTACCTACTTAATAAAACTATTTGATTGGTTCTTCGAAAAAGTGATACGGTTACTAAAGCTCACAATTTATTCACATACATACAAACAGGAGGCGTATGTTTGTCCCGGTGACCGCTAAAAGCGCCCTACGCACACCGTATCGAAAAAAACACACAAAACATCTTTTTTTACCCTTAGGGAAGAGAACAGCTGCGCTTTTGTATAACAATGATACAGCCATGTTATTTCCACCAACCTGGGGCAATCGACACTGGGCTACAACACAACCATGCTAGAAATACCCGTTCTTCATTCCTGGCCAGCAATATTTAGGTGTCTTTTGCATTTCGTCGGGTAATAAACGATTGCGAAGCCCATATAGGTACTCGCCCTTTGTAAAAGTCACGCTTGATTTGGGACGAAATTTTGTCCTTTTTGTTGTTATTTTCATGTGACGAGTGTAAAAATTATAAGCATTGTTGTCGTATCGAATGTTTTATTTATGTTTTACAATGTTGCTTAGGAAATTTCATGGATGTCATTTTATTAAATTCTAATAATGTTATCATCTAATGTAAATTCTGTATGAACATCATAATTATTTTGTCATCTGGGTCTTGGAGGAATAAGAAAGGTCATCTTATTTCTCATTCCTTTTCTTAATAATAACACACTTATCACAATACAATATTAATTATGGTATATAGGTATTTTAATAATATGTAAATAATACGCCATTAAAATTCCAATCTAAAAAAAATCCCATTCAATTTCGAACAAAAGACATGTTGTACATAAACGACAAACGAGTGACAATTTCAATTGTGTTCCATTTTCAAAACGAGCGCTCGGATTGGTTGGCGCTTGGTGACAAATGGGCGACAAAGTTCCGTGTCAACCAATAGGAAGGAGGGATTATGACGACCGGTACTCAAGTGGAATAATAAGCCGTGAATAATCAAGGATGACATTTCAGTGTGTGATGTTTGGAGACATTTTATTTATTATGTGTGTGTAAGTAGTTGTGTTGTGCTGTTGCGCTTATGTTTGCTATTACAGGAGATGTTGTATTTGTGTGTGTGCGGTTAAGTTTATGTATATAGCTATAACAACTTGTGCAAAATTAATAGTCATTAGTAAATTGATACACCTACAACCATAAAGTAAAATCTCTTGATTTGTACTGTACCGTATCAAATGTATGATTTTCAGCCATGAGATTCATTCGAAAAAATGTAATATTTTATTTTAATTTTCAACATTACTATATCAAAATGGGTTATAAGAAAAAAAAGTTCGTAACATTAGCAACCCTTCATTATCAGCTATTACGTGGCTATAACAAGCTATAACATGGCCCGAACCCCCTGTCGTGGCGATAACAGTTTAGATAAGGCATCGCACTCAATTTGGTCACCTAAATAACCCGAGCGGGTCAAACAAGGGTATCATTATACCTAAAGGTTTCTATCTAAATGAACGTGTTTTTTTTTAAGATTTGAACAAGGCCAAAGCTGAGGTAAATAATACAAATCCTAGAATGAAAGAACTTCAAGGTAGCCAGCCAGTCGAGTTATTAAACGTATCTACTCTACCACCGATTTATTATTTCTCTAATATGTTTTTCTTCACCTAAAACTCAAGCTCATTGTAGGATTCGAACTTTCAAAGTCACTTTGAGTGGTAATGATGTAGAAAGCGATATTAGCTCAGTAGTTATCATTGTTTTAGTCTGTGGTAAATAATCTAACTCGAAATCGTAAAACATCCATTCGAAAACAGCAAAGGTCGCCAGCAAAGTCTGCTGCTAAGTTATTTAGGTATAATTTTGAAATGTTCTGTTGAAATAAATGTTTTTATTTCTTTCTTTCTATCTTATTCTATATTTAAATAATATAAAGTCACACACTTAATATACCTACCTAACATAGTGTGGAAACAGCCTTACGAAACAAAACACTACGCCCGCCCTCAACTCGTAACTACGCGTAAAGATCTCCATTTCGATAAGCCAATGTCATTTGTTATGTTTTCTCTTTTATTTTACTGTGTTGACACGAAAATGTGTTGATTGCCGTCATTATTCGTTTCGATCGCGTCTGATACGGGGACGTGTAGTAAATCATATTTTGTAAATATGAAAATTAGTGGTTGTCGGTGTATGTTTATAAGTGAGAAAAATTGAAGTGCTTTTATATAGGTGTTATGTTATGTTTTTTTTTTTTTGCTTATAACTTTACGTAGTATAAGATTCGTTTGTATTTTCTACTTTGGGATATTAGTCATTAATTTTTTAAAATCTTAATTAGAAAATTAAGTACCTACCTTAAACTATTTTTCTAATTGTTAATACTACACAAAATTGAAGAATTATTATTCAATAAAATTTTATATATATATCTCTATAAGATATAAATTTTACTGCCCAAAAAATTATCTAAAATTAACCTAATTTACGTAAACTCAGATTTGTAGCCAAAAAACATTAGCCCATTTTGTCTCAATGATTGACTACGAACATGCTCTAAACAAATCAACCCGATCCAAACTCGTCTATCACGATGCTATAATTAAATGGGCCATGTCTGTCTTTCTGTACATACGTCCGCACAACGCTAATGATCGGACATCATGTGCATACTAAGTGTTGGTAATGTCTGTACAAACATTATGCCCAGACCATACTCGTGGGTGTTATTATGACAGTCCCACGGAAATACATGTTTGGACATGTTTAGCGAGAGTCTTACTTTTGGTATTGGTATTTGTAACGATCATTGGTATACGTGATCGTGAGATATGGGTAATTTTTGGTAGTGAACCGACTAAGAAGTAAAGTTGGAGAAAGTACGACTTTTGCTGTTACTGCTTCGTACGGGCAAATGCCTTGTGCTTTGAGTTTTAATAGATAAAACAACTGTTCAGCAAATGTCACCTGAATTTGACTTTTTGGACATTGAAGGCAAATTAACGGCATCTGACGTTCATCAATCTACTGGGCCTTTATTAATGAGAATTGTGTCTGTCTAGTAGAGTCGAGCAAATAATATTGATGACGAAATAAAGAAAAAAAAACAGTTACTTATTACATCCGCCACAATACAAATTATCTTCTTCATAATATAATAATTTTCGCATGTAGGTACTAAGTACATAACCGCAGAACCCCCCAGTAGCCTCACATTGGCATTTAACACATCTGCCAACTACATAATTATAATAAATAAATAAATATCACAATGTTTATTGTGTCACAAGTTTATTCTTACAGCCACCATCATCAGACGACCTTCCACACCCCTTAATCATGAGAACATTGTGGATATTTAAGGAGGAACTGATCTATTGTTGGAGGGTCGGGTTAAAGTGGATGGTAGAGGCCTTGTCACTGCCTGTCGCGTCATATGGGACCCATTTGTTTGGATAAATAAAGACGTATTCACAACGTTGGTCGCCCGCCATATGGCCGACTCTAGACGTTTATAAAATACTTTATTCTGTAAACAAATGACATTCGAGGAACCCTATAGTTAGGTACTGAAACAACGACTACATTATAGAATATAAGTTTGGATTGGTGACAGTTTTGTTACTTATGTAGTTATTTATGTAAGAAGTGATGAAGAACTTAGATAATACATATGAAAACTGAATTCATCCTCCAGGTCACTATTTAAAGATGAATGATAAACGTGGATGAGCAGGCATTTTATGAATTTGACGAAGTGAAGTGAAGTTTCTGACATTATTATAGGTACTTTTTTATTTCTATTATTATTATTACTATTGTACTTGTGCAACGTGTGATTGTATTGCATGAATTGATCTGTAACTTGTTGTTGCTAATGAAAATCTATGAACTATGAACATGTTATAGATTTCAGATACAAATCTCTTTGTGGAAAGGAAAGGGATTTTCCTGTATCTGAGTATTAAATAGTAATACATTATGTAGTAAGTAGATGGTTTACATTGTCCCGTACAACGGACTGTCGTGCACAGATAGAAGCGTTTCATAGTTTGTTAAAATACGCGTATGACGCATCTGCGGTGATTTATTTGCGTCTCATGCTTCTCAAGCCCGAGTGTCGTGCGAGGCAGTGTATAGAGTGCCTTACATGACTACAGTTCTGGGTAAAAACATAGGTATTAAATACTATCAAGCTATCATAATATTACCAATTCGAAGTTGGTAAACTCAAGTATCAAAATCAAGCTGTTTTACTCATAGAGGAAAGAGTATAATTAAGCTAATTCCAAAAACTTTTCAATTCACCTTACAGTCCAAAATAACGATGTAAACAAAGATTTATGACAACATCGCGTAGACCCACCCCTAGTCACGATACTTAGCGACACGCGAACGTATAATATATTAAAATCACAGCGACAATCGCAGACGATTTCATGCCGTTGATTGTAATCGAAACGCCCAGTTAAACGCTGTAGTGTACGAAATAATCGCAGCGTTTGATATCGTGTGAAACAGACCTGATTCATATCTTGAAGGGGTTGGGTGCATT
The DNA here is from genome assembly GCA_951216915.1 of Tetheella fluctuosa. NCBI lineage: Eukaryota > Metazoa > Arthropoda > Insecta > Lepidoptera > Drepanidae > Tetheella > Tetheella fluctuosa. The sequence goes on along the minus strand of OX578229.1, from coordinate 7,946,197 downwards.
TTGTTATTTTAACTTGACAAATTCGTATACTGAGTAATGGGCAAAGAAATTTTTATTTGATTATTATTTAGATTTTTCTTATTTTTAATATAGACTTACACGGGCTGGTTGGTATTGGTTACATGCCTTGAATATTCGCAGGCAGTGGGTTCCATTCCTACCTAGGACAAACATTTGTGTTCATGAATATGTCTGTTTTTTTCTGAGTTGGGGTGATATACCTAAGTAGTATATAATATCATATCAGTTACCTATATAACCTCTGCTAAGTCTAGGATTTATTAATATACTACAATCTAATCGTGGTAAATAATTATGTATGAAAAATAGACTATACTTATTTTACTATATGTACAAAGATTTTAAATGTATAGTGTTAAATGTCAGGTAGTAAGTACTAGCTCAGAGTAAATAATATACGTAGGTAACTAATTTTACACTTCCATAAAACCTACACTTCAGATTTCAGTCAAGAAAAAAGACATTAAAATCCAAGTTTCATTGCAACATAAATCCAACGGTACCTGATTCCTGGCAACTGGTTTCGCTGGCAACCCAAGCCTTCATGGCATCCGCCCGGCGGCACGCGAAGGCTCGCACTTTGTATACAACTTCCGGCGGCGCGCTGCTTCCGGTCCGACAACTTGGCCGGACGTAAGGCGTTCTAGCTCTATGTCACCTAAAGTACGTGTTGTGATTAGCTGCGATTTACGACCTTTATATTATAGTGGTGTAATTACTTGTTTATGTTGAGGGAATCATTTATTTTGGGGAAATATTGACGGGACGGTTGGCGTGGTTGGTACCGGGTATAGGGTATCATTCTATGACGCTACAGATCGTGGATTCGATAGGACAGAGATTTGTGTGCATGAACATGCCTGTTTGTCCTGAGTTCGAGTGTAAAAAAAAAACAATTTTAGTTGTATTCTACTAATATTATAAATGTGAAAATTTGGATGTATGGATGTTTGTGACTCAATCACACATGGCTGAATGGATTTGGATGAAACTTAGCACATAGATAGATCATACCCTGGAATAACATTGGGAATACGGGGCAGAAGCAAAAAGGACTAGTGATTTGAATGGTTCATAGGATGGTAGGTTATGTGAGATAATCACTACCAGCGTATGTTTCTGATATAGTTTGTTTGTGCATATATTTGTTGGCTAATCACGCCAATTGCTAGATCATATTCTGGACATGGCGGGCGGAAAGTCAAAGCCAAAGTCATTTATTCAATTTAGGCCCTAAGAGGGTACTTATGAAGGTCGAGTTTACTGAAGTTAACAAGAAACTAGTCTGTATCAAATAGCTTGTAACTCTACAGTCTATGTTTGTGGCTAGGGGATTCTAAAATAGTCATGCCGTAATTTTGCGACCACAACATTAATTTTAGGCTACCTACAAAATTACGTTTCTGTGATTTTATACTTACATGCCACAGGTCAGTTTCATTCCTATCTAGGATCAACATTAACTCTCAACAACTCTCGATTCCAAAATTGGGAACAAATAAAAGCTACGTTCAATGAAGTAAATGTAGGAATTGTAGACCTGTCTAAAACTATACTAGGGTCACCGATTAGGTTTATTTGGAGTCCATTTAAAAAAATATTATCACAGTCCGGTTGATGATGACTGGCGACCAAGCTTAAATCCATTCTTACAAATCCTACTATAATGTTACTAATATATCAAATTATTATATGTTTGGATGTGCGTGGGTTATATAAAATAACCTTGTAACCCATTTGTTTGTCAAAGTTTGGTCCGCACAATATTGATCGGCGGCGGTCCGGTTGTGGACCGCGGTCCACCATTTGGTGACCCCTAAAATATACCAATAAAAATCACATTCTTATTCTAAATAAATCAATGACATTATAAATTATTATTAAATATTTCAAATAAGCATTGCTATAAAACATCGAGAAATCCATAAAATCACACTCACTAAAATAATTTTCTCACATTATCTCCTAAGTCGAGTCTTTGACCTCTATTCATAACATTGATGTCCTCACATTGAGCTGCAAATCTTATCCCATATCTATTGTTAACCAAAAATCATTCAAATATGAACCTTAAACTCATAGTTTTAGAGAAGATACACGATTTTTGTGACAGTAAATGTAAGTATGTAAAGCTATGACAGCGGTGTTTATTATGTAAACAAATGCCGATCGAGAATAGATATTGTCGTTGTCACTGCTTTGGCCTTAAACAAACGAACGTTCCGACCGTTATGGGGTTGAGGACACTCAACTTGTGTTTAGGCTGTGGCGGATTTGCGATTTTTATACTCAAAGACTTTATCACCTCAATAAAGAAGTATAGTTATTAGCTATCTATATTTCACAGAACCTGGAATTATTTTCATCGTCCGAGCTTTATCAAGTCCAAAATTCAAACACGACCTGATCATAGAAGAGTCCTTATAACTTTCAACAAGCCAACATCGATTGTTCCAATAACACACGACAAAATAATCGCAAGTCCACCTAAGACCAACAGATGACAAAAGTAGGTTTTAATTAGATGCTTATCAGACAGGCCACCCACGACGCCGCGCCGACGCAGCGACACGCAGCGGTTACATTGCGACACTGCGACGTGAGTCAGCGTCGCACTTTCATAGTTCATACGCATGTGGGAGTCACAAAAGCTTTTGATACTCGGTACATGGGATATACTTTTGAAATGTAATTGAGAGGACAACCAGCACGAGATGATTCTTAAAAACTTGAAGTTTGTTTCTTTTTAACTTAAAGGCCGCTATGTCTACATATCTTCAGTTCTTTATATATTATTGTAACATAACCATTATGATAGCATAATGTCTGTTTAGTAAATATCTTTCAACTGCTTTGCTAGGATTTGGCTGTGTATGAAGAATGTCCTCGGATATTTACTATCCATATTCCCACAGCTGATGATTTTCTTACCACAAAAAAAACATCAACGAATATTTGTGGAACTCTTGCAATTGCCCATTAAAAAGCCATCTTAAGAGTCCATATTGTTTTAGACTTTTCCATCCGTACACTTTCAGTGTTTATTTTTAGAGAAAAATATGTCAATTAATTTAAATCTTACTATTGCATACGTATCTATATTTTAAATATCTTATAATATCGTATTAATAAAAAGGACTAGCTTCTGACAATAATAGTGACCTACTTAAGTATAATAAGAGCGTTTAAAATAACTTTTACACAACCTATCAAGGTAGCAGCTGAATTGTTTACCTGCATGCAATTATATCGATTACTCTGCGCTGAAAATATTTAAGATTGGCGTGGGTACCTATATAATAAGATGGTACTGTAATGTACATTGTAGCGAACAAAAAACGTGTTGTATGTAGGTATAAGTAATTTTTAACGTTTTCTAATTAGTTACACCATAATTTCAAATAATATTTATATATATATTAAGTTTCATTGACGCGAGTAGATTGTCATAACTTTTACCCTGCTTAAAATCATCAAATATACATAAGGGTACCTACATTTACATTACACGCAATTTGATATAACGCAATAAAAACGCAAAAACGTCCGAGGTCGCACCTCCAATCTGCCACACTTGTGATTAATGGATCGTCTTCTTTGTTCATTTGTCTTCGGCTACTTATTTAGACGTTAATTGGTGTGTAATTATGTACCAAGGTGGAACTGTTGAGGTTATATTGTTTTGCAATATGAACTTGAGATAATTTAACTTTAATAAGACCCTTTCTGATAAGGCATAACATTATCAACAAGTTATTTATATCCATTAAATTATTATTTAGATTGACTTTGATATTGACATAGTATAGTTATAATATTGTATAGTTTACAAATAAATAATTTAACTATACCTAGTAGTATATTTAGCGAATACAAGGTAATATCTAGTGATTCATTCGTCTTCAAACCTATCAAAGAATATTAATTTCCCTATTCAAAGTAATAATAACTTCGATATCCCATTCTCGAAATATTCCAACAAAACTCAACACATGCCATAACCGTAACGTATCGTCCAAACAAACTGAAAATAGATAAAACTACCCCTCGCGGTCACTCAACAGCTTACGGTTGACAAAACAGCGCGTACATACGTAGCGAGCCACGACCGCCACTGTAAACATGCGTTTATTATCATCATCATAAAACGCAGCGTTTATTAGTGCAGTGTGGGTGGTCCTTTACTGTTCATGTGAGTAAACACGCACCGTATATGACAGAAATAGTTGTATGAGTGTTTGGATTTAGTATTAAAGAATGTACCTATTGGTCTTGCTTTATGAATTCCGTAAATGTACACTACTTTTGTTTGTTTGTCGCTTCCAGAGGAAGCTTGTAATTAGTTCTGCATTATACTTCTATCTTTGGAAACTGAGCATAACCTACCCGTGAGTTCTTATTCCATAAATCACTGTATATAATAGTATGTAACTAACGTCCGCAGGACTATTTTTGCATATTTTTTCAATAAATTATTGCAATTAAAATAATGAAAATAGGTCTCTTTACCAGTCTTCAATAATTCATTGCTTCTTTCAGTCGTTCAATAAATTAATGTTATAATTAAAATTTCACAACACAACACAAATGTCTTCACTAATGAAGAGAAATCTCAAGAACACTTATAGAACAATAAACAATCAAAATAGATTGTCTCTTAGCACTCAAATAGATATTGTCGATATTGCCCAATCAAAGCCAGTAGCAATCGGATCGCAATGCAATCAATAACAATAAAAAAAATCACTTAACCTCTGATCCTAATTCGCACTCTAGATTCGGTCCTGTCACACTAACGAACCAATCTACAATTTTACCGTCTCAATTTATTCAAAATTCATGCAAATGTCAACTCTATTTCAAAGTATATAGAGGATAATTATTAGTTTTATGTTGTAATAAATATTATTTTAAAACTTTATGGGTACAATTAAGCAGGTTTTTATGGATTTATTGTATGACGGTCGCCGATCTTGTCAACTTCTGAGAACGGAGGATGGTCAGTTGTCATTAGAGATTGTAAAAGAAGATGACAGTGTCGTAACGAGTCAGATAATGAGCGGTTCTGTTTATGATACTCAAGTATTGCCGTTGGTAACTATTAATAGTTTTGAGAGTTTAATGTCTTTGTATGGATTTGCACCCGCTTTATTTATAAGAGACATTTTTAACTGATTTTAATTTTGACAGACGTCTTTTTGTCCCCAGAATTTAATTTTTACTTGAATTTGTGAAAAATCAAGTTAAGTGTTAAGATTTCACGTCCAAACTGTGATTTTACTACCAATTGTTCTATTATTCATGCATTTTAAATTATAAAGCAAGCCGACAATATAAAGCACCTAGGGCATAGATACGATCGTTACGGATCCGTTGACATGCGTAGGCGCTTCTTTTGTGCGATTTAATTCTGTATATCTTTTAATCCTTATTATATGAAGATAAGGTAGCTTTTGGTTTAGCAGACAATTATCTGGAATTAATAAGTTTACTAGAGGCTGGTTTATATTTATGGCAATACTTAGAAAACACTTGAGGATCAGATTTTACGCAGAGATGACTGAGATCAAAAAACGCGTTGAGAGAATTTTACTCAATTTACAAAAATATTAGATTTTAGATACACAATAAAATTGCTTTTTGTCCCAATGTGGTGTTCCCAATCATCTATTTATCACTATATTTTTATCTTCTTGGAATACTTGGATCACTACAAATGTGGTGGACAAGCTGTCAGGTGCAATTTATAATACTTTGAATAGGGCGGTCCATCTGATGGTAAGTAGTCACCACCGGCCTATAAAAAAATGTAATACCAGGAGTATTGCTAATGTGCAGCTAACTTATCGAGCTCATTTAACGTCTTAAAAGAAATAACCCTATATCAAAGCACTGTGGCTAGAGTGTTCTAGATGTTTCTAATTGAAGTTCAGACCGATTGTTTTATTAATAATTTGGCATATTTAATTATTTAACTATTACTATACTAGGTTTTTTAATTCCATATTGTCGGCAAACAAGCATACGGCCCGCCTGATGGTAAGCGGTTACCGTAGCCTATGAACGCTTGCAACAACAGAGGTATCGCTCGCGCGTTGCCGACCCTTCCCTCCTCCCCGATGAGCTCTGGTGACCTTACTCACGCGCAGGAACACAACTATGTATAAGTTATTTGGCGGCGATATTCTACTAGGTATAAATATAGGTAAATAAGTAGATAGATGGTCACGTGATGCCCGCGGCTACGAAACGTTAGTCCAGAGTACAATATCAACTGTCATTTGGAAATCACAATAGCACTAACAGATAGGTACGTATAGTGGATTTTCATACTTCAATTTACATTAAATATATTATCAAATTTCAAACCAATATATTTAGGTTTACAATTATTATTTGTGTAAATATAATTTAGGATATACATATTATTTTCATCAATTATAATATCATGTTCCTGCCCGTTGGCAACATTAAAAAAAGCACAAACTTGCTATACTTATAACATGGCTCAGCAGAGTAAATGACTTTTTCAACTATACGTTTCTACCTACCCAAAGAAGTCCAAGAGCTGTACCTATATGTGTATAGGTTCAAAAGGATAGCAATACAGAAGTTGTGAAAGAGTACTTACTATAAAGTAAATGTTTTTATAAAAGACAAGGACGCATTTAAAAGAACAAAACTAAAACAGTGACGAACAGGGACATTTGGTTCTTCAGCTACCTTCAACCGATGACCTTTAGTTAGGTATCAGTCACATGTTAGATTTTGTAAGACATGAAATGATCAATATGTGGGAACATAAACGTGTTACCGATTGCTTGCAAGTGAATAAACGAAATACAGTGATTGGCTGCGTAATGATGGCTAAATTAATGTGTCTACCTGTTTGGAAGCTTGTCTGTCAAGAGGTCATATTTAGATTGTGGTCCAAGTGTTGAGCGGATGAGAGAAAATCAAGGAGAAGAGGAAGTGAAATCAAATATAGTGGTTTGAATTTGTCGCTAAGCACCTACTGGTGTGTTCTGGCAGCTGCACCTGAGAGCCAGTTCCTTCTAGGCTTTGTGTGCTTACCACCTTCGGCCACATCATCAGTTACAAGCCTATAGAAAGAAAAAAAAACTAAAAATTAATGATGTACCTAGATGTCGAAGTTGTTCTTCTTCCTGGAATGGTGTTAAAATACTTTGTAATACTAAAATCTATAATTGCAAAATTTGAATCTACCACCTGTACCTATTTAGGTTTATTTGGGCTTCACATGATCCAGTTCCTTTCTACGATTTTTATACTTACCACCTTCAACCACATTATCCGTCATCACGGCAAAGTCTATCAAAAAAACCTAAACACAATAAATTGTAAAAAAAATATTGAGCAAGTTAAAATTTTGTTAGAGCCTTGCTAATTTCCCATGACATGCACCAATAAAGCAGAGTCACGACGTCGATCCAAAGCTCACCGGATGTGGATACTAAACAACTTTTACTGACCTCCGCTCAGTTATTGAACGTGTGATGAGCCTGTATGTCAACGGATGTGCAGAACAGACAACTTTCCGTTATTTATATGTATGTGCGTAACTTGGTCCAGCTATTTTATAAAACAAACTATCTAAACCCGGCCACGCTTTACTGTTTTTTTGAGAACTTAGGAATAAAAAGTAGGTATAAAAAAACACTTAATAAAAATCAGTCTATAGGCTAAGTTTCACTACAATCTAATCACAGTTAAAGATGGTAAGCACTCAAAGCCTAAAAGCGCTTTCAAGTGCAGCCACTTGCTGGAACATACCGCACACCGGTTTGTGCTTGGCGACAGATTTTCAACTTTGTGAGCCTCAGGCAGGAGGGCACTAAAGTACCCTACCACCGCGTTCCGGTTTCCCACTATGTTTTCCTATGATAATAAATTTCTGGACTAAGATATTTACTAAATAACCTCGTATTTACAGCGTTAAAGTTAGTTATTGGTACCTATTAAAATAAATAGTGAAGTAAATAATAAAAAGGAATGAAATATTCAATTTTCAAAGATAATAAGTTCTAGGTTAATGTTAGGTTAAATTACGTATTGAATTTAACCTAATATTAACAAAACACGAGACACGCGTTTAATCGATAAGGAGATTTTATCTAAAATGTTACCTCAATTGTAAAACCAATGAATTTTACTTTTCAACTTCTCATATCTCCTAAAATTGGATACAGAAATTTTATTTTCCCGTTAAAGCCCTGTCAATCGCAAACAAAGCAAATGTCGTGTTCCACGACAGCCTGACACCGGAAACGTGAAAAGTGAAAAAAAACGTATCACCGGATGTGAGCGACCGGAGCGGAAGTCAAACGTTCCAACCCCAGACAGTCTATCAATCAACCTGTAAAATGTTTTTGTCGTGAAAGTCACGAGCTTTTTAAACTGATGAAAAGTAAGTATATAAAGGGTATCTTATAGCTTTGAAGGTAATATAGCAAACTTTTAGACGTAATAACCCTGAAACGTAAAATTCTTGAACAATTAACTAATGATAACAAAATTACCAAAATATGTATACTATTTTACTGAATAAAAAAGCCAACTGTTGCAATCCCTGAAAGACAATAAGGGTTTGTGTGTTTCATCACCATCTCATCATGGTAAGTGATGTAATGGCCGAAGGTGGTAAGCACACACATTCTAGAAAGCAACTGGTCAGTAAATCAATTATTAATATCTAGCTAGAAGATTTTCCATGGTGTTTCTATACTTTTATAACCCTCACAAACAACCATACCAAGTTAACCTTTTCCAAGTATTCACTTCTGTTTATGACCCATCCTACTACCGACCAATTACGAGCGAGATATATTAAACAAACGACACTAGCCCGTGAGCTAATTGCAACAAGCAATGCTACCAACATAATAAATCGCAGCCTACAGTGGCAATAAATAAATCTTTGCGTAGGCGACGACGGGATGCAAAATGTATGTTGCCATATAGTCCAGGAATTGAAATATAAGGGTGGGGCATTAATGCTAGCGGGAATACAAAAAAAATTAAAGTTTTTCATGTATTCATGAGATAGCAAAAGTAAACTTAGATATTAAATGGTTGAAAAATGTACGAGCTATGTTATCTAGTAGTTTTTCATAAACGTTCTCCCGTAGATTAATGTGGAAGCCGACTGGAATGGCAAAATCAATGTAGTATACTAATAACGTCGATCGTTCACACAACGATTCAGTTGGACCACCTCGCTATGGAGAATTAGGATGTGGTATTCCCAATGCGGTTTTCCTCAACACTACCATAAATATATGGTTCTTCAAAAAAGGCGTCTGCCGCCTTGTCAACCTACTGACATAATATTTTTAAATTAATAAAAATTACTAACCGTTCCCCATAGTTTCAGTCGCGTTATCGGGATAAAAAAATTAGCCTTTAACCTCCCTTAGTAAACGAGCTTTCTAACGCATTTTTTTTTCAAATCGAAATAATCGGATCAGTAGTTTCGGAGATTACCTCCTACATACATTCAAACTTAAAAACTTAACTAACTTATAATTATTAGTATAGTTTTCTCTTTTTACGCCACAATAGTTTATTTGAACGACAAATTGTGTTAATTCCATTAATTATTTTTTATCTGCAACGGCATAAGTTAAACGGTTCAATTACTATTTCATTTCTTTTCTGCTGTAAGTGATGTCGCAACCTTATATCTAAATCAGGAGCAGCTATACAATTGACAGTTGCTGACAAGATGATCTTGATTGGCTACTGATTGCATCCGGCAGTGTTTTTTGACATTTGAATATTGATATTTCAGTAATACTAAACCTCAGCCTACCGTATATGCATCAGTTCATACCTTTGACCCTTAAAAGAATAGCAGGCAATGGGGATGAATAAAATAGGCAATGATGATGAATTTACGTACAGATTAGTGTTCATTTCTGTCTGTCATTAAAATTAGAACTAGAAAGATCTATATAGATACTAAAACTGTATCGATAGTCTCCAGCCTTATAACGATTGTTTGAATTAAACCCTTATAATAAGTATAATAAAACTAGAAATTAACCCTAACGTCTAAATACTAAATCTTTAATAACAATTAAAATTATTAAAAGCTGCAGTAATATGGACGCAAGACAGCCCAGAAGTGACTTATTAAGACCTATTTTTGTATTACGCAGCTCTATAATCAACGACAAGATAACAAAAGTAGTTAAACATAAATAATTATAATAAAAATGATAATTTGCACCAATTCAAAGGATACATCGACCTGACTGACAAACAGACCGCGACTTCCAACGACTTAACTTGCGCACGCGTTTCTACAGCCGTCTTAACCTGAACCATAGCTCGTCTTCAATTTCAGTAAAGTTGAGCCAAGTTCAACAGATAGATAGACCAATCAACACTGGTTAGTTATGTTGCGTAAATATTTTACAAGTGAACGTTAAAACACTTTTTATTGCCTATATGATACTACAAATTGCTACAAGACATGACAGGAGGTGGATGATGCCTAATTTAATATTGCGCAAGATTTTTGTACATGTATTATTGTCAAATAAGAATTTAAGTGGCAATTAACTTTTTGAAACAAGGCTACCTTCACTGACTACTTGTAACACCAACAGTTATGCAAACGTGATATTACGTTTTGGTAATTATGTGGAATTATTTTTGACACAAATGCCATGTTTAATAATGCAGGAAACTAGATTCAAGGACTTGGCCCTATTAACGTAAATTGTTTTTGTGTACTTTTTGAGTCATAATGTTCAATGTCAAGTAACTTTTATTCTAAACTGATATGGATAATTGCCCTTACTACGAAAATAAAATGGTGAAACATTATAATATCATCAAATTACTAAAGATTCATTTAAAGATCTCCAAAAATTTAATCTAAAAAAAACTGTCAAACTTGCACCAATTTATGTCAATGATTTTCATAACCTTATCCTGTAAACGGCGATGACTGGCAATATTTCAAACACAGGGGAAAAACGGGAAGGTTTCAAAGAAAAAAAGCGAACCTCTTGAGATATCAATTTAGAGGAAATTACCGGCTAATCTGTCACATCTAGATACGCTCGGGGCAAATAATCCTGTTTCTCCCCTATTTTTATTTTTTCCTCTCAGGGAAAAGTTCCCGCGAGTTATTACTACTGCTTATTTAGGGGGCTCAAGGATGTTGACGATCTTGTTAATTTATCCAATTGTTTGTGTTAGTAGTCGAACGTTTTTGGAGTTTTCTTGGTAATTCTTTGAACTGTTGAATAAATCGTAAACATTTCATGGGAGGTTTCAAATCCAATTATTTATAACAAAACAGTTTTTTTTATCTATAAAGCATAATAATATACCTACTCGGGAACGCGGGAAACATGCACAAGCTAGTGCACTAGCTTGCAGACTCGTTTGAGTTACACTATAATAGGTCTTCGACTAACCTTTCGATTAAGTATGTAGATACTGAATGTGAATACTGAATATTCTTTTAAAAGTGTCGTATTATGTTACCTTCGTCCAAAAAATGAAGCACTTAAAAAAATAATTCCCCGTTACATCTTTCTTACAAAAAAGGGAGCGTTTAAAAAGACAAAGTATCACACGTTTAATCCCGACCAGTCCCCTCCGCGCTAAAATCTTTTATCACGAGTCCCGGGGGCTTGCGCTTTTTTATCATCCCACCCCTATTCCCGGATTGTACAATGGAGGACAATGTAATTGGTTCATTGTTTTACATCGACGGGTTGGTGATTATTGGTCTTTTTGCCGGTTTTTCACCGCTTTATTTTAGTTGCTGATTTGTTTTTTTTTATATGTTTTTAAATAAAGGTGTTACGTCAAAACAGGAGTTTTTGCGACATTAGAAATCATGATTCATACCGTAGATGATGAGTACATACCTTCAAAAGATGTACATTATCATATTGTCTGTAAAAATATTACAACACATTTTTTTATTATCAGTAAGCATACCTGTTTCAAATCAGCAAAATTTAACAAAAGGTAGGTAAAATAAATAATTAAATATTCTGGGACATTATTCCTCACACACGGCCATCTGACCCCAAACTAAGCAGAGCTTGTGCTATGGAAGCCAGATAATTGATATACTACATATACTACTTTTCTTTTGTAAATACATACATATATAGATAATTACACCCAGACACAGGACAAACAGACATGTTCATGCGCACAAATATTTGTCCTGAGTGGGAATCGAACCCACGACCTGCGGCGTGATAGATAGGGTATCTTACCAACCACGACAAACGGCCCGTGAATGTGTTAAAAAATTATCACATTTTTTATTACACCTTAATATTCAAGACGCCCGTTGTCGCGAAAGCTTCTGATGTTAAAATCGCACAACTTTACAATATAAGCTTTCGTAAGCTTCTTAGAATCTCCAAACCGGTCCCAATCGAGTGGAATTTATTATTATATTATGCTTCTTAATGTTTGTTGAGGCTGCATTAAAACAATCATAATAACTCTGCGATGAATCGATTTATTGTTCACTTTTTTGCAGTTTAATGAGAGTTTTGCTTTGTAACCACAAGTTAAGTTTTCTCTAAAGCTTTACATATCTACTTATGTCATGCAAAGTTCGCTAAATATTAAAAAAATAACCTATGTCATGTGATGACGCATTACGCATGCATGTTGTTTAAAAAATACAGGGTGATTTTTTGTCACTGGCAATACTTGCAGGGTTGGAAGTACTCATCAATATGAACAACTTTTATTATGGGACCAATTCTGATATCGCGTAAAATAAAACGATTGCTTCATACATTTTTGTCGAGTAGGTATTGAACTTTTGTATGGAACAGCTGATATTTTTTTCATGATTTCACAGTTAGTCCCATGTAAAAGTTGTTCATATTGATGAGTAGGTACTTCCACTCTGCAAGTATTGCCAGTAATTAAAAAATCATCCAGTATTATGTCAGAAGGCTGATAAGCAAGTGGTAAGTTTACTTTGCTGACCTTTACAGAAACTTCAAGCCTAGAAGCCTGTCTTCCCTGGTTTTACCAATCAATGGAACCTTCAAGGCTAGATTAAAATAATCTGTGTTCCATTTTTAAACTCAAATTTTTCATTAAAAATTTATAAATCATAGGTACTTGTTACTCAAAACGATACAACTAAGTATCTATAATAATGTTCTATATTATTCAAAATCGATATCAACACGTGTCGAACGCATCTGCTGCTCACCCTATGATGATTCACCTCCCCTTATTTGATCACTGTACGTGTACCAAAGACAATAGGCATAATAATATTATAAAATATGTTATTAGTATGTATATAGTGTTATAGCGAGAGCTTATGAAGAATACTTGAGAGAAATAAACTCTAATCACTTTAAATTATTATTATCATTATGCAAAGATGAAGCTAGGAATTTATCGTAAAAGAGAAACATTAAGATAACAATATAAAATGATGAAATTTGGAACGCAGATAGCCGATGATATGGAGAAGGACATGGGCTACTTTTTATTTCGGGAACGCGGGCGAAACTGCGGAGGACAGCTAACTTATGAAATAATTTATAACATACAGACAACAGTAGTTTCGTACCTAGAGCTACAAGTTTAAATAATAATTATCACGATAAAGAATTATAAGATAACAGTATTATCTTTGTAGCAAACAAAATGTTGATACTGGTATACAAACAAATTAGAATAAATTCCTCTAAGACAAGGAAAACGTCTTTCACCCCAGTTAGTAAGCATGTTATATTGAATATTCTCTGCGTTATAAATTTCGCTAATCTCAAATGTCAACTGGAAGCTTCCCAGTCGGAAAAGTTAGGGATGTTGTTCATTCAAGAGCGGAGCGATGATGTCTTAACGCGATCTAAAATTCTACAGAGATTTTATTGAATCGAAAAACTGTCAGTAGGGGCAGGGCTTGCGACAAATTTGCAGCTCAGATCAAAAGTTAAATAACTACTCGACTATGACTTAGCTGATATTTTTTGCGATTTCATAGTTTATATAAGTAATACCCCTTCCACCCTTGCCAGTTTATCAACTCAATGCAATTCTTTTAAATATGAAATGAATAAGGAATAAATATTATATTTAATATTTCTGTAGCCAAATGGTAAAAAACTTACATACTTTGTAAATGCTTTGGAACTCACACACTGTACGTGGTCCAACGTTGGCTAGTGGCGGATCCAGGATTTTGGATTACCAAACATAATTTGAGATTTGTTAGGAGTAAACCCCCCCCCCCCCCCCTGAATCCGCTACTGTATTTGACCGGTTTTACAAACTACCAGATATATCTAAGTTAATAATGTAAGTACATAATATTCATCAGGTTGTGACAATATTTCCATTTTGGAACAACTAGCTTACGATAAACCCGCTACCACTCCCCACATATCCTCAACCCGTCACTTCAAGGGGTATAAACAAACCCTGTGATCGTCCACGCGTAAGATCCGCTCTGCTAATATTATTTAGATCAGAGTTCGCAATTGTTTCCGTGCGGTAGCCCCGAGCGGGACAGCTTTGACTTTTAATCAGTTAACAAATATTTAGCTTGGTCGCTGCATATTGAGGAGTATTGTGCAATTGCATTAGAGGGTTAAGTCACGCGTCACTGCGTTTTGGATTGGCAACGGTTGAATGGGTTTGGTATGTCACATACCGAAAACGTAACCTGGTAATGCGATCCGTTTGTTTTGATTAATTGCTTTGTTTGAAGAAAATATTTACTAAATAACCTTGTTTTATTTATGTACCTTCATAAAAAAAAGAGTCAATAGCAATAATGTGACTATTATAAGCATCTATGCTCAGCGTACTGAAGCATTTACAGCAATCATACCAAAGACAGTAGCGTGCGTTGATACATGCCCTCAATTTTCCCGCAGATTTGCTCACGTACGTGTCTCATCCGGAGTCCGGACTGTATCGGTACGTTTTGTCATTATGGCGAAATACAATTGTGTAGAAATGCAGTTTAAATCGCGGACACAGTATAAAGAGATGCAGTAAGGCAAGTCTGTTCAAACAATTGTCTTTTTGAACTTGGCTAAAAAGATAATGTTTTGCAATCATTTTTAATAGATTTATCCTTTTGGAATTTTTATTTACATATTTACAATTAAAGTAAAAAATACAAACTATGATATATAGAAAACATCCTCAAAGCCCTCGCTGCTGTCGATAGGCAAGGTTCCCAACAGGCTGGCAGCGTTCCCTTTTTGGATGGCCAAGCTTATGCGTTGGCGGAAAAAGCTCCCAGCCCGTCGGTCTCCCGAAGCCTCGATGAGCTTGGATGATAAAATCCGAGCAAATCGGCGAGCCTCGAACCCCCATTGACCCATGGTTTCAACTGCGAATGGCATGAACGAAAAATTAGAACCAAGACAAGCGTATTTTTTAAATTTGGATTTTTCAGCACCAGCTTAAAAGCTTTTTTAACTCATCAGCTTATGTTAAGAATTGTAAAATCTTGTTAAAAATCATGTTATTGATATAGGTAAAATATCTACATGAAATTACCTAACTATATTGACAACATAAGTTAATTACCTTTGACCGTACGCCGCGCTTGTACGGACTACACAAGATGGCTGTCTATTATTTTCTTTTTCAGAAGAATAGTAGTAATCTTTGTATGAGATTAATATTCACGATTTTCTCGGAAAACAATATTTACTATTTTTCTTGTGTTAATCCCATACAAAAGTTGTTTGTCTAAACTCTAAACAAACACGATAAAATTATTACCAACCGTCTTGTCTCCCTAGACTTTTACTGTTTTTATGCAGTTTAGATGAAATAATTTCAAATAGAATCAATAGGAATAGTTATATACAGGCGAAGAATTTAAATGGTCTTGCTATGGATACTGACCAATTTTTACTGTACCAGACAGCACACAGTGGCGTCACGTCAGCGCCAAAGGTTGGTCGCAGCGCATATTTGCGCACGTCGCCACTGCGCCCGCGCTGCGCGCCGGTGTCGCACCGGGCCGAGTGCGTGCACGATTGGCGCACGTACGCAATGTCATTACTTCGACATGCTTGCTGTGTGACGAAGTACAGTCCAGTACAATAATGTTAAATTCAAATATTACCTTAGATAATAACACTAGACCGATAATAGCATTGGAGACATCTTGGAATATTTGTGTTTTGGCTTAACTGAGTTAAATGGGCTATGTACAATTTATTTTATACTAGCTGTCCTCCGTGCTCCCGAGAAAAACAACTATGTGCCCTTCCATACTATGGTAGATATCTATCAGCAGCGTACCAAACATCGTGATCGGTTCACCGATTTAGGCGTGAAAACGTAACAAACAAACTCACATTCGCATTTTTAAAGTATTTTTGAAATAAATATATGTGTTTTTGGTATATAATATTAGCTAAGATAGTATAGTAAGTATAATAGTACCTATATGGTATGGATTAACAGAATAAAATGTTGATGTCAGTTATTTATTCTACATTGAAAGTTCAATTATCATATCATCTTTTTTAAAAATGTCACCAATTTAAAATTAAAACGATATTTTAATAAAAGTATTTTGTTTAATTTAAATTCAAATGGTTTGTGAAGTCGTGTGTACTCACGATTTCCATTGACTTTCATGCAGTCCCTGTATTTTATGTACGAAAGATGAGATGAGACAATAATGGCCACTGCGTTACAAACTTTATTCTTTGTTTTTTTTTTTTTTATTCTCCAATTCAGTAGTAGTTAGTAGTAGGTATACTGTTCGTATACGTATGTGAACCTAAAACCTTATTTCATTTTCATATAAGTAATGGTAAAATATTCATCTAACTTTTCATAGAGGCGAATAACCAAATGTAGACTATCTACTTAATTTGATGATAAGTAGGTACATATTATTAAAAAAGAGTTTATGAAAATTTTTATTACGACAAAAATACATTATTCCTTGTATCACCATCCATTACCCATTTCCTAATAAAAATATCATGACATATTTATGCATGTAAACAAAAAACTTATTTTGATGAAAAGGTTATCAAAATCCCCTATTACACGATTCTATTCCATAGGAATCCACATTGGGTAACGCAAAAATAAATCATTTTCGCAAATCACACGAAAACGAACGAATGCCACAACAATCGCGAAAATTGCATATACGCAATCACCTGAGGAATGTGCCACAAAGGATGCGCTTTACAAAGAATTTTCCAACAATAACCCGCCGCCGCTCACTGGGCAAAATTGACATCCACCTTACCTCACGACGAGGCAAAATTGACACCACACTTGCGTCTATTCTCATTAACATCGTGAGATCAGACACATCGATTATACCCATCCTTTTCTATGAACACCGCAACAAAAGAGACGGATAGAGAAGTGTCAGCGATGCTAGTGTGAGTTAGTAATAGGACAGTATTCAATTCAATTTCGAAATCATGGTACAATCGCGTACTTACACGCTACCAATATGAGAGGCGAAAATTGGCTTTGCCCATGATAGTATGACCGGAGCTATACTTAGGAGCGTGGTTTACTGACTTTAAATTTATCCAACATGCTACAGAATTATTGAGTTAGTAATAATAAAAGGATTTTATTTTCAAATTAAAATAGTTTTCATAAATAAAATTGCATTTTATGCACTTAAACTGAAAGCAACATAATTATTTTATGTATCAAATTGTCTGTATTAGTTTTATAAATAATAATTTGCTAAGGTACTTACACGATTACATTATGTAATCTACAAAAATAAATTGCTAACCTTCTAGACAGTGTGTCACGCATGTTAGTCCACACCTCAAGCATTACTCGTGAAACGATATTGCCATATCATCAGCACCCAGTTATTTGCTCTCGAATCGTGTGAGAAAAACGTTGCCGAGACATCGAACCTGCAATTTGGTCCATTCCGGAATGTCAAATGTTGAGAAACGTTACACTAGTTATCGACCTACGTGATTTGATCGTGTTGGACGTGACTGTCGTTTGTTTGATTACTGTGTTAGCCCATTGTTTAGTGTTAGAAGACCGTCACTTATGATTACTGACCTTAAATATACATGATGATAATGATGCGATGGCGCAAACGAGCTCTTAGGTTTACTATTGAATGGGTGTAACATTAACGTCAATTACATATTGTTGCCTATAGGACCTATGAAAAAAAAAACAAATATAAAGAATATCCGCCACCAAATGGCTTGATCAGTAAGCACTTTCTGTCCTCCTAATTATTTAAAGATATAAAACTTATGCAAGAAATAGAAAATTAAAACAAAAGTATCAGTAGTCGACAACATAAATACAGCGTAGATTATCAAACTCACAAACGAAGGAACCATCAAGCAAGCATTATCTTGTCACTTGTACACTACAAAACATACTTGCTAACAAGAAGTCATCACACTTGACCGCTTTGAAACATTTTGACGCCGTCAGTTTTGGGAGAAGCACCTTTTGGACCACCTCCCGCATTGCAAGGGTTAACTTGATTTGCTAATGGAAAACGAACTAAATAGCGTTGTCATAGAGTGCATTTGAGTTATCTTCTTAAGTTTGTAGGTTAGTAGTCTTTTACAAAGGCCGTGACTGATAGTCACTTGACGAATTCCTTTATGCTATCATAGTTGCATGTCAACAATTTTAATATTGAATCTTTTTACCTCGTATTTAAAGATGATATTTATATTATTATCAAATGGTGAGTTACAGCAGTTCACATAGCATGGTATAGTCATGAAGATGTCAGACGTCTTTTGGTATCGAATGACACACGGTTAGAAATTTGAATATATCGTGCTGAGACGAAATTTCACTATTTTTGACGTTATGACACATTTGACGTTAGACACGTAGGTCTGTCTAGCATCACGTCACGTTAGACAATGACACGCTTTTTGTTTGAGTAACTCTTGAATATCCTCTTCAGTTTTATGATAGATGTTTTTGATATTTAAGTGTCTGTTTTCTTTTTGGTACAATTTGTTTTGCATTTTTAATAGTTATCTAAAAGGAAATTCTAAATGTATCTACTATATTCACAATTAGTTTTGGATTCAGTTTTTCACCCTTTAAAATATTTTTAGATTCGATGGAAAAGGAGCTAGAATCAAAATCTCCATACAGTATTTCTGTAGATTTTTTTTTACTAACACCGCATATTCCATTTACAACCATCATCTTCAAACACTCAACAAGATACAATCTCAGTTTAATGTAGACACAGCATAATGTACAAATCATCCATAATGGGCACTTGCATCAAGATGATTCCGTATAAAATTGTCATTGGCTCGGACGATGGTTACCAACATATAATTTAGTTCTGATATTGAACCAGCGCATACGTGATATTTTACATGGTAATAGCGATGGCAAATAGATATCTGTCGTTACTGCTATGACGTGATTGATGTGGTTTCTTCTAGGAAAAATCGTCAGTGGTCATTTAGCTTTATAGATCCAAGTTGCTATAGAAATAGCCATTAATATCAAAAGGATTAATTTGAGCCTATTGCGTTAGGACAGCTAGACAATAAGAAGACTCGAAAACTCCAATCTTATTTTTAACCCATTTAAAAACGGAGGTTTTTCTATATTCGACGTGTATTCTTTTTTATTTATTTATATATATAATTAAGGGTAACTAGCAGCTATTAATTATTTAGTTCACATTCTATGCCACTAATAAGTTTCCACAAGTTTCACAAATTTTTCGGAAACGGTTTAACCGATTTACATGGTTTAACCTGTATTCCACTAGGGTAGATCCTGAGGTCCCATATAAATTATAAATATTTTTCGGGTGTCAGAATCAGAAAAAGTTCAAGGACCCAATGGCAAGAGCTTATAAAGATTCAGAGCATCTGTCAATACCATTACTTTCAGTATGTACCTACCTACCGACTTCAGTATGTTTTTTTGTGAACTAGAAAACATTACAACTTATTTATCATTTATAAATTTTAACTTCAAACTTACCTACATACATATAGACAGGTACCTAGCCTAATATAATTCTAATACTAGTTAGTATATATTACTACAAAATATCAGAAACACCTGCAATCCTAACCTTTCACCTCGATCAGGACCTGTTCTGATGATGAATGGCGTCCGTCTAATTAGCCATCAGTGACCGAGGCCCGCGATACCGCGCTCGCTGTCGTGACATCAATTTGCACGCTATCTTGCGCTTGCGCAGGTACTGTCAGCTACATAAATACCTATGGATGTAAAAAAATATGGTAAAAAATAATAACAGTTCTCTTAGTTACTTTAAATAAATTGTTAATATAAATACAAAAAATACATTCTATTTTTTCAAAGTGCATAGATTTTTTTTTTTATTTACCCTAAAGTTATTTATAACATAAAGATTTTTGTTGATTTGTTAGTTTGTCTTTCTATTAAGTAACAATGGAGCAACGATTTGACCCGATTATTTGCAAAGTGATTGTGTAAATAGCTGTCATAGACTACTTTTTATCTACAACAGGAACGCGGGAGACAGCGAGTCACATATTATAACGTAGGTATTTTGACTGCAACTCCTTGCTGTTCCTAATTTAAATTTTTTAATTGTAAGGGGTCGGTACAATACATTTCTTTCATTACATAATTGCTTGATTACTATTAATATTGTTACGTATTAATGGTATTAATTATTTTTTATAGGTGACTGTACCGATTTATTAAAGTGGTTTAGAGAGCATGTTTCGCGATTCGTCATTTGAGGTTCCAATCTATTTTTTACAACAGAATCTAAGATTGGATAACATTTGGAAAAATGTTGCGTGCAAATTCCCAGACAATTTTTTTTTTTACGACGTATCTGTCTTTATGTTGTTGACTCATTCATAATCGTAAGATTGGTACGTTGATTTATGATTTACTTATTATTATACTTACGTGGTATTTTCCAAACTGATGATGTGATGAAGAAGTTTCAACCGTGTTTACAGAATAAAAATAGCCAAAGTCAAAGCCATTCAGGCCCTAGAAGGGCACTTGTGAACGTCGAAACTACTGAAGTTACCACCGGTTCGGAAGTCGCCTTCAACTGAAAAGAACCGGCAAGATACTCAGCTACTAGAAAGGTTTGTATGCCTATGTCCTTCTCCGCCTTGTCTGTGTGAAAAAAATCACGTCAGTCCGTTATTCCGATACAACGTGGAGGAAGCATAAACATACAAATTCAGTTTCACATTTATAGTAGGCAATTATTTAGAAGAATAGAATTATGGAATAGAAAAAAATGGTATGTCCTACCTATATCAAACACGTTATCTAAATTATGGAAAACGTATAAATGGCTTCTTTTTTTTGGGCGTAATAAGACTATCAATAACACGGTAATCTTTGTTTTGGCAGCCAGATATCTGGCTAGACCTAACACTAGGACCTACATAAACACAATAATTAAATCATCCAATCTGATCTAACCAAAAAAAAAGAACTTATCACCATTGTTAATTCTTCTGACGTCATGCTTTTCAAGTTACGTTAAAAATGATAACATCTATCGTCTCAATTAGCATAGTACTTTGAAAATATATAGCGAGACCTTAAAAGCCTTGATAAAGGTTACGTACAGCCCGACCAATTAATTTGAAACTGCAATTAATCACAAACAATTTGACTAGCTCCAACGATCGGGCTAACCTAGATTATAACATCAGAAATCTAGTACCTACCTAATAGAAGCTTACACGATCCATTTAACCTTTTGACCGCCAACCATCGCTTTCATGACTTTAATCAAGTTTCAGGTCTTTCCTTTTGATTTCATGTAATCTTTCTTATAGTTTCATAAAACTTTGAAAGATACTACTAGTCTTTAGGCAGCTAGCCCCAAATTTATCTAGCCCCATTATGGGACTAGTTGCCCCAGATTTTTCGCATTGGGTAACTCGTGCCACTGTCAAATCGAACAAAAAAACTAT
The DNA here is from genome assembly GCA_951216915.1 of Tetheella fluctuosa. Taxonomy (NCBI): domain Eukaryota; kingdom Metazoa; phylum Arthropoda; class Insecta; order Lepidoptera; family Drepanidae; genus Tetheella; species Tetheella fluctuosa. The sequence continues at coordinate 7,924,205 of OX578229.1, read as the reverse complement.
AGTGTTATTATAGTTTTGGTACTTTGAAAAGTCTTCAATGAAGGTAATCAAAATTTCATCACCAAAAATTGTTACCTACATAGACATCTGATGTCTTCTTAATAATATTTTGCATTCAAGTACCTACTACCTAATCAAACTAAAGTTGCTTCAAATGGGAATTTAAACATTCCTATTTATAAATTACATATTGTAATATTTTTTCCTTATTCCTTCCTATCTTCTCCGCGGTTTTTCCGCGTTCACGAAAAAATATATTCCTTTGTTTTAATCTAAGACATGATACATATATCTATGTGCATAGTTCCATCTAAATCCGTCAAGTCATTATAGCAACAAAACTTAGCATTTTTAATATCAGTAGGTACTTAACACATAAAATTTTCCTAACATACAAGTCCATTGTAATCTTGATAAAAGCGTTTATAATAATTGTGGCAATAAAGAAAATGCGTGACAAGGGGGTGGAGCACAAACTACGAGATAAGAAATAGTATTTTATTGCTAATCCCTCAGAGAAGTAATAACTTAACAATTACGCAATAGTACGTTACACACTAATAATAAATATGAATAGAAAATAATATTCATCAAATAAAGAACCAATATCAATTTGAACTCTGAGCTTTAATAATATAAATCACAACACGGGTAGTGTCTGTCCGTCTGTTTGTTTTTTTTTAATTAGCTTGTCATGGTTGATGTAAGTAAAAGTTTGTACTATTTGTTTATAACTTACGTATTACATACTATCTGTAGTATATGATTAAGTTTACAAAATGTATAAATCTCTGGCGGTAAAGGAACATGGCCATCTCCGATATTTTTTTTGTAATAATACATTAAAAATGCACACGCAAAATGATTATGTAGGTATTTTTTCTTCATTTACTAACCCTCCATGAATGTATATGAATGACAGAAATCGAAAGGTCATAAAATACCGAAACAATTATTACAGAAAATTACCGTAAATAAATTATATTTGCTTTAAGTAGAGAATACGTAATGAAAGTCACTGCACAAAATAGCGTTTTTGTTCGTATGACTGTCCAAGAAGTAAGGCTGTATATATAGTAGGTAGGTAGTGTACATACGCGGCTAGTAAATGATGATATAGTCAATAATCAGAAGTAGGTACTTTGGTAAATAAAGCCTAGAAGAATGGATTTCGAAAACTTCCAAAATATTATCTCCCTTCGCCCTGTAGGATTAATCAAAGTAAAATAGTGGTAGAGAAAGTAGAAAGTAAAATTGTGAATGGCATGGTGAACGTGAGTTTTTCTTTGAAGGAGAACATCGTGAGGAAAACAATTTGACGATATTTTTAAACGACTTCAAAAAAAGAGGAGGTTCTATGTTCCACTGTATTTTTTTTTTTGTGATGATGTGGCCGAAGCTGATAGCACAAAGCATAGAAGGAACTGGGTCTCAAGTGCAGCTGCCGGAACACACCAATAGGTGTTTGGCAGATTTTCAACATGAGGGTGGTGGCAGGCCAAGCGATTACTACAATGTACCCTAAACCTTGCTATGGTTTCCTCACGATGTTTTCCTTCACGGAAAGCTCAAGCTCATTGTAGGATTCGAACCCAGGACCTTTGCCGTGGCGTCCATCGTTACCACCACTGAGCTGTCTTCGCCTTAGTATAGACTATTTAATATCTGCGTGACTGTTCGTGTTTTTTAATTATTTTCGTATTTAATTGAACGGTCTTATAAAAATCACGGATATAACTTCTATAACTTTAAAGTGCACCCTTCATAAGCTAAAGTAATAGTTTTCAACCAAGATATCATCGTAGCAACACTTTCTAAAGGCAAACTTAATAACCGTTATGAACGCTATATTGCTTTTATGTAAGCTGTCACTTATTTACCAAAAACATTGATGACATTTTGATGGGGACCGTGCGTTTGCTTTACATTTATTACTTCACAGCGGGTATTACGAACTTGTTTTGTATGGAGATGTAGAGTGGGACTGGAAATGGCATTATAAAATAACCATTTGATTAAAAAAACGTATTTTGCCAGACGTACCTACTGCATATTCACTGTTATATTATATAAATGACCTAGCAACATTTTTTTTTAGGTTACGCATCGAATTTTCAGAGATTTTTCAAGATTACTAAATGGCTTGAATATCATGCTACCTACATTGTGACAGAAGGTGTGTACGGAAATTTGTGTTTCAAAGCCAGAGTATACTTTTTCTGGACATGTGTAGGTACTCCACCCTTGGCTTCTACATTAACCTTTATGAGCAGGTCAGTCAAAGTCAAAGTCAAAGCCATTTATTCAGTTTGGGCCCTAGGAGGGCACTTATAAAGGTCGAATTTACTGAAGCCACCACCAGTGGCCATAAGGCCATTTAATATTTATAAAATTAAAACATTTTTGTCCTAGAAGAGAACGGCTCTTAAATAAATGCACTGTCTGAAAAGATAATAGCGTAATTCCTAGTAATCTTACTTTTTTTTATAAATATCTTTATAATTTTAGTACATATTAACTTTAACTGAAGCTAACCTTTAGTGTCACATCCAGTAAACCTTAATTCGAACATTCAAACTCAATATAAACAGGCAAAAAAGTCACGCGTCCATTGCGCCTCCGATGGTACCGATAATTTTTCAACACACCATCTACTTATTACGATCATAGGTAGAGCATTAACTAACGAAGTGTTTTCAATCGAACTCTACACTACTACACGAATATATAGCTAATATTTTCTCGTTTAAAGTTCAATTTTCATTGACAAATTTTGATGGTTACAATTGGATACAGTGAATAAATTTAAGCCTTATGTCTTACCTGTTTAGGTAAGTTTCAACTTGTAAGTGATAATGTAATGGTGCTAGTGTTTCAGCTAGACATCGGTCAAAGAATCGTGACCGGCCCGTCCCAGGCACCTGACGGCCACTCGTACTTAATGTAACCTTACTGAGCTACAAAAACACAATTTCAAAGATTGAGCCTGTTTTAAATACCGGTGTTGGTTTAACGGTCGATTTAGACGTTTTTTTAGACAGCTGCAGACTTCGCATCAGAAGATCTGGAAGTTTGTTTAAAAGTCAACCAGATTACGCATTAACATTCAATGCAGCTCGAACACACCTACTAATTTCTTAACTCAAGCCTAAAACTCAAAGATTATCATCCGCAAGATGAAGTGCCTACGCAAAATATGACATGCAAGTCTAATTAACTTTCTCATACCAACGTTTGTCCCATACTATTCCCATGAGTGCATCTTTTTGTTCCATAGACCACGCTGAGCTCGTGACTGTATCCCGACAGCTACTTTTTATCTTCCACACTGTTCTTTTTGCGTGGATTGCTCTCTTTGTCTACTTTTATTTACGTGCTCAACTCGGCTCCATATTCGCAAAGGTTGTAGAGATAAAAAAATGTTTACAGATGGATAAGTAGGTAGAATTTAAAGAGTTTACTTTTAAAAGACTCTATATTAGTTGAATTTAAATAAACTGTCGAATTTTTGTCTTGAAAAGAAATTCAAAAACCCGAGTCAAGAAAAAAATTAATGAAATTAAGAAAAAATTAAGTGTAGAAATATTTATAACCAGGGCTTTTAGAATATTGTCAATAATTTCAACATGCTGGACTTATTAACTAAAGGATCTTCCATACAAAAACTACAAAGCATCATGAAAAATGCTATAGATCTGTTAGGATAGTGCTCTATCTGAAAACAATTTATTCTTTGTCAATAATAACGCCTTGTCCCTGGTCCTTTCCGCGGAATGCCATGGGAACGGGTAGCTCTTACTAGTCCCGACTTGCCCGTACTTACTCTTACATGACACGAAATTATTGAGATACTCGTACAAGTCACTATTACCCCATTACACCCACTTGTACGTCTATGTTTAGTTGGAGCTTAATGTTGGCATTACTACAAGTTTATGTCGCTGAAAAAGGTAGTATCTTATTCCAGATTACCATTGCAATTAGATTTGTTTGGTCAGTTTTTGACGAGTATTTTATTGAGTGTGCTATTTGAATGTAGAACATAAGAACATCATGCGGCTTAAACGGTTTTGGAAGAGCAATTTAAAAATTGAAAATCAATATCTTGGTAATTTTTTCGTTTTTATGCATGTATCTAGGAACTTCCAAAATATCTTAATTGGGAATGAACAAAAACTTAAATTAACCACTCCACGGGTTTACCCGTGTTTTCGGGATGAACGGTATTTTATATCCGTTTCCGAGGATCATGTCACCTCTTTTCCAATTTACAACTTAACCTGTTTCGTAGTTTAACTGCGAAAACAGATAGACAAACTAACTTTCGCTTTTATAATAGTAGTTAGAGTTTTTATTTCTTAATTATTGTTTAAGCAAAACAGAAAGCTAAAGCAAAAAAATGAATATAACCTTAAAGTAAAATCCTAAATGGCTTCAGTCTCTTATAAAATTTGATATTATAAAGATCTTATACTTACAATAAAATGTATGTTTTCTTAGTTTTATTTTGAAAAATAAATGACATCACAAGATCACCGCCTGTATTGCATCAGAGTTGAGGAAGTGCAGGCTGCATGGCGCACTGTCAGAGGACACTGCACACTGGCACGTGAAAGTGATTAGTGGCGCAGCACAGTGCAGCGTTGTCACGCACAACGCGTCTTTGTGCTTGTGCAGTGAGGAAGCTGAGGTAATGTGGCACAGTTTGGAATTATATTACTCGTGTGTCGTAATTTAAATTTGTTAAAAAAAAATACCACCTAAAACAACATTTTGCTACAATTTAAAGTAATTTCCTTGCTTACACGAGCTTTTTCTGGAGTTTTTTTAAAGAGTTCCCACATAAAAACAAAACAATAAAAAAACAATGTTGGGTGTTGGGTATAGTATATATGCCTAACGGTTTTTTTACTGCCTGAAACTGTCCGGAAATCCCTAAAATTGTATATAGGTACTGGTACAGTCGCCTTTGGCCAATGGTTTTTCGCGTTAGTTTTCGCACATATATATTTTTTGTGACCAATTGGTCCGTTTAATGCATGTTGTGTACAGATTTTCATAGATTTAAAATTTTCCCGACTCTTTCTTGACTCTAATGGCAAATGACTACATAAACGTGCATGGGATTAGAATCACATAATAAAAAAATCCAACAGATAAACATAGGTACCCTAAACTTTAGCACAATCAACCTTCTCCTATTTACCATCACTCACCGTTCCAACAAATATTTAGTTTTTATCCAACCAGTTCCAGCTGAGCCTACCCTCCTCAAAGATAGCGGGCGGCGATGTCGCATGCTATCGAATTTCAAACGCTACAAGGATTCCATTGTTCAACTGCCACACCAGAACTTAGAATAAAAACCGGCCAAGTGCGAGTCGGACTCGCGCACCGAGGGTTCCGTACAAACTTCGTCCATTGTTCGTCCATCAAGGGAAATGCACAATTTTATTTATTTACCTTATTTGAGGTAGGTGCCAATTAAGTGACCTCTAAATTGTATGAGCGCCGATACAACTCAGAGGTCTTTATTAATTGTCGTAACTATGTATGTATGGGGGGGACACCCTTTAATTTTCAACTTTATAATTTTTTTAGAATTTTTCCTTTATTTGTGCTGTAAGTCCTTGCTTTTTGCCAATTTTTTTTTTTATATTTGAGTTGATTGAATGAAAGGTAAATTGCGGTTTACGGTTTATGACGTATTAAAACAAAACTACTAATTAGATCTCGTTCAAACCAATTTTCGGTGGAAGTTTGCATGGTAATGTACATCATATATATTTTTTAGTTTTATCATTCTCTTATTTAGAAGTTACAGGGGGGGGGGGGACACATTTTACCACTTTGGATGTGTCTCTCGCAAACTATTCAGTTCAGAAAAAAATTATGTTAGAAACCTCGATATCATTTTTAAAGACCTATTCATAGACACCCCACATTTATGGGTTGGATGAAAAAAAAAAAATTGAGTTTCAGTTCTATGTATGGGGAACCCCCTAAATTTATTGTTTTTTTCTACTTTTGTGTGAAAATCTTAATGCGGTTTACAGAATACATCTACTTACCAAGTTTCAACAGTACTATAGCTCTTATAGTTTCGGAATAAAGTGGCTGTGACATACGGATGGACAGACAGACATGATGAATCTATTAGGGTTCCGTTTTTTGCCATTTGGCTACGGAACCCTAAAAACACAATGTATTAGCGGCACTTCGCGATGCAATTCAAACGGACGTGCTTGCTAATTACCCTAACGCACAACCACGTTATCTGGAGCTTCGATATGAAACATTGAAAGATATATACTTATATAGATTTACAGGCCTTATTAGAGTGGTTATGTGGTAGTGCCAAATTTTGTGAAACCACCGGTAATTGTAAGACAATGCAATACGAGTCATAAACGCTTGACATGGTCATGTTAAGGTGTTAAGGGTTACAATGAGGTCACTGACAGTGTTTAACAAATGCCCATTTGTAGAAGAAACTATTCATTCCAAACATGCAAGAAAAATTTTAAGACTTGTTTTTATTTGATTTCACAAAAATAGTACAGATATTTTCAATTTTTTTTATGTAATTAATTGCTCTTTCCGGTATACAAATTATGCTATTAAACCATAAATATATTTTAGTATCATTGTAAGTAAAATTGCGTTCAATAAATAGCTACTTGAGTTAAAAAAAACTCAAATATTTAATATAGTTGCAGCATTTCTGCTCTATTTGCTAATACTCTGCAAGAATACTGATACTTTTGGTAATAACAACCCAATTTCAAATCACAAAATCTAATTTGCCATGAACATAACAGGAAACGAACTCTGTTTGTACAACCACTCGATTCAAGTACCGATAACGATTGTAAGAGAATAATCGAATACACTCGAATATACGGCGAATTTTCCAAACAACCCTCGAGAGCAAAAAATAAAAATCTGGACAAAAAACCCCGGCCCACTCAAACTGAGCGTGAAATATGGGAAAAAAATTACGCAAGTGAACAACGGGCCTTATTCAATGCATCATAAAAATATGATTGACATATTCCTTAATATGACATCTTTTCGAGCGGTGATATTTTTTTGTCGCATGTCTATACCGGGAACTTAAAAATTCCTTCTCAAAAAGGCATAACAGCCTTTATTCTCGATTTAGAAATGGATTCTTATGCACCTACATACAGGAACGAGTTTTCAATTAAAATTGAGTACAGTAAACGTCCAATATTTTGGCAAAGCCCATTAGAAAGATGGGTAATCCAATTACAAGTTCTTTGTCAAAGTTAGGATGTGGATTATGTTTCTATTGAGCCAGTATATTTTCCCCCGAATCTGTGTTTATGTACAAAAGGATATCAATTGAAGTTTTGTCCTTTTGTCCGTTGTTATATAGTTGTGTATCGTAATGACATGGTTTAAAGATACCGCTTGGGGATAGGATTTAGTTTTTTGTACTTTTGAACATTTATTTATAGGTATGTTACATATTATGTTAGTAAAAGTGCATGCAAGTAACTATGGGATTATTATAATTATATTTGATATTTTCTGTGATTTATATTTACGATTTCAGAGTAGTTTTGCAAATCTGGTTAGGACCGGTCTTGGGTGGCCTGCATCCAGCATTTTCCGACGAACTTTACAAGGTTCTATTGGAGATCCTTAGGGGAGGCCTATTTCCAGCAATGGACGTCTAGCGGCTGAAATGATGATAATTATGAAATCTTGTTAATACAGAACTAAAATAAATCCACAATAATAATCGCTAGGACAATACTACAGAGTTTAATAGAGTCCATTATAGTAGTTTTACTGGCCTGTTTAGGCCAAAAGTCAGATAATAGTGAACGACACAGAATGTCGGTTACTGTACCAAAGACAAGATGCAAATGGCCACGATAGAGGAGATTCCACGAAACTAACCATTTATTACAATTTGAAACGATAATGCGACCGGAATACGCAATCAAATGACAAGCTAGACTCTTTGTGTCTTTGGGTCATCATATGATCGGTGCATAGGGTTATCAGCCACACAAATGTCATTAAAGACATTTCGATACGTTTATACAAGAAAATGTCGTGTGATATTTGCCGGCGATTGTACAATGTTTAATTTTGTATATTTCGAATTTATTGTAGATCCTTATTCAGTTGTAATAATAACTAATTTTGGTAGTTTCTTAATCCTAGTAGCTGAGTGTATGTTAGTACTATGCCTGTGGGTAAAGATTAATAGTTTTTACTTAATAAAATGTGAATGTAGTATTTAGGTATTATCGCACATTATATATTAGATTGTGTACACTTACCTAAACATTTTTTGGCAGATATATTTTAACCTGTCTTAACTGTAAAATTATCATAATATCGCCTACGGAAATTATATCTACCTTGATATGAACTATACTTACTACTTCCCATGTAAAGTAGGTTAACAAAGTTATATTAAATACAAAATCAATGAAATATTTTCCCTAGCAATAATGCAATAATTAGCTAATTAGTCACAGAGTAGTTTACGACTGGGAATCGCTAAAACAAAATTATAATTACTTAGTCATAAATCGGACCGTGGCGACCATCGATCGATTCACTCGATTCTCCCGCACGATTGCGTTTATTTCACGCGTGTGCGTGCGTGAGGGGTGCTTTCTTTGTGTGAGTGAGTATAGGAACAACAGATTTATTGTTAATGGTGTCCCGAACATAATTAAAATGGTTGATGTTTTGCCCGGCCCGCCGCGGCCGACGTCCTTCGTTACAGTACAGATTAATCTATGTTCAGAGACTACACAAAAATGTAATTATCAAAATAATGTTTCTATTAACAACGCTAACCTTCCTCATCACTTTCTTTTACTTAGCTATATTTGACTAGCCATTTGGCGTGGAGATTAAATACACTAACTATTACACTTCAGGTCGTGAGTTTGGTTCCCGCCTAGGACATTCTTATTATACATGGACATGTCTGAGTGGTAAATCAATCAATATTTTACGGTAAGTATATATTTACAAGTAGCAGTATGTTACATTAATTCATATCAATCATCTGTTTTCATAGTACATATAAGCTCCGATTAGTTTGGAATCAGATGGCAGTGTGTTAAGAATGTTCAAGGATATGTTTTATTTATGGTACTATAAATATGAGCATAATAAGTACATCTTTCCATCCAGGTTTGGCGTAACGAATGTTAGTTTTGTTGGTTCTAAATTTGATCCTATTTCCTTGAACTACGTTCACTCTATAACAGTTTGTTCAAATATTAAGTATTCATTTAAATATGGTACATGCTATTTTGATCCTACTTTATATACTTTTAAGTTTATTTTCACCTTTATGTTAAGCAATTAAAATACAAATTCAAAGTCAATGCAAATATTTTTATCACTCTTAAAGAAAATCTTAGAATTTGTCTCTACATTTGTCCACTACTCTACACAACGCGTGGTGTTATAGATGGATGGTAAATGATAAGCAGCGCTCGGACGATGGGATCTCACCTCGTGCGATATGTAGCCCTGTGGCGCCATCTGCCCAATCTATATATTACATGCATTATTCTATGGTACTATTGTATTCGTCACCTGCTTCATTAAATTGTTATAAATCAATTCTATTTTTTTACGAGAAATTCCGAGTTTGCTTGCATTCAGGTCTATGATAATTAGCTGTCAAAGAATGATTAGTCCTTATTTCACTAACCTAGAAACTGTCAGCAAATACTGCTTTGACCTTTAGACATAGGGATATCCTTAAGATCACCATTACTCTGTTCGTTCAAAATCTTCTTTGAATAAATAGAGACCAATCTTCAAATCTAACTATTATAGGAACTTAAACAAAACAATGTATCTGCCCTTTTGCATATACTGATCCTTGTGCATGTTATTAAAAAGTATAATATATTCTTAAGCATGTGATGTTGAAGTTAAGAGGTGAACTTGTTTACTTCACTTAAACTCTAATTTATAAATTAAACGTCTCCGAACATCAAGCTGGTTTATTTATAACTTGATTTTGTGTTTGGCTGAAAATAAAGTAGATAGAGTACATTGCATATGGAAATTAAATAAACATAATCTCATAATAGCCTCTGTTAAACGAATAATCGATAACATAAAATATACGATCGAATATTAGGGGATGTCCGAATAAGCTGCAACACTGTCAATGTTCTCAGAAAACCTAATCACGTTACGATGCCTCCACCGTCCACCGTCGGCGAGGCAGCCAAACGATTAATCAAAATTCCACGTCGCCCGAACTTAATTATTAGACACGAGTTTATTTAATTTATTTCGCTGTCCGATACGTTATGGGACGTCCCAAAATATATCGGATGGTATAGCGCTCCGCCCCGCTATTACTGCAAGGGACGGGTCGCAGCTTCGGCCGTATATCATCACGGAGATATTACTACAGCTTATTACGCGTTTAAACAAAACCAAAGGTCGTTTTGCCTCGGCAATGTTAATGTAAGTATTTTTGTGCAACGCGAGATCAAATAAATGATACGAGGCAAGATTGAGACGCACGATATTCTCTATACTTCATATTTTCCGCATGTCTCAAATAAACAGCGTGAACTTGACACTATAATAATTTTTATGAATACTTAAAGGTATTCAGGAGTTGTAGGTATCAGTTAGGTACTCTCTTTCATTTCTTAAATGCTCTGATAGGTCTTAAATAAAATATAGAGCAAGCTAAATTAAAATAAACGATCGAAGATACTTGACTAGGTCCAACGATTAAAAATAGAACATATGGCTTCCATACCACCCTAAAACTAAAGCGAAATGACCAGACCATATCTCATAAACCATACGAACAAATCGTATAACGATAAACATTTTTCAATCGCTTTTTATCAGGCCACAATTAATAATTCGTAAAAATCATTAACAAGCGAGACAAGAGAACAAAAGTCGCCGTCCTTTGTGGCATGTCGGGAGATGTATAAAGGGGGGTAAAAAAAGGTAAAAGAGCGGTTGAGTACCCCGCAGGGCGGAGGTACATCAGCGCTGTGTTCACAAAACCAACACGGTATGTGTCGACACAGGGTATCTGTATAATATTGCCGCGCCTGCGCTGCGTCCGCGCAACGTAACGTATGCTGCTTTGCACTAATCTGAAAGCTGCGGATGGGTGTTCGGAATTGATTTTTGATGGGTTATATATTCTATAGATGAGTATTTTTTATTGATTAGTGATGTTAAAATATGAATTTTAATTAATTAATAATTATTATTATTAAGCACTATATTTTCTTAATTATAATTATTCATAACGTATTTTGTAGATTACATAATCAATCACACATTATATTTGCGTTCGGCCATTAAATTCTCTTGGACCGTGAAAACCACACGATGTCATACAACAAATAATAGTATTCTAATAGCATTCCGTCACGGCGCCACATCAAAGCGTTCGACACTATAGACCACATTCGTTTATTTGATGGCGATTACCACCCGCTGGTCACTGTTGTTGGTGACAGCCGGCTCTGTTGTATCTATAAGTATTCTAGAATATTTGTTTATAATGTACATTTTTATGATCCTCATGAAAATAGGCAATAATTTTATCTGGATTCACTGGGTTTTGATATGATTTTATCAACCTATTCACTATATAAGGTTATTTAATGTTTACCATAACCCAAAATTTGCTCAGTATCACTAGGAATCATACCTGTGGGCTTTATACCTTCGTATTTTGTGACAAAACAGATTTCTGATGAATTTTTTTCAAAAACAATTACATATTTGCTTTATGTGTGTTTTACTGTAAGTGTTATTATTTGTAGTTAATTAATTTCTATTTTGTTCTTAAAAAACCTTTATTTAAACTTAGATCTTATTGGTGTGTATCGGATCTTAAGAATACCTACTAACATATGAAACGTTATAATTAGGTAACAAGTAATTTTCACAGCCTTAATCAGATGAGACAAGAATGCCAATAATAAAAGTGATACAAAAAGGTCAATTAATATAATTATAAAACTAAACGTTCAATATTAATTAAGCTTGTACTTAAAGTACCTGTAATCTATAAATATAATTAAATGCCACCCGACATCCTTCACATCGTCACACAAGAAAAAATAACATAAATATTCACGGAGTCCCACAAGGCGAACTTCTAAGGCCTGCGTGTCTCTTGTTCTATACACTAACCATAAACCCGACTTCCCTATATTTATGCCCTTTTGTCACGACACCGACCAATTGGATGTCTCGATAATTTACTTTAACGTGACGACATTAATATAGGACTAAGGGCACGGTGATGTAAGGCCTTTTAATAAACCATTGAAGGAGCGTGCTGTGACAATCTCTTTTGAACTTTTCGAGTTTTCGTTGTTGGATATTTATGTTACATCGTTAATTGAATGGTTCAATTTGTTTTATTGGAATAATTTGTTTCAATATGACACGTGAATGTATTATGTACTTAATATATTTGTTGTGTACTTTATTTACGGCAGCTATTTTGCATATTATTATCTACTCCGTATTACTGTAATGTGTATTTTAATTTAAATAATAATACTTATAGGTAGGTTTATCAAATACTTATTAAATCAGTTTTAAATACAGCTTAAATTAATAATTTGCAAAAACATTTTGCATACAGTACCTACATGCACCTACATAAAAAAACTAGAACAGGCATGATTTCGTTATAAAATTAGGAAAGGTGAAAAGTGAAATGAAATAATCAGATGGAGGGCTACCACAATAAAGTAGATAACACTTTTCTGATTGAAAATTCAATTATTTGTGATTACGTCGGAATCCATTGTAGGAAATGCTAGGGTTGAGATTTGCTGATAACTTTTTTCTGTCTGTAAAATATTTGCAATACCTACATTTCAGGGTTGAATGGAGTGGCCTGTTAATAGGAGAATAAATACGTACCTACTTATAGGTAGAGGAAAGTGACCAAATATGGAATAGTATCCCTAATATGGAATACCCCCATTTCTCTCAAATGCAAACTCACACAAGCATCAATCAGCGATATTCTGTCTCTTTCTACTCCATTTCACACGTACAAGTGGTAGCATGTCAGTCGAGCGAGCCCTTTCGTTGTTGTGACAGTGTTTTGTTTTACCACTTCCGCAGAACTTTCTAAGGTATGTAAAAAATACGTATTTTTCGTACAGAAAGTGCACACAGTATTATTTTTATAGCTTTTAGAGACCGTTTAGATGTTCTTTTGTATGTTTTCGCGGTATTACTTTCATAATTATAATTTTTTTATTGACAGTTTGAAATCTTTGGAAAATCCAAATATGGACTATGGATCAAGTGCCTCATGTGTGGGCTCTGGGTACATACTGATTGCGCCGGGCCAGAGTTTGATACCTGGATTTGCGATTTTTGTTAATAATTTGTGTTCCTATCTATGTTACACCAAAGTTTTCAAATAATATCTTATAAGTTAAGGTTAATTTTTGATAGTGATTGTAGTATTCCATATTTGGGGTACCTATTCCATATATAGGCACCTTTATCATTATTTAGTTTTTGAAAAATTTTGTTACCTCGAACTTATCAATATAACCTAAAATTGTTACAAACTTATGGGCAAATATATGATTTTTAATAATTAGTACAAAAAGTTTTTTATTTATAACATTTGTGCAAATTATGCATAAAAAACAAAATGGTATTCCATATTTGGTCACTTTCCTCTACTTAGTAAGAAGAAAGTATTTAATAAATTGGTTCATTAGGTAAGCCTGAATCAAAACATACTAATGTATCAATGATATTAAAAAATGCTTTTAATTAAGGTATAGTCTAAGATACAAAGATATTAAAAATCAGTCATAAGATGGTACAGTCAGCGGCAAAAGTAGCTTGGCATTTTAGTACCATAATAATCTGTTGACATTTTCTTGACAGTTTGTATGAAAATTATGAATTGTGTAATGTGACACGGTACTAAAGTGCCAAGATACTTTTGCCGCTGACTGTACAAATAAGTTCCACCCTTGATAAATAAATTGCTGTTCCACGGTATTGAAATTTAAAACATAGTTAATGTAAGGATTATATTTATTACGCAAAAGGTCTAAATGCCAACGCTTTTGAGATCAGATCAATCAAAAATTTTGACTCAATACTCATTGAAACAAACATGACACCCAATTCTAGATTCAGTTCCTAGTAATAACTAATTCATCATTATGTATGAATCTGACAGATCATTAATTTACAAATCGTTACTGATAGCAATCATAGTGATGTAATTTTGGAGGAAAACTTCGGAGTCAATTACTAATATATACGTCTTTGAGTTCCTATCTCAATACCAAGGTCGGCAACACATTGGAAATCCTGTAAGATCCTTTAAGTAATTCAAAATAAGTTCCCATATTAATAAAATCTTAAGAAAAATCTAATAACATCCTTGATTTGGAATGCATCAACAAGATGAAATTCCTTGTCATAACGTAGCCACAAACAATTGCTACTGGTCCATCATTGTGAATCTAATAAACAGGCGCCACCGCATCCGATAATCAGAAGACCCTCGGATTTTATTTATTGGATATTTTCCTAGCTAAAAGAGTTTTTGTTAACAATGAACGATTTTCCTGAAAATAACATGTTTTGGCGTAGCTATAAATTAATTTTACCTACCTACCTAAAAAAAATAGAATTCCAGGAATCGCGAGTCACACATAATCGTGATATATATAAGAGCTATTGAATTGCTTCTATATAGAACCATCATAGGAGAAATAAGCGTGGTACATCACCAAAAATATATTATACAATACGTTCATACGATTTCGTTGTTGTGACTTACCCAGAGGAAGTAGTTGAGAAATTGGTCTCGGCCTCAACAATTGCGATAACGCCAAATAGCCAACAATTGGATGTAGATAACATTTAACAATTGAATGGGATCCGACGTGAGGTGTCAATTAAATATAGCTTCGGTTAATAACACTTAATTACGTTAAAAGCTTTTAAAGTATCTGCGAGATAAAAAAAATATGTTTCTACCATTTGGTATAGTTGCGACCTTTTTAATTGAATATGTGAAATGAAGTGTAGCAGAACTGAAATTACTGTCTGAAAATGGCAATAAAAGAATGACTCTCTTCAAACCACACATAGTAACAGGTGAAGATAAATCAAAGCTTGTAAAAAGGATTTTTTATCTCTGATATCAATATCAAACAAAATAAGACATCAAACTCTCTTATGAACTCTATAACTCTATAATAATCTATAATACTGGTATAAGTAGGTAATATTCTCTAGTACCTTTTAAAAAATTTGCTTGTGTCGAAAAGAGCCAGAAAGAAACTCAACAGTTTAATTTCTTTTAGTCTATTTATTTTTATTTTAACTACTTTTAAAAAACATACAATGCTTTTTTTAACTGTGTATTGTCAATCTCACCATGGTAATATGATGATGTGGCCGAAGATCATATGCACACAAAGCCTAGACGATCTGGCTCTCAGGCGCACACAACACACTGGTAGGTGTTTGGAGGCCGGTTTTCAACTTGAGGGTGGTAGCGAGGCAGGCGGGTAATACAAAGTAGCCTACCACTTTACTAACCATAGTAAATACTAATCCCAATATATTTTATTAATACTGAAAAAAATATCCTGATATAGAATTGTGATCAGATTATTTGGAACCAACCTTAGAATTTTACAGTTTGTTAGGGTTCAAAATTTAAAACCATTAATTGTACCCGATAAAAAAATGCTGTTTCCATTTCGTTAAAATTCGGAAGGCATCATCAAACTCAAAAAGGGGGACACAAACGAAAACCCCATTATTAACTAACAATGCAATTCCCGTTGTTACAAAAACGAACGACTAATGAAGTCGGTCCAAAATTTTATTTCGCCCATACTAAAAATTCACATCGTAAATTTTCGTCAGTCACAACGATTTAACAGAAAAAAAATGTCCTTAGATAAAAACTTCTTAAAAAAATATTGCATTTGAAAATCAACTTTAACCTGATTCGAATAGAAGTTAAAATGCTTGCGAAAACGAATTATTATTTTAAGGATCAACAGCAAGAACTGTCATAAGACAAGTTCGGTCACTTTTAGGGCAGTCGATATATTTTTTTAATTTCGTGTTTTCTTTGGCGGTGCGTTTATTGGAACCAAATGACACGACAGGTGACGAGTTTTTTTATTATATTTTTTTTTGTGACGTTTCGACCGAAGGGAATCGTTATACAGTTTATTGCGTGTCCGTATATCGTAGGATCTTTGAAATTGGTACGACTAATTTGCTGGTTTACAGAATTTTGTAGCAGATGTCGTGTGACGTCTTTGTTTTGTTTAGCTTTTGTTATTATAATTTTGGTATTTTTTAAATATGTTGCTTTTGTTATGTATTTTTGATATGTTACAAATGTTCTTCGTTGTACGTTTTTTTTCATATTTACTTGTTTCTTGGCAATCCTTCCATAAAAGCTCAAGTTTATCATCTATCTATCTAGTTAGGTAGTTACTGTATATATAAATCATTATAAAATATATGTAGTCCTTTAAATTCCATAACGAAATCAAATAAAAAGTAGTCATTATTTTAATTTAAACAAACGACACCCGATAATATGCGATCATTAGCGGGCATCAGTCAAAATGGCCGAAACAATAGTAATTGTTGTAATAAATAACATGTCCCTATAATGTTTTGTAAAGCGCCTGTCTACGTTTGAACGTTGTCGGCTATTAAAATTACATTACAGAAACTGTAGTACGTTTGAGTAAAAAATAACTTGATGTCAAGCAAAAAGTTATGTTGTTTTTATAAGTTTATAATCTTTTGTATCTATGGACGATATTATAATAATGTATTTCAATAAATACCTATCATTAATATTTAAACTCATATCAATCAAAGATTTGTGGTAGATTTTTGAAAGGAGTGTCTTTAATTTAAGCATATTTTTTCAGTAGACACCCTAAATGTTGGTAATAGTAATACATTTGATTTTCATGAATACGATAAGTAATAAAATAACGGACTCTTTATAACATGTTTCACCGAGTATACCGTTTTGTAACAGGAAACGCAAGTGTTTGACGTAAGTACATACATTCGTAGGTTAAGCAATACGAAAATAGGATACCTAAACAACTTAATAAAATTAATTCCGTTGCTGAAGCATTATTTTGTAATGATCATTTTAATTGACAAAACAATAATTTACCTTAATTCCAACAAAGTTTGAAATGCCAATAAATCTTGAATCTGAGATAAACTATAATTAAAATAATAATCTAATAAATGCTTGGTAATTATTTGTTGAAAAACTTTTTCTTATGCGATAAAAACATATGTTTGCATAAAAATACGATTTCTATAATTTAGTATAAATTATACAAAATCACCATAATGGCTTAATGTCTTGAATCATCATAATAAATCAAAAAAATTTGTTACATACTTCCTGATGAATACAAAATCAAACTTACAGATACTAAATAACAATACAAACAAAATATATTGTTGACTTCACAATCATACCCGTGATAACAATCTAACGAACAATCTTAATCGGATGCCGACAGATAATCCTTTAGCCAATTTAACGCTACTGGCGCCATGTGGGTGGCCAATGACATTACTATTGCAAAAAAAGATTTGCAAAATCATCTCAAGCGACAATAATGCTTTCCCTGTGGCCTACGGTATGACAAAACCAAAACTGTCACAATTCCATTGTCAGTTGATAATACGGTGGCGCTACTGCATTGTCACAAAATGAGATGAGCCTTTGTCGGGAAAAGTCATTTTTTCTCCACTACATCCCTTTATGCGACGGACGACAAGTGACAGAGGACAAGTGATTTTTAAGTAAGCTTTGTGATTTTAATAAATGTGGTTTTCTAAAGAAATTATAGTCTATTTTAAACTTTTAAATAGTAAGTGAGTACCTACCTAATACATATTTTTTTATGTCAGAAGGCTGAGAAGCAGGCAGACTGTCCACCTGATGATGAGGCAGATGATGAATGGCAGCCAGCCATTGATTAGAAATACCAGTGGCATTGCCAATTTTTTTTTTTTTTTTGGCAGCAACAGAAGGTGGTGGGTCCAGGGGACCTTCTTCCACCCTTACGCGGACTTTGCGGCGAGCGCTGAGGGCTCTCAACCGCTTAACATTGCCAATACGTGACCGACCTTTATAAAGCCTAGAAGGCAACTGTCTCTCGAGTTCAACTGCCAGAACATACCAACAGTAGCTTGGTGACAGATTTTCAACTTGAGGGTGGTAACCTGTCAGGTGGGTACTACAAAGTACCCAACCACTGTGGTATGGGTTCCTCACGATGTTATCCTTCACCGAAAGCTCATCCGAAACTGACTGTCTTACTCTCAATCTCATTTATTTACGGTTGATGAAATATGTAAGATTCTTCAATTAATCTTTATAGTCAACATTATCCAATATCTTTGTCGGTAAAAAAAATGTATCCTTAACAAAGCCTCAAATCCTCCCAACCTCTATTCTGTCAGTAATCTACTTAATGACGTAACGGCAAGTATCCAGCTCATCCTTTTAAAAAGAAAATTGATCTGCTTCCCTGCGAATCTTTACTTTCGACTTAGGTCTATTAAATAGATGCCTGCCTATATGACATGCTCCGCGCTTATGGCCCTGAGAAATTTGGCAAAGTATTGTGAGGTCTTCAAAAAATATCAAGAGCAATTCACCCTTAGTCTACGTGACAACCTAAAGCTCTACCAGAAAATACCAGTGTACCGGTGGAGATATAGTGAGATGTTTATAAAAACTCTTACTAAATTATAATCATTCGGATTAGTAGTTCTTCGAAATATAAATACTCGCAACGTTATACCGTTATCTTACTATTTAACATGATATTAACAGTGCAGTATTTAGAAACTGGGATTAAAATTCATCAAGCTTTCATAATACAGTTTCGCTAAAATCCCTGGCGGAACGTACAAACATTCTATTCAGCGTTCCTACTTCATTACTAACGCATAAGTGCGCTACTGAAAAACCCGACATCTGCGCAATATAACGTCACAACATAAAATCTGCCGCTCTGCGCTACCTCTGTTTGTGCTCATCCGACTTTAAGTTCCTAAAAAGCGCTGGTGGTGACACCTCCCCGTCTTCCTCCCACCCCACGACCCACATGCTCCCGTCCTGCTCACACGCCCGCGCCTCCGTCCCAAAAGCGACAAAATGCGACAAAGACACTTATGCCACCAGACGACCGAAGCGACGATGCGGCCGCGCGCGATACTCGTCTCTACACAACTTAGTTTTAAAGCTAGCGCTCTGAATTGCGCGACACATTAGAGGACATTCGAGTCACGCAATAAAAAGGTAGCATACGCTTTGCTGGGTGAAGAAATATGATCTTTAAGTCGTTGATTTACATGTGAATTTGGCTTGTCATTGCAAGTGGTGGTGTAAAGACACAGTTTTCAAATGTCACGCAGTGTAGTCGTCTCTTTTCTCCGGAGTCCTGTCGCATCTGCCCGGCTCCTTTGGCATCCTTCAGCGTGCATGTGTCCCCCCGCATATCTTTCATCCCGCTCTACGGCGCCTGAAGCCCAGTGTCCGGTCTCACAGACTGTTAGGCGGTCGTGTTAACGTGCTCTTTGTATATATCCGATATAATCACGAATATATTTGTGTCGTACGTACCTACGTACATGTATAGGAGGATTAGATGTGAAATGTACTGTGAAGTGGAGCTCAGTGTCGTTTGATGTTTGTTTGTGTGGAAGATACAAGAAGCATTCATGATTCAGGTTAGTTGATTTAGAACTATATATTCTATTTCACTAATTTACTTTTTTACGAGCCCAATGTAGTAAATAAAACAAATGAAATGAAATTTTGGAATTTCGAACTTATGTCATTGTCGTTTGATGTCCCAACACTTTTAATAATATGTTACTTTTGTTATTGCGTCAAAAATTTCCAATATGAATTATTGACATGAAAAATTGAATAAACTATTATCGGTAAAAATAAAATAATTGTATAACAACAATCAAACGCCGTTCAAATTAATTGTCCAAAGCTGCGTAGGTGTCAAAGTGGCCAACTTGAGACACGAAATGTATTCATTAACTATTACGACATAATGAAGCTGTAATTAATTTGAATTAGCCTTGTATATTTATTGAAACTTAGAACAATAGTTTGTGATAAAATTATTTAAATAAGAAACCAATTTAGAGGACCTAAAGTAATTTTGAAAAAGCTCTCAGATTCCATTGGAAATACCTAGATAATACAATTTACGATAATATAAAGGCTTTCATCAGACTTAATAGTACTATTTTAATACATATATAATAAGTTGTTTTTTTAACACATTAGGTTGTCAATTTAATTTTAGCAACTATACACCAAACTCTTATAGAAATATTGAGGACAGCTATTAAATGAAATCGACTCTTTGACCTGGGAGGTTAATTTTGTCACACATCTTTATTATATGCTTCATATCTAAATTGAAGAAGTATTTACAATCAATGTATAAATTACAACTATGATATATAGTAAACATCCTCAAAGCTCTCGCTGCTGTCGATAGGCAAGGTTCCCAACTGGCTGGCTGCGTTCCCTTTTTGGATGGCCAAGCTTATGCGTTGAAATTGAATAAGATTTTATTTGCCAAGAATTTGCAAGTCACTTACGTGCAAATACTGTCATACTTAATATCAGTTTTAACACTTTTTCATTCAATTCAGATAGATGCAAATGCAGTTGAGTTAACCCTCCTGCCAGAAGTAGTTTAGGAACTTCACATCCTTAAATATTCTACCACTAACCTAGTTAGGTACTACTTGTCATCATTCTGAATTCCCATAGATTTGGGTGTAGATTTATTGTCGAGATGGACACTTCTTCTATTAATTACTAAGTTAAGCACTGTTCTTCACCTTAATTGTAATTTAACACCGGTTGCATCAATAGCACCTTTAAGTTAGTTTTTGAGCTCTACCACTAGCTATTTGAAAGTCTATTTCATTTAAAAACGGTTTTATTTCATGGCCGAAACCTGGATTAAATAGTAAAGACTAAATAAAATATAAATTAATAAACAAAGTCTACTATAAGTAGTACTACTGTATGTACTCATTACGTAGAAGACAAGAAAGTATGGTTGTAATCGCTTCTCTCTGCACTTGCATCCCCCAAGCTGAGTAACAGTTGTATGAATAAGTAATTTATGTGTATTTCTGTGTATTCTGGTGGTAGAGTCATTATAGTAATGTTCATAACTGCCTTATCAGGGCATGAAATGAGTTTGAGTTAGACTTCTATAAACGTAAGCGTTCGTCAATACTTGTACAAAATATTGCAATCTGTCGAAGGACTTGCTGAGCTATAGTTGATTCAAAAAAATTATCATAGCATTCAAAAATCTACTTAATTATGATCCACTGACCTAATAAATAATATTTAATTAAACGGGGCTCGTTTAATAGTCTGTACGTAAAAAATCTTATGTCAGTTCTTAGTGGATTTCCAGTCCATTAACCCTTCCGCCTTCTTCTATTAAAACATAAAATATATCATCAAAATGCATCTAATGTGCAATTTTATGACAGACATTTCCATATCAAGGGAGAATTCTAAGATATCAACTACCTACACATTAAAGCTCTGTCCAAGATGAGCAGATGTCGGGAAGTGCTAGCCGCGAGCGTGACGCCATTAGTTCCGCGGAGTGCCGCCGATCGTAGCGCCGCCGCGGGCGCACCGGTGCAGTACACCGACCACTCAGAGACATGCCGAGTAAGCCTGAATCAGCCGACTGGCTGTCGGATGTATCTTCTGAAACATAACACGATGTGAGGAATATGATTTCGGTTTTAATGTTTGCTTTTTGAAGTAAGGTTTTAATGAGATTTGTTTTAGGATTGATGTCAAACTTACTAAAAGCTCGTTAGAGACTTTGAACGTTGCCTAAGATAAATAAGGTCTGTGATATAAAGTTAACAATACTCAAATATCACAAGTCATTTCTATCTATATTAGCAATGGAAACATACCTGAACTGAACTTCTTTGAGACTGCACAGAGGTACTAGAGTTATTATCTTATTTTAAATTCAAATTAAAAAATTAGATTCGACTCTAATTCATTTGAATTTCATCATATAGAGATACAATCTGACTGTCGAAACCAACAAATTACACTAATTAGATAATGTATAAAAGAAAACACTTAATTTATTAGAATATAATATTATATTATTATTTGTATGAACTAGAATTTCCCAAAAATGATATTGAGAAGAGCTGTAAAATTTAAAAATTAAATCCCATATTTTCATGATCACCTTCTTAATCTTGAATGTATGTACCTACATATATACAAATAACAGATTTTTATCAATTTTGGAATAGAAGAATACCAGTCTATAAATGTTGTATAACAATTGTATGATAATAATCGATAAGTCGAAAATCTGCTTTATCATTGTAAAATCGAATCGTTCCAATCAAAATGAAGATCAATCAACTAAGTAGCGTCCTCGATGCTTTTTATGAAATGAATAAATTTGTTATTAAATGATTATGAGATTTACGTGAGACTAGAAAATAGTTGTAGAATTGTCTGTTTCTTAACATTATAATATCTACGTGCAACTTTATTACTAGGTATATAAATAGAAATATATAAATATTTTCTGTATACAAGATAAATATTTAAACACTTTATATTAATGTAGTGTAGTGTACCTATGTACTGGTAGGTACCAGTTACAGGTATTAAAAGTAAGTTGTGAAATACATCCTTTTTTGATTTTTAATCAGCAATCTAACTATCAAAGAGCCATCTTTTAATGCTTTACAATTATGACGTCAGAATTCAGTAGGTATATAATAATAATAAAAAAACTCCATATATAAAATATAATTGATTGACATTGATTTGGCATGTCAGTTTAACATCTCAATTGTTTTAGTGACTGATTTCTTCGTTCTATAAAATCAAAAAAATAAAATCCTTCAATTTGTTCTTGGCAATTTAATTTCCGAATCTTTTCAATTTTGTTTCCGCCAATGGAGTAGGCAGAAATCACAATTTTTCTCTTACTATGCACTTGACTAATTTAATTTTTTGTAATTTTTTTTAATTAAGTATCATTCCATCTATGCTTTGTGTAATTATCACCTTCAGTCACATCGTAACTTAACATGGTAAGATTACAGTAAAAATAACATTATCTTGTATCTTGACTTATCATAAACATGTGTTATCGAGCCCTATTGTTTTCATATCCTACACCACCGGCTAGGTTACTTAATGTAATATAATATTCCGGGCCGTTCCCAGACGTTACAGGCAAGGCGGATTATTGAAATAAATCGCGGGTCATCAGCCAAATGCATAGTTTGCGCGGCGCACCATTAGACAAATTGAGTTTCAGAGAAACCATGGATTTTGTTTGATCTAACATTTTCTCTAGGCTACAATACTTTTAGCTTATTTTATTTCTTCATCTTTCTTTGCCTTTGAGATTTAGATTTTAAATTATTCAATTATTATATATCACAAGATGTAATGAAATGAAATATTTCATTATTAATTGTCAGACTAACGCACAGTTCGGAAGTTTGCTTTTATTGAAAAGAGCAGACAATAAAATCAGCAATTACTCCTTTCAAAACAAACTTAAATTTATTACTAAAATGTATACTGCAAGAGCGAGCTCTACATTGTTGTCGTTTAAATACTTATTTGATGCCTTCTGTACTAAAACGAATTTAATACCTCCCTTAGATTTATGTAAAGGCAAATTTAAAAGTGCAGCATGGATCTCCTTTTGGATTCAATAACGATGCCAAAGGAATAACAGTCTACCTGCCTTGATATAAAGCCTTAAATGCGAAGGGTTATGATAGTAGATTCAGTTAATCTGCAAAAGTTATGTCACCAAATATTTTTTTATGAACGTTGTTTGGCTCAGAGTTTAGAAAACTGTTTGTCTTATAAATCCACCTGTAATATATTTTATTATTTTACAATATTAAATATATTAAGTAAGTACTTAATACTATTTCAGTGGTAAACTATTCCGGACAATAAAATATCATTATTTTTAAATTTCATAGGTACTGGCTCAGATTCACCAACACCATAAGATTCCTATATGTAACTCCTATCATTTTGAATTTTATTCAAGTTTCACAGGTAAGGCGTGTTTAAAATTAATTATTTATTAAACATCAATCAATGTGTTGTTATGTTAGGTTATCGCTAAGTAAATCGATAAAGAAAAGGTCAAGGTCAAACGTTATGAGGTCATGTTTATTTACTGGTAGCTAGTAGATAAAAATACATAACTAATTTCAATTTGTAAAATTCTCGAAAACGAATTTATTTTTAAAGGATATTTTTGACGTGAAGTTAGAAACCATCAATATAAATTGTAAATAAATATTTTGAAGCAATATAAAATCAGTAAAAGTATTTTAGGGAAGCACCTTTTGCCGTCTTTATTATTTTCAGCGTAAGATTGGGTACTACTAGCGCCATCTCTGAGTAGAGTTAGGAACTAATCGAAATCTAAATTTTCACGTAATATATTTTTACACTGCAATATAGAAATATGCATATTTTATCACAAATAATTTATTTATTATCTGCAATGGTAGAAATCTAAAATAAATGTAAATAAATCATTAATAAACTTTGCATAAAAATAGATTTTATTCCCTGTAACCTTTAATGAGACTTGATCATAATTGAGAATATTGATTTTGATTATTTTAATGTCGTATTAAAAAGCTTTACCATAAAAAGATAAATAGTTGATTAGATAAAACGAACCGCGTCTGATTGTAATATTTTCGAGGTTGTTGGTATATTTTTAAACTTACCAACCAAGTCTATAATTATCATAACTTAAACAAATATTTAATGGACAAAACTGTTGCTAAATGTCAAACTTTATTAAATAAATAACGTAGTGCAAAGGTAACACCCATCGCCATGTCTAGGTAATAAAACTGATTGAGTTTAAATAACAGATTAATAATGAAATGCCCGCGGCGTTTTCAGATAGCGATCTTTTTGAAAAAAAAAATAGAGACAGGCTTTAGACATTCAGACAGAATTGACACTTATTGGAGTATCTAAAAAGATGCTATGAGAGGTAGAGCATAGCGATATGTCACTCAAAGAGCAGCTCGACTGGGGAAGTACCTCCACCTTACAGAATACCGCAGCCAAATAACTTATAGTTGTGTTCCTGCGTGTGAGTAAGGTCGCCAGAGCTCGGAGCGCGGAGGGTGGAAGGATCGGTAACGCGCGAATGATACCTCTGGTGTTGCAAGCGTTCATAGGCTACGGTAACCGCATACCATCAGGCGGGCCGTTTGCTTGTTTGACGACAATGTAGTACAAACAGAAACTGTAGACTACAATATCTGATAAGCAAAACACACTTAATGTTGCTCGGAGATAGAATATCAGCCAGCCAAGAGAGCCAACTACAAAATACTCTACCATCGATCTATGGATTTCTCTGTTTTCCTTTACCGAAGCTCATTGTTAGAATCAAACCCACAACCTTCGCGCGTCATTTGGTTACTATTACTACTGAATTATCTTCGCTTTCTGTTTCACCTACCTACACTCAAAATTAAAACTCATTAAAATTTTCTTGACGCTTTTTTTTCGATACCTAATTAAGATATAACTAAGAGACATATTAAAAAGTATAAATACAAGCTTAAAATATATAGTTTATTTATTAAAATGTTACCGAGTGCAATCGTTTAACAGCTTTTATCTTTTCATACAAAAGATCAACCTTGCTCCATAAAAATATTAAATGAAAAAATTGTTTTTTTTTACGATTTCATGAGTATTGATATTGATGAGTACTTCCATCCCTTAAAGCACTGTAAGCAAGTGAAATAAAAATAACCCTATACCTATACCAAAATGATTTAATTTTATTCTTAACATTCGTAAGGCCAGATAATTATGTCAATAATATCAGTATAAGTAGTTTTACATACCTTATATTTAAAAGATGTTTCTCATTTCCAAGAACAATTACCACGGATTTAAAAACCTATTAGCCGGTACAGTCACACAAAAAATTGGCCATCAAAACAGTAAAGCCAATCAATCAACATAATAATCAATCACAAAATTCAAATTTCGAATGACACAGCCGCCCGCCCACAGACCAATCGTCACACGAGTTTACGAGCTGAATAAACGTGGAGCAAAATTATAATTGCATTACAAAATTATTAGGTGTAAAATTATATTATTTATGGAACGGGCCGCAGGCGTACACTCGCGTACACTATCTGATGTGTACGTGCAGTTTGACAGCGTAAGTGATGAGTGGAGTGATAGGAATTTACTTTAGTTGGGTGGGTATTGAATTATGACGGTGATTGTACTTTGCCGGTTCGTATTATTGGGACTTTAGGTTATTAATGTCAGATGTTGTCAGAGAATTATGAATTTTTAGCTGTTGTAGCTTAAGTTACTTTATACCACATTATAAACTTTTGAATATCCCGCGATTATATCGGCTAAACATTTTTAATCACATTTTGCATTAGCCGTTATGACTGTCAAAACAACAACAACAAAAAACGATAATAGTTTTGGTACTATTACTAGTTGATGGCTAAAAATGTAGAAGTAGTATGTACATTTTAAAATTTGGTGTAAAGCTGCAATACCATAGTGTTTGGGTAGGTATGTACATATTTTAAACTAAGACAGTGACTAATTTCACTGTAACAACAGTAATAATATCCTGCGAGAAATCTGTCATCTACATAGTACCTATGTACAAGGTAAAAATACCTAACCTTCAACAAATGGTTATTTCCAAAAACCCACTAAAAGCACACGTACAAAATAACAACAAAAACTTCTTATCACTAAGGTAAACGACCCTATTGTTTGCCACTGCGCATTGATATTTTTCGCACTATCAACATGTCTCACACACGAACAACTTCAAAGGCGGCAACTTTTTTCTCAAAAAAATATTATTATTATTCTGTTGCCTATTGTTTTGCCATATTCTATGGCTCTTTGCATGGTTACGAGAAGACATAATTTTCTTTTATATTTTAAATGAAAGTGTCTTTTACCAAACGTTTTGTGCGAGGTGTGTATGGTAGGTACATGTTTTGTAGAATATAGATAATTCTCAGAAACTACACAGATGTTTATCTTAATGTGTCAGTTCTAGTAAAGCAATATTATGTGTTATCTTTGCTTCTATTGCACTGAACATGACCTAATTTACAATAATTCTATGTTGTCTATGTCTTCTGAATATGTAATGTAAATTTAATTTTTCAATGCGAACACATGATACGCCCTACTCTATTGAACCGCGAGATATTTTGATTTATTAGAAGTTATTTTCAAAAAAATAAGTATAATAAAATAACTGTTATACTTTATTTTTAACACTTATTAAATATCCAGTAGCTGTCTATAAATCAATATCTTACACAATTTAAATCCAGCATTACAAACAAAAAAGAATATATACCAATCATTATTTAATTGTTATTACGGAAAATGAGAGGCTTGCAACCAGGTAAATTACCCTATTGTTTACTTAGCGCAGGTAAAAAACTTAAGGGGTAAGTTGACGCCTCTACCCCCACCCTTAGCCGGCTTCTTAGGTGTTAAGTCGTTGTGTCATAGGATAATCTGGATTAGTCTTGTCTCAGTTCTTACCGACGACATTCGAGGCAACTTGTCACTAATGTGAAGTGAGCATTTTAGTAGCTAGTAGAATTTTCTGTGTTATGTTGAAATTGTGGTGAAACTGAGTTGTTTTCTGTGATCAAAATGAATTATTGTGATAATCATTTGGAGAATCTGACGCTCTTCGTGAAGAGATGGTGGGAGGATGATTATGTTAAGGTAAAGATTTAATTTTAAATGTCTATGACTTGAAGTTTTCTACGGCGGCTACTTTATAGTACCCGCCTGGTGGGTTACCAGAGTATTTAAGCTCCTGCCATCTGCATTTGAGAACCAGCCAGATCCTTCTAGGCTTTGTGTACTTACCACCTTCGGCCACATCATCACTTACCATGATGAGATTGTGGTCAAACACAAGCCTATCCAAAGTAAAAAAAATAAATTAAACACATCCCTAAATATTAAAATGTATTTTCTTACAATTGTGTAAGTAGAGACAACTCTCTTAATTATAAAACGCTTTTTAACTAAAACTCTGTCTAAGCTGTCACCTTGGCTGACACATATATATTTTTATTTCTTTACTTACGGAAGAACTAAGTACAGGTACCTACGTAAAAAACTTACTACTTAGATATGTTTTATTTATGTAAATGCATTATGTCTTCGTAAAATTGCATAATATCATTAATTACATAAATCGTCCATGTTAACTTTGTTTCATAATTTATTATTTATTATGCTGTAATATAAATGTATATAACCTAATATAAAATACGTTATCAAAAAATGACAATGGAAGGATAATATTTATTTATAAAAAAGTTGCCACACCAAAATAATGTCACAATAAATTATCGAATAAAAACCTAAAACCTATGCGAAGGAAACAATCATACAGCCAAAATTCCAATCACTCGCCAATATCAAGTCTCAAATCTCCGATCAATATTTGACCTCTGCCTTATCCAATTATTATTTAATACCCATAACAACGCCACGACGCCTTAAGCCGAGATTAAGATAAACTTGGACGCTCCATACCTTGTCCACGATGTATCATTACGTATATTAAAGTTAAACGATATCCATACGATAATGTTATATGGAATCTAAATTGTATCAAAAAAACCCCTTTAAAATTAATGATGTATGTGGACAAATTATAGTGTCTTTGTTGTAAACGAAATTCGTGTTAATTATGAGAAATTTTCCTATCTGTGATATTATACATAATATGAAATTTAGTAACTTACTGCCCCTCGTAATTTAACAGCGTTCTCCGGACTATTTTCGTCTTCAGGTTAAAACAGAAATAATGGAGATTTGAATATTTCGTATAAGTTTAGAAAAAAATAATTTAAGAACCGTACGTCATCTACTAATATAAATGCATATGTCGTATGCATGTATGTCTATCTGTTTGTTACATTTTCGCGGTTAAATTATAGAATATATTTTGATGAAATTTTATCGAGAGATGTCTGCAATACACTAACTGTTTACCATAAAAATATATGATGTAGCCAAATGTGGTAAGCACTCAAAGCCTAGAAGGGAAACGGCTATCAAGCTGCCTAACTCACCGGTAGGTGCCTGGAGACAGATTTTCAACTCGAAGGTGATAGCCTGCAGTCAAGCGAGTACTGCAAACTGTCCCACCATTGTGCCATGGTTTCCCACGACCTTCAACATCACCACCACTGAACTATCATCGCCTAAAAATCACTAACCCTATGTATGTACATCACACAAAATCGAGGTTAATAATGCACACAGCTTTCTCTTTACTAGAACACATTGATTCATAATGCGCGGTGTAATGATAATTAAATTAATAGACATACACGAAACTATGGCCACCACCCACGCGGCCATGATCCGCCATTGTTAAATGAACGACAAATATTGATACAATCGCTTTGTTTGATGTCGACATTGTACAGCGAAGAGGCTAAACACATTTATCAGCAACGATTCGTAAGGTTACGTCTCTCATATTTGTAGAGATTCCACGCGTATTATTAAAAACTGTATCGTATAAAAAAAATGTTGAAAGACTGTTCTGAATTTAAAATTTAAAAAAAGATTGTTCGATCTATGTCAAATTTAAATTGTTTTTTGTAGAAAATAAAGAAATAACCGTGTGTAAAGAATATCTTCTTCATAATTTTTATTATTGATTTATATATATATATTTAATTTCATGTAGCTCTCTTAAAACAGTAATAAGTTAAGCTTTGACGCTTTACAATTATTTAGCCCTAACATACCCATAACTAATTAATAAATGTGATAATGCAAGATGTTATTATTATTTAATTAACAAATAGATGTTTTGCGACGGAGCTGGTGTAATGTATATAGTAGGCGTTTGTGTATTTTGCAATTACATTTATGACTCTACACATGACATTTGTTGGGTTTTTCATTAGTTTAGTTTGCTCAGTGTCTCCACTGCGGGGTTATTAACCTTCAAGGCCCTGTATGATTACCACCTTCGACCACATCTTCGGCAATCCCCTGGTATTGCGAATGTCCATATGAGGCGGTGATCACTTACCATCAGTTGGACCGTTTGCGTACTTGTCCATCTGCTAACACTAACCATATTGAGATTATAGTAAAACATAACCTATCCGCAGTAATAACATATAACAAATCCATCGGAATAACCTAGCATGCATATGAGTCTATGAATTTCATGGATACCATAATTTCATGCCAAAAGAATGTCAATAATACGAGCTGGATATTTATAACGATTATGGACAGACACCGCGAACATAATTGCAAATGATAATTGTAATAAAACAGAAAATAATTATAATTATTATTGTTAATGTGATTTTACTTGGGTATGGGTTATTTAATACGTTTTATAAAGCAATGCCGGCTTTCAAACTCAATTTAGAATTTTGAAATTAATTTAATTAAAAATGTCCACCAACAACTTTTACCATGGGACCAACTGTGACAAAACAAAAACAGCTGTTCCATACATAAGTTCTATAGCTACTCGACCAAAATGTATGAAGCAACCATTTTGTTTTATGCGATATCAGAGTTGGTCCAGAAATAAAAGTTGTTCATATTGATGAGTACTTCAACCCCTGCAAGTATTGCCAGTCACAAAAAAAACACCCTATTTAAAAGGAAAACGTGCCAACCGCCCCGCCTGATGGTAAGCGGTTACCGTAGCCTATGAACGCTTGCAACACCAGGGGTATCACTCGCGCGTTGCCCTTAGCCTCACCCCGATGAGCTCTGGCGACCTTACTCACGCGCAGGAACACAACTATAAGTTATTTGGCTGCGGTATTCTGTAAAGTGGAGGTACTTCCCCAGTCGAGCTGCTCTTTGAGCGACATATCGCTATGCTCTACCTCTCATAATGGGTAGGAATGTATCCTTTTCTACATTATGTTTCTTAAACACAAACACGAAGCTGAAATTACCGGGATGCTATTAATTCCATTATTCATAGGTTAGGTACCAGTAAATAAAGAAGAAATTGCTCGTTCGTTAGCCGTCACAGCGTTTATCTAGTTACTCCCTCCCCCTCCCACCTCGCAAGCCTAATTATTAGGTAGGAACGCTTTGTCGAGGCTACGTTAACTTTGAAACTTTAAAGTTGCTAGTACCGTCGTTGACAAAAGTGTTACGTTTATGTAGGAAAGATAAATAATATGTGTAAGGATATTTTTTTACTGATATTTTTTGGAATTGAGGCCTTCCTGTTTTTTTTAACTGAAATTATCTTATTATGATATGCGTCTAACTTAGTAGTACTATCCCATTACAAATGTCCAAAATGGCGGGTATAATGTCATATAAGGTCGTTCTGCTTATCAACTTACATATTTGATGTCTAATCAAAAGAAATATTTATTTCGATACGAAGGAAATTACTTAATTTTAAGACGTGGCCCCATTTGTTTTGTACCAATCGCAAAATTATTAAAAAACATCGCAAAACAGATTTTAAAGTTTAAAATGAACCACTGTCTGGCTAATGTTGTTGCAAGCCAAATATGGTATGCTTGTTTCCCACATGAAAAAGGTTTGCCTCTTACATTTGCGTGCTTAAAACATTCATTAAAAAAAACTGCAATCCATTTTGCAGTTCACTGTACTGAAACCTGTTTACTTACATCATGTATCATGGTATGAACAATATGGCATGTCACGACAGCGAACCGTCGAAAAAACGATCATCGAGAATTGCACATTTTTTTGAAAACTAAATCACCTGAAACTCACCCGTATATCACCGTAATAAGGCACAATTTTTATGTTACTCTCAACAACAAAAAATGCCATGAAATATGTCCGCTTGTCCATTGCTCTGCCGGTAGGCATGGGTCAGATTATGTGTAGTTATATCTTTCACATGATGCATCGGAAAATAGACCGTTTTAAAGCGTAATAAGAGTAATTATTGTTGTATTTATATGTTGGCGGGTCAATCACCTTGGCTTAACTTCGCGACTTTGGGATTTTCTGCCACTTTTTGTTGCCTGTTGACAATCAGTTCTCACAGTGAGGTGGCTATTGCCTTGTAAGAGAAAACACTTAGGTATACACCCAAGTAAGCAAGTAGGCACCAATTTATTTATAAACCACTTTTATTTGAACTGTCTGCGACTTTGATCACTTAACGAATGTATACAAATTTTTCAGGCATTCTATTACAAACTAATTGTATGTAGTATTGAATATTTGAAAAAAAACAGCATTTCTCTATTCACTAAGTATATCGAGCTAAAAGTCTAATAAACATTCAATACTACATTTAATCGAATTTTATAAAAACATTTCCTTAGATAAGTCTAACAAGAGCTTATTGGTACTACACTCGCAGCTGTAGTTTATAATGTACTTTTCGTACACAATTCGAATTCGAATCCATACCATTAATTTCGTACGTAAAAATAAATTATATTTTCAAACAACACTTTTCTTCCCGATTATACTACGAAAAAAATTATGTTATTTAATCAAATGATCATTAATTTACCCTCGGCAATGATGTGATTGTTTAATGAGTGCTAATGATACGTTATGTTAGCCCCTCGAATCACCATAATGAGAACACTGATTTAACAAAATGTGGCGATTGCGATTTTTAAATTTTATTCCTTATTTAAATTATTTATATTTATTTATTGGTTTGGGTGTAGAGGATGTTATGTGGTGTTTATTGTAATTTAATATTTACTTAGCTATTATAAATAAATTTATTTGATGTAATAAATAAAATGATATGGAGCTTCACACAATTTTTTTTTTTTTTACTAATGCTGGTTACTTATTAAGATTTTTTGTAAAAACATCACACGTCTTATTTATGTTGCCAATGTTAAGCTTTAATATACAATTTTAGCCAAGTCAAGTCCGAGTCAGTCAGATTTGGTAAAATGGCGGCCGTTCTAAAAGACTTTTCGAATCAACCTGAAAAGTACCAATAGGTATTACATACCAATACAATTTAATACTGCTTAGGTGGCAAACAAGCTTACGGCCCACCTGATGGTAAGCGGTTACCGTAGCCTATAGACGCTCATAACACCACGGGCAAAGAAAATACAATATTATATTTTCCCTGCCAGGGGTATCACCCACGCGTTGCCAACCTTGAGACATAAAGTTGTTAAGTTGTAAGGCGATGATAGCTCAGTGGTAGTGACGTCGGACGCCGCGGCGAAGGTCGTGAGTTCGAATCCTACAATGAGCTTGAGCTTTCGGTGAAGGAAAACATCGTGAGGAAACCATAGCACGGTGGTAGGGTACTTTGTAGTACCCGCCTGGCTGGCTACCACCCTCAAGTTAAAAATCTGTCGCCAAACACCTATTGGTGTGTTCCGGCAGCTGCACATGAGAGCCAGATCCTTCTAGGCTTTGTGTGCTTACCACCTTCGGCCACATCATCACCTACCATAGTGAGATTGTTGTCAAACACAAGCCTATACAAAGTAAAAAAAAAAAAGTCTCCTGTGCCTGTAATTTGACCGGCTCCCATACCCTCCTAACCGTAATACAGTTAGGAGTAATACAAGTGCACTACTATTTCACGGCGGAATTAGATATGGTGGTAGTATTTCCCCAGGCGAACTCTGCACTACGAGTTCTACTACCTATTATTATTCAATAAAACTCAAAATATACAATCACATGAAAATAAAATTAAAAGTTCCCGCCAAAAAATCTTTAGTTAAGTTATCAATATAAATAAAATGAAAGATTACAGAAAGGAGGTGAAGACAAAACGTTGCCACCACCAGCATAATAACATAAACTCTCATTTAATAAAAAAAAAAGCCAAGGTGGCTTTTTTTTAAATGATAGTAAGTAGTTTTGTAGATAAACGATATCATTCGAACGAATCACAGCAAAAAACGGGACAAAGATAAATTTTGTACATACAAGAAATTACTATGAAACGCCCTATAATCATCCCTCTACATTATCCATCTCACAGACGTATATTTTTCTTAAACGACACTTTATTACAACGCAATCTGTTTTGTGGCATTAGAAAACCGAAAACAAAATCTTTTTTATAATTGACACACTTTACGTGAAATTGCCGCCCGACGCGCCGGCTCGGGCAAACGACAATTTAATTTTCCCCAGAAATGGATAATGATATGGCAACCCACTCCGTAATCGAGTGACAAACTGTTTTAAAAGCGACAATCGTTGTTTTCGTGACACGGAAGGGACGGGTGTTACCATTTTAAACTGTCAAAAATTGCTTATAATCATGTTTTACTTTTTTATTGATGTAGGTAATTAAAATAGTTTGCCCAACACATTAAATACTGATTTTAATATCTACTAAAATCACATACAGAGATTTTTATTTTTTATTTATTCATGACGATGGTATTTTGACAAATTATTATTAATTGTTCATCTCAAATTATAATAAGTAAGCAAGGCTTATAAGACAGTTCACAAGTATCATTATCTAAGATAAATATAAATACTCTGTTTCATATTCCCACATTTTTTGTATAAACATTTCCCCCTACTTAGTTTATCTAATAACAGTCTACATTAAACTCAACTTAGCGAGGAGTGGTTTAAATTAACTCGAATTTAACTTTGACAACGGCAAGCCGGCCCCGAATGCTTACCAAATGAATAGTAATTTAGTTTTCGGATTAAATCGTTTCAAACACGCGACACAAACCACTTTTCTATTCTCGAGTCGAGTCGAAACCGTCATTTTACACAATTTTACCGAATTGCTCTCGGTTCTCGGAATTAATTTGATATTAGCCTTTGAAAACGCAAGGTGTGGTTTTGTGTCCGCCTGATAGTTATATTAAAGAGGCATTTCAACAACCTGTATTTAGGGCATGATCTAGACTCAATAATCTTTTAGAATTAAGCCTTACTCATTCATAATTAGATTCAATAGGATAGGTTTTGTAATGGTTGATGACATGTTATTTAAGTCACCATTGCGGGCGTTTATGTTTTTAATCTTGTTATTTCCTACAGAAAGTGCATTATCTTCTGTATTCCGCAAAACTATTGTTGCCGCCATCGACTTACTTGAATTAATCAAACATTTTCTTTGTTACAGGAATCTCAAACGAGTAGTACCGAAAGATGGAGTGGGCGCGGCCCGGAACACAACATTGCTCTGCAGCAGATCCTCAAGCTGCAAGAAGCCAGGGCTCTCCACAAAACCTCTCTTCTACCAATCTACAAGAAGAATGGCCTCCCATCACCATCAGGAGCTAGTCACAACTATGAACATATCAGATCAGAGAAGACAGCTGAATACGATCCTCGAGTCATCGAACAATCTAAGCTTGAAGCTGAATTTAGGAAACTCATGGAGCATACTAGTAAAGATGTTCGCAACGATGATTCTTTAAAATACTTCCAACATATGATGGAAGCGAAACAACATTATGACTATTTGAAAAGTTTACAAGAAAAGGATAAGAGAGGTAGTTCTTTGGAAGAAAGCGAAGATATGAAAAAAGAAGATATATCACCTAATGATATCAGATCATCACCGTTAAGAAACCAATCGCCTAGTAATAGAGTATCATCAGCTGAAGTTTCACCTAATCACAGTGTTCGTCTCTCTACCTCATCCAGTCCTCTCTCAACCACTAGTCCTATTAACTCATCCCCCTTAAGCCATTTACAAAATATGCAACCTTTTGATTTTCGTAAACATAAGGCTCATGAAAATGAAAAAGAGGAGAGTCGAAAGGCTTATGATTTAAGCTCAGCTGAAAAGGCAACGATGGATTTGATGAGAAATCAATTCTTCAACTTTCCAATGCCACCAAATTTACCTATTCCACCAATCTCGATGTCCTCAACTTTTAGCCACCCGGCTGCTATGGTTGCTGCTCTTAGTCAAAATCCAATGGGTTTAGCGTCACTACAAGCGCTGCTCCCTCAAATGTCAGCAAAACCAGTTGAAACACATGAGAATAAATCTAATAATAATTGTAGCAAAGGAAGACCAGATGATTTGAGGCCAGAAGATGAAAATGTCCTAAATTTAAGTAAAAACTCTTATTCTGAAGTAGCACATAACTCGAGAAGTATGATCCTAGGGAAATGTTTGAGCCCGCCGAAAAGACAATGGGGTGCGGCTCAGATGCCTTTAAATTTGGGTACCCACTTCATCAATCCTGCAACTGGTAAAAAAAGAGTACAATGTAATGTTTGCCTCAAAACATTTTGTGATAAAGGAGCCTTGAAAATTCACTTTTCTGCTGTTCACCTACGGGAAATGCATAAATGTACAGTGGAAGGCTGCAGCATGATGTTCAGTTCAAGAAGGTCTCGTAATAGACACAGTGCTAATCCAAATCCTAAGTTACACTCACCACACTTAAGAAGAAAGATTTCTCCACACGACGGCAGAAGTGCACAAGTTCATCCCGTCCTTATTTCACCACATGGCACAGGATTAAGCATACCACCTGTTATGAATCCAATGCATCCATTTGGGTCATATCCTCTATTGAATCCATCACATAATATGCGGCAATTTGCATCAAATGTACCTCTTGATTATAAAAATAGCATGGGTTACTCATCATCATTCGATCACACACAACCAATACGACGAGATTCAGATTCTATGGAAAATAAAGATCATGATGGACAAGGTGACTCCGATGAAGATGATGGAATTGTTGTTGTAGCAGGCGATGACGATGATGACGACGGTGAACATATAGATACCAGTGACTATTACTCAAACCTTAATAAATCAACGGGCTCGATAGACGATTCTGAGACAGATTATGATCAAAGAAGTGCTAGTGACAATAATGAAATAATTGATAATAGAAAAGCTGAGTCTGCTAGTCCTGAAATTATGAAAAGAAAACGTAAAAATTTAAATCCGACCCGATTTCAAAACAACTATGCTTCAGACAGCAATTCTTCACACCACCAAAAACGTGAATATCCAAATGATGCTGAGGAAGTAGCATTAGACTTGAAAAGAGTAAAAACAGAAAACAGTAAGGATGATGAAAATCATTCGGAGTTACAAGAAACAAGTGGTGAAGTTAAAATAAAACAAGAAGTTCCATTAAAAGACGAACCGACTGATATGAGCTATAACATCCAAGATCTAAGAGTCAAAGAAGAACCAGTTGAAAAATCAGATAATTACAAAACTACTAATGATACTCAAGTAAATAATGAGCACTACTCGTCTGAAAACGCACTGAAACGTTTAGAAAGCTTATCGAAAGGAGATTTCCCAAATGTTTCAAAAAAAACAGATACTAATCCTTTAGGGCCATATAATTTATCGATGAACGATTCAATCGATTGCTCGGATAGATCTCCATCATCATCAGTGTCAAGCTTTGATTACGTATCAGAAGATAATCAAGGACAAATATTTGGTCACTTTGATAGTGGATTTTTTGTAATAACTACAGATGTTCCTATGGACCATGAAAACCCACGAAAATGCACTGTTTGTGGAAAAATGTTCCAAAATGTGTATGTCCTAAAAACTCATTATCAGAACGCACATTTAAAACTTATGTACAAATGCAACGCTGACGGATGTAGAGCAGCATTTTCATCGAGAAGAAGTAGAGATCGTCACAGCACAAATGTTAATCTCCACAGAAAATTAAACACGGAGGAGTTCCGAATTACAGATGAATCTAGAAACCTAGAGAAGATGCGAGAACAAATAGAACTCATCGCTAGATACAACGAAGACGAACGTGCCGTCCCATACATAGAATCTCATTTATACTACAGAGCAAAAGAATCGGATAAATTGAAAAGTCTAAGTCACCAAATACCTTTCAACTCCCCGTATCCACCAATGCAATTGCCTGATACATACTTAAGTAACAGGGAGATGTTTGCTCAACACCCTTTCTTGTTTGCACCATTTGGTATGCTACCAAACTTCCCACCAATCCCTCTAGGTTTCTTACCTCCCAGTCTAAACGCCTTTGGTTGTCAAAGTCAAAACTACTCGCCTTCGTTATCACGAAAGCTGAATTACTACGTTGAAGACGAAGCACCACGACCGAACAAAGATGGAACCTATCCATGTCGGGGCTGCAGAGAATGCTTCAAAGATTTGCCCAGCTTAAAGAGTCATTGTGAAAGCGTCCATGTGCATTCACTACACCGGTGTACTGTAAGCGGCTGCAACGCTGCATTCTTCTCCAGAACTAAGAGAAACATGCATTACGAGTGTCACGTGAGTCGAAGGCAGAACGGTAGAGGGATCCACGTCAACCCGTCGTGACGCGAATAGACTAAATTGTTGCTAATTTACAGTTAAATAAAGTCGAATCTCCAGTGCATTTGTGATGTCATTTAGTATTACCAAATAGTAAGTAGTTAGGCGATTATGTAGTAAATGCCAGTACCTTTTTAATTCTCATGGAAATTATACAAAGGCGGTATTGTTTAATTGTACATAGTTAAGGCTCAGTCGATGCGATTCCTTCTAAAAGATAGCTCATCTCGGTATGTATAATTATGTATCTGTCTGTACGTATTATGTTTTTATGAGGAGTACATGATGTAAACTTGTCATAATCTGTGTTCCATTTATAATTAGATAGTATTTTAATTCCGTGTATAAATTTTCCAACATTCCATAGTAATAAATTGTGCAATAAAATGTATATAAATAATAGTATAATGATGTACAAAAAATTGGCTAAAATATTGGTTTTTACAACTAGAATACTTATAATCATTTTCGATAATCTAAGTAGGTACTTACTTAATAATAAAATTATTTAATTTTTAAATCAAATCGTTCTGCAAAAACTGACATAGATAGGTACCTCCCATAATAATGTATTAAAAATAAATCTGGACATTTTTGAAAGCTTGAATTATTCTACGTAAATATTGTTTGGTGCTATATAACTCAATACATATTATTTTAATGTATATTTTCCTATAGACATACCTAACAGGCATGATATTAATTTAGTAAATGTAAAATTGTGTGAAACTTTAGTTTATAATTTTTTAAATTGTATTTAAGTACCAAAAAGTATTAAAAGTGTATCAAATAAGATTGTATTATATTAAATAAAGCATATTACATAATACTTCCTTTTGCCAAACGATAATGAGTACGTAATAAAAATGTTTTGAAAATTGCGCATTTATTTTACTGTTTCATTTTCGAATGGTAGATGAACCAATATATCTACCCTATCTACTTCCCTACTAAGTGCCGATCTTAAAAAGATAAGAAAGACTTGAATATGCTGGCTTCTAAATGAAAGATTTTAATAAAATTTATGATGATAGATTAATAAAATCATACCTTTCCTAAATAGACACTCTGAGAATTATTTCACAGATACAATAAATAGTTTTTAAATTAAAAATAAAATTCTGACGTTTAGGAATACATACAAATTAAACATAGGTACACATAAAGACAAATGAAAATTGTCTAGTAATTTTAGCACCACAAGAACTATTCATAATAATAAATAATAATTAGAAAATATTTATTAATTAATATAGATAACACGTCCATCATCCTTCGGCTATGATTTTGTTCCTTTATTCCACCCAACAGCAGAAACTCGCATGGTGTAAGCTATACATTAATTAATTTATAAAAAAAAAGTATTTAAGGGTTTTAAATGACTTCAAAACTTGACATTTCATTACCAGCAGCTTTTTTGTTTATGGTGTTAAAAAATACTCTATAAATTTTGTGAGATTACCTACTCAGTATATTATTATATTTCTTGCGCTTTCAGAGATTTTCATAATTTGTTTGTTTTTCGATACCAAAATAATGTCATAAAAATCTTATGAGTTAATTTTGAACACTTTATATTTTATGCATAAAAGGTTTTTTTAAATAATTCCCGCATATTTAAATTATTCCATTAAGGCTCCAGTCTCCCTAAAATCAGTGTTCTTGCGGAATTTATCAGAAAAGCAATAAATGAAATATATTTTACGTTAATTTAAAGTGTGAGATTTGAAGTTTCCAATACATATTTTATTTTTTAATTTGACGCCACTTTTATTAGCTTTGTGAGGCTTTAAACATACCTCTATTTACATACCTACAAAGGAACCACTTATTCCATGCATTTAAACCTCGAACATAAAAAATAACATCCATCCCCTTATTTCCAAGCTTTATTATCCCTCATTTCCCAATCTAACCCTTTATTGATAAAATACCAAACCCATAAAAATGCTGCCTTATTTGAAATTCATAAATCACGCAAATTAGTACAGTGTAGCTTTTGCTTTTTTTCATATTTTTCTTTAGCCTTTGGCTGTTTGCGCCTAAAGAATCATGCCAGGATTTGTAAAAAAAAGAAGTTGGAATAACTTGAGGCATTTAAAATATTCTTAGTTGCCCGGAATGAAAATATTATAATATTCTTAGAAAATAATAATACAAATATTGAAACGAGACCGAAAACTGTTATTAAGGCTCCAGTCTCCCTAAAATCAGTGTTCTTGCGGAATTTATCAGAAAAGAAATATTGTTTTTTAGTCATCAGAAAAGCAATAAATGAAATATATTTTACGTTATTTTAAAGTAAGAGATTTGAAGTTTCCAATACATATTTTATTTTTTAATTTGATGCCACTTTTATTAGCTTTGTGAGGCTTTAAACATACCTCTATTTACGTTCCACGCGTAGAGGGTCTCATTAATGCACACGCCACAATATTTGTAGGTATGTACATAAGAATATTAAAATTAAATTGTTTGATATTAAGCGATGGAAATAGCTTAGTATGCTTCAAAGTAAAATATTTGTATTAAGATCCCACCCTTAAGAAAAGGCTATCCACTTATGGCTATCTAACACCCTCTTATATTTACTCACTATTTACTACGCTGACATTTGAGTGTCACGCGCCCGTAACGTGACATTTACCCGTATGACGTCACATCACGCGACACTCTGCTGTCACTCCGACGTGACGTCGCGTGTCGGTGTTCGCGTAAATTTTTAAATTTTCCATCACAGGTACCACGTATTATTCTATAGGGGAGACCTTGTATAGGTAGATAATTGATTTTTGTTTGAATTCTTGTAAGTTAATTGGTAAACATGTACCTATGTCGTCTGTTT
The DNA here is from genome assembly GCA_951216915.1 of Tetheella fluctuosa. Taxonomy (NCBI): domain Eukaryota; kingdom Metazoa; phylum Arthropoda; class Insecta; order Lepidoptera; family Drepanidae; genus Tetheella; species Tetheella fluctuosa. The sequence goes on along the minus strand of OX578229.1, from coordinate 7,882,841 downwards.
ATCAGGAATTAATGAGCAGTATAAAAAATACAATTATAATAGTTTTTTTTATATCTATGGTTAAGTTGTATTACCTACCATATAGATACCTAATTCAAATTCTAGAAGTTAGCCATAGATATAATATACCGCGTACAGATAGCAAAAAATTCAACGGAAGGTTAATCAAAGGAAAGTTTAATTAATAACAATAAACACGACGTCGTCTATGTTACTTATACTGTAATTATATATTTATTATACTGAAGCCTTCCACTGACTACTGCTCGTAAACGAGTAATGTCTACCTACATACCGCCGATACTTTTCCTTTTAAATTCATCTGTTAGGAGAGGTAGGTACTACTGTCAATATTTATAAAATTTTAAAAGTAACAGTTTAGTGGGTAGGTTAAGGTTAGTCAACCTTAAAATTACTAACTTAAAGCTTGATATTTCGTAAATAAATATTTTTATCCAAGAAGTATTTGAGACAACCCTCTATAATTAAAGATAGATAATTATTATTAGGAATTATTTAGTAGATCCAATACGTACAGCATGATTGAAATGAGCCCGGATTAAAGTAAAATCAGGTAAGTAGGTATATAATTATTATTAAAAAAAAACACTTTATTACATGGGTATTATTCCAGGTTAATAAAGTGAGTATAGGTACGGCCGTACCACAAATTAGAAGGCTGCAATAAAAAAGAAATTTGAATGAAACAAACCAGCCAGCTACCTCTCATAACAATACGCACATCTCAAAAGTCGTTCACAAAGCGCTAGTTCGTTCTCATTTACATAATCAACTCTCATCAGCCACATTTGCATTCGAAACGTACTACGAATTAAATTCATAATACTATAACGCCAGCTTTTATTTTCGTTCCAAACGTACCTTTTGCTTGACTCGTAGAGTCTAATTTGCAAATAATAGCAGAATCATAAGTATGGAGAGAAATGGGCTGCGGTTGTCAAAATACTACATTACAAACATATTTTTACGGTCTAAACACACCTTATGCCATTATTCATAGAACGCATTTTGATATGAATTAGTATAGTTTTATGTTGGTAGTTAAATATTCTGAATTTGAACGTCCCGCTTGTCAGCAATTTGTTTTGAACAGAGAACACTTCTAATTCGCAAAAAGAACGAGCCTTCTATGTTTAAAAAGTATCGTCACGCAAGCTATGTTAGGCAGTGTTCATATTAGAAGGTATTGTTTTTTTTAATTCATTTAATAAGTAAATATTATGCTATACTTACATACTTGTTATATTATTTTAAGTTCACCTAAACTCATTCAGTCATTATAATTTACCTTTACACTTTCAGAAGGTATAAATAGGATACAATTCTACAAACAAATAACTTGGTGGATTATGAGACAGTCTGGAATGTTATTAATACGGAAACTGGTAAAATTAAAGATAAGAGTGAACAGCTAACGCTTAAAATTAATGATAGATTGTTGTCAGATAAATTGGAAGTAGCCACTGCTTTTGAGCACTTTTTCTCCAGTATACCGGGGGAGACTACTCAATGTCTTAAATCTTGTCCTAAAGTAGCGGAATCATTACTAAAGCTTCATATCAATAAATCATATCCTAGTTTTAAATTTAGTTATATTAATGCTAATGATGTTTTAAAAACTTTTAATTCCCTTAATATGAAAAGTACTGAAGATTTATGGGGTTTATCAGTTACGGTTTTAAAATCAATAATTGCAGTAATAGCACCTATTTTGTCCGATATTTTCAATGAATGCATTCATCAGGGCTCTTTTCCCGATTTAATGAAGTTTAGTAAAATAGTACCTATTTTTAAATCCGGTTGTAAGTATAATCCATCCGATTATAGACCAGTGTCCGTTCTTCCAGCACTTAGTAAAATATTTGAAAAACTGTTACTCAATCAAATGTTAAAACACTTTAATGAACATGAGATACTGCATGGTCATCAGTTTGGTTTCACGAAGGGAAAATCTACTTCCGATGCAGCTGCAAAATTATTGAAATCCATTTATGAGGCTTGGGAGGGTTCACAGGATGCAATTGGTATATTCTGTGATCTATCCAAGGCCTTCGACTGTGTCGACCACCGTACACTGCTACTAAAGCTAGATTATTACGGAATTCGTGGAACTGCTTATGATCTTGTTCTATCTTATTTATCTAATCGTCAACAAAAGGTAGGGATTAGTAGTACAACATCTGAGGGCTCTTTAATCGAAATGGGGGTACCCCAGGGCTCAATACTGGGACCATTTTTGTTTTTAGTTTATTTAAATGATTTACCATCTATTGTAAATGGCCTCTCAGATATAGTCTTGTTTGCTGACGATACTTCGTTGATTTTTAAAGTTGATAGAAAAGACAAAGAACTTATAAGAGTAAATGATACCTTGTCAATAGTCTCCAAATGGTTTACTGCAAACAATTTGTTACTCAACTCTAAGAAGACTAAATGTTTAAGATTCTCTCTACCCAATGTAGCACAAGTAGATAGTCAAGTAATAATAGATAGCAGTAATTTGGACATGGTTAATAAAACTGTATTCTTAGGTTTAACATTAGATAATAAATTACAATGGGGTCCTCATATAGATTCTTTGGCAGGTAAATTAAGTTCTGCTGCATTTGCTGTAAGAAAAATTAAACAATTGACGAATGTCGAGACGGCTAAACTAGTATATTTTGCTTACTTTCACAGTCTGTTATCATACGGTATTTTATTATGGGGAGCAGCAGCCGATATTGAAACTATTTTTATACTACAAAAAAGGGCAATTCGTGCAATTTATAGTATGGGTCCTCGGGACTCATTAAAGCATTTATTTAAAGAAATAAATATAATGACTTTGCCTTCACTCTACATTTATGAAAATATAATGTTCATACGTAGAAATATAGGAATGTTTAAAACAAAAGTAGATGTCCATAATATAAACACAAGGCAAAGAGAGAAATTAGTTGTTCCATATTTTAGGTTAGCCAAAGTTAGCAAGTCATTCCTTGGTAATTGCGTTCGTTTTTATAATAAAATACCTAACTCGGTAACCAAGATGACCGATTTTAAATTCAAATTTTACGTAAAGAAGGTTTTGAAGGAAAAGGCTTATTACAAGGTAGCTCAATATATTGAAGATAGGGATGTTTGGAAATAGTTTCACTCTGCACAGGTGCACTTCGCATATTGATTTTTATTTTATTTTTTTAGTTTTAGCCATTATGTAGCGTATTCGCTATTATTTAATAAGAACTTGTTTGCGTTACATTTTATTATTTACTTGGTATTGGTATTTTTCTTTTTGATTTAATTGTATATTGTATTGTACATTTTGCTGTTATTGAAAAAATATAGCCAATAGTCAGATTATAAAAAAATAATATATATATATAAAAAATGTAACCTTGCTGAGTTTCTTGCCGGTTCTTCTCAGTTGAAGGCTGATTTCCGAATCGGTGGTAGCTTCAGTAAATTCGACCTTCATAAGTGCCCTCCTAGGGCCTAAACTGAATAAATGGCTTTGACTTTGACTTTGACTTTGAATAAATTGAGCACACTTTTCGCCTACGGTAAAAAAGTGACAGTGAGTAGAGAACATAGTAAAAAATGTTTCATGAGACATAAAATTGTTTAGGCCAGTGCTCATGAGTATTTAATTAATGAGATGTTTAACCAAGGTCGGATTTATAAAATGTATATCAATGTCATGTTAACTATTATTTAACCACATTGATGAAGTAGTCCTAGTGAATAAGTTAAATAAGAAGTCTATACCTAAATTAATTAAACTATTGAACCACGACACCGGGATGTGACTCTATGTGACTCTTGGTATTTTAATCACGTAATTGGATATAGGTATTAGAAACTCATTTTTTGAAAACCATGCGTACCATAAATATGGTGAATTTTCTGTTTCATATTTTGCGGTAATGTTTATCGAGCCATTAATTAGTATTTAATCCTAATCATTGGCTAACATCTCTACTCTCGTCAATATGGCTGCACCTTTACGAGTTGCAAATTTGAATTTGAAATGCGGCTTTCTAGAACGTTTCTTTTTGCTGCTAATGAGTATGTGGCTTCTTAGGGAGTTGATGTCGTTATTATTATGTAACTGATATAGCAAAATTGTACCTACAAGTGAATATCAATATAAAATTACGTATTTTGACGCTAAGAGTAAACTATGATACGTGCTCTGAGCTATGAAACCTATTATTTAACGTATCATGTCACACAGAAAAACTTGTCACCTAATGTCAAAAAATTATGTAAATCATAAAAATAGGTTAAACATGAGTCTGGGCGTTTTCATATAGTCGATAACGATACCGACCCGATGCTGAAATTAATGAGACTATTATCGTCACAATATTGACGGATAGGTACGTACGTGTACATTTCGGTATCGGGTCGGTGTCGTTAGTGGCTTCGTAGCACCAAACTTTGAATGCTACATAATGGGGCATCTCTGGCATCAAATATGTTTCTTACCAGATATAAAATATGACAAACAAGAAACCTATAAACCACATGATATTTTAAGACACCGCACCGCAGACACACCTACTCATTGTTAGTAAGTGAGGCGATTGATCACGCGAACCCTGGCCGGGGGCAAGTATCGCATTCGAATTTCAAATCCCAACAATCGAATTCGGACAATCCGAATTTTGGAAGCATTGCCGCGAGCGTGCCGTCTGCCATATTGCACGCGATAAAACATTAATAAACTATTATTAAGTGTGTTTAGTTTTGATCTAAAGTTTTTTTTGTCAAGGAAGTAGACGAACAGTTGCAGAAACATGCTGCCTGGTGTAAAATCAACGTAGGTGAAATAAAATAGTTACAATTTAAATTTTTCAATCTTAGAAATCTCGTAGCGTTTAAGACCTAAGTTTTTTCATACTTGGACTTGTATAGTTAACCGTATAATAGTGGACATTATACGTTAACAAACGAAAGAGAACGAACGTGTGTGACGAGTGCAACCGAACTCTTCGTTCGCCATCGTACGCTTGATCTGTACGCGATATGAAAGGTCTACGAGTGGTCTACGAAGCTACGACAATTTGTTTTTCTTAATATATTGAGGATAAAATCGATATTATTCTTGCAATAGTTGATAACATGATAGAAATATTACATTACCAGATTAGAGTACCTAGATATTAATTATTATTATTCATAAAATAATCAGATAATTTGATCCATTTCATTTATGAATGAATAAAATCTTCATTATTGTATATTCCATATACATATGTAGGTATAAGATAATTATTGATACCTAATATAAATAAAGGAAGACAATAAGTAATAAAGACCATTAAAACGGTCTTATCGTTTAAGCGATCTTCTCCACTAGGTAATTAATTAATGCGCCCTCCTAGGGCATAAACTGAATGAATAATAGGCTTTGACTTTGACTTTAAGCAATTTATACAAAATTTAATGGTACCTAATACATTGACATAACTCTAATTTTTTCACAATTTGTTTGCATCAAATTCACAAAGATAGATTTATTAATTCAGTTAAAATCTTTTCTATAAAAATGTATTCAAATCCATTATTCATGATTAGCATTTAATTGGACTAGGTATATATCCGTGTAAATATTTGAAATATTCATCACATTTTACGAATCCGAAATATTCGCTCCATGTTGCCCAAAAGATTGACAAAGTGTGGGAACTCTTTCTCGTGATTCCACATTCAAATTTTATAAATTCCAATTGTGATCGACTGATACAATTTTAAGTACCGAATTTAAATTTTACTTTTAAATTTCGACATCAACCTGCCAGTCATTAACTTCTGTACACTTTATGAATTCCAAAGATGTTTATAGTATTTTAAAAATGGAAATTTTGTGTATTGCTGGTTCATGTAGATGTTGATAATAAACCTTTGTCATACTATCATGAACAGAAGAAAAAGTTCAATGTGCAATCATTATGAGAAAAAAATGGTCGTGAACTATTTACGATTGAGTTTCAGTATATAATTAAACTATGTTTGAAGTATTATTTATCTTTTATGAATATTGCATAATAATCAAGTTAATTATTTTACAACAAAATTACTGTGCCTAATCCATCGACATGACATTCAGATATATATTTTTGCGACCGTTTCTAATAGATAAAATAAAATGGTATATAAACATGAGTATGTAAATATCTACGGAACTCTAAAAACCTAAGGCTCTACTCTAAGGCCATCGATTTCCACAAAATCAACGCGTGCGCACGCTTATACCCTGCAGTTAAAATCTGATTGGTTATTAACTACTTTAGAAACATAAGCGGTCCAATGTTGAATTCCCACACGGAAGCCAATGGAAAAGGTATAGAATAATCTGAATCTAATTTGGACAGAAGCTCGAACGCAAAGTTATTCACAATAATGTATAATTTCTATAAGCACGCTTTGGGCACACGCAATCCTAATTTATTGCGTCAGCAGAAGGGATCAGGCGTAGATGAAGAACTTTTTTGGAACCGATATAATAGAAAAAAAACAATTGTCATATGAAGTTCAACGCATTTTGATAATAATCTTCCACTTTCTACCTAAGGTATGTACCAGTTGTATTGTAGACAGCCAGGTAGTCGCTGGCACACAAAAAGTAGCCTTATGGTGTTCATGCTTGAACTTTGTCGATTGTACGTAGGTATATCCACCTATACAATCCACCATTCTTTTTAAAATTCGGATTTTCCTGCAAATTGCAGACAACGAAGTTCCTATGTACTATGGACGATGTCTAATCCAAAGAAAAACCTTAAGAAATATTTAATCATGCAAAACCAAGAACCTATTTATTATTTATACATACCTATACAGGCATCTGGGTATGTTAGTAGGTAGCAGGTAAATAGGTACTTAGTTACTTTCAAATAAATTAAAGTAACTTATGAGATAACATAACAGCAATAGAACTTTTACCGAGTTTTCAACTGAAAAAAGAAGCCTTGATAAACACTTGCCATCTTGCTCACTCTACGCTACAGATCCATTTAACTATCCTTTCTTATGTGACATGCGACATTAAAGTGACATCTAAGAGAGCCGGTAGCCAATGACAAAACAGCGAGTTTCCATTGGCTGAAACTGTCGCGTTTACATGATATTGTAGTTTTTTGTGCCGTTTTAAGATTTTCTTTAAGCTATATTGTTTCACAATAGACAGCTTGGGTTTTTGTTCATATGAGCTTAGGTGAATAGGCAAGATGCTACCTACATACGTGCTGATTGTGATTATTATAATTCATCTAAAAGCAGGACTAAACATTATTTTTAGGTTAGTTTTTAAATAAATTGGGTATTCAATCCATTACCTAAAACTAATATTAAACCAAGGTAGCTTCACCTTACGAAGTAGGTATTTAAACAGTTTAAAAACATTGCGTCCATGGTCGTAGGATGGTCGTAGGCATTTCCATTATACCACATTGAATTTCTAAAATATTGACTAAGCTAACATTAGAGTTTATAATTTAATAATTTATTGTTCCAAAACAAAGTAGGTAACTAAAATAAATTATATTAATTTATTCATAACAAGAAAAGTTACCTATTTTTAAACTACTTATCTCAATCTTCATAACGTTCGCCTTTTTCACTGGAAACTCTGAAATTAAGTTCTAAATTTAAATTTGATTGCGTGGGCGGGCTATAGGTTGGTTGGTTAAAAATGTCACCGCCACCCACCCACGCCGCCTCGCCATTGGCTTAAACTGTCACCGTGTCGCAGTGCGTGACATTTCTTATTGGTTGGACCACGCCCTTAGTTTCAATGATAGAGTCGAACGTTACTTGAATTTTTGAAAAAGTGTTGTATTCGAAATTCAAAGTTGCTTTTTTTTATTACTAAAGGAATGTGAAGGTACTTATGGCGTGATGTCATGTTGTACTTGTAGCTCGTAGATTGCGAGTAGCGCTAGACTTGCGCGGAACTATTGATTGAGACGCGACGGTGGCCGACGCCCGGACTTGTCCCGTTTAGGTGACAAATGACTTTCTGCGGCATTAGTAACACCTGCATTAGGTGATTAAAATTATTAGATAGACTATTTTTTTTTATGCATAGACAGCTAGTTAATAATACCATTTACTTCTGAGATCTATCTTCAAAGATAGCAATCAAATCAAAGTTAATTAAGTAGGTAGGTACCTACTTATTAAGCAGCGCTGTAATAATGGGTTATCGCATGACATAAAGAGTCCAATTCTGAAAAATATTGAACAATTCTATTTTCAATCAAAACATAAGTCAAACCTAAGCACATAAAAGCGAATTGCAATTAAATTATTTAAGATTGTATAGTATCTAGGTATAGGTATTCACCATTCACTAATTTGTGCTGAAGAACTGCTCCCAATGCATTGCTATTATAATTTGAAGGAGTCAAAGTCATTTAATCACGTTTTTCAAAATGAAAGTTTGAAAAAACATATAAATTTTACATTGGTCAGATCTGTGATTGTCTCAATTTATTTTGAGAAAAAATCTTTAAAAACATTAATAAATTTATGTAAATTGAAAAATCTTAATATAATTATATTTAGGTACCCTTCAGGATACAACCATTTAAAACTCTACTGTTCGATTACCTACGTCACGTAAACGTCACATTATTTTGACAATGACAGTAAGTTGATCCATAAATATGTGACAACTAGTTATACGTATAGGGTTTTATATGGGTGATAATGTTTATTCTGAGTTATCAACCTCAGAACGATAATTATAGTTCATTGATAAAGACCTCTAAGGCGAACATGGTCTTATGGTGATGAGGTAACCATATAGTGCGGTAATTTGTAGTAGGTACCCACCTGCTAAATTATAATCTGTACCCGTACACCTTTTTGTCTGCCTATTGGTGTGTTCCGGCAGCAGCACTTGAGAGCCAGTTTCTTCAAGGCTTTGTGTGCTTACCATCATCACTTACCTTAGTGACATTGTGGTCAAACACAAGCCTATATAAAATAAAATAAAAAAACAATGTACCGGTATGTTCCAGCTACTACTGAAAATTACCTACATAGGTCACGACGACGATAAATTATAGTAGTACTAGCCATCCTTCGCGATTTCACTCGCGCAGCGGTTTAAAAAATTGATGTTAGCCGATTCTCAGACCTACCCGATATGCACACAAAATTTCATGAAAATCGGTCGAGCCGTTTCGGAGGAGTATGGTAACTAACATTCTGACACGAGATTTTTATATATCAGGTAACTTCAGACGCTTTAAACTTCATAAGTAGGATCTACCCTGCTAGACTCTAAACTAAATAATTGGCTTTGACTTTGATACCTCTACGAGAACCTAAACAAAACGCGTCACAAACTCAACTCCAAACAATAAACTCAACAGCAGTAACTCCAATTAATTAACGAACTAACTTTCCGTACGGAACGGACGGTTGGCGCAAAAATTCTGTTTATCAATAGCGTAGTTCTGAGCTAGGGCCGAAGGAAAGTAGCCACTCGACATCGAATCGATGTCGAAAGTTGGTCGAATGGACTCAGTCAGGCCGTCGGTAAAGGGTCGTTGATATTTGTTTGAATGAACTAATTAGAGGGTTGGTACACTGCCCACAGTTCTTAGAGTCCTTGCAGTTTTTATTCACATAGGTAACGAGTATCTTGGGCCTGATCATATCCTATAAAAAAAGACGTTAGAACGTTCTTCTTTACATTACATTACTATACATGCATCTTTATCTTTACATAGTATAAAGTGAAGTCGCTTCCGCTGTCTGTTCGCTTAGATCATTTAAACTACGCAACGGATTTTAATGCAGTTTCTTCTGTTCTGCAATAGATAGAGTGATTCAAGAGGAAGGTTTATAATTATGTATAATAAATGCATATTATAATACAGAAAAACCGAGCAATTCAAAGATTTGTAATGTGATGTCGTTTGTAATGTAACATTTTTTTATAAACTATATTTAGTGCCACGCGTAAAGAGCAAGAAGGTTATGGTTGATCGTAAATTCACCTGAATTAATAATGCATCAGCTGTAATAGGTGATTTATCTCATCTCACCATGGTAAATGATGATTTAACCGAAAGTGGAGACTTTAGACATGATGGTTGTAACCAGCAGGCGGAATGTACAAAGCATCCTACACCACCAAGCTATAGTATTTCCACTGTGTTTTCTTTCACCAAAAGATTGGGTATAACATGTATTGTAAGATGTAGGACCCAGGACCTTTACTACGGAATTGAATGTCGATATCATGGCGCTATCATTCAATCAAAAAGAATTACCAATAACTCAGTAGATAAGTACTTATTTAATATAGAGTAGACCCAGCAAAAACTTTCAATCAGCGAAAAGCATATTAAATACCTTACACAAACCTTAGTGCACCTTAAAAGATCCGTAATAAAAAAGAAAAAAAAAAGCGCGGAAAATAAACATTGAAAGAAAAAGGGCAACTGGCAACTAGTGATGCTACGCAAACGGGACTGTGTAACATAAAACTTTATGTTGGGTCGTAAAGACCGGAGCACTCCGCGGTGATATCAACAGGTAAGTGGTTGAGGGTTATTGTTGATTTTCCTCAACATTGTTGTGTTGGTACTTGGGAACTTTCAATCAAGCATTTGATTTTTATTAGACTTTAATATGTCGTTTGGCGAAAAAACTGAAAGAATTAGACCGATAATAATCTGTATATTAGTTCGTTTACTTAATTGTAGTTCATCTACCAACTCACTCTATCCAACATATGTTAAATGTGAAAAGGCTAACAGCCCAACCAAAAATATATAAATGGTATTTTATAAAGGGTTACCCCCTTAGAGGTTTTATTCTGTGCGTTGTCTGTTAGTCAGATACTATTTTATAAGTATGAAAAAATATATATTATCATATATTTTAATCGCCATCAATTAATTTAAAATTGTAGAACCACGAAAGACAGGTTCACTTAGTAAAAATAAGGTAATTAAATTGTTTTTCATCCTTTTTAGGTTTCGGTAGAAAAAGGAACCCTTAAAAGATCACTCTCTTGTCCGTCTGTCCGTGTGTCACCACCGATTTTCTCAATTCGGGTGGACCTGGCAAGTTGTAATTTATACCAGATTCTGAGGTCTATAGTCTCTATTAGGTGTATAAAAATCAAGGTTCTATGTCAACACGATAAAAAGATATGGGCAAATTTAGATTTTCACGAAAACTTGTAAGTACCAAAATTTACTTTTGTTTTTCAACTTTTTTTATTTTTCGGAATTTTCCCTTTACTTGTGCTGTAAGACTTTGCTTTTAATCAAAATTGACAATTCTAGGTCAACCGGAAGTAGTTCGTGTTAACCTAGAATCACGAAATTTGGCAAAAAGCAAGGTCTTAGAGCACAAATAAAGGAAAAATTCCAAAAAATAAAAAAGTTGAAAATTAAAGGGTGTTCCCATACATATATAATTGACGTCAATGAAGATAGTCCTCTGAGTTGTATGGGCACTCATACAATTTAGAGGACTAGCTTAATTGTGCGGAACCCTCGGTGCACGAGTCTGACTCACACTTGGCCGGTTTTTTCAACATGGGTTTGAAAATAGTTGTTTAAAAGATCAAATCTCTAAATCACTAGAGAACCAATTCCACTTTTGTACCTGTGATGAACCAACTACGCGAAGAACAGATCAATAGCGAAACATTGGTGGTGGGGTACTTTATAGTACCCTCATGGCTGCCAACTACCCTCAAGTTGAAAATCTGTCATCAAGCACCGAACAGTGTGTTCTTACCACATTCAGCCACATCTGACTTATCATTGTGAGATAGTGGTAAAAAACATAGGTAGATAAAGCTACCCACTAGGTAGCCAGTTCAGTGAATCCAAGGATACTAAAGACTTCCTCCGTTTCACTCAAAATAAAGTGGCCGCCATAACAACAAACCCACTTGTGTATAAATTCAATTCGTTTATACCACTTCGCTCGCCCACATTTGCATTCCATTTCATTTCGACCGTCCGGACACTTTTATATCTTTTTTATTTTTATTTTATTTTTAGGGTTAACTCGGGCAAGTGAGGGTTGAGTAGTTTGTTTCTTTGAGTTTATTAGGGATAGAAAGGGCGTGCTTGAAGTAGTTCAAGTTAGCTTTATATGGTTACAAGATTAAGGGCTTTTTGCAGATTTGTCGTTTTATTTTACCACGTTTTTCACATTTTACTTTGTATATTTTAAGTATGGATAGGCCTGTTATTGATCTCAACCTCACTATTGTAAGTGATGATGTGATCGAAGGTAAGCACATAAAGCCTAGACTGAACTGGCTCTCAAGTGCAGCTGGCGGCACTTGGAAAATACCTGAGGTGCGTGGGGCCAGATTTTCAAGTAGGTTCACAGTTGGATATGGTTGGAGAGGAGGAGAGGTATTATACAATTAGTTTCCTCACAATGTTTTCCTTTATTGAAAGCTCATTGTAGGATTCAAACCTGCGACCTTTCTCACGGCATTATCACTAAACAACTGTCACCAGTGTCTTAAAATCAATTCAAACACTCGTTCGACACTTTGACTTCCCCACTCGTTTGTCCTCGTCATTGACAAATGGCAGTGAAACAAGAAATTGATATTTTGTCCCCCTCTAGAAGCATGACTTTTATTTAGAGAGATTGACAAAGTTCCCCAAACATTGGGAAAATGTAAGCCCAATTCTCAATCACCATAGCCAGTTTTCTAACAGTAGGTACCTAAAGAAAAAAAAGGGTACCTACTTTTATCCCGGGAAAACATAAGATCCCTCGGTAATGCGGGTGAAACTGTGGGGCAGAAGCTAGTATTTTATAACTGTAACAATATTCTACCAAGAGGGGGAGCTGGGAGACTCATAGCAAAGGGAAACCCGTCAAAAATATGTCACCCGTAAAATTGTTTACTTATTTTATAAGTAAATAAACTATTTTTATTATACTCTATTACATTGTAAACAAATAATAATAGACATTATGTTTACAGGTTTTTCGTATGATTACTATGATAAATTCAAAGAAATACTCGATAATGAAAATGTCACCCACCTCCTTTGTTATAAATTCAATTATCAGAAAATATTTAGATCATAAGCAATGTTTCGAAGTCAGTTACATTTACAGGCTACAAAGTACCCTGATAACAATATCGAGATCTCTGATATAATCATTGACGCACACCTACAATAATGTCAACAATATTCAGTGGTAGTGACGTCAAACGTCACGTCGAATCATACACAAGGAGTTTGAAGGACTTTTTGGCGGGAACTTGCAAAGTGACGTTGACCTTTCAATTGCATAGTGATGTGAAATGAAATTGCGGCTTTTCAGGTTGTTTCAAGTTTTAGTAGGCTTAAGCTAAAAATTGTGATTTGGTAAGTTTTTAAAAATTAAAGTAGGCGTAACGTTCATACAAAAACTATTATTTTTACGGTTCTTTAGTTTACTTTAGATAACGTTGTAAGTAGGTACATATATCAAATTAATTTCACAAAATTCAAACACATTGTACCTATATACATGAACGATTCCAGTCATGAACACTTAATTTGTCTGTCTGTCTGTTCACCTGACTTCATCGACCACGAGTTAATAGAACACACGTGTATCCCGCTGCGAATGAAATTCAGCTCCACACTATTACTAATATAGACCTATCAGACGGTGGTCGAGAGTCATGAGGTCCTGGGTTCCATTTCCGGATCGAGCAAGGTGCAATTGACGTTCTTTTGTTTATAAAAGGTCATCTATAGCTTATTGTTGGTTGTTAAAAAAGCTTGAAGTTATTTATAATATTAAAAACCTTTAATACAAATTATGTGTCATGGTTTTTTTATGTCTACGTTCAATCCTATCCATCCATCCTTGAACAAATTAGGCATTCATTTAAGTTGTCTTTTCTGTCGGTTTTTGGTATTTTCAAAGAAAACGTGATTCAAATTTTAATTTATGAAGCAACGTGGAAAAGTTTTAAGAACAAGGAAAACCCATTTCCCCTTAAAAACATTGCACTTAAAGCCGATTTCAAGCGTCATTTAAACTAATCTCGGTTAAGGAAAGCGTTCAGACGACGCGTGTAAATTGGTAAGTCACTGGCAGGTTCGCGCGGCAAAACTTCCATAAACAATGCCATTAGCGCGAGCGTTACGCGGCAGATTTTAAATTTGGAGCGGCCATTCGTCATGTCGCCGCCGCGCCAGCGACACTCCGCCGCCGCCTGAGCTTTCTATATGAGAACTGTGTGGTTTTGATATTATTGCGATATTTTGCAAATGTTAATGATATTGGTACACTAGCTACAACCCGCAATCACCGGGATCTAATGATTTTCCGGGATAAAAGTATCCTGTAGTAAGTAATAATATTATTAGGTTTTTTTTTAAAGCCAAACTCTTAATTTTTTTTTTAATGAGCCAGCTATAGAACTTTTAATTATTCTTTATTAATCAGATTAACAGTAAAGTAGTTTTATCGCTATTTTCATGATGACATAAAGATCTACGTGTTCAGTAATAATAACTCACGTTGCCTCAATGGCTTTTAAATTTTTTATGCAAAAGTATCAAAACTCACAAAGCGAGTGTTTCACTTGACTAATGACGTCACGTGTCCCGCGCAGCGCGGCGCTCCACGATCGCGAGCGGCAAAAGCAAATGACTCGCGATGAATTTAAATTTTGAACTTAGAACGTTAACGAGGGAGGCGGCAATATTTGTGACTTTGTGAGTTATTGTCGTTATGTCACCTCGAGATAGTTTCTGCAATATAATTATTATGGAACGGTGTTTCTTAATAAAAATTAAAACAAGTCAAATCCAAGGACCTATACAGGATTGCATGTTTTCAACGTTATTTTTTCGGGATCTATTTCGGAAACGCATTCACATAAGGCCCTTCTCACACGTGGCTACGCAAATGAAACTAGACGAATAACTGAAAACACTAAAGTACTAGTTAGTCCTATCCAAAATTCACACACGAAGCTACTCAAATCGCGGTAATTTTAATCATTTGTCGACAAAAAATATTTTGAACCCTTTGCCACGCATTTATCTACTAATTCAATTAATGAGAATATTATCTTTTATCTTTATTTATTAAAACAGGAAACTGAAATGAATCAAAAACGACAATATTGGATCCATCCTTAGATTAAAAAATAATTGTCGACAATTAAGCTAATGGGACGTGCGTCTATCTACTTGTGACTAAGTTACAAAATGAATATTTAGTTGCGCCTACTACTAATTTCGAAGCAAAATTACAGAGTAAAGTTATAGAGTCACACAATTAAATAGATTTTATTATGCGAGGCCAACTCGCACTTGGCCGATTATTTTTCATGTTGCATAATGTTCCCCTTACCTTCAAAAACAGACATCGTACAGTGGTCAGCAAACGTTGGCGCCTGCTCTAGCATAGGTTAAAAATAAACAGACGCGACGCGGGTGGGCGTCAGATGGAAATCAATTATTGCCTATTAACACATTGTGGGCACAGGAAATACTATTATACACATTGCTAACATTACTCTGTTGCGTTGCGGTATGGCAAGGTAAAATGTAAGCAGTGTACCATAATGTTAGAAATATTCTTTGAAGTTGCAGATTTGTTAGAAAATTGTCAACTCAATTTCTGAATGATATCCTACTGTCAAATATACGCCGAATAGATTTATTCTAGAGTACTTAATAAATAGGTACTATTTCTGAAACCTAGCGATTATGAAACTGGCCCTCAATTAATTAACGAGGGTGACACTGGGTAATAATCTATGTCAAATGCTAACTCTTTGGAAATCATCCATCTTTCAATTTGCTCATTGCTGTAGCAAAATTGGCAATATGCTTGTAAATATTACAACAAGTTACATTATTTGTAAATTGGAAATTTACAAAAACCCTTGAAAATTACCTTTTTAATTCATCTATGGACAAAGCGAAACGGTTCACCAAGCAATGATGAGAATTATCCTTCTTGAATTGCATCACGTTATTGCCGATGGAGATCCATTTTCGTATATAAGCTTTAGTGATACAAACGTAAAGCACATACCACAGACTCAATCGGTTGAAGATATCTACTTTAAAATTGAGTTTAAAGATTCCACCCGAACTAACATACTTACATACATACATTGCAAGTTAAATAAAAGGTTTTAAAAAATGCCACGTAATTTGTTTACCATTTTTTAAATTAATTCAATCGATGATGCTACTGGGGTAGTCCTATGTATGTACTACCCCAGTAGCATCATCAATTTATCATCAACAGTGAACAGTTTTTTGATAGTAAAATTGGTAATTGACTCATAGGTAACTTAGGAGAGAAAAATCTAAATCATATGCGTATCAAATAAATTGCTACAATTATAAAGTAGCAAAAAACCTCAATTCAAATCTTTTAACTGTCGTTTACATGCCGGATACGAGATGAATAATGATTTTTGTGCGTGCTCAGCCCTGTATAGAATGGGGAAATGATCGAATTTGAGCAAGATAGGTGTCTAACCTAATGTTGGTGTCACGAAATGTATCATTATAGTGTCCTAAACTAAGCTGATAATCATTTCTTCCGCGTCGCTGTGAGGTCATATCTCGATATTGACAGCTTTTTAATTGCTTTAATTGCATATGAATCACTGGTTTTTACAAAGAATTGATTAGGTTGCTTATTTGTGATTATACCTATATAATGACATGTACAGATTATCTTGTTGATTTATTGATGTACTATATACACCTGTTGTTTGTCTGTTAATTACCTGAGACACATGTCACACACATGCAGGTCTGCAGTTCTGTCATTCCATCACTACAAAGTCTATATCCTACCGATAGAAAATGCCTTCTGTACCTATACTTCACTAAATAACTCAGTATAATAAACAAAATGTTAGTAACTTCGGTTGGAGTTTTTTTTTTTTTGGGAAGTGATGATATAGCCGAAGGTACCAAGCATAAAAAGCCTAGATAGAAACTTTATTTTAGATTCTTCTTGTTTCACTGCATCATCGTGATATTTAATTTAGAGATGACACATAGATTACCACATCTGCTCTGGCCAGGATATCAATCCACCTGGTGTGAGATCGCTGTTTTTCACTTTATCTTAGTGACTGTAGCGTTCTGAGCCGGTTGGAAAGCTGCCATTACTCATGGACTCAATCAGTTATTCGATCTGCACATTGCTTCAGACTACTCTTCGAATGTTATCTCTAACTACGAAAGTCTTCATCTTGAACCCTAAACGTAAAGAAACTTCTACCATATCTCGTAGCATCGCTTACTGAGTACTTAGCACCTTAAGACGCTGTATGAAGCTGATCTTTTGGTTTTTGAGGGGGTCAA
Organism: Tetheella fluctuosa; assembly: GCA_951216915.1. Taxonomy (NCBI): domain Eukaryota; kingdom Metazoa; phylum Arthropoda; class Insecta; order Lepidoptera; family Drepanidae; genus Tetheella; species Tetheella fluctuosa. The sequence goes on along the minus strand of OX578229.1, from coordinate 7,865,475 downwards.
GCAGGGGAAGTTGTGCACGTAGCTTCGCCCACTGCGGGGCGCCCGCTTTCACGGATTTTAAAGATTGTATTGGAGTTCAGACTAAATAGTTTACTTTGATTCTGTCATTGAAAGGTCATTAATGATTATTCATTACACACATCAAGTATGTCTCTCGTGTGATTAAATTAATCCGTGTTAGTATACATATAATTAACATATGATTCATTGGTTTATCTTTAGGTGAGTCTGTTTAAATAATACTTTTGACACGTTTTCCTTATTATTAAAATGTATTATTATCTCTCACGTCAAATAGATAGGACAGTGATTGTTCTTAATGATTAAAATCTTTAAGTATATATAAGAACTACGTGTCACGTTGTTTGTCCGCGATGGACTCCCTAAGCTACTGAACCGATTTTAAATTTGATTCGCACACCGTGTGAAATTTGATCCAAATTGAAGGATAGGATAGCTTATATCTCAATTTATAGTCGCAATATTATTTTATTGCAAATTATTTTTCTATTATTTGACAGGCACAATTATCTGTTAGCTCCAAACGATTCTAACAGATGGCGATATCTGTTGACTGGATTGAGTAAGTATTCAATAGATGGCGCTATAGCCTATGGTATGGAGAAGAACATAGGCTACGTTTTATCCCGGGAAAACATAAAGTCTGTGGGGAACGCGGGTGAAACCGCGGGGCGAAAGCTATAGTTATATAATTTATTTATGCTTACAAAATGTAATATGCTCTGCTACCCGTGCGAAGCCGGGGCGGATCGCTAGTATCTTATATAGTAGATTGTAAGACTGTTGGACTGTTCATCATTTTTATTATCATAATGAAATTTCGACTACAAAGCAATAAAGTTGGAATTATTCGTTATAAAAATACATGTTTCTAGGCTAATTATTGAGCTTACAAGATAATGACATACTAAGTAAGTACCTATTAGAATTGTAACAGGAAAACAATGATAAACTGTATTTGTAAATATTATTATTTCGCATAACCATAACTCTTTGATAACAAAAGAAATGTTTTGATAAATACGGGAAATCATAATATCAACTAAGTATTTGTATTTCTAGATACGAATCATCATAACAGCCTAGGGAAGTCCCCTGCTGCAACAAGCACAATTTCCATATACACAGTTTTAAAAATAGTCAAACTTCCGAACCGTGCGGTCAGAATATTCATATGTTTAGGCCTAATAAAAAAAATTTAAAAAATATTCATTAAAATATTTTTTTTATTAAAATAAGAAAGTCATTAGCATGAATTTGAAATAATGATTCAAATAAGAGAAACAATAACAACTGGTATCTTCATTTGGAGCGTTCAGTCAGATTATGACGTCATATTCTATGCCGCCATAGTATACTTTATTTTTTTATTTTTTATTTACTTTGTATAGGCTTGTGTTTGACCACAATCTCACTATGGTAGGTGATGATGTGGCCGAAGGTGGTAAGCACACAAAGCCTAGAAGGATCTGATTCTCAAGTGCAGTTGTCGAAACACACCAATAGGTGTTTGGCGACAGATTTTCAACTTGAGGGTGGTAGCCAGCCAGGCGGGTACTACAAAGTACCCTACCAACGTGCTATGGTTTCCTCACGATGTTTTCCTTCACCGAAAGCTCAAGCTCATTGTAGGATTCGAACCCACGACATTCGCCGCGGCGTCCGACGTCACTACCACTGAGCTATCATCGCCTTATATATTATTATAATACCTAATATGGATTTAATAACGCGCACCTGTGTATTCGTCTACAGGCGAATCAAAGAAATGTTCTGCCTCCTTTTTAAATTTGAAATGTCTAATTATCTAACTGTTTAATAAAATAACGTGAACACTTTAATGTGTCATTCATCTAAATTAAATCCATAATCCATAAATGAGGCATTCCTCATTTATGACATAGGACATTTCCTTGACCTTTCATCACTGGCACTTCCCCTACATACGGCATCAATCATTATGGCAGATATAATATTCCCCCTTATTCAGACCCATTCGGTTGCCATTCCGATCGTAAAGGACGATTTTATTTCGTTAAATTTAGGCTGATGCTGCGTGTTAGTCGCAAAATTAATTTTCCGCAATCGTGTACAGATCGACTGCCTCATTCAATATGGAAGTCGGAATGAGAAAATAGGAGCCATCCTGTTCAGTAGAGTAGGTACTCAATCGGTTTGTCTACCGAATCGAGACCGCAACCGAGCAGGTCTGAATAAATGGGATTATCGACATTCTTACATAATCGCTTTGTGATATTTACCGAGAACGCTATATTATCCCCGAGTAACATGGGCTATATTTTGTCCCGGGAACGCGGGTGAAACCACGCGGAAAAGCTAGTATTATATACAAATATTGCTCATTTAATAAATAGGCCCTCGAAAGGCACTTATAAAGGTCGAATTGACTGAAGTTACCACCAAAAATTGTATCTATGAAAATAGTTATTTGTGCAACAAGAGACGAGATGCAAAAAACTTTGCTCTCGTGTAACACACATAACTTTTCACTTCAGCAGCGAGAACACTTTAGGAGATAATAAATATTTACAAGTTAAATATCAGTTTTATTTGCAGTAAATACTTATTTTCGTTTAAATACAACAATAAGTTAAAAATTCAATAAATTACATTAAACGACATAATTATCTTTTTGCAAAATTTCTTTAGTTAGTACGAAATTCCGAACGTGTTTGTATTTGAGGTCGAATTCAAAATTGGAACTTCGAAAGGGCTGCTCTTTGTCTCTCTCTCTTTCTAATGGCGGGAAAGGGATAGAGTGTGAATGTTTCGAATTGTATGATTAACCCAAGGCTGAATAAGATATTCGCGGCTTTCTGAAAAAAAATAATTAAAAAGTTACTTTGTCTCACTCAGTGAGCAAAATCGCATTTTGCTCATTGATTTCAGGCAGCAAAACCTACATGTACAAAAGTAATTGTTTATCTTCATATTAAATAGGAAGTAGGTATCGAACTTGGGTATCATCGATGATCCATCACCTTTATCATCATAATCAGTCCAATATATATATTTTTTTTTATACAATATTGTCGACAAACAAGCATACGGCCCGCCTGATGGTAAGTGGTTACCGTAGCCTATGAACGCTTGCAACACCAGGGGTATCACTCACACGTTGCCGACCCTTCCCCCCTCCCCGATGAGCTCTGGCGACCTTACTCACGCGCAGGAACACAACTATAAGCTATTTGGCTGCGGTATTCTGTAAGGTGGAGGTACTCTCCCAGTCGAGCTGCTCTTTGAGCGACATATCGCTATGCTCTACCACTGTTATATAAAATATTGTTAGTTTGGCCAATAGGGTATTTGACTGACATTCAAATCAGCAACTTTTTATGAAATGTCAAAACGATAGGTTTATATGGTGTTTTGTATGAAATACAAGCATGTGACGTCATAATTAATAGCATACTCTTTATGGTTAGATTGGTCATTAAAAATCATAATAAGGATAAAGTTAATAAAGTAATCGTGGTTTCCCCTTTTTTCAGATGTTTTATACATTGGTTAGTGTTGGATAACTTATTTTGAATATAGGCAAATACCCTATTCTGATATCGAATGCAGGTACGATGTAGAATATTTACCCTCGCAAAGTGGCCCTACAAAGAGTCCAAGCACATCCCTGATACTCACATATATGTTCGTATATTTGTATAGCTCACATAATTCAAGTTTGAGAGGGACAGTGACAGCAAAAATCAGCTTCTCTTTCTAACTTCAATTTTCAACTCTGACGTAGCGTATTTCCACCTTTCCTATACGGATGACGTGAACTGGTGATAGTACTCGTAGGAGTGTCGAGGGATATTGTTATAGCCGTTGCGCATGTCGTTACTCTTCATAAATTTAGGTCTGTAGTCAAGCAGTTAAAAAAAAACAAAACTAACCCGTAGTTACACCATTTAATAACAGAAGGACCGATTTTTATGAACTTTGATTTGTTGCATTGGTCTCCGTTCCGAATAACAGAAACATTGGATTTTTTCACATGCAGGAACGCGGGTGAAACCGCGGGGAACAGCTAGAAAATTAATAAATATCCTGGGACAATTGAAATCCTCTAAACCGCGTACGACGATTCACTAAATAAAGAGAATGGACAAGTTTTAACCTGATTATAGTTTTTTTTTAATTGCTTGCGGTTGTTAAGACCATAATAACTCACAATTTTCCACAGTTTATCTACACTAAATACCTACACGATTTATTGTATAAGAAAATATTTTATCTTTCTAGTGAACATTTGTAATTAGCTATACTTAATAATCGCCTTAGGCTTGCATTATCTATCTAATAAATCATAAAATAATTCTAAAACAATGTTAATCACTCTACGTCGTTGCAAATGTTTTGATTAGGAAAAAAATATTCATATATAATGCAATTTATAGATTGATTATAGAGTAGAGTAGATATTCGTCAATCTAACAAAATTTAATAAATAATAATTATTAAACTTTTGAAGAAAGCACAAAAACGGTTTTAACTTTTTTTTCCCAGAAATCCAGCAGTTGTTTTTAAAGCTGCGTCCACGACATAAAACGATGACTAGTAACCGTTAAATCTTAAGATAAAGCCTAACTAATGGAATGCAACTTTTTGTTTTCAAAAAGCAACGAACGCCGTTCCCGCCCTCGCTCACGATTGGCCGATTGCCGAGTACGTGCTGATGCGTCTGCGCTGATACCGGGACTGCTTTTGAAATATAACATGACATTCTTCTCTGTCCATTACAAAGTTTTTTTTTAACGTTGATTGATTGTTTGAGACTGATTTTATTGATATGGTTTGAAGAACTATTACGATACAGAACTTCGATATTATCACTTATGTTCTTAAGTATTAATTTATCTATTTATTCCTTGCTATAGATGTTAGCGAGAGAGGAAAAAAACTACCCCAAATAAAACTTAAAACTTATTTCAATTCATAATTATTTTTATTATGTACTAGCTGTCCCCCGCGGTTTCACCCGTATTCTCGAGAAAAAAAGTAGCCCATGTCCTTCCTCATATCATAGGCTATCTGCGTACCAAATTTCAGCGGTTTAGGCGTGAAAAGGTAACAAACAAACTAACTCACATTCGCATTTATAATATTAGTTAGGATTAGGATAAGGATATGCATAATATAGGACCGGACTAAATAAAGGTAGTACAGAGACCAATGATTTGGTAGTGTCCACGATAGAAGAGTATTCGAGCCCTTTAATGAATTGTAGTTTTATAAATGTTATAATTGTTGAAAAGGAATTATATGGATTCGGTTCCATTTACAGGTCAACGTAGACGGCTAAGAGAAAGTATATGGCTTGAGCAGAAGGAAGATAGGCTGACTTCCGAACCGGTAACGAATATTTGTATACTTAAACTTAATACAATTAATAGGTTGTTAATTTAAGGGAGTCAACAACAAACAGATAAATTGAAAAAAATAATATAATTTTATATATATTTATAAAAAAGTAATCGCTATCTTAATTAAAGTTTATGTCAGGTAAGTTGCATCTTTTTATTTTCTAATATAAATAATTATGTAATTAATTCTTAATTTTTTGCTACTGAACACTTATGAACACTAAAAATTAATAAATAAATATTATTCAATATTGTCGACAATGACAAATCTTGATAAGTATTCAATACACAAGAAACTAAAAATGGAAAAATTAAATTAACTTTTAACAAAAACCAAAAACTACTTCAAAGTGGGTTTGCACTAAAAAGTGTAAAAGTTTTGAAGTCAGCGAAAGCGAAGCACGTATTCCACAATTGTAATATCGTTATTTTATACTTTTTAGTGCAAACCCACTTTGAAGTCGTTTTAGTTAGACAATGTTGAAGTGAATACAATAAATTAAAATCCTATCCTAATAATATTACTTATTAATTTGAATGTGATTCAATGTGAATCAATCACGCATAACCTGCTGAACGGATTTAGAAGAAACTGGGTGCAGAGATAGATCATATCCTTGAATAAACATAGGATACTTTTTATACCAAAAAAGATATGAAATCCCACGGTAACGCAGGTGAAACCGCAGGGCGGAATCTAACATTATATAATGGTCTGCTAAAGCTAATAATTCTTACATTATTTATCACAAGAAGCTGGTAGATGGTTTCCATTTTGGATTTTAACGATTTTTTGCCTTTTTATTTATTATGGGACGTAATTTTGGGATTCGCGCGTGAGACGTATGGCAATGGATTATTGTATGTATTAATTATGCTTTTAAATCTATTTCAAATTAATAATAGCGCAAGAAGTATTCGTTAAAAACCAAAATTGGGATTATCCCCTTTTTTCCTTTCTGGCTTAATATATTTTAAATCTGGCGTCTTCATTGCTATACCTAATCAATCAGTCCAAATGCTCATAAAACAGATAAGCACCAATTTATTCAATGACTTTCTACCTTCGTACAATATTCACATAGATACCACCTTTGGAAAAAATAAATAGTCGTGTCGGATCATAATTTACTATCTCTTTAGTTTTTTCAGACGGCTGCACTCGAAACTTGGATAAAAACTTGACGATGCATACTCCAGCTTGAATTTTGGCGAATTTCATTCCTATAATAAAATATATTTTAATACTAAGTCAAACTAATATTTGACTCCGACCGAACGGGTGGACATCTTAGGCGTGAATTATACAGAAGAGACGAGGCGCAACACGCGCGACGGCAGAGGACGTCACGTCACGTCTTATGAAGCTAAGGTTGAAATTGCTTTAAGGAAAGCGCCCGTGTCTGCACCTCGTATTTTATGTGTGTCTAGCGCCTTAGATACTGCATATGTACCTATAGATGATCTTAGATGGACATAGATAATTTGAAGAACTAGTCTTCAAAATTATTATTATTATTTGTATCTTTCCTATTGGATCATCACGGCCCGTGGACCGGTCCTTTTGGAAGGCGTGCGTGGGGATACAGATCCAACACGTAGTACGTTAATGTGTTGGGATATGTAAACCTAGCGGATACTATCCCTACCTGCATTATTGAAGAGATACACGCAAAGACAGCACCCGCTAAGTGCAAGGACTATTGCAGAAAAGAAGGGAACTATACTGGGTCTATGAGGGGGCTGTATAACTTGCTGGACTGGTTGCTGGGCTATTGGTTGAAACTAGTTACATAACACTCAATATTTAAATTACTGTATAGCAGTGCCTAGCCTTTTTGCGCCCGGTGCGAGCTACTCTATCTCCGCCTAACTGGTCAATTTTGCGTCCCTCTAGGGTCTACGCCCTGTGCCTGGGCACCGCAGGCGTCCCCCTAGTAACGGCACTGCTGTATAGTTCAAAACCAATCAAAAGTAAAGGTTGATGCTAAATTGTCTTAATATATTCATGAGCACTTACCAAGACAAGCTCTCGGTCCGGCTCCAAACGGTAAATAAGCACAGGAGTGTCTATCCCTAGAATTCTCTGGCGCAAATCTCTCTGGATCAAACATCTCCGGATTTGGATAATATTTTTCATCACGCTGTATTCCATAAGGAGATATTATTAGTGATGCTCCTTTCTCCAACGTCAATTTGGTCCCCGGTATCGTATATTTTGCTAAACACATCCTTTGTATTGAATTCGTTAGCGGATTCATTCTCAAAGTCTCGTGAAACACTTTGTCTAGATAAGTCATCTCCTTCAAAGCCGCATATGTCACCTCTCCATTATATTTATCAAGAACATCATCTATTTCTTCAATCAGTTTATCTTGCACATCAGGATTGTCAGCTAGCCTGAACATTAAATTAGACAATGTAGAGGCATTGCTTCCATATCCAGCTATATAAAAAATAAAAACCTGCGCAGCTATAAGATTATCCGTAATATTGAATGGAATGTCATCAATCCTTTTTTCATTATTCATTCCATCCTGTTTTAATTGTAATAATAAATCTATCAAATTGTCTTCTCCAGAAGATTTTTCATTTCTATTATTGCTAATAATTTGAACAATTTCGTGGCATAGTTTATTTATTGACTGTGAAAATAGTGAAATGTTTAAAATTTTTAAAATCCCAGGATACAACATGTCCAATTCAGAAACGTGTGAAGTGTGGAATAGACCTTTGTCAATATATTCATATAATCCTTTGTTGTCATTGATAGTGTCGACATCAAGCCCAAATGAGAATGCTAGTATTGTAGCTATGGTGTATTTTCGAAAGTGTTGGTACATTTCTTGCTCCGACTGATCACGACAAATACTTTCAATATGATGAACTAACTTATCCGCGCGTTCCGACACCATGGGGACAACATTCACCAATTTGCTTGGAGTAAAAAGAGGAGATATTTTATTCTTCAGGTTTCTCCACACATTCTCGTCACAATGAAACAAGTTATCACCCAGTTTTTTCTGGCTAAATTCAATTCCACGTTCAGAAAATAAATGGAAGTCCTTGATCATCACTTGTTTTATAATATCCAAGTCCCGAACTATTAGTGCTGGTGTTGTCATTTTATAAACACCTACAACTTTTTCATCTGGAAAGGCATTGTAAATTTCGCTATAGACTATTCCAATATGTTTTCTTCTTAAAACTGATTCCTTTAGGTTGCCAAGTAACAGAATTGGTTTTGGTCCCGTCACATTTCTATCCTTCCAATAACTATATTTACTTTTCAAATAATAATAAACAAAAAAAAACAAAGTGAACAATAATTGTAAATAAATAGGCCCCATTTTAGCACTTCGATTGACACTATTTTAGTAAAGTCTGAACAAACATTGTTGTTTGATTTTTATTATATACTTACATTTTACATTCATCAATAACAATATTATCAATCAAATTTGTTATCGCATTTATGATTAACTAGCGACCCACCCCGGCTTCGCACGGATAGCAGAGCATATACGCCTACACTTTTTTTATAAGCATATAGGTATAACGCTCCCAGTCGGCATAATGTTTTTCAACATGACAATCATCGTCATACTGGGTGATTTTTCAGTCAGCGGTAATACTTGCAGGGGTGGAAGTACTCATCAATATGAACAACTTTTACTATGGGACTAACTGTGAAATCATGAAAAAAATATCAGCTGTTCCATACAAAAGTTCAATACCCACTCGACCAAAATGTATGAAGCAACCAAAATGTATGAAGCAACCATTTTATTTTACGCGATATCAGAGTTGGTCCCATCCCGGTACGCGGCGGGGTACATTGAAATATACCTATTAAATGATAGCTTCCGTCCTGCGGTCTCACCCGCGGTCCCGAAAATTATTCGATTCCACACTCAGTGACGCCTATATCGCATAATATTATGGTGCTGCCTAGCTAGCCGAGCGGGGAGAGCGGCAACCACGCAACTTTTTTCTAATACTTACATTTTTAAACACGTGATATCTTTCGAATGAAATGTCCGAATTGAATAATTCAAAAAGTTATTGAAGCAGTCTTGAATATGAAGTAATTTATTTTGATAAGAATGAATACCAAGGGACAAATAAAGAGCCTTTTCTAGCGCCGGCATTTCAATTAAATTTTAAAATAAAAGAAAACTTATTGTGACATGGGTAACTATAATAGATCACGATCGAGACATAATATGCTGTCGCGACACTTTTTGTAGATAATCATGTGTTCTGCAAAATCTTAGTACATTATTTTGTTCTATAATTAAAAGTTTTTGCAGCGCGCGTGATGTAAGGAAGTTGTTTTTAGGTAAATTTTTTACACGTCGGGTTACATTATTGGAGTTTTAGTAAGGATACCAAATTTTTTACCAAAAATATAATAATAAGCCTTAATCACCCGGGGATTGCACAGAAATGACGACTTTTTCTTAACATTTTGTAATTATAAAATACACAATCTAATTCTATCCCAGATTTTTTTTTTCAAATTATAAATCCTTATAATACCGTTATACCTAATTACTATACAAGCCTATATGTAAGGCAGACCTTGATATATCTAATTAGGTGCATGATTTATGGTGGGTAAAGTGGGAGCAATTATTGTGGGACGATTAAGAACACTGACCGTCATTAGAGTCAGGCGAGTTGGGCTACCATGATTTTTTTTTTCATGAGACACTTATTTATTTAGGTTGGCAAATAGTGCAAAATATCAGCTATTTTAGGACATTTATCTGATGTCATTCTCACAGAACCATTATTTATTTTATCGTGATAAAACTATTTGTTACTTTTATCACGATGACACTGTTACCTATTAATATAATAATCAAATTATAACATCTGTGATATTGTAGAATTGAAATCAACAACAGTTTTGTGTAAAATTCATGTTGGTCTCAATTTTTACTAAAATATACTCAACCTACACGGTAATACTGCGAAACTTGCAGTATTAAAAAGGTGAGAATCTTCAACGGCCGTGGCATATGGACTGGCTACTTTATGGGCCCTCTCAAACCGTCACAAACCAGTCATTACGAACTTAGCGGAAAAACTATCTATATTTTTTCTCTAAAGACCATTAAAAAAAAGCCAGCTCGTGCCGAATAATAATATGATGAAAAAGAAACTGTGGGTCATTTTGTTTTTAGATAGGTACCCAAAAAAGGTTGGTAATTTTCTTAGCACGAAACATAATAATAAATTGGTTGTTATTTAGAAATCGAAATATTGTTCCCAACAATGCCTTCGGCCCAGGGTGAGCTGTTGTTACACTTTATCGTTATACGCATGACATTTAACAGCGATCTGTTGTTACACCGAAGTGTAATTTTCATGAATTGAATTTTAAAAGTGTTCGGAGTATTATACAAACGACATTACCTTTTATAAAATTAGTGGAACTATATTTATGAAGAAATAAAGTCATCATAAGTCGTGGAAGCGAGGTAAAGTTTATATCAGTTAAAACCCCTTTTGTACCTACATAATTTTATAGGAAACTTGTCAAAATGGTTCAATTTCGTTTTGTTCATACATATCCTGGAGTGGATAAAATGTATAAAAAAGATTAACTCTCACGATAAACCGAAAACCATTGGTTCAAAAGAAAACCTTGTTCAGCATGTCGTAACCAAGTTAATAGGCATCCGTTAGTCCACTGCTGTACAAGCTGTTCTTCATATCAGACCAAATTTAGAACGAAACGTTACACTTCATTGTAACTGAGGACCGCATCAAGAGTTTCCACATGCGAGCGACATTGGACGTCTGTACGCGCCCACTGCCGTAGGGCGAATGCTTTTTTGCTCATTTTTCCTTGCGGGTAGTCGTACAAGAATGTGACCGAGTGCGATATGCGATATGAAACGCCAAAGGGCGGGAAGACATTCGTTTGCTTTTTTATAAGCGAAGCAAATAAATTGCTGTTCGTAATCTGCTCTTGAGTTGAGATGGTCAACGTTCTTTGCCTGATTATCACAATGAAGGGTTTTTATGTTATTTCTTATTACATATTTTAATAAAATATACCAATAGAGATTTGATATCATTATTAGCACATGAATCATAATCATTTTCTTCCTCTTATATTCATCATACTTCTCGTGACACCATTCGAAACCATACGAATTGCAAAAAAAAAAAACAATTTTAATAGTGAATCTCTATTGGGAATTGAAAATTTCGAGGTGGGAAGTCTCCTGACTTATTTGAATAAAATATATTTTCATTTTAATCACAGGTTTTTTGTTTTTTTTCTTACATAATTAGGTACTTACTCTTTATATTTTATGTGAATAACTGAATATTTAATTATTTCTCTGGCTATTTATAAGATACTAGCTGTTTCCCGCAGTTTCAATCGCGTTCTCAGAAAAAAATAAAGCCAATACATTTTACTTGTAAATTATAATATTCGTCAATTAAACCTTGCTTGAGCTTACAATAAAATTAATTAAAAAAATAAACAATACGTAAATATATCTGCAACTGAAACCTCTTCGATCTATTTGTTTGTACAGCACATCATATAAAACAGTAGGTACACGGCAGACTCTCCCGGCTACGGAGCGTGGGAATGCTGCAAACTGCTCATTACCGGCCCATCACTGCCCACTGCGCCTGCGACTGTAGTCGGCTGCAATACTTACGTAATTTGCCCTGATTTAAGAACAAATAACTTGTTTCGGTTACATTTTCATTGTAAGCGTTTGGGAGTTTTTAAGGAAAAGGTTTAATTTTGGGAGATGTACTGTTGTCCTCGTAGGATTTTTACTTTTCATTGTCCATTGCACTTACCTTAATTTATTAAGTAATAAAAAATTCCAGAAAGAAATAATAAACAAAAATCATGGCAAATTATTGAAATGTGCGTTAGATAAATATCTAATTGGTATCGAATCTGTAAATCGTACGAGAAATTATTTATTCAAAAATCACACGTCACACCAACTGTCTAGAATCCTCTTTTTAGGTAGGTAATTAACTATTGAAAATGAGTGTATTACTGTAAATAAATAACCCAGTATATGTTTTACACCATTACCCACCCCCTTACGCACGGAGTCGAGACAAGGCGAGACAAGACAATGCGCACCGAAAATGTGCCGAAAATAGCCAGCCATCGCTCTCTTCGCGCTAAATAAGTGAACGCTTATTACGTGTTATAGCAAGTAGGTAATTGATATTTGAACGCAATTGAATATGTCAGATCGACAGATGCTATTAGAACTTTAAGAGGCTATGCAATATTCTCACCATGGCAAGTGGCGGAAACTATGAAGTTCCTACATCGTGCTGTTGGCTTACGATGTTTTCCTCTACCGAAAGCTAAAGCTCCACGACCATTGTGATAGCATTCGACATCACTAACACTGAGCTATCACGTCATAAAATACTGTATACTGGCGCTAGCTTACATCGTGTGAAAAGTAGTAAAAAAAAGTGATAAAAAGGAAAGCGTAAATGTTAGCGTAATGTAGCAATGCAGTCGCAAAAGTCCGCGCTGCTCACGCGTTGTTGCACCGTTGACTGCTGCCTTTCTATTCCTTTCTCGTTTTTTCTGGATTTGGGCTCTACAACTTTTTTACTGCGGTGATATGAGCCGAAGTGTCCGAAGCACGGTCGTGTACTGATCGACTGCCTCATTCTGAATGATAGGTATTAGGTATGTATCTAAAATAGTGGCACGCTATAATGGCCGTTTTGACGGGCTATATCCACACATAATATGTGATAGAGATAGACACATAGAGATACCCTCATGTTAAAACGGCTACGCCTTTAGTTTGGCCTTAATTGCAGACCCATTTGACTCGGTATCCAATCGGTTCATCACTAGACATCGAATTCGCACCCAATCAACTATGGATTTCCGCATGATAACCTTCCAGTTGTATCGCTAATAGTTCATAGTGTCGTTCATCAAATTAATGAATGAAACGTATACCTAATTAGGTAAAAAAAATGATTAAATAGAGCTTTTTAGATGTTAGAACTTTGAATATTTTCAAAGCATCTATAAGTATGATTCCATTCAATAGCAATCAGACATTTCTATCAAAATACGTAATAGGTCGCAGGAGACGAGTTTGCGTGTCCACCTGATACGTGTACGAAAAGTATAACAAGCAATGAAATCATTAGGTAACTAAAATGCAGTAAAAAAATTAAAAATAGCCTTATTACCATGAGATATTATTATTATCGAAAAATTAGAGTTCATTGGAAAATAAAAATCAATGACTACATGAATACTATGATACTTATTATAATATTTAAGTAATTTTACAGTATATCCCATTTTTTTTGCCTAAATATTATAGATACTCAAACGAAAGCCCGTTCAAGTTGTTACTTTTATGGGAAAACGAAGACTCCCGCGCCTCCTAAGAGGGAAGTCTTTGTAAACTGCCGCCGGGCAATTTGCGTATCGAGAGTTGCTACGATTGGCGCGGACGGTACTTAGCCACTAATTGCCGAGTATGGACAGCAAATCAATATTGAAAGATGATTTTTTCAAAAAGGTTGTTTTCATACAGGTTTTTTTATTTTTCTGGTCAGGCTTATTAATATTTATATGTATGTTTTATTTAAATTATTTATTAAAATAAATAATACAAAAGGACTTACAGATAGAGTGTTAACTATACTCTACTAGCTGTCCCCCACATTTTCACCTGCGTTCCCGAGAAAAAAAGTAGCCTATGTCCCTTTCCATACCATAGGCTTTCTGCATACCAAATTTTATTGCAATCGGTTTAGCGGTTTAGGCGTGAAAAGGTAAAAAATAATCAAACAAACTCACATTCGCATTTATAATATTAGTTAGGATTAGGATATTTAAATCGTTCCTTCACAAAGTTATTTATTGTAAGTAGGTAGGTATACTTACCAGAGAACCGATACGCTCTATCAAGATTTTAAGGTGAAACTGTTGTATTTAGCATATGCAACGCAACATTACATGTATTTAGTGTCACTGATAAGGATTAAACATGAATTTACATTTCCAACTAAGCGAAACTATCATGTATTTATGTTCAAGGGTATTTACACATAATACATCATTATTAGTAGATTAGTTTTATATGAGAGGTAGAGCATAGCGTCGCTCAAAGAGCAGCTCGACTGGGGAAGTACCTCCACCTTACAGAATATCGCAGCCAAATAACTTATGGTGTTCCTGCGCGTGAGTAAGGTCGCCAGAGCTCATCGGGGAGGAGGGAAGGGTCGGCAACGCATATGTGAAACCCCTGGTGTTGCAAGCGTTCATAGGCTACGGTAACCGCTTACAATCAGGCGGGCCGTATGCTTGTTTGCCGACAATGTGGTGGTGCAGCTGCATCGGAAGTAGATCTTCCCTTCGTGAAACCAAACATGCAGTATCTCATGTTCATTAAAGTGTTTTACCATTTGATTGAGTAACAGTTTTTCAAATATTTTACTAAGTGCTGGAAGAACGGACACTGGTCTATAATCGGATGGATTATACTTACAACCGGATTTAAAAATAGGTACTATTTTACTAAACTTCATTAAATTGGGAAAAGAGCCCTGATCAATGCATTCATTAAAAATATTGGACACAATAGGTGCTATTACTGTAATTATTGATTTTAAAATCGTAACCGATAAACCCCATAAATCTTCAGTACTTTTCATATTAAAGGAATTAAAAGTTTTTTAAACATCGTTAGCATTAATATAACTAAATTTAAAACTAGGAAATGATTTAATGCTTTCGAATTTTACTTAGTGCTACATCTTTATGCTTGTGACTGTACTAAGAATTTAATAACGCCGGCTTTAGGCAGATAACTTAGATTCAGCTTAAGATGAGGGTTACAAAAAAAAACAATAAAATTTACAATAGTAGTCTGTAGTACAATTTTATACTAACCGTACTGACTCATTTAGTAACCGAAGTTGTGTTCTTTCGAATGTGCATTAAATTTGATGAGGTTTCTGTGAAACTGCTTGTTAAATCACTGTTTCTGCCATCGATCTGTATCTAAGTTCCATGTTTAATTAAACCTTCAAATGATTGTCCCCATTTTGAATCTTTTTATGAATATTTCTTGCGTTATAATTTACTAGGTTTTCCGCGCAATTCCACCCGCGTTCCCAAGGAATCTTGTGTTTTACCGGGATAAAAAGTAGCCAATAGCCTTCCTCGATAAATGGACTATCCAACACTGAAAGATTTTTTCAAATAGAACGAGTAATTCCTGATATTAGCGCGTTCAAACAAACAAACAAACAAACTCTTCAGCTTTATAATATTAGTATAGATTACACTAGCGCCATCCCACATACCTACTGGCGACTTGTAAAGTCGCTGGGGCGGCTGCGACTGGTGCTGAAAAATCCAAATTAAAAAAATACGCTTGTATTGGTCCGAATTATTTGTTCATGACGTTCGCGATAGAAACCTTGGGTCCGTAGGGGTTCGAGTCTCGCCGATTTGCTTGGATTTTATCATCCTATCACATCGAAGCTTCGGGAGACCGACGGAACCTAGCCTATCGATAGCAGCGAGAGCTTTGAGATATTATAGTTTGTATACTATATAATTGTTGTAAATACTTGTAATAAATAAATATATTATGCTATTTTCCACGTGAAAAAAATAATTATTACGAGACGTATGGCAATAGGTGTATGTATTATTTATTTATTCAAAACATTGTATATTATACATTGGTTCCGTACTTATAAATGTATGTTATTTATTGATAAGGGAACTATTATAAAAAAAATAAACCATTACCATACGCCTCATGCGCAAATCAAAATATTACGTCTCATAATAGGTGCTCAAATTGATTACATAAAAAATTGCATGTATTTATTCTTCTCGATATCAGTGTAAACATTATGAGATACGTTATATAGGTAAGTACCTATAGATATATTCTTCTATACATATATACATCCATTCATCAAGATCGTATCTTTCTATATCAATATGCTGAATTAAGGCTTAAAGTGTCTCAAAACAATAAACTGTAAACATAACATGTATTGTATAGATAGATAGCACAGTGAAACAATATATATTTTAATAATCTTAATACGATGGCACAATTATTTCGATTTTATTTAATATTTACGAATGAAAAAAGAAATATCTAATATATTTTTAATGCAAATTTAATTATAGGGTATATTTTATTTCAAAGCATCTTTTGAATGCTAATAACTCCTCTAGGTTAAAATTTTAAGGCCCGGCATTTCCAGTAAGTAGTTACCAAAATAGGTACCCCCTCAGTAATACTACCTATATTATATTATATCTGTATATATTATATAATGTTTTTGGTTGTTTTTTTTTCAAGAAATCTGCAAGGAAATCCTTATCTAAATTTACTATGTATTAAAATATATATTTTGTAAGTTTTTTTGACTCTTCTACAATTTGACTCTTCACCAAAGCATAAAATATATCCAAAAAAGCGTAAAAATTTACGTAATTTCCTCAAGCCTCCGTTTACCTTAGCGCCAGGCTCTGTTCAACCTCTACCATAATAATTTCATCAACTAACAATCGTAATCGATTTCTATTAAGGTTGAATATAGCGTGGCAACTGTTTGTCCAACTGTAAGTCATTTTGTCTCACTGGGAGGTCTCTGCTTGTCATATCTCCCATTGTGAGCATTCAAATCATATTATTGTTCAATGAATATTACAAAAATATAATTGCACTTAACAATTGTATATAATTGGTATAACAAAAACAGTTTGACATTTTATACTTTTGTGAAATCTTTTCTACTATTGTTAGTCGAATTGCAATGTTTTTTTTTGTTATTAAGTGGAGGGTTTGTATCTAAAGATTATTGCACGAAATTATGAGATAGAAATTTAGTGAACGAGATGTCCTGGATGGAGTAAGACAAAAAATGGTTCGGGTGCACAATGCCCAGTAAATTACTTACTCTATCATAACTCAGTAAGTACTTACGTTTAAAAATTGTACTATCAACTTGAAAATTTATAGGTCTGTGTGCTTTTGTGATTTTTGGGTGATTTAAACAGATTCTATACTTTCTAGCTAACATGTTACCCTCCGAGCAATTCCGTATAAACTCCCAAGACACAAATTGCACAAAGTTTAATTTGAAGATAAAAAATCTAAGCATTGCTCAGAAATAGTTTCCCGTACGAATAACATCGAATTCCAACATCTCAACGACTATTAAAACTAAACACCACATTATTGTATCGTAGTGGCCCAAGTTAAAAGAAAGTTTATTAAATTTTGGCACCTTCACTACATACAGCACCATCTTCCGTGTAATACCTATTCTTATTTAGGGTTTTTATTTAGATCTCAGTCTTTTTGGGTCCACTCTCCGTTCGCAGGCATTTTTCCGAATAAACTGAG
The DNA here is from genome assembly GCA_951216915.1 of Tetheella fluctuosa. Classification (NCBI taxonomy): domain Eukaryota; kingdom Metazoa; phylum Arthropoda; class Insecta; order Lepidoptera; family Drepanidae; genus Tetheella; species Tetheella fluctuosa. Next base: position 7,847,639 of record OX578229.1, on the reverse strand, counting down.
AATAAGATCAATTGCCATCTCTATACTTCCATACATCAACGATAGAAATAGGATACCTGAATCAAAGATCAATCTGATCAGGATACAAGGAACTAATAGTGAGTTGCTTGAATTCAACGTTTGCCCAGTGCCTTGCTAGATATCAGTCCATGTCCATGACAAGATTATCCACAATTGTTCTCTAGTTTTGATTATTTTCAAAACATACCGCCATTGCTTAAGTTTTGTGGCAAAGTAGCCGAGTGTTGGTATCACCAGCGCGATCGGGCGTTGGCAAATGATGTTAATTTTCGAGTTTTACAGCGAAACAAAGCAATTGTTATCTGTTGAGGCATCGCTCACGAGCGGTGCCGAGCCCTATCTACTAGGAGTTCGGACCTGACGTCGGGCTGTTTGTGCACTGGGTGCACGACAATAGTTTTGAAATATGATCAAACAAATAGGAATTAGGTTTTATTTCTGAGGAAAAACTTAGGATTTCTTTACCGTTGAGTCCGTGTGGACAAAATACTTCACAGGAAAACTTTTCTACTTTAGAAATCACTCACAAAAACCTATGAATTTTATAAATGCCCTTTAAGATTTGCAAATGTCTAAAAATATGCTTTACTGTAAGCGTCAAATCAAAATAAATGTTGAGGCCTTCCCTAACCATCAGCGTGGATAGTACTTGCTTTTTGAATAAATTCTCCAACTGCACCCCAAACCTTATGAAGCGGCAATCGCATTGGGTACCGACACGCACGGCAGTCGCGGCCGAATTACGGCCACAGATAGGATCGCGACGACAAATCGCACGACGGCCGACGACTGCGACTGCCCACCGTGCCCAGGGTCTTGAGCTTCCATCGGTACATGCACCATGCATCGGTGCATAACCTCTGTCGATTGTCGTGAAAGATCTAGAGGTCGAAATAATTGCCGCCTTAAAGGTGTGAGATTTTGTATTAGAAGAAAGAAATAGGAATACTTAGAAGAGCCAGTTTTGTTGAGGTATTATTTAAATTTCCCTTCCCTTCGTGTACCACCTTCGGTGACATTGAGATTATCTATTCATATTCGGTATATATATGAACGGTTATGTATATGAAAGAATAACTGCCTGACTGACATATCAACGCACCGCCCTAACTCTTGGGGCTAGTGCCGTGAAAATTTGCATGTGGGTTTCTTTAACACTGTAGATAAGCACTAAAGAGGGATTTTAGAAAATTCAATACCTAAGGGGGTAAAATAGGGTTTCGCGGGTGCAACCACGGGGCGGATGGCTAGTCATATAATATATTAAAAAACTAGTGAATCTAAGTCAGTTTAGATCTTGCGAGTCATACTTTATAAATAATTGTGAGGTACAAAGTTATGCTGCTAAAACTACCAACATACCAAATACTATTCTACTCAGAACTTCAGTATACTATATCGGAGTAACTCCGATATCGCACCTTAAGTCCCTTTGGCATGCCGCAACAAGTTCGGCATTAGCAGATAGTGATCACGACGAATGGTGGCAATGGCAAGCATCTGTTCAGTACATGAGATAACAATAGCTGGGTTCCTTGTACGAGTTGTACGTTGATAGGGCAACACGCAATCCCGTGTGCTTTGACTTTTTACTTGTGATTAGTTTGATGTTAGGGATAAAATAATGTTTGGTTATTATTAGATATTTAAATTGTTGTTTTAATTTTATAAACTAAGGAAATTATTTATATTTGGATTGGAAAAATCTTAATTATTTATAGTAGTTTTAAAATATATAATATATATTTTTATACCACTAAGGCGGCAAACAAGCATACGGCCCGCCTGATGGTAAGCGGTTACCATAGCCTATTAACGCTTGCAACACCAGGGGCAACACTCACGCGTTGCCGACCCTGCAAAAATCTCTTCACACCTTTCTTGAAGAACCCCTTTTATATATCTAATCATGAACAGAAGAAGTAAAACCTTTGTATTATTATTTTTTTATAGGTCGATAAGCGTGAAGGTTCGTTACCTACCACAGGTTGTGGGTACGATCCCACCCTGGAAAGCATTTATCTGTTTAATTTGGTACTTTTGTATTAGTAGGTATTACTGCTCTATTTAAATGCGTAGGTATTTTTTAAATTTGATTTGTCATGAATACTTACTTACTAGTCCAAAATGAATTAGGTACTACTAGTGATCCTTTATTTTAGTCACCAACTGAAATTAAACCCTCTATCCATCACGTCTTAAAGGTCAAACTTTATTGCACTCAACCTATTATATTATTCTCTAAATGTAACAGATATTAGTCAACAATCGGCGTGACCGACCGATACTCGGTGGGTGACTCTCATTACCTTACTATAGAGTCCGGCGTAGAATTCTAAATATACATCTAGAACTGACATTCAGTTACTAATATTCTTTTGGAGGACAAGTATCGCCCTATCATCTTTTTTTTATACCACTAAGGCGGCAAACAAGCATACGGCCCGCCTGATGGTAAGCGGTTACCGTAGCCTATTGACGCTCGCAACACCAGGTGCACCACTCGCGCGATGCCTACCCTACTACCTACTTCTACTTATTATACACTTCACACAGCTGCTGTCGCAGCCTGAATTTTTGGAGGGGGTCACTAATATTAATATATTATGTCGATTAAATTAGACTTTATTGCACACAAATTACGTAGGTAGAATATAATATTTTATGCAATCTTTATTGCAACGACACTTTTTTTATTTTGTATTTTTTTTCAATTTGACGTGTACGATTTTGGGGGAGGTCCCCTGTGACCCCCCCCCCTTCGGACCGCGCCTGCTTCTACAATGATACACAACAAAGATTATATATTCTTTGACAACTGTTTACCTACAGATTACCTGTAATTATCTATTGATTACTGATTACTGAAAACTACAATAGATAGTCATAGTGAGTCGCGTTCCTGCTCCGCGACCGCACTTTAAAAGCTGTGTTTGACCGAAATCTTTCCGTATCGACTAATTAGGCCCAACGTTTGATTACATTGAGGATCAGAACTGACTTAGATAATATGTGTCAACTTTTTAGCAAGTAACTAATCAATGTGCTATTGTACCTAATTACCATTTATATTATTTATTTTACATATCTATGGACGTCAAAGTATCTGTTTCTTTGCAACAAATTAAACGTGTTTGTCGTGTGACCGCGTCCGTGATAATCACGCGCACCCGACTCAGTTTGCTCCTATTGGGTCACAATGTTTAGATTTCTCTTAAAATACCCTGTTATCACACCTTATATTTAAACTGGATTAATTGTGTAAGCTTGACCTAAATGACTGGATGTAAATTTAATAGAAAAAGGCGTAGGTAGGTACTTAATGAAAAAGTTTTCTTTGTCTAAAGGTTGACAGTCGCCGGCTGATAAAGGCGATGTAAGCAAATATTAATTACCTGTTAAATAGTTGAATATTCATATATTATACTTTATTTTCACTCCAAAAGTACCTACTGTAGAAATGTAAGAGTTTGTTGAAAGCAAAAGTCAAAAGAGGAAGAAACCTTCTGTTAGACAGTTCACGATCTGAGTTGGGCAGGTATCTCACGATTTACTTCTCTATTGGGGCATCGGGCGATATATCGCGACCATCTGATTTGTCTGATTTGTGTCTGATTTGACATACATATAGTACAAAACTTGTCTCAAGAAACAATTTTCGACCTTTTTTAATTACATATTTATGATATCATTAAATTATATCATTCGCCAGCTACTGTGTCATATAAGTTATTGCACTAAAAAATGGTAAAATTTCGACTACAGGCGATTACATTTAATAATTTAAATAATTTACGTCAGCAAACGGATTTCTGTGCCCCTCGCGGAATACTCAGAGAACTAATTTCTCCACAAACGTGATACCGTCAAATCATCTCAGTAGCATATTATGACAGCAATGAAGAATACCATGATAAAACAATTGGTGAAAAATGGTTGATAAATCACGAGAATTACATTAGCGAGCACTTAAATTATAGGTACCTATTATAAGCCCCAAAATCAGCGTTTATTTTATTTTATTCTTATTATGGAGAATAGATTTAAGTTTCTAGATAACAGGATTACACAAATCTAACAATGACTATATAATATATCCAATCTAATCAATAAATATAAGTAAATCCATCACGCTCAGCTCGTATGTCTGCAGGTACATTTCTAATTTGTCCGAGCCACGAATTCATTTAACTTGTGAATAGCATTAAAGTAGTGATGGGATAAAGATGAAAATAATTGCCGAAAAAGTCGATGCATTTACGCTTCACCTACCTACCTATTTTTATTTGACTATTTGTGTCCCAGTGAAGAGCTAAAGGATTGCGTACTAGCAAAGTGCAATAAAAACATTATAAATAATAAAATAAAATTAAATATTACGTTAAATGAAATATATTTTATTCATTCAAATACTAGAGCTGCCAGAACACACTGTTGGTGTTTGGCAACAGATTTTCAACTTAAGGGTGGTAGCCAGCCAGGCGGGTATTACAAAGTACCCTACCACCGTGCTATGGTTTCCTCACGATGTTTTCCTTCACCGAAAACTCATTGTAGGATTCGAACCCACGACCTTTTTGCAGCTTCTACTACGTCACATATTACAGGAAAGATTAGTTCTTATAACATAAGTAGATATAATTATGTAGGTACACTAACAAAAGATAGAGAACTAGTTAAAAAAAAATTAGGGAACTAAATATTATGTCCCTTTCGACATTCGGCATTACTAGGCAACTTTTATGCTATGCACATCACTATTAAACCTGGCCTACCGATGCAACATCGCTCTGATTTATCCCCTCGAAATAATTCCATTAAACAACATAACAGATGCCCAGGCTTTACCTACTGATCGTTGACAGGTTGACAGACTCGCCCTGATCTTTACAAATATTACATATTCACAGAGTTATCTGATAGAAAATAAACTCTATCGCCTTAACAATACAGGTGCATCTATCAGCATGAATTATGTTGGTATTGAAGCAAAACGGAAGGTTAAAAGTTAACCACCCATCGACTTAGCGGTCGGGATGCGATTATGTTGACTTGATACTAACTTACCTACCAGATAGGTAGGTAAGTAAGTCGTAATTCCAAACGGTAAGTGGTTATTATAATTGTCTATGAGAGGTATTTTCCAAATTGTATTTAGGTGTCTGTTTTTTCATAATCAGTTCATGTATTTTATCAAATAAGTATTAGAAAATGTTTAAACAAAATTCGTTATCACCTCTAGTTGAGAATCTGTCACAAAGATTCTACCAGCGTGTTTGGTGAGTTTCACATTGAAGCCAGTTGCCACATAGGCATTGTAAGGCTTGTTTGGAACCAGCCCTTGATCGGGGTAGAGCGAAATTGTCTTTCGGCGCTCTCTGGTTGACGATTTCACATCATAAATTGTATTTCAGTTTATGTTAAATCCTAACTTTTTAATATTATAAATGCGAAAGTGAGTTTGTTTGTTTGTTACCTTTTCACGCTTAAACCGCTGAACCGATCGCGATGAAATTTGGTATGCAGATAGCCTATGGTATGGAGAAGAACATAGGCTACTTTTTATCCCGGGAAAACATAAGATCCCTGGGGAACGCTAGTGAAACCGCGGGGCGAAAACTAGTAAATAATAATTACCATTTCTCTTTTCAAAAATCAACTTTTATAGCAAAATTATAATTTTAATGGCGCCTAAATTTTATATTTCGCTCGAAGTATTCGCATTTGATGTTTTAGCTCCTCTTGACGCCTAGAGTGACCTCTCCCCTCGCTTTACCCCAGGGCTGGCGCTGTCGACAACACATTGGCAATCGCCCTGGTATTGCTAACGTCCAAACGTGACAGCGCGACGCAACAGCTAACCACACTGCAGCCGTTAGATTTATTATAGAGCTAATTATAGATTTATTCACGTATTTCGACTTTGATATGATCGATAAGGATAAGATTAACATCGTCTGTAATCTACTTACTTACCTATTTTGAGACAAATATCTAATGTAATAATAAGAGAAGGAAAACTAAAATACTTAGGTACTATTAATTCCCGAGTTTCATCGACAATGATTCAGTAGGTATCACACAATGATGAAATCGGGCTTTATTTTGAACCTACATTGAACCAACGAATAAAGGCACGTTCTCCAATGCATATTGCACGCATTTTTTTAAAAGACGAAGCATAAAGGATTCTGTTTACGTGCCAAATATAACAATTGACAGGCGTGACGCCCCAGCGGCGCCCGGTAATTGATATAATTGCGTGTAAACGCTTAAAGAGCATGTTGGTACCGAGTACCGATTCCCAGGAGAATGACGTTAAAATGTCCCATTTGCTGGTGTATTCCGGATAACGGTGTTTTATAATATTTATGAAGGAATACATTGTGAACGAAAAAAAAAACCTAACCCTTTACGGATAGTTGCTAGTAGCTTAGTAGGTTCGTTAGCTTCGGCTACGTTATAGCCCATGGTGGAATTGTAGTCAATCACAAACCTTTCCTTAGGGTTAAAGGGTTAGTAGGGGGTAGTGACTCACAATGGAACTCACAACTTAAGAGTAGTCTCACACCTAGGATCTGACTGAATATTTTAGTTTAGTTAGTTAAGGAAAATTTACAGCTATCACTAATATTCTCAGATTTAAATGGCCATGACAGACAAACGGATATGATGAAACTAATGCTCCGTAGTCAAATGGGGTCAAATGTAGTCAAATCAATCTACCCACATTAACTTCATACTTAGAATTGTAAGCAGTACCTACCTAGCTAATTTGAACCATATACTACATATTTTAGACCAGCGCGCGGGAGCCTTGCATAGGAACGGTGTAGCGGCAAATATAACAAGTATAGGTAGCTATCTACTTTACAGTTTTAAAAGTTCAAAATCTAATTTGCGCTGTTACAGAATAGCTACCCAGAGCTTGCGCGTCCGGGGGCGGGGTGCGCTCGATCTCTCACGACCACTGCTCAACGCACGTGAACGAACCACATTGCGTCATTCCAATCACTATACCTATTTGATTCTTATGCATATTTTTTAATATTATCAAACCATAAATTTTATAGATTTGTAAGACGCAGACTGAAAAACAGAATAGGATTGGTCCAAAATTAGCATTATTACCTAACCTACCTAAAAACTGTTTTTTAAAACTACAACATATGCTTCGCAGTTTTAGCACAGAATAAAGATGTAACTTTATACTGTGGTTTTAGTTCTGATTTCTGATGTTTTCCCAATATAAAAAGCATTTGTTTAAAAATATATTCGGACATTAATGTTGTCAAAGGACTTCTTTATAATTATTAGTAAGTATCTGCAACACGTAAAATATCTTATAACGTTTTTAAGATAAGTATAAAGCACCCGTATGAACCGCGCAAACTCGTGCAAGACGCACGGTGCGTTATTGTGCGAATTAAAATGGGCATTGCAATCGCTGCCATCAGCGCGGCCGCTAGCCGGCGGGCGGGTCACGAGTCGCAAGTGTGTGCGAGCTCTTAATGACATGCCTTATGCACTAAAAAGTTACACAGAAGGTTCACCCTTACCATCGTTTATACGCTTGCATTGACAACGCTTAAATGCGATCTTCAAACTCCATTGGATCAAAATATTTTGATACTAGAGCTTATGCAAGGGAAAGGTGTCTATGAGTGCAGTTTTTGAGCATATGAATGGAACCTGTATGTAACAGTCTATTATTTTTTTATGTTCGAAGGTTGACAAATATGCAGGCGATCTACTATGCTCCATGCAATACCAGTGAATATGAACGACTTTGAACATGTTAGGGAACGTACAGGGTTAGTTTTAATAGGGTTGAATATACTTAGTTGGTCGCATAGTAAAATTTGTTAGTATTATCAGAGTCTATGTAACTCTTTCTTACAGTCGGCCAACGGACACATCTAGACAGAGCAATCGTGCGGGGCTTGCGGGGTGAGAGGGCGGTAGCGAGTCATACACTCGCAAACGCTGTGGTATTATAATGCAATAAACAATTAATCACCCTAAACGCATACAACTTCTCCGTTCCGTCGTGGGTAAAAGTAGCCCTATAAAGCGACACTTTTGTACTTATCTATTTAGTGCCTTGTGTGTATCTAGCCTATTTATTTTTAGCTTTATGTGTGTATTGCACCTACCTCTGTGTGTGTTGGAGTGATTTGTGTAGTTTCCAACATTTGTCGGGAATGTAGGTGAATACTAGAACTATGTTAGTAAAGTTGTTTGCGACTGCTTTCGCCAAGCCATTTTATTTATTTATATATTTAAGGATAGCCAGTAGTTGTTGCATTGGACATATTATTAAAAACTAGATAATGTTAACAAACGAAGTAAATGCACAACCTGTTAAGGCGTCACAACATGCGTTTTATGTAGGTAATCTAATACAATATGAAATATACAAACATAAACGAACAATGACGTCATAAAAAAAAAAAAACTATATCCAAAGCAAAAAAAAAATATGACGACAAATAAAGTACGAGTATAATTATTATTGTTGCATTACAAAAGCATTGAAATAAAATAACAATAAATAAATAAATATTCTGGGACATTATTCCTCACACACGGCCATCTGACCCCAAACTAAGCAGAGCTTGTGCTATGGGAGCCAGATAACTGATATACTACATATACTACTTTTCTTTTGTAAATACATACATATATAGATAATTACACCCAGACACAGGACAAACAGACATGTTCATGCACACAAATGTTTGTCCTGAGTGGGATTCGAACCCACGACCTGCGGCGTGATAGATAGCGTATCTTACCAACCACGCCAACCGGCCCGTCAAGACAAGAAACATAATATCATCTCAACAATCTCAACAGAACTTTTCTATAGCTCCGCGGAGTCTCAATGAACACATCTACCTGCCTACGACTTCACCGCTAATTTGCGAGTCAATTGGCCAAGATTTTGGCCAGTCTAGGTATAGTTACAATTTTAGAATCGGTGATTTTGTTAGTGTAAATTGATTAGTTTGTGTGCGTACCACTTTCGGCCCCATGATTGGGGTCAAATAGGCCTGCCTATTATAGCATAAAAAAAACATAGGGATTTCTGTGGATTAGTATTTTACGCATTGATTGTCATGTTATTCACAAATTAAAACTAAAACGCATATTAAAACAATCTTTATTTCATTTTACAACTCTTCTTATGTTTTAATATTTCAACTGGAGTCATACATAAGGTTTCGTTGCAAATATCACACTTATACTCTTTAGCATTAGGTTTATTTTCCCTCGTCGGTTTAGATGTTTCTGCTTCCTTCTGCTCAGTTTTAGAAGAGCATATGAAACGTGTGTGTTGTAATCGTTCTAATGGTGATAGACATAGCGATATGTGACAATTTTCACATGTCCAAGGAAGGCTGTATGTTTCTTGATAGTTGTTGTAACTCCAGTCCGTGTCGACGACGCTGAAAATGGTAAAAAATAAATTATTTATTCAGAAGTTTTGATATTTCTAAGCACGGTTCAATTGTTTTTATTACAGTACAGGAGTGTTCCGCACACTACGAGTATTTTCATGTATGCAAAGTATGATTTATTTTACTGAATATCCAGCCTATATCCAGCCTTTATTATCGTACAGCGTAGTTACTTTATATCGGTAGGTATGCCATTGTTTTCTCTATTTCCTATTCCCTATCCTAGCGAGTGATACAAGATCGAGAGGCGCATCACTTGAGAACGACTGGGCCGATTTAGCTTATTTTTAAATGTTCGAATATAGTTTTTATGGAAGGAAAAATTGGAAAAATTGCCCGAAAAAATTTCAACACGGGAATAACTGAAAGCGGTATTTCCATAACATTTCTGTATGAACTCGAGACCATTAAACTCACGATTCTAACCGAATGGATATGCATAATTCTTTTTTATTATGTTCATTATGGTCTTGAAAATGTTTTTACACTATTTCGTGGGTGCTACAATTACACCCACACACTTACCAATTATAAACAATATTGTCCGTCACATATACTCCACCCTTCTTATCATGCGCACGGCATTCGAATCCTTCTCCAAACGGATTAGGGTCTATAACCGCATGAGCTTCATCAGCGCCATAGTACAACACTTTCAAATCACCAGGCAATAGTCTCTTTATAGTATAATACACTTCGCTAGTCATATAAGAGCTAATATCGCATGACAATTCGTATTGAGACTCTTCATAATTCTTTGTACTTTGTTTCTGCTTTTGAAGTTCACTTTCTACTGATTTATTTGGATTTGCATCTGTAAAGATAAATTGTGAATATAGTATTGATAAGGGCACATATACATCAGGTTGGTAAGTAGGTACTAATTACAAAAGATTTGTCGATTGTAAGCATAATCCGTAGGCGAAGGTTTAGTAAAAGAATTAATAATTATTATTAAAAACAACTTAGTTACTTTTCTATGTTTAAAGTATCTAGTTTCTGCTGTAATAAATGTCCTATCCAAGCGAATTGATAGACTACCTTTGGCATTTATAATAATACCAGCTGTAACCCGCGGTTTCACCTGCGATTCTGAAAAAAAGTAGGCTATGTCCATCTCCATGCCATAGGGTATCTGCGTACAAAATTACATCGCGAAACAAATTCACGTTCGCATTTATGATATTAGTTAGGATTACTTAAAGTACGATTTATTTTAAAATATCTAGATTTATGAGAAAATGTGATACATACCACATAACCTCCTGTTAATAAGCGCATCCCACCTTTGTCTTAGTTTAGTTGCTTTCATCAGTAAATTCAAGCCAGTCTCGGCATAAGGAAACTCTAATAACAACCAGGAATCGCATACAATCCTGAAAATAAAAATGTATTTAAATATTAAAGTTTTTAGGAGTGTTGTTTGATATCTGATGACTGAGGTAAAACTTACAATAAACTAGAGCTGTCGGTGATGGTAAATATCGGGAGGAAATCATAGCACTGTGTTGATTGGACTACTCTCAAGTTGAGAATCTGTAGCCAAGCATCTATTAGTTAGTGTGAGACAGTTATCTTATAGATATTTTTATTTTTTTTTACTTTGTATTGGCTTGTGTTTCACCACAATCTCACTATGGTAGGTGATGATGTGGACGAAGGTGGTAAGTACACAAAGCTTAGAAGGATCTGGTTCTCAAATGCAACTGCCAGAACACACCAATAGGTGTTTGGCGACAGATTTTCAACTTGAGGGTGGTAGCCAGCTAGGCGGGTACTACAAAGTACCCTACCACCGTGCTATGGTTTCCTCACGATGTTTTCCTTCACCGAAAGCTCAAGCTCATTGTAGGATTCGATACCACGACCTTCGCCGCAGCGTCCGACGTCACCACCACTGAGCTATCATCGCCTTAAAAAATAGATAGGCTGTGTAAAGGTCGACAACACATTGTCAATCCCCGTGGTAATGCTAATCATTAAACAATCATCAGGAGGACCATCTAGCAGCTTTTTCTGTCATAAAGAAAAATCTGTATACAAAAACAGTTGAGTGTTGTTTTGATGGCTTTTAGTTTAACTTGTAAGATTGGTTGGAGAATGGTAAGGACAAATTCACTATCTTCTCTCTATTTATGATACACAAATTAATAACAAGTTATTTTTTAAATTACCTTGTAAATCCAATATTGGTATCAATGGAATGTGCCAACAAGAGCAGTGTTTGCGCAGCCGGCATTCGCATTGAATTCACTATGTATGGTTTAGTTGTCTCTAACAACGATCTGAAACGAAAAAGGTTGCATTATCGATTCGGATATAATAAAGGTTATTAACAGTTTAAATAAATGATTATGAAATAAAGCGCTGCAAGAAAGTTTTTTTTTAAATGAGTGCCTTACAATGATTCATTTTTTAACAAATACCTAATTTGATAATACGAACTATACCATCGAACGAAAACACCATCCCAAAGTGGCTACCACCCTCATGTTGGAAATCTGTCACCAAACACCTACCAGTGTGTTGCAGCAGCTGCATTTGAGAGACAGTTGCTTCTAGGCTTTCTGTGCTTACCTCACCACCACTTACCACAACTTCGCCCACATCATCACTTATCATGGTGAGATTGTGGTCAAACATATACATATTAAAAAAATACCTATCAAAGGCAAAGCCATTTATTCAGTTTAGGCCCTCGAAAGGCACTTATGAACGTCGAAGCTACTGAAGTTACCACCGATTCGGAAGTCACCTTCAACTGAGAAGAACCGACAAGAAACTCAGCAAGGTTACATTTTTTATATATCTTTTGGACAGTCTGACAATGTTGGCTTCTTTTCATTAAATGTTTAACAATTTTGAAAGCGATATATAATAAGTATAAACAACAAATGAGAAAAAAATAGCAAGAAAAATAAATAAAAAATAATAACCTGAACAGGTCCAAAACCATCTACTAACTATCTAATCCACAAATCCACTGTTTGACCGACTTTTTTTTTTAAAGGTTCTCAATTCGGTTATATATTTTATTGCACTTGTCATTTTACTTACGTAATATTTACAGCCACAGACCAACAGGAATTATAAACATGACAGTCGTCCACACTCGGCGAGACACTCCTAAGCTCAATCCCCGTCCTTGTCTTTTAACATCAAATAGCAAAAGACAGCATGTAACTCTCGAGCTATAAGGGCATTAAAAAATAGGAAGTAAACTTACAAATAACATAATATTTGGTGCTTCGCTGACAACTGCGATTTGCTCTTATAACCAGCCGGCACTTCTGTCTGTATGTCCGACTCGGTCAACTGCAAAACTTTTGGCTGTTTCCCGAAGTACGATGTGGGGTGTAAGTATACGAATGGTTTACTCCAAGTGTGGTACAGTTGTTCTGCTGATGACTATAGAAACGCAAAAAAATCATGTCTGTTGTATGGGAGCCCCCCTTAAATATTTGTTTTATTTAAATTTAATTATTTATTTTTAAAGTGAATATTTAACTAAATATTCTGTGAATATGTCTAAAATATTTATTTTATTCTGTTTTTTAGTATTTGTTGTTATAGTGGCAACTTTTGGGGTACAATCGTCAGCAGTACCTCCACGTGAGCCCATGTGGTCTTGTCATCGGGAAGGAATCTCATTCCCTCCGGATGGAAAGGCTACGGGCCGGTGTACCCTGGGCGTCGGTTAGCGACTTTTGGTCCCGAAGATATCGAATACTTGTGTTCGATGTCTTTGGGATCAGATCTCTCTAGCCGAGGGCCAAATCTGCTGTCTCCAATCCAAGGTGTTATTCGTACCGTGCCGATGGATGCGTGGCTGAGGGGTAGCTCAGTCATGAACGGTGTCTCCTCGAAACCGGGGCAAATCGGGGAGTATTTTTGCCCTTCAACTGGTAAGCGGGGCTCTGCCAGTTGTGACTTTTAGTTCCCTAGCTTCTCGTGGGATAAGATATGAATGAAGCTAATTTAAATATGAAGGATATTGTTTCCGCCCTGGATTCCATCCAGGTTAACTTGTCCGAAGGGTCGGAGGGAGTGCTCGAAGCACCCCAGACGCCCTCGACACCAAATCCTACCTCCGCTGCTGTGAGGCCGAGCTGTGAGAGGGATGGAGGCTTAACTGACTCCAGATCAATCATGGTGCCGATCTCTAGTGGCAAGGTAACAAATCCCGGCAGACTCAGAATGTCGGGAGCCGCTCGGAAAAGGTTTCAGCGACTTAAAGCGGCGAACGTGGGAATAGATGAAGCCCTCGCTCTCTGCCGAAAGCCCTGGACTGAAATCCCGAAGGACAAACTTCCTCCCGTGGACTCGCCTAAGGTTAAATCCAAGGCGGTAAAAAGAACACGGTCGGAAGAAGAGTCCCCCAAGGAGCAAATTAAGAAGGCTCCAAAAACATCCCTGGAAGGAGGATTAAAACCGACCTTCAGGGAAATTGCTGGTGCCTCGCGAGTGGGAATCCGTAATGAGAGTCCCATGAGTGAAGATCAGATGCGCTTGGTCCGGCAAGCCATAAACTACGCCATCATTAAGATGGGCGAAAGCGGTGTCGGACCAAGATTTCTAGGTCTCTCTCATAAGCCGGGCTGGCTCCTGATAACTTGTGAGAATCAGGACAGCCAGAACTGGATCGAGAGGGAAATACCAAAACTGCTGCCGTGGCCTGAGGCGAAACTCTCCATAATACCGGAGAGCGAACTGCCTAAGCCCACGGTCAGCATAGCATTTATACCCAAGGGGGAGGTGAGCACTGTTGAGGATGCCCTCCACCTTATAAGGGTACAAAATGCAGGGCTTCATACGGAGCACTGGCGTATACTAGCCAGTAAGGAGGACAAGGCCGGCTACACTGTAACTATGGCCTTGGACGAGCCCTCCGTTGAAGCTCTCAAAGAAATGGAATTCAGGGCTGTCTTTGGTTTCAAGAGAGTTATCTTTAGAATCAAGGGCAGCTCTGATTCCACAAAACCGCCAGCGGAAGCACCTACAGGGTCTGCAGAGCCTTCTGGCACAATTGCCCCTGTAGCAGTCGCTGCCCCAGCTACTTCTGTCGCTGGGAGCGGGGTGCCCCAACGCCTTCCGGCGACACGGCCCCCAATTCTCCCTAGGCAGACTAGTGGCTCTCGGGGCGGGAAAAAGAAGTCTGGGAGGGCTCGGCCTGGTCGTGGACGTACTCGTCCGCATCTAGGAGGAGCGCAGCCCGGACCTTCCGCTGCCAAATAAATGGCGACTCAGGGAGAATCGGCGAGGATCCTCCAAGCTAACCTCCATCATGCCGTGGCTGCAACTGCGGTTGTGGAGTGCTGTCTTGTTGAGGGTCGCGTAGATCTCGCCCTTATTCAGGAACCCTGGGTTCGCAACCAATCTATTCTGGGACTCAACGCTGCTGGCAAGGTACTATACAACACCTGTGGTGTAAAGCCCAGAGCCTGCATAGTGTTCTCAAAACATGTTAATTTTCTACCTGTTCCAGAGCTTTGTTCCGACGACCTGGTAGCAGCGTTTATTAATCTCAAAGGGTGGAATGGGTCTAGAGTAATTATGTGCTCGGCCTATCTGCCCGGAGAGAAACTTGACCCGTCTGAAGGGCTGCGATGCGCCGTAGACTACGCAAGGCTTCATAGAGCAGAGTTAGTAGTAGGATGCGACGCAAACGCTCATCACTGTGACTGGGGCAGCACCGACGTCAACAATCGGGGTGAGTTATTATATGACTATCTTATTCAAAACAGTCTCCAAGTGCTTAATGTAGGATGTTCTCCAACCTTTGTTACAAGCAACAGACAACAAGTTTTGGATATTACCTTCGCCACAAACAAACTGGCCTCTCATATTTCTGATTGGCATGTTAGTGACGAAACCTCTATGTCCGATCATCGGCATATTCGTTTTCAATTCAAAGGCCTTCTGGCCTATGAATCGATCACCTATCGGAACCCCAAGAAGACCGCCTGGAAAGACTACAGGGTCAATCTAAGGCGTAACCTGGAGGACTGTCCGAAGAAAATCAAAACACCTGAAGAGCTCGAGATGGCGGCGCTCATCGTCTCCGAAGGCATCACAAATGCCTTTGAAGAGAACTGCCCGCTACAAGAGAAGACTTCAAAAACTGAAGTGCCCTGGTGGAACACAAAACTTAGGAAACTAAGGGAGAAAACCAGGAGACTATTTAATAAGGCTAAGAAGACAAAGGAATGGGAGGTCTACACGAAAACCTTAACAGATTACAACAAGGAAATTAGGAAGGCTAAGAGAGCTTCCTGGAAAAGGTTTTGCGAGGACGTTAAACACACGCCTCAAGGAGCTAGAATTCACAGAATTCTAGCCAAAGAAAAACCTAGACAAATAGGTCTTCTCCGGAAGACTGATGGCTCCTTCACTACAAATGAGAAGGAGAGCTTGGAGGAGTTAATTTCCGCTCATTTTCCTGGGGCTGTGGCTATGGTTACAACCAATGCCCATATGCGTACCTGCAAGAGGCCTCATAACGAGGACTGGCGCAGAGCGGCGCAAATTATCAGACCGCGACAGGTCAGGTGGGCGATAAACTCCTTCAAACCATATAAATCAAGTGGTGCGGATGGTATCCAGCCTATTCTGCTTCAGAAGGGATTGGATATACTCATCCCCTCCTTGATCAAAATATTTAGAGCCAGTCTAGCCCTGGGGATGGTTCCTGAACCATGGACCAAGGTGAAAGTGCTCTTTATACCTAAGGCAGGTAAAAAGGACTATTCTTTACCAAAGTCCTTCAGACCAATAAGCCTTACTTCATTCATGCTTAAAGCTATGGAAAAAATTATAGATAGTTATATTAGGGATGTGGTTCTGACCACGAACCCTATCCATTGTACTCAACACGCTTATCAATGTGGCAAGTCCACTGAAACTGCTCTACTCAACTTAGTTGACAGGGTAGAAAAAGCGTTAGAGGACAAAGAAATTGCCCTATGTGCATTCTTAGATATTGAGGGAGCTTTCGACAATACCCCTATTAGCAGTTTGGTTGGGGGCCTAGAAAAGAAAAATGTGGACCCAACCACTGTCCAGTGGGTTAAGGCCATGCTCTCCAATAGATCTAATACTGTATCTCTGCACGGCACTTCTTTGGAAGTATCTGTAGTGAGAGGCTGTCCACAAGGGGGTGTTCTGTCTCCCCTACTTTGGACACTTACCATTGACCAACTCTTATATAAGATGGCGGATCTTCGTATAGACATACAGGGGTACGCTGACGACCTTGTAATAACTGTTCGTGGTTTCTGCCAAAGTACTATATCGTACCTTATGCAAAGGGCACTCAATACTATTAGTAAATGGTGTAAGGAAAACGAACTATCGGTAAATGCCGACAAGACGGTTCTGGTACCATTTACTAAAAAACGGTCTCTTGACAAACTAGTCATGCCGACACTCAACAACAAAAGTGTACAGTTTTCCAAAGAAGTCAAATATCTGGGAGTAATCATTGACCAGAAACTGACTTGGAACAGCCATGTTGCTAACATAATACATAAGGCGAAAATCGCCTTAGGAATATGTAGCAGGATGGCGGGTCAACGTTGGGGACTCAGACCTCAAATGATTCTATGGCTATACTCCACTATTGTGAGGCCGTTGATAACATACGCCTCTGTAGTTTGGAGTAAAAAAGTCAATCAAAAAACTACAATTGCCTCACTGAGCGGCATTCAGAGAACCGCCTGCATTATGGCAACTGGAGCCATGTCAACCTCGCCTGGAGCGGCTCTTGATGCCATATTAGATCTAACGCCCCTGCATCTACATGTAGAGAAGGTGGCGAGGACTACCATGCACAGGATACACGCCCAAGTGGGAGGGAAATGGCTTTCCCAGGCACTAAACTCCCTTCAGGACTCAGTACTGGAAACTCCTATTCTGGACATGATCACAGACTCGATGGTCCCTCAGAATATTTTTCGTAAGTATTACGTTATCGAAATTCCCACACGTGACGACTGGCTCAATGACAAGATCACGTGGTTGGAAGGTAGCCTCAAGTGGTATACCGACGGGTCCAAATCAGGATCTGACGTAGGCTGTGGAGTTTATGGTGAGCGTCCAGAAATAGGCAAACAGCTAAATATGGGAAAATACGCCTCCATCTTCCAAGCAGAAGTTTACGCCATCTTAGAATGTGCTGATATTAATCTGCAGAAAAACTACGTCAACCATACAATCTACATTCACTCGGACAGTCAGGCAGCTCTTATGGCGCTGGGCTCCGATTCAATTAACTCTAAGCTAGTTAAAAATTGCATGGACTTACTCAACCACCTGGGTGAAAAGAACAGGGTCGTGTTGCGGTGGGTTCCTGGACATACAGGAATCGTTGGCAATGAAAAAGCTGACGAACTAGCCAAAGCCGGAGCTAAGGGGATCCCTTATGGCCCAGAGCCAATCTGTGGTGTACCTAAAAGCCTGGCAAAACTAACAATGAGGAACTTATATGTAAACTCATCTATCGATTCCTGGAATAAGGCTCCAGGAATGAACCACTCAAAGGCACTTGTAAATGCCTTTAACAAGAAGTCTACCCGGGAGATACTATCTCTAAGTAGAAACGGCATACGCATATTAGTAAGGGCCCTAACGGGACACTGTTTATTGAACAAGCACTTGTTCACTATCAGCGTTCAGAACACAAAGGCGTGCAGATTCTGCTCTGAGGCAGATGAAACACCAATACACCTCTTGTGTGAGTGCTATCCACTTATGCCTAAACGTAATACTCATCTGGGGAAACACCAATTACACCCAGATGAAGTAAAATCACTTCCTGTCAAGTATATAGTACAGTTTATTATAGCTGCAGGTCTTGGCAGTGAAATTTAATCTGTGTGGCGATCACAATAGATCTAATCTGGTCGCAGTGATACAAGCTCTGAAAAGACTTGAAATAGCCACCTAATCCAAATAATAATAATAATAGTGGCAACAGAAATACATCATCTGTGAAAATTTCAACTGTCTAACTATCACGGTTCATGACATACAGCCTGATGACAGACGGACAGCTGAGTCGTAGTAATAGGGTCCCGTTTTACCCTTTGCATACGGAACGGTCATGTGATTACTATTAGGGACCTATTTCACAGGTTGCCAAGTTTCTGATAAGTTTATCATATTCAACTTTGATATATGATGGGCTGAGCATAGACCTCCCCTATAGATTTCGATAACGGTCTTGACATTTCTTCCCACCACTTTATTATCCTCAAAGCTGGGGGGGGGGGGGGGGGGGGGGTTAGCGATTGACGCTAAAGTTAGAAAGAGAAGCACTTATCTAGTTAATATAACACTGTCCTGTCCATCTCGATCTGCTACCTAAGGGTGTCAACCCTTGGGTTTATTAAAAATTATGGTGAAAATCCTATAGTTGAACCATAAATTTTCATGTAGTATCTTTTCTTTCAAAATCAATAGAAAGAGACAAACTATGTTAGGTAATGCATAAGGGACTTTTAAGAAACCTATAAAACTTGCTCATCTACTTAGCCTTTATTATATACATATTACATAATATTAAAATCTACCTTGCAAAAATTGAATTCGTCAGCCACTGCCATTTGTGGATATAATGCTCTGCACAGAACAATCTGAAATTAAAAAGAACGGCTAATCAAGCTACGCCACGAACGGTTCAAACTATACAAATTAAGAAAAATAATTATAAGTACCTTCAACATAACAAGGTCCCGCCCACTAGACGCACTAGAGCCGGATATCAAGGCTTGTATCCTCGAAGCATCGTTGGTCATACGGAATTCTATATCCCGGATATCTAATGTATTGTCATCTTCGTCCGTCTTTTCGTCCACTATCTCCCAAGAGTCTACTTTCAGACGTTTCTTGCGCTTGGATTCTTCAGCTGCTTTTTGTTTGTATTGCCTAAAAATGAAGAGAAGAGAAACATTAGTCGCAAGCCCTCTTATTAGCAGACTAAAAAAATGGACAAGTGCGATTCTGACTACTAATTAACTAAATTTACAGTTTTTTTTCCTTGTGCTATGAGACCAAATTCCATGATTCTAGGTCAACGGTAAATACCCTATAGGTTTTGATTAATTTTGCGACGGACAACGAAGTGATCCTATAATGGTTCCGTTTTCCTTTTGAAGCACGGAACCCTAAAAGTCGTTTGTGTGGTATCAGATCGATATCAGATATTTTGATATGAATTTAAAAATCTACGTACGTATGCTAATCGGAGTCAGGAAAGCAATGAATTAAAAAAAGCATTACCTTCTCATGTCTTTTAATTGTTTCAGTTGACCGTGCCGTAGAGACCTTTCTGCTGATGACATATTTTCTGGTTCTGGTGTTTCCGTTAAATTGTTGTCCTGTAAAATTGACCTAAAATAATTAACTTAAAACTTCTGGTATAACTGTTTGAATCTGTAGATCATCAAGCAATCATCGTCAGTCTTCTGACATAAATGTTTGAAATTCATACATAACGTAATCTACAAGACAGTATACCTGCAGCAAGCTCCTCAGCTGAGCAGCTAGTTTGGTCAGCTCGTACAGCCTCTGCTCCTCTATACCTCTCCTGGAGCACCAGACGCGGCCGCCTCGGCTGTGCGCCTTCTCCCGGAGCCACGCGCAGTACAGCGACAGCAGAGTTAATGGGTCACCGTGGTCTGATTCGTCGGGTTTACGCGCGTTCTGAATGAAGGATGCCATAATGATTTCATTAATAAAAACGGCTGGATTTCGAAAGATTTCACCGAACCAATAGGCAATCCATAGACCGTAAATAAATTGGTAATGCACTAAGGCAACGATAAGTAGTTTTGGTATGAACGAAGATTTACTCTTGGGAATATTTTGGCCTCCGTCGTCGATAGCCGGCTAATCCAAAATTGACGGAGTTACTAATATTTCGAGACCAGAAAAAATCTACAACTAACCTCGCAATCAAAATCTCGATGGGCTCTAGTGGTGTAAATAGAGCGGATCCCCAAAGCGGCGGCCAGCGCCAGCGCCGAGTCGCGCTTGTGCGCCGGCAGACTGGCGCTGCCCACCACTAGCGCCTTGGCTAGGGGCACCTCTACTGGCAGGTTGGATAGAGCCCGCCCTAGAGATGTCAGCTTCTCGTTTGAAGTTAGAGCTCCCTACAAGTTAACATACAATATCATCATCAGAAAAACAAAGTGTCTCCCTTAATATCGAGGGACCAGAACTGTATAAATTAAAATATATTCATACTCAAGCTCTCTTATTCAAATAAGACCCTGATAAGGAACTTATTACGGTTACTTGGGTACCACCAGTTCATAATCCTAATCCTGATTAACTGAGAAGACTTAGGCAAGATTATCAGCAAGGCATTTTTTTACGTTTCTTTATTTTTTTATTGCTGTTTAAATTTGGGGTATGGTGGTTTCCTCACGATGTTTTCTTTATTAAAAAAGCAGTACAGGATCCGTGAATAAGCTCAAAGGTGTACCTAGTCACCCAACCAAACCATTGGTATACATTATACAATTCTTGGTAGGTTAGGTATTCCATTCCTCAGATATATATTTTTATGTCAGCAGGTTTACAAGCAGGCATACAGCCCATCTGATGAAAAATGGCCATCGCCGCATATGGGCATTTGCAATACCAGGGTATCATAGATGTGTTGCCGATCTTGAAAAAAAAAAAGCATACAAAGATTTTGAGACAAATGTTTAAAAAATATCCATCTAAAACTTACATGTTGTTTCAACTCCAACAAGGCATTCTCGACGGCTTCATCTGGAGGTTTATCAACAAAAGGGAACCTCCTAACATCATTAACTCCGAGAGAACTCATCAAGAGTAGTAGGGATGCGAGTGGAACTCTTGATACTTCAGGCGTACTAAACGATTCCATATCTGTGTATTGTTGTTCAGAGTATATGCGGTAACATACGCCGGGACCTGATAAGTATAAATAATATGGTAAATGATGACGTGCCCGAATGTGGTAAGCACACAAAGCCTAGAAGGAACTGGCAGTTGTTGGAACACACTGGTAGGTGTTTGGCGACAGATTTTCAACTTGAGAATGAGCGGCCCATGTCTCGCGCGACGCCACACTCTTTTGTCTCGCTCACTCTTATGACGATTACTCACACAAATACAAGGCGTAAACTCAGCCTCGCGTACTGTAGCAAGCTTATTCGTTAAAGTTACTATAAAAATTGTGTATTTCACCTTAGCTTGCTATGGTCTTACCTGTTCTGCCAGCACGACCTTTACGTTGATCAGCGCTCGCTTTAGATATCCAAAATTCTTTTAGTCTCTGCATTTTCGTTGTCGAATCATAACTCATTTCTTTAACCTAATAAAAAATATTGTTTGTTTTATTATAAACATTATATACAAATATAACTGACGTGAAGTTTTTTTTTTTACCTTTCCAGAATCAACGACAAACCTGATGCCATCAATTGTAACAGAAGTCTCAGCTATGTTGGTTGAAACTATACATTTTCTTACGCCCTCTGGTGGATAATCGAATACCTTAAAAAATATGGAAGGGAAGATAAATTATATACCATAAGTACAATTATATTATTAGTGAATACTCAGAAGTGGCGTGGACTAGTTTGGCCAGAAACAGGCACGGATGGAAGCTTCTAGAAGTCGCATTTGTCTAAAGATTAGCTAAACAACAACCGGTATACAAAGTGATTGAGCAATAACTAAGATATGAGAGCGACATTAAAGGCTTTTTTTGTCCACTACATCATACTGAATATAGAACCCTATGCTGCACATACAAGGTATTTTTAAGTTTGTCAAAACTACTTACTTTATCTTGTTCAGTCAATGACAGTCCACTATGCAGTGGCAACACAATCCAGCTTTTAGTTTTCTCGGCGTATTGCAGAGCTGCATCACATATTGCAGTTATCTCTTGAACACCAGACATGAATATCAGCATGTCACCTCTTTCGTCACCTGAAAGCATATTTTGGTTTTAAAAAGTTTTTTTTTATGTAGCAGGAATTAAATTTGACTGAGATAATTTCAGTCAAAAGTAGTTTTGACCATGAATGAGTTCTGACTGTAACATTATATAATTCTATAATGTGTTGTATTTTGAAACAGATATTTTTCTTTCTTTTTTTCTTTTAAAGTCACACTTACTAGGATATTTGCTGTCAATTAACTGCATTATTTGAACATAAGGCTGTGGATCCAGCCGATCGTCACGGGTTGGCTTCTCATCAATCAATATTGGCTTGTAGTTTAAATCTATTGTATATAATCTGCCTGGAACCTGAAATTTTTAATCTTCACAATTATCAAATGCAAATTGGTTACTTGTAAATCCTACTATCTCAGTAATTCTACTTAAATTTTATTATAAATGTAATGTTTGAGTGGATATAATTGTTTCTTAAAAACACCACAATAGCTGCACAGATTTGAATGAATCAGAATTATCAGGGACTACTCTTGTCTGCTGTCTATTAGCTTATGTTTTCCCAGGATAAAAAGTAGCCTATAGCCTTCCTAGATAAATGGGTTATTCAACACTAAAATATTTTTTCAAATTGAACCAAACAAACTCTTCAGCTTTATAATATTAGTATAGATAGCAGAGATTATAAATGTGTATAAAAAAAATACGTGTGGCACTCGGGGACTGCTAAGGTAAAGCTATTGCATAGCAATTATAATTATTTATTTATTTTTTATTTAGGCAGTTATTTTTTTCTTTTTTCTTTTATACACCTATATACCTTCTCACAAACAGCATACACACACATACATACACGTTAAGTGTTCGCTTATGTGTATGTGTGTATTAGGTTTTTTCGTTACGGAATTTTTAAAAGTATATTTACCTGAATAACAACAGCAGATTCAGCAGAAAAGTAATCTTCAAACAGCTTGATGTTAATTGTAGCTGACATCAAAACCAGTTTGATGTCATTTCTACTGTGTATAAGGCATTTGAGAACGCCCAGTAAGAAGTCTCCCATTAGATGACGCTCATGTATTTCATCTAGGATTATAACATCATAGTTTGGTAAGTTTTCTGATGACATCTGAAACGTTACACATATTTTTTGTGTCTAGTTTAAACTTTTAGAGTAGCTTAAAGCGATAATAGCTCAGTGCTAGTGACGTCAGACGCCGTGGCGAAGGTCGTGGGTGATTCGAATTCTACAATGAGCTTGAGCTTTCGGTGAAGAAAAACGTCGTAAGTAAACCTTAGCATGGTGGTAGGGTACTTTGTAGTACCCACCTGGCTAGTTACTACCCAAGTTGAAAATCTCTCGCCAAACACCTATTGGTGTCTTCTAGCAGCTGCTTGATAGCAACTTCCTTCTATGCTTTGTGAGCTTACCACCTTCAGCCACATCATCAATTACCACAATGATATTGTGGTCAAACACTAGCCTAGTCCATAGTCTACCTAAAGGTAAGTAGTCCCTTGGACCATTAGACCTTTGTATGGACATTCGGCCTCCCCCTATCCTCTCAACTCCTAAATACTTCAAAACTCCATCTTTCCTTGTATGAGCAAAGCTTGTAATTGAAATTGATTGATAAATTGGTTGCTAACCTGTCTCAATAGTAACCCTTCAGTGATGAAACATATTTTGGTATCAGCAGTCTTGCTTTTCTCAAATCTGATCTGATAACCTACTTTACTGTCAAACTGAGTGAGGGTTTCAAATGCTACTCGTTTTGATAAAGATATACAGGCAATTCTTCGAGGTTGGGTACAAGCTGTAAAGAATAAAATTCCATCTTCATTATATTATGTTTAAATATATTTTTTTGTATTGTTTGTGTTGTAAAACTTAAGTAGTAAATGGATTAACTTGAAATGTTTACACAATGTTGCATTTTTATTAGGGATGCAAAGATACCGCCGATAATCCGATAATCGTAAACGCAGGTTATCTTAAAGTATTACAATTTATAACGATTCTTAGAACTAGTTTGATTGACTAGTTATTGGAGAAACATACTGTACCTATTTGCTAACTTGAAAAAATGCATGCATGCATTGCATTCATCGTCATTTGTATCGGTATCGTAATAGACATACATATTGTTGCATCCTTAATTTTTATATAAATAGGTAAAGTGTTTTTATATACTTTTTATAGAACAGGAAAAGTGTTTTGTGAGGTTGTTACCTATATTTTGAAAGCCCGCTTCATGCAAATACTGAGGCACCTGAGTAGACTTTCCACATCCAGTATCACCAGCAACTACCACCACTCTCTCATTTTCAACTGCTGATATTATTTCATTTCTGAAAATTAAAATAATACTAAAAACGTAATGGGAAGGTCACCAGATATTGGAACTATATTAATCTATACTTCTATAGTAATATTATAAAAAGGAATGATCATTACATCATAATAGCAGTTTTTGTTCTAAAATTTAAATAGATCGCCGGTAGAAACAAAAGTTACTCAATCATGCCAGGACAGGTGAATGGATTTAGATTGAATTTGGCACAGAGATACATTATAGTCTGGAATAGCACATACTTTACTTTGTATCATGGGAAAACATAAGAACCCTTGGGACCGTAGAAGCTAGTAGTCATTGTGTCCAACAGTGGATGTCTTGCGGCTGAGATGATGATGATGATTGAAATGTGGGTGTTCTCTCTGCCTACCCCTACCTTTCAAGACCCTTCTGATATCCCACTCATACGGACACAATGCTTTGCTTCATCATTCCTTATGCAAACAGCGAAGGAATGGAACTCGCTTCCGGGGTCTGTTTCCTGACACCTATAACCCAGATGTCTTCAAGGCCAGAGTGAATAGGCTTTTTCTGGGCAAGCATGCAACATCCTCGGCTTCGTCTTAACTCCTCCCGGGGTCTGTCGATGGCCAAACGCAATTCACATTGCCCATTGCACAAAAAAAAAAACTTGAGATGACTAATTAAAAGGGTACCTACCTGTGCTTAGCAACTGGTAAATCTTTTTGGGCCTGTCTCAACTTCTTCAGCTTTTCAAACTTTTCTTTATTCTTGAAGTCTACATAAATTGATACTATACTTAAAAATGCTTCAAACAGTCTCTTGTCTAACTTCCTTCTGTCTCTATCATCACATACTGTGTCCACATACTTTATAGCAGTTGTAAAATTAATGCAATCAAACTTAGAAAATGTTATGTTATGTTCTTCCTCATTATCAAAATCAACTATTGGTTTACCTGCCTTTTTCAAAGTTGCTTCGTACTTCGTCAAAAATACCCAAAAGTCATCCAAACTGTTAACCACAGTGTTACTCTCGCTGCTGTATAGTATAATTTTATTCAAATCTCTTTTATAATTGAGAAAACTGAAATCTACTTCTATGTTTTTGGAAGTACTTGGAGCCGGACTAATTTTTCTTATTTTGTGTTTGTCCCTTTCACGGGATCGCGAGGGTTTTCTTTTATAGCTGTAATGTCTTGATGTATATAAACTTCGATCCATTTTTATAAACTATAACAAACAAATCTGAAGCGTTTCTTTCTTTCTGCTGCTTTTTTTAAAATATGAATTTTGTTTATTTGATTGATTGAATTGGTTTGGTTTGAATTTTCTTGAATTATTTTATTTATTTATTGTTCTTTTTTCTTTCAATTTCCCTTATTTAGGGAAGGCAAAGGTTTCCAGCTTATACAGCCTCATCATCACAACTCGTTATATTCTTCTTATTAGTTTTTTAAATTAAATTTAATTAATATGACTGATAAAAATATCGTTAAAATATACCAAAGCTAAGTCTACTAAGTCTGGTATACATATAATCAAGCCAAGTCAGTCAGGTTTTAATAAAATGGTGACTGTTTTACAAAAACTTTTCGTGGACTGTTTGATAATATTACGAAAACGCAACGACTGTCTCTTCGCAACAGTTCCCGCCAAAAAGTTTTATATTATTTATTACTAGCTGCGCTCCGTGGTTTCGCCCTCGTTCCCTGTATAAAAATTTGCTGAAGTTACTTCTTATACCATCAGCTATCTGCCAGAGAAAGTCCCGTCAAGGTCCAGCCGTTTCGGAAATTATTTTAATGATTATCTAATGCTTTTCGAGTTGATCACCAGCAATAGGTAACATTGAAAGATAAAGATACGTGGCGACGATTTTTTAGTACCTAGGTACGTATGCAGGGCAGGTAGTTTGGTCGATC
The DNA here is from genome assembly GCA_951216915.1 of Tetheella fluctuosa. Taxonomy (NCBI): domain Eukaryota; kingdom Metazoa; phylum Arthropoda; class Insecta; order Lepidoptera; family Drepanidae; genus Tetheella; species Tetheella fluctuosa. Next base: position 7,820,975 of record OX578229.1, on the reverse strand, counting down.
CCTTGCTTTCAAAATAATTTCTGCTGGTAGATCGCCGCACTACACTTTATAGTAACAGTACAGCAGGGGTGGTCAAACTTTTAAGGGGGTCACACACGGCGAAGAAACTACATATAATATTTTATCTTAAGATCATGGGACAGCATTGTACTATGAAAAGAGAAGCAACGACCTACCTCTTACCTACCTACTTTCCTTCTCTTTCGCTGGTATAGCACTGTCTCATATATCTTAAGATAAGATATTATCGTATCTTCGCCGTGTGTGACCCCCTTAATCCAGACCTATTCGGTTACCATTCCGATCGGAAAGGATGATTTTATTTTGTTAAATTAATTTGCCGTGATCGTGTACCGATCGACCGCTTTATTCCAAACAAAGAGGATATCCAAATAAAAGTCTGAAATGATGAAATAGGAGCCATCCTCCTATTCAGTCAGGGATGTGTTCAGTAATTACACAACGGGTGTGAAAGTTACCGTGTGACTTTCGTTCCCCAATCGTCCGACGTTATTGAACGCCAATTGGCAATTGATCACACGGGCGCGGCATACACTACGAGTACGCTAAATATAATCTTTGGGTGATCACACTGCGTAGTTACATTTTGAACGCAACCCGTACGCATATTTTTCCCTCAGTTTAGCTGTCAAAGTGACATTGGTGTGATTTTTACCCACCTATTTCACGGTGTGACCGGTGCGATCGTCTGACGTCGTCCGACGATGTTACTGAATGGTACGGTGCGATCACACTGAGTTATTGAACGCCTCGATAATCGTCGGGCGATCACACGGCGGTAGTTACTGAACACAGCACGTAGTCTACTCAATGGGTTTGTCTACTACCCGATCGGGACCGCAACCGAGCAGGTCTTTCGAGCAAAGCGGGATTTTGATGCCTTTTATGTAAAGATACGTAAATAATCAGTAGTTTTTTTTTATTACTTACCTATTCTTTTATTTGAATTTTAATGTTTCAATTTAAGTTTATAATGAAGATAGCCATGAAAATTTTAATGAAAGTACGTTTCGAGTGAGTTGACTACCTACTTGTTTTTTGAATAAGGTATATAATTTAGTCCACCATAAGAAATATTTAAACATTTTTTTACAACGCTACAACACGCTTTATACTCATTCGACGCAGCAATACCCAGCCAATTATAATCATTCTCCCAATTGGTACTGTATTTCGTTAGGCGATGTGTTACTAGTTTGGCTTTCTTTATGAGTGATATATTCCTGTAGTCCCCGATAAGCGGGACTGAGCATGTGCCGCGCGGTTAATTTGGGCAAAAAACCGGGACGTCCCGATTTTGGCGGGATTATTTATTACCTACCTTGTCTTTACTATGAGTATAAACATGTACTTATTAGGTACTTTTTATTTCATAAAAAGCTTATTGACTTTATTAAATTACGTATCATAGATGAATATTTATTTTATGTATATAAGTAATATGTGTTGGTGGTGTTAATAATGTTGTTTAATAATTCCAAGGTTAAATTAGAAACGATTTTAGTTTCTTCGTGTTCGTTCATATTTATATACGAATTTTTTTTAACAAAGATAATCTTGGTTGTCAACATCTTGGTTGAAACCACCAAGTATATTATCTTGGTTTGTATGTTGACTACCCACAGACAAAACGATATTTTTTAAAGTTACGTTTTTTGTTAGCGCCCTCTGTCGTAGACAGTTGGCAGTTTTTATAATAATTTCCGCCATTGCGCTCCGCCATTTTGCTTAGTCGCGGAGTGAACGTAAAATTAATTCTCATGTATTTATCGTGGATAGTAATTATTTAGTTTAGAATTAGTGTTTCAACACACTAATGGCTTGCTTAAATACACTTAAGTTAGAAATCAAGACCTTAGAACAAGTGTTTCCAAAAAACCATGAAAGGTTTCAGTTAATGTCAGCTAGTGTCGACGAACTGACCTGCAGATTCGTTGGCAAAAATGGAAAGAAATACGAAATACATGCAAATATTACCGTAAGTACAATGTTACGTTTACTTATGTATATTAGAAATCAGAGTTTTAGCTTAGGGTTGCGTTTATTGATTATCTCAGTTGGGACAAAGGGTCGTTGTTTATGGGGGCAGGGCTGTCAACAAAAGGTTTACGGAAGTCAATTTACATTTCCCTGTTGTAAGTGAACGTTTGTCACGTTTCTCTATAGATTATTTACAAAACAATCGCATGTTTAGCACGTTTTACATGAAACATTGGGTTGCGCGAACGTCGTGCGTATTGGGATCATCTGTTTCGGTCAGAGGAGCTTGTGACGAATTGTCCTATCGATCATTTCGGTTTCAGAACGTTGGAAACTCATTGCTCGTGAATCATTGCAGCTATTTTATAGAGAGAGAGTATGACTGTTTTGTTTGGATAACGGTATTCAGGCGCGTTTTTGGGACAAAAGCTGTTTAGTCATTCTATCTACCTGCTTTTTGTCATGTAGACATTTTGTTGGTCCAAATAATGCTTTTTTTTTGTTTGCTCAAGTGACAATTTATAGCACTGTGAACCAAGGACATTCTCTTTAACCAAAATTGAGGCTTGTCACACAATAGTTTACAATTCAATGTAAATATTCAAAGTTTACAATCATTACTATTCATTGTAAACAAGTACTTATGCAGTATAATTATGTGCATAATGTAACTATGAATGATATAACACACCAGTGTAATTATCAGCAATGTAATCCATTTACCAGACTAAACATTTGTTTTTGTTTATAATGTAAACATGTAGTAGGTAGGTTAGATATAATGTCAATAATGTATTTGTAAAACTGCTACCTTCAATAGTTGTGATAGTAATTGGACTTCCATCTACCTCTTACTATCTAATTGTGAAATGAAATATTACCTACACTGCAATAAGAGAACACTTGAAGTAATTTAGCTATAATATTATACACTTATGGACATATTTAGAGGAACACCAAAAATGCAGACAATAAGCTTATAAAACACTTTTATTTGTTTTTTTTGAGCATTAAAATTAATTAAGTATTTATTGATTAAAATTAATGAATGAAATGAACCTTTATGAAATAATAAAAAATACTTAAGGAAAACAAAAACAAATCACAGACAGTAACCATAATTTTAATTTTTTTGAATAAAAAACATGTTTGAAAGGCTGCATTGAAATGAAATGAAATGAAAAAGTATTTTTTATTCAAATAGGCCTTTACAAGCACTTATGAATAGTTGGACTCTAACACGCGGTACGGAAAGTTGCTTTTACTGAGAAGAGCCGGAAAGAAACTCAGCAATTACTCTTTTCAAAAACCAATTCAGATTTATTACATAAAATTATTTCTTTTGCCGCGCTGAATACTTGTGTGTATATGACACATTTTTGTAATGTATGACACTTTCAGTATTTTGCGTTAACTGTGTATATTATGTCTGGACATACTTTTGATTAAATCAATAAAACTTTGTGGTATGGGTTTCCATTTGTCTATCAATGCACTTTTGAGACCTGATACAGTTAATGGAACAAGATTACTTTGTTTAATTTATCTTCCTAGTTCAACACAAACATGTTCTATCTACTAGGTTTAGATCTGGTGAACATGCCAGCTGCTCCAAAACTGATCTTGACATACCTAAGCATCTCCAAAACTATTTTTGCCAACTAAATATGTTTATGACTGTATGTCTTGGCTATATAAAATAAATATTCACACTGACAGTGTTGATTAATATGTTTTTTCTTGTATTTAAACCATATTTCCATTCAAATCCTCCTCTTATATCATTATTTATTCATATTATATTTCCAATAACTAGGTACTTACTCTCTGACTAACTTCCACTCGACTCGATACTCTCAACAATTTATAAACATAACAAACACACATAAATACCCTATGCCATGTTTAACTTTTATTCAATAAAAAAAAAACTAGAAATCCAGGGTCAAGTAAAAGTATAGCTTGCTGACCTACAGATGGGTATCTCACGGTTAATTACATCCTTTTAAAATACTGTAATTTTATTTTTAATATTTAGATCCCTAACTTGATGAAGAACATTTCTTAAAATCTAATGCTAATACCCAAGGTTTTTTCATCATCAGGAGACATACCCCAACACACCACCAGTATGGTTTGCTGACAGTGAGGATCCAATTGTGACGAATGCTGTCCAGATACTCACATACACACAGGGGAGGGATAATCATGTTATAAACCAGGTAATTATGTTTTATTTTTTAATTGTCTAGTAGTAAGTGCCCTAGTCCATTTTTTATTGAAATATATATTTTTCCCAAGACATTACTTACTTATAGTTCAAAATAATAAAGTTTTGTTCAGTTTGAAATCATGACATGTCTGTCTGCAGACATAAGACAAACAATGAAAACTGTAATTTTTTCAATTGCTCTTTGTTACATTATTTTATTGTTGTGACTGTCCCATGGGGGAATGACGTCATGGCACGACACCGTCTGCCACGACGCGACACCCTATGCGTCCTCAAAGGATCGTCATTTGCTTACTCATTAGATTTTTATCACCTGTATAGTGTCAGATGTAAATGACAGCAAAGTTCATGTTGTCTAACTAACAAGCTAGGGATTATGAAAGTGCTTGCAGTAGAGTACTAGTTCTAATATCATGTTTCCTGATACCTCTTAGGTAAAACTAAATCCAATTCAATAAGTGTTTATGTTGTTATTACATATTTAACTGTAATTTTATATAATATGTAACATAATTTGAAAACTGTACCCCTAGTGTAAACAATTGACATTAGAAAACGCTTACTATCACGTTAGCATTACGGTATTTCTCTATAGGAATCGCCACAGCGCCTCTCGCGGAATACTCATGGAACTAATTTCTTCCATACAAATTTTTAGTAAACGCGTACGTGATAGTAGGCGTTTATTTACGTAAATTCTTTACACTCAGGGTACTGTACGAGTTTTCTAAAAACTAAAAAGCAAGTAAATTCTCTCTGAATCTAGTTACTTTACTTCACGCCAAATATCTGGAATACTTATGGAAATATAAGCATAGTATAACATGTGCCATAATCATGGCAGTAACCTTGAAACAAAAGATGGTTTAAATAGTTCTGATTCTATTAAGTACTTGAATGTATTTCAGGTTGGTATACTGCTGAGGGAGCTATGCAAGTTACATGGTGTCCCAGAGCCTCCAGATTTAGATTCTTTATCACTTCCAGTGCATCCAGCACCACAACAAAGGTGAGACTATACCTGTTTGATGTCGTTTTACATTCTTGGCTTATATAATTAACATAGTAGAAAGGAAATTAAAAAAAGTATTTTTATTTATACTAGATTACGCCCAGTGGTTTCACCCGCGTTCCTTCGTTAAAACGTAGCCTATGTCACTCTCCGGTTCATAAACTATCTATAAGCATAAAATCACGTCGATCGGTTGCTCCGTTACTGTGTAAAAGAAGTACAAACCAACAAAAAACAAAATCCACCTGACTTATTTGTAACAAATGACATGCAAACTATTGATTTGATTTCAGTAAATTGATTGTTTGAGCGCTGATATGTAGTTTTCCAAACTAAGTCTAGAGCAGAATTATCAGACAAAATATTTTCATGTTTTTTCAGGTTTTAGTTTTTTTTAACAAATTAAGTTAAGTAGTTTTATGTTTTATTCAATGGATGTAGTTACGATAAATAAGGATATTGTTTTTGTTCTGAACACTTAAACAAACATTTGATTGTGACGTAAGAAATATACATAAACTCCATTGCTAGACAAAAATATATTTCATTGAATATTGAATTAAATAAAACATGTCTTAACTTTAATAATAAAATTACCAATATCCCTTGAACTTGATAGTAAACTATTTTTGGTTTAGGCAAAAAACGGAACTGTATAGAATATCCGACTATTTTACCATTTCCTAAATTTTTTGCATGTGTAAAAAGTTCACAAATTCAGTTCAGTGAACATTTGCTCCATACCAGTTGCCTTACACTATGTTTTACTAATCACTTAACTATAACATTACTTAATTCAAAATTATCCTAGTGTTTAAAATGGTTACTTATCTTTTACCCCACTGCTTGAGAGCAATGTTGTTTTTTTTTCATTGAAATAAATTGAATTACTTACTATTATTATTTCTTACTAATATGATTAATAACAATATTTACATCAATCGATGATAATTTCAGTTAGATAAGTTATAATTATTACTTCACAGTCTTAAAACCCTCATCAATATTTGTCAATCCCTTATTTTGCTACCTCGCTAATCAAGACCAAAAAAAACCTCATTATGTGCTTGCAAATGCATTGACAAATACACTCATTCCACAGAGTTCCAAGTGTAACGTCAAATGGTGCTGAATCCGGCACCGAAGAGGATGAAGAGATGGCTGCGGAAGAAGATGAGTCCGATGGTGAGGACGACTTGCCACTAGAAATGGTTGATGATGCCGGACGCAGCAATAAGGTAACAAATTAATGAATTGTAGCCAGCGTATAGGATGTTGTGTTCATTGCATTGCGCAAGGACTAGATAGGCTATAACAGGTGGTACTTTATAGTACCCGTTTGGCTAGCTATCACCGGTGTGTTCCGGCAGCTGCACTTGAGAACCAGTTCCTTCTAGGCTATGTGGCGCATACCACTTTTGGCCCCATCGTCACTTATGTACCATAATGAGATTGTGACCTATTATACATAGTAAAAAAAAACAACATTGTTGTTATTTGTTATAAATAAATAACAAGTGTAAGTGTAATTATTAAAAATAAATAAACATCATCCTTGAGCTGCATTGCAATTTGCGTAGTAAAATTTAATGAAGAAAGAAATGGAATTAACTTTCAAAGTTGAGCGAAAAAAAAGCAAGCTCAAAGGAGGTTGTCATGACATTACAACATGCATGAAAAAAATTTGAAACAAAAATAATTATTTAACCAATTTAAAACCCATTGGTGTAGCAATGACACGCCAGACTTTTTGAGCCCCTGCGTACAGGCGATGCCGTAATTCGAGTGCTCTCGGAATACTTGTTTTCACAATACGAGTAGTGTCTGAGCAGTCCGAATGCGTTCGGCCTGAATCACTCGTATCGTGAATACGCGGTTTAGTTCTCCGAGTATGTCCTTTGTGACATACCATTACTCAGCTTATTCACAAACAAATTATAATACTTAAATAATAATTATAATATAGCCTTTATTTCAATGCCTTACAATTATAAAAAAAAAAAAAAAATAATGCTTATAGTATTCAAGAAGACGTGGTCCCTTCTCGGGTTTAGGCCTCCTCCAACTGTCTCCATCCTTTCCTAGTTTTTGCCTTCTGGGTCCAGTCTGTACCGGCAGTTTTACGTATAATACTTTAAAAGCCACTTACTAAAATTCAGTTTCCAAATTTTCTAGGATGATATGGAAACAGAACACTTAGCGACATTAGAACGGTTGCGACAAAACCAGCGGCAGGACTACCTGTCCGGCAGCGTGTCCGGCAGCCTGCAAGCCACCGACAGACTCATGAAGGAGCTGCGGGATATATACCGTTCGTGCTCCTTCAAAAATAATATGTACTCTATTGGTAAGTGAGTCATTTGCGCCATTTTGATATTTATCAAATAGCTCATGCACAAACTGCTGGAATACGAGTCTAAATTGTAAAATGAGCGTATTTCAGGCTATAATTTACCCACCAAGTCGGATTCGGTTTGACAGAGTTCAGATGCTTTTGACTCCTTGGGCATGCATATTTTCCTTCATGTTCCAGTGGCTCCTACTGACGAATCTTTATCTTTAAGCTCACATCTATGAATGTGTCCTTTCGAAATAATCTAATCTGTGAAACGATTTTGCTCAAAATGGAAGCAATGGTGATTTCACGATTTAAATAAAATATTGGTTCAGAGATTTTTCTCTTTCTCAACATGAGCACAATATATCATAATGAAATCACTACATAAAGAGAGTAAATTGATAACTTATTTTTAAAAATGTAGTTGCTTTCTGACTTATGAGTAGGTTTCATTAGGGGATGATGACTCCTGAAATGTCTTAATCCCATAAATGGCTTCAAAGGCTTCAACTCAAAACTAATTTATTCAGTTTAAGCCTTAGTAAGGCACTTATTGAAAAGTATTAATGTTTAAAATAGCGTGTTTTTAGGTTTTAAAAAAACATTAGTTTAAAAAAACATTTTTAAACTAATGTTTTTTTCGGTATAAGGCTTTGGCAGTAAGCGCGGGTAAAACGGTAGAGTGGACAATTTTGATGTCGGCGCGATATCCTAAATCGTTTTTGTCAAACGTCAAAGGACGAACGTTATAATCGACCCATTAGTTTGTATTACAATGAGAAGACTACTTGACCAAAACAAAATTTAATATATTTCTCTCTTTCTCAACAGAATTAGTAAACGATTCCCTATACGAATGGAACATCAGACTTCGCTCAGTGGACCCAGACAGTCCACTACACAATGATCTGCTACTGCTTAAGGAAAAGGAGGGCAAAGACTCTATATTATTAAACATTATGTTCAAAGAAACTTATCCGTTTGAACCTCCTTTTGTACGTGTTGTATACCCTATTATATCAGGTGAGATATACATGATTTCATTTATTCTTATTGTATGATGTATTGCACATCAGGTTCTAGTCTATGTTCATAGCACAATCAAATTCCTGGCTATATTTTCCTTTACTGATATCTCGGTGATGAATCCGTGCATAAGTCTTTAATACCCAACTCACAAAGGAATAACTTGAGGCATTTAAAATATTAAGAAAATAAGAAAACCAGGAATAAACATATCATTCGATGTAACATGGTCGTAACGGGACCAAAAACTGCCAGTGTGGAATATTTTTATAATGTGCTGTGCTTGTGCTGTTTTAGTATGGTGTACATTATAAATAATTGACGAACTGTTAGTACCTGTTAGTACTCTACATGCCATGTAGAGCTGGTGTGTAGGAAATAAAAAGGGTGAAAGCTTTTACAGTTTTTCAGTTACTCTTTGGGCACGCTCTACATGGAATGAAATTGATTTTGCAGCCCTACCCCGGTAGTTATGCAATACAAAAGTATGGATTGACACAATGCTAAATAGACCTGTTTTAATAATTCTGCTATGTTACGTACGTAATTTAAAAAAATGTATATATTAATTTACGCACTCTAGTCCACACCTAGTCAATGTGCTTACGAAAATTCAGGTTTGAGTCAAGTGTGATTCCTAAATATTTCATATTGTCTGATTTAGTAAAGTTCCATACCCAAAGGGTAAAAAGGGTAACCCATTACTAAGACTTCGCTGTCTGTCACCAGGCTGTATCACAAGAACCGCGATAGCTAGACAGTTGAAATTTTCACAAATTATGTGTTTCTGTTACAGCTATAACAACAAATACTAAAAACAAAATAAAATAAATATTTATTTTCCCATACAACAAACGTGATTTTTTGCCATTTTTATAGATAATGGTACGGAACCCTTCGTGCGCGAGTCCGACTCGCACTTGGTCGGTTTATAAATTAGGAAGTTTTTAATGTCAAAGTTCGCTGAGAAAAATAGTTGCAGTTGAGTTTCCCTTATTCCAATCTATACGACTTGCAATAATTCTTTAACCTATTGAATGATTTATAATATAATCTTTCAAGGCGGCTACGTGTTAGTAGGCGGCGCAATATGCATGGAACTCCTAACAAAGCAGGGCTGGTCATCAGCGTATACAGTAGAGGCGGTGATAATGCAGATCGCCGCGACCCTAGTTAAAGGCAAGGCGCGTATCCAGTTTGGAGCCACCAAAGTAGTGTCACAGTCACAGTACAGCCTGGCGCGCGCACAACAAAGCTTCAAATGCCTCGTGCAAATACATGAGAAGAATGGTTAGTAGACACCATTTTGTTTTGTTTATGTCCATCAGTTTATGGACAAGTGATGATTTCAGATATGGTAATCAGTTAACCACAAGATGATCTTACTTATGCTGTCTAAAATATCTTTAAACATTCTTTAAACATCCATCTGATCACAGAGAGCAGATTTGTTGAGAGAGTAAGCAGAGCTTATACTATGGAAACCAGATAACTGATATACTGATAACAGACATGCACATGTACATAAATGTTTGTTCTGGATGAGAATCGAACCCTGACCTGTGACATGGCAGGAAGGGTAGTCAATCTAATTTCCCCATTTAGGCCCGTATTCCTAAACTAAAATATAATTATATGTTACATAAATTCTGGATCCATGATGTTGGATTTTTATTCGATTATCATACAGATTTCAGGTTTACCTCGTGATTTTGTTCTCGCTTTGTAATTTTTTGTTTATCACATTTGTATTCAATTCAAACTAGAGTGCAAGCGAAATGTTTACCTTGCAGTAGGAAACTTTATTTTCGGAATACAAAACAATAAATAGTGTATTGATATAACGTGTAACATTCCAGGATGGTTCACACCACCGAAGGAGGACGGCTAATGCAGGCACAACAGCTGCCGTAACATTTAAGACTAACGTGCAACATTGACGGTAACGCCCAAACAAACAAACAAACTACACCCAAATTAGACAAGTGACTCTTTGAGTTTGCGTGAATGTCTTAGTTATTATATTCGAAGTTTGTTTGATTACGTGAAGCAGTATACAATCGTATGTGAGCATGACTGAGTGGACATTATGTGGTTGTCTCATGCAATGTACGTGTACTCTAATTGTTAAGTGCTATTAATGTTCTGATATAAGTGCGGGCGTTCACGAGAGACTTTACAAGACTTATAGGAAATGTTTAAATGTGTAACGTTTTTTGTAATCATTACTTTCTCATAAAAAAGTTATCCATACGGTAGCCCTAGACGTTACTGAAGTGTAAAGTTGGAAAATTCTTTGCATTTCTTTTTAGTTATCGAAATAAATGAAAAACTGTGATTCTTATTTTTTGTCTTTTTGTCTTCCCTTATAAAATAAAAACAACCTTCCATTAATGTTATAAATTGCGATACATATTTTGACCTTTATGTACATAGTCCTACATACTATTTTTGCAAGTGAAACATTGAACGCTAATAAATCAATAGTTAGTTATATTAACTTATGTTAGTAACATTGCAAGCAATACGCGCCATTTTAGTACACTACAGAGGATATAAATGCTGTTGTAAATTATAATTTTTAGTTAGTTTATTATTGTAGTATATTTACGTTCACTGTCCTTATACGGCACAGTAATGCTGAAAGACCTACAGTACATTATTATTATCTCTATAACGATCAAATAAACGTTAAAATAATTTGAAAAGCTTTTAGTTATAGTAGTTAAAATATCCATTAGATTTAATTAAATTATATAGAAAAGTATGAACACATAAAATTGGGTATAAAGTGGTACGTAAATCCAACTTTAAAACGCTGTAACCAAGATACTTTAAAATGACCGAGTAATAATATTGGACCTAATTAATTTTTCACGTCACTAAGCCATCATAATTTAGATTTCTGATTAGACTTAGTGTTTTCCATTAATGCTTTCAGTCCATCTACATGGACTTGGCAACCTGGCTGATTAATTCTCTTGCAGTAGTCTTTTTCATTCATGTTTATCAACCATTGATTCAATTTTGGATATCTGAAAATGCGAATTGTTATTGAAAAATCCAGAGCTTGACTAATAAACTGAGATAGAATTTGATCAATTTATGCTCATAATTATATGAGCGAGGCTTCTTTTTATATATATTTCTTTTTAATTGATTTTCTGCAAAAGTCACAATTAGTTGGTTCCAATAAAATTATACTGGGTGATTGACTTTTACTATGGGATCAATACTGAAATCGCGAAAATAATTTCAAACTTTTCATACTAAAGGTCGATTGAACAAACAAAATGTATGTTTTTTTTTATAAGTCTTACCGAAGTGTTTCGACAGCTACACTTGTTATAGGCATTGTGTAACCTTACCATCTTTAGCTCCATCACTTGATTGATAGATTGTGGTCAAACACCAGCATATCCATAGTAAAACCTTTAAAAGAATTACCTCTTTTCATCAACCGGCACCAGGCCATGCAGCGAGGATAATGTACTGATAACACTTATATCAGCAAGGGTCACCACATCGTCAGCTAAATATAGCGTATCTGATAGATACTCTTCGAGTATTGAGTAAGCGTCATCTATGTTTCTGGTCATGTGTTTGGATAGTTCTGCTATTCTTCCTGCGTAGGTTGGTGCCTGAAGTAAAACAGATCTTCAATACCCAAGAGGTAGGTTGACGTCAAACTAGTATACAAGGTGTAAGGGACAGCCCTCCGCAGACTAATGGGGTGAATTCAGTATATCATACTAACAGAGATGTGAAAAAATAGTTTAGTAAAAGTATTTAAATACAAAATGCAAATGCATTGTAACTTTACTATTTCAAATAGAAATACAAAATAGTTTTAAATAAAAGTATTTAAATACAAAATGCAAAATACGTATTTTTATAATAGGTTTTCCAAATAAAATACCTTGTTACTTTTTAACTGATTTGAATACTAGTATTTGTTCAAGATTTCATGTTCAAAATACAGTTTGATTGACGCCATTTACCTAACATTTGCTTGTCGCGCAATGTTGGCATTATTATTCTTGTTGACAACATTTAGGATCACAATCAGTGCGTTCATAAATAGAGTAATTTTGTATTTTACAAATACTATATATTTATATAAAGTATTTGAAATAAAATACAAAATACATTTTGTAAAAAAAGTATTTCAAATGTAAAATAAAAATAGGTATTTTGTATTTGCATTTCAAATACTTATTATGTATTTCAAATAATTCACATCTCTGCATACTAAGATGTCCGGTATATGAAATTATTTCAGGAACGTTATGGGAATCCAATAAACCTGATTTGTTTGATTGTCAACAGTTTAATTTTGTGTTTACTCTAGTTTCTCATTTGAAGCCAAAGACAGGATACTAACAAGGTTATGAGGAAGAGTTGGAAAGCTGATTTAATATTTTCTAAACGTGTTTGTCATGCAGAACAACGTTTACGTTGCCGCGTTGGGACCAACTCGGAAATCTAATTTTAAATACAAAAGATCACAACATCCTTACGCAAAGAATATAAATATTGTTGTGTAGGTAAACAAATTTAAGGCAAGATGTAAAAGCAATATCGTGCCCACCCACATAACCCATTTATCAAATGTAGGTATTTATGTAGGTACATATTAGCTTTTTGTCACTACAACCAGGTAGGACTGATATATGTATAGAGGCTTTTGTACAGTGTACGGAAAAAAGTATTCTAGATGCGGGTTACTGATATGGGCTATCTTCAAAAAAAATTATTAAAGAGAGGGTGGAAAACGTTATAAATAAATCAAAACTGAAATAAAATTAAAAAAATCAAAGATTCCGTATAGAATGCTACGGGCAATACATAAAACACTTCGATACATTAAAATGTCAAGAAACAAAGTTAAATTGATTCATCTTTCTGAACCAATGGACTGCAGAGACGAATAGTAGAAATAATGCTCACCATAACTGCTCTCAATCTTGGAAATAATACGCCGCAGTCAAAGAATAGTCGTTGATTGATGATCGACCGCTTCTCTATGTTAGATGGATAGAGATGGGAATGTTCAGATTTTGCGTACTTTTCGAAGAGATATAAAATTATTGCGTGGCTGGAAATATTACTTACACTATATCTTTAGAAATAGTACCTAAAGTCCAAGGTATGAAATTATCAGACAATTTCACCCATTAATAAATTCACACGCAGTTTGAACTTACATTTATAAAAAAGGATTTATTCCTTTACTTGTGCCAGAAGACAAAATTGTGTAGGCTATAGGAAGTAGATGATTAGTCAGAATGTTGACTTTTAGTAATAAAATATGTTTTTATTTAGATGCTGTAGACAGAGGCTTAGTATTCGATATTAATTTCATCTTCATATGATACATATACATCAAACAAAAACGACATTGGCACGCGATAAGACAGACAGACGGATGGATAAAAAAGTGATTCGTCAGATTTTTGGAAGCCGGCGAACATTCAATACAATTCCATCCGACTATTGAATCGGACGTGTATTGTAATATGTTCAAACAAAGTAATGGCTCTAACGTCCTCCGATAGTCTGATCAGACTATCGGATGAAAAAATCTGACGTGTTTTCCCAGCCTAAGGGTTTCGTTGCGCTTTAAAACATGCTTTGAGGTAGGTACAATAAAAGTGGAAATACCTGTCAGCCAGCCAGTAATCACCATCATTGAGTATAGGGATTGTCCTCATCGGATTTCTCTGAAAGCATATCATAAGCATAGCTGTTAATATCGATATTTTTTTTGTCATTAATAAAATTGTTAGGTTTATACCTTTCTAAATTCCGGTGTATCTTGTTCTCGTAACACGGGATTGAGATCTCGTTTTTCAATCTGTATCCCAAGGATATCGATAACCATCATGACAGCTCTAGCTGGGGGGCTAGGGTCCATTTTATATAATATCAATGCCATTATTTATTTTGGCTACGTCGTTGATAGTTAAAAAAGGAATATGGTGTTATTACTAGCACCTGACTATAATACTGTTGGTACCTGTTGACAAAACTGTTCTTTGACTTCTTTTGTATACTTTATAGCGTTGATAGTTCAGTGGTCGCCGTGACGTAGGTCGTGAGATTGAATCTTAAAATGAGCTTGAGCTTTCTGTGGAAGGGTACTTTGTTCCCGTCCATCGGTATGTTCTGACAGCTACACTTGAGAGTCGGTTCTCTTTTAGGCTTTGTGTGCTTACCACCTTCGACCACATTATCGCATCTTTGGTATAATGGTGAGAGAAAATTGGGCATATATAAGTAAGTTGGTAGGTACCTAAGTATATACTTGGCCATTATTTTTGTTCATCTCTGTAATTACGTAGGGTAGGTAATGTCTTAAAAAGTAAGTTAAGTAGGTAACATACCGTTTTTTTGTACCACATTGTCGGCAAACAAGCATACGGCCCGCCTGATGGTAAGCGGTTACCGTAGCCTATGAACGCTTGCCAATTAAAAATAAAAATAAAATAAAAAACACCAGGGGTAGGTATCACTCGCGCGTTGCCGACCCTTCCCCCCTCCCCGATGAGCTCTGGCGACCTTTCTCACGCGCAGGAACACAACTATAAGTTATTTGGCTGCGGTATTCTGTAAGGTGGAGGTAGTTCCCCAGTCGAGCTGCTCTTTGAGCGACATATCGCTATGCTCTACCTCTCCTAGTCTGTCACCTAATACTAAAGTCTAGGTTCATACTTAATTGACTTAGGTAATATACTTACCTACTTATTTATAAAATATTAGATACAAGGGAACAATGACACAAACACGCAGTTACATTTATAGGTACAAAGTACAAACAAAGATAAATAAAGCAGAAGCAGAGATATGAAGTAGTGAATGTTTTACAAACCTAACCTAACTTTTAATTATTTCTAGTACTTATAAAGTAAGTATTTTATTTTCACTTACAATTTTCCTTTTATGGGTGTAACAAAAGTGGTTTTATGTAAATGCTATGCCATAAAGAGTACTTCTCCGTAAGTAACCAGTATGAGAACAAACTAACTGTCGAACTCAGAGACGTCAATTAAAATTTAATGTCTGATTAAGTCCATCTTTGTTTATTTAATAGCTATAAAAAGGGTCTGGCATGGAGATAATCAATTATTAAACTTAATTGACGTCTCAGAGTGCGGCAGTAAGTTTGTTTGTTTATCACGTCACAACACAGCACAGTTACCTACATAAAACTGAACAGCTGTCAGAAGTAGATATCGTTTTTGTTGCTTGATTAGAAGAGATGGCAGCACTTTCGCTTTTAAGTTATTTGTCATTCATTATCACAGACTTACCTAGTTTAGATGCTGCGCATTTCATTATCAATAACAAACCACACACCAAGTAAGTACCTACTTTATATTTGCAACAAAAGGCAAATTAGGTGGTTGTGGCCTTTGTGATTGCATTGAGTGTTATTTATTTTTTAAACGAACTTCAAAAATAGGAGGACAACAATTTACAATTCGTCTGAATCATTTTTAGGGTTCCGTACCCAAAGGGTAAAAACGGGACCCAGAATCCTAGTTTTTGTAGATAATGGTACGGAACCTTTCGTGCGCGATTCGCACTTGGCCGGTTTTTTTTATATTATTATGTTCCCCGGTTACTCGAAGACGCCTGGACCGATTCGAGAAATTATTTTTTGTCAGAAAATGTTTAACGTTAGAATTATTTTATTTATATCTACATAATAACAATATTATGATAAGATAGATAACCAACCTATCTAAGGCGATGCTAGCTCAGTGGTACAGTGACGTCTGACGCCGTGTCGAAGGTCATTGGTTCTAAACCTACAATGATTTTGAGCTTTCGATGAAGGAAAACCTCGTGAGGAAACCATAGCACGGCGGTAGTATACTTTGTAGTACCAGCTTGGTTAGCTACCTCAAGTTATATAGGTACCTAATGGTGTGTTTCAGCAGTTGCATTTGAGGATCAGTTGTCTTCTAAGCTTTATAAAGGTCGGCAACACATTGGCAATGTCTCTGGTACCTATTGCTAATGTCCAATAGGTGACGGTAACCTACTGTCAGGGTCCACCTGACAGTAGAGTGGTTACCGCCAGCCTGCTTGTTAGTATAAAAAAAAAGGCTTATTTAACTTAGGTTGGTCCTTGGTAGCAAAGACGATTAAAATGTTATTGATAATTTGTAGGTACCCGATATACCTACATATGTAGTTATTTATCTATGAATTCAGTTTACCTATAGTACAATGTTTTTATAGTAAATGCCTATTGTTGGTAATTGATTCAAACATACAAGGTTCTAATAAATTAAGTACGTTGTACGTTTGATAGATGAACATATAGGTCATACCTAAGTATTCGTAAACAAATTAATTATGAAAATTATTTTATCCTATGGTTAATGAGAAAATCCAAAAATTCTGAAACTGTTTCATTTCAGGGTAAAATGATTAAATTTTAACGCATTTTTTCGGATCTGATTTTTTTTAAATAGGTACATTTTTTATGGATAAGTACTTATTAATATAATTATGTTCTAAATGTTCATCCCTCAAAAAGACTGTCCATATTATAGTAGAACCTTGAATTATATACATGAAGCTGAGGAAATTATATAGGTAACTTATACGCTTTATGCCTGTCGATGGCAATGTGTAATAATAATACGAAATTAATCATTTCAGTCGATAGATACAGATGATGCGATGATCCTGTTTGGATGATAACTAAAACGTTAAAACTTAAATTAATCATAATCCTAAAAAAAATATGAATTAACATTTTCTCCCTTTAATAATTTATTCATATTGTTTGGGTATGAATGGTATGGCTGTAGATAATTATGCTTGGGGGGTAGGGCTTTATGTAAGTATAGGTACATATAACGCATAGAAAATAATATACCTACCTATCTCACAGCCTTAACCTGAATAAACAAACTAGAACATTATCAATCTAGATCAATTTAGCCCCTATTAGCATTTCTAGTTCAAATAATGAGATGTTAATAATAGGGTAGTAGGTAACCTTGTAACACAAACGTTACGTAAGTGGAAACCAATTGACCACACGGGCAGCCTCCGAATAGCCTCACTCTGGATTTATAGGATCTTTTCGCTCGCGGTTTCGCTCGCGCAGACTTAATAAAATAGCTATAGGTTTCTTTTCTTCCTTGAACCATGAAGCATATTCGAAGCGTCAAGCCAGCCCACATTAACCTGTTGCAACTCCATCCACTCCAGAAAATCTGATCAGTAGTTTAAAAGATTAGCGTGATTTAAATAGACAGATAGAGAAACAAGTAAAAATAAGTTTACGATGTTACTCTTCTTCACCCACACTCTATTTTTACTATAATATGTACAGATTTAAATTTAAAATAATGTGTACATTATTCCAGTATCCAGAATCCCAATATATATACAGAAATATTACTAAGTTATACTTTTTTAAGTTAAGTATGTTTCCATATTCGATGAAACATAGGGAACACCGAAATGTAGAGTTTGGGTTGGGATTATGCGCTGAGAGTCTGTGCTGAGAGCTTTCACCGTGGACTTTATAGATATAGGTACCAATCAGGTAGATAGGTAAGTATGAATAAATAGAACACGTGGAATTTCCAGAAACATTACTGTGTTCGCTACTTATCAAGATTGTGGAGGATGAGAACTTATATAAATCGAGAAAGTAAATACTTAGAATATGATATTTGTTTAATAATAGCCAATTTCCGTAACAACGCGGGTGAACATAATATTATTTTGTAAGTCACAAAGTACTATATCAAAGGCCTTATAAACTAAATTAGGAACCAATATATCGTTCGAACAATGTGAAGGACTGACTTTATTACTAATATTTGAAATGCTGTCAGTACTTCGCGAGTTCATTAATTTAAATATGAACAACAAGAAACTTCCAACTTTTACATCTTATATCTAGAACACTTTTTCAATACATTCTTTAATGCTTATTTTATCATTTCAATACGGTACATTCGTAAATAGATATGAAACAGATTCCGCATAATGCGTGCGCCTGATTGCTTCAGCTAACATCACAGATATATCAATAGCTTGCAGCTTAGTACACAATTTCATGTTCTTATCTTGCGGAATCGTATTTGTTACAACCAACGCTTCCAAACACGAATTATTGATCTTCTCAATTGCGTTCCCAGCAAACACTCCATGAGTACAAATTGCATAGATTTTATTGGCTCCTGCTTCATGCAGAGCTTGTGCTCCTTTAACTATAGTATCACATGTGTCTGCTAGATCGTCTACCATAATAGCTGTTCTATTTAGTACATCACCGACAAGAACAGTTGAATCTCCTTCGTTTGCTCTCTGCCTCTCTTTATGAATGATAGCGAAGTCTATATCAAGCCTGTCAGCGATAGCTGTCATTCTCTTCACACCTCCCGCATCAGGTGAAACCATTACGCTACTCTTCCACTCGGGAATGTTCTCCTTAATCCATTTTGTAATGGCTGGCTCAGCGTACAAATTATCGACAGGTATGTTAAAGAATCCTTGGATTTGGAAAGCGTGTAAATCAATTGTGATTACATGATCGGCGCCTGCGACAGATACGAGATTCGCGAGTAACTTTGCGGTGATTGGTGCTCGACTTTTTTCTTTTTTATCTTGTCTGGAGTAAGGGAAACAAGGTATAACAGCTGTCACTCTCGATGCTGATGCAATTTTGCAAGCATTGATCATAATGAACAGTTCCATTAAATTATCATTGATTTCTCCACAGCCACTTTGTATGATGTAAACATCTTCACCTCGGACTGACTCTCCAATTACAACATTTGTTTCTTTATTACTAAACTTCTTTGTCGTAGCTCCTCCCAAATTAAGACCGAGACGTGAAACGATCCTCTTCGCGATTTCAGGATGAGAGCTTCCCGTAAACACTTTAATGTTCGGCATTCTTGGACTCGGATGTAGGAAATTCTTTTCTTGTTTATCCTCCGTTAAATTCTCTCTACTATCGTCCGGCTTCATTAGCGTCCCGTTGATACTGGAGATACTCTTTACTGTCAGCCAATATGTTTATAATAAACAGATTTATCTCAGTTCAGGATGAGGTCAAATTAACATGAGCTCTGTTTGTGTCCCCCGCAATGGAACTGTACCACTTATCTTTGTTTGTTTTAATTGACGTAACTATACATTACGAATTAAATATTTAATTAATGATTATTATAGAGCAATATATATACCTATGTTGTATATAAATTAAGAATTACGAAACGCTTACGACATTTACAAGAATATTAAATAAGTGACAGTAGGTTTGTAATATCTACTAATGTATGTTATTATGCAAAGATAAGACAATTTGTTCAGTGATCTATGTAGCTGTAATTGCATCATTGTCGATAAAATTATTTATAGACATTTGCACTTGCTATCAACGTTGTGTGGGTTAGAAATACGTTTTTCATGTCATGTCGTATTTTGGTATTGTGATTAATTCTTTTGTACTTGCCCAGGTGTGAACTAAATTTTGATTATCACATACGGTCCTCTGATCGCAAACAAACAGAGCTTGTACTATAAAAACCGAGTTAATAATATACTACATATTATATACTATTTTTATTCTCAATAAATAAATACACCCAGATTCAGGAGAAATAGAGATGTTTATGCATTAAAATGTCTATCATGGCGAGAATCGAACCCACGACTTGTGACGTGTTAGGGTATCTTACCAATCATGCCAATCGGCTCATCAATTATGATAATGCTATTGATAGCTACAGTTGGACAACAATAGTACAAAAGTCAAAAAAACATCGTGAGGAAACCATAGCACGGTGGCAGAGAGCCAGTTCCTTCTAGGCTTTGTGTGCTTACCACCTTCGACTGCATAGTCACTTACCATGGTGAGATTGTGGTGAAACACACGCCAATACATTCAGTCAGCGCCATCTAACAAAAGGAACAGTGCATCTCGCTGATACTCGGCAATGCTCGGCAACAATCGGAGTTAATTGTCGTGATCCATGATCAAACAACCGTGGCATACTTCATCATAATACCTATAACAGGCGGCGTAAAACCATCGCGTTTTATTCAAACTAATATGAATTCTCAAATAACTGACATAAAGACTATTTTTACCAACACTAAATTAAATTTTACATTTTATATTCGTGTGAAATTCGTTAATTGCGAGAATATTAGGCAGTTATTGTTGTTTTGCGCTTACGCATTATTTATTTATGTTGTTTTACGCCATACTTAGTGAAAGTACTTACTTCCTACCTAGCTACATAGGTAGTATAATAGGTAAATCTGAAGAACTAACATGTCTGCAATCTTCGATACATTCCGAAATGACATTATTAGAATGAAAGCACTGAAAGCAATTTTTGGATATCTCATACAAGCGAACTTGTAATTTAAATATTAGGTACCATTAGGCGCACTATGTAACGATGCATGCGAAGATAAATTAGCGGGGTGTGAGTCGCTTCTTAGCGCAATAGAAGATACTTAGGTATACTTTGCCTTAGTAAAGGTGCAAAAAGCCAACGGCACGTGGTGTTCCCAGGCGGTCACCCATCCAAGTACTGACCACGCCCGACGTTGCTTAACTTCGGTGATCGGACGAGAACCGGTGTTTTCAACGTGGTATGGACGTTGGCGACTGTACAACTAAATTGTACCTACAAAATCTATATTATGACGTCATAGTATTTGAAAAAAATTATACAGTTTTTACAGACTGGAAGATAAAATATTTCTAGTTCATCTATGAATAAAAGACAAAAAGCCAACGGCACGTGGTGTTCCCAGGCGGTCACCCATCCAAGTACTGACCACGCCCGACGTTGCTTAACTTCGGTGATCGGACGAGAACCGGTGTTTTCAACGTGGTATGGACGTTGGCGACTGTACAACTAAATTGTACCTACAAATACATGTTATGACGTCTAGCGTTTGAATAAAAAAATATATAGTTTCTATAAATTCTTGTTCATTTATGAAAGAGCTGCAAAAAGCCAACGGCACGGTGTTTCCAGGCGGTCACCCATCCAAGTATCTGACTGACGTATGTACGTTGACGACTACACACACAACTCTAATTTACCTTTACAAAACAAAACTCAATGCTAATAAATTATAATATAAAGAAGAGGTAAAGTTTGTAAGTTTGGATATAAGTAGGTGGTAATCACACAAAATACTGATCTGATCTGAAAAAAAACTGCGTTAGAATGCTCGTTTATAGAGGAAGGTTATAGACTATCTAAATTATAACTTCAGGGGTAGAATTTACAGACAACATAATATGTAGTAATTATTTATGAAATACTTTCAGTTCAGATGGGGAATTCTCCAGTTATTGTGAATAGATTGATTAAATATTCAGCA
Source organism: Tetheella fluctuosa (assembly GCA_951216915.1). Lineage (NCBI taxonomy): Eukaryota > Metazoa > Arthropoda > Insecta > Lepidoptera > Drepanidae > Tetheella > Tetheella fluctuosa. The sequence continues at coordinate 7,798,973 of OX578229.1, read as the reverse complement.
TTTTTTTATTATTCTAGGTGAATGCTGAATGACGTATTATGGGGGACTATTAATTCCACTGTAAGTCAGCCAGCCACGGTAGTTTTTTTTTTTTTTACTTTGTATAGGCTTGTGTTTGACCACAATCTCACTATGGTATGTGATGGTGTGGCCGAAAGTGGTAAGCCCACAAAACCTAGAATGAACTGGCTCTCAAGTGCAGCTGCCAGAACACACCAATAGGTATTTGGCGTGTACTTACTATGAAGTATCCTACCACTGTGCTATGCTTTCCTCACGATAATTTCCTTCACCGAAAGCTCAAGCTCATTGTAGGATTCGAACCCGCAACCTTAGCTGCGGCGTCCGACGTCACTACCACTGAGCTATCATCGCTTCAAACTGTTTTGTATAAGCACTAGCTGTTCCACGCGGTTTCACTCGCGATCCCGGTATTCTTTTTCCGATGTATAATAGCTATTCGAGGCGAAACAAATCCGACAAATCAAAGATCATAAAAATCAGTCCAACCGTTCTTGATTTATAAATGGTGTAACTAACCCTACTCTGTTTTATATAAGAACCAAATGAATGCCCCCTGGAAGGAATGTACACTAAATATTGAAGATAGCAAATTTTACTTCAAATAAACTTTATCTTATTTTTCCGGATAGGTACTGTTGAAAATTTTTATCGAGGTCCATACAAAAACCTCTCTAGTTGTAAATTTTGATATCGAATAATATATGTGAAAGGTAATTATTATAAAACACAATAGGCAGGTATTCTTAAAAACCAAGTGGTAATTATATAAAATATTATTTAAATTGAATAGTAGGTGAGTTATTTAACAATATTTGGCGATCCAAGTTCCAACCTTTCGCGGTCCGGATGACCGCGGTCCGCCTGTTGCCCACCGTTGTTCTAAACTATAGGTAGGTACTTAATATTTTAATTGTTTTGTACCTACATACATAATTATTACCCCTTACGTTCATTGAGCTTATACAATAACAGGAGAATTAACACTCTATGACGTGACATTTAAAATCTCTTGAATAAACATTATTATCTATGGAAAAAGGAACAATGAAACAGATGTCTATATCATGGGATTCATTGTAATAAGGGTGTAATGCATTAGTGATAAAGGGAGGATCAAGTTTCAATACTTATATATAATATATTTATATAATTGATTAAAAAATACTTCTAGTAATAAAAGAGAGAGAGATAATAATATTATATTGAGTTAATAGCTGTTACCTGCGATTATATCGTAAAGTTGTTATCCAACTGAAGCTTATTGAAAGGACATCTAATAAAATATTTATTATTATAGAATATAGGTAAACATTCATGTTGAATAAGTTGAGGAGTACTATAAATGTCTATCCATATCAGAGGGGGCATAAAAAAGCAAAATTAAATTACTTTATTTAAAAACCATTTAAAATGATAAATTAAAACATTTAAATGTTAGGTTTTTTACTCAGAAATTCTAAACAATTTAACGCTAGTACCAAAATAATTATTTATAATGCATTAGCCCGTAGCCATCTGGAGTACCTACTGTAGCGTGGTTTGGAATCCTTTTTACGTTATACATTCGCAATATATTGAGACCGTTCAAAGAACCTTTACAAAGCGTCTAGCTTTTGTGTCTCATGGAATCTCCCACCGATCACCATACGATCAGCGAACATCATTTTTCAAAATTCAGTCACTGCGTGATCGTCGCAAACTACTTGATCTATCTTTCCTTCATAAGGCTTTAAATGGTTATTCGAGGTGTGAACCCATTCTGGGACTTATTTCCCTTACTGTCCCATTCAATCTACCAAGGCAACCAATAAAGAGAGCTTTCCATCAACCAATTATTAAAACTAATCTCGGTAAACAAGCCCCAATTGCCAGAATTTGTACCGAATTCAATAACTTTCAATCTGCTCTGCCTGACCTTGACGTGTTCTTTGACTCGCTCACCAAATATAAAAATAAAATTGTTCACCATCTACTCGGGAATCATCGGCCAGAGTAGACTAGAATTAACCACATTTAGCTCTTGCTTATTTAATGTTATTATTTAGATTTTTGTATTAGTTTTTATATATTTTTCATTTTAATTTAAACAAACTGTAATAGTAACTGTTAGCGTCTTCAACGAATGGTGTGTATACCTTTAATAGGCATAAATATAAGGACATAACCATGTATCTTGTTTGTAAAATGTTTTTATATGTATGCTGTTGGTGTACCTCTTAATTAAATAAATCTCTGAAAAAACCTCTGACAATAGGTTAAAGTATATTGAACATTCTGAACAAATCAATTATCTTATTATTATATATTGAACGCTAGGTACTTCCTACATAACACTATACAAATTACCATTAAAAAACCTTCAATCACAAATTTCTGGAGTTTCTTTTGAACTCGTTGATTATTCAGTAATTTATTAAATATTTTTGGGGCCATACAAAATGTTGATACACTAACTAATTGTACAATAGTTTAGATAAGTGTTAGTTTCTGCTGATGTCTTTTTCGAGAAATATTTCCAAGATCTTAGTAGGTACTCGTAGATGCATGTACAAAGTTGTCTAGGAATAGGTATATTTTATTTCGCGTAAAGCAACTGATATAACACGGTAAAATATTTGGTAGCTAATGCTAGGTACTATTTAATAATAGTATGACGGTAAAAAGGTAGACTAAAAATTGTAGGTAAATAAATTTACGAAATGAAAGCCGTGTTAATTTTTTAGGAAGACTTACGTGTAGATAGCCTTGTGATTTAATTACACATAATTATAAATGTAACAGCAACTTTATTAAATTAATCATCAAAAACATACACTATTTCGTCCTTAGACTCCAATTCACATAGATCTATTTCAACATTATTAAGTTTATGATGATCATAATTATTTAGTTGATCATCTAGACCGAACACTCTTATTTCTTTAACTTTATGTGCCCACTCGGCTTTACTTGCATTACACAGAACTACAAAGTCCGTTCCTTCAGCTGTTATTGTTAACTCTTTTAAATTTGCATTAAAGACTATTGACATATTTTGTGTCATGTAGATTCGACCTTGCGAATGACATTTTGTTTCATTTTTGGGTCCAGTTTCATCAGTTATATTGACTGTTTCACAACCAATAGCGATTGTTAGAGAGAAATCTGATTGCAGACGAGTAGCATCGGCGGTGAGTTTCCAATCCTGAAATTTAAAAAAATAATTGAATGTAAATTTATATTACTTAACCTAGAGACCTTCAAAGCTAATTTGAATAACCGTGCTTGACCTCTTCGTCACCTGGATCACTTATGGATGGGTCTGTGACCAAACCCTATATTTATTATACATATAAAAAAAGGTATTTCATTGCAGGTACCTTTTGCATTGCAATTATAGAACCACCACGAATTAAAGTAAAAAAATCTGCCTCTGTAGTCGTCATTGTAACTGCTTCACCTTCCTTGCCATCTATTTTTAATCCGCTCCAGATTTCATACCATGTCCCTGGAGGCATCCAAATATGGACATGAGTTTGACTTGGTTGCAGATTTGGTACTATCAGCAAATCATCTCCAACGTTAAATTGGCTTGATAAATCCTTCAATGCATCTGTTAATGGGTATTGAAAGAACATTGGTCTGAGGAGCGGTCCATCTTGAAGTGTAGTGTAGAAGTAAGGAAGTAAACTCAGTCTGTTATTCAGGGCTCTTATGATGAGTATTCTATTTGTGCCAATAAATGAAAGAGGATCTCTCGAAATGTTCTTGGACTGAATTTTTATCATTGGAAAGTATGTTGCTGCCATATACCATTTCACACAAAGGCTGCTCTGAGTTTCATTATTGAAGTTATCTGTGTCACCACAAATAGGTGAAGACCATATCCAATGTCCTGATACTCCTCCTAAGGCAGCTTCAGTTAATTCTCTTTGCAGATTGCTCCATGATGTTGATATATTCTGCCTGTTTATGACTACATCAAGATTTTTCCATTGACTTGTAGTCCAAGTTGGAATGTTTGTGAATTTGCTGAAGGCTTTGGCAAAGTTGTTTCCATATTCATTGTGGTTATAGAGATATCTTTTGCCATTGGGTCTTGTTGCATTCCATTTCGGTGTGTGATTGAAAGCTTTCTCAAAATACTGAAATAGAAAATGATTTAAAATTGTTAGTAATGTATACCGCAATAGAGTAGGTATATTTATGTTTAGCTAATTAGCTGATGTTCCGCTGTTGCACCCGCGTTCCCGGGATAGAAAAAATCCTATGTGTTATTCCAGAACTTAAATTTCGTGAAAATCCGTTCAGCCATTACGGATCTGAGTAGTAACAAACATACATACTTATATACACACACACCTTTGCATTTATAATACTAGTAAATAAATATAAATAAGTAGTAAGTAAATATAAATTGCCATCCATACACTTGCGGCCATTCCCTTTAATGTTATCTCGAGTTTTTAATATTGATAATATTTTGTGGTGATATGGCTTCGTAATTTTGTTTGTGGTGAAAGTGAATTGCTACTGTAATGTAAGAATTTTGCTTGTTATTTTTCTAATATGACATTTCATATAGGTACTTACTTATAATAATCATTATTCAATTCAGAAGTTATAAAAACAAGTGTAAGTGCTAAATGTCGCATAAGTTGATAAAATAGGATCTGTCTTAATTTCATGCATAAAATTACTGTAGGTTTATTTTATATATACCTATTTTACCCCCTTAAGAAGATTTTTTTTTCTTGATATATCGGCAGGAAACCATAGCACGATAGTAGGTTACTTTGTGGTACCTAATCTGCGTACCTAGATGCAACACACTAGTGTTGCTAAGACATTGAACCGCCTGCTTGATTGTCAGTTTTCTGGCATAAGAAAAAATATAAAAAAGGGATTTAATAAAATAATTACCTCATTAAAGTACGGCAAATACATTTGCGTCTCGTTGACTTTGGTGCACGATTCATCTAGCGGCCAGTTGTTTTCTAAGATAACACCTTGATATTCTGTTTTAAATCGCAATAGTTTTTCCATAAAATCCACTGTAGTATTCTCATAATCAGGGTATACAATTCTTTGGTTTCCAATGTAGCCTGTATAAATTCTATCGTTCTTTGAGTTTAGTATCATGAACTCTTTGTAATTTTCTACGAAATTAGAACAGTTTTCTTTATGTAGTTTTAATTTTGAATCCGTTTCATTTTTGTCTGCAATTGTATCATTGAGCTTTTCATACAAGATCTAAAATAAAAAGGATTTTATATAAGCTAAATATGATAGGTATTCTTTTATTTAGTACTCGCCTGGCTGAATACTTACTCAAGATGAAAATATACTGACGCACGGTATGATCCATAATAGTATTAAAGCTAGTGGTGAACTATTTTCATTATTTTTCTCTAGTTATAAAGGTATGCCTACTGGGATCGATTTACTAAAAAGAACCTTGTTATTTTTTTGTTAATTTACCACCGCGATAGAAGAGACAGGCCATAGTAACTCATATTCTACGAAAAAATATAAAAAAAGACACATTCCTGTGACAGATAGACAGAGCTTAGTAATAGGCTTTTACACCCTTTTGGTACCAGACCATAAAAATTCGGAATATTTTCGTTCAGATTACTTACATACGGTGAAATAAGCGGGACAAATCGTTTCCCAGCATTCTTTAGAGCACTTGCTCCAGCCTCTATAAGTGTTTCTTGTTCTGTCTCACAGTCATTCTCGAAAACTATGGGTGTTGTACCGCAGTGACTCTCAAATGGCACACCTAGAGTATTTGCGGTACTTATAAAGTTATTTAAACTAGTAAGAGCATCAGCTGGTGATTCAGGCATTTCACTGAAATAATATTAAAATATTTTTACATAATAAGAACTTATTAACAAGTTATTCTGGAACTTGAATGATTATGTTAGGTAACTTTATGAAATTCAATGTAATTTAAACTGTCTATAGAACGTGTATAAAATAGCAAATCAGCTGACAATCTGTCATAATTAACAATCTGTTTGACAGTCTTTGGGTTTCCGAGAAGAATTATTTTGCGAAATTATCTGTCAATAGGTGATATATTTATTCATCTGGCCACCCTTGCTAAATTAATTCGCCTTCACTAATTTATTGATATTTTATTTCTATCTTCCTTTACGACCCCACAGCACAGATAAGTAAATAGTTACCCCACAGTGTTACGCTATTCAGCATGACGGTTCAGGATAGTTTAGGTTTGAAAAAACTAATTACGAAAAACAAATTAGAATATCAACCTGTAAACCAATCTACCCAATGTTATATCCGGTAGATTGGTAATATAATATGTATCATTCGCAATCGAATTCAAAGTTAATAACCTTAATACGTACCTAAAAAAACCCATGAACTCAATGTAAAACAACCATCGAAAAAAATATAAAACAAAAGATGAAAAATGTTAATTAATATCGCTATATTTTACAAAGATCTAAAATTTCATCAATTCAATTTATAAACATATATAACAATTGCCACATTGATAAATAACCAACCTAACCTAAGCCATCGACTGACCCCAGGAGGAGTCAAGACGGGGCCGAGGATGTAGCACGCTTGCCCAGAAAAAGCCTATTCACTCTGGCCTTGAAGACATCTAAGTTGTAGGTGTCAGGAAACACAGACCTCGGAAGTGAGTTCCACTCCGTCGCTGTTCGCATGAGGAACGATGAAGCAAAGCGTTGTGTCCGTACAAGCGGGATGTCAACAACGTATGGATGGAAGTCCTCCCGACGTCTTGTGGTTCGATGGAGAAATGGGGACGGAGGATAGCTATTGTAGGCAATTGTAGTAATATTGTGCAAGCAACAGTTCTTGATTTGTATATTCACAAGAATCAATACCACCTCTCAATGGATTATACTTCCTACCAACAAACAATTTTAGTAAAGCAATAAGACCTGATATCTGAATATTGAAAAGTCTTGCTGCATATACAGTATCAGTGGAATGTGGCTATGCATATCATGTCTGATATAAATGCTGTTTGAAATGTTAATCCTAGGCACCCTAAGTAATTTAAAGTAGGTATTATATCCAGTTTTTCACCAGACACATTTAAAAATAGCCACCACATATAAGATAAACACTGAAAAAAATAATGTCTCTCTATTATAAACAGGTTATTTGATTCGAAGTTAATGCATTAGAAATTGCAATTATAATATTTGTTTGCTTTTGTCATATCAAGTTTATCTTCAAATTTTAAATTAAATATCATGTTTTCATCAAAAGCTAAGTTTATCGAACTGTATTTTAAGCTTGTTTTATAGAATTTATAATTTTTAAATAGATACGTATTAAAATAATATTCATTAATTATTTTAGATCATGAAGAGTTTTTATTTTCATATAAGGGTTTAGTTATATTGTAAAACGAAAGCATATATATAGCTTTATAAAAATAGGTTGTAAAAACAAAAATACAGGAGAGAGCCTGTATGAAAAATATATATGTATCTAAGTAGGTACCTTTTGGTACACATACGTTTGATGTAATAATCTATATGTCTAAGATGTAAAAGGTCCCAAAAATAATTTGGTAAGTTATCACTTATTTTTTAAGCTATTGTATAGCTTTTATCGCGGGCTTCGGGCTTTGAGCGCGGCGACCGAATCAAGAAATTTCGTAACGAAAAAACCTAACACCTCCCACCGCTGTTTGTGAGAAAGTATATAGGTGTATAGATATCTATTAATATCAAAGAAAAAAAAAGCTGCCTTAAAAAAATAATAATAATTATAATTGCATAAGTTGATAAAAAATGCTATGCAATAGCTTTACCGCGGCAGTCCCCGAGTGCCACACGTATTATTATTATTCATTTGTATTAATTCCCTAATGGAAAAAATAATAATAACAAAACTTATTTTATGTGGATGACTTATTCTTTTCCTCCGCTATTTTAGTACATAGGTACCTACTTTCACAGGAAGTTGAATCCTCGATTATAAAAAAATACAATAGGTAGAATGCAAGAAATCTAGCCTAAACAAACCGCAATACTGGGCTATTATTAATTTACCAACATTGCTTGGTTACACATAGATAAAATAGTATAAAAGGTAATAGTATAACTTATTTATACAACATGAGACTACTTAATACTGAACGCGAAAATTATTTTTAAATACAAACATCAACCTTGCTGGATCTAAATGTAAAAAAATAGACCGAATAGAGAAAAGCACGGCATATTGTGACACAAGCCTTACGTTACGAGCATATGTTTTAATGTACATTTAATTAAACTTCAAAGCTACTGACCTGCAAACATGAGCCCCCAGCATCCAATAATGCAGCTGTTTATTAGACCCAAGCAACTTCATTAAATCTCTCATAACGTCACCAGGTGTCGGGCCAATAAATACGTGGAATTTCAATCCAGAGCTCGTAATACTACGAACACTTATTTGATTTTCTTGTCCAAATAATAATTCTGTTGGTTCTACTACATCTATAAGTACACCGTGGTATGACCCATTAAATTTTGCAAATATTAAAGGTATACCACTCAAACCTCCATCATGTTGGTAAATTACTTTCACAGTATCAGGTTTGATTGGTATTTCGCCTAGACCATACATAGTTTCGTTTGTTAGTCTGAATGATATCTCCCATATGTTATTTGAGGCAATCAAAGGTCCTCTTCCTGTATTAAATATTGGACCTTGCTTTCCAGTGACCACTATATTCATTTCTGGTGATGACACATCGTATGAATAGTCTTTGTTTTCAATTCTTCTACCTAGTAGAGACTTTTCTGATGGATTGTAAAATTCAATACTAAGATGTGTTGATGATATTTCGTCAATTGATAGTCTTACGCTTGTGATACTGTTTTGGAAAGCATAAGGTACTGTGGCTACTCTTGGCTTCAAATTTATCTCTTCAGCCCATTGGAAGTCCATGATATAAGAGAATCTGGATGGTAATCTATGGAAGCATACATTGTTATCCAGGTCATAGCAACATTGCGAATGGCATTCACTAGCTGTAATATTTCTATTTCCACACAAAAGTCTTGAAGCTCTGGGTACGAGACATGATCCAATAGAGAAACCATCTGAAGGTGGTAAGTCTAGACTTGGGTAGAAAAGAAACTGGTAGGTTAATACAGGTGCCAGTACAGCTGTTATTAGTAACGCTAGTGCCACTTTTAGTGGTCTGTTTAGAAGTAGTTGATCATACCATTTGACATCTGTAAAAACAAATAGGTACGTAAGCTATCTTAATAATATTATAAATGCGAATGATCGTTTGATGTTTGAATGTATATTTGTGTGAATTTTTGCACACGTAGACCATATTTGCTAGATTAAAATATAGGATCTTTTAATCTCGTGAAAACATTAGATCCTTCAGTAACGTGGGTAGAAGTTAGTAGATAGTTTTATATTCTAATCATGATCATGTTTATGGGTTGTGATAGGTTTTCTTAATTTTTGCGTGTAATCAGATACACCGCATTACAGATTGGTGAAATGGCCAGTAACGAGACCTTATTGTGGAACTCATCTTTAAGGTCATCTGTCATACGGGTTATCAATATATCTGACATAACGTGTCGTGACAATAAATTATTTATGGAAATGCCAATATTGTAACTGAATAAATCTCTAATACGTGTGATAGTAAAATTTTATGTTACAAGTGTATGCACTTGCACCCTATTTACAGAGATAAAAGTAAGTGGTGTTGCAAGCGTCAATAGGCTACTGTAACCGCTTACCATCAGGCGGGCCGTATGCTTCTTTGCCGCCTTAGTGGTAGAAAAAAAAAAGATACTTACTGTATAACCTGCCATAGTCTTCGTATGGAATGATCTCATTTTCTAGTTTGCTCGTAGGATCTTTTTCAGCATGTGGTATCATTTTCTTTATTTATCTGAATTTGAAAAATGCTAAGTTTGTCATGAAATAAAACCTATTTTCACGTTAACAATCACCGACATTAATACTATCAACATAAAACTCACTTTAGGATAACTTCGGTGCTAATAAAATAATCAAAAATTTGAATAAAATAAAATACTGTTACATATACATGAATGAAATTAGATTCTCGATAGGAAAATTTGGTATGTACACCTGAAGGAATTTCATTTTATCTTTTATATTATGAGTATCCCCATTGAAATATAAATATAAAAAACCGGCCAAGTGCGAGTCGGACTCGCGCATCGAGGGTTCCGTACAAACTTCGTCCATCGTTCGTCCATCACGGGAAATGCACAATTTTATTTATTTACTGTATTTGAGGTTGGTGCCAATTAAGCTAGACCTCTAAATTGTATGAGCGCCCATACAGCTCAGAGGTCTTTATTAATTGGCGTAACTATGTATGTATGGGGACACCCTTTAATTTTCATTTTTTTTATTTTTTAGAATTTTTCCTTTATTTGTGCTGTAAGACCTTGCTTTTTGCCATTTTTTTTAATATTTGAGTTGATTGAATGAAAGGTAAATTGCGGTGTACGATTTATGACGTATTAAAAAAAACTACTAACTAGATCTCGTTCAAACCAATTTTCGGTGGAAGTTTGCATAAAGTACATCATATATTTTTTTTAGTTTTATCATTCTCTTATTTTAGAAGTTACAGGGGGGGGGACCAACATTTTACCACTTTGGAAGTGTCTCTCGCGCAAACTATTCAGTTTAGAAAAAAATGATATTAAAAACCTCAATGTCATTTTTAAAGACCTATCCATAGATACCCCACACTTATGAGTTTGACGAAAAAATGGGGAACCCCCAAAATTTATTGTTTTTTTTCTATTTTTGTGTAAAAATCTTGATGCGGTTCACAGAATACATCTACTTACCAAGTTTCGACAGTATAGCTCTTATAGTTTCGGAAAAAAGTGACTGTGACATACGGACGGACAGACTGACAGACAGACATGACGATTCTATAAGGGTTCCGATTTGTGCCATTTGGCTATGGAACCCTAAAAATGCCCAAGCGCGTATTGGAATATTGTATAGGATTCCATATGATAGATAGTAAAGAGTAGCAAGTTTATATAACAATATAATTTTCTTTGAGAAATACTATAAAATATAAACACTTACCATTTAAATTTCATATAAATATAGTGACAACAGTGTCCGAGTAAAACAGCTGTGACAGACGGACAGATGGACAGGACGAAATTATAAGGATTTTGTATTTGTAACTTCTACTTAATTAATCTTCCGTGCGTTAGAGTCTGACTATTCATAAGTGCCTGTGAAGTGTGAAGGCCAATTTGAATGAATTCATTATTTCATTTCATTTCTAACCTTTAAGTTAAAGGTTAAAGGCTTTAACCAATCAATATACAATTTGTTGTTTAATAATAATATAATTACAGCCTATACCTGCCCACTGCTGAGCACAGGCCTCCTTTCACAAATAATGGTGCAAGAGGAATGGGCAAATACTCCACCACGCGTGCCCACTGCGGATTGGTGGAGGTAGGCTAGTGGTCAACCTACTGTTGGAGTTGTCAAGCCACCTAGGAGGTCTCCAACTAGCTTAACGACTATCACAATTAAGTGATAACCGGGACCAACGGCTTAACGTGCCTTCCGAAGCACGGAAACGCTCAAGATGAAATACCACTAGGCGGTCACCCATCCAGGTACCGGCCAAACTGGACGTTGCTTAACTTTGCCGATCGGTTAAGAACGGCTAATCAAGCTACGCCACGAGCGCTTCGTTTGTTGTTTACCTCAATAATTATTAAAATTCATAATCACAAAATCTTCTTAAGGTTTTTCTTTTCAAAAACACAACACTTGTTTTATTAAAACACTGTATTCAATAAATTTCACAATTATTTGTTATGTTATGACGTGAAGTGAAGTACCTACTGAGTCAGTATCAGTTAGATTGATAATTAAACTGATTAGTGGTGATTTCATTCCTGGGTAAGGGCAGTTAGCTGATAAGATTGTACCACAGTTAATAAGGTATCAAAGAAATAGCTACTGCTTGTTATTTTTAGCAAATGTTTTATTTACTGTTTAATCTGTGAAAATCTTTAATTGGTCTTATAATAATTTTGTTGTTATTACAAAGTATTGTTAAGGTGCTTTAATAATAAAAAAATATAAATAAAACTATTCATGCAGTACACAAATTAAATAATTATTTCAATAAAATGAACATAATTTTTATTTTTTCTTGTGAACATTTTAGAATCGCTAAAATAGCCCGTCTAGTTCTATGTACTGAACCTGTAGGAAATTAGTTGAAGCTTAAGATAGATACTATCTTTGAAACCATTTGCAAGAAAACAGTTTTAAAATAATTTGAAATAAAACCGGCGAGTTGGACTCACGCACCGAGGGTTCCGTACAAACTTCGTCCATCGTTCATCCATGCACAATTTTATTTATTTCCCTTAAAGGTAAATTGTGGTTTACGAATTATGACGTATTAAAAAAAACTACTAACTAGATCTCGTTCAAATTTTCGGTGGAAGTTTGCATGGTAATGTACATCATATATTTTTTTTAGTTTTATCATTCTCTTATTCGGGGGATTAGTCGGGGGGGCGACACACATTTTACCACTTTGGATGAGTTTAGAAAAAAATGATATTAGAAACCTCAATATCATTTTTGAAGACCTATCCATAGATACCCCACCCACACGTATGGGTTTGATGAAAAAAAATTGTTGAGTTTCAGTTCTAAGTATTTCTATTTTTGTGTGAAAATCTTAATGCGGTTCACAGAATACATCTACTTACCAAGTTTCAACAGTATAGCTCTTATAGTTTCGGAAAAAAGTGGCTGTGACTGTGACATACGGACGGACAGACAGACATGACGAATCTATAAGAGTTCCGTTTTTTGCCATTTGCTTACGGAACCCTTAAAAGAACTAATGCCTGCTTGTTAAACTTTTAAAAGATTTCTCCGAATTCGACCAATTTTTATTGCACATTTATCTCCAGGAAACTACGGTCATATTTTCCAGGAGATCGACTAATTGATTTACTATTTCTGTTTAGTAGATACTGTGATAATATTATAAGAATGCTTTGAAGAATGGCCTGATAAGATTCTGTTTGAAGATACGGCAAGAATTAATTTAATCATGCATATTCACTTTTTACTGTTTACGGAATGAAGCAATTTATTTAAATACAAAGATGCCTTTGTTGTTTTATGTTCTCAAGGAGAACTGGATGAATTTATTTAATAAAACAATTTTAATTATATCTTTGCATTTATACAAGATGGCCCGTGAAGCTCATAAAACGAAACAACAACTCTACGCCTTCTGTACTGAATGATTGTAATTGCTATGAGAGGTAGAGCATAGCGATATGTCACTCAAAGAGCAGCTCGACTGGGGAAGTACCTCCACCTTACAGAATACCGCAGCCAAATAACTTTCAGTTGTGTTCCTGCGCGTGAGAAAGGTCGCCGGAGCTCATCGGGGAGGGGGAAAGGTTCGGCAAACCGCGAGTGATACTCCTGGTGTTGCAAGCGTTCATAGGCTACGGTAACTGCATACCATCAGGCGGGCCATATGCTTGTTTGCCGGAAATCAACTTTGGAAAGTAACTCTTAAGATCGCCTTTGTGCGGTTTGACATATAATATATTTTTGGTTGGCGTGAAAATATTTCATCCGCTATTATTTATTTATTTATTTATTACAAACGTATACAAAACAAACTACAAATATACCTCATACTAATCATACTTCATACGAATATTATAAAGAGAAAAGATTTGTATGTTTATAACAAATCAACTCTCGTCAAATCAAATTTATAAAATTGGTTGTACTGTACATCCTGTCGTACTGAGGTACCTCTGCTTGCCGAAGGAGAAGAAAATCTCTTCTTTACGTAGTATACTTTACATAAGAGCTTAATTATTTCAGTAAAGCGCAAAACTAAAGTTAAAAGTACTCCATCCTGCGTTTATAATTATTTTGTTAATGACTGTCTAATACTGAAGTTAGTACTTAACTAAAAATTAATTAAATTAACAAAAAAAGTTAACGAATGGGAATTGTTATCTTATACCTTTAAACGAGCAATTCTTGTATATATATACCTTGATAGTAGAGACTGTAAGCTACGAAATGAACCCTATATTGTATATTACAAATGTTTACCGTTACTCAGAAATTTGAAAATTTAGTATATTCTAAAAAAATCCCGAATTACAACTTTAAAAGTGAAATTAGATAAAAAGTACGCAACATTTTTTTTGCTTTTGGTACTCACCCATCATGCTAATACTTTTTTTAAACAAACAAAATGATTAAATTATGCAATGTTTTCGTGACAATATCTTAAATCTCGTATGACTTTGAATTATTTCTTTATTTTCTTATTGATTAAAATGCCAATTTTAAAAAAAGTTATGTAGTAAGAATTGTACAAAATCTAACAAAACTTCCTCACCTATTTAGCTATCAAATGAGGTTAGAATGTTAAAAAAAAGTTCTCTACTTCTGAAGAATTAATTTTAGAAACAGAACAGGTCGCAATTTAATAAAATAACATTTATAATTATTTTTACACAAAACGAGTCCATGCTCCGACAATGTTGTGATAAGAGATTGGCAAATTCCGGTAGGGTTTGGGAATGGGCGTGCTTGACTTCCCTGGTAATACCTATTTTTTCTTTTAATGTTCTCCATTGGTTGTTTTAAGTAGCTACAACTTCTGGGCACACATTAGAACTGTATCAAAGTGACTGTTTGGAAACATTATGAAAACTTCCTACGAGGGGAATTGTTTTCTCTGTTAGAGGTCGTACCGCTACAGACGAAGCAACAAATGATTTATCAGCACGATGGATGTCCAGCGCACTTCCAAAGATCTGTGTGGCAGTGGCTAGACGAGTCATTTTCAAACAGATGGATTGGCAGAGGAGGTCCGATCCCGTGGCCGGCAAGATGCCCAGATCTTACACCCGTGGACTTTTACATCTGGGGGCACATGGATGCCTTAGTTTTTGAGAATCTGACAGGCCCTATATCATCGCAAGAAGTGTTAAGGCAGCGAATAATCGATGCAGCCAGCAATATGAGAAATAATCTCACATCAAGAGTCACTATGACCGAAATCCGGTCATCCAGGTACTTTTATTTTACGAAAAATGTATCCTACAAAAAGTTGGGTTTGGCTTTCTTTATTTATTTTCCGCGTACATCTTTGTATCCCAAATGTACCCTCATTTTTCATAGTAACTAACAGGAAAAATTGTGAGCTGAAAGTAAGTTGTTTTTAAAAAGATTTATTAATACCACATCGCAGTACCACAGTCTATGTAACTCTTACAGTCGGCCAACGGACACGTCTAGACAGAGCAATCGTGCGGGGCTTTAGGCCCATACACTCGCTTGGGACACAATGCAGCAATTACGAATGCCTATACAAAGCGACATTTCGCGCGACTTCAAACGCGATATACCACTGTATGTAATTACGCTGTGGCAGTAGTCCTGAATCTATAGGATTAATCATTATTCAATTGACTAGAAAGTTAATTTAAACAACTGGAACAGTTCAAACAAATTTACTCGAGCTCTTCATTTCCAATCAAAGTCAAATTATATAATTATAATCCTTTGAGGTTTCGATATTACTTGTGGGGTACTATTTATCAATCTGTCTCTTTCTTTTACCATAAATTGAAAGAGTAACACAGTCGACATTATTTTCTTTTGAATGAAAGTTGATGCTCCATTGATACGCAGCATCCAAAATCTCGATACGTCATTATGTGCTACGAAGCTACGGCGGTTGCACGTTTCGTAGCCAATATAAGGCTCTCGTAGGCTGCTACGCGGTCGGATAAAAGTTGTGAACAATATTGTATAACACTTTGTGGTTTATGTGGGAGTTAATTTGTTGTTTGTGAAATTATAATACTAACTTATTGTTAATTACTTAAATATAATAGTGTTGTGTATAAAAAAGCGGATGATGACTTATTGAAAAAACTTTTAGAATTAATATTTTTTAAAGATTAAGTGACAAATCATGTTAATGAAGAATTTACGAAAAATAAAGTGAATATTTAATTAAATCAAAGAAACGTACATTATTTGTTTATTATAAAATAATATTAAATATTTGTGTTGTGAATTATAAAATAATATAATACACTCTTAATAAATGAAAATTCACGTTTTGGTGAAAATCTATTTTTAATATAATTAAAGACTGAAAATCAATATCAAACTATATATATCAATAAAATGCTAATAAACGAACGTATAAGCATATTATAATGCTACAAAACATAAACCCATCACCACCTTTAGAATACCACGAGACATTCTGGGACTATTTCAACATGGAAACCACTGGAGATATATCAAACGTAACCCACCATAACGCCACCATAGTAGCACCAGAGCAAAGCTTTGTCATTGCTGTGTATAGCACCTTATTGGCAGCTGGTGCTGTGGGAAATGTTGGTGTGTTTGCGTCCTTAGTGCGATCAAGGCGGAGGAAATCAAGAGTCAATTTGCTGATGACTCATCTCGTGGTAGCTGATATGATTGTCACCTTCATTGTTATACCACTTGAGGTAATTTAATGGCAATGATTATATTTAAAAGTTTTTTTTACTAAGCCTGTGTTTGACCACAATCTCACAATGTTAAGTGATGATGTGGCCGAAGGTGGTATGCACACAATGCCTACAAGGAACTGGCTCTCAAGTGCAGCTGTAAATACTTGGCGACAGATTTTCAACTTGAAGGTGGTAGCCAGCCAAAGTACCTTACCACCAGTACTAATAGGTATTCTATGGTACGGTGGTACCTATGGTTTCCTCATGATATTTTCCTTCACCGAAAGCTCATTGTAGGATTCGAACCCATTTTTGACGAATTGTCTAGATTCTTTAATGCATTACCTACAGAGTAGTGGGTTAACAGTGTACGTAAAATAGGTACAGTTGTATAATTATCTCTCTATAGGACCATCCGATTAATTTTATCTTTGATATATAGTACCTACTAGACAAGTAATCTGAATCAAGACTTTTTAAACCAGCTTATTTTCTAATTATATTTCTTTAACCTTTGCTCAAACGAAGGTGGTAAAAGACACCTATTTAAGCTTAAAAAATCGCATCGAATCCTATATTTAATAATCTTTAGTAAGATAAATTTTAAAACCTATTAGTTTTACACCAGTAAATATAATTTACATAAGTTCCTAAAACAACATTTTCAAACAACTGCTCTATTTATGAACCTGTAAAAAAGGCCACTTAGATACAGCTAATTTCAGCCTACTGTGAGTTATATTAAACCACCTCTTAAGTAAATCTCTACAATGTCAAAGTTAAACTGTTAAAATCCTATTGATATAATAACAAGTGCTTTTTAATGTTGCTCGTAGCACGCCCCCTACTTCTGTTAATTCTCAATAAGATTGTCCCAATATACAAAACAAGCATTCCAAAGTCATAAGGGCTGCAATTTTTTTAAATTACGATATGGTTGCATTTAAATTGGGAAAATTGGGATGTATGTATGATCATGCAACGACGTGACAATTTTGCATACCGATGCTCTTTGAGACGAATTGCCGATTGACGAGAAAACGGGATGTTTGGTCACATTGTATGAATATCTTCAAAAACAATGGAGCAGGTTTGAAGCCTGGCTACGGTCTAGGTATACGTATATACATACAATAGAAATGATTAATTTTGTTATCACAGCTAGATACATGATAAACGTACCTAAAATATTTTTACACATATATTTTTATGTAGAAATGTCCTCTTGAAAACTGTTGAGTAATTGCTATTACACTGTTTTTTTTTTTTACTTTTTATAGGCTTGTGTTTGACCACAATCTCACTATGGTAGGTGATGATGTGGCCTAAGGTGGTAAGCACACAAAGCCTAGAAGGTACTGGCTCTCAAGTGCAGCTGCCGGAACACACCAATAGGTGTTTGGCGACAGACTTTCAACTTGAGGGTGGTAGCCAGCCATGCGGGTACTACAAAGTACTCTACCACCGTGCTATGGTTTTCTCACGATGTTTTCCTTCACCGAAAGCTCAAGCTCATTGTAGGATTCGAACCCACGACCTTAGCCGCGGCATCCGACGTCACTACCACTGAGCTATCATCGCCTTAAAATTCAGGTAGTCGTGATTCCATCATAAATATAAATTTCTAAACATAGTATTATAGCAAAATGCCACTTTCCTACATTTTAAAATCTATTTCTTAATCTTTCAATAATTGGTACTTTCAGCTCGTGGTTAATCCAATTACAATACCAAATTCTTATACCCTTAAAACTTTCCCATTTAAAAAGTTCACGACACAAAACGGTACAGTGAAAGTTGCGTAATAATCCTCGTGCAAATTGCGATGGTCATTAAAGGACAGGAAACAGGAGTTTTTAGCAAATTATTTTGGATAAGGAAGGTAAAGCTTATTAAGCGAGACAGGTAATAAAAAGTAAGTTATATGAGATCATTTTATTCCTTAAAAAAACATTATTTTTTGTTTTCATAGGCGACGGTTTCCACTTACCATTAGGTCAGACCGTCTGCCTGCTTCTCAGTCTTCTGACATAAAGAAAATAACTAAGCTTGTTTGCCACCTATGTAGAATAAAAAAAAAAGTGTTTATATTTTGGTTGATTACCAATGTTTGTATTCCATAATACTTCGACGAGACGTATTTTGGTCAAATATTCCGTTAAAATAATAATAAATATCTTTACGCCCATCATCAGAATTCATCAAGAACGATTTTATCGACTTCATTTATCTTTTTTTAAAGTTTTCTAAAACTTACTTTGTAGAATGTTCTTACGGAATGAAAAATTAAGAAAATTGCGCAGAAAATTGAAACATTTCAGAAAACTTAATAATAAGAGATCGCGGGTTAAACTGGGGGGCGGAAGTTAGTCTGTAAATAAAAAATCTTTGAAGAGGAAGGCAGAAGTCTCTGTACCATGTAAATTATACACACTTCAATAATAATATTTTGTAGGTATCTTTTGATATTCACGAAAAACAATCAAAAAAAAACTTTTCATAAAATAGCAATATTACCTGATAAAGAAATCTTGATCAAAATAAATGTCGGATAAAATTTATAGCAGCTGTCTGCAGTTGTGAAGGTCATCATCAAAGTAGATGGTCTCTTTAGTACCATGCCCATTGAAGACCTTGTATTAAAAAACATTTACAGATTTTCTTGGGTTCCTAGGCTTTCCAAATTTATTACCATAGTTAATAAAATAGTTATTCAGTCTTAGTTATATCATATTTTGTTACATATAGATAATATTATATAGAATTGGTAGATGGCATCATAAATATAAAGAAAAAGGTCTATATAAATTTTCGTACATTTCACGGGGAATTTAGAATTATAACCAAGCATCTGTCATGGAAATAATAGCGGTAAGAATTTTTTCCCAGCCCAAACTCACGCAATTCAAGTATTTTCTAAAAGATTTTTGTTTAGTCACACGCAATTTTTGAAAATAAGGCACCTGGGGAAACTCAAAGATAGAGCAGAGCCCTCGATTGTCATTCGGAAATTCCAGTGTAGCAACGCGAATATAACACTGAAGGAAAAGTTGTGCGAGGAAATTTCATAAATCATGTTCCAGGAAATAATCTACTATATAAAAAGAAGTCAGGTTTTCCTTCCTGACGCTATAACTCCAGAACGCACGAACCGATTTCCACGGTTTTGCATTCGTTGGAAAGGTCTCGGGCTCCGTGAGGTTTATAGCAAAGAAAAACATAAGATCCCACGGGAACGCGGGTGAAACCGCGGGGCGGAAAGCTAGTTGTTTATGAAAAAGTCTTATAAGTGTACAAACAAAAAATGTTCATCTTTAGAATTTCTGATATAAATGATTGAGGTTCCTATTGAAATGATTATTTATTTTTAATTAGTAAATACTTTACGAACGGCCGATGTTCAGGTATATAATATATAATAATAATATTATATACCTGAATTATTTATTAAAAATAACATTGTGCTTCGTTAAAAACCTTAGATAAAATGCACCATAAAAATATAAATAATCTAAAAAAATCTACATTAGAGCGCCATAATCACGTTCGAGCGTTACTATTTAATTTTTTACTTTATCTTGTAATTTTTTCTCTTGGTTTTTATTTGTATATTGTATTTTTGAAAAAATATTGCCAAAATAGTCAGATCATAAAATGATAATAATATATAAAATGTAACCTTGATGAGTTTCTTGCTGGTTCTTCTCAGTTGAAGGTGGGCTTCCAAACTAGTGGTATCTACGCATTCAATTTTCACAAGTGCCCTCCTAGGGCCTAAACTGAAGGCTTTGACTTTGAATGGAAAGTATGACGGACAAATTATTACGTAACTTTTATATAGGTCTTACTGAAATGCTTACTTCAACAAGACCTTTTTCTACATGAAAGCTTTACAACAAAAAGATACCTAAACTAAAAGGTACGGAGATAAGAAATATAAGATTTTTGGACATAATATATATAACATAAATAACTTGATTCAAATATAATGATCAAATAATACTGCCTTGGAAATAATTTTATTTCAATGTCACCTATTGTGTGTGCGATCGAGAAAATATGTTTCTATCTAGTCTAGATTAAACACCAACTTTTTGACTTGAGAAATGGTTCATATATTCAATTGATTTAGGTACTTGAGAGCGCAGTTACAGGAAATAGCATGTTATTTTCTTAATTTGTGGCAGTGCATTGCATTAATTATTCTATTATGTTTTTTTATTCCAAGCTTAATTTTCATTACCACGTGGCATTTCTGTAATATTTTAGAACCAAATTATTTTTTATGACAAGTGGGCGTACCTACGAGTATGTAAGTACGCATGTGCAGGGGTTGAAATTTTTATGTGAATGTATTACCATTCTATTTAATTAGGGCAGGCTACTGTCCAATCCATTTTGCTTAAGTCAAATGCGCAATTGCAGATGATGGAATCGAGGTTTTAAGGATGTCAAAGACCGGCTTTTGTGTACTATTGACAGATGACAAAAAGACTGGAATTGATATACTGGAAATTTTGCCAATACCCAAACCTCCTGACCATATAGGTTAGTGAGGCCTGAGTCCAGGTACGATCGTCAAAATTTATGTTTAAAATTGATGAGAGGGTTTTTTTTATGATGTTGTCCAAGCGCTCGGAAGTATTGAAAATCTGTAGGTCACATCCCTTATAATTTTCCTGATGTTGTTTATATAATTGTACTCCAATAAATGTTACAGTATTTCTACCGTAGTTAGGTCTTACATGGTGTAAAACAAAATGACTGACCCGATGCGATGCGTATAACATTTATGTTATTATGTATCAAACCTTTTGTTGTGAATATTATATATGATAACTGACATCTTTTCGAAACCTAATCTGGGTGGAGCATACTGACCATTTAGTCCGGTCAATTTAGACATAAAAATAGTGGTCAAATAACAAAAATTCCCGGAGAGCCAAATATTGGTGGAGAGCTGGGGTTTACCATTACAAATAAAGTTTTAAAAATCCCCTTCGAGGATCGATGAAACATCATCATAAAATAGCACAAATAACCTAAATGGTAGACGCTTGTAATAAGTACGTATATTCACTTAAACTGAACCTTTAGCACTAAAAGAAACAGGTATATGAACGAGACCTACGGACAATAGAATAGCCAGATGTTTTTCAAGGCCACGTGGGTATAGGGGATTCAGTTAGGGACTGACTATCTTTTGAATAAATGTTTTCAGAATAGTATAATATATATAAAAGAGACACAAATAGGTATTTATACTTGTCTGATTATGTATATACGTGGCTTATATGTGCATATCATGAATAATGTGACTCTTAGAATCGCTATATCTCAGAAATGGTAACTCTTAGGGAAAAAATCATAAGGACCATTTTTGTATAAAAATTTAAGAACTACAACTTTGGTTTGAAGTTTTTTTTTGATAAAACTTACCGTTTTCGAGAAAATTCTAAAAAACTTCAAATTTTGACCATTGACTCCGAATAACATAGGATCGATGGGGATTTTTAAAACTTTATTTGTAATGGTAAATCCTAGCTCTCCACCAATATTTGGCTCTCAGGGAGTTTTTGTTATTTTAAATGTCTATATTGACCGGACTAATTGAACAACTTTTAAAATATCGAGAGGAAACTACTGTTGTGCAGGACATACACGAGGCAGTACATTTGTCCCGTACATGACGAAATAATGTAAGAGCGGTACGAGATTTTGACACGTACTACTTACATTTACGCGACCGATACATATGTTACATACATCAAATGTACTACAGAGTTTCACGACACCTCGCCTCATTTGAAGTGGGACATTGTACTGGCTCAGTACAAAAAAGAGGCTACTCTTACAAACTCATTTTAAAACCGTGTCCTACCCAACACTAGAGGAAACTATAGTATGTATAGGGTACTTTGTAGCTAGCCTTAAGCTGAAAATCTGCAATGTCTATATACGATGGTGAGATTGTGGTCAAACACAAGTCTATCGCAGTCTAGCTTCATGCCTAAATAAATGTATCCAAAACAAATAAAAATAATTAGGTATTAATTGATTATATAATCATAATTAGTCTAAAGAAGTCCACTTCTGGACATATACCTATCAAAGCAGTAGCCATATCTTGCTTGCTGTCCTCGATTTTCCGCAACCACCTACAGTCTGGCAGGTTTCGCAGGTCATCGATACGCCTAGGGTACAACTTCGCTTGCTGTAACATAGGTTATACCTACATCATAATACCATATATTTTAATATGTATATAAGTTATACAACAAAATAACACCATTAACGTATGTAATGATTAGAATGCCGTGGCAGACGAATGTCACAAATTATTTTGAGAATAATAAACACGTAGGATAATATTCACGTTTTCGTTATTCTCAAAAAAAATTGTGTATTACCGAATCGGTGAAATAATTTGTATTAATATCTTTTGATAGAATGTGGGATGACATGTCGTGTAAAGTTAATTCAATAAAAGGTTGAAATCGAAAGAAATATTTCAAAGTAAATTAAAGTCGTATTTACGAAGTCGCACAATATTTCCAAAAAGATATATCGTGTTTCTTAATATTTACCTAATAAAAGGAGATCTTTGACAACTTTGTAATGACCTTTTTACGATTTCGAGATAAAGTAATATTTATTTATTGACACAATGTGCAATGAATAGTTTTGCAAATAAATTAGGTACCTATTCTTATATATAAAATGATGAATTAAGAAATCCAATTTAGAATTTTTATAAGTAGGTAGTTTTATAGGTACCTATAAAAATCTGGGAAGTTAGTTAGCTTTCCAGAGTTTCACCCATGATTCCCTATTTTTCCCTCTAAGGGGTTAAATTTCGGGAATCCTTTATTTGTACGTAAAGAATCCTCCAAATTTATGGTTCTATGACAGTGGTTTAAGCTCTGCGAACCACTTCTAATTCAATCGGTCAGTTAGGACTTGTTTTGACAGAACTATCAAATATGTTATGTGACTTTAAATTATTTGAGGATAGAGCCCTTTGTAGTACCTACCCCTCTAGGCTGAATACCACCTTCTAATATCATATTTTTTATGGTTCCGTACCTCAGAAGGAAAAAGGAACCTTTATAAGAACACTTCGTTGTCCGTCTGTCTGTCTCTCAAGACCCTTTTTTCAAGAACGCGTGAAGGTATCAAGCTGAAATTAATATCTAATACTCAAGTCTGTAATCCCTTAGAGCTGTGGAAAAATCAAACTTCTAAATTAAGGCAATCAAAAGATACGGCCGTAAATGCCCAATTTTATAATCTTACACTATAGGTTTTGATTCCCATGCGAGTTAACCCATTGACATAGAATCATGAAATTTGGCAAAAAAACAATATTATCTTATAGCACTAGTAAAGGGAAAAGTCTGAAAACCGTAAATTTGTACTGACATCACAAAAAAAAATATTATCAACTTATTTGCAATTTCGCGGCCTATGTCGATGTATGGAGACAACTATAAAGTTAAGTTTGTCCCTTAATCCATTTCTTACCTATAAATATATACCTATAAGTTTGTACGGAACCCTCGGTGAGCGAGTCCGACTCACACTTTATTTATTAATACATTTTTTCATTTTGTCCACAGATTGGCTGGCGAACAACCAACGCGTGGTTGGCCGGAAACTTAGCCTGTAAATTCTTCTTAGTTCTACGAGCATTTGGACTATATCTATCATCTAACGTTTTAGTGTGCATATCTCTTGACAGGTGAGTTATTTTTAATTTTAATTTTGTGTGACATAATCTATGATAAAAACCAGATTCTGTTTACCAAAAACTGGATATAGGTTTTTGCGCAAATTACTCTTAGGGCAAAGTTGAAACTAGATTTTGTCGCACTAGATTTGTTTAAAGGCTTAAGTCGTCCGAAATCTAGTGTTAAGTTGTGTTGTAAGTGGCTCTTATAAAGGTTGATTGCCTGACTGACTGATTGACTGATAGATCAGCGCAAAGTTTGCGCTGCAAGGTCAAGAAATTTATAATTTTGCTTACAGGTTCCTTATATAACGTAGGTACCCAATAAGGAAGGGTTTTCAAAATTCAACCTCTAAGGTAAATTATGATCATGGGATCACAGGTGAAACCGCGGAGCAGACAATACTGAAGACGCGCGACTTCGCTACGAAAACTATCTCTCTGCGGGTACTGTGTCGCTGTAAAATAATGCAGCACTCGAAATTAGGTTGATAGGTCACAAACGCACGCAGAAAACCATATTATTATTTCATACAATTTGAATAAAATGTGAGTTCAACTTTGATAAAACATTGGTCATAAGTTTCTTTTAAATAATTGCAGATCAACATTACCGACAAGTTGTAAAACAATGTTTCCCGAATAAATTTTATTCAAAATGGCAGTCTGAAAATTAACTTTTACAATTGCTACCGAACTCTAAATTTATGTTCTATGCGTAATAAACTTTAATATAATGTTTTATTCGGAGTGGCTGGAGAAGTGACATATTAACTTGAATCGCAAATCCTGGAATTCTAATTTTTATATGTAGATAGTTTTGCAACATGCGTCCTAAATGATATGGTATCCATACCAATCAAACAATATCTAGTTCGCCATATAATAGGCAAAATGACCGATTGCTCCTAGATATCATTGTTTATAGAGTTACTTAGTCTACAATACATAATTATCAGCACACTATGAGCTTGAGCTTCCAGTGAAGGAAAACATCGCATGGTATACCATATATACCATAGCATGGTAGCAGGGTAATTTACTGGCTGGGTACCACCCACAAATATATAGTCTGTCGTCAAGCATTTACTAGTGTGTTGCACCAGCTTTATTCGAGAGTTCAGTCCCTTCCAGGCTTTGTGTGCTTACAACCTTCTTTTTTATTCTTACCTTCCGTTATATTAATACTTATAAATCATGGTGAAAGTCAAATACAGGCATAAAGAAAAAAACTGAAGAATTAAATCAATTTTTTAAATTTGAAAATACGAATATAGCTTATTTATTCCTTTTCAGTTTATACTGATGTTAGTATTTTTAACCGTATCCAAAGTTTTATGTGGACCAAAAGCTGCTATATTATAAAAGCAATATCGAAAGGTTAAATATTATTGGGTTTCCTTGCCTTTGAAAGGAAACCTGAAAATGCGACTGAAATTTCAGCAGGTATTGATAAAGCATATTAATGGTATTTTCAGTTATCCTGACAGCTTTCACGTAGGAGCTATTGTTACCATATTGTATAATACCCAGTGTTTAAGGATCAGGTTCATAATGATAGCTATCTTTATAACGAGCATATAAAAGGTTGGACGATTTTATATGAATAGCTCTCTACGAGAGCGTCAAAATCAAAGGTTTTTGTGGAAAATTTATTTTAAACGTTTTTTTTGCCGTGTTTTTGAATAAGTATAATAAATTGGTATTGGTATATGAAAATGTTTTATGTCAATGCTTTGTATCAAACTATTGCACTAATTGTAGTATTTGGATTTAAATTCACTTGAATTAAAGAAATTTTATAGAGACCAATAAATGTACAAATATGACGGTTGATATTTTGGGATAACAATTCCAAGTCAATAAAATCAACAACAAAAAGTCAAAACGTCAAAAAGTTATGAAATATTTGTACGCTATAAGAAATGGAAATATTATCACGTCTGAGCGATTTTTTTTTATATTTTTTTTTACTGAGTATAGTGTTTTTGTTTAACTATAATCTCACCATAGTAAGTGATAATGGTGTGTGTCAGCGACGCATAACCAACTACGATATTGTTGTTTTATTTAAGATAGTTAAGGTCTAGAATAAGTATAGGAATTAGGTTTAAGCAATAAATAATTAATTTATGGTGTTATTATTGAATAGGTCAAGGTATTACGTAAGAATAGGTCCTGGAAAAAAGGCAATACCGGCACGAGAGCCACTTTATATTTTTTCCGATAATATTGTTATTTCTCATGAAAATCAAAGATTTATGTATATTTTAAGATGATAATAACACATAGAACAATATTTTAAAGCTCCCATCTGTAAAGGAAAGCCAATTCCTAAGGAAAATAGGAAAAACCATTATTAGAGAGAGATAGACATATGACAAAACCGGTTCGAAAAAGACAACACGATATTAGAGTGAAAAGGCAATACTTTTAATGTAAACAAAGAACCTGATTGGTTAGTAAAAATCTAGAAAAATGTCAAGAATGTGCCGGAATTAAAGTAGGCCCTCTGATTGGTTGACGGAAATTAATTCCGAGTCTCTCATTGGTCGTAGTACAATCGACAAAAAATATAAAAGAAACGCAGTTTCCTTCGGATTGGCATTCCTACCTGGGCAGCAATAATAAGAAGACTGAAAATAGAAATAAGAAGAAAAGAATAAATACTGAAGAATATTCTGGAAGAAAGTGTTCTTATTTGGTGGGAATCCTGGGCTCCATAGGCAGTGTTCATCGAGGTGGCAAGACACCCGTCCATAGGCAGTGTTCATCGAGGTGGCAAGACACCCGTCCATAGGCAGTGTTCATCGAGGTGGCAAGACACCCGTCCATAGGCAGTGTGCATCAAGGCGGCAGGGCCACCGAACTCTAAAGTGCATCGAGGAAGCAGGGCAACCGAGGGTATTACCCGCCCCGCTTTCCTCGCCCCCCCCCCCTTCTGCCGCCCGTTTATTTCTGCTCTTGTTGCAGTACTGATCGTCGTCTCGCCGTACGCAAAACCCCTCCAGCCAGCCGAAATTGGGATTTGAAGAATTCATGAAAATATAATAATAATACAGTCCACTTGAAGAGCGCAACAGAAGAATTGGTCCTTCGAGCCGGATCTGGAACTGAAGATGCAGCGTACACCGAGAACAAGATCAGAAAAGACGCGTTCGCAGACAACTGAAGAAACACAGGCTACATCAGATTGGAGTATGGACACCCCCGTCGAGTCATCAAGTTCATCGAACAGTCAAGCAACACTCAAGAACACCCCCCCGCGTCCTGTCAAAGAGGAAGGCGCCGTCATGCATCCTGCAGGGACCAGCGTCGCCGCCAAAGGAGGAACCGCCCCCGCCCACTCCGCGAGGGTTGACTCCGCACCTACGGCCGCACACACCGGGATGGGGAATGGTGAGAGAAGACTCACTGATGAAGAAATATTCGCAGTTCCTGCCTCAGTACATCGAAGAAAGGAAGCCCACATTGTCAACGTGTCATCAAGAGAAACAGACGTCCGTTCAGTCAAATCATCAAAGCGTCAAGCGGAGGTGCAAGCTCGGATGATAGTAGCCAAGAGAGAATTGGAAGTCGCCGAAGCAAGATCAAGAGTAGCTCAAGCGGAACTGGAAATGTTGCAGATCGACTCAGATGAAGAAATCGAAGAACACATCGATCAATCGCACCATGTGGAAGAATGGCTCAACCGGTCCAAATCAAGAGCGATAGAAGAGCGAGTGCCGACTCAAGAAAAGAAGAGCGACATTCAAGAGTTGGCTTTGGCGATCTCGAAGCTCACCGAGAAGAATCCGATGACAACAGTACCGAAGCATATGATAGAGCTGCCCTATTTCAACGGTTCCAGTGAAGAATGGTTGGCATTCAAGCGAACATTTGAAGATACAGCGAAGACATTCACCAACGCGCAGAACCTGGCGCGTCTAAGGCGATCACTTCAAGGGAAAGCAAGAGAGGCGGTCAAGAGCCTGCTGTTCACCGCAGAAGAACCAGCAGAAGTCCTCAAGGGATTGGAGGCGCGCTTTGGAAGACCGGGAGCCCTGGCACTGTCAGAACTCGAAAAGTTGAAGAACCTCTCAAGAGTCAGCGAGAATCCCAATGAAGTATGCGTCTTCGCAAGTCAAGTCAAGAATGCGGTCGCCACGATCAAGGCACTCGGGAAGCCGCAATATTTGAGTTCGCCTGAAACCATGAAGATCATAACCGAGAAGATGTCGTCTCAAATGAAGTACAGATGGTTCGCTTACCACCGAAGTCGTCGAGATGAAGAACGACCCGAACTGGTCCTCATCAACGAATTCCTGGAAATTGAAGCTGACATGTGTGGGGACTTCGCTTCACCTGAAGTGTTACCAGAGGCGAAGAAGACCCGTCAGCAGCACGCTCCACCTGAAGTGTCCCGGGAGCAGAAATGGAGTGGACCAAGAAGAGCTGTTCACGCTGTTCAAGAAAGCGAAGCACCTCAAAAGAAAGACAAGATATGTCCTGAATGTCATGAAGAACATTGGATTTACGAATGTCCGAAATTCAAAGAAGCGGATATTGATGCCAAGTGGGAAATGGCCAAGAAATCGAAGATTTGCTTCAAGTGTCTGCGCTACCGACACTCAAGATTAAGCTGCAAGGCCTTCACCTGCAAGAAGTGCAATAGATGGCATCACATCACTCTTCACTCTGACAAGCCGCCACCGTCAGTCAAGAGTCAAACCCGATGTAACACTGCCTATGAAAAGGGAAAAGATTGTGAAGATGAAGATCACTACGAAAACACTGCGCCCAGGAGCAAGAT
This sequence comes from Tetheella fluctuosa, assembly GCA_951216915.1. NCBI lineage: Eukaryota > Metazoa > Arthropoda > Insecta > Lepidoptera > Drepanidae > Tetheella > Tetheella fluctuosa. Next base: position 7,769,857 of record OX578229.1, on the reverse strand, counting down.
ATCCTCCGTACACGCCACCGCCACTGAAGGTCAAGCATACCTGAAGATGTTACCAGTGAACCTGTATGGACCAAAGGGTTCGGTTCAAGTGCTGGCGTTGCTGGACGAGGGATCCACCGTGACTTTATTGGATTCTTCCATTGCCAAGAAGATTGGGGCAGAAGGAAAAGAAGAGGCAATCACAATTGAAACAGTTGGGGGTCAATGCATGAAGAAGAATGGTTCTCAACGAGTCCAATTGAAGATAAAGGGGGCTCATCGAAGAGACAAGAAAACCATTGAAGTCAGAACAATCAGCAACCTGAAGTTGTCAAAACAAGGAGTCAGCAAAGAAGTCGTGAATAGATGCGAGCACCTGAAGAAGATGCAAGATCGACTCACCTATGAGAAAGGGGAACCACAACTCCTGATCGGGCAAGACAACTGGAGCTTGATAGTCACAAGAAGATTGAAGAAAGGCAAGACATCGGATCCGGTAGCTTCCCTCACGAGCCTCGGCTGGGTTCTCCATGGGTGCGACGCAAGAAACAAGACTCCGGTGCAATTCGTCAACCACAGCAGACACATTGAAGATGAAGATGAAATCGAATCATTGGTCCGGCGTCATTTCGAGATCGACTCCATCGGCATACAACCGCGTCGACCGAGCAACGATGCGGATCAAAAGGCGATTGACATCTTAGAGAAGACAACGAACAGACTGCCAAATGGTCAATTCGAGTCCGGACTGCTGTGGAAAACCTCGAGAGAAGTTCTATCCGACAACTACGCTCAAGCCTATCGACGTCTCGTCAATTTGGAAAGAAAACTAGATAAAGACGAAGACCTGAAAAATACATATGAAGATCAGATGAAGAATCTCATCGACAACGGATATGCAGAAGAAGCGCCACCTGAACCATCTAAGAAGAAATGGTACCTTCCTCACTTCGCGGTCACACATCCGACAAAGAAGAAGAAGCGACTAGTGTTTGATGCCGCCGCCAAGCACAACGGGATGAGCCTGAACGACGCACTCCTACCGGGACCAGATATGCTGCAGTCCCTCTTCGGAGTTCTGCTACGGTTCCGAGAGCAGCCCATCGCCGTGGTGGCAGACATCAAAGAGATGTTTCTACGGATCAAGATACGACCAGAAGATCGAGATAGCTTAAGATTCTTGTGGAGAGGCGACCGACGCACCGGGACACCTAAGGAATACAGAATGTCATCGGTCATCTTTGGCGCGGCCTGTTCTCCAAGCATCGCAATCTACGTGATGAACAAGAATGCAAAAGAGTTCGAGGAAAATTACCCAGAAGCAGTAGAAGCCATAGAGAAGAACCACTACATGGACGACTACCTCCAAAGCTTCGCGTCCGAAGAAGAAGCCAGGAAGATAGCCAAAGAAGTGCAAGCGATCCATGAGAAGGCCGGTTTCCACTTAAGAGGATGGGGAAGCAACAGCATGAAAGTACTCGATGGCATTGAAGAGCGGTTGAACAATGAAACACTAGAACTAACAAAAGAAGAGAAGACACTCGGGCTCAGATGGCTGATGAACGAAGATGTACTAGCGTTCAACGTAGGGCTGCGCAACACGCCGGAAGAGCTGATCAAAGGCGAGAAGACTCCTACGAAAAGAGAAGTAACAAGCGCAGTCATGTCAACATTCGACCCAATGGGATTCGCCACACCAATCCTCGTTCAAGGGAAAAGGCTGGTTCAGAACATCTGGCGTACGAAGATTGGTTGGGATGAAGAAATCCAAGAAGAACAGAAGGCAGCCTGGCTGACATATTTAGAAGACGTCACCAAGCTAAGAAGGTTGAAGATATCAAGATGCCTATCACCAAGACAGAAGGAAGGTCAGCTCCACACATTCAGCGACGCGAGTGAAGAAGCCTACGCTGCGACGGCCTACTGGAGAACCGTCGACCCCGATGGAAGAGTTCACATATCGCTGATCGCTGGAAAGGCAAGAGTAGCCCCGACGAAGCCAGTCTCGATACCTCGGCTGGAGTTACAAGCGGCATTATTGGGGAGCAGATTGGCATCTACAATCCAGAAAGAAATTGGTCTGAAGATAACTAAGAAAATATTTTGGACCGACTCAAGCACGGTACTTCAATGGATAAAGGCCGACCCAAGAAAGTTCAAGACGTTCGTAGCACATCGTCTTGCAGAAATTGAAGAGCTCACAAGACCTCAAGACTGGAGATGGGTTCCAACTAAAGAGAATCCAGCTGATGACGCCACGCGCGGAGCTCCCAAAGAGTTCGACCACACTGCAAGATGGTTCAACGGTCCTGGTTTCCTGCGAAAAAGCGAAAAAGACTGGCCAACGAGAAGATTCGACCAAGAAGATGCGGACACTGGCGAAGAAAGGAACATCCAGACTATAACCACAGTGAAGGTCGCCGAAGAAGAAACGCCGAACCCAGAGAAGTTCTCAAGCTGGACGCGCCTACTCAGAACCACGGCACGCATGTTCCATTTCATCGATCTTCTTAAGAAAAAGGTCGAAGCCAAGAAACAAGTCAATGCCGCTCGCAAGAAAGAAGAGAAAGAATGGAAACCACAGAAGCGAACTCAGAAGAGGAAGACGAGGACAATCCAGTCGCGTCGAGAAGAGGTCAAGAAGAACTTCATACCTATGGAAGACATCCATTTGAAGAGGGCCGAAGAAACATTAATAAAGAAGAGTCAAAATGAAAGTTTCCTCAAAGAAATAACCTGCTTGAAGAATGAGAAACCACTGGAGAACTCAAGCCGAATAAAGAAGATCGATGTCTACCTGAACTATCAAGACATCATAAAATTGAGAAGTCGCACCCAGAAAATCAAGATAGAAGATAGAAGCGCGAACCCTGCGGTATTAGACGGAAAACATAGAATCGCACGGCTCATCATTGAACACTATCACCAAAGATTTCTTCATGGGAACACAGCGACAGTAATGAACGAGATCCGGCAGAAGTATTGGATTTTGGGTCTGCGAGCAACCATAAAGAAGATTATTCATCAATGTCAATGGTGCAAGGTGAAGAAAAATAAGCCGCAGATACCACCCACCGGAGATCTACCCGTCGAGCGACTGCGTCATCACCAACATCCCTTCACGTGCACAGCCGTGGATTACTTCGGACCGATGCAAGTCACCATTGGGAGAAGAATAGAGAAGCGCTGGGGAGCCCTATTCACATGCCTCACCACAAGGGCTGTTCATCTTGAACTAGCAAACTCACTCAGCACCAGCTCAATGATCATGGCGCTCCGAAGAATGGCAGCAAGAAGAGGAACTCCGAAGGTGATCTTTAGCGACAATGGCACGAACTTCGTCGGAGCCAATCGAGAACTGGAGGATGCTGCCGCTCAAGAAGGTATAAGATGGAAGTTCATCCCGCCCGGATGTCCAAACATGGGCGGCGCCTGGGAAAGGCTAGTCCGATCAGTCAAAACGGCACTAGCAGCAGTCCTGAATGAGAAGACCCCACCGGAAGAAGTCCTGCACACCCTCCTGACTGAAGTAGAGCACACGGTCAACTCTCGTCCGCTCACACACATCAGCATGGATCCAAATGATGAAGAAAGCCTGACACCGAACCACTTCTTAATCGGACGTTCCTGTGGAGTGTTGGCGCCGGGAGAGTTCAGTGACCGGGACCTCGTCGGACGGCCAAGCTGGAGGACCACACAGAAGATGGCAGACCACTTTTGGCAAAGGTGGATCAGGGAATACCTACCAACCCTGATGCCCAGAAGAATCACCGGAAGAGATACTACAGATCCTGAAGAAGGTGACACCGTCATGATCGTCGATGCATCACTACCTCGTAACACTTGGCCACGAGGGCAGATAGAGAAGACCTACCCAGGACCAGATGGAAGAGTAAGAATAGTCGACGTGCGGACAGCGGGAGGTGTACTACGAAGACCGACGCGCCGCATCATCGTGCTGGTTCCTGCGACGTCGCTTCCCGAAGATGGAGTGCTTCGCACTGCGGGGGAGAATGTCAGCGACGCATAACCAACTACGATATTGTTGTTTTATTTAAGATAGTTAAGGTCTAGAATAAGTATAGGAATTAGGTTTAAGCAATAAATAATTAATTTATGGTGTTATTATTGAATAGGTCAAGGTATTACGTAAGAATAGGTCCTGGAAAAAAGGCAATACCGGCACGAGAGCCACTTTATATTTTTTCCGATAATATTGTTATTTCTCATGAAAATCAAAGATTTATGTATATTTTAAGATGATAATAACACATAGAACAATATTTTAAAGCTCCCATCTGTAAAGGAAAGCCAATTCCTAAGGAAAATAGGAAAAACCATTATTAGAGAGAGATAGACATATGACAAAACCGGTTCGAAAAAGACAACACGATATTAGAGTGAAAAGGCAATACTTTTAATGTAAACAAAGAACCTGATTGGTTAGTAAAAATCTAGAAAAATGTCAAGAATGTGCCGGAATTAAAGTAGGCCCTCTGATTGGTTGACGGAAATTAATTCCGAGTCTCTCATTGGTCGTAGTACAATCGACAAAAAATATAAAAGAAACGCAGTTTCCTTCGGATTGGCATTCCTACCTGGGCAGCAATAATAAGAAGACTGAAAATAGAAATAAGAAGAAAAGAATAAATACTGAAGAATATTCTGGAAGAAAGTGTTCTTATTTGGTGGGAATCCTGGGCTCCATAGGCAGTGTTCATCGAGGTGGCAAGACACCCGTCCATAGGCAGTGTTCATCGAGGTGGCAAGACACCCGTCCATAGGCAGTGTTCATCGAGGTGGCAAGACACCCGTCCATAGGCAGTGTGCATCAAGGCGGCAGGGCCACCGAACTCTAAAGTGCATCGAGGAAGCAGGGCAACCGAGGGTATTACCCGCCCCGCTTTCCTCGCCCCCCCCCCCCTTCTGCCGCCCGTTTATTTCTGCTCTTGTTGCAGTACTGATCGTCGTCTCGCCGTACGCAAAACCCCTCCAGCCAGCCGAAATTGGGATTTGAAGAATTCATGAAAATATAATAATAATACAGTCCACTTGAAGAGCGCAACAGTGTGTGTATTTGTTACACTTAAATCACATACAAGTCCCAATTCCCAACTCAACGCATCTTGCAGATTTTTTTATTGCATTACAAAAATTAAAAAGTAATCATAAAATTATTTTTCTTTTCAGATTCTTCGCAATACTCTATCCTTTGAGATTACCTATAGCTAGAAAGAGAAGCAAGATGATGTTAAGCTTCGCTTGGTTGATTGCTCTTTTGTGTAGCTTACCACAGGTGAGAACATAGTGTAAATAGCCATAATTTAGGTCTTTATTGTTTAACAGGTATTATAGTAAATTACAGGGCATTGTTGGGGGCTTGTTCTTACGTATAGCTTCATTGTTACTCATGGAATTAATTGTGAATTTGGTTCTTTAAAGCATTACATTAGTGGTAGACATGTAGGAGCAATTAATCGGTGGGATATTTTGCATAGTAGGCTCATTAAACAATTTTTCAAAATATACCTAATTTATTTAATGATGACATGATAATCCTAGTGATATACAATACCTACTGATTAAAATCACCTGTCATGTCACCTGGTGGGAGGCCTCTCGGAAGTTTCTGGTACGTGGTGACCGTGGTGGAGACCTCTAAATGTGAATTATATTCTCAAAATGTTAGAGGAATAAAACTGTTTTAATTCCTTATAACAGAGCTATACTACCATCAAAATTCTTTTCCCAGCGATTTAATAATTACTGACACTCTTAAATTAACTGAAGTTAATTATAATAAAGGCGGTCCGCAATAATGGTAATGTTCTTGTCTCTACAGTCTGGCTGTATTTGTTATACACATTTACTTACGAAACATGTACTCTTTTGTTATCCCTTATAAAAATAACTCTTGAAAAATTAATTAAACAAATTGATGTGGGATAATATTTAAAAAGGTTTGTATTTTTTCTTTGACGAAGCTTAAGTTTCGTCTTAAAAACACTAGTTTATTATATAACTAATTATTATATAACTACTAGCTTCCGCCCCGCGGTTTCACCCGCATTTTCGACGGATCTTATGTTTTCCCGGGGCAAAAAGTATCCTATTTGTTGATCTAGAATATAATGGTAGAATCATTTGTAACGTTCATAAGTGCCTTATTAGGGCCTAAACTGAATAAATGATTTTTGAATTTGAATTTAATATATATTGTGTACTAATACTTTGACTATGTGTACCAAATTTTATCCAAATCCGTTCAACCGTTACGGAGTTGAGTGGTACCAAACATAGAAACATACAAACTTTCACATTTATAAAATTAATAGAAATACTAGATATAATGTACAGTCCTCCGATATCCACAAGGAACCCAAAATCAAAAAAAGTTCTAAACTTTCTTCATGACAAAGTTTTCTTTGTAAAAAAATATCACCTCTCTGAATTTGACAAGTTGGAGTCAAAGGACAACTGCTTTTGATTTAAAACTTTATTTTAGGGTACTTGCCCATGTTTGATTGAATTTATAATCTTTATATTCAATCCTGACTTTTTAGTTATTTACTTACGTCCTAAGGTTGGGTTCCCACCAGCAAGGTAACTAGGCGGAAATCTTTTTCCACCGAAGCTATGCGAGAAAGATGTGCAATGCTGCCAACTAAAGTATATTATTAATGTACCAGTATCAAAAGTATTGTATGGTCTATCCAGCTCTGCTCTATACCTTGCATAGTCACACTGCCCCATATCGCTAATATTTCACGTTTCGTTTCAAATATCGCTTCATTGACAGATTTCATTCGCATCTCTCGCTACGTATCCTCGCTGGTAGCCGTCCTAATTAATCATTTTTCATTTTAACACTTATTAAAAATTGCCTTGACCTGCAAAAATAAGGCTTGGATATTAAAGGCTTAATACGTCAGACGTAGATCTACCATTTTTCATTCCAGTCTTTTTATCATAGACTAGTTTTTCCGCGCGGTTTCACCCGCGTTCCTGGGATAAAATATAGCCCATGTTACTCACAGATAATGCAGCTTTCTAATGGTGAAATAATTTTTGAAATTGGTCCAGTAGTTTTTTAGTTTATTCGTTACAGAAAAATACAAATCATTCCTATTCATAATATCAGTATAGATAGGTATAGATTAATTTTTTCATAGCTTGTTGAAAATATAATAAAAAACAGGTACTTAACTACTATAAGTATTGTAAAAATATTATCAAATACAATAACTATTCACATGCTGATGCGAAAAAGAGATAAATAATTCGATATTATTACTTAGCAATGAGTATTTGTCGAAGTTAATGATTTTGAAATTACTGGCTTAATATTTATTGCTATGTATAGCGTTTCTAAGAGGTAGAGCATAGCGTTTTTTCGACTCGACTGGGGAAGTACTTCCACCTTACAGAATACAGTAGTCATATAACTTAAATGTTGTATTCCTGCGCGTGAGTAAGGTTGCCAGAGCTCATCGGTGAGGGGTGGATGGGGCGGTAACACGTGAGTGGTCGCGGGTGTTGCAAGTCCATACGTGCCGCTTACCACCAGGCGGGCCGTATGCTTGTTTGCCGTTTTCGTAGACAAAAAAAAACCCTTTAAAGATATTTTGACGTGTGGCTCTGAGAGCTATAGACCTCGCGCGTTTTTTACGTAGTTAACCCCCATATCTCCGTGATTTTGAAACAATCCATAAGTATAGTTATTGAACCTGTTCACAAAATTTCACTAGAAACGGTTGAAAGATGCGACCTGTAGAGGAGAACAGCGGGACATCTGGACATCCGTCGGATATACGAAAGCATTTTTGTCCAAGCTGAAACGGAGACGCATCGCTCGCGCTTCATGCTAGCTTGGATAGTAAAATGAGCGCTAAACATTTTAGGTGTGTTTGGCACCCCTATGTCTATGAGAAATAAAATTCTTTCTTTATTTTATGAATCAAAACGAAGCTGTGGGTGTCTATTCAGTCTAGTCAGTGATTTATTCGGATTATTTTCTATTTTAGGTTTTCTGGGTTTCACCCTTGTTTTGTTTCAATATAAATAATGATTTCAATAGAAATTATCTGTTTACAGACTATTTGAATGTACGATTTATGACAATCATAACATACTCGTAGACTACCTACACGGTATTGTGCTAATATTAGCACAATAACATGTATGTATATTACAATATCGTATTTGTGACAGAATTAAACTGGGATAGGAAATGTATACCTACTTATTTTTTATTTGTATGTTATATGTTGTTGTATCATTTAATTAGATATTCTGACGAATTCCTCGAGATACAAAAAGCCACATTGACATATTCATTAAAAAAGAGACAAGCATTGGTTATAAGCAGAGAAGCCATTTTAAAATAACCACCCGGTTTATAATAAACGGTGTAGCTCTGCAAGTTGTATAGTTGCTTTTTTAACTAGGATAATAATTTACATAAATATGTCTCGAGCAGGATCATATCTTGAAAAATATAAAAATTTTCATATTAAAGGTCATGTTCGATCAAAATGTATGAAAATATTATTTTACGCTTTCAGAGTTGGTTCCATAGTAAGTTGTTCAGCATAACAAACCCAACATAAGTTTAAATGAAGTATGATCTACCAAATGAAAAAAGAATTATCAAAATCGATTCATAATTGGCGGAGTAATCGCGTAACAAACATACAAAAAAAAAACATACTGTCGAATTGAGAACCCCCTCCTTTTTTGAAGTCGGTTAAAAAGAAGCCATTTCAATATCCAGCCAGTATTGTATAGAGATTTGAACTATTTTCATTATCAATTCAAATAAGTGTCGGTCAAATATCCATGTCTAGCTTTGTATGAATATGTAGGCATTCCTTTAGAATCTGTAATTCCCATTTCAATAAATTAAATACGCTATGTTAATTTGTAAATAGATAATATAAATAGTTGCAATATTTGCTAGGGAATTTAGTTGTATTGGGTTTTACATTGTCTCGTTTTTTATGAAATGTTAATAAAATTATCGGGAATCAGCTACTTTATAAAATGAAAATAAAAACATTTATGCAGATATACAATTACTTAAAGGGTAACACTAACAACTAAAAAGGAAGACCGTCACCAAATGGGAGCGTGCCCAGAATGCTGGCTGCATTTCCACGTTGGATAGCTAAGCTTATCCGTTGACCGAAATAATAGCCAGCGTTCTGGTCACGCGTGTGTTCCTTTAACCGCTCCGCCAAGTCCTTATATATACTGTGTGCCCCTGGCCCCCACGGGCCGAGAGTTTCTACCCCAAACGGCTCAAACAAGTACCCTCTGTCGAGATGTGCATACTTGCGCCGCTTGAGGCACTCCGCTGATGTTGCTGCGGAGCCGGCTCTCTCTGATGTGCCTTGAAGATGAGACGGCGCCAAGGTATCAACGCAGGTGGCATCCCAAACCAAGGGTCGTCCCAACTTCCAGGGCATGAGAGTCATTCCGTCGGGCCTCTTACCATCGTCTCTCATGAGGCCACGGGGCTCGAGTGTGGCGGCCACACTGACGCTGGTTAAAGTCCGACGGATGATATCATTGAGAGAATTATGACGGGGCACACGTCCTGCACTGGAGACACACGCAAGGGCGTGGTGTCCCAAGCGGTCTGCTGTGTCACCACACTGACACCGATGTGCGACCTGACAGGGAGCCCCTAAACGAAGGGAGATGGCCACCCGAAAAGTATTATTGTCTAAAAGTGTACCTATGTTTTTGGAGGGAATTACGTGCAACCAAAGTCCCGATTCCCACTCTGAGACAGCGAGGAGACGAGCACGCTCTGACGGACTACTGGACGTTTCAAGAAGATTATTCCGATCCAGTAGGCAAAGCGGCTCGTCCCACCGTCTCTGAGAGGATGGGACCCTGGGCACGCTGGTTTCGGAGCAGGCTAATTTCCATGTCGCTTCACACTGGTTAAAACCTGTAATTTGGAATTTGGTTAAGCTTTTAGATAAAATTTTTTGGATCAAATCTTGCGTGCCATAAATAGATGATAAAAAAGCCGGAATTGATACACTAGTAATTTTGCGGACACCCAGACCTCCCATTCTGATAGGAAGTGAAGCCTGGCGCCAAGCGCGATCATCCAAAGGAGTGTTAAAGATAGAAATGAATGCGTCGCGCATGATGTCATCCAACTGCTGTGTGAGGTTTGGGTACTTCCAGAGTTGGGAACATCGAAGAAAATACGTGAATTTTGGAACAAAAAGGCAAAAACGTAAAATAACAAATGCCACATGAGTATTAATTTTGAGCAGACGAACCGAACTGTCTCTGAAATTTTGAATTTTATCTTGGATGAAATCCGGCAACGATTCATCAAGAATCGGAGAACCAAGAAGACGAAGCGAAGATTTATCTATTGTTTTGATTCCTGGTGCAGTTGCCGCGAAAATATCTATAATTTCATTTTTTGATGTATTGCAATCGGGTATGTATAATTCGCACTTTGACAGGTTTAATTCAAGTCCTATTTGTTTAAAATCATGAATAATACTTTTAAGGTCACTTAAAACAGAAAAAGCTTCGCCGCCTAGGGTACCGTCATCCAAGTACCATACGTTAAATTTTGATTCCAAGCGTTTGATGATGGGATGAATAGCGAGACCGAAAATAGCCGGCCCCAAGGGATCACCTTGTTGACAACCTACTTCGGACGACAATAAATCATTTTGGTAAATTAATTTTGAATTTTTACTATAACATTGCCAAAAAAAGTTGTATACATCCGGTATTTTTTCCCTTATTTGAGTCAACAAAGCGCCCCTATCGACAGAATTAAAAGCATTTTTTACGTCCACCTTCAGCACCACTTCATCAGCGTTGCAGGTAAGGAAAGTTCTGAGTGAGTGTACCGCCGCCTCACAGCCGCCACGTGAGCCGAAGCCTAACTGAATGGGTTGAAAGTAGTCACGTAATAGTTCACTCTTTTTTTTACAACACATTTTAGCTGCAAGTCGACGGTATGTAGTTCCAACTGCAATCGGTCTGATACCTCCATCTTTTTTGACCAAGGCGCAAAGATTTGCGCCATATAAAATTTCAGTGATGGATTCGTGAACCTTTCCTGCCAGCATTGTGTTCATAAGAGACGTAATGGCCCCGAGGAGGCCCTCGCCTACGTTTCCACAACCCACCGAAATGAGATCTTTTAAGTGTTGAGGTGTGAGAGCATCGAGGCCTCCAGCGGAACCACTCTGAAATGATGTTATAGCATTTATTACATCTTCCGCCAACACTGACAAATGGGATGTGGTATCGCCAAAGTCTGGAGGTGGTGGAAGTTGTTGGTCAAGTGCTGAAGGCGGATGTTTGCTCAGGAGGGCCGAAAGGGTTTCACTTGAATTTGGAGCAACTGTGTCACTTGAAAATAAAAGCCGAGCTGCACCTCTGATGTCCCCATCACCAAGACGGTTTTCCACCATGTGACAAGAAACATCACTTTGAGGTCTTGTTTTTTTACCGAAACGCCTTTGTGGCTGTTTTAGCAAAAGCTCAGCCACGGTTGTAGGTGTTGCGCAGTTTCGTTTTATCTTGTTGGTAAGAGAAGAATCATTGCCGTCACAGACATGCAAAATTCTATAGGGGAAGGTCAGCAAATGTTCCCATGCACTAACTGAGTTTTGATTTTGTGCTGCTTTTATATCAGTAGTGAGACATTGAGCTACTGATATTCTTGCACCGCGGGGAATTCGTTTTACAACGGGTAAATTTTGCTTACAAAAACTAATGGTTTGCCAGAAAGGTTGTGATTGTGATGGGGAGTCACTTGTAAGTGATGCACTAGCACTATGATTTTGAATATGATTTTGGTGAACTTTAGCGTCGTGTATTTTTAAACCTCTGATACCTTTGAAAAAACGTGTTTGGGAACATTTGCTGCAGGGAAGGAGATTTTCACCTGACACAGCTGGTACTACTCTGGTGGCCACCTGATTGACAGAGGCCATATGGAGACGGCCCAGTAGTGGAAAAACATAAAAAAAACTTACATTATTACTATAAAAACACACACCAAAACCAAAAACATAAAAAAACAACACTGACAATGTCAAATAACTGCGCACGTCTTCACCACCTGGCTGGGCATCCGCCGTTGTTTCTATGGAAACTAGAATCAACGGCGTCCTGACGTGTGGGTTTCTAATATAATTATGGACCAAGCGTGTGCCGTTTTTTCCAGCAAATAATTTGACGTTGATCTTTCAAAATTATTTAGGAATATTGGTCCACCGTAAATAACACAATACTTTCCTTGATGATAAAGTTCAAGCTTTGGTGATACAATATTGTTGAACAAACTTGGCCGTTTAATGATAAATGTTTTCAAATTGTAAGTAAGGGCAGTATAATATAGCACTTATTTATTTTTTATCTTACATCACCATGAAATAAAACGTATCGTTTCATTTTTATTTCAAACCCAATATGACTGCTAGGTAAATATGACAAGCTCGGTTCGCTTTTTAGAGACCGCTTTTTTTTAATGGAAATTTCGCCAGCGCTTCTATTTTTAATAATTATTTACTAAAAATTCAATACAATGTCCCATTTTTGAGACTTTCAGACTTTAAATAAAATATCTTCGGTAATCAAAATAACAAATTAATAAATAATTAATTTACCTTTTAAAAACTAAAATAATATGAATATGTAGGCATTCCTTTAGGATCTGTTATTCCCATTTTAATAAATTAAACAGCTATAGATATTTTGTTAATTTGTAAATAGATAGTATAAATAATTGCAATATTTGCTAGGGAATTCTAAATAGAGTATGGGCGACTGCCCTAACCATGTATAAACACTGTACCTAGTAATATGTAATGCTGAATAGCTGAATATTGGTATTTCGTATGAAAAAAGTTTCAGTAACTATTCATATCTTTACAATCCTGAAAATAAAATCGTAGAATCTCCTACGTCAATAGATAAACAAAGTGTACAAGAAAACGATTTTGCTATGAACATTTAGATAGGCGTTTGTTTACAAACTGCAACATAGGTAGAAAAAAAGCATTATTATTATTAAATAATTTGATTATTATTAAATTAAACGCGGAAGAAACCGCGGGGCACAGATAGTATTGAAATAAAATAACTACAACGACATTCATTTATTATGTAGGTATACATTCATTAATTTATTATGAAGCAAAAGTGAGAAATCGAGATTATTCTGTTAATCTACAAGTAGTACATTATTCAAAAATGTAGCTAGAACAGACACTGGTTTCTCGCCCACTTCAAATACCAGATCATAGTAACCAAAAAGACATTACTCTTTCTAATCAAAAAGCAGCCACTGTTCTCCACAACATTATACAACTGCAGGAATATGCACCTATGTCCTTTAAGGGATTACTTGTAGTTTCGCTTTGTTCTTGTCGATCATTATTCAGTCAACATTTTTCGACATAAAATAATGATGTAAGTATATATTATTATTGCGATGGTTATTGAATTATTTGAATACATTAAACCAAGAGTTTACACAATGACATGTTGCGAAACTTATGGACTTTTTTTTTATTTGGTTCTAATCGAATCAAGTGTAATTGAGTAAAATCGGTTGTCACTTTTTTATTGCAGCACTATTTAATTATGTGGTGTTTCTTTCCAGATTTTGCCAATGATTTCTAAAAATCATATAAAGACAATCAAAGAAATCAACGTTTTGAGATGTACCATTCGTATCATTCACGAAGATGTGGTCAATAAACCTTCTTTTAAAGATATTTGCGTAAGCTGAAATTATCAGTATTATTTATTATATTATTTATAAGTGTGCAATACAATTATTAGTTTAATTGACCACATCTTCGTGAATGGTACATCATATCGTGTTTATGTTTCTCTTGTCAATTAAAATAACATGGGAACAACTTTTAATTATTTGATTTGTTCACAAAAGTACTAGGAGAATAATAAGACCGTAATAGTTTATAAATGAATATTTAAATTTTACGAGCTAGTAAGAAATTTCTATACATGCTTAAGGCAGTTGTTTAGCCATGTCCTTTAAGCCTGGCCACAATTCAAGTACCTTTTAAAAACTAAAATAATATTTATTAATAAAAAGTATGAATTTTGTCACGCAGTGGTAAATGTAATATAGCAATTTATTATCTTGACCTAACTGAGGAGCAGTTAAATAAACTTGAGCGTCTGCAAAATTTTTGCATACGGCCTTCGCCGGAATACTCACATACTTTCAACCTTATATAATATTTTATTTAATCCAAAAGCACCTTCTTATCTTAAGGAACACTTCGAATATCGTAGCTCTCAGCATCACGTTCTTCGTAAGTCTTCTGAACTTTGCCTCAAAACTCCCTCACACAGCTCCACATTCTCAACTCAATGACTTATTCTGCCATGCTCTCGAGTCTTGTTACTGCCGGCGTATCAGCGGTTTTAGAACGAAATGGTACCAGGTCCAGCAGTCTCGACATACATGAAATGTCATCGCAAACTACCGATAACAAAAAACATTGGTTGCCATGACGATGCTTACGACAAATGCAAGCCTAGATACCGGGCTGTCAAAAATGATCGCAGTTTTCGCAAACATTACAAGAAATCGTTAAGTTTGCGTGAAAAATCGATAAGATACCGATTAAATTGACAGTAGACACTACCGAATATCGTTATAATCTGATCGTTAGGACTTAACGACAGATTTCTATGTCGAGACTGCAGCCCCTGGTACGCGTTTGACTCTGGAAAATGGATGGTCTTCTGGTGTGGGATTCTAAATACGTCGACACTCTCGCACTATCCCACCTTCTAGACACGGCTGTAGCCATCAGCACTGCCGCTGCACAACAATAGTGCCTCAAGCGCTGTAGGCGCTTACTACTGAGCCTTGGGGACCGGAGGCTCATCGGCTGGTTAGAGGTCTCCTAATTGTTTAAAATTTTAAATGAAGGGGATGTTGTTAGCTCGATTGCCATGATGCGGCTGGCCTCAAAAATTTAATACCAGTATTCTTAGCACATTTTTGCTAAATAGCAAGTTGGGCCAATTTTAATAATGAATAGTTTCATTTCTAATATTATTTTAGTTTTTATTTTTCAAATAATAATTGGTTTAGAAAACAGTAAAACAATTATAGTTTCTATTTAATATTTTTCAGCCTAAAACATTATTTATTTTGTTTCAGAGTCTTGTTTTCCGTGTGATGACCCATCCAGACATTCCGGACTTCGAACAATGTGTTTCCTTTGAAGCATTTAATAATCACCATCACGAGTTAGCGTATAATGTATTCTGTTTATGCGCCATGTATTTTTTACCTTTGACCATTATATCGGTGTGCTACGCTTGTATATTTTATGAAATTTCCAAGAATTCTAAGGAAAATTCAGGTAATTTATTTTTATATCTATTAATATTAAACAAGCTGTTCCCCGAAATCTATGTTTTCTAGTAGGTATGTTTGCTTAGAAAAATCCTATTCACCCTTGAAAGTCTCGAGTTTGTAGGAGTTGCTAGAAGCAGGTCCTACTCCATTGTTGCTCTTTTAATCTGATAAATATATTTTTTAGGCTCAAAGACTTTTTAGGATCACATCAGAGGTCGAAAGTCCGTTAATCCTAACTTAATATTATAAATGCGAAAGTGAGTTTGTTACCGTTTTACGCCTAAACTGCTGAACCGATCGCTATGAAATTTGGTATGCAGATAGCCTATGGTATGGAGAAGTACATTGGCTACTTTTTTCCTCGGGAACGCGGGTGAAACCGCGGGGGAGAGCTAGTATATAACATATGATCAGGGGGGCTAAAAAGGAAGGTCGAGCAATATTGCTAATGCAATTCATTTTTCCAAATTTACGGCAGATTCATCAATATCAAATCATTTAATGAATTAAATTGTATACTTATGTGACTAAGTATTTGTTGTGACTATTTTACATAAAACATATTGAAATAAGTAAGATCTGCCGAGGATTCGGAAAATGAATTGCATAACAATATTGCTTGAGCGGCCTTTTTAGGGGGCCAGACGAGTTGCATGTTTCTTCTCTATGCTTTGTGAGCTAACCACCTTCGGCCACATCATCACTTACAATGGTGAGATTGATGTTAAACACACGCAAAGTAAAAAAAAATGTAAATCCCAATGTGATTTATACAGTAAAAGAAATATACCTATTATAATAAAGTTATAACTTACTTATAAGACTAAGGAGCTTGATATTGAGAGCTTTTGCCAGCTCCTTCTGGCAACTTGCCTCATAGCAATGACCTTACAAACATTGTATTGGGGTTAGGACCATAGTTTACAACATGTATAACTTTACTAGTTTTCGCCCCGCAGTTTTACCCGCGTTCTCGAGGGATCTTATGTTTCCCAGGATAAAAAGTAGCCTATAATCTTCCTCGATAAATGGGCTATCCAACACTAAAATATTTTTCAATTCGAACCAGTAGTTCCTAAGATTCTCGCGTTCAACCTAGCAAACAAACAAACATACAAACTCTTCAGCTTTATAATATTAGTATAGATATAGTTAAGAACCGAATACGCGCGCGTCATAGGTACGCGCCGATCATTTGGGTCAGAATCTGACCCAAATGCGAATACATGCACACTATTGCGTCTGTGTGTATGGCACAGTTACGCACACACAGCTAATTTTTGGCTTAGATTCCGAGCAAGCGTTGTTTGAAAACCTACTAAGCTAATAATTCTATGACGTTAGCCTTTTTAGGGTTCCGTAGCCAAATGTATTTTTAACATAGGGTTAGCTTGTGTTTCATCTCACCGTGTTAATTGAAGATGTGGCCTAAGATGATGAGCACATACAACCTAGAAGGGAACTAACTCTCAAATGCAGCTCCGGAATATACCGATAAGTGCTTGATGACAGGTTTTCAACTTGAGGTTGGTAGCCACACAGGCAGGTTTTCAACTTGAGGGTGGTAGCCACACAGGCAGGTTTCCTTCATCGAAACCTCAAGCTCTTTCTAGGATTCGAACCTATCCTTCGCTATGTCACTTGACGTCTCAACTACTGGGTTATCATTACCTTGAAAGCCTAGATGATGTTCATTCATTCTAAGTCCTGTGTAACTAATATAATGCCATTATTTCTTGAGTGCTCTTTCAACGCTTTAACTTCACTGGGTGAACTTAATACTGACACTTGACATCTCTAAGTCTCTTTTATTAAAGTGGTGTAGAAATGCTACGAGTACTTAGGTACACTAACATAGCCTAAATAATTATAGCGGCGTATCTATTTTAGCAACAAACTATATTTTGCTCTAGAAATTTGTCTTTAGAGTTCAATTTTAGTCGTAGGTATAAATGCAAAAATTGAAATAAAATTTTATGAATTACCATTTATCCGCGGTTTCACCCGCGTTTCCGGGATAAAGGTTCCAACTTACAATTGCGTTTATAATAATCGTCAAAATAACAACATCCTTGCCGATTTCAGCTTTGGCTATAACGACTTTTACTATATTTAGTTCCTTAATAAAGTATTAAAAACAATGTAGGTACATGCTATAAAACATATTTATAGTACGGTCATCCCAAAAAGTCGTTTTATGAATAAGAATATAAAATGTATATCCTCTTTCTAGAAAAATATCATCAATCAGACCACAGCAGAGTGATGCTGAGGCGATCAGATCAGCGACCCTTAGCAAGAGCAAGGCGGAGGACGCTAAGGATGACGGTTACCATAGTAACCGTTTTCGCATGCTGCTGGCTTCCTTATGCTACCATGACCTTATGGTAAGTTACTAAGGCTGACCCTATGAAATAAAAGATGGGGAATATTGGAAAATAATATAGTAAAATAAAATATACATAGCTGTTATGCTATCGTAGAACCTGATATTAATTTCTCAGTCAGAAGTGTAAAGGAGCCAGACTGATTTAAATCTGAGAAAGAAGGTGATTTAGAATAGAGTTTAAATAGTAATTAAAATAGTATAGAGGGATAGCTGCGACAAACAGCGTCAGGAGACTAAATATCCTATGTTTTTTTTAAATTGTTATTGTAGACGAAATTAATATTTCAGCCTGTAAGTGAAGCACCAAAGTTTTGAAAGCATATCTTTGATACCGTCAAATATAAATAAATATTGTCCAATATCATCATTATTTGAACTTATTGGTTTACCGGGAATCATTATTTTATAATAATTACAATTGATCACAATCTCACCGTATTGGGCACATAGTTATATAAACTTTATGCCATTTAGCACGCACTTATACTCTTGATTTTTTTAAAATTACCTTATTTTTTTAGGGTTCCGTACCCAAAGGGTAAAAATGGGACCCTATTACTAAGACTTCGCTGTCTGTCCGTCCGTCTGTCTGTCTCCAGGCTGTATCTCAAGAACCGCGATAGCTAGACAGTTTTTCACAAATTATGTATTTCTGTTGCCGCTATAACAACAAATACTAAAAACAAAATAAAATAAATATTTAAGGGGGCTCCCATACAACAAACGCGATTTTTTGCTCTTTTATTTCTATATGGTAGTCCCGTTGACCTAGAATCACGAAATTTGGCAAAAAGCAAGGTCTTACAGCACAAATAAAGGAAAAATTCCAAAAATAAAAAAGTTGAAAATTAAAGGATGTCCCCATACATACATAGTAATGCCAATTAATAAAGACCTCTGAGTTGTATGGGCGCTCATACAATTTAGAGGTCTAGCTTAATTGGCTCCAACTTCAAATAAGGTAAATAAATAAAATTGTGCATTTACCGTGATGGACGAACGATGGACAAAGTTTGTACGGAACCCTCGGTGCGCGAGTCCGACTCGCACCGAGGCATCCGAGGCATCTACTGTGGAATAAAAACTATAATAATTACAGCCCGAAAATGTCAACTGCTACTCAAAAACATTCACCAAAGATTTTACAACGAATGATTCCCAGTTGTCGTCAGTTTTCTTGGAAAATGTCAATTGGGTTCAATTAAAATACCTGCATCACTGGGTATATAGAACTCCAATAGTAAACGTGTACGTGTGTATACGTATTCAAATGTGTGCGGTGTGTGTCACGCATTAGGTGGGGTCACTGCATACTAATTGAGTCCCAAACCTAGTACTCTCTCACCTAAAAACAGAATGTAGTGATAGGTAGGAGTGTGAATGTGTGCAAGAATCACCTTGTAGTAGGTAGGTACTTATGAAAAGTAGAAATTGCAGTTAAACCATTTATTTTCCATGATGGGAACGTTTTTTTTTAATCAAAATATTATTTATCAGATCATCGCTGGCACTTTTGAATATTCTGGCTCAATCACCGGTTTTGAAAAATACATTGCGGAGTCGGACTTGGAGCGTACATTTATGAAATTGATAAAATTTAAATTATATTCTATAAGATAATATTATAATAATTGCGTACTTTCGCTGCAAACAGACAGCGAGACAGCGAGAGACGTAAAGACGAAGTTTTAAGGTAAATAAATTCGTCAAAAAGGAATCGACAAACCAAGAAACTGGAACCATCGTATTACGTCAAATAAACATCTATTTTAGGCGTAGACAGAGAGAGTTCTCTATCTACGTTTTTAGATAATATATTAGATATCTGCAGTACTAAGTATGTATGTAATATACAGGTAGATTAAGTATATTATTGAGAAACGAAATAATTTAAAAACCTTTTTACAAAAATGTGTCTGATAAAAAGCTTTTCATGTCGACTCTAATTTGAATCTTCTATATCTTTTATTTTCTTTTCTTTTTCTTTACGGTATGTGATCTATGAACCCATTTTCCCTTTAAGATTTTTATAGTATTTTGCCAAAAAGTCATTTACATTTTTTACGATTTGATCCCAATATTTATTACTAGCATTCGCCACACGGCTTTCAAAGATATCTTACTTACACTACAATCACTACATCATAAAAAGAAGTCCCTTACAGCATCGGTCTGTTTGTGCGTGTATTCTCTCGTAAAAAATAAACGCATTATTCTTAGTTTGAAGAGGAGAGATATTTCATGAGGTTGGTACCTATGACGATAAGAAACAGTGAGATTGGATGAAGTCGGTTACAAAGGCAATCGTCTAATGAAGTAATAGCACCCGACCAAAGGCAGAGCGAGTCACTTGTTAAACTCAAAGCTTTCAAAATGTTATTCCAAAGGTTAGCTCAACAACTAACAAACCGGCTTTATTATTATATATATTATATAATTTATGCTGTCGACCTATGTTTAATTCAACGATTAAATAGAATATAAAAAAGAAAATCTCATAAAAAAATTACAATTTTAAATGTTCGTCCACAGGTACATGTTGGATCGTAAATCAGCTGAACACGTGTCCAAGAGAGTCCAAGACCTGTTCTTCATTATGGCTGTCTCCAACTCCTGTATGGACCCCTTGGTGTACGGATCCTACGCTTTGGACCCGAGAATTTTTACGAGGACCTTTAGGAAGGTTTTCTGTATTCACACACCAACTTCGGATATTCCAGGTAAAAGATTATGTAGGTATATACAATCGTATTTACTTTTAAACATAATTTAAATATATACCTACTCATCAAACCAAAAAAAAAATTTGCATCTCGCTATCGATTCCAAGCGGTAATGTTATTATTTTTGGGATAACTTTTCTTCTGGCTGTCAAAAAAAGTGTTTGCTTATCAAAAGGACACATCCAATTTACAAACAATTTTTTACCGTATCACGTTTAAAATACAATATATTCACAGGTGATTTTCTAGACGATATACAAATATCATTCAATATAGTTTCACTTTCCTGTTACACGTTGTTTATCACATTATCATTATATGTCATCATTATTATCTGCTTAGTTTGGGGTCAGATGGCCGTGTGTGAGGAATAATGTCCCAGAATATTTATTTATGTTACGTAGAATTATTTATGTCCTTTTTTCCTCCCAAGTATTCCTCAGATGTATTCAATATTCCTATCAATTTTGTACGACATTCATATCTACTACTGATAAGGAAGAACAAGCAAAATTATTTTCTGATATTATTACGTGTACTCTATAAAATGTTCTATTTTTTCGTTTGTGTATCTCGATCACATACATTATTAATATTAATAATATACTGGAACATTCTTCACACGCGGCCATCGATCCCAAACTAAGAAAATCTTGTAGGTACCTACTATGGAAACCAGATAACTGATATACGTTTTTGTAAATATATACCTACTTATATAGATTATTGCACTCAAACTCAAGTAAATAGACATTTACCTACGTACATGCATACAAATGTCTGACCTGGGTGGGAATCGAACTCACTACCTGAGGAGAATGGGGAATTTTGCTGAACCACGTCAACCGGCCCGTCAATCTTTATTTTAGGTTTATGGAAATACCTTATCATCATTTTAACCACTTTATTGACCGTCTGTCTTTCCGATTTTCGAGGCTCTTTATATCAGCATCGAATATTAAAATAATTTACTTTCATATTAAACAGTAAAAGGGAGAGTTTATTAGTGTTGAAAAGTATATTTAAACAAATTTGCGCAATATTTATCTACCCAACCCCTTCTTGAGAAACAGACGAGAAGTGAGGATATGTATTTACGTAACAATGTATTATTATACAGTGTTGTAAACATTTTTATGGATTTGATTCAAGTTAGTAATCAAAGAAAAATAAGGAGTCAATCCAAAAAAAAACTTAAACATATACATGCGTAGTATGTACATCTATGAAATAAGTTGGTACTAGAATGGCACAGAATCCTCTCACAGATTTTAAGGTTTTTTCTTCTCTTTAGGAAACTCGTTACCCACAAAATATATACACTTTCAAGTGTGCAGAAAAAAAAACTCCATAAGTTACAAAAAAAATATATAAATAAATATACCTAATCTGACCTTTGAAGAAAATATCATATTTTCAGCAACTTTTCCTCAAGTCATAATGTAGCATAGCATGAGGGTAGAGGAATAAGTACTAGTACCATAGTAATTTTTATGAAATATATCAACCCACGTAGACATCTCATACACTGTGCCTCGATTACAATCCCAACATAAGATATTGTTTGAACCGAAACAAACATAAATTATTCGCTACTAGTGGAACCCTAAAATCTAACATCAGATTCACGTGGATTTTCGCTTTTCCTCGGTGGTAATTTATCAAATGTCTCTGCGACGTAAAGCCGGGTCCAAGCTTTTGACGTTTCGCCGTGATGAACGACTGTCACATTGGTCGCATAGACCTATATCTGCAATGCGCAATAAATGCAATAAAGCACTATTAATACGATCATCTGGTTTGTAGATGAACACTTTAAATAACTTCTCTCATACGGCGTTTAGTTTTACTCTCAATTAATTTGGTCTAGAGAGAGCTTATGTCCAAAAATATCAAACGTAGGTATTGTATGTTTTACGTGACCTTTTAAGAAAATATTATTTTGTTCATCTTAATGCGAGGTAAATAAGACGTAGTGAACTATTAAAAATACCTCTTTACGTCTATCTAATCAGCTCTTATAATCTCTGAGCAAAAACATCCTCACGCATAGAATCATTACCTAGGTAATTATTCTATGTCCTCAAGACTTTTAAGTTCAGAGTTCATATTAACATAACCACTACCTTCCCGTACCTTAAACGAATGCCAAAAGATCTGGACGGTGGTCTATGAGGTGTTATTTACCCCTCTCTCTCTTTTATCACATTAGTCCATATTCAATCATTCCACCTTGCTAAGTGTCTTGCCCAACCCACTATAACCCCGCGATCCATTCTCCTACATCAACGACTTTTGTTTGTGTATTTCAACCATAGAGATCACATATTTTTACTACTTTTTAATATCTTTGATTTCAATAAGTATCCACGGAAGCCATTTTTCTCAGTAGCGTTTATGTTAACCATACACTATAAACATTCATATTAGTGACGTTACTGCACTCCAACTATAATAGAGTAATAATATTCACAACAATGTTTCATAAACTATGATTTCCTCTTATCAGGTATCACCGGACCTGGAACCACGAAGAGCAAGATTCCTGATGCTGAAACTACGCAGCAAGAAAAAGTAAGTTATTAATATTAATTTTGGCTTTATCCCGCGGTTTCATATTTGTTTCATAAGGATTAGATAACATATTAGTATTTTTAATGCTCGTTTAAAGTTAAAAAAGGGAGAAATTATATTTTCTAGTGTAAGATATTTTTATTATTTTCTTCGAAGACTTTCCTATTTTTAATACCGAAATTACAAAAACATTGTCGTTTTGTTGTTCGATTTGATAGTGAGACAATATTTTGCCTAAAGGCAACAAACATAAACATATTATTACCTAACTGTTAGACGTTTGGATAAACTTCGGCAATTATGAACCAATTTAGTTAATTCTCTTTCATACAACGTGTTCCTTTAGATGTCCCATAACTCAATGGTTATATGTTATATGTACAAATAATACAAGTCCTAGAACAAGTGTGACGAAAATACACTTCTCATCAGAAAAATCGAAACGATACTGCAACAACACCTCTGAATTTTGGTTTTAAATGAATTTTACGTTTTATTTTTACATTAAACAAAAAAAGTAATAATGCCAGCTAATTGCGGATATTATAAGGTATCGTTTAACGAATATTAATGTTTAAAATTAAAATTGTTTAAATATCGTGTTTTTTTCAATAGGTATTTTTTCTCCCTTTAAGAAGAATTTTAGACAACGTACCGCATGGAAGCTTACATTAGAGCCTGTAGAGGAAATACGAGATACTGGATAAACTTTTTATAAACTTTATTTTGTCTTACGTCTTCGTTTCAAAAAGTTTATAAAAAAATTTGGAAAAAATCATTCCTACGTGTTGAAAAAACACGATAGTTGAATTAGAAGGAATGAAGGAATTTGATTTTAATTTGTTACATTAATCTTATTTGTTAAACGGTACCTTATAATATCCGCAATTAACTGGCATTATTACGTTTTTTGTAAAAACATAAAACTCATTCAAAACCAAATTTCACAGGTGTCTCAATTTTTTTGATGAGAAGTGTATATAGTTTCGAAGATAAAATCATCATGACTCTCGATGTGTGCATCTAATTTTCATTGATTAGTAGGTACGAGTAAATCATTTTCATTCAAGTCAATCATACATACAGGATGATTTTTTAGTCTCTGGCCATACTTGCAGGGGTTGAAGTACTCGCCAATATGAACAACTTTTACTATGGGACCAACTTAGATATTGCATAAAATAAAATGGTTCCTTCATACATTTGGTCGAGTAGGAATTGAACATTTTTATGGACAGCTGATATTTTTTTGTGATTTCAGAGTTAGTCCCATGATAAAAGTTGTTCATATTGATGAGTGCTTCCACCCCTTGCAAGTATGGCCAGTGACAAAAAAATCTGCCTGTATTTAAAGCTAAAAAATACGACGTCATATTTCACGTAGGTGATATTCAAGGATGTTTTACATAGGTACCTAAATAATTTGTCGAATTATTTTGTATGAAAAATTAAAAGTTATTGAAAAATAGTTCATATTTTGCCAGTTGACTCTTGACATGGCATAATACCCTTGGGTTTTGGGATATCAAAAGTAACACGTATAGAAATTGAAATTTTACTACCCAAAACGTGTTGACCTAATTTAATTAAGATTATTTATTTCCTCACTAACTTTAGGTAGTTAGAAAGGGATCCAAAATAAGCGTACGGGCACTTTCATCATTATTTATTACAGGGAATTTATATCTGCCTCAGAGTTATTTATTAATCACAAGGGTAAAAATTGGATAACGAATAGGTATATTGAATATTTGCTAAGCGCAGGCTAAAATACATGAAGAAGTTTAAATCCGTCTAGCTTTTTATATAAATTGACTTACCTTTAAAATATATAAGTGTATTCACTTAAATAACATTTAAAAAAAAATGCGATTGTTTATGTATCAAAGTCAAAGCCATTCATTCAGTTTAGGCCCTAAAAGTGCATTTCTGAACGTCGAAGCGACTGAAATTACCTTCGGTTAAAACAATGCGTGTTACAATTTTCATTTCTTCACTTTATTTTACTCTCCACTTTGGGGCGTGTCCCTAAACTTAATAGAACGCTATAGATTATTAAAATATAGTTACTAATTTCATAGCATTCGTAGGCTTAACATTATGGCAATCCTTTTAGAAATCGGACGAGAGCTGCTCTTCTCTTGTTTTTGCATTCTCCAGCACTACCATGTAATATATAAACTTCATATTCATAATAAATAATTCCCAAAACCTCTTTCTTAAACGTGACTTTCCGAAACAGAAGAGTGAGACGAATTTATTTTATTTAGTTGTAATTATATTTTCAAAGCATAGACCTATAATCTCTTTAGAAGCGTTTATGACGGGATTAAATATACTTTATATAAATAAGACTACTTTTGCTAGTTCACGTTTATTTAGAAGATGGATTTGAATACATGAGAAAAATATTAACTTGGACTTATTTAAATAAAAATATACTTTATTTTCCGACGTCAAGAGGGCAAATAAGTGAGATTAATATAGCTCGAGGACAATATTATAACTCGGATATTAAGGAAAGCATTTTCCACGACCTTTTTTTTACTTTTGTATAAGCTTGTGTTTGACCACAATCTCACTATGGTAAGTGATGATATGGCTGAAAGTGGTAAGCACACAGTGTAAAAGGAAGTGTCTCTCAAGTGCAGCTACCGGAATATACCAATAGGTGTTTGACATATTTTCAACTTGAGGGTGGTAGCCAGCCAGGCGGGTACTACAAAGTACCCCACCGTGCTATGGTTTCCTTCACCGAAAGCTCAAGCTCACTGTAGGAATCGAACCCACGACCTTCGCCGGGGCGTCCGACGTCACTACCACTGAGCTATCATCGCCTTAACAACTAATGCCGTTATATTTTTATGTTTTACTAGCTTCCGTCCCCGCGGTTTCACCCGCGTTCTCGTGGGATCTTATGTTTTCCCGGGATAAAAAGTAGCATATGTGCTATTATCTATCTATCTCTTTATCTCTTTGCCAAATTTCATCCAAATCCATTCAGTAGTTTTTGCGTGAAAGAGTAACAAACATCCATCCACCCATCCATCCATCCAAACTTTCACATTTATAATATTAGTAGGATTATTTTAAAATAAAAGTATGGAAAACTTTTATTTTATTTCAACTATTATTATATTACTATTCAACGATTTATACGAAATGCCGGTACTATCCAAAGGTAACTTGCTCCATGCTAGTACCCGACTATGAAGAATACATTAATATTAGATTTTATATGACCTACAGGCCTATTTTACGCAGTTAGGATAACTATGGTACAATTTCTTCATTGGGTGTCAAATACATCTGTGTATATAAAATGGTAAACTGACTGACTGGGTGATATATCAACGCACAACCCAAACCGCTGGATCTAGAGACTTGAAATTTTGCACATAGATGCCTTATATAGTGTAGGCATCCACTAAGGAAGGATTTTTGGAAATTCCACCCCTAAGGGGGTAAAATAGGGATTCGCGGGTGAAATCGCGGGGTGGAAGGCTAGTATTTGATATACTTGGCGTTTAACCTTAGCGTTTATAAAGAGCTGTATAAACAATCCACTCATTCCCATTGTATTACAATATTAAGCAATTCTTCTTTTTTATTATCCTTTAGACATTTCTTTTAAGGTATGGCGTGGAGGATATATCCTGACTGCTACGCCACAGGTGGTGTGTAGGATTTCCATCCACGACAAATACGTGTGTATGTACAAGTAGTACATGGAGTGTATTATGTAGTATATCAGTTTTCTAGTTTAAAAAGCACAAGAATTTGTGAAGAATGTTCCAGGATATAAATTACATTATAAAAATATATAATATTTATTTTTATAATGTAATTGCTTTGGTGTTAATTGTTAATTTGCACGGGTTGCTTTCATATCATATTTTAATACAAAACATGGATTCCTTAGTTCTCCAATTTACATTATAAATTGAGTTTTAGGGATGAAAGTCAAGTTATTTCTGTATTAATTTGTTAATAAACAAACATTGGGATTGTTATTACAGAAAATCAAGGACGAGGCCAATTTGTTTTCATATTTGACTATGATTTTCGTAATGGAATAAAGCATTTTTTTTATTAAAACAATTTCGCGTAATAAATCTAAAAAAAAACTAAAATGTAATAATAAGGGGATAATACAATAAAATAATTATAATTATGTTTTAAAAATTAAATTTCTCTGATACAAAACCAAATAATAAGACTCATAACAAGTAACTTATATATTTTTTACCATTTATGAAGTGCAAAAAATATATCGCCAAGCGGTGTGTAGGTAAAACCGGCATGATAATATGCATTTGAGAGCCAGTTCCCGTTTAACCTTTGAGTGCTTACCACCCTTGGTCAGATTTAAGCCTATCCCAAATTAAAAATAGAATATTTTATACATTAATTTGGTATGTTTGTTTCGCCTTAGATACCATAAAATGCGGTAATTAGGTTGCAATCAAAACACCTTTGTTCAGTTCACAGAAAGATAAAATATATTTAATGTTTAATTAATTTGTTAAACTTAATTAAGTGTGAGAAGGAAGTTATAATTACTTTTCTTATGATACACTGATGGTTGAGGGATTGAAATATACATTTTATACGCTATTAGTATTTTAGAAGTTTTTTTCATTTATTACGTTCTATACGTTTGTATATTTTTTTGGGTCTTTTGGCAACTAGTCCCAAATGCATCTTGGGCAACTCGTCCTACTGTCAAATCGATCAAAAAAACTATAGTGTTTTTTTTATAGTTTTGGTACTTACAATTAGAAAAGTCTTCGTTGGTATTAATTGATCATAATGACTTTTATCGTATAATATAGTTTACCTGGGAATATGAAACACTAGATTCCGCCCCGCGGTTTCACCCGCGTTCCTGTGGGATCTTATGTTTTCCCTGGATAAAAAGTAGCTTATGTGCTATTCCTGACTATAATCTATCTCTTTGCCAAATTTCAGCCAGATCCGTTCAGCCATTCTGGCGTGATTGAGTAACCATCCATCCATCCAAACTTTCACATCTATAATATTAGTAGGATGATTAAAATTTTGTCGAAAATTCAAAATTAATATTCGAGCTCAAGTTACAATAGTTCAAGTCCATTTTGATACCCCTTAATATATGGCGTCCCAATTGTATCATTGGATGCCCGTGACCATCCTGTTTGTATCTATATTAAATTGGTAACAAATTATTTTCTAATAACATGCAAAATAGATCTTTATATTAACTACATGTAAGGACTATTTTACCTCTAAATCCTTTTATAATAATATATATTGTGCAAAAGATTTATGAACTCTTTTGATGTTACACACATTTCTACTGTAATTGTATAAAGCAATAAAATGTCGACAATGACTCTGTCGACGTTGACTGATGACTATTGTAGGTAAAACGTTTGTAATGATATGCTTGTAATCCATCACTGAGTTGCTTTCTTACGAGTATCGGGAATACAATTTATTTTATTGGCAATCGCTAGCACGGTTCAAAAGCTAAACAAAAAACATCTATCAAATTGTGCCGATATATTTGAGTTCGTTAGCTGAACACAACACTGTTAGACCCCGCCTCGGATGAAATAATTCTATTTCATTTGTCGTGAACGTAATAAGGGATTCAAAGGCACTAGAAACAAATTACTTTCCTCTCGTGTAACTTTTCACCTCACTAATGAGAAAATACAAGATGTAAAAAACGGTATTTTTGTCTTGTCTTTAGATATGTTTTTTTTTATCAAAATCCATAGTTTTTAGCAAAAAACGGAACCCTTATGGATTCGTCATGTCTGTCTGTCTGTCTGTCCGTCCGTATGTCACAGCCACTTTTTTCCGAAACTATAAGAACTATACTGTTGAAACTTGGTAAGTAGATGTATTCTGTGAGCCGATTTAAGATTTTCACACAAAAATAGAAAAATATAAATAATAGTTTTTTTACTTAGAACTGAAACTCAATTTTTTTTTTTCATCAAACCCATACTGTGGGGTATCTATGGATAGGTCTTCAAAAATGATATTGAGGTTTCTAATATCATTTTTTTCTAAACTGAACAGTTTGCGCGGGAGACACTTCCAAAGTGGTAAAATGTGTCCCCCCCCCCTGTATCTTCTAAAATAAGATAATGATAAAACTAAAAAAATATAGATATGACCATGCAAACTTCTACTGAAAATTGGTTTGAACGAGATCTAGTAAGTAGTTTTTTTTTAATACGTCATAAATCGTAAACCGCAATTTACCTTCCATTCAATCAACTCAAATATAAAAAAAAAACATTTAATTTCATAAACATAAACCTTATGCATAAACCGTGAACCATTATTATAGATAATGGTACGGAGCCCTTCGTGCGCGAGTCCGACTTGCACTTGGCCGGTTTTTTTAAATAATTCAATGACTAGCCAAAAATGCTTAAAACTAGTGAGCAAATTTGATTTTTGCTCGCTGTTTTTAAGCCACAAAGGCGCGCATTGTGTGCTATTGAGGTAAAATAAATATTTTTCTGTGTCTATCGATTGGACTTTGTAAGCCACAAAAAGTACATAGTGTCAAACGCTATGTTTTTAAGGATTGACATGAATGTGTGTGATAAAAATATGGTAGTGTTTGTAAATTTGCATTGGAGGTTTGATATTTACCCCACATTCGACAAGTTTTCATGGTCTTCATTGTAAAGGAGATGCTTACTATATCCTCTAACCTTCTTGCCCGCATGTGAACTCGTTCACGATACTGTGCCAATATGGCATTGTTCAGGTTTATGAGTTACAATTGGCATTCAAAGCGAACCAAATGAGATGAATGAAATAAGTTATTCTCCATATTAATTTATTAATGTATGTGTTTGTTAATGTATGTTTTTATTATTAATGTATGGTGTAAGAATGGCAAAGTGCAGGCTAGGAAGGTCAAGGATACCAAGATTTATTATATCCGTACATTGCAGGATATAAAACAAGTGGAAAAGCTATGTTCAACCCAACCCGGGAAACAAACAGTAGGCTCAACTCCAGTATAAATTCATTGTGTCTTTCTCTGTCCCCAAGTAGCACTTTTATTAGATTTATTTCTATTTACAAGCTTAGGTTTGTGCGATATAACTATGGATATAAAAGTACACGAAATCTTCCATTGCAATTCAGCTAATCACTTTTTCAAACAAATACCTCCAAAAACCAGTATAAGTTTATCATGTATACATTTCAATATCAGATCGCTCATCAAAAACTTTACGAAATTGCAACAAACTATTCATGCATGTAATTATCCACTAGACCTTATTATCTTAACAGAAGTGGGTATCTCAGATAATATAGTTAACTTATATAACTTACCTGGCTATAAGTTGTACTCACAATTGCGTCCGAGCCGAAAAGGCGGCGGCATTATCATGTATGTACGGAATCATATTAAGTTTACATTAATTGAACAAAAAACTAAGACCTTTGAAAACCTTACAGGCTACCTAAAAATTGGTCTACATAATAACGCAGTTGTCACTGCAATCTATAGGCCACCGTCTACAAATAAATGTTTATTTGTTGCAGAGCTTGCTAACCACATCACTAAGTTTGATTTAAAACAAAACTTACTCCTTATTGGTGATACGAACATTAATCTGAAAGAAAGCTCAGCATACAAAGATTCATATCTAAGAACACTTAGCGAACATGGTTTGTTGTGTGGAATAACAGATTACACCCGAATTGAAACTAAAAAAGATCTAATCACTAAGTCGTGTATTGACCACATATTTGCACGTTTTCCCACACTACATCCGTTCGCAGCGGTGCTCGATGTCGTACTAGCTGACCATCGGGGCATTATCTTTACCTGCGGTGACGAGTCGTTAGTGAGACCTAAGTGTATACAGGTTGTTCCAAAAAAATCCATTAACTACGCAAATTTTTACAAGGAACTTCAAAATGTTGACTGGACAAAAACTACAAGTATGAGTTCCCCTAACGACATTTTAAGTTTTATTTATGAATCGTTTGATAATGCAAATAAGTCTGTAAGTAAAAATAAAGCAAGTAAATTGACTGGTAAGTACTCAAAACGTTTTAATATAACCTGGATTGATGACAATATTGTTCGGCTTTGTGATAAAAGAGACAAATTACATAGTGATTGGAAAAATAACTTAAATAATTCAAAAATAAAATTAGAGTATAACAAAATTAGAAATAAAATTCATAAAATATTAGAAAACAGAAGAAACAATTATTATATGCAATATATTAGTGATAATTTCAAAAAAATTAAAAAAATGTACAATATTTTAAATCAAATGTTAGGAAGAGTAACCTTGTCACTTGACACGGCTATTCTTAGGGCGTTTGATGCGCAAGGAATCAATACCAAAACCATTGCTGACAACTTTGCAGGTTGCTTTGATAGAGCGGTTAAAGACATAGTTCCTAAATGTAACAGAAAGTTAACGGACCCTAAAGCAACACGCATACCCCTGGATTGTAGTATATTGTTTAAAAAAGCCACGGCTAGCAGCGTTCATAAAATCATTAAGCAACTTAACTCAAGAAAAGCCCCAGGTCCAGACAATATTAAAGTTTCCGATATTAAAATGATAGGTGATAGCATATCCAACCCTATTGCTGACTTAATTAATCGAAGTATTGAAAGTGGTCTTTACCCGGATGATCTAAAGGTAGGTTGCATAAGGCCAGTCCATAAAAAGGGTAAAAAGAACGATTATTCAAACTATCGTCCAATAACGTTGCTCTCGTCTATTGATAAAATAGTTGAAAAATATGTTTGTGAACAAATTCACGCATTTTATAGGCAGCACAACGTTATTGACCAGTACCAATTTGGCTTTCAGGCCGGCAAAAGCACCACGAACCTCTTGTCAAACTTCACCGATGAAGTCAATGAGTACCTCAATGACAAAAAATATGTCCTTGCTCTCTTTATTGACTTCTCACGTGCCTTTGACACATTAATTCATGATCAGCTAGTTGATAAATTAGACGACTGCGGATTACGTGGCCCATTACTAAGCTGGTGTAAAAATTACCTTATAAATCGAACATTTACTGTAAAAATTGATAACATCTGTAGTGAACGCATGGCTATAACCGAGGGGACAGCTCAGGGATCAGTATTAGGCCCCCTGCATTTTTTGTCGTATGTAAACGATATGAGTAACTGCATAACGAATAGTAAATGCTATCAGTTTGCGGATGACACCTGCCTTGTAATTGCTAATAAAAATCCCCAAATAGCATGCGAACGCTTACAACTAGACCTGGATGCTTTAACAAGATGGTGTCACGATGCTGGCTTGGTGCTCAATGCAAGTAAAACTAAACTATTGGTTATTAAATCTCCATACATTAGAAAATTGCCCTTACGGAACCTAATAGCCCATGACCATGACTGCTTGCATTCGGTTAATGCGAGTATTTGTAACTGTCCGCAAATAGATGTTGTCAGCAAACAAACATATCTTGGAGTAGTTATAGACGATAAGTTTAACTGGAGTTATCACATAGAACGTGTTTGCGATAAACTTCGGCAATTTCTCGCTATTATAACCATATTAAAAAACCGCCTGCCCTTCAAAGTGAAGATAATGCTTTATTACGCAATGGCTGACTCTTACATCCAGTATGGCCTTAGTAGTTACGGACGTACCTATAAAACCTACCTTGATAGTATTTTTAAACTTCAACATCGAATTCTTAAAGCAGTAGTTTCTCCCAAAATTAGAAATCAATTTTACAACAATATAAATGGTCTCTTCAAACACTGTAATGTCTTACCAGTCCATTTAAAATTAAATTTAATGTTATTAAATGAACAATTTTTCAATGAATCCTTAAGAAACAAAATCGAACATCCTATATGCACTCGGGCAATTTCTGACAATCGACTTCGTACGCAGTGCGCCAACAATTCGTATGGCGAGCGTACTACCGGCTATATTATACCGAGACTTATTAATAATCTACCCCCAGAAATTAACAAATGTATTACACATAAAAACATCAAATGTAAACTTAAGCAATACTACTTTAGTACCATGTAGGTAGGAATGATTATAGCTACTTTAAGACCTTATGATGTTAATATTTGTATCGACAATTACTTACTTACGCTTACATGTGTTTCATTGTATGGTTCGATATTGAGATAGACTCTTAATAGCACAAGTTTAAACCTTAGTGGTTTTTGGTTGCTATTTTAATATTAATTATCCTGTATTCTTTTGTTTAAATAATAAATTAAAAAAAAAAAAAAAAATTTAGAATAATTATCCAAATGACAGTTCTCAGATCCAGTTAAGATCCTTCAACGGTCACCGAATTATCCCCAAAACTATGGCAGTTTGAATTTCACCGCTAGTTAAAGATCCATATAGCAAGAGGGTACATATACCTATTTATAAGGTAATGGTATGGTATATCTTCTATCATACTTACAAAAAAAAATGCAAAGTATATAATTTTACGTTGAAAACGGAAATTCTGTACTTAAAAAAGAAAAATCTATGGTTCAAATGAAAAATGGATTACGGAGGGAAGTGGTTCTTTTACCGTTTGCTAATTTGTATTGTTAGAAGTAGCTCTCGGAATTTATTATTAGAAAGTGTAAGGAATTTAATGTGCCTTTTCCGTTATTACCTCGGTTACAAGAGGTAATCAAATTTTTCAATCAAAGATCAGTTTCCGGCGGAATTTTTTCACAACATCATTTTATGAAACTTAGAAGATTTTGTATTCTTGTTGCAGATACGCTTAAATTGCGTCCGCCGTAATCTTGTGCATTTTGAAGAGGTGTCATCAGTACAACCGACTGTGAACTCCGACCCAGTGCCATTCTGGTGTGAACATACCTCCGGAGATCAGTCCATGAGACCTTCTAGAAGCTGTGAAGTATTCGTTGTTCATACAATACAAACTGAATTCTGATAATATGATAAGTGTTAATAATAAAATGTTTCCAAATGTTGTTGTTTCAATTTTGTCTTTTCGGTCAGTTTTTTGAGAGGAAAGGTGATAGGAAATATGTATGGTATATAGTGAGTATTTATAAATCATTTTTGCATACTACATAAGTTTACTACTTGAAAATGGTATACTGCTACCACTATCTATGTGCTTACCTACTATTGATAATTGGCTAGCCTAACGTATTAAACTAAAGTCAAAAAGCCTAGTTACGGGTACATTGTTATTACTTATACTTACATTATTAAGTGTAATGCACGGTAAGAACTTGTTACCAACCGACAGGTGTCAAAACTTTGTATAACGTATGAAGGTGTGAAAATTTATCGTTGTATACTTTATAAATGATTGGTTATATTATTATTTACTAGCTTCCTCCCCACGGTTTCACCCGCGTTCTCCAGGGATCTTATGTTTTCCCGCGATAAAAACTAGCCTATGTTCTTCTCCGTACCATAGGCTATCTGCGTACCAAATTTCATCGCGATCGGTTTAGCGGTTTAGGCGTGAAAAGGTAACAAACATACAAACAAACTCACTTTCACATTTATAATATTATAGTTAGGATAGTTAGGATTAGGATTAGCATAGTCTATAGATGAATTAAGGGAATTTCTAGTCACTAAATCTTTGAAGCCAGTTTTTACAGGGTCAGCAGCTGATCGGTCAATCGGACTGGTTTATTTTACCTATATATACAATCTTTGTGAGTCTGATTGTATTGCCTGTCTAATTAGATTGAAAACTATTCAAAAATACGACAAGAGTGATGACTAGTTATAAAGACTATTTATTACCATTAAAAACCACGAAGAAAAATGATGTAAAAGTAATTTTACATTAAATTTTGTTGTCATTACTTAATAGGTCTGTCCATACAATAAAACGAGATAGTAAACTGTAGCTGTATTTTTTCAGTCGCGTACAAAGTTTCGAAGTCGTTCATAGAAGTTTTTCCTTCGTAATAATGACGAATATATTTATGAGAGTGTTATCAGTAAAAAACAAAATTAAATCTATTTCCTTATCGCGAAAAATGTTGACCTTTACAGTTTTTTTATTATCCTTGGGGGGTTTTAATAGATGTGTGTTCTTTAATAATAAACCAAAACTCATTAGATGTACATATTTGATGTACTGTGCCATTCTTCCGACATTGTGCACTTATTTCTTTATAAAAAAATCTCAAATCATACCTTCCAAACCCAATGTTTTTTTAAATCCTGTCTTATTCTTTATAGTTATAATTATTGATTGGTTATTTGCTTGCATTAAAGGTACAGAAAAGCTCTCTATTGTTTATGAAAATCTGTTTCTGTTAGAAAAGTCTCTAACTGCTAAAATAAATGACAACAAGTGCTGGAAATTGACGATTATGTGTACGTTTATAACGTCACAATGTTATTTGTTATACAATCTCTTTGTTAGTTTAAATCCTCTAGAAAAACAAGATAATCGAGTGCAGATGGTTCTTACTTTTACCTCCATATTTTTCTACAATTTAGATTCAATTTGGTATTTCTATGTATTCAACGCAATAAGGAGTACTTTAGAAGCTCTGTACAAACAAATGAAGATAATTTTTTTGGATGAGAGAAATAGTTTGAAGTCTTCAAACGATTCCACTATATTTGATTCTACAGATGTTATGGAGGAACTATTAATTTATTATAAAAAGTTAGTAAAGGCCCAGGAAGTTATGGTTTGGATGATGAATCCTTCGGTAAGTTAATGTATATTTGTGTACCGATGTAGTTATAATAGACGTGGTTGGTAAGATATCCTATCTATCACGCCATAGGTTGTGGATTCGATTCCCACTCAGGACAGACATTTGTGTGCATGAACATGTGTTTGTCTTGAGTCTGGGTGTAATCTTACTATCTTACTAATATTATAAATGTGAAAGTTTGGATGGATGGATGGATGTTTGTTACTCTTTCACGCAAAAACTACGGAACGGATTTGGATGAAATTTGGCAGAGAGATAGATTATAGTCTGGAATAGCACAAAGACTACTTCTATCCCGGGAAAATATAAGATCCCACGGGAACGCGGGTGAAACCGCGGGGCGAAAGCTAGTTATCTATATAAGTATGTATTTACATATGAAAAGCCTAGTATAGGTATGTAGTATATCAGTTATCTGGCTTCCATAGTACAAGCTGTGGTTAGTCTGGGGTCAGTTGGCCGTGTGTGAGGAATGTCCCAGTTTTATATTTTTTAATTTAAATAATAAGAGTCTTAGAATGGAGACCGCATGTTAAATAATAATAAATATTCTGGGACATTATTCCTCACACACGGCCATCTGACCCCAAACTAAGCAGAGCTTGTACTATGGAAGCCAGGTAACTGATATACTACATATACTACTTTTCTTTTGTAAATACATACATATATAAATAATTACAACCAGACACAGGACAAACAGACATGTTCATGCACACAAATGTTTGTCCTGAGTGGGAATCGAACCCACGACCTATGGCGTGATAGATAGGGTATCTTACCAACCACGCCAACCGGCCCGTCAATGTTGGCAAGCGCAATGTGGAACGCCTACTAGCCCGCTGGACTGACGACGTAAAAAAAGGTAATTGGACTGGACTGGACGCGAGTGGCCAGGACCCGGAAGGAGTGGCGCGCCTTAGGACAGGCCTATGTTGCTTAGTAGTGAAGGGCAAAATGGCTGATGATAAGCAGAACACCATTACAAAAAAATACGTATAATTAATTTCCGGAAAAAAACTATTTTTTCATTCACCAAATATGACGTAATGCCATTATTTTTGTTACAGTATATATTCACAGTAATTTTGACACTAGTACGATTGGGAATTGATATTTTCTTTGCAGCTTGGGAAACAAAACAGAAGGTAGGTAATTACCTTAAATTGTGGTTTCTGAGGATATACTTACTTCGTAAATATCTACTGTAAAAGATTGTAAAGTTAGTTTAACTAATTGTTGTTATAGTCTACCGAAATGTAATTACTTACTCTATCTGTAATACGCCGCTAGAAAAGTATATTTCGGGATTTTGAAATACTTATAAATTCCAAATGATTTCGGTAATGGGGCTCGGCACCTTTCCTTCCAAAATTAAATTTATAAGGGAGGTACCGCTGGAGATGCTGGTACCAAATTATTATCGAAGTTAACCTCCCTTATTTATGGGGCCAACCTTTGCGCTCTATCCAAAAAAGACGGTGGTGTATGACCTATCATTGTGGGTAATACTATCCGTCGTATGGCCTCCAAAATTTTGTTGCCGTCACAATTTCCCTTAAGTTTCGCAATTATTTCAGCCCATTTAACTTGGTTTTGGCTCAAAGGGAGGTTGTGAGTAGCGATGCAAAGCCGTAAAATTACGCAGGTAACTTACGGTAACTTACAGTAAACAATGATATATTACCGTAAGTTACGGTAAGATATCGTAACAAACGATGCGACGTTGCCGCTCCTCGCGAGTGGTCGCGGTCGTTTATTTCACTTCAATTATCTATTTCACTACGGCACTTCGATACAAACTAAATGACGTGCGGCTTTCTTTGACTGAGTGTCGGCATTCTTTAAAATTCATTCTTTGAATTATGTAAACGAAACGCATTGACTTTAACTTCGATGACTACCTACACTAATCGGCAACGTCGCATGATTATTTTGCAACTTTACGCGCGCGGGATTTAAAAGAAATCAAAATTTAAACTGTCATAACTCGACGGTGAGTTTACGGTAATCTATATAAATTACCGTAAACTTACCGTATTTTACGAACGTTTTTGGTAAAATTACGTAACTTTGCAACCCTAGTGTGAGGCAGCTGTTCATGCGGCTCGGACCTTTCTGTTAAATAACGTAGGTGAAGTTTTGCTTAAGGTTGACATAAAAAATGCATTTTACTCTGTCGATAGGGCCGCTCTTTTAACGGAAATTAAGGATATCAGTCCTGACATATATCCATACCTATGGCAATGTTATGGGCACCCTTCAAAACTGGAACTTTAAGGAACACCCACTTATTTCTGCTGTGGGTTGTCAACAGGGCGACCCTCTCGGTCCAGCCATCTTTAGTTTGGCAATTCATCCAATCATTTCCGGTTTACAGTCTAAATTTAATTTTTGGTATTTAGACGATGGCACCTTGGGAGGTGATGTTAGTTCTGTCCTCAATTATTTTAAATCACTGATCGAAAAATTTAAAAAAGTTGGCATTGAATTTAACTGCTCCAAATGCGAGCTACTTATTTCAGATTCTGTTACAGAATCTAAAAACCAAAAATTATTCAAAATTTTAATGATTTGGCACCTAACATTAAATTACTATCAAAGGAGTCACTTCTACTTCTTGGTGCCCCTGTCTAAGATGAATCCATTCCTGGTTTCTTTGAACAAAGGATTCAAAATTTTAACGACTCATCTAATCGGCTATTTGAAATCAATGCGCATTATGAATTTTTTTATTGTAAGATTATGTCTATTTGTGCCTAAGTTTACATATTTACACCGATGTACCCATTTGTTTAAATTTGATCAAATATTAAATACGTTAGATAACATGATTAAGATTTCTTTGGCTAAAATCCTAAATTGTTGTTTTAATGATAACAAAGTGTGGTCTCAGACCACCCTTTCCGTGTGTTATGGTGGTCTAGGAGTGCGGAAAATTGCAGACATTTCACTGCCGGCATTTCTGTCGTCGGTATATAGTGTGGGTGACCTCGTTGGATCTGTTTTGGACCCATCTATTGGATTCGTTGAGGTTTCTCACCTATCCGATGCCAGAAATGCCTGGCAGGCACCTTGTCCAGGCACAAATATTCCGACGCGCACGCTTGTGAGCTGTCTCTGAGAAGGAATCGGGTCACTGGTTGCAAGCCTTCCCATCTACAAACATCGGTACTTTGTTAGACCGTATCACTTTAAGTTTATCCATTTGTCTCCGTCTTGGTTCCAGGACCAATCATCCTCATCGCTGCCGCTGCCGAGACTTTGTCAACATGGGCTTTCGTGCTCTTTAAGTGCCGGCCGTTTTTCATGCCACGCGGCTCTTAATGACATTATCCGTAGGGCTCTTGTTGTCGCCAACGTACCTTCTGTACTAGAACCAGTCGGAATTGCGCGTGACGATGGCAAGAGGCCGGATGGTATGACTTTGATCCCGTGGAGTGTTGGCAAGCCGCTGATGTGGGATGCCACGTGTGTTGATACACTTGCGCCTTCCATGTGGGAAGCTGACTTGTAAAGTCGGTGACTTGTAAAGTCGCTGGGGCGCGACCGGTGCTGAAAAATCCAAATTTAAAAAATACGCTTGCATGTCTTGGTCCTAATTTTTTGTTCATGCCATTCGCGGTAGAAACCTTGGTCCGTGGAGGTTCGAGGCTCGCCGAATTGCTCGGATTTTATCATCCAAGCTCATTGAGGCTTCGGGAGATCGACGGGCTGGGAGCTTTTTCCGCCAACGAATAAGCTTGGCTATCCAAAAAGGGAACGCTGCGAGCCTGTTGGGATCCTTGCCTATCGACAGCAGCGAGGGCTTTGAGGATGTTTTCTATATATCATACTTTGTATTTTATACATTGATTTTAAATACTTGTTTTATGGAAATAAATAAACAAATAAATAATAAATATAATATGAAAACTTCAAATAACACTTTGATACTCACCTCAAAGTGTAATTTGTAATAAGGACACGTACTTACTCCTTTTAAGCGACCCGCTACATACTCGTACGTTACGTATATACTACCATTTACGTCATTGATTAGATGACGATAAAATTGGAATGTGCTACAGTTATTTATCTTTATTTTGAAAAATATTGTGAGCAACTGGTAACGTTACAGCGTAAATATATTTGTGCAGTAACCTACAAATGATTTCTTTTGGGTAAATTTTCTACGTCATATAACAAAATATTACTAATTTTTTTTGCTATACAAATATCTTAATTATTTTCAGAATGCCTCTAATAAAATCTTAAGACTTATATATAGTCTTTGTACCAGTAGCCTGAAAGAGTTACTGTTTCTTCTCATGGTATGTTACGAAGGTGACATGATCAACAGAATCGATAGAAAAATTAAGATATTATTGACGAATAGGCTTGTTGATAAAAAAGGTATTATACCAATTTGATTACATTATTTAATTTTAAGGGTCAGGTTCACAGGTTACCAATAAGTACCGGATAATGGCATGTAACGATATCCTCAGGAACTTATCGGTAGTCTGTGAGACGGCCATTAATCTCTCGGCTTACTAAATAACTTGACTTATTATATTTGTCATAATGTTTCTATTGACGTTTCCTTGACAACATTTTCAGATATTTGTATTTTTTTGTTTGTCATTCTGATTTTTAATAATTAATTTGAGTGATCTGATGAACAACCATAATGATGTGTATAAACTAGATAAACAAACGCACGTTATCTTATTCTGTACTAACTCTTGATGTTGTGGAAATTCATGTGGAAGACCACGACAAAGCAAGGAAGGTTTGTGTTCAGTAGTGGATATCAAGAGGACATTTACCTATTTTAAAACATTTTCAGATTCCATAACAGACACAAAAGCAATAGAGAAATTCATTCGGTATGCAGAAAGAAAGCAAGATAAACTTACTACATTCAGGATCATCAAGTTAACAATGGAGTTGCCTCTACTGTGTTTTTTTAATTTAACTCAATTTTTTGTATTAGTTGTACAGTTTATGGATATTATGTAAATAATACATGATTTTGATTGTAATTATGTAAGTAGCACTATTTACATTTTTTTCTCTGTATTCACTAGATAGAGATTTTTTATAAAACGTGGTTTGCCGTCTCCGCAAATATAAAATCTACCTTTTAAGTCAATAAAATCGAGCACAGAAAAAATTCTACTTCATTCAAAATAACAGACCAAAGAGATTATTTCCGCATTTTCAGCTTTTCTTTGTTACAATAGAACGTATTTCCGCAAATAAGATAATTTGAAAAATTTTAAGCACATCTAAACAAGAAAATAATAATTTATTTCTTGGGATTTTTATAGAATATTGTCGTCTTCCATAGATTATAAATAGCTTTGAATGTTCACTCCAATGTCTTAATAATATCTTATATGATATCTATTATATACTATCTGTTCCCCGCGGTTTCACCCGCGTTCCCGGTATAAAAAAGGAAATAATTGGGATAAAAAAACCATACGTTTAAAGTTTGAACAAACACACATTTTGAAAAAAAAATACCTTAAGATCGGATAAGTAATTTAGTATTTTAATTTTTAATTAAGTTCACCGAAGACCAACAAAGTAACACGGGAATTTTATATGGGGAGTAAAAATACTTATCATACCATCAGGATTTTGAGGTGAAAGTCAAAGTCAAAAGCAAAACCATTTATTAAATTTAGGCCCTAAGAACTTATGAACGTCAAAGCTACTAGTTACCACCGGTTCGGAAGTCGGCTTTCAACTGAGAAGAACCGGTAAGAAACTCAACAAGGATGTACATTTTTTATATATTTATTTTATATTTTTTGAACCATCTATGTTGGCTTTTTTCTTTCTATTGTTAAAACAGTATACTACGCATATAAACCAAAGTATTTCTAATGTAATAATTAAAATATATTAACCCTAAGTAGAGACGCCCGTATACATTCCCAAGAGAATTGTATGTTTGGTTTAGTTTAGATACGATATTTCGTCGAAAGAAAATAGAAGTACTTAGCACAAAATCTAGTAGATAGAACAAAACCTAGTAGGTTAATACTTGTTGGTTTGGGTTGAGATATTCCTTTGGGATTAAAGTTAGTTAGTACAGAGGATGTTATCATTCTGTATGTATTTGACCGTAATAATCGCCTTTCCCTCTAATATAGTTTTACATTTAATCTGTCAGTTATCTATCTGTTACGCTAAAATGTTTGAAAATACAAATTATGAGATGCCGGATGATGTTTGTGTCAATACAGATTCATACTATAGATACTGGAGGTCCTCGATATAAATGTAATCGATTTGTTATATTCGTGTTCGTTATATCAATCACTGTAAATGCAAAAGTATGTTTCTTTGTCTGTTTCCCCTTCCGTAAAGTGAACGGAATACGGATCGACTTAAAATTTTGCATGAGAGCGGAATAGCGGAAAAGTACTTAATTTAATACTGTAAATTTATTTAAAATATTAATAAGTGTGTAAGTAACTAAAACCTTCTCAAAGGGTCCCACAATAATTAATATTCTGTCTGATTAGTACTCAACTCTCAAGGTAAAAAGCTGACGCCAAACATACCTACCAGTGTTTTTAGGCAGTCGCGCTCGAGAGGACTGCTTTCTAGAATATGTGTGTAACCACGATCGATCACATTATAATCTCTTAGTTACACCGTAATAATTAACTTTAAATTATATTCATTTATTTTTACCTAAGATAGTTGCTAGTAAGCAAATTCTATCTCACTAAAAACTTTTATTTCAATAGCATTTGTGATTCCGAAGTCTAACCATAAACGTTCATGTTGGTACATGTCCTTAAAAAAACAGTTTAACAAACCTATCGAAATGGATATACTCTAGTTTGTATTTGATAATCTTTTAGTCTAATCTGACTTAAATCGCACACTCTTCTTAAATAATTGTCATGAATTACCCACATTAACAATTTATCCTGGTTAGGCTCCGGTCAAACTGACGTTAATATGGATGTATTGTGTAATCCTCCCTACTTATTACGCCTCTCTCTCAGTCTGGCTTTCTGTCAACGTCAATATATCAGGGACATGATATGACGAAACTATAGAGATACCTACGGCGAGTTTTAATTTTTTTGTTTAATTTTTATTCTAATTTTAAAATTCAAAAAGAGGTCTTTCAGGATATTCCATGATGCTGAGGCAATTAGTTCTCTGAAAACGGAATCATTCCATTCGTTTAGAAATAATTTTGTAGCTTTAAATTTAATTAGTTTTTAATATTTAGGCAGAAAATGTCTTGTATTTCTATCTGATAAATAAGCTAAAATTTATAATTAATACACTAAATTTGGATTTAATATAAAAACTTCATCTTTGACACAAAAACTTTTATTTACAAAATAGTCATTTTTTTAAATAATAAAATAACACGCATCACTTAAATAAAACCCATGAAGTGTGCATCTACTATTTTTGCTTTGTTCTGCGATTCTAAGATTTCTGTTTACTTTGTATCAAACAAAGTAAGAGAAAACGTCTTTAATTGAAGTATTTTCTTACGGTAGATTACAAATACGGGGCGATCATTTTGGCGACAAAACTTTACTTACATGGATTTATGTCGCAGTGAAATAAAAATAGCTAGGATATTGTTATAGAATAGGGAAGTAGGAATATAATAGCAAGGTATATCCCGGATGTTCTTAACATTAGGCATGTTTACATAAAGAGACTAGAAAGACTAGAATTTATCTTTTTATGTGTGTCGAATATTCTTTGTACATTTCTTAAATAAATAATTTAATATAAATAAACGTATGTACGTACAATAATTATTATTAAGAACACAATAAACAATAATCAAATGTTTTAAAGTTACACAAATACTATTTAACGTATTATTTTCAATACTACAGCAACCAAGTTACATAAAATTTTGACAAAGCAAACAAAAACAAACGAAAACTACACAAAAAGGTCCCTTCTTTACAAATATCTTTCTATATTCTATCTTTAATAATTCACCAATTATATTTGACTTATTAATTAAATATCCATATTTAAATTATTAAATAAAAAAATAAACAGTTAAAGTAAACATAAGTCAAAAAGAAGCAGAACGACCGATTTTGCTATTAAGACTGTAACAATTAACTATATCATTAGAAATAAAACGATTGAAGTAATAATTTTCGAAAATGCCCGTCGGTCTGCTCCTTTCCATATATTTAATGTCATTATTATTTATCCATTGGTTAGCAAAACAACTTCACATTGTTTATAAAAGTCAGTAGTA
Source organism: Tetheella fluctuosa (assembly GCA_951216915.1). Classification (NCBI taxonomy): domain Eukaryota; kingdom Metazoa; phylum Arthropoda; class Insecta; order Lepidoptera; family Drepanidae; genus Tetheella; species Tetheella fluctuosa. The sequence goes on along the minus strand of OX578229.1, from coordinate 7,725,805 downwards.
CTACAGATTACTTAAAGTCCTACTTATTAACTTGGTGCTCGTTTTATTTTTCCAAAATAACATGGAACTGTAATAATTCAGTATAGGTATATTTTTTTACAATATTTTACATCTTGACGTAATAATTGGCCACAGTGAATGACTGTGATGTTAAACAGTACATCAACATAAACCAATTGATCTTCTTTAGTGTGGAAGCTAAACGAAACCACTACAGTTTTCATTAAATAAATGTACATACCTACAATGTTCACGTTGATTTTTCTACAAAATGCAAGTGGCCATATAAGTTGTTCATCAAATTTCAAAGCATATCTTTGTGTAAAATACTTTATCGTTATAATTTTTCCATTTCTTTTGCATAAATACATAGTGCAGCTAAGTTACTGTTTTAACTGTTCCATTGATTTTATATTTCAGCCAATAATGTCTAACAATTATTTCTATTAAGCGCTCTATGTTCAATTTTTCCTTTTATTAATATTAAAAGAGCCAATCATAGTAAAAAATAGTACCTATTTGAAAAAAACTTCATAGAAATAAACTCGTTTAATAACTAACATCGCTTTTATATTTTGAAACGTAGTTGTTATTTATATCCTCTTTAATTTTGAAGCTCTTAAGTTCCCAACAAAATAAATCCTTGCCTATCAGAGATTGTGCAATGTGTTATTGTGTTCAGTATTTCAATATGTTATAAATTATATTATATTTATTATCTTGGTAATATAATGATGAGATATACTCGTAGGTAACTAAAATAATTAACAAAATAATTATCACAAATATTTACGTTAAAAATTCACTCATGATTAAATTAATATATATTTTACTAAACTTATTTTTTTCCGTACATGTTCTAAGTATTTGTAATTTTGTCATTACTTCAACAAAATAATACTTATCTAAATACTGGTTTCAAAGTGTAGCCAGCTTTATTGAAACAGTAGTTCAGTCCAAAATTGTTTCTTATGCAATTAACACATTTCTCAAAGATTAATTCGGCATGGGTGAGACAGACCTCCTTGCCTGAAGCGCTTTATTATCACAATAGGTTCTGATGTCTTTTATTGGCTGCATTAGAAAAACTGGGACGTCATCATCACGTTTCTGGAAATAAAGATATGTATTCATAAGAATTGCTACGGATATTGCATTTGGAGGATCAGGATCTGAAATCTTATTTTTAGGGTTCGGTACTTCAAAAGTTAAAAAAGGAACCCTTATAAGATCACTCTCTTGTCCATCTGTCCGTCTGTCCGTGTGTCACCACCAATTTTCTCAGGAACGGGTGGACCTAGTATTTTTATTAGGTTTCCTTCTAGATAAGATGAATATTGACTATTGTTATCAATACAAGAAGATCAACCTACGTAAAGAATAAGAGAACGATAAGCATTACGCGATAGTTCGATTTCAAATGACAATCACATAACAACAGATCGTCTAATATCTATTACAATTGTCGAAATGAATGTTATCTAGACGTAAGTAGGACGTTAAACAAAATACGTTCGCGGATATTCGATATTGATTTTTGTGCGGTCAGCAATACCACAGCGTAAAACACATACAGTGGTCTATCACGTTTGAAGTCACGAAAGGCCGCTTTGTATAGGCATTCGTTATTGCTGCATTGTGTCCCAAGCGAGTGTATGGCAGCTTAGGCTCGCTATCGCCCCTCTCTCACCCCGCAAGCCCCGCACGATTGCTCTGTCTAGACGCGTCCGTTGGCCGACTGTAAGAGTTACATAGACTGTGGCAATACGGTGTTTTGCTGTTCTTTTTGTCCGTTATTTATTACGCACATCTCGGAATCTAATGAGAATGTTTGTATGTTTGTGAAGATTTGTTACTAGCTTTAGCTTTTTTGATAAATGTAGCCCATAGGCGCCCACTTTAAACCTAAGATAGTCTTAAGTGTATAAATAAACTCCTTTAAGGTCGTACCGTTCACAAAAACATCGAGATTAGATTACATTAATCTTCTGAAAATTTACATTTGCCTAGTTATTGATTAGGTTACGATTTAACCTTTTATAATTTTTCACCATGACCATTTACATAAGCAAAATAACCAAAAAGCCCTTATAAAAATAAACAAAAGTTTACCTGGAACAGAACCTCTCCCTCGAAGTAAGTCAGTTGATATTTTCTCGTCCGTAAAAGGATACCGACAAGTTTGTCAGATATCACTGTGTATATCTGGAATTATATAAATTATTCTATTATTTTAAGTATTCTCAATACGGTGTATGGCTGCCTACCACCCTCAAGATGCAAATCGGTTAACACTCCGGCAACGGTATTTGCGAGCCAGTTCGGCTTTCGCCCAGGCATACAAACATAAGCATATTGACAGGAAAATAACCCACCTAATCAATACTCAATGTGAAACATGTTCAGCATGATAACTATGTTTTTGCAATTCGTAACCAAAATACCGGATTTTACAAAGTAGACCGTGACAGTTGATTTAGGTACGCTGGTATCAAATCGATAAACTTAACTACTTAAATAAATTTATACTGAGAGACGATTTATAGCACTTTAGGGTTTAGTGAGCGTAGACGAGCATTTTAATTTCAAACATTGTTAAAATGTTTAATAATGTATAGTAGCATTCGACTTAATATTTAGTCGATTATCATTCCATTGCTATATAAAGGCCTCCTTTTACACTTCCACAACGAACGGTCTTGGTCCAGTGACTGTGAAAAGGAGAACAGGATTAAAAATACTTCTAACGAGTTCACCTACAAACGCTTTGAGTTTGACCTACTATCGCCTCAGTTGATATTTCCTTCATAGCCGTATTAAATTAAAATAGTATTAATATCCTGGGAAATTCTTAGCACAAGGCTACGATAGCTTAGTGGTAGTTGGTGGTAGTGATGTAGGATGTCGCGGTAAAGGTCATGGGTTCGAATCTTAGAATGAACTTGAGCTTTAAACTTCGTGAAGAAACCATAGTACGGTTGTTAGATACTTAGTAGTACGCGCCTAGTTAGGCAGATAGACAGATTGAAAATCTGTCGCCAAACACCTATTGGTAGTGTATTCTAGTCGTTGTTTCACAACATCACTTAACATAGTATTGTGGTCAAACATAAAACTATACAAAGTAAAAAAAAATGTCGTATTTTATTCTGATCCAAAACTGAGTCGAACTTGTATTACTATGGAAATCAAATACCTAATATTATTCGATAATCATCTTTTAGGGCTCCGTACCGAAAGGGTAAAACGGGACCCTATTACTAAGACTCCGCTGTCCGTCCGTCTGTCTGTCACCAGGCTGTATCTCATGAACCGTAATAGTTAGACAGTTGAAATTTTCACAGAAGAAGTATTTCTGTTGCCACTATAACAACAAATACTAAAAATCTGAATAAAATAAATATTTAAGAGGGCTCCCTTACAACAAACGTGATTTTTTTGCCTGGTATGAATGGTACGGAACCCTTCGTGCGCGCGTCCGACTCGCACTTGGCCGGTTTTTTAAATAAACGGCAATGCTACCACTACATGTGTATTATATTATTAAAATATGCGTCCTAATTCATACCAAGATTAAAAAACGATTTCCATTCATATTCTTCAGATTCAAAGAAAATGAAGCACCCAATATTAGATCCTCAGGTCGTTGGTCGGCCTCAATCGTATGTCCATTGGAATGTAACAAGCCTTTGAATAATATATGGGAAAAAATGACCAATGAATTTAGTTATATTTACAATCGAGAGGTATATTTATTTTCAATAGTAAGATAACGTAAGGCTTTTTTTTTAAATGTACTCTTCGTAATAAACCTATACATAGAAAACTATTCAATTAGATCATCACAAATGCCGAGTTTTACTCTAAAATGAACCACGTAAATAGTATGAATAGCCAACGTTTTTAAGGTTCCAATCTCAAACGGAAAAACCATACTCTGCAACAATTCACTTTTGTATCCATCCATCCGTTCGTCACTGAGGATTTTCATGAAAACTATGTAACGTAATAATTTTAGGTCTTGATGACGCGCAAATATGTCGTCAGTCAACGATTACAAAATATTTTTTCACATTCTAAATAGGTCAAACTGTTTGGCTCACAAAAAAATATATAATTTGTATCGTAGGACATGTCGTTTGAAAGAGCTATTTTTATGGATAATTATGCACGATGGTAAGGTACTCTGTAGTACCCGCTTGACTGGGTACGACCTTCAAGTTTTAAATCTGTCTACCGGTATGTTCCGGCAGCTGCACTTAAGAGTCAGTTCCTTCTAGGCCTGTATATTATTAACTCACTCCAATAATTAATGCTACGTGACCCTTATTATGCGAGACAACACACTCTTTACCCATTTTGTTTTATATAAAATATATGTAAAAATCTAATTTAAAAAATAATTAACATTATAAAAAGTTTGTAATTTTTAATTTGATTGAAATCTAGAAATGAACATGAAACATGTCTTGTCATAGAATGAAAGAGATAATTTATTGTTAATCTGATTTTAGTTACGAATTTTGTTACGAATGTAATTATACTAGATTTTGCTTCGAGGATCTTTTATTTTTTCGGTATAAAAAGTATCCTTTGACTCCAGGACGTATAAAACACACTTTCGCATTTATAATTTTAATTGGAATAGGAAAATATATAATACTATTTCGACGCGATAGATATTTCTAAAGCAAATAGGTACTACAATAAATTACATGTTCCACTTTTAATATTCTATTCTCAATATGTGTATACTGAGAAGCAATTCTCTTTTGTTGAAGATATTGTTTATTTTATTGATAATTAGATGAATAAACCATTTACTACAATCAGGTCAGCTCATTTTCATATACCAAGTAAATTCTTATTTGGTACATTGTTATTTATAACGTTACTAGCTGTTCCCCGCGGTTTCACCCGCATTCCCGGGATAAAAAGTAGGCTATAACCTTCTTCAAGAATTGGGCTAACAAAGCAAAACAATTTTTCAAATCCGACTGGTAGTTCCAGAGATTAGCGCCTTTAAACAAAGAAACAAAAAACTCTACTCCTTCATTATATTAGTATAGATTATATACAGATTTTATGATAAGTATTCATATAAAATATGTATCGTTTATTTTGATTGGTTTCTGTAACAATAGGTAGGCGAAGGAAAATAATTGGGATTCGAAGACAACCTAGAGTTTTGATCGACGTAATAAAAAGGCATAAACAAATTCTCAATAAATAACCTTGAGTCAAATCTATTTTATATGATACAAGAAAAGAATCGAAATTAAGACTTCAATGACAACAAACAATGATTCCGCATATAATATGTTGTAAATATACGGGTTAATTTTTCAAGTGGGCGTGGATGTCCAAATCCTAAACTATAAGGGATAGCGAAAAATGCTCAAAGGAGCCTCGACCCTACAAACTAAAACTGCATCATTGGATTTTTGATAAATCGATATTCCTTGCCGTTGATTTTGAAATAAAAAACACACACTGTATTATTACAACATCCGATAGTGTTGCAATTAAGGATCAGTTTCTGGGAAGTAATGATAATTATCCGGCAAACTACCATAGTGAGATTGTGGTCAAACACAAGCCTATACAAAGTAAAAAAAAAAACAAACTAGAATCACATTTGCATTTATAATTCGATTTTAACAAAAAAAGTTTATTTGAGAAAAAATAAAATGTTAATTATTGTTTATGAATCATAAACTGAAATACAACTTATATGATGCGAAAGCGTCAACCTATGCTGGCCGGCGCTGCGTCACGACTTCGCTGATAATTCCTGAATATTTAAAAATCATTATATTTTATTTTGATATTTTTTTAATCAATCTTGCTACATATATGCATTAAAATGTCATAAACAGAAAGTAGACAAACTAACAGAACTGTCAGAGCGGGCCACTAATAGAGAACAGTTTATAATGGATTCAACGGAAATGCGGGAAACTATTACAAAACAATTAACGCGGAATAAATAATAAATTGATATACATAGTAGTTTGAAACAAACTTCTGAAAGCTTCGTATAAACCTACATTGTGGTAAATTGGTGTTGTATTTAGGAATCCTAATCCTACTACTATTATAAATGTGAAAGTTTGGATGGATGGATGTTTGTTACTCTTTCACGCAAAAACTACTAAACAGATTTGGATTAAATTTGGCAGAGAGATAGCTTGTAGCCTGAAATAACACATAGGCTAGACTTTTTATCCCGGGAAACATAAGATCCCTCGGGAAAAGCTAGTTATTTAATAATGTTTCTTCTAAGTCTCATAACGGATATTAAACTTTAGCATTTGCAGATACATTGGTTTATAAAATAGTAGGTGGATTCATAGTGTTGTTTAGGAACCCGACCATCTGGCAGCACTAACATGAATTTATGGATATCCGCTACAAACACTGTCGACATGAAATCTTTAACATTGATAAGCAATGACTAGCACGAAAATGTATGACATAAATAATTTTAGCACCATACCATCCGCTCGCGTCAATACATCGATAAATTTAGTTTGGGAGTAAACAAGAATTCTGCATTCCCAGCGTTTATTTGCGTATGGGAAGATTCCCTTTCCATATTCGGTTTCGAACGTTCCTGTATTTGTTTATGCTGCTAATTACGTTCGAGTGAACGGTCGGCGGGCGGCATTTGTAAACCGATTCCAAATTTAAATCTTGGCCGTGACGGAGTCGGTCGCGACGCGGAATGTCATGACGTCACTGCATCCGACTACTAGTGATGCGAATCGTGAGATTTACCTTCTGGAGTTTGTTTAACCATTATTCTAAGAAAATTACTGTATTTACTACTATGAAAGCACGTTTGTGACGTCATCTATACGTAGATATAGATTTTCTCAACGGAATATTGTTGGGTAAGACTTCAAAAAAGTGTAAATAGGTTATTATTGACTAAGTAACGTACTCTTAATGCCCCTCAATGTTGCCTATAGACAACAACTGTGACTGTACTGTGTTCATATGAAAGCTCTTCAGAATATCCCATCATAAAAAGTGGAAGCTTGCATAGTCAATGTTCCGTACTATTAGTTGTTATTAAAAATATAAATATCTATATTAATGATTTTCTTCAGTACGTAGCAATACGTAAGTACCTATACCTACGGCAATTATAAAAATGATAACAGACAGATGACAGAAATGTCATTGTCAATGTTTTTTTTAAATATCTGCAATCAGCCCTAGATCTAAAAGCAGATACTTATACTTTGGTGTATCATCTCCTTCGGGAAATTAGATTACATTAAAGTAATGAAATTTGTGCAAGTTGTGTTCTTGACAATTGAAATGTAAAGTCTCAGTATTCCATTAGTGTCACGTAGGTTAATTTCTGTATCGTCTGTAAGCCCTACAGGACTTTTCTTCCTTTATAGTTGTCAAGTGTGACATTCCTCCTTATTCAGACCTGCTCGGTTGTGGTCCCGATCGGGTAGACAAACCAATTGAGTAGTCTACCTGAATAGGATGGCTCCTATTTTCTCATTACACACTTCCATTTGGAATGAGGCATTCGATCGGTACACGATCGCGGCAAATGATATCTGCGACTAAAACAGCATCAGCCTTAATTTAACGAAACAAAATCGTCCTTTTCAATCGGAATGGCAATCGAATGGGTCTGAATAAGGGGGATTATTTCGTTACCAGTTAATCTGCATATTGATTCAATAGCGTTACTTATATAAGTTAGGCGGATAATCTCTACCATTACAGTAAAATTACACTCGAATGTTTTTCCACATCACTAGTAAACAAATGGGTTTGATGTATCACATACATATGTCTAATGTATGATGTATTACCTCCTGTTATTGTGAACACTTGCGTAAATATCTAATTTTTGCGTGAAAGAATTCTTGTTTAGTTAACACTCATTTATCATGGGCAAATATGCATTCTCATTGGTCTGTGTGTGTGTGTGAGCGTGTGTGTGTGTGTGTGGGTGTGTGTGTGCTCTGTAATATAGACACTATAGAATGGTAATGTTATGGTCACTCTGTCAAAGAGATGGCAACAGGTCTATTGAAGCTTATCATATAAGGTACTTTTTATCACGGGAAAACATAAGATCCCTCAGGAACGCGGGTGAAAACGCGGGGTGGAAGCTAGTTAAAATAATGTATCTGACCGATTCATATATATGTATATAGGGTAGAAATTATAATCTTTTGAAAACTTAAGTTTGATTTGAAAATGTGATAACTGGAAGTATCCACTCTGTATAAACCACTTTTATTTAACGCTGGCTCCAAGACTAGAAAAATCCTATACCAAGTTCCGAGAGCATAATTACTTCCATTTACTATTTTGCTATGACTATAAAACTATTACCGCTTCAAAAACCAAATAAATAAATCGTAACTCAATCTTTTCATTGTAAATCATTCACCGCTTTTCTTTATACATATATGTACAATGACCCTGACAACGTTCATGGATTCCCGATGATGTACATTCAAGAGCACAACTGTTAAACAAGTTTGTATAACCTTGTGAGTCATGCATTAGCCCGACTTTTCTGAAAATAAATTATAACACAACAATCAAATTCATTTTGAAGGCATTCGTTTTGGAATTTAATCTCATTGGTTGAGCGCCTCTTATACTAAATTCTTAGCAGCAGCTCGTTCTATAGAACTAGATATAATCAAGATTTTGAAGATTCGTTTCAAAGTTATCTCAAAGTATCTATCAAAGTAATCTACTCAAGCTGATGAAAATATATTAGACGGGAATCAGAATTAATAGATGGAAAAATGTAGAATCATCCATCATTATTCAATATAAGTCATAGTATCTTTATTTACTACTAGCTGTTCCCCGCGGTTTCACCCACGTTCCCGGTGTAATTTTTTTTCATACAAACCTTCTCCTGACAATAACGAACATTTAAAAAAAAAATGGCCAAATTGGTCCAGGCGTTGTTGAGTTATGCGCTTACCAACACATTTTGCGATTCATTTTTATATTATAAGATTTGCAGATATACTGTAAAATCATTTTTTTCGGCAGAGAATTAGTTTGCGCACGCAAAACTTATGTATGAAATTGACAAGAAGAAAAAAAATTAAGGCGATGATAGCTTGGTGGTAACGATAACTGTCGTGGGTTCAAACCATAGAATGAGTTTAGCTTTCGGTGAAGGAAAACATATCGTGAGGAAACCATAGCACGGTGGTAGGGCTCGGAAAATTACCCGCCTGGCTGGCTTCCATTGAAAATTTACCGTTACGCGCCTACCGGGGAGTTCCGGCAGCTGTAACTACTAGAGAACTACTTAGTTAATCTCTTCCAAGCTGTGTACGCTTACTACCCTCGACCACGTGATCACTTTCCGTAGTGAGTTTGTAATCAAACACAAGCTTAAAGATACTGGTACCCTTTTATATGATACTACTGTCCCCCGCGGTTTCACCTGCGTTCTCAAAATAAAAATCCCTCACCACTCACCCCACCTCTAACCTTCCTCAAGAATTGCGCTATGAAATGCAATTTTTTTATTCTCATAATTTTTTTAAACAGACAAGTGTGTTATGATTAGTCTGGATTTTTGTACATTACGTCACTATCAAACTCCCCTAGGCCAAAACATGATCTTAATATCTTAGGTATAAATAACATTGAAAACCAACTAATGAGCCCGTCGGTACAGACGTAAGCTTCTTACAATAACAAAGCGTGAGCAACAGTATCTATCAAATAATTTAACAACGATAAGATGTTGGCATGTTATATTTTCACGTACACTTCTGTTTGCAAGTATACAACCGTTCGGCGTTGCCTAGGTTTTATTACGCATTTCCTTGAGATTTGTTTATCCAGCTAGAGCAAGACTGAGACTCACTGTCAGAAAAGGACAACAATGATCATCATTACTTTTAGTCTGTGGTGAACTAAAAAGTCAAAGCCAATTTTTCAGTTTAGTCCCTTAGGTTACATGAAAGACAAAACTACTGAAATTACCCCTGCGAAGAACCGGCAAGAAACTCAACGTCTTATAGAACAAATTGTTCTATACTTACATAATAGGTACAAGTTAAGCCTCTTATATAATATGAGGCTTATATTATACCGAAAATGAAAGCATAGCTCAAACTGCTGCGTCTAAAATCTTGAAATTTGGCTCACAGGTACTCAAATATAACCTAGGCATCCACCAAGGAAGCGTTTTCAAAAAGGGTTTTGCGTGGAAACAAGCGGGGCGGAAAACTAGTATTTAATAAGCTAATATTGTACCAGTGGCCCATTTTTAGCTTGCATACGTGTACTAATACTATATTTACACAACCTCAAGAAAATAAATAAATAAACTTATTTTTTAACCCAAACTTACGAATAAATGCTACTGCGCAACCATTGGCTCGCAGATAACTTCGTCCAAATAGACGTAATTAATTATTTGGGTCTGAACGATTTGTCAACAGCTTGTACAGCCATAAATATTGATTTAAAATAAAATAGAGAATTTGAATTTCAAGTCGAAAATGCCTGACAAAGATGTTCAACATTTCCCTAATTAAATAATGAGAGAATTTGCTCGTTTTTCTACTAAATCCTTTGTGCTTACCTACTCTTTTATCTTCGAAAAGGGCGTTAAATGTGGGAATGAAAGTGACATGTAATAAGAATGAGTTTTACAAAGAAATCTGCAAAAACATTAGGATTAATAAAATGTTTTTTGTTGTTTCTCTTAATTTGGTTCTCAATTAGATAATATAGGTAGGTACCTACTTATTTCATCTCAAATTAAATGAATATTTAAATTACAATAATTTCCATAAATCACAAAGGTTCAAATCTTTGGTGTATTTACCATTATTTTTTTGGTGCAGGAAAATATTCTGAGGAAATTAGCACGTCGTTAGGTTGTGCCCTTCAAGTGAGGATAAACATGAGCTGCTGCTGAGTGGATTCACGAATCAGCCATCACCACAATTCATCGGAAATAGCTACAAAAACAATTCTAACAATACACTCACGATGCCAACATCCAACGCTGTATTTCCACATAACGTATTAGGTATAAGCTTACAGCCAACAAAAGAAAACAATTTATGAATCCACCTGTTTTCAAAGTGACTTATGAATATAATTTGATGAAGGAATTTTTCATCAGAATTCGCGGAATCGATCGCGACGCTGAAATATTTTCAGAATGTATCATGCGGTACTGTCATTTTGCCAAGTTCGTTATTGTCTTGGGCAATGATAATATCTAGGCTGTGGTCCAAGTCACAAGTGAGAACGTGTAAGAACGGTTGAATTATTGATACTAGATTTTGTTTCATGAGATATAACATAAGTTGATGTATTAAATAGACAACAGTATCATCTAGAACTTTTTAAATATATTTTTGTTTAGTAAATTACGCTTAATTAGGTAGGTACTAAGGTAACTGATTACATTCACCGATTCTCGTCTATGGAGAAATACATTTCGAAACCATACCTCTAACCAACCAACGACAACCAACGATAGGTTGTAACTAGGTTTAGGTCACCGTTAATAACTTAGGCTTATAAAAAAGTTATGTTTTTTTCGGTACTCCGAATTCTTCGGTGTTTGGGATTCTTTACGTTGCTTAGATACACTATTTAGGAACATTATGGTCAAAAACATTTATTATGTAGGTACACCGACCTCAAAAGGTAACTGATTACATTCACCGATTCTCGTCTATGGAGAAATACGTTTCGAAACCATACCTCTAACCAACCAACGACAACCAACAATAGGTTGTAACTTAGACCACACTGCAATAATGTTTCGTCGCGATCATCATCGCTTCATTTCTGTTTTCTGCCAAACCTCGACCTTGTGAATAAGAGCTGTATATATGTAATAATAGAGAACAATATGTTTTACGTAAGGTGACTGTAATTTGCAGGTGTTTTGAGTAGACGCAAATGTGAGTCATTACTGTTGACGCGTCAACATTCGCACGTACATCGAAGATTGTAGGCGTCTAGAGTATATTGGTCTGCTCAGGGTGCCAATGGCTAAAATAATGAAATGGTACATTCAGAATTACTAATCGCTCGTATCTAATGAATTATTGTTAGTCAACAATGGCTAATACATAATTTCCACAGCTGGGGCTCTCTTCCTTAAAGGTCCTTATGATGTATTTTTCAGATATGCTGTATTTTATACATATAGTTAGGCCTAAATTCAGATGGGCCTGAAACATTGATTTGGTATCCATGTTCCAGGCTGTATTAGGTACAGTTATATAGAGGTTTAGGTCACCGTTAATAACTTAGGCTTAAAGAAAATTTATGTTATTTTCGGTACTCCGAATTCTTCGGTGTTTGGGATTCTTTACGTTGTTTAGCGGTTTAGGCGTGAAAAGGTAACAAACATACAAACAAACTCACTTTCACATTTATAATATTATAGTTAGGATAGTTAGGATTAGGATTAGCATAGTCTATAGATGAATTAAGGGAATTTCTAGTCACTAAATCTTTGAAGCCAGTTTTTACAGGGTCAGCAGCTGATCGGTCAATCGGACTGGTTTATTTTACCTATATATACAATCTTTGTGAGTCTGATTGTATTGCCTGTCTAATTAGATTGAAAACTATTCAAAAATACGACAAGAGTGATGACTAGTTATAAAGACTATTTATTACCATTAAAAACCACGAAGAAAAATGATGTAAAAGTAATTTTACATTAAATTTTGTTGTCATTACTTAATAGGTCTGTCCATACAATAAAACGAGATAGTAAACTGTAGCTGTATTTTTTCAGTCGCGTACAAAGTTTCGAAGTCGTTCATAGAAGTTTTTCCTTCGTAATAATGACGAATATATTTATGAGAGTGTTATCAGTAAAAAACAAAATTAAATCTATTTCCTTATCGCGAAAAATGTTGACCTTTACAGTTTTTTTATTATCCTTGGGGGGTTTTAATAGATGTGTGTTCTTTAATAATAAACCAAAACTCATTAGATGTACATATTTGATGTACTGTGCCATTCTTCCGACATTGTGCACTTATTTCTTTATAAAAAAATCTCAAATCATACCTTCCAAACCCAATGTTTTTTTAAATCCTGTCTTATTCTTTATAGTTATAATTATTGATTGGTTATTTGCTTGCATTAAAGGTACAGAAAAGCTCTCTATTGTTTATGAAAATCTGTTTCTGTTAGAAAAGTCTCTAACTGCTAAAATAAATGACAACAAGTGCTGGAAATTGACGATTATGTGTACGTTTATAACGTCACAATGTTATTTGTTATACAATCTCTTTGTTAGTTTAAATCCTCTAGAAAAACAAGATAATCGAGTGCAGATGGTTCTTACTTTTACCTCCATATTTTTCTACAATTTAGATTCAATTTGGTATTTCTATGTATTCAACGCAATAAGGAGTACTTTAGAAGCTCTGTACAAACAAATGAAGATAATTTTTTTGGATGAGAGAAATAGTTTGAAGTCTTCAAACGATTCCACTATATTTGATTCTACAGATGTTATGGAGGAACTATTAATTTATTATAAAAAGTTAGTAAAGGCCCAGGAAGTTATGGTTTGGATGATGAATCCTTCGGTAAGTTAATGTATATTTGTGTACCGATGTAGTTATAATAGACGTGGTTGGTAAGATATCCTATCTATCACGCCATAGGTTGTGGATTCGATTCCCACTCAGGACAGACATTTGTGTGCATGAACATGTGTTTGTCTTGAGTCTGGGTGTAATCTTACTATCTTACTAATATTATAAATGTGAAAGTTTGGATGGATGGATGGATGTTTGTTACTCTTTCACGCAAAAACTACGGAACGGATTTGGATGAAATTTGGCAGAGAGATAGATTATAGTCTGGAATAGCACAAAGACTACTTCTATCCCGGGAAAATATAAGATCCCACGGGAACGCGGGTGAAACCGCGGGGCGAAAGCTAGTTATCTATATAAGTATGTATTTACATATGAAAAGCCTAGTATAGGTATGTAGTATATCAGTTATCTGGCTTCCATAGTACAAGCTGTGGTTAGTCTGGGGTCAGTTGGCCGTGTGTGAGGAATGTCCCAGTTTTATATTTTTTAATTTAAATAATAAGAGTCTTAGAATGGAGACCGCATGTTAAATAATAATAAATATTCTGGGACATTATTCCTCACACACGGCCATCTGACCCCAAACTAAGCAGAGCTTGTACTATGGAAGCCAGGTAACTGATATACTACATATACTACTTTTCTTTTGTAAATACATACATATATAAATAATTACAACCAGACACAGGACAAACAGACATGTTCATGCACACAAATGTTTGTCCTGAGTGGGAATCGAACCCACGACCTATGGCGTGATAGATAGGGTATCTTACCAACCACGCCAACCGGCCCGTCAATGTTGGCAAGCGCAATGTGGAACGCCTACTAGCCCGCTGGACTGACGACGTAAAAAAAGGTAATTGGACTGGACTGGACGCGAGTGGCCAGGACCCGGAAGGAGTGGCGCGCCTTAGGACAGGCCTATGTTGCTTAGTAGTGAAGGGCAAAATGGCTGATGATAAGCAGAACACCATTACAAAAAAATACGTATAATTAATTTCCGGAAAAAAACTATTTTTTCATTCACCAAATATGACGTAATGCCATTATTTTTGTTACAGTATATATTCACAGTAATTTTGACACTAGTACGATTGGGAATTGATATTTTCTTTGCAGCTTGGGAAACAAAACAGAAGGTAGGTAATTACCTTAAATTGTGGTTTCTGAGGATATACTTACTTCGTAAATATCTACTGTAAAATATTGTAAAGTTAGTTTAACTAATTGTTGTTATAGTCTACCGAAATGTAATTACTTACTCTATCTGTAATACGCCGCTAGAAAAGTATATTTCGGGATTTTGAAATACTTATAAATTCCAAATGATTTCGGTAATGGGGCTCGGCACCTTTCCTTCCAAAATTAAATTTATAAGGGAGGTACCGCTGGAGATGCTGGTACCAAATTATTATCGAAGTTAACCTCCCTTATTTATGGGGCCAACCTTTGCGCTCTATCCAAAAAAGACGGTGGTGTATGACCTATCATTGTGGGTAATACTATCCGTCGTATGGCCTCCAAAATTTTGTTGCCGTCACAATTTCCCTTAAGTTTCGCAATTATTTCAGCCCATTTAACTTGGTTTTGGCTCAAAGGGAGGTTGTGAGTAGCGATGCAAAGCCGTAAAATTACGCAGGTAACTTACGGTAACTTACAGTAAACAATGATATATTACCGTAAGTTACGGTAAGATATCGTAACAAACGATGCGACGTTGCCGCTCCTCGCGAGTGGTCGCGGTCGTTTATTTCACTTCAATTATCTATTTCACTACGGCACTTCGATACAAACTAAATGACGTGCGGCTTTCTTTGACTGAGTGTCGGCATTCTTTAAAATTCATTCTTTGAATTATGTAAACGAAACGCATTGACTTTAACTTCGATGACTACCTACACTAATCGGCAACGTCGCATGATTATTTTGCAACTTTACGCGCGCGGGATTTAAAAGAAATCAAAATTTAAACTGTCATAACTCGACGGTGAGTTTACGGTAATCTATATAAATTACCGTAAACTTACCGTATTTTACGAACGTTTTTGGTAAAATTACGTAACTTTGCAACCCTAGTGTGAGGCAGCTGTTCATGCGGCTCGGACCTTTCTGTTAAATAACGTAGGTGAAGTTTTGCTTAAGGTTGACATAAAAAATGCATTTTACTCTGTCGATAGGGCCGCTCTTTTAACGGAAATTAAGGATATCAGTCCTGACATATATCCATACCTATGGCAATGTTATGGGCACCCTTCAAAACTGGAACTTTAAGGAACACCCACTTATTTCTGCTGTGGGTTGTCAACAGGGCGACCCTCTCGGTCCAGCCATCTTTAGTTTGGCAATTCATCCAATCATTTCCGGTTTACAGTCTAAATTTAATTTTTGGTATTTAGACGATGGCACCTTGGGAGGTGATGTTAGTTCTGTCCTCAATTATTTTAAATCACTGATCGAAAAATTTAAAAAAGTTGGCATTGAATTTAACTGCTCCAAATGCGAGCTACTTATTTCAGATTCTGTTACAGAATCTAAAAACCAAAAATTATTCAAAATTTTAATGATTTGGCACCTAACATTAAATTACTATCAAAGGAGTCACTTCTACTTCTTGGTGCCCCTGTCTAAGATGAATCCATTCCTGGTTTCTTTGAACAAAGGATTCAAAATTTTAACGACTCATCTAATCGGCTATTTGAAATCAATGCGCATTATGAATTTTTTTATTGTAAGATTATGTCTATTTGTGCCTAAGTTTACATATTTACACCGATGTACCCATTTGTTTAAATTTGATCAAATATTAAATACGTTAGATAACATGATTAAGATTTCTTTGGCTAAAATCCTAAATTGTTGTTTTAATGATAACAAAGTGTGGTCTCAGACCACCCTTTCCGTGTGTTATGGTGGTCTAGGAGTGCGGAAAATTGCAGACATTTCACTGCCGGCATTTCTGTCGTCGGTATATAGTGTGGGTGACCTCGTTGGATCTGTTTTGGACCCATCTATTGGATTCGTTGAGGTTTCTCACCTATCCGATGCCAGAAATGCCTGGCAGGCACCTTGTCCAGGCACAAATATTCCGACGCGCACGCTTGTGAGCTGTCTCTGAGAAGGAATCGGGTCACTGGTTGCAAGCCTTCCCATCTACAAACATCGGTACTTTGTTAGACCGTATCACTTTAAGTTTATCCATTTGTCTCCGTCTTGGTTCCAGGACCAATCATCCTCATCGCTGCCGCTGCCGAGACTTTGTCAACATGGGCTTTCGTGCTCTTTAAGTGCCGGCCGTTTTTCATGCCACGCGGCTCTTAATGACATTATCCGTAGGGCTCTTGTTGTCGCCAACGTACCTTCTGTACTAGAACCAGTCGGAATTGCGCGTGACGATGGCAAGAGGCCGGATGGTATGACTTTGATCCCGTGGAGTGTTGGCAAGCCGCTGATGTGGGATGCCACGTGTGTTGATACACTTGCGCCTTCCATGTGGGAAGCTGACTTGTAAAGTCGGTGACTTGTAAAGTCGCTGGGGCGCGACCGGTGCTGAAAAATCCAAATTTAAAAAATACGCTTGCATGTCTTGGTCCTAATTTTTTGTTCATGCCATTCGCGGTAGAAACCTTGGTCCGTGGAGGTTCGAGGCTCGCCGAATTGCTCGGATTTTATCATCCAAGCTCATTGAGGCTTCGGGAGATCGACGGGCTGGGAGCTTTTTCCGCCAACGAATAAGCTTGGCTATCCAAAAAGGGAACGCTGCGAGCCTGTTGGGATCCTTGCCTATCGACAGCAGCGAGGGCTTTGAGGATGTTTTCTATATATCATACTTTGTATTTTATACATTGATTTTAAATACTTGTTTTATGGAAATAAATAAACAAATAAATAATAAATATAATATGAAAACTTCAAATAACACTTTGATACTCACCTCAAAGTGTAATTTGTAATAAGGACACGTACTTACTCCTTTTAAGCGACCCGCTACATACTCGTACGTTACGTATATACTACCATTTACGTCATTGATTAGATGACGATAAAATTGGAATGTGCTACAGTTATTTATCTTTATTTTGAAAAATATTGTGAGCAACTGGTAACGTTACAGCGTAAATATATTTGTGCAGTAACCTACAAATGATTTCTTTTGGGTAAATTTTCTACGTCATATAACAAAATATTACTAATTTTTTTTGCTATACAAATATCTTAATTATTTTCAGAATGCCTCTAATAAAATCTTAAGACTTATATATAGTCTTTGTACCAGTAGCCTGAAAGAGTTACTGTTTCTTCTCATGGTATGTTACGAAGGTGACATGATCAACAGAATCGATAGAAAAATTAAGATATTATTGACGAATAGGCTTGTTGATAAAAAAGGTATTATACCAATTTGATTACATTATTTAATTTTAAGGGTCAGGTTCACAGGTTACCAATAAGTACCGGATAATGGCATGTAACGATATCCTCAGGAACTTATCGGTAGTCTGTGAGACGGCCATTAATCTCTCGGCTTACTAAATAACTTGACTTATTATATTTGTCATAATGTTTCTATTGACGTTTCCTTGACAACATTTTCAGATATTTGTATTTTTTTGTTTGTCATTCTGATTTTTAATAATTAATTTGAGTGATCTGATGAACAACCATAATGATGTGTATAAACTAGATAAACAAACGCACGTTATCTTATTCTGTACTAACTCTTGATGTTGTGGAAATTCATGTGGAAGACCACGACAAAGCAAGGAAGGTTTGTGTTCAGTAGTGGATATCAAGAGGACATTTACCTATTTTAAAACATTTTCAGATTCCATAACAGACACAAAAGCAATAGAGAAATTCATTCGGTATGCAGAAAGAAAGCAAGATAAACTTACTACATTCAGGATCATCAAGTTAACAATGGAGTTGCCTCTACTGTGTTTTTTTAATTTAACTCAATTTTTTGTATTAGTTGTACAGTTTATGGATATTATGTAAATAATACATGATTTTGATTGTAATTATGTAAGTAGCACTATTTACATTTTTTTCTCTGTATTCACTAGATAGAGATTTTTTATAAAACGTGGTTTGCCGTCTCCGCAAATATAAAATCTACCTTTTAAGTCAATAAAATCGAGCACAGAAAAAATTCTACTTCATTCAAAATAACAGACCAAAGAGATTATTTCCGCATTTTCAGCTTTTCTTTGTTACAATAGAACGTATTTCCGCAAATAAGATAATTTGAAAAATTTTAAGCACATCTAAACAAGAAAATAATAATTTATTTCTTGGGATTTTTATAGAATATTGTCGTCTTCCATAGATTATAAATAGCTTTGAATGTTCACTCCAATGTCTTAATAATATCTTATATGATATCTATTATATACTATCTGTTCCCCGCGGTTTCACCCGCGTTCCCGGTATAAAAAAGGAAATAATTGGGATAAAAAAACCATACGTTTAAAGTTTGAACAAACACACATTTTGAAAAAAAAATACCTTAAGATCGGATAAGTAATTTAGTATTTTAATTTTTAATTAAGTTCACCGAAGACCAACAAAGTAACACGGGAATTTTATATGGGGAGTAAAAATACTTATCATACCATCAGGATTTTGAGGTGAAAGTCAAAGTCAAAAGCAAAACCATTTATTAAATTTAGGCCCTAAGAACTTATGAACGTCAAAGCTACTAGTTACCACCGGTTCGGAAGTCGGCTTTCAACTGAGAAGAACCGGTAAGAAACTCAACAAGGATGTACATTTTTTATATATTTATTTTATATTTTTTGAACCATCTATGTTGGCTTTTTTCTTTCTATTGTTAAAACAGTATACTACGCATATAAACCAAAGTATTTCTAATGTAATAATTAAAATATATTAACCCTAAGTAGAGACGCCCGTATACATTCCCAAGAGAATTGTATGTTTGGTTTAGTTTAGATACGATATTTCGTCGAAAGAAAATAGAAGTACTTAGCACAAAATCTAGTAGATAGAACAAAACCTAGTAGGTTAATACTTGTTGGTTTGGGTTGAGATATTCCTTTGGGATTAAAGTTAGTTAGTACAGAGGATGTTATCATTCTGTATGTATTTGACCGTAATAATCGCCTTTCCCTCTAATATAGTTTTACATTTAATCTGTCAGTTATCTATCTGTTACGCTAAAATGTTTGAAAATACAAATTATGAGATGCCGGATGATGTTTGTGTCAATACAGATTCATACTATAGATACTGGAGGTCCTCGATATAAATGTAATCGATTTGTTATATTCGTGTTCGTTATATCAATCACTGTAAATGCAAAAGTATGTTTCTTTGTCTGTTTCCCCTTCCGTAAAGTGAACGGAATACGGATCGACTTAAAATTTTGCATGAGAGCGGAATAGCGGAAAAGTACTTAATTTAATACTGTAAATTTATTTAAAATATTAATAAGTGTGTAAGTAACTAAAACCTTCTCAAAGGGTCCCACAATAATTAATATTCTGTCTGATTAGTACTCAACTCTCAAGGTAAAAAGCTGACGCCAAACATACCTACCAGTGTTTTTAGGCAGTCGCGCTCGAGAGGACTGCTTTCTAGAATATGTGTGTAACCACGATCGATCACATTATAATCTCTTAGTTACACCGTAATAATTAACTTTAAATTATATTCATTTATTTTTACCTAAGATAGTTGCTAGTAAGCAAATTCTATCTCACTAAAAACTTTTATTTCAATAGCATTTGTGATTCCGAAGTCTAACCATAAACGTTCATGTTGGTACATGTCCTTAAAAAAACAGTTTAACAAACCTATCGAAATGGATATACTCTAGTTTGTATTTGATAATCTTTTAGTCTAATCTGACTTAAATCGCACACTCTTCTTAAATAATTGTCATGAATTACCCACATTAACAATTTATCCTGGTTAGGCTCCGGTCAAACTGACGTTAATATGGATGTATTGTGTAATCCTCCCTACTTATTACGCCTCTCTCTCAGTCTGGCTTTCTGTCAACGTCAATATATCAGGGACATGATATGACGAAACTATAGAGATACCTACGGCGAGTTTTAATTTTTTTGTTTAATTTTTATTCTAATTTTAAAATTCAAAAAGAGGTCTTTCAGGATATTCCATGATGCTGAGGCAATTAGTTCTCTGAAAACGGAATCATTCCATTCGTTTAGAAATAATTTTGTAGCTTTAAATTTAATTAGTTTTTAATATTTAGGCAGAAAATGTCTTGTATTTCTATCTGATAAATAAGCTAATATTTATAATTAATACACTAAATTTGGATTTAATATAAAAACTTCATCTTTGACACAAAAACTTTTATTTACAAAATAGTCATTTTTTTAAATAATAAAATAACACGCATCACTTAAATAAAACCCATGAAGTGTGCATCTACTATTTTTGCTTTGTTCTGCGATTCTAAGATTTCTGTTTACTTTGTATCAAACAAAGTAAGAGAAAACGTCTTTAATTGAAGTATTTTCTTACGGTAGATTACAAATACGGGGCGATCATTTTGGCGACAAAACTTTACTTACATGGATTTATGTCGCAGTGAAATAAAAATAGCTAGGATATTGTTATAGAATAGGGAAGTAGGAATATAATAGCAAGGTATATCCCGGATGTTCTTAACATTAGGCATGTTTACATAAAGAGACTAGAAAGACTAGAATTTATCTTTTTATGTGTGTCGAATATTCTTTGTACATTTCTTAAATAAATAATTTAATATAAATAAACGTATGTACGTACAATAATTATTATTAAGAACACAATAAACAATAATCAAATGTTTTAAAGTTACACAAATACTATTTAACGTATTATTTTCAATACTACAGCAACCAAGTTACATAAAATTTTGACAAAGCAAACAAAAACAAACGAAAACTACACAAAAAGGTCCCTTCTTTACAAATATCTTTCTATATTCTATCTTTAATAATTCACCAATTATATTTGACTTATTAATTAAATATCCATATTTAAATTATTAAATAAAAAAATAAACAGTTAAAGTAAACATAAGTCAAAAAGAAGCAGAACGACCGATTTTGCTATTAAGACTGTAACAATTAACTATATCATTAGAAATAAAACGATTGAAGTAATAATTTTCGAAAATGCCCGTCGGTCTGCTCCTTTCCATATATTTAATGTCATTATTATTTATCCATTGGTTAGCAAAACAACTTCACATTGTTTATAAAAGTCAGTAGTACTACAGATTACTTAAAGTCCTACTTATTAACTTGGTGCTCGTTTTATTTTTCCAAAATAACATGGAACTGTAATAATTCAGTATAGGTATATTTTTTTACAATATTTTACATCTTGACGTAATAATTGGCCACAGTGAATGACTGTGATGTTAAACAGTACATCAACATAAACCAATTGATCTTCTTTAGTGTGGAAGCTAAACGAAACCACTACAGTTTTCATTAAATAAATGTACATACCTACAATGTTCACGTTGATTTTTCTACAAAATGCAAGTGGCCATATAAGTTGTTCATCAAATTTCAAAGCATATCTTTGTGTAAAATACTTTATCGTTATAATTTTTCCATTTCTTTTGCATAAATACATAGTGCAGCTAAGTTACTGTTTTAACTGTTCCATTGATTTTATATTTCAGCCAATAATGTCTAACAATTATTTCTATTAAGCGCTCTATGTTCAATTTTTCCTTTTATTAATATTAAAAGAGCCAATCATAGTAAAAAATAGTACCTATTTGAAAAAAACTTCATAGAAATAAACTCGTTTAATAACTAACATCGCTTTTATATTTTGAAACGTAGTTGTTATTTATATCCTCTTTAATTTTGAAGCTCTTAAGTTCCCAACAAAATAAATCCTTGCCTATCAGAGATTGTGCAATGTGTTATTGTGTTCAGTATTTCAATATGTTATAAATTATATTATATTTATTATCTTGGTAATATAATGATGAGATATACTCGTAGGTAACTAAAATAATTAACAAAATAATTATCACAAATATTTACGTTAAAAATTCACTCATGATTAAATTAATATATATTTTACTAAACTTATTTTTTTCCGTACATGTTCTAAGTATTTGTAATTTTGTCATTACTTCAACAAAATAATACTTATCTAAATACTGGTTTCAAAGTGTAGCCAGCTTTATTGAAACAGTAGTTCAGTCCAAAATTGTTTCTTATGCAATTAACACATTTCTCAAAGATTAATTCGGCATGGGTGAGACAGACCTCCTTGCCTGAAGCGCTTTATTATCACAATAGGTTCTGATGTCTTTTATTGGCTGCATTAGAAAAACTGGGACGTCATCATCACGTTTCTGGAAATAAAGATATGTATTCATAAGAATTGCTACGGATATTGCATTTGGAGGATCAGGATCTGAAATCTTATTTTTAGGGTTCGGTACTTCAAAAGTTAAAAAAGGAACCCTTATAAGATCACTCTCTTGTCCATCTGTCCGTCTGTCCGTGTGTCACCACCAATTTTCTCAGGAACGGGTGGACCTAGTATTTTTATTAGGTTTCCTTCTAGATAAGATGAATATTGACTATTGTTATCAATACAAGAAGATCAACCTACGTAAAGAATAAGAGAACGATAAGCATTACGCGATAGTTCGATTTCAAATGACAATCACATAACAACAGATCGTCTAATATCTATTACAATTGTCGAAATGAATGTTATCTAGACGTAAGTAGGACGTTAAACAAAATACGTTCGCGGATATTCGATATTGATTTTTGTGCGGTCAGCAATACCACAGCGTAAAACACATACAGTGGTCTATCACGTTTGAAGTCACGAAAGGCCGCTTTGTATAGGCATTCGTTATTGCTGCATTGTGTCCCAAGCGAGTGTATGGCAGCTTAGGCTCGCTATCGCCCCTCTCTCACCCCGCAAGCCCCGCACGATTGCTCTGTCTAGACGCGTCCGTTGGCCGACTGTAAGAGTTACATAGACTGTGGCAATACGGTGTTTTGCTGTTCTTTTTGTCCGTTATTTATTACGCACATCTCGGAATCTAATGAGAATGTTTGTATGTTTGTGAAGATTTGTTACTAGCTTTAGCTTTTTTGATAAATGTAGCCCATAGGCGCCCACTTTAAACCTAAGATAGTCTTAAGTGTATAAATAAACTCCTTTAAGGTCGTACCGTTCACAAAAACATCGAGATTAGATTACATTAATCTTCTGAAAATTTACATTTGCCTAGTTATTGATTAGGTTACGATTTAACCTTTTATAATTTTTCACCATGACCATTTACATAAGCAAAATAACCAAAAAGCCCTTATAAAAATAAACAAAAGTTTACCTGGAACAGAACCTCTCCCTCGAAGTAAGTCAGTTGATATTTTCTCGTCCGTAAAAGGATACCGACAAGTTTGTCAGATATCACTGTGTATATCTGGAATTATATAAATTATTCTATTATTTTAAGTATTCTCAATACGGTGTATGGCTGCCTACCACCCTCAAGATGCAAATCGGTTAACACTCCGGCAACGGTATTTGCGAGCCAGTTCGGCTTTCGCCCAGGCATACAAACATAAGCATATTGACAGGAAAATAACCCACCTAATCAATACTCAATGTGAAACATGTTCAGCATGATAACTATGTTTTTGCAATTCGTAACCAAAATACCGGATTTTACAAAGTAGACCGTGACAGTTGATTTAGGTACGCTGGTATCAAATCGATAAACTTAACTACTTAAATAAATTTATACTGAGAGACGATTTATAGCACTTTAGGGTTTAGTGAGCGTAGACGAGCATTTTAATTTCAAACATTGTTAAAATGTTTAATAATGTATAGTAGCATTCGACTTAATATTTAGTCGATTATCATTCCATTGCTATATAAAGGCCTCCTTTTACACTTCCACAACGAACGGTCTTGGTCCAGTGACTGTGAAAAGGAGAACAGGATTAAAAATACTTCTAACGAGTTCACCTACAAACGCTTTGAGTTTGACCTACTATCGCCTCAGTTGATATTTCCTTCATAGCCGTATTAAATTAAAATAGTATTAATATCCTGGGAAATTCTTAGCACAAGGCTACGATAGCTTAGTGGTAGTTGGTGGTAGTGATGTAGGATGTCGCGGTAAAGGTCATGGGTTCGAATCTTAGAATGAACTTGAGCTTTAAACTTCGTGAAGAAACCATAGTACGGTTGTTAGATACTTAGTAGTACGCGCCTAGTTAGGCAGATAGACAGATTGAAAATCTGTCGCCAAACACCTATTGGTAGTGTATTCTAGTCGTTGTTTCACAACATCACTTAACATAGTATTGTGGTCAAACATAAAACTATACAAAGTAAAAAAAAATGTCGTATTTTATTCTGATCCAAAACTGAGTCGAACTTGTATTACTATGGAAATCAAATACCTAATATTATTCGATAATCATCTTTTAGGGCTCCGTACCGAAAGGGTAAAACGGGACCCTATTACTAAGACTCCGCTGTCCGTCCGTCTGTCTGTCACCAGGCTGTATCTCATGAACCGTAATAGTTAGACAGTTGAAATTTTCACAGAAGAAGTATTTCTGTTGCCACTATAACAACAAATACTAAAAATCTGAATAAAATAAATATTTAAGAGGGCTCCCTTACAACAAACGTGATTTTTTTGCCTGGTATGAATGGTACGGAACCCTTCGTGCGCGCGTCCGACTCGCACTTGGCCGGTTTTTTAAATAAACGGCAATGCTACCACTACATGTGTATTATATTATTAAAATATGCGTCCTAATTCATACCAAGATTAAAAAACGATTTCCATTCATATTCTTCAGATTCAAAGAAAATGAAGCACCCAATATTAGATCCTCAGGTCGTTGGTCGGCCTCAATCGTATGTCCATTGGAATGTAACAAGCCTTTGAATAATATATGGGAAAAAATGACCAATGAATTTAGTTATATTTACAATCGAGAGGTATATTTATTTTCAATAGTAAGATAACGTAAGGCTTTTTTTTTAAATGTACTCTTCGTAATAAACCTATACATAGAAAACTATTCAATTAGATCATCACAAATGCCGAGTTTTACTCTAAAATGAACCACGTAAATAGTATGAATAGCCAACGTTTTTAAGGTTCCAATCTCAAACGGAAAAACCATACTCTGCAACAATTCACTTTTGTATCCATCCATCCGTTCGTCACTGAGGATTTTCATGAAAACTATGTAACGTAATAATTTTAGGTCTTGATGACGCGCAAATATGTCGTCAGTCAACGATTACAAAATATTTTTTCACATTCTAAATAGGTCAAACTGTTTGGCTCACAAAAAAATATATAATTTGTATCGTAGGACATGTCGTTTGAAAGAGCTATTTTTATGGATAATTATGCACGATGGTAAGGTACTCTGTAGTACCCGCTTGACTGGGTACGACCTTCAAGTTTTAAATCTGTCTACCGGTATGTTCCGGCAGCTGCACTTAAGAGTCAGTTCCTTCTAGGCCTGTATATTATTAACTCACTCCAATAATTAATGCTACGTGACCCTTATTATGCGAGACAACACACTCTTTACCCATTTTGTTTTATATAAAATATATGTAAAAATCTAATTTAAAAAATAATTAACATTATAAAAAGTTTGTAATTTTTAATTTGATTGAAATCTAGAAATGAACATGAAACATGTCTTGTCATAGAATGAAAGAGATAATTTATTGTTAATCTGATTTTAGTTACGAATTTTGTTACGAATGTAATTATACTAGATTTTGCTTCGAGGATCTTTTATTTTTTCGGTATAAAAAGTATCCTTTGACTCCAGGACGTATAAAACACACTTTCGCATTTATAATTTTAATTGGAATAGGAAAATATATAATACTATTTCGACGCGATAGATATTTCTAAAGCAAATAGGTACTACAATAAATTACATGTTCCACTTTTAATATTCTATTCTCAATATGTGTATACTGAGAAGCAATTCTCTTTTGTTGAAGATATTGTTTATTTTATTGATAATTAGATGAATAAACCATTTACTACAATCAGGTCAGCTCATTTTCATATACCAAGTAAATTCTTATTTGGTACATTGTTATTTATAACGTTACTAGCTGTTCCCCGCGGTTTCACCCGCATTCCCGGGATAAAAAGTAGGCTATAACCTTCTTCAAGAATTGGGCTAACAAAGCAAAACAATTTTTCAAATCCGACTGGTAGTTCCAGAGATTAGCGCCTTTAAACAAAGAAACAAAAAACTCTACTCCTTCATTATATTAGTATAGATTATATACAGATTTTATGATAAGTATTCATATAAAATATGTATCGTTTATTTTGATTGGTTTCTGTAACAATAGGTAGGCGAAGGAAAATAATTGGGATTCGAAGACAACCTAGAGTTTTGATCGACGTAATAAAAAGGCATAAACAAATTCTCAATAAATAACCTTGAGTCAAATCTATTTTATATGATACAAGAAAAGAATCGAAATTAAGACTTCAATGACAACAAACAATGATTCCGCATATAATATGTTGTAAATATACGGGTTAATTTTTCAAGTGGGCGTGGATGTCCAAATCCTAAACTATAAGGGATAGCGAAAAATGCTCAAAGGAGCCTCGACCCTACAAACTAAAACTGCATCATTGGATTTTTGATAAATCGATATTCCTTGCCGTTGATTTTGAAATAAAAAACACACACTGTATTATTACAACATCCGATAGTGTTGCAATTAAGGATCAGTTTCTGGGAAGTAATGATAATTATCCGGCAAACTACCATAGTGAGATTGTGGTCAAACACAAGCCTATACAAAGTAAAAAAAAAAACAAACTAGAATCACATTTGCATTTATAATTCGATTTTAACAAAAAAAGTTTATTTGAGAAAAAATAAAATGTTAATTATTGTTTATGAATCATAAACTGAAATACAACTTATATGATGCGAAAGCGTCAACCTATGCTGGCCGGCGCTGCGTCACGACTTCGCTGATAATTCCTGAATATTTAAAAATCATTATATTTTATTTTGATATTTTTTTAATCAATCTTGCTACATATATGCATTAAAATGTCATAAACAGAAAGTAGACAAACTAACAGAACTGTCAGAGCGGGCCACTAATAGAGAACAGTTTATAATGGATTCAACGGAAATGCGGGAAACTATTACAAAACAATTAACGCGGAATAAATAATAAATTGATATACATAGTAGTTTGAAACAAACTTCTGAAAGCTTCGTATAAACCTACATTGTGGTAAATTGGTGTTGTATTTAGGAATCCTAATCCTACTACTATTATAAATGTGAAAGTTTGGATGGATGGATGTTTGTTACTCTTTCACGCAAAAACTACTAAACAGATTTGGATTAAATTTGGCAGAGAGATAGCTTGTAGCCTGAAATAACACATAGGCTAGACTTTTTATCCCGGGAAACATAAGATCCCTCGGGAAAAGCTAGTTATTTAATAATGTTTCTTCTAAGTCTCATAACGGATATTAAACTTTAGCATTTGCAGATACATTGGTTTATAAAATAGTAGGTGGATTCATAGTGTTGTTTAGGAACCCGACCATCTGGCAGCACTAACATGAATTTATGGATATCCGCTACAAACACTGTCGACATGAAATCTTTAACATTGATAAGCAATGACTAGCACGAAAATGTATGACATAAATAATTTTAGCACCATACCATCCGCTCGCGTCAATACATCGATAAATTTAGTTTGGGAGTAAACAAGAATTCTGCATTCCCAGCGTTTATTTGCGTATGGGAAGATTCCCTTTCCATATTCGGTTTCGAACGTTCCTGTATTTGTTTATGCTGCTAATTACGTTCGAGTGAACGGTCGGCGGGCGGCATTTGTAAACCGATTCCAAATTTAAATCTTGGCCGTGACGGAGTCGGTCGCGACGCGGAATGTCATGACGTCACTGCATCCGACTACTAGTGATGCGAATCGTGAGATTTACCTTCTGGAGTTTGTTTAACCATTATTCTAAGAAAATTACTGTATTTACTACTATGAAAGCACGTTTGTTACGTCATCTATACGTAGATATAGATTTTCTCAACGGAATATTGTTGGGTAAGACTTCAAAAAAGTGTAAATAGGTTATTATTGACTAAGTAACGTAGGTACTCTTAATGCCCCTCAATGTTGCCTATAGACAACAACTGTGACTGTACTGTGTTCATATGAAAGCTCTTCAGAATATCCCATCATACAAAGTGGAAGCTTGCATAGTCAATGTTCCGTACTATTAGTTGTTATTAAAAATATAAATATCTATATTAATGTTTTTCTTCAGTACGTAGCAATACGTAGGTACCTATACCTACAGCAATTAAAAAAATGATAACAGAGACAGATGACAGAAATGTCATTGTCAATGTTTTTTTTAACTGCAATCAGCCCTAGATCTAAAAGCAGATACATATACTTTGGTGTGTCATCTCCTTCGGGAAATTAGATTACATTATAGTAATGGAATTTGTGCAAGTTGTTTTCTTGACAATTGAAATGTAAAGTCTCAGTATTCCATTAGTGTCACATAGGTTAATTTCTGTATCGTCTGTAAGCCCTACAGGACTTTTCTTCCTTTATAGTAGTCAAGTGTGACATTCCTCCTTATTCAGACCTGCTCGGTTGTGGTCTCGATCGGGTAGACAAACCAATTGAGTAGTCTACCTGAATAGGATGGCTCCTATTTTCTCATTTCACACTTCCATTTGGAATGAGGCATTCGATCGGTACACGATCGCGGCAAATGATATCTGCGACTAATACAGCATCAGCCTTAATTTAACGAAACAAAATCGTCCTTACCAATCGGAATGGCAATCGAATGGGTCTGAATAAGGGGGATTATTTCGTTACCAGTTAATCTGCATATTGGTTCAATAGCGTTACTTATATAAGTTAGGCGGATAATCTCTACCATTACAGTAAAATTACACTCGAATGTTTTTCCACATCACTAGTAAACAAATGGGTTTGATGTATCACATACATATGTCTAATGTATGATGTATTACCTCCTGTTATTGTGAACACTTGCGTAAATATCTAATTTTTGCGTGAAAGAATTCTTGTTTAGTTAACACTCATTTATCATGGGCAAATATGCATTCTCATTGGTCTGTGTGTGTGTGTGTGTGTGTGTGTGTGTGTGTGTGTGTGTGAGCGTGTGTGTGTGTGTGGGTGTGTGTGTGCTCTGTAATATAGACACTATAGAATGGTAATGTTATGGTCACTCTGTCAAAGAGATGGCAACAGGTCTATTGAAGCTTATCATATAAGGTACTTTTTATCACGGGAAAACATAAGATCCCTCAGGAACGCGGGTGAAACCGCGGGGTGGAAGCTAGTTAAAATAATGTATCTGACCGATTCATATATATGTATATAGGGTAGAAATTATAATCTTTTGAAAACTTAAGTTTGATTTGAAAATGTGATAACTGGAAGTATCCACTCTGTATAAACCACTTTTATTTAACGCTGGCTCCAAGACTAGAAAAATCCTATACCAAGTTCCGAGAGCATAATTACTTCCATTTACTATTTTGCTATGACTATAAAACTATTACCGCTTCAAAAACCAAATAAATAAATCGTAACTCAATCTTTTCATTGTAAATCATTCACCGCTTTTCTTTATACATATATGTACAATGACCCTGACAACGTTCATGGATTCCCGATGATGTACATTCAAGAGCACAACTGTTAAACAAGTTTGTATAACCTTGTGAGTCATGCATTAGCCCGACTTTTCTGAAAATAAATTATAACACAACAATCAAATTCATTTTGAAGGCATTCGTTTTGGAATTTAATCTCATTGGTTGAGCGCCTCTTATACTAAATTCTTAGCAGCAGCTCGTT
Organism: Tetheella fluctuosa; assembly: GCA_951216915.1. Taxonomy (NCBI): domain Eukaryota; kingdom Metazoa; phylum Arthropoda; class Insecta; order Lepidoptera; family Drepanidae; genus Tetheella; species Tetheella fluctuosa. Next base: position 7,695,233 of record OX578229.1, on the reverse strand, counting down.
CTATAGAACTAGATATAATCAAGATTTTGAAGATTCGTTTCAAAGTTATCTCAAAGTATCTATCAAAGTAATCTACTCAAGCTGATGAAAATATATTAGACGGGAATCAGAATTAATAGATGGAAAAATGTAGAATCATCCATCATTATTCAATATAAGTCATAGTATCTTTATTTACTACTAGCTGTTCCCCGCGGTTTCACCCACGTTCCCGGTGTAATTTTTTTTCATACAAACCTTCTCCTGACAATAACGAACATTTAAAAAAAAAAATGGCCAAATTGGTCCAGGCGTTGTTGAGTTATGCGCTTACCAACACATTTTGCGATTCATTTTTATATTATAAGATTTGCAGATATACTGTAAAATCATTTTTTTCGGCAGAGAATTAGTTTGCGCACGCAAAACTTATGTATGAAATTGACAAGAAGAAAAAAAATTAAGGCGATGATAGCTTGGTGGTAACGATAACTGTCGTGGGTTCAAACCATAGAATGAGTTTAGCTTTCGATGAAGGAAAACATATCGTGAGGAAACCATAGCACGGTGGTAGGGCTCGGAAAATTACCCGCCTGGCTGGCTTCCATTGAAAATTTACCGTTACGCGCCTACCGGGGAGTTCCGGCAGCTGTAACTACTAGAGAACTACTTAGTTAATCTCTTCCAAGCTGTGTACGCTTACTACCCTCGACCACGTGATCGCTTTCCGTAGTGAGTTTGTAATCAAACACAAGCATAAAGATACTGGTACCCTTTTATATGATACTACTGTCCCCCGCGGTTTCACCTGCGTTCTCAAAATAAAAATGCCTCACCACTCACCCCACCTCTAACCTTCCTCAAGAATTGGGCTATGAAATGCAAAAAGATTTTTTCAAATACTGGTAGTTCCAGAGATTAGCGCCTTGAAACAAACAACCAAAAAAACTACTTTATTATATTAGTAATAAGCATACAAAATATGCTAATACCGCAAAGCGCTTTTGTCTGATCTTTCTTTGATTTCTCATCATATTTTTTTATTCTCATAATTTTTTTAAACAGACAAGTGTGTTATGATTAGTCTGGATTTTTGTACATTACGTCACTATCAAACTCCCCTAGGCCAAAACATGATCTTAATATCTTAGGTATAAATAACATTGAAAACCAACTAATGAGCCCGTCGGTACAGACGTAAGCTTCTTACAATAACAAAGCGTGAGCAACAGTATCTATCAAATAATTTAACAACGATAAGACGTTGGCATGTTATATTTTCACGTACACTTCTGTTTGCAAGTATACAACCGTTCGGCGTTGCCTAGGTTTTATTACGCATTTCCTTGAGATTTGTTTATCCAGCTAGAGCAAGACGGCAGACTCACTGTCAGAAAAGGACAACAATGATCATCATTATTTTTAGTCTGTGGTGAACTAAAAAGTCAAAGCCAATTTTTCAGTTTAGTCCCTTAGGTTACATGAAAGACAAAACTACTGAAATTACCCCTGCGAAGAACCGGCAAGAAACTCAACGTCTTATAGAATTATCTTCCACAACAAATTGTTCTATACTTACATAATAGGTACAAGTTAAGCCTCCTATATAATATGAGGCTTATATTATACTGAAAATGAAAGCATAGCTCAAACTGCTGCGTCTAAAATCTTGAAATTTGGCTCACAGGTACTCATATATAACCTAGGCATCCACCAAGGAAGCGTTTTCAAAAAGGGTTTTGCGTGGAAACAAGCGGGGCGGAGAACTAGTATTTAGTAAGCTAATATTGTACCAGTGGCCCATTTTTAGCTTGCATACGTGTACTAATACTATATTTACACAACCTCAAGAAAATAAATTAATTAACTTATTTTTTAACCCAAAAATTACGAATAAATGCTACTGCGCAACCATTGGCTCGCAGATAACTTCGTCCAAATAGACGTAATTAATTATTTGGGTCTGAACGATTTGTCAACAGCTTGTACAGCCATAAATATTGATTTAAAATAGAATAGAGAATTTTAATTCCAAGTCGAAAATGCCTGACAAAGATGTTCAACATTTCCCTAATTAAATAATGAGAGAATTTGCTCGTTTTTCTACTAAATCCTTTGTGCTTACCTACTCTTTTATCTTCGAAAAGGGCGTTAAATGTGGGAATGAAAGTGACATGTAATAAGAATGATTTGTACAAAGAAATCTGCAAAAACATTCGGATTAATAAAATGTTTTTTGTTGTTTCTCTTAATTTGGTTCTCAATAAGATAATATAGGTAGGTTTCCATAAATCACAAAGGTTCAAATCTTTGGTGGATTTACCATTATTTTTTTGGTGCAGGAAAATATTCTGAGGAAATTAGCACGTCGTTAGGTTGTGCCCTTCAAGTGAGGATAAACATGAGCTGCTGCTGAGTGGATTCACGAATCAGCCATCACCACAATTCATCGGAAATAGCTACAAAAACAATTCTAACAATACACTCACGATGCCAACATCCAACACTGTATTTCCACATAACGTATTAGGTATAAGCTTACAGCCAACAAAAAAAAAACAATTTATGAATCCACCTGTTTTCAAAGTGACTTATGAATATAATTTGATGAAGGAATTTTTCATCAGAATTCGCGGAATCGATCGCGACGCTGAAATATTTTCAGAATGTATCATGCGGTACTGTCATTTTGCCAAGTTCGTTATTGTCTTGGGCAATGATAATATCTAGGCTGTGGTCCAAGTCACAAGTGAGAACGTGTAAGAACGGTTGAATTATTGATACTAGATTTTGTTTCATGAGATATAACATAAGTTGATGTATTAAATAGACAACAGTATCTTCTAGAACTTTTTAAATATATTTTTGTTTAGTAAATTACGCTTAATTAGGTAGGTACTAAGGTAACTGATTACATTCACCGATTCTCGTCTATGGAGAAATACATTTCGAAACCATACCTCTAACCAACCAACGACAACCAACGATAGGTTGTAACTAGGTTTAGGTCACCGTTAATAACTTAGGCTTATAAAAAAGTTATGTTTTTTTCGGTACTCCGAATTCTTCGGTGTTTGGGATTCTTTACGTTGCTTAGATACACTATTTAGGAACATTATGGTCAAAAACATTTATTATGTAGGTACACCGACCTCAAAAGGTAACTGATTACATTCACCGATTCTCGTCTATGGAGAAATACGTTTCGAAACCATACCTCTAACCAACCAACGACAACCAACAATAGGTTGTAACTTAGACCACACTGCAATAATGTTTCGTCGCGATCATCATCGCTTCATTTCTGTTTTCTGCCAAACCTCGACCTTGTGAATAAGAGCTGTATATATGTAATAATAGAGAACAATATGTTTTACGTAAGGTGACTGTAATTTGCAGGTGTTTTGAGTAGACGCAAATGTGAGTCATTACTGTTGACGCGTCAACATTCGCACGTACATCGAAGATTGTAGGCGTCTAGAGTATATTGGTCTGCTCAGGGTGCCAATGGCTAAAATAATGAAATGGTACATTCAGAATTACTAATCGCTCGTATCTAATGAATTATTGTTAGTCAACAATGGCTAATACATAATTTCCACAGCTGGGGCTCTCTTCCTTAAAGGTCCTTATGATGTATTTTTCAGATATGCTGTATTTTATACATATAGTTAGGCCTAAATTCAGATGGGCCTGAAACATTGATTTGGTATCCATGTTCCAGGCTGTATTAGGTACAGTTATATAGAGGTTTAGGTCACCGTTAATAACTTAGGCTTAAGGCGCTGACAACAGCTAAAGTCTCTCTATTGCAACCCAACCTATATTAATCCTACTAAATGTACGGTATTGAAATTTAAATACACGATACTCAAGGATATAAATGACAAATTTATTAATCTCAAAACACGATTTCATTTCATTGTCTCGATAAAAAAAATTGCCAAACACAACTCTGAAAATCAAGGAATTCCCAAATTTATCCTATACATGAATGTATTTTTCGATGTGATATTTTACATTAATATTGTTCGTATAATTAGAAAATGATTTATTTCGTTAGTTTTTGGAATAAGGAATTTATTTGTACATAATTAATTATTTTTATAAATGTCGCTTACGTTATTAATTCGGAGCAGTTAGGGGGAGGAGTCAACATTATGCCACACTCTTCTGTCACGTTACTTGCGTATTTTGCTTTGCCCTCACTCGCATTCCGCGGCGATCCGCGTTGCTAGACGGACCTATACCAGTTTTTTTCCGAGCGCGCGGTTTCAACATTATCATCCATAAATGGGTAAAATATCTTTTAAAAAAAATGTGCAATGCCTGATGAATAAAGTAAGGTAGTAAGCAATTTATTTCACAGTGATTGACAATGATAAAAGTAAACAAATACTTGTGTTTGTCAAAGCGTCATATCACTGCCGCTAGATTGCAGTGTAATTTATGAATGTATTCAGCCTATTCACATTATAACTTTTTATCAAATTAAATGACAATATTTGGAGGGAAAATGAATTGCATTACATAACTTTTACAATATGATCTCGTCGTATTATTTCGCATAAAAAAGTATTCAAACTAAAGATTTACTTACCACAAAAAGGGCATAATAACTGATTAATTTTATAATCTTTCATGCACGCATTGGGAATAAAATTTGTCGTGCCGCATCACTGACCGAGAAAGATTCTTATTTTCATCACATAAGTCATGTCATTGTTAGCTCAGCGGTCCTGGTTATAGGTCAAGAACCTATAACTACTTGGATGTGTGTGTTCAAATCCATGTGATGACACCATGTTTTATAATGAATGTAAAGTACCTGGATGATTGAGTTGTGCTGGTATATAATAATACTTTTTATTTTGGTAAACAAAAGAAGGAACTTGAAAAAGAGGAAATTAATAAATGAATTTGTAGACATCATCTGGATACGAACCGCGGACATCTGGTTTAAGGATCGCACGATCTCCCGCCTGAACTAATAATTACTTATAAATAGTGGCGAAATTTACTTTCGTATTCTAATGAAAATGTAGCAGTTTCTCATTGATTGAAAACACGGTAAAACGACAAAATGAAACCTAGCTATATATTTTGAATTTTGTACAATTATGAGGCGAATTATTAAGTAAAATCTATATGGGTATCGTTTCCATGGTTTTCGGGGGTGCTTATTACGAATATATAACATATTTCGAGATCCAAGATGGTGGACGCGAATTAAAAAAAAAATCAATATGGGTATCGTTTCCATGGTTTTCGGAGGTGCCGATTACGAATATATAACATATTTCGAGATTCAAGATGGCGGACGCGAATCATTAAATAAAATCTATATGGGAATCGTTTCTATGGTATTCGGGGGTGCCGATTACGAATATATAACATATTTCGTGATTCAAGATGGCGGACGCGAATTATTAAATAACATCTATGTATATGGGTATCGTTTCCATGGTTTTCGGAGGTGCCGATTACGAATATATAACATATTTCGAGATTCAAGATGGCGGACGCGAATCATTAAATAAAATCTATATGGGAATCGTTTCTATGGTATTCGGGGGTGCCGATTACGAATATATAACATATTTCGTGATTCAAGATGGCGGACGCGAATTATTAAATAACATCTATGTATAAGGGTATCGTTTCCATGGTTTTCGGGGGTGCTGATTACGAATTTATAACATATTTCGTGATTCAAGATGGTGGACGCGAATTATTAAATAACATCTATGTACATGGGTATCGTTTCCATGGTTTTCGGGGGTGTTGATTACGAATATATAACATATTTCGTGATTCAAGATGGCGGACGCGAATTATTAAATAACATCTATGTATATGGGTATCATTTCCATGGTTTTCGGGGGTGCCAATTACGAATATATAACATATTTCGAGATTCAAGATGGCGGACGTGAATTTTTAAATAAAATCAATATGGATATCGTTTTCATGGTTTTCAGGGGTGCCGATTACGAATATGGAGTAGTGATATCTCTGCGCGACCTAATTTAACTACTAGCAAACTATTATGTATTAGTATTTTAACGTACTGCCAAAAATTAGAAGACACTTTACAGACAACTTTTACAACGTTTGTTGGAAATAATATTAGAAGTCAATTATATCAACAGCTAAAGAACATTAATTTTAATACAAGACCATTCCCATCTGAATTTTTATTAAAATTATTTCTAGGTATGAGAATTGGCTACATCGTCAAATTCAACAATCGCAATCTGAAAATTAGTAAATCCAAATGTTGAAAATACCTTTCAGTTTGGCATTTGTAGTTTTTAAAAGAATAAGTATCTCAGTATTTTTTTTTATTTTGGTATCCTATTATATTATTAAAAGGTCATAAACAATAAAAAATATGTTAGGTATTAGTTCTACTAACATAGCTTCTATATTTTTTCATTTTATTCCTGGTACTCTACATACACATACTACGAATAATGACGAATGTCTACACAAAAGCGGCATTTCGCGTGACTTCAAACGCGATAAACCACTGTATGACTTGTTACGCTGTGGTACTATTGTAAATAATGGTGTGAAAGATGAAAAAGTTACAAAAGTAAGATGGATCATATCGTACAAAGTAATCAAACATAAGTCGCCAACAGGACTCGATCCGTGGACATCTAGTTCAAGGATCGCACGATCTCCCACCTGAGCTATTAATTACTTATAGTTAGCGTCGAAATTTACTTTCGTATTCTAATGAAATTGTAGCAGTTTCTCATTGATTGAAAACACGGTAAAACGACGTTTTCTAAAAATGAAACCTAGCTATATATTTTGAATTTTGTACATTATTTTCTTCATTCATATTTCTTAGTAAAAAACATTTATACATCCACACGGGCGACGCGAATATAAAATGATAAGAGAAGCGGTTTCAATAAAATTAGTAGGTACATACTATTGTAAATAATGGTGTGAAAGATGGAAATAAAATAGAAAAGTTACAAAAGTAGGTTAAAATATATTGAGAACTCGTTTATTACTATTTCTTTATAGCTAGTTGTAATTACATATTTATACTATCAATAATAGCGCCATCTAGTTGTGTTAGTTTCATAGATATATTTGTACTTGTTTATTGTTTGGATGATGGCCGAAAAAGTGCACCGTTTTACCGCGTCTTCGTGTGTGGCGCTATGCTGTGCTATACGTGCTATATATATTGGGGATGTAGAGGGGCGTGGCTAAAATTTCAATTTCTCAAGGCCATTTAGCTGTTGTCAGCGCACAGTGTTTTTTTTGGCCAAAAATCGGACATGTAGTTTTTATAATGCCTTAGTATAGAGTATTCGAATACAAATGCATGACGAAAACTCCCGTGCGGCCATTTTGTATAGTTTTTATTTAATCGCTGTTCGAAAGTTGAAATCCCGGAATTCCCAAATATGTGAAAAAAATTCTAACGCGGAAGTTTTATGGATAAAACAAAATTTTCTTTATTACATTAAAAGGCCCTAAGACAAGGCATATTTCAAGCCATTCCCGACTGTCTTACGACTTACCGATGTCAAATAAATCACGATAATATGATTTATGATTTTATTTTTTTTTGGCCTCGTTTTTCGTTTTGGGAGGTTGCAACTTGCATTTATCAGAAGCTTATATGTATGCCCAAATAACAAAAAAATAATTACTTCCCTAAGCCGCGGCCACAGCGAGAAAAGTGACATTGAAAAAATCCCGGGATCCGGGATTTACTACATTTGATTTTGAAAAATACATTTTAATGTGTAATGTAATTATAGTTCTATAGCCTAAATTTAAAATTAAGTTCAATGTATACAGGATGATGTTTTTTAAGAGTGAGTCTTAAAGAAAGGTGTGAGAATATTGAGAACTAAATGTTTTGATTTTAACGGAATTCAAAAAAAAAAAAAGATTATCAATTCAACATGTACATATGTATGTAATATTATTGGAACTGCAAAATATTCACCTATGATAATCTATTAGGGCTTCCAAACAAATATACATTTTATAAGTGTATGTATGTGTTTGTCCACGCATTTCTCCGAAACTAGAAGTTGGATTGTGATCATTCTTTTTAATTTTACCCCGTTGACAATGACAATGCATTCGAAATCCATTTATTAGCATGCAGTGCCGCCCAACATCAAGAAAACCATAAAAACCGCTATATCTCGTAAAGGAAGCGAGATAGAGCAAAAATAACACGTTTTTATGGACTTTTAAAGGAATTTCACTTACTCAAAATACATCGACTGAGAGTTTCGTAAACCTGAAAACATAACCTATTTTTTTAGGATTTGCTTTTAACTTTCAAAAATCTTCGTAAAAAGTATGAAGTAACCTATACAGTGACCTTTTAGTCTGACTCATCAATATGAACAATTTTTACCCTGAGACTAAATATGAAAATGAGTGTGTGAATTACGATTACTTGCGGTCGGCATATTTCCCAGAACTTACTAAATAGGTAGGCGCAACAGGAAGTTTTTACATACTACAATGAACTAAGCAGTTATCGATAATTTGGCGAACAGAAGCAGTTACATCCCTAACTGCCACATGTTTATCAATATAAGTATCTATAGCTCACCAGCCTACGATAGTACTGGGCGAACTGAGCGATACACGTGTTCTATTTTTATGATAACAAAGTAAAATCGCAAGATAAAGATTATTTTTCATAATTGGAATCTATAAATGATACCTTGTCTGTGCAACTTTTGGTCACTCTTAAAAAACATCATTCTGTATACATTGAACTTAATTTTAAATTTAGGCTATAGAACTATAATTACATTACACATTAAAATGTATTTTTCAAAATCAAATGTAGTAAATCCCGGATCCCGGGATTTTTTCAATGTCACTTTTCTCGCTGTGGCCGCGGCTTAGGGAAGTAATTATTTTTTTGTTATTTGGGCATACATATAAGCTTCTGATTAATGCAAGTTGCAACCTCCCAAAACGAAAAACGAGGCCAAAAAAAAATAAAATCATAAATCATATTATCGTGATTTATTTGATATCGGTAAGTCGTAAGACAGCCGGGAATGGCTTGAAATATGCCTTGTCTTGGGGCCTTTTAATGTAATAAAGAAAATTTTGTTTTATCCATAAAACTTCCGCGTTAGATTTTTTTTCACATATTTGGGAATTCCGGGATTTCAACTTTCGAACAGCGATTAAATAAAAACTATACAAAATGGCCGCACGGGAGTTTTCGTCATGCATTTGTATTCGAATACTCTATACTAAGGCATTATAAAAACTACATGTCCGATTTTTGGCCAAAAAAAACACTGTGCAGCGCCTTAAAGAAAATTTATGTTATTTTCGGTACTCCGAATTCTTCGGTGTTTGGGATTCTTTACGTTGCTTAGATACACTATTTAGGAACAGTATGGTTAAAGACATTTATTATGTACACCGACCTCAAAAATAAAGTACACCTACCGTATTCCTACAACTTTTCTATTAGTACCTAACGAAATAAAATAAAATAGATTCTAGAATAAAATAACTAGAAACGAATAAGTATTTAACGGACTTACATTGCTTTTTTTTTTACTATAAGTACAGAATAATTCTAGGAATATTTACTTAATCAACTCAGTTACCATTGAAGCGAATTCGCTGTGTAAATAACGGGAGCTAAGTAACTTGACAGTTTCTGGTTACCTTTTAGTTTTAGGTACATGTCATTATAATTTTCCGTTATTTTATGTAAGTACCTACCTATTTAACTGGAAACAAACCTTCATCATAACATATTGTAAAGTAGTCAGCTCTCCAATGTCTTAGAAAGCGCATTTCAAAAAGTCTCAGTTAATATCAAGATTCATTTATATATTCAACAGAATACGAATAATTTCAATAAATCAAATTTAAACTCACCGTGAATAATTCACCGAACGGAATAACTTTGGTGGCATCTTTCAATTCTGGGGGCAGTAAACTCTTACAAGGCGTCTTTCCGTATTCATTGATGATCTCACATAGTTCTTTCATTTCAGTACATACTCGTGCTTGAGCTTCGGCTCCTCGATGTTCGGTCATTGACCCGGGTATAGGCCTAGGGATATAGAAAAAGTTAGTTAATTAAATTTACCTGCACAGTTTTGCTTGTAAATTGAATCCCACCAAAAACATAAATGTAAAAAAGGAGAGCCAAGTTCAATACAAAAATTATTCTCTGCTGTGGGCTTCGCCGCAAAAAGAATGGAGATCTGAGATTGAGTGCCAAGTTCTATGCAAAATCCAAATATGTAGTCTAAGGGCTGACTTGGCTGGTTTTCCCATACTAAAAAAGAGGTAATTGAACTTGAATCAGATTCTACAGACATCTATTTCGAATCTTGGGTTGATAATATTTATCCTCAACGACCTCAAGACTTAGATTGCATGAATTTATATGATTAATTAGATATCGGTACGTTAATTATTATTAAGTACTTACTTTTACAGTCATGGAAGAGCCTTATGTTCGATGGGTAGTTTCTACCAGCAAGCCAAATTTTCGGAATAATAAAATAAGAACCGAAAGGTTTAGAAGGCTACATAATTCGTATGGGAAAACCAGCCAAGTCAGCCCATAGACTACATATTTGGATTTTGCATAGAACTTGGCACTCAATCTCAGATCTCCATTCTTTTTGCGGCGAAGCCCACAGCAGAGAATAATTTTTGTATTGAACTTGGCTCTCCTTTTTTACATTTATGTTTTTGGTGGGATATCATTACTTTTTGTAGGTAAGTACATATCCTCGTAACGCCGTGGGTCCTTTTAAAAGGACAAATTCAAAACTAAAAGTATACTTTATAAATATAAAACAATTGCATTGCCAAGCCCACAGCAGAGAATAATTTTTGTATTGAACTTGGCTCTCCTTTTTTACATTTATGTTTTTGGTGGGATAATAGATTACAATATCTAATGCCACCGTTATAACCCGCCGGGCAAACCTGGCGAGCAGGCGGGTATGGTATGTAGAGGCCTTAATGATACATTAATATTTTTTTTAAATAAATTAATAAAATTAAAAGTAGACTTTATAAATATAAAACAATTGAATGAGTTACTGTATTTTCCTACGTTTACGGGGTATAATTTTCTTCTCAGTGTTATTTTCTATATTTTCTTGTACCTTTGAAATATTTGAGTGAATTTCCCATTCGGTATCCGGAATATTTTTTACGCGTTTTCTGTTTATACTCAATTTGGCCAAGTCGGGGCGGTATAACGTACGTAGACGGTTGTACTCTACAATAGAACTCTCTTGTGCCTTTATTTGACTCGGGTCTAAATTGATAAGATGTACTCCATCTAAAGTTTTAACTCTAGAGAGTCCAACGTATGCCTGCCCTTTACTCAATATAGAGGAGCCTATGAGCAAGCGCTTTGTAGGATATCCCGTTTCGCCGAACTAACCTAGCAGAACACCATCCTGATGATACACTTCGATCTTAATATTATACAAATTTGCTGCAGCCTTTAATTCAGAAGCAGCTCCATAAGTTGTCGAACAAAGCATGCTTGCTCGATACTCTTCTTTAGAGCAGTAAGGATCCCCGTTTGCAGCGCAAGTGTACATACACAAATCATCCCAGTTACGACATACATACTCTACTATAGTTTCACGCAATCTATTTGTTTGTTGTATATTACTACACTCAAACAAAGAATATGCAATCGAATGGAATAAGCAGCTTCCATCGGGAGGCATTGGAATAATTTGGTGTAAGGTGAGAGTGTCACCCACCCGTAATTCTATTGTACGACTCATTGTACAATACCTATACCTACCTACGTAATAAAAAGATAAAACTATTTGCTACTATCAACAAGTTCTCAAACTCAGAGTTAAGTAGGTATATACACCTACTTACTTTTAACTATATGTACTTAACTTACCTACTTACTAAAAAATACAATTATTATTTATTTAAACTATTGCCTATACTATACTAAACCTACGTACCTACTTATTATAGGAATTGTAATAATAATAAGTATATACACCTACCTACTTATAACTATAAAATTATTATTTATTTAAACTATTGCCTATACTATAATACTATACGTACGTACCTACTTATTAAAGAAATTGTAATAATAATATTACTACAAATTCGGTTGTCACAGCGAAACACCCACCCCGCCCGCGCCGCTCCGGCGTCACTCGGCGCGCGCGCGTCGTGTATATACCGAAAATCTAAATGCCTATTATTTTATTATCATTATTTATGAGTAGGTAATGATTTTACACTATTGATGTGCGCTAAATATAAAAATAATAATTAATCCCAGTTAATAACGTAGGTACCCTAAGTAATATTAGGTATTTATGTTAAGCGTTCATAATAGAATCTAATTATTTAAAAATTGCCAGTTTTTTATTTATTCCTTTGTATTCATCTAATTACCTATCTGCATACCAAATTTTAACTCTCTAGGTCATCTGGAACTGGGTTAGAGTTTTGGTCTATAGGTCAGTCAATGATAAAAATGAGGAATTTTGGACATTAATATCTAAATAACCGTTTGAGATAAGCTTATGAAATTTAGAACACATATGTATCTCGCAAGTCTCAATATATGAGCCAAATTTGATACGTTTATGTAAAATAGTTTTTGATTGACGGGCCGGTTGGCGTGGTTGGTAAGATACCCTATCTATCACGCCGCAGGTCGTGGGTTCGATTCCCACTCAGGACAAACATTTGTGTGCATGAACATGTCTGTTTGTCCTGTGTCTGGGTGTAATTATCTATATATGAATGTATTTACAAAAGAAAAGTAGTATATGTAGTATATCAGTTATCTGGCTTCCATAATACAAGCTCTGCTTAGTTTGGGGTCAGATGGCCGTGTGTGAGGAATAATGTCCCAGAATATTTATATTTATTTATGAGGGGGTCAAAAGTGGCTCCAAATGGTTCGTGTAATATTACACACGGTGCGGCTCGCCAGTTCTGTTTCTTGAACTTGGCTTGACACGCTCCCGCGTGTCTAGATACATAGGTAATATAATTTTAGTGTACCTATTTATGTCACCATAGGCTGGTGTCATTGTGCTAAGTGATGATGTGACCGAAGACGATAAGGGAACTGGTTGTGAAGTGACGTTTTTAAACATGAGGGTGGTAGCCAGTTGGCTACCTACGCCTAGTTAGGCGTGCCGAGAAAAACAATATTAATAAATTTGCTAGAAAACATTATCTTGCATTACTTTGCTGTGGGAGTTGGAAACCCTGACTCAATTCCCATACTTAGTCCTATTTACATGAATATATCGGATTGTTCTGGTGTGATGTATTTTTTTATATAAACACATTTGTTTACTAATATTATAAATGTTTATATGTTTGTCACGCATAAACGGCAGAATGGATTTGGATGAAACCTGGCACATAGATCATATCCTGAAATAACATTTAGGGAACTTTTTATCCCGGGAAAACAAAAGATCCCTCGGGAACGCGAGTGAAACCGCAGGCCAGAAGCTAGTGTAAATATGTGTGAAATAATAAAAGAAAAACGAAGAAATAGTAGTAGTGTTCCTAATTAAAACCTTTATGGGTATATTGGATAAAAGCTCTGTTTAGTTTTAGAGAGAGTCTCTAATTATATATATTTTTAATTAACTTACTTGCCATACTCGTCCTTTGAGAACGTTGGTTTGTGGTTTTTGTCGAATGAGCCACTGAATGCGGTGACTTTCTGTAAATCACTGTGTGTCTGCGCTTTTGTGTCAAACGCCGATATGAGATCTGTTAGAGATGAACTCTGAAAAAGAAAAAAATATGTAGTTAGTTTTGTCTTTCACTCATATTCACAATGAGTAGAAATTATTTAGATGAACGTAAGAAAGTTAATATTATTTATTCTAGTAACAAAAACACAATTATTTTATTCTCAGAACTAAAACTAGAGTAGTTCATAGATATTCTAAGTACCTACATACATATTGTATTGTATGATGAAGTCAAACTATTAGAATCAATTGTAACGTTAAACTGAATAAATGATTTTGAGTTTGAGTTTAACTATGATCTATTATTGAAATTCTCGTGAAAATCTCAATGAATAGCTTTGTATAACGTTCACAAAGCGTTAAAAAATATATTAAGCAGAAACAAAACTAGGGAACCCAACTAGTACTAAAACTTTTTTTTTTAACACAATTGAAAGGATTTTTTTTTTCATAGCCTTATATCCGAAGGGATATAAAGTTATAAGTATGAAAATCCCAAGGGTATATGATGTGATTTGAATTTTGAACGTAAAAAATCGTATGAAAACTCTTAGCATAGATATGGGCATTGTAAAGAGAGTTTATTCGAAAATCGAACTGGCTACTATAGGCAGAATACAAAAAAGGGGCGATTGTAAAGAATGTAAAACAAAAGATGGTGTTTTTCACGTTGACACAAAAATGTCGTCGAGCGACAGTGATTTCGCTTGGTTATTAATATCTAAGTACCACCGCCCGTGACGTAAGACACTGCTTTATCCCCTTGGTGTATGATCTACTATTTTGTTTACTTTAACTGTGGAGTCTCCTGGAAGAAACTCATCAGGGCAATTTTTATAATTTACTTAGTTATATTTTAGTTTCAAAGATACATTAATGACTCTGCTAGGGGGTGCAAACCCAAAGAGACACATATAAAAGATAATCATTAAATTTATTGTTAATATATTTTAGTGTATAATTTTATTTTTTAAATGAACACATATTCCTATATACAACAAATATTTACAATGTATAAAATACAAACTATGATACATAGAAAACATCCTCAAAGCCCTCGCTGCTGTCGATAGGCAAGGTTCCCAACAGGAAATTCCTATAAAAGATTTATTTAAAACTCTAAATAGCCTGATTTTAGGTAGGTATCACAAAATTTGAGCTTTGTTTCTTTTATTTGTGTTATAACGATTACTATTTCAAATAAAATTTATTCGATACCCAGACAATAGAGAGTTAGAGGTCATACAAAATAATTTTCCATCCTATATTTTAATAAAAGCCGTCTGCTTTTATTTCAAATATATTATTATCAAACTAATGTTCTAAATAAAACATGGTAAATAATTTGTCTGAAAGTTCAAAAATGATATTATTTTTAAAAAGGTGAAATTCGTTTTGGTTTTTGTTGGGGATCACAATAGTCGAGTAGGTATTTTGTACAATAATAAAATTTGGCTAGGGACCGGAGGTTATGGGTTCGACTCCCGGGTATAGATAGTTGTAGTAGACGTTTTTTTATTATTTGAAAATATGTTTAGTTACGAAACCAAACCAAAATACGGCGACTATGATTAATTTACACCACGTTTGGGTCAAAAAAAATATTTTTGGTTTAATGTGACTTCTGTCTACTTTTTCGGGGACGTGAAGATATATTTTTTGAGCATATTAAAGTCAAAACGTGTTATGGTTAGTTTTTTAATTTTTTCTATCATTAAATATTTTATGAACCCACATTTTCTGGTTTAATTTACCAACTGTAATGATTTTTCGCGATTTAAAAATATTTTCAGCCATTCCATTAGTATGCAGTTAATGCTTGAAGTAACTCAATATGACTTGGAAGACATATTTTAAAATAAATTGTGACTTTCGTTTTTGTAGGCTCATTGTCATTTGACACACTAAAATTTTAAAAAAATACTTTTTCCCCTAGAGGAAGAATTGCTATTTTTTCTTCGCTCTGGTACGCCACAATGACGGTCTTTTTAAGCAAGAGGAGTGAAAAATAAATTGTGACGGAAGCCAGGGCGAGATGTAAAATAAATATAACTTATTGTATTATTACTCAATGACGTGTTTATTTATTTACTTTTTACACGCCAACACACAACACTAGATTTATCTTTAACCTCTTTAATATTATTTCATCATTATACATTTCTCTTATAAATAAAACTCATAAATTGCCATTGTTAGACGGATACCATTTTTTCTTAATAAAGAAAAACTCTGATCAAATTAATTTGTTCGATTTCGTATATACTTGACAATAATAAGACAGCATTTGCATATCCGAAATAAGACGCATTTATTCAATGTTTCTCATTACGATTCAACCAATCCGTACCGCTGTGGTCTTCTCTATAAATATCTACAGGTTACCTCAATGAATTTAGAATGCCACTGATATTAATTGAAAACATACAGTTTTTGTTTTTTTTCAGTCATATTTGGTTTTGAATTTTGTACATAAAAAAAATAAAAGTCGGAATTTGTAGACAAAATTTTAAGTTAGCCGTTAGTTAGTACCCCACGGTGCCAGAGTTCTACCCCAAAATATGTAGCTGTCGCTGATGGTTGCAAGTAAGTCCTCCGTGGCAGTGGCCACTGCCCCGCCACCCTGGATGTTGCCCCTAGGTGGAAATGTGCAACGGTATGCCTTTGCGGTTAACCACAATTCCATACATATTGGTTTACTGGATTATACATAGCTAACTTTGTTTAAATTTGATATCAGGTGGCCGCGTTTGAAGAAATGTCCAGGATTATAATTATTGTTTTTTAATTTTTGATACACTATTAAAAATTTCAAATATAAGGGTTTGCTTATTTTAGTTGTTACTTGATAATAAGCATTGTGTTATTTACCATTGGGTTTCAGGGCATTGGAACATTTCCGAGAATTCAAATTCGAAGGAATGAGAAGCTCACGAGTACTCTAATATGTATTGGGTCTACGTGATCAGCTAGTTTGGTCTTTGTGTCCTCTAAAAATGTGGTAGAACAGTGGAGTCATTTAAAATGAAATGAAGTTAATTGCTGTACCCATGTTCACAATTAAATTTGTAGAGGGATCAATTCGAAGATAAATACAAATTTATAAATACATCACAGCTGAAATGTTGATAAAATATATGAAAAAAACAAAAGCGTTAGGTACTAATTACGCTTTCATAGAATTATTTCAAAGAAAAAATATTCCTCAATGCCAGAACACACACGGAAATCTATTTGGGTCTCTTTATACCGTACGTTATCTAACTTATCTTGCAAATAATGTTTAGACGCCAGCTGTTTGTAATCTTACGATTGTTTAGAAAACTTTGAAAATACGATTAGGTACAGCATCAAAAACGTTTCATCGAGTTGTTTTAGAGGTTTTCTTTTGTGATGTTTTGTCTAGGAATTTGTGGTATGAATGAATTTGTTTCAAACGCCCGGATTTTATTGAAAACAGTTGTTGCGGTTTACTTTATTATTTTATTTTTTGCAGCTATTTTACTATCACCGTCTGTAGTTACATTAGTCTGTACATTCCTTACAGTAAGTCATGATCACTGCAGCTGTGACAACGAGTGCCGAAGCACAAAAAATTAGTATAGATACTCGTATGATAGGTACAATGCCACTTCAATTTTTTTTTAAGTATTATGTTCGCAAGTACTTAAAAGTGTATTCACACACATTTGCTATGTCACCGATCAATCAAAAAATGTCATGTCATGTAATTTCGTTCTGTAGAAAGCTTTCTCCCCATACATTAGTCACCGCCAATAGGGAATATGCAATTAATATTTGAGACAAATTTAAATTTTATGCATATTCCCTATTATTTGCTTAATTTTCTTAATTTGTCTTTCCGTAAGAACCTTCTACAAAGTATTAGAAAACTTTAAAAAAAGATGAATGAAATCGGTAAAGTCGTTCTCAAGTTATGACGGGACCAAGGGAAATAGGGATTCATTTATCTAAATATACATATATATATATATATATATATATATATATATATATATATATATATATATTACCTACACATTATAAAAATATAAACAATTACAACTAAAAAGGAAGACCGTCACCAAATGGGAGCGTGCCCAGAATGCTGGCTGCATTTCCACGTTGGATAGCTAAGCTTATCCGTTGACCGAAATAAAAGCCAGCGTTCTGGTCACGCGTGTGTTCCTTTAACCGCTCCGCCAAGTCCTTATATATACTGTGTGCCCCTGGCCCCCACGGGCCGAGAGTTTCTACCACAAACGGCTCAAACAAGTACCCTCTGTCGAGATGTGCATATTTGCGCCGCTTGAGGCACTCCGCTGATGTTGCTGCGGAGCCGGCTCTCTCCGATGTGCCTTGAAGATGAGACGGCGCCAAGGTATCAACGCAGGTGGCATCCCAAACCATCCATATATATAGATTAGACGAAACATTTGCTTGTACGTAATAGTGATGGTAAAATTTAAATATACTGTAGCAATAATGATAAATGCTATACTTATCGAAATAAGGTTAAAGTTTACATAATTATATAAATTTTGGTACGTAGATGACTCGAGTTTAAATCCTAGTTTTCACAGGCCTAGTAGCTGGTAGACAGTGAATCATCAGCAGTTATTACTACTGGCCCACTAAGAACAGCAAGAAACCAATATTATTAATCATCAGTTTAGCCTGGTTTCTTGGGCCCAGAACGGTCCGTCACCGTAAATACTTACATACTAACTGTCCAGCTGACTCGTCAACGGCTGACACTTGAAAACTGGCCATAAATACAAGAGGTAGGATTAATGCTACACTAAAAATGTCGTCTTAATAAAACATTGTTTAAATTACAGTAATAATGATGGTTAAGAAAATATACTGTGGTAGTAAAATGTGTGTGTATTTTACCAGTAATAGAACTTTTATATCCAAACAAACGTACTTTTGTTACTCATAACATAGCTATAAACAAAACTAATAAAAAGTACTAACAACCCTTTTAAATGAACACGTGCTTGTTGGTGTTTGAAGCCAAGGTCAATCTTTACAATACAATAAAGTCTGTCATAACTGGCGAACGACGGGAGGTAGTTATAAATTCAAAATATTCGACACTAATGAAAATTAAACCCACACATTTAAGTCTATACCATTAGCACCCATCCAACTAATATTAAATACAAAGGTATGCGCATAAGAGGGTATTCCCAACAAAGGAAAATCCAGTAGACACATTTCCCTTCATCCGATCTCTCTATTATTAACGAATTTTCTTAGAATATCACCTCAACGTTCCTGAGATTCCAACGAAGGCGGAAGCATGAATCACGGGTGATGACTACGATACAAAACAGCAATCATTCAAATATAACGAGTAAATAACGCAAGGTCGTCGCAAGCGCAGGGCCAAGGTGTTATGTAACTTTTGCGTCTGTCATTCACCCGTTGAAATGACAAATACCGTTTATTTTCAATGTAGCTTTTTCCCCGCAACATTATACTATTTAATTTTATAAATATTGAAAATGTATTGATGAGTGATTTTTTACTTATGAAGATTTTTGTCTTTGACCACAGTGTCGCAATGGTAAGTAAAGATGTGGTGATTTCAGAATTAACACCCAACTTTTCCGTGGATTTGACATCACCAGGTACCACTGACATATCATAGCCTCAAACAGACAGGTATAAAATTTTTTCGGAATCCAACTGCAAATATTAAATTTGAACAGAGTATTTGCGCAATTGAAGTAATATTTAACTTTATCAATTTTGTCCCCTGGCTTAACAGAGTTTGCAGTGAAATATTGGATTTACGTTCCATTATTTTTACAATTGTATATAGGTATGGTACGTAGAGTTTCGTTCACAATTTTTTTATTTTCGCCGCTCGTACGCACGTCCAAATTACTGTTATGACAGGTTTAAACATTTGGCTTCGGTATTTACTTTTTATACATTGACGTTCGTGAAAAAAATGCAAGTAT
The DNA here is from genome assembly GCA_951216915.1 of Tetheella fluctuosa. NCBI lineage: Eukaryota > Metazoa > Arthropoda > Insecta > Lepidoptera > Drepanidae > Tetheella > Tetheella fluctuosa. The sequence goes on along the minus strand of OX578229.1, from coordinate 7,675,504 downwards.
GTGAGGTTATTTTATTGTAGGTAATTTTACGTCTACGAGTTATTTGCATGACACTTTTGATGCAGTAACATTTAATTTCCAAAAATAAATAATCTTTTATTATGCTTCGGTCTCCCGAAGCCTCGATGAGCTTGGATGATAAAATCCGAGTAAATTGGCGAGCCTCAAACCCCCACTGACCCAAGTTTCTACCGCGAATGGCAATTTTTTGTTCATGACAAAAAATTTGGACCAAGACAAGCGTATTTCTAAAAAAATAAAGCACTGAACTTATAAAAATATTCAATTAAGTAAATCAAGCTATTCAAACGCACCGTCTATACACCGACGATACACACTTGAGAGCCTCCACTAATTCATCTATGGTTCAACATAAGATATATTTTGATAGTTCTAATTTATTCTATGAAAGCTTCGAGAATTCTTACTTATAACAAATCAAAGCATATACTTATTTTTTATTATATCAAATACTTGTACCAGTATTTTGAGGTGACAGCGTAGAATTCAATGTGCCTACAGGCTAGGAAATTGTGACTTTAGATTAGTTCAGGTATAAGTTGGAAGCAAACAAAGTTATTATAGAAATATCACAGGTGCCTAACACAACTTTGCCTACATCAATAAAAATAATTTATAAGAAGGCTGACAAAATACACTACAAATGATCAAAACATACTTTGTATTAGGTAATTTTACGCTCTTGTTATAAAATTATATCAACAAACCAATTATTAAAACATTGTGGGAGGCTCTTAGTAAACAAACGGGTATTATCTTTCTATCACGTTTTTCACATAATTTTTGTGAAATACCTACGCAACTTTGTTAAAAAAATAAGGATAGGAATGAAATGATTGATTTTCGTCGAATATGGTTGCCATTATCTGGAATTCTATATAATACTAGCTGTTCCCTGCGGTTTCACTCGCGTTCCTGGTATAAAATAAAATTATTGGGATAAAAACTATCCTATCATTTAAGTTGGAACAAATCACACATTTTGAAAAAAATAAATATAGGATAAGTAATTTCAGAGTTCATCGCGGACAAACGGGAATTTTATATAAGTACCTACTAAGATTAAGAGCCGGTTACAAGTCAGTGGACGGCATAATTGACTCTTTTGATATTAACGTGTCCCATAAACATAATAGAGTTCCAGAAAATGGGAACCAAATTCAATGAACTTCATTAACATTAATTTACTCAGTAGCCCATTGGTGAATATGATAATTATAGATTGTAAAACTCTGCAATCAAAATACTTAGTACCTACATCTACTAAATATTTCAACGGAATGCAACAAAGTTGGCGTAGCATCTCATTTCGCATCTCAAATTATATCCGGGCAGGTGCCGGCTACCACTCACATATAAATCTAGATATTTAATTAGAATATATGATCGTTACGGAAATGAAGTGTAGTTGGTACGATAATATTACTTCTATTTGAGGTAAGGTTCCGTGTATATATACCTGTAGATATATTTATTACGCAGCATCGTAGGTAGGTAGATATTATTAGTCCGCGTATGAGCCATATTTCACTAGGACACCATGGTGGCGTAACCAGTCGCCGCCACAAAATATAGGTATTTATTGCATAATATCACACCTCACTCGTCGTAGTTTCTTCTAGTACCTACTGCAAAATGTCTGCCTTTTTTACTTCTTTGAGGCGTGTGAGAAGGGAACTAGCTCACAAGTAGGTACCGAGTAGCCAACCAGATCCGACCACCATGCCATGGTTTCGTAACGATGCTCATTCTCTCTGTAGGGTTTCGATTCAAATCCATGACCTTCGTAACGACTTCCACTTCACTACCACTGAGCTGTCATCACCTTGAATGTTGCGTGCTTGTTGCATGGTGACCCACCGTGGTTTAGTTTCCTTCATCGACGGCTTAAGTTCATTGTCGAATTCAAACCTACTATATTTGCCACGGCATTCGACGTGTGCTGTATTTCTACCTCGTTTAATAAAGATATATGGGCTCTATTATAATGTATAGTTGTTAGGGTTCCGTACCTCAAAACGAAAAAGGAACCCTTAGGCTTATGGGATCACTTCGTTATCTTCTTTTTCTCAGGAACACGTAGAGGTGTTAAGTTGAAATTTATATCAAATACTCAAGTCTGCAATCTCTTAGAACTGTGAAAAAATCAATGTTCTAAGTCAACGCAATAAAAAAATACGACCGTTTATGCCGCATATTTTGAGACTCGGAACTACTCGCAAGGGAATTGAAACCTATAGGGTACTTTCCGTTGACCTAGAATCATAAAATTTGGCAAGAAGCAATGTCTTATAACACAAGGAAAGGAATAAATCCGAAAACCGTTGTTGTTAATTTTTGTTTTGCGATCATAAACTCTTATTTGCAGTTGGTAAACTGACCGCGACCTATGTCGATATATGAGTACAACAGTTTACCAATGGCAAAGAGTTTGTCTCTAAATCTAGTTTATCCGTTTGTTACAATTCCCGTGATGGACGAACTACTTCAGACCTACAAGGTTGTACGGAAGCCTCGATGCGCGAGTTCGACTCGCACTTGGCCGGTTTTTTTTTTCTTAAGATAATAATTATTCTAAAAATATTTAACATCTTCATTAAAGTGTTTATAAATAATAAACTTATTACGTACGTATCCACTATTAATATTTTATCATTTATTTTTTAGCATTAGTTAGTTACATTATGTACAGAGTGCTAAATAATGATTCGACGACAATATTTAGGCAATGTAGGTAATTGTTTTCACTCTGTAACCTACCCACACGTTCTAAAGGAAACTAATTTGTCCCTTCAGTACAGTGAACTCTAGTGTGGGTGGCAGGGAGATGAGATTTTTTGTACCTAATGCCACGCCTAATGCATACAAATGTTCAAACCACGATCACCCAAACTCAAGCAGGCAGAATATTTTATCATATTCTAAACCAGCCAAACAATGTAATCTAATTTCAAGGAAGGGCTTTTTCATTAATACCAGTTTGAGGAAATATTATCGACATCGACTTTCCAGACCAGTGACCAGAATAAAATATATATCCAGCCCCTCTTCAAAACAGCACAATATTATAATTCACGGAAATACAGAACATATTTTTTATTATTGTTAAGGTAGGTTCTATCTATTTCTGACCTATTTTGACTATTAATAAATTATATTGAAATTACTTTGGTAGAAATGAATGATTAATTACTTATGTGTGATTCGTAAATGTGACGGATATTTTGACAGCTCATATCCGTAGGTACATGTGCCAAAAAGAGACAAACATAATACAGTAGAGATAGCCTCATAATATCAAAACGGCCATTATAGAGTATCGCTAGTTTAGTTCAATGAAGGTCAAATCTATGTCAGCCTATCCGTATTTTTTAATAATAAAATGAAATACCATTTTTTTATTGAGTAACAAAAGCAACAAAATAAAAAACTGCATTGCTGAAATTATTACTGGAGTCCAACCAATGGCTGAATCAATTGTAACTTTCTTTAGTACCTATATTATAGGGCCTACACGAGTTTTTAGTTTGACTTTGAGTTACGTATTTACAAGTATGTATATACTTACTGTATTTCATGTATATAGGTACTTTACTTATTTTAATTTATTATTTTTTCCTGTAATTTGCAAAACATAAAGTATAATATATTGTACTTGCTGTCCCCCGCGGTTTCACTCGCGTAGCGGTTTAAAAAATAGATAGTAGCCGATTCTCAGACCTACTGAATATGCATATAAAATTTCATAAAAATAGGAGATATTTTTTTTTTTAAAAATCGTTATCACGCAGCTTCGAATAATAAAATAAAAAAAAACGGATCGTTGACAATATTAAAAAAAAAACATCTTTCAATGATTAATTTGAGTTTTTAATTTTTCAACTACGTAAATTGTAATCTAATCTAATGCTAATCCAATGATAAAAACTTTTGCATATTTAGTTGGCAAATTTTCCTTTTAGTGGATAATAGGAATACTGGTGACACAAGGTTCATATCCGATTATAGCTGTCTAATAATAAAAAGTCCCTAAAGATACGTAAACATACTAGCAACCTCGAAGTTATTGTAATAGAATCTTGATAAAGTTTTTAATTTGTTGATGAAAATATAACAGTGTCCCACTTTTTGTTTTACTAGCGACATAATAAATGATAGCATCTCTTGATTTAAATGAATTCTTGGCACCCAGCCACTTTGTAGAGCGACATTATTTTTTTTATAAACTGTTACATACTAAAATCATTGTTTTTTAATGTGCCAACTGTTTTTAAGCCATATTTTATTTGAGGGTATTATTTGAATTAGCTATTTCTATGCCATTTTCATTTGTCTGGTATGCAAACTTCATAATTTAGAGGTAAAGAAATTACCCGGTTTCTTCAGTGAGTATTGGGTAGATATTTCGAGATGACATATTTTCCTTTGAAGGGTTTACAAGACGGTACAATATTAACGATAATCAAAAAAAAAATAGGGAACTAGCTTTCCCTACCGTGGATGATATGATTATAATAAATCAGCGAGGGCTTTGAGGATGTTTTCTATATATCATAGTTTGTATTTTTTACTTTAATTGTAAATATGTAAATAAATAATAGGTATACTCAATACTTATATAAATATATAAATATGCGCAATATTTCTATTTTCTAGCCCCTTCGGTTTGAGCTGTGCGTTGAATAGTATACATACATAATAAGGAAAATAAGAGTGTTCTATATTCAATAGGTACTTACTTACTCCTCTTTCCGTTCCAGTAATTTAATTATACTTACCTTCATATTTTGAAGATTTTTATCATCACCAATAGGATATCGACCTTTCCAGTCGATGTTCATTTAACCGCTAAATATTGGCTCGACATCAATTCACAAGTATTTAAAACCGATAACGAACATGGCTATGAAATAATAAATTACGCTTAAATGAACTTTAAAGTGCAATAATTGAGATTAGTTTTGTATTTAGCTACATTATTCACAAGTAATATTTAAAATTTTACCAGAATAGCGCATTGTTGGTTCAATGTTTAATAAAACATTCGGGTGACCAATTATATGAACCATTTCGGAAAACGCTCCATGTTAAAGCAAAAGTTCATATTGAAGCGTATTTCTATCAATAGATGGCAGCATTTAGGATACTTTCAGGGTCTTTATGACTAATAATATTATGCTTTGTGTGCTTACCACCTTTGGCCACTTAGTTACTTTCTATAAAGAGATTGTGGTCAAACAAAAGCTATACTGATTTTCAAACAAAGACATGAGACAGGTAGAGCACTCAATTAAATATAACTAATAAATTTACAAGTACCTAACATAAAATAGTGTACCTTCATATGGTCAAATGCTATGCTATATTGTTACTTCTTGTTACTCTATACTTTCATATTTTGTCCGGACGGCGATTTTTGCTCCGCACTATATAAGATATCAATAAAATAAAGTTTTAAAAAATCTGCCCATATTTAAACAAACTACCAATTTGATTCAACTATTCTGACGTGCGCAGAAGCATCGAATGTTCATTGATTTGCTAAGCTCTTGAAATAATGATATACTGAATAAATACTTAAATGTAAGTGCTTATATCATAATGGGTTATGCATACAAGTAGGTAAACAATATTTATACAATGTAGCTCAAATAAATTCAAAACTATTTGCAAAACATAGTTGAATAAGACATTCCGTTACTATTGAACTTTTAGCAAAATTATTTACAACTTTTACAGTTTCACCTCGAAAAACATCTGTTGCTATGCAAATAACCTTACTGTATTTCAGTTTAATAAGGTTAAATAGTACCCGCAGAAATAAACACAAAGAAATTAATATTAGCGACAAGTAGAAAGAGATCAAATTCGAAGAGTTGGTCGTGAACTCTTAACCGTGACACTGAATTAGTTGAGATGTGTTGCCGGATGTATAATCAAGGTAAGAAGATTACACAGGGCTAGTTATCTTCATATAGTCGGTGTATTTAGATACGGAGTAAGTACCCGCCTGGGTGAATAATCAAATTGAAAATCAGTCGTTAAGCACCTAGTGGTGTATTTTAACTTAAATGTAAGTGCTTATATCATAATGGGTTATGCATACAAGTAGGTAAACAATATTTATACAATGTAGCTCAAATAAATTCAAAACTATTTGCAAAACATAGTTGAATAAGACATTCCGTTACTATTGAACTTTTAGCAAAATTATTTACAACTTTTACAGTTTCACCTCGAAAAACATCTGTTGCTATGCAAATAACCTTACTGTATTTCAGTTTAATAAGGTTAAATAGTACCCGCAGAAATAAACACAAAGAAATTAATATTAGCGACAAGTAGAAAGAGATCAAATTCGAAGAGTTGGTCGTGAACTCTTAACCGTGACACTGAATTAGTTGAGATGTGTTGCCGGATGTATAATCAAGGTAAGAAGATTACACAGGGCTAGTTATCTTCATATAGTCGGTGTATTTAGATACGGAGTAAGTACCCGCCTGGGTGAATAATCAAATTGAAAATCAGTCGTTAAGCACCTAGTGGTGTATTTTGGCACTTGTACCTTCTTGAGAACCAGTTTTATCATCTTCGGGCACATCGTCACTTATCATCGTGAGATTATGGTCTAAATATCACTTGGGGATTCTATTAAATGTTACAAACTCAACTATGAATCTGCGCACAATATCCTGTCTCTCTCGTTAACAATGAAATCCGCTGTCCGCGGCCTCGTTGGCAAAGTTTGGTTTAAAGAATGCAAGGGCTGGTCAGGGTTACTGGGTACAGCTAGAGTCACAATGTGAAAATTTGTCGGGGACGTTTGTGTTCAAAAGGGGACATACTAAGGCTTATTACTATTATTTGGGTTAAGTGGCTGGTTCAAGTCTTTCCAGAGGTTGTACCATCTGTAGCCAGATTAAGCCTATTGTGATCGCGACATAAATTAGATTTCACTGCCAACACCTGAAGCTATAATAAACTGTACTCTATTCTTGACAGGAATTGACTTTAGTTCATCTGGGCTTAATTGGTGTTTCCTCAGATAAGAATTTTGTTTAGGTATAAGTGGCACAAGAAAATAATAGTAGACCTAATTATATCTCATAATAATAAACTTTTATTGGTTTATTGGTTGAACAGCTGTTGAACCTTAATTCGCAAGTTTGATAAAATGACAATTTACCCGATTATAAGTCGGTAAGGAAGCAAGATACCACCACCATAAGTGGATAACATGTAACACAATTAAATGCATTTGTTTACATAAACATAGTCATGCAACGGAAAGAAGCCTTACTCTTGAGCGCCTCTGAATGGCATCATCACCGGGTATCGTCAGGAAATTTCCACTCATCTTCACAACTTTAATTCACAATTCAAAACACAAGCTCCCTTTGTACTGCAAAAGCGGGATTGGATTAAAAATAGCGCGCAAACGATTCACGTGCGTACGCGTCGGTGATTGAACATGAAATGAGTTTGTTCGTACGCTTTATGAATGAATGACGTTTTAAATAGTCTCCTCTCTTCTGCAGCTCGTAATTGTGACGTCATAACGCGTAAGCCCGGCTGTGTAGGAGTGTCTGCGTTCCAATCAGATTGCTACTTAAATAGACCGTAAAATCAGTTGAGTTGGAAAGTTCTATTTAGTTTTCTTGTCTCTTTTATCTGAGACTTACTCAAGTTAAAGGAAATGTCAAACAGTTTTAGATTCCTACCGGATGGGTTAATTTTTTTTTTGTAATTGGATAATAGTTGTTAATGCGAGAAAACGATCCATTTTTATTTGTAGCCAACTGATGACGCTATTTGCTGACCAAGATAGCCATTTTGTAACTCCTTTGGAGTTAATGAATTCACTGTAATTCTTTGTATTCTGTTCTTATTTATTTTTTAAAACAGTTAATAACTTCTCAAAAAAAAACTCATGACTCCTTTGGACGTATTTATCTATGTAATAAAAAATGCGGTCAACGTTTGAAAACCATAAAGCCCCAATCTCAAATAATGTTTTTAGGTAAGTAAATAATTATACATCTTACAAATTTTCTTATTTACGTTCAGATTATAGCTTTTCGAAGGCTGTTGTGTTGATTGATTTAGAATTTTTTGTGGTTATGAAGAATATTTATTGATGATGTTGATCACATCTTTATAGCTGGATTCAATGTCCAAATTGTATCAACGTCTTCCAATGTTTCATTTTTAGATTAATATAAACAAACTAGCTTACCGCTCTGCGTTTTCACCCGCGAACCCCTATTTTACTCTCTAGGGATGGAATGTTCAAAAATCCTTTCTTAGCGGATGCCTACAAATCATAATAGCTATCTGTATGCAAAATTTTAACCCGATCCGTCCAGTGGTTTCAGCTGTGCGTTGATAGATCAGTCAGTCAGTCACCTTTTCCTTTTATATATACAGAAGAAGAAGATTATTCACATGACTTGGTGCCTTGGGTTTAAACTTGAATAAAAACTTATACATCTTCTAATATATAAATATCTCGTGTATGTTATCGAACTCCTCCGAAACTGCTTGGCCGATTTTTATGTTTTTATTTTGTGTATATTTGGTAGGTCTAATAATAGGGCGTAAGCCTACTTTTTATATCGCTACGCGGGTGAAAATGCGGGCGACAGCTAGTAATTATATAAAAAACAAAATAAAAAAAAATTGAAAAGCCCCCGACGGTTGCAGGTAAGAATCTCACTATGGTAGGTGATGATGTGGCCGAAGGTGGTAAGCACACAAAGCCTAGAAGGATCTGGCTCTCAAGTGCAGCTGCCGGAACACACCAATAGGTGTTTGGCGACAGATTTTCAACTTGAGCGTGGTAGCCAGCCAGGCGGGTACTACAAAGTACCCTACCACCGTGCTATGGTTTCCTCACGATGTTTTCCTTCACCGAAAGCTCAAGCTCATTGTAGGATTCGAACCCACGACCTTCGCCGCGGCGTCCGACGTCACTACCACTGAGCTATCATCGCCTCAAATCGAAAAATAATTCATCAGCCATCTTGTATTTGAAATTTATCATAGTGTATAGTTCTACTAGTCAAGCCTTTTAATTTGATACCCATATTGAGGGAGTTGTGAAAAAATATGTAATCCGCCATTTTGTGGCGGCAGCCATCTTGGACCGATTATTTTAGCTATGAAGATTAGCATTCTCTGTTCATTATCGGTTCATCCTTTCGGGAGCTACGATGCCACACACACAGACATGTCAAACTTATAACATCCCGTCGTATTTGCGTCGGGGGTTAAAAACTAATAAAGGTAGGCGACATTGTCAATCCCTTTCTTATTATTGGATCATGTATGTATTACTAATACCTATAGACATTAGCATACTTGTCAGTTTTCTGACAAAAAACAAACAAATCTTAAGTATATAAATAGGTTCCAATTTTTTGTTCATGCCATTCGCGGTAGAAACCGTGGGTCCGTGGGGGTTCGAGGGTTGCCGATTTTCTCGGATTTTATCATCCAAGCTCATCGAGGCTTCGGGAGACCGACGGGCTGGGAGCTTATTCCGGCATAAGCTTGGTCATTCAAAAAGGGAACGCTGCCAGCCTGTTGGGAACCTTGCCTATCGACAGCAGCGAGGGCTTTGAGGATGTTTTCTAGAGTAGTTAGTAGTAGTTTGTATTTTATACATTGATTATAAATACTTATACCTATTACATAATTGTATCATATTATATTATAAACTTTTTCTCAAATAAATGGGGCAAATATTGTAAATACATGTGATTTATAATGTGATAACGTATTAAGGTCTAGCCCTTTATTAAGGAAGGAGCTACATTATTTTGTATGAGATAGGTATACATTTTTTTAACAGAAGCATCACAAGCAGGGTAATCTATCTAATAAATAGTACCTACCTTACTATGATAATCAAATCTTCATATATTATTATATAGATACCTACCGTTTTGATCATAATTATTCTAGATCTTTCGATAAGACAATAAATACAAAATCATATATCATACACAATATATGTACAATAATATACATATTATACTATGTTGGTTATATATATTTATTACTCAATATTACACAAGATCTTTGCCTACTTCTTCAGGCACAAGGAACATGAAAGCGGGCATGAAAAACCAGTTTGAATTTAACGAGTGCTATTTCCTAATTATAAATAAATCAAAAAAAAATTTTTCTTTGAAGAGTCGCACATTTAACTGTGTAACATCAAACTAAAATACGTATTGCGTCATAAATTATTGAATCACAATTATATCTTTGAAACCATCTCTATTTTTGTATTGGATTCATAATATTTTCAGATGTCTAATAACAGGAAATGGTTCAAGTGTATACGAAAGTAAACAAAAAATATTTGCGACTCAGAGTCAAAGTGTGGTAATCCACAATTTGTATTTTTAGTTACATAAACACAAACATACTATACAATAATGTAATATTATACTATCATGATCATACTATCATTCCAATTTATAAATGCGTAAGTGAATTTCTTTGTTATCTCTTGACGCGTCAACCGCATATGCAATCGTGATGTAATTTGACACACAGATAGATTGTACCCTAGAATATAATATTAGATACTTTTTATTACAAACATAGATGAAACCACGAGGCGGAAACTAGTGGCTATAAATTATTTTTAATTAATATACTTCTTTGCTTGTAGGGTTCTGTGAAAGATAATGAAACGAAACGAATTATATTTGAAATACGGATATTTATTTTTTTTCATAAAAATTCTAAATTCAATAATGTGTTTAAACATGTAACATTTACATATATGCATTTATACAAAGATATATGCAATGTTTAGTGATTTTAATACTAAAATTGGAGCGTAACAGACTGTATGTGACAATCACATTTTACACTTACAAAATAATATTTACCAAGTATTGTCAAATGGTAAAGGTTTATGTGTCAATACGATTTTTGTTTTATTATTATTATTATTGATTTGATGAGATTATAATGAATACTGTGCGCATTTCTTTTAAACTAGCTCGAATCGAAATATCTTCATAAACATTTTGAACGGTTTTTCAAATAAAATTTATTAATATAAACGATAATTTTGAAAATTAAAATATACACCGAAAGTAATACTGATATTTTAGTTTATGTAGATATCACACGAACCCACCAAATAGCCTTCCCTTCACAATACAATGGAAGTACGATTCGTATATACAGGATGATTCCGATGAATTATTATCGTTTGAACAATTTTATCGTTACGTAACAAAAACTAATTTTATTATCTGATGGGCATAACTATCTCTGCCGAAACATACCTCTATTCAACGCAGTAATGCACATACAAATTAAAAATATTTTAATTATTTTCAACATCATTACCTTGGACAAAGAATGTACTAAATCTAATTCAATTTTATGATTTGAATGTAAATATTTTTTGCGTAGGTACATTAATACATTGAATAGAATAATAAGAATTTTAAACAACAAAACGTTTGCTATTTACCTTTTAATTATTGTGGTATTTTCCTCTATTATACTATAATTACAGATTCAGTCAACTCGGAAATATAAAATGAGAAAATTAATTAACGGTTTCCATTTGGTTTATAAGACGAGTAAATATATATTTATATATATTGAGATTTGGACTAGACAAACCACATTCTCTATCTACAGATATGTAATCCATGATAAATGCTAATATTAGAAAATCTAAGATCCGTGTTGGTTAGTGATGTGCTATGCTACACATCGCATACATTTTCAAAATCACAACAAATACATTCTTAGTAAATACTGGGTTATTTATTTTAATTTGTTCTTAATTCAAATAAAATTAATTTTAATTAATTCTTAAAACTGTATTCTGTAGCGCATGCGGATAAAAAAGTAATAACGTTGGTTGAAAAACAAAATTCATGTTTCTAATATTTTGATATTTTTATATCACACTGTAAAAAAATATTTAAAATAAATTAATTACATAATATCTAATTTAAACGACTAAATATACACGATAAAAAATTGTTTAACTAAATTCCATTTAAAATGAGTTATCAATTTTTATTTTGCGGTAATGAAAATGTACGCACTCTAAAATTTATTTAAGTATGTGACGATTTTTCAAACACTGTGTTTTGAATATTGGACTGTGATTTCCTATAAAGTTACAATTAAATTATCTTGTTAAAATCAACGATTCGTTACGACGTAATATAGCCTTAACAAATTATTTTTGAGCACTTTGGCCTTACAATGGATTGTTACTGGCTTATAAAAATTATCCACCATTTTCTTGTTACGAAAATAAAGTGAATAATTATTTGCAATAACAGTAAAGCTGATAACACACTTATATAGAGACAATTGGACCGGGGCGAGTAAGAACTGTAAACTGATAAGGAAAATTAAAACACAAATATTTCTTTATTTGATTACTAGTTATTGATAGTGGAGTTTTGCTCCACTTTGCCTCCAAATAAGAATATTATATGCTTTATTAAAAACAGTCTTTAAAAATAATTAAAAATGAAATGTATAGAAATGTTTGCTTACATTAAATAATGTTGAAGCAACCAACTTTTAAAATATAAACGAATCAACGCCGTGTATAATGTAAAGAAAACCACTAAGCCAACGTTAACAATTAACATGTGACCCATGTTTTTATTAGCTAAAACAGATTTCACGTAAATATTCACGATAGTTATGATTTCCATTTCATAACAATATCACAATTTTCAATAATTAGGTATACAAAAAGACATTGGAGATTTTAGATTACACTTTGAACAGGCCAAGCTTATTAAAAGTAAGAGTAAAGATTGTGATATAGATACATGTATTATAACATTTTTTATTATTATTTACATGTTTGTATTGAAAACAATATGAACCACATTATTGTAGATCACTCAAAACCAAAAATACTTTTTTTTATAAAACATGACAAGACCATACATTTTAGAATAAACCATCGCTAGGACTATATTAATTCCATTTAACACTCATCTCCTAAACGAACATGTTTTACGTACTTCGAGCATAAATCCTATACATCACGCATTATCTTAAAGAACGTATATATTAATCGCGGTTATTTCTCACACAACGAACACTCTCCACAATCTTACGATTCCGATTGAAGCAAAGGATAACGACGAACAAAGGAAATAATTTACATAAGGCCATATATTATTTACTGTACACGTATGTATAACGAGTAGATGATTAATTAGATAAATAATGCTTTAATATTAAGGGTTAAGGAATAATGTATCCGTATTTACGACAGTTTGGTCCATATAAATATTATTACATAAATCGTGTGTTTCGATGCGTTATCAGTATTAGGTCTCCAGCAAACATTGAGAACACTTCAATTTTTAACGAGTAACAGAAGTGATAAAAATCTACTACGATTTTTGATGATTGAATAGTGACCAAAAATCGTAACAGCGCCATTAAATCTAAGAAGGTAAAAGAGCATGATAAAAGTACAGATAATGCATTTTGAAGGTGACCAAGTATTTATAGATGATAAACATTTTGCTGAACACCTAACAGTGGTTAACGTCGCGGCGCCCGCGGCCGCCTACGGTCAGTCTTTTCTGCTAATGTTTACGAATTTGTGCAAAATATTTCTACTAGTCGCGTAACTTAACACAGTAAATATTATTTACAAAACGCATCTCACCACCGAGATTGTACGAAATTAAACGAACGAGCACTGACCGGGAACTGCCGGAGCGCCGAATGTCGTATCTGATACTCCGTTTCAGTAGCGTCATCTTTCTCACTCGCACGCGTTGTGCATGAGTCCGTCTCGCTTTCGCTGACGTGGTATTCAAAAACATTACTCGAAATACGATAGGACTTTTACCGGTTCGGCGTCGGTCATAGTCCCCGAAGGTTTTGTAGCGTTTTGCTGATCGATGTGGCACGTGGTTTGTTCTTAAATGGTTCACGGGGGTCCTTGGCTTCCTGTGGGTGCTTCTGCTCTCATCTCTGACTTGAGCTTGACGAATTCTCTTGCTACTTCGTCGCTATGCCTCTGGGAGAGTATCCTGAGGATGGTCCAGCCAGTTTCGTCCATCTTGACGCGTGTGCCCAGAGGTAACCAGCATGCGCAAGAACCCTGAAGAAAATAAATAGATGTTTAAATTTTTTGATAGAAAAAAAAAATACTTTGTACAAACAAAATGATATCTAAAGTAGGAAGTATACTGAGCTCCTCAATTTCTGTAGAAGACGCCATCATAGACTACATATTTGTGTTGGAGCGAAAGAGAAAAAAACAAATATTCCTAAGTTAGAAAGTGACAAGTCGTACCTGTTCAGCAATATCAGCGAGGCGCATGACAGCGACTCCCACAAGACGGTCTTCTCTCGCAAAGCAGTAATCTCGCACGCAGACATGCAGCTCAAACAGCTCCAGTTGTTCCGTCGCACTCACCATGCTATGAAGAAATGAATCAGAATGTACATACGCAATCTTGGTTATCCCATAGGATCAGCGTAGAAATCATAATTAAAATACTATACCGTTTATCATCTTTATTGACAGTAATAACTTTGTAAATTCCCGCAACAAATTTTCTACAACATTCATCACAACAATTCTCAAAAACAGAACTCACAATGTTTTACATTATGTTATTACGCTTATAGAAGAGTACAAAAATAAAGACAATATAATTGTAGAACAGCTATAAACACCATTTAAGAAAAGTAAACTTTGAAAGTAAAAAAAAATGATTTTCAGATTTTTATTTTGTATCTAGAGCTGTTTACATTACAACTATTGGAATATTTTATTTGGTTCGTGACATCAGTCACAATAATTTCTTCAAAAAATAGTACTACGAATATATTCAGATGTACTCTTGAATACTCTTGAAAAACAACTTACAAATGGAATGTCTCATTGAACTTGGGACTCCAGTTGTTGCTTTTCGACTTGGTCGCGAACTTTCTCTTCTTATCAGCGAGATGTGGCCCAATGAGGTTCACCTCGATGAACGGACGGAACATACCACTCGCAATTACCCACTTCAAGTCATTGGCTGCTACCACTGGAATTAAAGTAAGCATTTGATTAGTCAACCTACAGTGACAGGTATAAGAGCAAAAGTATTGTTTAACTTGCGAATTTGCCACCTTTGTGGTGTAGGTCGCTAAGCGAGTTGAAGATATATTGCTCTAAAACTAGAACTTGCTAACTTAATTTTGTAACGTATTTTTAGTAACCAAACTTTTTCACACCAACTTATGTACTTAAAATAATAATATATAAACGTTATTTCTCTTTAATATTAATCGGACACATCTGTTCAGTTCAACCAAGATAAAAGCAAAATCTATGTATATCTATGTAATATCACCTGATTCTTCCAAATAGGTTTAAAATACAATTATTATGAGTAGATGTTTGATGTAATTACCTTTTACAGTGATCTTATGTTCACCAGTTCCGGGATGCGTGAATAGATCTACTTGAAGTGACACTTCACCTACACTGCCCTCTTCTGCTACTGCAGCATCTATCAACGAGGACCAAAACTTTAGTATTATGAATATATTGAGTGTTAATTGAAAATGAACTTTCATGCAGGTCCAAATTAAATTACTGCAAATTCGATTCAAAGCTTGACTTATGCTTTGATTGAGGTTTTAAAACATGAACCTAAAGGTCTTTTACACAATGACCGGATAACTCACTCAATAGAAACCACCACATTTATATTCTGGTTCTGAGTTTTCCAACAACTGTTAACCAACCTGTTTAACCTGTTTGTTCACCCTAAGTGTGAATCAAATGAATTGTCATTAAATTAAATAGTGAATTATTGAATTTCATCGGTAGAAAGTGCAATAACGATCAGTTATTCAGCTCAGTTAAAATCAGTCATCATAACACTAAAAAGAAAATAAACTCACCCTGATTCTGTTGACTAGTAACAAACGTCCTAATTAGAGTATCAGTAGTCTGCGTGTACAAACTGAGGGCGTATCTCAGTGATTGAAGTTCTGGACTCTTTTCTAAGAAGGTCTTCTTAAGGCCATTGCCACCGGCGTGGAAGTACAGTTTGATAGTATCAAGCGCTGCATCTAGTACTGCGCATTGTTTGGGCGTTAAGCTCTTCTCAGCTGATAAATGCTGTAATAAAAAGTTAAAATGAGGGTGTCTTTGATCTGAAATAGTATACTTTGGAGGATTAGTATTTTTTTAATTGAATTTTCATCACCACAAATATAATACTTACCTCCTTAGAAATATCCATGACTCCAGAGAGTGCATGTTTGACATCCTGTTTGCCCACAGTGCTCTTGAACAGCTGCGTCATATCTTCAATCTTTGCATTAGCTGCTAAATTCTTCGCATTGTTTGTAAGGTTCTTCAACATCATCTGAATATGAACAAATTTATTTTAATATGATAGGGAACTGATTCTTTTTGTTAGTTCTTAGTATTTTTAATTTATTAGTAACAGTTGTCCATCGCTTCCAAACATGTAAAGGACTGTTAAATTATCTACAGGAAAGTAGTATCAAAATATGTTTACCGTCTTATCAGTCATCGGAGGAAGCACCACAGTTTTTTCTAATATCTTCATCACAATCTTCCACAATTCCTTAAGCAATCGTTTGAGTACAGTCTTTTCACATGACTCGGCATACATAGTGAGCGAACCATCCTGTTGCAAATAAAAAATAATATAGTAATAGTCAAAATAAATTATGTATATGCCTATAGACATATAGCTCTTATATCTGCTCTATAAATCTAAGACATTAAAATCTACTTTTAAAGATTTATTACCAAAATATCCATAAGAGGTCGTAGTACTTCATCAGCCTCGTGATGTGCTGGAGGTTGTGGAGCTCCGGGCGCTCCGCCGCCACCAACTTTTTGTAGTAATTCTCCTAGTTCCTTCACACTCGCTGTTATACGGGTCTCCAGACTGAAAATTATGATCAATAAACTACTTGATGAGAGAACCTGGGTTTTTCAAAATAAAAACTAGACAAATTGGTGCAAATGTGTATGTAATAAGATAAGCAAAGATGTATTAACTGTATTAAATTTTTTATCTCGATGGACTGTATCCTTATTCTTTATTAAAAAAAAACAGCGCCTCTCATGGTTTCCGGTACAAAAATAGCATAAGTACCTACTATTAGTAGAGACAGAAAGTCTATTTTATATTGGACTTACCTAATAGCAAACATTGACGCGAGCTCATCTAAGGTACTATTGAGGCTCTGCTGGAGATCATTCAGGATGTCAGCAGCATCGAGTTCCAACTTTGTGCCACCCATTGCTTCGAACATCTTTTCCAACTGAACCCGCAATTGTTGGATGTTGTTCATTAAAATGCAAGCCTGTAAGACATAAACATAACATATGAATAGTATCACCTTGAGGAATGATATATGTTTGTCATCGTTAGCCTTTTAGGTAATGGATTTTTTGACAGACTGATAATCAGAAATATGTAAATGGAATGTAGGTAAACGTGATAAATAAAAAGGTAGATGTAAAAATCACCATGGTCATCACCAGAACTAAATAAAACTAAATAATACCCTGTAGATTTAAAGGCTAAGATAGTTCGTAGGGAAAGTAATAAATGGCGTCAATCCAGATCAGCTAGAATTCTTACAAATAAAACATAATTACCACTCTTTCTTCCTTCAGGTGCTCTGGAAACTCCTTCTTCACAATATCAGCATAAGCCATCAGAACCTTGACAATAGTCTTCGCAAATCTCTTCATATACCTCTTCCAGATTTCAGGATCAGGGCACTCTAGTTTGGAGACTACGTCGAAACACTGAGTCAGTTGAGTGAACACGTCTACCACTGAGTTGCTGAAGAGTGCGTGCTCACTGGATTTTTGGAACTGGTAAAAATAGAAAACTCATTAATGATGTTTTCTTTACTTAGCTTACTTTACACAATAATGTATATAGAAACCGCACAATTTAACAAGTATAGTATAGTTTCTTTTTGTTCTTTCTAAAATGCACGCATTTTGTTAGCTTTAGCACCTTTGGTATTTTAGAAATACATTGAAAAAGACAATAAAATGCATTTTTATAGCCCACCAGCATATTTTCAAGTCTCACTTGATCCAATTGAATAGTACCGTATCCTATCATTAAAAAAAATCTAAAACATTTACCCCATCTCTTTTATCTCTATTGAAAGCACCATTGAGATACTCCAGAGAGACGTCATCATTTTCATTGAGCCACTGCATCACGAACGGTTCAAACCACGCTGGGTATTCAGGTACTGCTCCACAGTATGGCGGCACGTCTTTCACATAGTTTGTGTGAAGCCATTTCACCTAAAAGAGAATCATTTTGAAATTTATTTGAGTGCAAATAAAACAACTAATTTTATAAATGCGATAGTTTGCCTCAACCGCTGATTAAAAGATGAAATTTGGCACATAAATATCTAGATAAATCTCAGCATAAAATAATATAATACTTGTTATTCCGGAAAAACATTAGATCCTTTGGACACACGGCTGTGAAACAGGGCGAAAGCTTGTAGAAAATAAAACGTTTATAATTGCTGCGTCCTTTTCCTACTCTTTTATGGGATTATTTAACTTTGATTTAGGCTGTCGCAAATGAATCACTAAGCTGAGGTCAGTTTGATCATAATTTTGTACCTTGGTGGGCTTTTGCGATTTTCCACATAATTGATTACATCATCGAAATTTTTCATCAAGTAAACAAGCAAGTCTTAGTAGCAAGTTACCTTGAAGTGCAAGTTCATGTAGGCCGAAGACTTGCAGAGTCGATGTTGTTCGTGTTCCTCTAATGCGTACTTCATATCTACCGCGAATAGCGACCACATTGTTGCCGCAGAAAGCTGGAGAATATACAATCATGATATATATTGTTTATTTTACTGCATCACAAATCAGTCTCAAATACAAAAAAAAGTACTGCTATTCCAGAGAGAAAGATTTTCGGAAAATGGCACCTACTTAGTACAAAAAATATGATTTTGAAATAAGTTTTTCTATTTGACCCACATAGGTAGTTCCATAAAATGTTCCTGGTACGGATTTTTCAATATAAAGATATACAAAAAAAAGTACTGCTATTCCAGAGAGAAAGATTTTCGGAAAATGGCACCTACTTAGTACAAAAAATATGATTTTGAAATAAGTTTTTCTATTTGACCCACATAGGTAGTTCCATAAAATGTTCCTGGTACGGATTTTTCAATATAAAGATTACCTGAATGTATAGTCTGTATTTACCTGTCCAATATTCAACTCTTGCGGAAACTGGTTGAGAACAGGAGCATAGCTGTTCCTGTCCTCTTCTATCACAGATACAATGAGGGCGATGAGCTTATGCCAGAAGTCAACTGAATCCAACTGAGGCCCGTGATCGGACGGGTCGCGCTTTGCTTCATTTGGATCCACCTGTCAAAAGAGATGTTATTGAAATAGGAGTATTGAATATTTTTTGATATTAGTATGTTTCAACATGATATTGATACATTCGCTAAATTGACAAATATTTGTGATGAGCATTTGTAACTAGCGTGTTGAGTTCGAGTGATAAATATAATCCAACTCACAAGTTACAAGCAACACAAGATTAGGCTAAGTTCTTACTCAATATAAGCGAAGCAATATTTTTGCTTTACCAATACCTATGTGAACATTTATTTAAACATTCAATAAAATATCGGTGTGTGGAGTGCTTCATAATTATTCATAAGCCATGGGTTACTCGTCACATTGTATTTTTTTTTGTATTGGTAGTAGTTATACCTGAAACTCTCTGTTGTACAGCTCGTAACAATTCTCGAATAGAAACTGATATGTTGATCTAAGGCATGCCTTCACGCAGTCTTTGACCACTGTGCTGGCGCGGGGCGGACTGCTTAACTCTTGGACCTGAAACAAATGGAGCAATAAAGGATAATTTATCGTAGACGCCCTACTTTTTTTCTATCTTCTTACTCTTTTTATTACCATTTCAGTTAAGAGTAAGATAAACAATTCTCGGATAGTAAATTATTAGAAAATGTTGATGAAATTTTTATTTCTTAAAGTTTCTTCCTAGAGTACCTTGGAGATATAAAAGCGAAGACAAATAATTGGTTTGGAAACCTTTTTTTGAACTTCCCATGTCGATGCTAAAAATCCAGCTAATGGCTTTAATCTTCTTCGGTACAAGGGATTCCGAGTTGTTGGTGATGATAAATCAATAATATATGGCCCGTAAGTTCCTAGCAAATAATTCTCTAGCTACTGCTTACCTTCATCCTAAAGAACGTGATGCTAGTGAGCAGGTCAACTGTAGACTTGAGGTCCATGAGCTTCTCAGCACTTGAAGCGGGAAAGTTGTTGCGATACATCGATAAGTCTATCCTGAGCGAGTTGTGTAGCTGGTCCAGAAGCTTGACGAATTTTTCTTTCTGTTGGTGATGTGGGGAAACCAACGTGTTAAAATGTTTGTGATTTAAATTACGTTTAACGATCGTTTGGCAGAATTTTGACGGGTTTCAGAAACTATTGTAAAGTTTTGCTCCAATAGTTTTCAAATGTTGGAAGGTATATATGGACGAAGGTAGTTAGCCCATAAATACTACTGCTATAATACACAGCAATACGTGGCAATAGATTTTCCAAATCCAAGGCAGAGACTACAAAGTACAAAATCACTGTGCAATTTTATTTCACTTGGAATTATACTTTTTATACCAGAAGGCTGACAAGCAGGCAGTCATTCTACCTAATGCCAAGTGGTTATCATCGCCTATCGACATTTATATCTACATCCCTCCAAGCATTGCCAATTTGTTGCTGAAATTCACAAAACCTAGCGCAGCTGCCGGATAATTATTTTCAATTAGATTATCACCAAGATCTTACCCCAAAGTTAGAAGCAGCAAATCGGTCTGATGCTGAAACGGCAGATGAAGCAGTAGTGTGAGCGTAGTATGCGTTGATGTTTGCGAGAAGAGTTGACATTACTGCTGGTACTCCTGCGCATAGATACTTCGTCGAGAGACAGTGGAAATGCCTGAAATAAAATGCAATGTTATTTAAATTACCAACACTTTTGAAACACATTTTTACGAAATAAAAAAGTACCTATCATAATCCTTTACCGTAACATTTAACAATTTTCATTTTCAATCTTATAAGATAAACTATACCTACCTTATTTTATCAACAAAGCTTTTTTTATTATATTTTTCACTTCAGTAGCTCAAACATGTAGGTTTTGCTGCCTGAAATCAGTGAGTCCTTGGGTTAATCATACAATTCGAAACTTTCCCGCCATTAGAAAGAGAGAGTGACAAAGACCAGCCCTTTCGAAGTTGCGATTTTGAATTTGACCTCAAAGACAAACATGTTCGGAATTTCGTATCAACTAAAGAAATTTTGCAAAAAGATAATTATGTCTTTTAATGTAATTTATTGAAATTTTAACTTATTGTTGTATTTAAACGAAAATAAGTATTTACTGCAAATAAAACTTTCAATAATGTTGTGTAATATATTTTATCTCCTAAAGTGTTCTCGCTGTTGAAATAAAAAGTTATGTGTGTTCCACGAGAGCAAAGTTTTTTGCATCTCGTGCCTTTGAATCCCTCGCCACACTCAGGATTCAAAATCAGCACTCGCAGCAAAAAACAACTTTGCTCTCTTGTTGCACAAATAACTATTTCTTTCATAAAACTGGCACTAGAATGCTCGGATTAGTGGTAGGGCAAAATAATATGGTATAAAATTAATGAGATCCGATTATATTAGATTGTAGAACAGAGTATTTTTGTAGGTAGTAGAACTCTTAGTGCAGAGTTCGCCCGGGGAAGTACTACCACCATATCTAATTCCGCCGTGAAATAGTAGTGCAATTGTAGTATTGTGTTTCGGTTAGGAGGATATAGGAGCCGGTGAAATTACAGGCACAGGAGACTTAACAACTTCATGTCTCACGCGTGAGTGATACCCCTGGCAGGGAAAATATAATATTGTATTTTCTTTGCCCGTGGTGTTATGAGCGTCTATAGGCTACGGTAACCGCTTACTATCAGGTGGGCCGTAAGCTTGTTTGCCACCTATGTAGTATAAAAAAAAAGAGTGGATAAAGAGGTAGTATTTCAATATCACAACTTCATGCGTCTGCGATGAAGTTGGTAACATGGATTAGGGACTAGTCTAAGCTGTATGAGCTCGTTGTTTGATATCAATTTATTTTAACTTCAAAGCTAACTTTTGAAAATTTTGATTTTAGTTAACAATCGAAATGTACCTATCCGCGTTCTACTACAAGCTAATTTCCTAATTTAGGATTGACTGAAAATAAAACAATACATAATTTAAAAAATAAAACTAAAAAAAGCGAATCACAAGGTTGAGCCGTTTTAGTTTACTTTTGAACTACAGTAACCAAATATGGAACAATCACAAACATTTATTTGTAACATTCATTTTGTGTGGTAAACCCGAAACTTTTTTAACAGGATTTGTACAGGAAACAGTTATTTTCCAACTATTTTATTTCTGTTCCTAAATCATTTTATTTGAAAGCTATGAATATATAAATCTTTCGATATTTTCCAATCATATTTATTTAAATAGTTTAAATATGCTTTAAAAAAATATGAAATAAGCAAAGAAGGAACATTGCAAATTTCTTGGATTCATCCAACGACTCACTCAAGGGTAATGTCGGCGTCAAAGTTGTATCACGGACCATGGAAATATTTATCACCTTTACCTACCCTAGCTACCTAAAAATCTAGCAAAAATTTAATTATTAAATAAAAAAATCATAATTACGTCATAGCTTGATAAATAGCTTCAATCCCATATCTCATGGCGAACTCGTCGACGATCTCTTCAGGGTTATCGTTGAAGTAGATCTTCCATGCATCATCACCTCTTGCTGCAGGGAGGGTGACGGCACCACCATTCTCTTCACATAAATAGTGGAAAAGGTTCTCGTGAAGGCACGTGTACTGTAAAAGATAAATGAAAAAGTTGCACAATTGTTGTTCTTTTTAAAAAAAAATGACACCTAAAAATTATAAGAGATCAACCGATATAATTCGATGTTATAATTATCTCATAGTAGACTAGCCTTCCAATCCGGTAACCCCTATTTTACCCCTTCTCAAACCCTTCCCTAGTAACTAAACGAGTCCATTAATTGCAATTTCAGCTGAGAATTGTATAGTACTTTTCTCTAATTAGCGAGGAAACAATAAAAAAAATATTCAAGAAAAAAATAAACGTGAAGAGTGAAAAATGATAATCGCGCGTTCTGTTCGTTTTTTAATATTTTGGAAATAAATGCGCATCCAGCATTTAAATAATAAATACCTTGTACCTAAAAACACGAAAGAAAAGAAATAAAACTGTCCAGTAATTTATACTATAATTTTATTATTGTCATGTTGGCATTTGCTGGCGTGTTATTACGTTGCGTACCGAAAAGAGTCGATCGATGTATTGTTTTTTTTAATGATAAAGCAATTTCCGCGCATGTGGGAAAAAGTAAATCACGTAAAAATATATCAAAGGAACACCTATTAAGCAACTTCGTGAACAAAAATATAGACAGAAACCCGAGAGAATCTGTCAGTCTGAAATTCGATAACGTAAATTTAATTACTAGGCCCGATAAGGGTTAAAAAAAAGTATAAATTAAAAAACTTTCAATTTAAAATTGCAACGTTTATTTTTCCGATTTGGGCTTTTCTAAAGCAAAGCCGAATTCACATGGGAAATCAGAATGCAAACCGAAACGCAAATTGAATTTCAAGTTGCGTCTGACCCAGCCGACTGACAGTGATTAATTTATGACAGAATGTTACGTGTATTCCACTGACGAAAATATATATTCCATTACAACAGCATACAATACAACAAAAAATACTTAGTAAGCGGTTTGGTAAGCGGTGAAAGTAGGGTGAAATGACGTTGAATATCTGTTGATACCTTATCTCTTCACGACAGGAGAAACAGTGACCTTAATCGCAGACCTCTGTCTATGTTGTTACATATAAGTAAGTAGGTACACGTTATTTTTCTTCCGCGCTCTTTGAGATATAAAAAGAAGTAGGTATACATATGGCAACACGATAAATTACATCATCTGTTAAAGTCGACTATGCTTTTTATTACGGTCTCCATGAAAGGGTGATAATAAAGAGAGCAATTTTAAAACGTGAGCGGGATATTTATTAGATTTATCCCATATATAAAAGCTAAGACAATTCGTTCCTCTTATTTTATTACATAAAACAAAACTATTTTCTAGCTATTTTTACGCTAAAAAAGCACAATTATATTTTTTTACGAAATTATTGTTATAATTTATTTTGTTCTGGGTACGCTGCCTTCTGATAGCGTAAATTTTTGGAATTTACTTTTATAATGTTAGACCGTTTAAAATAATAACGGATTTATAGGCGCTTTGTATAGGCTTTATTTAATCAAAATAGGGTAAAAGGAAGAAAAAATAATTAATATTTAATAACCTGCGCGAGCGAAGCCGCGGATGAAAAGCTAGTTTCGAATAAGTTCCCACAAATGTTCAAGTAACGCGCGGCTAACGGTTCTCACCGATGTTATGTAAGGAGTAACATAGTTTGCCACTGGCGATAGTATGTGGGTGCACTTACGGATTACATCGGCACAAGACGCTTGTGCAGTGTCAGCAGTACCTACCGTGGGAATTCAAAGTGTTAGAGATCTCACTCATGTGTCATCGTGTATTAAAAATAATTTTAGAAAAGCGAAATGTTTTTTTTTCTTTTAATATCTAACACTAGTTTCCACCCCGCGGTTTCACTCGCGTTTTAGTATTTGGTATTTTATTGATTATAAATATCACTACAAAACACTTTTTTCTTTAAATCCTTACTAATATTATAAATGCGAAAGTGAGTTTGTTTGTTTGTTTGTTACCTTTTCACGTCTAAACCGCTGAATCGATCGCGATGAAATTTGGTATGCAGATAGCCTATGGTATAGAGAAGAACATAGGCAACTTTTTATCCGGGCAAAACATAAGTTACCTGGGGAATGCGGGTGAAACCGCGGGGCGAAAGCTAGTGTTTTATAAAATACTAGATACAAACAAACAAACTCACTTTCGCTTTTATAATATTAGTTAGGATTGTTAACAAAAGCATACTCTTCTAATATATTTTATTTAAATGTCAATAAACTTATCACCTATTTTAACTTTTGAACTTCTAACGCAGTCCCAAAACCTATAAGGCTTCTTACGATTCATTTATTCCAATTAATTACACTGAAAGTTCTAAGCCATCCTGTGTTCTGTCTAATATAATAAACCTATGGACAGAAAAATAAATTTACTGCCTGTATAAGTCGTAACAGGTGGAGTTAGCTTCGTTCTAATTTAATAGCAAACCAATAAAGCAACGCTTTTGAAACTGTCACAGAAGGAGAATACAAGGCAAAGTGACAAGTGAATTTATTGGTGTACTCTTGAATTACTAGAAAAGACGTATCTTTTATAATACATCAAGTTTTATTAGTATTAATAGGAGAGTGGTTTGCAGCAGGTGCTTAGTGTAAGTAGGTATTTTTATATTATTTGTTAACTTACTGAACACTCCAGTGGGTAAAAAACAAACGAGTCGAACATAGAACCTCCTCCTTTTTTTAGAAGTTGGTTAAACATTGATATAAATTGCAGACTTTCATTTTCTTAAACTGTTAAGTCTCCGGTTAAAATTTGATAATTGTCACTAAATCAACGTAACCTGACTAAAAAAACGTTGAGAGTGTGTAATTTAATAAATTCAAGAAATAAATGCTGTTCAAATTATTTTAGCTAACTTAAATCAGTTTCAAGACAAGACGAGAATTATGTCAAACGCCCGTGTTGTGTCCACCCCGGTATCAGTTGGAAGCTCGGTTCTCGAAGTTGTTGACTCGTACGTCTACCTAGGACAAACAGTCCAACTAGGTAAGTCCAACTTCGAGAAAGAGGCCAATCGCCGAATCCAACTCGGTTGGGCAGCGTTCGGGAAACTACGAAATGTCTTCTCGTCCAAAATACCTCAGTGCCTTAAGACGAAAGTCTACAACCGGTGTGTGTTACCAGTGATGACATATGGCACAGAGACGTGGTCTCTCACTGTGGGCCTCATAAAGCAGCTGAAAGTCGCTCAACGAGCCATGGAGAGGGCTATGCTCGGGGTTTCTCTACGCGATCGAATCCGGAATGAAGAGATCCGTAGACGAACTAGGGTCACCGACATAGCCCAGCGGATTGGCAAGTTGAAGTGGCAATGGGCAGGCCAGATAGTGCGCAGAACGGATGGCCAATGGGGTCGAAGAGTTCTGGAGTGGAGACCACGGACCGGTAAGCGCAGCGTAGGACGTCCGCTTACAATGTGGACAGATGACCTTGTAAAGGTCATTGGAAAACGCTGGATGCAGGCCGCCCAAGATCGGTCCTATTGGAGATCATTAGGGGAGGCCTATGTCCAGCAGTGGACGTCTTGCGGCTGAGATGATGATGATGATGAAATCAGTTTCAAGTTAATTTTCAAAGAGGTACTGAGTTCCGAGAATATAATATGCTATTTAAAAGAGTTACTGTTAAGGAGAATTCAGAAATTGTACTAAAATCCTCGGAAAGGATCCTCGTTTTAAAGAGCAATTACCTACAGGAAATTCAAGTAGACCTTTTTGTGTTTATTAAGTTTCAAAATACTTACGGTACAAAAATACTGAACTAAAAGAGACATTTAATACATTGGTGGAAATATTTTTTAATTACAAAAACACGAGTTAAACACAACTTTATTAGATTCGCCGCAGTTGGGTGTAAATGTATCAAAAGTGTGTACTTAGTATTACATTGTTTCTGTACTTAACACTTTTGTAGTATAGTACCTATACAAAAGATTCATAAACAATGTAGATGAAGAATAATAAAACCATTATTAAGGTGCTCGCATCTTTATCTTGGAGATAAGATCTAGATAATAAGTAACAATGTTTCTCTTAAGACGCTATTTCAAAATAGATACTCAGAGATATTGAGATACTCGTATTTCAACATAAGTGCTAATACTTTAGTATAATTCGTTTAGGTGGCACCAATATTTTGGACTTCATTTAATTAAGAAGACCCTTAATAAATCAATGTAAGATAAATTGGTTTAAATGAGACCCTCCCAACCTTGCCGGAGGTAAGGATGCGTATTATATAGATAATCGTACGTTATTCTGACCCTTCTGTGAAATCTTTTATGAACTTCTACTTGAATGCGAGGAAATATAAAATATATATTTAATAATCTGAGCTGGTGGTTGGAAAATTTTCAGTTTTTTGTATTGGAGGCTTGTATCGACTTGATTTTCAAAGTGTTTATGACTAGCTATCCCCTGCAGTTTCACCCGCGTTAGCGTTATAAAAAGTAGCCTAAAAAGATGGACCATTTATTTTTGAAAAGGGACTGAACGTAAGGATTAGGCATCCTTAATTTACGAATTCTAAACAAAATGGCAGAATCGGGTTGGTAGGATTAATTACTACAAGCCATGTAGATCCAGCTAGGTAGTTACTATGCTAAATATATACCACATTTCATTTCTGTCTTTGGACAATTTGGCACATTTGTGTCATTATTGAACAGAAGTATATAAGTGAGTAGATATAAATTTTAACTAATAAAGGATATGATACACATATATCTTATGTTTATTTTTTAAGTAGCAGAATAACTCATTTTTAATGCATCTAAATTCGCTTTAACTGTTTCGAATACAACCCTCGTCCATTAAGTAAAAATTTACAGGAAAATATAACGCTGCAATGTAAACACGTTCCTTCGAGTTTCACACGCCACATAATTTACGATTTGATAAACTGCCTAAAGGATTTTGGAGCTTAAAACGTTTTTTTTTTCTATTAAAGAAAATATATTTGAACAACCCTGTATTACTTAGCACGCATTTGGGACGTTTTCTTACTTTCCTTTACATATTGTAATTTAAAGCAAACGGATTTTTTATATTCAATTGGAATTGAAAGATGTTTACACATATTATTAGGAATATGGGGTGGGAAGCTACAAAGGTTCTGAAAGGTTACGTTTGTAGAGACAAGATTTTATTGATTTACTTTGGCTCGTTAACAGGTTTCGCTTGGTATAAGGTATCCTAAAAACTTTACTGCTCACGTTCATGTGAATAGTCAGACATATACTAAAACTAATTCGCCAGCAAATGGACTTGTATAAAGAAACGTCTATTGTTCTGTAATGGATTCGCTAGTAGGAGCAAAAAAAACTGTTGTATAAGCACAAGATGTAGTCTGATTAAATCTGTTTGTTATATCGCATCTTGTTGAACCATTTTTTTGTTGTTCAAATTATATGGATATTAAGAAACTTTTGTATACCAGCATCAAAAATAACACAGTAATATTAGGAGCAATATAAAATATAGACTACATACTATTTATACAATTTGATACAAAACTGACTCTGTTTTGTTTTCTTATTTATATTTATTCTTTATCACAGATTTTATAAATATCATTTAAAATTTAAATTTCGTCAATAAAATAATTTTATATACATCAAAGATCCAGCTGTATAATAAACGCTTGCGTTTCATTTAAAAAGCAATTTCAGATCTACCAGGTCTTGTAATGAAAAAATTCTCATCGCACACGAGGGCACCTGTTACTACATCAAAGGGGAGTAAGGAATACTTAGCGCTTTTGTACTGATATGTACGAGGATACGATAATTGGATTATATACTTAGATGTACTTCGAATAAGCGTCGACTTGGGAGGAATTTGCACGGTAAGTGCTTAGTGGGTTTATGTTACGTCGTGAAGTGCTGAATGGTTTTGTTTTATACTCTTTTTAGTGGGATATGCGAGTGTTAAAGTGATTGGAATTTAAAGGACTAATGAGTTTTATTGGTAATTAAAACATACAACGAATGTAAAAAAGAGATATAGATACGATAATGATTGTGCACCCCGTGACTCCAGAAGCATTGGGGCTTTCTATCCCAGGCACTTTTCTTTGACCGTAGGGCAACCAGACACATTAACACACATACACCTCAACTTACGAATATTCGTATGCACTCACACCACTCTTACATACATGATTGTGTATCTCCGTGGCTACAAAGTCTCGGTGGTCTCAATCAGGTGGACTACAGGACAATCAGACATGCAAATCACCACACTTATACTCGCACAACCCACTCACACACCTGATTGTGCATCTCCGTGGTCAAATATCCCCGGAGCTCTCGACCCCAAGACCGTAGGGCTGCAGAGTGAAGAACCTCCTAACAATCCTAGCCGTGTCCAGGATAACTGCCTTCTGCATCTGACCCTTGATCCAGCTGCCGAGTGAGAGCCTCTCAAGATATTTATCAAGGCTCTCTGTTATAAGCCCGATTGCTGACTAGACTATCGGAACAATGATCGTTGAGTCCACGTCCCACATGGCAGTCTTAACATAACTTGTCCTTTTCGGCCTTCACAGAGATGTCAATGAGCATAAACAGTAACATCTTTCATAAGCATTTTTTAATCTAAATCTACCATGCGGAGATGTCAGATTGCGAAGTTAGATGTAAAGGCATGAATGATTGTATGCACCCTATTGTAATGTATTCTTTGAGGGTGGATTACCTTGTATATAAAAGGAATATCAAGAGGATACTATGAATATAAGAGATGATAGAAACGTCTTCTTAAGGAATGCTTTAATTTATATTTATTAAAGCTTAGATATTTCATTTTACTGTTCACCATTTAATTTTAAAAAATTGCCGCTACGAGAATACACATATAAACACAGTCACTTACAGTCGCCAAAAAGATCCATTTCTTTCACACTGTTAAACTTCTGTCGTAGTGTCATACCTTACTTCTTATCTTACTGCGTAATTAAATTTTGTTTCCCAATAGATATAGATGGATTAACCCTTTCTGAGTGTGTTCTAATTTATCTGACATGAGATCTTACTTGGTAAGAACCATCTTATCTTCTCGTAAGATGTATTCTCGGAAAAACTTTGAAGATCTAATTTGGTACATATATACCGTTATCTTGGCTTGGTGCCTTTTTTCAATAGATAAATGTTGACGTGAAAATGTTCTGTTAAGTAAAAGGCTTTCATTTGTATTTGTTAGATTTCGTTATAACACATATAAATATTAAAAGTGTTTTCAAAAACCTTTTGATTCAAATAATGAATGAAAATAAATATTAGACATTAGTTATCTTTCTCTCCCTTTAGAATAAGTACAAGTAGGTAAATATGTATAAGAGATAAACTTGAAATATAGTGATTTAAGTAGGTACTACATTAATTTAAAATATCACTCTAAGCATGTATCGACCAGTTACGACAATTCTAAATATTATAGTTTGTGGTACGTATAGCTAGTTTTTACATTTATATCATAAAAAAAAATATGATTGTAAGTGATCGTGTGGCCAAAAGTGGTAAGTTAAAAAAATATAATGTATTCATCAGTGGCATCTAATTAGTAAATAAGAGAAAACACAAGTATTTTTCGATTCAGTCGAGTACTCAGGTAAGTATATCGAGATTTGACGAACCCAGCTGATAGAAGTTCTGAGTACGGTCAACTCTACACTAACAATAAACCTGTCAATCAAATGTCTACCTTAATAACAAAGGTGAGTAAAAGGTCCCAAATCATCACCTATCTAATATTGATTAATATGAATTTTGAATCAGTTTACATCACGCCACAAAGTCAACTTTGACACTTCAAATTGTGAACTGCGACACAGTGACCTAATTGTATACTTACCAATTTTCACCTTGTACATGTAATGTGATTTCTTTCATAGAATATTCTTTCTACTTTATGTAATATAAAATCGATAGAATAAATAAAGTTGTAGTCAAATAGTAGTCAAAGTAACAAATAAGAGAACGAAATAAAATAATATAAAATTATTCAACTAATAAAGCCTTTGTAAATACTTATTATCGAGACAAATAGAATAGAGTACCATTCAATTACCTATATTAATTTGTAACAATTGATTAATTAGAAGGATTTATTGTTCACAACAATTCAATTGTTGGTTTTACGGTTTAAAGCCGCATCAATTCCAGATGTACAATTTGATTTGACACCGATTAGAAGAGATATTAATGAACGGAAATTCACAAATGCAATTCATTTGTGGCATCAAATAGGGATGTAAATATGTGTCACAACGAGTAGAATTGATTATTTCCTACATCCGAATTGAATGTTACATAATGTAATCCTTTGTTAGAAGAAAGACAAATACATTAAACCGAATTCAAAAGTATCTATCAGGCATCCTATAATTAAATATAATAGCTCAGTGGCAGTAATGCAAATGCCGTGATGAAGATTTTGGGTTCAAATCCTACAAAGAGCTTGAGTTTTTGGTTAACATAAACATAGTAAGGAAACCATAGTACGGTGATAGAGTACCTACTTACTGCACTTAAGAGTCCCCTCAAAGTTTCGTGTTTTAGTAAGCACAAAAAGGTGAGATTGTGCCTATCGAAAATTAAATTAAATGCCGAATTAAATATTGTTTCGATAGAATCATATGTCAGAACGAGATTATAGTTAAGATTTCTGAGAATAATATTCAAGTGTAATTTTTTTAATGTGTTCCAAATAAAGGAAAATAAGAATAAAGAAGATGTGACTCATAGATTTTTGAATTATGATGATAAAAATCTTCATACAGTTTTGCGTGGCTGAAAAAATAGTAAGTAAATATTAAGGGAAAATAACTGTTAATATTTACTAAAAATCTAATAAAAAAAAAGTTTTAGTAAGGGTGGAAATGGTAAAAATATTACAGTGATATACATAATCGTAATATACATTTATCGTATTTGATAAAAGACTTAACGTAAAACTTGATAAAGTTGAAGGTTCCATAACTTTGAAGGACACTAGTGTGACGACGTCATCGTTAGAAACATTAAATCTTACCCCTGAAATTAGCAAGATCGACACTATATGACTATTTGAAAGCGCTATCGAATGTATATCACAAAGTAAATATTCTTTCACCAAACCAAATACAGGCTGACTATGGCTTTTCTTTTTCCTTTTCCCCGTCTTTTTGTGGGTAGAGGTCGCATAAAAAAAATTAGGAACGGTCCTTTATGAGGATTTGTGTTGCGTGAACCACTAGCAATTACTACATTTGTCTTGTTCTCAAGACGTGCTATACATGTCAAGTCGTGATTTTTTTCTACCCTCGTTCCTTTTGTAAACAACACTCGCTAAAATTTTATTGGAGTAAAGTTTTTTCTGTAAAGGACATAAATTAGTCAACTCTGAACTTTTTCATTTATGAGACAATGACACTTCTTAAAGGAAATGTTAGGGAATTAAGGATTATTCTAAATATAGAACATTATTACAATACTCCTAACAGTTAACAAGGCTAACAACAAAGGCTTTAGCATATTTAATGTCTAGCAATTTCGAGGGCATTAAGAACACACGAGTGTTACTTAATGTTCAGACAATTGTATATACCTACTTGAATTGAAATTTAAGGCGATGATAGCTCAGTGGTAGTGTCGTTGGATGCCGCGGCGAAGGTCGTGGGTTCGAATCCTACAATGGGCTTGAGCTTTCGGCGAAGGAAAACATCGTGAGGAAACCATAGCATGGTGGTAGGGTACTTTGGCTCGCTACCACCCTCAAGTTGAAAATCTGTCGCAAAACACCTAATGGTGTGTTCCGGCAGCTGCACTTGAGAGCCAGTTCCTTTTGGGCTTTGTGTGCTTACCACCTTCGGCCACATCATCACATAACATAGTGAGACTGTGGTCAAACACAAGCCTATACAAAGTAAAAAAAAAAATACCATTACAAAAAGAGCGTGTAATTTTTCCCGAAGAAGTTTTTTTTTTAATGTCATAATAGAGTATAAACTCTATAACACCGTCTAACTAAAGCAAGGCAGTACGTTCGTGCAATTACTTCAGTGGAATGTTTATTTGACCAGTGAAACAAGGCACGATTATATTAGGATAATTCGCATGAATGAATGATTAAATCCCCTCCAAGCTTAATTGGAGGGGAAATATTGAATTGCTGCAGCAATGTAAGGCGGCCGTTTAATTACGGTTACTATTGTTATTCTCTTGGTGATTTCTTTTCCTCTGTTATTAATGATAAACCTTTTTTGGATTTGGCTGACTCTTTCATTAATGTATTTTTCGGTGATTACGACTGATTTTATTCGTTTTTATATTGGGCGTTGGTTGATAGGCATAACAAAATTTTGAAGATATTTTATTTTTAAATTTTAAGTGTCTATGATTTCATCGTTTAAATAATAGAATAGTTGAAAAAAGTTTATGAAAACTAATACAAATAATAAACCATCAACAATGTTGTATTAAAGAAAACTTACTCAGAAAACGTTAATAATCATAAGTCTGGGAATCTGTGTCTACATTTCCAAGACTACTTAGGTTCGTAACACGCTACATTTCGTAGCAAGCTACATTTTGTAGCAAGCGTTTCGTAGGTGACAGCTACGCGCTAAGCAAACTCTACGCGAGGTAAGCACACGATTAATTTACTCCACGTGTTTGCATAAGCTTATGTTGTATACGGCAAGTTTATGCATAGGCATAATAGATTATGGTAATAAACAAGGCTATGAAATAATTAATTACTAAACCTCTAGTGATTGCGAAAGCTGCTATATAAGATTTGGAGAGAGGTAGAGCACAGCAATATGTCACTCAAAGAGCATTACAGAATACCGCAGCCAAATAACTTATAGTTGTGTTCCTGCGCGTGAGTAAGGTCGCCAAAGCTCATCGGGGAGGGGGAAAGGGTCAGCAACGCGCGAGTGATACCCCTGATGTTGCAAGCGTTCATGGGCTACGGTAACCACTTACCATCAGGTGGGCCGTATGCTTGTTTACCGACTATGTTGTATAAAAAAAAAACTCATTGGATATTATTTAGCCTCTTGTAATAAATGATTACAAAAATTTTCATAGACAATAACTGATAGGGTTTATTGGTCGCACAAAATATATTTAATTTAAATTTAATTATGTTACTCTAGTTCAGCTAATAATGGCTGAGTGGCTAAATGGAAGAATCTAGCTTGACACTGCAAAGCGTAATGTGATAGCAAACATATAAATATACCATCGAAATACATACGTCATTAGATACTGCAGGCCGTTTAATATTTTATTTTTCAAAAATAAAATGCCTATTTTATAAAATGTAAACGTATTGTAATTCAGGTTTTTTTTATTACTCGCTGATAAGTGGTATCAGGATTGAACAATATATCTCTCACACCACAGGTCACAATTCCAATGTCTTTGTCTGGACACTTGAAATTTATTACGGAGCGAGAATACCTGGCCAATACAATTTCAGTTTAATGAATAGGCAAAGATTATTTGGATGTAAATATTTTATTATTGTACCTTAATTTATATAGGATGTTTATGATTAACCTTTAAAAAGACATTATATGCAGGGGTAAAAACATTGTGGTTAAATAAATTACAATATAAAAACCTGTAGATGTTTTTTTTCATATCTACCACTAACTTTTGGGATAGATATTTTAGTATTCATTACAAAAAAAATATTTTAACCAATTAAAATTACTAACCAAAAATATTCCATTTTGTTAACTAAGTATACTCAAACTCAAACATAAACTCAAAGACACTATGACCCAGCCTGGCGGAAGATCTTCCCTTTTCAATGGAGGAGTCTACTACCTTGCTCCTCCATAAACTCATTACAAGAATTTCAATACTAACATTAACCTACTAAACTCAGTTTATTATTTTACTAATGAAAAGCTACCCCACCATTATAAATAAGTTACACCACTTATTATAAATCTACTAAAATGTACCATTAATACCTTTTTAGTCCATATACGATAGACATAACACCTCCCTCGTAATTGTCGAGAAAGAGGTCGTGGGGCGCACGCGAATAACTTTTAATTGCATTACTTTCCCACCTACTACAGGGAATTTTCCACTTTTTAGGGTTCCACGGTATTAAGCGAAAAAACGGTACCCATATCAATGTATTGTCAGAACTTTGTTGCTATGCGGGGCGAATTATTTCGGATGGTATAATAAATGTTATATAGAATTGCTAGCGGGCTTCTATTCGTTTATATTGATTCCGGGTAAAAGCTCCTTTATTAAATATATTTTAAGGGTACATGAGATCTAATTTAAAATATCATTCGTATAATAATTGAAGTATTTATTTCAAGTGAATTTGGAGACCACTCCTCCAAAATCATGATTCTTACCCTGTTCGCTTTTCATGTCTGACTGACCGATATTGACTGAGATTGGTTGGTAGATCGTAAACTACTGGTTGTAGAAGTATGAAATTTGGATGATATATGAAAGGATTTATCGAAATTTAATCCCTAAGGAGGTAAAATAGAGGAGCGGGTGAAATTGCGTAGCGGAAAGCTAATCTGCTATATTATGCTTCATTATTTATTTTACTTATTTGACCTATTTAGTTACAACCTATTATTAATTATACATAAATTTATTTTTTATATATATTTATATATAAATAACCTCTACCAAAACACCTCGAGCTAATATTATTCTACATCATGTATTTATCCACTTTCATAAAACTCTTCCCACTTATATTTAACAAGTACTTATTGATAGACTTAAATTATATAGTATTCGAAAACGATTGCTCTTGGAAATTAGAGTGATTACTCAGCTCATTTCCTGCTTAGTACTTCAGTTAATATGACACAAAGACATGTATTGTAATAACATTGTTTTAAACAGGAAATTTTCCCTATTTGGCTTAATTTTTGAAGTACATCGGCTTTTGGCAGCACATTATATTATAGGTTTTTTCTCTCAACAGTTTAGAATCTGTTTACTTGAAATGACACGTTTAGGTATTACAATATTGGGATGGAAACTGTGGTCATGGGATTATTTTTTTTCTTTTATGAGCTTGCTTTTAATGAGCTTGTGCTTTCGGTGAAGGAAAACATCGTGATGAAACCATAGCACGGTGGTAGGGTACTTTGTAGTACCCGCCTGGCTGGCTACCACCCTCATGTTGAAAATCTGTCGTGAACACTGGTGTGTTCCGGCAGCTGCACTTAAGAGCCAGTTCCTTCTAGGCTTTGTGTGCTTACCACCTTCGGCCACATCATCACTTACCATAGTGAGATTGTAGTCAAATACAAGCCTATACAAAGTAAAAAAAAATAATAAAAAAATGCATTTATCTGTCTCAGTATCGTCAATATCCAAGAGAATAACAAAAGCAATTGAAAATTTGTTCTAATGTCCTGATACTTTGTCATATCTACGAAAATCTACTTCTTAAGTGTGACTTAGATATTTTTGGAGATAATTTGGGCTCATTTAAAAATGCTTTGTTTCATAAAATGTAACAATTTTTTATTTTTTTTCTTCATTTTCTTTTTCTTTCATAGAATATTTTTCTTGCAAATATTTGAGCAATGTGTATCTACGTTTATTGTATAAGTTCGTACTTTAACAAAAAATCAATGCTGTGCTTTCCTTTAATTTAGATGCATACGAGAAAAGAAACTGTAATAGTTTAATAAGGTAATGTTATGTGTGTTTTTAGTTGGTAAGCCAATAAATAAATAAATAAAATAAAGTGCGCATAGATATATTTTTAACTTACTTAGATACAATTTTACTATTCTTGTATATTTATAATTATAAATGTATAACACTAGCTTCCACCCCACAGTTTCTCCAACATTCTTGAGCTATTTAATGTTTTCCTGAGATAAAAAATATTAAGTTTCATTCCAGAATATTATCTATCTTAGGCTCAGGCTACACTTATAAGACGAGGCGCAGACACGGGCGCTTTTCTTCAAAGCAATTTGAACCTTAGACTCCTTTTAATACGATACAAACAACGCGTGACGGCAGAGTACGTAATACACGAGTGCAAATGTTTATACTTTTATCTCGTATTTAAAATAAACTAAGGTTGAAATTGTTTTGAAGAAAAACGCCCGCCCGTGTCTGCGTCTCGCCTTAAAAGTGTGACATGCGCTTAACTTTGTATAAAGTTTCATCAAAATTCATTTAGTAAGAAGCTTTAACAACTCGTATGTATTAATAGGATAAAATTATTTATTTTTTTTAAATTATAAATAGTGATTTATTACCTAATATTACTTACGAAAACAATATATTCAGAATAAACTAATGCAATTAAAATACTGTGTACCTATTTAACATTTATATTATGTAAATGAACGACCTCATTCAGGAATAATTTATCATTAACCTGTAATAATACTTGGCTTGTGGTGAAACAAAATATAGACTTAAGAATATAAGATTACGGTATATTGTAGACTTGTTTACTAATCCACTATCACGCCGCAGATCATGGGTTCAATTTCCACTCAGTCTGTTTCATTCAGAACATGTCTGTTTGTCTGGGTGTAATTATCTATATAAGAATATATTTACAAAAGAAAAGTAATATGTAGTATTTCAGTTAATAGGCATAGCACAAGCTCTGTTTAGTTTGGGGTCAGATGGCTGTGCGTGAGGAATAATGTCCCAGATAATATTTATATTTTATTTAAATATGTAATAATTAATAGCTTATATCCATTATCACTATAGAGATCTAAGTTAAGGACCTAGACTGGTGGAATTTGCCTTTACCGAAAACTTTGACAAAAGTACAAAATAGTGGTTTTGATTCGCATGGGACCTAAATATAGGTAGGTTCCTCACTAATTAATGCACTGCTTATAATATCATATACTTTATGGACCAAAGCTATTCTATTTTACATTAGGGGTCTAGATTTTAGACCTTATTAAGCATATCACATTAATGTTTCCTCATAAAAAGTAATTTACTTGGCCACTCGAATAGTCCCCACTGCACAGCGCTGGATGGAATTTTTATGAGGTACAATCATGAGGAAAAAGCGACCATTCTATCGGAAAGTTGGCAGAATGAGAAATATAGCATTTGAACTGACTTATGAAATTCATTATTTAACGATGTGGAACAAAATAGACATGTCCAGAAAGAATAATAATCTATCTAATTTCTCTTTCACTTTAATCGGATTTCCATTTTAATTTATGTATGTACATAAGACTATACAATTAGTAACATTTAGGTATAAATGAGCTAAAGTAATAGATATAAGCACGTTCAATTATTATTCATTCGTAATAATTTATGAACATTTATTTTTAACTGTTTATTCATAATTAAATCGAACCCTTTTTTTATTTTTACCCGACTGCCACAGATGGAGGGTAATATTGTATAGCTGTCCCCCGCGGTTTCACCCGAGTTCCCGAGGGTTGTTATGTTTTACCGCGATAAAAAGTAGCCTATGTACTATTCCAGACTATAATCCATGTCTGTGACAAATTTCATCCAGATCCGTTCTGCCATTCTGGCGTGATTGAGTAACAAACATCCATCCATCCATTCAAACAATCACATTTATAATATTAGTAAGATGATTTTACAATCATCTTACTAATATTATGAATTTTAGATTTTGCTGTGTTAAAAAAATATAAAGCAACGCAATTCAGACAGTATATCTACTACACTACAATTTGTAAGTTTTCAAAACTTTCAGCAAATCGTTAGTGCTTTAACAACAAGTAATATAACAACAATATTATGTTAAACAGACATTAAAAGAAGAATAAAATAAAGGTTGTAAAAGCAAAGAGTTATAGCGTAGTAATAAGTAGTTTTAGAAATTTTCTCATCACACCAAGTCCCTAGCAACGTCCACAAGGGTATTACAAAGTTTTCAACTCATTTTCCTGGAGGTACGTAGTTTAGTTTAACTCTATGTACAGTTGGGGTTAAACTACTGTAACAGACACGGGTCTTAAAAGCTTTTGAAAACTCTTTTTTTGTAATACATTGGAATCTTTGGAATTTTCCATAGGTAACTTTCGGGAACAAATTTTATTATGATAGTGATTAACAAGTTTCCGTCCTTGACCTTTGCAACTATTTGTTGATTGATCCAAAAATTATTTTTTATATTCAAACTTAAAAAAATTTCTCATCACACCAAGTCCCTAGCAACGTCCACAAGGGTATTACAAAGTTTTCAACTCATTTTCCTGGAGGTACGTAGTTTAGTTTAACTCTATGTACAGTTGGGGTTAAACTACTGTAACAGACACGGGTCTTAAAAGCTTTTGAAAACTCTTTTTTTGTAATACATTGGAATCTTTGGAATTTTCCATAGGTAACTTTCGGGAACAAATTTTATTATGATAGTGATTAACAAGTTTCCGTCCTTGACCTTTGCAACTATTTGTTGATTGATCCAAAAATTATTATTAACTTAAAAAAAACTCCAAGGAAAGAAAGGGTTTGAATCGAATACCATCGATAAATATCATCGTTTTTGAAGCCTAACTAATGATTTGATTTTTCTAACTCAACAGAAAAACTTCAAGACTAACTAAAAAATACCATTTATAAAAAATGTAGACGGAACTTTTAAATCGAATATAACCGAGATGAACCTGACCCGCGCATAACGTAGACATTTTTTATTAAATTGTAATCGCAAATGCTCGTAAAGTATAAAAAGTAAGGTGTTTCAAGAAGAACATACTTGCGCGTAAGTTTTAATAACATTGGATTTACTTTGACGGAAGCACGACGACGTGAATATTGCGAAATGGTTTTTTATTTTACTGATAAAAGCAAAGTTATATATCATATTAATAGAGTAGTGTAATTGGTCAGCGTTCTCTAACATTTTTCGCTTCAAATCTTTATATTAAGTTTCTTTTACTTTGTATAGGCTTGTGTTTGACCACAATATCACTATGGTAAGTGATGATGTGGCCGAAGGTGGTAAGCACACAAAGCATAGAAGGAACTGGCTCTCAAGTGCAGCTGCCGGAACACGCCAATAGGTGTTTGGCGACAGATTTTCAACTTGAGGGTGGTAGCCAGCCAGACGGGTACTACAAAGTACCCTACCACCGTGCTATGGTTTCCTCACGATGTTTTCCTTCACCGAAAGCTCAAGCTCATTGTAGGATTCGAACCCACTACCACTGAGCTATCATCGCCTTATGGATATAGACATAATATATTATGACGGAAAAAGGTGGCAGTGTTATGAAACTGAATCTTACTTAAGATAACAAAAAGCTATTCCTCACGGTTTCACCGCGTTCGCGGTATAAAAAAAAATCTGATGTTTTTTTAATAGTTTTTCTGCTATTCGGGGCAAAGACAATTCCAACAAATCAAAGAGTCTTGAGTTACAAGTAAATAGTGTAACTACGGTATATTTTTATATAAATAGATTAGTAATTTAATGACTAAGCCACATTGTCTCACTACAAATCCAACAACACAATAATCATGAATGAATATGATTATCAAATTCATAAGTAGTAATATTAATTAAAAATAAATCTGTATCATATTTTCATTCACTTGTGAAAATCAGCTGGAACGACAATATAGAGAGGAATAGGTATATCAGATGTAATAATCCTTCCCTACAAAAACAATATTGCGTAACTTAATATTGTATATTAATACTATAAGATAGTTTTATAGTTCGTGTAGAATATTAGGAATGTATAATTATGAGTTTATTTCGATAAGTATAAAACAAAATTTGAATATTTATATTAAAGTAACTCGCATCTTCACCAGCGTTCCCGAAGGGTTTTAGGCTTTCCGGGATAAAAAGTATCTTATTATGTTAATCCAAAATATATTCTACATTTATTAAAACAAGTATTTACAATCAATGTATAAAATACAAACTATGATATATAGAAAACATCAAAGCCCTCGATGCTGTCGATAGGCAAGGTTCCCAATATATTCTATCTGAGTGTCAAATTTCATCCAAATCCGTTTAGCCGTTACGGAGTTGAGTGGTAACAAACATAAAAACATTGACATTTCTAATATTATATTAGTAGGATTAAATTGCAAAGCAAACTTTTACTGCTAATGTTTTTCGAATATGAGTGCATTACTTAAAATTAAATTTGATATTCAAAGAACTTTAGATGCAGACGCTATTTTAAATAAAGAAACAGTTGTGTAAGTTCTCAAAAGTTTTAATTTAAATTAAATTTAAACAAAAATCCTTAAAATTTACGGCTTTTCAACGCACTTCCACAAAATTATACTTGCACATCGCACAGAATCCGGCTTTGCCCTGCAGATAGAGTGAGATAGGACAAGAGAACTTTCTGAATACATTTCCTACAAAGTTGCCGGGTTATATGCTTGTAAAATCTCTGAACGGACGAAATCTGGCAGATGTGCTGCTATTATATTCAATGATGTAGGAAATAAACCCAACGATACGGAAAAATGCGTAATTTACGTTTGTTATTATGCTAGAGTATTTTGAAAATATCAAATAATGCTATTTTATGATGGCCGAGCGAAATAAACGCTTTATGATTGTTGTCTTAGTTTGTTTCGTTATTATCAGTAATCGGATAATATATGCGTCGATCCAAGTAATAACTTATGAGAAAGAAAGGTCAAAATCTAAAAAGTACTGAGTAGTTAGACCCCGTGTACACCGACAAGCTTCTGACGTTTGTACGTTTGCCTTGCTGAGTTTTTTGCCGGAGTCTTCTCAGTCCAAGTGTATTCCGAACTGGTGGTAGAATCAATTTTATTGTAACGTTCATAAGTGCCTTATTAGGACCTAAACTGAATAAATGAGTTTGATGTTTGTACACGAATACAACCGTGGGAAGTATTCTTCGAGGCAATTTCATTACCAATTTACTACAAGTAAGTATTCAGTAAGTTGAAGCTATTTCAATACCCATCAACTATGAAGATCTTGCACAATCTCAGGAGGCTGATCCAGAGTTGCAAGAACTGCATGATGGAACTACAGCTTTCAAGCTAAAGAAGATGAACATCCAGACTCTCAAGATGAGATATTTTGTGATGTTAATAATATTTTGATTAGAATACTGAAAATTCATAGAAGCACACAGTGGATATAGTTCTATATTATGATATTCATCACGAAAATCCCAAGCCCTGATATATAACGAGCCTACGCTAACATTAAAGGGAATCAGGGCCATAATCGACTATGTGGGAGACTGCGACGCAATGTAAATTTATGACTAAGCCTACATCGACCATGACCTTTTCTACAAAAATAATATAAACATTTTGACCCCCATAGATTATTTACATTGAAAATATTAGTCTAGACTGAAGTCTACTGAAAGTGAATCCGTCTGGCTCCTTGTTTATGAATTCCATGAGTCTTTTATTTTATCGATTATCTTAAATATGTAAAATAGGTCGGTATTTAAATTGTCGTTTGACTGTATCTACTCAATTATCATGTTTTGACTAGTTAACCCGACCAATCAATAGCTTAAACATTTTAAAGGACAATTAGAGAGGACTTAGACAATTAATTACTCATTTTTAATACTATTTGAATATTAGACAAAGCCTTTTTAGTTAATTCAGAAAACAATATCTACCAAAATTAAAACTAAAGATATCACAAAAATATTATTACTTTAAATTTATTTCTTTTTAAAGTAGGTCTATAAATATAAAAAGTAGACGGGTAAAATACCGTCTCTAGGTAACTTTACGACACGACACAACAAACATAAAGCAGCCGAGCTTGAATAATTTGCATCACAAAACTGCCCACAGACTTCGTTCCCCCGAGGCCGAATGTGACCAAGAAATTATACTTTTGCATTAGCTAGCAGTTTCGCTTAGTTAGCCGCACACCAAACTTTTCACATTTATTCCAAAAAGTTGGTCCATTCAAGTCCCGCCTTCAGTTGAGCTCGGACGCTACCCCCATCCAAACGATCTACAACTAGATCCGATTGTTTGTTCGACAAAATTGAAGTCGAACACTGCTGTAATAAACGATCAAGGTAATTTGAATTGATATCATAAAAGAACGATTCGACCAAAAATGTTGAAGAAAATTTTGGGACTCAGGGTTTTAATTATACCACTTGGATTTAGAAGTTATCCCAAATTCAATATGAATAGACGGATTCTTCAATTTTATTTCTTAGCAAACACGTTTAAGTGGGCACTTGATGGAAAAGGAATAGGTACCTATTTCATGTATAGGAAAAAGCCTGTTCACCACGAAACAAAAATAATATGTATGTATTTACAAAAGAAAAGTAGTATATGTAGTATATCAGTTATCTGGCTTCCATAGTACAAGCTCTGCTTAGTTTGGGGTCAGATAGCCGTGTGTGTTGTGTCCCAAAATATTTATTTATTTATTTACTTTTCATAAAAAAAATATTACGTTGACAAGTGTTATTAAAATCTAATACGGACAAATATTTGTTCAAACAATCCGAATCCAATTACACTTGTCAAGTCCAGTAATTGCGTGAACCGACACATGATTACTACTGCAGCTGGCTGAAGGCCAAGGGGCATGGTGCCAATTTCCACAGCAACCTGTTGACTCACCATAGTATTCGATAGTTACGTTCATTCGTTGATTGCACGGGAAAAGTTAAGAATAGGTAAGACATTATAGAGGTAGGCTTGTTTTATTGCCGGTCGTTGACTTTTGATGTTTTGACGCGGCTTCTATAATTTATTGAACTGAATTTCTTTATTTATTTGGTTTAATAAAGCTTCTAAAAATAAAGATCGTATTGCCTTTAATACACCAACTTCTTTAGAAATCCATAAATAACATTACTGCTGAGCTAAAGTCTTGATGATCACTTCTAGTTAGTCCTGTTGAATTGTGTAGGTTGATACATTGAAAAATCAGATGATATAAGATATCGGATATAAGTATTTACGGAAGAGATTTATAACCCACGTGGATAGGTATACCGCTATCGTTTCATGGTCGATTTTTACCAAATACATTTTTTTCATCCTCTAGAACCTTACATTTGTAACAAGATTGATGAAACGGGTCCTTTAAGTCATGACAATAACGTTGAAGAAAAGCTAAATGATCACTTACCTGAACGTGATAAGGAGCGACCTTTTCTTCGCCTTTGATCTCGACGTTGATGTGTAGTCTAATGGCACCGGAAACAGCTGATTTATCAGTTCTCTTCTCTAGATTGTACCAGACGTCCATTTCACCGGACAATGTTCGTACCTTGTAACAGAATGCAGATAAATGTAACTTTTGTTAAATTGTTAGTCAGTAAATAAACGAAACATAAATAACTGGACGGTTTTAAGTCATTTTTTTTTGTTTTATATAAAATAGTTTCAGATTTTCGATCTATAAAAACTTTGTATTTTTCAATTAAAGGACAAAATTATAAATCAAGTTGTTAGTTTTGAATTCGGTGAAAAATCCACAGAGAAAAATATGGAAACAATAAACATATTATGAATGAAATTTAACTTTCAGATATAAATTCACAGTTCACTTACTTCAATGATTGTTTGACCTAAGAAATCGTCTGATTCTCTCGTCAGCTTTTGTCGAAGTTTCGATTTTAAATCGTTATCTTCATCCCAAACTCTCACTTTGATGCGATCAGATGAATTATGGCATTCACTAAAAAACAAAGTAAGCACAGATTTCACTTTCTATATAGGAAGA
The DNA here is from genome assembly GCA_951216915.1 of Tetheella fluctuosa. Lineage (NCBI taxonomy): Eukaryota > Metazoa > Arthropoda > Insecta > Lepidoptera > Drepanidae > Tetheella > Tetheella fluctuosa. The sequence continues at coordinate 7,630,758 of OX578229.1, read as the reverse complement.
TTACGTGAAAACTAAATTTAATACTATATTGTAAAACTTAATTTAAATTGTCATGGGACTTACAAGTAGAATTTTTCGTTCCATACGGGATTCAACTCTTGAGGCATAGTTCTCGTCCTCTTCTTCACTTTGCTCACTTGAACAGTGACGTATGGATCTGAAGTCCCACTCTTGTCTTTTGCGATCAACCCTTGAGCACAAATAACTGCCCACAAAGGGCCACTTTAGCATAAAATTAAAGCATCATCAAAGATAATGAACCTAAACACAACATAAACTTTTTTGGTTATGATTTTTAACGATATATCAGGAATATTGCGTAGCTAAGGAATGTTTCACTTCAATAACTTATATAAAAAGAGTAATATAGCAGCTTCTAAGACGACCCAGCGATACGCTTGGATGAGTTCTAAAAACGTATTTCTGGTAAATCTCTCGAAAGTAATATACATTTATATTTATGGTTATTTTATGACTAGTTATTGGTATTTCTAGCAGGCTGAAATAGTTCAAGACTCTGTTTTGCTTTGCTTATAAATATTCTTATATGGTGATAGCCAGAATGATCCTCAATCATTATTTATTATAAGCAGTTTAATTATTACCTTATTACCTTCTACTTACCGAAAAAGCATTCCGTGCCAATATAACCTTTTGGATATCTATGAACAGGGTTTTGTGTGATTAGAACAGGCTGGGGTCAAAGAAGAAGACTCTAGCTTCAAAACTACCAAACTTTTTATCTATACCCAAATTCGATTTCTAAAACAACTTGAACATAGCGCCTACATTATCGCAACTTCTAATGCAAACTTCGACCAAGAAGAAAGTTTCAAAGAAGAAGTGTAAAGATATGCGCGGGAATCAAATCTAATGGTATTGGAATTTTCACGAATCGAAAAGTTATTGGTAGGTAGTAAAAAAGTGGACAAGTAAAAAAATTGGGTTATTCAGGATCCTACATTGTACATGCGTTTGTTATTTCTTAATAAAAAGTTCCAAGTACAAAAGATTTTACTACCAAAATATTTGATTCTATAAGTATTGCACTGAAAATTAAAAATATTATTTTTGACAATTCATATAAAACAGGTTTTTGACATTTCATCTATAAAATAACATGTAGGTATTATTAATGTGTGAAATTCATGCATTATTATATATTACCTATATCATTGTGTTGATTGAGCAGACGTGCTGCTGAGTTGTGGTTTGCAATCATAATAAATTACATTAATTGAAGTGATTTAGTTGTGTCATTTCAGTGTTGGAACAAAATTCATGTGCGTGACTCGAATCATAAATTCGCAATTATTATACCTAGCACAGTCAAGTGAAGTGTTTGATTCGTGGAATTTCCTTTGTGTTGATGGGTAAACCAAGCTACGTTTTATCGATGGAAGTGATAAGAGGCGGTGCATTAACGACCGTGATTTTGGGTTAGTATTTGAAGTAAAATATGCAAAGAATATTTTTTGATATCTGCATAACAAGTATTTGATTCCAGATTACAATTTCATATAATAATGATGATAATTGAATCTTTTTTATTGTGTCTAGAAGCAGATACCAAAAAACAAGTTAAAAGAGAGTTCAGGCGAAGAGTCTGTCTAATAGAGTCAAAACTGCGAGCGTGCGGTCCGTAGCCGCAAAAGACCACGGCAAACCTGTAATGGCGATCTTGCAAGACCACTTTGACGTTCCTTCTATAGTTATTTGTTCAGCCTGTTCGAGACTGTCAATGTGAGTGTCTGGGTCGACGTTAAAAGTCCGCCTGGCCGCCACATGAAACGAAAGATTGGATACAATTTAGTGTTGTGTGTGTGTTGTGTTTTCTTGATCCTGATCGCTGCAGCTGCCGATGAAATCTGAGGAAGGAACTGTTAGTGTGTTGTTACGTCATCGAACCTGTGATGGCGATCTTGGCGCTCCATTTTGATGTACCATCGAGGACGGATTGCTTCACGGTGCTCATGTGTGCCGAGTGATTCTCGCCTTCGATGCTGAACACGAGTCTGTTACATACATGCTTATGTCACCTTATTGCATTTTGTCAACATTTTATAGACAATTTGAATAATTGTGATTTTAAACCTGTTGTTTCATGATAATATTTTTTGTTTTAACAAATTAAATCTTGTAAAAAAATATATAGAATAGTGGCTACAAGTAAATCTAAATGGATGTGCAAATTAAGAGTTTATCAATATGATTTGATGTGTTGATAAAAATGGGGTAGAAAAATACATAATACCTGATCATCCAAACCTTAAGTAAGTCTTAAAATATCACTACATATTATAAAACAAAGTCCTCCGCCGCGTCTATCTGTCTGTCTGTTTGCGATAAACTCAAAAACTACTACACTGATTTTCATGCTCTTTTCACTAATGAATAGAGTGGTTCTCGAGGAAGGTTTCAGTATATAATTTGTCAAGTTTTTGTATACATTGGCTAAAATATAATGATATTTGTTTGTGAGGTGTCGGAAAAAAATAAGCCGTCTGGGAGCTTTCAACGAAAACGCTGCCTAAACCCTTTGAGATATAACAAAATGATATACCGTGGAATTATGTATCTTATATAGGTCTACAAAAAAGTCCGCGATGGCATATGTCTATCTCTTAAGGATAACATACTATATCCATTTTAATACTTTAAAATGTGCAATTATAAAGCGGTAATTGGAAAGGTATTTACACAAATACGGTATTAATCCTTATCATTTTAAATAAATTAAAGGCTTTAAGCATTTTATGCTCATTATTTTACTCTTTTATACCATACCATTTAAATGAATATCTAAAGAGCTATCGTAAATTAAAATTACGCGCGAGATATTAAATTCAAGCGGTCTCGCACCAACGCGATACGACGACGGGTCTCGCTTGATGCAGCCACCTCCGCCCGCGCCCCACTGCCCGCTGTTGCCACGCAACAAACTGATGCAAAAAATGTAGGCATAATATATTATGCTCTTCTACCCTTCTGCGAAGCCGGGGCGGATTGCTAGTAACAAATAAATTAAAATATAACACACATAAGGATGATCCATTACCTGATTAGCTCAAAGATTTCCGGCTTATCTCTTTCACGTTGTTTCATTCGCTCTTTCATAGCTGTGATGATAGAGTTGGCTTTATCCTCAGCGCCATGTTTGGAAGACTTTTCGGCAGCCCCTGCGAAACACACTGCTCAGGCGGTGCCAACAAAGTTCTTGGAGGTAGCGGGTTGCGCCGGGACGGCCCCCCGCCCCGCGCCCAGATCCGCCACGACAACTCTCAGACCCAACCTGACAAGATTCCAACTTATTTTATTTCAACTTCATGCTTTCAATTACTGTCAGTTCTGATCAGGTCGTTGACCTCGAGCGGCGCCAGTCGGAGCGAATCTGAGCACGGCGCCTGTTCAGTAAATTCAATACATTCCGACGCATTATCTCCATATTCTTGATTTGCATCTGGCAGATTGTTAATATCGTAATTTATCAACAAGCCACCATGCTGTCACAACAGCGTCTGGATTGTATTATCAAGTAAAATACCCTCTGTATTTGTATGTTATAGTAGGTAATGTTTGTTGGTTCGGTAAACCATTATTTATTTGGAACTTTAAATGCATCTGATATTTACAATCGATGACTTTCTCATTTTAAGCTCAACACTCGTCCATAAGGGAGTGAGAAGAAAAACATAAAGATAGTGAAATAAATACAGAAATGTGGACGAATTAAAATTAAAGTATGTAAAAGAAATAAACTAAAGGACCACATATAATATCGAAGTGGAAAGACATTGGATTGCGTGCACACACTGCTAACAGGCACATCTTTACAACATGTTTGATTTTGTTGGATTTGTCGTGTTTCTGAAGCTGTTAGACTGATTTTATTAAGAAGAGCGGTGTGTAAGAAAGTGTAGCATGTAGAGTAAGGTATAGAGATTTATAAAACATAAGTAATTCAGTTCAAGGGTTTTGACAAGTTTCGGCGCTGGGCGGGGCAACCCGAAAGGAATGGACGAATGACAGGATTGAAATCCCTATCTACGTGGTCATTAGTCCACACTTTGAAAACGTCATTAAAATATATCTCTAATAATAATATATAGCGTAATAAAATTATAGCAAGACAAACCATACATAATGTAGTAAAAATAATAAGTAACAGAACAAATACAATATAAATAGCACAAACAAATTATATAGCAACTTAAAAAAACACATTTGAATTAGTTTAAAATTGATTTAAAGACGAACGTATAAGTGAAATAAGAAGATTTAAGTTTGAAATTTCAAAGTGTAGACTATAAATGAAGATGGCGTGCAGTCGATGAATCTAAATTGACATTATTGTTATTTTGTGAAGATAATCACCTAACGACTGCCCGCCTACGTGATCGTGCAAATGTAGATCTAGAACCGAATATTATGGGAACAATACATTTTGGAATATAATAATAAATCGTGTATCGGAAACCGATAGCCATGCACATCGACAAAGCAATGGTTAAATCATCAAGTTGAAGGAAAGGGAAAAATATCATGCTCTTCATTATATGAGGTCAGAGTAAACATGAAGAAAGAAATAATAAAATAACCACCACAGTAAAACAAATAAACCACATCAATAAAATAATAAATATAAAATTGATGATTTGTTTCTTTATCGATAATTGCGTGAATCCTGGTGATGTCGCTATTTGTGTAAATAATTTGATTATCGATGATCTCTGCAGTGTCATCAAACGTGATGAAAGTTTGATAATTGATGTATAGCGACCTTTACATGCAAATAATTTACTCATGCACATAAATATGTTAATAAATTTGACTACGACGACATTTTTACGTTTTATCAATTAAATTTACCTTTCAACATAGACATCACCTAGATAGCTGAATCTAACACATTAGGATAAAGGCTCAAAGTCTTATAATACAGGTTTACACATGTTTAGTAAAGATTGTCACTTTATATTAATGAGGGCATGCAATTTTCATAACAAGTTAATCTTTTATGGGTGTTTTATAATTTTGATTTTTTTTTTTGCTTTTAAAAGAAGTAAAAACAATTTACTTCATTGAGAAATAAAGCCAAACTACAAGTCTATTTGAACACAAGTTAATTCAACATTGGTCATACTAAAATTGCAAATAGATCCCTAACAGATTAGAAGCTTTGAAGTCGTAAATATCCCAAGATATGCCTAACGTAGACTTTGTCAAAGTGCGAGCACAAAGGACATAGCTCCATAACTCTCCAGAAAGCTGAAGTTCTATTAAGTACCATTCAAACTCCTTGTGTTTAGCAGTTGGAAATTTACTTCGACCTCCGATTTATGTAACTTTGTTTTTATCTTCATTTGAATACAGTTTAAAATTACGAAAACAACCTTTTTAAAAGTTTAAGGAGGAGGAGCTCTTTAGAATTTAAAAAAGATTGTTTAAAATACCCTTTTATATTTTTTGTAACAATATGATCATTATTTATTTGAATCAAAGGCGTAATCTGTAAAAATGATGTAATATTAATTTGTTTCAGAGTAAGCAAGGAATCCTTTGAGACTGTGCATTAAATATTGATATTTCCGGCAACGTTGTGTACCCAAAGATCTTGTCTACAATGAGTGACCTGTCAAGTGATCTTGACTCTCCTCCAGTTTAATAAGGAGCGAACTGCGCTTCGCAGCCAACACCAAATCGAAACATTACACTCTCTGATATTTAAAACCTTTATAAAGTGACAACCCTGAACATAAGTAAAATTAATTTTTAATTACAAGATTCATGAAAATTTCACCAAATTTTATTTAAAATAAATTATGAATTCGTCTTCTCTTGTAAATAAAAATAAACAAATGTAGGTATATCATCAGATTTTCATTAAAGTAATAGAATAATATCATAACGCGTAGTTATTTAATATTCAGGAAACATCTTGTTATTAAATAGCCGGAATATTCTATTACTTATGATTTTGAGAATTCTGAGTACTGTTTAATGGGAATTTTATTTTTAGGCTAGATATTACTTAGTATCACTTCCCCTTTACTAAAAGAATATTAAATTAATAAAAATCGTAAATTCAACACAGTAGTAAATAGAATAATTGCAATGGAGATAAAATTACACAGCCTGTATTTTTATCGTGTACAAAAATTCCCACCAAACATAAACATTCATACCCAACCATGGAACACCACTTACTCTGAAGGCAGTCAGCATTGAGCAAGTCCTTGCATTTCTCGTGACATTTGACCCCACACTCTGTACATCTTACACCTTGCCTTGCGATGCCCCATAATAAACCTTCACACTCATAGCAATACGTTGGCGAAGTCGCTGTCCACAGCACGAAGTTATGAGGAGTAGTCGATGATATGGGGTAGATGAGAGCTTGTAAGGTCTTCTTATAAACGTGCATTTTCTGAAAGACACTTTTTGATTTAGCTCTTATTCTATGACAGATCTACAATTTACCGACGAATGATGGTGAACTTACCAGTTCTTCATCGTTCAAGGTGGCTCGATGTACAGCAGATGTCAAACCAGCATTCCTCTTCGTTGCAGCCATAGTCTAAACAGTCATGGAAATAATTTATCAGCAAGAAGATACAAATTCAAGCCTCAGTATGAAGTATATCACTGAGTGTCTTTCGAGTGTTTCTAAATAAAAGCTTTATGAAACGCCTACCTGACTACTAACAAATTCTTTAGGCTGATGAACTATCAAGAGTTACTAGTAATTCAAAACTTGTTGGTTTCTCAAATGCTACACATGCTTTTATAAAGCTGATCTTTAAGCTTGTTATTCAAACTGCAATATTACTAACTCTACCACGTTTGAAATGATTATTACTCGTTAATCAGCTATTATTACTAACCGTACTGATATTTGTATGTACAAAAAAATGAGAATAAATGTGAAATAAAAATAATAACTGCAAGTGCTTCAAATGTTAAAAATTAACGCATGTATGTGTGTATGTGTAGACAATAGTGGACATGTACAACACTGAATGTTTTACATTTCATAAGTTCTGTCAACTGATATTACGATGCAACATATCATGTACCAATTGTAAAAATAATATTTGCTGTGATATTGAAGCTTTAAAATAGTAACGAAATCGACAAGCACGTGCAAACTCCCACAGGAATTCAATTTTTATTTTGATTAATCGTATGTATTTATGCATGTGATGGTGTCAAGAAATCGCTGGAAATTGCAATTGATATACAAATACCTTTACCTTCAACATCTGAGAAGGAACATTTTGCAATGATGAAAGCAGAAACATGCACAGTCTTAATAAATTTATAATTAACATTTATCATAACAATTGAATGCAAGCAAACTAAGTACAGGAAGTGAATCAAGAATCAATTGTTAAAATTTTGATAAACATTCTCTTTTCACTGCCAATTAGAAACACATGCATAGAAGAAGAAAGTTTTAATGGGATAGAAATACCTTGAGAACCTGCGGGTCCGTGGTAAGGGGGTAAAATGCAATGACATCATTAATTTTTATCAGATAAGAGTTGTTCGGTGTCTATGGTTCAGCTACTGTTTTTGCTCTGGTGACCCCTAAATTATCTCTGGGTTTATTGGATTTGCTAACAATCTAAGAGTAGGTAAAGGCCATCTAAGTAAAGTCGAAAAGGATAACACATAAAGGTAACATTTAGACATTGACAAAGAGCGAAAGGGGATACGTAGGCCTTTTTTTAATATTTACTTAATTTGAACAACAAATGGGGAGAAAATAGTGCGACTAGAGGTTTATCAATTTAATTAAAAATCTCCCCATAAATTGTTCCAAAACACATAATAATATGGAAATTTTCCGTTTAGAAGAAAACATTTATTACGCGCCTAATAATACTAAGCTTCATGAAGCATACGTCGATGCGAGCTGTAAACATTTACGACCAGTTTCAAAAATCTACCTTCTGTGTACCGGAACGGACAAATCCCCAATGTAACGAGGTCGAAATTGCTTTTTAATATTAAGATAGCGAATTGAAACCGGCCATAGAGAAAGATAGCTTACTTCCATCGGAATTGAAATAATAATATGGACTATTTGAATAAGTCAAATTAAAGTGTTACTTACGAGTTCTGAAACAAGTGGGATTGACTTTCTTCTCGGTCGAATGTCGGGCATACTGTCGATGTTGCTGTAGAATGGATTGTCTCCTGGATGTCTAAAAATTTAATTATATATTATGATAGAAAAGTATTTAGAACTCATTTTTGGATATGATATTGTAAAAGAAGTCCTTCTAGCCCGGCCATTTTGTTTCTATTATTCAGGAAAATCTGCCAAAACAATAATAAATTCTCAAAATTTTAAAATTTCACTGGATTTACATTAAAATTTAATAGAAGCAAGGCATTGCAAAGGACTTTGAATGCAAACAGTGTAACACAAACTCAGTTTTCTAGAATTTGTTCTCTCGTTGCTTGTTCACCAACCCCTAACTTGAATAAACATTGTTTAAAGTTGAACAAACAGTTCCTCTCCTTGGAAGACAAGTAGGAACATTGGGAATATATTTTCAGTTCATGTGTTAAGAATACACACAAAAATCTCAATTTTAAGTACATTATATAAATTATTTTACTAATGTGGAGTAAGTAACTTTTTCTTACAGGTGTTGAAATTCAAAAACAAAATTTACAAGATGTAGAGTTATACATTTTGTTTTAACATAATTTTATGATAAAATTTTCAACATACCCATTTCCTCTGCCACCTTGCTCGTTGAACCCTCCGGAGCCATTCTAAAAACAAACAAAAAAAACAATTAAACAAAATACAACAAAAACAAAACAAAAAGCTAACGTTTATTTTAAAATAACAAAAAGTAATACAAAATGCGATTAATCATTTCAATCGAATTTTCATACTAAAATATCATAACGAACATACATTTCCTTTTTCTTTTACTTTTCATACTTAGTACAGTTAATATTTACCAAAAATAATTCGCATGAAAATTTGATCCAAATTATACATTATTTTCATAACTTATTACTTTATCATGGAGAATTAATATAATATAATTTATATTTCAAACACGATAAATATCATTTTGCAAATTATTTAAATGCGGGCAAAGTTGATAACGGATGATAATCTTACTAAAGTTAAATAAATAATAATATGAATGGTGTTAAAATGTAATATTACTATGGCAAATAAATCCGTATAATATCCGTATAATATTTTATAACAAAGTGTACCATATCTTGTCAAGCTAAATTAAAACATTTAAATATATATATTTAACACATTAATGTCCTATGCCTGCCCATATAATAATTTTAATTCTAAGTAATATCATTCAACATCTAAAATTTCCCGCTAAATATGTTAGTATATAAAGTGCCAGCTATATATTTTATGTAAGTGTAAATAGCTATAATATTCTATGCTGTATTAACTAGATAAAGACATGATGTGTATATGTATGTTATGATGAATATGAGACATCGACTGAATTTTTGTCATATATATTTTTTATCTGAAGAAATCAATTAGTTTCATGTACTTGCACATAATACAAATTATTTATCGAAAACGTAGCTCATATTATAAATAAATAATTATATTTTAATATATACCAGTTTTTTTTTTTTTTTAAATATTTAGGCCTATATTTATCCCTTTCCTAGTCAATGTATCTTTTAGCGGTATTGATAAAAAATTAAAGGAACATTTTTCTTTCTGTTTCACATGATATGAAATGATATGACGATGAATGGTTTTTGTACGATAAAATGCTCCCAAAGCCTATCCGATTGATCATGATACTATCTATATGTTTGAAAATACCCATTAAAGTGATTGCTAACATCAAATTATATAATTTAAGCAACAAACACAGATAATACTGAGTATATTCTATATAGGTTTTTTTATAAAGTTTATTTTTAAGTATATATCATGAAGCAAGTAAACTCTCATTCAAAATTGTATAATCATTTGTTGGTTGAATATTTTCTCAAGCGTTATATAAAAATCCAATATACATACAATACATAATATAGAAAGTTCTTACCTATTGCGTTGGTTATATCTAATTATTGCCTCAATAAAAAAGAGCATCAATAGTAAGTATATAATAATATTGTTTAAACGAGCACCCTAAGCTATATTTGAATACTCTTAATCGGCTGTTAACGAAATGAATATTCTGGTTGAAATATGGTAAAACTGTCACAACCACTGTTAGTTTCATTTGAGATTGAATATCTTGGGTAAAACATGAAAATGAAATTCATGACTTACCTACAATAGTAAATATAAACGTATGTAAATGACTAGTTGTTAGTTATCAGTCAAAATTTATTGATAGAAATGAAGTACCTGTCTATCTTAGTTATTGTGAGAACCTACAGTTATATTTACAACAAAAATACAAAATACAATCTACAATCAATCTTTAATTATTATAGATTGTAATATATGGAAGATATCTTCAACATATTTAGCATTTTTTATTTCTTTGTTATTTTATGTATTTTTTTTATTTGGAGTCAAGTCTCCTCACTTCTTTGCGCTACTTTTGTTTGACATTACTATAAAAAGATACAAAAATAATGGCATGATCAAATGTGGCATTAAAAGAAAAATTCAAAAAACAATACCACCTCATAATAATATCATCAAGTTAATGGAATATTTGAAATACGAAATACAATAAATGGGCAAATCAGGCCACTTTAATTTCTATCAATAATTTTTTGAGCTGGCTAATCATTGACTAAGTAAAGACATGAAAATTCTGTTTTTATGCTACGATTCAACTAACGATCACTCATTGGATGCTGTTACAATGGACGACTATAAGTAACAATAATTATAATAAATAACACATCCTACACCTATTCTATAACATTAATAATACGGATAACTCTTTATTTTGGAATTGTAAAGCAGGTTATATAACTTTTGCAATGGCATTGAGTAATATCAGTCTAACTATTAGTTTTACTTTTAAAGTATTTATGAAAGGATTTAGCTGTTTATGTTCCTAAATGAGTTAAAATTTACGCTTAGCTCTTAACTCTAATTTCGTGAAATTTTTGCATGAGATAACTTACACCTGCGCTCACTTTGTCCTTTTCTGTTGACGGTGTAGTTGCTACAGGCGTATCTGATGTCTTCTCTTCAGCTTTTCTGTCTTTAAGTGCCTTCAAAAGTTTCCACTTGCTTCCAACAGGAGCGTCTTGTTGTGGCGGTGCTTCCTGAGGCGATCTTGGTATTGGCTCCTGATGAACACTCTGAAGCATATCATCATAATCATCATCTAACTCATCACCACTCATTACTGGGCTATCAGGTCCCGAAGTTTCCCCAGAACCAGAGTCAGCGAAAGATTTGTCGTCATCGAAATCTTTTTCTTGATCGGTATCATCAGTTGTTTCCTCGATAGCAGGAAAAGTTGTAACGTCTTTCCACGCGTCTTTTACAGGAGACTCGTCGTATTTTGTTTTGACCGTAGCTGTCTTAAGTTTTAACTCTCTTAGAACATAAGACATTTTCTCTTTCAAATTTTTGCCAGATTCTTCCTCTAACTCCTCAAATTCTGGTTCTTCTGCCAAAGTTTGCTGTCTTTCTGACTCTAACTGTGATTGGTGCTCCATTTCTTCTAATTTTCTTAGTTCATAACAGTACCATTCATCTTCGGAATCAATACTGTCTTCGGTACTTTGTCGACGAGATGATACTCGAGAACCACTTCTCCACGAATGCGTACTTCTACTATCATCATCATCATGTTTGTTTGGTATTTCTAAACTTTGTTGATGACGAGGTTGAAATTTATTTGGCATACCACGAGAGCTTTGAATAGAAGGGCTTCTCTCAGTGTATATATGTACATCTTCATGTACTGTGGTGTTTATTATTTCAGGCGTACTTGGCTTGCGTGCTCGTTTTTCTTTCTGATTCACAAAGTCATCATTTACTTCTTCTTGTTGTTCTGTATCCGGTTTGGGCGGAGAAGTATCATCCATTTGTTCATCAGAAATCGATGTTGACTTTCGAAGCCTATACTTTCCTAAAGCTCTAGATACAGCAAATTCCTGTGAACTGCCACTGTAGGATTGATTACTTTCATTTGAACCTTCATCAGAGACACCTGATGCCTTTTTTACATCGCCTATTGTTGCAAATAAAGACGCGGGAGATTGATTATCTTCTTTTTCTTCTTCTTCTTCGAATAAATCAATATTCGAAATGTCTGTATCAATGTCTAACTTTTCTAATTCAGGAATCTTATTATCTTTTTGCATCTGACTTACGCGAGCAAAATGAAAATCAATGTCGTCACTTTTATCTCTTGGCAAAGCAACACTAACTGGTAGCTTTTCGGTTTTTTCAATTATGCATTCTGTATCTTCCTCATGATATTCTAATCCTTTTTCTTGTAATTCTTGAATAATTTGTTGTTGTTCAATTATATCTTGATGATTAATTTTTCTTTGTTTTGGCTTCGTAGCTACTTTGACAAACATGTTATTTTCGTGGGCAGAATCAGAAAAAACGCTATCGCTATCTTCAGATTGAGCGCTGGACCGACCCCCAGACCATTCGGTTTCCGATGTTTCAGGATCTGATAAAGATTGATGGCTTGCTTGTTGTTTTCGCCTTGCTTTTTGTAGCAAACCAGACATAGATGCTACCAAATGATATTTCTTTTTTCTTCTCTGGGCTGACAATATCCTTTCTTTTAATGACCTTTCTTGTTGTGGTTGCTCTACCGTATCCACACCAGATGGCAAAGAATGAGATCTATGTTTCTTTGGTAAGTGTAAATCTGGTAGCCAGTGACTCATGGAAGACATTGCTGATTTTAACGAAGACGTTCTTTTAGGTTTTTTTGCTTGTTTATCTTGTGACTTTCCTTTTAAGTTTGTAGAAATTGATAAATACCCTGACTCTGATACTAACATACCACTTGAATCAACATATTGCTCTTTTCTTATTTTGGTATGTTCTAACACTTTTTGCTTTTCATGTTCTTGTTCTTCGTACATAACATTCCCATTACGTTGATCATATTGCTGTTGTTTAAAATATTCTTGTTGTAATTGGTTTTGAAATTGTTTTCTCTCAGATATACTGAGAGAATGTGATTTTAAGCTGGAAGTCTCCATAGAACTTGTGGGTGATCTACTACCACCTTGCCACGATAATTGATCCTCCAAAGAAGTTCGTTTCGGTGAATCATATCGACTAGATGTCGGATAGTATGAAAGCGCATCCGTTAAATTCCCTGGTGGATAACCTGTTCGATGACCAGCTACTTTGTAGCCGTTCTGGTAAAAATTTGGATCATTCGCACCCATTGTATTAGCTCTTGTCAGTGGCCTTTTATTTGCATTTGCTGCCGACATAACTACAGTTTGAGCATGATAGCTAGGCTCTGGTGGATATGAATCTATTGGTGGTCTAACAACGGACTCAGGAATTTCATTTCTATCTAATAATTCGGAAAAACTCCTATCCTCAGACAACATTCCTCTGGGAGTACTATACACAGTTGTGAATGCAGGTTGCCTATTTCCAGCTACAGAATATATTGATGGAGCTTCGTTGCTATAATAATAATCTCCCATATTACTCATTTGTGTGCTTTGTACCGCAACGGAATAAGTTAAATCACTTTTTAAAAAATCACTGTCATGTTTTCCTTGAACCTTACTTAAATCTCTTGAATTACATACATCTTTTGATAAATCATTTTTTCTTATGCTGTAATCACTTTTCAAACTTTTCCCTTCAAACATGTATGAGTCTACCAAGGTTTCTAGGTATGGCTTGGCATCGACTTCATACGTCACTCTCTGAGTTGATTGAGGTGAAAGAACTCTAATTTTATGAGAATCGTGACTTCCATGTGAAATTCTTCCCATCTTCGGCGATCCGGGGCTTTTTTCAAGACTTGACCATCCACTCATAGATGATAAACCAGAATCAGATTTAGCTGCCACTATATTAGCAGAATCTCTTTTGACATGTTTTGGTGAAGTTTTTGGAGACTTTGGAGATCTGGGACTCAGACGCATACTGTCTTGTGGATTACAACTTCCAGTTGATAGCATTGATTGATGAGTCGTTAATTCATTGTTATTATCGATCGAAGGGAAACATTCAGACCCATTAAGTGGAGCCGGGGGAGGGGGACTAGGTGATTTTCGTAACCTATTCTCTTCATAATTCAATTCTAATCTATTGTCACTAGGACCATTGTAAACTTCATGGATAGATAACGGAGACTGTTGTTCTGTCCCAGATTTATAAATATCATTTAATGGTTGCGACATTCCTTTACTAGAATAATAATTCTGTCTAGAGGTTTCATTAATTTGATATGAAGAGCTATATTCAAATCGTTCTCTCGATAGAGCACTGGGTGATTTCGATGCTTTTGCTGCATTTATTTCAGCGTTAGCTACAGCCGAACTATACGCTAAGCGACCAGTTACAGTCGTATAAGGTTCTGTCGTTGTTCTCTCTGGTACAAACTTTCGCCGTGGCGAGAGTGTTGGAGGTAGATAATCTATTCTGTCCGTAATTGTACTATCAGCCAGCGATAACCTGGATGGAGACTTTTCTCTAGCAATTGAATCTTTAGGAATTGTCAACATAAAGTCTTCAAAACTTTTCATCATATCATTGATACCCCAATTATCACCACCCGAGTAGACACTCTTGAGTTGCTCGTTAATAATATTTCCATCTTCAACGAGTGTTTTTGCTTCAATGTCTCTGTCATCTTTCAATATTTTCGTTTCAGGACTAAGAAGCCTAGTTTTCAAGTCTTTTAACTCTCTCGAATCCTTGTGTAATTGGGATGTCAGCCTATCTAATTCGTGTAATTTATCTACTGTGATTTGATCTATTGTACTTAATGTAGATAAATGCACCAAATCTCTTTCGCTAATACCGGGTCCGCCCTGTAATCCGCAATAATCTTTGTAGTCTGTGGCACTATAAACTTGTCTTGAACATGCAGACATTATTTCCGGCTCTTCCGGTGCCTCCCAGATCATATCTAACTGTGAAGGTGGTCTAGAAGTTTCATCACATATTGAGAGATCGTCTCTGTAAGCTTGATTTAAACTCTTGTAAAATGCTTCGTTTGACTCCATCACTTCCTCTTGAGGGTCCATCAATACCGAACTTCTTCCTATATCCAACCCTTCTTCTATACCATCTTCAACCGTGCCGTTACCTAATATTTCTCTTATAACTTCAAGTCGAGTCATTGGATCTCTTGAATTGACAGTGCGACATGTATAAAAGTCCAGTAACGTTGATATCACACCCTGTTGATCTGCAAGTAATGCCTCCAGTCTTTCCAATCGTTCCCACATCCTGACATATTCTTGACTGAGTAAGTCCAGTGCTCGCCAGGCATACTTGAGCTCCGTTTCAAGTATGTTGAGACGTGTGCCGAGGCGCTCCATGTAGTCGCTGATGATGTAGTCTCCGGAGTAAGGGGGAAGGTCGGGAGGCAGGGCGAGGGAGCCACAGTCGTCCATATCGACCTCTGCAGCCCCACTCTCTCCGCCCTCGCTTTCCTCCATCGCGCCGTTTGCACTTCCCCCCACATTGTCGCGAATATCGCGCATCATCTTCGGATCGGGTAGCGGGTTGCACATAACATTTTTCACTATGAGTCATCCCATATCGTTTTATTGTTCACACTTTCCACACAAAACAGTAGTTCCTCATTAACAGTTCTCACTAAATTCATTTTATCACTGATTGTTTCAGTTCATTATTGTTTATTTTATTTCACTTTTTCTACAACTATTAATATTATCTTCAACACTTTATGTATACTTTGTACTTCGACGGAATTAAAGTAATAATTTTACATCAAAAATATACTTTGAGTTACACTCATCACTTTACTGTAAATTAAAATCGATGGTTAGAGGTTGCTTTCGGGACTCACTAATTTGGACATAACGAAGTTATGTACACATCAGTGTCAAGGGAGAGCGGGAAGGAATACCTCAGCGGAGCACGTAGACTTTTCAATTGGCACCAATTTATTTTACATGTACAAAATTTATCGTTTTAAAATATTTTACGAAAGGTGCGAAAAAGCGAGTCAATGTGCTCCTACAGGAGGCAGCTAGGCGGTTCGTGTTCGATTCCACGTGAGCAAATGTACCTCAGAGGTGAAAGGCGTAGCTCGGCAAAGGAAGGAAATGGGATGAAATGAAAGGAAATTAATGCCGAGTTCCACCACCGCTTCGCTTAAATAACCTTAGGATGGACAAATCATGTTAGATATAGTAGTAGGTGTAAACAAACAGAGAAATTTGACAATTTGTATATTAGAGTTACGTATATCATTTATTACAGAAGGCGTGCCAAAACCACGCTTTCGTGGGGACGGCTAAGTAAATGAAGAATGTCTACATCACGGTACGTGACTGGCTTGCTGAAGTGGAATGCCTTTGACACAATATAGAGAAATACTTAGAGGAACGCGTTACTAACTATTGCGAGCACAGCTTGAACGTGAGGGTTAAATTATTACTATTTAATATTTTCACAAAACTTGCCAGTTACTTTTTTAGTATCATAGAAATATTAGTAGACTTATTAAAAAATATTCAGTAAAGCGAAATAAACGTTATTCCAATTAAAAATATTATTCTTTTATTCAGAAATATATGCGATAGAAGCAAGACTTAATCTAGATGTTATGTACTTGGGCGCAACAGTAGTTAGCGTCCTAATATAATAATAACATCTTTCCAAAAAACCCATGCGATGATATACAATACAATAAATAATAACGTGTTATCGACAACACGAAGTATTTTGACTCCTGTATTTATGGGCCCAAGGTCTCTTTTCGACGACGTATCGGTTTTCGATAAACTTTTCTTTAAAATTGCGATAGGTTTTGCGAGGTAGAGGGTAATCGTAAATGGCTTTCCTCTTTTATGTAGGTAACATAATATATAAAAGTGATATAAAATATATAAACATAAAATTGTGACATCCCAACTGTTTGACCTAGAACTTAAAATTATATTCTGGATTGTATTATTTACTCATAGTATCAAATTACTAATTTATTAATTTTAAAGGGTTTTTTTCACAACTGAACTTGTTTGGTTTTTTGATCGCCTATTTTGAGGGTCGTACGGTCAACAACATAAGTACCTAACTAAACAGGTACTTTACAAAACAATTTAATAAAATATATGTGATTATGTCAATATGTATTTATTAAACACCTGTTTACTTTATCTTTCCGTATTATGGATAAATACGATATACATGTTACTTATAAATTTAGACCTATTTAGCTACGTACGTGACTGTTTGTAGCTTTAAATTATGTTTGGTATATTACGTTTTGACATAGTATTACACCGTGTTAGATTGTTACATTAGTAATATTCATTATTTTGTATTTTAATTTAAAAAAAAAACATTTTTAAAATAGGTAAGTATGTGATGTTCAAATACTTAACGCATATTTCGATTCAATCTCCCAAAAATCAGCATTCAAGCACGTATTAAACCCAACACCTCAATACTTACGCAATACCATCTAAGTGTCTGTAATAAGTCAAACGTATCGTAACATTACAGAAACCATGAATAATACCGTTGCAAAGTGATCAATAGGTACTCAATTGTAGAAGCAACCGACACATTGTCATAACGTAAAGTTCTATGGAATGGCAATCTCCAATTGAAACGGTTGGATACAGGCCAAAATCTACCAGAACTTTTGCTTAATACTAATTGGATTTGTAGCCCACACTCAATAAAGAGAGAGCGTAAAAGAAAATTCATTGAATTGACGCTATTTAAGTGAGTTATTGCACTAGCCAAGACTTGCACGAAAAGTAACAGGCTTCTTAATTTTGTTACAATCATTTCGAGACTTCACAGGTCAAGAGACCTAGCTACTAACAACCGTATTTATCTGTATAAAAACTGTATATTCATAAACCATTATTTATGAATATAAAAAAAAACAACGTACTTAAACTAAAAACATTAATGTAGTAGGTAATCACTGTAAAAAAAAACACGAAAAATAATTCGTTAGAAAGAGGTATCCTTAGTCATTTTAATTGTTTATTGGCTGATTTCGCAAGGTATTAAGCAAAATACAATAAAGTCATAAGGGTTATTTTAATATAATAACGTGAAAATTGAAGTTTCTTTATAAAATTGTGCGACCAGACGTTATTTCCTCAATCTATTACAGGTAGAGGCAGGGTCAGTGAACGATTTTTGTACCTGTAACAATTTTCTCAATTTCTTTACCGCAGGGTTCATGGGGTAAGTCATAAATTCTTCGTCTCCACGTTACATTGGATTTATGGGATCGTCACTCCATTAATTTATAATTTGCTATGGGGAATTTATTGAAGTACCCCCTATATATTACGTAAAGTGTGAGAATTGAGTTACGTTCTTTATGAGTTAAATCAGTTGAAATATGTAAGTGAAGTAATTGCTGCTTAAGTTGTATACTTATATAATAGGTATACAACTTAAAAATAATAGTACCTAAAGGTGGGAAACAATGCCTAACTTGTAGATACTTAGTTTGTAAGCCATAATAAAATAAATCAATATAATTATACTTAGGTTCTCTGACTAGCATAACGATCTTGACGTTTTTGTTTTAAAATATCAGGCGCTAAATGCATTTAATGATCGGTACAGAAGCCGCCATTATAAAAAAAAATATTCTTAAGAAAATATTTCATCGTCAAAGGCATATTTTCAATAAACCATAGCTAAGTAGAATCAACAGTTTAATCCATGAGCTCGACGTACGCCGGTGTTCAGCCACATAGCTTCGAATTGTGGCGGCACAAATGGACTAAATAAAGATTATTATTAGGCTACCGTCACAATGCGAGCGAGCGGCGTGACGACAGCACTGGGTATTTCAAAGGGAAGTAATCAAAAAGAGCAATAAGAAAAGGGTCAGTCGGGTACCACAAAGTATGCATGTTTGAATGTGTGTATAGTGGGTCATGTTCTCGTAAAGGTTTGTATTTTTGTATGCCCAAAACTTGCGATAAGGAAAATATTTCTTTACTTATATTATATATTTGATTTATCTAATCATGCTTATTTCTCTTAAGACTTCTGACTTAGATACGAGATTTCTCTATTATGGATACGTTAGTGATATTATGAGCGTTATTTTTTCTCTAAGTATTCTGTTGATATGTTAAATACTACAAAGTTTGTGACTTTTATCAATGATAAATTTAAGTAAAAAAATATAATTAATATATAATCTATATAATAATAAATTTGCCATTTCGGTAGGGCATAAAAAAAGATAGTGATTATAATACTGGAAGGTAAACGTATTTTGAAACCGCTCTCTTCTTTGGCAACCGCTCTCACTCAGCTTATATTATAGTCGTAGCTTTAAAAAGAGACAGGTAAAAGCGAATGCAGATGTTGGCAATTATTCAAACCTTGCACAGATGTTTGTTCGCAGATGTTGGTTAGTGAATTATTTCATGACGGCTCTATGACTAACGAGTTAACGTTTTCTGTTTGTATTTGGATTTTAATTAACTATGCCTGAATATGTTCAGGATAACGTTGGCAAATTGTTGTAGGTGAACTCATTGTTTTAATTATTGGGGATGTTTTCACGGTGGTCAGGCGGCCTACCTTCATGTCAAAAATGTAAAAACTAGTCAAGTTCTTCGTCATCTAAAATTTAACCATGTTCACCTCTTAGAGTCAACCAAACTTACACTTCAACTTGGCAAGTTTCCTTTATAAAACCCTACCGCCACACAAAACATACAAACATTATTGTAATTTGCACCCTTTTATTTAAAAAATAAAGGTACCTACCTAAACTATTATTGACATAACATTACAAGCGTTACAGTACAAAGGTGAGACATATATAAAGTGCGTGTAATTAATTCCACAGAATGAAAACAATACAGTATTGTTTGTTGAGTCTCGGCAAGTAATAAATAGTACACAGTAAGTCTACGCAAACATGCTGTATAAATTCATTAGCCAGCGTTTGTTGTTGGCTATAATGAGTTGAACTTTACCATGTTTAACTTTAGAACACAACTCAATTTAAGTTATCAGTGGTTGAAGTATGAAGCTACGTTTTTATTACTAGTCGTACAATTAATATGCCATTGAACTTTATAGTTAGTTTCATTGAATATATTAGTATTTAAACTAGAATTTTGGGGTCATCAACTATCACAAAAAAGTAGATGAAATAGGTAAGAAATGTTATTATTAATATATACTTATTATGATATCAATATGTACAGTCACGAGCATAAATAGTTAGCAAAATTCAAATGGGAATTTCTTTTAAAGTATTGATTGAAACATTTTTAAGCTATTGTAGGTATAGCTTTTATCGCGGGCTTTGAGCGCGGCGACCGAATCAAGAAATTCCGTAACGGAAAAACCTAACAACCCCCACTCCGCCTACCATGTAGCTCGGCTGAGCTTGACTCGATTGAAGCCTTACCTGAATAATAAAACATAAAAAATAAAAAATTCGAGTCGACAACATATATTATATCCGCAAAATTCGGATTGTCGAGTAGGTATTTTGTTAAATTCTAATGGTGCAAATGGCAGTCGCCATATTGGCCGACCAAAGTACCGCCATATTTTCAATGAACGCTTCCCTGTCAGTCAGTATCAGTTTTTTCTTTTGTTTTCCCTTATTTCGGGAAGGCAAAGGGTTCTAGTCCATACACACAGTGTTTGACACAGTGTTTTCAGTGTGTAAATGAGCCTTTATTGACAGCCTATTATTTTTGTTTCCCGTTGTTAAGCTATTGCATAGCTTTTATCGCGGGCTTAGTAGTATAAAGAAAAAAAAAAACTGCATAAATAAAAAATAATTATAATTGCATAAGTTGGTAAAAAAATCTATGCAATAGCTTTACCGCGGCGGTCCCCGAGTGCCACATGTATTTTTATATAGTATTTTCAAACTAATACTATTACGATATTATATATCTTATCTCAAAGTTGTAATCGTTATTATAGAAATTGTGATATAATGTTATATATGACTGTATTGGACAATTTACATAATAAACAAAAAGAAGAAAAAGCCACAAGAGGGTTTTTCATTCTCAAAATTTTAAATAAATATTCATTAAGTTACAACTGTTAAAACGAAACAAAGTTTAATAAAACGTCGAAAAAAATATGACAAGAGCTTTTTCTCACACACGCACAAATATTGTTCAAACAGAAACAAAAGTTGGGAGCCTGAAAACAAATGCAGAATCGGTCGCAAGGTAAGTGTGCACAAGCGTGGATTGTCAACAAAGTGATTTTGAGCGTGAGTGTACCCCCACGCTCATCATGCCAAGTCATGCCCATTTGATTCAGTGCGGACGTTTTTCACACCCCATTTTTGCAGGTGTCTGACAAAAAATATATTTTCGCTATCATTCTGATGGTATCACGTAACACTGAAATTTATTTCGACGTCTAATATTGAAGTGGGTCTAGATATTTTTTCTTTTTTTCCATTCGAATACTTTGTATCTATAGCGAATGTGAGCTAAGGCGCGTTGTTACCGATCTTAAAATAATATAGAAACGTTTATTTTCCTTTTGAAATTTGAAATTATACGAGTAAGAGAAGTTTTGGTTCACGTGATACAAAAAGCAATACTGATGAACAATGTAATTTATTTAAATTACTTGGTACATTACCTAGAGTAATATCATTCAAAGAACCAAGTTCACTACCGCACCAAAATATATTAATCATTTCCAGCTATAAATAAAAAAAAAACAAACGAGCAATTTATTGCGAAACTTTTGCAAAGGGTTTTATTACCTTTTGTCATGAAATATATGTCTCATAATCTTCAAACGGCGAAATAGATAAAGACATTTTAAAATGTGACTGAGCTGAAACACAGTATCCTAAAAGGTCGTCTACCCTATTACAGGCCCTGTCAAATCGCGGCCCTTATCCTTTTAGGCCCTTTGAACCTTCCCTTTGCTGACGTATTTTTTTCATGTTACAAAGCGGGCCGCTCGGGCAGTATCAACAATTCGCCACCGACGACAAATGAGCTACAAACAAATTCAATGCGGCTAGAAAACTTTATTCAATGAAATAAATAATACTACAAAATTGTGGCTCTATTTTCTATTTACTCCTAGACGCTGAACAAGCGTAGGCACTTTTTGTTGTTAGTTATTTACTCTGAATATATTTCATATGGAATTATCGGAGTGTGCATGTTGAAACAATTTATAAACCAGTTTCTTTATCGTCCAATAAATCATAAACCATAAAGTTAGAGCTAGAAATAAATAGAGCAAGAGGATATTTTACTATTGAACGGAAATGAAAGTCTGATTTATCTTAAATTTTGTAGCATTCTTGAAGGTATAATAATAACTAGCTTAAGCCCGACGAGTATGGCAATGGATTTGCTACTTTTTTTGTAACTTGTCGGAAAACATCACGAGCGAGCGCACAACTCTCATCAAAATTTTATCGAAATCAGATGAATGGCATACGCTACAAATAAAGAAATAAACAGACAGACAAACGTTGATTTTTAAATATACAGCCAGTTAGATATAATATAATATATAAATAGGTAGGTAACAGACTAAAAAAAGTATATTTTAGGTGACATTATCTGGTCTAGTATTCACCCTTAAACTACTCATAAGTACGTATCTTCTAAAATTTGTACTTATATAAGGACTAGCACTGCTACTATACACTACTGGCCCTATTTTTTTACTCTATAATTTCACCGAAACTGTCATTTTCAATGTCAGTGTAATTTTGTTGAGTTGACATAGGTACTAATGTCTATCTCTAACTATGGACTATAATATTTTTATGTTGTTACACTTTCCACTACAGTGGTAATGATATCATATACCTATCAAATTAAAGAAGCACATTGTATCACTAAATAAATAAAATAGAAGACTAAACAATCATCAAATCCAAACGATCGTTTAGCCAACCAGTAATGCCATGTTTGCACATCGAGTCAATTTATTTTAGCTGATGCACTGTCTACCTCGTATTTGCCGCAAAACGACCATTAAAGCCCCATTAGCGACCTTTATCCTCTAGTTTTATCTCAACTACACTGCAACCAGATTAAAAACGTTTCACAGCTCTCGAAAAAACTACTGAATACGTTTACGTTTCCATTATTAATCATCCCTTGTACACGATTTCCGCTTTCCATTTATTCATTCTAGAAGACGTGATTTCACATGTTTCTTATTGTAAAGAGTAACAAAATTGACGAAGCAATCTACACGTAATGAATAATGTCAAAGGGCGTATTTTCAATTGGCCAATAGCTAGTTGCTTTCATGGTCCCAAACACACACCCTTTGTGTCCCTCGCGACCGACGTTATCTAGGCGCTGCGCTGTTTTCCGGCGTAGCAATTTCATAAATTAAACCGCCTTGTGTTGTGAATGTCGACGAGGTGCGTAACTTGATTTAGGTTAGTTCATATTGCATTGTTTCCTGACATATGAACTATTGAGTTAGCGTTATTCCATCTTCTGTTTGTGCGTTCCTAAATTGTGGACGCTGTGTGTCCATTGGGTTTGTAGTATTGGCCTTCAGAGCGTCAAGTCAACGGGTTTAAGACCAAGTAGATTGCTCTCTGGGGTCCACTGTGAACGTCTGTTCCTCAGAGTGGAATCTACGTTGTCATAACCCTGAAGCGATTCTGTCATATCACGTACACTTCGAGATTTGTTTAGGACTAAATCTTGTTTGTACAAAATTTTCGTTGAGTATTTAAGAAACAAGTTGAAATGAAAAATGTAAACAGTTCTTATTTATTTAATCATAGTTCAACAAACTTCTTCGAGCTGAATACCCTTTTGTTAGTTCAGAAAATGTGTTTTGTGTCACGGAGAAATAGATTCGTGTAATGTCACCGTATAAGAGTGGTCAACAATAACGATTGGTGTCAGAATCGCACAATACAATCTACACAACTACAATTTGTTGTCTATCTGAACAAAGTTTATAAACACAATAGAGTACACGAACGACTATTTCCTTCAATATTTTCTTTCTTGTGGCCACTGGAGGGCCAAGTTTTTATTGTTTATTGTGGCCACTAACTTATATTAAGTGTTGGTCGGATCACGCGACCTTAAGCTACTTGTATAAGTTATAAAATTCATAAGGGACTGGATTTCTCAAGTCGAAACTCAATGAGAGCAAGTCCTGATAAGCACGCGAGGGAAAAAAATACGTTTCTTTTTTCAACGCAGTCGTCTTATGTAGGTCAACATTTCCTAACATTTTCTTGGTTTACCCGGATGCATTTTCGCCTTGCTTGTGTTATTTTGATTGCTCTAAACAGTGGCCGTAAAAGAAAATGTTCTGGATTTGTCTTTGCAATTATGAGCATATTTTTTTGGTCATAAGCGTAAATTTCGTTTAACTCATTCAATAAATAACAAATTAATGCTATTTGTAATCTGATTTGATCTTTTGTTTCAGGGATTGAGAATACCACCCGAATGGATTGACGGACCATTCCAATTTGATGGCACACTAAAAATCACATCTTGCCAGCCAATCTATTTGATAAACTTTTATTGTTTCCGTACATTTGTTATTTGGAAAGATAATTTCTAACGATACTTAACGTACACAAACATGCTTCGAATTTTTCATCCGTCATTATATGTAATTTATCACAATGACGTTTAATAATTTAACTGGGTCAACGTAAACAACAGTTATTAGGTCAGGTCAACATTATATCTATACATATATCGAACATCAAACGCCATCATCTACATTTAACAAAACAGCTCAGTAGCACGAATTTATTTTTTCGCAGCAACTTAAAGCAAAAAACGAAGTTGAATAAAATTGCTTTATTATCAAAGAGTTTTAAAATTCGAAAATACAAATTTTAAGATTGGATTTTGAATTCTAAGCCGTTGAAATTAGACATGGTCAGCGCTTTCATTCAGCTGTCATTCATCAGAATTCTCGTTAGCGGAGGCCTGAAGCTGAATATTCCGAAGAAAGCGCAATACGCGAGAGGTATTGTGCGGTAACTGGTTAGATCCGGTTTGCTCTACTAATGAGGCGCAGTCACGATATGCGACGGAGGTGCTATCCTCATAGTAATAATGAGCTCCATGTGAAAAAGTTATACTGAAAACTAATTTGATGATGTACTTTGTGTGTTCATACCCGTTAATCAATAAGGCATATTTCTATTTTCTTCAGCTCTCTGGTGACAGCAATTTTAATTAATATTTTCACTAATAACTGTCTGTTTTCTAAAAATGTTTACCAATCGCTTTTAATTGAGATTAATTTATACCTTATATATTTGCGCCTACGTAACAGAATCCACGGATAAAGAAGAATTTAAGGTCGACCCACGAAATAATGAAATCATAACGAAGCTTATGTCAAGTCGATGATAATTTCCAACACAAATAATAAATAAAAAAACCGACTTCAAAAACTGAAAAGCATAAAATAAATGTTTCCTTTCTACATCATTTTGAAGTCGGTGCTAAGTAAAACATAAAAATTACTTGGTCTTCAGCTTACTTTCTTGATTTGTTTTGTTTCAGCGAGTTTTCTTTATAGTTAAGTAGTATCTATAAACACATACTAAATTTAGTTAAGTTGTCATAATATTGTTGTCTTTAGGTTAATTTATTTTTGATAATATTTTTGATAAATGTGTATTTATTCAGTCGTATAAAAACATTTGAAGGAATAGCCTGTCTGTCTAATTTAGAATCAAATAAATTATTGAGTAGGCCACACAGACTCTTTCGTCAAAGAGCATTGCCAGAAATGATACTCTTTATAATGTTCAACTTTATGCCATGATAATATCCATTGGTACTGAATTTACACGTTCGAGCTGTTTGTCATTAAGGAGTTCCGTTGTATGCATTCCTAGTCCAAGTCCAGTCCAGTCCAACACGTCCTTGATCATAGTTAGATATCTCCTCGTAATGGAATTGTCATAAACCTAAACTATACCTCAATCACTCACTACACAATTCCTATCTGGTATATCTTCGGAGTCCACTGTCCAATACCAATGAAATTTAAATGGAACCATTTTGACACTATACTAAATCCAATGCAAAAGAATTTATTAAAATCGGTTCGTAAACATAGAACTTATCCCCAGAAATAGGTAGGATCATTGCGAAGTTCCGGTGGTCGTCTATGGTCTTCTTCGTCAGTTTCACATCACCAAATGATACTTTCTGAATAAAGGCGACGATAGCTCAGTGGTAGTGACGTCGGACGCCGCGGCGAAGGTCGTGGGTTGGAATCCTACAATGAGCTTGAGCTTTCGGTGAAGGAAAACATCGTGAGGAAACCATAGCACGGTGGTAGGGTACTTTGTAGTACCCGCCTGGCTGGCTACCACCCTCAAGTTGAAAATCTGTCGCCAAACACCTATTGGTGTGTTCCGACAGCTGCACTTGGGAGCCAATTCCTTCTAGGCTTTGTGTGCTTACACCTTCGGCCACATCATCACTTACAATAGTGAGATTGTAGTCAAACACAAGCCTATACAAAGTAAAAAAAAAAAAAATACAAATGCTTGATTTGTTACCGAAAATACCAAAATCTATGCATGTATATGCCTATAATATTTGAGGAGTTCCCTCAATTCCTCAGGATTCCATCGTCAGAACTGAATTTTGATAAAAATAGGACCTATCTGAAGGTATTATACCCATTCATATAAAAAATTATTTTTTCAAATCGGTTCATAAATGACGGAGTAATGAGAGAACCTCCTCCTTTTTTTTTAAAGTCGGTTAAAAAGATGGTATTCAAACGCAGTAAGATGGTTGAAAAAAAAATCAGTCAAATATTACGGTGTGTAAAAGAAGTAATGTAATAATATCGTTTCTGATTACCTACTCTCATTGATGTAGAAACTGTGAAACAAATATACTAAAAAATCCAGATTTAAGATAGTAATAAAACCTGAAATACGCGAGATACTCGTACATGACAAGGTTATTTTGTCTAGACCAAAATGTGCAGTGTCTATTATAGTAATACGATACGTTAAATCTCTTGGAATTAAACTATAGTAGTGATGACGTCGTTTATTTGCGAAACGAAACTGGGAAAGTCTCGAAACCTTCGGAATATTTACATTATTTATCTATGTCTCCTTTGACTCTCTGACTCCTTTTGTCTCTGTCTTTTGCTACTAAGATATTGAGTCACCATTTTGTCACTTAAGCTAAGATGTATAATATCTTGAGTGACTTTTCTTACTGCCATAATAACTCCAGACTTCGGGAGTAATTTATTGTTTATTTTCCGTTTGAACGATTTTTTGAACGCTATAAACATGTGTAAACTTCAATATTATTTTTATTATAAATCTGTCGCAATCATTTTTATAGGAGGAAAGGGTTTGTTCTGCGTTCAGAGAGATAAATAAATAAACTGTAAAGTGTATCTGTGGTAGCAAGTATTGGCTGCGCTGACTTGAACGGATTATGGACTTACTATGGAGTGCTTAGATCTTATGGTACTGGTACATGTCTTATGTTTGAATTTGTGCCAATAGTAACCAAAAGTGACCTTTGCAAATTGAACAGATTATATGTTAAGATGTACTAGTGGTCAGAGCTGTAATCGGTTTAATTGTCTGCAGACGGCACATTAGTTATACTTGCCTTCAAGCAAACCGGTCATCAATCAAGCCCCCCCCCCCCCCATCTCTAGAGGCACAATAATACCCATTAGTGTCAATTTGATCTTAGCCGTGGCGATCGTTTTTTCCAGTCTCGTAGGAAGTTTTACGAAACTTATATTTTCATTTCTATAAGCGATGTCGCCGATGGTTTGATTAATCTAAAAATAAGTTATAAATTCTCCTTGTGTAAGATATTTTTAAAGTTTTAAGGAATATTGCTAGTTTGATCTCAATTATTTTATGTCTCGGATAATAGTTGACACGAGGATCTTGTCGGCACGGGATTTGTATTTATTATTATAATCCCTATTGGCGAATTTGGCAATGAGAAGCGTGGGCGCATCGGTGTAGCTTGACGGCAATATAAGATGGAGCATTAATAAGAATAATAATAAGGGATATCAATAATTTGAAGTTTTATATTTATTTTGGAAAAAGCAGCATCAAATTATTTTTTGATCGAAAATTGCGGAATATATTAGTTAATTGATGGTCTTTACAAAATTATTGTTTTTTATTTGTATATTCAAAATAGGAACATCGCTTTGAATTTGCCAATTGCAATTAATTTATTACTTTCTTAATATATTTATCATTTACATAGCCATAAAGCATACATACATCATATTAATAATGCTCATGCCTTTCGTCCTAATATTATATAGATGATATTAGATATTAGAATGACCCTTTTTCATCGGTAGGTAAATTACCCTTTTTAATCTAATAAAAGCACAAATTGAGCCAGCTCGTGTGTAATACGCCATTTAATATTATATGTGCAAAAGTAGTGAATGAGATAGAAGGGTAAATGTGAAAGGTGAGAGAGACGGCCCAAGTCGCAGGCATAGATAACAATTTGTAAGGTATTCACTAATCTGGGTTGTCAAACTGCTGAATATATTTTACTTATCATAATAAATTTTTTGTAGGTATAGGTATGACGAATTGCTTTGGATTATTTAAATTAGCTAATTAAAATACTTTTTATATTTTATTTAAGCAACAAATAGATTAAGTTATTTTAATTACATTATATTTTGTGCAATTTTAAGATACTTACTGTATTTTTTATCTACAGTTAAGAAAATTATTATAATCTTAAAATTGTCTCAATCATTAAGAAGTATGGCAGGCCTTAAATAGACATTGTAATTTTGCATTTTTAACGTAAAACACTTTATTATATCACGACGTATAACGAGGGTAGAAGATAAGACGATATCTTGAAGTGGATCATTATGACTTCTGTTTTACAGAGATATTTTAGTAATGAGCAACATTATTTCGACAAAGATGATAAATATATACTTGCTGAAGATTTTATTTTGAATAATTTATCCATAAAATTATTCTAAAACTGTGTTTTTATGATCTACAGAAAAGAATATTTAAGAAGAATAATTTTTTTAAGTTTGCTTTAAACAGTGGAGAGCAGAACTAACGATTTTTTACATGTAAAAGTTTTTATCTATCTTGAAATTTAATTTGATCATAGAAATAAGTGAGAGACATGAGAGCAATCTTAAGTAAAAATATTATAATATACGAGTCATTTTATTTTTTACTCATGTTTTTATTATTCGTTATTCAATTTTTCATCATCCATATTTATGTAAAAAGGAAAGTATGATATGCATAGTATTATCCTTTTAGATATCAAACACGTGTGTGAAGAAATGAAATATTATCAAGATTCCAGTAAAAGCGCTGATAACAAAAATTCTGAATTTTCTTTCTTTATTATGTGTGATGAATACAAAGGTTAAGAATCGGCTCTTTGCTAAGCAAAATCTATAGACCTAGCTTTTTGGGTTGTTTACCTAGCTCAGTTTTATCTTTATGTAAAACTTGCTTTTTCGCCTATAGCCTGATTTATGACGGACGGTTCAGGTTGTTATGATTTTACTTTAGTATTTGAATTTTGCAAAAAATGTTAGTAAGTAGGTATCTATTATGATGAATACTTACAAATTGTGTTGCGGTTATTTTTAATTTTAAATGAGCATTACTTACCTAAAATTGGTCTAGAAGAATAACTACATTATGTTTTAAAATTATCTACACAAAAATGCATAGCTAAGTAGGTACAAGTTTAATTTTTCTCTAAAATACGTATACAGAAACTTTGTGAATTATATTCTAAAAGAAGTATATAAAGTGTATTGTTATAGGTCCTATTATATCTTAAAATTTGCTACAAATTAGTATAAAAGTAACAAACATTTACGACGTACAAAATCTGTTAAGCGTAAACCGAGTCACGACATAATGGGTAATGAAATTCCTCATAAAATTTTATAGTTCAAAAAGTTTGTGAAATAACATCGCTGCATGTATTCAAAAATATTGTTTCATATACATTAATATTGAGTTAAGCATAATAATAAATATATTATGTTGAATAAACAATTAATATATTTATTTACAACAAGTATTTACAATCAATGTATAAAATACAAACTATGATTTATAGAAAACATCCTTAAAGCTCTCGCTGCTGAATTATGTTGAATTAAAAAAAAAACAGTACTTTTGAAAATGTTTCGTAATTTTTCCATAATTTATTTTGAAATAAGGTATAAAAATAAGTACAAAGTAGTGAGATATAATAAAAAAAAACTACTTATTAGCATTAAAATTTAGCTCCTTCTAGGTTACCCCATAAGATCAGTAATTCATAAAACAGACTAGCTCATCCCACTATCTTATTTATTCAGTCTAACGCAATTCTGTTTATGGTTTTGTAGAATCCACTCAGAAGTAATTTAAGCTCATAGTGCTAACATTATTTATTAACAGGTGCTCTGCAGACCAGCCATCTACCATGTAATTAAGGTTACCTTTAATTTTATTAATGAATAAAAAGTAGCCCTTCGAAACCTTTCGAACCTTTGATCGCCTTTATATACCTATCTTATTAAATCAATTAAGTATTTCTTGTTATTGCTTAACTGCTTTTTGGTATATAAAATACGATAAGAAGGAGTTATCTCTCCATCTATATCCTTTAGACAATCTTACCAGCAAGTTTTATTATTATTCGTTGCTTATCACACTTTAACTTTGAAACGCCTAAAATCTTGAAAAAATTACTTCGTAGAATGTAAATCAGATTGGATCGATTTTTAATCAAATCAATGAGGACGTATTTTAAATGTATCTTAATTACCTACAAATGTTGAAACATTACGTCAAACATTTGAGAACCCTTTCATATGTTTTGAATAATTAAACGGGTTTCATATATTTCATGTATTCCACGAAAACGTTATTACTTAGAGTCCAACGTTTTACTGAGAAATGATTTTACACTCACTAGAAATATAGGATTAGTCGACAAAATTTATCGACGGGTCGAAATGACCTTCAGAAATCGGCTAAGTATTTAGTAAGGTATAAATTTACTGAAAAGCAGTACCCGAGATAAGTTTCAATAAGGTAGGTTCTTATATTTGTTTCTTAAATGAATCGAAATTAATGAATAATCTAAAATCCTTGCTTGCTTTAGATTCCCAAGCTAGAAAAAATAGCTTGAAATCTCATTGAATAGATATCTTACGATCTAAAATAGGCATCCGTGTTGTTTGGACCACCTATGTTTAATATTTTTTATATATGTCGTAGGATGTAATTCGAATTTTCGCAAAAACCCTAGGGATATTGCGATTACAACCAAACTAATACAACGAAAACAAGTTGCATCATAAATCAACGTAATAATTAGACTTTTGTGCACAGAAAGGAGATATTTCCCAAGGCGGTTATACAAAGTCCTGTATCGTCTAAATTCTCTACGTACAGCTACATCTACTACTAGCTTTATCTTGAGGTTTTAAGGCCAAAGGGTAAAGTCCCAACGCTCGACTATCTGTTAGCAAGATATTGAAGTGTATGGGTAAAAAAGGAATTTCATTAATCTTGCAAGCTATAAGTAACTAACTGACCTTTATAAGACAATATTAATAAAGCAAAGCTAGGATAGAGTGGAGTTTGTAATACTGAGCTTCACAGAATTGCTTGAAATTGAAAAGTAAACCTGCATGTCCTAAAGAAACTAGTAGGTAAGTACAAACTTGGTAACAGATAACATTTTTTACATTGAATAATCATTACGTTACACTACAATCTCGAAGTAATAATGCAGGCAATGGTGGTAAAGATGGCGATCTGACCCCAAACTAAGCAGAGCTTGTGCTATTGAAGCCAGATAACTGATATACTACATATACTACTTTTCTTTTGTAAATATATACTTATATAGATAATTACACCCAGATTCAGGCCAACCAGATATGTTCATGCACACAAATGTCTGTCCTGAGTGGTAACCGAACTCACGACGAGCGTTATCTATCACGCATCTTACCAATCACGTCAAACTGTTCAATTGGTCACGTACATAACGTCACATTGTTTGACATTGACAGTAAGGTGATCGATAAATATGTGACAACTTAAACAGTGTTAGCGTTTTATAAGTAACTTTTACTTATGAAAAAATTTGACCATTATTCGCAAAGATATATGTATAAATTGTTTGAAATAACTGGTACATCAGTGAGCGGAAAAAAATGATCACCTTACATGGCTTGTCCATAATTAGAGTGAATTCTATGCAAAAAGCATCATCACCTTCATTTATAAAACAGATAAAGTTTAGCCTGCGACTCCTTTAGCAAAATAAGAACAAAGAAACCGGAAAAATTTCATGAGTACAAGTGGATTACGGATCTTGAAACGCACAAAATCCGTGAACGCATTTGTTTACCATTTTATTAAACGGAACAATGGCATTCATGAAAACGTTTTGTTTTCATCCCTTTGAAATAGGCACGAGAACAAGTAGCAAGACAAAATTTCCGCTCAAATTATTTTCAGACAAAATTGGTAGATAAAAGGTTAAAGGGCGATATTAAATAAAATATAATTTGGACTCCACTCGGTAAATATTAGGTAGTATTTGAGGAATATAACATATTTGGCTGATATGCTATATAATTCAATATAAATTATATCTATAGTGGCGTATCTCCCAAAGTGATCAAATTAATTCTGACATAATTTAATTTGTGTACTCTCTAGACATATTACTTAGATTAGAAATCTTCCAATCTCATTAGGGAAGCTGATATATCCGCAAATGCCCACATCGAGATTATGAGCTTAAAGCTTTTACGTCTCCGAAGTGGGCCAAGGTCAAATCCTGAATGTTGATAAGTCTCAAAAGCAAAATACGATTGCTGTCCCTTGAGATTACTAGAAATATTTATGAAATATTCAATTCGATGGTTCAGAATATAATCGATAAATCAATTTAAACAAAAGGATTTTGATTACTAAAAAGTTGTATTTCTTACTCTATCAGATAAAATACTTTACTTTGCTTTCTCAAATACTGTAAATTTATGGCAAATATTATAATATTATTTTTCTCAAGCATTGAGTCTACTCATGTAGTATATTGTAGCAGGTGTTACGAACCGTCTACGAACGCGATAGTTTGAATGAAACTTCGTAGCGATATTACAAGACCATATAGGAAGATACATTTCAGTATGATATCTTCAATGCTGTGTTAAAAGTAGTTTTCAATTACAATATTTTGATAAGAAGCATGAACAATACCGTTTTATATTGACGTTAAATTAATATGCATTAAAACTTGGTTGATTTATGTTAATTTTACCATAATTTTGTTTGGTTTTATATTAGAATATTATCATCTTATTATCATAAATCCTCGTCCTCATAAACTCTTCGCTATTTTAACTTGCGTAAGTATGGAATCCCGCGTTATTTTCAGCATATGAAAAATTGTACTCTACGCTTATCCTGCAATAAATGATATCTCAAATATACAAAATTAAGTAATTGCTGATGTTTTCTACTGAAAACCTTTGTCATTACCGCCGTTACATAATTGATTAACTAATTACACTACACGAATAGCATGGCCCGTGTCACGTACAATAATGGACCGTCACGTGGCCCAATTATTGGGCAATGCCGTGAAAATTAGTCACTTCACAACACTATCACATGAGGGTTTGTAGTTTGTTTACCGCACGGGGATAAAATGGGGGGTTTGGGTACAGGATATGGTTACGCGGGTGGCGGTCGTGCCGCCGCCGGCCGGGTGTGACGTTCAGCCGGTAGGGGTCGCATCTGACACTGAGACGCGGGCAGCCGGGCCCCTGTCGCGGGTTGCACTGGTGCGCGCGCCGCCGCCCGCCGTCGCGAGCCGTCAGCGACGCGCCCGCTCGATACGATAGCGCCGCGCCCCACACAACCGATTACACCACCTGTGAGCACCGTCACAACACCACGCTATGCTTTTTGTCACCTTGCTGAGCTTCAGTATGCTTCGTAAGCATCAACCGTAGATGATCAATTAATTTCTATTTTCAATAATTTTGTAGGCAATCCACTTTTAAAATGCTATCACATGATAACTACCGCAAATCTATTTTATAAACTCTTTCCTATTAAATAAAACCTTGATGAATACTCGATGACAGGACATAATATAATGATGATGATAGAATGACATATGAATTCTTTATCGAGTAGCAAATCTAAATTAACATGAGGTTAATTTACTTTCATATTACTCAGGTTAGAAATAAATTGAATGGGTGCAGTAGGTAAATAAATAAAAAAAAACAATTCTAAACTTAAACAATATTTGCACAATAACACAAATAAAATAAATAAAGGAGATAAATTGTCATACGCTAAACCAAACTGCAAAATAATAGTCAATAAACGTACCGTGTAATAGAAAATACGCGACTAGTACATATATTTAGCATGTCCTAAAGATAGCACGCCAGTCGCCATTTTACTAACGGAACAAGGAAATGAGACTTTAACTGTAAACATTTTGTCATAAATAAGTAGCAAAATAAATAATGTACATTGCATTGTAATTATATTGACCGTCTATCAGACAGTAACTTGCCAAGACCTTTACTTTTCCTAAGGAAAGCCTATTATGGTTATATCAACATAAAAATCTCTTTCCTTTCTAGGTAGGCTTCTAATTTGTGCCTTGAATAGGGCAAGCAAAATAAAATAGGCTAAGTATACTTCTAATATAGATTTTTGTCTTTGTTCTTAGATAACACGCTCTGAAAGGTCAGGAAACGTCACCAAAGAATAACGCAAGTATGAACGTTTTATTTTAATATAGATACATTTGTGTTTGTTTACAATCTCACCGTAGATAATTATGTGACCAAATGTGATAAGTACATAAAAACAAAAAAGGTTTAAAACCTGGTTCTCTTGTTTAGCTGTTGCAACATGCTTGTAGGTGTTTCGTGACAATTTTACTTGAGGGTGGTAGTCAACCAGGTCTATGGTTTTATTAGTTTTTTTTTCATTCTCCGAAAGCTCAAGCTCATTGTAGAATTCGAGCTTACGACCTTCACCACGGCATTCGACGTCAAAATCTCTGCCTTAAGTTATTGAAGATATACCTTTATAGGTTAGAATATTCACTGCTACATAAAGTAGCGTACGTAATACAAATGTAGCGCCTTTTTCAGAATTCAGTATATGTTATTGGACGTAACGAAATTTTCTTTGAAGCCTACATGGCACGTCAACTATACCGAACATAATACAAGGTGTAAACGAAAATACGGTGGTTGATTTATGTAACTAGTGTTTTGAATTTGGTACGTTCACTTTTCAAACAGCAATTCTTTTTTGCGGATTTTGCGAGGTTACGTGATTTTCAGGAGATACTTTATTATGCTATGCATATTATAATACATAATTTGCCATTATTAAGGTCATGACACAATTATTAATACACGCTAATAAAAAAATTAGCATCAGATTGAAGAATTAAAAAAAGACGTTAGTGCATACTTAATAATGGAATATAGAGAGGTGTAAGCCCTACTCCTTTAACGTCGTTGGCGAATACTTCCCTCTGAATCACCGCAGATTCAAGAACAATTTCAGGTAAACAAGTAGTAGCTCGTAGAGTGCTACGAGCTTCGCTCATTTCGTAGCTACGCCACGCTTGTATCAAGTAGCACGTATACAAAATTGTAGATATTGTATTAGTTTTCCATTATCATACTTTTTATAAAATATATATATATAATATGTATGTATTTACGTAAGAAAAGTAGTATATGTAGTATATCAGTTATCTGGCTTCCATAGTACAAGCTCTGCTTAGTTTGGGGTCAGATGGCCGTGTGTGAGGAATAATGTCCCAGAATATTTATTTATTTATTTAATACTCTATGTTTTTTTTTCAAACAATGTTATTACGCAATAGACACTCGTCACTGTATGTAAGCAACAAATAGGGCAAAGTGTGTTACTTCCTTAATCCGTCGGATTAAAGTGAAATGTCAAAATGTCTGGCTAAGCTCTAAGAATATGGCCTAGATAACAATAAAAATAGACTGACATCAGATGTATCTGCACAGGAAAGTTTGCGACAGATCTTCCACTGTTATTTGCGACATTCGTATCGAAATAATAGTAACAAAGCATTTTCTTGTACATTTTTATTTTTTATTTGTCACGTTTCTTGGATTTTCTAGATAAAGGTTATTTAACAGTAAAGTAGTGATTAAAAAAAAGAACTCTGATATAGTTCTAGTCTAAAATGATCTTCTTATTATTGTCTTTCTAATTAATCTAAAGTCTATAACGGGCATTAGTTAGGTAGAAACATTTTTCGCAAAAAGAGTCATAACTTTTACATTACACTTTGGTTCATTGAGATTTTTTGATTAAAAGATCTCCAATTATTTTTTGTGCAAATGGTAGAAACATATTAATTAACGATTTCCCATGTTCGGATAAGATAGTAATTCTTAAACTATGAAATATACTTCTTAATCTATCTATATATATAAAAGTGAAAGTATGTATGTATTATGTGTGTTCCTTATAGACTCCGAAACGGCTGGACCGATTTCAATAAAATTTTCAGACAATCATTAGATTAACCCAGCGGATAATCCTGTAAGGTTTGGTGGCGATCGGAGCACTTGGGACCGCGGATAAAACCGCGGGGCGGAAACTAGTTTAATATAAACAATATATCTCGAGCCATTCTTCACACACGGCCATCTAGTCCCTAACTAAGCAGATCTTGTACTATAGAAACAAGTATATATTTTGTATCTGATATATAAATACTTGTTTTTACCTATATACTCAATCATTACATAAGAAACTCGTTTCAGATACCGCTATTCCCATACAAACTCGATGTATCCTCGTAAATAGTTAGCACTACCATAATATCCCACCTTTACAACGACGGTTTAAACCTATACGACTTGCCTCTCGACATTACGATATTTAAGTAAGTATTTGGTATTTAGGTAAATGGTAGGATGGACAATAGACCTTTAAGTTACCAAATAAAATTAAATGTCCCACATCGGGTAAACTATGATAGCATAACTACCAGATTGAATGACCCATTAGAGTCCGGTGATTCGTAAAATAAAGTTAATGGGGCTTACAGTAGTTGATTGAGTCCAATGTATTTTATATGAGTAAGGTAAAATTGTAGCAGATAACAAAAGTGGCGATAAATCTCAACCCAGGTAGGTTGATCA
This sequence comes from Tetheella fluctuosa, assembly GCA_951216915.1. Lineage (NCBI taxonomy): Eukaryota > Metazoa > Arthropoda > Insecta > Lepidoptera > Drepanidae > Tetheella > Tetheella fluctuosa. The sequence continues at coordinate 7,593,368 of OX578229.1, read as the reverse complement.
TTCTATCTTGGTTTTCTGCAATATTTTTATTATTTTTCTTAGTTATTCTATATCAGAGTAGACTGACAAGTTTCGACTCAGCAATAATGAACCAGATAGTCAAGACACATTTCTTTATATTTCGAGAAATCTTATAACTTTAATCTAGCAATTCTTGTATAGCACTATTGTACAGCTATATCAAAATATTTCGTGTATCTCGGAAACGGCTTTAAAGATTTGGATGAAAAATTGTATTTAGATAGGGTTTTGCTTTTTAAGTTTATCTAGGTATATAGGCATATTTTCTGAAAAATCTCGATTTTATAAAAAAAATATTTAAGAAAGAATAAAGAAAATGTCTTTATTTGTAGCATGAATATTAACACATATCTACAACTTGAGAATCACTATGCACGTATAACAAAGTTAATCATGATTAATGCCATGTTAAAACTAACAATGAAAGTGATTTAAAACATTAAATAATCTAAACAAGGACATTAAAGTTTTACAATTAGTTAGCTAGGTGTGTTTCAGAGTTAGAACAATATCTTAAATGCTAAAAAATGGCGTCCGACTCAGCATAATGTTGTAATAACTATTAAGAGTAGATACCACAACGCTGATCTTTCATCAGAACCACCGCGTCACGTACCAAGTGCAGTATAATGAACATAACGAAAAGTCCAGTTTTTTTTTGTATAAATATAATTATGACCGCCTTCAAACCACAACCATTTCATACATTTTGGTTAGTTTTAGAGTTTATATTTACGGTGTGTTGCATTGCAGTGAGCGCGCACGAACAAAGAAATTGCATTATTTTGTTACAATTCCATTTGCAGTGTTATGTTTAACTTCAATCAATTTTGACAGACCTTACTTATCCTAGATTAAATATTTTGTGAGAAGGAGATCACGAGCGATAATAAATTACCTTACAAAAATTACAACTAAAGCAGCTCAATCTTACTGTCGGATGTTAGAAAAAATATGTTTTTCTGCTTTATTTCTACGTCCATATTTCAGTTTGTTACAATTTCCAGTAAAAATAAATGTCATTTTAATAATCCACCGAGAGGTATCACTCAAGAAGTTCATTGGAGCAGATTAGCAACCGCTGGCTGATTATATTAAACTAATTTTTTACCGTTCTGATGGAACGTTTTTTGCCAAGTTGTTGCTAAGTAGTACACTGGGTGATTTTTTAGTCACTGGCCATACTTGCAGGGGTTGAAGTACTCATCAATATGAACAACTTTTATCATGGGACTAACTGTATAGATATATAATAATATATATAAGAAATAATCCTGCCTGACTAACCACTCCTAATCCTAGAACCACGAAATTTGGATCATATGTTCTTTTTGTAACGTAAGGGTTACAAAAAGAACATATGAGGGTGTAAGAAAGAATTTTCCGAAATTCAAATAAAATCGGTTATACATCATGGCTTCAAAAATGGGCCTCTGCGAATCAGGCAAACACCAAAACCGGCAACGTAGGAGAAAAATTGAACTTATAAAATTATTAATACAAAATTGCGCTGACTATGACGTCAAAATTACATAACTCAGGCAAACTTTTAAAGATGGGCAGGCTTGTTATTTTTCGGCCATAACGAAAATAAAAAAATATTTATTATGTAACCGCAAAGGTTATATTGTGTGTAAAGAGTTTTTGAAGGTTTTTTTGTTGTGTTTGAGTTTATGTTACGGTATAACTTATTTAATAATTTGATCAATGAATAATTAAATAAATGAGTGCGCGCATACTGTATGATTTCAGTCTGATCTGTACCTATCCGTAATACCATACTACTAATACAATGCAGTAAAATCAGTGGATGTAAATCATATCTAGTTAAAATTTGAGCAGTTGGTGAATAAAAACAATGAGAGAATACCGTATAGTACCGTAGGTACTTAAAAGTATCCGCTTGGCTTGCTACTTCCCTCAAGTTGAAAATCTGTAAATCGGTCCAAGTAGGTACAGGACAACTCTCAATTCAATTCAAGCCTTTGTTTGCATTTTACATTCAACTATATTATCGTGAGATTATGCTGAATACCAAGCTTATCTCATGCAAAAAAAAGTATCTGAAGAAGTCTTATAAAATAAAGTAGTAGAGTAAGACACTGGATGTAAAATGCCGCACAGTATCTGCGTAATTGGGACCTTTGGAACACATCCAAATGTTCAAGATCTTTGATAACATAATCAGATAGTAACTTTATATTGTTCATACGTGATAGTTGTGTTAGACACAATTGTGATAGTCAGCATTGGAATCGGAAACAGATGCCAAATGCTCCGAATCACGGTTTTTTTTAAATATATATTTTTTTATAACCGGAATTCCTCACTTCCAAAACTTTAAACTCCAATATCAATTTAATAAGAACCGACCATCAGTTATGATAAGAATAAAAAATAACGTTACCAGTTTTATCAATTTTGAAAAAAGTTATTGGAGTTTCAAATTTTGGAAGTGAGGAATTCCGGAATAATTAAAAAAAATAAAAAAAAACCGTGGGGCCTAGGTCAAATTATTGAAGCTGAGCACGTAGCAGAAGACCCCATCTATCCATAGTTTTCGCATGTTCAACCGTCTGCCAAACACCCTATAAATAAGTCAGCTACAGAAACAACAAATGAATAATAACCATTTGCATGAGTATAATTTTTATGAATGTTTGACAAAAAATAAATTTTTAATGGTAAAAATTTTTAGAAAAGTTAGAAATTTTTTGTTACTTACAACATTTTCTTAATAATTTATGGCTCATAAATTAGGTTCTAAATAAGACTAGACTTATGTTTTATGGGGTCTGGATATTTGCCAAACGATTTGATCTTGTCTTACATACTGGTGACGTTGCATAAAGCCTACCTAACTACGCTGTTAGTATATAAAGCAGATTTTTAACCTAGAATTACGGTACTACATCTTTTTATTCATAAATATTAATAAAAATGTGGTTTTTTTTTTAAATAAAAATTAAACTGATAGTAAAGAGCTCGTTATATATTATGGCACATACTATTTGCTATTTTTGCTTTCAAAAATATTTTCATTTTAGGGTTTTTACCAAAATGTTGCCAAAAAAATTGCTGTTACGTTTTTCCATATTTTTTTCGATTATTTGCGAACCGTTTGGAAACAAATGATATTCATATTATGTTAATTTATTACTTAATGTATTTTTTTTGGTGCCACCATCCACGTAAATTTTAAGCTGAAACAATAATTGCTAAAGGTTGATTAAATTTTATACATAAAGCTAGCCTTTCAGTACTTATTAAAGTCATTAAGGGGCTGGAAATGACCCCGGATGAGTCTGAAACATCTTTATCACCGGTGGAACGCGGGATTATTTCCAGATGCTTTTAACTTTTTAGAATAGAGTACTATTTTAAAAGTGCTTGGATTAAATTTATTCACGAAGTAGCGTTTTTATTGTGAAAAAAAAAATCTTGGATCTTGACGAACTGGTTTTAAATAATAAATAATTTTAAAATTGTTAAAATAATTAATAAATCATTTTTATTTTTATAGAAGTATGTTCTTTCCGTAATTTTCTAAAAACGTGATTGGAATATAATCGCGTATAATTAAGTATATTTTCGTATTTTTTTTATAAGAAACACCCCTCTCACCCTCCCCCATAGACAATTTGACAGGCTTTAAAATACACGGATATTAATTAGTTCTTTTTATGCAAGTCATTTTAATCAAAAGCGCAGAAGCGAAACTTCGATGAAACGATTCAGGCGAGTTTATGCAAACAAAATTCATTCTACCTATATGAGATTAATGTTAATATTGTATATCCGACAATTTGATTGATTAATCTTCGATTTTTTAATACTATATATTATACTTTTTAATACAATGTTTTATTTTCATTCTACTAATATTTATAAATGTGAATGTTTGGGTGTATGAATGTTTGTGGCTCAATCACACATAAACGGCTGAATGGGTTTAAACGAAACTAGGCACATAGATAGATCATATATTGAAATAATATATAGGGTACTTTTATTCCAGATCCCTCGGAAACGCGGGTGAAACTGCAGGGTAGAAGCTAGTAAATACAATAAATGCTTACAATTACTAAATCTCTGAAAATAACACGAATCTTACCATACAAAGTGATGATCATGTGGCCGAAGGTGGTAAGCATACAAAGCCTAGACGCCTTGTGCCCATACATATCTTACTACTTATCGCATGTTCCAAGTTCATAAAGCTGTCGTGACAATGAATATTAAAGGCATTTTGTCGCCTTCTTAGTAACTTAACCTGGGTAAACCCTAGAGATTCTGATCAGTAACAGTAAAGTGTTTATGCAGCGTAGTAACCTACTTTTACATAAATATGATTATAATTAAAAGAAATAAATAAACAAATGACAGAAATAAATACTAACATAATGGCTCTAGTTTAAAAACGTAAGTGATGTAAAATTCATTCATTCAAAGCTCCTCTGTATGCAAAATGTATGCCAAATACTTAAACTAAAAGAATAAAATTAATTATAAAGTTCGACAGCAATTTGCAAAAAAAGATATTCTACCCTACTAGTTCTTACTGTGTGTAGGCGGTTTATGATATCGTAAGCCACTTATATGTACTTAAAAAGTAAGATAAACTGAGAGAAATTGGTAAAAGCATTAACAAAATCATTTTTTGTTTGTAGCTAAAATTATAAAAATAACCAAGTTTTAAGTTATGAAGAGTGTTTGAATACCACAACAATTTTATTAAGCTACGTCATCATTGTTGTAACTTATAATAAATTGTATAAAATCATACTTTATTATCTATACACAAAGATTCAAAATGCCTAATACATACGCTACATAGACATCTATATGGTTAAAACATAATATACACAATTACGTTTATTGTGAACATCCAACAACATAACATCCTTTCCTCAAGTTATTTTTAATTCAAACGTATTGTAGTTCAATAGTTGGTACATAGTTACGGCGATACCAATTATACTGGACGTTAAAGCTACGTTAAATGTCTGTCACGCAATCGTATGGAAGTAGGTTTATTAAAATAATACGTTATTTGGGTTCCGAACCTCAAGAGGAAAAAAGGAACCCTTATAGGACTTCGTTGTCCGCTTGTATGTCTGTCTGTCTGTCAAGACCTTTTTCTCAGGAACGCATGAAATTCAAGTAAGTTTCAAGTTGAAATTAATATCAAATACTTTAGTCCGCAATCCCTTGAATAAATACCTACAAGTTCTCTACCCTCGGTGCACGAGTCGGACTCACTTTTGGCCAGTTTTTTTTTTCAACAAACTGCTACATAATTACTTTGTATTCTATATAGTTAGATAAAGAAGAAAGTTGATAGAAGTACCTATGAACTTTCTTCCCACCTGTAGTCAATTCCTATATTATACTATTGTTTATTATATTATACAATTTGAACTCACACAAATGCGATATTGTCGTATCGTTTACACTGTAACATAAAAAATATCGATATACGTTACGCTATCATCATCATATAAAGATCACTTTTACGTTTATTATGTCATATATTTTTTAAATAAAATAAGATGTATTTCAATGAAATATACTCTAACATTCTATACACTTATAACGAGATACGTAAGTCAGCAAGATTCTGTGTCATTGATTTTAGTAGATAACTTTTTTATCGAGGTCGATCGTTAAAGCTAAAGCCGATGTAACAATCGTAAACCCTGTGTCTTAACACATAGGAATATTTCTCTGACCTCGATAAAAAGATTTATTGAAGACCGCTGCGATGAGCCAGAATGACACTTTTATTTTATGTAATTACCCCATGCAGTTATATTACTCTTAGTGCTTTTTTAAAAGAAAATAATAATAATTGATAGTTATTATCAAAAAGTCTTTCATGACGCCTACGAAGAGATCTTTGGGGCGTAGACTCCAATTAAGAATAACATAAAGAAATATACGGAAATGTATTTTATATAGTACGATCTGTGATAAACTCTAGGATACACAGCAACAGCAATGGCTTTGACTTTGCATGTCTGAAAATACCCAACGACAATTATTTTATAAAAAAAAGAAATTTATTTATAAATTTCTTTCACAATAGAAAATACCACAAACAAGTTCTAAATATATCTTGTGGACTAGAAATAAACACGAATTCAAACGATGTTTTCCAAGCATTGAACATTTCAATTAGTCGCATAAGCAGGCTTCTGGTCTTATCGTAGGCTGACACTCGTGTACATTAGACTTATTGTTAAAAGGTAGCGGTAGTTAATTAACTAGTAAAATAATCTTTATTTCATTGAATAAAATACGAGTTAAGTACTATAATAATAAAAAAGTATCCTGGAAACTTAATTGTTATGTTAGTAAGCTAATACTGGTAACTTCGGTAGTTTTGACCTTCAGGCTATCCTAGGGCCTAAAAAAATATGGCTTTTACTTGATATTGACTTTCAATTCACAATATACCTATCAAAAATTATATTATCGCAATTTAAGGATCGTCAAAATGTACTTTGATTTTATAAACTCAATCCAAACCCCTTATCTCATGATATAATTTCAGTTGCTGAGAATAGTTGAAAAAACTTGGTTAGGCGTAAATTTGGGTATGGAACTAAATTTAGTTTTTTACCAATACTTTATGCAAATATTCTGAATAGTTGCTGGGTAATATACATTTCCATATTTCTATTAACCATAGTGAATTATTAATCTCTCTTTCTTATATTAATTCATATCTCCACGGAACAGATAGCACGTTAACTTACATCATTAAGGCATTTCGGAGGCATTTATATTGGTTTTATAACCACACTAGCTTTCCCCCCGCGGTTTCACCCGAGTTTATGAGGGATCTTATGTTTTTTCGGGATAAAAAGTATCCTGCATATTAATCCAGAATATATTCTATCTCTGTTCCAAATTTTATCTAAATCCATGCAGCCGTTACGGAGTTGAGTGGTAACAAATATGCAAACATACAAACTTTCACATTTATAATATTATTAGTAGAATGACGTACTGTTTGATTTAGCTGAGGAGTGGCAACCAAATATGAATGTATGAATATTCAAGATATTTATGCACTGGACGGGCAATCTACTGTGGATGTCTATATTTACCAATCAAGCTATTTTAACTTACAAATGTTAGGTAAACCTTATCTTGACCAGCCTGGGAAATTTTCCCACCGTGTTTTTTAGTATAACAATATTAGGCTTCCACCCCGCGGTTTCAACAAATCATACAAAAGATTATTATCATTCCTCGATTAAAATGTATTAAATGTTTCCGTGATTTCATGTTTGATCCCATAATATTGTTGTTCATGATCATGTCGTTTATATTGACGAGTACTTCCATCCCTTAAATGTGAATTACAAAATATAACCTTGTATACCTGCTCCTGTTTATTTTATAATTAATCAAAAATAGAAAAATGGTACTTCCATAGTGAAAAGAGGTAATAAACGAGTCAAATATAATGAAACAAGTAAAAAAAAAAACATTTCCTAATGCACAAAAATGTTGCAGTTTAAGTGCGTGTTTCCCTTAACGTGTTGATGTCATGCTTAATCGGTATTAAAAGCGTAATAGGCCAGTTTTTTGCCAAACATGCAGCATAAAACTACATCACGTGTTAACCTACATTTTTATATACCTAAGTATTTCAGTGAAAAATTATTTCACTTTGAAAGTAGGTTATGAATTCTAAATAAAATGTGCCTGAATACGTAAAAGTACTCATAATAAAATATTATGTGTTTATTTGAATATCGTCAAGTGAAATTTGTTTTTCGTAACTTGTACCGTACTTAGCATTGTTTTTGTACTTGTAGAGTACAAAAACATTATATAAGGTTCTTCAGAATATATCGTAATCAGAAATATGGTCACGTAACTCACTTAAGTGAACACTTTTTTACTACAACATAACTTACGTCAAACTTTATATTGAAAGGTATCTTGATTTTTCATTAAATTTAAATTTACGTAAGTTAAGATAATAATATATATAAATTTCACAGAATATAAATTGACTTATTATGTTAAGTTTTTATTTGTAAAATATGAAATTAGGATCGATTTTGTATTACGCTTATAGATCAAGCGTACAATGACGGACGAAGGGTTTTTGGTTGCACTCTTCACACTCACGGACACACTAGTCTATTTTCTTTCGTTTGTTAGCATATATTAGCTATCGTACAAAATGTACACGTCATTAGAGGAATTGCTGATTCAAAATATCATATATATCATATACCATAAGTATTTGTGCTAATGTTACAAACATTCCAAAACTGCAAATAAAAATGCCAATTAGAAAATCGAATCGAGAGCGACCACTCTGTTGTTTACAGATTGGATTTGATATTTGCGTAGAGCATATGACACGGCGTGATTCCATTTGGCAACAGTGACGATGCAACAAGTGCCAGTATGCCAAATGTGGCACGCGTGCCAACAGTGGCAAAGTTGCCACTTGGATCCCATACTTTCTATGACACATTTATAGTGATTGTTAATGGTCTTGTAAACGCGAGCCACTTTAACGATGCCATATTGCTGGAATATATTGTTTCCGGCCAAATGTTATTGTGAAAAGTGGAAAATAGCAGTACGTTTTAATGGATAGAATGTGCATTTGTAGATTTTATTTTAAAATGTTATCTTTTACATTGTGGACAAAATAGTCGAGACAATTTTATCAATTTTTGGGGTCGAACTTTACGGATCATATTTTGGCATATGGTAGTTATTATTATAGTGCTTTTTTGGAAAATTAAAATTAAATTGTTTGCAATTTCTGTTATTTATTTTAATCAAATGTTCTTTCATGAGATATTAATAATAATTATTCGAATAATAATAGCACGAAACTAACTAAATTATTAATACACCTAAATACACTCGCGATTTATAATTGCGATTGCTTAATTGAATATCAAATTAATTAAGCAATTGGAACAACAAAGACACGGTTGCGGACGTCCGGATATCGCGTGAGAACAGACCAGCCAGCTTACTCCGACCCTCGGCTGGTAAATGAGGTAATTCCACGTCATTTGTCTCTTAATGTTGAGTGAAAAAGTAAACAATTTGGAGTAATTATGTTGTTATTAGTTAGCTCACCGCGCGAGGTAATGAATTAGATACTCTGCTTTTTTGTGACTGAAAATTATTGTCATAATATTTACAGTTATTTTTCTTATAGAGAGTTTTATTTTACACTTAAACACACTTTTACTTTGTATTGTTTTGTGTTTGAACACAATTTAATTATGACAAGTGATGATGATGATGATGTGGCTGAAGGTGGTAAGCACATAAAGCCTAGAAGGAACTGGCACATATGTGCAACTGCCGGGACACCCTACTACCTTGCCATGGTTTTCTCACGATTTTTTCCATCACAGAGTAAAAGTTATATTTTTTTATTCAACATAGACCATATTTCTACGGCCTTTATAAACTATCTATCGAATGCTTTTCCTTTTATTAATATAGGACTAACTTAACTAAGAAAGTTATGCGATGCGTTCATATTTAATAATGAAATACGTCGGAAACGCGTTCATGTATTTATTTATTCCATACACCGACAAAAGCGTAGGGGCGATAAATTCACAAGGAGGTCATGCCTACATGAGGATTAATATAGCTTTTATCATATCTGACATATAGAACGGGATGATTTCCTCGTATAGCTAAGTAATAGATCTGTGTACGTTCATATAGTCCCAAACTTCAATATTGTGTTATTGGATTATCAAATCTAAGAACGTACATACGTGCTAATATTAATCAATAATCAGTAAGGCTTCTTGAAATCTTGGAGCCTACACTATTGAAGTCTTTTATATCTATATCTTAATTTATCTTTAATTCTTGTCAACAAATTTTTAAAGTACGTATTTCATTGCTTTATAACATTAAATAGCCAAGATACCTACGTGATAATGCGACTGAATATAGTAAGCAAACAAGGCCCAGTGTGGAACTCGCATTTATGTTCAATACCGGCAGGTGCCTGGTGACAGATTTCTAACACGAGGGTGGAGGGGAGGTAGGTACAACGTCCACGTAATGGTTTCCTTATGATTTTTTCCTACACCGCTTAGGCTCGTTGTAGGTATTGTAGTTAAGGTTTGAACTCATTACCTTCACCGCAGCATTAACCTATCATCGAATGATAATCGTGTAATTGAACTTATAATAAAACATATGTAGCGGCCCTAAAACAGGTTTTAAATATATTTCATATGTTTTCTCTATCGTAATTAAAGAAATATGTTAAAGCTGTGACTTGTTAGCTGATGATAGAGCCTGAAAAACCGGCCATGTGCGAGTCGGACTCGCGCACCGAGGGTTCCGTACAACCTTCGTCCATTGTTCGTCCATCACGGGAAATGCACAATTTTATTTATTTACCTTATTTGAGGTTGGTGGAGGATTTAAGCTAGACCTCTAAATTGTATGAGCGCCCATACAACTCAGAGGTCTTTATTAATTGGCGTAGCTATGTATGTATGGGGACACCCTTTAATTTTCAACTTTTTTATTTTTTAAAAGTTTTCCTTTATTTGTGCTGTAAGACCTTGCTTTTTGACGGGCCGGTTGGTGTGGTTGGTAAGATACCCTATCTATCACGCCGCAGGTCGTAGGATCGATTCCCACTCAGGACAAACATTTGTGTGCATGAACATGTCTGTTTGTCCTGTGTCTGGGTGTAATTATCTATATATGTATGTATTTACAAAAGAAAAGTAGTATATGTAGTATATTAGTTATCTGGCTTCCATAGTACAAGCTCTGCTTAGTTTGGGGTCAGATGGCCGTGTGTGAGGAATAATGTCCCAGAATATTTATTTATTTTTATTTAGAATATTTTGACATTTTTTTTTTAATGTTTGAGTTGATTGAATGAAAGTTAACTTGCGGTTTACGATTTACGTATTAAAAAAAACTACTTACTAGATCTCATTCAAACCAATTTTCGGTGGAAGTTTGCATGCAAGACCTATCATTTTTGAAGATACACCACACTTATGGGTGTGATGAAAAAAATTTTTTGAGTTTCAGTTCTAAGTATGGGGAACCCCCAAAATCAACAGCATAGTTCTTATAGTTTCGTAAAAAAGGGGCTGTGACATACGGACGGACAGACAGACAGACATGACGAATCTATAAGGGTTCCGTTTTTTGCCATTTGGCTACGGAACCCTAAAAAAGCAAGTATATATATTGAAATAAAACGCCACGAATCGCTTATTTATTTGCTTCACGTGCTCCTCTCATATCGGGATACGCTATATCGATCTATTTAATTAATTATTTCCACATAAACGGTAGCAATACATACTGAAAGTGTTTATACACTAGGTATGTAACTGTACGCAGATTTTTATATATTTCAAATAGCTAAAAGATCTTTAATATATATAATATAAACTCTTAACAAGGCAAAGTACGATAATATTCCACGTTACTATTCCTGGAGAGGAAACGGATATAACAATAGTTCTGTTATTGCTTTAAAAGCTCGTCTAGTGTGGGTATTTTCTATAATAACAAGAATTACCAAGGACTACTTCCATTCTGGATTCTGTTTATTTTAGAAAAATATCTCATTATTTGATACTTATACGTATATTTTTTGGTATAATGTATTAGAAGTGATAGAAATATTTATTTAAGATGAAATAAAAAAAGACCTAAAATCCGCGGACCAAAAAAACTTTACATTCAACATTAAATAGAATTTAAGTTTATATATTTTATTATATTCGATAAAAAGTACTTATGTAGGTAGGTACGTTCCGGTAAACTTGATATTCACCGTTGTAAATATATATTCCTACATTATTTTATCAGACTGTTATGTCTCAGTAAAATCCACCAACACATTGTTTACCTAGTACAGTAACATGAGAAAGTGTCACGTGTAAGAAATAACGCTTTATCCGCTTTCTGAGCGACACTCCGGAATCGACACCGCAAATCTGATTGATTGATTACTAGAAAGAAAATACAGACAGTTGGTTTGAAGGTTTACAAATTTGGTAAACAAGAAATGCCAAGTTGCGATCTCCGATATTACTTTTCTAACAGTTTAACATAAAAATTTGTATACCCATAAAATGGTCCAAATGTTTTTGAGAACAGTAATAACAATCAAAAAGACCGCTATGCGCCTTCGAGCAGAATAATGGTTGGACGCAGTGTAATTAAAATTTTAGGGACCTCACGAGCTGTTAGAAATTCCCGGAGTGTCTTCTGTCACCAGCAATTTGAGCGATGACCTCGGGAAATTTCGTCAGATTCCGCCTCTTGTCGTCTATACCTATACCTAGAACACAATTTGTCGGGACTCGGGAGTCTTTAAATCCTTTCGATGGGAGAAGTTTTAAAGTGGCTCTTTTGTTCGCAATTGAAATTTACTACACGAAAACTTACCGCAGATATAACAGATTTTTTTTGCATTATCAGAGGATTCAAATTAAAAATTAATATATGATCGAACACTTAAAACAGATAACCAAGTTTAAAGTGAAAAGTGATATTTTCTTTGTTCTCTTTCCAATTTATTTACCAAGCATTGGCGTCATGAAAGTATTTTCAATATTTTTCTTGGAAACCGGGAATTCTCAATCCATCAGAGTGAAGATGTATTTTGTATTTTAAAACAAAAAAAATTGATTACTGTTTGCATTTTCCATGAAACCATCTTAAAGATTATTATATCATATTATATTTGAAACAAAGTGCTACCAATTTGAATATATTATTATGATATGTATTACGAGACAATTTCCTAAAGGTGAAATGATTTATTTGTGAATACAAAATGTATAATTTACAAAGGTTATCCACGTCGCGTGAAATTGGGCATGGAATCATACCAATTTGTGTAGCTGAACTCTTGGGACTCACTAATAAATAGCCATTAGCTAAGTTAAATTATTTTTTTGGTTTGTTTTTTGCTTATTTTATCTAGTAAAAGTAAATTAAATTAAGCATCAGCTTGTTTAACTAAATATCTTATTTTAAACTCTCCTTTGTAGCAAAGAGGCGTAATTCCTACTGAATAATGATATCTTCCGGTCCATTATCGCCAAAGAAGTAGACAAAGGTAAGATATTTTAGTCCCTACGTGACATGTGGTGAGCATTGTCCCCGCCTCTCGGACAACACCAATCTCTGGCTTCATGTAACATTTTTAAATACCACCTCAATTATACCTTGCCCAACCCGGGAACTCAGGAGCTCTGGTCTTTACGCAAGCTTTAAGGCGGGCAAGTTGGCGTGGTTGGTAAGATACCCTACCTATCACGCCGTAGGTCGGGAGTTCGATTCCCACTCAAGACAGTCATTTGTGTGCATGAACATGTCTGTTTGTCCTGAGTCTGGGTGTAATTATCTATATAAGTATAATAGCACAAGCTCTGCTTAGTTGACGGTCAGATGGCCGTGTATGGGGAATAATGTTCCAGAATATTATTTTTATTTATACGCTCGAACATCAAAACAATCATGTAATAACTAAATAGGTTTACAAATAATTTGATAAATTATTTATTAGCTATTTAAAACGTAACATAAATAGAACAAACTTATTTACCGTGTCGGGAGTTCGATTCCCACTCAAGACAGTCATTTGTGTGCATGAACATGTCTGTTTGTCCTGAGTCTGGGTGTAATTATCTATATAAGTATAATAGCACAAGCTCTGCTTAGTTGACGGTCAGATGGCCGTGTATGGGGAATAATGTTCCAGAATATTATTTTTATTTATACGCTCGAACATCAAAACAATCATGTAATAACTAAATAGGTTTACAAATAATTTGATAAATTATTTATTAGCTATTTAAAACGTAACATAAATAGAACAAACTTATTTACCGTGTCATTATAAACAAATAAATAAAACTAATTGCTTTACATTTTTTTTATTTCCATAGACATCTTTATACCAAACTTGAAGGGTAGATATTTGCTCACAATGACATGTATCACAACAAAACAGAAACAACGCAGGCTGCCTAGTAATTTGTGTTCAAATAACACGTGCCCTCTGCAACTTGTCACGAGACGGGCGTGTTTCCGGTTTCCCTTTACAAGCACATCTCTCAGATAGGGTGACCATATTTTTTTTATGTGATGGAATAGTAAATTGGATAAATGAGCCAAAATTTAATTAAAAAAAGTAAAATTAATTAAAAGCTTACTTACTATGATTTTCACGGGCCGGTTGGTAAGATATCCTTGTATCATACCACAGGTCGTGGGGTTATAAGTAATTCCCACTCAATACAGACATTTGTGTGCATGAATATGTCTGTTTATCTTGAGTCTGGGTGTAATTATCTATATAAGTATATATTTACAAAAGAAAAGTAGTATATCAGTTATATGGCTTCCATAGCACAAGCTCTGCTTAGTTTGGGGTCAGATGGCCGTGTGTGAGAAATAGTATCCTAGCTTTTTTTATATCGTAAGTAAAAACGTACAAAATTTATATTTATATAGCTTAAGATGTGGAATTTGTGACAAACTACTGATGAAATGTTTAATAAATTACTACCTTAAACAACTGTACCTACTGTAAGATACTGAACTGCATACTTTTCACGTTTTCTGAGAAAAGTTTGACAAAAAATCATTCAAAAATATATTACTAGTTGGTGGAGAGTTCAGAAGATTTATGATTGAAACGTGCATTCAAACGTGACTTTTCATGCCGAGGTTTTAAAATATTCATAACTCAAGATAGGGATTTAATTTCCGTTGTGATTATGAAATAATTTTTATGTCTACACAGTTTAACCTAAAATAATTTTGGTACTATATTAATTATAAGTAAGTACTGTATCTTTATAAAAAAATAAATAAGTATACTGTACTTTCTGTTTATTGTTTTATAGTGTAAAATAAATAATGCTATTGGTGTAATTTTTAAAATAATAACATGCGAAAGTTTGTGTGAATGTCTTAATAGTAGATTAAGATAAAACATTTTATAATTCTTTTTTTTTTTAGCTTTATTAGCTTTGGGAGGTGAATGTTTTTGTATGGGACCAAATTGGAAAAACCAAACCTTAGGTATTTTTTCTGGTAGTGAATAAAATTATATACATTAATAAAATAAATACTTCATAATCTACTGTAGGTACAATAACATAGAAAAAGTCCACAAATTAACAAGACTATGGTGACCCTAGACACTGCGTATACAATATTATGAATTGTTAGAGAATGCAAGGTATTATGTGGATACAAGTGTCGCAACATCACGTATCTCATGAATCGTGATTGCGTATTGTCCTGATGTCATGTTTTATTGCTTATTTAGAGCTTGCGTGTCATGGCCTATAACCACATAAACAAACGTGTAGGCGACAAGCAATGTATAGTCCATTACAATAAAATATAGTTTACGATCTGATTGACCGTTTCCAAGATGTTTAGTATTTTATTGATAACTAGCTCGGTAACTTCGTATTTATGTGTGAAATGATGATTTGATATTAAAAAAAACAGTTATATATATTTAAAACTTAAAGTAAGCTAACGAACGGTAAGTAAAAAAATATTTAACGAGATCTGAGATATTATGTATACTAATATTATAAAGAGGAAAGATTTTTTTGTTTGTTTGATACGATTTAACTCAAAAACTACAAAAAAAATCTTTCACTGTTAGAAAGCTACATCTTCACCGAGTAACATAGGCTTTATTTTATCCCGGGAACGTGGGTGAAACCGCGCGGAAAGCGATGAGATATAAACGAAATAAATAACAAAATGTACAAAATACAGACCACTTCTACGACTTAATTATTTGTCTGTTCTATGGCAGCGTCGGTAGCATAGGTAGGAAATACCTCAACATCATTTGAAGATCAGCTGAATCGTAGATGTAGCGTATATACTATCGCTTATATGTTAAATGTAAGTTCTCAGGTTCTCTTTTTATTTATTTCATCCTACATATGAAAGAACTGAACGGATATATATAACACTTGGCACGTAGATAGATCATAACCTAGAATAATATATAGAGTATAAAATTACTTGCCAAATCCTAAACGAAAAATACTTAAAGGAGTCTCGAGCCCGATTTTGATGAAAACAAAAACTGCATTGGATTTTTAAAAAACCAATATTCCTAGCCATGAATTGAACCAGTTGATTTTGAAATAAAAAAAAAACACATTGTATTATTACACCATCCGATAGTATTGCTAATAAGGATCAATTCAACAAGTAAATGATATCCGGCAAACTAAAGGAAAATGTTGAATTTTAATAAATGAATAAATATTTACAAAATTTATACTAGAGACAATATTTAATATCTTTTTTCATTAACTAGCTTCCGCCCCGCGGTTTCACCCGCGTTCCCGAGGGACCTTGTGTTTTTCCGGGATACAAAGTAGCCTAAAGCCTAGATAAATGGGCTATATAACACTGAAAGAATTTTTCAAATCGAACCAGTAGTTCCTGAGATTAGCGCGTTCAAACATACAAACTCTTCAGATTTATAATATTAGTATAGATTACCTGTACCTTGTTCGAAATGATGCTCAATTTATATAGTAAAAAAAAATAGTTTAAACCTCCGACACTTTAATTAAACCTTCACAATTGAGCCAAAGCTAAGGCCTGTGCAGAATTAATTGAATCAAAACTCGTAACTCTAGTAATTGGCAAGCAATCAAGCGCGGAAACATCAGTGGTGAGCTAGCCGTAACTGGCAAAGGTTATTGTTTCCTAGCGGCATATACAACTAAACTGCAACCACAATTGAATCTTAGAACTTTCCTAACGAGGCCTTAAATACTAACTTGCTTAAAGTTTCCATGCGCCTTGATTGCATGATACCGGAAGCGGTATATTGGATAGTCAAACCAATTTGGTTCCGGATATAAACTAAGTTAAGATGTTAAGATTTATATATCGAATATTATGATGATAAAAATTTATAAAATAGTTACATACTTTATCTAAATATTCTTTCTTTCTTTCTTTCTTCTTCTATATATTTTTTTGGATTGTATAATGGTTATGAAAACGCTGGATGCAGGCTGCTCAAGACCGGTCCCATTGGAAATCATTAGGGGAGGCCTATGTCCAGCATTGGAGGCGTGGACGTCTTGCGTCTTGCGGCGGTATTTTTGCATGTTTACGTAACGAATAAACTCAAAAACTACTGAACCGATTTCAAAAATTCTTTCACCATTAAAATGCTACATTATCCTTAAGTAACATGGGCTATATTTTATCCCAGAAACGCGGAAAAGCTAGTCTATAATATATAGGAAATCCTCGAAGCTACCGCCGCTGTTGATGGACAAAGTTCCCAACAGGCTGGCAGCATTTCCTCTTTGAATGGCCAAGCTAATGCGTTATAACTCCCCGCCCGCCGGTCTCCCGAAACTCGTTGAGTTTTGGTGATAAAATCGGAGCGAATCGGCGAGCTTCGGTCCCCCACGGATCCATGGTCTCCACCGCAAAAGACATTATCTTAATTTTAGTAAAATGACCTTTAAGTGTCTTCCTAAGGCTCTAAACTAAATAAATGGCTTTGATGTTATCTGCGGAGGCGAATGTAAGAATAATAACATTTCCATAAAACTACACTATTTCAGGTCCTACAAAAACACGACGTAACAAATATAATTGCAGTTAATACCACAGGTAAATACTACAACAAGTAACATAAACAAACCTTTTCTACGTCAAAATATATACGGTACGGAGAAATATCGATATTGTTACATAAATGTAAGTAAAGGTACAATTTTCACAATATATCAATAATTTGTTCGAGTAAGAATAAATATTGTTTGTATGGATATTTTATTTATTATCCTAATCGTAACTTAATATTATAAATGCGAAAGTGAGTTTGTTTGTTTATTTGTTTGTTTGTTTGTTACCTTTTCACGCTTAAACCACTGAACTGATCGCGATGAAATTGGGTATGCAGATAGCCTATGGGACGAAGAAGAACATAGGCTACTTTTTATCCCGGGAAAACATAGGATCCCTGGGGAACGCGGGTGAAACCACGGGGCGGAATCTAGTAGGTTATATTGACATCATCGTTATCATTTTTCCAACACAAAATCACAAGTCATTCATAAGTCATCGATATGTTAAGAAAGTTTATAAAATAATTATATTTTCATAATAAATCCTACGGTCACGTGATTCCAAACTAGGAAAACTCGTACTAATAAAACATAATAAATAACTCATAAACTACGTAAAATGTATCTATTTCCACTCAGATACAACAAACGGATATAAACATAAGAAGAATAAACATCCTGGATGGGAAGGGTATCCATCCAACCCCCGCACCTATCGTCCCGTCAAATAATTAATTTAGCCGATATTTATTTTTGTTTCCATCGTCGTCAATGTACCTATATTATTATATATTAAAAAAGAATATTGATTAGATAAGATTACTGGCTGCATTAAAATATAAAGTTATTTTGTAAATCAATAATTTACATGAGAACATAGTGTTGTCATGTAAATTATTCTTTTTTAATATATAATATAAATTGTTGTATTTTTTGCTCACTTCTTTATAAAATATGAGACAATTGTAAAAAATTTCAATGACACCAAGATCTTGCCAAGAGCGAACTTAAAAATAAAACTACAACCTATTTATTCGAAAGCCATTCGAACTACTTAAAGATTCCAACGCCATACAAGCCGTGGTATTTGTAATTTATTTCCGTCTAACAATGGGCGCTGCATCCGTATTGCAAAAATAACAAATGAACGTCGGCTGACGTAGTTTGTACGGCAAATTCATCTTATCAGTAGCCTCAAGGCCCATCGTATTTTACACAAGGCGAGAATACCTACATATAGGTACCGACCAGAAAAATAAAGAGCTACACGTTTCTCTTTGGGAGTATTTGCAGAAATTTTACTAAGATTAATTACTGTAATGAATAGATACACGTAAAAGTAAAGAAAGCCATAATAATATTTGTGTCGAATAAAAAACAAGCTCTGTACTCTTGATCCAATAAACAACTTTGGTAAATAAAACAAAAATCTGCTATTCCTGTAAATAATTGAACAAAGTTAAGCTCAAACCAATCTTCAAAGAACGTGCAATGTTCAACGAGCCATAAATTCTAGACCCAGATTCCTCGAGAGCTTTATGACAGCAAACAGATAAAGCATGCCATTCCCATACTTGAACTATCCAAACAACCTCGGGATAGTAACGCTCCGCTTTAACAATCAAGTCACGTTTGACACCATTGACGGGTGACGTTAAACGTCACGCTTTGGGCATCAATTTTGCTTAATGAAAGTGTAATAATGGAAATACTGGACCGTACAATAAGATAAAATTGCTTTTAACATAAAACTCGTTCATGTTATTATGTATGAATGATATAGTTAATTAAAATTGCTAATATAGAAGTAACAGATTAGATAATGTCGGCCCCAAAATATTGCCTTGAAGTATACCAATATCATATTTATTGTAGTAAAAGTTTCCAAAAACGTAATAAATTCAATACAGGATGTGATACTACTTACAGATCGATATACTAGCTCCTGCAGTTGAGTGAACAGATGAAAATAGTTCGATACATGCAGTAATATATCAGAGAAACGCAAAAGGATTCAGAGCATCCATCTTTCTTTTACATGTATTCTTATCATAAATTTCTCTCCACCGTACCTATATAACAAGATAAAATGCAAAGATGTGCCGCAATAAAACTTCGGTATAATAATTTTTCCTGTTAACTATGCCGTTTCGAATGAGAAAAATATTCTCTTTTAGAAAAGGCACTTTCCAAGTCTGTATCAACCTGTCAATTGTTTCCTTGCTTTAACGATGTTAGCTGACTAGTAGATTTTCATGACAGCCTAATTACTAGCTGTTTTTGTTAATGTTGAAACTCCCACTGCTTCGCTCCCTTGTTGGTGTTGATTCAATTAAATTGAGATTATAACAGTTAGTGTTATAATACAATATGCCAGCCATGCTTTGCCAGACGTCGGAATTAAACTATTATTGCTCCTACATTTGAAGCGTTTATTTAATTTGTTATAAATGAAATAAAGCAGTTGAGAAAGAACAAAGAGTCAGTGATGTTTTAAATTATACTCACAAAAGTATGAAATTAGAGTAGTTTAGTGACAAATGATAAAACATGCTTAACTTTTAACCGTACGAAAATCATGAGAAGTAAGCAAAAACTCGCCAACGTGGCCCAATGTGTGAGCCGGCGAGTCGTAACTGAGGGTACGACGCGTCGGATGTTGTCGTATGAATAGCCAGATTTTTATTTCAAAAAATATGCTGATCTTTTCATTGTTGAAAATATTACGATTTTTTTCATTCGTATCATTCTGTTCCAAATTGAAATGTATTACATTATTTTATCCATTTTCAATTTTTAAGATTATTATAGCATATTTAGGAGGTCTATGTTCCACATTGCATCATTTCAATATTATTTTTGATAAATTTTATTAAAAAAAATTGTATGTATGTCCTCTGTAAATTTAAGTACCACTGTAAAACGATAAGACCTAAACACTAAACAAAGATTGTTTTAATAAAATACAAGAAGATTACAGATAAAGTTTACAGTTCGAGAGACTCGTATGAACAGTGCAGTTTTATTGCTACCTCTAACTAGGTTGCAGGAATTATATTGGATAAAACTCATTCTCTGTTATGGCATCTCTAGTAAAACATCTCGTGATGCTACACTATTTGGATACGTCATACTTTGATATAAATTGCATAACTTTTTATGCATCAAAATGTATCTCAACGATCAAAATTATTATTTCAAGTTAATTAAATGTAATTTATAATGTTGTGACTTTATGAGCCAAACAATTATAAAAACAAAACAATAAATTACAATAAAAGGATGATCATAAAACTAAATAGTGAAATATTGAACGATCAACGAAATACAAAATCGCATATCGTACCCAAAAGAGAAATAAAAGACAATTTATAATGATCTCAATTTGATCATAACACGAGATAATAACTTACCTTAAGTGCAGGAAATACGACTGATTCCTCAGATATATGAGCTACTATAACAGATTATGTAAATTTGGCAGAATCTAACAAATCTAAGTTCAAAGACACTGCAAACACCTGTAAATCTCCAGGTTTGATATCTTGTTATGGTAGGATTTAGGGAAAAGATCTTTGAAGTTATATTTCTAAAAATGTTTATAGGTAGTAGCTAAAGACGTGTTAAGAAGACAATTTGTATTCAGCTAGGCTTATTTTGGCATGAAATGAGTTCCCGAAGCGACAATAAATCAGTGAAATTACTGGATATGCTCGTAGCTGGAAATTCGATGACCCGGGTGCGTTCAATTCACCCGACCTGCGACCTTCTGCAATATTCAAGTAAGCGTGGAGTATTCTGATTATTTATATCCTTCGGTCGTTACTATTGTGACTTGTGGAGAGTACGGGTGTACATTTCTCGTTCCATGCAATTTATGTTTGGCTATCAAATTGTGAATCTTGTATCGAACGGTAGTCACATCTACTGATATCATCGTTCTGCGTGGACACTCAGAATTTGAAATCAGAATATGTTCATAATAAAAAGCTGCCTTATAACCTCTAGTAGCTATATACCAATATGTGTTGTTATTTTATTATTTTCTAATACAATCAGTATAATTTCCGCTTAAAATACGACTGCCTCAACCATGTTATCAAAGTATTCAAAGTACAAAGAGATCACGTGTCATCGATCAAAGTACTCGTGCGTATTAACGCAATAATCACAAGGGGTACCGTGTGACAATTACGGAGCAATCATTCAATTAATTAATTATTCAATGTAACTAATATTGTGGTGTTTCTGCTCGGCAACTTTGCATAGTAATTGTAATATAGGTGGCGTCATATCAAAGACTAGAAAAAAAAGCATTTTCAACTTGTATGGGTCTTGAAAGCAATTTTTCTGGCATCAATATTAATTAGTGAGTGTTTTCGCAACAAAGAACTAAGTAAAGGCATAATTATGAACAGGCAAGCCTAATTCCCTTCGTGGGTGGACTTTCAACAAATGGCGTGTCTTTTGTCCTTCCTTTCTACTTAACACGCTCCAATGAATATTTTAAAAGTTCTACTATAAACAATGGAATCTTTACTCACAAACAAGATTAAATAAATACAATCTCTTTGTAAATGGCGCTCAAAGATATTCTAAAATCTTAAATTCGCCTGTTGTTATTATGAGAATTTTAATAATACTGTTCCAGGATCTAGCTTTGTTTAGAATGTACAGTTTGTTTTGTGCCTCTAAAAACAATTAGCAATGCATTAAAATTTAATAAACCAATTTCCTCACATACTAAAGTAGTAATTACATTTATATTTAAACTTATTTTCACTCTTTGTCCTAATCATCCTTATCCATAGGTACTGGTAGGTATTACAAAAGCAAAAAAGTGCATACTATCTATGCGTCCTGAGATTTCACGAGTAAACCACCAATTTCGTAATAAATTTTCAAAAGAGGTATATATTTATACAGACAGACAGGATACATTGATTTAGGTATAAAGTAGCAAGGTAGGATAGCAAAATATTTTTTTCTAAAATATCATTAGCAAAATTAACGTCATATCAATGACAGATGCGCCATGGTATGTGACAAATGACACACTACATAGAGACCTCGACATTAAGCCTGTAAACGAGGAAATTATTGCAATAACCAACACCCTAACTATCTAGCTAAAACGTTAATGGAGAAAGGATCAGTAACTCGCCGCTTGAAAACAATCATAACACAAGACAACTTAGACAAGAAATAGACTTGGGCTTATCAATGGACTTGCCTAATATCAACCAAATATCTTGACACACGAAGCAGCTGAATGTCCTTCAATATGACAGATTGCAGTGATAGAGAGGGTCAAAAAAAAACATTTGAAACATAAATTAACTTTATAGTGCTTTAAAATCTTTGTTAACTTTTGAACGTATTCTTGATATTATCCTCTCATACTAACACAACACGTACCTTCCTTAACCTAACATTATTGTCTTTTATTTCTCGTGGATGCCTGCAAGGAAAACTTCCCATGCTATTGCCATTTTGTACACAATAAAAGACAGCTTCCGAGCTATCTCCGCGTCGCAAAGCTGCCAGTTTGCTAAGCTGCCTAAGCTCATCCGATATCAAATGGATATTATACTACCGTATTTGTTCCGGAGTGAGTATTAAAGAGAAAATATCCTGCGTAGTTTATTTCACTCATATAACTGCCGTTCACTGTAAAACTAATGCGTTTATAACACATAAACACATACCTAGGTACTTTTTTGTTTTTAGAGTTCCGGACATCCGATAAAAAAACGTTATAGGATCACTCTTGTATCTATCTGTCTGTCTATTATATATATAGACGAAGAAAGTTTAAATTTGCCACATATTACCCAATCACGGACGTTTAGTATAAATAAACGAATTTAGACAATAATGATTCACGTTATTATTAATCAAAGTACCCTGGCGAGTTAGTACACAAGTAATTTCCTGATTTCGCTGAAATATAGCCGACTTTTGCAATATATGTGCTGTATTTTATAGTAAATTCTGGTCGGGATTTTAGAGCGCTATTTGACACAGACGTATTTAGACTGCGCATGGATGTCACACCGTTACATCAAATATTGTAGAACCGGATACACGACTTTGCTATTATTTTATTACGTTCATAGAAAATACAACGACGGATATTAATAAACAATCTACTAATGAACATTTAGAAATGCAAGAAGTAAAGTGAAATAAAGTGAACAATTGGATTCAAAGTCCAATTGAATTCTACAGTAATTGTAATAGTTTTGGATTTTTTTTTCTTCTATTCATATACAGGGTGAATTTTCGTAATGATAATGCATGCAAAATAAGTAATGATATGCGGCAAACTAAAGGAAAATGTTTAATTGTAATAAATGGATTGATATTTTCAACATTTATACTATAGAATAACATTTAATGTCTTTATTCATTATATTTACCATTTGGGCATCACTTGAAAAATTCACCCTGAACAAATATTAGGCGACGATAGTTCAGTAGTAGTGACGTTAAATGCCGTGACGATTTATAGGTTCAAATCCTATAATAAGCTGGAGCTTTCGGTGAACATCGTGAGGAAGCCATAGCACGATGGTAGGATACTTTATAGTACCCACCTGGCTGGCTATGACTCTCATGTTGAAAATCTGCCGCCAATCACCTGTGTTTCGGTTACTGCACTTGAGAGCCAGTTTCTTCTAGGTTATGTGTGTATGGATAGTGGTCAAACACAGCCCTATACATAGTAAAACAAATAATTGGCAATCTAATTTAATCTAGACTACTCTGCTCGCAGTGATTCAAGATCTGGAAAGACTTGAAACAGCCACCTAACCCCAAATAATATAAATAATGAAGGCTAACTTTAAAGCCAGCCTTAAGCTTACTCTAAATAGTTTCGAAAGCTGAAGTCTTAATGATCGTGGCCCTAAATTTCAGCTCTCGTACAAAAGATTCTTAGCCCTTTCACGGTATTAAAGACGCCCGGAAATTACAGGAATAGTTCTGACTAATTAGAATTTTGCCACTAATTAAATACGCTGACAAAAACAATGGCTACCTAAATATCTGAAGCCAGAATTGACGTGTTTTTTATTATTATTTTAATTAATGTGAAAGTTTTTAAAAGTAAATGTTGATTAGTAATTTGTTATCTATGAAACGTAGTTTTGGTATTTCTTTTAGCTGAGTTCCATGCCGGTTCTTTGTCTTATTTATGTGCTTAAATTGGTGTTTTAATTAAACTTAAAAATATCTTAACCCTCTACAATATTTAAAGTTTTAGTATTGCAAGTCTACCTATATTATGTAGCAATAAGATCTTGGGAAAAGTATAATGCTTTGTACATTAAAATAAAAATAACAATTCTCATTGTGTTCAGTCGGCCGCGTGCCGCGATACTAAGCCGTCACGTAAACGTCCACAGTATATTACAAGGAACTTTAACGTCCGTTAGAAACGGTCGAAGCGGGATAATTAACAAAGTTCACAGGAGTTGGTTCAAGTTAATTCCCTTATAGATCGCTGGTTAGCTCTCTCGTCACTGCGCTCGATTCCAAAGCGAATCCAATGTTTATAAATTTTAACTCGACTTGAGAAGTTTAAACTTCGCCTTGTACATTTAACTCTTTACTTTATTAAGCAATGTTTATCTGTGTAAATTAATGGTGAAATGTATTGATTTGTTTAAATTCTTCCACTAAGTATTAATATCCTTGCATTGGACCACAAGTTAAACATTTTATGTGGTGTAATCAAGGGAGGTAAATAAATAAAAAGCAATTTATTATATTGTTTTTCAAGTACAACTATTGGAATACCAGTGCTGACTACATAGTAAGCCACTATGCTGAGATTACGTGGCAATATTTTCCTTTACAGAAAACTCAAGCCTCTTATACCTGGGATACCAAAACACACGCAAACCACTTACGCCCGGTATCATTATGGATATAATATAATTGAAATCAGCCGTATTGAGAAAAAATCATCAATTAGGCTACTTGAAGCAATCACTAAACGTTACATCATCATGACGTACCTAATGCTTTATGGTGTGGTACTCATATAAGTATTATATAATCATAAATCATATAACCTATCATAGGTTAAGGCTCCAGTCTCCCTAAAATCAGTATTCTTGCGGAATTTATCAGAAAATAAATATATTTTAGTCATCAAAAAGCAATAAACGAAATATATTTTACGTTATTTTAAAGTGTGAGATTTGAAATTTCCAATACATATTTTATTTTTAATTTGACGCCATTTTTATTAGCTTTGTGAGGCTTCAAACATACCTCTATTTACGTTCCACGCTTAGAAGGTCTCATTCATGCACACGCCACGAAAAAAATATAACAAAAACAAGAAATGTATTCAGATTACATTTGTCGGCAAATCCTCTACAATAATATTATCTAGTTACTTTTTTTCAAAATAGTTTTAATTTCTTATTTAAAGTGCATTAAATAGTTATAAATTTCTGAATTCGACCCTTGCAACATATATTTTTTTCTATTACAAAGTAATGGTTTAGAGATATCACACTTTAACCACTCCAAAAACAACTACTTATCTATCGAATAAAAAAAAAAATATTCAAAAAATCATTTTAAATAAATTTACCGAAACTAAACAAATAACACAACGAACGCTGGCAATTCTCAGCGGAACTGAATGGAATTTTGATTTTTTGACATTTGACTACTGTGACAATGCAAACAGCGCCTGGGGCAACTAGTCCCATAGACTAGATCAATTTGGGACGAATTGCCTAAAGACCCGAGATATCACAAGCCGTGAAATATCTTTAGGCCCGATTTACACATTCCTAGTTATGTTGTTTAATTTTGATGATGATAAACGTATCGTTTAAGTAAGCATGTAGTATTATGTATGTCTTAGAGAGTTGTTTACTCATTATAGCTTTTCCTTAGTATTTTAGTAGCAAGAAATTCTATGGCTTACGTAAATAATGGAAGAAGCGTCATCCGTTTTATAACTAACAAAGAATAAAATTCTAAATAATGAAGTGCGTCATGAGGGTTCTTGAATAAGACTAAAAACAGTCACTTTCAGGATTTGGCGATCGTAAACCAGTGACATTAATTGAATTGGTTTTATAGGAAGCTTTTATAGAGTTATATGTTATTTGATTGTGGAATCTAATTTATCATTAGAATATTTAAAAATATAACACTTTCTTTCATAATATCATTCGTTTCATATCATATCAACGTACTCCATACAAAATGAAATGCGGTCGTGTGAAATCAAAAACATATATAGGCATATGTGCATCGCTACACAAGTCTGGTTTATTTTTATATTTGTATGAAAACCAGGATTTTTTTGAAAAAAAACCTTTTATTTTTGTGTTTATTTCAATTGTAGGTACTTAAAAATATTCTTAAATCGTAACAATGATATCGTGGTTTTAAAAGTACAATCAGCCCCGTTGTTCACGTCTTGAGGATATTTAAAAAAAAAAGGGCGCTTCGAAGAAAGTATGTACGTATATGTATTTGTTAATAGTAATTTATATTAATTCAAAACTCTAAAGCAATCTTAAACCTTATGAACTTTAAACATTTAAATAACCAAGATTTAATTAGGTTATATAAATATTTTATTCTACTTAAAATTGTTAGAAACTTTACGGCTTTACAACATTTTTTTGTGTTTCAACTTTTATAACGAATTATGATGAAAAATTTAGCTTTCATTTGAAATCCTTTGTTTTTGGTAGTAATTGATTAGTTTCTTAAACTTTCCAAAAACACTTTTTATTCTAATAATATTAATTGAGTTTACTTAATTATTAACGTCCTAACTCAGAAATAATATTAATATTAAAAATTGGTTACAAAAATACATCGTATTAACAAATCACAAAAGTATATCAATACGTAACCTATATGAATATTACTTCAAGTTTAATAACGTTCTGTATAACATATTTTTTTCTAATTCTTAGAATTGAAACAAACAAAAAACAAATAGCAACCCTCACATAATGAGTAAAGGTAGGTACACGTAATTGCATCTGAATTGAGAGTAAACTAGGGATAATGCACTTTTATTACTTCTGTGCAAGTAGGTCACAGCTGGAATAAAACCAACGTGGAATGTTCGCGCCATCCTGGTGTATGTTACCATTGATTTATGCTATGATTCAGCAAGCGCGGCAAAATAGAGTGCATTTTGTATAATCCTGGCTAACAAAAAGTTAAGTCTATTAGTACAATGGAAATATAAAGGTCAGGTGGTTAGTTTAAATATAAAATTAAAGGAATTGCTTTACACTCCACATATTAGCTTTAATATGACTATATAAATTATCAATGATACCGACGTCCTTATTGTAGGATTGATGGTTATCTTTTTCAAGGTAAAACAACAACAAAAAGTTACTAACAAGTGGTAGTGAGTAGTGAGTTCCAATTCTACAGTGAACTTGAGCTTTTGGTGAAGGAAATCATAGTGAGGGAAGCATAGCATGGTGGTTAGCGGTGTGTTCCGGCAGCTGCACTTGTCAGCTAGTACCTTCTAAGTTATGTATGCTTACCACCTTTAGCCACATCATCACTTACCATTGTGAGATTGTAGTCAAACACAAGCCTATACAAACTAAAAAACGTCAAAAAATAACAGACATTTACTAGGTATTTAAAAAATATTTAAAACCAAAAATCTCTCAAGGGCAAAAAAAGCCCGTTAGTTGCTTAATGTCCCAAAGCTAAAGCAAAACCCGGTTAAGTAGACTTGAAACAATAATTATGAAAACCTAACAGCCCATTTCATAATACCTACTGTGAAAAGTGTTAAAAACAGTTTATAATTTCTGTTTGGACAAGTCGCTTCAAGTCGAACAAAAACCGCGATTCTTTAGAATAACTGAATGGAATGAAAATTGTGTGGCGAACATTATATTTTCATTTTGCAACAACGACTTATCCGGAAGTTAATAAAGAAATAGGAAAATTCGTTGGTTTTTGGCATCTCCGTATAAAGTTATAACAAGGTTAATATTTTCGGAATTTAATAAATATCCCGATTTCGTCGAAGTCATTGGACAATTTTACGTCTTACGACATTGATTTAATTTTTAAAGCGATATTGGTTAACATTAATTGAACTTTATTAGTATGGTAAGATTACACAATCAAAGAATTTTATTGATAAACTGTTTCAGTCTTGTAACAAAAAATTGTAGATCTTTATCCGCCAAGCGTATCCAAATAAATTATGAAGACGTTGTCAACAAAGCGTATGATGTTATTCAACTAAGTTTTCCTTATCTTATTTCTTGACAACCATTAATTTTTAGCCGAGAATATTCAAGGCAATTGTGAAAAGAAAATTTAAATTTATGTGTCATTTCATTTGCATCACAAGGCAATTTGTTCAACCATGCAGCTTTTAATTTGTTTTCCTTAATTTGCAGAACAATAAATGCTCCAATTAACGTTACATAAAAATACATACGTTCTACTTGGTATCTCATATCGTGACCCACTTTTATTTTATTCAAAAGTTAACTGCATATCTGAACTTTTAGGCAATAAGTGCGTCGGAGCTTATACATGTTTTAAGTCGCGCTGGTTTCTCTAGGAATATGAAGAGCATTTGTTAAAATAAATATTTTAACAATATTAGAAGGGAAAGTAAAAATCTTGAAGAAGAAGCAAATAAATGTTAACCATAATACAAATAACACGAAAAATAAACTCAAACTTACTTGGTAAGTAATGTAGGTAATTATGAACGTTAAAATTGCATCTACAAACGGTTCGTTATACACATAAACTGAGAAGTTTTTATCCACTTACCAAAACAATTTATTTTCAACCTAAAATTCACCACCTTTTCCAATTTATTTACAACATCCGCAGTTTCAGAAGCAATAATATTAATCTAGATCAATAACCGTCTCCTGTAAACTCTATTATTGGAATGGGTGAATGTAAATAGGCTATTTGTCAGTTGCAATCGGGTCTTGTACCCGGGACGATTAAGTGGGACCATTAGGGAGAGTTGTAGATGCTACTAAGTTTTTTACATCCATTGAGCTATCCCGACATTTTCCTCTTGTTAGTGCTACATTTATTTTTATTAGGGAAATAAACTTTCGGATTATTTAATGTGGCGTAATGGCACTTTTTTACAAGTTTTTTTTTTAATGTGGAATATGTTAGTAGAATAGTCTAATTACTAAGCCTTGTGTTTGTGTATTATATTTCTTTAAAAATTGTTAAAAATTTAATGGAAAAAAAGCCAACATTGTCAGATTGTCCAAAAAAAAAAAAAACAAAATATATAAAAAATGTAACCTTGCTGAGTTTCTTGCCGGTTCTTCTCAGTTGAAGGCGACTTCCGAATCGGTGGTAACTTCAGTAGTTTCGACGTTCATAAGTGCCCTCTTAGGGCCTAAACTGAATAAATGGCTTTGACTTTGACTTTGACTTGACCTAACGATGTGTTCCGAGAGTGAACTTCGGTCACTTCATCACTTAAAATGGTGAGATTGTGGTCAAAAGCAAGCCTGTGTTTAAATTTAAGAATAACTTAATAAAAAGAAACTAAAATCACTATCAATACCTACACATCTAATAAATCAACTATAAGTTCATTTTAAGATGCAGGTAACCTAGGTAGGTATTTGGCTCGAAGAAATATTAAATTTAATAAACCACATATTTGAATAAATTCCCAACCGTTATTGCACTATATAGGTTACGTTATACAACAAAGAAAACCGAAGCAATCGCCCTGTAGTCTTTGACTGATGTGTAATATCATTTTAAAGCTTCTGGAAATCTTGAATGTAATGACATACCTATAAAAGTGCACCAATATTGAACATGGAGTTTACCTTTAATATCAGCTATCTACCGCCAGATATATTTATTATATTTTCAGTATAAAATGTTTACATTTTAAATCTGAGTTTACAAAATGCATTGCTTTGTTTAAACAATATCGTAAAACGTTTTTATGGGAGGTATTCTTCGGATATAGTAATTAAGATTGAAATCTCTGTAATCTTAGAATAAAACAAAAAAAGGAAAGTAGGTACCACAGCGCGTACAACAAAACTATGTCTAGCTCACGCACTATAACTCGAATGTAAGTTGAGCTAATATGAACAAAAAAGCATTCGGTAAACTACATTATAAATTACAGTAAAACAATAAGGTCGCACGTGCTCATTAGACGACAGTTCCACTGCCACTGAGTAATACTCAGGAACTATCGTAGTGCATCAGCAAAAAAAAAAATCTCACGTGTTTTGGATTTGGTAGCGTATTTTTTATATTTTATTTTAATCTAAGTCATACTAAGTAGTATGTTCAAATAATAATAGTAAAATGTTTGCCTTTCTGATTTGTTTGATTGTTTCTATAAATTACATTAAAAAAACGCTTTGTATTTTTTGTATTAAGATGTTGTGTAACCTAAACCTTAGTTTTAAAAACATAAAATACTTAAAAGTCATATGAAATAAACAGTAAAGGTAAAGAACAACAAAATAAATTACGTTAATTATTTAAAGGAGGATAATATTATGACTTCATTATGAGAATTATTCCTGAGAGATTATTTTCCTTTTAAGTTGATTGCTCATTTTTATCTTACTTTGCTGCCTTTGAGTAAAGATTACCATTAGATTTCGAGGTGAAATTAATGTTTAATCAAAAAAAAAAACATTTTAAGATAAAGAAAAAATAATGAGTACTAAGGACAAAATTATAATCCGAACAAGTTCTAAATTGCAAATCCAAACTAATAAATAAAAATTATCCAAAAATTAAGCACGCAGATAAAAAATGGTATGGAGAAGGACATAGGCAAATTTTTATCCTGTTATATAATATTATCAAGCAAATTTCAGTAGTACACATGTAGGTAGTACTTGATTAAAATATATGTATGTATATATGATATAAATATATGTGCAAATATTTTATGAATAAATGAATAAATGATACGGACACGCAAACTTTTTATCGTACGCAATCATATTACAAGAAATTCAAGATTCATATCTAACAAATTAACCTACGTGATGTTTAGGAATAAGCATCGAAATACCTAAGTAGGAAATAAGCAAAATTCATTTTAGGACAAGAATTTAAGATCCTGAAAAGATCCCGATAATTTCATTACACAATCTGTTTTTTAAGATCCCATTTTAAGAACCATTTATTTATAGGTACTAGAGGTTAGGGGTCGCCTAGTGGTCATAATTCGACCAAAATTAAACAAATGAGTATATTATATGGGTATTAATAATAGTACCTGGGTGATCGGTATTTTTTTTAAACGACGTTTTCTAAAAATGAAACCTAGCTAGATCGATTTATCGCCCCCGAAACCCCCTGCATACTAAATTTCATGAAAATCGTTGGAGCCGTTTTCGAGATTCAGATTATATATTTATATATATACAAGAATTGCTCTTTTAAAGGTATTATAATATATATATATATATATTATACATAAAGAAAATCACTTCACTCTTATACCTACGAGCTCTTTTCTTTAAGTTTGACTTTGCCACGTTATCGACAAAGTATAGTGATGTCACGAATGACATGTGTGTGTCTCAAACGCATGGTAGTGTGTGTAATTTATTTTAGTAACTTAATTTATTTCTAATGCATATTATTATATAGTTTTCTGCACTCTTTCTCCATTATAAACTTTAACTGAGCCAAATTTCATACTCCTCCGTCCGCGTAATTTTCGTATAAATGGATACAAAGTTTTTTGCTTATTATGATATTATATGAAAACCTGTGTTTGTCTGTCTTTTGTTTGTAACTTATGCATCCCTATTTCATTCATCGGATTGCGATGAAACTACATAGAACGTCATTCATTCTACCATCCGCCTTTGGCGACGACCTCAAAGTGATACTCTATCCACACTCCACACATCTATTTGATTCACTTTGATATAAAACCGCATTTGAATCTTAAACCAGAAACCATTTCCATAGCGCACCCAATATCTAACGTGACCAGACGTTTCAATTTTCATGGAACTGTCTTTACTATTTTCAGTACGTCGATTTTAGTCTTGACGTAGTGGGTGTCCCGATTTATGGTTAATCATTTATTTTTAACCTTTTATTTTTAACTTTTTTCAAGTTGAAATTTTATACGTTGACGTCGAGGTTGTGTAACTGTCGAGTTTGTGTAATTTATTTGTTACCTTTACCATTACAGAGGGTCTGTTTAAATTTAATTTGACTAAACTCTGTGGTAGTGACGTTGGATGCCGCGGCGGTCGTGTGTTCGAATCCTACAACAAGCTTGAGCTTTCGATGAAGGAAAACATCATGACAAATCCATGACACGATGTAGGGTACTTTGTAATACCTGCCTGGTTAGCTACCACCTTCAAGTTGAAAATCTGTGAAAATCCAAGCACATACTGGTGTGATTCAGCAGTTGCATTTGAGAGCCTGATGCCTTCTACGTTATATAAAGGTCGTCAACACATTGCCAATCCCTTTGGTATTGCTAATGTGCATAGGCGACGATAGCCACATATCATCAGTTGGATTTCATGCATGCTTGTCAGCCTTCTGACATAAAAAAAAACCATCAAAATATATTTTTAAAGAGTTTCATAATAAATGGTTTTTTATGTGCTATAAAAGTCCTACTTCACTTAAGCATGGCCATATTACCTCAACATCTTAAAACTGTGACATGGAATAACATTTTCTACTGTCGTAGCGAACTCAATTCTCTACATAAAGGTAGATAGGCACTTGTGACACGTACATCTGGTGCACCCGTACTCCATTTTATCCGATGAAAAGTACACATATTTTCCAAGAAAAGTGCATCTGTGCATAAAACGAGACATTTGCGAACAGGGTTCAGCCTTCACAATTTTGTGATGAAGTGCCTACGTACTTACCTTCGAAGTTACAATGAGACCAGGCTTATTAAATAACTAGCTTACCGCCCCAATGTTTCACCCGCGAACCCCTAATTTAGCCCCTTAGGGGTGAAATTTCCAAAAATCCTTTCTTAGCGGATGCCTACATCATAATAGCTATCTTTAGCCAAATTTTAGCTCGATCCGTCCAGTGGTTTGAGCTGTGCGTAGATAGGTCAGTCAGTCACATTTTCCTTTTATATACCTATACAGATAATAGTATAGCCGTACATTCGTATAATTAATCTCATACTCTGCGAGAATGTGTTAAGTAACTAAATATCTTCGCATGAATAAATATCTATATGTAAAAGATTTGCTTGTTCTAGATTAGACAGTAGTTTGTACTAAATTATGACTTTGCTGTAATTTTTATGTACATAAAGTAACTCAAATTTTAGTGCAAATAAAGTTAAAAAGACAAACAGAAAACATTTATTCCCACCTACACTCTACATTACAATTATGACAAAGATACAATAAATTTATTGTGTGACGTAATCATCAATCAAAAATCAATACCTACAATTATTAATTTTCAACCATTTAACATCATTTGATCCCTAAAATTAATCAGTAACTCGTTATGATATTCTGTTAATTTATTATCTTGTTTTGAATTCAAATGATGGAATATTTTATTAATCGGAAGTGGTACTCATTGATAGCTTTTATTTAATAGCTCAGATGGCTTTTGGGTATATTTATTTATTTTAATAATATTGCAGAACAATATTTTAAACTCACAAATAACGATTAATGAATAAAAACATTGGCAATGCTAATATCTATAGGCTACATTTAACATCAGGTGGACTTATCTGCTTGTCAGCCATTTGAAATAAAAATAAGATAATTTTGATTATTTTACTTTTTTTGTGAAACACAAGAAAAGATTAAAATTAGAAATACAAAATGTTAATGAACTAGTGAACTAGTACCTATAGATTCTCACATTTTATTATTTCGTAAAGTTATAGCAAAACCGTTAAATGTTTACGATCTGCATTAATAGTATGTTACGATGACATTAAGTGCAGTTCTTTTATGGCTGTGTGATATAAACCACTAAGTGTCATTTTAAAATGAAAAAGTAATGTTAAAATAATTATTTTCTCTAATTATATTGAATTAATTGAAGAAATAATTACAAACTTGAATTTTTGCGAAAATCAAATAAACAAGCCCACAAGCCGAAACTAATCTCTTAAAATAAATTAGATGACGGAAGTAGAATTTAACCTATAAATTTTACACTTTACAGCTGCATTTTCTATTCAAATTTATTCGACTATAGCACTTTATAACGAATTGCAATACACGCGGCGATAAACAGAATAAAAATAGACGTTGTGCACTCGGTAAATCCAAAAATTCTTTACTTTACCTATTCCGTTTCATTTCGTGGCGAGATTTGTGGAAATTTCGAGTGAGAACATACATTTTACCTCAGTGGATTTTCGAGTTTGAATCGCCCTTTGATTTGTGTGGAAAATACGTGGTCGTAAAATAACAATATTAGTTTCCCCGATTTTTTGCCTACTTATATGTTTTTCTAAACCAATTCTTATTTTATAGGTAGGTACTAAAAATCTCTTCCTCATATACAGATACGAGTCACACCACGTACTCGTATATACCTTGATATTGTACATAAATGTAGCAGTAGCTTTGTTATTAAGGCGGTGCGGTGGGCGGGCGGCGGCTTCCTGCGCTTTGCCCAGAATACTTCCCACGCCACGGTAAGTTCTAAGGAAACTCTGTGTAAACGTTTGTGTTGCCGCAACGCCGATGAAATAACTCCGAGGGGAATATTTAATACAAGGATTTCATGAAACAATATTTTTGTTTTGTTGGTACAATGTCAATAATTTTGGCATAAACAAAACTTCACTTAAGAATCAACCGATGAGATAAACTTGCATACGAAGTCAGAAATCAGAGAGAAAATGCGTTTCAACATTTTTGTGACTGAAAAATACCAAAATTCCTTAGAAATAATCGTTCCTCAGAAATCAAGTCCCTTTTTACGTTATTTGATACTTATGAGTCCCATATTATGTATGACTCAAATACAACCATTCAAAAGAAGAATTATTAAAAAAGTATTAAATCTGCACATAATTACATAGATGCCTTAAGAAGACTGTATAAGATCTAATATTGAGTCAGAAAGAGGATAAAGATAATTAACTTAGGTACGTCAAGAGACTGTCCAGATTTAGATTAAGTCAATAAATAAGACGCAACGACGAGCAAAGTTATAAAACTAAGATAAACAGCGTTTATAGAAAACCGATACGGTGCCGATAAATCTCTCTGTTGATGACTTGATGCCCACAATATCCCATAGAAATACAATAAAGATCTTATTTCGATTGTCGTAAGAGCTATTTTATACGCCAATGAATTTTAAAGCGGACGAAAAACAAATACAATGTATTGCACATAAAACATCACATGTTTGTTGCATATTTTGTTATAAAGTGGATGCGGGCTTTCACAAAGGATAGTGAATATTCGAAATATTCTTTTGGTAACTTGATACATACCATAGTAGGTTGCATAACAAAATAAATAGATATAACGGTATCCGTTATGGATACAAAATTGTTTGGATCTATTGTGAAGTAGGTAACAACCGCTTTTATAATTTAAACCCTTGGCGTGGTATGTCCATCAATGGAAAAAAAAAGCGTCTCCATAGTATACCATACATTTACTTCCCTATTGTATTCCAATAAAAATGCATCCAGTTTATAAAGGTGACTAATAGGTGTGTATCAAAATATTAAACCTGATTGACATAATATATGGTAGATAAAACCCAAAAGGTTTTCCTTGCGACATCTATTTAAATAGCTAATTTACTACTCAGCTTATTTTTAAATATTTTGCAGTGAAGACCCAAGAAAGCGAATTGAAAGTAAGTCTACGACAGTCTACGTCATAACTTATTTAACTTATGCTCGCAGAAAATAAGATTGTACTACAACACTTAACACTAACGTATAAAGTACGAGGTGCAAATAACTTTGTAAGATTTCTAAGTAAATTCTTACATGAAATGTTACAAACAACAAGTTCAAATATTGTTATTATTTAAACATTATTAATAACTTAATTAAAGCTTAATATAATTTATTAACCCAGTTTTATCAGAACCCTAAAATTTGCTTGGATCGAATAAGTATATATTTATGAGAGGTAGAGTATAGCGTAGGTCGCTCAAAGAGCAGCTCGACTGGGGAAGTACGACCTTACGGAATACCGCAGCCAAATAACCTGTAGTTGCGTTCCTTCCTGCGCGTGAGTAAGGATGCCAGAGCTCATCGGGGAGGGGTAAGGGTCGGCAACGCGCGAGTGATACCCCTGGTGTTGCAAACGTTCATAGGCTACGGTAACCGCTTACCATCAGGCGGGCCGTATGCTTGTTTGCCGACAATGTGGTATAAAAACATAACAAACTTTGTGTTAAAGAAAGGCAAAATGTTTAATTAATTTAATCGAAACCGTATGCTAGTTAATATAATCAAACCAGTGATTAGGTTGAATGCTAAAATATGCACATTGCTAATGAAGACACAAAATTTTATTACTATTCAATTATTATTTTTTAATTATCCTATAACATGATGATCGATTCCGTGGACCCGGTACGGATTGGAGCAACAGGCATTTCAAATAATATTGTTTTAAATCAAATTAAATGTAGCTTTTATGTTTTGGCAACATTTTAATTAGATTTTGACTGTCTAGTTGACACTCAAAATCATAACATAACTTATAATGATCTTTTCACTAAAAGTGATCTCTACCAGGCAACCTTTGGATGAAGAGGAGTTGAATGTATAAGTCGGGGGGAGGGACTTATTTCAGTATTAAAATCAGTTTCAAAACTAAGAAAATTTCCTAATCTTTATTTTAAAACGTTTCCTAGAGATAATTCTGCGTAAACGAAGTAGCAGGCAGAAGCTAGTTATCGATAATTACGTACAAGATAATGTAACTAAGTGTTAGTCAACACGAAACTAGGTCGAGTACAAAACTTGAATAAGGCGAGGTTTCGAGAGCATTTTTAGTGTTACCTACTTGAGTAAACGAAGCACTTGTAAAGGTTGACCTATACAATACACATATCATCTCTAGTGCGCGGTTCACACTGGCTAAAGTTATAATAGTATATATATTATAACTAACAATAGCTATATATAAGAGATAGTGAGATGTCGTCAGGGAAATCTCTAGGTACAGGTAGATCTCAGTAATATATTATCTGAATAGTTGAATAAATTTTATACGATTTCATTACGTAACTTTGTTGGAATTAGTTGAAACCGGTTCAATTGAGGTTTTCTGATTACTTTTTAACTCTATGGTGGGGTGCCATAGAGTTAAAAATAGTGCTTCATTGCAAATGCAATCATTTTAGACATTGTAATATTTATATCGATTTATAGATTGTTTGGAAGTAAAGCGAACACAAAGAAGACATCGAAGACAAAGTCATTTATTCAGTTTAGGCCCTAGAAGGCCTTATGAAGGGCGAATTTACTGAAGTTACCACATCTTAGGAAAATCTATTTTTTTTAGAAAGCGTGGAAAACCGTGAGTAAAAGTTAACTAATAATAAGAATACCCAAAATAGTGAAACATAACAATTCTTAGAAGAAAATTTATTTTCCTTTTTTTCTTGAACTCTGTCAATATCACATTTCACTACAAGCAAAGTGCTTTTATCTGCACAATTTATCACTAGATTGATTGAGATGAAGAGCATACTCGTTTACAATACATAAAATGGACCCATCGATCATA
This sequence comes from Tetheella fluctuosa, assembly GCA_951216915.1. Taxonomy (NCBI): domain Eukaryota; kingdom Metazoa; phylum Arthropoda; class Insecta; order Lepidoptera; family Drepanidae; genus Tetheella; species Tetheella fluctuosa. The sequence goes on along the minus strand of OX578229.1, from coordinate 7,554,928 downwards.
AAAAATGCCAAATTTGTTATACTATTCCAATATTGTAGGCGGATAACCTTCCAAGAAACCTTGGTAGTGTCAAGAGTTTATAAGCCTTTGGCATCTTTTGACAACTTGTCAAGATGTCTCAAAAATAAACTGTACTGAAATTTAGGTAGGTATACTCTGTCCATCCGTTTATTTGATTTTTGACGTTTAAAAATATCAAAGAATTCTTGACCTTATAACTTTAAAATAAGGCCCATCTATGTAGTTATACAATTAACCATAGAATGAATAGATAAACCTTATTACTAACATTAATAACATTCATATTTCTTTGATATTTTAAACGTCAAAAATCAAATAAACGGATGGACAGAGTATAGGTATCTATCTATGTATATAAAAGAGAAAGTATGTATGTATGTTCCTTATATACTCCGAAACGATCTTCATATTAGCCCCGCGGGTAATCCTGTAAGGTTTGGTGGCGATCGGAGAACTCGGGACCGCGGGTGAAACCGCGGGGCGGAAGCTAGTACTTTATGTTCTCTTATTTGGTAAAATATAATTATTTTTCTAATATCTGATATACTAAACATCTCAACTGAGCTTAAGCCAACGACCCGATTCCTAGAATTTGTTGTTTACGCAATAGCTTTAATAACAAGTATAACAATATTAAGAAATCAATCATCTTAACTTAAGGTCAAGTTTATTCGTCAGTTTGGATGTAGGATAATCTCCGGAGCTACTTGATCAGATTTGAAAAAAAAATGCATAATTATTTTTCATCCTCCATTATTGAGAATGGTTAAAAGTTGCTTTTTATGAAACAGGCAGTAAACTTAATTTACAAAGATATACCATCTTTGCTATACAAGTAATTATATACTTTCAGGTACCACGGAGGTCATTACAAAACATTTTTACTGTTCCATTTGACGTTCCTAATGAAACTGTTAGATTTGATTCATATTTCCAGGGACATCATGTATACACTTATGAGTATATTAAGACCAAGTGAGGTTCTAAAGTGTCCAGGCATCGTGACCATTAATAATCTTATGAGAATGTTAAGGTAAAACTTTGGTTACCTGAACCAAGTATAATAGAACTAAGTTACAGAAGTAATTAAGGCCTAACTTGTCCTATAAGTTAAACTGATTAAACACGGTAAGGGTTGAAGATAACTTGCTTACCCGATTAGTTTCCATTATCTCTATAAATTACATGTCTAACCAATCTTACTATACTTAATTTGACGAGCCAGTCAGCTTGGAGGTCAAATACCCTGATTGCCACGTAGCACATTCGATTCCTATTCAAGATAGACATTTGTGTGGATGAACTATTTGTTCTTAATCTAGGTGTATATAAATTATATGAGTATGTATTTTAAGTAGAATATCAGTTATCTGACTTATATATGAGTTATACATAAATATTGATTAAATCTTTACGAAATATCATTTTTTTATTGTACCAAGGATGTCAAAAGAAAATGTAAATCCTAAAATAACAATCCAATGTAAACGTCCTGTAACTACAAATACATGTATGTCCACTTGTTTGTCATCCTCCCTACATGGTCGAAAATCTTCGTATTTTACTTTGTGATTAAACTCATTGTAAGATAACATCTCGAAGGCGACCGTTATCCCAAGCTGAGCTAAACTCCGACCCACAATGGCGACGATCCTATTATTGGTGGCAATAAAATAGAGGAAATACAACAGTTTCGCATTTTATAGCGCCATAAAAATAAACACCTGCATAGGAATGCTTATCAAAATACCCTCACGGCCTAAAAGAACCAGATTAAAAAACTTCAAATCCATCGAGACCATGTTTCCTTCACGTTACAATTCTTATTCCAATTAAAAACGAAAAAGGTTTCCATTTTGGCGTGTACGTATGTTCAAAATTCAAAAACACTTTTATTGGCCGCCAGTGTCACTCAGAGTTTTTGACGAAATTACATTTGGGGGAGCAAGAAATGATAGCGAATAAAAGAAAAAAGGAAAATCAGAAGATAAGAGAATATTATAATTTACAATATCTTAACGTTATACAATGAGATAAAAGCCGGAATTTCAGAAAATTGAGGCACACCGTGAAGGTAATGTTATTTTTATAATTAAGTTACATGTTACCAGTAAAGAAATAAACAGATTGTATGTATATAGAATTGAAGAATGTATGTATATAACTATCTAAGTTAAGGCCGTTTGGCGTGGTTGGTAACATACCCTATCTATCACGCCACAGGTCGTGGGTTCGATTCCCACACAGGACAAACATGTCTGTTTGTCCTGAGTCTGGGTGTAATTATCTATATATGTTTGTATTTACAAAAGAAAAGTAGTATATGTAGTATATCAGTTATCTGGCTTCCATAGTACAAGCTCTGCTTAGTTTGGGGTCAGATAGCCGTGTGTGAGGAATAATGTCCCAGAATGTCCCAGAATAAGGTCGAAAAATCTTTGAAAGTAGAGTGATTCTAAATCGTTCTTAAACGCCTTTATCACGTAAATATTCATTAGGACTCCTTAGGCGCGCCGCATTATTAGAGACTTGGCAACATTGAATAGCAAGCGTGGCTGCTAGAAGATTAAAAAATCATTTTTCCAAATTAGTATTCAGGCGCGCACTCATTTATAAAAACGCCATAAATGTATCTCATATACCGTAGGCATAAACACAGATTTACAAATACACGGTTCGTTTATAGCTGTGTGAGAACGCGTACGTCCGCTCCGCCAGTTGGCATATGGCGTATTTTTTTCCTCTTACCGAGCTCGAATTGTGAAACTGTCCCGTTTTAAGTACCGTCGGTTGTAATGCTCGACGCGTTTTCATTTCAGCTCGAGAATTGTCGTAACATTGTTATAAGTTGTGTTAATAATCAACATGCTTTTAATCTTTGTAATTAAAATGTTTACGCTAATGAATTTGATAATTGTTTTACTTTTTTTATATATTTTTTATTCAGTTAAAAACAGAAGTAGGTAGATACTATATTTTATTTATTTATTTTTAGGATGATTTACAGCAAAATTATACAATATATTAAAGGAAAGATAAATGTCTTAATACTAGTTACAAATCTCCACCGATGTATATCTTTATGATACTTTGGTAAGCCAGAATACTCTAATCTATCTTCACAAACGGAAGGATGAAAAATTATAAAGCTATATATCAATAAAAGGTATACAGTGCTCACACAATTAACTACCTACATACTAGGTACAGTTGAGTAGTATTTTGTTCAAAATTATTATTGTACAGATTTGAGCTCGAACTATACGAATCAAAACGTTTCATAAATAATCTATTGCTGTCACTGCTACTTGGGATAATCCTTTTTTATTAACAGTAATTATTAAAAGCCTTTAAAAACTTTTCAGTATTCAATACTAAAGCGACAAACATAATTGAAAAATAAAATATAGAATGTCTATAATTACTGATACGAAAAAAGATCGCATGCGACATACAACTTAAAAATTCTACGTTTCCAACAAATGTGTACGATATTTATTTCCAGAGTTGGTATGTTGAGAAGATATACCCTAAAATAGGATTACACCGTACGCCTGCTTCCGTTGAAGCCCGGGATACACATAAATTATTCACTTGCCCGCCTTATTCGAGCACCACTAACTTTAAACCACTATTGATCCAACATTCGAGCCGTGAATAGACGTTTCGGTCATATAATGAATGTTTTGTTACCATTTATCCATAGAAATGTAAAGACAAGTGAAAAGTGGAATTTTCACACCACGGACAACAGTTGTGGCACATTGTGATGCTTTCATTTCTATTTTTTTTCAGTTTTACTGCTAAAACCGTTTCGAAGTGACGATATGCACAATAATATTATGATGTTAAGCTAATTATTTAAATTAATTAATGAGACATTATTTTCTGTCGCTTCATAGACTGAATTTACACATTATTCAGTTCGTTATCAGGAAGTTCAGATTATGGTGTAAGATGGTAGAATACATACATAACCCAACCTTGCCGTAAAGTAAATAATAATAATAATGGGGACACGCGTTCCATTGAAAATGTTAGCAGAAGCCAGTTCTACTATTTACATTTCTATGCATATAACCTGGATCAAACACAATGAGTTCCGACCAAATCAACCGCTTGTGTAGGTGTTACCATTATGTGTTTATTCAGGAAAATGGAATGATAACAGCGAGCCTTTGAAAACGTTATTTCATAAACCTAATATCAATTTGTTCCAAATCAAATATTATTTTTTACACAATTTATCTTTGACCTATAGTCAATCATATTTGTAATAGTATTATATATATTCTACTGCCTGTTTTTGCCTCAAAATTAAATGAAATACTATCACATGCGGATGTTATAGGTTTGCTATGGAATGGGTATATATTATCAATAACTTTTTACTATGTATAGGCCTGTGTTTGACCACAGTCTCACCACGAAGTGATGATTTAGCCGAAGGCGGTAAGCACACAAAGCCTAGAAAGAACTGGGTTTCAAATACAGCCGCCGGAACACACTGGTAGTTGCTAGGCGATAGATTTTCAACTAATATCAATAACTTTCTTATTCTATAAGGTTTTATAGGTACCTAACTCTAGCTATATACGACCCTGAAGACTGATAAGAGTCAACTTACCCGAAGCACGTTTTCATAGCATTAATGAAATCACGTTAATCTTAAACGGGTCATTGAACTCTATTCTAGGTCTTGCATTATAACAGCTCTATTTAGCCTACAAGGTCAAGCTCTGAGTATTTGACCGGCTCATAACCTCTGTTTGACTTTTAAAAGCCTTTTATCGTAATCCGCAGTGTCTTACAAACTTATGCAGTCACTATAGTATAATTTCAAATTAAAATTTGAGCAGTTGGATCAAATTATAGCAACTTACGTGAAAGGGTTCTAGCCATTAGAGTGGGCATAAAGGTCCCGACATGAGAAAATTATAATGACGAATGGCTAAATAGACTTAATTACTTTAAAATTACTGACGGAGTTTCACGAGTGATGGCTCCTTTTAAGTATGATAGATTGTTGCATTTCATTATAATACTTGCTTTTCGCTTTGCGGTTTCACCCGTGATTCCCTATTTAACTCTCTTTGGGGTTGAATTTTGGAAAATCGTTTCATAGCGGGTGTCTTACATCAGCTAAATTTTAGATTTATTCTGTGGTATTTAGCTTTTATATATAGATTTTAGCTTATTTAGAATAGTAAAACAACTGTAATGAAATTCTTTTTTTCCTTCAACATAACCATAACCTAATTTTAACAAGAACTAAAATCAAATTCAAACAGAAATAGGTAGTTAAAAAGTTGGGGAAAAAAGTCGGGGAATTGTTGTTTTGTAACGTTACAGGCTATTGGCCAAAGATATCCGCAACTCCGAGGATATAACCTTGGGGGAAGGGACCGAATCGTATTTGGAATAAATTCCTATCGTTTGCCTTAATGTGATAATATTCAGGCCGAATTCGAAAATAATCAGGTTTTCTAAATAATAAGATCAAGAGAAAAAAGTCAAGTAAATATTATGTTTGTTTATTTCATCTTTTATTGAATTTAAAATTAATATCTTTAAAAGAACATATATTAAAAGGAATAAAAAAAAAGGAATTACACGTGTTCCCATCGCAATCTTATATTTTTTCGGGGTGAAAAGTTAAATTTAAATAAAAGTTAGATTTATTTCAAGACATCTACCTATGTGCCAAGTTTCATACAAATCCTTTCAGCCGTTTATGAGTAATTGACTTACAAACATCCAATAATCTAAACGTACACATGTTGACTGTTATTATTTGTGTAGGATATTAATAGCATTAACATTATACAAAATAGCTTAGTTCCTGCGCGTGAGTACAGCCGCCAGAGCTCATCGGGGAGGGGGGCAGGGTCGGCAACGCTCGAATGATACCCCTGGTGTTACTAGCGTTCATAGGCTACGGTAACCGCTTACCATCAGGTGGGCCGTATGCTTGTTTGCCGACAATGTGGTATAAAAAAAATAATATATATACAGACTCAGGAATCATGTAGGTATATTCTATAATAAAATCATTTTAAATGTACATGAATATTTTGTTAAGTAGCTTATGTATGCATAATTTTTTTTAAGAATTCTTGGCCAAACAAAATATACTGTAGAAACCTGACCCATATCAAACGTCACGTTGACGAGAAACTCTTGAAAACCAGAGTTCAACAACTCATACAATTTTGATTGAAAAATTACCGTAGGTCATTGCCATATACATAAACACATATATCTTCCGAATTGCTTAAAAACTCACCCAGAATTAACCTCTCGCTCATTCAATTTTCAACCTATCAGATGCCATTACGGCCGTATCAAATAATAATCCTTCCTCATCAAAAATCACATAATATAAAAAGCGAAAGCCACACATCAGGCAGTCGGATGTTTTGGAGGGCGGGGGCGAGGCTGGCCCGGGCTCCTCTATTGATTTTGCCTCCAGACCCGCGCCGCCCCCCCCTCACGCATCTCACAACTGTTGCTTGACTTCAGCCACAGCTTAGAAGAAATAGTAGGTCGATGCACGTTTTATTGCGCTTTAGTACGGTCAGCTTAAGTCTTACAAGATACAATGTAAATAAAAGACATCACGTGGTATTTACTTCATTGTATTTGAGGATTGGACAAACGAAAAAAAATGCGCAATGCTCAGTGTTCAAACCGTATATTGTTTACGCGTAAGATAGAATGGTTTGATTAATATAATAACAAAATAAAAATAAAAAAGTATTAAATTCACTCACGCGCAACCACATTGATGAATGACGTATTAAATTAAAAAATAATGTTATGTTCCGGTCTTGTGTAATGTCCGTCCTAGTGATATGCTAGTGTTTGTAGTGACGTGATGCTACAACATAATAATCTTTACTAACATACCAAGCCATGAATAAAGCTAATCCGTAGTTTCTAGGAGCCCAGTGAATTTCAATTCCGTATCTATAACGTTTAAAATGGTAGACAACTGAAAGTAGTTTAGACCATTCATAAACTTTACTTGATCTTTCAGAAACTAGTTGACTTAACATCTTTCCCATAAGTTTCTCATTATCACATATGAACAGTAACACTGGTAATTTTTACTCTATGATCATCGTGCATAGGTACAACGGCCTTGTAATATTCCTCGAGGACACTCGAATCTGTCAAAATTGTATACCTACCGATATTACCTACTAATATAGTACATCAAGTATGACGTCAGTCACTATAAAGGCTAACTAAATATCGTACGTATAGATTTAGTTTGTCCTGATTTCTAGTCTATAGATAGAGAAAGATGTATTTTACGAGTTAGAGCTGCAACTTTTCACTTTAAAGTTGTAGGAACCGATCTCGATTTAACATAGCAAAGTTTTAGTACGTAAAACATAGTACGTATAGTATATTTGAATTATAAGTTTGCAAATAGGTTAAAATAAGTTTGTTGAAGAAGTAAATATAAAAAAAAACAAGATGAACCACTTAAATTATCTCGCCAAAGGACATGAAGCGATAATATAATCTATGTGGTATTTTCGAACAAGATTTTCTTAAAGACCAGATACCAATTCAAATTACTCACTAAGGCAAATTAATACCCTTGAATTTCCTTCATCCTTCCAACTTCCTTATAAACGATAAAAGCGCTATCTAAAGCCTTTTTATCAGTATTAACTGATAAAGAGTAGGTGTCAACTTGGCACATTAAGCTCTTGCCTAACTGACGTGAACATCTACCAGGATATCGGAAAGCGTGTTAGATATAAGCTGTTTTGGGGAGATTTAGAATCGATATTTCATCATAAAACGTATCCGTTTGTGAGGTAAATGGAATAAAGTTCTCTTTGATGTCATTTAAAAGCTAAAATCCTATACTAATATTACGAATCTGTTAGTTTGTGGATGGATGGATGGATGGATGTTTGTTACTCTTTCACGCAAAAACTAGACTGAACGGATTTGGATGAAATTTGGCACACAGATAGAATATGTTCTGGATTAACATATAGAATACTCTTGATCCCGAGAAAACATTAGATCCCTCGGGAACGTGAGTGAGACCGCGGGACGGAAGCTAGTAAGTATATAAGCTCAAAAAATATGAATCGTATATTATATAACACTAGCTGTCCCAACAGACGTTGTCCTGTCCAAACTCGATTACGACGCCATCTACCGGGTCCAATTGTATTTTCAAACCATCCAGGGACCCGCTCAAATATACACACAAAATTTCATCCAAATTGGTCCAGTCGTTTAGGAGGAGTTCAGTCACATACACACGCACACAAGAAATATATATATTAAGATTAGCCTTCGTTTTATACAGAAAAACCGATACAACACACATTAATAAACATTATAAACACCTACAATGTAAAGGTCGTCGGTAAACGCTGGATAAATACAGGCCACCGCCCAAACCGGTCCTATTGGAGATCCTTAGGGGAGGCCTACGTCCAACTTTGGACATCTTGAGTATGATAATGATGAAACACCTACAATACACAGTCATATAACAAAAATCAACAAGAATAACAACGAAAGAAGGATAGTACAAAATTATATTTGCATTTTAAAATTACTTCCTCATATGGAATGTGAACTTAATATTGTATTTCAGCCGGTTTGGAACAGGATAAGATGGTGTATAAAACTCCTTATTTACCTATTCCGTGATAAAACCCATGGGGATACTGAACAACCAGATTTCTCGAATATGGAATATAAAAAACGTCTATAAGTTTTTATTATTTAATAATCCGTAATATACTGCAAATTAGTGGTATATTTTTATTCTATATAAATTTATAGAAAACTAAAACAAGACATTTTGATCGCAAATCAAACGTATCCTATTTAGTTTTTTTTTATTTTTGAATGGAAAAAAAGGCAAAGGTACACGAATATAGATACGACTGTGATATTTAGTTTTTCTCTGCTCTAAAGATTTTATCACTGGCTTGTAAAGCTCAGAGGTTCTACAGGGGTTACTTATTTTGCACAATTCTGGGACATTATTCCTCACACACGGCCATCTGACCCCAAACTAAGCAGAGTACTATGGAAGCCAGATAACTGATATACTACATATACTACATTTTCTTTTGTAAATACATACATATATAGATAATTACAACCAGGCACAGGACAAACAGATTATTAAATTATTGAAAGTTATCCGTTTGTGCTTGTCATTACAATTCAACAACTGAAATTTATTTTAAGTAAGTATAATAGAATGTAAAAATTTAATTATTTCTGTGTTTTGTTTTGAGGTATTGAAATCGAGATTGCGTATTTTTAGGACTAGTGAAGATGAGATAAATGTACTAATTATATTTTAATATAATTATATGATACTCGGGGAACCACCCGTGTTCCCGGTATGAAAAAAAAATGCGATGTTTTAATATTTATTCTGCTATTCGGGGCGGAGACAAATTCAACACATCAAAGATCATAAAAATCGGTCCAGCCTTTCTTGAGTAATGGAGTAAGTAACTATATGATATTTACTTAGCATTAATTAAAATTGATTCGAATGAGTAGAAATCTAATTAGTTCCCAAGTTAAAAGCACCACAAAGCAATTTATACAAGGTTCCGGTTCAAAGTCAATATTACTTCAAGCACGGATAATGTATATTCGTATACATCTGAACGTTTAAACTTTCAGTTTTAGACTATGTAATTTTACTTGGAAACCTTATTGGTGATGCGGATGCGGGAAATATATTTACGCAATCATGAGTACCTCCAAGGACGCAAGGGGAGCAAGGCTTAATGTACTTACCGCTTAAACAGCAACTTGTCCCTTCACTCCTGTGATGCGGTGATGCGGAGCATTGCTGAGTTTATTGACGGCTCTACCCAGCAAAATCAACCTTCCGAACCGGAATTAGATTCAGACTGTTCATTATGAAGGTCTATTTCGAATCTCATTATTTTATGCAGAAGTATTATATGGAAATTAAGAATGAGGCTATAATAAAAAAAGGTTTGTACATCGAGAGACGTTCTTATTATCTACAAATAGAAGTTCTTATTATATACTTTACAAAACAACTTTTAATAGCGAAAACAGTTTCAACTTTGCGACACACAAACGATTATTTGCACAAAGAAATGTCAGAATTTTTAACATTTATATAAAATAGTGGCTTTTGTAACCGTTTGTCGGCTTGCATTTCACTGCACGTTTTAGTGGTATATGAAAACTGAATTTCAGGAATATTTCAACTAGAAATTAGGAATAAAGGAAAATTGTATATACGAAAGTAATTATTACAATTTGCTTACGTAAAAGGCAACTGCGTGGGATATGGATAACGGTTTAAAGGCTCTGAAAGGAGATTACTGAAATCAGGATTTCAGGAAATCTGAAAGCAGACTATAACTTCCAAGTCAATACAGGCAGTAAATAGAGTACAAAAACTTACATATGTTACTGGCCAAACTAGATTTCAGGACAAACTAGTTTGTGCTAGGCCAAACTGATTTTGAATTGAGAAAAGACATTTAAGAAGTTACATGTACTTACAATGTTTTCACATATGTAAGTAATCGTAATTTGGTGATAAATTTATCTTACTATTCAGAAACGACCCGGATACTTTAGAAGGGTTTTTTGTCGTTGTTTTTAGGGTTCCGTAGCTAAATGGCAAAAATCGGAACCCTTATAGATTCGTCATGTCTGTCTGTCTGTCTGTCCGTCCGTATGTCACAGTTACTTTTTTCCGAAACTATAAGAGCTATACTGTCGAAACTTGGTAAGTAGATGTATTCTGTGAACCGCATCAAGATTTTAACACAAAAATAGAAAAAAAACAATAAATTTTGGGGGTTCCCCATACTTAGAACTGAAACTCAAAATTTTTTTTTCGTCAAACCCATAAGTGTGGGGTATCTATGGATAGGTCTTCAAAAATGATATAGAGGTTTCTAACATCATTTTTTTCTAAACTGAATAGTTTGCGCGAGAGACACTTCCAAAGTGGTAAAATGTTGGTGTACATTACCATGCAAACATCCACTGAAATTTGGTTTGAACGAGATCTAGTAAGTAGTTTTTTTTAATACGTCATAAATCGTACACCGCAATTTACCTTTCATTCAATCAACTCAAATATAAAAAAAAAATGGCAAAAAGCAAGGTCTTACAGCACAAATAAAGGAAAAATTCTAAAAATTTAAAAAAGTTGAAAATTAAAGGGTATCCCCATACATACATAGTTACGCCAATTAATAAAGACCTCTGAGTTGTATGGGCGCTAACACAATTTAGAGGTCTAGCTTAATTGGCACCAACCTCAAATACAGTAAATAAATAAAATTGTGCATTTCCCGTGATGGACGAACGATGGACGAAGTTTGTACGGAACCCTCGGTGCGCGATTCCGACTCGCATTTGGCCGGTTTTTTTTTTTTTGCACGGAAACCCTTTTTTACTTGCATAATAATTCAAAATCAGTTCGGCTCAGGGCAAACCTGTTGGCCTGAAATCGAGTTTGGCCGATAACATAATTATATAAATGTTTGTATTTTTTACTTTAATTGTAAATATGTAAATAAATATTATATAAAGCTGTTACAAGATAGAATTCGGCATGTCTGTAAGACTATAACAAATTTAAACTTAATAACATAAATTATTAAAACAAATGAGTTCACCCTTTTTAGCGGAGGATACACGAAATTATACTCTATATCGGTTTCTCATGGACGAATTTCGAATACCCTAAAATTAGATATTTGATCCTTTGATTGACTTTCAAACTTCCTGTAAAGAAGCTTCACACGTGCGGTTTTAATCGTCGTTGTGGTTATGGCTCTCCCACTCTTGACGTGACTTTAGAACACTTTAGAGTACCTACTTTAGTTCTATTAGAGATGATAAAGTTTATGCCTTTCTTTCTAATAGCTAAATAATGTTTTTATTTAATTTCTCCTTCTTTAATTGAATATAATATTGTAGTTCAGAGTAACGTGAAAATAATTCAAGATGTTTTATTACACCATAATGTTTTTAAACAGGTATCAAAGCAAACCTCTATAAGTATAACTGAACAGGCGCATTTCCCTATACAAACGGGGTCAGAGAGCTGTCTATCAAACGTCACGTGGCACTAACTGGGATAAAGCGGATCGTGAATCTCTGAACCCTTGCTCGGTTTTTGCATGGATATTAAACGCAATTATTTTTGTAAACTTGAAATAAACGGAAGACATTTGAAAGGGATAGCTTATAAATGTCACGATGCAAATACATTATGTGCAAGATGACAAAAGCAAAAAAAAAACATTCTAACTGATGACAGTTAACGGTTTTTTTATGCCGTGAGATTTTGCTATCTAATACTGAATATCCTATTATTCATCAAAATTTATAATATTAAACTGACACCGGAATGTTGATTAAAACTTTTTGTGAAATTATTTCAGTAGTTTATATCGATGTACAATAACCAATTATCCGCAGATATTTTACTAGATAGACAGAATTAAATAGGTACCTATAGACAGAATTAAATAGGTATCCATTAGCACCTCTCAGGCATATCTTTGAAAAGAAAGGAGTGAATATTTAAATGGAAAGGTTATTATTTCAGTTGGTGGAACTCGCACAAGAGCCCTGTAATTAAAAGATAAGGTCGCAGGAATAGACGGGCCATTTAAAAAGTCGTAACTTACAATTAGGTGGATACTGTAGTGTGCATTCGTTATTAGCATAAATTGTAGCGCTTGTGTGCTCTAATATACCTATTTGCATGTTCTGAATATGAACACTATTTCAGTCTGTGGTTTTAATTTTTGAGGTAGTAAAATCTTTTAAGAAATATATTATAGTGGATTGCTTAACATAATCTCCATATTTTAGTACCAGACAAAGTAATTATGCTCATAAATAACGATAAGCAAGATGAAGAGAATGAACACATTTTTTCATCAGAAGTTTTCAATTCTGGCATCTTTAACTAGATATAAGACAAATCAAAACACATTGCAATTTATTATGAATACAATATATTGAATATCAAATTGTAAACCTTATCTTCATTTGCAATAAATTACAAGTCTATTGCATCACCACTATAGAGCGTCGAATCACAATATATTAAACACGAAAGCGAACGATAAAGCGACATAGCAATTGCTTCCTATATTTATTACTTACATCAATTTCCATCTATTATGTAGTACCTGTTAGTGTCTGACAGTTTGTGTACACAGTGTATTGAATTTATTTGTATTTTTAGGAGATTTACGAATACACTTTAAGAGTTAAGCGATACTAAAACTAACGTTCTGGATAAAAAAAATGTGTTAACGGCCATAATGAGATTCGTTAATGATTATATTTTACAGAAGTGTGACTAAAAAATTTGGTTTAAAATAGAGAAATAAATAAATAAATATTCTGGGACATAATTCCTCACACACGGTCATCTGACCCCAAACTAAGCAGAGCTTGTGCTATGGAAGCCAGATAACTGATATACTACATTATACTACTTTTCTTTTGTAAATATATACTTATATAGATAATTACACCCAGACTCAGGACAAACAGACATGTTCATGCATACAAATGTCTGTCCTGTGTGGGAATCGAACCCTCGACCTGCGGGGTGATAGATAGGGTATCTTATCAACCACGCCAACCGGCCCGTCAAAACACACGAATTTTTTAAGCGCTATGTTAATCTACGTCCTATGTATTTTTTTCCGAATTAATTATTTTGTAGAAACAAGTAGGTAAATGTTTATATAACATTAGAACTAACCTTAGAAATAATACGAAATATATTTATATACATTTTGATATTGGAATCATATTCCAAGATTCATGTTTTCCAATCGATAGGATGGAAACGATATGTTTCTAATTTTATTTTATGTTAACGTGTCTCACGCTCATAAATTCACAAAAAAAAAATTATAACATAACGTCAAAAAAATTATGAGAGATTGCTTAAATTTAGATCTAAAATTCAATACACGTTTTAACTTTACTATAGTATAAACTAAACATTATTATTTAATCTCTATTATTAATTTAATTTTGAGACAATGATAACTTAGTGGTTGTAACGTCAAATGCCATGACGAAGTTCGTGGACCCGAACCCTACAATGAACTTTCGATGAAAAATATCGTGAGGAAACCATAGTAAGTATACGGTGGTAGAGTTGTTTGTAGAAACCGCCTGGCTGGCTACAGTTACTCCCTTATGTTAAAAGATCTTTAGCCAAAGTTGTGTTTCAGTACCTATCGAAGCTAGTTTCATTCTAAGTTTATTTTGTCATAACTTACCAAGTTTAGATTGTGGTCAAACACTGCCTTTTCACAGTAAAAAAAATCTTTGCTGTACGGGTGATTTTTTATCCCTGGCAATAATTGCAGGGGAAGAAGTACTCAACAATATGAACAACTTTTACTATGGGAGCAACTGTGAAATCACGAAAAAAATATCAGCTGTTCTATACAAAGTTCAATACCTACTCTACCAAAATGTATGACGCAACTGTTTTATTTTACGCTACATCAGAGTTGGTTCCCATAGTTGTTCATATTGATGAGTACTTCTACCCCTGCAGATAAATATTATAGGTCACAAACTACTTCAATTATTTCACCTTTACTTTAATGTCAAATGAAATTACGTCTAAAGTTTAGACTCTAAACAAACAAACAATTCCAAGGAATCCTTATTACAACTGTAGTTAAATGTCAGTAAACCCATGTAGCTACTTTTTTAATTAAAGCGTGAATACATGTTTTGGTTATTATGGTGAAGTGTTGACTCTCAGTAAGTTTGAGTGGGAGTAGTGGTCACGAAAGAGATATAGCTGTAATTTATTGACTAAGTAACGTGTTGACAAGCTTATCAACCTTCTAGAACATGTTTTTTTATTGAAGTAGGTACCATACTATAGGGTGGGTAAGAGTAAAAGTTTTAATATCTTTAAAATATAGAAGTTTAATTGAATGTTCCTTACTAATAAAAACGTGGTACCTACTAAAAAAATCGCACAATGGTCTCAAAATAGCATTATCGAGAAAAATATTTTACACGTTTCAATTGCCAATTACATTCTAACTAAAGAGTAGAAATTGTCAGCATTCCACATTGCAAGTCTCTGGAGAGGTCTTAAATCCAACGTCCATACTCCTTGATACGTGCAATGGTTATTATAAAATCCAAGAAATGTGAAGAATCCAGCAAATGTGAAATGTTGAAACTATTCAATATTTAACAGTTCTTTAAATTAGATGATTTTAGGGTGATGATAGCTCAGTGGTAGTGAGCGGCGAAATTCGTTGGTTCGAATCCTACAATTAGCTTGAGGTTTCGGTGAAGGAAAACACCGTGAGGAAACCATAGCAAGGTGACAGGTTACTTTTTAGTACCCGCCTAGCTGTAGCAAAACAGTTATTGGTGTGTTCTGGTAGCTGCACTAGAAAGCCAGTTCCTTTTAGGACTTGTGTGCTTATCACCTCCGGCCACATCATCACTTACCATGGTGAGATTAAGGTCAAACACAAGCCTGGGCAAAAAAAAATATGGTTCGAAATTTCGGCTCAAACTTCTAGATGAATTGGGAAAAGACTGGATTTTTATGCATGTTGCTCTTTTTTGATGAGCTTCTATGACTGTATAGGTATTCATTTTATAATTTACAATCTATGATAATATAATTTGAATGGAAATATCTACAGCTATTTTGGTTAGTGGTATTATTTAGTGTCGTGACGATAAAACCAATTTTATTCCGGTTTTTAGAAAACTTCTCACTCGGTAAATATATACCGTATGACTTTGAAACTATGAGAGCTTTTCCAAAACTTTTATTAGTTAACTACGCCAATTGAGTATTATAAGCATGTTTAATTTTTAAGCTAGTTTTAATAGCAAAGTTTTGAACAAAAACTCAAGCTTTTTTTTTACCAAGATATCGTTATTTTTATTTTCGCTTTGTACGTAACTTAAGATTTCGTTGACATTTATTTACTTTTTAGCTTTCATTCGTTGTTACACTTTTGTAGAAATGATTATTTTCTGAGATTAAGATTTTTACCAAAAACGGTAATATGCGTAACTAATCAAGATAACTTTTAAACGACAATTATCACGACTCGACTCTAAATTATTTGTCATTGTTATCTATAACTAATATTATAAAGAGGTAAAGTTTGTGAGCTTGTGAGGTTGTAGGGAGTAATCTCTGAATATACTGAACCGATTTTGAAAATTATTTTAGTGTTGGATAGCCCATTTATCGAGAAAGCCACTTTTTATCCCGGAAAAGCGGGTGAAACCGCGGGGCGGAAGCTAGTCATTATATAATTTAATTGTTAAGGTTATTTCATAATGTTATTCACACAATAACAGAACATGCGCCTATCACCATAACCAAAACAATAAAACCGTGGGATTTCGTATGCGGATAATATACATGTGGTTGGATGACAATTATGGGACCGGATTAAACCCAGACCCACCCACATAACTTATATGAGGCCGGGGTAGTTAGGTCACTAACTGCTAACTGGCTTTTCACCACGAAGCATAAAGATAAGCGTAGAATATGCAAAGGCAATAAGTATGTCAATCGATAATTCTTTTTTTATTGGATACACATTTTATTACTTCTGCCCCGCAGTTTCACCCGTGTTCTTGAGGGGTCTTATGGTTTCCTGAGATAAAAAGTACTCTATATGTTATTTTAGATTATGATCTATGTGTCAATTTTTTTCATTTCATACATCCAAACTTTCACGTTTATAATATTAGTAAGATTAGTAGGATACATAAACATAATTATGTTTATTTACAGTATTATATATTAAAAGTATAGCATATAATGCCAGAATTTGCTTAATATTTCCCGTAGAATCTTCCCCGTGAGTTTTATGTCACGTTATTTTGTGACAAAGCTGATCAAAAACATTACCATGTGCACTTGTTGTTTGGAAAAAATAATTTTAGATTTACCATATCTTCGTAATAATAACTCGCTGTCCCCCGCGGATTTACCCGAGTTCCCGTGAAAAAAGTAGCCTATATCCTTAGTCATACCATAGGCTACCTGCGTACTAAAGTTCATCGCGATCAGTTCAGCGATTAAGGTGTGAAAAAGTAACAAACAGACAAACAAGCTCACATATTAAGTAAGAATTTTATAATAAAATTTATTATAGGTAAGGCTTTTTTCGGTTCTCTGTTATACTAATAGCGTTGTATATTATAAATATTTCATGAGATTATTAAAATTATTTATTTTATATTTATATTGAACTAAGATAGGTGCTAAATTGTTTCTTAGTGAAGTATTTATAACGTCAAAGCCATTTATTCAGTAAAGGTCCTAGGAGGGCACTTTTGAAGGTTGAATTTACTGTAAAAACATTCAGGTTTACAAAAACCACCAATCCAATATGAGTCATAGACAATTACCTACTTATTTAACTATGATTCGGCCTTAGTCAATTTTCGCCTCAGTTATCGTGGACATAATACAAAATTAATAGTTATTCAAAATGGAGAAATATTAGTATCGTAAATTGCTATAATAAAAAAAAACAGTACCCAAATGTGATAGATTGAAGTCGTTGTATATAACCAAGAATATAAATCTACAAGTACAGTCGTCCAATAAAAAAATAAGTCGTAAGCTTCTGTAATGTTAGTAATAAAATAAAGAGAAAAACTTTTCGTTTGTTTGCCCTGAAATCCTAGCATAAGGTTCAAAACTTATAAATATGATGTATCTTCCTAATACTTCGGAAAGTTCAATATCCTATAATAGTACCTACTTACAAATAAAAGTCTTTATTTTGTTTATATCATTTGCTTAATGCTCGTAAGCTGAATCTTTAGTAACTTCCGCACTTCTTACGTAGGTATGTACGTTTCGATCGAGATGATTTCGAAGACCTTTCTTTTAGTTTGAGATTTAATATTATATCCCAAAATTTTATCCTTATTATAAGCAGCACTAAGGAATGGCGTCATAATAAGTTTTTTTTTTTCTCGGCTAGGAAAATTATTTACCTACCTATTATTTACTTATTTCACTAAGGAAGGGTTTCTCAAAATTCAACTCCTAAGGCAGTAAAATAGGGGAACGCAAGTGAAATTACGAGGCGGAAAGCTAGTACAAAATATGAGTAATAGTCTAAAAAGAAAAATAAATAAATTTTACCTATAAAAAATCCTCATTATACTAATAAAATACAATACTAATCAGTGGATCAAAGGAATTTTACTCTAATGAGTAGCTAATTTAATTGGATATAAATGAGACAATCTCATGAAACATTTGTATAAAAGAACAGTTTAACCTTAAATCAATATCAGCTGTAATACTTATTGACAACTGTTATTCCAAACACCTTCAGCTACAGTTACCTGTTAATATCAACGATACAGGTTAAATGGACCATTAACGGTAACTGTAGAGCACGGCCATTTCCTACTGAATGTATTTTTAGTTCCAGTTTACAGTAAACGTCTAGTTCTCCTTTTTAGGGTTCCGTACCCAAAGGGTAAAAACGGGACCCTATTACTAAGACTTCGCTGTCTGTCCGTCCGTCTGTTCGTCCGTCTGTCTGTCTCCAGGCTGTATCTCAAGAACCGCAATAGCTAGACAGTTGAAAATTCACAAATTATGTATTTCTGTTGCCGCTATAACAACAAATACTAAAAACAAAATAAAATAAATATTTAAGGTGGGCTCCCATACAACAAACGCGATTTTTTTGCCCTTTTATTTGTTTTGTGGTAGTTGCCGTTGACCTAGAATCACGAAATTTGACAAAAAGCAAGGTCTTACAGCACAAATAAAGGGATTCCAAAATATAAAAAAAGTTGAAAATTAAAGGGTGTCCCCATACATACAAAGTTATCCAATTAATAAAGACCTCTGAGTTGTATGGGCGCTGATACAATTAAGAGGTCTAGTTTAATTGGAACCAACCTCAAATAAGGAAAATAAATAAATGATAGACGAACGTGTACAAAGTTTGTACGGAATCCTCGGTGCGCGAGTCCGACTCGCACTTGGCCGGTTTTTATTCAACTCAACATAGTTATATAATAGGATAGTAAATTAAGATGTGTATTTTTTGTTCTTGTTTTTATTGTAAAATATATTTTATAGGATAGTACAATTTGTAGTTATCTAAAACAAAAATATATAATGGAATATAATAATTTGTTATAACTGTAGATAGTTAAAAAAATAAGAGATCTATATTACATAACCTATATTTTTTAAGTAAGCAGATTGTAACTATTTAATATCCCTACATATACATAAATTATACTTACCCCAATCACTTATTATATAAAATAAAATAAAATAAAAAAGCCTGTATTTCCTTATCCTTAATTTCCATTTCAAATGTTGGTGTTTGTTTGTTTAGTTAGTTATTAATGTTTTGCTTATTTTCTAAATGTTAGTAAGAGTTAGTTTTGCTATTGGATATGGACCCCTCCTCGGGTGAAGGCCTCCTCCAGTCCTTTCCATTTATCTCTGTCCTTGGCGATAGTTTACCAGTCCTTTCCTATTAATTCGGTCATATCGTCAGCCCATCGTCTTTTCGGTCTCCCTACCCTTCTTTTGCCGATTGGCCCTTTCCACCTTGTAGTGTTTATTGTCCACCTGCCGTCTGTGTATCTCGATACGTGACCTGCCCACTGCCATTTCAATTTTAGAGCTTGTGTGAGGGCATCTGTTATCTTTGTTTTCTGTCTGATTACTTTGCTCCTGACTTTTTGTATTTTTCTTATGTTTAGGATACTTCTCTCCATAGCTCTTTGTGTTGTTATGATCCTTTGTTTTGCTTTTGTCGTGTATATCCAAGTTTGGCAGCCATACAGTAGACAAGGCAGTATACAGGTGTCTAATACCGTTTTCTTGAGGTTTATCGAGTAGTCTCCTTTAAGAATTTCTTTGAGTGACCAAAATTTCTTCCAGGCTATGTTTGCTCTTCTTTCGATCTCATTTTCATTCTGCGTTTTTAAAAATGATATTTGTTTGCCTAGGTAGATGTAACTGTGGACATATTCTATAGATTTTTCTTTTACCTTGATGGGCCGTTCTATTCTGTTTGTCATGATTTTGGTTTTTGAAGCATTCATCTCTAATCCTACTTTTGAGCTTGCTTGAGCAAGAGAGCGGAGCATTTCTTGTAATTCATTTGCTGTTTCAGACAGCACAACTATGTCGTCCGCGAATCTGAGATGGCTTAGATAGTTGTTGTTTATTTTAATGCCTCTGGTTTTCCAGTCTGTGTTTCGAAATATATCTTCTAAAACCGCAATAAATAATTTAGGTGACAGAGGGTCCCCCTGTCTGACTCCTCTTTCGATATTAATTGCCTGACCTCTAGATTCTAGCATGACATTACTTATGCTGTTGTTGTATATGTATTTTATGATATTTATATATTTCGAATTTATGTTTAAATTTTTTAGTGATTTCCATATAGAGTTGTGGCTTATGCTGTCAAATGCTTTGCTGTAGTCGATAAAGCCTAGATAGAGTGGCTTATTAAGCTCTTCGTATTTTTCTATGACTTGTTCCAGTGCCTGTATATGGTCTAGTGTGCTGAACCCAGAGCGAAAGCCAGCTTGTTCTACTGGTTGTGCATTTTCAATCTCTTGTGTTATGCGTTTAAGAATTATGGATGAGAAGATTTTGTATATGTTTGCCAGTAGACTAATCGGTCTATAGTTGTTGATATCGAGAGGGTTTCCTTTTTTATATAGTAGTATGATGTCTGACGTACACCATTGGATAGGTACGCTTTCAGCCTCTAGTATGAGATTGAATAATTCTGTGAGAGGTCTAAGTAAAACTGGTGCACCTATTTTCAAAGCTTCGTTGGTTATTCCATCGGGACCAGGACTTTTATCTGATTTCAGTTGTTTCAGCTGGGCGTATATATCTTTTTCTTCTATTGGTCTAATTGTTTCCGTGTTATAACAATAGTGTGATTCATTGATTTCCTCGATGGTTTTATCTTTGTTTTTGTATAGTTCTTGGTAGAAAGTAGTTGCCTGCTGTATGATTTCTTGTCTTGTTTTAGTTTCTTTATGCTGGCCTTCTAATTTTTGTATCCAAGTTTTTCTTAGGTTTAATTCTTTAAATGCTTTCTTAGTACTTCTGAATTTGTTTAGATTTTCTGTTATTATCCTTTGTCTGTGCTTACTATAGTCTCTTTTGATCGCTTTGCTAGTTTCCTTATATAATTTGCTTAGTTCTTTCTTTGTGTTAGCATCTTTATTCTTTCTTATAGTTAGTTCACTGCGTTTGTTAATTAAGGCTATTGTTTCTTCGCCAAATATTTTGTGTCGTTTTTCTTTTTTAGGATTGTTTTGGCTAGTCAAACTTTTTGTTATAGTTACTTCTAGCGCATCATAGTAAGATTGTACGTTTCTGGTATCTATTAGTTTGTTTTCGATGTTCAATTTGAGGTTGTCTATGTAGTGTATTGTTTCCTCTTCAGTTTTCGGAATTTTTGGTGGTGGTTTAAAGTCTTTTCTACTTTTTTTCGATTGGCTCAATAGGACTGTTGCTCTAAGTAGTCTATGGTCTGTTCGGAACTTTACGTTACTGAGAACTTCATAATTTTGGACTATATTTGGGACATTTGTCATGATGTAGTCGATTTCGTTTTTAACACTTTCGTCTGGTGACTTCCAAGTCCATCTTCTGCTGGGTCTTTTTTTGAAATAAGTGTTGATTATTGCTAGTCTATTTTCCAATGCGTATTCTAGCAGTCGTTCGCCTCTTTCGTTTCTTTGGCCTAGCCCATACTGTCCCATGACGAGTTTTTCTTCTTTTTTGGGTTGCCCTATTTTTGCATTGAAGTCTCCTAATATTATGATTTTCTCATCGGCTAGTGTGTGAGCTTTTTTCAGATCATTGTAGAATTTTTGTATTTCTGTATCGTCTGATCTTTCCGTGGGTGCGTATGCCTGGATTATAGAAATATTTAGTCTGCCAAATTTCATTTGTAATAACGCTACTCGCTCCGAAATGCCAGTAAAGTTAGTTATATTATTTTTCCATGCCTTTTTTATTAGAAATCCGACACCGTACAATCCCTTTGTTTCTCCTATATAGCATAAAACACAGTCTAAGTATTCTTCTATATGGCAACCCATTTTTCTTGTTTCTGAGAGTCCTAATATGTCGCAGTTTATATCTTTCAGTGCATTATTGAGTTCTAAGAATCGATGTATTGATGACAGAGACCTGACATTATAAGTTCCAATTTTTATACAATTTTTAGAGTCTTTGTCCAGTTTAGTGGTTTTTTGTTTTTGTGGTTTCCCTGGAGGGTTGTGGTCGTACTCTTCCACGGGGACCAGCCGGCTTGGAAGATGTTTGTTATGTGTTGATGTAGCTTTTTCAGTTTGTTTGTTGTTTTCTGGGAGAGGCTGGCCGGATCGTTGCTATGTATTTGTGGTGTTGGCTTGTGAGTTTGTTTTGTTATTATTATTTTTGTTTGTTAGATAGTTTAGTATGCTCGGTTTTACTACGCCTTCAGAAAAGCTTGAAGACCTTTGTACTGTGTGGGCGGCCAAGGTTTTGTTCTTTTTGTTCGCTTGAGTTAACTTCTCGGCATGGATGTTTGTGTTATTCTCTGGAGATTTTGATAGGTTTCTTTTATTGTTTTTCGGTTCTTTGGATGAATTATTTAGTAGAATAAGCTTGTCGTATTTAATTATGGCTGTATTACCCTTCTCTCTTTCAGCTTTTACTTGTTCCTGCAACTCTCTTCTTTTTTGTAGGACTGATTGGGGATAGTCTTCTTTTATGTAATACGGTGTTTCTTTTAGAGCTCCTTTGCCTTTTAGGATCTCGATCTTCTTTCCAAGTGTTGTGAACGTAATAACTATCGGACGTGGCTTTTCAGTCTTCTTTCCTATTCTTCTGATTGCTTGTAAGTCTCTATGGTCTATTTGTATTGGGAAGTATTTATGTACAAAGTCTACTATAATATTTTCTAAATTTGAGTAGGATTTTTCGTGTTCCTCCAGCCCAAAGAAGACTAGATTGCGTTGTCTTGATTGTCTCTCCATATAGTATAATCTTTGCTCTTGATTTTCCACCCTCGACTTAAGGTTTTCATGTTTTCCTTCTAAAATTTTGAATTTTTCTTCTAATATTGTATTTATATTTAGTATTACCTTCTCTGTCACTTCTTCCCCTTTTTTGTGTATGAGTTTTTTCTGTTCATCAAGTTCTTTTTGTATAGAAAGAAGTGCGGCCATTACCTGCTCCATTATGATGAAAAATAGATTTTAAAAGTATTGGTACTTTGTTTACCATACAGGTAGTGACCCCTATTGGTGCTCTTCGGAACTTGTTAGAAAGACAATATCGATTAGCAATCTTTTAGTAGTGACCCCTATTGATGCTCTTCGGAACTTGGTAGAAAGACAATATCGATTAATAGATCTTTTAGTAGTGACCTCTTTTGCCAATTTCCGGAACTTTGTACGTAGGTTAATTTAGTCTAGTTTGACAAATACTGCTATTCGCCAATAGATGGTTTTAGTGTACGATGACTTCGGAGATTTTGTTGTGTATATATTTGTTTTTTAGGTTATGTTTTGTAGAATTTTCACTAAATCACTAAACAGTTTTTCTAGTCAATGATTAAATTTGTTCGCAGCCACTAGTAGTTTTACGGTGCACACGGTTGCCTAGTTTTCCCTGTTTTTCACTGTTTAGGGAAGAAAAAGTCACTAGGTACGTAAACGTTTTTTGCACTGTTTAGCAGACTATTGTTGCTATTTTAACTTTGTTCTTAAATAATGCACACTAAAGTTCTTTTTTGGTGGTAGTTTCACTGTAACTTCGCGTTTTTTTATATTTAATTTCGCAAGAAAAACACAGAGCCGATATTGACAGTTGCTCAGTAGCCAAATCCTATTAAGCTTAATCACTTATTACTTACATAAAAACAAAGAGAAGAAGGATCCGTTTCACTCAAAATTACGTGATTTATTTGATCACAGTTTTATTTTAAAAGAAAAGTAAAATTAAGAAGCCTCGAAAGAAAAATTCTTTCAACAAGTTTTTCCGAATAAAATGTTTAAGAAAAACATCATTAAAACATAAATATTTTTTACAAAATACAGATCTATCACTCGAGAAACTCATTTCTCACATTCAAACTGAGTGAAATCTCAAGGGGTTTTATCATGAAGGTAGGCAATAGGAAGTTTGGCAAACCCTTTGGGAGGCAATAGGCCTAATGTAGAGGTAAAGTGATTTTTTTTCCTTATCACCACTACGAAAAAGAATTTAAATTTCATACTAGCTTGCGTTTTATTCAGATATGGAAGGGAAATGAAGTTAAAAAAATACTGAGTTAAATTTTTATGGCGTTTACTACATGTCTGTAGGATATAGAAATAAAACACCAAACTTTTGAACAAAAATTGAGGAATGCGTACAGAAAGCAACATTGCGTTCCAAGAATCTAAGGGCGACTGAAACTGTCTTAAACTACCTACAAAAATATAGATGCTGCTTGCTACACGTACCCACAATATAATATATATTTTTATCTCCAAAAATTATTAATAGATGGCGTAACTTGTTACAAATTAGAGCAATTGTAGCTCTTTAGTACATCATTTTGAATGTACTTATACTTTATAAATTGTTTAAAAAAATCATAACAAAGTAAAATAAAAACTAGCTTTTCTGTAAAAAATAACCAAAATAAGTATATAAAAAGTAAATAAAAGTGTGATATCAATGCATCGCCTACAATTCCACCCCCTTAGTGCTGAACTATGTAATAATAAAAGAAAACACAAAATATGTAAGTGAAAAACAACGAACACCTATTAAGTATTTCAGCACTAATTATCTACCGGTGTGAGTAGGGCGACGCGTGTCACCGGTCGTCGCAACAACCCGGTGCGAGTGCGCACATCTACAATACGCACGCGGCCGTCATCACCAGCGTGCGTCGCACTCACTACTCCATGTCGCCAAGAACCACGATCTAGATTCGGTTCTACAAGTAATACATAATCACCATCTCGCATCGCTCTCTCGTCTTTAGTCCATTTTTGTCTAGGCAACAAGGTGGGCAAATATTCCCTTAACCATCTACTCCAAAACATATCTGCCAAGCGTTGCGCCACACGCCACTGTTTCCTAAGACAAAGGTCATCGTCATCATACTTACCGAAGTGAGGATTATTTGAGGAAGTACCAATCAAAAAATGATTTGGTGTTAACGCTTCTGGGTAGTTTGGGTCAGAAGAAACGTGTGTGATAGGACGGCTATTCACGAGAGCCTCGACTTCTAATAAAAAAGTAGATAATGTTTCCGGATGCGGCGCGCGTTCTTTTAATACTACTTTAAGTGCCGTTTTTACCGTTCGGATCATTCTCTCCCATGCGCCACCCATTTCAGGTGCGCCTGGTGGTATAAAGCGCCATTCGATACCTCTGGTTGTGCCGTCGTCACGAAGCTTATGTAACTTCAGCTCTTCCAAACTAAGCTTAAGTTCAGCACTAGCACCTCTGAAATTCGTACCATTATCAGAGTATATTACGCTAGGCGCTCCTCTGCGGGATATCATCCTACGGAGCGCCATGATGGTTGAATCCGTAGTAAGACTTTCAGTCATCTCTAGATGGATTGCACGGATCGTCAGGCAGGTAAATAATACACCATATCTTTTATGTCTTCTACGACCCACGGTAACCTCCATCGGGCCGAAGAAGTCCACCCCCGTGTAGGTGAATGGGAGTCGGTGATGTTGTAAACGTGCGACAGGTAAGTTGGCCATGCGTTGAGGTTGGGGTGCAGCGCGACGGAACTTACAAAACAAACAGCGTGCCGCTGCAGCTCGGACAGTCGGCCTCAAATTTACAACCCAATATCGTTGCCGCAATTCATTCACGACTAATTCATTAGCTCCATGTAGTGCTCGTCGATGGTAATAATCAACCAGAAGTCTGGTTATATGGTGACAACCATCCAAAATAATAGGTCTTATTGTAGACTGACATACACCTGCAGTCTTGTCAATGCGACCACCAACACGTAATAATCCCTTGTCATCAAGGACTGGCGTCAAATTTAGTAATCGACTGTTAGACAATAAAGGTCTATTCTGAATTAAACAATTCAATTCAATCGAAAACGAGTCTTGTTGAGCTTTTTTTAATAATAATAATTCTGCCTCATTCATCAAACCAACATTAAGTTGAGTGTCCCTCGATCGGCAACGCCTAATAAATAATAAAACATTAGCTGCAACTCTAAGAAGTCGTAACCAAGAAGAAAATTTATTTTCGTCAGGCAATGAAGATTCCAAAATATTGGTCATAACTACATTAATGCTTCTTTCTTCACAAGTAGCTTCATCTGAATGCTTAGTACATTTTAAATCTTTCGGCCATTTTGCTTCTGGTTGTCGTAAATAGTTTGGACCTTGAAACCATACACCTGAATATTGTAGCGGAGGTGTATCTTCCTTGGTTGCTATGTCGGCCACATTTAAACTGGTTGGAACATAACGCCATTCTGACAAAGACGTGAGTTCGTCGATTTCACCTAGTCGGTGAGCTACGAATGGCTTGTAATTCCTTGGGTCACCACGAATCCACTGCAGAACAGTACTAGAATCTGTCCAGAAGAACCGCTTGTCCGCCTTCACATCTTTATGTTCCTTCTGCACAGTATCAGCAAGGCGCGCTGCAAGCAATGCGCCTTGCAACTCCAATCTCGGAATAGAAATAGGCCGAAGAGGAGTGACTCGGCTTTTGCTGGCCGCAAAACACACACACACGCTTCCATCCCATTTTATAAAACGCCAGTAAACGACCGCAGCATACGCTTTAATGGATGCGTCACTAAATATGTGTATCTGTGTATTTATAATATTGTTCATATTATTTGATGTGCTCGGTGCAGGTGTTGAATAACAATTTGTCCAAGTCCCAGCTTTAATATACCAGCGTGGTATACGCAAAGATTGTAACTGTTGTAATTCATCGAGCCACTTCATCCATCTAGCATGATCATCTAGTTGGATGTGGCATTTCCAGTCAACACCACTTCTGTGCACATTCTGAAGTATAATTTTGCTTTTTATTATAAACGGAGACAAAAAACCATGTAAATCGTAAACAGACATAATTATACTCAGCATTTTAGCTTTAGTTGGTGGCGTACTACCATCTAATATTTCCTTTGGTATTCGGTCTAATGATATTTTAAAACCAAATGAATCATCGCACGGATGCCACATCAAACCCAGAGTGCGCTCAGTTGTATTCATAACTCCGTCTTTAAATTGTTTTGCTGAGGTGGCGAGCGCGTCAGCTGGTATAGCGTTCAAAACCGGTTTGCTATTACTCGACCAACCTCTTATCTCAAATCCACCTTGTTTATGAATTGTAGTTATGTCTTGGATTAATTTAATTGCAGTTTCTTCATCGCTTGTCGATTTTAAGCAATCATCCATATAATGATCATTAATGATTACTTGAACGGCTTGGGGGTTCAAATCCTCGTATTTTAGTGCATTTTTATTTTTAATATATTGCGCAATGAAAGGTGAGCATGTGGCGCCAAAAATTAAACTATTCATAGCACATATTTTAATCGGACTATCGGGTGTTTCTTGCCACAAAAACCTAAGAACATGCTGATCTTTAGGCCGTATTTTAACACGTA
Organism: Tetheella fluctuosa; assembly: GCA_951216915.1. Lineage (NCBI taxonomy): Eukaryota > Metazoa > Arthropoda > Insecta > Lepidoptera > Drepanidae > Tetheella > Tetheella fluctuosa. Next base: position 7,527,161 of record OX578229.1, on the reverse strand, counting down.
AAAACATGTCCTTAATATCGCCAATAATTACTATTTTATTTTCACGAAAACGAAACATAATACCTAAAAGTGAATTATATAAATCCGGACCTGTAAGTAAATAGTCATTCAAACAAGAACCCTCTACTTTTGCGGCGGCGTCGAATACCAACCGAAGTTTATTGGGTTTATTGGGGTTTAGTACCCCAAAATGAGGTATATACCAAACACGATCAACTGACCGTTCACTACTGTCGAGCTCTCGCGCGTAACCACTATCAAATAATTTTTGCATCTCTTGTTTATATCTTTCAGCGTAAATTCTGTCCTTACCGAATTTCTTTAATAACAATTTTAATCGTGATAATGCGCAATTATAAGTGTCAGGTAACATAAAAACATCATTTTTAAACGGTAAACCAACTTCCCACTGATCCCCGATTTGACGTGCAGTATCGTCCAAAATTTGCATAGCTCGTAAATGTGACGTATTTTCACGGCGTAAGGGTGAAATTCCAATTGTATCTAAATCAAACGATTTTTTAATAAGTTCATTCAATTCACATATATTAGGACTATCTTCTTCTACGGGAGAGTGAGCGAGATGGGTAATATGATTTATCTGACTTACCCCGGAGTGAGTGCGACGTCCGCCGTGATAGCCATGTATGGCCCATCCCAGCAAACATCGTGAAGCATACGGAGAATTTTTATCCCCATGAATTATTTCGTGAGGAGCGATTAGGAAATAATTATCCTCACCAATCAGAACTCGCGGCACAACACGTTCTTTGCATACAAAATTTTTGACAGAGGCCAAATGAGCACATTTAATATTATTTATTACAGATAAATTTTGTACAGATAATTTTAACTTTGAGGCTTTACGCAACTTAATATCGTAATTAACGCCATCACTACCGCTTATCTGCACTGACACTTTCGGTGCGTCTGACTGATACACTTCGAGTCCAAACGCATCGGTAAACTTTATAGCACTCGATTGTTCACTTTTTAAGCCTAGACTATCGGCCAGATCGGAATCGATCATCGATATCGATGCACCATCATCTAAGAGTGCATATGTATGCACGACACCTTTAGGGCTACTTAACTTTACTGGGACCACTTTTAATAACATGAATTCGGTTTGAAATGTCGACGGGTCGTCGCTATGACAATCTACGTGACCGACGGTCGCTTCTGTGGCCGAAGAAACTATATCTTGTTGCACGTCACTCTGTTGTGATTGTGACTGTGACGTAGTACTCACAGGCTTCGTCCAATGCAGCAGTCGGTGGTGTGCGAGACCACAGTTATTAATGTCGCACACAGGTGCAGGGCAAGTGTTTCTATCATGCCGAGTGATAAGGCAGCAATAACATAATCCGTGCGTTTTAACATAACGCCATTTGTCCTTGCGCATCGCTCGTTTAAATATACGACATTCTGGTAACGGGTGCGAGCCTTTGTGACAAAATTTACACATATTACCTTCTTCGGTGTATGTAGTTGTGTATATGGGTTTATTATAACGATTTTTATTATCATCCGAACGCCTGGGATATTCTACCGGCTTTTTATTTTCTCGCGGTTGAATACAACCAACCAAAGATAACCGCTCAGCTTCTAATTTTAAAAATACGGCTAATAACTCAAGTTTTGGCCTGCCTTCGAGTAATCTATTGTAGGCATAGTCAGTCCACTTTCCAAGTAAAGTGCTCGGTAATTTGGATATCACAGCTGTGGCGAGCTCTGGACTGCGTAAGTAATCTATTTGGTTTAGAGCCTGTATTGTAGCAACACAATTATTTACTTTAACTGAGAAATTAATCAAATCTTGTTGATAATATGTAGGCAAGGGTGGTAATTTCTTTACCTGCGACGTTATATTATGAATAATAATATCCGATCGACCAAACCTTAGCTCAAGAGCTTCCATCACCGCCGACGGCGGCGTGTTGCCAATCAGTAAATCCGTCACTGACTCTTTAGCCTCACCTTTTAATGCTTTTCTCAGTCTCCATAAGTTTTCAGAATCACTGAACTTACACACGCGCGTAGAATCATGGTAAGCACTTTTGAAATGCAGCCATTCAATGCAATCACCGCTAAAGACTGGCAGATCTCGTGGTGTGGCAAGACGACTGAGCAGTCGTGACTCCTGGTGGCACGTAGACTGATTCATCATGTCTTTTAAAGTGCATGCCAATTGCTGTATGCTATTATCAACTGGCGGGACTGGAGTACAATGGTCCAGCCACTTCTCGACACCTGATTGCGCTTGGTTATAGGATAATGAACTATGAGTTTCACTGCCACCGTCCATATCCTGTTCTTCTTCGTAGTCGGTGACTTGGGACTTCGCCTCAGCGTCGACCTTGGCAAGGTCAACCTCTAGCTGCTTGTCAATGAGCTTCATCTGTATTTTGGCCTTTGCCTCAGCAGCTTCGAGTTCCAATTGCTTACGCCGAGCCACTGATGACGCAGTAGACTTCTTGGTCTTTACCGTTGTTGAAGTTCGAACCGACATGTGGGGCGTGCTCACACATGGTTTGGATGTCGATTCACATTTAATATCTTCCATATCTAGTGTCTTTTTAACATGACTATCGGTGCCACTAGACGGAATCGGATCCTTTGACTTCTTGAATTCTTTAACTGGAGCATTCTCCAACTTGTTGACGTCACACAGTTCTTGTCGCTGACGTCGGGTTAAAATCTTTGAAAGTGGTGTTTGTGACATCACGCTGATATGTTATCCGGCTCGAAGGACCAATTCCTTTTGTAGGATATAGAAATAAAACACCAAACTTTTGAACAAAAATTGAGGAATGCGTACAGAAAGCAACATTGCGTTCCAAGAATCTAAGGGCGACTGAAACTGTCTTAAACTACCTACAAAAATATAGATGCTGCTTGCTACACGTACCCACAATATAATATATATTTTTATCTCCAAAAATTATTAATAGATGGCGTAACTTGTTACAAATTAGAGCAATTGTAGCTCTTTAGTACATCATTTTGAATGTACTTATACTTTATAAATTGTTTAAAAAAATCATAACAAAGTAAAATAAAAACTAGCTTTTCTGTAAAAAATAACCAAAATAAGTATATAAAAAGTAAATAAAAGTGTGATATCAATGCATCGCCTACAATGTCTGAACGTATATAAAGAACATGGAGGTATTTTACTAATTTTATAATTATTATCCTATCCTATACTACTAAATCAGCAATATTTTTATATTTGTAATCACGTTCTCGAAAACGGCTCTAACGATTTCGATGAAAATTGCAATATGAGCAAAAATCGATTTAGCTAGGTCTCATATCTGGGAAAAATCGTTTTCTCTATTTTCACCTGGGCAGAGGTCGGTCGCCCAAGTACTAAATAAAAAACAATTAAAATATAATACCCAAATAAAGCAAAAACATATATTACATAACTTTTGCAACTGACATTTAAATAATACAAACATGGCCAAAAGTACCCATATTAAAAAAAATGTTTTGCTCTTCTTTGTCAGTGCGTCAGAGCGAAATATATCGAGCCTTTTTGCTTACATATTTTTCGTAGTGATAGCTGTATGTGTATATGTACGTGATATTGTTGCTCGTTGTATACATAAGGATAATCTCGTTAGCAAGTTGACTCGTCCTTTTTAGCCTCGCAATATGTGCCATGTCACTTCATTTTCGCAGATACACGCCAAATTTTAACGAACACGTTTTTTATTGTTATTTCTTTTGAGAACTATTATATCTATCAAAACCTCTATTGTTAGCAAAAATGATCAATGATTGTTGAACAGTTTATCGTATTTTTTTTTCTTACTGGATACTTGTCAGTGTACATCAGTACAGTCATGAGCATAAATATAATTTTATAGTGTAATAACAAATGCAACTTTGAGATAATTGGTTCGAAATTACTATGTTCGTAACACCATCATATTTCGATCAATACTTTAAGAGAAAATCCCTATTGAATTTTGCCAAGTGTGCAAATATGTTTGAGACTATACATGATAACGATAATGGTTAATTAGAATACCCAACTAATGTTATAAATACAAAATTGTGTGAGTATGTATATTTTATACCACTCAGCTCCGTAACGTTTGAAGAGATTATCATGAAAATTTGTATAAAGTTACTTAAAGTCCTGAAATAAAAAGGCAGGTAAAACCGCGGGGTGAATGCTATTCAGAACAATAAAATATTCCCTTTGCTTAAAGAGACATACTTCCATGAAACCAGATTTCTAAATTACGTTTTCTTTGACTATACATATTCAATTTAAATTCAACAAGTCCCTTTACGCATAATACAATCTTTCTATTTTTTTTTATTTCAACACAGAAAATCACTCAGATGAGCGTAAAAAAGAGATACAACCTTTTTTATAAATTAAATAAAAAAAGGAACTAGATCAATTCAATTTGTAAAATAATTCTCATAACTAAAACATACCTATACCTACCAAGATACTTGAAATACTTTTAGCTAAGTAAGTACAATATTAAGCTACTTAGCTTAAGTAATTTTTCACAAGAGATTGTTATTTCATGTCAAAAAATAATTACAAAGGCCAAACCGTGAAGTTCAGAGGAGGATTAAAACAAACAGGGCAAAATTAAATGTGATTCAGAAAGTTTTGCCACTTATCCGGAAGGCTGGGGCTAATATTCTTTATCTTGCTGTTTTGTTTGCTCATTTTAATCTTATTTCCAAAAGGGAATCTGAGAAAATACCGAAAGGCACCGACACTTTTCATAAATTGCAGTATCAAACGAGTTTCATAATATTTTTTATGAGATTAGAAAACTGAGTGACACTGTTTCTTTTATGGGTATTTTACGAAATTGTATCTGTTTACCACAGATTAAATCCACGAGAGTTGTTAGGGACTTTTATATATACAGCCAGTTACTGGCAACAGGTTAAGGGAAATAAAAAATGATTAAAAAATTTATGAAAAATTGCTCACAACTTAGGTGATGTTATTTTGAACAGTTTTTATCAATGTAAGAAACCAAATAATCATAAAGGCTACGTTTTGTTAATCTTTTGAAATCAGATAAAGCCACCATAGACTTAACAAACTCTATTGACAAAGTAACCCCATAAATGAGTTTTAAATCTGATAGACTTACGACGAAGATGGAGTGTCGCTCATTAGTTAATGGCGTGCGATCAATCTTAATCAATTAATCAATCCACTTAACTCTATGCATGTACTCGACACCATACTAGTACTATTAATAGTACTAGCTTCTGCCCCGCGGTTTTTAATATGCATTTTGCCATCAATAATAAAACACCACACAAACATATACACAAACTTTCACATTTATAAAGAAACGAGGAAAAGCAAACTAACCATTAATTTTACTAATTTGAAAGGATATGTAGTTACAACCGTTTACCATTAGGCGGGCCGTATGCATGCTTGTCACCTAATAGTAGGTATGTTATTAAAAAAAGTTCCTTATATTTGTATATTTATTTCTTTACAATAATTATTTGGTAACAACAATTTGTACCGAAAATCTCACAGACGTGACTTTTACTTTCTTAGTATAATTAATGTTGACTTCCTTTCTTTACAAATTAGAAACATTAGTTCAAACTTTACCCCAATATTTTAAATTATGTGGTCTCACGGTAAATTTGATTTCGGTGCCAATTAAAGAAAAGAATATCTTTAAAGGTAACTGCTATTACAACTTTCGTAACGACTTTAGAAGAAGAGACTCGATCCGGACTTGAACAATTACATTGCCAAATTATGCCTATTTAGATTTCCACAATAATATTACAAAGTTAATTCTTTGTTTGTTTCAAAACAGTTACATTGAAACGCCTGTGTATTTTCCATTTTATGTTTATTAGGTCAGAAATTATTAGTTTAAAATGTTACAAAGTTTTTTTTTCTAATATAATTGTTTAACTGTAGCGTATTGTGTTTCACCACAATATCACCATGGCAAGTGATGGTGTGGTAACATATATTGAAATCAGGGTGATAGAGGGTGTACATTGGTCAAAGGAGGTAAGTATACAAAGTCTCTAATGGAATCAACTTTCAAATGCAGCTGTTGAACATCCCGGAATACACCAAAATCAAAGGTATGGCATATACAGGTAACTCATAGGATGTTGTCCTAAACGGAAAGCTTATAACTGTATCGGCATTCATTTGCTATAATTAGCTATAGGCCTATTATACATAGCTAGTTGCTTATATTTTTAAAGACTTGATTTTATAAATTGATTTTTACAATGGCAAAATAGGGATGTTTTATATATTCAGCCGAATATCGTGACGCACAACACTCGTTCATACATTTGTGCTATAAACGTAAAACATAAAGGTTTTCATACATCAGTGCGTGCATAAACACAGATAGTGGTTTATATTTGAAATTTACTATCGGTTTACGTATACTTTTTTATAGAGAACCTTGAAACTGAGGAAGTTTTATAAAACGAGTTCGTTAGAACATACCCTCAAAATTTCGTGTTTTTAGGACTGGTTTAGGCTCTGTGATTATTATCACCTGTCAGTCAGCCAGTCAAGACATCTTCTTTTATTTATATATTAAATATATTAAAAATCCACAATAGAACTTCAGTTTTGACCTCCACTTCCTTGGATAGGTATCTAGTATAGGTACGTGTTGGAAGGCTGTCTCGCTCAGTGCGCGTACGAGAGACGTGTACCATTCTAAAGTTTTAATAATCAAAAAAGCATTCGTGATTAATCTCTATGTAGATATTCCAATTTCAAATATCTGTGATTATCTACGAATGGAAAGACGTATCAGGTATGTACTGAAACTCGACAGTGAATTCTCTAAGTGACTATTGTCTGTCTCGCTCGTGAAACTCAGTAATCAGGAGTTCACGAGTGAGACAGAGAATAGTCACTTAGAGAATTCACTGTCGAGTTTCAGTACAGAATAACATAGCTGCACTATCACGACACACTAAACTCACATACGTGTCTCACTTCTCACTCAAGAACCGTCTAGGTAAAACAATAGGCCGGTACTAGATTTTTTTTCAATACCTACATCAATGACCGGAGACTAATATAGATCAACTTATAACAATGATTATCACATCCCCTATGGAATATCTTAATAACACAGGCTTGTTGCTTGTGCCTCAAGCACCGCACAAATTCAGACATCGTATTCCATGTTCTGAACTCAAATTCTCAGCATGTTTAAAGCTACACAAGTACCCTAGTAGTTGGTGGCCAACTCTAGTTTTAACTTAGTATAAGGCGTTAATTAAAGCATATGGGAATAGTTCGAATTACAACGGAAAGCCCGGCCTTGTAAATATTTATTTAAATTAATTTTAGTTGAACCGCTTTGTGCAACATGAGTACCTACTGATGAACAATATTTTATTTCACTTTGCTTGGTATAAGAAGGCTATAAAAGTTACAGGGAGGCATCTTAAATTACCTTGCTAATGAGCAGAGTAAAGTAGAGCAGTGTGGAAATGAACATACAATTTCAAACTTTATTGCATTACACATAAGATTGTGATTGTGATATGTACACATACAGTTGCATAGACAAATTTAGACTGCATCCGCAGTTTGGCGATGTTATAGTATGTAGTATGGTTATGAGTATTATGGGTATTAAAAATATATAAAAAATAAACATGATTTTATTGTGTTTTAAAACATAATCCTTTTATGTATATAATGAATCCTTCCTAAATACATCCTAAACGCAGCAGTAAGCTGAAAAAATCAACAAATAGTCTATATAAATATTGCTATTACCCATATTATAAAATGATACAACTACTGTTACGTAAAGATTTTTTCAGGCTACTCATTCCTGTCTTGAACAAAATAATGATAAAAATAACTTATACTTTAGAGTCAAATAAGAAAATATAACATATTATAGCCTACATTCTATAACATTTATATGTATTCTGATCTGTGACTTAGAAGCAGTATTTTCTAAATGGTTTGTAATGGACGTATAAAAGTCATATCAAAAAGAATGATAGATTGACATGGTACTAACCATTGGGCGAGAACCCGTATTTACGTTTCTACAAATATTATCTTCTAATAATAAGAAAAACTGACTGACTGACATATCAACGCACAGACAAACTCTTGGGGCTAGGACCGTGAAAATTTGCATGCGGGTTTCTTTGACACTGTAGGTGAGGATTTGTTTTGTTTGTTGTTTTGTATTTCTATCAATGAATGACTAAACGCTGATAAAAATAGCTATTGACTCAAAGAAACATAAATGTCAGTTCAAAAACCAATTAACACTAAATACGTAATTTAAAACGTTTTGACCTTCAGCAAACTCATCAATAACCCAGTTTTAATATAGCAAGACAAAGGATCGCCGCCGTTATTCCGTGCTAACGTATTGGATAGGACCTCACTCACGTAAATAAATTGATTTTATCATTACGTGTATTGGAAAAATACGCATCTGACCTTTCGTGGTCATGCTTCGATGGATTCTGGGTTTTGGGGTTTTATCTATTGAGTACTTATGGATTTAAGGTTTAACGGTGAAGTTACAGGCGGCTTAAGTTATAAAATGGTACATAAATACTTTGATATAAATTACTTTTACTTCAGCTAAAAATTGGGAAGTTGAGTAGACTTTTTCGTTACTAATCCTAACCTCAGAGGGGAACTCAAAATTTGCATATAGTTTTCAAGCTTATTACAAGTAATGCAATACAAATATCAAATAATCGAAGGTATCCCCATAAAATTTTATCATTCGACATCAGCTACGGACGGAAATCTGCCATTACACATATCATAGATCAATCTACTAGATGGGACACAGCATGTATGCTAAACCTCGATACCTAACACCACGACCGCCCACCCTGATTAATGTCCGCTGCCACAAGATATGCATCGAATCAATTACAGTACAGTTAATTGTTGGCACGTCGCTGAATTAATGAACAGGATAAATAATTGTTTCCTTCGTGGACCTGTTCACCAAAGGCTTTATTGAAGGCAAACGTTATTATTTAGTCAATTACCTTACTTAATGCATGCAAGACTGGTGTGCTTAATGAACTTGCAGTATCAGAATTTAGACATTAATTTTGAAGAGTTATAAATTCATGAATCTGTAAAAGTTTAATTTTTTTCTTGCAAAATGTATTTCTATTAGAACTAATGTATAATTCTAGACTTGTGTGTAAATGTGTTAGTAACTTTACTCAATTACGTAGTAACATATAAAATATAGGTAAGAAAGAAAATTCAAGTCCAATTTTCGGCCCCGATCGTTTAATCCAAATTAAATGGCTAAAGTTGTCAGGAATGGCTGAAACGTGACTTTCTTTAAAAATTATATCAAAAATCTAATTTAAAGTAAAAGCTTTTTTGTCACTATCGTTAATTTTATCGAATGTAAACAAATTCATAGATATACCAAGATAGTTTTAGCATTGGTATAATTTTCTTTGAGAGCTTTTGTAAGCCGTCGTGAGACAAATAACGTTGGCTTAGTATATTTAGTTGGCTTATAGGGTTCAGTAGCACCTTTGGGTACGGAACACTGACAATGTGATGTAAAATATTTTTCATCATTCGCTAGTTAAAAAGTTTTCGGACACAATAAACATCCAAATGCAAATTAGAACCAAATTAGGTTTCTCAAATGCAATCACTATATTATTGGCACCCGGGCACTGTAAATTTCTCTCAGAATTGACCTCCCATTGCCTATTCAGTGACGTAGTGAAGGAAACATTGATTAATATGCTGCCGGTAACAAGCGGAAATTAGTAGTCAACTGTAGCACCTAAAAACGAGTTGTGTACATAAATACAGATAAATCTGATTAACCGTCTGAGGGTAAAATTAAGGTGAGTTGACTAAAAGGGACAAATAAATGCGCGACTAATAAGAGAATTTGGGTACTGACCAATTAATTTTCTGATATATAATTTTATTCAAATGTAAGTAAAGAATCATGATAGATGTGAGTATGGGGATAAATAAATAAAATACGATTTTATTTAACAAACTTTTACATCGCGCAATCAAGACAGTTGGAAAAAAAATAAGCAAAATATTAGGTAACTACCTATATCTAGTCAAACATTTGAAGATATATATCAGTATTATATTCAGAAACTATGATATTCTGAAATAATGACAAGTTTTACTTTACATAAAACGTCAAACCCGCAATAAAATTAAACAATTTCAAATACTCAACTGACATTTAGTGGGATAAACGAATTGGGTTAAATTACGTACGTAAAGTACCTATATCAAGGTATATAGCGTTTCACAAGGCTCTGGAAAGCTTACTGATTAAATTTGCATTGGGTCCCGTTTGTATTTTAAAGCCGGGAGTGGCTCGTATCCGCCCGGTTATACAGGCACCTGTGTACCTGACTTGGTATACGCTAAAGGAAGCCCGGTACGGATGTGTATCACACAAAACTGTTACACATAAATAAAATGTTAAATTAGAGTTGATTGATTTTTGTATAGTTACTTTTAGATTAGCGCAGGTTGAGCTGTATTTCCTTACCCACATTTAGGCTGCTCTAAAATTTAATTATAAGCTATTAAGACTTATTTCGCATTTTTTACAAGCTTTTATTTAACTTAGAATGTATGTATGTACTTGCAACTAAATTTTGAAGCAGATAAAAAAACTTAAAAGTAATCAAATTTTTTAAATCAAACCGCAAAAATACCATCTTTTTCCATCGAGAAATATTGCTACCCAAAAATATTTTTTTAAATCCAGTCCTGAATTGGATTGAACCAACGCCATTGGAGCGTACATACAGTTAATTAAAAAATAAATTGCGTCCTTCGCAAACTAGAGTTACTATTTATTTACTGACTGACATATTGTTGTTACATGTAGGTAAAAATATATAACATGCTAATGAACTTTGTTATATTCCTTTTTTTCCGCAGAAATTTATTTCCAAAGTTTGTTTTAAGCAAATAAGCACATAAACGCAAGGAAGAAAGTATGCGCCTACGGTCGGGCAAAACATATAGGTCCTCTAACTAACCTCACCTACTACCTACATCTGAAATGAGGGGACTTCACCCTTCGATCACCCTGTTGCGAGGCCTCTGTCCCCACTCTTCCGTATTTGCTCTTGTATTTACTATTATTGCATTCTGATATATTTAGTATAACGATCAAAAGACCAAATAATATATTTATTTACCCTGACGTGGGTATCAAAGTCTTCTTACTCAATGTAAATATTTCTGATAAATAATAATTCTGCATGTGAAGTCTCTTTACGTAACAATAAAAAATATTTAGAAATTGACACTCGAAAATTATTATCAACATTTTTTTTGTTATTTCAGTTTCCTATAATAAAAGTTGTTCATATTGGAGTTTCCCGCCAGTAGCCTAATCTGCGTAAGAAACAAAATAATAGTCACTTTATAATTTATGATAACGCGGCATGACACTGGCACATCACGTTTATACCGTGCCAAAATAAAAAAGGAATATGTATGGATATTTATTACGACGTTTTTATATTTCCGATGATGGTAACGGCATGTCGTAGCCGTGTGGATGCTACGGTAAATTTTAAAAGTGATCAATAAAGAAAATAGCCCTCTGATTTGACGAGTACACTTTCCATTTTTCAACAACCTTCATGAAAACGGAATTTCAACAGAATCAGCAATCAGTGAACAGTCAATACCCTGAAATTTTATTCCCGTTTACAATAAAGTATTGTCTCAACATTTGGATGAATTATTTTTATACTGTATCGACAACAAAGAAAGGTAAATTACAAAGACATTTACGAGTAAAATTTTAATGAATTCATAGGTTTGTTATGTTACATAGTCGTATATATTTATCGTTTCAATGAATTCAGTGCTTTCAAATAAATTTAACATGAATTTACGTAGTACGTACGTCAATCAAACATCCATTACATAATAATAAATGTAGCGTAAATGAATCATGTCCACTAACCTTTGGGGTAGGTACAACAAAAGAGCATTTCATAAATAAATACAGATAAATAAAGGATACAATTATGCTCTGAAATCGCATTATAAAACGTGAATAAAGCTTTAAGAAGTTTTGAGTCAAAATTCAAATAATAGGATTTGGTACCTGGCCATATGACACACGGTTTATTTTCAATTAAAACAATATACTTGAGACTTGACTTATAATATAACAAAACACTAATCTCGTACTCAATGCTTTTTGCGTAGTCCTAATATCATTGTATAAAGCGGCTAAATTTGAACAACACACGACGTAAGCCGTGACGCTGCATCAGTGGGGCATTAAATACCGGGCGAAATACTAAAGCCTGGGTTTCTAACAACACGCATGCTCCACTCCGCTAATCTCCAACAAAATAGCTCTCAAATACAAGAGACATACGTCGCAGTTTGTTAGGCATGCCCGCTGCCTGATCCTGTTTTTTTGAGGCAGGATAAGGAATATTCTCAATGGAGCATATAGGCAACCATTGCTGAAAAACCATAGGTATTCTAGGTGGATGTGTAAACTATGACTAACCCATAGTTATCAAAAGTGAAGTAATTTATTCGACAATAGTCATATTCAATAAAATTTAAGTATAATTATATATTTTTTAAGTAGGCTAGGTTCCTTTAAGGCACACGAAGCCTAAAACTTTTTGGCTTCACCATCAACACACCGGTAGGTGCTTGGTGGCAGATTTTATTAAAACGTTTACTTAGTTTTTTTTTGTTAAATCGTTAAGTATTCATCGATATTTTATAGTGCACTTCGATAGGATATTCCGGTCACGTACGTTATAATAACCATGATTTTCCAACTGAGTGTGAGTCTATGCAAATTTCTAAACGATGTTCATCCTTGGAAATCAGAATTTCGGTGCACATTTAGCTTAAAATCTCTGCTTTGCACCGCCTTCATGTTGTTTCAGGAATATTTTGTACTAGCTTCCGCCCCGCGGTTTCACCCGCGTTCCCGTAGGGTCTTAGGTTTTCCTGGAATTAAAAGTAGCCGAAGTGATATTCCAGACCATAATCTATCTCTGTGCCAAATTTCATCCAAATCCGTTCACCCGTTCTGGCGTGAAAGAGTAACAAACATCCATACATACAAACTTTCGCGTTTATAATATTAAGTAAGGAAGGATTCAAATTATAAGATGCTCTTTGTATTTTTTCTTCAGCCTCAGGATATTTAAGCGTTACGGATAATCTTCAAGGATTTATTAGATTCAAATCAACATGTAACCGCAGGCAATAGCAAAAAATATTATATCCTTTTTAATAAAATTTTCATTTTTATTTGGTACAGTTAGGGTTGAGAAAGCTTTTGTGATAATAACAATAACAACAGATTGGCGTAATAAGAATCAGGATTAATATACAGTTTTTTATCAAAGGTTTTTCGGGTTGTTGCTATCCATAATTTGGGTTGGTAATTATCAAAGATATTATAAACAATCAGTGTTAATTAACAGTTTTATCATGTAAGGGACTAAATAGCACTATTCACAACAAACACAAAGATATATGTCTTGGATTATAAATAATTATTTATGCTATAGACAAACAGATTTAATAACTTAGTTAAAGCAAGTAGTATACAAATTCATAGAATGAAATGTAAAGGAATTACAGAAAAAATAATGAAAGTACATCATTTGCAAACTATAAATTGAAATATTGTGCCTACTATTTAATGACCTCGCTGGAAAACTGACACGTATTTAATAAAGTATTTTAGTAACTATCAAATACTTGACCTTGCAAATATCTATCAATTTTAACACAATAAGTGTTTGTTTCGACCTTGAAACACTTATTTAATAATATTTTTATTTTAGATAATATTACCACACAGGTCATAGATTGTAATGATATAATGCTATAATTTATAATATTTACATATATAGCTGTCTCCAGCGGTTTCATCCGCGTTCCCGACGAAAAAAGTAGCCTATGTCCTTAAGTACCATACCATAGGCTATCTGCGTATCACCATTGGTTCAGCGGTTCAGGCATGAAAAGGTAACAAACAAACTCACTTTCTCATTTATAATATTAGTTAGGATTAAGATTTTATGTCCAATGAACTCAATATTTAAGAACCAACAATTACGATTCATACCAACGATATATTATTTAGTATTAATCGATTTTTACCGATAATATATAACACACTGTGTGCCTAATTAAGGTAAAACAGAAAATATATATTGCCACGAACCTCTATTCTAAATAACAAAATAAATCCGATTCAAAAGTACCAAAACCTAGAGCCAACATAACTATTGAACCTATTTGTGAACCCAGACTGCAATGGCTTGGTAATTTGGATCTTTCAGAGTGCACAACCTTCGGAATTTGTGTGAAATTTGTATGCAGTTAGTTATTGAAACTATAATGACTTTACATTCACGAATTCCATTTCACGTGGTGGAGTGACGTGGATTTGCCAGTCCACTTTAATAATTTGTAGCACTAAAATTATTGACTGAATAGAAAATATAATGAATTTAGTAAGAGGACAATATTAAATTTTATCTACTTATTTATTTGATTACCAAATGTAATTAGTATTTTTTAAAGAATGCTTATTATAAATAAATCCAGTGACGCTAAGTCACTGTGATAATTAAGATAGGTAAAGAAAAACGTGTCCCTGATAGCATTATAATAATATAATCTGATAAACAAGAAAAGGTTACGGTCATGTACGTATATAATACCGGACCTTGTCAACAAGAATGGCCTATCCAATAGGACAAGATAAAATAAGGAAGTTACCACTATCCTATTACTACAAACCACGGGAGAGTGAGAACAAATAAAGTTCCTCTCTGTAGTTATAGCTTGTCGTCCAACGCATCAGGACATGCGCAATTAAAGGGCCCACACGTTACAAGGGTAGTAACAATTTGCACGTAGGCCATATTTTTATTTGGCGTTTGCAAGAGCCCGATTAATATGCATGCCGGGAGCGAATAGGATTGGACAGTACAATGAGGTTCGCATACGTGAGATGCTTCGTGAATTTTGTGGTCACTATTAAATTTTGTTGGTATCGTTTGTAGGTTAACGTTAATAAGCTTCTGTTTAGTAGTTTGTGTTAATTTGATCGTCACTTTTTTCAGTAGATATGTTTTTTTGTACAGCTGAGCGCGACACGTGTGTCAAGTTCAAATAAAAAGCAGATTATTTTTTTCATTTCAAAATAGAAGTAAAAACAATTTTTATAACGTTTTACTATGTATATTACATAAAACCAATGTTCTGAAAATGTTACCTATATATTTTGATAAAGTGAAGTCCATAGCATTCTCAGAACATAAACATAATCAGTATGTTTTGTTCATTCTATCTTATGTTATATTTTCCAACGAAATTAAAATATCACAATAAATTAAATAGGATGATATTTACGGCCTGAAAAGGTTTTTTCAGCCAGATGTTAGCGATATAATAAGCAGACAAAAATATCAAGTTAATAAAATGGTAGCCTTAATTAAGTAGAATTTCATGAAAGTCGTAAAGCTTCTAAAGCGATAAAAGCAATTTAAAAACATTGAGCATAAATAAGGAGCTTTGCTATATAAATTTAGGGCTTTTATTTACTAGCTTTTTTATTATTATTAATAATAAATTATTTGTTGTAATTGTGTATTATAAAATTCTTATCATGTTATCTTTTTATTTCAATAGATATTTTAGATCCTATGTGACAAACAATAGTCAATGCATTTTATGGTTTTAGGTTATAGGTTTAAAGTTTAATTGAAATCTTAATAATGTAGCTGATGACACTATGTATGTACACATAACATAAAATAGATGTAAAAATTAATAAAGAGAATTGGGTAGGTACCCTTATAAATTTTATGAACGGTACTGACTTGGCTGTCCCCAATTTTAATCTGGTAAGAAACTTCTTTACATTATTGTTAGTTAAGAATCCCAAGATAGATATTATACTCCAAATATATAAGTACTAGTGTAAGTAGAACAAGAGAGACATACAAAAATGAAAAACAAAAATATGGTTTTTCATTTTTGTATTGATGACAAAATATTTCGATACACTTATTGAGACCTGTCATCACTATGAGAGTTGAAAATGAGTTGCCAATTACCTACAAGTGTGTTCCAGCTGCACTTGAGAGCCAGTTGCCATCTAGGCTTTGTGTGCTTACGAACTTCGGCCAAATCATCATTCGGCGAAATAGTGGTCAAACACAAGAAATTAATGTTTATATCAGTATAGATAGAGTAAAACAGAATATGGTATAACTATCGTAACGCAGTCGTTACCTTTAATAACAGATTTATAGATAACTCCTTATTAATATTATAACAAAAAGAAAAAAAACAAAAACAGTTATAGCATTGACAGTACGTACGTCATAATGATACGAAAAACCCACAACCACACACTTTTTGTCATACAGAATGAATACTCGTGCATATATAATATGAATACCAATTTGTCATATTTCACTGCAAAGCTCATAAGTTCATTAACTTGATGTTGTTGGGCGCAGACAAAATTATTGTAATTTTTTTCATAAAGTACTCCGTTACCACCAGTATTTGTATGAAATTGGACGTTTGGCTTATACACAGGTGGATATTTATCAGGTTAATTGTATCTTTTATCGTTGGTGATAGCATTTGGAGCGATTTTATGCTCTAATATCGTTGAAGGAAGGTTTAATTTTCATGAAACAAACTTGAGTTGTTGAAATGATTTTCAATTAAAAAGGGTTTTTTGTATGGTGTTCATATTTTATACTAAACTGAATTCAATATTCTGTCAGAAAAAATAAAAGCTTTTGTAAAGAGATTATCTAAGCGAAACCTCTGAAATTTATAATAATTTTAGATAAAAAAAAATGAAACAACGGAAATATAATACCTAAATAGATATTTAAATCTACCTCAATGGAATATTAGACTCAAGTCATGAAAAAATACCATTTATCTTCCAAAATACCGAAAGAATAACGACGACAAACTGCTGCCACGCTTTTAATCTACAAATACATGTAAAAATATTATAAACTCAACTACTTAGTGAGAAAAACACTAAGCCCAGTGAAATATTAAAATGTCACTCCAAACGGAAAAGACAAGCTGAAAAATTAGCAATATATCAAAACGGGCCGCAAAACATGGGCTTTTGAAACGACTTCCTTTGCAAAAAACGTGAAATATTATTTGTAAACATTGAAAACCTTCTCCAGGCTACGGTTAGTCTCAAATCCTCACTAAATTTACTGAGTGTACGAATATCCATAAATTCATGTTATAAAAGTAAACTGTATAAGGTAAACCCACATTTAATTTGTTACTAGCTTACTTTTAGGTCAAAAATCACTTTTTCTTTGGTTATCACTAGATTAAGGCAATCATAACTCAGTGGTAATGACATTGGATACCGCTGAAAAAGTCGTGGATTCGAAGCTTACAATGAGCTTGAGCTTTCGATGGAGGAAAGCGCCTGGCTGGCCATACTCAAGTTGAGAATCTATCGCCAAACACCTACCGGCGTGTTCTAACAACTGCACTTGAGAGCCAGTTCCTTTAAGGCTTTGTGTGCTTATCACCTTCAGCCATATCATCACATACCATAGTGAGATTGTGGTTTAACATAAGTAGTAAAAAATAAGTTTGTATAATTTTTTTACTTTTGGAGTTATGAAAATGAGTCGCTACCCGTCAGATTGTAGAAATTATGCTAAGTTTATAAATTCCGTAGGTACATATAAAATTTACATAGATCTACATTGTTTTAAATGCTCGTTACTTTTGATAAAGACAAAGGCACTATTTAGTTCTACCTTAAACTACATTGTCAAAAATTATGATAACAAAAATGGATAGTACGCAAAACTATACGATAAAAAATACTTTAACATGACTTTCCAGCAAATTACATTGTCCACATTTTGCTTTTGAATGCCTGAAGATTTTCAGTCTAAAAACACCAAAATTAAAGTTGTAAATATCTTTTTCTCAAGTCACTAGTTAGAAGTATTTTTATCAAAAACAATATCATTAATGGAAATTTTAGCCTCTACAATACAGTGTTATTTCTTTAGTTAGGATAGAATGACGACCACAAAGTCTGAGTGGAAGCTCTTCCCAGCAGCACTGCGGTTGTTAAATACATTTGATTAAATGTACGAGGAGCTTTATTTCATTGTATAGTGTGTAGGTATTTGTCTCTGGCACGAATCTATTTAATAACAAATTATTAGAGTTAGCATATCATGAAATAAATAATGAAAAACGAATTAATCCAAAACTACATGATAAATAAAAACAAATAGCTAAATGATCTAAGTACTATCTAATAATAATTAACTTTTTTTTATTTTACAATTCATAGTCTTGTTTGACCGCAATCTCATAATGGTGATGATGTAGAAGGTGGTTAGCACATAAATCCTAGAAGTAACGGGCTCTCAACAGAACTCACTGGTAGGTAGGTGTTTTACCGATCGATTTTCAACATGAGGTTAGTAACCAGCCAGGCGGACACTACAAATTACCAAACCACCTTAGTATGGTTCCTCACGATGTTTTCTTTAAAAGAAAGCTCAATGTCATTATAGGCTTTAAATCCACAACCTTCGTCACGGCGTCCAACATCACTAGCACTGAGCTATAATCGCCATTCTCTAAAATAACGAATCAGTATTTTGTTTCAATTGTTATTTCTTAGCAATCGCATACGAGTCATTTTCGTCAAATATTCGCCGTCACATTGATGGCTCTCCTTTACATTTCATTCCGTATAATCGTAAATATTCGATGTCAAAATGGACGTACTTACATATTTTACCCAAAATGATTCACTTAACGCTTGGTAGGATCAGTTGATAGGAAATACGAGTATATTTCATCAAATCTCGACCCGTCCATAAATATCTACGTCTTATAGTCAAGTATCAGTCATGAGTGAAAATCCGTTCAGAAATCTGATTTGGAGGATTAATTTTTATTTCGTTATTCTTTTTTTTTCATGTTTTCTTAACTTATTATATTCTAATAACATTATTTTTGCTGCAGGCTGATAAAAACCCTTGTTTACCACACAAGCTCATATTTATGATTAGTATTTTTTTGGTATAAAAATATTATTTATTTATTACAGGATATAGTTTACCTCTGTGCCATGTTTCACCAAAACATACAAACTTGCACATTTATTAGGTTGTTACTTTTTTTAACCATTTCTTTTTTTCATATTTTAGTTACCAGCTGCCTCTATATTTAGGCCTTCAAACGTACACTAAATAACAACCATCGTCAAGGAACGGATGCTAGCTGAATTGCCAACTTTATTGGCACAAAGCCCTGTAAGCTGTAACAAATTTTATAGAAAACTTACTTTTATTACACATTTAATAAATCCAATGCAAAAGAATTTATTAAAATCGGTTCGTAAACAAAGAAATAGGTAGGATCATTGAGAAGTTCCGGTGCTCGTCTATGATCTTCTTCACCAGTTTCACATCACCAAATGATACTTTCTGAATGCAAATGCTTGATTTGTTACCGAAAATATACAAAATCGCTATATATATGCCTATAATATTTGAGAAGTTCCCTCAATTCCTCAGGATTCCATCGTCAGAACTGAAAAATGGGACCAATCTGGAAGTAAACCCTTTCAAATAAAAAAAATATTTTTCAAATCGGTTCATAAATTATGTCGGAGTAATGAGTTAAAAACATCCTATAAAAAAAATACAGCCGAATTGAAAACCTCTTCCTTTTTTCTTAAAGTCGGTTAAAAAGGTACCTTGTTTGTTGCTGTTTTGTAATGAATTAATGGATAATGTATCCTTACTTTATTAATAAATAATAAATTGAAAATAGAGTTCACGAGTATCTGTTTGTCTGTTTCTACGTTTTCATGTCTAAAGTTTGACCTGTTCAATAGAATTTGATAAAAAATTACATAGGAATTACATTTTCCATTGACGGGTCGGTTGGCGTGGTTGGTAAGATACCATCTATCACGCCACAAGTTGTGGGTTCGATTCCCACTCAGGACAGACATTTGTGTGCATGAACATGTCTGTTTGTCCTGAGTTTGAGTGTAATTATCTATATAAGTATATATTTTATTTACAGAATGAAAACAGTACTTATACGTGGTATATCAGTTATCTAGCTTCCATTGCACAAGCTCTGCTTAGTTTGGGGTCAGATGGCCGAGTGTGAGGAATAATGTCCCAGTATATTTATTATTATTTATTTTATAGTATCCGGAGATAGGACATAAATACATTCACTCATTGTATGTAGGCAAAGCCGACGGCCGACAGCCACTTTAGTTATGGTGGAACTTCATTATCAAGGTCACATACAAATGGTAAAAGTGAAAAACTAAAGTTGCTTTATACCTTAAACACGGCATGGTCCAATTAACGTGAATTAGCAGAAAACGTCCAAGTAATCTAAATTTCCATAACAAGCTTCAAATGACCTTCTCCAAGGTAAGCACGACGATTGTACGACGTAGACGAATTGAGAATCAATTTTTGCTTTTTTTATGCCAGATTCTAGTATAAACGACGTACTAAATTTTTATGCAGGTTACGTCTTTTCATACAGAAGTTTGAAGTTCATACGAATTACAAATGACTTTATCAAAATTTATTAATTTCAGAAATTATAAAATCTACAGCGAAAATTCCCTTGGATAAACCTAAAAGGTTTACCATTTTATAATATAATAAAAAGGTCGTTTTCACGCCCGACCTAATCAAAATAAATCTGTCTTCAAATTTCACGAAAACGTTTCTTTTCCAGATTTGTAATTTAAAACAATCTCAGTTTGTGAATTATTCATTTTCTGGTATGAAAATTAACACGCGCTTTCATTTGTGAAAATTATAATTTGACTTAATTACTCGGTGGGTATTTTGGTTTAATACGTACGAGTACGAACGTCATTTTCATACGCCCGTCTGCCGCGTTATACGCTCTTTGATTAATTAATGGGGAAAATAAATTAATTACGCATTATTCTATTAATGGTAATATTTAATAACCCGTTGGTTAATATCTGTAATTTCGATAAATTACACAATTTTAATACTCAGTTGAACTTTATAGCATGAAATTAATCAATTCATATTCGTTAGACAACCAATTCGAGTTCGAACCTAATTGTGATGCTTCAAGCGCACTTTGGTGGTAATTTGCATTCCCTTTATATTTAATATGACCTCTAATACAGTAAATGAAGGTAATTGCCTTGTTTGTCAGATAAATGACGTGACATGCATCGACATGAGATAATTAGGTATGCAAAATTGTTTGGTAAACCCCTATTTTATTTTATAATGTATAATTTTATTGTCAATAAATATTGTTTGTAAAAAAATATTGTCAATACATTTTACACAAACACACTCTATTTGTACAGCTACACTTCTTAAATCAAATTCTAGTCACAGTATTTTCAATTTTACAATTCGTAGAACGCGTAGTACTCGTAGAGCTGCTACACACAATCATATGAGCGCTTTGAGCATTCTACGAGTTTGCTACGACAGGCGTAGCAGTAAAAAGCCAAACATTATTCATAAACTAATTATAATTTACAAAATCGCTGTAGCTTAGGCATATTGGAAGCTTTAAACTTCCATACTTCAAAAGCACAGCATTTTATGTAACCGGATACTTTTCATATTAATTGTCATTATTTTAGTCTATTTTCTCTTTCTATTTTATCTTACAAGTTATAAGTCCCAAAATAACCCTTATTCTTTTTAGAGGAGATAATACCATACACTTTTGACTGATGATACAATTTGGGCAATAAATCTCCATGATAAAAGGTTCATATGTAATTTGTTATCAAGTAGTCAGACTTCATAAAGGATAATCTACTTCAAAGGGATTTCGTACTTCTCTGATAGTAAGTAAGTTATTTAATGTACCGTATAATCTTCTGGTATGTATAATATGGTAAATGGTAAAGTTAAATATAATCAAATTATTAGTACGACCGATTATTGAATAACAGTTTTGAAAATATAAATGCACTACTTTTAAAATAAATTATCAAAACAAGTAATAATGTTTATGATTTCGGTTGTCTATTTTATATTTATACACTATTCTTAGGAACTACAAGTTCCGGAAATCGCGCAGAAAAGCTAGTTTTACAATATACCTATTTAATTCTAAAGCTGAGTTGACATCAGGTTAGTATTAAATAAGGTTCACTATCAGTGACTGCAGTGTGCAAAGCATTTCCAATAACATCGACGTATAACTCATGTGCGGTGCAGGACTCCGCTCGCTTTTATTTGAAAAGTTTCCACCTTTTCGTTGTTACGTTGCAAGGGAATATGGTTTACAGAGGAAGCATACGTTTTGATAAAATGTGGATAAGTCTTTATATCCCGGTATTTGTATAAGTATTATTTTCTTGTATTTATGATCAAGCACGACAATTTTTCATAATTCATAATATTTCAGATATAGACTAGGTATATAACTAAATAATCTCTCGTAGAAAATTGTTCTTTGTACCAAGCTACGATGCCATTTTATATAATTTTATCGCTTAAAACCTTTTCCCCTATATAATATAAAATGGGGCACCGTCCCAATTGTTCTGTTTCAACACTTACAGCAACCCTACTCCACTGACTATTTTTGCCAGTCACGATTGTATGTAGTCCTCGTTTGGTTTGGATGAGAGGCTGATTTTTAACGGTACAGTCCTCACGGGAATCATGTTGGCACTTGTAATCGTTTGAAAATGGAATACACCAAACGTGCTTTAATAATCATGATTCTTCTTTCAAACAAAAGCATAGAGATAAATTACACAAAAAAGTCTCTTCGCATATTCTTTATTTGATTTTTTTTAGAAGAATATTTTTTTAAATAAGGCAATTTAACTATGTAAGCCTTTACTCAATATAATAACAACATGTACTTAATCAAAATTACATGAACCACTCTGTTATGTTGCTTAGTAAAACTGACATGCCATAAATCGTATCAAGTATCGTTAACAAGAAACGTTGAGTTAAATTAACACGAATACATTTACCTTTCGAGCCATTAGAAAACGAACTTAAACACGTTGACATAAGGATCAGGTCAGCATACATTAACGCGCGTATATTTAGTTCAATATATACGTATATACTTTAAGACTGTGTTATATGACAGGTAGATAATGAATTAAGTTAAACAGCTTTTATTTTAAATTAAGGTAAATTATGCAGTGAACATGTATTTTTAGATTAGATACCCTGAGGACTACGCTAAAGTTGTGGGGTCAAGTGCCACTCATTACAAAAATTAAATTATGAGAGCCGGTGTAACTGAACAGTCAATTTGAAAAAAATCCCATATTATTTGTTTGTTACTTTACAGCTATACCTACATTACTTCCTTTAATAAAAAATGCCTTCTCCTCATACGTTTTAATATTACTACTACTTATTATAACAACAAAATGATGGCATTTAAAATTATGGATGAAAATGACTACCACCTAGTGCCTACATGAAACTAGGTGCTGAATAGCACTATAACTTAACTATTTTTAGCAACCAGAAAATATTTTGTAATGTAATCTAAGAGAGACCATGGGGTCTCTCTTTAACAAACTCGTATGACGTCACATCTAAAGTAGGTACACTGTTAATCATTCAGAATTATGAAATTACTACCACCTAGTGCCTACATGAAACTAGATGCTGAATAGCACTATAACTTAAAACTACTTTTAGCAACCAGGAAATATGTTCAAATGTAATCTAACATAAATATTCATAGTAAATTGAAATAGTCTATCAAATAGGAAAATATAAAAATATATATATATATTAAAAATTAACCCAATTAAAATCGTCATCTATCCTAACGAAATATAAAATTAATCTACCAAGCAATTGCTTTAACTTTCAAACAGGTTGAATTGAGAAAATCTGTTCTAATCTGTAGGAATCATGTTCTTAAAATAATTAAGCAGGCACGTTTATTAGAACTTTTAGTGTTATTTTCTTTTATATTGCTCATGACATTACAATAGTTTCATTTATTTACAACAAGTATTTACAATCAATGTATAAAATATAAACTGTGATATATGGAAAACATCCTTAAAGCCCTCGCTCCTGTCGATAGGCAAGGTTCCCAAATATATATATATGTATATATATTCTTTTATATATTTTTTTATTTATTTTACATGGTACATGTACGTCATCGTCCTACTCTTACTGAATTATTTTTGTTAAAATTAAGTGGTACATTTCAGATTCTAATAAGAATTTTTTCTTCCATTCGATGCTTGACTTCAATACATAGACAAATATAAATATATATATATATACATATATTTTTATAGGCATATGCGTAAATGCTATGTGTCTTTTTTGTAAGTACATCATATTTTTATTTTGTAATTTAAGTACAGTATAAATTACATTCTACTCCGATTCGGACTTTTGTGACTATATATTCTTATTGATAGTGTTTAGGGAAACCTATTATTAGCCAAATGTTTGAAGTAATTCAATGTTTATTTAATTCTATGTAACGCTGTTGGTTGTCTTTAATAAATAAATAAATAAATACTTTATCAAATTGTAATAAAGCACACAAGCTACGTTTAATTTCATCTCTTGCTCTCGATTGTTGACGTCGCGTCGCTAGTTTTTCACGAAAGTTAATTCCAACGGCGAGCGACAAGCTAGCAATTGATTGCTCGCTGGCTGTGCAGCTGTTGCACTATTATTTGTACGTAATAATCTAGCAGGGATTATCAAAGTTGTCATAAATTATGTTGTTTACAACGGCGGTTGAGATTTCCAGGTAATTTTTATATATGATCAGCGATTGGCAGTTCATCTTTTGGTGAGTTCTAAGAAAAAAAAAAACTATTATATTTTAGCTCAGAAAGTGCGGACTAAAGAAATATTTTGGGATGGCATTAGATAGTTTTCTCCTAGTATGTTACCCTAGCCATAGAATAAGAATCTATATATATTAAACAAAGTCGTGTTAGTTTACCATTTTATAACTCAAAAACGGCTGGTCCGATTTTTATGATTTTTGATTTGTCTCCGCCACGAATAGCAGAATAACTATTAAAATATCGGATTTTGTTTTATACCGGGACCGCGGAGAACAGCCAGTTAATACATAAAGAAGAGACACTCACTAATTCCGTCAGTTTTACATTGCCCAATACAAGCAAGAAATCCAACTTGTTTTGCAAACAGACAAACGTGGGCAAGCCGATGAGACTCAAGTATATGCTGCCAAAACAACTGTCAACTAGTTTGGAGTACTATAGCGGTGCCCATTCAACCAATCATAATTTATTTTTATTCAGAATCTAAAGATAGGATTGGTGCCTTTATCACTAGTACAAAATATGACGAATTAGCCACATGTTGAATACTTATCTTTAAATTGGCAGTAGTTCGAAGATTGATAAATTGTTGGATAAAACTGAAGGTCAGTGGTTGGCCATTCTGAGAAAAAATATATTGATGGGTTTCACCAGAAGCTGGCCCAAATATAATAAATAATTCAGTATTATATATCTCGTATATCTTGGATTTGGGAATGAATTCATGTGTTGAATGTGTGATTGGACGGAACAAATAAAAGAAAAACAGATAAGGTACGTATGGGACCTTCCCTTTGAGGGCGCTGATAAAAGCGCACGACAAAGCCAAGACAAATTTTATCTGTCTATTGAAGTATTACCAGTATAGTACATATATAATACAAATGGTATTGAATGTGATAAGCAGAGGAGTAAAAAACATTGTGTTTTTTAAAGTCCTATTAATTGTAACACGTCTGTTAATTGCTCTAACATATTGAAATACATTAGTAGTTATCATTCTCAATTCTAGACTAGATTAAAAAGGTCCCGTTTGATGGTTAGATAATAGAACAGGGGCCACCAAATGGCGGACCGCGGTCCGGATCCGGACCGCCGACCTACATTGTGCGGACCAAACTTTGACAAACAAAAAACACATGGTTATTTTATTTAATCCGCGCACATCCAAACATACAATAATTTGATATATTACTATTAATAACATTATAGTAGGATTTGTAGGAAAGCTATGCTTAGCCGCCAGTCATCATCTACCGACCGGACCGCGATAATCTATACTTCTAATAATACATATATACGCGATAATCGCGGTTTCACCCGCGTTCCCCAGGGATCTTATGTTTTCTCGGGATAAAAAGTAGCCTATGTTCTTCTCCGTACCATAGGCTATCTGCATACCAAATTTCATCGCGATCGGTTCAGCGGTTTAAGCGTGAAAAGGTAACAAACAAACAAACTCACTTTCGCATTTATAATATTAGTTAGGATTATACTAATATTAGTATTACCTATAGTATTAGTTTTATATTAGTATTTGCTTTTATATTTTACTTAAGATATTATAAATCCAAAACTTCTCGGAACGCAGACAAAATCTTACTGTATAATAAGTACATAAAGATAAAAACAATTTTATACAGGCAGATATATTTTACTATCTCCTAATACTACTGAAAAGAATAATTCCTTCTTAAAGTGTAATTGTATTAAAATCGCCCTGTTGTACCTAAAACACTCCGTTTGTAGCACAAAGTTAATATCATAGTTAGTGGAGCTCCTCTTAGCTGTAATTCAAAAGCTGAGCTAAATGAAAATCTCATCAGCCCCCACAGCTTTGAACCGCTTTAAGTCGGTTTTTTGCAGTTGAAACAGTTTTATTTTAAATGTATTAAGATCTACGTTAACTGAGAATATGAATGTGTGGAAGATTTAATAATGATTTGAAATATTTTATGTTAAGCAAGAAAAAGGTAGGTAATAAATCTTTAAAAGCGTAATCGTATGTGATAAAGCCAAATACGATATCTTAGTTACATTACGTGTAACACTTCACACAAATAAACGTACCTATGTACGCGACTTAAACTTAGTTTATTGTCTCGTAAAACTTTACTGTGTGTTAAGTTAAAATGAAAAAGTTAGAGGCCGCCCGCCGTTAAATGTAGCTACGACAATTGACACTATAAAGTGATAAGATTTTCAATGTTTTGTATCAACGACGTGTTTTGAGTTGAATTCAAACATTCGAATATTATTCTGGTATTAATTTATTGATTGATTGACATATTTTTTTATTTATTTAATGATATTACATAATGTTAGTTTTTTAAAATACCTTAGATTCACTGAACATTTTTCACGATTCTGCAACATTTTTTTCTCTAAAACTTACCGTTTTATATTCCTAATAATAAAAATAAAATATATAAAGTAATCACAACCGATTTCAGTATTTTCAGTAAAATTCAAAATATTAAAAAAATAATTGCACTCCGGGAGTGCCGACAGAAGTGAAAACTTTTTTTTTTTGAGAGATTGAGATTGAGCTCTCTTGCTCATTATCATTAAAATTATTACAATCTAAAATAGATTTTTTTCTGAGTGAGTTTGTTTTGTTATAGCGCCAAAACTACTGACAGCGACTAGCGACATTACTGGCCGCAATTATTTTAATGGGAGAAAAAAAAAAGAAACTATACGTCAAACTGCGTCTCGGTGTTGCGAGTCCTGAGGTTTTACCTCATTTAAAAATATGCGTACTGCGCTAAAAGATGTTTACACTTCAAGAATATCTAATATTCATATATTTCATACATAATATATACGTTTTTATAATCAGAGTATACAATTTTATAGTAAGTACAATCGGGATTTTTAAACCTTTTTCATTTTTTAAAGCTAAACTGGTAAATACTTGCATTGCAATCCCCTTCTTTCAACCCACAGTGAGGGGTGATTTAAAGGATTTTCTATTTTACAAAAGCATTTTACTTTTATGAACGGGTTGTATAAGGGTATACTTATAGAGACGATTCCAATATATTAGTTTGAATATCCATTTGGCGTAACTTTTCAACGGTACCCGATCGCTCTAGAGCTTCATTCCCGAATGCTTGCAACCTACCACGGTCTTTGAACTCACTTTATTTTCACCCTAAAGTATGAATAATTCAATACTATCTAAAACGACGGGTTTTCTCACCGAGATTTATATTCATAGTAACGCTAAGCTGCTTCGGTTGGATGCAAATGTTTTTAATACCACGATGGTTGCGTAAAATATTTTTTCAATCCTTTTTTCTGGCTAAACTATACATTGAAATGTATTGAATGCTTTGTATATGGTTTGTCTTGAGTTTTAGGTATTTACGCAACGTAGGAAAATGTAATTCATATTGTAGAATTGTTATTATTACAATTGCTATAAAATAGTCATAGGCCTTAAAATACAACTCATATTTTTTTATTGAAAATACATACACACACGTAAGAAGTTAGCAACCTGCACAGCGCTTATTCGTCAACATAAAAACGAGGTACATACATTTTACTCTGCACAATAAAGGTTATGATTTAAGAACGTGACTTGTACTGAAAGTGAATGGTCTCGCAAAATGTTGAACTTCTGAGCGTTTTAGTGCACAATGTAACCACATACTTGCTGGGAACAATTACACCGAACTGTTGGAATAGAGCAAAAAAATACAATTTAAAAAACTATTTACCTATCATTAAGTATACAACTAATATTACTCTGAGATTAATATATTATTATAATATCTGGATGCGACATCTACCTCTAGAATAAAAAAAAAATTGTAACGGTCCACTAAATGACCTACGTAATTTATTATAGGTACTCTGACAGCAAATTATATAATACTATGACGCGCTTAGGTAGTAAATAGACTGCAATTGTTTCTTTGTGTCTGACGATCGTACATTGTATAAATTGCTGCAATTTTTCTCGACGACTTACTGTGTGATAGTCGGTCACCTAAAATGTTAGTTTAAACTTTGCAGCATTCCCCAAACATATATTGCTTTCTATAGCACCTATATTACCTTTAAAACTAAGAATTCTAGTATTAAATCAATTTGTTTATATCCAAAGCACGTAGATTATAAATACATATGAATTAATACTACTAATATATCGACGTACTAAGTATATAATAACATTTTAAAATCGTCCTGAACGTTAAAAACGTATTATCCCTATCATAAACAAGTCAACAGATTTATGAAACGATAACGCAAACAGCAATTTTGAGTAGTGGCTCTCAAACATTTTTTGTTTGATATTTATATCAGATTCGTGCCAAAGAAAAAAACCCAGGCTACATCTCAATGTATCTTCAACCAATTCCAAGCTACATATCTGTGATTCCAAGCAATCCATAAAAAGATTTTTCGTCGTACCTACAGCTTACTTTTAGCTACAAACATCTCCTAAATAGTATAATCAAGCTCTATTTGTTTAGCTGATTTGTACATACTTTATTCTAAGTACAAGTCAGCTATGTCGCACAATACGAAAAGTGTGATCGTAAGATAGTTTGAGAGCCGCTGATTGAAAACATCCCCGACACCGTACAGCGAAGCAATTCTACCGCCATCTATCATAAAGGGTTCACAGCGAGAACATACGTGACTGACTATAACTTAGAAGTCAAGATAGTTGCAACATATGAATACTATATTATGTTATGAGCTCGAACATTACGAGGAGAATATAGGGTACAATCTTCTTTTAAGTACCAGTGTTAAAAAGTTAATGAACTCAGGGCTGATGTCGTATTTTAATAATAATATAAATCGATTAAGATAATTAAAAGGTAAAGAAAGTAGTTAAAAATTGTAAATATAAATGATTATTATTCAAAACAGGTTTCTACGAATTCCTCATCATCATCATCATCTCAGCCGCAAGGCCACTGCTGGACATAGGCCTCCCCTAAGGATCTCCAATAGGACCGGCCTTGGGCGGCCTGCATCCTGGATTATACAAATTCGTCGGCTTTAAAACCTTTATTATTTTATATTGAACTTTTATACATTACTTAGACAAACTTATCTATAAAAATCGATTAAATAATACCAATTTTATCATCGCAAATTATTTTACATTAATATTTCGACTAAAACATTAACATTCTAAAAATTTTAATATTTTCAGAAACAATCGTAGCACCGGAATTGCGGTTTCACATTTTGTCTACAGAAGAGACAAAACATGGCCGCTTCTGAATAGATCTATAGAATGACATCGTGGAGCTTTTGTACGGAACTCATTTCGAGACGAGAATAGACCTGCCAGTTTAGTGAAGAGATTAAACGGTATAATAAATAATAGTTCTGTAAATGATGTGATTTTTGTAAAAAGAATATTAAATTTACATGAACGCCATTATATAGACTTGAATAAAGGTCCCTGTTGACTTTTAATTACGATGTAATTACGATCTATAAAATATAATTGATAAATCAATTTATATATTCATTCACTTACAACCATTGTTTTAGCTCAGTTATACGTTTATTATAGCATTTTAAAAAGCTTGAACTTGCCGTTTTTTTTTATAACAAATCTTGTGAACTTAATTTTGCCAATAAATAATTGTTGAAATCAAAGTTAATATTTACTATGAAGAATTACTGGTAATAAATAAAATATGAACTAAAGTATATTACCTAACGAGTAAACAAACATTACATAGAATATCAGAGTATCATGTTAAACATATTATTATTATTATTTTGGCTAACAAGACAGGTTATGTACGAATAGTTGAGCAGCCTTTAGCTATGAAGATAAAGTTATAGTTTAACTTTTATCCTAGGAGTATCCTTTACCTGTAATTCTTCAATGTTGACCAAATTCTCAATAAATTATTGGAAACCAAAAAGATACTTTTAATTCCATTTATTCCGTACACCGCACTGTAATTCGTAAACCTTACTATAAATATTGCGTCTCCAACAAACCACAAAGCTTTGTCTAAAGAAACAATATTGAACTTGTTTTTGCTTCAAAGGAATTTCTCTGAGGAAAATGTTTTTTACAGTACATGATTAGTACCAAAGATTTAATACTTTATGAACAAATAATTATATTTTTCTAAAGACACATTTATCAGTGTAAAAAATTTTTACAGTCTAGAGACGTTTTTAATATCATCGTGTATCAAAAGAGATGCTTCCAGACTTTTGTCCTAGTTTTATATGAGACAAGAAATTATTATCTAATGACTAGAGTAAATTTACTAAAATTAAAAACATTATTAAATAGCTACACAGACTTTTTTATAATAAAAATAAGTAAAATGATTGCTGCTGTTTCCCCATACTTGACTTTTTATGTTTTGATTATCTTTTACAATAGGATCTAGGCTACGCTGATTTTTTACTGATAACCTTTACAGATTCCAAGATGTCAATTTATAGTAACTCAACCAATCGCACAAAGTTCTAGTTACAGCTCTGACATAACCTCGCCACTTCCCCACGGAGGCGCGGGGTATCCATGAGGAATTTCCTAAGTAAAAAAAAAATCCTAGTCAACTATATTTGTAGTGACCACACATCAACAAACCAGTGGCAATAATTCGCAAACTGTATCAAGAGTTATAAGGAACCGAAGTTTGTTTGTGTAATACCAAGAACAGATACAAGCAAAGATGCGAAACTCAATCTGGGACAGTCGTGTCCAGCGTTTGAAGTGGATCACCTTCGAAAATAAATTAAATAGCAAGAGATTCACATTTAATATCGTACGTATGAAATGGACGCTCTTTTCATTTTCATTATAATTCATTTTTAACCGACTTTAAAAAAAAGGAGGAGGTTCTCAATTCGTTTTTTTTTTTTTCATGGATGTTCACTCTTTATTCCGTCATTTATGAACCGATTTGAAAAAAGATTTTTTTATTTGAAAGGTTATACCTCCAGATTAGTCCAATTTTTATCAAAATTCAGTTCTGACGATGGAATCCTGAGGAATTGAGGGAACTCCTCAAATATTATAGGCATATACATGCATAGATTTTGGTATTTTCGGTAACAAATCAAGCATTTGCATTCCGAAAGTATCATTTGGTGATGTGAAACTGATGAAGAAGGCCATAGACGACCACCGAAACTTCTCAATGATCCTACCTATTTCTGGGGATAACTTCTTTGTTTACGAACCAATTTTAATAAATTCTTTTGCATTGGATTTTGTATAGCGTCAAAATGGTTCCATTTAAATTTCATTGGTATTGGACAGTGGGCTCCGAAGATATACCAGATAGGAATTGTGTAGTGATTGAGGTATAACAACAATTATAATTAAATTATGACAATTTCATCAATTGACCTCCTCGTGATAACTAACTATGATCAAGGACGTGTTGGACTGGACTGGACTTGGACTAGGAATGCATACAACGGAACTCCTGAATGACAAACAGCTCGAACGTGTAAATTCAGTACCAATGGATATTATCTCATGGCATAAAGTTGAAAAATATAAATAGTATCATTTCTGGCAATGCTCTTTGACGAAAGAGTCTGTGTGGCCTACTCAATAATTTATTTGATTCTAAATTAGACAATGCTATTCCTTCAATGGTTTTTATACGACTGACAGCTAAATACATACACATTTAGGGTTTAGGCCTTAAGGGTTTTTTTTTATTTCCAAGATCTATAACAGATTCATCAGGTGTAGTGCCTCGTAACTTGTGCACCGCGACGGCCCAACTCTTACGGACTTTCATTCATATTTTTTTAATATTTCTGTTTCTGTACGGTTCTGTTTTATTCCGTTTCATCAAGCCATCGTTTCCGCATTCGAAAAGCTGCGTTACTAGCTTTACCCATATTCGTAACTTAAAAGTGTTAAATAAAAAAAAAACAACTTCAAAAACTGAAAAGCATAAAATAAATATTTCCTTTCTACTTCATTTTGAAGTCGGTGCCAAGTAAGACATAAAAATTACTTGGTCTTCGCTTCATTATCTATATATGTATGTATTTACAAAAGAAAAGTGGTATATGTAGTATATCAGTTATCTGTCTTCCATAGTACAAGCTCTGCTTAGTTTGGGGTCAGATGGCCATGTTTGAGGAATAATGTCCCAGAATAATCAACAATATATTTAACAAAAGGATGACCATTATGTACTGAAAACATTAGGTAAGTATAGTACCACCTAATATAATTTAAAAATTACATAAATTGAAAATGAAAGCTTCATAGTAAGTGGATAGTCAAGTTTATATTATCCTATTGCAATTAATCCGCCCGCCTTTTCTAACTCCTTTGCCAATAAACAGGGTTCCGTTGTGAAACTGTTAAAACCCTTTTTACGGTGCCGTCAGCTTAGCTAAGTGCAGATAAAGCGAAAGATTAACTCGGCGATCTTTTACAATTTATACTCGGGTAAAACTTTACACAGGGAATGCTTTTTTATATCGATACAAAACTTTAAGCAACAGCTTTGAGACTTAAAATAAATTGTCTAATTAACATTGAAATATCTTTTTTATAATTCGCGATTCATGTTTCACTCTCAAGTTCGTTCGAGGTTTTAATGAAAAAACTACAAACAAAATCTTGGATTGTAAAATTTTTTAATACATCCAATGCAAAAAATTGTAAAAAAGGTTTAAATTTTTAATGTTCTACTTTTGTAGTTGCTATGCATTATGCATGTTGTATTTACGACCGTTCATTTTAATTAGGTACTAACTGAGTTTTACTATCAAGCTAAGCACACATTATGGCGGGCCGCAGCAGGCCACATCGCAACGGTCCATACGAAAGTGAAGGATAGTACTACTTCCAGCCCTTTTCGGCAACCTATGAGGCCGTGGCGTTGCGGACCCGCTGCGGCTCGCCCATAATGTGCGCTTAGCTTTAAAGTGCAGAAAATTGGAAGTAATCTTACTTTGTACGGATCTTACTTCTGCGAATTAAAATTATAAAGAATGTATATAAAAATATAAATTTATATAAACCATAATGACCAGTCGGTTGGCGTGGTTGGTAAGATATCCTATCTTTCACGCCATAGGTCATGGGTTCGATTCCCACTCAGGACAGACATTTGTGTGCATAAACATGTCTGTTTGTCTTAAGTCTGGGTGTAATTATCTATATAAAAGAAAAGTAGTATATGTGGTATATAAGTTATATGGCTTCCATATTACAAGCTCTGCTTAGTTTGGTGTCAGATGGCCGTGTGTGGGAAATGTCCCAGAATAAATAATGTTTACTTGAGGTGCAATGTCAAATGGGGCATAAACTACATTTTTTACTACATTATAATCTTACTGGTCGTTTGTTTTGGCACAGCTTAAAGCACAAAATGATGAAGTTGGTATAAAACAATACATTTTTACAACCCGTGAAGGCTAATAAAATTTTGCTAAACATTTTCAGAGGTCAGCGTAATATTTTTTGCGTTAATATAGTAAGAACTTTTCTCGTCTAAGGTGGAGATGGTAGGCGTCACTTAAATCGTTTCAGACGTTGATTTATGTTGGGCAGCGATGTAAAGGTACGTTGTCAGACCGTATGTCACAAATCACGTGCAAAAATCTCTGAAAAATAGTTTTTCCACTATTTTATACCGTCAACATTGTTAGTTCGGACAATTGAATCGAAACTAAGCTTATCTTATAGTATGAACGAAGTGAATTCCCAATAAAATTATAACAATGTTGCAAATTGAACTTGTGACCTAATTTTAAACAAGTCTTACAGCAGAATACAAAGTATCCGACTCACTTTGCGAATCTAATGATTTTACGTCGAAGATAAAGGATCTGACGAGAAATCTATTAAATTTAGATTCAATTTGCATTACTTCCTAATTTAAAATCGTTATAATTGATCTATTAACCAATCAAGGATAAAGAGAACATTTTTAGTTACATTTAAGCCGCAAGCCATACATAGGGGGCGCGCCGCGCGTACCTGTATTGCACGTAAGTTTCATACATTTTGTATCAGAATTACTACGTCCGATGCCCCATCGATAGTCCGTCATAGTACTCCACGTCATAAATACATCGATATTTAATGTTTAATTTAACAATTAATTTATCTATGATTTTACTTTACAGTGAACTGTCACCACAGGTGCGAACAATACCCTGCAATCGGCGTCCGACGCAGACATTGCCGAGTGCTGTTACGTAGTGAGAAGTAATATGAGGTACGTCCAAGTTATGCGAGTTGAGCGATTTAGGATACGATAGAGGATATTAAATACTATATGTTCTTGAAAAGGTTCTTTGTACATGATCATAAATATATAAAGCGATTTTCTAGTTATCAGCGATTGCCACTTTGAAATATCCTATATCATACCTAATATTATTACAAATACTATGTTCGTAGCACTATAAAATTTCAATGAATTCTTTAAGAGAAATCCTCTCGGATTTTCTCTACGTGTATATTTCCACGCGTGACTGTACTAACAATAATCTGCCTCGAAAAATATACTTATTTCAGATATTGAGCGATACCTAGAATTACGGCACCGCTAATATAGGATGATATATGGAAAAGTACTGGGAAGTCAAACGAGTAACTTCAAGAATTTACCTAAGGTACTAGGACCTAAACTGAATAAATGGGTTTGATTTTGATTGCGTGGTTTTCAGAAATCTTAATATTATAGCGTATCAGTAGCGCTTTAGGCGCAGAACAGTATACTTTTTGTCAGTACCTACATAGGTACTGACGACTGACTGAAAGAATTATATTCGCTCAGCAATATATCATATTAACGTTTAATTGAAAAGAATTTCGCAGTTATACATTTTATATTTACCTTTGAGGACGCTTAAGTATGCTTAAAGGCTTATAACCGCTAAACTCTTTTAAATTACGTTAAATGATATATTGCTGAGCGAATATAATTCATTATTTTCTCTCAATATGTCTGCTGTATCATAAGCCATCTGAAATCTTTTGACATAACAATTCCGATGTTTCATCATTTTACATTTAAACATAGTTCATAAATCACAAAAGTTAACATGCTTTCAAGCTAACAAACTGAACTTAATGGGTGGTTAAGTTTGGAGCACATAAATACACGGAATCCTCAAAACATTAAATGCGTGAGTAAAACACATTACGATAAAATAACTCAATTACAATAATAATAGAAATTTTGGAACAGGCAACACTGAATATTTGCTGTAAACTTTATATAGTAAAGTTTATAATCATAATCAAATATACTGCGACATTTCGTTAGCAAGATAGATAGTTTATGTTGAATTAAGACATTATTACACATAAATACACGGAATCCTCAAAACATTAAATGCGTGAGTAAAACACATTACGATAAAATAACTCAATTACAATAATAATAGAAATTTTGGAACAGGCAACACTGAATATTAGCTGTAAACTTTATATAGTAAAGTTTATAATCATAATCAAATATACTGCGACATTTCGTTAGCAAGATAGATAGTTTATGTTGAATTAAGACATAATTCACGAGCAAAATAAACATAACATGAAACGCAAACATTCAGAACGTTGTGGTAATATTCATTTATAAGTAATCAAAAGCTGTCTTTTAGTGTATTGTTAGAAAATCAAAGTACATTTGCCAATTAAATATAGACTCTACGTTTTGTGCTTAATGAACTATTTGATTTTATAAGATAATGTAATTAAATATTTAATTTAAAAAATTGAGTACGCTTTTTTTTACCTCGATACATATAACTCTACTAATATAATTGTGCTAGTGCGTTTGTTTGTTTGTCTTTTCTTCACGTCGTAACGAACCAAATCAACAATATTTACCCTACAAAGAGGGTAAACTCCAGGGTCGAAGCTTGTTCAGAATAAAAAAGAGTAAAAACCAATTAGTATTTTTTTTCTCATTTTCAAATGTATTGTTTTATTCTAACTAGATAGTTTTTCTGAGAGGGTTTGTAAACGGAAGTACCTAAACATTCAGAACTAACTACTAAAGTACCAATTTATTTTTAAAAATCAAAAGTTACCAAAAAAAACAATCACTTCATAAAAAAGTTACGATTGTCCATTTCACTTACCAAAACTGTGCCAATATTTCCACTCGCCGTTGGACAGATTTATTTTGACATTCAAATGAATCAATTTTAATTTATACATACTCTCTCTCGATTTTCCACAGCGAAGTACGGCACGGTGCAGTTATTCATTCAATTTAATGCAATCCGCACATTTATTTATAAAAAAAAAATGATATTTGCATACTTGACTCTTGCCACGTTTTAACATAATATTGAAGAAGTCTTTTTACATTTTAGAGGAAATTTCCGTTTTCTACATTTCAATGAGAATAAATTTTGTGTAGAAAATATTGTATTCAATTACTAAGGGTAACTTTAAATTAAATTATTATACTCGTATATTAGTTTAGTAAGTCAGTTGTGATTTTAGTATTGTGAAGTTTAGTGCTTAAAATAATATTAATTTTTTTATTTTTGTATTAAAGTAGTTTTTTTTTTTTTTATATAATTTGGCAGAGAGAGTTCCTTTTAATGTCCTTTTAATGTACTCTAGAAAGCAGATAAAACGTTGGGGCAAAAGCTGAACATTTTATAAACTAGAACGTGAATTAATAACTCGGAAAATAACCATTCCATTTTACTTCTCCGAACTCCGTCAGTGCTAATTTAGTCCGTAATTAAAACGAAAGTTTTATATTACCTATTTACCTTAATAATAGAAACATCGACAGTTGATGAAAAAGTTTCACATAATGATTCTCAAATAAAATAAAGAAGTCGGTTTAAAATACCTAATAATTAAAAGGTATCCGATACAGAAAAAAACCTTATATTTTAATTTAGAAAAGACATGATATACAATAAACGCTTGAAGTTTATAAAAAGTGAAGTTTACTCAATCACTGAACAAATTGATTACCAATCAAACAATCCCAAATTAACCAACATCACGAACTCACTAAATCAAATTACTCATTACAATTTGACCGATACATAGTATAGCAATATCAAAATAATAAATTAACTTACAGAGAACCATAAAATTAAAATAAATTAAGCGTAGTGAACATTAAGTAAAAAATATTACGTAAGATACTCACGCAAAAAAGTATTTATGTAACTTAGGGCTGATTTTTCAATCGCTGAATAAAGTTCAGATAAGTTATTCCTCGGATAAGTCTATAGAAAAAATGTTCTATTTTAAAACTAACAGCTAGATACCATTTATCTGGACATTGAAAATCTGCCCTTAGTTTACTATGATAAGCACAATATTACAATAGGGAAGATGTCTGTATTAAAAAAAAATATCAATCACTAACCAATGAATAAAACATCTGAAAAAGGGGGAGACCACGATTATTTAAATAAGTTGACTCGCGATTCCTGGAATTCAATTTTTTTTTGTAGGTAGTTTTGGGACACACGTCCCATTCGCGAGTTTTATGATTTTTAATAACCAATCTAACCATAAAAAATACAAGTAGAACTTTTGATGCTATACCATAATTTAGTATTTAATACAAAACTATATAAATCTTTCGTTTTGACATTTCATTAAACAGTTTATTTGATATGTCAGTCATCAATATAAGCAAAAAAAAAATGGGTATAAGTTTACAACAATTGAGCCAACGATATCGTTTCAAATTCAACTCATATCCGAATTAAATTCCGAACACATGGTAACCTCGACCAACGTAACAATGGCGCAGATTACATAATGGATTGTAGCTACTGTACTTTGTTTTGTACGACATATCAACTGTACACAGAAATTTGCAGTTGAATCACAAATGAAGTTCGCAAAAAGCAAGCAATGCTAAGAAAAAAGAAATATTTGTAGGATTAATTGTGCATTGTAGACTTTTTAACATTAATAAGAGCCATGATTATAAAATCACAATTGATAAGAAGTGGTGGAACACTTAATCAATAAATAAAATAGAGAAATAAAGAAAGAGAGAGAGAGAGTGAGTGAAAGTATTAGACAATTTCACAAATTTAAAATAGTTTTTTGGACTACACAGCTTTTATTTTTTTTCGCTATGCTGGTTTTCTCTAATAAAAGCCTTCCATATAGGACCGTATATAACCGTTACCTTAGACAAAGTTGTAGTAACCTACACCAGTTAGTTGTTCATCTATACTAATATTATAAAGCTGAAGAGTTTGTTTGTTTGTTTGAACGCGCTAATCACAGGAACTACTGGTTCGATTTGAAAATCGAACTTAACATCTTAACGAAAAATGAAATTAACATCTGTATGTATAACCATGTTTCTGGCTAATAAATAAATAAAATTCTTTGAGTGTTGGATAGCCCATTTATCTAGAAAGGCTATAGGCTACTTTTATCCCGGGAAAACACAAGATCCCTCGGAAACGCGGGTGAAACCGCGGGGTGGAAGCTAGTATATTATAAAGATCAAAGAAGATGAAGATGGAAACGGTTAGGTGTAAGTAGTTCCAATATTTATTACATGCTCTAAGTAGAATCATAGTATTATTGTCAAAAATTGTTAATATAATTTTAGTAAGTAAATGACGCCACGCTTTGCATTTTAGTAAAATGATAATTTTCGGACAAAATAGAATTTAATTTAAATTTCCACGTCTGAGGTGTGAATGTTAATTAAATCATTTAAGTTTAATTTATTCCGTTAATTTAATCTTTGTATTGCCAATTTGCGTTTTAGTTCAGAGAATTTCAATTTGGGTTGATTTAAAATGATTTTTGAGGGCTAATTAAATTTTGTTTGTTTCTGGAGTAGGTATATATTTTTCACCGTTTGATGAACAACTGTGGAATGAACAATATTGGTTTTATATTGTGCATTGAGATGATTCTAGCACACTATGCTTAAATAGCCTAAACTCATTGCCCAAATATAGGAATTTCATTTCTAGTTCGATATCAGACGCAGGAATTCTATTATCATTGTAGATAGTTTTGGGATGCGTGTCCCATTTGCCAAAGTGTTGTTATACGTCTCTATTATTCTTGGCTTTACTCTATATAAAAAAATGCTAATATACTATCAATATTAAGTACCTAAAATCTAAAACATTTATCATTCCAAGTGCGGATTAGCATACATCTATTAATAATGTGAATTAATTAAGACTTGGATTACTCACAGACCTCATATTTGGAGTTAAGTAATTGTATAAGCTATAGCTTACGGCTTAACGTCATGCTAAGGACATTGAGTGTATAATATTAATGCCTTATCAATCTGATGTTGAGCTTAGATTAGTATTATCAATGTCTATATGTCTGAGTAATTGAATATTATATTAATCTATTCGTATACAATATAATAAATTATTACTATAATTAATGTGCTATTTAAGATTAATTTCAAGTAAAAAATAAAATAATTACTTTATTTTCTCAATCAATTTTAGTATTTAGCAATTATTAACACGTTCGGTGCCAGTGACACAAGGACACAACGTGTGTGATCTAAAACTTCTTACTCCTATGCCAGTTGACACTCATGTGTGTCAACGGAATTCGTGCTCCTATATCAGTGACACTTATTCGCAACTACGATGATTTCGGCCGGCATAGCGTAAGGGCTTAGTGAATCGTTGCCGGCGCCGAATGTGTTAGGTACAGACTCGTTTTTATCGGTGGATGAACCGAAAATCACCAGTTTTCATCATCCATCCGGTGTCTGGTTTCACTGTTGGTGTGATACGGCCGCTGGACTTGAAAGCTGTAGGTTGTAGGTTTTGTATGTTTATCACCTCCGGTCACACCATCACTTAACACGTCATATCGATGGATAAAAAAGCCAACAGAAAAGGTACGTAAATCCAATAGATTACCAAGATAACTTATTTTATAAATACGAGATGTATTTTAATAACAAAACATTGTCTAACATTATTTTTGTATTGAAATGCCTACAAATATGTAGTTTTTTGATACATCAATAGTTTGAACATTGATTAGCAAACCTCAAAGCCATTCAAACTATATTCAAGAATCAAAGCTTCACAATACATATTCATCAAATAATAGAGTAGGTAAACAACTGTGAAGCTAGCTAAACGCAATAAAGGCACGAATACAGAGCATATTGCGAAGGATCTAATATTTGCAACCGCAATATGTGTATGAAAGCTCTTATAACATGGCCTGATATTCCCTTAATTGCTTAGAAATGTTCATCAAAACAATTGACATAAAAGCCTTGATGCTGGCAAAACTTACGCAGGTTTGCGAAATAGCAATAGGTCAAAGATAAGGAACCAGGGAACCCTAAAGGTTGAATAAGTAAAAGCTACCCAGTCAAAACTTAATCTGAAAGGCATTGTCCATACCATTTATTGTGCTGTGTATAAATCACCTGTCGCATGAAATGGCAAAGTTAAATGTTTAATTTTCCTTGCGTTTTCATTTATGCTCCTAGCATAAAAAAAAATACATTTTGTATTCAAAACATTTTAGAATTGTACTTTGGTTCCATTCACAAAATAATATACGCAATAACCTAAATTATAATAGTTAGTTCTCATAAATATTACCATCAATTTAAAATTAGGTTTTTCGATAGATATTATTGCAAAAAATATTCTAATGCCAAGTTAAAGAAAATATATAGAAAGCCAATACATAAACACAAACGTACTTACTAAACCATGTATGAATATTCATTAATAGCACATGTTTGTATAGGCTTTTGAGGAGCATTAAACGACGCTCTGATTTATAACACAAGGAATTTATGTAGCTTTGTTAAAACAAACACTTCAGTATTATTAGAGTTCATTATTTATTTTTTAACCATTTTTAGTTTTAATTCCTAATAATTATAGAGGTTATCAATATTTTTCATCGATATAAAAACGAGGTCTGATTTTTATCTCACGATACAATTGTGAAGTTTTAAGTAAAAATTACTCATTTAAAACCAATTGCTGTAGGAATTTATAATTCAGTCAGTTCTGATAATAATTTTAAACTATATGTCACATCCAGCTATAACAGAATATATCGATTTACTTGTTTAGGCATTTAGTGACCACAATATGTTTTTCCTTCGTGAGCTTATGTGCGTTTTATGGGCTTGGTCGATTAATAGACAAAGTTCATAGTATAAACAATAACAAGCCCAAATGATAACATCGTTAATTATTTCCGTGTAAAAAAACTGAAGTCAATATAAAATACGAGAGTAGTATACAGTAGCTCCATCTATGGATATTTTCATTAAACAATTAAGGTTTTCACGCTTTCACAAGGTATCTTGTCAACTTTTGTTTTCTTAGAAGTTATGTAAGCCGTCAAAAGATGGCGTTGTTAGCAAATACACTTAAAATATAGTTTCCCACTAGGTATTTCAGACATACATTTAAGACGGTATTTTTGAACCCTTTGTACTGAACCTAAAAAAATTGATCAATATTTCTAATAAAATTTATTGCAATACTTTTTTTTTCCATACGTTTGATAGTCTTCGATCTAATTTGACCACAATCACCACATATGGTAAGTGATGTAACCAAAGATGAACACAGCCAACATGGGACTGTATCGAAAGTGCAACTTACAAAACACAATAGTTCTTTTGCGTCGCATTTTCAACCAGTTTTAACCACCAAAAAGTAAAAAATTTAAGTGAAATATATAAATTTAATACAAACAGTGAAGGTTTACACAAACAAAGTCGAATATGTATTTTGTTTAGAGTGCAACACACAAAAAGTTCACATAGCTATTTATTATTAGTTACCCCATTACAATGTCAATGTTTATATTAAACAAATATACACGTAAAGAGTTCTCTATACATATAATAAAACAGTCGAATCCGGTATGTCTGTTTACTAAACTTTTAATAAATTTAATAAAAATAGAAAGAGAGTAAGAGAATAACCATTTTTTTTAAATAAAACGATAGTAAATAAATATACAGTAATAGAACCAGCGATTTTAGAATTATTTTCTGTCTATCTGTTTGTTTATTAGCGCACATCTCCGGAACTTCTGAACCGATTTTTATTTAGTTTTCACAGGTAAACAGAGATTAATTTGGAGCAGAATATAGGTTAATTAAAATTGAATGTTGCAATAATAATAAGTTATCGCCATTTAAAGATTTTAGGAATTTACTTTTATACTATTCGAGTCAAATTGCAAAGAGACCATTTTTGTCTGTCTGTTAGTTTGTACACGCTAATTTCCAAAACCATTAAACGAATTTTCATGAGGTTTTCACAGGTTAATTAGGTGCTTCGAATACTTTCTTTCATTGAAATTGGATTACGGGAAAAAGTTATAGAAATTTTATAAAGTCTGCGCGAGCGAAGCCGCGGGCGAAAAGCTAGTATAGAATAAGTGTTCCGTATATTTTTAATCCTTATTTTAGTCGTTGCGTAACACACTCGATATCATTGCTATGACGTTTATATTCATTGAGACATGCATATTAAGTTAGATAACTAGTTCGCAATAGAGTTTTCACACCGTGACATATGTTCATTACGGTAAAACAATGGAAAAATTAAGAAATGGCGGTGAATTGTTATTTTAAAAAATATTAGCATATCATATAAATTCAACTACCTTACATAGATATTATAATTTAAATTATTATTTGTTTTTTTTTTTTCACAAATGTTTTTGCTATACTTAACCAATTATTTATAATAAAGTATGATATGGAAGAGTGATGCCTCCTAATACAGGTATTTCATACTTAAAAGGAGGCTTCGAATACTGT
Organism: Tetheella fluctuosa; assembly: GCA_951216915.1. NCBI lineage: Eukaryota > Metazoa > Arthropoda > Insecta > Lepidoptera > Drepanidae > Tetheella > Tetheella fluctuosa. The sequence continues at coordinate 7,483,465 of OX578229.1, read as the reverse complement.
ACTGAAAATTGTAAAATCATTTAAAGTAAATAAACATTTTGTATTGTATTGTATTGTATTTGTATTAATGTTTCAAATAAATAACCAAAAACTGTGATCATGACCTATAAAAGAAAAACGTTGTCTTGTCTGCTTTTCACATAATAATATATAGCGAAAATCTCTACAACGAAAATAAATACTCAGTTCCTAGAGCAACGGTCTGAAACAGACGGACCGCGGTCCCTATTCGTACCGCGAAAGGTTGGAACTTGGACCGCCAAATATTGTTAAATAATCCTAACTAATATTATAAAAGCGAAAGTGAGTTTGTTTGATTGTTTTTTTGTTAACTTTTCACGCTTAAAACGCTGAACCGATCGCGATGAAATTTGGTATGCAGATGGTACGGAGAAGAATATAGGCTACTTTTTATCCCGGGAAAACATAAGATCCCTGGGGAACGCGGGTGAAACCGTGGGGTGGAATCTAGTATTTTATATAAGTAGGTACCACTTAATTTTTAAGAATACCTACCTATTGTGTTTTATAATAATTTCCTTTCACTTATATTATTCAGTATAAAAATTTACAACTAGAGAGGTTTTTTCTGGACCTCGATAAAAAATTTCAACAGTATCCGGACCCCACTCAAAATTACTTGGTGACCCCTGTCCTAGAGTATCGTAAGTATGAAAAAAATCATGCTGTTATAGTTTTCTTACATACACATTTACGATTCAGCTCAATCCGTACAAACAAATTATACCCTACATCGTTAGTCCTTTCCACAAAAAAATAAATTTTCTCATACAATCTTTTGCACCACGTTTCATAATAATTGTTTTAATCTAATGTAGATGTCTAGTTCTACACACCCCAAATAAACAATTAAAGATCATACCACGGACTCCTAAAGTGCATGAGTAACGTTAAAACAATTTAGCATGTATAATAAACCAAAGCAATGGTAGTAGTCATCACACTGACCAAATTCATAACAATAAACGAGCAGTTGTTTGAGTTAAGCAAAACAAGAGCTCCACTTGAAAACAATCATTTGCAAAGTGATTTTCATACAGTGAACATTGTTTAAGCATACCAATTTATTTACTTACAATTTAATTTTTTAACTACCCTCATATTTCGATATAAATTATAATGTATTGTGTAAACAGTTGATTATGGGATGTGACAAAAATAAATGGAAATGATTCGAAGAGTATTTTTTGTGGTGTTTGCGATTTTCGTCGTAGTACAGGTGAGATTTATAAGTACTAGCTGTTCTCAGTGGCTTTGTCCGAGTTCCAGAGAAAAAGTAGCCTGCGTCCTTTTCCATACCATAATATATACTACCAACGTATCTTTAATTGCGATCGGTTCAGCGGTTTAGGCGTGAAAATGTATCATACAGGCTTACTTTCGGGTTAAGGCAAGGTACTGGGAGTGAGGAACTTTACTAACGATAAGTAATATCTTTACATATATTTTTTTAATGCTATCTTTTTGTGCTTTTTAATTTTCCGAAGACTATTCAAAATCAATGTAAGTTCTTTGCTGCATCAAACTTGTTCACAATAATCACGTATGGATGAATGTTTACAAATGCGTCTTTAAAACACGAAACATTGTCACAAAATATTTATTATTATGCTTCTCCGGCAGCTGTGCATTTATGACTTGGCTTCAAAATAAGAGTATGAAGTTACTTTCATTCCATTCTAATAACAATTCAGATCAGTATTTCATGAGACATTGGACGTGTATTTTTATTTTAAGCACTTTGAAGTATGGCCTTTTTCTCAGCGTTGTCCAATTCTTACGTTTTATTATGATACTCAGTGACCGGAACTATTTACCTATCGTGTTTTATTGCTCCTATTTTACTTTAAATCGTAAACTTTATAGCGTTTCCGAAGTCAGTCGGCGAGTGCTGGTTCTAACAGAGTTCCATTGTTTATTCTTTATTATATTACTAGATGTCCCCCGCGGTTTTATCCGCGTTCCCGGGAAAAAGGTAGTCTATTTTTCTTTCCATGCCTTAGAGAGCCATTCGGTTGTACCGTACAATAGTCAAGAGGTACCAAACAAACAAAAAAACTCACTTTCGCATTTATAATATTAGAATAATATAGGGATATTCATTGTAGAAATATTTTTGCAAATAATTTGATCAGTATTGAATTCTATAGATTATTTGCTATATAGTTTATATCACATTAAGGTTTTATATGTTGTGCCAGCCAAGAACCCTTAATTAAAGTGAAAAAAAAAATGAATGTAAATGAAAAGAAAGTAAACCAACTGTGCGTTTTTTTTATACAATTATTGTACGTATCTACAGATATAATAATTGTTTTGTAGGAAGGAGTGGATTAATAAATATGTTCCTACAGTTATTATTAACCATTATATAAATATAGAAACAACTCTAACATACCTGAATTTAAGTTCGTTACAATATCACATACCGACGTTTTTCTTCTAATCATATATGTACGTTTCGCCTTTAAGGATTTCTGTAACATATATACTTTTTTATTGCAGACAACAGACTTCCAGGATAACCTAATAAATGGCTACAGAGCGTTAATAGCGGACATTCAGATCCGGACACAAAAGTCCAGAGAAGACATGGACACATTAGTGTCTCAAATAAAACTTCTAATGAAGAATGAGGCGGATAAAGCTATAAACTACATGACTGTCTACTTGGAACAAATTTCATTGTATTTTCAGGTAAGATATACTATATATTACTTCTACTATATTACTTGACGGGCCGGTTGGCGTGGTTGGTAAGATACCCTATCTATCACGCCGCAGGTCGTGGGTTCGATTCCCACTCAGGACAAACATTTGTGTGCATGAACATGTCTGTTTGTCCTGTGTCTGGGTGTAATTATCTATATATGTATGTATTTACAAAAGAAAAGTAGTATATGTAGTATATCAGTTATCTGGCTTCCATAGCACAAGCTCTGCTTAGTTTGGGGTCAGATGGCCGTGTGTGAGGAATAATGTCCCAGAATATTTATTTTTATTTATTTTTTTTCATGTTATTCCCAAATATTTAATAAAGATTCTAAAAGATGTGACAGCTGATTAAGTCTATAAAGATCAGACTGGATTAATAATTGATAGCATGAATACAGCTCAATATAAAATCCTAAACATAAATACGACAATATTTCAAAGCACAACATTTTGTCACACTGCACGATTCAAAGGTATAAACGCACCAAATGCCATGCGCATTTATTCCTCTCTCTAACTTATAGCCATTGACCACTTTTCAAAATGTCCAGGTAATAATCCACGACAGAAAGCCCCGCAACGGAACATACTGCAAAGAGAGCATAGTAAAGCTTCTCGGGGAAAATCTACAGTTGGCGGATGAAAATGTCACGTTGTGCCTTGCTCTGGGCTACCAGAGGGTGCAGAGATTACCTGGTACGTCATGAACTTTTAATTTATATCGTATTTTGTTGCGATAGAGTTTGTTTTGTAAAAACATTGTAGAAGTTACGTTCCATTTGATTTTTTGTGTAGTCGAAAACATTTTTAAATTTATTACTCTCGTTTAGATAAGTTTAATTATTACATAGTTGAAATATCGATATCATACATCAAAATTAATTGGTGATCAAAATAAAATCTTGTACTTTTATACGTTGTTCATATACCTACATACATATAATTATATTAAGATATATATCGATTTTTGTTAAAGGTAAAGCCTTGCATTATAATATAATTACAAACTGAAAATGTCGTTAAGCAATTTTATCAAAGAAAGCATAGGTAAAGATCCTAAAAAATCCTAAAAAAATAAAGGTGACAAAATAAAAAGGTGAGCAGGGCAGCCCTAGCCGCCCTGGGTGCAGGAAGCAGCATGTTTACTTTAAATCTATGTTGTTTACGGAACAACTGTCCGTTCTAAGGCAGTGTTGTGTCAATGTTACACCATTTCATTTAGGGCGGTCTTCTTTGTTGATTTACGTCAATATTTCCGTTGCACGATACCTACAGGATGTGTCCAAAACACGGACACTGGGTCGTGTGGAAATTTTGTTATAATAACAAACTGAACGTAGACTTAACCTAATTCCTATGTTTACAATTGCTACTATAAATATTATGAGATTGCATTCGAAATTATGAAGGATTATTCAAATATTTCATAATATCGTATCGTTTTGTTTTGTCTCTATCGCTCAATATATAACTTCGGCCGTATATAAGCGATTATCGATATGGTACCAATGATTACGTATTCAAAAGGCAATTTAAGCTAAACAAAGGTTTATTAGACCATCTTATTCTTCCAAACATGAAATATCAATCACTGATTTTAGAGATACTATTTTTTTTTTTTTTTGTTAAAATTTGAACTTGTTCAGGTTATTATTTTTTATTTATTTTTCCTGTTGTTTTTTTTTCATCTTTTTTGTTTATGTGTATTATATTTCTTTAAAAATTGTTAAAAATTTAATGGAAAAAAGCCAACATTGTCAGATTGTCCAAAAAAAAAATACAAAATATATAAAAAATGTAACCTTGCTGAGTTTCTTGCCGGTTCTTCTCAGTTGAAGGCGACTTCCGAATCGGTGGTAACTTCAGTAGTTTCGACGTTCATATGTGCCCTCTTAGGGCCTAAACTGAATAAATGGCTTTGACTTTGACTGAGCTCGAATTTTATTTCTTATATGTTTCCATAAATAACAGTTTTTGACTGATTAGGCTTTACACTAATGCAAGGTAAACAATAAAATGTTACTTTTATTTTAAATTAACTTTCACGCAGCGGGACGTCCTCGTTTCAGAGGGATACAATTTATTTGATTTTTATTTCAAAATTTCATACAAATCCAGTTATACACACAAGCTTTCGGAATTATAATATTTGTAGAATATGACGTTAATATACTTTCTGTAACAGAAAAACTACAAGTGCACTTCGAAACTTTGGAAAATCTGAAGAAGTATTCAGCATCAAAACTGTTCGAGTGCCAGAAGCAGCAGCAAGTTGGAGGAAACTGCTCCCATGAGAGTCAAGACCTTGAGAGGACTGTTGTAAGTATATTGTCATTTGATTTAAGAATATTTTACTGAAATGATATTTGAGATTGCTGCGAAGACAAACCGACTCAGCTGGCCTCAGCCAAGCAAAACACCGGTTAATTGGCTATACGAAATAAATCTAAATTTAAATATTTCGCAGCAATGCTAAAAAAAACTTATAAACTTATGTTGAAAAAATTATACTACCTACTGTTTTCATTGTGCTTTATATGAAATCTTTTAATATATATATACAATACTTATTTATATATAATTTAATAATATTCGACAAATATTTGGTTCTTAAATTTATAAGGTGTAAATTTCCAAATACAGCATCTGTACATTTACATCCTTGGTCGTCGTAGTTTAGACAAAAGTGGTTCTAAAAAAGTGCCTCTATATTTTTTTAATCTAACAACTTTTGTATTCATTTATGGATTTGATTTACCCTAATCAAGCCACAATGTCAAGATTACGCAATTAGTGTTGCATTAGTGAAACAGTTAAGTACCGAACGTTAATTAAACTAGGAATTGTTATGAAACATGCCTATATGAGTATATGAGTAACTACAGAATGTCGATAACAATTCAGTTTTTACATTTTCATGATGACTTTTATTTTCTTATTTTACTTCTCTGATTAACTAAGAGCTAGCTGACTCATCACGAATATTGATGAACCTTTAAATAATTAAGATAACCTATATTTATTTAATTTTTTGCGGGTAGTGCTACGACACCTGTATAAAAAAGCCTATAGGCCCCTCATTTCACATAGCCTTATTTTACGGTCAAAAATGACCGATTGATTAACAATGAATAAAAATGCAATAAAAATATCTTATTAAAATGCAAATGTGCATTAAAAACAATTTTGAGAAATTCAACTCATAATGTAAATGTAAATCTTAAAGAGAAATTTAGTTAATCGTAAAATATTATGAATTATTTTAAGTTTATGACTTATATAAAAAAAATACATTAAATAAAAGATACACCTAATGCTACATGTCTCCAAACTAAAGTCTAATTTGTATTGCTTTTATTAAATTTAAATGTAAAAACTTGCGTTAAGAGTCTCCACAGCTATAGTTACAGATTTGTGTAAATAATGGTTGTTTAATTAGTTACTTTTGAGTTAAGTTTTTTTTTATTGAATGGGCTTGCATTTGGCTTCTGACCCGTCGAAAGACGAAGCCTAAGATGGAGCACTCTTACCCAGAAGAAACCTATTCACTCAATCATTTATAATAAGGTTTATTTATAATAAGAGTTATTTTTATTAATTAGAGAAGCATTTGATAAAAAAACATTAAAAATTACAGTTCCTCTACGAGACGTCACCATTTCCAGTAGTGATGGCAGAAATAGCAATACACGGCTTCAAAGAAGTATCAGACCTCAGTGTCTGCCTCAAAGACATCATCTCGAGGATGATGACGCACTCCGTCAAGGTCATCGGTGACTTCAACAGATGCATACACAACATAGAAATGCCCAAGCTCAAGTATTTACTCAAATTCATGAAAAAATACGCTTGAAACTTTAAATTAATGTGATGAAAAATGTGTTGGTATGAATTTAACTGAATGTAAATAACGTATGCTTTGGAGTTTATCTACTTTTTTCGATTTTATATTAATATTGTTGTTATGGGAAGAGATAGAATAAACACATAGACTCTTGCATTATGATAATAATTATTATTATTTGTTGACTGTAGTTATTATTGATTGTAATAAGATTGATATTTAAAGAAAATTAATTAAAAGAAGGCCTTGTTTTATTTCATAATCTTATTTTACTTATTGACCCTTTCATTTTTGGCTACTTGTACAGTCGTGAAAAATGATCGCGAAGCAAAGATATTGGAAGTGTATTTACGGACAATTCGGTGGATCGATGCCCAGAGCAACGTGACAGGCAGCGGGTGGATACGTAAGATGGAGGCCTAGAAAATATGACAACAATTAAGAAAGGCCTAAAAAGGTAATACAAAATAAATAAGCGTTTACGTAAGCAAACCAGTAAATGCCAGAACCCCTAAAAACGCCACTCAAGTAATATTCCTGAGTGAAATGAATTCACAACAAATTCTATACAATCATATTAAATCCCAAACTTTAATTAAATGAATCGTCTAAAATAAGGGACTATTTACACCAAAAACATTGGAAACGCATAGGCTCTGCTGTGAATTAGAAAAAAATATTGCATTTAGAAATATTGCTCTAGTAGGTAACCTTTTTAAAACCTAGTACATACATCATTGAAAATGCATCATAATATATTACTATTAAAATTACCATAACGTTTGTTGTTGAAAATATTACTGAACAGCTCTGCTGTGACTGCCACTCATTCCGAATGCAAATAAAACTATTTAAATAAAAATACATTCGTTTAAAATTCATGAAAATCCCAGTGCAAGTTGATGCAACCGCTTCCTTATGCATTGCTTTTCATTCGTTCCATTGAGTATACTTCTATGAAATAAAAACTATTTTTAGAATAAATTATGAGTGTGTCTCAAGTACTGTGGGACCTATCGTTACTATTTTTTACTGTAATTTGCTTACGTTTAAAAATATTTATAATGTCTTGTCACTCTGTCGTGCCTCAAAAAACCTCAAGGCTATCGCAGGTAAACGTAGTCAACAGGTACATAGAAGACAGGTAACATAGCAAATAATACTAATTATTATTTCTAGATCCATGCCAGTTACTTACCACCCGCAATGTAGAGGTAGGTACGACTGTTGGTACGCTATGCGAGCAGTATTTATTTTGTGAACAGCGAACGCCCGCTTAACGCTTACTTTGTGGACACACTGTAGATATATAGTAGATAGTAAATAATATAGATTCAATTATACCGAGTGCCCGAGTGATTCTAAAGTAATTAAAAATACTCAAAGCTAATACAAGGTAGCTATAAAGGTAAAAAGCCCTTAAAGAAGTGACTAAAGATACCACAAATACTTTAATAAAAGCAAAAGATCACTAGCCCTATAAAATATTTTATACATAATTCCTTAAGAAAGAGAAGGAAGGTGAAAAAATATTGAAATAGAAACATAGCTTGTATATGTCTACACTTCAGCCGACTCTTATTTGACCCTTTCTCGACGTTAGATTGAATGAGAGTGATTGATTAAGTAAACGTAGATAGTAGGTACAAGATGACAGAAAAATAAGAGCCATGGGAGGAACTGGATCGAAATATACAAAGATATATATTTACAGAATGTATGATGCAGTCAAGATTTAAGGGATGAGATTTTTAAACACAGTTATTCTGTAGATGTAATTTAACTTTTCCCGGATATCTCACGTAATACATAGTCCTCATAGTCCTATTTATTTATTTTCGCTTTTAGGGCCGTAAACCGAGCTATAACACACGCGTGCATAATAATAATACCGCACTAGTGCGGTAATAGAATGATCACTACAAAGTTAAATTAGTACCTTACTACTAGTTATGTGCACTATAGGTATGCGAGTATTTTCAATTGAACCGGGTAATACTTACAGTTTTTTTTTTAGTAACAACAAAGAGATTTTATGCCGCTGAAAATCCATATACATTTTTGGAATAAATAAATGTGTACGTCTTTAATTAAGTCAAACAAACATTAATTTGATCAAATTATTCATAATTTACAATAATTTGTTATAAAATATTAAAATATTTGCATTTTATCACTTAAAATTATAATTTTGAAGTAGGCTGTATGTTCATTGACCATCCATTTGGCGCTTGAAAAATAAACTTGCGCGCCATTTCCCATAATTTAAATATTTTGTTTTTATCGTATTTGTCGCTGTGTGTTAAAAATTGTGTTTGTTTTTTCCTCGCAAATGTAATGAAAAACGTCGTATGAAACTCGTGAGCTCTGCTCATTACACACTCGGCTAATTTACGCAACTGCAACTCACAGCCTCGTGCGTAATGAGCAACTTCGCTCACTTGTATCATAATATACTATTATTTATTTTCTTTTAGGAAGATTTACAGCTGCCATTTAAAAATCTCCACTATTGGAGATCCTTAGGGGAGCACTGTCTAGCAGTGGACGTCTTGCAGCTGAGATGATAACGATGATGATGCTATGTGTATTAGGATATTGTATATTAAATATTGTATAAAAACTTTTAAAGTTTATAGGATATATTATATATAATTTGCCTACACTTAACAATGTGTATAGCTATACCTTTCTAGAACAAATTAAAATCCAATAAACTCGCAGACTTTATTGTATCCGGCTTCTTTAGCCGTTCACTTGACGCAGACAGTTGTCAATGAATAATAAACGCGTTCCTGTTTCTGTAGTACAACAGTAGAATTGATCAAAGACGTCAAAAAATCACAATTTATTTCTAGATAGGGTCTTGTAAATATCATTTGAATATTATATTATGTTGCAATTATATCACCCCCTTTTTCCGATTAAAAAGTAACCTACGTCTCTTTCCATATCATAGGCTAACTGCGTGCCAAATTTCATCGGGATCGGTCAGCCGTGAAGCTGGACATACCGACAGTTTTTTTTTAAATCCGTAATAGGCTTAAGTTTGTCAGTCTACTCACTCTAGAAAGATTAATGGTGAGAAATTAAGCAGTTTGTCCAGAAAATATATAATTTGCCCTTATTTTTGTATTTACTTATTACAAATTATTTACCAAATTGAACCTCTAAATGATTTAAATAGCACAACCTTAAACAATCATAAATTGAAACACAGAGAGACAGCCTCAAAATAATACTTTTATTTTGTATTTACGCGGAAAAGCGACGTAAGCCGCAGTGCAAATACTACTGTACGTTAATAAAGCGCCAAGAAATATAGTAAATAACTTGTCGTCACATATTACACCGGATCTAATTCTGATATAGTGCAGAGAACCTCGAATAAGGGTGAAAGACGTTCGTTTAATAGAATACGTTGAAAAGAATATTTGTCATCTATTCACATAGAATATACCTTTTTGACGCCAGTGTCATGACTTATATTCCTTTCTTATTTCTTTATATTACATAAATCCCGGATCAAGGCGCTAATTGTATATTTATACAAGGTTATAGTAATATAAAGTTCAATACCTAAAATTTCTAGGTAATTATATGAAACTGATAGGGCAATAATGTAATGCACTTTAATGATAAAAAGATATAAAGTTAATCATGATAATGAAGCAATTGGCATTGTTACTCGATAAAATTTATTAAGTTTTACGGAGAATTTCAACTAAAATAAAAAATATACCTACACTCTTAAATAAATAATAAAAAGTCATTAATAAATCTCCAAATGATCATCCTATATATTATGTGTGTTAATTTTAGTTTACTTACCAATGTAATAAGAACATCGGCAGAACATGGTTGATACTTCAAGAGACGGCTGAATCTTAAAGTTCTCTGCGCCATCGTCAAGGGACCGATGGGTCTGGATACGTGGATGAGTGGAGAGGATGGCGGACGCGACGGTGGATTTGACATTATCGGTATATTACGTCTAACAGTCTCCAACGGCACAGTCCTAGCCACCAACGTGTCACTACCAACCGAATTAGCACTACCACTGAACATGTTCATTAAATCGCCAATTGAACCGCCTCCACTTGAGCCTCCACCGCATCGTAACTTATCCAAGTCAGTAAGACTCGAACCACGTCTCACGCGGAGGCGGGAACCACAAGCGCTCGAACGATTTGGAAAAGCTTGGTCACGTCGAATGTCCACCTCGCTCGCCGTTTGCATCGCACCTTTCTTAAATCGCATCATTTTGGATAATGCAACATAACACAGTCACGTTACACAAAACACTGAATGTAGAACTGAACACCTGTTAGTATTGGAATTAACATGTAAATGATATGCCGATATCAATAGGGCCACGGCCGCCCGCAGGATGTCGCTATCGCGTCCTCGCGCATTTCCGCCGCCATCGCTTGCGCAATGTTTACGTACCCTGCGTTTAGAAATTTTCGACTTTTATCCTAAGTTATATTAAGGGGTGCGTACGGAGCAGAGTCTGTTAACGGACTGAGTGGAGAACGCGTAGTTTTGTATGTGCGTATGGATGGAGTAACAGAGCTGAACTAATGAGGTGATCGGGTTCAAAGGCGCTGAGTCTCCACAGGCGGCGACCGTCACTTAACTAATACACGAGATTTGTTGTTAGTATAAACACATCTAATTTACAATATAAACAGAGTAAATAAATAGAGTTATAAGTACGTATTACGTACGATAAAACATTACTACAACTCAACTTCATACGATTTAGTGGTTGGCGATATTTCTGACAAATTTGAGTCTTGAGATATAAAATCAAATTCAATCAATGGAAAGAATAAACAGTTCCTTCATGGCATGCCGTTAACTTACTAAGGCTAAACACTCAATAAGATTTTCCATCACCAAAATATAAGATAAAACAATAATTTCATTTTTTTTTGCCACAGGCAAGTATTTATCCAATTAGAAGATTACAGTAACAGACTACTTGAACTTGAAAGGATATTTCCTGAATTAGCTGGAGGCTATAAAAGTATTAGTACTTTTTCTCTAGTTTTGAACGATAATTGGAAGTTCATCCTTTTTTATGAAACCTTTGTTACACGAGTATTTTCAGGGTAAAAAAGTAAAGCAAGCCCGTATTTTTTTTTTTAATTTTAAAAAATATGAAAAAAAACGTCATTATACTGATAATTTAGCTCTACTTAAACTGAAAATAATTGGAAAAAGTTAATATTAAATTTATAAACTCTGAACAATCATAAAGGAGTATTACCTACGTAGCAAAGTGGCTATAATAATTAAAAAAAACAATTCAAAACGATATTCTATAAAAAAAAAAAGTCGTCAACTCTCCCAATGTATTGATTTCAAATGGTATACACAAAATCTACTAACAATTAATTTAGAAAGCAGTCTAACAAGTGTTATTTTATGACTAGGAGAAACCATTCGGAGAGTTAATCAATTAACGGTTACCCTTGTGTGTGAGTTATCTACCAATGAACCGAATTAATTTTATTCGTCAGTTTGTTTACTTATCTACATAAAATATTTTAGGTTAGTATTAATAGCCTGACGAATAAGTCCCTATGCTTTCACTTTATAATCCAAAATAAGAATTGGTTATAAAAAAGAAAATAAACACGCGCCAAAACTGACATAAATTCGCCAAAATACCAAAAACTTAGAATACAACCCTACGAGCGAGAATAATAGGTACCTACATTCCGTATTATAATTCTTAGAGCCAAATTTATTGAACAGACCTTTGAAAATTAATGTAATTAAATATTATAATAACTACACATCTAGTTGGCTTATAGAAATATTCCTACAACCTAATTTAATTTGAGTCTAGGCAAGCTCGCGATATGAAACGGCGGCACTTGAAATTTCGACGCTCATATTTGTATACGACAAGTCAACAATGTATGCTCAAGTGTGTCAACGGATCCTTCGTGATATTATTATATAAGAAAATAAATCTTAGACGGATGAAAATGTAAAATCCTTACAGTATTTTCTGATGTTGAGATACTCAGTAAAAGATTCATCTATGGTATTTATGATTTAAATAACATTAACGTGTAAATCTTAAATCTGCAAGGGATTTCTGTTTTCTGATTTTCACATATTTTATACAGTTTACGGGAATTTTAATATATGAATTAATTTATTAAACGAATTAAGTTATTAGCCGGCTCTTCTTAGCAAAAGCAGCTCCGAACAGTGCGTTAGAGTTAGGCTATTCATATGTGCTTGTGAACGCCTATTTAAATAAAAATATTATAAAACGATAAACCCAATATTATCAGAAATCAGAACAAGTATCAAGCAACTAATAAATGCGTTTTGCTTATAATTCCTAGAAAATTTCTCAGAATCGAATTCACACCTACACAACATACACACACAATTCACATACAATTTCTCTTTAGAACTAGGACAAATACAGTGGACTAAAGTCCTTTAATATTTGCATAGTTATTACAGTTCTGAAAATGCAGTTAGTATTGGATTATTGGACAGCTAAGCGTTGAGTCGAGCAAAAGTAGCTTAGTTTTACTTGAATCTCTTGAGGTACATTATAGTAAAGTTTATTTAGTATCTCAATGTGGCAAGGCTAGATTAGGAAGTCTTTTTAAAAACTCGAAATGCACTCAAATATTAAAAAGCTTTCCTATAATTTCTTACTTACGTCTAAGTACCACTTTAAATACTCAATATTTTTCAAGGTTTAAAAAAAAATGAAAGAAATAGTTAAAATAATCAGTAGGTACCTCATTTATTTGCTAAAACAACTGCTATGTTCCTTTGCCCGGACTAGCTCAAGGTTAGCCCACTAGGAGGCCAGTACTCAGCCGCTAAGTAACAGCATTTTCGCATTTTCTCAGCAGTGGGTTATATGCTTAGAGGTTTGCACAGTGGGGCGCGGATCGCAACACTATGTTTCTAGATGAGTTTATCTTGTTGCTTTATGTGCTCTATATTTTAATTATGTCAGCATTAATGTAGTTTTCATTTGAAAAAGCAGATATAGAATAGTCGTTCAATCATTTTGTATAGTTCATAAGTTTTCACACACATCGCATAATATTGAAAATAATTATTTAAATTGAAATAAAATTCATTGGTTATAATGTGCTCTTAGGATGTATGATGTTGTTTTTAAGAAAAAATAATAACTTATAATAATATACTAGTATAGTAGAGCCGTATCCAGTTAATATAGCACTCATGATTGCCAAAACAAAACTCGTCGAAATGTTTTTTCTGCGTAATTTGCTTAAGTTTGGTCATAGATTCTCTCCGGAAAGAAATAGAATAAGATATTTAGATAACACTTTTTGGTATTTATCCTTGAAAGTCTCAAGGTGACGATAAAGGAGTAATAATTATTAATCTAATAAATCGCCATGTCGGTGTCCAAGTCTATAAAGTTACGATATCCACAGGAGGTAGTATCGTGCTGTGCCCGACGCCTCTGTCAAAATTGTGTTAGGCTCTTACTACTCTCTTTTGTCATTATTGTGATTTAGCACGGAAATGTAGAATTAAAAAGCAAATACTTTATAACATAACATCCTCATAATGATTAAATATAGTAGGTATTTATATTCAGTGTTCATTAGAAAGTATCATACAAAGAATAAATGTTTACTTAATTTATTTCTAGTACCTGCTCCAAATGAATAATAATAGGGAAAGATAAAGTAAACCGGTGTTTTGAAAATGATATACATTTCTACATAATCGATAGTTTTCGTATACTGGTGTTTTATAAATTACTATATATTCAGCTACTCACGTTGCTGACTGTACTCTCGCATTAAATGATTTGTAAAATAAAAATATTTTACCGAAATTTTGCGAATTTTTGGTTAGTATTAAATATTTATTCTGCCTAAGAATGTAACTCAAAGTATTTTTAATTTAATTGGAACTGTATAATACATAATGAGACTAAATACTCAAACGTTATCACAATAACCTTCATGCCCGCATATAAATAACTGTAATTTAAATGTATTTCAGAATTTCAAAAACTTACCTCATCCAAATGTATGCTATATTAATTCTCCATAGAAAATAATACTTCATAAAAAATCACAAGTAAAACAGTAAAAAATGGTACGATAAATGCAGAATTATAAATAAAAATTAGATTGAATAATCGAAATTATATTATAATTATTTTACGAAAAAATCAACGATAAAAAATAATTATTGAAAACCAATAATGCGAATTGTTTATTAGTTATAAAACATGAAAAAATAAAACAGGATAAGTATTATTATTTAAAAAAATTATTCTTCTTAATAAATAAAATATCGTTTCTGCATTTATCGTGATAATTAAAAAACACTCACATTCAACTGCATCACGATCTTATTGTACGCCCGATGCCACCTCTGCTTCGGCGTCAGTTTCGGCTGTTCCGGCTGAAACTCCACTCTATCGTCCTCTTGTCTCTCTTGTTCCTCACTGAACACAGCATCCTCCTCCTGATACTGTTCATCGGATTCCTGGAACTGTTCTTGATCATCGAATTTATCGTGTTCTTCTCTAAAAGTCTCGTCTTGGTCATACGCTTCGTTCTCGTCCGTGTATTCGTCAACGTTCTCATCGTAGGAGTCGCGAGATTCACGGAAAGCACTTTTTTCTTCTGGCACTTCATGATACTTTGTACGTTCGTCTTGAAATGTCACTTTTGATTTTTCTGCCATTGATTCTGTGGAATTAAAACGACTTTGAACATGAGGCAATTTCCAACTACCTACATTATAATAGAATCAACAGAATGATCCATCAAACACTCATGAACGAAACATGATTAAAAAAATAGAGATTGATTTGTTACCCAAAATCACTAATGTCTTGAAGATATTAAGCAATTACTTTGTATGTCGTTATTTTTTTGTTATAATAAAATCACAATTTTTCTTACCTTCTTGTGTAGTTGGAACAGCAAGTTTCTCTTCATGATGAAAAGAACTTTGCGATGTTCTCCGATCAATCACCGACGGCGTCTGACTATGGTAGCTGTCCACAGACGGCTTCCTAATTTGAGAACCAGTTCTCGTTGGCGAAGCTGTCTTCTGCAAACTAGGACTGGGTGGCTCTGATAAACGCCTGTCTTCAGCGACATCTTCGTGAATGGTATCGTGCGTATAATCATCGTCACGAAACCTATCCAACGATGTCCTATCGCGGTCTGTTGATTGATCGTATTCAGTCTTATGGTACTCGTCCTCGTAGGCACTTTCGTCGAAATTCGACTGGGCTAAGTCCTCCGGTGCATCGGGTAACGTTCGCGTTCGATGCACGGAAGGCCTTTGTATTGACTCCTGTCTCCTCAACGAAGGAATACGTGGTAGGTTAACGGGCGCTGAAGTGGTCACTGTAGACACAGGTACCGACGGCGATACTTCAGGGACGGATGCTGTGATGGAAGTAGTTGTACTTGAAAATGGAATAACAGGAGCTGCGGATGTAAATTGGCTACCAGCAGTTGATACTGGTGTTATATGTTGGGGTTGACTTGGCGTTTGAGTGGCAACAGCAGCGGCAGCAGCACCGAAAAAGCTTCCAAGTTTCTTCGCCCCACCTGCCATTAATGACCCTAATGTTGCAGCACCGGTCATGACACTCGATTGCAATTGTTGAGCTGATTGTTTTTGTTGTTGCTGCTGCTGATATTGTTGCTGTTGATACTGCAGTTGTTGTTGCTGTTGCTCATGTTGCTGTTGTTGAAATTGTTGTTGCTGCTGCTGGAGTTGCTGATGTTGGTAATCTTGCTCTTGTTGATGAAGAACTTGTTGCTTCTGTTCTTCTTCATACTGCTGTTGTTGCTCAAATTGTTGATTGTACTGATAGTCATGTTTCTCCGGATATGTTTGATCTGTGTATTGCTGGTCTTGTTGCTCATATTGATACTGTTGAGCATCATACTGCAAATCGTATTGTTGATAGCTTTGGTCCTGATATATTTCTTGTTCACTAGTTACAGGTGGTTTGGGTAAATAAGCCGATAATTTTAATTTTACAGCTTTTGCTATAACCGTTTCGTCTTCACTTGTAACTGGGCATGAAATCTGTGTGATTGCGTCTGAATCGGACCATGCTGATCTGTGAGCTGAAATTTTAAAAAACGCACTGAATATACTAAATGTTATATCCTCGCAAAGACTATGAAATGCGCGACACGACATTTGCGAGTTCTATAAAAAACTGAATCAAATAAATCCATGACACTGATTCTGTCCGCCGGATGTTTTTATCGCTTTTACAATGATTTTATTATTAGCTTCAAGGCTTCATTATCATGTGTCACCGTAGATCATTACTACGTAAAAAAATACATATATAGATATATGTATTCTTGGCAGACATTTTTACCTATGCGTCTCAGAACCATATAATATTCAATAGTGGATTCCTGTATTGATGTACTGGGTGGAAATTTCGAGACGAGATATTTTCAAAACCAATAAATATGTACCACCCAGTATGACGTCATTGAAATGGTGTAGTAGACCCACTTACCAGCAGGAGGAGTGGCGTGTGGGGTTTCATCAAAGAAAGGTTGCATTCCATCTTCATCGTTACTGAAACAAATTAAATATTTAACTTATTTCTAGGCATTATTTGTATTTCTATGTAGGTTTTTCATTTCACAGGGTCATATTACGTGTATACGTATCGTACAGTTAACCGTCCTCAAGTTGAAAATGTATTAAAAAGGTTTCAGTAATTCTGATTTTAGAGCCTTAATATCTTATCTTTCAGGTCTTGTCTTTTATAGCTCATTTATTACATTAAGTAACAATTATTTATACTTTATGTAGCTTTTGCCCCGGAATTGGTCCTGTGAAGTTAAATATTTTTTCATACATCGGTAGTTCAAACACAAGCTCTTCCATACACCATTTTCATTCCTCACAAAAATGACTATATATTATCATGTTGAAGTTTTGCAACAGAAGAGGTGGTTGTAAGATGTAACTAACGACTGAGAGGAAGCTTATCAAGTTATTTAACTGTAAATCCACAGATGGCGCTGTAATTTAATTTCTTAACGGCACACTGTACCGTATTTGAAAATATTAAAAAACCATATTAGAATTTCCGTTATTATACACAAAACTTTAGTCCATATCTTCCTTAACAAGGAAACGAAAAAACTCTCAAAATTAACTCATTAACTATCTCTATTCCATATTTTTTTTAAATCCTTTCAGTCATTATTATTTGAGTATAAACAAAATTAAAAATCGGTCTAATTTAAATACCTACCATTTAATATTGATTAGATACTCCACATGGATTAGAAATCATAATAATATCCGAAAAAATAACACAATATTGTAAAAAAGACTACGAATCCTCGCTTTTTAGATTTCGTTTATTGTGAGTATGAAAACATAAATTAAATACATACCTTGTATAATTATTATCAATGGTAGTGTCCTGAAACACCGTCCGATATCTGAAACTATCATATCCGTAGCTAGTGGCTATTGACTTTTCAGCTTCTGTAACAAATATATATGTATGACAATGAGATCATAAATAAAAATACAGTTCAAGCCTGATGGGAGGTCTTGGTCGTGGAATAACTAGTATAGGTAATCTAAATCTATCGACAAACTCCCTGAAATAGATTCTTGTCACTGCTTTGATTGATGTGTTTTTATCCTAACCTAGAATTGTATACTATCGTGATACTTAATTCTAACTAAAAAAAAAACATATTCTAAGGCCAAAACGCTGTTGATTTGGACTTTGATAACCAAAGAGCATCAAAGATTTAGACTATGTATTTTAAACCTTCTCATACCTGATACGTAAGGCACGTGCGTGTGCGCGAGGGGCGTGGAGGCGACGTGTGACGTCACGGCGGCGGCGGCGGCGGCGTGCGAGGTACGCCCGCTGTACGGAGTGATGGCCGCGGGCGCGTACTGCAGCAGGGAGGGCTGCGGCGGCCGAGGCAGGCGTCGCCCGCGCCCGCTCCGAACCGACCCAGTCTCGCTGCCCGTCGCCGTCGTGGCCGTCGGTGGCATGGGGAGCGCTCGCCCGCGCTTGGGTGTCGATGATGGTGTTGCTACGGAGTAGTCTATAGTTTATTTATATGGCAGTTTGGTAAGGATATAAACATGGAATTTTCTTGAAGCTAAATCTGAAAGTACGACAGGAAATTGTAAAAATATAAATTGTGATGATATAAGAGCGAGACAGAAAATTTTAAGACTGGTCTTGGCATATCGGATCGGATGATGAACTATTGAATTCAATGACTCCTATTTTCCAATTCCTAACTTTAATTCGGAATAAGGTGGTAAATGACAACTGCGACTACCACAACATCGGCATAAATTTAGTGAAATAGTAGGATGCAATCTATACGCCGCATTTCAATCACATCCTATAGGAAATTTCTTGACTGCGCGCAAGTGCGACACAATGGTGTCTCTGTAAAATTAAGTAAGTAAGTAATCATTTAAGGCTTGATGAAGCTTTAAGTGATCACGATAAAAACCAGCATAAGAAACTACAAGACAATAATTAATTATAATATGCAAGGAGTTTGAGGAATTTAAATGTTTAGGGTAAGTACCTGGCAAACTAGCGGCAGTACGTCGCGGCCGCGGTCTGTACGGCGCCATTTCATTGTAATCAGAGTACCGGGAAGATGGCGGCAACTGAAACAGGCATCAACAGTTTATATCTTTGTAGATATAACAAATACACTACAATTTTACACAAAGCATCAGGTCAGGCGCAACGTAAATACAACGGCTTTACAGACGAATATTATTGTATCTATATGTTGTAGACCGAGCATAAAAGCAGACAGATCACGATATACCAGGCATGTGCTGCCATTTCAACTATCTTAGTGTAGTCTTATCTAGTCTAAGTAATAATACATTACTAATTACTATCATTATTTATTTTATTTATTACTCAGTTTTAGCGGATTTGCTAAATGTAATTATAGTTAACTAATGCTTTCTTGTTCATTTAGCAGCTCTTCTAAATGAACCCTTTTTTACTGAGTTATAGGAGTGGATCTTCCCTTATATTAAAATTATATTAATTGA
The DNA here is from genome assembly GCA_951216915.1 of Tetheella fluctuosa. Classification (NCBI taxonomy): domain Eukaryota; kingdom Metazoa; phylum Arthropoda; class Insecta; order Lepidoptera; family Drepanidae; genus Tetheella; species Tetheella fluctuosa. Next base: position 7,463,778 of record OX578229.1, on the reverse strand, counting down.
ACGTTACATCTATTGAAAATAAAAATGATATGATGATGATGATGAAGCAACCTGACCTAATAAGTAAGTAAGTGCGGCCGGCCTCCTTTGACTATAAATTTGTCATTTCGCGACGAGGCTAAGCGTAAGTTAGGAACTTCTTGAATATATGTGGTTAGGCATACCATGATCTGTTAGACTATACGATCGACATGTACAATTTACATAGAGTATGTTGTGCAAATAAATAAGTTCAAATTTTTGTTGTTTATTGACATAGATCTTTTTATATTGTAAGGTCACGAACCCATATTTTTTTATTTATGTCTTCAAAATAAATGTTTCTCTATTTCTTTCTCGCATAACCAACATCATAGAAGCATCTAATGCCAGCCGCTGTTTCACTATCTCATCACCGTTTATGTATGATCATTAATAATGTACAAACCTGTTTAGGCGGCACTTGAGGTAACTGAACAACAGAAGAGCGTCGTTTATTGACGATATTTTCGTACTCAGTGGGCGTGTGTCCATAACCGTCATCGTAGAAGTACTGCCCGCCACTGTCCCACTGTCTCGAGTCATCCCCCACGTATGACGTTTGGTACGGGTAACTACTCGAGTCGTAGTACTCTTCGTAGCTCGCCTGCTGAGATATATGTGAATGGTCCCTGAAAGATTATAATCACAGAGTAAAAATGACCCTCTCAGTTCTTAATGGAAATCAATTTAAGATCTACTTTTCCCATCGTATTTTTTAGGGTACATTACCTCTATAGGCATAACAGAACCTTTGTGAGGTCTATCTTGCATCTTTTTAACTATCTGTCACATACTTGTAAAGAACAACAACAAGAACCAGAATTCTGTGACCGCTCCGAGGAGCGAGCACGACCGAACACGAAAGAACGCTCTAGGTCTAGGGCATAGAGTCTAGGCAACTGTTCGGACGCTCATGCGCCGTTTATATTCAGCGAGCGAGCATTCTTAGAACATTACATAGAATAAAAAGGTAAGACAAATACTACATAATAACATGTATTTGCTTACGGTTAACAGTCTACGACTGATTGCTAATTGTAGGTATTTATGTTTTTGGTCCTAGAGACAGGTATAAGGCATATAATCAAATAAGCATTTTTTGTCCTCGAAGAATTAAAAGAAAATACGATAATAATAACACATTCATACATACCTAATGTGTGTACCGGTGGTGTATGCGTCGTACCCGAAGCCCATATTTTCGTCATACAAGGTGTTCTGACGCTCGAGACTTGGTCGCCGCTGCTCTTCTGTGGAAACAAGCATGGAATTATAAAAACATCTCGATACATTACCTTCTCTTGAAATAACTGAGAATAGGAATAAAAGCATTAACTTTTCAGTGTAACATGTTACATGTAACGGAAATGTAACGTTATGTAGCAATACTGATACATGTACAGCACGCACGCACTCTTTTTAACTCGCTTTTATTAGCTTCCCGACCCACTTCCCGGTTTCCAATTGAGTTGAATTTTGTATACACGTTTAATTTGGATGACAATGCATAGTGACAAGTGACGTCATTTTAAATCCAATATGGCGGACTCCCAAAGATGTTGGATTAGTTATTTTTTATTCACCCCCATGATATAGGTATCAAATGAAAGGGTTTTTTTTTTTTTTACTTTGTATAGGCTTGTGTTTGACCACAATCTCACTATGTGTTTGATAAAAATAAAAAAAAACACGCTTTACGCTTTTTTAGGTTTTTAAACCACAATTTTTATTTATCAAATTAACTTAAGCGTTTGGCGTTAAGCCACTGACCCACCCAAAAGGACGATAACAAGACCAAAGATGGAGCACACTTGCTCAGAAGAAGCTTATTCGACTTGAAAGTCACTGGTTTGTAGGAGTACATTGTATAATGGCAAGGTCCAATTACATCGAAATCGCTCATTCAACATAATTATTTAAGCCTTGAAGCATCAGTTAATTTCATAGTTGCTTTAGAGCAGGTCTCCTATATAAAATAAATTAATAAAATTAGCACGCATCCTCATCCGATAGAAATAAAACGTAAAAAAAATATTTTACCTCCAGACTGCCAATCAGCGGCGGTCCGCCATGATATAGCTGACTCCACACTCGCCTGCGCGTGCAACTGCGACCACGTCTCTATCCTGGAAAAAAATATGCGTAAAAACGTAATTCTTGTAAAGTCATAATAATATTAATAAATATTCTGGGCCATAAATATATAAATATTCTGGGACATTATTCCTCACACACGGCCATCCGATCCCAAACTAACCAGAGCCTGTGCTATGGAAGCCAGATAACTGATATACTACATGTACTACTTTTCTTTTGTATATATATACTTAAGTATATGAATAATTACAACCAGACTCAGGACAAACAGATAATAATTTTGTTCATTCACACAAATGTCTGTCCTGAGTGGGAATCGAACCCACGACCTGTGGTGTGATTGATAGGGTATCTTACCAAGCACGCCAACCAGCTCGTGTATAACATATACATCGTTATTTTTTTAGGATTTCGTAGCTAAATGGCTTTTGGTAATAACGTAATACTTGTAAATTCATCATATCCCATTAATTTGTGCTATGTCACAGTCATTCTACTTGGAGACCATTAGAACTATAATATAGTTGAACGACTCAGAATGAGATCCATAGAATTTGCACAAAAAATACTTCTAATCATAAAATTACATTTCCATAAACATTATGCTTCAAGTTATGTACGTTACGTTTGACACTTAAAATCTTCTTTTTATTAAATATTTTGCCAAGATTCTTTAGCAGGTTGGTGATTTCTGTGAGCCGGTAAACTGTCGTATAGTATAGTGAAATTACAAAAAAAAAATTTAGTGGAGGCACTCCTTATATGAAACGGAGGTTGAGTTACGATGTAGGGGAGTCCTTTAATCTTTATTCCATTCATTAAAATAAAGAACAAACGTTACCTATTGGTTCTCGGCTGGCTGTTGTAATATAGCGGATCGGTGTCCCCGTGGATGTGAAACTCTTCTCTCTCGTATGAATTCTCTCGCGATACCTCCAATGACCTCTGCAATCAAGAAAATATTGTAATCGGGATAAAATTAAAAATCAATTCTATTTTTCTCAGAATATATGAATAGAAGCTGTTGCTCTGAAACCTCATTATAAAAAGCTCAATACCACTTTAAATACTAAAAAATAATATTAATACTAATAAAATATACCGCTTAAAAGTATGAGTACTAATCATATACGTCATACAATACGTACCTAGTGGTAGTATTTCCACATAATATCTTGAGTAGGATGGTAATCTCAAACGACGCATTTTTTACGCATGACGCAATGACGCATTTATCATTCGATATTATTAAAAATAATAAACAAAGTTCCCGCCATGTCTGACAGTGTGTACGCATATTTTTTTCGTAACTTTATTGTATTACTTGTATTGACGATTAGATAAATGCATCGAAGATAATTTTAATGTATCCTAAGTTATATTATAAAAGCAATACTTAGTTTGTCTGTTTGTAACGTTTAAATAGGTAAACTACCCCTGAAAATTTCCAATAGGATAGCTTAGATCACCACGTGAATGAAACTACGAGGAGCAACTAATAATTTTATTGATAGGTCGGAAAATGCAAGCGTCGATGTGGAAATGTTCTGAACCGTGCGTTAGAGTCAGACTATTCATAAGTGCTTGTGAATGCCTATTTGAATAAAAAATATTTTCATTTCATTTCATTTCAATGTTTATAAATTATCCTTTACAATCAGTATTGAGGTATATATTACCTGTGGCGTATGCATTTGATGAGCTGCATTCCTGAACTGTGAAGCGCTGCAGTTAGCATGTTGACCCAGTGGGAAGTTAAGGTCTGATGTGTAATCCGAGTCTTCTGAGTAACCGGCTGAAATGAATAACAGATATCCTTTAATTACCAAAAAAGATTTCGTCAAAAAAATTATTGAATCGTGTAATTCATAAACCCCATCCTTAATTAAGTCAGGTTTTTACCATCACTCTCTTTTCCGTCTGTCTGTCCATGTGTCACCACTGATTTTGTATTTTTCATATGTATTATCACAAGTCCACGAGAAAGTGTCGCATTGCCGGCGTCAACGGATGCACTTCTCGTACCGAATTATTTAGTTATTTATGTGTGCGTTAGTGAGTCGTTTTTGAAGATTGGGTGTAATTAGCTATATATATATGTATTTACAAAAGAAAGCAGTATATGTAGTATATCAGTTATCTGGCTTCCATAGTACAAGCTCTGCTTAGTTTGGGGTCAGATGGCCGTGTGTGAGGAATAATGTCCCAGAATATTTATTTATATTTAATGTATGTAGGTAACCTATCTACACCTTTTTACTTATAATATCATTGACTATAGGTAAGTCACTGCAATAGCGAAGGAACAGCGGCATGACAAAAACTGCCTGTATTTGAGAAACCCCATAAGTCAAGTGAATCTTGTTTAGAAAGCTTTTTTGTAGAACCAGTTTTTTCTCCTGAAAAATTATGCATGCTTGACTTATGGCGTTTCTGAATTACGCAATTTTACTAATATAAAAGTAATAAAAACCAGCCAAGTGCGAGTCGGACTCGCGCACCGAGGGTTCCGTACAAACTTCGTCCATCGTTCGTCCATCACGGGAAATGCACAATTTTATTTATTTACTGTATTTGAGGTTGGTGCCAATTAAGCTAGACCTCTAAATTGTATGAGTGCCCATAAAACTCAGAGGTCTTTATTAATTGGCGTAACCATGTATGTATGGGGACACCCTTTAATTTTCAACTTTTTTTATTTTTTGAGTTGATTGAATGAAAGGTAAATTGTGGTTTATGATTTATGAAGTATTAAAAAAAAACTACTTACTAGATCTCGTTCAAACCAATTTTCGGTGGAAGTTTGCATGGTAATGTACATCATATATTTTTTTTAGTTTTATCATTCTCTTATTTTAGAAGCTACAGGGGGGGGGGACCAACATTTTACCACTTTGGAAGTGTCTCTCGCGCAAACTGTTCAGTTTAGAAAAAAGTGATATTAGAAACCTCAATATCATTTTTGAAGACCTATCCATAAATACCCTACACATATGGGTTTGACGAAAAAAAAATTTTTGAGTTTCAGTTCTAAGTATGGGGAACCCCCAAAATTTTTTGTTTTTTTTTTCTATTTTTGTGTAAAAATCTTGATGCGGTTTACAGAATAAATCTACTTATTAAGTTTCGACAGTATAGCTCTTATAGTTTCGGAAAAAAGTGACTGTGACATACGGACGGACAGACAGACAGACATGACGAATCTATAAGGGTTCCGTTTTTTGCCATTTGGCTACGGAACCCTAAAAATGGACTCATTGGTGTAATAATTCATTATTATTTTAAAGATCATTAATTTATAATGAATTTAGAGACTATAGTTTGGTGGTTGGGTACTTTGTAGTACCTGTCAGGTTGGTAACCACCCTCAAGTTGAATGGGGACCCCATGCAGTTATGATACTGACAGCAGCACATCATCAAATACTACAGTATAATTCTTGTCAAAAAGCCTATCCATAGTAAAGCAGCAACTAACAATGATTTATATACTGCATCTGCCTGCGCGCCTGTGCAGCTCGCTCAGCGTCGAGGGTGCCGTTGAGTAGATCCAACTTGCGCTGGAGATCAGCACCACCCGTACCTTCTGCATCTATAATGCAAAAATATGCCATTTACTTAAATTGTCTTAAATTAAAAAATATCTGAAATATTTCTATATACTATACGTTTCTTTCTATGTTCTGTGGGACATAAACGTCTGTACGTATGTTGGGTGTAATTCAAAGGGATATGATAACATATAGATTCATCAATTATATACCATATTCGTTCAGGAAATAATAAGTTATCTATGTCATAACTTAATGCGCTTACGAAAATAGAAAGGTATTGTTTGATTGTTTTGAAGTATCCTGCTAATCATGACGTATTTTACGATTATATCTTAAATCCTCAATATTGTGGTACATTTTATTTAACATAGGTATATTTTGTGTCCATTCAGGTGCCTGACCTAAAGTCTGAACGTGACGAAAGCGTGTTAACATGTAGCCCAGACTGAAAGTTTATGGTCGATTCGGAAGGTTGGAACCGGCACGTTCATTCATACATTTTGTATTATACATCTCCCATGTTTGGTAAAATGTTGCAGATTTACGTAAACATTGCATGCAGTTGGTATTCTATTTTTTTTTTATCAAAACATTATAAAAGTACTCCGTTAAGTTCATAGTACAGTGATTGTACTGTAACTCAATAGATTGAGAACAATCTATAGTCGTTATAAAGCCAGATAAAAGTTTTTTATGCTTTATATTGTGTCTCTAAATAATAACAGCATCAAACTGTTACGAGTTTAAGCCGGGAGACTCAATCTTGACGTGAGCGCGTTTCCAATCCGGTGACCTGTCAAGTTAACCTTTTTACTTACAAATCGTATCGTTTACCGCTAGTCTACAAAAAACTTATCTACAATTTATGTATTTTTTTATAAAATAATAGAAAACTACTTTAAAAAAAAGAGGTAATAATTATATTAAAAGTACAGCTACATAATAATTTTTACACATAAACCTTTACAAATGTAAAACTGAACATTTATATATAATTTATATTGAGGTTGTTCAGTAAATAATAATGTCAGCTCAAATACGTTTAACCTCAATGATTGGCCTGTCTTTCCGCAGTTAATATACTTACTTGCTGCGACCCAATTTCTTAGATTAAATTTATTTCCCGTGCGACTTACTCAGTTAGGAATATAATTATCAACCCTTACGATGGATTTATATATTCTTAATTACTATTTAAAAATAAAATTTATGCTTCTACGAATCAGTTTTTTAATTACTGAAATTACTGAATTAGGCATCCATTTATACTACTAGATGATTTTGTTGTTGTTAGACTGTCTTTATTGATAACACTAGTCATAGCTTTAATAAATTTTTTTTTTAAAAGCTACAGCGAAGCGCCCGGTCACGCTTCGCTGTGGCTTTTCCAATAGTAATAATTAATGGATGTATATAAATAACTTCAAATTCCTTTACCTTTATCTTCAAATAACTCAATTGCCTATAATCCATAACTTGATAGAGTGCCAGAAACGCCAGTCAAGTTCAAGTATACTTACATTAAAGAGACTTGGGCACTCAAAGTCGTAAGCCCATCAAAAGTTGGGTACGTTTTCATGCAACTTTTGGGCTCATAAAATTAAAAAAGTATTTTTACGTGCTTTTTTTCTTCGTAAAAGGTTGGAATTTGCATATTTAAAAAATGTGTCATAAATCAGAAAATAATCAGTGCGTTTATTGCACGAACTGAACTATAATAACCTCCTCAAATTGCTGAAATGATTTATGCTACGTCCTTCTAATTATAGACTTAAGTCCATAATCACGGCGCGAATCGATTATTATTCGAACATTGTTGAAAGGTTGAAAAACGCATTTTCATTATGGACTAAATGCAGCGTATAGTCGAGGCAAGAAATGCTTTGCAAATATTTATTAATCTTCTACAAATATTTAAGATCGCCTTAAGGATTTTCACCAAAGCCATTTTTTCACCAAAACACTTCTATATCAACTAGAACAGTTAAACTTATATACAGATTCGATTCTGCATCATTATACATATATCACTAGAATATAAATTACATCTTTCGAAAAACATTCATGCAATTTTACTGATACTCATAAAACATGTAATGCAGTTTCAAAATGCAAATTATTAAATTGTATCAAATAATAATAACATCATGTTGCAATGGATAATGAAATAATTTTGAAAAGATAGTAACCTTTTTCTCAAACGAAGTGGATATTTTGTTTGCTAGCAAACAGGTTCAAAAAGGACAGTTATATCCTGCTTTGTGTCTTTTATGTCACCGCTTTAGGGCATAGGTCATATTCAATAAAATTGGAATGAAAAGACTTGATTGTACTTTTACATATTTAGTTATATAATGTCAATAAGTTGGAAAATTTAATGTTACAGTAAAATGTTAAAATGGGCTTACATTTGGCTAGTGGCCCGCCTAATATAAGACAATGACGAAGCCTAAGATTGAGCACGCTTGTCCAAAAGCAGCTTATTCACTCTGGCCTTGAATGTTCTTAGATTGTGGTAGTCAGGAGATAAACGAAGGCTTTATTGTAGTGTCGCTTGCAAAATTCTATACAACAAACATTTTATTATATCATTTGTAAAATTATATATGACACGCAAAAGCTTTCACTTCACTTACATATTTTATATATTTTGATTTGAGTTTGCCAAAGGCTCATTGAACCTAAGCATCAAAAGCATTTCACGTATGTCCATATCACAAATAATCGATATTTTATTTTAAAAAAATCACCCTAACAAATAATAAGGCGTGTAAAACCGCTTATACTGTAACCTCACCTGACGCCTGGTCTGTGCCGACCCATAAGATAATATAACCTCAAAAGCTTGCGTAATAAATACTCAGCATACATCTCTTTATATGGGCATGTCGTAAATAAAAAAAAAACAATATCGTTACTCACGCGTGGAATGTGTCATAAATGGCTGTTGTGTGAGGTGTACCATATTTGGGTAATGCCTTTGTCTGGGCTACTACAAATGGCTGTTCAGAGCGGCTAAGATTTTTATTACAACTATTTTCATAAATGACTTTCTAGTAGATTTCAATATAATAATACACACATTGTGTTTGTTTGTTTTCAGATGTTATAATAATTATTACAAAATCAAGACTTTATACTATCAGTAATGTTATGTTATGTAGTATTCTTAGATTCTATTTACAAAGTTATTTTTTCTGGTAAATCAAGGAAAATGTGGACCAAGGTAGTCCATGGATCAAAGACTACCCAGCAGGTCAGCTCGGTGTTCAGATAACAGTAAAAAAAATACAAAACGAGTATGATGTAAGATTAAAAGTATAAAGGACATAGAAGTTCTCTGCCTTTCTAATTCTGTGTTATATAAAACTAGTTTCCGCCCCGCGGTTTCACCTGCGTTCTTGAGGGATCTTTTATTTTCTACCTTTGACGATAATAATTAAATACTATCCAACAGTAATAGTAGAATTTTTCAATTCGAATCAGTAGTTCCTGAGTTTAGCACGTTCAACCAAACAAACAAACTCTTCAGCTTTATAATATTAGTATGGTATAGATTTTATTTAATAAAGCATATAATTCTTTAACTCGCCAAACTGATGCTTCGGTGTCTATAATATATCATCAGCTACTTAAAAAAAAAACACTGAAATAGATTCAATGGTCGATTTCGAACAAATTACTTTCTGGAATTGTATTTGTTTTATAATAATAATATAATAACATTAGTTGCATATGACAGGAATAAAAAACTAAAAATTTCAAAACAATAAGTATTTCAGATATAAAATATCGTTTACAATCTCGTCTTGCTTCAAATCACGAAGGATTATGATTAACCATTTATCTTCCACTGCACAGTCAACCCTAAAGGACTTATAGGGTTTATTTCGTCGAGATTTCGAAAGGAATTGTGATATAATATCACCAACATTTAACTTGAAACTTTTAAAATAAACTGCTAGAAGAATGAAATCACAAAAATTATTGAAGTCCTCAGTATAAATAATACAAGTTAACTTGTTGTTCATTTATTGACAACATAAACTTTTAAAATATTACATGTTGTATTACCATTATGATTTTTGCATTTTGCAACTTTGTATTCTTACACCATAAACCTAATGGAGTATAATTACACTATACGATTAATTACTGGCCTATAATCTTACAATGTAACAGAGATCATAACAATAAAAATATTATACGTACGTAGGCACGTAGCACTCGTAGCACACTGCTACGGCGTAGACATTACAACAGACTTTGTAATAGTTTAGCACTCTTGTTAGAAGTCCTTGGTTTTATCTATCTCACTGGCACGTATAGTGACAGTTAAACTTTTAATGCAAGTATAAGTACAAGATAAAAAGTAAAACTCAAGCGCACATCTGACTTGAAAGAACTGTAGATACCACACTGGCTTGAAAAGTATTATTAGACACCGGGGTCATCGCGACAACTCGGAAGATGCCCCCATTTCATCGTAAACCATCCAGACAGTGTGAATCACAATTCCAAACTGAGCGACTTTATTTTCATGGGTTTAAAGTTATTTTTATAGCGTCAACGGTTCAATTTGTAACTGTTGTTTGTGGGGAAGCGCTACGAATCGCGCAGGGGGAAATGTTTTTTTAATAGGTGAAACTGCAGTAACTTTTATTTGGATTATAGCTTTGACAAGAGGTTGTAAGAAAGTTTTGGACGTGTTAAAAACTTTTACTGACATGTTTGAATTTTTATTGGAGTTTGTTTTTACAACAATTTATTTTTACAATTCAAATTAAATTTAAGTTATGTAGCAGAAAAGATACAGGATTTTATAACTATTGTCTAAATCTCAAATAAGCAAACATTTGACAAATTTCATACAAAATGATATGTTTACAAATTCAATTTATCTTCTAAATCTACCTTTTGTAAAATTAATAAAATATAAGATGGAAAAAACCGCTCCTAATCGAAATATAATTTTTAACGAAAGAGAATAAATGTCTTTTGTGATTTGTTATTCATGATAGGACAGGAGCGGTGAAATGAGAAATTATTGCGATGAAAATGTACAATATTCATCTTTTATGTATTAAAATCATCGCTTATTTCATGGTTGGTATGTTTTTAATTTAACTGGGTTTTATGTTAGTATGTCATAAATATTTTAATATCCACAATATCAGCTAGGACTGTTCGGTGTCCGATTATTTTAAGATTTTTTACTCTGTTTTTGGCATGTATTTGGCCACGATAGGTAGTAGTGTGGCTGAAATTTGTAAGCACCCAAAATTTAGAAGAGAACAAAGTCACACTTGCAATCTTCTGGAACATACCGGTAGGTGTTAGGCGATAGATTTTAAAGTGTGCTATGGTTTTCTCACGATGTGATCCTTTATCAAAAGCTCAAGTTCATTGTATGATTCGAACCCACAACCTTCGTCACGGCATTAACATTAAGATTATAACCATCGGCAACTTTATCACTTATTAAAATAAAAACTATTACGGGTTTAAAAATTGTAGTTCATTTTTTGTTATAATATTATGGAGTCATTATATTTAATACGTGGATAAACTTTATGCATGGCAAAAAATAATCTCATTCTAAATAAATGCGATTAGGTCACTAACTTTTTAAACCAATTATTTATGACCAAATTACAAGTAGGTATGACGTTAGCTTCATCGTTAACCAGTAGGTACTTACTAAGCCATATTATTTAATACTAAATAAGCTATGTAAAGATAATAAAGAAGACGAATTCTCCAAATGTATTCTGACATTTCTGACCAGAAAGAAAAATGCAAATATTGCAAATGCAACATTATAGATAATAGAAATACAATGAAGCCGTTTTAAGTGCGGACGTCGACCTCGCTACACGGGTAAGTGACCAACTTGTTATGTCAAGAAAGTGGATTAAACAGTTTCCGTTCAAGTTTCTAATTATGCTATTAACTTGCTACGCCCCAAGAATATGTAATTTTATTTCCAGGTTGAAATTAAATGATTGTCTGGTATTAAACTTAGCATCTATTCTATAACATATCGTCAAGATTTGAAAAAAAATAATCATGTAATCCCACGCCTGAGATTAGCTAGTAGGTAATAAATAAAAAATATAAATATTCATTCCAACCATAACCATTCACAATTTAAAAGAAGATTTCCATTCACTAAGTGGAAAACGTAAGTTAAAAAGAGAATAACTCCAGTACTATTGTATACATTTTAGAATGAACCCGCGACTCTGAGTAATCCTCGACGTTTCAAAACACAGCTCGGGGCTGGCTCTTTATTATTGTGCCAACACAACAGACGACACTTTTTAAAACTTAAACGAGAAAAAAGTGGGGCACAATTTTTATTCCAGACACGGGCATGTGTATACTCCATAACTTGAAAATGTCACATAGAGAATAGTATGTGTAAAAAAAGTTCAATGAATGTTCAAGAAAATTTTTGCTGGTTTCGTAAAAAGCAAGGAAAGTACCAAAAATATACAAATTACATTTTGAAAAGCAAAGCCTAACTTAAAAAATAGCTCAGCACTAATAAGCCACGTGCTAAAAATAAAAATGTTTTATAAGCAAAATGAATTACTGGCTCCATAGATTGTTAGAGGGCGCCTTTGTTTATTATTCTGATGAAGAGTTTAGGCTGTTATTTGTAATACCCTGGAGGCTCTCAATGGGAATTAGGCCGAAGGTTTATTAACCAGAAAGATATGGCGGGCCACTGGCTTCAGTACATTTATCAAGACATGCCTATACTTTAAGTGTATGTAGGTATAATTCCGAAATGTGCGAACCAAAATAAAGGATTTTCCTCGAATTTCGCACAAGTCATTAATTCAGTAGGATAGAAAGGTGGGTCAAATTAAAAGTATTTCTTTTAGTTTGTTTTTTTTTTAACAAATGTGGAAGCGAACCTTTTAGGCCTCCCATTTCCTTGCCTTAAATCATACCTACTGTACGGTCATATATATTTTTTTCTTATTTTATAATCACTACGTAGCACGCGGTGGAATTGAGCCTTGTCAGAAGTGTTCCCTCTGTGTAATTATTTCAAAAGAAGATTACGAACCATATTTTTTTTTATTTTGTGCAGTTCTCGGGCTTTACAAAATTGGTCCTTCGAGTCAAAGACTGTCCCAGTGCTAAGCCATTACCTCCGTTTCATATTCGTCTAGTCCTTTTACTCAGTTTATTTATTGAACCCATTCGTCGTTTAGGATCTTTTATGGAAAGATTTTTCATTTTGGACGATGATAGTCCTAAATTAACCTGGATTAGTCCTTAATTATTGTTAATTAATGAACACAAAAAAAACATGTAAATTCTAGCCAGCTAATTGCCATCAGTATGTATTATCACGTTGTATGATAATCATGACATAGATAACAAGGATAGTTTTGATTTATTTACGATTTGATACACTCGTATAGTAAAAGTAATGGAATTATATACCACATGCAAAAATTCGAAATGTTGCCATTTGATGTCTACTAAACTAATTCTTTTATTTCAAATATTAGCTGCATTTTTTTATATTGTCGTGTAACTAAACTATTTATGAAAGTATCTATTACCAAGAAAAGAGAAATTGTCAATACACTCCCAATTTAAAAGGGACATTCTATAAATATAATATTAAGTTTGCAATAAAGGAGAATTAAGTACTGAAACGTTATTTTCAGCGCCAATCCTGACTTGAATTTTGATCGGCATCCGACATTGAAGGTCGACCTTCTGATATAATCGACTTTGGTCGTAATATCGTAAGTATTGTGTGCTAATTACATATTCCATTGCTGTTCAACATTTAATTCTTTTTACCATTACAATAGCCAGCTTCGAATAATCATCATATTATCTATAGGTACATATAACATTCAATATGTTTGTTTATTTGCTAAAAACTCAAGAATTACTTCACAAATACATGCAATTTTCCTGGTTAACATGGTTCCATCAGATATTAGATTTTAATTAACTCGAAACACAGAAGAAACCAAGGCAAAAGCGTGTATATATTATGTACATAATATTCATTTATAATATTTTCGTTTTAAATTGCACAATATATGTTGAAGATTCCCTGATTATCCCGTTGGTCAAAATACATGTTATTTTACGATCCACCTAACATTTCCGCTAAATTAGCATTCAACAATTACCACTACTATTATAATTACCCTACCACTGAATTATAAACGGGAATTATTAAATTCATAATAATCTAATATATACAATTCTTGTGTTATAGTGTTTGTCTGCAAACTCCTCCGAAATGGCACGACCGATACTTATGTTTTTTTTGTATATATTCAGTAGTTCTGAGAATCGGTCGTAGGCTATTTTTTTTATATAGCTACACGGGTGAAACCGCGGGGGACAGCTAGTATGAATTATAAAATTCGATTCTTTTCCTGCGTTTTAATTACACCAATGACTAACTGTATAGTTGTAGAATACATAAATTGCTGATACTAAATTATTAGCTTTTTGTGGTTAAACTTAATTTTGTTTCTTTTAATGTTAACAGAATTAAACATATTTTAAGCACTGGCAATAATTGCAGTTAAATTAAATAATAAGAAAGAAACAAAGAAATAATATTTATCAAAAATTGTACCTATAGGTACAGAGCATGCCCTTCCGCATTTTGCCGTTTTGTACAATCTTCTCCATCTATATGTTACAGTGGAGATTATTATGTTATTTGTTTTATTCTCATTTGGTGAATAAAGATTAACTAAATATCTATCAAGCTATACAAACAGACAATGCATGCTTGGTTAATGTGCAGCTATATTAATCTATTTAAAACCGCATCATACCAAATTGTCGAAACATGTACAGTCGAGTATAAAAGTATACACATTTTATTTTCAACTACCAAACACACCAAAAATACAAACATTGTTTGCACATCAGTACAGGTGAGGACAAAATTTCGAACAATAAAACGTCGGCATGCCCATTACACCCCGACCGTAGCACATAATATTGTCTAGTAAATGCGATGAAATACTAAAACTATAAACAAAGTGTAACCTAGATAAACATCAAAGGGCGACCTACATCGCATGCTCTAATGAACACATTAAATAGCAAAATAAGCAGTAGTGTAGCTGCAACGGTAGCTATACGATTGGACAAAATGTTATGTACACCTGCCATTAATAGTTTGGGCAAGCTGCGGGCGATGGCTATGGAACAATAATAAACTATGGGAAACTTTGGCGTATTCGGAATATATTTATTACACGGTGCATGTGTATACACATTTCACCAGGTAATGCATTGCATTATTCACTTTGAAGTAAGATATGTGAATGACCAAGCTACTTATGTAGAGCAGTATAATTCATATTTAATTAGTACTATAATGATGGGACAAAAAAGCATTCCACTCTATTTTTAATAAAATTGTTGAACAATTTAAAAACAAATATTATTTTGAATATAATTATAATATATTGGAACTAATCAATTATCAAAATAGTAAGTAAACATCAAACTTCCACAAATGTCAACGAACTCAAAGAGAATTCAAAACGAGTTTTAAAGTAGTCATGGTTCCATCTACCCACGCCTCTCAATACGGAAGCTTGTTTAGAAGCCTCTTGCACCCTTTTCACATTTAACGTACAACTGGGTATGCTTCCCAGTTTCCTATGAAGAAGCGAGTCGTATCGAAAGGAAACGGAGACACGATACGGATGTTAGTTATACGTTTTAGATTCAGACGTATGTTTGTATGTTTTACTTCTTGTATTTAACTGTTATAATAGATTTTGTGGAGTTTATAATTAAATAGGTGTCAAGGTATTTTTTTTAGTTTATTATCCATGCTTTGAAACCTAATTATTATAAAGATAAGCGTACAATGAGAATTTATAAATAGACAAAAACTGTCATGAGTCATTGTGAGTAAACTATCTTCTACTCAATAAAACTATAACACAAACTGACAAGCGATGGGTCTAGAAGCATGAGATTTTGCTGGAGTTCCCTATGTAACGTAGGTAACTACGAAAGAATACTTGAAAATTTAAAGGTGAACCCAGAAAATTAGTAGACTGATAAATAGATTTTATAGTTTTAGTTATCTTTGAAACTTGATCCTAATTGTGTAATTCAAATATGTTTAAATTCTAGAAAAATCTATTGTTAAATAGCTCGCATGAAAGTTGAAAATATTTATTCATGTTATATATTGTATATACTTTGGTCACATGTTTATTGTCAGTGAAACTAGATAAATAATTTTATGTAATTAATGTGAGTTGGTTTTGAAAAGAGTAATTGCTGAGTTTCTTACCGGCTCTTCGTAGCAAAAGCAACCTTGTGAAGGCCTATTTGAATAAAAAATATTTTCATTTTCATAATATAACCTAATAACTAGTACACATTATAAAGCTGAAGTAGACATAAATCAATTAATTCTTGCTCCATCATCTGACGTGCCCTTGTAAAGTTGTTTCATAATATGAAATCCAAAACATTTGGTCCAATATGTACTCTAGGTGACCCTAATCGCGAGATGGGTTAACATTGTTCACCACAACATTAATCTACGAGTATGCATTGTTGTATATTGGTATATTACCTAACATAGATTGCAATCCATCATGTTTGATGTAGTGTCTCGTGCATATTTCCCACAGTTTTTGCATATCAGATATTATTTATGCAATTTGGAATTAGTTTGTTTATTTCTAGATTAGCGTACCATCTTTAGCCACTTCACATGATGAGATTGTGATTAAACACAGCCTATACATTTTTTTTTAAAGTTTTCATTGTAATGAAGATATTGAATAAATTAAATTCACAAAGTGTAAACCAAAAAATGTCGGTTAAAAAGACATCAATAGAACCGTCTTCCTGTTTTTCCATTCGGTCAATAAACAAAACTATGCTCATATATATCTATCTCCGGTTTCACCCACGTTCCCAAGGGATCTTGTGTTTTTCCGGGATAAAAAGTAGCCTATAGCCTTCCTCGATAAATGGGCTATCCAACACTGAAAGAATTTTTCAAATCGAACTAGTATTTCCTGAGATTAGCGCGTTCAAACAAAAAAACTCTTCAGCTTTATAATATTAAGTATAGATAATGTATACCTCGGTTGAAATTAAAATATTTCAAGATATAAAAGTACAAACGTGTTTTTTGTTTTTATCCAACTCATGGAAATTCAATCTTATTATCTAGAGACAATCATAACTGACATTCACACCCTCAAACATGACAAACCAAACGCATTTCGCGCCAAATCGTCTATACAACCTGGTGTAGACTGGACGTAAAGCGAGCCATTCATTACCATCCGGTGGCTGGGTCGTGGGCCGTGACGTGATGACCTTGGCCACTCATCCCACCAGTCTCATACCGCCCGCCCAGACGGCGCCTTGTATTTGTTATGTAGGTACTACTCATAGACGAAAACAAAAATCAAAGCACATCTTGAGCGTTCAGCTATTTTTAGTTATTGATCTCTTGAAACTACAGTAATAATTTTTATTTTTTGCTAAAAAAATGTGTTTTAGACCTTGGAAACGGCAGGAAATCATAAAAAGTTGATTTCATGTAGAATTAAAGTATTGAAGCGAATCTACTTAATAATAAACTGTACATAATATATTTGCTAATGTTTTATTTGATCAAACATACTTCATTTAAAAGTTTTGAAGCATCGTTTAATCATGTGATAAGCTTTGTTTGTTAGTACGTTTAATCCAACCAACCTATTAATTAAGTTATTTCAAACGGTAAACGAGTTTATGGTATTTTTCTGTTTATACTTAAATTATGAGTTTATTCATTTTTAGATTACAGTCAATGACCTAAAAATATGTAAAGTTACAACTGTCTTGATTGCAAATGTCATGTAATAACAGTCATGTTTTTTTGTATCTTCTCCTAAATCAATTCCGACATGCTTATATAGCACCATTCGTAACCAGAGCAAGTTGGCTACTTTGTGGACAGACTGGCGCCGTCCTGGCCCACATGAAGTCCTTGCCAACTGGTCACATCGCTATATCTTCGTTTTATCGACAATTGTGTCATAGAGCACGTTTGGGACAGGAAAAAGTATTTTATGACCTTGTTATGAGGAGTTGGTGTTGATATGGGATTTCAAGGATCATAGATAAAAATATATCCTTTCAAGAGATGTATTATTAAAGAAATTTGAATGAATTCCGTATCCAAAGGGTAAAAACGGGACCCTATTACTAAGACTTCGCTGTCTGACCATCCGTCCGTCCGTCTGTCTGTCACTAGGCTGTATCTCAAGAACCGCGATAGCTAGACAGTTGAAATTTTCACAAATTATGTATTTCTATTGCTTCTATAACAACAAATACTAAAAATAAAATAAATATTTAAGGCTCCCATACAACAAACACCGTTTTTATAGATAATGGTACGGAACCCTTCGTGCGCGAGTCCGACTTGCACTTGGCCAGCTTTTTCTGTATTGTCACGTGGTGTACAAATAATGTATATTCTGTTCTAATCAATCGCAATCCATCTATCCATTCATCATTCAATATATTGAATACTAGCTTTCGCCCCGCGGTTCACCCGCGTCCCCGTGGGATCTTATGTTTTCCCGGGATAAAAAGTAACTTATAACCTTCCTCGATAAATGGGCTATCCAACAGTAAATTATTTTTTTAATTCGAACCAGTAGTTCCTGAGATTAGCGCCTTCAACCAAACAAACAAACAAACAGACTCTTCAGCTTTATAATATTAGTAAGTATAGATATATAGTATAGATATACATTAACCCAAATAAGAACAGTGATCAAAAAATCCTATTAATTGAAAAGAAGCAATATTAGGTCATCATCGTCATTTATAGCTAACGGTCAGATTAAGCTACCAACCCTTGGTTATACTGGTTTGCATTTTTCCTGCGGAATAATAATATCAGGTAGTAGAATCTCATTATAATAAAACTGAACACAGGCCTTAAGGTTGCCATGACAACCACGCTTAACATACAATTTCTAAACAAATAGCAAGGACACTCACCAAAAGGTGGCTCGAACCTGCAGTCAAGCAGCAGTGCATGTCCTGTGGGGCCGGTGGTACCGACTACAGCGCCGCCACGCATCATCAATTGAGCTTCGAGTTCCACCCAACGACCGCCGCACTCTTGCTGCAAAGGAAATGAACTATAAAGGTGGCGATATTAACAACATAATAATTACATGATATATTATATGTGGGTCTGACTGACTCCTAAAACAAGCATGAGAAAGGTTAAAGAGTATTTTATTTCCCGTATGAATAACTATGAATCCTGCCGAGAAGCGGTTACCGTAGCTTATATTTATGCTTGCAACACTACGAGAATCATTCGCGCGTTGTCAACCCTGCAAAAATCTCTTCACACCCATCTTGAAGAACCCCATGCTGTATTCCCTTGGGAAAACTGCTCGTTCCACAACCTAAGCGTATTTATCCCACATTTATAATGATTTGTCGCCAAGAGTACCAGACCATTCTTACCAGAGTATACTGACGTCTGCAGCAGCATTTGAAAGTCAGTTATCTTATTTGAGTTGTGTGCTTACCACCCTCGCCCACATCTTTAATTATGGTTCTAACGTTTTAATGGAGACAATAATGCATGTAGCATCACACTATTATTTATATCGGATTTATTCAAAAACGCTGGACTGTTTTGTTAAACACATTACATAAATTACCTAGTAAGTAACTTTTATTTTGATTATCATATTCATCACGCGTATTTTTTTTTAAATTCTTATGAAGGTTATGAAAAAAACAGCAATTTATGAGGAAACCATAACGACTTTGAATTCCTTAAAAATGTCTCACAAAAAAAAAATAGTATTTCGTAGTTGCATTTGAGAGCTAGAAGGTTACCATCGGCCTCATCAGCAATTACCACGGTTAGATCAAACTGAATCACACAAAAGTATAAATCATGCACATATATTGGAAGTATGTACTCCAATACTAACATCAATAAACTGACAATTAAATAAAATTGAAAGAGAAACAATGAAAATAAGATCTCGAAATTCGATTCTTCAATAACGCAACAATTCCAGGAAAGCAAACACGTAACAAATTACATTAAATTCGCCCGAACAGTTTTATTACTTGTGTTGGTAAAACAATTACAACTGACCAGTAACACACGTCTCATATAGCAATAAAATTCTTTCACATTAAAAGAAATACCTGTCTATATAACGTATAAGCTTAATTAATTAACTGGTATACGTCTATCATTATCTATCTATATGAAATAATGTAGGGAAGTTTTTATTTTTGTCAAACTTAACATAGAACGAAAATCGAGATTATGAAGGAAAAATATCAGTGGCAATTTTATTGATAACGAGATCATATTTATTAACCAAAGACTTTTTAAATACGTCTCTCTCTCTCTCCTAAATCTGGTTATATCCGACCGTGTTAGCTTCGGGGCCATACACCACATTAATAAGTAGGTAT
Organism: Tetheella fluctuosa; assembly: GCA_951216915.1. Lineage (NCBI taxonomy): Eukaryota > Metazoa > Arthropoda > Insecta > Lepidoptera > Drepanidae > Tetheella > Tetheella fluctuosa. The sequence continues at coordinate 7,443,596 of OX578229.1, read as the reverse complement.
ATCACTTTGTTTGCTGTTATATTTTTAATTATTTTTATAGTTATTGTACACCCCCGTTATTTTTTATCTTCTAACTCTTCTACATCCAAAGGTTGCCTGGTAGAGATCACTTTTAGTGATAAGGCCGACCATTGTAACACATTCACTGTAAGTTAAGTTTTACTACTCCGATCATTTGTGGTGTAACAATAAAGTGTTATCTATCTATCTATCAAATTTCCTCTTGGTTGAGAACCCTCAACTTTTCCTTGTAGGTGTAAAATTCGTAGACACCTACTTGTCGATAAAAAAGCTTTAGTTAGATGTAAGCATCTAATTTTAGCATTGAAAATACTTTCAAAGCAATTAGTAACCGAAACTCTTGCTACTACCTACTCATTATTATAAAATATATCTTCAATTAAAGTTCCCATCAACTATCCAACTTCTAACAAAATTAAATGAACATTCAATCCAAACGGAACCATCGCAAGTCACTAGTTAATTTGCAAATTGTGTCTCATTAATGTTTCAAATGTAATCTGATCAAATTACCAATGCATTATGGCGGGTTTAACTGTGACCAATTATGTACAAAATGCACTCAATTGCTGTAAATGTGTATGCGAGCGGAAATAATTTATTATTCATAGTCGGAATTCGCTGGAGTTTATTTTGAGTCAGCGGATAAATCGTTTATTTATCCGCCTTTTATGGAAATTATAAAGCTGTGGGTTATTTTATTAAGTATGTCATTAAAAGCTGTTTTATTTAATTTAGGTTTGAGCAACATCGCTTTATTTTGTATTTTTTGTATAATTCTGAATGAAAATCTAATGTTCCCAGCATTTCGCTTAGCTCTATCAATCATCAACTATGTTCTAAATCTAAAACTCAATAGTGCCCGCTTCAATTCACATTCGAAATCAATACAATCACAGCGAAAACTGTTTCAATAAAGAAATCCTTTTATAAACCGAAAATGGACCTCGCTAAATATTGTTACCGTAGCTAAAAGAGTTTCGTGTACCGTTTAACTTTTTCCCAAACACGAGATATTTGAGTCTGAAGTTGAAAGCGATTTCCATGGAAATTAACAATCTATTGTCGTTCAAAAACCTAATTTAAAAGCTTGACGTGCATTCCAAACTTGGTGTTTCATTGGACAATGTTTTTTTTTTATTTTTAACAAATCCGATCTTAAAAAAGAAAATGTTTTTTTTTACATTAAACCTGTAAGTATATCTCTTTAAGTTCTTAACTACCCTTTATGAGTACCGAAATGACGACTAGTTTAATCTACACTATAACCTAATTATGGGTCAAATACTACCAGACATCTTGGCATATTTGAATAACAGACAAGCTTCCTATTTTTTGGATTTTTTAAACGTAATTCGTTTTCAAATCTTCTTTTTAGAAAGGGGTCGATTGATAGATCGTTCTCAAAGTGAGACGTCAGCTGCAGATATTTAAGTTCAATGTGCTGAGAAATCTCATTTCTTAGGTAAATTGAGGATAAGAAATTTTCTAATTTTTAAACCTATTACTATGCTGAAAGCCGTATAACTATACCGTTCTACCGTTTTAGAATGGATAAAGCGTTCTTAATATTTTGAATCGCGAGAAATCTAAAGATTAATTAATCTATTTGGTTATGTTTAATTCAGATTAATCAGAAGAGGTATCTGTGAAATAAAAAAAATATAACATTAGAAGTCTCTGGATACAAGCGTCTGAACACGTCGTAGAAACCTATTTCACACGCTCATTTCACGAGCGAAGTGACACCGTATTGCTAAAAAGATAAAGATCAAAGATAAAGGTCCGTGTGCGACTTTTGTTTTGAGACCCATGTCCTTCTATTTTGATCTTAATGTTTAAGCAGTACGGTGTTAATTCACTTGTGATATGGGTGTGTGCGTAAGTAAAACTACCTTTTAGTTGTTAAAAAAATTACGGAGGTGTTGAGAATAAATATGAGAAAGAAATAATTATAGAGCATTAGAATAAAATAATTATAGAGAGAACATTTTAACGTAGAATACATTGTTGAAAGTCGCATGGCGTATAACGCTTGAGGCAACCACAACATCTTTTTGCTTTGCAAAGTTTTGCGTTTCGGAATTATGGCCCGAAAATGATTCCACCTATTTATATCTTTTTACTACATAATACTAAGTCAATTTACTATTTTATATCTGATCGAAGTTTAAAATGCAGTAAAAATAATGTGTTACATAGCAAATACTAAAAATAGATTTAAGTATAACAGGAAATTATTAAAGCTAAAATATTTAACTATTTAGAATAATAAAGGTATGGACACACGTGTGCTTGTTATTCAATCTAAGCTACGATGTTTATATACAGCTGTAAATCTTTTAATTTTATTGAGGTATTGCACCGCTTTTTTGGTTTGAATGATTTCGGCTGGACAAAACATAACATTATGTATAGAAAGTGGTGCCTAAAGGTTTTTTATTCATGGTAACGTAATTCCCGAATAATATTTACTGAAATTGGTGGTCAATTGTATAGTTTTAAACGTTCATCCTTGATCCTCACTTCCGTACATATGTTTGTCTGTCTGTCTGTTTGTTTGTTTGTAACGTATGCCTTCCTATACAATTCTTTCGATTTAAGTTGTTGTGCTTGTGACAAAAAAATAGCAGGTAGCTTACAATTTGTGCTTATTGCCGTACGATTTTATTCAGCTGAAAGATACCTAACCAACAATCCTCCTCATTACCTCTTTATTGCCTCCCTATTACGACATCGAATATACATTTTGTATTATGCTAATATGCAGTTACTTGCGAAGACGATTTACATGTAACTTGTAAACGCAAGGGTCGCATGTGTACCAACCTTTAGTTGGGCTCATATATTACCATACAAATGGTTGAGCCACGTATTATCTCCGCCTATAAATGATTCCTGAGAACCTAACAGTGTACCTAAAAATATATATCGATTTTCACACGGTACATAACTTCGTTCTTAGAACGCTTCAACACCTCTGTCTAGTTCAAGATTGCATATATCTCTATTCTTGTCCAACTCACCTCGGTATATGCAACTGAAGTGAGAGGTAGATAGTGGTAGCCAAGAGCTCGGTCCCAGATGACACCTTTATTCCACACTTCCACTAACAGGCCCAGATTGATGTCATTGATTTCACTGCAAAGAAATGAGAAAAGATTAAAATTGATATATTGACACTACTTTTCCACCCTCGGGGTTTCATCTGTGATGCCCATAGTTTAACCCCTTAGGGCTAGAATTTTTAATATTCCTTCCTTAGTATACCTCTGTTACATACGAACTTGTGTACCAAATTTCAAATTTCTAGATCTTGCTTACAATTTTAACTATTTAAGCGAATACTATTCATATTGAAAACTTCGTAAATGTATAAACTTATAACTCTTAGCCTAAGGTAGTTGAACTATTCTACATGAGTGAGATAAATCTGAAGCTGTGTGGGGCACTGATACTGGGCCTACCAGCACGGCTTGTATGTGACTGAGAACTCGCTGAGTTAGTGGTTAATATTCTCAGACTTGATTCCAACCAGGTTAAACAGGTTGAAATCAATTAAACCTTGAATTTGAACGGTTGAACGTAAATGTATATCTATTTTAAATATAATACCTACAAGAGAATCGACCAACATATGGGAAAATGTGGTGTTTTCTGGAATAATGTTTCACAGTAGGGATTTATTTACAATATACCATAGAACCGAACAAGATTTTGATTTGAAAAATATAAATTAAAAAAAGAAATCTGTATCTATATATAAAATTGAACTGGACTGATCACTGACATATCAATGCACAGCTTCAAGATGGTGGCAACCTAGTGACATGAAATTTAGTGGGTGTGTTTCTTGTGAATTATAAAATCCATGCAGAATGATTCTACTGGTGGTATTGAGCAAACTTATTTATGGAATATGGTATAAATTATAAAGTATTAATTGAAAAAACCTGTATAGAGTCAAAAACACATTGTCATTTTAATACAGATTATGGAGTATTCTCGAGGATAGAAAATTTGTTTGTGCACTTGCAAACCACATATATAGGCATCCACGTAGTAGCTAATAAATACAATTTGCGGTATTTCGCTTACTTAAGCGTTTACCGGCAAATAAACTTGAAAAATTAGGTCACCTGCGAATTTAGCCTCATTAGTGATGTTGCTGCAATATAGCACAGCATATTGCTGACTTTTCTCAATTATTTCAAATTACGGAGACACGTTTTGCAGATAGCACGTAAATCGCCAATTTAGCAAGCAATTAAAACTTAGTGATCATAATATTAAAAAAACACAATCTATTGCTTAAATTGACAAACACAAACTAGAGATTTTGAAATCAAAATAAATACAAGAAACGCGAAACAAGAAATACCAATAATTTTACGACAACCAAAGAAGTTAAATAATTCAGAACAAACGAAGCGAAATAAAAGTATAAAAGAATACAGACGGTATTACGGTATTGCGGTTCCCATATCAATTTAAAACCTATTATCGATCAACATCCCACTCATACCACTAAATTGTTCTATCTCATATAAATGAGACATGATGATATGTATAAACATAAGGCAACTAAAGTATACTAATGCAGGTGTACATAGAAATCGTTCACGCTATATCTAATGTTATTCAGAATCAATTTGTGTACCTACAAATTTTTGAGTAAAATTGATCAATCATATAGGGTTTAGTTAAGATTTCTTCAATTAAATGTCAACCTACAAAATACAAAGCAAAATATTGTAAGTGTAAACTTCTTTTAGCGCGGTACGCATATTTTTAGATGAGGTTATGAGACGTTATGAGACGCGACACCGTTTTGATGAGACGTAGTTTGACGTTTAGTTTCTTTTTAGATGAGGTAAAACCTCTGGACTCACGACACCGTTACGAGCGAGTCGCAGTTTGACGTTTAGTTTCTTTATTATTATTTTTTTCTCCCATTAAAATAATTGCGGCCAGTAATTAGTTAGTAGCTGTCAGTAGTTTTGGCGCCATAAGAAAACAAACCCACTCAGATTTTTTTATTATTTTAGATTGTAATTTTAATGATGATGATACAAGAGCTGAATCTCAATCTCTCAAAAAAAAAAAGATTTCACTTCTGTCGGCACTCCCGGAGTGCAATTTTTAAATATTTAATTACTTAATAACTAATATACTATAAAATTAATCTGTTTGTTACATTTCCACGAGTAGCTTAGACCTAGGAGATAAAGATTGAATAGTTTTATTCCGGGAAAGCGAGTGTAACTGCGAAGCATCAATATAAGAATCATCCATCCATACTGAGATTAATTATTTAGGTATATTTAATAACGATATTTAACTATTATTAAAAAAAACACAATAAATGAATTGTGAAACCTGTAACATTTTTCAATTAAATAAATAGCTTGTTTATGTGTTACACTCACACTACGCTCAGGCCTAACAACGGCCTTTTGTATTGGGTTTATATAAAGGCCAAATCAATCCGTCCCAGAGGGATGTAAACAAATCACGTAGCGTAATACTAGTCCGTGGCTGACAAACATTATCGTAACTGATGTCACTCAATTGTTGCTCACAATCAATCCAAGCATTTGAACGAAATTGTTTGGCAAATTTAACCATATACCTGTAAATTGGTAAAGTGATTGTTGGTCCAGAGTAATGGATATGTCTAAAAATATATTTTACAATGACATATTTTTACGCTTTAGCCCAACATGGTGAGATGTTGAGTGATAATGTGACCGAAGGTGGTAAGCAAACCAAGTCTATAAAGGATCTAGCTCTCAAGTGCAATTGCCGGTTCATACCTATAGATGCATGGGGATTTTCAACTTGAGCCAGAGTACTACTACCACAAAATAAAGAACATCTTTATAGTGTGCTACTACGGTGCTTTGCGTTACACCCTTTCCATCGCCATTTGACTTACAACCTCTAAGTTGTTATGCCATTTTAAACTCTCTCGAACTAAATTCATGTTTCATGTTTCTGTAAGCGAATAAACTTAAAGTATTTCTAAAAAATGACCATTTTCAATAAGAGCATCAATGAGTTGAATAATAATACTTTTTACTTACTGTTAATAATGCAGACATAATAAGATTGTATTTTTATAAACCTAACCTTTTATAACCTAAATTGACTTTTACATTATTTTAAAATAGAAATGCTTGTAATAAACGAAACGTTACACTCGTTTCCTCGTTTTCACTCTTTAAAAGTTTACACCTCTATTGATTGCTGTACAAATTTACAAAACCTTCGCGTGTGAACCGCACTTTACAAAGGTCACTACAGGCCGACACGTTCATAACACACCACTCTTTCTATTCTTAATTATATATAGCAATGAACAATGTCACGCGACTAGAAAGCGTGATTTACGCTCCACCCGTTTAAATTTATCAAAATAAACAAATGTTCGGTCGTGTGTCGAAGCCTACGCTAAGCGGATGACTGTTGTTCTTTTAAATTTGTTTTCATTGCCTCAGGGACTGCCGTGCTTTTGATATGGAGCCGAAATGCGAGGTGACAAAAGGATTTAGTATTTGAATACGTTACGCGATACATTTCATGTCAAATGCGATTAAATCTTGGTTGTTACGAAATTTGACAAATGTTACATTACAAACAGGCAATGTTTGAGATAAACACCTGTTAAAGATTACCCTACTATGACTTAAATTTACATTTTCAAGGTTAATTTAATAAGTAATGCATTTCAGTCTCTCTGGCAACATAAAATGGTATATTCATGTCTTTTTTTCGGCTTCTCTCCACTGTTGCGTAAAAATGTATTAAAACGGTTGGTGCGTCCACAACCCGGGACAATTTATGCCAGTAAGGGTAATACTTTTATCAGCTTGAACTGTCCCAATGTAAAAAAAGGCAAAGGGTTTTCGTCGCTGTCACCATACTTCCTGATTTGGCGATCCAATCCTTAATAAATGCGTTCAGTACGTTGAGTTTGTGAAAAAAACGTCAATTGTAACTAAAATTGTGGAGAAAAATAAGTACCAACTTATTTTAATTAGTAAAAAAAAGGAAATTAAAATGTTATTAATTTTGACATAGTGCATTGTTACAACTCTTAGGTCAAATTATAATGTCGATATACAATGTGGATGTACAGCGTGTGGATGCACCGCCGTGGCAATAGCCAGCTAGTCAATTAATAAATAAAAATAAATTTAGCACCCAATTCTATTGGTTAATTTTTCTACCTCATGCTCAGCCCATATATTGTTATCAAAATAAAAGCCCTTACTAATTGGGTGATTAAGCCAATGGCAAGCAAAACACAACAATATTTCAAAAGCTGGTTTCTAACGCTGACTCGTGTACTCAACGATGAAATGTTCAAACAAAAGGGGAAACAAATGTGAGTTTTTGTTTGACGCAATGAGCAGCGTCGACCGACTGTAATGGATTTATTGCATGATCTAAACCGCTAATCATTTACTCTAGAGTTTTATTAATAAAGTTCACCACATAAATTGTTGGACCTGAGTCAAAAAGAATTGGAGAACATTGCAAAAGATCGTAAATATCAGAAAGATACTGTTTTTAGGGTTCCGTACTCAACAAGGATGTACAGTTTGTTAATAGTTTCCCTTATAGTTTCGCCATGTCCGTCTGCCTGTCTTTGTGTTTGTCTATCCGCAGCTTAGCCCAGAGACTCTTAGTACTAGAAAGCTAGATATATTAATCACGCCGATAAAATGGTAAACCAAAATCTTGAAAAAAAAATTCAGTGATCCGTTTGTGAAATATTAAGCTTTAAAGTGCTTAGAGTCAAGTGTCCTCCCCCATGCCAGCTAAATTGTTGTTGGATATGTGAAAAAAATTACGGTAGTAGTATACAGGATAAATTTTTCAAGGGGGCGTGAATGGCCAAACTATAAGGAATAGCGAAAAATACTAAAAGTCTCCTTTAATTTGCCGAATATCATTACTTTCCAGAAATTGATACTTATTAGCAATACTATTGGATGGTGAAATAATACAGTGTGTGTTTTTTATTTCAAAATCATCGGGTTCGATTCTAGGCTGGCTAGGAATATTTATTTTTCAAAAGTCCAATGATGCAGTTTTAGTTTTTATCAAAATCGGGTTCGAGACTCCTTTGAGAATTTTTCGCTATTCCTTATAGTTTAGAGTTTGGCCATCCACGCCCTCTTGAAAAAATCACCTTATATAGGTGAATTTTTCACGAACGAAGCTTTCTTTTTTAGCTAGATTAGAAAAGTTAAAAGGAAAACTATGACAGGTAAGTAGGCTTAACAAGTTTACGAGTAATAGTCGACCAACTTATAAAATTTACTTTTATTACGCCGCCAAAACCGTTAATAATTAACATTTAACAAAAAAGTAAAACCAACTTCAAAACGGTTTGCACTAAAAAGTATAAAATAACGATATTAGAACTCGTTTTGAAGTCAGCGAAAGAATTTGACATTCTGGAACACGTGCTTCTCTTTCCCTGACTTCAAAACGAGTTCTAATATCGTTATTTTATACTTTTTAGTGCAAACCGTTTTGAAGTTGGTTTTACTTTAAAAAAACAAAAAACAGTCGAATTGAGAACCTCCTCCTTTTTTGAAGTTGGTTAAAAACACATGAAACAACAAAAAGTCCTCTTCTTGGTCCACATTATTGTGATGGGCAACTACGGAACCCTACATTTTTGGCCGGTTTCTTATTATTAAGTAATTCGAAACAAAACTTTAGTTACATTTTTTTACAAACCCACATAATAATAATCGTACCGCAATCTATTCAAATTATTAAAATAAATCATTATGTCTTATTGGGATATATGAATTACAATTATTATTAGCACGAATTGAAAATAAAAAGATACGAGCATAAAGTAGGTAAAAGTTAAATCTAAATATAAAATAAAGCCAGCTACACATACTCCTACATATATTACATAAAATAACATTAAACAATATAAAGTACAGACACAATCTGGATAAATCCGAGACGTTAAGCTTCGTATTCGGCGATTTGGCTCCGAAGTCACCTTTGTTCAGCTAATTGCACCCATATGGTCTCAAACAAACGGGACTATGTGCCATTATAACATTAATGGTCTATTTTGTAATATGAACAATAAAGATAGGATTTAATTTTACACTCTATTAAGTGTTCATTAATTGTAAAGGAAATATATTTAATTCGCGTAGTAAAAACGAGTTAAGGTCCCACGATAAAGACACGTTTAAAACTGTATTCACACTTAAATAACCTCAATGTTATTACAACTGAAATTATAAAAGCAAATCGTGTAGTAGTAGTGTTTATTTTCACTAATTTGTACGAACCAACTAAACAACTAATATTTCGTTAAAAACAAATAATAAATACCTATAGATTAAAACAACTCAATAAAATCGGCCGCCAATTAGGTACGCTTTATAGACTTTTTATTGTTGTCTGTGATAAAAAACAAATTAACGTCTGATCTGCAAAAGGAAAATTTACGAGATGATATTATACGACGTTGTTGAATCCTCTTTTAACCGAATTTACTGAGTAATTGATGATTAAATGACAAAGCCTAAACCAGTCAAACACGCTCTAAATTTCCATCGGCTTACGTCTTCTAAATCTAATAAATTACCTAATATTAAGCCGCAGAATTAAGTGAAACGACGCAAAAAATACTTTTATCTTAGTAGACGTAATGTAAAATAGTGGATTTTGTATGGTTACCACAGATCACAGAGTCTTGTATTAATGAAGCAGGTACAACGAGTAAGCTGAAGGTCACTTACAATGTAATCGGCCTGCACCGAACAACTATACCAAAGTGGACGTTACAAATTATGATAATATACCTTCACATAAGTGTGTGACAATTGGGTTTTAAATGAGACCACTAAAATTGTCAACATAAATGTAATGATTTGAAAAAAATTTGGTCGTGGATAGTAAGGCCCGCCTAATTTTCACTTCGCGTAGTCCGGCACTCCCCTGATGCTCTCGAGCGTGGCCTGAAGGTCAGGAAGGGCTCCCAGGGTCATCAGACGCTGAAGATTAGCGTCTGGGCGGCAGATGTTCTCGCCAAAGCCGGAATCAGGATGGAATCCGGATCAGGTGATGGTCTTCTATGGTTAAAATATGAAACCCTGAAATCAACGTCCCAGTAATCAGCAACTGCCCTTGTTATCCTTTATGAGGTTTGTGACCACCGCAAGCAAAGCGATAAGAGAATACCGGCGATGTATGAAGTGCGATGGCAAAGATGGTAAAAGCAAAAGAAACAGATTGAAAAATATACTTATGAATTCAAAACAATAATGATCAATCTGCTATTTTAAAGTGAAATTGAAATACTATTCATCTTTATTTTAACTTACTTATATACACATAATAAAATGAATCTAGTTTTCAAACACAATGACCGTTAGATGAATTAATGAATGTAAGTAGGTAGGCAATAAGTAGGTAATGATTATTATGGTTCAACACTTACCCAATATGGGGTTACACAACTGATTTTAAACTCAATAATTATACGAAGGTAATTATTATGATAAAATTGATGATTTAAGGCACCTTAAGAAAATGTGCACAACACCGCACAACGCGTTAATTGTCCTATATGAGGAGGCGTGTGTGTGTCGGGCGAGCGGCCGAGCAAATGAATGAGTAATCTCGGGGACAATACCGGTCGCGTCTCACTATCGAAGCGCGGACGGATTTATTTTCAATCACCGCTACCGCATTAAAAAAAAATAGTCTTGCTCTGAATAGTACAATCGACTACATTAAAGTTGTATAAAAGTGTTTATTTCTTTTTTAAATAATGAATGACGAATGTAACCATAACGTTACAAGTGTTCTATAGCTGATATAAGGTGTTAATTTTCAGTGACTCTACAAAGATAAGGTTTGACGTGACCCACCAAATTGAGAGTCGACACATTAACAATTCTCTTTTGCTTTGCAATGCATAATAATAAGCTTCGGAGAGCACGTTAATCCCTCTCGTCTATCACAATATGACAGACTTTATAATTTATTAGACCCATTTTATTTCCTAATCGCTCTGATAAGTTACTGAAAATTTTAAGCTGGGATCGTTGAATACATAAGCTATAAATAATACATATTTTATTTAAGATTTTATAAACTCATATTTTTTTTGCTTTTTTTCCTCCTGTGCTAACGTTTTTTTGTTTTTATTTTTACCTGTCTTTTATGTCAAATAAGCTTTGACTATGTCTCTCATGTATATTATTATCACAGCATTTTTTTGTTGTCTATATTTAACCAACTTTCGCCCCGCAGTTCACCCGTATTCCTGAGGGATCTAATGTATTTCCGGGATAAACAATATCTGTCATCCCAGGGTATAAGTTAATAATATATAAAAATAATTTATCTATCTAAATAAGCTAAAATTCATCCATATTCGTTCAGCCATTATGAAATTGACTGTTAAAAAACATACACGCAAACACACAAATTTTCACATTTATAATAATTACTAAGATAGGATGATATTGTAATTATTGGAGGACGTGACGATGTAATTGGAATATTACAAGTAAAGCTTTATAAAACTAATTCTCCAATTACAAAACAAGTTTTATTTTATACTTAGAACGTATATTTTAGATTCAGAAAGTTTCACAGCTGTTCTAAAGTAGTAATCAAATTCATTAAACTTTTAATGAAAAAAGTCTAGATACTTTGCAAGCCAAGATCAAACCATTCTCACGTAATTTATTTCAACGATATTTCTCTATTTATACCAATCTATGGCATATAATGATAAATGTTATATATCCTGTTTTATAACATCAGACACTTGCGTCAGGTGGATTGAATGTTTGTAAGGGTCTGTGGAGTCCAGACTCTGCCCATTGTTCCATATTTTAGATGGGTTTTTATGTATTTGAAGGCAATGAAAGCTCAGTGGGAGTAACGTCGAAGGTCGTGAATTCGTATCCTACAATGAGCTTGAGCTTTTGGAGAAGGAAAACATCGTAAGGAAAGTTAGGCTCATAATACTAATTTGTACTTTGGGACCAACTCTGAAATCGCGAAAAACAAAGATTCATTAAAATCGGAAATTCAATTTGGATAACAAACTTCCTATATGGATTTACTAAGTAATCTTACGTTTAGGTAGAATTAAGTAATTTGTAGTGGATTTTTTTGTACTTGGTGTCCATATACTGGGTGATTTTGTTATCACTGGCAATACTTGCAGGGGTGGAAGTACTCATCAATGTAAACAACTTTTATTATAGGACTAACTGTGAAATCATGAAAAAATTATCGGCTGTTCCATACAAAAGTTCAATACCTACTCGACCAAAATGTATGAAGCAACCGTATTATTTTACGCGATATCAGAGTTAGCCCTATAATAAAAGTTGTTCACATTGATGAGTACTTCCACCCCTGCAAGTATTGCCAGTGATAACAAAATCACCCTGTATATTTTTTTTTGTAGTACCTAGGTCATCAAATGATTTATACACATAAATGACGATTACAATATTCTGGGACATTCTGGGACATTATTCCTCACACACGGCCATCTGACCCCAAACTAAGCAGAGCTATTACTATGGAAGCCAGATAACTGATATACTACATATACTACTTTTCTTTTGTAAATACATGCACACAAATGTTACAATACCGCCTATATAGATAATCTTCAGCTACATCATTACTTACCATAGTGAGATTATATCATAGGAAAAAAGCCTTTTATTTTTTGCAAGACTGTAAACATTAACGAGGTTACGAAACCGCTTTTGTCTGCATGAATTCTTTGTATTTACTTACCTCATTATAACGTAAATATTTTAGGCACAGTACTTTCTCTAGTGAATACTAATACAAACAGATTTCTTTGATGTAATGTATAAATGTATTTTTAAAGAAGACAGAGATTTTTTGTTTTTCAATTCTACAATGACAAAACTTTTTTATTTATTCATTTTTAGAGATAAAGTATTGTCCGTTCTACCTCTGGTTTTCAGGATATCTTGGAAGTTTTATAAAGAGTATTTTATCTCAGTATAAATTGAACTTAAAACATTGAATGCTTTACAGAGAAGTAATTGAAAAATAAAATTCAAAATCATGCGAATTCTGCCTAACAAATATTTTTAGAACTCAATGTAAGAAGAAGTTCATTCTTCACTGACACATAAGAGGTAATAATCCTTACATCCCATTTTCATTTTTACAGCAGACATATTTTATTACTCTCCATAAATCAATCATACTATATGTTTTGCGCTACTTAAGTACCGAAACATATCATATTTACAGCTATTTAGAATCGTATCGATCACCATCAATCGTAATTCACTCGTATTACGACAGGTAATACTAAAATAAATAAAGATGGGGAAATCTCCCCCAAGCCGAATGGTTTCGGAAGTAATCGGCTTTTGCGTGCCCCACTCCAGTAATATAGATTGTTTATCTTTCTCCTTTCTACATAGCCTTAAATACTTTAATGTACTGCAGGTACTCATTATACAGACATGAATAAACGTTTGTGTTTTATGTTATGTCGTGAGTAAATAGTAAATATTTAGGTAATCGTGAGTGACTCGGGCTTTATGAGTTTTTATTATTGACCCATCTGGACTTTATTTCTTATTCAAAATCAAATCCATCATAATTATTTACTGAGATTGAATCCAGATTAGGCCCTGGTTAAGCATTTATAAATATTAAACATAACTGGGGCTGTCCAACCTACATGGCTATTACATAATATATGTATTATTCATTTTATTTTATTATTATGAATAAATAAATGACTGACTGACAAGACGTCCGCCTCGTCAACTTTTGAATAAGATATAAGACTTGTATTAAGGGAAATATAAAAATAGTAAAGATCAGGGATTTTCTTTTAAATAAGAAGACCTAGACCGCTAATGAAAAGAATGGATCGTTCAATAATTGTAATTTTAGAAATCAACCTCAAACTGAAAGAAACACGGCAGAGAAACAACTAGGTGTTATCTGTGATTCTACCCGTGTACCTGAGTGTATCTCTCCAACCTTAACAAATTACATTATAAAATAATTATGTGTGTTATTGCAACTTACATTTTATTAAAAAATCATTAAAACAGAAAAATAAATTAAGTATTGTACAAACAGCTGACAAAAACAAAACACTGCCCTTGTATAATATTTAGATACTCGTGTTATCAATAGCCGATCGACTAAAAACTCGTTTATGAAATAGAAATCAACGCTATGCATGTGACTTATCGCGAAATTCATAGTTTGCACAAATGATAAAAAATCCAATGGTGGCTCTGGGGCGATCAATAATGGCCTCACGTGATAATATCGTGAACATAAATTTATATTGCCGTTAGGTAATATCTTATGACGGAGCTATTTGTTTGATGGTATTTTGTGTGAGAGCATTATAACTGGAAATATCACGAGATTTAATTTTTTTTAATATCAAATGAAGATGACAAAGCCGAAAATGGAGCATGCTTGTCCAGAAGAAGCCTTTTCAATCTGGCCTAAATACCTAGTCTCTAGATTATTGCTAGAGTGAGACGCTGTGAGCATATTCTACTTCTTTACCGTATGTCCACCTAATAAATGAAAATGCTAAATTGTAACATTTATAATACCATAATTGATAAATAAAATAAAAGAAAAGATTTCAAATTAAAAAACTAAACAAAATAACCCTCAAACTGCTCTTAAAATTACTATTTAAACCTATTTGCGCTATTTTAGTCTTCATACTCGAAAATACTAAAACTAGCCAACAAAATCAAATGGCGTGATAATAAAAAAACAAGTATTGAGATTGAGGTCGAGTTACTAATGTCTAACACTCACGGGATCATTGGCTGCAAGAATCTACTGCCATAGTTTTAAATTGAAAACTTAAGGGAAGTAGGTGAGCTACAACAAATAATTTACTACAAATTGCAAGCAATAAAACGTATCCTGCAAAATTAGGTATATTTATATAAGTTAAAGATTAAGAAATAATTTAAATTTAAATATTTATAGCATTTTTATTATTATTACATTATACTAGCTGTCGTCGTCATTGTATTTTATAATAATAATAATTCAAATAATGACAAATAATGATTCAAAATTAAGGTTTTCTCTGTTTTATTTATTGCAAGATATATATATTTTATAAAAAATATATGTTTTTTTATTTTGATTTTTTTATCTATCCGTACGTCACAACGGCCATATCATTATGAAATACAAAAAATACGGTGGGTAACATTAATATTGTAAACTGCGGCTGCTACTTAGCACATAGGTATTACAGAACCCTACACACAAGGGCGGATCCAGGATATCTTTCTGGGAGGGGCACAAGGGGCAGACGAAAAAAATAATCAACAATAACTGTTTAAAATAAACTTAAAATTTGTTTTCTTTATTAATTTTATTTACAACAAATATTTTCAATTTTTTATTTTATGTTTCCTGCTAAAGATGTACAGCACTTCATTAGCGTTAATTTTTATCGCAATGTCTAGATGGATTATGCATTAAAGCCAGTCCATTCAAACCCTCTTCTGTCATCCTACTGCGAAACAACTCTGATACTTTGATTTGCGTATAAGTATGTACTGTAATGGAAAGTTCGAAAAATCGTCTGGGGGGGGCACGTGCCCCTGTGCCATTGTTCATTCACAGACCCATCCATTCTATTATTGTATTTATGCTTATTTTTACTTTCTAAAAGAATAAACTGTATATATAACATGCTACAGCAAGTGAACGTCTTAGTACGTCATTATTCGTCATTAAAAATATTTTATTTTATTTTATTTGGTTTGCCACTGATTGTTACAATAATACATAACTAAAAAAAACAAGTCGATAAAGTATTAAAACTAAATGCACAATCCTTAAAGGCAAACACCACATGCATGGAAAGACTTAACTATTGATATCTAAATTAGATTAAATTACAACTAAACTTAATGGTAAGAATGTAAACAAAAATAGAAAACAGAAACACAGAAATTGGAGACCTAAAAAAAAACATTTTTTTGTAATGAATCTAATATTCTAGGTAGGTATATAAAAAATATAAAAAGCAAAGATGAATTTTGAATTTAACTTGTTAAGATTGAAAGATTAACATGTTTTTTGAACATGTTAATTGAGTCACTGTAAATGTCTATCGCTCCACTATGGCTATTAATGAGCCTGCACATTCGCGCGGTAGGTGAATTTGTACCAAGTACAGTTCTGCGTAAGGGGATGCAAAGAGGGGTTATAGTCTTACGGGGGCATCTACGGGGTACTCTTAAACTAAAGGCAGATAGCAATTTTGGACAGTCGATGTAATTGTTAAATAGTTTGTAAACAAATAATGTGTCCGAAACATCCCTCCGTTGACCAAGAGTATGCATACCGTAGTGATGGAGCCTATCCCTGTAAGACAGCAGCTGCTTGGTTTTTTTATCGGACCACGAAAGATGTCTTAGAAACCTCTTTTGAATTCGCTCAAGTCTGAGACAGTGAACTGCGTAATGTGGTCTCCAAACAGCACAGCAGTATTCCAAAATACTGCGTACTAAAGCATTATATAGAATAATTTTTGTACTTGATTTCTTTAATATTCTAGAATGCCTAATTATGAAGCCTAGCATCTTGGAAGCTTTTTTGGTGATCCTTTCAATATGAGGTAAGAATGTAAGCTTCTTGTCGATAATCACTCCGAGGTCCCTAATGGTGTCAATGTATTTATACATAAATGTTTTTTTTTTTTTTTTACTTTGTATAGGCTTGTGTTTGACCACAATCTCACTATGGTAGGTGATGATGTGGCCGAAGGTGGTAAGCACACAAAGCCTAGAAGGATCTGGCTCTCAAGTGCAGCTGCTGGAACACACCAATAGGTGTTTGGCGACAGATTTTCAACTTGAGGGTGGTAGCCAGCCAGGCGCGTACTACAAAGTACCCTACCGTGCTATGGTTTCCTCAAGATGTTTTCCTTCACCGAAAGCTCAAGCTCAATGAAGGATTCGAACCCACGACCTTCGCCGCGGCGTCCGACGTCACTACCACTGAGCTATCATCGCCTTAAATTTTTTTGATTAGGTCCCTACATAAAAATATATGTGTATAGATTACATCGAATATACATAATTATAATACATTATTTTTATATTGATGTACAATATACTATGTATACAATTATACATGTTTACCTTGAATTAAATCATATTTAAACTTTAGGTGCCTACTATAATATTGTTCTCCAACTGATTCTACTCTAACCCTAGTAAGTACCATTCTCATATTTTATTATGAAACCTCTACTTTACAATGAGACATTATATTATAGTTATTGTAACCTATCTACGTCATTGAAGCTGTGACGTGTTCAGAAGCCTATTGTGTCGAGAGAAATACAGAATATCACATGACAATAATCTATACAGGGGTTCTAAAACTTATAGACCGACGAACTCTATTAATTAAAATGCAAGCAGTTGCATATGAGAGCCAGTTACCGTCTAAGCTTTAAAAAGGTCGGCAAAATATTGGTAATGCCCCTGGTATTACTAATATCTATAGGTTACGGTAGCTACATACCATCAGGTTGACCGTCTGGCTGCTAGTCAGCCTTCTGACAAAACAAACGGTAATAAATGTAATGTAGTTAATGCATATGGTTTCAATTTTAGAAACATTTTAGTCAGTTCAGATCAGCCTTTATAAAAGGTAAATCTTAATGCCACGTACCCCCATAAAAAATTGACGTACCCCCTAAGGGTGCGCGGATCCCACTTTTAGAAACTCTGGACTATAGTAACATTATACTAATGAGATAAAAGCGTTTCTACATTTGTATACATTGACAAACGATACGGTTAAAAACCGTAAACTATACCATACTATATAAGGTCCTAATAAATGAAGTACGGTCCTTTTGAGGGATGATAGTATAGGTCATAAGTATTCCGAAAATGATAAAATAAAAATATTCAAAAAAAAAACCTGAAATTGTACTTAATAAATAAAAGTAATGTTTTTTTAATGCTTTTTTTATATTTCTAAATAATAAAATTTTCACCTGATTATGCTGTTAATGGTTTTAATTAATGCTTAGTAGTGATGAAGTACAATTTCAGGTGTTTTTTTTTTCATTAAAATTACGACCGAATATTTTTATTTTATCATTTTCGCAATACTTATGACCTATAATATCATCCCTCAAAAGGACCGTACTTCATTTATTAGGACCTTATACACTTATAACTAATAGTACATTATTATAATAAACGCGTGACTTAATAAAGTAATATGGAAAGCAAGAAGTAGAAAAGTAGTGTTCATCTAAAACACAGATCTTTATTAGGATCCCGGTACCTATTACTAACTATGTAGTAAGGTATGGATATGTTTATGAAACTTAATAAAGCACATAATAATCTGTTTTAATACTTTCAAAAAGATTAAAAATACTCACAAAAGGAAGTCTTGCTCCCAGCAAGGAGTCGGACCCTTAACTGTCACCGTCGTCGACTTGACATTCTGTAGCTTGAGTGTCACGTATGTGTTGAATTGTGTTGCTGTAAACAAAAATGAACCTTATTCAAACGCAGCATAAAGTCTAAACGATAAAGAAACACTAATTTAGACGGTAGCTTCTTTAAAAACATCCATTGTTTAGAGTGTGGAAGTAAAAATATGTGCATAAGCTTAGAGGAATATGAGGCGGAAAATACGCGACAATATCCCGAAGCGAAACATCGGCTTTTTTTATGAACCAAGCACCGTAAAGGCGGGATGTCGGTCGCACGGCTCAGCTAGAATATCATGAACACAGCTTTGTGTATACAAATAGTTGCATTAATGTTTTGGTCATTTTTGGTATAACTTGTCCTAAATTATTGCAACATTAAAAATGTGTTGGTAAATATCGAAATGCCTTGCACATTAGTCTCTTTAGATAATTAGATAAATTTAAGTATTCCAAAATCTGAATATTACAATACTTAAATATTATTTTTTCTTTGTGCACAACCTATGTTGATAATATAATTTTAATGAGAGTAGAGACGATGAAATTTTAAATATCTGCTCAAATGCGTAAGCGCAGAACTTGATATTCAAGCATATCAAAATTGAGTATGCTACGTCGTAGCACCGTAGCGTATTCCTACGTTGTAGCACAAAGCTACGTCTCATGAGATACGCTACGCGGTGCTGCTATCATTGTGGAAGAAAATATTTATTTTACGAAACGGTTAAAAGAAAACCTGATTTAGTTGGATCAAGTAAGATAAGTTCGTCTGACTTCGCAAAGCGAGCGTACTGCAACTTGCATTTAGTTCGAAAGACATAAATCTCCCGTCACGTATTTTATTTTTTTGCGTATCTTTACTACGTACAATTTTATATAACTTTTCGTAATGTCAAGATCAAAGCGTTGTTGATACATCATTACCTAATGGATGCCCTTTCTTACAGAGTTTCAATGAAGTTTTTCGGGCTAATGAAAGTGTTTTCAAGTTATAATATACATTACGCACAAAATTACAACGCGACATTTGTGTTTAATTTATAAGTCAAAATGAATATCATCTCAAATTCATGTATTTACATTTACAAATACAAATTATTTAAAATAAGAACTTCAAATAGATAAAGGCATGTAACTTTCTGTCGATGTTCCTAAAACAATTCAAATATGTTGTAAACGACCGAATTCTAAGTCAAAGCCCGCATCTGCTGAGCTAAATGGTGAAAAGGGACTAGGCTCATCTGTGACCGCAGGATATCCCTACTTAAATTACTTACATTATAATCTTCTGGAGGTTTATTTGACGTGTATATTAAATTTGAGAGTTAACAAAATTATGAAAGATAAGATTGTGTTATACCACAATTTATGTTTACTGTGTATTCTTGTTTTTATCTGTCTTAATCTAATCTGTCTGCTATTATATGTGTATATGTTGAGATTTGACAAACTGTGTTTTTGTAACGTCTGTATTTATCAATGTGACGTCTGACGTATGACGTATGCGACTCACTGTGATAAGTGTAGATAACAAAACATACACACAAAATTTTTTCACAATACAAATATTGTGGTCTTTGGACACTCAATGGTATTTTTTAATTTTAATTATAAGACAAAGCACAATATTTTCAATCCTTAATTGGCTGTAAATCTTATATTTAATAAGCTTTTCCGCGCGGTTGCACCCGCGTTCCCGAGGGATCTTAGATCTACTAATATTATAAAGCTGAAAGTTTGTTTGTTTGAACGCGCTAATCTCAGGAATTACTGGTTCGATTTGAAAATTCTTTCAGCGTTGGATAGCCCATTTATCTTGGAAGGCTATAAGTTATTTTTTTTCCCAGGATAAAACACGTCCCCTCGGGAACGCGGGTGAAACCGTGCGGAAAAACTAGTAAATAAAATACAATTTGATATTATGAGTATCACCCATAGACGTCATTTAACAAAAATACAGTTTAAGTTGTCACATATTTATCGATCACCTTACTGTCATTGTCGAATTATGTGACGTTATGTACGTGACCAATTAAGCAGCATTAGTTAAATAGCGGTTTATATGTAAGGTTGTA
The DNA here is from genome assembly GCA_951216915.1 of Tetheella fluctuosa. Classification (NCBI taxonomy): domain Eukaryota; kingdom Metazoa; phylum Arthropoda; class Insecta; order Lepidoptera; family Drepanidae; genus Tetheella; species Tetheella fluctuosa. Next base: position 7,422,950 of record OX578229.1, on the reverse strand, counting down.
TGATTTTACCAAATTATAGAAGGTGGTCTTATGTTAGAGGATCAATGGATACGGCATAGGTATTATTCATGTTTATCCGACCCAATGTTCAAAATTTACCACACTATTCTAAATTTTAGTCCAGTATTTACTACATAAATTATGTACTAAGAGATTTTGCTCACTTCCCACGAGATTCCGGTTAATCGGATCAACGTATTCAAATTCCCAGGGTATCCTTGAATATTCGTAATAAATAATGAAACGGTTCTTACCTTGTATACCGACATAGCGCGCCTTTTTTACTGTAACAAAAACATTAACATTTATTAGCATTGTAAATGTGTAAAGTGACAAGTTGTAATGGAAAAATACAGAACAAGTTATATATTTTATTATTTCGCCACAAAATCCCGTAACATTCAAACTTTTCCGGTCCCGACGTAACAAATAAATTTAATTTCTAATCTGTTTGTACAGTCGGCAAATAAAGTGTTTTTACTACCCCTTGAAGGACTTTCTTTAAATTTTACCATCCCCTATTATATAACTGTCAACTGTTAAAATTGTCATTGTCTAGATTATAATATGTAGTAATTGCCATACTTATTGAAGTAAACAATAAACTATTTATCATATTTTGCTAAACCTGTACAATGTTTTATGCGATTTATTAATTAATTAACCATTAAACAAAAAAAGCCTATTGCAAATGCCCTCGTTCCAATTAAATAGTAAAATACGTGAACACTTCGCATTTTTAAACCACAGGCAAAAAGTACTTCACATTAATGCATATAATGGCATTACCACATGCAATATAATTGCATATAACACGTCATATACGAGAATAGTTAAACAATCGATGGTAAGTTAGCCATGCCCGCCCATGTATTATGAAAACACGAAAATAACTTTATGGTCGTTATGGAGTGGCTGCACGGTTAAAATTAAGCTACATGATATTTTTAACAGGTTTTTTGAATACTAAATTTGTAATAATATAAATTATCAAGGCAAGGTACAATACAATCTCGTCATATTTACGAAGGGTGATATAATTCAATATTTAGAATACAACATTAAAAAAGCTGTCGTAATAGAAAGATTCCTGATAGAATTATTACTTCATCACTATTTGATTAGACTTGAAATACCTAAAACCTACACAGGTTTGTCTTGGGTGCTATATTCCTCTTATTAAGTACACACATTTATGCAACCTACTTAATTTAGAAAGAGCTAGCATTAGACACTTCACAATAACAAAACTAACAAAATTAACTAAACTAAAGTTGGTAATTTTTAGCTCAGAGTAACGCGTAACGTGTTCTTTACAAAACTTAACAATCTTCGTAATGATGGCAATAATTTTAAACACACAATGTAAATTATATAAATTACAAAAAATATTTCACTGACCCAACAATAAACTTTTCGAATCGAAATAACGCAATTCATGTAACTTTATACAACTGAACATAGCTCTGCTAACTTCTGGATATTATGAAAATGTAAGTGAAAAATCTTCTACAACTAGTACTTAAACTTTGAAACAATTGAATGAACGCTCAAGACAGTTATAGTTGAGATGTTGAAACAAATTGTCAACTATGCTCTATTCTCTGGAGTAAAGCAGTTTCGAACTTTATATTTTACCGTAATTTAAAGGAAGATTTAGTATAAACTCATTTACCAAACTGTAAATTATTAACAAGGGTGCCAAAGTTACAGTAAATCTGAAGTAAACACAACTCACCTGGGGATAACCAGGCTCTAAATAGAGGGTGCACAAAAACTTCAACTACTCACAATCTGTATCAATTTATCAAATCCCCAAAGCCGCAGCTCCCGGCCCTTATCACGGAACTTGGACAAAAGTTAACTTCTGAAAACATTGTTCCCTCCGCGGATGATAAAGAAAACTTTACACTTCGATACTTTGGAATAAAATTATAAGCGAAGTGTCGAGTGTTTCGGATAAGTTATTATATGGTCATGCTCTTATACATTTTCCTTAGCAACGCTTATTCCATATAACCATTTATTAATATCAAAATGAAACAATATTTAAGAGGGAAATAAGCAGATGGTACCCAATTGGTATAAATGTTGTTGTATAGAACAAAATCGATGTCTAATATTTTAAAACATTTTTTTTATACCACTAAGGTGGCAAACAAGCGTACGGCCCGCCTGATGGTAAGCGGTTACCGTAGCCTATTGACGCTTGCAACACCACCCTCGACCCTACAAAAATCTCTTCACACCTTTCTTAAAGAACCCCATGCTGTACTCCCTTGGGAAAACCACGGCGGGGAGCTCGTTCCACAACTTGAGCGTCCGTGGTAGAAAGTTGCTTTGAAACCGCACTGTACGAGACCAGTTTGGCTCCAATGTGTGAGGATGAGCTCCCCGTCGATGGCGAGAAGTTGCGAGAGCCGTGGTCATCAAGTCGAACAATTCCTCAGAACACTGTCCATTGTACAAGCGGTAGAGGCAAAGTCTCTCCTAAGACTCAAGGGCTCTAAACCGCTTGTGAGTTCGGGATCGTCGAAAATTCTAATGGTACGTCTCTGAACCGAGTCAAAAGGCCCAAGCTGGTATCCAGGTGCTTCCGCCCATAGATGGCAGCAGTGCTCCATATGAGGTCGGACTTGCGACTTATAAAGTTGCAGTCTTTGCCCCGATGTGAAGTACCGCTTAGCTCTGTTGAGCACACCGAGCTTCTTGGATGCCAGCTTTACCTTGTCTTCCAAGTGACTACGGAACTGAACGCCACTAGAAATATCCACGCCAAGGATCCCGATGCTTTTCGAGATGTTTAGAGACATGTTCTGGAATTAAACCGTAACATGATACTTGTTATACTTTTAGTTTATTTTAGTGCGTAAATCTTTATTTTTGATTCCCAATTGCATATTTAACAATTTTAACAACAATATAGGTAACAATGATCATCATTGTTCATCACCAAAATTAGAACACACATATTTTGAATATGTTAAGTAAAGTACGAAAGTATGGTAACATTTATTTGTTGCAAGTAAATAAAAATTACCGCAAAATGTCGCTCAAAGGCAGCGCGTGGGTATAAGGTATGCAAATTTGCCCTTTCATGAAAATGGGCACAAATAAAAAAAGAATGTTAAATATTTCGAAGCTTGAACATTTACAACGACCAGCAGCAACATGTTAAATGTCCAATATAATATGTTAAAAAAATAGTTTTCAAATAGCCTTCGCGGTAGTTATCACCTTCGTTCGCTCGATATGCCTATAACAACTTTTATTAAAATTGGTTTTATAGTTTAATCGTAAAAAGTAAAATAATGCAATGTTTCTCATCGTTATAGAGTTTTATTATAGCTTAGACAATTTCTGCCCGGTAATATGGCATAATGGCCGTATCAAGTAAACAACAAAATGATCGTAAAAAATATGGTAACCAGCTTGATATTAATTTCAATATTCAATAATGTTTAAGTAAATCATTAACATAGGTAGGTATATACAAGGTATGTAACCCAAAAAAAAAATATAGGTCAGTAAACTCAATCGTAAACAAGGAAAATATCTTTTGGATATTGTTCTAATTTGAAGAAACATGAAATAATTATATCGGGAGTTCGATTTCACCGTAAATTAATTACCAAAAAAAACTTTAAAACAATAAAATCCGTATCTTATTAAATATATAGAAAATGTCTTGACATTTATTCGTGTGACCTAAATAAAAGCGCAAGGTAGAGAGAATGAATGCAAATGAAAAATCAAATAGAAAATTAGAAAAGCTTTTCTTATTTTTCTTTTTTTTTAGAAGCCAAATATAACGTATAAGAACTCCATTTGTATAAAAACTCTTTAATTTACGATCCCCCTTCCAAACTCAAAAACCTACTACAAAATCAATCAAAATAAGTAAAAATATCGTAAGAGATATGATGTCTGTTTTACATGAATGAAGGGACGATTTATAAATAGCCAGGTACTATTTTGCAATAAATTAAATCTACATTATATAGTTTTTGCATAGACCTATTAGTGGAATTAAACGGAGGTTAAACCTGCTTGCAATACCAAGGAAATTGCCAATATGACACCGACCTTAATTCATCAAAAGGGTCAGAAGTATATTAGTATATTATTTTCAATTTGGATTTATCTTTATTTATTGAAATACAATACAATACAATTTTTTATTTTATTTTTATTTATTTATTTAGAACACATACAGTCACAAAAACAGGCATAAAATCTCAAACATTGATGAGTTAACACAAAACACACAATTTCACTTGTTTTTTAATGCTAAATAAAGAACTCTGAAATGGGTCAATATCACCAAGATGTCCATTAACAAAAGCGGTCACTCTTCAAATGTATTTTTACAATAATTGGTACGTGCAAAACTGACATGAAACAAATCGCGAGATCGTAAGGAGTTATGCGGTACATAAAACGTTATATTTTGTAATTTTATATTTATTTATTGAAAAAAACACGATATTTAAACAAATTTAATTTTAATTTTAAACATTAATATTCGTTAAACGATACCTACCTTATACCTAATATCCGCAATAATCTGGCATTATTGCTTTTTTTTGTTAAATGTAAAAATAAAACATAAAATTCATTTAAAACCACACTTCAGAGGTGTTGTTGCAGTACCGTTTCGATTTTTCTGATGTGAAGTGATATATCAATATTTAAATATATATTAAATATGATTTTTTACTATATATAAGCCTGTATTTGACCACAATCTCACCATGTTAAGTAATGATGTAGCCTAAACTGGTAAGCACTCAAAGCCAAGAAGGAACTAACTCTCTAGTGTAGAAGCCGGAACACACCGGTAATAGGAGCTTGGTGATAGAGAGTGGCAGACCATAGGACCTCGGTGCCTGAGTAGTACAGCTTTTCTGATGTCCGGATTATCCGATGAGAAACAAAACTTAAGGAAAGACGCATAAAACTCCCGAAGCCCATTTCAGCCCTCTGACCGATAATGCTAAACTTAACTTTAACGCTTAACGCGGGGGCGGTTCTTTCAGGTTGTACGAATTGCACATCAGACTTGCCCAGACAATGGTCTGATGAACCAACGAGCAATGTTTTTGTATTTGAACTCCAACGATTTTCATGAAATTTATTATGCAGGGGGTTTCTGGGGCGATAAATCGATCTAGCTAAGTTTCATTTTTAGAAAACGTCGTTTAAAATAAAACTACTGAGCAAAGCTTAGTCATCCAGGTACTGTCATATTATATGGTATAAGATTTTTTTTATATTTTTACAGGATTGGTCCTCAAAGTATTAATATATTTTAAAAAAGCTTTATATTAGGCTTCAATTCAAAACAATCATTAGTGTATCATCTTAATGGGTGTCTTTTTACATAATTATATAAATATATTCATTTTAAATAGAATATTTAATATATACAACAAATATTTACAATATATAATACCAACTATGATATATAGAAAACATCCTCAAAGCCCTCGCTGCTGTCGATAGGCAAGGTTCCCAACAGGCTGGCAGGGTTCCCTTTTTGGATGGCCAAGATTATGCGTTGGCGGAAAAAGCTCCCAGCCCATCGGTCTCCCGAAGCCTCGATGAGCTTGGATGATAAAATCCGAGCAAATCGGCGAGTCTCGGACCCCCACGGACCCATGGTTTCCACTGCGAATGGCATGAACAAAAATTCTTCATTTTAAATCGTCTGTAGGTAAATATGTTTCTATGACTTACTATTGTATGTTCACCAAATACACTAGGTATGTATTTATTATTATTATTATTTTCATACTACATCTTAACAAGGCAAATAACCATCATGAAATCACTGTTTAACAAATGACAAGGAAGGAAGGTCCATGATGAGTGACGTCTATAAAGATTCGCACAACTCAAACTATTATTTTAGATACTGTGTATGCAATATGACGTTAGTTACAATGTTGAAACAAATCATAAATATTAAACGCAAAGGGATAGAGAGGGAAAACATTTATAATATTTTGTTGAACACGATTTTGCAGTAAATCGGCAAAAAGTGAGAGGGTGTCGATTTAAGGAAAACGATTCTTTAATTGTGAAAAAACTTCAGGTTTGCTCCAGTTTTTTAATATATCGAAGGTATTTATTAAAACGACACAATTGATTGAATCGGTAATTTGTTTTAATTTTGACTGATAATGAAGGTGCTTCAAAATTTAATTAACCCTCTGTATCAACATGTATTGTCAGTATGTAAACTCCATTCATATTTATGTGGTATAATTTAGTAAGTAAATACTAACTAAGTATTTGTAACTAAATTATCTTCGATCTGTATTATTTGTATGGATAAATAGTAAATTAAAGTCTAAATATGAAATATACTAACTGGAATACCAGTAATAATATTATTTATTTGTAAGACAGATAAAGATTACCTACCTATGATTTTTTAAGCAAGGGCTCTACTTTACTATTTTTTTATTTATGGCCTTTAGGACCAACATCCCGGGTAAGAATCTAGGTCAGTTATCGAAATGGCGTAAACACGCCACCTCGGTCTGCCTTAATGCTATTTGTAGTTTAGCAAAACCTAGACGCGATGACTTTATGTAGGGAAGGCCTATGTATAGCGGTGTAGAAGATAGGAATATCTTACAGGTCACATATTAGGTAATAATTCAAATATCCTTAAAAAAATGTAATACAAAAAAAAATATTCTCAAACGCTGAACCATGAAACAAATCTTGAACTGACGAAAAGCAAATTTAGCCACAAATTTAAATAAGAACCATTTCCATTAATGAAATTCCTGACGCGTCGGAACTGAAGTCGAATTTATTTGTGGGGAATAACAGCGTGTTGCAAACAAAGCATCGCTTTATTTGTCTATTCAAATATATGTAGTCAAAATTTATTTATTGTGATTATGGCCTTGCAAGACTCAAGATCCTCAACTGTATGACAAGGTACTTCAAACGAGTCGAGATCTAAAATGATGTCCGAATTAGCCATTGTTAAATGGAAAGTATCTACGCTTATCTTGAATTTCAGTAAGTGTTTGTACTTGCCATGAATTTAATAGTGAAGCAGAGTCTAATTGCAAATTGTGTGTTGTAGTATGTAGTGTTTTACGTGTGATCGATTTCTTTAATGTTGTGAAGTGTGGAGTAGCAAAACCATTTAGCATGATATAATCTGTATGATAATTCAAATTCAGATGTAAAGTAAAACAATTAAGAGAAGTAGAGTTTGGCAGTATTATCACAAAAAAGTTTATCAAAATTCTTACATGTTCATAAATGATTACATGTTTTGCGAGATATTTTCTCCTCCCAGATGTAATGTTTTCTCTTCTTGTAAGTTAAGTATGCGGCCAATGTCTTCGTGTGATCTAATGTTAATTGGTTCAGTTCCTTCTCCCTTGCCTTCACGCTTTTTGACATAAATAGAACCTCCTCTCGTCCAGCAGAACTTATAGCCGGCATTTTTAAACTGCACTCTGCAGTCTCGAAACAAAATTCTGTTTGAGCGTGTGACTCGTTCATTAATGTATATGTTTTGAGAAGGACCCTCTATATCAATATCCTTGGTGGTTAGGCGTCTAGATTTTGCTGATTTGTAAAGTTGGTCTCTGGTGCCGCGCCGGTTAAAACGAGCCACCAGTGGCCGGGGTAAATTGTTAGTGGAAGAGTTTTTGCGAGGACCCACGCGGTTCAGATAGTCCATATCAAGATCCGTTACTTTCAATCCAGCTACTGCTGCCACCGTTAGTAATAGATGGTGTGGATTTTCGTTAGGTGTTTCAGTGACGCCTGTAATCTCGATTTCATTTCTTAACATAGCTTGTGATTGAACATATAATAATATTAATATTTAATTTAAGAGCTGTGGGTTTTGTTTAATTAATAAAATAAATAAATAAACATTAAGTTGCTCCTGTAGTGTATAATAAACATACATATATAATAAATTTCAGAATCAAAATAAAAACGTTTATATTACATTTAGAACATGTACTTATATACATACTCAATATTTCTAAGTACAATTACTACTTAAAGCATAAATATGTATAAAAGTATAAGCCCGTCATAGGAATAAAAATCAAATATTTAAGGCATGTTTTTATGTAATTTATTCCTTCAATGAAATAATGAATTAATAATAATGCTTTCCTACAGAATTATTTTAATAATTCATCAACAAAGTAGAACTTTAAAATTTATCATTTAGGTATCAAAATTTATATTAAAACTTAACTATATTATTTATGAACCTAGCTGTTATTTTCCTTAGTAATAACTAGTTAAAAATAAATTAAATTAAGAGAGGTAGAGTAATGCGATATGTCACTTAAAGAGTAGCACGACTGGGGAAGTACCTCCACTTACAGAATACCGCAGCCAAATAACTTATAGTTGTGTACCTGCGCGCGAGTAAGGTCGCCAGAGCTCATCGGGGTGGGGGGAAGGGTCGGCAACGCGCGAGTGATACCCCTGGTGTTGCAAGCGTTCATAGGCTACGGTAACCGGTTACCATCAGGCGGGCCGTATGCTTGATTTCCGACAATGTAGTATAAAAAAATATAAATATATATATATATATATTTTATGAAACGTGTCTTTTAAAAATCTTAACAAAATCCTGAACCTTTTAGAGAACTTTATAAGATCGAGCTTTTGAAGGCATCAGTAATACATTACAATGATCATGGCAGTGACATTAAATGTCTTGACGAAAGTAGAGGTTTCGAATCTGACAATGAACTGTAACTTTTCGTAAAATAAAACAACAAGCTTATAGGGTACTTTGTAGTATCTACCACCTACTACCCTCAATTTTAAATCTGTCACCACCTTATGGTATGTTTATGATACTACACTTTATATCTATTCAATGACTATAGTGAGATAGTAGTTAAACATTAGCCTAATTATAGTAAAGAAAAACTCCCTGAGTGAATAATAACTGGTAAGTAGTTATAAAAGGCTCATGCCACTGTATTATGGACGTTGATGATGACTAGGACACATGATAGAGAGAGATACATGAAAAATGTAACCGATCACGGCCTAGATAGTAATCTAAGTGATTAGAAAAAGCTCAAACTGACTATCAAGTATACTTACAACAAACAAACTAATAACATTACGTCAAACAATTGCCGACTAAACTTGCAGATAAATTATTCAAGTTAGGATCCTCGTTTTGGCCATAGACATGAGTCTATGAAGAAATGAGCTTTGTACTCCAACACATAAATTATGAAAACATTGCATTTATTACGAGTTTTTCATTATTTTATTAAACCGTCGTGAAGGTTTTGAAAAGTCAAAAGTAACAATAATTATTACATCTAGTTTTCATCAGCAAAAGTTGGTCCTTTGACTTCAAATTACGTCTGAAAGCCTCTTGAATTCTTAAAACTTAATTTACGTTCTATAGGAATATTTTAAATTATTTATTTATGACACTGTATAAGCAAATTATTACACAGACGCAACTAACAAATGTATCAGATTGTTTTTAGCCATGAAACATTAAAATATGAACATAAACTCTTCAAATCTTGCAGAAAGCAATCATTTTATTAATAGCTATGGAACACGCAATAACCTTACCTATTTTTTATTGTTTAGAAATAAGGTAGAAAGGCGAATAACCTTTAGGTATTCATTGTTTATTTTATGAGAGCAAAAACCTCAGTATTTTCTTATAACAGTTAATAAGTATGTCAAAAATATTGAAACCTTATTTAAACTTTATTAAAATAAGACTTTGATTTATGTTGTTTAGTAAATACTTGGTTAAAAACTTACTATTTTCATCAGTAAGGTAATACGCGTAATATCATGCTACTTGATGATAAATTACCAGTAACATAAAATATCTTGATCGAAAATCTTTCTTTTGTATTGTATTTTTTGTAATAAATTTATAAATAAATTAACTTTTTAATATAAAATTTTAATATAAGTTAGTAGGTATTAACTTATACTGAAATATATTGTATTTTTTCACGCAAACATGGTTTTGATTCATCCTCTAGCAATGTGTCAAAAAACTATAAATTGATATCGTAAAATACTTGTTATATTATTAAGCTATTGTATAGCTTTTATCGCGGGCTTCGGGGTTTGCGACCGAATCAAGAAATTTTGATAAAAAAAAACCGTAACGAAAAAACCTAACACCTCCCACACACTATGCTGTTTGTGAGAAGCCACCCTCGAATTGAAAATCTGTCGCCAAACACCTATTGGTGTGTTCCGGCAGCTGCACTTTAGCCAGATACTTCTAAGCTTTGTGTGCTTACCACCTTCGGTCACATCATCACCTATCATAGTGAGATTGTGGTCAAACATAAGCCTATAAAAAGTAAAAAAAAAAAAAAATTGATTGGGTAATTCGTAACCCAATGGGTTAGTTAGAAATAAATTATTTTGTTAATGCATTAAAGATCAAACTCACTTATAAACATTATTCTAACACCTGTTACTACAAAAAAAACTTGCATAGCCTATACATGTAATATAGTAGGTCTGCAAACGATGTAGCGACGATATCCGATAAATTTTTAAAGGGGTTACACACTGGTTCAATATTACGCACTTCCATTATAAATTGTTACATTATATATATAAGTTTCTGCGCATTATTCGTAGCATAACCCAAGGCTAAATTAATTGAATTTAGCCCTTGAGTATATTTGTAAAAAAACACACTATGTTGCAAATTTAATTATATTTTACTTTGGCAATAATACTTTTGTGTAAATAAAATATACATCATTCATAGATACTGTATTAAGACTATAATCTAATTATTTATAATCTATACATATAAGAAATCTGTTAAATCAGCGTGTCTCTACATTATTTTTTTTAACTAAAAAATGGAGTGTGGCTGATGTAGGAAGAGTAACAAAATGAAAAGTGTTTTTTTTTTCGTGTCTGTCTGTTTGAATACGCTAATCTGTGAAAACTGTACAGTTTTTATGGAGTTTTTCGCTTCGTATAGGCTTTATTTCATCGAAATCGGGTGAAAGGAAGAAAGGATATAGATATTTTATAAAGTCTGCGCGAGCAAAGCCGCAGCCAAAAAGCTAGTTATAAAAACAATTGAGCTTATTCTCAAGTAGCGAGGTTTCATACAACATTCTAAAGCAGCCTTTCAGATTGGGATTTAAGTTGTTTCTACCCATGAAAATCTAATATTTTCTACGCTTATATACAAAATCCATTGTTATTTGATCTAAAGCCTTTCGAAATTTGATGAATAATCGTATTTCTATTCGAATATTCATCACAATGCCTTGAAATTATATGAACAAGTATTCTGAGAGACTTTATATTGCCAATTCATACAATGGAATGTGCCTAAATTAAATTAAAAGGGTATATGATATTTACTTACAATAACTGGTTTTTCTAAGCTAAAGTTAATTAACTCGTTTAACTAGTTTATCCTGTATACATTCTTTACTCGCTGAGAAAGATTTAAAGAGGTGAAACTACTATTAAATGTGCTAACAATGTTTTTGGAGTGCAACGTCAAATTCTCATTAAAAAAAAAAACATTTCGATTATTTTCTTTTTTTACTTTCATTTCACCGTTAGACATCAAACGTGTTTTTACCCGAATGATACTGTGAATATACTCCTTTATATGGATCAATATAACTTTGGAAGTCATGTCGCGGAAAGGTTTGGGAATACGTGTCCTCAGAACAGTCGTTTCCTTTTCGTATAGTCAAATAATGTTATGTTCTTTATAATATTACTTGTTTCTAACAATGGTTCTTCGAAATTGAACCTTTTTGTCTTCGATTTTAGGTTAAGTTTTCAGGACTAGTAGACAATCAATCGGTTGAAAAGATTATAATAGAACTTATAATGAGAGAATATTTATTGAATTATTGGAATAAAAAAAATACAATACGTTATCTGATCATCTTAGATATTCATTATGTTACAAATATTTAAAAAGTATTTCTTTCGTCTATTACCTAGATACTAAAAGGTTATTTATTTTTGAGATTTTCGGATGTCATATTTGAAAGGATAGAGTGCTAGAATACATCGCTGATTACTTGCGGCCCTCATATCTCACCAAATATTCATTTAAATAAAAAAAAGCTGCCCGAGGTACCTTCATGTCATTTTAATATTTTATTTTGTAATTTTTACTTAACGAATGTACAAAAGGTTACCTGCCAAACTTCGACCATATATTCTCAATAGTTTACAAGTAAAGTGACTGTGATATATGGACGGACGGACGGGCATAAGGAATTTATAAGGGTTCCATTTTTATAGAAATTCAAATAGATTTGCCAAATTCCATTTGGTATTCTTACACCGAACCACAAGACGCCGAGAAAATTTCCACCCGTACGTTGTCGACATACCTAACATACGTACTAACTATTTTGCATTCTCATTTTTAATGCGGCCAGCAAAAACTTGGAGCTTGCTTTCGGCGTCATGTTTACTGGCTCCTACAATCTAGGTACCTACATTCAAAGCCAGGGTGAGTACGATACGTTTGGGTAAGTGTTCACAATCTTCGGATACATCATCATATTCCTTTATAGACTTAATTTTTTAAAGCATCGCAACCCTAAAATGCCTATAACTCCCAAGTAAGCAGTTGCTTCAGACAAGCGTAGACCAGTGACTTGCAACTAAAGGTGGATCCATAGTGGTACTCACGATGCATGGTCATAAAAAATAAAATAGTAGAAAGTGGGAGACGAAACAAAAGACGCCCACAAAGTACCGATTTAGATTTCTACAGTTAACAAGAGTAAACAAAAGAATAACAAAAACTTTCCATACAATAACACAACACTTCCTACGATTTTCTCATTCGGGGTTTTCACAGAAAAGTACACATCACTAGATAGATTAATAATGACTAAGGCTGAAAATCCATTGAACGCCTACAGATTTATTGAAATATATCGAGTCATTCCGCCCGTGAGTGCTAGTGAAAAATTGTGGGAGATTTCTGGAAGGTTACTTATAGGGCAAATGTTAGAGAAAGATTGAAAGAGGAAGGGATAACAAAATTGATAGGGTACTAAAGCTTAGAGTAATAATGGGCAAAAGGAATTGATTTATTTAAAGGGTATCTAACGATTTGCTATGATTAGAATGACACTATCTATACGTTTGTCACATGTAATCCTTACTATATCCCTATGCCTTTATAAATGCGAAAGTGTGTTTGTTGGTTTGACCTTCTTTACGGAGCAAAGGATTGATATGATTTATTCCATAGAGATAGTTTATGAACAGGAGAGTGACATAGCCTACTTCTTATCCTGAGATCATAAGATAAAGAATTATTACATATATAAGACAGATTTTACGATCGCTAAATGTTTTTAGTACTTGTCAATTACTTTTAAAAATATTAAGATAAATGCCAGTCATAAAAAATAAATATAATGTTTAAAAAAATACATATTTGAGATAATTTTAAGTACATCCTAACATTTTCTAGTTCTGCAGAAAGTTCAGAACGAGGGAAAAAGCTGTAAAATATATGATAGCTGTTTCAATGAATATGCAGATTGCGATCATAATACTAAACTGTTTAAAAGGGTACCTCTGTACTGGCGAGCCTTGACTTCCGCTGTACTACCGAGTATTATAATATCACAAGGATCCGCACCGCGGTTTAACCTGAGTTCCCGAGGCATTGAAGGCTTACCCGAGAAAAAGTATCCTTTGTTTTATTTCAGAATGTGTTCTATCTATATGCGCAGTTTCATCTAAATACGGTCAGCCATTGCAGCGTGAATGAGTGAATATTGATAAGGATATATATATATTACTAGCTTTTGCCCCCGTGTAATTTAATGTATTCCATGGTAAAAGTATTCTATATCCAGAGTATGATCTATCTATATGCCAAGTTTCATTCAAATCCATTGTGTCGTTAGGGACCTGAATATACTGGGTGACTAACTGTGAAATTACGAAAAAATTATCAGCTATTCCATACAAAAGTTCAATACCTACTCGACCAAAATGTATGAAGCAACTGTTTTATTTTACGCGATATCATAGTTAGCCGCATAATAAATGTTGTTCACATTGATGAGTACTTCCACCCCTGCAAATATTGCCAGTGATAAAAAATCACCCTGTATATTGTTAGTAAGATAAGGTATATTTTGTTAATATGAATATCCATATTATTACAATTATTTGTTATTGTACAAAATCTAGAGATTATTTGTAAATTTGTAGTTGAGGCTATACAATTATTGATCTAAGAAACAATATAAAATTAATGTAGTCTAGACTATTTATATACGGGTCGTTATTCTGTAGCACGAACAATCCTTTGCCATATTTAAAGTTAAACTAGATTTTACTCCAGAAATAGCTTAGAATAAAGGGCGACTGAACTCAAACTAGACAACGCTCGGATGTATTATTAATGGAATGGTTCAGAATTAACTACATTCTAAGCGCGGTAGTTGGATCCAGGCACAATTTTAACTCTGAATGATATTTAAATTCCTTAAGTATATGCTAGTAAATACAGTGTTAGAATATTTAACTAAACCACTTATGAAGTTTGTAGACCATCAATTTTTATATGTATCGTAGCTTGTAGTGACTGCTACGGCTATGGCGTAGCACTATGATGAAATTACTTATAAGGGTGCGTTTCCACTAACGCGGAGCTGAGTGGAGAGGACCGGAGAAGAGCAGTGAAAAGTGTCAAGTGTTTCCATTGAAGCGGAGCGGGGAGGAGTAGAGCGGAGTGGAGCGGAGCTGAGCTGAGCAGACACGAGTCCTGTCCGTATAAGTTTATCCTACCCGCCGCGCCGCACCGTCCCGCTACCCTCCATTTCGTGCCCTCTGCTCGGCACCACAGCCTGCTCGACTCCGTTCTCTCCGGCTCGGGCCGCGTGTTCATATATTTTATTTGAAAGTCCGCTCCGCTCCACTTACACTATTTCCTGCGTTACATGCGGAGTGGAGATTTCGAGCACTGTGATTGGCCAAATCACGGTCCGCTCCTCTCCACTCCGCCCAGCTACGCGTCAGTGGAAACGCACCCTAATAATTGTATAATTTTTGGGTCATCATTTATGTTGTCTATACGCATGCTTAGCACGAAATGGCTGACTCCTTAATATGCCTTTCTACGAGTAAAACCAGCTATGGTTGCTCTTCGTTATACGAAAAACTTGAAAATAATAAACCGCAGGGCACAACTAGTGCAATGAACATTTAATAAAAGTTTTATTAGAAAAAGATTCGTACCAAAAATAGCCCAATATGTCGCGTGCCAACAAGTTATTAAGTACAAAAAGCTTACCGGAGACTGAATCTAAGAACCGGACGACGTTATACAAATAGGAGCTGTACATGAAAATATGTTTTGCACCAAAAAACTAAGCTGATATCAATCTGCTCGTATTTTGAAACGTTAGTTTCTAATTAATTTCTACTACTTTACTGTTAATAATTTTGAATTTTCTAACACTATTAAATTATTATTATGATTAAGTTTTTTTATTTCACAGACCAAAATCTTTCATTTTTTAATAGAAAACGTCTGATATAATATACTTTTGACAATTATGGAAATTATTATAATCATTCCTAATTAAAAAGATAAGAAGCGAATAATAATAAACCAATTAAAAAAAATCCCAAAAATGGTTAAGAAACATTTTATACCGGTAAATATTAAGTTTGATCATTCATGAAAGATTCCACCTTAAGGAAACAATCGTCAGAATAAATACTAACACATAATTACCAAATTAGTCACTGCTCTATCAACGTTTAATAACCTAATTTAAAATTTCGTCATTAACTAAATCCCGCCTGATCCTGATTTATTCCTGTGGTGACAAATAACGATAAGTCACGACAAGTACTTAATGGAATAACTTTACGATAAAAAGGAGGCTGGCGACATTCCAATAGTTTTTGTGCTTTATTGAAAACATCGGTCTTACGTACATGTATGCCATGCCATCAAAACATGCCATGGCATAAAAAAGTCAAATGATATTATCATGTTTAAAAATATAAATTAATATTTATTTACTACAAGTATTTACAATAATAGTATAAATTACAAACTATACCTAATATATAGAAAATCTTCAAAGCTCCCGCTGCCGCCAATGGTCAAGGTTCCCAACTATAAATTAAATAAAAATAGTTACCTATGTGATATAACATAAAATATTCAGCTTACCTAGAAACTCAGTTCTTTGAATGATGTGCTAAAACAATTATATAGACAAATCTTTGTGATAAACTTCTTCTAAATAAAGTTTACACTCACATTCCGGGATATAAAGTATGTTCCTCTGGGTTGCAATATCTTACTTTCCACCAATGTTGATCAATAATCAGACTCCTGTATACTGGGTGAATATTTTGAGATGGTATATTTTTGAAATCTATGCGCGGTTAGTACTCTGAAATTGCGAAAAAATAATGTATTTTCATACATTTTTATAGAACAAGCTTGACGTTAAGTATGAAAACTTGACGAGTATGACGAACCTAGCCTATGTTTTGAAAATATATGTCATCTCCAAAAAACCATAACGGGGTATGTAAAAAATTAATCTGACTGACAGACAGACCAACACGCAGCTTACACCACTGACTCTAGAATCTTAAAATTTCCACTAAGGAAAGTTATTTTAAAATTTAACCCCTAAGTATCGCGAGTGAAATCGCGGGCTAGAAAGCTATTTATAATATATAAAAGGTTAGACGAGATTTTCATAAAGTAGGTATGTATGTTAAGTTATTTCATAAGTTTAAGGTACGCAACGTCATTTGGAAGTTCAAGAAAGTGGTTTAACTTTGTGTAGCTCGCAAATAACTTTGTACGGCCTTAACTTTATAACACAAAGTTGAAATTGTTACCTGACTACTAAGAAACCAAAAAGGGGCATCTTTTATTTTGTTTATTTTTTATGTCATAGGGCTGACAAACAAACAGTCAGATGGTTCACCTGTTGGTAAATAGGAGAGGGGTTGCCAATATGTTGCTGACCTTTACAAAGTCTAGAAGATAACTTGCTCTCAATTACACTACCTTTTGCAATACCTACAATATATTCCTTGTAACTTACAAGTGCTGTTGCCTCGCAGATTCACCTGCGTAGGAAATCAATTATTTCGCAATTTTTTTCATGGTACACCTTTTAATTGCAGAAGTAACATAACCTACTGTTCTAGGTTTTATTGTTTAGTTAGACTACCCGAATTATATCGCCCGTCAGTCTATCATTGATTACATATTTTAAAGACATTTATTAATTTATTCAGTACGTCAAATAAATAAATATATCAAAAGATCAATTTGTTCAGAAATATAGAGCTTTATGATAATAATATACTCAAGTATTTAACAAAAACAATTATGATTTTCAACCAATAAAAAGAGCTTAGATTATGATATAATCTAAAAAAAAATGTTACAAAAAAGGTTCGCGGAAATACTATTTCTTATT
Organism: Tetheella fluctuosa; assembly: GCA_951216915.1. Classification (NCBI taxonomy): domain Eukaryota; kingdom Metazoa; phylum Arthropoda; class Insecta; order Lepidoptera; family Drepanidae; genus Tetheella; species Tetheella fluctuosa. The sequence goes on along the minus strand of OX578229.1, from coordinate 7,405,443 downwards.
ATGTGACTGTGGATCACTGCGCACAATAAAAACTTCAGTAAACCAAAGAATAGCTTTCTATTTCTATGTTCATATGTGATGTTTTTGCCCTGTCAAAATTGTTCAACACTTCGTTTATATAGTAGGAAATATTTTAATGTTTTTCTTTTTATGGTAAGTGATGATGTGGCCGAAGGTGGTAAGCACACAAAGCCTAGAAGGAACTGGCTCTCAAGTGCAACTGCTGGAACACACCAGTAGGTTGCTTAGCGACAGATTTTCAACTTGAGGGTGGTAGGTAGCCAGTAGCCAGGCGGGTACTACAAATTACCCTACTATGGTGCTATGGTTTCCTCACGATGTTTTCCTTCACCGAAAGCTCAAGCTTATTATTGTAGAATTCGAACCTTTGCCGCGGCGTTCGGCGTTACAACCACTGAGATATCATTGCCTTAATGTCAAATTCGAAACAATTTATCCAGTATTATGAAGATTGAAGCTACTAAAGTACCACAGGTTTAGAAGGCAGCCTTCAAGTGAGAATAGGCATGAAACTCAGCAATGTTATTTTTATCTATTTTTTATAACAGCCAGACTATATTGTCAGTATTTTTTTCAACTATTTAAGAATTTAAAATAATCCTTTACCTAAATATTAGCAACTTCTATCATAATAAATTACTATTTAAAGCAGACGCCTGTAACTAATTTCCACTTAAAAGCCTCATTATAAATTAATAAACGTGACTAAATTAGAAGAGAGGCCAATTATAACAAAGAAAACTTTTACAATTTCTTGTTGCTATAAGCGTACGAGTAACAGTGTAAATAGAGTAAGGTCACGTTTTATTTTCGAGAAATTCTAAAGCTAGCTGTAAAAATATTATCTACAAAGTGTGTACCTACTTAGTAGGCTATTATTATATTAGTATAAATACATACATATTAGTATGTATTTACAATGGCTTGTAGTCGACCACATTAATGATGATTTGGCCGAAGATGATAAGCTCACAAACCTTCTAATAGTTCTCTAGTGCAGCTGCCAAAACAACGTTTAGAACTTGCCGTCACTGTAATGATACTGTATATAGATTGGCTTTCAAGTAGTTTTAACTTCAAACTGACCAGTAAAACAATAAAATAAACAAATCCTTTTTACAATGCAACGAGCATTGTAAAAAAAATACAAAAAGCCAAAATCAGTATAACCACAGAATGCAAATTCAATGGTAGAACGAGTATACTGCATTGAAAAGTGGGAGATGAAGTTGTCTCCATAAGTCTGCACTCGTGTATGTCACCTCACCCAAGTATTTACAGAATTCAACAATCTCCATTTGAAAATAGAGGTAGTTTACAAACTTTTATCAGAGGCACTAAAATTATTATATACTTAAGTCAGCGTCGTGCTCTATACTTGAGACTCTCTATGCTTAAGTTTACTTAAACAAATCTTTATTCAATTTTGCAATTACGTCAAATATACTCAGGAATAGAAGTATCAAAGTTTTAGATTTTAACGACGTTTATTCTGTCGTTTACACAAGTAGGCAATAGGATTATCGTCTATCTTGTAGGTAACATAAATTTTTAAAGCATAATATTTAATATTACCGTTATATCGTTATAGTGTGTAGTGTAGGTGCTAACTGCGGTCATATTATTTTATATAGTCTCTATGAATCGTTTAAACGCATTATAATCCATTTTTATATTGACTATAAACTTAATGTTATAAGAAAACTAGCGTTTACTTAGCAGTGTTAAGATGATTTATTAATTAATAACAATTACAGAAAAATGGTAATTAATATCAGTCAAAAAAACTTCAGTAAATCTTAATCAGTACATTCAGATATAACAAAATACATATAATATCTTCACGTTAACTATCTCTTAATAATAATATTAAATTATCCTCCACACAATAAATCTTAAATAAATCTTTTGATTTCAAGTGTTATTTTGAAGTATTTGTTATTTTAAATATTAAAATTTCACGCATCCGATTAATTTCTAACATAAAAAATATAATTGCACATTGCATGACCTGAAAATTACTTTTAGGCCTTCGAGGAGGCCAGTTCACTCTATATGCTCTAAGTACCTTGAGTATTTTCAGGAGTACCATCGTCACCATCGTACCCGCTCGACAACGATGTGCTCATCCTCATATCCTAGAACCACCTCAGTCGTCCACGCAAGTCAGAAGGACCATTTGGATGTGAAGTGGAATGAGCTCCTGCGTTACGATTTATATCTCGTGACGTATCGCTGTAGGAATACCTAAAGGTAATCGTTCTGGTATTATAATACGCGGCGGTGGACCAAGTGGATGATCGTCAACCTTCTCACATAAAAAAATCTAAACTCGTGAAATAAGCGAACTAATAGAGGATTACAATGCACATTTAATTTAAACGGTTCATAAAGACTTCAGATAAAAATATTATTATAGTTAACACTTACTATACATACCTAGTAAAGTAGTATCATCAAATGTTATGATTTAAATTTTTATGTTATGTACAAGTTATAATGCATTTAAGTATTATAGCCAGGCAATAATCATATTACTTTTGTCTATACTGACGACAAAGTACGAAACCACGTCATTAATATCTAAAGCTCATCTATTCTTAAGTATATTTTACGTGATCGTGAAATTCAAATAAATTAAGTTCATAAAGACTTACTTAATTAAACTCAACACTTAAATATAGAGCGTGAGATTTTTTTCAATAAAAAATAAACTCAAATCAGTTAATTTGATTTATTTCACACTTTAGATTAAATAATATTAATGAACAATGATAACAACAAAAAATAAGCTTTGTTTAAAAACAGAAGGTTAGGTTAAGTGACTCTCATTTTCCATTAAAAAAATCCTGTGCCCCAACCATTCGCTCAGAGCGAATAATCTCGAGACTCGGGAAGTTCATTAATTACATGAACACAACGCGAACATGTTTAATTAATCTTTCTATCTCGCCGATCCAATCGCAAACTTTCATTTACCTACTATATTCCGAATATAATTGAAAAATATCTTATTAAAATATCTAAGGAATAGATTAATCAGTTTTCGTTTTTTTACATATTTAGGATCTTGCTCTTTTCCAATACATTATTAGGTTTTCTGAACCTAAGTGTAAGCCCTAGGCAGTTTAAGGGCTTATTTACTTAAGTTATCAAATAATCTTGTTTCTTTTTCGAAGACATTTTTTTTAATAATTAAACTTGAAACTAAAATGTCACGTTTCAAAAGAAATCGTAATTTTCATTCGAAACCAATTTAAAATGTCCAAGAGAGGAACAACGTGAAATTAAAAAATATTACATCACACCCGCCGCTCGAGAATTGTGACTGAATTTAAGACTCAAAGTTAAGCAGTTAAGGTTTAATATTGCAACAGTTGATATTCCGGAAGTTTTCGTAATATGGTGGCACTAAGCCAACAATAGCAGATACCCGTTGAGCCTGGACGGAATTATGCCTCCATTACACGGCAACAGATTCTATATATATCAGCTTTTATACTAGGCTAGCTTTGGCTGCACGGTATCAACCGTGTACCACTAGATTTATGATTTTCCGGCGGTGGTAAAGTAAATCGAAAGCTTTTAAGCAGATATTGATATTTTTAATGGAGCATTAGCATGGCCACGTGGCCTACCACATCAAATTTATCATCAAGTACTATTGTTAGTATAGTTAGCAAAATAAGTAGATGAACAGTTTCAAATTTAATTGCAGATACATTAACAAAATACCTGTCTACTTTAACTTTCCATATTATTCCAGGGCCGCTAAACTGTATACCTAGATTAAAAAAAAAAACATCTTCCCTAATTAAATTGAACCAGTTGATTTCGAAAAAAAGCACAACCTGTATTATTGCACCATCCCATGTCGCTTATAAGGATCCCATTCTGGGAACCTAAGCAAAAGGTTACATAACAGCTGTGTAGACTAACCTAAACATGTACTTGCGAGACATGTGCCTACATTATACCTAAGCACCCGCTACCGATTACATAAGGATATAAAAGACACGAAACTTTCTTCAAAGGCGGCGAATTCATTGCTCTTCCTCGCTTAATTGCTGGTACTCAACTTTATCAATAGTTCGCATTAAAAGTTCGTAGTCTTGTCATAATGAGAGCCTTCAAGTTATTCCATGTACCTCGTTTTGATGCAAGTTAACGTAATTTAAATTTTCCATCTCATTCTTGAGCCTCTAATTAGAATGAGCTAACTATTGTCGCTACGGCTTTTATTTTATTACCGCAATACCATTTAAGCTTAGAACAGTTCAAATAAAGAGCATTTTGGCTGAACACGAATGAGATAGGTAGTTATTATTTTCATATTTATACATTTCACTATTCTGTCTGTCTCTTTTCCTTTTCTTGCCGCGTCCTATACAAATCAATAGTTCATATTATATTTTTGTTTACATTCAATATCCCCACAGAATCTAGCTCCGCGGACCGGATGAAACAGGGTGAGTCAGATACCTCAAGATTTAGTCGAACTGTACAACACTTTGAGAGAGCAAGTACAGAGGTGACAGTGCAAAATAAAAGGCATTGACTTGATTTATAGCCTTAGCTTACACGTGGCGCGATGTACACATAATATGATATAAGTATACGTTCGCGTTCAAACATCAATCAAAATAACATAAATCCACACTGAATAGTCATATTAAATAGGAAAGTTTGCGTGGATATTTGGTACTCATCTTGAAGACACATAAGAGATTTGGATGCGACTTGGAAAGTATATAAATCATGATTTAGATTCACACATACTTTTATCTTAGAAAAAAAAATATCGCTCGGAAGCACGGGTAAATAGTTCACAATAAATCAACCAATTAAAATGAGTTGTTTCGTTGTGGACATGGAGACTACGTAAAATTTATACAAATTATTTAAATTATTTTACAAATTATAGTGATTCATATTATAAACAAATATCGGGCTTCCAAAAAGCCACTCTTATATCTCATTAAATCATATTCAATATATATGTATCATGAATCACTATACTGATTAATTCCCCATCTTCAGTACTTTATTGTCTGACGAAATGAAAAGCAAAAATCATGTTAAATATTCGAGAATAAGGACATTTTATTTATTTAAAATAATAAGCTAGCTTTTGCTCCGCGGTTTAACCCGTGGTTTCCGGGATAATAAGTAGCCTATGTCACTCTCCGATTCATAAACTATATTTAAGCAAAAAAAAGTCGGTCCGTTGCACCCTTGCTGCGTGACAAAGGACAAACCAATACCTTTCGCACACATGGTCGCCTGACATTTAACTAATCAGAACTTTTACTAAGGAAACCGGATAACTGATTTAAATACTTGTATAGAAATATAATCCTGACGGGCCGGTTGGCGTGGTTGGTAAGATACCCTATCTATCACGCAGGTCGTGGGTTCGATTCCCACTCAGGACAAACATTTCTGTGCATGAACATGTCTGTTTGTCCTGAGTCTGGTTGTTATTATCAAATGTATGTATTTACAAAATAAAAGTAGTAAATGTAGTATATCAGTTTATCTTCCATAGTACAAGCTCTGCTTAGTTTGGGGTCAGATGGCCGTGTGTGAGGAATAATGTCCCAGAATATTAATTTATTTTATCATACTTAATATAGATAATTACACTCAGACTGGGAATAGGCAAACATGTTCATGCATAGAAACTTATGAATGGAGTAACATTTCAAATCAGAATTACCACATTCATAATAGCCGACATCTCATTTGAAATGCGACACGGGTGCCTCTCAAAATATCTTTAACGTAGATAACGTATGCCGAGTTATTCAATTCTAATAATATATTATTTTCGTACATGTTCGGTTATTAAGGTTGTCAGTTTTCTATCTATATAAAAGGATGTATGTATGTTCCTTATAGACTCCAAAACCGCTGAACCAATCGCGATGAAATTCGTAGACAATCTTCATATTAGCCCCGCGGGTAATCCTGTAAGAATTGGTGGCAATCGGAGCAATCGAGACCGCGGGTGAAGCTAGTTTATTATAAATAGTTAAGCTATATTTTGTGGTGATTTCAGAGGCATATGCCTTACATACCTGCAAATTAATTTGTGTATATTTATTCATCAAGAAATAATAATAATAATAATAATGAGGAATAATGTCCCAGAATATTTATTTATTTACTTATAATATAAAATGAAACAATGTTCTGCTCATATAGGTATTTAGTTTATAAGTTAACTTTTTACTATTATTAGGTTTATGTACCACAAATTCTCCAAGGTAGGTGATGATGTGGCTGAAGGTGGTAAGCAGTAAGTACACATAGTCTCGATCAAAGGAATGTCCCAAGTGCAGCTTCTTTTTCTTATCATGGTGGTAGGGTACTTTTTACTACCCGCCTGACTGGCCACCACCCTCAAGTTAATAACCTGTCACCAAACACCTACCAATGTGCTGTGATAGCTATTCTTGAGATCCAAAACCTTCTAAGCTTTATATGCTCACCACATTTGGCCACATCGTTACTTACCACGGTGAGATTGTGGTCAAACACAGGCTTATACATTATCAAAAATCCATTTATTCTGGTATCTCGTGTTTTTAACATGCTAGATATTAAAGTAAAATAAATTGTGTAACCCAAGCTTAATTAATTTCCTTATTCCAATGGGTATATGGCAACATCCATTTCGACCCATTAAATCTCAAAGGGATTGAAACAAAAACCTCCATAGCAGCAGTCTAACGATGGAATGTCTGTTACGACATAGATTCGACCTTCCCCAGCTCCCCACCCAAGGTCACGGACGGTGCGTAAACTGACGTCATAACAAACCTTGTATATACAACTACATTCATATTTATTTAGAATGCAGTATTCATTGCTCTTTATATTTTATCGTTGTGAAGTGTTGATAAATGGAGTTGACCTATTATAAGCGATTACATTAATGCTTTTAATACTGCCAATAGGTTTATGTTCATTTCCTGGTATTAATTTGATATTATGGAGTGCTTATTTAGTGGAGTGATTGAGTATGATCATATTTTCGAACTATACAAGAGGTCAATTAAACTAGTAAATATGATTATAAATCAATACATAGGTTAACATGAAAATAAATGTTACAGATTGATAAAGAAGGATTCACAATCAAAGCACTTTTTATCGGAACAGAAGATGTGACAGTTGTCGTAGTACCGTAGTAGCACTATCGTAGCACATAATACGTCGTAGCACGTAGCAAGTCCGTAGACTAGCTTCCCAACTACTTACGATAAGATAAATAAGAAAACTTCTTTCATTTTATCTCTTGCAGTGTACGCTCACAAATAGACGGTGAGTTGAAATCTTGATTCTATTTACTCTTCACTATTTTTCAGAAGTGTTGATCTAAGAATCATCGTGATGCTTTTCAATATTCTCTCTGTAAACATCAAAATCTATTCAAAATTATAATTACATAGCAATTTTGTTAGATTTTGAACATACTAATTTTGTGAATATGTTCTATTAAAAAAAGATAATTATTTACTATAGGAGAAAGATATAATTACATGAAAATACTCTGAAAGAGATAAATCACTGTCTCCACGCATTCACAATGAAACTGGGAAGAGAGAAAGGCTCTAAACTTGTAGCAAATATGTATAACATAAGTCTACAAAGCCTATTTACCACAGAGGTCGGTAGAACGGTTTAGAACTAACTAAACACAAGCATATAATAGAAAGGGCTTTGATGTGAGGAAATCAAGATTCCAACAACTTGGTAAAGGATCATTAGGGTTTTAGCTAAATACGGTACACTGACCTCTTATGCTTCGTAATGTATTTTATACGTTTATATGTTTGACTTGACTATTTCTTTCGCCTATATTATTTTCTTATGATAAGTTCATGGTTTTGTTAAGCATTTATATGTATACTAGCTGTCCCCCGCGGTTTCACCCGCGTAGCGGTATAAAAAAAATAGCCTACGATCGATTCTCAGACCTACCGAATATACACAAAACTTTTTATAAGAATCGGTCGAGCCATTTCGGAGGAGATTGCAGACAAACACTACGACACGAGAATTTTATATATTAGATTAGTGATAATACACTTCTGGACACATCTATTGGCCCACCTTAGAGTTTAGGTTTCGATGGCCCCTACCGAAATATGATTGCTAGATTGAACAAAAACTGTTGATGCAGTTTTAAACCTGATTCATTTTACCATCTTTTTCGATCGTATTGTTTTAAATTTGAATTCAGAATACCATACGACATGGAGCTACGCCTAACAAGTCGGATATGCGCCTTGTTAAAGGCAATTGATTTTTGAATAAAAAACATGTTTTATCAAATATAGGTTTAATTTAATAACGCGTGTTGCCTCCATGGGCATCTACCACAGCTCTCATACGATTAGGCATAGAGTTTATCAACCGCTCTATGAAATTTTGAGGGATCATCTCCCATTCCTCTTCTATGGCAGTTTTCAACTCCTGCATCGTCTGGGCAACTGGCTGACGAGCCCTAACACGTCTTTTTAGCTCGTCCCACATGTGCTCAATGGGGTTCATGTCTGGGCTTCTGGCTGGCCAGTCCATAACTGTGATGTTCACATCCCGAAGATATTCCCTGACGATGCCGGCCGCATGGGCTCTTGCATTATCATGCATAAAAAGGAAATTTGGGCCCACATAGTCCGCGTATGGTATCACGTGAGGTTCTAAGCACTCACGAATGTACCTTTCAGCATTTAATGTTGGCAGCCGTGGTCCTGTAACAACCTCAAGTTGAGTTTTGCCGCTCGCGGATATACCGCCCCAGACAGTCCATGAGCCACCGCCATAAGCAACCCTCTCTTCAAAGCAGCATTGTGCGAAACGCTCTCCCTTACGTCGGTAGACCTTCTTCCTTCCATCATTGCCATGTAACACAATTTTAGACTCATCAGAAAAGAGTACACGGCTCCATTCTTGCTGTGTCCAATTTAAATGACTGCGTGCGAAATGAAGGCGCGCTGTTCGGTGGGCTCGCGTTAGTTTGGGCCCATTAGCTGGCTTGTGTGGTACCATATCGCGTTCTTTTAACCTTCTCCGAACAGTTCGAGCGCTCACAGATACTCCGTGGAAGTCGCGAAGTTGGTTTTGTATCTCAATGGAGGTAAGGTGACGATTTCTCAAGCTGGTCGTCACGATGAATCGATCCTGCCTTTCAGTTGTGACCCGAGATCGTGGCCTTCCTTGGCGACGAACAAAGCCGCCAGTCTCTAGGTACCTCCGATAAACATTTCGGACCGCAGATCGACTTAAATTAAGTTGAGCACTCACGTTTCTTTGGCTGTGTCCGGCCTGAATAAGTGCCACAGCTTGGGCGGCGACTTCAGGTGAAGTATCCATAGATTATTGATAGAACCTCACCTTAATGTTAAGAATAAGTAATGTTTGTTGCAAAACCAAAGATATCAATCACTTTTTCAAGAATTAAATCCAAGTAAACCAATAAAACCAAGTTTTCTTAGTATTCGATTGTTTGATATCAACAAACAGGCTCCAAATTGTCTTTTGTTTCTTTAAATTCTGTGTTCGAAATTCAAAAAAAGACTATTGAATGAAATTGTGAATTTGCCAGGTTCAAAACTGCATAAAAACTTTTTGCTCGACCTAATATAAAATTTTAGCTAGGACCAAACGAAACTGAAAATACAAGGTGGGCCAATAGATGTGTCCAGAAGTGTAGAATAGGAGCCTGATTGGCTTATAATCTATGTCTGTTGTGACAGTCATGATTGTCATCTATGGTCGTGATAAGCACTGACACACGACTGACACACATAAGCTGACACCTTTGTCACTCAGAGCGCCGTCCTAAACTGTATAATAAAAAAGTGTAGAGTAATAAGCTTGGACAAAAATTATAAATAAGCCTGTCTAAAAATTTACTAAACATCAGGTAACTAGAAAGGTCTGAGATACCCCTTATTGGCAATTTTTTTTTTACTTTGTATAGGCTTGTGTTTGACCACAAACTCACTATGGTAAGTGATGATGTGGCCGAAGGTGGTAACCACACAAAGCCTAGAAGGAACTGGCAAGTGGAAGTGCAGCTGCCGGAAAACACCAATAGGTGTTCGGTGACAGATTTTATTGAGTAAATTACGCAATAGAATTGACAGTGGTTATAGAACATTTTCGAAGTTTGTGTCTATTGTTTGTAACCAATTTAATGGAAAAAAAATGTTACGTACCATACCACATACGACACTACAGCTCTAGCAATAACAGAAAGAGAAAAAAAAGATCATAGTTATAGACCCTATTTATCTACTGTGGAGTAAAGTGAATCAATGCTTAGACTAGAGTTCGTCCCACCAAAGATGTCCCGAAGGTCCACCTCTAATGCAGAAGGAATAAGATCGAATTTCATTAATTCCACGGGACTTTTTTGGTGGCGCAACCTCTATATAAACCTTCGACACTTGGACCACAGATAGATAGTTCACTATTTCATGGAACAAGGTCATTGTCAAAGTTCACGTAGCAGCGTGAGCATTTCAAGCACGCTTGGTTTGCATATTTTACACATAAGTATAGATTAAATTGCTTATTAATTAATAATAACTTTGATTAAAGATACAATAATAATTTATGAAGGTATTCTGATAATAATCAGTCTATTGTTAAAAAGAAATCTTACTCGAACAATATACATGGGAATGCAAACTACGACACAACGAGTAAGATGATTTCATCTATAAGTATTCCATTTTGTAATACAAAGTATTAAATACCGACGGAAGAAACATACATTCAAAATTATCAATATAACTAAATAAATATTCTTTAACTATCGTCTCATATGGGAAATAAATAATAAACCTTATTTTAACCTATGTCGACATACAAATTAACTCTTGAACTTTAAATAACTAATGAATCAGTTAAAGTACAAACAAATCCACTAATTACTTTAAAATATTGAAGGAATAATACAAAATCAAAGTTAATAACTTTTATTATAGATGTACTATAATAAAAGTTATTCGTTCGCGAAGTTCGCCATAAGGAACAATAATGTCATAAGCAACTCGATCACTGAATTAAAATTCTAGATTTAGACTTGAAAATAATGTGTAATACAGCTAAAGTTCGATTCATGTTCTTCGATTATATTATTACTATAACTAGCTTGCCGCCCCGCGGTTTCATCCGCGATCCCCTAAATCGAGAAAATCCTTATTCTTTGTCTATATCATAAAGGGACCGTAAAAATTTCAGCTTTCTAGGTCCAAGGGTTGGGCTGGGCGTTAATGAGTCTATTCAGTGACTGATTCATTAACAGTCAGAACTTTTCTTATTATGTGTACCGATATTTACCTTATCAATTGACTTCTATTTACAGAATTGCTATGAAGGGATTATTTTAACAAACAACTCTAATGTAAACCGTATTTTGCTGACCGTATAATAATATATCATCCAAATAATCCAAAACCGAAATGCATTCAACATGAAGCCCACAAATGTGGATTCAGACTTGCGAAATTATTCGCAGTATAAATGGTGCTTTAACAATTAATAGAGATAATGAACTAAAATTATCTCTCATTGTCAAATGAATAATAAATTGATGTGCAACTAACTGTCGATAAAAACACCACCAGCATTTTTTAATACATCTTTCCTATTAGTGAAATACATACTAGTTTTTTCAAAAGGGGGGTTCTTCAATAAGGGTGTGAAGAGATTAAACAATCTAGTACTTTATAAAAATTTAAAAATAAAATCAATCAATAGATTTTATGTAGTGTCAGCGAGTGACACCCTAGTGTTACAAGGGTCTTTAGTCTACGGTAACCGCTATCCGCCACTTTGGAGGTATAAAAATATTAACAGCATTTAATTTTGAACAGTATGTAGCTTATGTCATCGTTGTGAGATGTCCTTATGTATCCTTACCGCTCTCTATCGGTTATAAATAACCTTTAGTGGGTTGTTCAATCTATCAATTAAATTTAAATTACATCAGCTCGTACAGGCTTGATATTGGATCTGAAGTACCTTGAGAGTCAATGCAATCATAATATTGAGAACGAGTATAATAAAAACTCAATTATATGACGCCTACCATCTGATAGATTTATAGCTCGGCTTTTTAAATCGATTACTTTTATTGGTGTTGTTATTCAATCTGCATTTTCAACTCTTGGCTCATACAACCATCTATAACAAGTATGCTGTAATATTTGACTTTAGAAACATAGAAATAACGTCACGAAAATTTCAATTCAATTACTTAGTTAGTAATTACGCTATATTGAGTTCCTTAACATACGCTTACAGAGGCATATTCCGTATTAGCATAGATCCTATTGACCATTTCCGATTAATCAGACACAACATAACATGTTGGGATGATTATTAACTGAGCTGGTTGTAACGTATAACGTATAATACTACGTTAGATGGTTTGAAAATCGGTGAATAGGGAGTGGACGCAACGGTTCACCTAATATCGATAGCCCGTCATATCGAGCCCTTCGAACCCGCTTAATAGTCAGGACGTGACTGGCAAAGGGAGACTCAACGCTCCGCTAAAATGAGGTAAAGTTTTTTACAAAACTTGTGATGATGCGTACCTACACTGTACAATCGACATTTATATCATAACTTACATGCTATTTTTTTTATAAATATTTTTTGTTTGTAAATACAATTCAATAAATAAATCACAAAATCATGTCATCGATAACGAAGTCATATTTAATTATCAAGTTATTAATCATTCAATAAATATTTTTTTTATGTTTTAGAAACTATGCCTTAGTTAAATGTACCGACTTATAATTTTTTTCAATTCAATAACTTGTATGAAACATTACAAAAGGTTATGTTTATATCGGCCACAGGTGACCTCAATAGTTCATACAACATGAAACAGTAACACAAACACCTAAACATACTATATTAATTATCAGCATGAACATAATTCTGTAAAAGACAGTACTACGGACGCAACATGAACAATTAATCATCATGTATATTGTGTGGGAAAAAAATCACGCGCTTTATATAGCCCACGCCTGAAACATGTAACATTACCTTAACTCTACGCCCACGTGCGCCAACGTATTGTTTACAAATTATTAAACCTTTAGAATACAATAAATATTCAACCAATAAACAGATATTTTACCTCCGATTATATTATGTTACTGTAAACACTGTTAACTTAAACGAAAAGGAAAATGTAAATAAGCTTGTCAGTATTGACTCAGATGTGTAGGAATATTCAATTTGGATTAGATAATAGAATCTATGTAGATTATTTTTTTCTTTGTATAGGTTTGTGTTTGACCACAATCTCACTATGATAAGTTATGATGTGGCCGAAGGTGGTAAGCACACAAAGCTATAAATATAATATAATATTAATTATAATATCTAGAGCAATCACATAAGTTTTTTTTTACATTGCCATATATTTCATGAACAACGAATATTGGTTTACCAAATTGTTCGGAATCGAATTACTGAGCTAAAGGATCGAGTATGCCCCAATTAAAATATAATTTTTGTAATGGATCTCGAATATCATTTCCATTTACTTTATTTTGTGCTTCTTGTAATCCATACTAATATTTTAAATGCGAAAGTAACGCTGCCTGTTACCTTTTCACGCTTAAACCCCTGAACTATAATATTCATACGAAAAATGACCATCTAAGATTATTTTAAGAAATAATAGTATTTCTTAAAATATGCACAAAGCATACTATCTATTAGACAAAAGATTATGAACAAATATTATAACTGTCCTATTTACGTAAGATTACATACAGTAACCACTGATATGAGTGCGAAATCCACTGACCCATTTGGCTTCGAAATGAAATGTACGGGAAACACAAAGAATGGTAAAGGAACGCCCCTGACTGAATACAAAATGCTGAGTCACCGCCTCTTCTATTATACGACCAACGAAGTATCGTATTGTGAGCTACAATATTTTTATAGAAGGCTTTGTATTTACCAGTAAAGAGTTGTAAAGATGTATAATGGTTTTGAGTAATTACACAACAAATTCTAACATCATATTGGGTGGGTAAACCACAATAATTCCGCGAAAGCTTGCGGCTATAAACATTCTTGTTATTATATGTAATTCTGTTTAACAAAACCGCTTGGCTTGTTGTATGCCTATACAATAATGTTGACTATTATCATAGTAGAAGTTATTATAGTCAAATTGAGTTTTCTAGTAAATATTTGTTATTTTAATACTCTGAAATATTTCAATAGGTTATTGTAATAAACCTGCCGTCAAACTACTAATATCATAAATATGAACGTTTGTGTGTGTTTTTGTTGATTTTTATCATACAATCACACTATGATGGCTGGACGGATTCAGATGAATCTTCACACATAAATAGATCCTATCCTGAAATATGAAATATAACAGGAAATTGTGGAACGTCGGGAACTTGGGTAAAACCATGGTATGGAAGATAATATTAATAATATACAGAATTTATTCAATAGTTTGGATAAATAAAACTTAACCATATAAATATATTGAAATTTCACTAGATCTTGTGTCAAATAAATGTGAAGGAATTGTCTATTCAACCTTTCTTGGGCAAAGAAATAGTCAGAAATAATAGGAAGGACATTGGATTCCTATCTCACGAAAGCAATTAAAAGTCCCTCTGAGATACAAGAGAAACTGCGTGACAACATGAAATAGGCGTATGAAGAAAATATTTTTCAAATATCTCACAAAACAGAATCTCTCAAACTTGAACAATGTTCGACGCGTGGGCAGTGCTTATCTGTGACATATAGATAAGGTCAAACTACCATTCTGAGATTTGTTTGTAAAACATTTCCATTGATGTTATTGGATTTATTTGAATATAAATAATTGAACAACCAAGTTCGAAGTACCTACATTCGACATTTTCATAAATGATTAATTAATCTGTTTATAAAATTAAAATAAAAACTTTTCTCTATTTTTTTCTTCTTCTTTGTTGTTGTTGTTGTTGTTGTATATATAAAAGGAAAACGTGACTAACTGACTGATATATCAACCCACGGCTCAAACCACTGGACGGATAGGGCTAAAATTTGGTATACAGATAGCCATTATGTTTTAGGCAGCCGCAAAAAAGGAGTTTAGAAAATTCCATCCCTAAGGGGGTAAAATAGGGATTTGCGAGTGAAACCGCGGGGCGGTAAGTTAGTTTATAAATAAGTTTCTTGGCTAGACCTAGGATTATTGTAATGAGATGAAATAATAATGTTACGTAGTCAAGTTATTTATATCCAAAATATATGAATAGACAGTCGACTTCTTTGAGCAGCTATGTTATTCTGTACTCAAACTCGACAGTGAAAACACGAAGTGACTATACTCTGTCTCACTCGTGAACTCCTGATTACCGAATTTCGCGAGCGAGACAGGCAATAGTCACTTCGAGAATTCACTGTCGAGTTTCAGTACAGAATAGCATAGCTGATAGGATTAGCCCTCTTAATCAAACTATATGGCGAGTGTAGGAAATATTTTTTATCACAATGCCTTAATGTTTTATTTTTATACTGAAAAGTTCGAATACCCTTAGAACTTACAAAAAACCACGTACTACGTTCGCGAAATAGAGTAAACGACTTAACTTGATTTAAGAACCTTATGTTTGGAGCATCTTAAAAAATCTATTTTGTTGATATAGTTTTTAACAAGTTTTAAAGATGAAAAATAAACATTGTTGAAACATTATTGCTTATGATATTGACGAACGTGTAATTAGTTACATTATTTAAAACACTACTTTCTCGACCTCGGTACTCCGCCGTACAGTCGGTGACTTATAACTATGCATATAATATAAAAAAAATGCATAATAAACACGCCAGACTAGTCACTAAACATGCCTTTCAGTGAAGGGAATCCTGGCAAGTGCTCCACACTTACTACGACGCGATTAAAAATGGTCCATCTTGACATACTTCCTTAGAGTACCTACACCTGACAGCTGTTACGTCAAAAGTGATAGGTGACTAGCGTTTTCTTCATTTCAATGAGACACAATTAAGTACAAGAGGCCGAAATCCCACGTAAAAGCACAATAATACAGAGTGGTTGGTAAGATACCCTATCTATCACGCTGCAGGTCATGGGTTCGATTCCCACTCAGGACAAACATTTGTGTGCATGAACATGTCTGTTTGTCCTGTGTCTGGTTGTAATTATCTATATATGTATGTATTTACAAAAGAAAAAGTAGTATATGTAGTATATCAGTTATCTGGCTTCCATAGTACAAGCTCTGCTTAGTTTGGGGTCAGATGGCCGTGTGTGAGGAATAATGTCCCAGAATATTTATTTATTAATGTAATGGACATAGCATTATTGTTCAAAGAACTGAATATCGGGCAATCGACCTCAAAAAACACATGCCTACCATTAACCGATGATTTCTTGGCTTGAGGAGATCATTTTAGCTGCTACATCAGGTCGTGGTTTCCAAATAACTGTGTTGTCATGACTCCTTCAATATCTACCAAATGAGTGTACAAAATTGCAAATCGATAGCGGTTCATAATTATTAGGTATATAAATAAGCAAATACAAAATAGTTAAGTACCATTTTGTCTTCTGTTTGTGAATCGGTTTTTTTTTGTAGCTATTGACGAGCTAAGGTCCGTTCCGTCGTGGGTAAAAAGATAATTCACATGGCAGATGTAAGAAGACGTCTTTTTTTATAATTTGTATAGTTTGAACACAAACGCATGACGGTAAGTGGTGATGCGGTACACAAAGCCTTGAAGTAACTTTACTCTTCGGACTCCATAGACAATTTGTACATACTAATAGGTACATACATACATTTGACATATAAAAATTAAGTGCAGTCACGATCAAACGCTAGTTATTGAAACTCAGAAACGTATAGCCCAGACTGCCCCGCGGGAAATCTCAAACTGTCTCGGAATCAAAATGAATTCAATCAAAATAATATTTCCAAAAGTAAATTTGTAAAGGACAAAAATAAATAACTTACCAACTATATTTTATAAGAAATTCTATTCATAAAAAAATTTTACGTCTCTTATATAATATTAAGACATAGATCTAGATATATATCTTTTGAAGATTAAATAGAAACACCTACTTGCAAATAAAAAAATGGTTCGCTTTATATCTACCCACCAATTTAAAGAAGTGGAAAGAAAGAGAAAGGTCAAATAGAGATCTTAATTTCATAAGCATTAAGCCTGTAAGCATTACATTTTCAAGTAAGCTATTCTTTGCTTTCCTCATCCTAATCATGATACGCCATCAAGACAAATAAAATTAGATGTTTTCTTTGCAAAATCAAAATATGCAGATAGCTTGAGCCTTAATTGAATCTAAAGACAAAGAATCAAGACTACAGAAAAAGAGATAAAAGAAATGTAGAGAATGGAAAAGAGTCTCCTGTTTACCGTTTATGCTACCGAACTACTGATTAGACCTTATTATGAATATAAAGTAGGTACATATTTCCAACAATTATTACATGTTTGATGTCTTATTCCTATTGCCTTGGTTCCAGTTAGATAATACTTAGTTCAGGTATTCACTGAAAACGATGGAACTCTCATGGACTAAGTTTTAGAATTATCTAGATCTTATAATCATCGAGTAATCGTTTGAAATCGTCTTGAATGTGAACGTGATTTATTCAATTAACTTTAATTAACGTATTAAATATGCAAGAGGTACTATTACGGTGCGACTAATAAATTTGATATTACGAAAAAAACGAGCTGATCAATACAAATACTAAACTGATGAAATAATTTTGTGAGTTCATCACAGAATTATCAAAATTTTCTACCAACACATTTGACAAAAAGCTAAGGATGTTTGCAGATTAGTGCATAGCATTCACGCTGCAGTTTATACCTTAGCCATACTAGTTCTTTATACGTTAACCTGAACTTATGTGAAGACTGGTATATAGGTGAATCTCACGAAGTGATACGCCGTACATAGCATACAGAAAGAGTAGAGCACCTAAGTTCGTGTCTTGCCTGATTAATAAAACACAAAGGAACCTCTGCCCATATCTCTGGGTATGTGATGTGATGATCTAATAGACTGGGATATTCAGTAGGTCCAGTCAGGTGGAAAGATTAGATTGCTTGTCTGATTTGGTAATGTTAGGAATTATCGTGGTTTGATTCACTACTTTTAGTTCACTTGTACCAAATCACATGTTTAAGATTCATTATGTACGTATGTATGTATATATATATACAAGGGTAAGATTTGTGAACAGGTGCTGCTTGTGTTGTGGGGGCTGGTATGCAATATTTTTATTTACAGAGTCACTGAGTTATACATACTTACATAAATATTATCGGTGAGACTACATAAATAATTATTATCATCCTAACTATTTTTATAATATTATAAATGTGAATGTGAGTTTGTTTGTTTGTTACCTTTTCACGCTTAAACCGCTGAACCGATCGCAATGAAATTGGTACGCAGATAGCCTATGGTATGCAGAAAAACATAGGCTACTTTTTGTCGAGAAAAATAAGATCCCTGGGGAACGCGGGTGAAACCGCTGGGCGGAAGATAGTATGTAAAAAATCTGAGTTGCTTTTGAAATGATTTATTGCTGAGTTTATTGTTGGCTCTTCTCAGCAAAAACAACCTTCCGAACCGAGCGTTAGAGTCAGATTCATTAGTGCATTCATTCATAAGTGCTTATGAAGGCCTATTTGAATAACATTTATTTACATTTTAACTTCATTAATTATAAAAGACAATTTCATTATAAAAACCGATTTACAATATTCCAATTTCTTTTTCTAATAGATGTTACTTTTATTTAAGTTTTTTTTTTATAACTTATTTAAACTCTTGTTATAATAAGTATTGATCAAAAATGTCACTCAACTTTGTATTATTTCCCTCCCAATTTCATTTTTCATAACAATGAAACTTCTCAACCGTATTTTCAAATTAATTGACATTCCTCGAGTGTCGTTCCAATCAAAATGGGAAAACTTTTAAATTGATTTAAATCTTTACTCGCCTAGATTATACACAAAGACACTCGCAATCTTAAAATGTCTAACCTAAAGGCTAGCGCTTTTGGTTAGACGGTTTAAAACGTTCTTTGTAAGATTTTAATGTAAGTATTTACCTAAAATACTAACACGATATCGGGGGAAACTGGGAATTTATTTGGAAAACCCGTGATTTACCCTAAAATGTACACATTGTCTTCGCAAGTGTATAATAAGTAAACATAAAGTTCTTTTGTAAATGTAATTTTAATAGATATATAATGTAGGTACCTATATAATAGCCATACAATCGTTTCATCAAATAAACCCAATTAATACGAACAACATTTATTATGAGACCAACATGAAATCGCGAAGAAAAAAATCAGCTATTCCATACAAAAGTATTACCTACCCAAACAAAAAACAGCAGATTTTTTTAAAATGTTGTAAAAGTTTTTTGAATCAATGAGTACCTTGAAACCTTGAAAATTTTGCTAAACAATTCAAAATAGCCCCACACAAGAATGGGTAGACGGTAGGTAAATAACGCAAACATCAAAATAAAGCAAATAAGTAAGTACCCAAATTATAATATCTCCTCAAAGAAAACTAGAACACATTAAGTAATGTAAAGACCAAGAATATTACAATACTATTGGTAATATCTATAAATCTTAGATAGTAGTACCAAAAGTGGATGAAACACGCGAAATAAGCACTACCACGTAATATAAGTACGGTCAGTAACAAAAGTCAATACGAGGTTTTGTATACGTATACCAATCAAATCTGGCTTCTTATTGTGGTCCCTTTCATACACAGGTACATTATATTGTAATACAGTAAATTACTACTTCATTATGTTAAAGACTATAATTAGAGGATGATTACATGAATTATATTAACATCTAGCTGTTCACCGTGTTTCAGGTTTCTGTCAAATGTCATCAAAATTTGTTCAGACTTACCAAACAGGTTATACTGACAAATATAGAGACGGATGAATTCACAGATTTCATAATATTAGTAAGAATGTACTCAACTAGCGCCAATTTAAGTTACGAAGAATAAATTATGTTTTAATTTGATCGCTATTTTTATTTACTTTTTTATATCGTGTACCTATATTGTAATTTGTGATTGTCAACATAATGTAATAAAATGTATACCTGCTTCAAATATTATATAAAGTAGTAGCGATTCTAATGCAATATTATTTCAAAAATTAACTCTCCATTCCATACCCACAATGATCAATTTTGAAAAACCTTGAAATTCATAATCTGCTCAACAACACCAAGCTACTTATTCTCCTTCCCTCAAAAAGTTACATACAAACTATATTTCTCAATTTTACCCGCTTAAACAATCAATCTCTTAGAATGCAAAATTAACAATCTGCTTCGAATTACTTATAAATCATGTTTTGTATCCCAAATACTTTCTACATAAAGTAACATACAAGCTGTATTTACCTTGATTACCCCCCTCGGGATTGAATTGCGAAAAATCCTTTCTTAGTAGGTACACCCCTACACCCATAATGTACTTACACTAAGTTTCGAGACAATTGGCCAGTTCAATATTTTTTTCGATACAAACATTAACTCCCCATTCCACCCGCTTAGGGGTCGTGAAATTGCTTAGGGGTAGTGATATATCATTATTATACATGTATATAGATTAACGTACTATGTTATTGTGCCTGTGTTAGCAAGCCAATATTATTAGGGCCTCAAACAACATAATAATATTAAAATAAACTGAATCAACAAGCAAATTAAGTTATTATTTGAATGACACGTGCATTGTATTTGGAATTAACATTTAACGCACATCACACAGTTTTTAACTACACATGAACGTTGGAATGATTTATGGGTACCATCTCTTACAGTCATTCTATTCAGGCTCAAAGTTCCACTAAATTCTATAAATTTGAATAAAACAACTTTAATTTCAGACATTTCAGTATAACCACGACCTACATTCATTAAATAGGGCAGAACATTGTTCTATAGGGTAGTTGTGCGCTTAAGTAGCGCGACCACAAGCCTGCCTCTATGGTCATTGAATTAACTCTCTCCCGATAGTGCTGCATTAAACAGCTAACCTAATTATGTCATGAAAATGTAAGCTATAAACTGTTAACTACAAACAGCGGGATGGCATTGTTCATGAAAGGTTCAATCCGTGATCTTCTAAATGGTTGCGGTTAGATGTTTAGATTTTGTTGGTTTGTATTATGGCAAATAATCTTTTTGATATATATGCAGATATGACCTTAATATAGTTCACATAAATATAATTATCTCACTCGGATAGTGTTTTTTATATAAAACGTGACGCTTAAACTGAAAGAATGTGGTCGAAAAATATTTTTCAGTTCACCTACATTACGATACCTCCTATTACGATCAAAAATATGTGTAAATATGTAGTCGAAAAAGATAGTTTGTTTAATAAATAGGGCCAGAAAATTCCCTCGCTCATTACGATTTGCACAAATGCTATAACTGACTATGCCATGCCAGTATAAAAACTTCTTAGTTAATAGGCTTAGAAGCAAAGCTAAAAATTGTGCAATGAATCGTATCTCACTCAATAACTACTCTTTTCACTCAATAACTATTCTTTCCTACAATAAGGTTATATGACATTCGAGACAACACGCTGAACCAATTGCATTACAGTTTACCGCCACCACATGACCTTTATAGTAAATATCAATTGCTCAGTAATAGCTTATAAATGTCAAACCACGCAAAATTAACCCTGAAAATATGAAAATCTGTAATCAAACATCATTAATCTGATATCGCTCGAAAACAAAAACATCCCGGAATACATCGATTATGACAACGCTATTATACAAAAATGGGTGCCAAGACAATAGCTATAGCATTATCAATGAATTACTTTAACTGCAATATTGTGCAATTAAATCTTGAAAGCACCTGAACACATACAATACGCTGCCATAACGACCACAAATTACTGCGTAACTCTCGGGTATGGGGCACAAAGCGATCAGCACTGGTAACCAATAACACACCTGTGACGCTGAGCAAGGACATGATGGGACGTGCGCCCGTCTGGCCTGGCTGGCCCGTCGACCCGAGGCGGTCGGCGGGGCCGGCGCCTCACCGGCCGCCACGGGACGCCATTACTCGCACACGCGCGCCCGGCTCTACGCGCGGCCGGCGACCGACTGACGCCCGGCTACCCACAGTACCTACTAGTGAGTGGGTACTAGCACCACGCACGCGCACCACCAACCATCTGACATCACCGGCACCCAGATTATTTTCGCCCGGCGAGGTAAATACCCTCACATCGATCGAGCCCGGTTAAACTTGATGCAATTATTGCACTGCCCTAGTCCTTACCAATGCAGTTCCAATGACCCTTGCAACTGTATATTTCCGGTACTACCCGATTATGTCATCTTGTATCGTGAAATATTGGCTTTCACAAAACTTTGAAGCGGCAGGCGTTGTAAATAATGGGGTCAACAACCTATTTTTTATTAATGTAAATATGTAAGTAATATTGCAAGTGTAAGCAATATTCAAAATTGATGAAAGCTGTTAGACTTATTAACAAGTCATATTATTATCTTCACAATACCTGCACAGGTTGAAATGACGTTGAAAGCTTATCAACGTTAAGTAACTAAACTAAGTAACTACCTGAACAACACCGTTGGGTCTAAATAAATTATCACGATAAGCAATAATGCTCGCAGAAAAGACATTTATTTACTTGGGAAATAATCACAAGTTTGTCTTCATCTCGTAGACTCTACCGCGAAGTTTAATTGAACTAGGAGTTTTAGTAAATATGCGATGCGAGCAGTAGCAATCCGTGCCACTACCAAAAAGTTGTTACCTACATATGAATTAGATCCAACTCTATTTGCTACGAATATATTAAATACTAGCTTCCGCCCCGCGGTTTCACCTGCGTTCCCGAGGGATCTTATGTTTTCCGCAGTCAGCAACCTCCATACCAAATTTCATCAAAATTCGTTCAGAAGTGTTTGCGTGAAAGAGTAACAAACATCCATACATTCATACATACCAACTTTCGCGTTTATAATATTATAAGTCAGGATGTAAAAAAATACTACGTTCGTATTCTACAACGTAAACTAAAACCGACCCTTGATGAAACAAAATCAATCAATTGTATTATTCCGTAGCACTCAGCTACGAAACTTCGTAGCAATAAAAAATGCTACAAACCATTTTATAGTTTTACGCCTTGTCCAGGCGATGTTATGAAATTGCAATTCACAATTTCAAATTACTCTTGGTAGTGAAGTGAGACAATAAAATTACACTGTAGACAATTTATCAACTGGAAACTAGCGTAATTTCGTACTATTGTAATACCGAAATAGTATCGTACGTATAGGTACTTAAATTATTTATACTATTAAAGCAATAACGTCTCAATGCTATAGATCCTTCGCCTATTAATATTTGAAAATAGTTTCGTAGAATGTGCTACGAATGAGCTACGAGATTTCAATAAATCATTGAATGGTATAAAGTGGCGTTTCAATGTATTTTCTTATGAGTAATTATAACTTAAAATGCGTTTGTAAGCATAACCTCTACAATTGGCTATATAACTTCGCTATTCTACTATAATATTCTAGGAAATGTATTTATATTATATTCTACATAATATGTGATAACTAGATTATCATTATGTAATTTAGTATATCGAACCACGACAATAAATTAGCCGGACTTGAACACTACATTTTTCGGAATCCTCATATTTTTACTAACAAATTGCTCCAGAAAATAGAGTGAGCTACAACTGTTTCAAGCTATCTACATGTTACTGAGGTAATAACTACGACTAAGTACCAAATAGCATTACTCGACAGAATCAGGAATCTAATCTGATTGTAGCCGGCTGCATGTAATGCGTTCTTTAAAAATTCATTGCACGTCTTTGTTGAATGCCGCAAGCGAGTTGGAGCTATGTACTTCCAGGTTTTTAGCGAACTTCCTTTGCGTACTTTTCTGGTTGAGATACCTTTGTTAAGGCTTTTTATTCTATGTAACGTAGCAACCAGGCAAACGGGGAAGATTAAAAGGGTTCTCGGCACACTCCGGGATGAAACTAATTAGTGGAACTTGTATCGTTACTTGTTCGTCGTTCAAGTATTTTTTTCACTACAGAATAACAAAACAATACAATCTATTTTACAAATTGTTTAAATAAACATTTTTCAACAAAATTTTCATTTTGCTTACATTATTTACGGTGATTTAGAAGTTTTTTTTTCATGGTAAGTTGTTCTGAGGTGTCCTCATTATAAACAGTTTCAATTACCCACCTTTCAGGAGACAAATGAAATAATCCTGAAAAGAAGTTACAGTTTCTTTACAAAATACATTGAACAAAATTGCCAAAAGAAATCACATGGTTAGGCCGTATAATTTTTTTTCAATATTGATTGATTATTGATAGGCTGTCCAGCAAGTGTGGCGTGCTCAAGCTGACATGTTGAATAACAGCAAACCTTCGTTACACAAATAATCTTTGTCAATGAGTTGTACCCATCATTACGTAACTCGCACGTGGCGGCGGCGGCGTCACTCGGCTCTTTCCGACCTTCCACGAGAACCACCGAATCCCATTTCAAATATCGATCGGAGCGAGCCCGCGAACGCGCGACATGGCTGTGACGTCACCGTTTACTATCCTACCAAAATGTAGTATGGACTCACACGATCCAAAGCAAAACAACCTTACACTGTTTTCAATTCGGTTTCTAATCACGTGAGTTTAATGTTGTTGTTAGCATGTTTTACGGGTGGTGGGGATTGTGTAAGGTGGTGGTGCGAGCCTCCTGACCCACATTGTGCCCTCCCGATGCTGATGCGTAATGCGTATGCATCTGGTATGTACTAACGTACTCGCGTATCGTACGAGTGCAATACGTGCAACATGTGACATTCGGATTACGATAAAATAGCACGTATATGATAGTTGCTGCGAGTTGAGAACATTCGAATGTAAAAACAGCGAGAACGTTTCCTATAATTATAGTATCCGCTCTAATTTTGCGTGGTCGTCTGTACTTACGACAGGAAATTTTAGACAAAAGAAAAAACTACTTTTTTCTTTTGTGTAAAGTTTGTAGAAGCGTGAGTAAAAATAAAAGCGAGAGATAATAACAATTTTTTTAAATTTTAAACATCGCAAAACCTTATTCATATAAAAATACTAAATATCTACTCGCTATTGACTCTCAATTGGGAAGGTAGAAGTATTAGTGACTGCTAACAGCACAGGTTTATTGACGATGTTCAAGACCGGACAAGTGGTGAACATTGTACCTAATAGTTAGCAATCATCGTAGCTTCTAAATCTTTCCAGATTTATCATCCTTTAAGTCGGAAAATCAATATTATCATGCGAATTACACGTTTACATGCATGTAGTACTAAGGCAAATACCAAGGCTAGGTGGTTTGCTACGAAGTATTTCGTAGAGTTTCTAGTTTCGTTAAGTTCCTTACGATCTCAAAAAGTATTGGGATACTCGATGTCGATATTGCGAGTGATGTCCAGTTCCAGGGTCATTTGGAAAGTAAAGCTAAACTGGCTTCAAAAAAGCTGGGTGTGCTAAGTAGGTCCAAGCAGTACTTCTCACCACACCACTGGAGTGGTGGCTTCAGCTTTATAAAGCGCAGGTTAGGCTGCATACGGAGTACTGCTCACACCTTTGGGCAGGCGCACCCGCTTACCAGCTTGATGCACTTCCCTCGGTGCAAAGTCCACTCGTATAGTTGATGATCCCGAACTCATTGACGGTTTAGAACCCCTCGGCCTTTGGAGAAATATAGGCTCCCTCTGTATTATTAATTTATATACAACATAGTCGGCAAACAAGCATACGGCCCGCCTGATGGTAAGTGGTTAACGTAGCCTATGAACGCTTGCAACACCAGGGGTATCACTCACGCCTTGCCGATCCTTCCCCCATCCCCGATGAGCTCTGGCGATCTTACTCACGCCCAGGAACACAATTATAAGTTATTTGGCTGCAGTATTCTGTAAGACATATCGCTATGCTCTACCTCTCTGTATGTTCTACAGTGGGGAGTGTTCTCAAAAATATTTTGATCTGGTGCCATTATCACCCTTCTACTATCGCACCACTCGCCGGCGATATGGAGCTCATTCTCATATCCTCGAGCCGCCTCGATCATTCACACAACGATTCAGTCAGACGTTCCTACTGCGACTTGGGATGTGGAATCAAATTCAAAGTCAAAGCAATTTATTCAGTTTAGTCCAGTAATAAAAAATAATAGGTACTAAATAATATCTGAACAAGTTCAAATTTTATATAAAGGATTTCAAGTATGAACAAGATCCGCTTATGCAGAGTGCAGCTGAATGAGCTCCACATTACGATTTTCCCTCAGCGCTACGATATGGGGGTTCTTCAAGAGGGGCGTAAAAAGCGTAAAGTAAAATTTTCAAGATCGGCAAGTCATCGGCAATCAAACCGGCAAATGTTCATAGGCGGCGATCACTTACCATCAGGTGGGCCGTCTGCCTGCTTGTCAACCTGCTGACATAAAAAGATATAACAGCCTGTTGATGTTGGGGTTAGATGTATATACCTTTAGTATTTTTTGCGTTAATATGTTAGAGGATACCCTGAAAACCAGGCTGCCACGCCATAGTAGGTTCGATTTCTACGCAGGACAAACATTTGCATGCACGCATGAAAATACTAATATTCTGTGTCCATACCTTAAAACTAGGTAAGTAAACTATAAAAACATTTAAAAAAATATTCACAAACAGAAGAGAAAATAGTACCAAACTATTTTGTTTTTGCTTATTTATATATAGTAGATAGGACCTATTTAGGATCTTATTTATATACATTAGCAGGGACGTTGTGGACGAGACTCGCACAGGATAGAAAGGCATGGAAAACTCTAGGGGAGGCCTATGTTTGAACAAGCTGAAGCAGAGCAGAGCAACAACCGGTTGTTGATCATAAATAATAAACAAATTACCTTAAATAAAGATGATTAATTATTTAAGACTAGCTGTTCCCCGTGGTTTCACACGCATTCCAGGGATATAAAATAGCCTATTGGTATCTAACCTTCCTCAAGAATTGGGCTATCAAATGCAAAAAAAAAAATTCAAATTCGACTGATAGTTTCAGAGATTTTAGTTTCGGCGCTACCTTTAAACAAACAAACAAAAATCTTCTCCTTTATTATATTAGTATAGGTATGTAGATTTTCTTCGGCAATAAAGGCTTATTTTATAGATTTATTTAGTATACACATACACAACTGGATTGATTTTATTGTACAGCCTTTACATAGTTTAGGTTTTTATTATAATATATTATTTACAACTAGTTTTTCGTCTGCGGCTTCGCTTGCGCAACTTTATTAAATATTTCTATCTTTTCTTCCTTTCACTCGACTTTAATTAAATATTCTAATTATTTTGAAGCGCCAAGTCGCATAATCTGTGGTTCTCCTTGAAAACGCTATCAAAATCCGCTCAATGGTTCCGAAGATTAGCGTAATCAAACAGACAGACGAAAAAAACTTCGTATTCTGTTACTCTTCTCACATCACCCACTCCATTTTTTATTGTTAAAAAATACAGAGATGTCGTTTCTACAGATTTATTATAGGTAGGTATGAATAATAGGTAAAACATTCTAAATGTGATAGGATTTATTGAAATATATAAAACATGTCTTTTGATTTAAATTGAACTATTTAATATTCATAAAAACAAGCAAGCACAAACGTATATAGTAAAACTAACTGGTTGAATTCATTAAATAATATCAAATCAATCATATTTAATACAGTAATACAAAATAATAATACATCAAATCTATCAATTTTTATAAGTACATACTAGTATTTTGTAGATAGATAGTAATAGATTTACATAAAATTTCTCAAAGAAATTTTTTTTTTTTAATGACTATAGCTTAGTCCTTGCATCCTCGCAAATTGTCACATATTTTTTTATACAATTTAAAACAGGTATTTAGTCCTATAGTAGACGACCTACTAATCGGTTCGGGAAAATAGAACTTAGGCAGGTTCATCCACATTTAAGTAATTTGCAGTTTTACCAAAGGCTACCCTTTAAACTCAATGGACACAGACGTAAGACAATTAGACACATAGTACACAGCCCACAATGTCGGTCCTACAAAAATCGGATGAGAGACTCTGGCCGACTAGAACGCCTGCGTTGAGTCGGTATAAAATTGGCACAAATCAGTGACCGATTTTTATCGCTCATCTCCATTAGACTAACTAAAATATAAGTGATTCAAGCATACCGTTATGCACAGCACTTTTGAATACTATTGTAATACATAGCAGAGAAGTTTTAAAGGACTATCAAGTTTTCATTTGAATTTAATTTAAAGGAAAGTACTCTCACCAGACATACTTACATTACATCATAACTAAAACAAATATAGTGCTTTAGACCTAATTTTAAAAACTTAGTTTGTCTGTAGAGAGAAGCTAGCTAGAGTGAATTTTTTTGGGCAAATAAATAAATTTAAAACAAGCCTAGTTCCCAATTCAAATCACACATTTATTTAGTTCATTTAAATTAACTAAGTTCATTTGTAATAAATAAAAAATCCTTAAACTATGTATTGCTTTACATTTACATCACATTATTGAGACCTTCAACAAACTTTAAATACTTTTCATGTCTATCTGCATAATTATCACAATCATTTTGCCTTTCTTCTACAAATTTCTTCTCATGGTATAAAATTACACTGAAAAGAGCACTAGAATAAACACAGTTACTGTCATATCTCAACACTTTAGCCTGTTTCTGGCTTAAATTGTCTGAATTACATTTCCTACAAGTATTCTTGCCTAGTGCACCATTTCTTCTAACCAATCCATAGTAGTCATACATTATTCCAATGATTTCATGCACTATAAATCTTCTATGGTACCATAAAGTCTCATGATATTTATAAAACCTTAGTAGTTCATTATTCAACACTAACTCATGAAACAGTACCTCTAATTTTCTACACACTAAAAAATTATTAGTTACACATTTGCAATTTTTAAATGTACAACTAAGAAGTAAATTAATTAAGTTATCTTCTGAATGTGATATTAAAGTTTCTTCTGTTGCTTGAACATTAATATCTTTGGGAAAGTTTGAAGCTAGCACTCTTACAAAAGTTTTGTGTAAATTCGTGTCGATGGCATTTTCAAATACTTTCCATCTGTCTTCATTGATTTTTAAAATATTTTTAATGCAAAATTGTCGGTAGTGGAAACAACTGAAGTCTGAAACATGTTTTGATGTCCATCGTTCAGAGAAACAATACTCTTTAATGTAAAGTAAGTTTAAATCAAATTGCTTTTCAACCATTTTTAATTTGTTTAACAGCCATATCCGATGATTCCAACTATGATAGTTATTAGGACTTTTGTCAGATGCAAGCTCACAGATACGGAGCTCTTCATTTATAAGGTTTTCAATATAATTGCTTAGTAGAGATTCATCTGAAATCATTATATAATAAGTTTACAGTGGTTCTACATAATACATTTACCAAATAGCGTCGGCAGGTTATGAAATCTTCCAGGAAAAGGGGAAAATACATGTGTAATAATAAATATTTACCTTGTAATATTGCCTCCAACAACCACCTTCGATATGCAAAAGCATCATTGCATTTTGGCTTTCTCGATAACACTATTTTAGAAAACTGGAGTTCTGAAGACTTAGCCAATAATCCTTTAAGTAGCATTTCACGTCGCTTATTCCATAATGAACTCAGCTCAGGATTGAGAAGTAGTGTAACATTTATTAACCTAGTTAATCTCTCAGAGTTTACTACTGATAATTTGTTAGCCTTTCGCACAGGTTTTGAAGAGTATTTCTCCATAAGTTCGGAGTAGCAATACATATACACATGTTTCACACACCATGACTCCAATCCGAGGCAGTTTTCTAAATGTAGAACAGGCGATTTGTTTTGGAAATTACTCTCCACCGGCACTATATCGAATGCGCATCTGTAATTTAATGTATGATATAGAAATGTTAACATGGAAAAACCAACATTTTATTAGATAAATATTTACAACTCTGCATTTTTCAACATAACATTGTCGACGTCTTTTATTATTTTCTCAACTAAAGCAAATTTATCTTCATCCATATTTATGTAGTTTCACTGCACATTATAAATAACATGTAATGGTAGTGATAAATAAGACAATATATAAAATGCTATTTGATAAATCTACAATTTTCTAATGTTTTTTATTACGCTGAAATGTAGCTGAAAGAATGCGAACGTCACTGTCGTCACTTAGTAATAGAGATGTGCCGAGTCAGGCTGACTGACTCGAGTACTGACTCGAATACTTAAGCTGAAAACAAACTATCGGACGCGGCTGACAGCCGCGACTGACAGGTGTGCACAGTCGTTTGAGACGTGGCTTTGGCTGACAAAAACGTCCAGCGCGCCAGATTTATGTCGGACGTCCAAACACTCAAGGTTAGCCTAAGGTTATGTCCACGACTTACCTACCTCCGATAGTTTGCACAGCTCAGTGTGCATTCATTATCTAGATACCTATAAGTTGCGGCTGTCAGCAGCGTCCGTCAGCCGTGTCCGAATTTACTAGCTTTAGTAAGTACTCACATACTCGAGTATTCAGATTGTTTTTTTTTTAATTTTATGAACAGGCACGATGTTTTTTTTTATTGTAAAGAATGTTTATTATACCAATATATAATATTGTTAAAATCAAGAAATAAGATCTCTTATGACTAATAAGTTAAAGTTTTTATTAATTTAAATTCTTTTTTATATCTATATGATCTATTACATTCTAATATAATAAAG
Source organism: Tetheella fluctuosa (assembly GCA_951216915.1). Lineage (NCBI taxonomy): Eukaryota > Metazoa > Arthropoda > Insecta > Lepidoptera > Drepanidae > Tetheella > Tetheella fluctuosa. The sequence goes on along the minus strand of OX578229.1, from coordinate 7,374,423 downwards.
GAGACAACTTAACTATTTGTCTTTTACTGTATAAAAGAAACGACAAAAAGGGGGGCTTACAGGGCATCACAAAAATCATCCGCATCACTGTCAACAGGAAAAGTACCCAAAAGGCTGGCAGCATTGCCACGTTGGATGGCAATGCTAATTCTTTGTTTAAAATAAAGGCTAGCCCTTTGGTCACTTGAAGAGTCGACTAATCACTTGGCGATTTCTCTATAAAGTGAGCGGGCACTAGGACCCCATGGCCTTAGTGTTAGATCTCTAATTGCTTATTTTGTTTAGTAGGTAAGTTATTGAAATTTGATTATAATAGTCATTATTATATTATTTACATCATTTAAGAAGATTCAGGTCCTATTGAGATTTCAAATACTCATACAAGGTATTCGAGTATCTGTCCGAGTCTTCCGACTCGATTATTTTTTTAACGAGTAGTAGAAAACTTAAACACAAAAATTACTGATTCGGTACAACACTACATAGTATTTTTTTAATGAACAAACAACCTCAATCTAACCTACCGGTCTAACTGTCATTCTGTATGTCATCGTCAACTGTCAAATAAACGTCTTATCGGGTGCATTCCGATTCTCGCTAACAGTTTTCGGATTACCTATGCTGTTATACATTCATAAGCGTTCAGAGACTTTGACAGCTCTCAGCTAAAATGCCTATGAGTCAGCCTTGATACTAGTTTTATGAATCATAAGCGTGTTATCTGTAAGTTAGGTTAAGTATAGCTGTACGAACTATTATTATTTACACTGTGCAATAAATAAATAAATAAATCTGCACGCAAATTATTGAGGTAAACGCTACGAACGATTATGGCGTGAATCGGAATGCACCTTTCGTCTCGTCTTCGCATTTTAGGTATGGCAACCCAATCCTCTTCTTCTTAGTTATCTGTATCGCAGCAACCAAACCTTTTTAGGATTCCGTACTCGAAGGGTCCAAACGGAGCCCTATTGCTATCATTCACGTGTCCGTCTGTCCGTTGTCTATCACACAGGTTTTATCTTGGTATTATAGCCAAACGGTTTGAGCTACAGTCTTCAACAGTATGAGCATCTTGTTGAGCCAAAGCCACAGAAATAGACAAAAAATATTTTTTAATGTTGGGGGGCTCCCGGAGGGGCGCGAAAAAAACCTTTCCTACCCCCTCAAGTGGGATATCGTTGTTTAGAGCTCATTGAGTAGAAGTAGATAATTACTGTTTTTTTTTATTTTAAAAAATATTAGAAAAAACAAATATATTATTACCTATTTATTCACTTAAACGAGAAGTAATTTAAACTCATTTGAATACTAAATAGTTATTTACGTCCAGGTTTCACTTTGATTCGGATTTTCGAATTATTAGCACCGCTCCGCACGCGTTCACACTGAATGAATGTCGAAGGTTTCTTCGAATGGCTTCGACTCGAAGTAAGTTGGAGTCCTGGCTATAGGCATATTGATTTTTCAACAATCCAATGCTATGTTATTATTTTTTATTTATTTTTCTTGTTATTTTTTTTTCATTTTTTGTGTTTATGTGTATTAGGTATATTTCTTTAAAATTGTTAAACATTATTTTCTTTTCATATATAGTTTATTATTTCATAATCAATTGTTAATGGTTGATTTAACCAACAATGTATACCTAGGTACCTACCTACATACATAGTTTACGCCTAAGGTTTACGCATTTAAGTGACAATAATCATCCTTGAAATCGCAACAACTTTAACAAATTGGCCTAAAACACACTACTGAAATAGCCTACCTACTGTTCTGAAATAATGCGTACCTATCTTTTATAGGCTTTGAGAAATCACTTTTTCAAATTCAGTGAAAGCGGTGTCTATAAATGAGGTAATATCTCTAGCTGGTTTATCATCTGCAGATAACCAAATAGAGCCAGGTAGGCCATTTTCAAACATTTCTGCCATCGCTGCTACTGCAAAAGGGACCCTGCAATGTAATGTTATTATGTAATAAATAAGTATTTATTAAAAAAAAATAGAAAGTAGAAATGAATGCCATTTGTGTCGATAAATTTTGCCAAGTCTATTTCCTATATGACTTTGTTTCAATCAATTTTTATTCAGTTTCGCACTTTTTTTACGTAGTTTCGAAATTTAAAAATATATATATTTTTAGGTACATGGTAGAGAGAGAGAGAGAAAACGATCGATCATTAAATGAATCTGAACTTTATCACGTTGTTTAAAAAAAAAACCATCGAGTAGTTTAGCCACAGTAATTAATTTTCGTTTTATCAATTTTACTCATCACGTGTGTGTGAAACGAAGAAAGCGTATCGCCCGTGCCGTGTTCAATCAAGGTCGCACGCGCCTCTATCCAATTTGTAGAGACTCTAAATTGTTTACAATTTAGGAATTACACCTTCCGATTTCCTAATTAGTTTCTACAAATTGGTTCGTGTAATAACCGCTTTACTTACCATTAAGTAACGATGTAATGTGACTATAAATGATGTTGTATTTTGTTTACGTTCTGAAGGTATTTAGGTACTATCTTTGAAAATTCAGATTTTATAATTTTGTTCTAAAAATCGTTTTCTACGTATAACGATAGTGTTTAAATTTAATGATCGAACGTCATATCCACTTTGTATAACATTTAACTCTATTACTGGTAAAAATATGTCCAAATAAGAAGGAATTTATTGTCATACTGATAAATAGAAAGAAAAAGCATAAATTGACAATCATCTTACTCAAAAATACTCTCTCATTGGTCTGATTAGACTATGTTCTAGCTAGTATATAATAAAATAATCGTTATTTTTAACAACACTTTAAGGCTCCGGTCTCCCTAAAATTAATGTTGTTGCGGAATTTATCAGAAAAGAAATACTTTTTTTTAGTCATCAGAAAAGCAATAAATGAAGTATATTTTAAGTTTTTTTAAAGTGTGAGATTTGAAGTTTTCAAAACATTTTTTTTTATTTGACGCTACTTTTAGTAGCTTTGTGAGGCTTTAAACATACCTATATTTACGTTCCAAGCGTAGAAGGTATCATTCATGCACACGCCACGAAAAAAATTATTACAAAAACAAGAAATGTATTTAGATTACATATGTCTGCAAATCTTCCACAATAATCTTATCTAGTTACTTTTTTCAAAATAGTTTCAATTTCTTATTTGGTTAAAATAGTTATTCTGAATTCGTACCTAGCAAAATACTTTTTTTTTCTATTACAAAGTAATGGTTTAGAGAAGTCACACTTTAACCACTTTAAAAACAACTATTATTTTATCTGTCAAATAAAAAAAAATGCATTCAAAAAATCACTTTACATAAATGTCGGTCACGTTTGATATTCACTGTCACATTTTTGGTTAGATGTCTAGAGATAAACTAGCCACAAATAGGTAGGTACTTGTAGAACGTAATACCTATAGGTACCTTAATTTTTAGAAATATCAAGTATCTGAATCGATTTAATCTCCCCTAAATCTTAGAATTTATATTTATGAATCGTTAAAAAACGTTGAGACGTTTTGGGAATATGATTTTACATTTATTAATTTATTCACAAACTTAGCTAGGGTTTAGTACTCTATTAAATATGTACCTACTTACTTTTGGTATGGAATGTTAATTTCTTTGACCATGTTTGCGAACCCTTTTCCAAGATTCAAATCGTAAGTTCTATTTTCTAAACCTTGCAGTAATGGAGTGTCTGTAGGTCCAAAACACATGGTCAATAACCTTACACCGGTCTGTGGGTAGAATGGATCCATCTGAAAGTAATAGTAGGAGAGCTACTGAACCATTTGACTAACCCGTTTCCCACAAAAGCCATTTTTTTTAAAGATATTATTTATTTTATCATCGGTGGACGGTGAATCAAGAAAGTACCGTTCTGGCAGGGATCTCGCGGTAGCGTCATCATCCCTTAAACTTTAGAAAAAGCAAAAAAAAAAAAATTTCAAAACCTTCTCCCACAAGGCTACAATTTTATTATGTTTTAATTTACATATGTTTAAGCGTAAAAAAATTGCCAGTTTATTTTGATGGTTACAAGCTCAGTTTTAAAAGTATATCTAAACAGCCAGAATATTCACGCGGTTGCAAATATCTACCAGACGAGTATATCTATAGGTTGAATTTTTCAAAAGGGTGTGGTTGGCCATATCCTAAACTTAAAGGAATAGCGAAAAATACTCAAATGAGTCTTGAGCTCGATTTTGATGAAAACTAAAACTGCATCATTGGATTTTTGAAAAATCAATATTCCTAGCCAGGATTCGAGCCCGTTGATTTTGAAATAAATAACATATCCTGTATTATTACACCATCCGATAGTGTTGCTAATATGGTGCAATTTCTGGGAAGTAATAATATACGTCAAACTAAAGGAAAGTGTTCATTTTTAACTAAATAATATTTGATTATTATATCTTACGTTACCTACCTACTAAACCTTTACCTCAAAATTAAATAGGAAATATGTAGTGATTGAGGTATTGTTAGGTTTATGACAATCCCATTACGAGGAGGTTTTATTTATAAAATGACTAGCTTCCCCTGTGTTTTACGCGCGTTCCCGAAAAAAAAGTAGCCCATGTCCTTTTCCATACCATAGGCTATCTGCATACCAAATTTCATCGCGGTCGATTCAGCGGTTGAGGCGTGAAAAGGTTACAAACAAACAAACTCACATTCGCATTTATAATATTAGTTAGGATAATTAAAACATAAACGTAATCATAATAATATTTAAATTTAGGATGTTTTGAGACTAGGTTTAAATAAGTAAAAATGTTTAAAAACTCGTGCTTTTGATCATTTTTAAAATAACGTTTGATATCAATAAATGCCTTATCCTACCAACGCTGGTTGGCTAATAACCCACCCTATTTCTTTTGAGTTATAACACCCTTTTTTTCTAGGTCCATGTATAACACCATGACTGTGACGCAGTAAGTAAGCAACGGCCATAAGTACCTACATCATCTTAATAAATAATAAAATTATCATTTTGATTCAGAAGATGAAGACTAATTAGTTGTGATAATAATATAGCTATATGTATCTAATATTTGTTAAATTAAAAAAATATATATACTTTACATATTATTGTAACTCGGTTTATCTTTAAATTCAGTAATATTTTATCATATCTTCACAATATAATCATACTAATAATATTATAAAGAAGAAAGATTTGTATATTTGTACGTTTGTATTTTTGTGTGTTTGTAACGAATAAACTACTTGACCAATTTCACCATTAGAATGCTACATTATCTCTGAGTAACATGGGAATGCGGGAACGCGGGTGAAACCGCGCGGAAAAGCTAGTATATCATACTGACATTGAAACCCGTATAAGTCTGTTGCGCTCGCACTCCCATCGAACGTGTATGGCGGCAAACCTTGCAAATCATAAAAGTTGTTCAAAATGGTTTTCATTCTAAACATAACTACTCAAGATATTTTAAAATTGTACCTACATAACATAATTATTTTATTAAAAAAAATACTACGCATTTGTATTTAATTTGACTATCTCTATATTATTTTCTTTTCAAATAAAATTCATGTTTATTAGAGACAAGCTGACCCCGCAGTTTCACTCGCATTATTGAGAAAAAAACGTGGCCTATGTACCTCTTCCATAACATAGGCTATCTGCGTAAGAAATTTCATCGCGATCGGTTCAGCGGTTTAGGCGTCAAAAGGTAACAGTCAGAGTTCCTTTTGCATTTAAAATATTATGTATGGATTAGAACCTTATGTGTTATTGTTAAATTTCATGGTCTTCCTTTAATTTAGGATACCGTAGTAAGAAGAATTTGGTTCTCATGATTGACCCCTTTGATCGGTATCATAAAAATACAGGATGTTTTTTTTCACATTTGTCCAGTTCGATTCCCAGCTCAAGCAGGTGAATTTTCAAAATTCTTTGAATGCAGTTTTTCTTTATTTTAAAAATAATATAAAGTTTCTATGAACTAAAATTTGCTATCGGTACATTCCCTACAGGAGGCATTCATTTGGTTCAATCTGTATACTCGTCTGGTAGATACTTGCAACCGCCTGAATATTCTGGCTGTTTAGATATACTTTTAAAACTGTTGAAAGAATATTCCCTCAAAATTTTAGCCTTGTGGGAAGCAGGTTATGAAATACTATTTTTATGACAACTTTGCTTTATTCTGGCACATACTTGCAACCATCAAAATAGACTGGCAATTTTTTTTTTACGCTTAAACATATGTAAATTAAAACTTATTAAAATTGTAGCCTTGGTTTTGATAATTTTTTCTTTTTGCATTTTCAAAAATTTAAGAGATGACGCAACCGCGAGATCCCTCAGAACAGTAATTTCTTACTTCACCGATAATAAAATATCATTAAAAAAAATTGCTTTGTGCGAAACGGGTTAGTCAATGCTTCAGTAGCTCTTAGGCTAAATTAAATAATGTATAATACCTACATTTTTCTTCGTTCTTGGTTTGATTCAAAGCTGATGTTCCAATTAGACATTCAATATTTGTTTTATCCTGTATAAAACAAATATTGAACTTTTCGTCGTGAGTTTTTTAATTACCCAGTATAAGTAGATAAACATAAGTAATTCATTTTTAGATGGATTTTTTTTCGATAAAATCGTATTCGTACACAAAGTAGCACACAAATACCTATCTAACGGTAGGTTACTCGCCGCTTTTATGTTCATTACCAGCTTCTGTCCCGCGGTTTTACCCGCGTTCCCGATGGATCTTATATTTTCCCGGGATTATATGATACCTTATATGTTTTTCCAATGTATGATGTATCTATGTGCCAAGTTTCATAAAAATACATTGTCATTTATGCATGATTGAGTCATAAACATCCATGCATCCAAACATTGACATTATACTATTAGTAGGATTATTTTGCAGATAATCTTACCGCAAGACACTGGCTGAAATGGAGTACAGCAAGTTTTGAACCATTGTAAATAGGCAAAAAGGGGAATTTGGACAAAGCAGCTGTAGAAGAAATGTTCACAATCGTGCCGCCGGCACCACCTTCATCTTTACGCATGTGCTTCACCCCTTTCATAGTGAACGAAACCAAACCTTGCTGAAAGCCAATTAAAACAAAATCTTAAAACAATTTTAGCTTGTTTTGAAGAATTCAAAAGTTATAGGATAATATCAATTGATTATGTAAGCACCTTATGCCTTTTTTTAGATTAGTATCTTACCCAATTCACATCGCAGGCTGTCTTCCATAAACTTGGTGAATCAACCATAATTCCCGCGTTATTGATAATCACATCAATTTGTTTAAACTTGTTTACAACTTCGTTGAATGCGGTCTCTATGTTTTCTTCGCAGCTTACGTCACATTTTATGAATACCACTTTGTTGGGATATAACCCATTCAGTCGATCGGCGGTCGCTTTGCCGGCATCTTCAGCAATATCCAGGATAGCAACCTTCTGTACCCATTAAAACAGTGCAGCTATTACGTAACTTTGTTCCAATCAGTTTCAATTAGAAAGCGGTTAAAAATATCGGTTTTCTGATAACTGTATATTATGAGGGGCCGGTTGGCGTGGTTGGTAAGATACCCTATCTATCACGCCACAGGTCGTGGGTTCGATTCCCACTCAGGACAAACATTTGTGTGCATGAACATGTCTGTTTGTCCTGTGTCTGGTTGTAATTATCTATATATGTATGTATTTACAAAAGAAAAGTAGTATATGTAGTATCAGTTATCTGGTTAGGTTTGGTTATCTTCGATAGTACAAGCTCTGCTTAGTTTGGAGTCAGATGGCCGTGTGTGAGGAATAATGTCCCAGAATATTTATTTTAATGTCCCAGAATATTTATTTATGAAAATATAGTGCCTCATTCATTATGCACTGGGTAAAATAATGACCACACTTACATATTGTGTTTATTACTACCATATTTAATGCTATCCTGAGGATGAGCTACCACCCTGAACGGTGGAAAATAACTCAGATTATCTTAATTGTGAAACCAGGTAAAGCTCCTGCCACTCTTGTCAAAACTATTTCATTGCTACTAAAACTTTTGAAACCTAGCTATCGTAACTGCGAACGACATGCAACCATTGAATAAGTCCTCGGAACGGTAAACACAATATCGCAAGTCCTTGCTAGAAAGCAATCCTGCACCCAATCCTGGATATCAGTCAGGCTTGCGACAAAGTTTGGCATGTAGGACCCAAAATTTAACTTCGCACAATATGTATGAAAATAAATGAAATGAATGAAATGAAATGAAAATATTTTTTATTCAAATATGAATGTTGGTAATATGGTTTTAATTAGTAGTGATGAAGTACAATTTCAGGTTTTTTTTTTCATTAAAATTACCACCGAATATTTTTTTTATCATTTTCGGAATACTTATGACCTATAGATACTATCATACTTCAAAAGGACCGTACTTCATTTATTAGGACAGAATAGAGCGGTACACCCATATGTGGTACACCCATATGCACAGGAGAACCAGACGATTTAACCCTATTTTTCCATTCTTACGTCATACGTTAACTGATAGGTGATTTGAAGTATAATTCCAAGAGGCGACTTTTGCTCGCTGCTACATCCAGTTTAGCATTCCTCAGGGATCCGTTCTCCGGCCAGTGCTCTACGTGATCTTCACAGCAGACCTACAGACGACTGGCACGTTTGCGTATGACACTGTCACATTAGCTACCCAAAATCGGTTCAGCGCTTTTGGAGAGTATCCGGAACAAACAGACAGGCATAAAATTCAAAAATTGATATTTTTTGGTATAAGTACGTACCGTATACTGGGTGAATTTTTTGTCACTGGCAATACTTGCAGGGGTGGAAGTGCTCATCAAAATGAACAACTTTTATTATGGGACTAACGGTGAAATCATGAAAAAAATATCAGCTGTTCCATACAAAAGTTCAATACGTACTCGACCATAATGTATGAAGCAACCGTTTTTTTTTACACGATATCAGAGTTAGCCCTATAATAAAAGTTGTTCATATTGATGAGAACTTTCCTTCCACCCCTGCAAGTATTGCCAGTGATAAAAAAACATCCTGTATACTATCTTAATAATATGATTACAAACAGACACTTCAATTGTATTTATTTGTATAGACTAGCTCCGCAGCCTTGCTTCCACCCTAGTTATATCACTCTCCGACCCATAAACTATTTTTATGTAAAAATCACATTGATCTGTTGTTCTGTCACCGCGTGAAAGATATGGACAAACCAACAAACACACTGTCGTATATAATCAGTAGGGCTAATTAGGTACATACCTGAGCTCCTTGTTTTAGAAAATTTTCAGCATGTGCTGCTCCTAATCCTGATGCAGCACCAGTTATTAAAAATATTTTTCCTTCAACATTCCAATGTTTAGACATTTCCGAAATATATAATTTCTTTAGACAGCTTCTTAATAAAACGTAAGTATCTAACTGTAGTAAAATATATCATTCGTGTGTGGCCTCTATTTCATTGTTATTGCAAATTCGATAAAAGCCAAAATAATGCATAGTCATCTAGACAATACGTAAATCATAAGGAGTATTATAAACTTTAAATTGTGTAAGTTAAAAGTCATTTTCGTAGTTATCTTTTAATGTGCAATGATTTTATAATATGTGATAGTCTTTATATTTTTTATGATTGATAGATAACAGGCACTCGATTGAAAGGTTATATAAGAAGCGATAACTATTTTACAACTGTTATACATTTTGATAGGATCGAACCTTGTGTGTTGACAGTCAGGGTATCTAACCTCCAACAGGTCCGTCTAATGTAGATATGTACAGTAAATACCACTTTTATAAGTTATATCCACAATATTCATTGGTGCAAGTCATAGAATTATAATAATTATATGGTGCAAGCATGGATCTAGAAAAAAAGGCGGACGCCACCTCATAAAACAATTACTGAAGCACCCACAGTAAGCCAGCTCGCTTAATTAAATGCATACACGTCCGGCACGCACACATTCACACCACACTAAGCCGGCCGCCCGCCATTACGCTCCGAAGCACACACACACATAGTTACGTCGTCACCATTTTGGTGCTTCAATAGTTTCTTAGCGGCCGTCTGTCCGCCTTTTTTTTAGGCCCATGGTTATGTTTCTTTTGGAGACAGTTACAGCCACCAAAAACATTTTCATGTAAAATATTGCCAAGACGAGACCATATGGATCGCACTGTCAAAACAGGTGTCATGTAGAGCCAAGCTTCTAACTCTACACGCCCTAACTCTACAAGGCCTTACTTCACAAACTCTACACCTTAGTCAAAATAAGTGGCTTGGCCGTTTCGCTACCGTGACATGAGCGTAAGGTGAACATTTTATTCACTGTTCATTACTTTTCTGTTATACAATAGTTTTTGTCGTAGCGAAACGGCCATGCCACCTATTTTGACTAAGGTGTAGAGTTATGAGGGTTCAAAAATACGACGAAGTGCTTCGAGAAAAGGTAGGTAGTGCCCTTGAGCTTCGCTTGCTCGTCTTGGCGTAAGAGCGTGATGTGCGCACGACCTATCGGTAGTGCGGCCAGAAAGGAAGAGTTCCTTTATGGATAGTTACTATACTCTTTGAAGCAGAGACTCTGAGATGAGACCATCTCTCCATAGTCTGTGTTCATAGTGAATGAATGATATACAGTCGCATTCACATCACGCCATTGTAGCATTAGTGATACAACACAAAAGTAATACGTCTAATTTTAGTTTGTGCTATTACCGTTGTTAAGGATGACATAGGAACCGTATTGTCATAGACATAGGAACTTCATTCAAAACTGGGAATGCTAGCAAACGTGCAGTGTTTAGCGCAGATAAAATCTGTCAAAGCTAAAGCTAAATAGGTATGTACGTAAAATTATATTTTGTACATATAATAAATAATGATAAATTATGCTCCTTATCCAAGGAATTATGAATACTTCATAATTACTAATTCATTAGGGAATTTTAGGTTTAATTTTTTAATAACTAGGGAAAAACCAAAATCTTAAGTAGAAACACTGATCATGGTTGGTCAAAATTGACAATGTGTCATTTCATTTGATTTCATTGTCAATAAAATTGTCTTGTCTGTCAAATCTAGTTAGTATATTAAAAAAAAGTACTCTGTGGTCAACAAATCAATCAACGTAATAAACAATAAACGTAACGTTGTAAGCGAACGAAACTTTGTGTTGGAGATGTTTGGTTAATTTATTTAGTATTTAATCCAAACGTTCCATCACTTTAAATGTTATGAAATAACTATACTACAGTAAACTTTTAAAATGGTAAGGAAGTTGACAAATCTACTAGAAAAAGTTTTAATAATATATAACCTTAGACACTTACAAACTAAATATTAATGTTACAGAGTGCGTTATTCAATTTCCAAAGTTTATTATGTGTTATCCTACTGCTGATATGTACCTGTGCATACCTGAGATCACTATTTCCAAGTATTATGGATCGTAACAAGACCGGGTATGTATGCATTATGAATCAATCAACTTCAATATCCTTATCCTCACGTCAGTAGGTATAAAAAAGTGACTTTAAAAACGTGGTAATCAAATAAAATAGGAGGTAATTCTGACGTGTTCCCGACCTTTATAAAGCCTAGAAAGACTCTCTAGCCAAGCATCTAAATTCAAAGTATACAAAAACCTGTTTTGCCATGAATGCACAGTGCAGCAGGTGCAAGCGACTCAGCCATATACAAAGTGCCACAGACATTGCCATGATGCCTCCAAAAACAATGATTGGCTTGGCTTTTATTGTGTACAGTCAGCGCCAAAAGTAGCTTGGCATTTTAGTACCCTTTCATAATAATCTATTGACATTTTCTTGACAGTTTGTATAAAAATTATGAATTGTGTAATGTGACATGGTACTAAAGTGCCAAGATACTTTTGCCACTGACTGTACCATGTGAGCTTATGTCAATAAAAACTATTCTCCTTTGTAGATTACTTGGAACATTTTGGAAATGTGCAAGGATTGGTGAACGGAAATCTCCATATGTTGCAGTATGTTGTATTGGAATGGCGTTCAGTATACTCTTCCTTACATAAATCATATTTTTTTATCCAATCCACTTAAAATGCATTTGAATCTAATAAGTTGTGTATTGTAAATAAATATTTTTAATATCTTGTGAACAAATGGTTTCTTTTTGAATGCTAAAAATAAAATAAAATAAGAGATGTCTTACAACATTCAACTGCTCCACACATGTAAGTGAAATTAACTAAAGTTATAAATGTAGGTATTGATTTAAACAAAAACTCTTTGTATTATGTTACCTGCATCCACACTGCAGTTAACTTTTGTGGAGCAACACTGAGCAAGAGCATGGTAACATTAGGTAACTACTATCTACTATCCTACATAAGTACATAGGTTACAGAACATAATTATGTACTTTTGACCAATTGTGCATTTATATAATCTATCTATACTATAATAAAACAGTAGTCTGGTGTGTCTGTACATTGAAGAAAAGTAATAAAAATAGAAAGGGGGTAACTAAAGAAGGGTAATAGAACAAAAACCAGAGATTTTTAGAATTCTTTTCTGTCTGTCTCTCTGTCTGTTTGTTTACACACATCTCCGGAAATACTGAACAGATTTGCATGTAGTTTTTGCAGGTAGACAGATTTATTTGGGGCAGAATATAGGCTTTGTTTCATTAAAATCGGATGTTGCAAAAAAGTTATCGCCATTTTAAGATTTTTATAGAAAGTCAGGAAGCGCTGACTCGATCAGTCTTTGAAAAATTATAAAAAAATATTGCGAATAACTTTACAGAATACTTACATATAATAAACTATATAACTACCTTCTATTTCGATTTTGCTTTGTGATTTGGTTTATTTGACATAGATATATAATATTGTCATGTATTTTTGACACAAGATGGCGTTGTAATGTTTTCAACGAGTGTTCATGTAAGGATATTTTTCTATGTATAAATAAATATATGTGAGACAGTAGTAAGTATTAGTACCTAATTATTACAATATAACTTTACATTACGATTACGACATAACTTTGGTTTTACATATTACGTACAATTTTTTATTGTGGTTTTGTTAATTTGATCTGGATTTACAATACTGGAGGCCAATCAATAGAGCTAAGTCACAAATTTTACGAAATATTTAGAAAGGTCCAAAGGTCCACAAAAAAATCATAAGAATCGGTCGAGCCGTTTTGGAGGGATTTGCAGACAAACACTATGACACGAGAATTTTATATAGATGTCGCAGGATGATTTGGTAATTCGAATTTTCGTAAAAATCCTAGAAATATTGGGAAAACACGGATAATAAGAAAATGGTGAAAACATTTCTAAAATCTCTTCCTGTTCAGCAACGACTCGGGTACTTTAGGTTAGAAGTGGTTATTTTTTAGGGTTCCGTACCCAAAGGGTAAAACGGGACCCCATTACTAAGACTTCGCTGTCTATCCGTCCGTCCGTCCACCAGGCTGTATCTCAAGAACCGCGATAGCTAGACAGTTGAAATTTTCTCAAATTATGTATTTCTGTTGCCGCTATAACAACAAACACTAAAAATAAAATAAATATTTAAGGGGGGCTCCCATACAACAAACGCGTTTTTTTGCCCTTTTATTTCTATATAGTAGATCCCGTTGACCTAGAATCACGAAATTTGGTAAAAAAGCAAGGTCTTACAGCACAAATAATGGAAAAATTCCAAAAAATTAAAAAAAGTTGAAATTTAAAGGGTGTCCCCATACATACATAACTACGCCAATGAGCTGTATGGGCGCTCATACAATTTGGAGGTGTAGCTTAATTGGCACCAACCTCAAATAACGTAAATAAATAGAATTGTGTATTTCCCGTGATGGATGAACGAAGTTTGTACGGAACCCTCGGTGCGCGAGTCCGACTCGCACTTGGCCGATTTTTTTTTAACAGCACGGAAACTTCATATTGAGAAATGTTTCACCATTGTTTTCACTATTTTCTTATTACCTATCCGTGTTTTCGCAATATTCCTAGGATTTTCGCGAAAATTCGGATTATCAAATTATCCTACGACATAATAGAATTTCAATAAAAGCCAAAGATTCTATGCCGCTTAAATTAAACGTTTTTTCATAAAGTGAAATGTAAATATTTTGTGGTCAATAGTTCTAAGAGCTCATAGAACTTTTTTTTTCTTCATATGTTTGTATGCATTGCTTGAACAATGAGCTACTTCTTTGGCTGATTTTACTCTGGATTTGTAATCTACTGAGTGAGGTGTCCAGTGACACTTTCATCATTTATTGGGTGATCTCTAATCTGGATTTTATTAAATTAATTAAACAGTACATAAATCAGCGATTTTTAGAATTATTTTCTGTCTGTTGGTTCACGCACATTTCCGAAACCGGTGAACGGATTTTCATGTAGATTTCACAGGTAGACAGAACCAAATTAATTTGGGGTAGAATATACTTAGGTAGTCATTGTTTCATTAAAATCGGATATTGCAAAAAAAGTTATCGTTATTTAAAGATTTTTGGAATTTACTTTTATAAGTAAGTTGTAGGTTCACTGTAGGTTCCGCGGGGCGGAAGCTAGTAATGTAATACAAGTACATACAATTGTGACAAAAGTGTCAACCAATTATCTACCTATCCCTATTTCCAAACTAGGAATACCCCAATGAGTCCATATTGGTTGGCTTGATTGATAACTTACAATTTTTATCACGCCACTGGTGGAGGGTTCAATAAAATTAAAAGGAGTTAGGTAGGTACTTAATTATCGTTTATTCCACAATTATTTGCTAATTTATAATCTAATCGACTTAATGATATAGGTATATTGGAATGTATTAACATTCTAACGGTAACTCTAATGCAAATCATGAAATATGGTCTGTACCTAAAGCCCGAAAATAGTCCTTAGAATAAGCACAGCTATGTTATTCTGTACTAAAACTCTACGTTGAATTCACGCAGCGACTATTCTGTCTCACTCGTGAAACTCGGTAATCAGGAGTTCACGAGTGAGATAGAAAATAGTCGCTGCGTGAATTCACCGTCGAGTTTTAGTACAGAATAACATAGCTGATTTAAAATGTTTTGTATCTTTCATTGGCCTATAATTACTTTTAAAAAATCATCAAAAGCGCCGTCAATCACTGAAGTAATATCTTTAGCTGGTTTGTCATCTGTGGATATCCAAATAGTACCAGGCTGGGCATTTTCATACATTTCTGCCAACGCTGCTACTCCAGAACTAACCGTGGGAACGTTATGAAATCAATTAGTATTAGCATAGCATAAGTATTTATTTAAAACATGCAGTTTTCTGATTTTATTCCTAAATGTTTAGATAGCTTAGCCGCATTGGTACTATTGGTAGTAACTTGCAAAACGTAATATACCTACCTACCAACATATACCTAAATTCTTGACCTGAAATACATATATATATATATTTTTAAATATCTAATATATAAAATTCTCGGGTCACAATGTTAGTTACCATACTCCTCCGAAACGGCTCGACCGATTTTTATGAAATTTTGTGTGCATATCGGGTGTAGGTCTGAGAATCGGCCAACATCAATTTTTTAAGCGCGAGTGAATCCGCGGGGGACAGCTAGTACATATACAGGGTGATTTTGTTATCACTGGCAATACTTGTAGGGATGGAAGTACTCATCAATGTGAACAACTTTTATTATAGGGCTAACTCTGATATCGCTTAAAATAATATGGTTGCTTCATACATTTTGGTCGAGTAGGTATTGAACTTTTGTATGGAACAGCTGATAATTTTTTCATGATTTCACAATTAGTCCCATAATAAAAGTTGATTAATTTTGATGAGTACTTCCACCCTTGCAAGTATTGCCAGTGATAACAAAATCACCCAGTATATATATAATTCTCGTGTCACAGTGTTAGTAACCGAACTCCTCCAAAACGGCTCGACCGATTTTTATGACTTTTTTGTGTATATTCAGTAGGTCTGAGAATAGGTCGTAAACTATTTTTTATACCCCCTAGGTGATAAGGGTGGCCCAACCCATTTATTTTTTAATAAGCTTTCTCTCACTCCCTACACAGTTTTCATGTGTAGATTGTGGGATGAGGGGAGTGAGGGTGTCGAGGGGGAGAGAGGGGAGTGGTGGTGAGGGGACGCTAAGGGATTTTTATTTTGAGAACGCAGGTGAAACCGCGGGGGACAGCTAGTAGGTACATATATAAAAATCAATTGCTGTTAGTCTCGCTAAAACTCAAAAACGGCTCGACCGATTTTAATTTTAAAAAAATGTTTTCGCTCTAATACAGGAAAACCCAAAAGAACAGCTGAAAAATCGATTCGGCCAATATTATCGATCTATCTAAGCACATCGATTTATCTAATAATTCATTGTTTTGGGATGTTGTTTTGTAGTGACTGACTGAAATATCAACGCACAGCTTTCACCGGACAATTCAGACGGGCTGGTTGGCGTGGTTGGTAAGATACCTTATCTATCTATCACACCCCAGGTCGATTCCCACTCAGAACAGACATTTGTGTGCATGAACATGTCTGTTTGTCCTGAGTCTGGGGTGTAATTATCTAATATAAGTATGTATTTACAAAAGAAAAGTAGTCTTATATCAGTTATCTGGCTTCCATAGCACAAGCTCTGCTTAGTTTGGGGTCAGATGGCCGTGTGTGAGGAATGTCCCTGTATATCTATTTATATATATTTAACCCCCGAGGACGTAAAATAGGGGATACAACCTTAGTATATAAATGTTACTTTATTTATGTAAATCTCGTAAGTATTTAGCCACTTCGATGAAAATTTTGAGTGACGTGTTTCAGAATTTTTGGAAAACTATATGGAGAGAAAAGGTGGCATAATTAATATTGGAAAAAATGTTGGTCATATTTACTTAAAATTAATGCTTCTCGACACAAAATCGCGAATATTTTAAAATTAACCCCTAAGAGAAGAAAGGGTGTGCAAAACTTTGGTGGTACACTTTGTACGGATCAGGGTTTCTAATTTCGAGTTCTTATGAGAATAAAGTTCTTTAAACCTAAACCTAATTACAACAGGGTTTGATTCAAGAAAAGATTTTCCGAAATTCAAAACCCTCAAGAAGCTTATTTAACCACGGACGGGACCACGCTAATAGACTTTCTAAATAAGTAAGTCGGTAGGTTACATAACTTACTTTTGATATTTAATGCTATATTCCTTCATTATATTGGCGTACACTTTTCCAAGTTTCAAATCGTAAGTTCTATTTTCTAAACCTTGCAGTAATGGAGTGTCTGTAGGTCCAAAACATATGGTCAATAACCTTACACCGGTCTGTGGGTAGAATGGATCCATCTGAAAATATTAATTATTATTAGTACCTAAGTATTTACGCAATATCTTCATTCATGGTTAATTTCAAAGCTTATGATCTTATAACTATTCCTACGTACGTCTATTTCTGGTTATGTAATTCGACATGTAGGATTTCGATAACATTCTTATTATCCATTGCCGGGGAACATAACGGGGCTGGTTACTCGCAGCTCGGCAGTTTGTACGATCATCTTTGCAAAGGAACTTACCGCAAGACACTGGGTAAACTGCAACACAGCAAGTTTTGATCCATGGTATATAGGCATGAAGGGGGATTTTGTCAAAGCAGCTATCGAAGACACGTTCACGATCGTGCCGCCGGTACCACCTTCATCTTTACGCATGTGCTTCACCCCTTTCATAGTGAACGAAATTAAACCTTGCTGAAATATTACAAATAAAATATTGTACCTAATAGTTACAGAACAATAATGTATTAGGTACCATAGCCTTTTTAATTTAATTCTCAGCTAGTATCTTACCCAATTGACATCGCAAGCAGTCCTCCATGCACTTGGTGAATCAACCATAATTCCCGCGTTATTGATAATCACATCAATTTGTTTAAACTTGTTTACAACTTCGTTGAATGCGGCCTCTATGTTTTCTTCGCAGCTTACGTCACATTTTATGAATACCACTTTGTTGGGATATAATCCATTCAGTCGATCGGCGGTCGCTTTACCGGCATCTTCAGCAATATCCAGGATAGCAACCTTCTGTAACCATTAAAATATAAGTAGAGATAAAATAATTTATTAGTAACGTTTAATAGGTACATCTCCAAATTAGCGGTGGAGAAATTAGTAATTTTTTAAACTTCTGACATGAACTTATAATCACACTTATCCTACTAATATTATAAATGTGAAAGTTTGGATGGATGGATGTTTGTTACTCAATCGCCAGAACGACTGAACAGATCTGGATGAAATTTGGCACAGTGATAGATTATAGTCTAGAATAGCACATAGGCTACTTTGTATCCCGGGAAAACTTAAGATCCCTCGGAATATTAGTCTAGTAATATTATAAATGCGAATGTGTTTGTATGTTTGTTACTTCTTCACGCTCAAACGGCTGGACCAATTTTGATGAAATTTGGTATGGAGGTAGCTGACACCCTGGATTAACACATAACACAACACCCTCGGGAACACGGGTGAAACCGCGATGACAGAACCTTTTAAGTATTATCGATAATTAAGTTACCTGAGCTCCTTTTATTAGGAAATGTTCAGCATCCGCTGCACCTATTCCTGATGCACCTCCAGTTATTAAAAATGTTTTTCCCTCAATTTTCTGAACTACAGACATTTTAACAATAAATAATTTCTGCTCTTCTGACAGCTATTAAATAAAATGTAAGCGACTGTTGCAATTGTCACTCCGGTACGGCCTTTATTTCGTTGTTATCGATATATACATAGGTATTTTAATGTGATAACTACCACAATAATATATAGTGATCAAAACATATCATCTAGCAGATAAGAATAACTAATATTATAAACTTTAAATCGTATGCCATAAAAGTCATTTTCCTAGAGGTATCTTTAATATCTGATGATTTTGCTGTTTTCAATCTATGATTCATAATATTTAATTCTTCATAATCTTTTTGTTCCTAAGTGATATGTGACATAAATAGTGAGTTATTTACTCTCGTGCTCTTACACTCATCTGTATAAGTAGGTACCTACATATCCCTACTATTATACATGCGAAATTGTTTGTTGGTTTGTCTTTCTTTAACGGATCAACGTGATTTTTGCATAAAGATAGTTTATGGGCCGGAGTGACATCGGCTAGGTAGGGTTTTCCTGGGTTAAAAAAAGGTACTTTTATCTAGAGAAGTGTAGTAACTAATAAACAAACTGTAGAAACAGCGTGTCTGTAGGTACATCGCATCGATACTTAGATAATCTAGAACATCGATACGAAAATACAACGACCCGAAAAGAATTACCAGATAATAAGCGATTACTCACCTCATACACATAGGAATGCTTCTCAATCATTTATTTATAAACGAAACTCAGCCAGCTATGTTATTCTGTAATAAAACTCGACGGTGAATTCACGCAGCGACTATTCTGTCCTAAGATTCTGTCTCACTCGTGAAACTCGGTAATCAGGAGTTAATAAGTATGCAAACGATTAGTATCTAAATTCTACATTCGTGTTTATTTGTATTATTATATTTTTCGATTGAAATTATGCAATTATAGCTTTAAATATTCACCTGGCTCCTAGACTACCGATAAATTCTATGATTTAGCGACAAATAAGCGACAAAATTACTTAATTATATATAAATAAATACTTTAATTATCTCATGAACGATGGTTTTAGTAAAATAAAAACACCAGGATTTTTATATTTATTTTTTTATGAGACTGGATTTCTAGCACAGATAAAAATTTAATAGAAAACAGTACACTAAGGGATAGAATATAAAGAGATTACAAAACAGTCACAAAATCTAGTGCTAATCATTATATACCTTGTAATTAAAGTTATTCATTAATAAACCACAGTAAATAGAAAATAATAACATTGTTGAAAAACAAGTCCCGAACATAATTTTAAAAATGGAAGATTGTAGTAAGCATCAGCCGTGTGATATGCAGGTAACAAGTGCAATCTTGCGAACTGTGCTTAGTAACAAATATATTATTATGTAAAAATGTGTTGCATTGGAAATAATTTATCTTAAATAACTTAACAATTATCATTCTCTCTACATGAAATTAAAATATCTTCACGTAGCTCAATAATAGTAAACTGTACTAAAAAATGCAATTCCAATCAGCCTAACATTCTCTATCGTGTTAATAAAACTTAAACAAAAAATATTGTAAAGTGTTTCAAAATGTTAACAATATTAAATCCTATGTTACGGATATATCTCTGAATTCAGTACAAAAATTTTATCAAATGGGCCGAATATTGATCACGTTTTTTGTTACAATTTTGGTGGAAAATCTAGTGCATAATATATTACTAACACTTCTAATTGGAGTGTAATTCAGTCTAGACATTTTCCTATCGTAAGCTAAATAACACACTGCAATACAGCCTACACATCCACTAGTCCCTAAAAGCTAAGTATCTGAATAAATAAATGAACTTCGATGCATTGGTGCGTACAATCGTTAATTACTAATGCAAAAATTACCATATTTATATTGTTTAACAAGACCAAATTAAAATTGTTTTTACCGACAATACTTTCGTATTGCTTTGTTTTCAAATTAGTTTAGTAAACATGAAACAATTAGTGTATAGAGCTGTATGAAGCTTCCAATCAAAAATAATTGCTGATGAATCCACTTATAACGAATTTTGTTACTCGTTTCATCCATAAGTATATAAAAAATATAGGTATTTTAGCCTTTATGCCAATTAAAGAATCACCTTAAAAAACACGCAATGCGTAACGTTAGATTGATTGTAATCAATATGGCGACATTGTTTAATTGATCTTCGTACAATTTTCATGATTAAAAGTGTATGATTTATTACTTCTAATTGAACGAAGAGAGTAAAAAAAAAACTATTTGACGAACATCACATAGAATACATATTTATACACATTACAATAACGCAGCGATAAAACTAAAAAGAAAAATGTGATGTTACGAAAGCAAGTGCAAGTTAAGAATTACACAGATTATGGCACTAGAAATATAAACAACGTTGTGTTTCTTGAGCAAGAGTAAAGGAAGAAGTATTTCAGTTACACGAAAGAGGTCAAAGCCAAAAATAAGGAGCAGTTTCACACGATGCCTTTTATTTTTGTAATTAGTCAGTATAAAGATATTCAATGGCACACATCACCACAGACTATCTCTTGATTATCAATCGAATATCGACAGAAAGATAAGTACCATTTTTTAACCTCAAAGTGTGCTGTAATAATTTATGTTCTTCAGAGGCAGCATACATTAAGGGGGTAAATATTAAATTCAGGTATTTGAGGTCGACTATGCTGTATATATATATATACGAGAATATAGACCACTTTTTCGAAAACATACAATAATTGGGATGAAGAAGTATAATTAAAGGTTATCACAGAATTAATATTTTATAGTCGAAGTGCACTGCAATAATTTAAAGTGCAAATATGCATACTAAATTTCAAACTTTTAAGGCTGCATTTTCATTGACGCGGAGTTGACGCTCAATCATTTGAGGTAAAAATTGCGATGATCACGCTGACCGTATATCAGATTGTACATTAGTATTTGCTCCATTCGCCTCCGCTCAAATCGAAACGCCCCTAAGTCTAACACCAACTGGCACTTCCAAACTATTCATTAATATTTTTGGTGTCTTTCGGATGATGGTCATTTTACCCTAAAACTATTTTTATCTAATCTAAAGGTACATAATTGAGTGAAATATAAGTTAAATAACATAAGACAGTTATACAGTCATAACATAATAGTTGAATAAATGATTGTAATAATGACTTTAATATGGTATTGGTAATGTATTACTTTGTTTAGAGTTAGTATTTTTATTTAACTCTATTATATACGTAATACTTTGCCCATATCATATTTTATATTCTTATAAATAGAGACCTGTGTTCAAGGTATTTAATATAAAGTATGTTCATTATCAAGGCGTTTTATGTTGTTTTAATTAGGTACTAAGTTAGTCTTTCAAATATGAGGGGGTCTATTTGAAAATCAATTACATTGCACGTACTTAAAAGCAGTTATAAGTACCATTCCAAGTGCACAAATTTTAATTATTTTTTGCCTCATATAACGCCCTATAAGTTTGTGCGTGTGATAAAAGTTCTGGTAATGTACATATACGTAAGTACATATAATGTATGTATATATACACTAACCACGTAACTAATTATTCAATTGTTTTATTGATGTTGTAAATGTGGAGAGTAAAGGTCGAAACACATTATTAATAGACGACTTAAGTTACTATTACATTTTAACCCTTACTTGATTCCGGTCACTTGTATTGTATACTGTACATAGGCTTTTTCAAAAGCTATTAAGTTTAGATTTTAATTATTTTGCAGTAATTTTACATGCGTTCATATTTTATATACCAGTTACCGAAATTATATAAGGGTTAAGAAGTCACCGTGAGCTAGGATTTTTCATATTTAGTAGCCCCTTAACTAAATGAAATCGAATATAAAAACTACTATTTCAATCACTCCAAATTTTTCTCCTACCCCATTTTACTTGTACGTTTAAAATAAATGCTTAAACATTACATTAATCGCATCTAGTCAATAAATACGTCTTACGATAACTAGAGAGCTATATTTTTGTTCATTTTTCTCTTTAATAAATTAAAAAGGTTACTTAAATATTAGGCAGTTCAAAATAAATTGTAATACATTAGATAATATAAAGTGCGGCCGCCAAGAGAATGCGTTTCTGACACCTGTAAATGACGGGTTTACCACGGAAACGGATAATACAATTTAGATCAGACTTTCGCTAAAATATACTGAACCATCCCGTGAAAGTATTATCGAATTCGGATTATCCATTTCTGTGATTAGCCCATTATTTACAGGTGTTAAAAACGTATTCTATCGGCGGCCGCACGAGATACGCACTTAAATACAAAACTTTTGGCACGAAAAAGCTTGAAACTTATATTGAAGGCGTATCAGTTAGTAAAATAACATAAATGTAAGTCTAAAGCTATAAATGACTACGCATGTACGACTATGGGGAACATTTCATTTCTACGCACGAGAACTTACGTCTACACGCTACTGTTACCGCTTTGCCGAATACCCAGCTTATTACCCTGGGAATTAAACAAAATTATGAATATAAATATTTATAATATTGTTGTGAAGGGGACTTTCTTAAGTGAAATGGTTTAAAGTTTAGTGAAATCCACATGTTTAAATATACTATAACCCAGGTTTTATAAGACTTACTTTAAACCATCTCATGTAATGGGACAAAATGAAGACAAAATAAGTTCAGCAGTTTTGGAAAAACCTGAAACTTCCATGTAATAGTCAAAAACATAAGGGAAAGTAGTGGGAAGTCGGGTTAGTTACACCATTTATAACTAAAGAACGGCTGAACCGATTTTGATTTATATATATAGATGTAGATTCTATATGCAGAATAACTATTTAAAAAAAAAAACCGGCCAAGTGCGAGTTGGACTTGCGCACTGAGGGTTCCGTACAAACTTCGTTCATCCATCACGGGAAATGCACAATTTTATTTATTTACCTTATTTGAGGTTGGTGCCAATTAAGCTAGACCTCTAAATTGTATGAGCGCCCATACAACTCGGAGGTCTTTATTAATTGGCGTAACTATGTATGTATGGGGACACCTTTAATTTTCAACTTTTTTATTTTTTGGAATTTTTCCTTTATTTGTGCTCTATCATTTTTGAAGACCTTCCATAGATACCCCAAACGTATGGGTATGATGAAAAAAAAATTGAGTTTCAGTTCTAAGTATGGGAAACCCCCAAAATTTATTGTTTTTTTTTCTATTTTTGTGTGAAAATCTTAATGCGGTTCACAGAATACATCTACATACCAAGTTTCAACAGTATAGCTCTTATAGTTTCGGAAAAAAGTGGCTGTGACATACGGACGGACAGACAGACAGACATGACGAATCTATAAGGGTTCCGTTTTTTGCCATTTGGCTACGGAACCCTAAAAACATCGGATTTTTTAACACGGGAACGGCGAACAGCTATTTGTACTAAATGTAGGTACCTACATACCTGTGTTATGTAGAGGCGTGTCCTATCTGATCATCTCAAGATATTTATGTTTGTGCTTGGTGAGCATTTCGGTGACCGTGACCAGCTTCCTGATCGCCGGTTGAGTCTTCGATAGCGTTTGGAGCTCGGTGAGATGAGATACGCATATGTGGTGCAACGTTGCTAACTCTTTTGCTGAAAAATATTAATAAATAACATATAATACCTACATGATAGTTCTAAATAATATTTGATATTTCAGAGATCATCATTACAAAAACTAGTAGAATTCGTCATGTTCGACCCAACAGAGGTTTAGAATAAATATGCCGATCTCGCATTATTATATACAAAGATATGAGACTTTTTTTGAATTCCGTAGCCAAATATCAAAAAACTTGTTACTATCACTGATTTTTGGAATTTGCTAGTTTTATTGTAGAAGGGTGCACTTATCAAGTTTTTTTTTTATTATAACGACTTGTGCTTTCCGAAGAAGCTACATAATTAAAATGTTTGACGTATAGAAAGCACTCACAATAAATACATCCCAACTAAATAATAATAGTTTCCGCCCGCGGTTCTGTGCACGTTCCCGAAACGAATGTTTTGCCGGGATAAAAATATCAGTCAAAGTCAAAGCCATTTTTCAGTTTAGGCCCTAGGAGGGCACTTATGACCATCGAAACTACTGAAGTTACTTTTTTTTTTTTGACAATCTGACAATGTATCCTATATAGTGTTCCATCCAAATACGTTCAGTCAGCCACTCAGACGGAGCTGAGTGGTAACAACATGCCCAAACTAGGATTCTTATATCATCAAATTAGTAACAAAAAAAAACATAACTTATTAAAATCGTTGTGGTGATGTTTTAAATTAAAACAACATAACTCGTTTTCTGGTAAAATATGTAGTTTATTAAGCTTACCAATATCACAACTATTATTTGGATTTGGTGGTGGGTTGCCGGGCTCTTGCACGTTACTCAGCTGGTCCAAGAACACGACCATACGCTCTTTATTTTTCAATATGAACGGATTCACCACTTCCATGTAGGGTTCCTGAAATAATAAAAAAAGTATGATTGCTTTTTAAAAGTAAAAATCTACAGGTTAACATAGATAAAATCTTAAGTTCGTGCATCTCTAGCCATAACTGGATGCACCGGCACTCCACCACTGTCTCTGAAACAAAACTCGTCGACAATCTGCGTAACGATGTCAACCTCTCACTCGACTTAGTTAACGAGAGAGACAGATAGTGAGAGCACGTATCGTCGTGTCGTGTAGATAGGTCGCGTGCTTGCTACCTTGGCGCCAAACTCGATGAGGTTGGCGAGGTTCTGCAGACACTTGGCGACCATGAGCAGCGAGCGCTGCGCGTGCGGCGGCGGCGCGACCGGCACCAGCCCCCACGCGCGCGGCTCCACCAGCGCCGGGCAGATCAGCCGCAGGAATATGAACCCTGAGAGTGAGTGACAGTGACAGTGAGAGTGACAGTCGGACGACTCCAATACTATACGCTGCAAATTTACTTAAACATTATCCTTTAAATTATGTTAAGTGCGTACCTCATGGACATTTCAAGTTTCGGTGTACGCCATAGAGAGAAATGAAATGAAATAATTTATTCATTCAAATAGGCCTTCACAGGCACTTGTGAATAGTCAGACTCTAACGCACGGTTCGGAAGGTTGCTTTTACTGAGAAGAGCCGGCAAGAAACTCAGCAATTACTCTTTTCAAAACAAACATAGATTTATTACATAGAATGTATCCTGCAAGAGCGAGCGCTACACCCAAGCATTGTCGTCATTTAAATATTCATTAATGTTATAGTATGCCTTCCGTACTAAAATGGACTTAAGGCTCCAGTCTCCCTAAAATCAGTTTTCTTGCGGAATTTATCAGAAAAGAAATATTGTTTTTTAGTCATCAGAAAAGCAATAAATGAAATATATTTTACGTTATTTTAAAGTGTGAGATTTGAAGTTTCCAATCCATATTTTATTTTTTAATTTGAGGCCACTTTTATTAGCTTTGTGAGGCTTTAAACATACCTCTATTTACGTTCCACGCGTAGAGGGTCTCATTCATGCACACGCTACGAAAAAAATTTAACAAAAACAAGAAATGTATTCAGATTACATTTGTCGGCAAATCCTCTACAATAATCTTATCTAGTTACTTTTTTTCAAAATCGTCTCAATTTCTTATTTAAACTGCTTTAAAAAGTTATAAATTTCTGAATTTGACCCTTGCAACATATATTTTTTTCTATTACAAAGTAATGGTTTAGAGAAATCACACTTTAACCACTCCGAAAGCAACTACTTATCTGTCGAATAAAAAATATATGCATTCAAAAAATCATTTGAACTAAATTTACCGAGACTAAAGATATAACACAACGAACGCTGTCAATTCCCAGCGAAATTGAATGGAATTTTTATGCATTTTATGTCTTATTTGTTTAGTTTCGGTAAATTTAGTTCAAATGATTTTTTGAATGCATATATTTTTTATTCGACAGATAAGTAGTTGCTTTCGGAGTGGTTAAAGTGTGATTTCTCTAAACCATTACTTTGTAATAGAAAAAAATATATGTTGCAAGGGTCAAATTCAGAAATTTATAACTTTTTAAAGCAATTTAAATAAGAAATTGAGACAATTTGGAAAAAAAGTAACTAGATAAGATTATTGTAGAGGATTTGCCGACAAATGTAATCTGAATACATTTCTTGTTTTTGTTATATTTTTTTCGTAGCGTGTGCAAGAATGAGACCCTCTACGCGTAGAACGTAAATAGAGGTATGTTTAAAGCCTCACAAAGCTAATAAAAGTGGCGTCAAATTAAAAAATAAAATATGGATTGGAAACTTCAAATCTCACACTTTAAAATAACATAAAATATATTTCATTTATTGCTTTTTTGATGACTAAAAAACAATATTTCTTTTCTGATAAATTCCGCAAGAACACTGATTTTAGGGAGACTGGAGCCTTAACACGTTCCTTAAATGTATGTAAAGGCAAATTTAAAAGTGCAGGAGGGATCTTATTATAGAAGCGTGTACACAGTCCCAAAAATGAACCTTGCACTTTTTGGAGTCTATAAGCAGAGGTCACAAGTTTATGCTTATTACTAGTATTAATAGGGTGCATATCACTATTTAGATAAATGCGACGCTATGTATACACGTCATAGATCAGGTTTTTGTTTTATTTACATTATATAAGGGCTCCAGTCCAGTCCAGATGTATAGATTGAGTATGATACCTGACACGACCCTGGTGCGCACAAATCTCTCGTTGGGCCACTTGGCGACGGCGGCGCGCTGCAGGCAGCCGCACAGGTACCGCACCGGCCGGGGACACGCTTCAGGCGACGTGAAGATTGATAGTGTTATCTGAAATATCATCATTAGATTATCATACATTTCTCGGACGCTCTTGTATAGTCTACTTGAATCAACTATTTACCTATTTTTATAATTAACTTTCTTTGGGAGTAAAGTCATACGTAAAATTTGCCACGTTTGTTACACATTTTTTTTAATTTTTACTACATTCCAGCATGATATTTATTTATTATTATATATTAAGTATTATAATGTAAACCTGTTGGCAAACCTTAAATAAATAAATTGTGATCCCCGTCCCGGACGTCTAACGTCTGAGAGCTAGTTTGTTTCGGGGCTGTGTCCAAATTCGATGCTTCCCCTACGTCATCACATATACAATAAGAAAAATTGCTCTCATGTCTTACTTGGTCCAGTATCATAAGTAAAAATTCAGCATTGTTGCACGCATCGTCGGGAGAATCCATTTTGGTCGGATTCAATTCGGCAGACTGTTTCGCGTCTATTAATCTCTGAACTGTCTCCGCTATCGCCGCCTGTCAACAAAGATTTTTAAATGATTAGTATTATTTATTCAATTTAATATATTACATTCTCAGATGATTGTGTGATATATCAAGGATAGGGGGACTATCCCGCTCTGCCCACTAATCTCTATAATTTTCTGTATGACCTGTATCGTACAAAATGACTTAGCTGTTTCGTAGCGCCGCAAGTGTACTAGGAACAAAGCTGACAGCAGCGCTAAAATAGCGATATTATTTCTCGCTATTGCCTCATTTACGAGCGAGGCGGCTCGGAACATGGCGCGGTGGTCCGCCTCGCTCTGTGTCTAGTAGTGGTAGTGGTAGTGGTAGTGGTACCTGCAGGAAGGGCTTGCACATGGCGCGCATGAACTCGTCGACGACGGCGGTGGCGAGCGAGGCGGCTCGGAACATGGCGCGGTGGTCCGCCTCGCTCTGTGTCTAGTAGTGGTAGTGGTAGTGGTACCTGCAGGAAGGGCTTGCACATGGCGCGCATGAACTCGTCGACGACGGCGGTGGCGAGCGAGGCGGCTCGGAACATGGCGCGGTGGTCCGCCTCGCTCTGTGTCTAGTAGTGGTAGTGGTAGTGGTACCTGCAGGAAGGGCTTGCACATGGCGCGCATGAACTCGTCGACGACGGCGGTGGCGAGCGAGGCGGCTCGGAACATGGCGCGGTGGTCCGCCTCGCGCGTCACCTCGCCGCTAGCTAGCTCGCGCGCTAGCTCCGCCCCGCGGCCGCACTCCGTGAACGCGTGAAGTATCGCTGCACAACACACACATGTCATACATCATCATCAATACAACAACTAATAATACAGATCGCGAACTACTATCAAGTGAGAGACAAGGGATGATTATTTTCATACGCTTTTGGATTTGACTTCTCAGAGCTCCATCCTACTAATATTATAAATGTGAAAGTTTGTGAGTATGGATGTCTGGATGTTGGTTACTCTTTTACACAAAAACTACTGAAAGTATTTGGATGAAATTTGGCATGCAGATAAAATATATTCTGGATTAAAACATAGGATACTTTTTATACCGGGAAAACATAAGATCCTCGGGGACACGGGTGAAACCGCGGGGTGGAAGCTAGTGTTTTATATCAAAGAAATTCCAATGGTGAGACATTATACATTTACTCAGGGAAAGTATAGCTTTTATTATTGGAAGAATTTTTAGAATCGGGTCAGTTCCAGAGATTACCCGAAACAAATTTAATCTCTTTATAATATTAGACCATCTTTGTTCATATGTTTAGAAACATACATATTTTTTTAACAACAAATGTTACTTATATACTTACAAGTAGCCAACGGTTGTCTGTCAGTGCGACATAGTTCAGCTAACGCTTTGACAGCGGGCAACCCCGGCTCTAGCAGCAACTGCCGAAGCGGGTTGTATTCCTCGCGAGGCATCACCAATTCCTGCATATACCTGCAAAAAAGATAATTCCGTCCTTAGGATACCAAGAAGAAGTTCCTAGTTTTCGAGTAACTACGAACTACTTCTTGGTATCCTGCGTAAGTAACGAAAATGATCGAAAACATTTCAATAAAAACTTCCATGACATTTGTTAAAATTGTTTTGTAGTAAAGATAATAAATACTCATTTACAGTAATTTACACATTGTAATAAGTTTCTGAATAAATAGTTACATGTACGTAGTGAGTAAGGGCATCTCCATAACAAATTTGTTAAAAAATATTAACCTAATGCGAAGCCTCAAGGATCCCCACTCTCCAATAGGCGTCATTCCGGCTAGAGGATACCATTCCTCTATTTCTTCACCGTTGGCGAGATTCGCAAGCTCTATAGTCAATTCAGCGACCTGTAGAAAATTATCAAATAAAAACTAAAATTGAGAGGAGTGTAGGGGTACGCTTTAAAAAATCACGTCATCATGTCGAACCGGATACAACTTTCTTCATTACATTATTATTTGGTTAAAGGAAACTTATCCACGCAATGTTTACACTACTGGTGTATTCCGGTAGTCGCACTTGAGAGCCAGTTGCCTTATAGGCTTAATATAGGATGTCATCGACATTGGCAATCCCCCTGGTAATGCTGAAGTTCATTGGCGACAGAAGCCACTTATCATCAGGTGGATCGCCTGCCTGCTTATCGGCCTCCTTATATAAAAACAGTAGTTCACAACTCATAGTTATGAGTTGGTTGAATTATTAGATAAAGCATTCAGTTTTAGTAACATTATCATACATCTATTGATGGGATTTTGCTTTATGTACTAAAATGAAATTGTTGTCAAACATAATCTCAATATAAAAAAATAAAATTAAGTCATACCTCAGACTCTTTGCCCCTCTTGCCAGTATTATGAACGGTTATCGTGAATGAAGTTACATCTGGAGGTACATCACTGAAAAGTTTTACAGAATTCAAAATTCAAACTAATTTATCACACAAGTAGCAGGAGTTAGCTCATATATTTCTTTGCAAGAATGTCACTATACTTTAGGGGATGTCATCTCATTTTGTTCAGTGAATATGAGGCCAATAGAAAATGATAATTTCCATTAATATAAGACTTCGGCCAAGGTGGAAAGACAAAAGTCGAAGGCAGGAAGGAAGGTAAGTCGTAGAGTACAAACTCGAATATGAACTCGTCGTCCCAGTGCGGGTCGGGCGAGGGGCGCGGGCGCGTGCTGGCGACGGGCGCCTGGCCGAGCGCCAGCCGCAGGTGCGGCCGCGGCGCCAGCCGAGCGGGCAGCCGGTGCGCCGTCACGCAGCGCACGCGCAGCGACCGCAGCCACACCACGCGCGCCACCTACGCAACGATTATAGACATACATATTTATGATATGATGACAAAACAATATAATACTATATTACCAAATATATTTTTTCTTTTTAAATATATGACTGGCTTTCGTTTTTTGGGGATAAAATAATTTGAGTGACAAACTATATATACCCAAACGTTCACATTTATAAAGTTATATTAGGATAGGGTGTTATAAATATAAAATATAATGTGATGTATGTAATATAATATTTGACGACAATAAGCAAAAAATATAATACACAGATAAAATGTATAATTTACAGTTTTACAGGTAAAAGGTTTGTTTGCCATTATTAGCCGTGTGTAAAGAATGTTCCGGGATATAATGATGAGTACCTTGCACTGGTGCTTGGCTTGCTGCGGCACGCAGAGCGGGCGCAGCGCGTCCAGCCACGCGCGCTCCTCGGCGGCGCTGTTGGCGGACAGGAACGTGTGCGTGGAGAGACACGGCAACGCTCGCTCCACTAGTTGGAAGCAGAACTCACGCTCCCACAGCGACTCGTGCACCTGGAACCAGTATTATATAAATACTATAATTATATAAATTAGAAGGGCTTCTAGTAATTGTTTTTTTTTTATTCGAATATTATGTGGATAGTTATATTAACAACTATCTGTACCCCGCGGTTTCACCCGCTATCCCGGTATATTTTTTTTTCATCAAACATTTTCATTCATACAAACCTTCTCCTTACAATAACGAACACATAAAAGAAAGATTTATCCAATTTGGTGCAGTCGTTTGGAAGTTATTTATTTATTTATTTATTGAGCACATAAAACAAATTGTAAACATGACAGTACATAAATTAAGCTCAAAGTTATGCGCGTACAAATTAATTTCGGTGATTCATTTTTATTTATATAAATGGTTTCAAATCTTAAATCCTCTCTGTATGTAATATTGTGATTTGTGAACTAAGTATTATTACAATCGATTTTTGTATGTATAAATGTTGCTTTCAAAACTATTGAAATATTGTTTCTATGGGTCCTAAATAATATCTATCCTTATATATATCTGTAATTTTGTCAATTTTAAACGTTATACATAAAAACATGTAAACACAATAAATACTCCACCTGGTAAAGGTAAGCGCAAGAAAGATCGATCAGTCCCTTAGGCTTGGTTCTCTTCGGTGAATCGTAGAAATACAAATGCGTATCAGTACCCTCTTGTAGCAATACAAAGTACAATGCCTTCCATTTCTTAGCACCCTTATCAGATTTCTTGTTCAGGTAACCTTGGTGTTTTATTCCCTTCATCTTCTTCAGTCCTATTTGATCTCTGCATTCACGTAAAGTTGCGTATATTTTCTCTGCTGCTGCTCCTGTGGTGTTTTGTTGAGGCTCTATCTGGTGACCCTCGGCAACCAGCTGAAACAAACATACCTATTGAGTTTCATAAACAACGAATACCACTTTTAAACTAATTTATTTATAGAAAGCTTTACAGTAAAGGAAAATATCGTGAGTAAAGCATATTAAATCGAGAATGGGTTTTGAAAAGTGTCATACAGTCCACCACTTCTCCCTGTACAATCAATGTTATGTATAAATCGTAAATATAGATCTCACCGTCATGCAATCTGATGATTAGTTAGATTGTTGCTAATGCATTTTTATGGTAAACTCAGCTAATGTATCAGTAAATATGTAGCATTATTATTGATAACATAATTATGTGTTTTGCATTGACAAAAGCTTTCAACTAACCATAAAAATAACACAACATGGTTGCACGGTTTTTCTTATACCTGTAGTGCCACCCCTAAGATTTTAATGACAAGCATCATTTGTTCTGAAGCTGCATTTAAGAACTAGTTCCTTTTTAGGATTGCCATCACCAACTACATAATCACCTACCTACTAGTATCAGTTGATATTATGGTAACTTAGGAAACAAAATTTTAAAAATATACTCACGGGTAGACCCAAAGTATGACCTTCAACAATCTGCTCCTTTCTGTACCTATTGATAACTGCGTCCAAACATTCGAACGTTCTACCACCCATAAGATACCTTACGCCTTTTTTCTCTATCCTGAACCTTTGAATCTGATTGTTGATGTGGAAGAACAAGGAGTAGTCTCCGGGGGAGTTGTCTGAGGGTCGAACGAGAAAGCTCCCGGGCCCTGCTTTCACGAGCATATCGACTGCTTCGCTTTTCGTGCAGTTTGGGTGAAACCACGAGAACACCGTGTTCGGATCGATTGACGGATCCAAGTCTTCAACCAGCTCTCTGAAGATCATTCCTTGCTCCCCAGTTCTGTCAAATTGTAGAAATAAAATTACTTATAATAATACTAGCGAGCCGCCCCGGCTTCGCACGGGTGCAATGTGTTAGACATAAGTCATTGCATCATCCTGCGATTTTTCATGCAAATATCAAGAACCACCCATGAACGTAATATAACCAAATTTTCAATGTCTTTTATTAAAAAACAATTATTTTGATGGTCTTCGCCACCATACATGATATCAGACACATATTGATTAACAACGTATGTAAATAAGACAAATTGTTACCTATGTGCTGTGACCCAAAGCCAGCCGTCACCCATGTCGTTGTGTACAAAGAATATGTCTCCCTTCTGGAAGGTTAGTTCATCTGTGTCCGGCATCTTCGTGTAAGGTAATATTGCCACCACTCTCTGCCGAACAAACATACAAAACAAATCAAGTACATTTAGTCAAGCTTTACAGTTTGAAAGTTTTACAGTCGGCCAACGGACACGTCTAGACAGAGCAATCGTGCGGGGCTTGCGGGGTGAGAGGAGCGGTAGCGAGCCCAAGCTGTCATACACTCGCTTGGGACACAATGCAGCAATGACGAATACCTATACAAAGCAGTAAAGAGGTTAAGATAAAATATTATCCTATCTTCGCCGTGTGTGACGCCCTTTATCTTCATAGAAAGATATATATTTATAGATAGATATTATCTAATGATACTTAGTCTTACCTTTTTATCGTTCACTGGCTCTGGAGGCGGCACAGGCTCCACCAAACGCTCACGTTTCAAAAGGTCGGAACAATGGCTGTAGAAGCCAACCAACTCTGCCAGGGAGTCGAACTGTCGACCACCGATATAATAGTCTCCACATACTGCTGTTATTCTGTATCAGAAGAGATACAAAATTTTGATTTACAAAGATGAAAACTTAATCGGGTTTAATTATAATACAATATTATAATATAAATTATTACTTTTACTCATTTCTAATGGTACGTAGTTTCGTAGCGGCATAAGCGATTCCGGAATCCCACACATATTATTTTGTAATTGTTGTTGATAGTTAAAAATGTATTACCTGAAATGATTGATTCCTGTTCGTCCTAAGTAGCTCAGTACATATGACCCTGGTTTTCGATCACTCTCTCGAACTGAAATAAATTATATTTAATTAGGTATACTATCTCAATGTCGCAATAACGGACGATAGACTGAAACTAAATAAATACCTAATAGATGTGTATTACAACTAAAGTAGAAGTAAATTTAGATGACATCATGACAGTAATGCAACTCGTAACCTCAATACAAGTAATATAACTTTTGGCCCATTAGTCTTTCTACACAAACATACTTCTATAAAAATTGCACAATACTTTATTGCATGGGAAATAACATATCAACTAACAATGGCATTTTGCAAGAAGCTTGCACTTCTAAAAAAATGTATCCAGTTACTCATTCAATGGTGTTTATAAAATTGTCTTTAGTATGTACAGTCAGCGTCAAAAGTAGATTCGACACTTTAGTACCATGTCACATTACACAATTCATAATTTTCATACAAACTGTCAAGAAAATGTCAATAGATTATTATGAAAGGGTACTAAAGTGCCAATCTACTTTTGACGCTGACTGTACAACTTCGTTATACTAGAAAGATAATGAATTTAGTATAACATAATAGTAATTTGGGACCCTAACTAAGTAGAATCGCAGAGTCGCGTAGAGGAACGGGCCGTTATTTCAATATTCCATTTTTAATATGCACAATTGCACAATGCTCTCAATATCAATGGGTTGAAGGAAAAAATATGTGTATCCAAGCCCCAAGGGAGCATGTATATCACTTACATATTATTATGAAAGAGATTATTTTTATATTTATTTGGATTGCAGGTTACCTATATTGTAAGCTAGATTTCAAAATGGATAGTGTGAATTCGATTTATATGAATGAGATTTATCTATGTCTGTAGATTTTATGGTATAAATTAACTAATGAAACAGTGTTGCTGTACAAAGACTATGATTTCAAGTGTTTGAAGAACAAATATAATACATACATACTATGTCTTAAACTTGTTCTTAAATGATCATAATAATTTATTTTCGGCTAAACAGTCTAGCTAGAGGCTTTCATGATTAAATATTGGAATAGAGGCCATTGGAGACCTCATAATTACCATGAGGAAAATCCGTCCCAGCCGGATGGGGCGTCAACAACAATGAGATGTCAACATCATGCCATATTTTGCATAAATATGTATGTTCCCACAAAAACCTAATTGTATGTATCAATACAAGGTAAATGAAGTTTTATTTACAACTAGCTTGGCCCCCGCGGCTTCACCCTCGTACCTGAGGAATCTAATGTTTTCCCGAGATAAAAAGTATTGTATATGTTATTCCAGGGAATCTATTCCTAGGCCAAGTTTCAACCAAATCCATTTAACCGTTATGGATGATTGAGTCACAAACATCTAAACATACAAACTTTCACATTTATAATATTAGTAGGGTTGTCCTTCATTAACCATTAAGCTAAAATATACTTAATAACTTAGTAACAGATAGGCGACGATAGCGAGGCAAGGTTGTGGGTTCGAGTTTTGTTGTAAATAGCTTGAGAGGAAGGAAAATATTTATTTATTGGATATTAATTATGAGGAAACCATAGCATAGTGGTAGTGTTCCTACTTCCTATTACTGGACTGACTGGGCTTTGCATGCTTACCATTAGTTGACCACATCAGCTACCACATTTGAGATTGTGGTCAAACACAGGCCTATACAAAGTAAAAAAAAAATACCAGACAAATGGATAAATGGTTTCATACAAACTTATATGTAGATAGTTCGTCCATTATAGGAGTCAAGGCTCGAATATTTTGTCCAGTTTTTTTTTTGTGATAAAACTACAAACTTTTTCTTTAGAATTAATAGTCTTTTCCTTAACTCTTGCTGTGAGACATTGATTCTTGCCATACAGGATTTTAGGTCAATGGAATTATTTGCAAGTGTCAAAATATGCAACATAAATGGACATATTTTTTTATCACATTTTTTTTTACAGCTCCAAGGGACCATAGACCTAAGTACATTTAGATATTATTTTAGCTTGATACCTGCACGCATTCCTAAGAAAAAGAGTCTTTGTCATTCAGAGATATGGACAATGAAAGTGATCCTAAAAGGAAACTGTTTTCCCTTTGAGGTATGGAACCCTAAAAAAAGAATATACTATTACTTCATTAATATTAAGATAAATTATTCATTATCTTTGTCGTAATTATATTATGTATATTTTTATGATTTTTAACAAACTAACTGAATCATTAGCATAATTAATGAGCACATAGCAGACAAATTAATTACAGTGGACCCTTGGGATGTGTTTACCTGCAAAAGAGAGCAGTGACAATAGCTAGAGGATGCCTTTGGCAAGAGAAATTAACAGACATCCTTTAAGATCTTAAGTCATTACAAAAAACTATTATATTGACATTTCAAAATAATTTATTTTTACTAAATGCATATGAAGGTATACATACAGTACTAACAAAAAAAAAAAATTTTTGTATGTCTGTCTCTTTGTTCTCACTAATTTCCTAAATGGCTGGAACAATTTATACACATATTGCACTAACCACAAATTAATTGGGAACTGGTACATCAAATGAATCTGGATAAAATGATTATTAAAAAAATTAAAAAAAATATCATAATATTCCAATGATTCACTCAAGTATGTACTTATATTTGCTTGTCATATACGGCGGGCATTTTCATTTACGGGCCGGTTGGCATGGTTGGTAAGAAACAACTTATAATAAAAATAAAGCATTTCTATTCAGAAAAATACAGTGTACAGAGATTTAACATACACATCTCATCAGAAAAATCAAACGGTACTGCAACAACACCTCTGAAGTTTGGTTTTAAATTAATTTTATTTTTACATTAAACAAAAAAAAGTAATAATGCCAGATTATTAGATATTATAAGGTACCTACCATCGTTTAAGGAATATTAATGTTTAAAATTAAATTTGTTTAAGTATCATGTTTTTTTCAATAGGTATCTTTTTTCCCTTAAAGAAGTATTTGTAAAATTTTAGGAACCGTACCATATGGAAGCAGGCATTAGAGCCCGGGGAGGAAATATGAGATACTGGATACACTTTTTATAAACTTTTTTTTGACTTACGTCTTTGTTTCAAAAAGTTTACAAAAAAACATTGGTTAAAATATTCCTACCTGTTGAAAAAACATGATAGTTAAAGGAATTTGATTTTAATTTAAAACGTTAATATTTATTAAACAATACTTTATAATATCCGCAATTAACTGGCATTATTACTTTACTATTTAACCTTTAAGTATGGACTCATATCAATGTTGGTTTCTTTGTTTAACACACTTCCTCCTGCTCCCTGCAACTGACCGGCTCAGTAGCTTCAGTTTTAGTGTCAAAATGATCAGTGAGGAAGAAATTTGCATTGCTCGATGCATAATATGTGAGTAATACTTATTAAAAAATTGGCTTGCCAATAATTTAGCTTGTATAAGTCACTCGTCAGAATTTTTTTTTTGTTACCAGACCAACATTTTATTTTATTTTTTTTGTGATAGATTAAAATGAAGGATAAAATGCTTTTTTTTGCTAAGTAAATAATTTTCGCATGTTTATAAAAAAATAATAAAAAAGTTGATAGTTACTGTATACACATATTTTTGTTTCCACAAACCCAAACTTTGATTTACATAATTTTTTTAGTGATTTTAAATAATCTTATTTAAAAAAACAACATTCAAATGAAGGAGCCTGTGAGGCTACACATCCAGGGTAGTGTTATAAATAAATCATGTCCATACTTAAAGTTTAATGTAAAAAAAAAACTTAAAACTCATTCAAAACCAAACTTCAGAGGTGTTTCTCTGTCTGTCTGTTTGCCATTTGGCAAAGGCTGCAATACTTTTTATATCAACATTTTTGTGTCATTACTATATAAGAATTCAAATATACTTCCACCTACCTAAGTAACTTCCAAGCTTGCCAGCTGCCCATAGTCGTTCTTCAGAAGTGTAGCGGTCCAAGCGACCATGGTACCACTCAGTCTCAGGTGGAGCCAGCACAGCTTGACGTTCCCCTAATAATTTTTAAGTAACGTACAATACTGATAGTAGAATAACAATGTAGGTAAATATAAACTGTGATGAGGTGAAATTACCGTTGGTACTGGGTCCATCAGTTTCATCTAATTCTAGATCTGCTGCTAGTTCGGCTATGTCACCACCCCCATCTTCAGATTCTGTCGAAGGAGATCCCAGTTTGTCGTTTACTGGGGGTCCGATGGGCGCCCCCATAGCGCGAATCATATCAGCCATTTTTCTACGTGTTTTTCTAATTCAATTATTAAAAATTCTCTTCACTTGTATGCAGACCGATGACTCATGGTTTTATTATTTTTTTTATCGCTGTATGTAGCTTATCAATTTTGGAAAATATCTCGAGTGTTTACAATGGAAACAAAAAGAATTGAGCTTTGTGCGACTGGCGCTAAAGAATCAAAAATCGTAAAAACAAGTAAAATATGAAATAAAAAACTAGATGTAATATGGAGAAGCAATTAATTTTCAATAAATAAGTAATAAAACTATGAAAATCCAGTTTTTATTTTCAAGATTTTCTTTCGTTTCGTTTCGATACGCCCGGTTTTACCCAAAGATTAAAATAATAGACCTTGTAATAGACTTATATATAGCCACAGAATGAAAAGAAAAACGAATAATAATAAAAATTAACACAGATGATAAATATAGGCTGGCATTCACAGCCCGATTTAAGTCGTGTAAGGCCGGAAATATACGTCAGATTTTTTCATCCGATAGTCTGATCCGAAGGCGTCGTCGTCGGAGCCATTACTTTGTTTCTTATTCCTAAGCTTATGCTTCCACCCGTCCGACCATCCAACGTTAAAATTTTTACAAAATATATAATATTCTTGTTATTGAATGTTAAAAAAAGGTCTAGATTCTCTAAGGTTAAAATAATAAAAAATAATGTGTTATTTGAAGCATTTTTATTTATTTATATTTGAATATTTAATTAATGTTATTGAGACTACCAATGTCATGGACAATAAAAAGATATGTTAAATCGTTAAAATACAAGTTACAGTTGCATGATTTTAGCATTTGTTTTCGAAATCGTACAGGTTTTAGCTGATTTTTTTAGTCGAGTAGCTAGCAAGATCGTCAATTTAAATCTGGTCACACGGCGTCTAACAGTGTGCACGGACATACTACCAAAACCCCCGTCAAGATTCGCTTGCCACCGGATGTCGTGAGATCTCCGATTATATGCATATTAGCACGAATGCAGACAATTTTCTTATGCGATGCGTGGCTGTACGGAAACGATGTGTCTGGCGGACGCAGCGACCGACGACGACGCCCGACGGTCGTTCGACGTACAAGCGTTCGCGGTTCGCGCCTTGAGCAAGCTGAGCCCGAAACCATTCGCATAGATTACTATTATATACTAGAGACATTCGACTCGAGATAGCCGAGCGCACCACACGTTCTCGCGTTCGCTTTCGCCAGCGAAACTTTACTCGTTCGAAATTATCGTGAATGAAGTGCTGTTTTTGAACGATCGTTCATTTAAATCGCCGATACTTTCTTTTGAGAACGAACTGAGTTTTGGTTTTGTGTTGTTTATGTTGTTTTGTGACCGCACATTGGAGGTGATCGGTTTATTTTCAATACTGCCGTCTGTTTACGGTGAGTACGTGTTGAATTTTAATTTATTTATGTAGGAGCCTCGTCCAGCTGATTTATGCGACGAGAGGAGATCGCGCCATGAACTGCATTTTACTGAACGAAGGTCGCACGATTACTTGCAATCGAATCTGTTTCTATGTCACTCACTCACTACGTACCTAGTACCCAATGCTCACTGTTAGTACATTTCATACTACCAAGGTGTTTGGTTGTTTCAACTATTCAACCGTGTATCCGTCCGACCCCTTAGGCTGGAAATACACGTCAGAAGTTTCCGATTGTCTGATCAGACTATCTGATCGTATTAACTCAATACACGTCCGATTTTTGCGTCAGACTTTTTCTGTACCAGTCAGTGATGCCAGATCGGGGGATTCCCTTCAAATTCGGGGGTTTTTTCGACTCTGGGGTGAGATTTGGGGGTAAAATAAACGGTGGAGAAGATTTTTTTTAATATGAGTTATTAAAAAAAAATCTTCTCCTATCATTAAATTATTACTTTTTTATACTACCTTAGATAGTTGGCGAACAAGCTTACAGCCCACCTGTTTTAACTAATTTGAATTGTTTTTTTTTTTCAAAAAGCTGATGATGTGGCTGAAGTTAGTAAGCACACAAAGCATAGAAGGAACTGGCTCTCATGTGCAACTGCCGGAACACACCAACAGGTGCTTGGTGACAGATTTTCAACTTGAAGGTGGTAGCCAGCCAGGTGGGTACTAAAAAGCACCCTTTTTTTTTATACAGCATATATCTGCCCACTGCTGAGCACAAGCCTCCTTTCACGAATAAGGGTGAAAGGGGAATGGGCAAATACTCCACCACGCGTGCCCACTGCGGATTGGTGGAGGTAGGCTAGTGGTTAACCTACTGTTGGAGTTGTCAAGCCAGCTAGGAGGTCTCCAACAAGCTTAACGACCATCACAATTAAGTGATAACTGGGACCAACGGCTTTACGTGCCTTCCGAAGCACGGAAACGCTCAAGATGAAATACCACTAAGCGGTCACCCATCCAGGTACCGGCCAAACTGGACGTTGCTTAACTTTGCCGATCGGTTAAGAACGGCTAATCAAGCTACGCCACGAGCGCTTCAAAGCACCCTACCACCATGCGATGGTTTTCTCACGATGTTTTCCTTCACCAAAAGCTCAAGCTTATTATAGAATTTGAACCCACGACCTTCGCCGCGGTATCCGACGTCACTACCACTGAGCTACCATCGCCTTTACCTAATTTTCGAGGGCCTAAATCTTTTTTTTTTGTTTGTCCCACAGGCAAATAATATTATTATATTATATTACAATAAGCCGTTCAATGTCGTAATTTTTGCCCATTGTCCGAACCAAAATGATGCGTCCGTTTAGTGTCAACGCTAGAATCAACAATCATCCGACTATCGGATCGGACATGTATTGTATGTTCAAACAAAGTAATGGCTCCAACGCCTTCCGATAGTCTGATCAGACTATCGGATCCGACTATCGGCTGAAAAAATCTGACGTGTATTCCCAGCCTTAGTGAATGAATAAAATAAATAGGAAAATGAAAACTTATTTTC
The DNA here is from genome assembly GCA_951216915.1 of Tetheella fluctuosa. Lineage (NCBI taxonomy): Eukaryota > Metazoa > Arthropoda > Insecta > Lepidoptera > Drepanidae > Tetheella > Tetheella fluctuosa. The sequence continues at coordinate 7,332,983 of OX578229.1, read as the reverse complement.
ATTCATTCATTTCATTTGACTGGCGTTGTTGAAGTCGATAGCCGTATTGCCGTTTTCAATCTATTTAATTTTGATTTGAATTATAAATAAGTTGTCTCATTTTTTATTATTCCTGATAAGTATTAATCCGGTAAGTTGCTTTTGTTTTGAACGAATACGTGTTGTAAATCTCGCACCACCCACGGTTATTGCTTGACGTTGTCACTCCTCTCAATTTTACATGACGACGGACGAACGACGCCATTTTGTTATCGCGAACTTTCTTTGTCCTTCATATTCATACGAACACACCCAACCAAATCAAGTTTATTATAAATTCTAAGTTATCCATTGTCTAAGGAGTTCTATTGATTTTCACAGATATAATGCAGATCTTTGTCAAAACTCTGACTGGCAAAACCATCACTCTAGAAGTTGAACCTTCAGATACTATCGAGAATGTAAAAGCTAAAATCCAGGACAAAGAGGGCATCCCCCCAGACCAGCAGCGTTTGATCTTTGCCGGCAAGCAGTTGGAAGATGGCCGCACTCTCTCAGACTACAACATCCAGAAGGAATCCACACTTCACTTAGTCTTGCGACTCAGGGGAGGCATGCAAATTTTTGTCAAGACACTGACCGGTAAGACTATCACTCTCGAAGTTGAGCCATCAGACTCTATTGAGAATGTAAAAGCCAAAATACAGGACAAAGAAGGCATCCCCCCAGACCAGCAGCGTTTGATCTTTGCCGGCAAGCAGTTGGAAGATGGCCGCACCCTCTCAGACTACAATATCCAAAAGGAATCTACTCTGCACTTGGTCTTGCGTCTTAGGGGAGGTATGCAAATCTTTGTAAAGACACTAACTGGTAAAACCATCACCCTAGAAGTAGAACCCTCTGACACAATTGAGAATGTGAAAGCCAAAATCCAGGATAAAGAGGGCATCCCCCCAGACCAGCAGCGTTTGATCTTTGCCGGCAAGCAGTTGGAAGATGGCCGCACCCTCTCAGACTACAATATCCAAAAGGAATCTACTCTGCACTTGGTCTTGCGTCTTAGGGGAGGTATGCAAATCTTTGTAAAGACACTAACTGGCAAAACCATCACCCTAGAAGTAGAACCCTCTGACACAATTGAGAATGTGAAAGCCAAAATCCAGGATAAAGAGGGCATCCCCCCAGACCAGCAGCGTTTGATCTTTGCCGGCAAGCAGTTGGAAGATGGCCGCACCCTCTCAGACTACAATATCCAAAAGGAATCTACTCTGCACTTGGTCTTGCGTCTTAGGGGAGGTATGCAAATCTTTGTAAAGACACTAACTGGCAAAACCATCACCCTAGAAGTTGAGGCATCAGACACTATTGAGAATGTAAAAGCCAAAATACAGGATAAGGAAGGCATCCCCCCAGACCAGCAGCGTTTAATCTTTGCCGGCAAGCAGTTGGAAGATGGCCGCACCCTCTCAGACTACAATATCCAAAAGGAATCTACTCTGCACTTGGTCTTGCGTCTTAGGGGAGGTATGCAAATCTTTGTAAAGACACTAACTGGCAAAACCATCACCCTAGAAGTTGAGGCATCAGACACTATTGAGAATGTAAAAGCCAAAATACAGGATAAGGAAGGCATCCCCCCAGACCAGCAGCGTTTGATCTTTGCCGGCAAGCAGTTGGAAGATGGCCGCACCCTCTCAGACTACAATATCCAAAAGGAATCTACTCTGCACTTGGTCTTGCGTCTTAGGGGAGGTATGCAAATCTTTGTAAAGACACTAACTGGCAAAACCATCACCCTAGAAGTTGAGGCATCAGACACTATTGAGAATGTAAAAGCCAAAATACAGGATAAGGAAGGCATCCCCCCAGACCAGCAGCGTTTGATCTTTGCCGGCAAGCAGTTGGAAGATGGCCGCACCCTCTCAGACTACAATATCCAAAAGGAATCTACTCTGCACTTGGTCTTGCGTCTTAGGGGAGGTATGCAAATCTTTGTAAAGACACTAACTGGCAAAACCATCACCCTAGAAGTTGAGGCATCAGACACTATTGAGAATGTAAAAGCCAAAATACAGGATAAGGAAGGCATCCCCCCAGACCAGCAGCGTTTGATCTTTGCCGGCAAGCAGTTGGAAGATGGCCGCACCCTCTCAGACTACAATATCCAAAAGGAATCTACTCTGCACTTGGTCTTGCGTCTTAGGGGAGGTATGCAAATCTTTGTAAAGACACTAACTGGCAAAACCATCACCCTAGAAGTTGAGGCATCAGACACTATTGAGAATGTAAAAGCCAAAATACAGGATAAGGAAGGCATCCCCCCAGACCAGCAGCGTTTGATCTTTGCCGGCAAGCAGTTGGAAGATGGCCGCACCCTCTCAGACTACAATATCCAAAAGGAATCTACTCTGCACTTGGTCTTGCGTCTTAGGGGAGGTATGCAAATCTTTGTAAAGACACTAACTGGCAAAACCATCACCCTAGAAGTTGAGGCATCAGACACTATTGAGAATGTAAAAGCCAAAATACAGGATAAGGAAGGCATCCCCCCAGACCAGCAGCGTTTGATCTTTGCCGGGAAACAATTGGAAGATGGCCGTACTCTGTCTGACTATAACATTCAAAAAGAATCTACACTGCACTTGGTTCTCCGTTTACGTGGTGGAATCTAAAAATGTATTCTACTTTTCTCTACTTGTTTAGGCAGCCAACAACCTTCAACATTATCTTGACAATCATTCCATTTTCAGTATGTATGTACTCATAAAACATGCATTTGATTCAATAAACATCTATATATCATTAATGAGCATTTTTATTTCTTAAGACAAACAGACCACAATACCTTTAACTTTAGACATACTCTTAAATACCTAGTAGAGAAAAAATATTATTAAATATACACGCCTGATTTTTATTGTCCCAACTACATTCCTAACTGTACTTGTTTTTCTTAATTAGAACCTCGTGAGTTTTAGGTTACCGTGTTCCCAGTCAATAATGTAAGTGTATCCGTATTGTCCGTTTGGTTATTACCGTATTGTTCATTTTCTAAATGGTTGGGTGTAAGTATCTACACTTGGGAGTAATGTGGCTCGATTTATTTACTCCCCAAGTGTCAATCTATACTAACTAATATTATAAAGCTAGTTTGTTTGGTTGAACGCGCTAATCTCAGGAACTACTGGTTCGAATTTAAAAATTCGTTTGCTGTTAGATGTATTTATATATTATTATTATTTAGCCCATTTATCGAGGATGGCTTTTTATCGCGGGAAAACAAGATCCCTCGGTAACGCGGGGCGGAAGCTATTATAGTATATAATAAATATTGCAATTGCAAGCAATTTTATATACAAATAGCATATAACTTTCCTCAAGAATTAGGCGAATGCAAAAAGATTTTTTGAAATCCGACTGGTAGTTCCTGAGATTAGCACGTTCAACCAAACAAACTCGCTTTATAATATTAGTACTTATAGATAGAACTTCGTTCCTGGCAGGGGGTCCCAATGTGCGTTATTACATTGCATTTTTGTCAAAAGTAAACATTTAAATTACCATTCTTATGGTAAGTACCTACATGTTTCAAAGTTAATCTTACCATAATAATATCATAAATGGATGGCTTGATTTATATGCTCCCAAGGGTATTTAAGTATCTTTATTACATTTGAAATTCTAGTAGTATATATCAGTAATCTAGTTTCCATATTACAAGCTCTGCTTAGTTTGGGATATAACTATTAGGTCTTCAATAAATTTATTGATTATTATTATTGCGAAAAATGGCTGTGAAATCTGACTAAGGAACTGCCTAAGGGTTTAACGGACTAAATGAATAAAAGAACAAGTAGTGTTTATTTGTTAACATTTTATTAGGAGGCGAAAACGAGCAATAAGTTTTGGGATAAATTTTAATACAAATCAATAATATTTGCATTACTTACATCTCGTAAATCGTCAAGTTTATCTATGAAATTACAGTAGGTATTTAAGATTACAGTAACATGAACAAGAATAAAATACATCATAACAGACAAAGGTATGTATTCGCCCAAACAGCAGTGTTTTGTGAGACGATAAATTCATGGATGGTACTACGTATAATTATGTATTTTTTTACCAACCGCTAATCGGGATAATGTTGTTTGTTGTCCCATATAGACCCCTGCATCTTTAAATTCTTTAACATGTAGAACAAACGATATAAAGCGACAACAAGCATCATTATGTTCCCAAACTGGTGTCTCCTTCAAGTTATGCCGTATGTACCTACCTATTATGTGAAGCAACACTGAACTAACAGTAAAGGACAGCTATAAAATAGATATAATTACCTCACTTTTATTTATAATATTTACGCACACGATTAGAATTTATAATATCAAAACAACAACATTCTAATCCATTCCGCAGAATAGTGTAAGATCATTCGGCATTCGATTAAATTGTAATTAGATGTGAGAATATAATTGCAATGACGACGCTGCTGATGCCGATGCCACTGGCGGCGACGGACTATTCACGTTGGTTATAGCCCGAGTCAGTGTCTCACAATAAACATTTAAATATGACATCCTCGTCACATCAATGAATGTATTAATTTCCTCAAAGTACTTACATTAATAGACACTTGAAGATAGAACGATTATCTATGAACTTACATAGAACTAACATTAGATCTAGGTATTGTCTTTTGTATGCCAGAAATGTGTATTAATGGGTCCGATTACAACAACAATGATATAATGAGTTTAAAAATTATGTTCAATATTACTGCAACACCAATATTGGACAAAGTGATATAATTATGACGATTTAAGATCTTATAGTGCATATTAAAATACATTTAACGTTACATACTATTGAATAGAGGCCATGTAAAATTACTAATTTTAATATTTTGGTATCAATTATGCTTTAAAATTTAATTTATTTAAGAAAGATTACAATGACCAAAAATAATACAGAATATTATGCACATAGAGTTGAATGTCGGATTAAAAAATAATATTAACTTAATTTATATAGGTAGTTGGTCGGGCACGGCACTGTGCACCAACGGTACGATATTTATAGTTATCACAATGACATTATTTGTTTAATATTATGATAGCTTGCCAATAATACGTTAAACATTGAAACGCCATGGATTTCTGGCAAGATTTTAACAACTCTTACTTATCAATCAACCCACGCTTCTCATATTACTTGTATATTAATACGTTACATTGTATACATTTCTCCATTTAGATAAATATAATTAGGTACCCGCAAAGATATAACTATAAAATCTAATCTCATATGTTAACTAATTTAGGTATATTATAATCCTAATAAATATAATGTTCCGTGCCTCTAATGAAGGGGATAAAAAGTAAGGACAATTCAACAAAACGCAAGTCAATTACGAAGACTAATAGCGCGCACCTACAAAAATAGATCCACAATTAATTTAACTAATTTACAAATTTTACTTTAAAATATCACCATTCAGAATTGATGCTGCCTCGAGGCAACGTGCCTTCTGCGTATATTTCCTTCAACATTGCATTTACAGCGGTGTTTCATCACCTTACGAGCTAGCTAGACATGTCTTTACTGAACCTAGGGGAGGCCGGGGGTAGGTGACCGGCAACCGGCGAGTGGGCGGCGTGGCCCGATCTCTAAATCCTACGAGTACATTCTATGGGCGAAGGCATTAGGCTGTTACAGGTATAAAAGTATTCGGCATGAGTCATATTTATAATTAAATTAAATACCTATAAAATAAAAATAAAGCAGCTATTTGCTCCCAACTTATTGAATTCATAACATTAAAATTACATAGTCATGAAGAATAATGGCAACATGATTACATTGATATTCACTATAATCATTCATAAATTCAATTTCATTACCCATAACGGTAATAAATGCGAAACAATGTAGGTAGTCCACTTTGATTTGATAATAGTTAAACGTGTCAGGATCTCTAAGATTACATAATACATTGAATTACATGAATACTCTTCATTATTTTATACATCGTACTGTACCCTGAGTATGATTTTTTTTTCTACTTTGTATAGGCTTGTGTTTGACCAAAATCTCACTATGGTAAGTGATGATGTAGCCAAAGGTGTTAAGCACACAATGCCTAGAAGGAACTGGCTGTCAAGTGCAGCTGCCGGAACACACCAATAGGTGTTTGGCGACAGATTTTCAACTTGAGGGTGGTAGCCAGCCAGGCGGGTACTACAAAGTACCCTACCACCGTGCTATGGTTTCCTCACGATGTTTTCCTTCACCGAAAGCTCAAGCTCATTGTAGGATTCGAACCCACGACCTTCGCCGCGGCGTCCGATTTCACTACCACTGAGCTATCATCGCCTTAATTATTATGTTATTGTGTGTGTTGCGCAATTCCTATAGAGAAATTACGTAAAGCAAACTCAAAAGTAAGCGTTTGCTAAAGGCAATTATTAACACTCAGTTTATCATATTGATTGTCACCACTCAATAGTTCATTCAAATGTCACTCCTAGAAATCATGACACGGTCCGTAAAAATAACCGGAAGACGCGATTAAATTATACATTGTGTAATGTAAAACAATATAATGATTAGGATAAATGAATCAGTTCAAAATTTATCAAATTATCTACAATATAAAGGTTTATAAACAGTTCATAAACTGTAACATTGAGCTTTTGACACATTTAATAGATTCAAATAAAAATAATCATCTACGTAATACTGGGTATCGTGAAAATGATGAGATAACAACGGGAGTGGTCGTTACACAACTCTTTGGATCATTCGTGACTCACAAAACAATGTTTTTCTATTTATTCTTTGGTCGGTATACGACAGACGACATTCGCATACTTATCAAATACTTTCTAGGTATAATATAATGTACCTAAGTATACGATATATTAACTTTTTTAGAGCGGCTGCACATTGTAAGATATTGTCAGACTAGATAAATTCTTGTCTACATCATGTTACATAGCCTACAAATTGTTTTTAGGCATTCATGAAACCAAAAATTCTTGCTTCATCAGGTACATAATCTTATTCGTCCATGCTATGTCAATTCATAAAAAAAATACACATCTCAAAATGTGCATCCGACCTGGTAGAACCTTTGGCCTCTCCCTAATTCCGAATCACGAAACAGCTTCCCAATAAGTTGTGTTACACACACGGGGCGATGAATACATTTTTGGTGTGGGGGGGTGGGTGTGTGTGTGGGGTGTGAAGAGTGCATACATTTGGTTTACATGTTGGGTAATGGAACGGTGACCTGCACGTAGCTGATCGGGAAGTAGCCGGTCTTGCCGTTCAACGAGCCCTCGAACCAGTTGTCGTCAACTTTGTTGATCAGTGTGATCACGTCGTTTTCCTGTTGAGAAATAATATGTACTAATTTTAGATTCGTTTTATTATAAACTAGCTTCCACCCCGTGGTTTCACCCGCAGTCCCGAGTGCTCCGATCGCCACCAAACCTTACAGGATTACCCGCGGGGCTAATATGAAGATTGTCTGAAAATTTCATCGCGATCGGTTCAGCGGTTTCAGAGTCTATAAGGAACATACATACTTTCTCTTTTATGTGTAGTATAGATTTAGCTTCTGCTTCGTGGTTTTGCCCGCATTCCCGAGGGTTTAACTATTTTCTTGGGATAGAAAATATATTATGTTATATACCGGGGCAAGATCTATCGATTTGCCAAATCTCTTCCTGCTGGCATGCTGACAGATGAAATGATCGAAAGTGGCCACTGCCGCCTATGGGCATAAGTAATACCAGAGGGATTACCAATGTGTTGCCGACCTTTACAAAGGTTAGAAGGCAACTGGCTCTCAAGTGCAACTGCCGGAAACTCTCGTTAATTTGTTGTAGGTATTGTTTGTATTAGCAGCCTTATAAGGAAAACTGAGGAAAACTACAAGTAAAAGGCATTATTAACAGTACATGGGCTGCAAGGTAAACCACGACTGATGCAAGAGCAACTATGAATTAAGAATAATAATAATTTAAATGTATTAATGTAATGATAATGAATAACATACCTTGAATCCCAGCTCGCCTTGGTTTTCAGGCTCGAAGTCGTATAGGGCAGTAACGCATGGTCCCTTGTTGGGCGCCATCGGCGTCCGCGCCGGCGACTTTATCGGCGAAGGCAACGGAGACGCTGTGGTAATATAGCGTTTTAGTGACATGTAAATACCGTGTAAATGCAACAGTATTTTTTATATAGCATAGACTGGGTGGGTTATTAATAAAAAAATAAGAATTATGTACGACAAAAGTCGTTCTAAAACAACACAGTTTTATCAAACAAGGCTTAACACAGTATGCTAAATAAAATAAACTGTAACATAAGTTAGACCAGACCAGGCGCAAATTGACAGTTTACTAAGTATCCATTGGTATTTTGAAATAACAGTTCTTATTTAAATGTATTTATTTCGGACCTTTGCTTGATAACAATTTTACTTTATTTAATGTTTTGATAAGTGACAATGTGACCGAAGGTGCATACAAAGCCTAGAAGGAACTGGCTCTCAAGTGCAGCTGCCGGAACACCGGTAGGTGTTGGGTACTACAAAGTACCCTACCACCGTACTATGGTTTCCTCACGATGTTTTCCTTCATCGAAAGCTCAAGCTCATTGTAAGATTCAAGCCACGTCACTACCACTAAGGTATGAGGGATAACCTTTCATTAAAATATTAACACGAACGGCCTTTTGTGTGGTTGAAATTTCTGTATTCTAAGTAACGATTGATTCGGCACTGATGAATATGTCAATGTGCACCGGGCCTAAAAAAACTGTTTAAATATAAAGGTAATATATATATATAATGAGCTTTGTATTGGGAAATACACATTCTATAAATACCATAGTAGCTATTGATATTATATATATTTAATTGCAATTAAACGTTAATAAAAAATTACGAAATAGCTATGAAATTATTTAACACAAGTAAATCACTCTACACGGCATTGCTTTCCCAACACAGAGAAAATGAAATGGGTGTCAGATAAATGAATAAATTGATTGTAAATATAAGATGACGTGAATTAATAAAGATGACTGAGTTTAGCGCTAAAATCTTGCCATGCCATCACTAAAAAGGATCCTAACATTCGCTTAAAACTTATATATATTTATATAGCTATGATGTTGACATGCACAGCCATGTGTAAAAAAGCGACACCTAAGTATTTAGCAAAAATGTAGCGACAAAAATAAACGCCAAATTAAAAAAAAAAAGACCAGCCACAACAAATCTTAAAATGTGAAGTTTAAATAAAACGTATTTCAACAAATAGAACTATTGTGTGTAAATTTAATTAATTATAAACTACATGTTTTCAGTATTATCTAATGCAGTGTGTGAATACAAGTGTTATATTTGTAGGTATATATTATAACAAGTCACATGTCAATTAATATGTATGTTGAAAGTATAATATCAATTACAGTTACCTAAGTAATTAAATTATTCGACAAATACATTAATTTGATTGTACGAATAAAACGTTTATATTTCGTTATAGATTTTCCGCGCGGTTCCACCCGCGTTCCCGGGATAAAATATAGTCTATGTTACTCGGTGAAGATGTAGCTTTCTAACGGTGAAAGAATTTTAAATTCGGTCCAGTAGTTTTTGAGCCAATTCGTTACAAACATACTTACATACAAATCTTTCCTCTTTATAATATTAGTACAGACAAAATACACACGAAAGAACTGGCACGCATCTCATATAAATTGTCACCGAGCGAAAATGAGATGTGCAGACCATCACCATACCATTTCTGTAAGCATTTGCTTTCGTGGGTAGAAACGGCTTGAAAGTTCTCAACTTTTACCATATGGGACTAACAAATTCTGAAAACAATCGGCTTTTTCACACTAAACATCAACTTGGCTCGATAAAAATGTATGAATTGGTAGTTTTTTTCGCGTTTAGACATATCTTTTACCTTGTAAGCAAGCCTACACTTTCTTGTTAATACCAGGTTCCGGCATCCGGTATTATCCATAAATCATTGAAATATAGGAAAATCCGATACCGTGCAGGCAGATATGCTTCGATCCTAATATGACTATTTGACATGTGACTTATGCCCATTTTCAATATGCAGTTCGAATAAATCGATCGACGGAATTAAGAAGAACCTAATTAAAGTACCTAGTATCATCTGGTAAGAGTCAGCTTGTAACAAATGTTTCTAGGTAATGAATATAAAATCGATCGATCTATTAATTGAATGTTCGTAGTGTTTTATGTAACCGAAAGCCTGTATACTCGTCTAAGATTTCAAATCTAAAGTAGTAGGTATACTTAGTAGGGTAGATACCTTGTGACGTCATCTTTTCTTAACCTAAATTTGGTTTGTCATACTGAAAAACATTTACGATAGGACCAACACAAAAAATAACTTTTCATAATAAAGATCAACATTGCTCGATCTAAATATACAAAAAAAATAGTTTTTTTCCGAACTGGTGCGATTACAAATGTTCGTCAGAATGACGAACCCAACATAGGTTTTGTAAAGTTGACATCTAAAAATATCCACCCAGCATTTGATGAGTGTATGTTTTACCATTGTTGGAGCGTTGCGGGTTGCCCGAGCCGGGGAACAGCTCCAGGTTTGACGGCGGCTTGTGCTCCGGGGAGCCAGCGTGTGAGCCACCCTCTCCACGACGCAAACGAACAAATATACCATTTTGAGCGTATCAGAAGTTACTAGGCAAAACTATTCTAACCTAAGAGAACCTTACTGCCAATTCTCCCGCTAGAGGGGCTACAATGTTATATCGTAAACAAATGGCGCAATGACAAGACGGAACTAAATTCATATAAATCGAGACGCCCCATAGGACACATTTACGTTTTCCTTCGGTGGCGCCATCTGCAATTACCTTTGCGTAAAGTTTCCTATACTATTTCTTCCGCGACCGTTCAATTGGATAGTACTAAGCAACATATGTATCTATTTGTATGTGTATATCAAGCAACTTATTTTACTGCAGATATGTTAAGGACTGGAGTAGAATATTCTAATATCGGCTTTATTTTTATGTGTATTTTGTATTGTGCATGTCAATTATGTTAATTTGTGAATAACTGAGCATTGTACATCTTTACAATCAGAAGGAGACAGAGGGTACATTCAATATCGACTACTTGCTCAAAGAAAAAGGAAGTATTAGATCACAAATACATATTGACCTAGAGGATAACTTCAAGATACACATGATCGGTAAAAGGTAACATTTATATATTACTATATGCAAAGACGGCATAAATATGTAAGAAAGGGAAATAGTAGAAGTAAATACACATAACAATATACTTATATATAGCTTATCTTTGCATGTAGTATTCAATAAATTATATTCTAAGGCACAATTACAGTTCAATTCAGAGAGGATAGGTACAGGAAGGAGGAATCTCGGCAACCTGTAAAAGAATCTGATAATTTTAAATGTACCACACCTTAAAGGTACAAACCATTTTATGTTAATCAACACAATAAGTTAAGCTCGAAAGTGTTATTACTATTTCAGTGAAGAAAACCAGTGTCCTGATTAACTAACGTAATGTATTTACAGAGGAATGTATTGAATTTAATATATACTAAAACGCCGACTCAGACCCTTGGTTATTTAATTGAGAGGATTTAAATTTCGAACTACCAAACGCCACTTATACTGTATTTTGTGGCATATAAGTGAATAAGTTATCGTTAATTATTGTTAGTTAAAAAATGATTGTTAGGTGTCTTAGATTAAAACACAAAGGAAAAGATACGGCCCAAGGTGCGATGAAAAACGAAACTATATTTATCTGATGAACTTTTACTCAGTTGTAAACGGGGCTTTTAAATTAACACGAAGGCATTTTGATGACAATGATAACATTCAAAGTTACGGTTAAATTGTAAGATCACATGTGCGTGACGACAGCTTCGTTTGCGTGAGTAATTATGCGTCAGCTAGACTTAGTGTTGCTGACCCGCGCGCAGTGGGCTGCGTACCGTATATTCCCCTTTCGTTCTAATCTAAGGTAAGGAGTACCTTTAACCAGCTGGTCGCGAAGTGCCATGAACCCGATATATAATGTGCGTAGTGTTCTGTATGAAAGGTGAACATATATATGACAAATATTTAAATTTTGAATCTGGACTGCAAAGTGTGAAAACATTTACCCCTTTACCAATAACAAGTCCATCACCAAAGCAAGTTACATACACATCCTATTTTTAGTTCCTAGTTTTAACAATGAAAATAAATCTCAAAGGAAGGTTGTTCAAATAACAGAGCTCCCTCCCCCTCTTTGTTAGGGGAGGATCGCGCCCCTGCAGTGAGGGCATGTAACGATAAACTAAAACGCCGACTCAGACCCTTGGTTATTTAATTGAGAGGATTTAAATTTCGAACTACCAAACGCCACTTATACTGTATTTTGTGGCATATAAGTGAATAAGTTATCGTTAATTATTGTTAGTTAAAAAATGATTGTTAGGTGTCTTAGATTAAAACACAAAGGAAAAGATACGGCCCAAGGTGCGATGAAAAACGAAACTATATTTATCTGATGAACTTTTACTCAGTTGTAAACGGGGCTTTTAAATTAACACGAAGGCATTTTGATGACAATGATAACATTCAAAGTTACGGTTAAATTGTAAGATCACATGTGCGTGACGACAGCTTCGTTTGCGTGAGTAATTATGCGTCAGCTAGACTTAGTGTTGCTGACCCGCGCGCAGTGGGCTGCGTACCGTATATTCCCCTTTCGTTCTAATCTAAGGTAAGGAGTACCTTTAACCAGCTGGTCGCGAAGTGCCATGAACCCGATATATAATGTGCGTAGTGTTCTGTATGAAAGGTGAACATATATATGACAAATATTTAAATTTTGAATCTGGACTGCAAAGTGTGAAAACATTTACCCCTTTACCAATAACAAGTCCATCACCAAAGCAAGTTACATACACATCCTATTTTTAGTTCCTAGTTTTAACAATGAAAATAAATCTCAAAGGAAGGTTGTTCAAATAACAGAGCTCCCTCCCCCTCTTTGTTAGGGGAGGATCGCGCCCCTGCAGTGAGGGCATGTAACGATAAACTGTTTATGATGAAGATATAAACCGATAGATTTTCACTCTACTAAGACAGCATAGTGGGAAACTCCAAAATATTTTACCACCATCCATGATGTTTCATTCATCAAAATTATTTGTTTGTAGGATTTCAACTTATAACATGACTCCCAACATCACTTTGAACTGAACTTATCACTCTTATCACACACTCATAATAGAGGACTATCCTTCAAAATAAGCTATTTCATAGTAAATTTAAAAATCGGATGTGCATTAAACTGCCCAAAAGCAATCCACAACCAAAATCGACCCCAAGAAATGCCCAGCAAATAAAACCAGTGTCACCTGTCCAAGGGTCCCCTCCATTGAACTGACTCCGTGGTGCCGGGTGTGGTTTGAACCGTGGCGCTTGCGCCGGTTTTACTTTAGTGTTGTTTCTATCGGCGGCCGGTGCTTCCCAAGCCTTGAAGGGGTCTGTGTTGGTCAGGTCGCCGACGGAGGACGAGGGGGGGATGTGGTGGCGGGGACGGGACAGACTCTGGGTAGAACCATACCGCCTACCATTCATCATGTCGTGGATGCCCTCGATGTGGAGGTCCGCCAACGTCTTCGGTACGAACTCCATCTTGGGACGGTTCACCGCTTCCTCTTTCCTATGATGGGACACGCGACAATTTTAATGATCCTTACAATTTATATATAGTCAGTTTAAAGTATGTTCATAATTATAAAAACGGTCCGGATATTGCCAAATACAAAATTGTAGTTCGAATCGTGGTCAATTTGGATGGAATTTCAGTGCGATTTATTAGTCAATAAGCTCATGCGCACAGATATCTGACTGTCAGTAAGTCCATGACTCCATGTGCCATTAATTCATTGTTTGTAGCAGTAAAGCCAGTAAGAGCGAGCGAGAGGTCCGTAAAAATATTTTATGACCTTAAAATTGTTTTTTTTTTCGGAATTTGTCCGAACTAAAGTAAGTCTTAGTAGATCTAAGATGAAATTTAAAATAGTTCTCCACTTACTTTTCCATAAGTGTAGATACGAGTCCCTTAAGGATCTCCGTACATTGCTGATGGTACTCCAATAGACCCTCTGCGAAGAAACTGAGCTGTGCCACTTGCTCTACCTACATGATAATATTTATATTAATGTGGATTAATATACGATCAGACAGATCTCATAATATGATAGCGAAGGAGTAAAAATAATACGGAAAATCTTACATCATTGTCGAGAAGGTTGAACATGCCAATTTGGGCAAGATGAAGAGATTCCGCGAACTTCTCCTCCGCCTGTCGAATTTCGTCATCTGGAATGTGAGATCCTGATGTAGCCATGCTTCACCAACGTTCATTACGCACACGAGCACGCAATACATGACGAACGCACGTACGCAAGTCATTAAAATTATGCAAAACAAAAAATTATAAAAACAAAACGGTGCATACAGACCAAACGAAGAAAAAAATACTCAGGCGGGTTATGAATGCAGATGATAGGAACCGACGCGGGCGCAGGACAGGAACAAAATCATGGAAAAAATTAGCTTACATTACTTATGTGATACGTAAATATGTGAAATGTTAATGTTGTTTTAGCTTCTAATGGATCTAGTCGTGTTAAATTACTAGAGTTCGTTAGTTTCTTATTTGTGTTCATACCCTGTCTTGTTGTGGCAGTATGACTTGGACTCATATAAGGGCTGGCCCTACCAGGCCCTGTTTAATTCATTTAAACAAAAAAGAAAGAGAAAATTAGAAAATAAATTAAAACCAAGTTTCATAATAAAAAAATCATTTCAAATAACTAATTAAATATTAAAAGATATTCACCTTTGGCTTGTCTACGTCGTTTGCAGTCAAAATCGAGCCTACGTCCCTGTAGTTTTTTTCGGTGGTGCTACACAAAAAACATTTACCATTCTATTATATGGTTTTTAAATGCACTGACACAATTGGATAAATGTTCAAATCTTAACTCACCATGACCTCCTTCAGATCTTTGGTTTGGAGATGATGCAAAGGTTCCAGGAAGCTTTGCTTGATGTTGTCGTCGAGGGAGTACTTCACGTCCGCCATCTGTTTCATCGACTCGCCCATCTCGATGAGACATTGCGCTGTAAAATGTGTCATGTCTAAAACATTAATATAGTAGGACGCGTCGATGTGCAAAAGCTAAAAAATATATTTTCTACGATTTTATTTGATAAGATTGTTTGCGTCATAGATATCACTAATATTATCCGAATGACGGACATGACGGAACTATAAGGGTTCTTTGTTTGACTTAGGAACCCTAAAAAAGAAACTTTTTTTAAATAAGCCTTTTTGGGTATGCTAGATTGTATTTTCACCCACCATGTGTGTAAAGATTTCAGCTTAACTGGTTAATTCGGTTAAGCTGAAATCTGCAAGTCTTCCCACAAAGCATCCATACTAATATTATAAATGCGAAAGTTACTCTGTTAAGCCGCTGAACCGATCGCGATGAAATTTGGTACGCAGATAGCCTATGGTATAGAGAGAATACGGGGTTGAAACAGCGGTGGACAGCTAGTGTTAAATAAGATATTATGTATCCTATTTTGATAAGCCTCTCCTACTACATTATGAGTCTAAATAGGAAAGGACGACATCACCGTACCTTTAGCCTATATATCTACTGTGACCGTACCTTGATAATGTGGCCTTAGCATAGAGGTAACAACTGATTGAAAACTGTTAATAGCATCCAGAGCGATAGAGTTCGAGTAACCGGCTATATACCACAATATATAGCTATACATATGCGTGTCTGTACCAAAAATGGAGTATAGGTGATGTAGCAAGAGTAGCAGAATGCAGAGACCATTTTTTATTTTTTCTGTCTGAACACGCTAATCTCCGAAACCAACGAACATATTTTCATGGGGTATTTATTGGTTAATTAGGTTTAACTTGGCGAATGTATAATATATATAGTGAGTATAAGTATACTATTAATGCTACAAGTGGTTATCTAGTGTTTCGAGGCAGTGGTAGTTAATTTTCATTCATACATTTTAAATTATCTTCTGATTCTGACACAACTGTGTCACAGCGTCTATTAATTACGTTATCAGCGGTGACAACAACATAATACATATGTATTCTTGCTGCAGGATATAGGGTTTCTACTAAATCCGATATAAATTCCTGATAAGTGGGGCATCAAACAAACCCGTATTAGTCAGTTTCCAGATATAGGTAACACTGCACGCTGCGATCGCTAACCCACATAATTACAATCAAATGTGTATATTTGCGAACTACAGGCCGTAAATGGATTTAAGAGGTTATACTCAACGGTAAACTTTTTAGACAGACGATTGAAATGAATGATTTAGAAGTATCTGTTTGTGGACATTTTAAAGCAGATGGTTCTTTTAGGGTTAAATAGATTTTAAGTTTCCACAAGCTAAAGATTTTATGCGTTCAAGATGTTATATCCAGCACTGAACCTGGGCTGAACCGGACTCTTTATAAATGGGATTTTAATGATTTTAATAACTCACAGAACACAGTGTCTTCGCCAAGCTTCTTTCCGTAGAGCAGCATGCAGTCTCCAAGTACCCCCTCTGGCTGCGGGTAAGTGTTGCTCTTGGCTTGTCCACTCAATTTGCTTATTCCTTTCACGGCGGCCATCTTAGCCCGCGCCGTCGGGTTTGGTTGCAGGAATTCCTTTGTCTTTGTTTGTAATTCTTCCACTAGTTCGCATGTTACGTCAGTTTTCTGAGAATAATAAAGAATAGTTAAGTGTATGCATTTTTAAGTCAGACTGAAATTAATCTTAGAATGAATTTTTGGCTATTGTCAGATATGTTTGAGTTGTCGTAGGTTTCTAAGACACTTACTCTTTCCATTTCCACGAAGTCCAAATCCAATTTTGTGCCCTCGGCACCACCCATTTTTTCTGTGACATACTGAAACAAAATAAAGGTTCATAGTAATTGACATTCTCGGGCGTCGGCGAACACTACGTTCAAGATAAAAGAAAGTAGTTTTTAATTGCTTAAAATCGCGCTTAAAAATTTGATAATAAAATCAATACCAACTCAACCTAACTTTAAAGAATTTGAAATTAAATTTCATTGTAATTTTTCTACTGACTGAACTGAAAACATTTCATGTAACGAAAGGATATTGTAACGAGAGGGTATGAAAAAGTTAATTCATTAGATTTAAAATGCATAGGGTTTATTTAAAAGTTCACGAGGTACAAAGGATAAAGCGTGGAAGTATTGGGACGGGTAACGAACAAAAGCGCGGGTCGAGGTCTAGCCTTGGCCGGGTTACGTACGCTCTTTACTACAGATATTGAAATTGCAATAAAGGGCAAAGCTTTGGAGTTCAGCAGTAATTGGCAGTCACATTAATTGGTATGTATTATTACTTTTTATAATATATATAAAATATATATTTTATTGTAACGAATAAAACAAATTGATATTTTGATAAAGGTTCATAGATGCGTTGTCAATTTAATTTAGAAGAGAACGTTACTATCCAAAGTCAAAACATTGGTGTAAGAAGGACTCCAGACTCCTGAGACTCCACACAAGCATAATATCCCTAATTAGAATTTAGAAAGCTTATGAACAATTTAGATAATTTATTACATTTATTTGTCCAGCAGTGGACGTCTTGCGGCTGAGATGATGGTGATTACATTTATTTTGACGTATTTATATAGAACTGACAGGATATGTATTTTATGTGAGATGTATCGAAATATATCTTAATAACTTGACACGCGATTTCTGGAATTCTATATTTTCATGTAGTTTTCCCATTCGCGTGCCAAAGGGTTAAATTAATTTATTTATTTGATCATAGGGAAATCAACGGCGATACAACACATATAATACAGGACAGATTAATATTGAAAGTACAGCCAATAAAAGATTTGCACAGACTAAAAATATTAAGTTTCGAGGACATACGCACACTGCATGAACCAGAAAAAAAAAGGAATAATACAATAATAATAAGTTGCTTTGCGCATCTGTGTGTGTTTGAGTATGTGGGAGTGTAGGGGGAGGTTGAGTGTGTCAGTGTAGTTGTGTGAGTGTATGAGTGTGTATGTGTGTGTGTGTGTGTGTGAGGGTGAGGGTGCGGGTGCATTTGTTTGCTAAACCCTTACCTAGACTAGTCACCATTATTTAATTTTTCTAACACTTTAATTTTGAATGTGCACTTAGTGTAACAAAATGGGTCTATGGTAGAACAAATTTTATTGTATGAACGCGCAATTCGAGAGAGGACTGAATGTTGGCCATAGTTTGTTCTGTGCAGGGGAATATGGAATAAGTTGGCACTAGTATGCCGAGTTCGACGTAGTGGTACATTGATACCAATTTCCTGAAGTAGATCTGGGTAATCCAAATTACCACGAATGACATCATACAGGAGACACATGTCCGATACAATTACGATTAAATGCATTAAGTGGTTGTTAAGTGTTTGGAAGTAACCTAGCAGTCAAGCAGGTAATTTTTTTAAGCCTAGTTTTAAACATCTGAACCTAACACCCATATTCTAAGAAGTTACCTCGAAAATTTCTCGAGGAATCCTCGAAACTGGTATTCTTATTTAAAATTCAAGCTCATGTTGAGGATCCTCGAACAAGGTTGAGTCGAGGTGGAGTGGAGGTAAATCGTCATCATATATGTTATTGAATTATAAAAAAAACGTGTTTCTTTGCCTATGCCTATGAAAGGTGAAAGATGCCGTCTTATTTACTCATCTCATGGACTTATTATTACTAACTAATAAATCCACGGCTCATCTGTAACTGTCAGTCGAACGAAGAATAATTATCACTGCTATCAGTCAGTCAAGTCAAGAGTACGCGTTGGGCCTCGTGTTGTTTTATAACTTGTAGGTTACTTGTATAAATAACAATAAAGCTTATTAAAACTTACTTAAAAAACTTCAGCTGCATAAAATCTTAACGCAATTAATAATTGAATTATAGGTGGAATGGGTAGTCCTTTGTTATTGACCATAGTTGTTCTATTGAAAACAAGCGACAACAACATATTTATAACAGTTTCATTCTTAAAACGATAGCGTCTTTGGAATTCAACATTGTCGTAAAATTCTAAAGGATTTTCTGCATCTCGTAAATAACGCCGTTCAGGGTAATTGTACGGATTATCATACAATTCATTAAAAAACTTTGGAAAACCATTATATTATGAAGTCACAAAAAAAAAATGCTTCTAACATTGTTTGTATACAAGCAAAATCCTTCCTTGAGTGTTCCTTAAGGTAGGTCTCGACGTACCTTGAGCTTGACAGTTATTTCCTCACCTGGACTGAGGAAAAGTTTCGAGTCGGATGGAGTGGAGGAATATTTTTGCGACTGAGAATACCGATTTCTTTGAGTGAGGTTGAGTGGAGTCGAGGATTTTTTGAGGAAACGTCTTAGAATATGGGTGTAAGTGTAGTTGTAAGATCATGTTGTAAGGTCATCATTGCTTTAAAACTGAAAACTTATATCAATATACTGGGAACCTAATAAAGTGCGAGTCGGACTCGCGCACCGAGGGTTCTGTACTCCTCAGAGGTCTTTATTAATTGGCGTAACTATGTATGCATGGGGACACCCTTTAATTTTCAACTCTTTTATTTTTTGGAATTTTCCCTATATTTGTGCTGTAAGAAGACCTTGCTTTTTGGCAAATTTCGTGATTCTAGGTCAACGGGAAGTACCATATATAAATAAAAGGGCAAAAAAATCACGTTTGATGTATGGGAGCAATAAATTAAATATTTATTTTATTTTGTTTTTAGTATTTGTTGTGATAGCGGCAATAGAAATACATAATTTGTGAAAATTTCAACTGTCTAGCTATCGCGGTTCTGGAGATACAGCGTGGTGACAGACAGACAGACGGACGGACGGACAGACAGCGAAGTCTTAGTAATAGGGTCCCGTTTTTACCCTATGGGTACGGAACCCTAAAAAAAGGTCTTATAAAAATGTCACTTACTTATACGATAAGCATTAAGACATTAAACGACTTTTTTGTAGGGTTGTATAAAGTTTGTGTTATGACGGAGAGACAAGACTATCTACACTAATATTATAGAGGTATGTAGGTATCTACATTTTTAGGAGAAATAACGATTTTCTGGATGACTGTACATTTAAAACAATAACTTCATGAAATCTTAAATGTTAGACCCCTAGATAGCCTAGAATTTTACGCAATTAGCAACAATATTATAGCTTTTTGTAAATTATACAAAACTGGCTAGATTAGTTCATTACACACTTCTGTGGGTCCAAGATCGCAGGACACGTAGGGGGATGCTGCGAAGGTCGTAATAATTGGGGCACATCGACTGTATAGGGTAGGCTATGGGTCACGGCCGCACACCCACACCCCCGCACCCCCACCGAGGATTCTAACACGTAAGTACATTTGTAAGCTTTTAATGACGTAGCATAAAGGTATCCTTATAATTTTAGGCGTGAAATTTAACTGTTATAGTGTAGAAAAAGTTGGACTGCTGTTTTGGAAGTGTACAAATTCGAAAAATACATTTCCTTTTTTATATGATGAAAATGCGGCCGATATTTATTCCTTGAACATAAACAAACGATGGAAGGGTTTTCGGTTCAATAAAGTAATAGTGACTGCAAAAACTACGCGCATTTACTAGTATTTACTTATTCGCTTCGGTACATTGGCAATAAAGTACTATTTTATTCTGTAACAATTGCTCGCAATTGCTAAAAGAGAAAACGGGACCACAGTTGAACAGCCTTTCTTATCTTTTGAATTTACAATGTTTGTATTGTTGTACCAAAATTACAGTTTAGGCGAAAATATAAAAAGTGATTCTTATCGACGCTGTTTTTCCCTGAAATATAAATGCAGACTTTCTTTATATTGCTAAGCCGGATTTTATTAAGATCATGTCTTTATTTATATGTATAGAAGGAATTTAACGAGACGTCTATTAATAGACACAACAAAGTTTTTTGTGTAACTACAAACTGTCGAGCAAAAGATATCCAATAAAATATGGAACAAAGACTTAACACGAAAAAATGTGGTTGAAATAAAAAAGATTATTGTTGACAGCGTGAACTTGCGAATTCCCGCAATGTTGTCAAACGCAAATGTCTTGTGGTCCGCCCGAGGCAATGAACATTTTACGACATAAAACGGAGGCTGCGAGACAAACGATAAGTTATTCCTGACTCCCACACAAGAGGGAGATATAAAGCGAAACAAGCTAAATCTAAGCTCTCTGGCCAAATAACGATCTGCGATAAGCAGACTCCGACTCTAAGACACACGAAAGAATTTCTCGAAAGATAAAAGGGCTTAGGCATTCTTCTTTTCTATTAAGAAAATTCACCCAATTACAATCTAAGGTATTTGCGTCGTTTTGCATATTTTTATAAAACGTTACGTGGAACTCTACGTTAGAGTTCTAAGTGTTTTCTTTCTTGCATGTATCATATCATTACGTAATAATTTAACTATTATTAAATAAGCAAAACAAAAAAAGAACAATAATTATCACCAATGTATATTTACAATGAACAAGAAGGCAGAGATTCTCTACATAAAAACGTTTGACAATGAAATCCATGATACGGATTTTACTGTCAAACCATTTGAAGAGCCAGATTTGCGATGAAATAAACGTGGAATAAGTAAACGAGGTCCGATGAAAATTGATACTGACGCAGTTATTATTCAGAGGGTCTTGGAGGTTGCCATTACTGGGCCATCCATCATCGTCACGTTCCGATATGAGTGTATAGCTACTACATAAACTGTAAGCAGCTCAGATGACAGACGAGAACATCATAGAAACTGGTAAGATCAAGTATGAAGTATCAAGATGTATTGAGGATATTAATAACCTGTTAAAGAAATTTAATGATAAGTATGAATTTGAATATGGAACATTTTTATAAAGATTTTATTTTTATTGCTTTTCATTTCACGGCATTGTTATACTAGGTATGTATACACATATAGTATTGAGTATTAAACCAGTAACGGACCTGTTGGCGTGGTTGGTAAGATAAAATTCCCACCCAGGACAGACATTTATGTGTGCGAAATCTGGGAGTAATTATCTATTCTAAGGTGTTTGAGATAGCCGTGTGTGAAGAATCTCCCAGGATATTACGTTAAAATTAAATTGTTCCTACTATTGTCTAGCACGATAAATCTGTGTCCTTAGAAAGTAATTTGCAACACGTTTATCATTTAATTCACGAATTGGAAGTTAGTCGTTATTAAAAGGAAACAAAGCCTACAAAACGGGGCAAAAGGGTTATAGCTCCAAATATTGTTGCAAGCTTAGGTACTGAACACAATGTCAGGGACGATATGGTCGTTAACTTTAATGGAGTTTGAGAGTGTTCATTCAGTTAATTGAAAAAATATTTCAACCGAGATGACGCCACATATGGAGTTAAATGCTGACTTCGCGCTCAATTTAAAAATGATTTAAATTTAACAGATACACACTGGTGTAAAAGAAAAACTACAGAGTCAAACGATATTTAAAATACCAAAATGATATCCGCTACTAGGTTCAAGCAAGCATTCATAATGTAAGGATTCTGTAACATAACATAAAAAAAACTATTTCTTCTAAAAAAAATATAACTCATATAAATCAGCTCACAATGTGAAACATCTAAAACAGAACTTCTATCTTATCTCAAACATTTTTTTTTCCGATACTAAGCGTCGCTGTCGAGACGCGCCGTAATCTTACAAGTTTGCTTTTAAAAGTTTTAATCTGGAAGCCTTAATTTTCGCAAAGACTTTCTGAAAACATCTATTTTTAGAGAAACGCTCCTTCTGAAGATTAAAAATCGAACTCACCTGATTAGCTTTGTTGATTTGTTTCTTGAGCCCTGCGAAAGCCATGTTTGTATTTTCAGGTAATCACTACTATCTGAAAAAGAGAATTTTGTGTTAATACAAACATATATAAATACATACTTTGTTATTAATTACGAGAAATACAAATAAATTTGTATCTTTAATAAAGATAGAGCTAAAAATAGACCATCGATATTTGTTAGCTTTTTTTTTACATTCGATACGTGGGTTCCACTTCAATATCACCGTGGTAAGTGATGATGTAGCCAAGGATGATAAGCAGACGAAGCCTAAAAAGGGAACTTTTAATACTTATGAAATAAACAACAACAATGCTTGTTATAAAAATTACACTTATGTATAGGTTTTATGGGTAGCAGAATAAATCGAGAGAGACTTCTCTACAATCTCCGACAAGCCAGAGAAGTAATGGTGAATTTCCACGGTGCGAGGTTTAACAGACGTTCGAAATGGGCGCATTTCACAAGCGAATTTACATCGTATTGCTAATATCACAAAGATAGAAATAGCAGGACATGAACGTAAAAACAAAAGACGCCTACGGACCAGTATAAATACGCATGCGAAATGAACGTGTGCGTGAAACCGTTGGAGCACACGATATAAGACATAACCTTCCACTATGAAGAAAGCTTGTTTAGCTTATTCAAAGAAGGCTTTTATCGATTTTATATTATTAAGCTATTGTATAGCTTTTATCGCGGGCATCGGGCTTTGAGCGCGGCGACCGAATCAAGAAATTCCGTAACGCAAAAACCTAACACCCGGTAGACTCGATTGAAAACTTACCTGAATAATAAAACATAAAAAAAAATATAAAAAAAATAAAAAATTCGAGTCGACAACATATATCCGCAAAATTCGGATTGTCGAGTATTTTGTTAAATTCTAATGGTGCAAATGGCAGTCGCCATATTGGCCGAGCACAGTACCGCCATATTTTCAATGAACGCATTCCTGTCAGTCAGTATCAGTTTTATTTTTGTTATCCCTTATTTCGGGAAGGCAAGGTTCTAGCCCATACAGCCTAATCATGAGATGACACAGTGTTCTCAGCGTGTAAATGAGCATTTATTGACAGCCTATTATTTTTGTTTCCCTTTGTTAAGCTATTGCATAGCTTTTATCGCGGGCTTAGTAGTATAAAGAAAAAAAAAAGAAAAATATATATATAAAAAATAATAATACTGCATAAATAAAAAAAAAAAAAAAATTATAATTGCATCATCATCATCATTATCTCAGCCGCAGGACGACCACTGCTGGACATAGGTCTCCCCTAATAATCTCCAATAGGACCGGCCTTGGGCGGCCTGCATCCAGCGTTTTCCAACGACCTTTACTAGGTCGTCTGTCCACCTTGTAAGCGGACGTCCTACGCTGCGCTTGCCGGTCCGTGGTCTCCACTCCAGAACTCTTCGGCCTCATCAGCCATCCGTTCTGCGCACTATGTGGCCTGCCCATTGCCACTTCAACTTGCCAATCCGCTGGGCTATGTCGGTGACCCTAGTTCGTCTTACGGATCTCCTCATTCCTGATTCTTCAATTATAATTGCATAAGTTGATAAAAAATGCTATGCAATAGCTTTACCGCGGCAGTCCCCGAGTGCCACACGTTTTTTTTTTGTAAAACTATATTGTAAACACGAGGTAAAAAGTATAAAACCAGCACCTACTTCAACATTAATACCGTACAGTAACAAAACAATTTCAACGCCGAAACTTTTATCAACGACCAACTGGCACAAGTTGTCCTTTAGAAGAGCATGAGAGCCGGCCAGCCGAGTTTGTTATTGGCACCGTTCCACACTGCCAGATCGATACGCTTGCGAGAAACGTAAGTAACATTATGTAATACCCGTTGCTTGTTCGACAATAAACCTATTACCCCAGAATAACGTAATGGTGCACTAAGACCAGCGATTGACCGCGATTAATTTGTCAATGGGCTACACTCGATTAATCTATTAACTATTCAACACCATTTTGAAGTCACTTTTTTTTTCATGGATACGCCAATGAAAAAACCAAATTAGAAAGACCTATAATTGGGTTCTATAGAAGTTTTTTAATAGTGATATCGGATGTGTAGAACAAGTCTTTGTGTTCGCAATAATGATAACGTCGTTAAATATAATGGAACGCTATATATAATGCTGAAAGGAGGAAACTCATTTTGTACGAAATTATTAATACGTTCGAAGACGTTACTCAAAAAGAAACCTTCACAATGTAATTTTATGTCGACGTTTCATTGTCATTGAATACTCGTAGCAAATCCGTAGCACGTAGTAGAATTCAATAATATATTTTGCTACGCGTTGTAACCTCGTAGCCCGTAGCACGTTACGACTTCAATATTAGGTATCTAGTATTCAGTGTGGGTTTTGGATTGCGCATACAAAACTTTATATTAAAATTATAATTTTAAGTACATCAGCTTAATACCGTTCGTATGTGAAACATGAATTAGTGTAAATTAAATTTGCCCTTTTCATATTACGTGAACATCATACATTATACATTATGCCCAGTGACTAGGTACATAATTATCATTATTAGCCGACTTACTCGCACTTACATAAATCACCAAGAATAATAGGCCCGATCGCTCATTTACCGAAGACAACTCATCTACTAAAATAGGACAAACATTTCACTTAGGATAGGAAATACGTTTACATAAATATACCTCATTAAAATAACGAATTATCCAAAAAACTATTATAAATATCAGCACGGAACTTGCTTTACAAGATTTACTAGGTTTATGCTTTTGTGGATTTTACGAAATGTGAATCGTGGTTTGCAGTTGTTTGAAAAAACTATAAATATTACCTATCGTTATTTGTTCGTTTTGATAGGTAATACTATCAACATAGTTGACCGACCAGGCAGTTGACCGCAACTACTGAAAACCTATTCGACTATATTAAAATAAATACATACCTACACAAAAAAGCTACAAAACCGCAAAGAATCAGAGAGATTTAAAAATACTAAGATTGGATATAACTTTCATTATTTTCTTACGATAATTTTTCAATCTAATTAAATGCAATCACATGTAACTGATAGCAAATAAAGTTGTACGAAGTCAATTTAGTTGTATTCCACTATCGTAATTGCCAAGCGAAGCCAGAGGAATATTGCCTGTAACCAGGGTTGGGCAGTACGTACGTACGTACTTGAAATACAAATACGTATTTGGTATGTGTATTTCAATTACTTCCTTAAAATGTAATTTGTGATTCGTATTTCAAATACCCGACGCCGAAGTATTTTGTAATTAGTATTTCAAATACTTGAGGCTTCAAAATACTTTTAACCTTGATTTAGCGATCGTGAGTGTGAGTGCGAGGCGAGAGTGTAATGATGGTAAAGCAGCTATTAGAGTTGGCAACACTGCACCTATTATGTGTACGCTATGACTGGCCAACAAAACGCAAAACTACACTCTCCAACACGAGGCTGTTTGTCTGACAGTACATTTAAAAATCTAAGTTTCTAAGTGTTCGTGAAAGGAAACTCTGGTTTTACTGATTAATTAATCTTGTTTTCATCCACTTTTCAGCCCGTGCTGGTCTAGATTACTTATTTTGTATTTCAATGAAAAATAGCTAAAATACTGTATTTTGTATTTTATATTTCAAATACCTTACTTTTTGTATTTCGTATTTCAATTAATGCAAAGCATGTATTTTGCCCAGCCCTGCCTGTAACTATAAGAATAACTAAGGATGAAGAAGTGTTCAAATAGAAAAAAAATGAATGAACGCCTCATAAATGTCGATATTTATTCATGCGTGTTGACATTGAAGGCACTTCCAAGTGGAAAATATAGTTAGAGGTACCTATGTACTTTTGTGGAGAGGTTTTTTCAATGTGTCTTAATATATTTATTAACTTTGATAACACTTGATACAAATAACTATAAATATAAAATGTTCTCATAAATATTTTTTAGTTATTCCCAGGCAATTCCGCGCGAAATTATATTAGTTTTTTTTCCAATTCACGGGTCTGTTATCTGTTGAGCAATCGTATGGCGACGCAGGGTAACAAAAAAAGAATAATATCATACTTTATATGGGCCGCCCAAATAATTTAATACGGATAACCCTTTCGCCCTCAAAATTAATTTTGCTACATACTTATTTTACGCTGGAATAACATATCATATACAATAAAATTACATTATCAGTTAATTTAGGTCCCTAGTTATTGTCTACGAACCTAATATATAAAATAACATAACTCACAATATAATACAGTTTAAAAATAAAGTTCTTTGGCGGCTTTGATTATTGGGAACAAAACAGTTTGTATGTTATATACAAGCAAGGCATGTCTGTCTATGGGAAAATTAAATCAATTACGTGGTTCGTGTCTCAGGTCACATTAATATTAGTAACCCCTGGCCGCTTCTTAGGATATATTAAAATATACATTG
Source organism: Tetheella fluctuosa (assembly GCA_951216915.1). NCBI lineage: Eukaryota > Metazoa > Arthropoda > Insecta > Lepidoptera > Drepanidae > Tetheella > Tetheella fluctuosa. Next base: position 7,305,508 of record OX578229.1, on the reverse strand, counting down.
AGCCGAGGGCTTATTGAATATAATATTAGAATGTTCCTTTATTCTCATTTAACACAAAGGTCAAAGAGCTTTTGTGCGTTGGCGTTAAGCGAAACTCTCGAATTACGGGAAATCTGTGTTTAAATACGTATTGCTGAATATGTAATTGTACAAAAGGATTATCGATGTAACAATCTACTCGTTAGTATGAATATTAATAAGTAGCCACATACAAATGTTAATTTTTATTTCAAATCTTATAAAATGAAGATAACATAAATTACAATTTACAGTGTAGGTTTTGTGAAATAATACCTATGCCCAATATCCTCCCATATTGATCTCGGACCAAAAAGTTCAATTTCAACGACTGATTCCCAACTTACGTAACTATAAATCACAGAATCGCTACGTAACGTCTGCAGCTTTTAATAAAATGGTACAAACTAACGCTAGATATAAGGATAGGTTATATCAAATGGTAGAGCCGTAGAGGTATGCTAAAAGGGTTAAATCATGAGTTGGTTAATGTAAAGTGCCGAAAATACATTTTCCAAATAATGAAAGCACGAGTCGATTTCATTCAATTTTGACATCGAAGTGCTACGACTTAGCGTGTAGATATCTATACATATGTATAATAATACCGCATGGTATTACAATGACGAATGTCTTAAGGACAAACGGCAAAGATAAGCCTGAAAATCAGAAGAGAGATCGGCGCACAAAGATTATGAAAATCGATTCCGCGTACTGCAAATATCGAGCCTATATAATAAGGAATTAAGCTACGTTAATGGCTGTGTCATATAAATATTACTCTCATTCAGATAAACTCGTTACACGTCTGCGGTAAAAAAATGTATTTCCGGAAAAGTACCCTATATATGTTATTCCAGGGTATGATCTGTCTATGTGCCAAGTTTCATCCAAATCCATTCAACAGTTTTTACGTGATTGAATCACAAGCATACCATCATCATCATCATCATCTCAGCCGCAAGACGTCCACTGCTGGACATAGACCTCCCCTAAGAATCTCCAATAGGACCGGTCTTGGGCGGCCTGCATCCAGCGTTTTCCGACGACCTTTACAAGGTCGACTGTCCACCTTGTAAGCGGACGTCCTACGCTGCGCTTGCCGGTCCGTAGTCTTCACTCCAGAACTTTTCGGCCTCATCGGCCATCCGTTCTGCGCACTATGTGGCCTGCCCATTGCCACTTCAACTTGCCAATCCGCTGGGCTATGTCGGTGACCCTAGTGCGTCAACGGATCTCCTCATTCCTGATTCGATCACGTAGAGAAACCCCGAGCATAGCCCTCTCCATGACTCGTTGAGCGACATTGAGCTGTTTTATGAGGCCCATAGTGAGAGACTACGCCTCTGTGGCATGTGTCACTGGTATTTTGCTATTTTGGACAAGCATACAAACATTCACATTTATACAAATAATATTTTTTTTAATATTTATAGGATTTAGATACTTAAACCACGAATCCGACTCGCACTTGCTTGGTTATTGCACGGTGTGTGGTTTCAAGTACTCACATGCCTATTATAAGTGATTTTACACCGCACTCCCAGCACCATAAAGATCGAAATAGAAGGACATGGGTCTCAAAATAAAAATAACACGGAACTTGGATTTTGATATTTATGTAGTTAGCAATACAGTGTAAATTCGCTTATGAAAAGAATGAGTGAGAAGAAAAAGTGTGCGTCCGTGAAACCTCGCACCGTGGGAACTATAATTTCCTAATTATATTTACTAACCCGTTTATGACTCCTGTCCATGAATACATACTGTATTGAAGGTAATGCTTATATAAGGACCCGAAAGGGGTTCTCAGGGATTTATCCTTTAATAATTCACGCATTTACTTGTAAATCGCATTAACTAATATATTTACACAACGGATTATATTAAGCATACTTATAAATTACTTCTCAAGTACGGTGACTCACGTGCTACTTCAATGCACAGGCGTCACCCACATAAGAGAAGGTACCGTGGGATCACCAAGATCTCTAGCGGACACACTGAGAAGTATAGGAGGACTAATCTGCTTCTGGAGAGAGTTGGGATGGCTGGAATAAAACCCCCTTTGGAGACACGTACAATGGTCCAATTCAAGGACTATGTGCGGTAAACCAAAACCACTCACACAGAAGTGGGTTTTCGATGATGATGATGATGATACTTCTCAAGTATTATAAAATATAATGAGCTCGATATTAAATAAGTCGTCGCCTACTCAACACGCTCATTACCGTATTAATATTCAAAGCAAGTACAAAAAAAGATTAAATTATGGTAATGACCTCTATATACCATAAATTACGTCATTCATATGGTTTTATCTGTATTTTCACTTGATCTTTACTAGTGAAATGAAAAAGACATGATTATATCTATATATGTAATATATAAATAAAAATCAATTGCCGAATGTATATGAGCGCATCACTTCAGAACGGCACCTATTTGGCAAATTATTTTTTGTTGTATTTGTAATTGTCAGGACAAGGTCTGTATGAAAGAAAATGTTTGAAAAATCGTAGATCCCTCGGGAACGCGGGTGACACCGCGGGGCGGAAGCTAGTTTGATACAAAAGCTATCAATAATGCGTAAAGTTCATATTGGATATCAATTCTGAAAAAATACACATGATGGTTTTCTTAGGTCGGCTCCATCCTCAGACCAAGATTGGTCTGAGGCTCCATCTTACAAATTCTTGTTCATTTCATCATGAACACCGCTCATAAATATATAAGATCGAGGATTCTCTCACAGTCTAGACTTTACGACATCTATATTGCAGAAACAGTCACAGTAAATTTAATTATTAATATAGTTCTATATTGGTTATGGATAAATTACCTTAGTACCTACTCCTGCTCTTCAACTTCCTCAACACCTTTGAGATCACTATGTCACAGATACACTTTGACAGCAGAATATTACAGTGACAGATTAGGACAGTGATGCTACGGCGTAGCAGTCGATAGTACTCGTAGCTCGAACGCAACTGAAGCGCTCGTAGCGCTACGAACGGTGTAGAGGTGCGCGCGCAGCCTCGCCCCTTACATTTGAACCCAATACCAATCCACTTCTAAACAATTTGAATCCATTTGCGAATATTCGATTAAACTCGATGTATCGACATGAGAAATCCCGCATCTTAATATTAAGCAGAAAACATCGGAATCAATTTTATTCTCTCTACCATCCGGTACAGTCAACCGTTGGTTTCTTCAGACGGGTATTTTTTATGCAATAACACAACAAAATCTTAAAAGCAATTTTAATAGTACGATATTGAAAATGCGAAAGTGCGTCGCTGATCAACTCAAAAAGTTCGTATCTGTAATCTCCCGAATATCTTCTAATGAATAATTCAATAGCGCTGTCAGTAATCCGCGAAATGGAATCCTGATGAAAAAAAAGAAACATTTTGGAAAGTGTAACACGTCGCGGTGGTTTGTTTAGAATTATTAATGAACTTGAGAGGCCCGCTTTGATGGACACATATAAAGAGGCGAGGTGTTCCCGTGGGTATTTTATTTTACGTCTGGGCTCAAAGAACTTTGTCCACGAGCTTACACATTGCGCTCGCCGCATCGCAAACTTTGCCTTGTATTAAACAGATCCATTTTTCCGCTCAACACCGAAACTTTTTCATTATGAACTTCTGTAAAAAATATGGTATAATGTGTTCAAAATAGAGTATGTCATTATAAGACTTACGTAAATACATTTCCTATTCATTTTTGGCGGTGAGATTGGTATCTAATGAAAACTACAAATTACAAATGATATGTGTGTAGTACACAAACATTTATGATTCTGACTGTACAAACATTTATTTTACGAATGAATAGCAGTAGCTGTACGTCGTATCGATTGCCAAAAATAACCTCGAAACAGTATTTATTAAAGTTATTGAAATAACGTTTAAATTAAACTTACATAACACTCACTTAACTAATAAACCCAAACGTTACTCTATTTGAGTTATCTTTAAGAACCGTATAAAATAATGAATGATTCATTAGCCAGACTTAGCCTGTGGGCGTTACCTTTCGCCTACGGTTTGAATACATTGAAAGTAAATATTATTTTTAGCAGGTTGCTTGAATAGCTCTTGCTATTCAAGCAACCTGCTCAAAACATTATTTGACTGTATTTACTTTAAGTAAAGAAATCAATACCGTATTTTACCTATATGCAAATTACAAAAAGTGCATCAATAATTAAATCTCTAAAATCACCTATCTTATTATATCAAATAGGCGCTTTTAAAAAATGAAGGCGCAATTAGAGTTTGCAAACCGGGCCCGGCCATTCTTACCGGGCCCTGTCACCGGACCCGGTATACTTTACTTTTAATAAGAATTTGTTTTGTTTATACCGAAGCTACCAAAGTTTATCTATTTTTTTTACCCTCTTGAAACTGCCATCGTCGGTAGCGCTAGCGACTATAATCAGTTTGGTTGTGTGAATACGGAATTTGAGTTTTGGAGGCCATTGCCTCAAACAACCCTTATATTAACGATATTTGCTTTCGTTTTAGTCGTCTCACAGCTTGGGAGGTATCAAGCAATTTGATAGCCAAGGGATTTGGGTGTAAGGCCAAGCGTTTGGCATAGAGTCTTGTGTGTTCCTTTACTTCCTTTTAAATGGTGGGCATGTTCAGATATTTGTATATCTGGCTCGTCACTGCGACCAAACCAGGGTGCAGTTACAATTGTCCACAAGATTGCGTTTTATGCTCTTGACATGTAAATACATTATATTGCTCTCGCTGGCAACCCCCCATAGTTGGATGCCATAGGTCCATATTTGTTTGATAACTGCATTGTACAGTAGTTTATTTTCTAAAGAGAGGATTGAGTTCCGTCTCATTAGCCGTAGCATTAGTAAAGGTTTTTGAATTTCAGGTTGACTTCGTTGCGTTTATACTTTATGTGGGTCTTCCAAGTGAGGCGGCGATCCAGGTGGAATCCTAGGTACTTAATGCAATCGCAATGTGGCAAGATATCATTGCCTAGTTGGACTGGGGGGCAGATTCCGTCCATAAGTAAAAGTAATCAATTCTGTATGAATTGTGATTTTGAGACTTGAGTAAGACTGATTATTGCGGTAATTGTTCATAAGCCAGTTTGAAATAATTATTAACCTTGAATCATTGTCTTTTTCCATTCACATATAGAAAATTTTCATAAAATACTTTAAAGGTTTCACCACTAACACACAACCCGGCCGGGCCCGGCGGACCCGGCTGGGTTGGCGACAAATGCAACCGGGCCCGGCCGGGTTGAGAAACATACTGGGTTGCAAACTCTAGGCGCAATGTTCTGTTTTCAAATTTAAAAAAAAACGGATTCCTCCAAGTATTTAGTTAATTTTTCTGACAGAAAAAAATACAAGATTGTCTAAGAAAAGTACAAGTGGAGGTGCTACTGTTATCCTAATTTGGACAAGGTAGATACTCTTATTATTATTACTAGACAAGAGAAGCAGCGTCAATGTAGGTCCTTTAATGGTCCTTCACCTGATAACAGACGTGTTATCAGGCCTGCAGGCGGGTTATTAGGCTTTTATTTAAATAGGCGTATAAAATTTATATTAAATAGAAGCGAGTTGAGTTTCATATAACGGCATATAAGTTAGCATATATTTTAGGTACCTACTTCACTTAGTTTTAGATTAACTAAGTAGAGGCTGTTAAAAAAATATTGTTATTATCGATACACTCTATTTTAAATTTTTCATTTCAAAAGAGTCTTCACCCACATGAAATAATATTAACGGCATAAATATACAAATCGAGCTTAACTCCGGCAAATATGAACAGATTTTGATGATTTCTTCTCATGGAAAAATAATTTTCCCGAAAAAAATCGACTGTACATAAGTTAATTTTTTAGTGTAATTTTAAATTGTCCATGCAACACATGCTTCTTCTTTTTAACTATTTCTTAGTGTTACTCAGATATTGTTAAGCGAAGCAACTTCTTTGTTATTTTAATCTATTTGGAATTCTTCGGATGACGAGGCACTGAATACAATTTATTTCAAGACTTCTTGGAACTGCTATGATTGTATCCGCCTACCCGTAGTTAAGGCTTGCAATGTAACGAGTTAACATTTCATAGATCAATAATCTTATAGAAGATGGAATTATAGTTAAGTTCATTAATGTAAGTTCATAAAGATAATTGAAGTATGTATAGGTAGTAAAATACTTTTTCCTTTTGAATTATTTATACGCTACCTACATAGGCATATCAAAGGTCGGCTTCCCCACATAATAATATATCCTGCTCCAAATTACCATTTCTCCGACCACCTCTAATGAGGTTACGAGAATACGTAATTATGTAAATTTTCGTACTTAAATTATTAAAAATGTGTCGAATACCTAAATAGTTTCAACCATGTACTTACTCCTTGTACATGGTTGAATTTTCTATTTATTACACAATATTAGATAATACACTAACAACTGAGGCCAAATAAATCGATTAACCTAGTCTGGACTGCCCTGGACTAACAATATAAGAGAGGGAAACATTCTATAAATAATAAAGTATCGGACTAACGCAATGAACTGTATTATTTATTCAAGGATTTCAATAAGTAATGTCCTTACAAAATACGAGTAGGGCCAATACTTATATCAAGAATTACAATATCTCTGTAAAATTAGGCTTAAACTAAGAAATGAACAATATGTAAGCAATGAATTATGTAGCTCAAATGGATATAGGCCTGATATAACAGACTAGTGCCGGATATAAGCCAATTGACGAGTCATATCTAGCATTGAATATGCTAGATTCTATTATCTTCGTTTACTCGTAGACGAACCTGTAGGTAGACCTATCATAGACCTCAGGAACGAAGCAACGATTGGTACGATATTGTAAAAAAAAAAAAATTCGTATTTTGTATACAAATTCAATATTTTTTTTCATAAGTAGTTTATTTACATTTGATTATAATATATATGTGCCCTTTTGTTCGATAACTTGGTGGCATTTTATAGGTATACTATAATATACTATACTACATGTACTACTAATATATTATATACTATAATAGTTCTTAAACTTAAAGCCCCACTAACTAACCATTAAAAAGAAAACGAAAAAGGCTTTTATTAATAATAGTAGCTTCCGCCCCGCGGTTACACCTGCATTCCCGTGGGATCTTATATATTTCCGGGATGCAAAGTATTCTATATTTTATTCCAAGGTATGTTTTATCAATGTGCCAAGTTTCATCAAAATCTGTTCAGCCGTTAGCGGATTGGTAACAAACATAAACATTCGCATCTATGATATTAGTAGGATTATTTTAATAATAATTAAACTGTTTACGATGGGGTCACAAATTACGTTTATCGCAAATTACGTCAATTTAGGAAGCAATTTTGGTCAGTTCAGGTTCCATCATAACGTAAATCTTGCCGCGTGGGGTACGATCAACAGACGTCCCCCTAGGGGTATGCGAACCCCACTTTGAGATACTCTGACTCAACTGAGGAAGGTAATTGATGTTTAAATCGTTAGAAAAATTACAGTAATTATAGAGTCATTTGTACAGCTGATGTATGTAAGTACCTATTTGTATTTTACTACAATTTGAATGAAGAATTGAGTCGTGATTTAAATACTATCTATACTATTTATTAGAAGAGTTTGCTTGTTCGGTTGAACGCGCTAATCTCTGTAACTACTGGCTCGAATTGAAAAACCTTTTAGTGATGGATAGGATTATATACTTTTTATCCAGTGAACGCGGGGGTAACCGCGGGGAACAGCTAGTATAATATAAATACGGTATTTATCGCTGAAAGAATATATCGTGAACCTGTCCGATAATAACTTATCTCGTGATAATTATATTCTCTTCCAATTACTCAAACAAACACAACACCACTGTCATTACCCTCAGATTACTATTATTTTTGCATATTTTAATATCCTAACTAATTTTGTATGGAGTAAGAGATAAGTATGGAGATGGATATGTGCAAATTTTTATCTCGGGAACGCGGTTGAAACCGCGGGGGATAGCTAGTATAACTATATTAAGGCTGATTATTTCGGTACTTTACGTTACCTACATTATTACGATTAGAATCAAATATTTCTAAGTATGCGTTTCAATTAAAGTAATTCTTTGTTGACGAAATTATTTATCATTATTTGCTGTTAACTTTAACTGTCTACTTATCGTTTCAGAAAAATATAGGCGCACTAATTATATATTAGTCATACGCAAAATTATGATTCTAAAATAAGTTTTTCTCTGTATTCTTTAATGCAAGACATTTGTAAAAACTATATGTTAAACTAGAGGATTTATGCCAGGGAACTATTTTAAATTAAATAATTTTAAAATAATAATTTTAAATTTTCTATGATAACGTCAGAAAAAATCGAGAAAATGTGTCTTTTTAAAATTGAAAATGGATTTTTCTCCTATTTTACCCATCCAAATAACTTGAAAATATTAACAGACATTTTCAGATCTAATACAAAGGGAACTATTTTGTTACTTATCCAAAAAATCTTTTTTTATTTTTTATTAAATTAAAACGTCTTTTTTACTAGGAAATAGCCTTTGTTTCTTCTCTCTCTCGCCCGTTATTTTAGTGCGGGACAGAATTATTTGCGTATATCGTCGTCTTCAAATCGTATTCAATTATGATTGTTTTATTGTTTGTAAATAAACAAAAGCATTGGTACAACGAACCACCAAACTATGTTATTTCAATTCTTAAACAAACAAAAAGGATGCCCTGTAAATTTACTACTGCCTAACTACTTACTGACACCTAAATTAGGGAAAGCTAATTGTCAGTAATTATAATTAATTCAGTAGCAAAGGACATAAATATTCAATCATAGATGGAAACCTAATACTGGTACCTACCAACTAATAACAAGTAGGTTTTATATTTGTTTAAAATAGAGTGAAGAATCTACCAATAATAACCTGATCTAAGCGTGGAAAATACCGTGACGTAGGCATAATGAATTTAGCGAAAATCTTCCAGGCACTCGGAGTAGAAATTATTGGTGACATTCAAACTAGGATAGTTCTATATTTAGTCTTGAAGGGGCGTCTACTACTGTACATAACGCACAAATGAACTCGCACTGTATGGAGTTTAAATTCAAATATTATGAAGGTGTTCACGTAGTATTTAAGCTTTATTTAATGAACATAAGCCTATTTTCTATTGATCAAATTTTAGGGTCTATCTTTGTTTAAATTGGAAGCATTAATCCCATTTTATTTGATTTATAACATAATTTTCTTCACCCCTCATAACTTTTAATATATTTATCATAGTTGTCTTAGGTATGTATGATTGTACTGCATATAAAATGGTCATAAAGGCCTTCACACACGTGACATGTTAGTGAGTAACCGATGGGTTCATTCAACGAGAGACTCGGATCGAAGCAGGTGCGCGCGCATTTTCCCCCTCCTGCCTTCACTCCCGACGACGACGCGACGGATTATAATACTCAAGGACGTCTTCTTGCATAACAGTTTCTAAAAAAAAATTAATTTCTAGGGCTTTTCTTCCATCCTTAGCAAATAATTAGCTAATATAATCATCGCTAACTAGAAATTATTAAGGAAGCGATCGCAGATTTGTGTAGTTTTGGTGAAGTATGAATAAAAAAAATAGTTTTAGTATCTCATATACAGGTATATAGAGCCACCTATACTGAGAAAAAACGTATAGACGGTAATCCTTGTAGAGAGGAAACTCGATTAAAACTTTTTGTTCTAATCATGAAACGCTCCGGAAAATGTCTGAAGGACCTTTTTACGAGTAGCAAAATGCGACATTCTTTGTTGAAAATGCTTTTGTTCTCACTTATTATATTATTCACAATGATACACTTCGAGAATTCGTTTTTCCCAAAATATCTAATATGAATGAAGTATCCAATGGAGGTATATTTTGGTTTCAACAAAATAAAACAATGCGACTTAATGCTACAGCGTGGACGTAATCATTAAATTCTAAAATAGTATGGTGATCAATATTTTTCGTCTGTAACTTCCTATCGCGCAAATAGAACCCAAGCATTCTAATATATATATATTAGTAATCAACGTATGATATAAATAAGAAACGTGGGTATACGAGGTCTTCGCTACTATAACAACAGGTAATAAGATGAAACATTAAGCTTCAGATGGCGAGTTAAAACGGGTGGAGCGTTCACAATGTAAGTCAATGTGTCAGGGGCGCGAATCGTTCTTATGAAGGCGGAATCGTTCGGAAATGTGGGTCGCGAGAGCCCTACTAACCCCACTCACTCCAGACACCCCTGATGGCTCCTCTACTCCCTCGGATTTAAGGCCATTAATATCCGATTAAAAGATGAATCCGATATTCTGATCTTCATTCAACATTCTACGTTCATTATGATAAACTGAATTGAGGCGCCTGGGAGATTAACTAACTTATTTATTTCAGTAAATTTCAAAAGAAATAATTCAGGAATATTTCAAAAGAATTTATTGATTATGGAGACGGTAAAAATACAGAGTAAGCAATACTGAAACAGTTCATAAAAGGATAATAGACCTTTCACTAGAATTTTATTTCAATGCGTAGCGTAGACGTGATGCCATTATCTAGGGGCTGGACGACTAACGGCTCCCGTCTGTCTGCCGTCATATACTCCTCATTGGCTACAACCCATATTTTAACTCGGTGATACCTAGTAGGTATAAGGAGGTTTACTTATTTTGAAGCTTAGTAGGATAATATCTGTCAATTTTAAAAAGTGAATAGTTATTCACAAAAACAATACAATGAGGAAACAATAATGCAGGTCATAACAAAAAAAAAATACAAAATATGCGTCGTTGTATTTTCAACAAAAAACGAAATGGAAACCGTGAAATTCATATAAAATATATTATAAATTCGATATAACAAAAGTCACTGACAATATTCTTCGAAAACGTTTTGAAACTAGAATACCAAATTGTAGAGACATTTTGGAAAACCTTGTAAACACCATGAAAAATGATTATTTTTAATTAAAATTAATACAAATTGTGCCCTAAAAATTGTTTGGAAATGTATTTAAAAATATTTTCGTTTTTTTATTACGGTAAAACGAAAGAAAGAGTGAAACATGCTTTATACGTAAGTTCGTCATTGAGTTTAAGAACGCACCTTTCATATGTCAAACTAGCTAGTGTACCGTCCCAACTCAACGCAATTTGTGTCTAGGTAAATTGATTTCTAATTAAGTAATGGCGAATAATAACATAGATGAAAACGATCTGCAAATTGGGACACTAGTAAAGGTATGGTCATTTTACTAGATAAAAGATTTGTCGCTTTACTTGATTACCACACGGCACGGTCATCATTTGTGATCAAATGTGCATTTTACTTTTCAGAGTTTTAAAAGTTGTATGAAGGAGCCACTCTTCGGCATACATTCGTAATGGACTGTTGGCTAAGTCCATGAATGTCTGCTGCGTCATCTTGAACCTAACCCAACCACACCCACAGATCAGGGCAGAGCGAGATTGTCTTTCGGCGTTCTCCAGTTTATTGCGGTCCCAGTCGCCGGAACCCTCCTTTGGTTAACGCTTTGATATCACTTATTGTATTTCAGTTTATATGATAAATAAATAATAATTGCGATTTTTTTAAATAGCAACTTTTATTGCTCTATATTTACTTAATTCGAAAATCTGTGTCTTGTAAAGTAAAAGGATTGAAACGATTTTTGTAACTTTTTCTTTTTCTTGGTGGTTCTTCACGGTCTTTCATCAAAAATATCGAAATAATGCAAATCCTACAAATGTGAAAGTTTGGATGGATGGATGCATGTATGTTTGTTACTCTTTCACGCAAAAACTACTGAACTGATTTGGATGAAATTTAGCAGAGAGATAGATTACAGTCTGGAATAGCACATAGGCTACTTTTGGAAGCTTAGAAGAGTAATCCATTAATGAGAATTTGAGACAGATGACTAGACGCCCGGTTACTACGGTTACGCACTCACTAAACAAGGGTTGAGGACTGAATAACAGTTGCGCAAATTCTCAAACAATAAAAACCCCGCTATAACAGATGTGTACAACAGAACTGTCAAATATCTTTTATTGGTAGAGAAAGCGTTGTAACTCTGGTATACGTCGTGTGAAAATCTTTATTAGTAAGGCTGTAAATGTGTAATGGCCAATGAAAGCTTTTACTTAGGTATAATTTTTGCAAAATAGCGTTACCCACATATAGTAAAATGTTACTCCTATAAAGGAAATACATACATAGAAAGTGTAAGCATGCCTACACCAACTTAATTTATAATCTCCTGAATCTGCACGGGCTCGGCCTGCATATCGCCACATTAAAATTGGAACATTAATGAACCAACGCTGTTAATTTCAGTGGAGCCACAACAAATTACTTTGTGGTATTAGTACAATATTAACAATAATGGCTTTCTTAATTAAGACCATTTTTTGGTAGGTACAACATTTGTACAAATAGTTATGTACGGTAATCATTGCAAAACCGAATGTTAATAAAGTGTGGTTATGTATGTTTTTGGAATTTATTTCTTAAGACGATTTCTCGTTTTGCAAGTGGACATTCTGGCAGAATTCCAAATGTAGTCGGTTCGAATTTTAGCCACTCTTATAGACCTTGTATAAGAATGCAACTGAAATCAGTATGAATGAAGTACTGCTTCAGAAAGGCTATGTGAATAACTTTCCAAAAAGGTTTAAATGCAGGTACATCAGTAAGCACGACAGAGGCTCGGGCCAATTTGTCTCCAAACCGACAACCCTCGGCGCAGTCAAGATCTAAGAAATGGATGTCATGTATAATAGAAAGGGTATCGAGGGACCTTTTACCCAAGGTGACGAGCAGCTACATCGCAGGAAAAGGGTTTTATATATTATAACGTCCTATATCAATCTAGGGAAATATTACACTTCATTGCAAGATCTAGTTACATTCGATCGTTGGTTCTGTTGATAAATAATATAATGCAATATATTATTTCCATTCCGTTGTCGTGATTGTTACAGCTATAGTTTTATACATAATATTATGCTGTTGGCACAGATTTAATATTAGTTTCAATATATTCTTTTGGCCTATTTTATAAAGCGAGATGGGTGGGATAGAGTTCGTTTGACTGCATTGCGGTATTTAACCACTAATTGAATTGAATTTTACAACTGTTTCTACCATCGATATATCTATTGTAGATACAAATAAAAAACTATTTATTTTTAAGCCTGCTACTGATCCCATCTTAAATGTTAGAACTTACCCACATAACACATGACTTTGACATTTAGTTTATGACAAAGGAAAACTTTTGAAGACTAAATCTCGGCTAAACTATATTCTCCAATAGAAATGGTGGAAGCTTTGCGAACTATATTGAATATTTGAAGGTAGTAGAACTCTTAGTGCAGAGTTCGCCCGGGGAAGTACTACCACCATATCTAATTCCGCCGTGAAATAGAAATGCACTTGTATTACTGTGTTTCGGTTAGGAGGGTATGGGAGCCGGTGAAATTATAGGCACAAGAGACTTAACAACTTCATGTCTCAAGGTTGGCAACGCGTGAGTGACCGTTCCCTGGCAGGGAATATATATATATTATAATATTGTATTTTCTTTGCCCGTGTTGTTATAAGCGTCTATAGGCTACGGTAACCGCTTACCATCAGGTGTGCCGTAAGCTTGTTTGCCAGCTAAGTAGTATAAAAAAAATAAATCTAACTAATATTATAAATGCGAAAGTGAGTTTGTTTGTTACCTTTTCACGCCTAAACCGCTGAACCGATTGCAAATTTGGTACGCAGGTAGCCTATGGTATGGAGAAAAACATAAAACATTTTATCGCGGGAAAACAAAAGTTCCCTAGGGAACGTGGGTGAAACCGCCGGGGACAGCTAGAATTGAATATTACCAAGTCAAAGTCGATTATACACTTCATACGAACGAATTGGAAACAATTTGTATTGAATGTTATCAGACCTCATTAGATCAGATCGGTTCACTGACTGTCCAATTATTTTCCCTAACAAGCAATGTTATAAGTTCATTGACCTATGCTTTTTATCTTTTTACTAGCTTCCACCCCGCGGTTTCACCCGCGTTTCCGAGGGATCTTGTGTTTTCCCGGGATAAAAAGTAGTCTATAGCCATTTTAGATAAATGGGCTATCCAACACTGAAATATTTTTTTCAAATCAAACCAGTGGTTCCTGAGATTAGCGCGTTCAAACAAACAAACAAACTCTTCAGCTTTATAATATTAGTATAGATTGGTTCGTATTTAAATTACTATGTGTGTTTTATAAATATGTGACATTTTTGTATTTATAACTCTAATTCGATGCCTTGGTGTTATCGACATTTCATTATGATAGCAAACAAAAATGATAGTAATAAAAAGGGCACGCGCGCGATAGCCGCATAGTGACCGCGGCCGCATAGATGAAGATGGGATGTGGAATACCCATTTGACCTTTCAACTTTATCACCTAGTTGAGCTGTGGCTGAGAGTATAAAGGCAATATTACATTACTTTTTCGCCACTAGGTTAAAATATAAGCCGCAATGTTGAAAAGGTTGGGTATATATTTTTTAGTAGGACTTATTATACGTTAGGGGATAAATTGTTATCCCCAGATAGGTATTATAGTTGGCCAAGTAGTCTCTAGGCTCCATTTAGATCATGGTCAGGGTATATTTGTAATATTATTATTCTTTGGACAAGGATTTAGAGAAATTTACGGGGGAGATATGATGTTGGTTGATAGTTTAAATTTACACCATAAATATATGTATTAAGTACTAGCTTCCGTCCCGCGGTTTCACCCGCGTTGCCGAGAGAACTTATATCTTCCCGGGATAAAAAGTAGCCTATAGCCTTTCTCGATAAATGGGCTATCCAACACTAAAATAATTATTCAATTCCAACCAGTAGTTCCTGCGCGTTCCACCAAAGAAACAAACAAACTCTTCAGCTTTATAATATTAGTATAGATTACTCAAGTATTCCTCTGAAAAAAATAATTAAATGGTAGGTAATTAGGAATTAAAAAGAGTAACATGGTTGATTTTTCAAAACAATTTCCAATATTTACAGGAAAAGCTGGCACTCAAAGCTAACAATGATTCTGAAAATAAATTGATTACCGAGTTGGTAATTACTCTCAGCTTCCTATCGCTGCACGGGTTTCTAAACAAAGAAGATTTTATGACTTTCCGACTTGGAAGAGTATAAAGTGATTATGAATTAATGAGTCGGTGAAAGGCGGGGCCAGCTCGTTTTCTTAGAGATACCATATTCGTGTATATTAAAAACAAGAAAAAATACGGAGGTATGGACGTACATGTTGACTTGCAATGCAACTTAATACGGTTCTTTCATTTTACCAAACCTTTCAGTGAAGGAAAATTTCGTAAGGAGGTGCAGGTTGCACGTCGGAAAAAGTGAAGTAGGTGTACAAAGGTGCGTGCAAATAAATTTCATCAATCCACACTAGCCTCGAACAGAATCTCCTAATACAGAATCCTAATAACAAACAAGACAAAGATGATACAATATAAAACTAATTAAGTTTTTTTCACAAAGGCGAACACGAGTTGAGAAGTTACTTGAGAGAGGCACCATGCGGAGCTAGGCTACTATAAATAGACGCACCCCCACATCGCTGCACACGAAGTGCATGCAATCTGTGCAACTATTGGATAATTTACAAACTCGCCAACTCTCCTGGAACGATATTATTTCGAGGCCGCTCTATATTGATTTACGTCCCATTCGATCAATCACAATCAATCCACAATGATTGTAAGAAATTAATATGGCAATTTTTACGCTTCTTGAAAATAACTTACCTATCTAGTGTACAGCAACATCTATTAGGGTAATTCGAGTCGTAAATATAAGCTACTTAAGAATATTCATTCTTTTTTTCATTTTACCTTTTTGACCAATTCATTACACATAGTTGAAAAATTATATTATGAACTGTATTAGTAAAATAAAATTATTATTAATAGTCGTCTGTATTCTAGAGGTTAATGAATTATTTATCAGATAAATGGTATCAACCAGAACAACAAACTCTGTAGATAACTGAAAATAATCATTTAGAATTATCTCAATAACCTCGGCAGATGGTAAAGAAAAATCTTGTATGACATCATAGGCTGAGAGCACCTTGCCATAGGAGTGAAACAAACTTTGATATGAACATAGTTTCTTGTACATAAGGTTCAAAATTGTTTGAGAGTAAAAAATTGGTATTACCTTACGATACATCTCTACAGCAAGTTATTAGTTTCAATTAGGAACACAAGTCTCTGATAAAAAATAAAACTATATTCATGATTAATGTAGTCACAGTGGGAAATAGAGGCCAGTGATTCGGAGCTTATCATATCAAAGCGAATTGATATTTCTGTTTGTAATGAGTAATCATGATAAAATGTTGTTATTAAATTATATTAGTACGGTATTTATTCGCCAAATTATTGAGCATGTGAATTTGATTATTTATCCTTCCTTTACATTGGAACGGACCAATAGATCAAACTAGATTTTAAAATAAGCCTATAAGATTATTTTATTACACTTTATGAAAAGTTTTCTTTATAAGTAAAGGTAAGGTTTCCATAATTCCTAACTATAGCAAAAAGCTATAGTAAAAAAAACATTAAGACCTACAATACTTCTGTTCTATTAGTGCCCTGTCCTGTATCTCACGATGAGATTAAATTGAATTAAGGTGTGACCTTCATAAATTTAATCACATCTTGAGATACTGTTGGTGGGAGATCTTATATTAGATTTTCTGACACTGAGCATTTATTATGTAGTGCATTCCTATGAATTCAGAAAACCTTTGTTTTAAAACAAAGTATACTGTAGGTTTATCACCTATATGGGCATCATGATAAAGTGACTGTTATAAACCCACATGAAGTTTGTAAAAAGTATGGTCGGAGTAGGTAACATTTGCATCTAGAATTTCCAGCCAACAAAAAACGCTAAGTTATTTTCCTCTTTGAAGCTAATTTAGGTCAGAGAATAGTCTTAGGGGCGCTAATTTACAATAATTTATACTGGAGGTACTGCACATGTTCTTTTACCATGAACACATGTCAAACAAATATACAAAATGTTTACTACTGACTAGTATTTATTATTCTTCTAAATTGATATCTCGTATTCACATAGGGAGCTATAGGAACAATTTTTAATCAAAAACTTGAAGCTCAGTACCACCTACCTTATAGTACAGGTGTTGAAATCTGTGTTGCTCACTAGGATCAAAATACACTTCAATGACACTGGTAATTTAAAATAATGTTGGTACTTTATCAACTAAATTCCAATCCAATGCTCGACTCTCGATTCTTCAGATCAATAAACAGTATTCACAATAACAATTCATTCAACGATCAATCAAACGTTGGCAAACATAACCGTACGACGTAACGTAGCGTAGCTAGCATGAACTAGAGTCCGCGCCGCCACTGAAGACCAATAGGTCCACCTCTATTGCTGATGAGATAAGATCCATTTTCATTAGTTTCATCGGACTTCAGTGGTGGCGCGGACTCTAATGAAATAAATGACGACGACAGTCAAAATAGTCAAATTTAAAATTACCTTAAATATTTTGTATGATTATATGCTTAATCATAAACATAATTATTTTACTGGGTCACTAATTGCAATAAAAGTCAGATATAAAAACTGATTAAATTAGAATTTAATACATGTCTACGATACCTGAAAGTTTATATTCTACGTCCATGAGATAAAGACGTCAGGCAAAATTAAGACTTTCCCGTAGAAACTGGAAATTTTGTAGCCTCAGTTGGTTTATTTCAACTATTAAATGGTTTATTAACGCTGAATTAAGCGTTTTAGATAAAAACAATGTATTTACTTTTTACTAACTAGAATCTAGAAAGTTATTTTTTGCTTAACGTTGACCTTTCTAAACAAATTGGGAGTCTATATTTTAAGCATGGTAACATCTAATTGATTGCTGGGCTGTGTTCAGTAACTACGCCGTGTGATCGCCCGACGATTATCATAGCGTTCAGCAAAGAGTATACAAATCACTACGTTTTAGTAGTGATTATATACTCTTCAATTTAGTTGGATAATCGTCGTTCGATCACACGGTGTAGTTACTGAACGCAGCCCTGAATTATAAAGTCCATGGAAAATATAAATTCGGTCAGAAGTTAGGACATTTAATCTAAAACTTTTAACGTTTGTTGTGAAACTCTTAGAATTTCAATGAAGTATTTTTTTTTAATATGATAGGATTTAAAATGTAGATGAAAGTACATAGTTTTATATTTTTATAAAAAATATGTAATATGGATGAGCTATATTGATTTTATGAGTAAGGTTTTCGAACGCTAACATTTGTTATCTTTCTCTTTCATTCACTACGACCTACGTCATTCTCTCGCGTTCGTTGTGTGGTGTCAGAGAATTATTTCGTGATAATTTAGAAAAAATAATACCTTTATAATTTAGATCTTGCAATGTTAAGTTTTATTTGTTTTGCTAATTATGTATAATTTTATTAATAGTACGCAAGTGACGTTTAGTTGTCTGGGATTTATTTAGTGAAGATTTTTTGTTTTATTAGTTCATTATGAACTGTCACCAAGTACTAAGTGGTGCCTGTAATTCAGGAGATCAATGTTTTGCTGTCGGTTCAGTCGAAGGGATACCTTTCACAGTGAGTATTGCGGTCAAGGATTGTGTACTTATTGAAGGCTAGGGTCTCGTGACCATGGATATCGACTGCCCCAAGTGGTAATTGAAGACTAATGCTGCTAACAGGAAAATCTAATTTAGCCCAATTTGATAAGCATACAATGATTTTAGTTTGGACACTAAATACTTATTATCTCCCTGAGCAAATAAAGATAATAGGATTGTCTTTAGGATTTAACCTCATTCCATTCAATTAGCCACAGTGTTTAAACTCCATAGAAATAAGTTTCCTTGAAAACTAATTTGCATTGCTTATTTGTAGTTATTCAAATAACATTATTGTTATGCAGACATTGATAATCTCTGTGTAGTATTGGTATCATTTTACAAGATACTTTATCTTTGCCTGATTAAGATGCATAATATTTGTCTTTTTTGTATTTCTGGTCAGATTTAGGTAATCACATGTCTGGAATATAAAAATGACACTTTTATCATTGACATAATGTCTTGAACTTACATAAATTTTTGATTGATAGGTATTCTGAGTAGGTGTTAATTAAAATTAAAGAATAATAAATTGATTAGAGTGATACCTTCTGCTTTTTTAGAATGTAATAAAATGTTTTTTTATGACAGAGAAATTAATAATAACAAAGATTAGTCTAAAATAACTAAAGTCGTCACAATCTAATAAGTCCATTTTGACAGCCCTTATGCATCAATGTGGCATCAATGTGACAAAAAAGGACAAATATAGAGGTACCAAAAGAGATTCTCTTGTCAAAGTGGTCCTGTTAGATTGTGACGACTTTAATGTATGGTTGGATTACTTTTATGACACATAGTTTCATTGAAGAAGTTAGAAAATTTCATTATTTTGTTATAGGTACACAAGTAGGTATTAATTTTTTTAATTAAAAATGCATTATATATACATGTCCTTGTCCAAGCTTATTTCAGTAAATAGCCAAATCCAATGGAATAATAGTTCCATGTTAGTGATGTTGAATGCCATAGCAATGGTTGTGGAAATGAGGTAATGTTCACCATCAGGTGCATTGGTGTTTCTATGAAATTCTCACTATAGAAACACGACTCCACACGGGTCCATATGACCATGCACAGGCCCTTACCATTCAATGAGCTTCTTTTTTTTGTGTAGGAAAAACCAAGTAGTAGTAGGGTACTTCATTGTTAATCATAATTATGATGGGTAGGTATGAAAGTGCATGATGGAGGCAGATTGTTTACTACACTTCTGTTGTATATGCATTTATTTTTATATACTTATAAAGTAATAAAAAATGGCTATTTATTGTCTATGTTTATTCAACTCTGCGCATTTGTTATCTAACAGAAAGTAATAAACTTTCTAATGGGTTATTTATTCTCTCAACACTTTTCTCTCTCAACTCAATTTTGCATACTAAAATGCATGTCTACTTTATAATATAAGTATGTATTTAAAAAAAATATATTCAAATCTTTGTTCTATGTAAAACACTGGCCCTAAGACTACTCTCTGACCCTGAAATTGTCTTAAAAATGGTCATACACCGATTAAAAATATTCATTGTAGTCTATTTTCATTATTCTGCTCCACCCAATTTAATAAAACACTTATTTTATTTCATAATACTTATGATTCATTATATAGCCAAAACACTTAAAGGTTCATGAAATTTTAAATTATTTTTACTAATTTATTATTGTATAGTGTACAAATAAACTATTTATACAACAATATATTTATATCAAAGTAAACTTTTCTTTCAGGCCTATGCAGCAGGTTGTAACATAGTGATACTTGCTTCGAACTTTGAAAGGGTTCAGATAATACCTGGAGCTATCCATGGTTATGTTCGCATTGGCTCGCTGGACTGTAGTACTGATACGGGGAAAATTGCAGCAGCTTATGGTGCAGAGGTGTGCATATTTGAACCTACACCATTGATTCACACTGCTGCAACCACTCATGTGAGTATTTATTTAATTTCTTAAATTTGTGGTGATTCAATACTGTTATGATATGATATGATTATGATAATAATTAGTTATTCCTAAATACAATTTCCAGTATTTGTTAAAACTGTACAATCCATTTATTTTTAACCAACTTCAAAAAAATGGAGGAGGTTCTATGTTTGACTGTATACATGTATTTTTTTTGTTTAACTAGTAAAAACTAACCAACTGTTATCCTATCGAAAAACAGCACTCTTTATTGATGTTTCTTAGGTCTATAACAGTACACAAGCACAATTAGTGCAAAAAACAACTTGTTCTAGGAGATTTATTAATTAGAAACATCTATCAAAGTCAAAGCCATTTATTCAGTTTAGGCCCTAAGAGGGCACTTATGAACGTCGAAACTACTGAAGTTACCACCGATTCGGAAGTCGCCTTCAACTGAGAAGAACCGGCAAGAAACTCAGCAAGGTTACATTTTTTATATATATTTAGTTTTTTTTTTTTTGGACAATCTGACAATGTTGGCTTTTTTCCATTAAATGTTTTACAATTATTAAAGAAATATAATACGCATAAACACAAAAATGAAAAAAAAATAACAAGAAAAATAAATAAAAAATAATAACCTGAACAAGTTCAAATATTAGTCATAACGTTTATATCTTTAAATAATTCCCTTAACGATTCACGAGGACCCATATTATAAATGGCACGAATTGCTCTTTTTTGTAATATAAACATAGTTTCTATATCTGCTGCAGCTCCCCACAGTAAAACGCCATAGGATAAAAGACTATGGAAATCTAGATTTATATTTATAAAAATCAATGTTTATTAATCTATGTTTGTTTGTTTTAACGTATGCGGTCCTTTACCATTCATCCGATTTCGATGAAACTATGGTGAGTTGTTGAACGCACGCCCGCGATGGTTTCTGACAGAAATAAAAGCTTTTAATAAAAAACAAAAAAGTGGCATTTCATCGCACGCCGGAGATTTGCTAGTTATACATAAAAACCCGCCTAGCTATAAAACCTAAGGTTTTTTAGTAAGTAATGTAGATATTATAGTTGAGATGCCAAATCAATCATGATATTGTTAAAATATCTGTCTGCCGTCCAACTAACCTAATGCTCAATTTATTTCAAAGTAAGCAGGAATATACCAATCCTTATGAAAGATACTTATATAAGTACTGCAATACCAGTCAAGCAAATCGGTCAAGTCATTCGACTTATCCTGCACGTATTCATTCTGCTCCGTCCGCTACCGCTCTAATGGAAAAACTTAGTATGTGCAAATCGAGCAAGCTTATGTAATATCCGTACTGGTCCAAACTCAAAGTTAGCAATCGTTTTATCGCCGTGCCGTGCCAAATGCCAACTTATTTGTATGAGATGGCACCATTATGTCTACATAGTGACAAAGTGGTACTTTAATAAAATCCTGACAGGACGCACTATTTCTTAATCGACTTCAAAAAAGGAGGTTCTATGTTCGACTTCATATTTTTTTTTATGAATGTTCATCGATTTCTCCGTCAATTGCGAACCGATTTTGAAAAATATTTTTTTGTTTGAAAGGAGTATACCCTCGAGGACTACTCTCTGGGACCACCATATAAATTTTATTTTGATCTGATCATGGACTCTGAAGATATGACGGAATTCCTCAACGAAACGGAGCACGAATATTGCGATTGAAATATCTTATTCAGTATTGTCGACACTTATTATTGACTAGCGACCCGCCCCGGCTTCGCACGGGTAGAAGACAAATTATATACTAAAACCTTCCTCTTGAATCACTCTCTTGAACATCATTATTTTATACTTTTTAGTGAAAACCCTTTTTGAAATCGGTTTTAATTTTTGTTAGAAGTTAATTATTCAAAGTCTATTTATTGAGTTTAGGCCCTAGGAGGGCACTTATGAAGGTCGAATTTACTGAAGTTACCAATATAATATTACAAATAGTTTATCTAATTTAATAGCAAGCTTAAGGTAGTCATGCTCACTTTGAGGCCTTTGCTTGCGGCGGCGTCGTGTGGCGGGTCGCTCACTTCCCTACAATATGTGCGAGGAGGGCGGTGGCTGCCACATGCGTCATACTTGTGAACAGGTGCTGCGTGTGGGGGCTGGTCTGCTTAAATTTGCTATCTATTTATTAACTATGTCACTCATCATTTTGTTTCTTTTCTTTTTTGTTATAACACACATATATTGTCAGTGAGACTAGTTAAATAATTTAATGTAATAAATCTGAGTTGGTTTTGAAAAGAGTAATTGCTGAGTTTCTTGCCGGCTCTTCTCAGTAAAAGCAACCTTCCGAACCGAGCGTTAGAGTCAGACTATTCATAAGTGCTTGTGAAGGCCTATTTGAATAAAAAATATTTTCATTTCATTAATAATAAGGCGTTTTGTACTTCTTTTCGATGGTGCGGTGATAGATTTATTGCAGTTAATTATTACGTCAATGCCTATAGTTTAAGTTATAGTTTAAATTGTTAGTGTTAATTCGGTTTGAATTTCCGTTCTTGCATCAAAGCTAGACAAAATATCCTTTCACAACCAGTGTGTCAAAGATTTATGATAAGCATTTAAAGTTATCGCACGACAGACTTAGTAGGTTGGGATGTCCTATACTTCCTTTTGATCAGCTCTTGAATAACGAGTGTGCGAGCGCGAGATCACTAGTGGTCACCCCGTTCTTTATAACACGTTTTTTTTAAGAATATTAAAGACAGAAGATCTAAGATTTTCATTTATTTCATTATTTTCGTCATCAAATTCTTATTGGGGTGTTAAAATTATCTGGTATACTAAAATAACACTGATTTTATATTTTTTAGGCCACATGCATAATATTGGTTTATTAAGTTAACTATAGAAATTACCTCTATTCCTGTAAAACTTTTCAATGTGTTATATGTGCAGATAAAATAAAATATGCAGGATTATTAATCTTTAGAGATAACGTGTAGATATGTTTATTTTTAATTATATACTGATGCGTTCGTTAATTAGTAGAGTATGACTAAGAGATTGATGAATTACTTAAGTACTTGATTTATTTCTGTATGTATTATAAACTAAATTATATAAGTACATTAAATTTTAAGTCGATGATAGCTTTAAGGCGATGATAGCTCAGTGGTAGTGATGTCGGATGCCGCGGCGAAGGTCGTGGGTTCGAATCCTACATTGAGCTTGAGCTTTCGGTGAAGGAAAACATCGTGAGGAAACCATAGCACGGTGATAGGGTACTTTGTAGTACCCGTCTGGCTGGCTACCACCCTCATGTTGAAAATCTGTCGCCATACACCTATTGGTGTGTTCCGGCAGCTGCACTTGAGAGCCAGTTCCTTCTAGGCTTTGTGTGCATACCACCTTCGGCCACATCATCACTTACCATTGTAGTGAGATTGTGGTCAAACACAAGCTTTACTTTGTAAAAAAAATGAACTTTTGCATAGTATGGTCTGAGAGATTCTATTAAACAATGCCATATTTGAAATAAATATCGCTATATGATACAAGCGCATTTTACTTGAGCAACTTAAAATATTCGAATCCGACTATCTATAATATAAAAATGAATCGCAAAATGTGTTGGTAAGCGCATAACTCAACAACTCCTGGACCAATTTGGCCATTTTTTTTTTTTAAATGTTCGTTGTCATGAGAAGGTTTGTATAAAAAAAAATTACACCGGGAACGTGGGTGAAACCGCGAGGAACAGCTAGTAATATTATAAAATGTGAATGTTTCTGACGATGGATGGATGGATGTCTGGATATTTGTTTCTCATTCACGCAAAAACTACTATACGGATTTGGATGAAATTGCACACAGATAGAATATATTCGGGATTAACATATAGGATACTTTGTGTCCCGGGAAAACATAAGATCCCTCGGGAATGCGGGTGAAACCGCGGGGCGGAAGCTAGTAAAGTATATAGGTATATTCTATTTTTAGTAGAAGTTATTATCGTTCTTATCTAAAGTTGATTTTATTCAGCAATAAGTACTTTTTTTAACCGACTTTAAAAAAAAGGAGGAGGTTCTCAATTCGGTTGTATTTTTTTTTAATGGATTTATGAACCAATTTGAAAAAATATTTTTTTATTTTAAAGGGTATACCTCTAGATTGGTCCCATTTTTATCAAAATTCAGTTCTGACGATGGAATCCTGAGTAATTGAGGGAACTCCTCAAATATTATAGGCATATACATAGTGATTTTGGTATTTTCGGTAACAAACCAAGCATTTGCATTCAGAAAGTATAATTTAGTGATGTGAAACTGATGAAGAAGACCATAGACGACCACCGGAACTTCTCCATGATCCTACCTATTTCTGGGGATTACTTTTTTGTTTACGAGCCGATTTTAATAAATTCTTTTGGATTGGATTTAGTATAGCGTCAAAATGAATCCATTGCAATTTCATTGGTATTGGACAGTGGACTCCGAAGATATACCAGATAGGAATTGTGTAGTGATTGAGGTATAGTTAGGTTTATGACAATTCCATTACTAAGAGGTACCTAACTATGATCAAGGACGTGTTGGACTGGACTGGACTTGGACTAGGAATGCGTACAACGGAACTCCTTAATGACAAACAGCTCGAACGTGTAAATTCAGTATCATCAATATTGGATATTATCTCATGGCATAAAGTTGAACATTATAGAGAGTATCATTTCTGGCAATGCTCTTTGACGAAAGAGTCTGTGTGGCCTACTCAATAATTTATTTGATTCTAAATTAGACAGTGCTATTCCTTCAAAGGTTTTGATACGACTGACAGCTAAATACATACACATTTAGGGTTTAGCCGTTTTTTATTTCCAAGATCTATAACAGCTTCATCAAGTGTAGTGCCTTGTAACTTGTGTACCGTGACGGCCCAACTCTTACGGACTTTCGTTCATATTTTTTCAATATTTCTGTTTCTGTACGGTTCGGTTTTATTCCGTTTCATCTAGCTGTCGTTTCCGCATTCGAAAAGCTGCCTTATTAGCTCTACCCATATTCGTAACTAAAAAGTGTAAAATAAAAATA
Source organism: Tetheella fluctuosa (assembly GCA_951216915.1). Taxonomy (NCBI): domain Eukaryota; kingdom Metazoa; phylum Arthropoda; class Insecta; order Lepidoptera; family Drepanidae; genus Tetheella; species Tetheella fluctuosa. The sequence goes on along the minus strand of OX578229.1, from coordinate 7,279,683 downwards.
ATTTATAAATATATTTATATATTACTAAGGATAACACAAAACAACAACAACAAAATATTACAACGAAAAAATATTAAAACCAATCATTCACACTAACTCGAAATATTATCAAAAATAAATTAACCTAAAGACAACAATATTATGACAACTAAACTAAATTTAGTAAGTGTTTATAGATACTACTTAACTATAAAGAAAACTCGCTGAAACAAAACAAATCAAGAAAGTAACCTGAAGACCAAGTAATTTTTATGTTTTACTTGGCACCGACTTCAAAATGATGTAGAAAGGAAATATTTATTTTAAGCTTTTCAGTTTTTGAAGTCGGTTTTTTTTATTTATAAATTATTTTTATATGATAACTAGATACTTCATGAATATGAAGCAAAACTAAACAAATCTAGTTAAAAGTGTGAAAAGTTTAACACGAATGATTCACAATATTCATATATCTGTCAAAATATATTTTTTTAAATGCTTGTTAAATAACCGAATCAAGTATGTTGAATGCGAATGTACATTAAGTTTTGTTCGCAAGGCTCGATCTATATCTATACTAATATTATAAAGAGAAAAGGTTTGTATGTTTGTAACGAATAAACTCAAAAACTACTGGACCGATTGCAAAAATTCTTTCACCATTAGAAAGCTACATTATCCCTGAGTAACATGGGCTATATTTTATCCCGGGAACGCGGGTGAAACCGCGCGGAAAAGCTAGTTAGCTACATGATGATTTTAATCTTCCTTTGTACTGTTACGCTCTTTACATCTATCTGGGTATGATAGCGCTCTGTAGGTTTTCCTTCAAACCTTCGAGTAGAATAGAGAGAAGGAAATAGGCATCTTGTGGCACTCTATAAGATTGAGTTCGTGCCAAAGAAGCAATAATTTTAATTCTTCTACTATTTGCTTTTTTTGCAACTAGTAGGGTAGAATAATAAAGCTGATTTTTAATATTTGCTGGACTGAATAAAGATTTACTTATTAATCAATCAACCTTTATTGCGTTATTTTTTTAAGGTTCTATTAGATTGTCTACGACATGAATTTGAAAAGTTAAGGAGGCATTCTTAATTCTTGTCAACCAGTCACCAACACAGTACATTGAGTCGGCGACCGACCGACTCTAGTTTGAAGTTGGCTTGAAACGCTAAATACATCGCATCGCGACTATCAATCTACAAGTTCTATAGCCGACTCATCGATCTCTCTTTGCCCTCAGTTAGTGGCTGGTTGACAACCGCGTAGCAGCCCCATTTAACCTGCTTCGAAAATTGAAGGTGCTGACAGTTTTAGGAAGCGTAAATAACCATGCATCGTATATTAGCCAACTTTAAATGTCTTTAATAATGTTTTTTTTTTATTGTCACGTGAGATGCAAATATACAAAAGAGTATTATTAAATGGCTCTTTATATTAACGATGTATTGTCATGCTTGCAGTTAATGATGCTAGTTACGTCACCGTATACTATTACGATCACAAGCATTTATGTACAGAAATAATCTTCTTGTTCGAAAAAACGAATGAACCTACGTTGATGTCTTTGGTCGACATAGATTGAATCCTTAGTTTTTTTCCGGTCTGGTGATTTCAGTGTAGCAGGCGTAGGTATGGAAATTATTGTCTTTTAAAAGTGAAAATCCAGCTATGATAATATATCGAAATATTTCCACATTATAACGCGTTAATCTGCTTTGTATACCAAGAAGAAATTTATGAAACTCAAATTTTTAATTTAGTTTAATTCTGAACTCAAAATTTGAGCTATGATTGACGGTTTCTGATTTGCGAACGATCATAGAGGGACGGGCAATCGGACATGTGATTTCAATTGGCCAATCTCTGCTGAACGGAATTAACTGCATTATTCAATTCAATATATCATGTGACCGTCTTCTCTGCCGTCAGGGCCTGGAATACAGATGGGTGCAAACCGGCAAGTTGGTGGCGGATGGGCCTATCACAGCGCTCTCGTGGAACCTCGAGGGCACGCGGCTGCTAACCGGCGGCAAGATACTTCAATTATGGCATCAAGCTTCACTCTACCAGGACGATAGCCAACGTGAGATACATTCTTATCTTTGTTTGTTGCAAATTCCAATAACGTTGTTGTCAAGTTATCGATAGTATCAGCATCGACCGTAATCTCCAAATCTCTTTGATTTGATTACTATTTTCAGTGTTTGAATTTTATGTTTTGCACTTTGATACGGATTTTCAGGATTGAGATTTTATCGAATAACCATTGCATGTTACGATAATTGTATTGATTGATATAAGTTGTTGTTAATTTTTATAACATGACCAACAAAGAAATTAATACATTTATCTGTCTATGTCGGTCGACAGCACTAAATGCTAATTAGTTGAAATGAGACATAATTACTTAAGCATACTTAATGATAATGGTACATCAATTTAATTATGCTTCATTACATCATCATCAACTGCTCATATATACCCTACTTGGCGTGCACGTGCCTCTCCTAATAACGAGGTAAATTAAGGTCATAGTAGGTACGAATAGTAGTCCCGTGATGAAGGTTGTCGGTTCGAATCCTGCAATGAGCTTGATAGCACGGTGGTAGAGTACTTTGTAACACCTATCGGTGTATTTTGGCAGGTGCACTAGAGAGCTAGTTACCTTTTAGGCTTTCTGTGCTTATCACCTTCGGCTACATCATCACTTACAATTAAGAAATGATTAAAATACAAGTCTACCAATAAATTGAAAAATAGTAACGGTGCAAGTACAGATTGCCAAACATCAAATTTTTTTGTATTTTATTTGTCAAGCATAAAGATTCTTAACGATGTTTTCCTTAATTGGAAAATCAATGGTGACTCTATACGTAACCTTGAAACTGAAGTATGAGGAATATAGGAATCGAATCTACATCTCGCCAATTCAAATATTTGTTCTATGATCTACCCCTATAACATACATCGTAAGAAGTGCTGAAATTAACAAAAAATCCTACAGTATTTTTCCTCTTTCTATAAGTCTCGTTTGATACTAAAACCTTACACTATGCCAGATTTAGAATACCTATACGTTATGTAGTTTGTGAAAGACGCGAAATTGATTGTGTGCACAGAAAGTAACTACATGAGCTGTATTGCCTACGATACCAACGCATAACACATCTATACATCCAAGCAACGCCTATCGTGATATTTAATAAAATATAAATGGATTCGTAACCGTCCATCATTTTCCAGCTAGTTCAGGCGTGACATTCCAAATCGGCGGAGATAGAGATGAGAAGCCGAAACAACAAGAGGAGGACGAACCCGTAAGTAGGAAATGGTGTTACATATTATAGATAAGATAATGAAATACAACAATACCTCTGATATCATTGTTTTGTTTATCTCCACTCGCCTATTATATAAAGATAGCTCATCAGCGACGCATAGAGACATGATTTATTTAATATCATCTGTTAACTATCAAATGCGGATCTTTTTTTGCAGCACGTAATTCCATCTATTTTATTTTATCGGCCATGGTCGTGTCTGATATGACGCGGGTATGATTTTGTTGTGTATGACATCTCCTAGTTTATACTATTATGGTTTAAACAATAATGGGCATTAATATAAAATTAAAGTATTGTCCAAGGTTTAAAGTATTTTTTTTATTATTTTTTAGGGTTCCGTACCTCAAAAGGTAAAAAAAGGAACCCTTAGATAAGATCACTCTCTTGTCCGTCTGTCCGTGTGTCACCACCGATTTTCTCAGGAACACGTGGACCTAGCAAGTTGAAATTTATACCAGATACTGAGGTCTATAGTCTCTATTAGGCGTATAAAAATCAAGATCCTGAGTTAACACGATAAAAAGATATGGGCAAAAGATTTTCGCGAAAACTTGTAAGTAAGTCAAAAAGCAAGCAAGAACAAATAAAGGAAAAATTCCAAAAAATAAAAGAAGTCGAAAATTATAGTGTCCCCATACATACATAGTTAACGCCAATTAAGATAGACCTCTGACTTGTATTGGCGCTGATACAATTTAGATGTCTAGCTTAATTGGCACTAACCTCAAATAAGGTAAATAAATAAAATTGAGCTATTGTGTGAAAGAAAATAAAAGAAAATATTTTGGCGGTATATTGGGTAGGTTGTAGGCACACGAGTTCGACTCGTACATGACATGTTTTTTATTTTTTTTATTTTGTAATCTGCTTGTAATGATATTTATTTTACTTCTGTAATGTTGTGTGAATGTCCAAATAAATGTTTTCTTTCTTTCTTTCATACATGCAATCTTGGCTCTGAACTTGCCATACGAATGTTTTGATACTCGATCTATTACAGGCGAAAGTGTCTAAAGTATTTGATCTTCCCAGGGTTGGATATGCGTCTGGCGATGTCACACAGCCACCCCGGCACACCACCTCGCATTCTCACCAGACGGTGTTCTGTTTGCTACGTCTGGCATTAACGACAGACTCGTTAAAATCTGGTACCAAAATAAAGGTAATAAAACTATAATGAATGCGATCATTAAACAACGTCTTTTTCGGTTTAAAGATGAATCATTGGTAGGTATTTTTTAAATAATAAAAACAACATACTTAATACCATCTTATACCTAAAACGTGGCGGGAACTGTTTCCGATGATTTTCTACATCTGCTACCTCCCTGCTGTTTTGATCGCGTTCCCGAGAGATCTGATTTCCCGGGATAAAAACTATCCTATGTTTTATTCCAGGATGTATGTGTCACATTCAAATTCCTTAAGTTATGACAGTGTAATTTAGTCACCCACATCCGGAGTAATTGAATTCTTGATCATTGGATTCTTATTATATTGAGAAACTGTGGAATCCTCGAAGATACGGGGCAAAAGCTAGGCATCACTACCTTACATTTTACAACAAGTTTATCAATGTTGTCAAACTGGTCATGTTTTTTTGTCACTATTCAGTAAACTAAATAATGTACCTATGATAATAATATTTAAATAATGCTTTGTCTTTTCTAGTGCTAGTACAAACGCAAGGCGAACATTCTGCTACCGAGCTAAATTATACTTTCATCTACGTCGCACATCCTCGCGCTGTTACGCACCTGTCATGGCGGAAAACCAGCAAGTATATGCCGAAGTAAGTGACGTAGGTATATTATAAAAATCTTTAATTATCTCAAATGTACGATAATAATACATATTATATGTCAGGAAATAAATAAAGAATATAAACTTTTATTTTAATAATAAATCTTTATTTCAAGTAATTATGACTCATATTTGTTAGTACCTACTTACATCGTATATACTATGTTATACTTATTCAATCACTGCTTCAGGGATACCGCTCCAGCCGAGACCCTGCAGCAGTGGTTCATTAATGATTTTTGAAGTGAGAACCTCTTTTAGCGCGGTACGCATATTTTTAAATGAGGTAAAACCGACTCGCGACACCGTTACGAGACGCACCTCGCGACACCGCTACAAGACTTTAATAATAATGATAATGATACAAGAGCTCAATCTCAATCCATTCATAAATAAAATGCAATTCATAACCCAATAACCCTAGTACCCATCTAAAAAATGTCTAACGCGCCAAAATAAGTTTTCACTTCTGTCGGCACTCCCGGAGTGCATTTTTTGGTCTTGGCTTTGGGCTCTAACCCACACCCATAAAGGACTGATATTATTCTGTAAAACCAAATTGTTTAATTCGAATATATTAATTTTTAAAAATGACGAAAAATTCGTTTATCATGAATGTATCGCACGATTCAATATAATCTATACTAATATTATAAAGCTGAAGAGTTTGTTTGTTTGTTTGAACACGCTAATCTCAAGAACTGCTGGTTCGATTTTGAAAATTATTTCAGTGTTGGATAGCCCATTTATCGAGGAAGGCTATAGGCTACTTTTATCTCGGGAACCCTCGGGAACGCGTGTGAAACCGCGCGGAAAAGCTAGTTTGAAATATTATAACACTAGCTTATCCGCGCGGTGTCGTAGGTTACGTAGGTAGAGCACGCGCTCGGCTTAATTGGGCACGCGATGTTTGAACGGTACGTGCGGTAACCATTGATAGTACGGAAATACCGCTTCAAGTTAACTACGCTATAAGTTTATGAGTTATCATCATTTTTTTATTCAGATTCTTGATTATCAATATTCAAATTAAGATCTTATCGGGGTGCTTCGCCCGTTCGTATACTATAAATAATGTCGAAAACATTTAATTCCCCTGGAACGCGTCGAGCAGCGAACGTAGTATGTTATTGAGTGGATAGATGTAATACAGTCGCGTAATAAGTGATATGTAACCAGGGGCAGCGTGGGCAACGTGGTGGTGACGTCGTGCGTGGACAACATCTGCCGCGTGTGGGCGGAGACGCTGGTGCCGGAGGACGAGTGGGGCGGCGGCGTGGCGGCGCCGCAGCGCTCCCCGCCGCGCCGCCAGCGCGCCACGCACCGGCACAAGCACCGCTTCATGCAGCGGCTCAAGCACATGAAGTACCTATATATGCATACCATACCTCGCTATATACTCACTCGGCAGACTGATGCGCGGCGGGTGCATGAAATTATTTCAGGAATGTTATGGGATTCCAATAAACCTGATGTGTTGTATTACAAACGCACGTAACGAACTACAGCGCAGCAAGCCGTCGGCCGCCCTCCCCGCGTCGTTCGTCGGAGTATTTCAACATCCATTGCTGATTTTTTGATTTTAGCTGTTTTCTTTACATAAATGGAGTGTTGTGTTCACTGAATTTAATTTTACGTTGAAATAAAGGATAGTATAGAAGGTAACTGAAAAAACGATAAGAAATATGAAAATTTTCCGCAGTTAAGGAGCTAAATGCACCCTGTCAGTTTGCGGAAGACCGTCCCTTACACCCTGTATTTATATAGGTTATTCGTAGCATTCTTTTAGCTAAGACCGGTGCGGTGTTCCGTGACTGAACCTGCCCTTCTAGATCTTTGGGCGCATTATTATCTCTTCCATAATATGTAAATGTGTTTTCATGTAGTTGATTTGTCCAGGACTTGTTTCCACATCAGACGGAACGCGCAGTCGTCAAAGCAGCCTGGAGCACCGATACCTACCCTACCTTCTACGTACAGTGCCCACGACTTCCACAACCCGTACCACGCCAGTTCTTATACCGGAGGTAAGTTCTGTTTAATTTGATTAACTACTGCTGATTTTTTCCCATTTCCCCTTTACTTCATAATTTGAGATACAAGTATTTCAAAATTAAACAAATTATAATATTTGTTCCTATTGAGATAGCATTCTACAAAATAATTTCTCCAAGATGAATTACAAGCTAGTTACACACACTGTACAAGTATTTATTTATTAAAAGAAAACATATCTAAATTAAGAATTAATTAATGAATGAAGAATTGTTGTATTTTAAGTTCTTTTGGACCTATTGTCACCAGGCTTAATGAGTCCCTTTTTTGGCAGGTCTCCATTTCCACTTAGCAGCTTCAATAAACGCGGAAACCGACATTCCTCTAGTCCCGTCTCTGTCTGGCGGCGGGCGGTTCATCTTACATTGGCTTCACAACAAAGAAATGCACTTCACCAGCCAAGCTGAAGCTATACTACACGATCTTACTAAAAAAGTATGTTATACTACCATACATCTAAAACACAAAGCCTGTCGTAGATGGCGCTACCAGCACACACGTAAACAGAAAAATTAAATAGCTTTGTTTTGAGGATATATAAAATGCATACTCGTACGTACGTTTCGGAAAGCTATGTAATTGTTATGGTATTTTATGGTCATCTAAAAATTATAAGTATTTAACTACCACTTGTGCTAGTGGTGCCGCTTATCTATACCAATACTAATATTATAAAGCTGAAGAGTTTGTTTGAACCTGCTAATCTCAGGAACTACTGGTTCGATTTGAAAAATTATTTTAGTGTTGGATAGCCCATTTATCGAGGAAGGCTATAGGCTACTTTTTATCCCAGGAAAACACAAGATCCCTTGGGAACTCTGGTGAAATATTGCCAGTTTTATCACATAATGTGATCTTATTTTTAGTTTATGCCCTGAATAAACCATTGGGCATATTACAAATTACAGACATTCTCCTTCTCTTATTACAAAAAAGCTGCAGGCAAATGACTACAATCAAACTGTTATAAAAAGCTGCTAACTTAGATCACCGACCTAATACAGTAAAACAAGTTAAAAAAAAGTTACATGAGGCTTATGTTAAAGTGTTTGTCAGAGTTGTTCGAGACTATAAAATTATCCAAAAGAAATATAAACAAAGATTCCGATATATCTATAAGTTTTAAATGTAAACATACTCTTTGTAGATACTAGATAAAGAAGAGACAGACGAAGGTGGGTCTGGCTCCGATCACACACATGCGGACGGAGAGAATGACGCGAGTAAGTCTTTCACAATATAATAATATTTTACATATACAAATATTTTTATACTTACATTTGATGGGTCGTTCATTATTTAGTTCATGTTGTTAATAAAATTTTAACTAATAAAGTATTTTTCAACCATCCACGCCGTAATTTGGTACAATTATAAGCAATGTATATAATCCTGGACTAGCATAGATTGTAGTTTCCATGTACATAGATATCAAGTCGTGAATGGAAGATATTTTTTTATTAAGTATTAGGTAGGTAGGTACTTAATTTGTAATTTTGCATCGATTTTTTGTGAGTTAAGACCCCATTATAAAAAGTAATAAATATAATGGAATATTATAACGCGTCATCTGCCAAAATTGAAAGTAGACCATGTTAAATTGAGTGGTGGGTACCTGACTGGAGTCGACTTAGAAATTTATCAATTTTCTTTAGCAGTGTCTGCGTCGCTAAGATACTCCAATGAGCTATAACCCTAATTGTGACATAATACATGAACGGCCCATATTTTTTTTTCATTCATGATAATATAACACTCTCACACACAGAACAAACAACAGTACCACTATCAAGAAACACAGAGTTCTTTCAAAGAGAGAAGGAATGGCTTTCGAAGTTAACAGGTCACATAATACTTACATCTCACTAATGAATACATTGCCTTTTGTAACGTTGACATTTATTTTCTACGTTGTTGGTATTTCATAGGCTTATGTCAAACAGTAATGATCTATGTAATCAAAGCTTTCTTAATCCTGGGGTGCCATGAACATGTTTAGAAATTGTTTTAAAGTTTATAAAAATAGATTAGAAATATTTGTATTGGTGTACACCAAGTGTTTCAATTGAGAAATATCCTGCGGTAACTGGGTGGTAAGAGATTTTTTAGTTGCCCACAATCTCGTTACTGCTGGTACCCATAAAAATATAAGGAGTAGGAGAATCAAAACATGAATTTAAATGAATATTTAAACTGCTTAAATTTACTTTTATAGTATAGTGCCGTTTTTATTATGTTTTGCTTTTTTGTAATTATAAACCCTACATAGGTAGCTCTGCAGTTCAGAATACAATTTAAATGATACGGTAAAATTATTGTACTTTTATAATCATGTGATGGTAACCCTGTAGAAGCGATTAAGCAGGCATATTTACTGGTATAAACGAAGTCAGCTTATTATTCTGCTGCTAATTTCATGCTGCGTAGGACTTAGACGACCTAGTCATCATTTGACAAAAGTACAGTCGGAAGATAACAGCAATAGTGACGAGCAACCAGGTAACTTCATCGCTGTATTTAGATCGTTCATAAGGTTTATATTATGCTTTATGTCAATTGTTAGTAGGCGTAAAAGAGATGGTGATTAGTGATGACATCGAAATACTGGGGAAGCAAGACTACTGGGGTCCAATTCTAGTATCTTCGATATGAATGTCGCATTTGACATTTATCTACAAAATTTAATACATTTTGAGAGATGCGCCATGTTTTTGCAATGTTTATATGCTACAATAATGTCGATAGCCCGTGAATCGGGGGAAAATCGTAGGGTATTACGTGATAATAATATACACCTTTTGCTACATCCTAGAAAACACTTCATATGAAACTACGGAACCCTAAAAAGAACAAACTGATTTGTTGGATGCCTACACTATTGTTGACAGTGGGTACTAAATGTTAAAACTTATTTCGCTTCTCGATTTTTGTTTAAACTTGTAGTAAGGTAAAGTATACCTTTATTCAAAAACAAACTACGATAAAGTTCTAATAATTTATGATGATGATAGGCTAATATTGTAAGAATTCAACTTCTAGGTAGCGGTAACCACAGCCACCCAAGCCTATCGAACACAACGTCAATTAACTCAATAGCAACGGACGTCACGTGTACGCACTTGCCGGACTCGCTGGACGCTAAAATTGAAGCATTGCTACGCGACTGGCACCATAGTCCTGACTTGTTGTTCTCTATACACCCCGTCGATGGCAGTTTTCTTATTTGGTAAGTTCTAGGTGTAATAGGCTGCCGTTCCCCTTAAAGATTCTGGATTTAAATCACTTATTTGTATAAGATTGGCCCAATCGATATCCATTATAGATCATCGTCTCATAGATCTGCTACATTTGTTTATTGGGGTCCGTATTCTGCTTTCTTCTAATAAATTATATAATTTGCAATCTCCGAAGTGTCAGTCGAATTTAGCGGAAGGTTTGCGATGACGGTAATTTTCACTGTTTGGCGTTCTCAATTTGTCTCAGAAACAAAATCGAAGCGAATCACGGAAGTATATATTTTTCGACAATAGTATATTGTACGGACAGGGTGTGCGAATGGCTGGACGAGCTGCAGGCGGGCGCGATCCGCCAGGCGCAGGTGTCGTTCTCGGCGCGCATCCCGTCCGCGTTCCCGCTGGGCGACGCGACCACCATGTGCACGCCCGCCGCGCTCTACCACGCCGCCGCGCAGCCGCTCTACGTGCGCCACCGGACCAAGCCCGTCATACCAGGTACAGGCTCAGGTACTGGCACGTCACCGACTATCAGAAAGGGCCCTTAGACGCTGCATTCTCGCTCAATTATAAGTCTTAAAATCCTACATCGACCTGTAAAAATTTTGAACTCTGTATTACGAAATTGAAAATTATGTTAATAAAATAAACCTTTAATCAGGCCAACAACAACCTCCTGAAACAGTAACAACCCCACTAGCAAGTGTTCAAGAGGAAAAAGAAGATACTGAGTGGCCACAGAACGAGGAACAAAACGAACCTCAGGAAAATGGTAAGTTACCACAATATCCTGTGTATATCAGAGTAATATTTTTTTTGTAATATTATGATTTTGCTTTTGGAAAAAAATCTTATCGTACCCTAATAAGCTAATTACAAAGTTACAAATTTAAAATTACTGAGAAACTAAAGATTCTAAAATCTATACAAAAATAAACTAAGCTTAAAAATCATAAAATATCAACCGTCCATCGTACTCAGCTATATTTTTTTCAAGTGCCCCTAATTATAATCTAAGGAAATCACGAGGAGAACAACAATGAAATGCAACGCAAGACCAGCATAGCGACCGAAGACCTGGGCGAGAACCAGGAAGGCGACGTACTGGACTCCGCACCGGTCATATCGATGGTCACCAATCACACGAATGGCACACTCAATCTATGGCAGTTGACTTTCGACGATAAATCTAAATTCTCTCAGGTATAACACAACTCATAAATGTCATACAAGATTGGTCAGTCAATCGTATTAGTTTTAGCAAGAGGTCAAATAATTATTTATTTGTGCTTTAAACACTTGAATTACTGTCAAAGAGGTATTTATAATATTCAATGGGAGACAGGGGTGACTATATTATGTATCTCATGGCTATTTCTATATTCGTTATAATTAATTTGAATACTTTTTCATATGTATTATTTCTACAGGTGCTATCAATAGGCCACGCGTCAAGAGCGTCCGGCCACAGGTTTAGAGTCAACGATATCACTTGCCATCCAGTATTACCTCTCTTGCTTACAACAAGTCATCATAATATTTCAGGTTAGTTGTTTCATCATTATAATCTTTGAGTTTGCGGTACAGATTTAACTAATATAATAAAACTAAATTAATGATTAGATAACGAAAGAGACAACCAGAAGCCAGACGATGACGTAGCGGCGGGCGGGCTATGTTCGGAGCTGATAATGTGGCGCGTCGAGTGCGTGGGCCCGCTCGGCAAGTCTGGTGGCGTGTCTGAACTCGCGCGAGTCAACTCGCCACACCTGTCGGCTTTTAGCAACGTTGCGTGGTTGCCTACATTGTTGCCGAGGTATGTTGAAATATATTCTACCTACAGATAATAAAAATATTATTTATAACTGGACTATGACAACCTGAGATTCACTTGAATATTTTATTTTACAGTACTACATTAGGAAATCTATCAAATTCACCATCGGCGTGTTTCGTGGCTAGTGACGGTGAAAGTTTGAGAGTGTTCCAAGCGGTCATAGATGCTAGAACTTTACTCGCTGAAATAGCTACATCAGAGAGACGCCATAAAGATGTGATGGTGAGTAACATACTCGTATATAACCTCTATAGAGTTATATCTCTAAGTTTGCATTTCGAATCCATACCTAGTGCGATTTTTTTCTGATGACATGCATGTATTCCAGCACGATACAATGTCGATGTCCTCCGACTCAACGCTAGAAGAAGGCGGCGGCATACCTCTCCACGACCGCATCAAGATAGTCTCCCAGCAGTCCACGGCGCGTCCCGGCGCGATCATACAACTGCACGCGATCGCGGACGCAACACACGATTGGCACAACACGCAGCTGTTGCACGTGTTTCAAGAACAACTTATTACTGGTAAATAGTGGCTAAGCGATTCCGTCACTGTTACGCTACTGTCAATTGTGAAGTGTATAACAGGGTAGAGTCAATGCACGACTCTATATCGTTACGTTTTTAAGAAAATAGTGAGCTTGATTGAAGCCAATTGCTTATCATTTCAATTGAACTGTAAATAAGTAATCATAACCTGACATATCTGATTGTAATAAGCTTTAATTTCCAATAATGTGGCTTAAAACTTTGGTAACTTCAAATTTCGATTACTGAATGCCCTGAAATCAACCAAAACCCTATGTCTTGTTCTTATAATTCACATAACATCCAGGTGAACGCACAACTCCCGACAGCGACAGTGCAGACTCGGGAGTGGAAGGTTGCGAGGTGAACACGATCACCGAAGCTGGCCTCGAAGCGATAGTGGACCTGCGCAAGGCGGCTGTGTTCAACGAACCATTCTACATAGTCGTGTTGGAGAGAACCGACGGTGGCTCCACTGTTCATATGTGGAGGCTCACTGTGTCTTCGCAGGCTGATCCTATGGGTATGTTATTAAAGTCTTACAGAAAAATATGAGAGTTAAAGTGTGGGAACTGATTTTTATAACAAGAATATAAGAATCTGTCCCAAGTGATGATGTTTTGAGTCCAATATTCTATTTGATTTGATTTGACAAATAAAAATGATACTTCCCTATACAGATGACCTAACGAACAGCATGATGTACGTGCCAGACAGCGCGCTAGTGCAAGAAGAGGAGGGCGAGTCTCGCAAGAACTCCGTCTCTATGGACAACGACCGCGCGCCGCTGCCCACCACTACCAACTCACACCTCTCCATCTCTACTAATAAAGTAGGTACCTCCTCTCTGAAGCTTAGATAGCGTGATATAATTGCTTTTATATATATAAAAGCAATTAAATTTATTTATCATAGTTTATCCAAAAACTGTGCCAAACATTATAAAAAAATACGATGTTTTTTTAATCGATTCGCGTTCTCTTCAATAAAAGTATTAACCTCTGTAAATATCGTGGTAAATGCAAAACCACACGCATCTATTTATTTCCATTTCACACAAAAAACACTTTCTTAATAAAAGCATTTTGTGTTAAAACTATGTATTTTATTTATATAACTTATTTTCATACAGGTTTGCGAATGCCCCCTCTCATTACCTGATGGCGTGGATGTGATCCACGCGACGCCTGCTGCGGGACATCTTAGTTCGGCGTCCATATACCCGGCTTGTCTAGCGCCTTATATATTAGCCACAGCTTGTTCGGACAGCACACTTAGGTAAGAGGATTGATAAACTATAAAATTAGGTTCTATATAACCCAACTATAAAAATAATCTGTGCAAGTGTCACATAATGCCGTCTCTCTGTTCATTCCGAAATTATTACACTGTATAACAATGGAGTTTATTTTTGTTTTAGATTCTGGAAGTGCAATGTAACAAAAAAAGACGACGGTGAATTTGATTATGCATGGAAAGAATGGGAAATGATGAACAAAGATCAAGAATCTACTATAGACATTCCAGGTAAGGTTAAGTTTTTCAATCCAAAATACAAAACTGGGACTGTGTTTATTAAATTGTCAATTATTATTTAAGTGGTCATGTGTAACCATATTATGGGTTAAAATGTATTGAACAGGTCAACCACTACACATAAGCGCCGCATACTCGGGTCGTATAGCGTGCGCGTACAAGTGCGGCAGGTCGTTCACCCGGCCCAAGGGAGCGAGCGCCAGCACCAACAACCTGAACCCTGACGCCCGGTTCGTCAACTTGTGCGTTTGTGTGTACGAGTGCGAGAGCACCGGGGGCGCCGAGTGGCTGCTAGAGGACACCATCCCCTTGAGGAACGTCAGCTTGCCGCGAGTGGGTGTTTGTGCTGACACACAGATTGATCTCAGCTATTTGCATGATACGTCTTTTATGCAGAAGAAACAGAGGTTGAATCAGGTATGGGATATCATTTTAAAACTGTATAAATTAATATTTATCAAAATGCTTATTGCTTTCAAGTGGTACAAATTAGTTGTTATAAAAATATATATATATAACTAGCTGTCCCAACAGACGTTGTCCTGTCCAAACTCGATTACGACGCCATCTACCGGGTCCAATTGTATTTTAAAACCATCCAGGGACCCACTCATATGTACACACAAAATTTAATTCAAATCGGTCCAGTCGTTTAGGAGGAGTTCAGTCACATACACACGCACACAAGAAATATATATATTAAGATGTGCTCACTTGAACCCTGCACGGGCATCGCAAACTTAAATAAATTGTTACATAAAAAGAATCAAAATCATTAATTTAGAAAGATATAATAAGTATAGAAATGCCATTAATATAAAATTCAAATCAATCAGTCACATATCCCTTAATCTATTCAATTAATACACAACTAAGCATAACAACAATGATCATTAAATACAAGATGTCACAAATGCCTAATAAAAAAATAAAAAATACACAAAATATCTATATAAATACAAATGTCATCCAGGAATATCTAAAAACTCTGCTACGGAGTAAAAACATTTGTCAAGTACCCAAAGTTTTAACTTGGTTTTGAATTGCCTAGTTGATAGGTTTCTAATAAAATTGTACTCGGCAGTGCATTGAGCTATTCTATCTGGATTCCTAGTATTTCTTGAAAATAAATCAATGGTTTTGGTAAATAACTTCTGATTCAATTTGACAAAATTACCTAATTCCAAAATATACATACATGGCAGCGTCAAAAAACGTAATTCCTTAACCTAGAATTAGAAGTAGAATTAGAATATAGTACTAGAATATTCACTTTTAGATTAGGAGTATCTTCCATTTTATAACGGTATGCATAATCACTTATATTCTAAAATACATTGTATTGATCGTTATATTTTTTATATTGTTTTGGACAGTCTGACGAACTGGAATGTTGTTTTTTTTCCATCAAATGTCAATTTCTAAAGCAATATCTAATAAGTATAAACAACAAATGAGAAAAAAAACAACAAGAAAAATAAACAAAGGATTTATTATTCCAAGGTAGCTTATCCTAAAGCTCTCTGCAGACATTGTTTAGGCAGAATGGTATCTTTTTCTCTATCTCTCTCTCGTCATTCAAGCTACTGTCACATTTTTTTAAACATAATGTTAACCCACAAGGTCCTACAAACACTATCATCCGAAGAGAGCCGCAACAACCGCAACGGTGAAGGTGACACCGGCAAGTCTGCCGGTCTCCTAGCAGTACCGTCCTTCAGTACTCTACAGTCGTTACGCAAAAGCATCATGGAGAACGGCAACACATGTCCGTTGACGCAGAAACATCTTGTGCAACTTGATTGGGTGTCAAAAGAAGACGGCTCGCATATATTGACTGTGGCTGTCGGATCTAGAGTGCTTTTATTTACGCCTGTGTCTAGTGATTTGGCACAAGCTAATTTGAAGGTAATTTCAACAAACTGTTTAGTAAATTAATCATAATTAATTTCTTAATTAATCTTTTACAAACTCAAAATTAAAATTTGTAGATAAAATAGAAGACCTTTGAATTTTTGAAACCTAAGGAGGTAAAATGGGCAATCACGTGAGAGATCGTGGGGCTTAAAGATAGTAATAATATAAAATAATTGTAATAACTAATAAAAACCAATTCCAGGCAATGAAAGAATCAATAAACAACAACCGTCCAATACTTCGCAAAGCGTCATCCCTGGCTGCGCCATTATTCGTCGAGGAGATCAGGTGGATGCAACTGCGTCGTATAGAGTTAAAGACTGCAGATGGCCTACCTCCACTGCCGATGCAAATATCCTGGGTCCGTGATGGAATCTTAGTGGTGGGGATGGACTCTGAAATGCATGTGTACTCGCAATGGAAGCCGGAAAATCAACAGTCGTCGTCTGGACAAATGGGTGGGCAGGTAAGCAAAAAAAAAAATAACTTAAACAGTATACATAAATATGTTTTTAAATAAATAATTCGTCAATGTAGGAAATCGAAGAGGGTAGTGAATCTCGCGCGCTCCGCGACTCAGATCTGCGCATTTCAGCGCCACACTTACAGCGCGTTTCGTCAATAAACTTGCAACTACTAGAACGAGATGCGAGGAGACGAAACAAGACACAACCGGATCAACCTCAGGTAAAAATAGATAGAGTTTTCGTGTTAGAGAAATAAGTATTTTGCAGATAATACATCCACAGGATCTATTTGATAATAATGCGTAACGATTTGACTTTAAAACTTTTTTCGACGATTTTAGTTACTAAGTCGCGTAAATGCGAAATTTCAATATTTTGAATGAAATCATTTGTAATAGATGTATTGTATCAGTGTATGTATAGAATTATTTGTAGATGAATTACATATCTATAAAAATACCTGCATTTTTTATCGAAACATATCTATTCAGCCACTGTTGGACTACATGCCAGACTACGGATTGTTCGAGGCGTCACAAATGGCCTGCCCAGTGCTACCGCAGTACCATCCAAAACAACTGATGGAGCTGCTCAATAGTGGGAAAATTCGATGGGTCAAAGCCATACTTGCTCATCTTGTCAGGTATTTTCCTACGTAGACTTGGATAAAATTATGCACACAGATAGAACATGTTCTGTATTAATACATAGAATACTTTATCCGGGGAAAACATTAGATCCCACGGTTATGTGGATAAAACTGCGGCGTGGAAGCTAGCTTTCCATAAAGTATTTTAGTTTAGTTTATTGTTATGTGTGTTCAAGCCATATTTAATAATTTGTTAATTCCTACTTGAATTCGATATAAGTTCAAAATAAATTTTAATTATAATCTCATATACTCTTATACACATTTTTAGGGATTGGGTAAAGGATAACCCCCAAAAGATCGAAAGAGTATTAACATATTTAAAACCTAGAAATATGCGCTTTTATTTATAAAAGAAATTGGCTGCTATAAATGATATCTGTATTTGTTATCCTTGACACATATCATATCGTACACATCTTACCAGGTGTATTGGCGGAAGCTACGCCGGTCGTAGTTCCCAAGGCGACGAAGACAGTCTGTCAAGACAGGTAAAATATTTATTATTTTTCTGTGGCGACGCATTCCATACATCTATATAAGTGAAAGCTTCTCGAGCACTTATACATCTACGATATTGTACGTGCTACGAGATTCCGTTGCGCTATAATCCTCACGCGATAAAAATGGGACCTTTTGGACTTGAAGTAGAATCATAATTTGCCTGTCATTTGTTCACTATATCGTATAAACTAGAAACAAATAGCGTTTCTATCTTTCGGTCTCAGTTTGATCGCGCGTGGGCTATATGCAAGTCGTGTTTGCAAATATCTGAAAGTTTCATACAGAGTTAGTGCACACGCGACTAACATTCACATTTTATAACTCAATTTCTATCTTGAGATTTCAGATATAAGAAAATGAGTGCCAGGCTTATATTCGCGACTTGTGTCTAATAAACAATACACTATAGCACAAATGCTTATTGGACAGCAATCTCGAAATTTTGTACAAAATTATTGTCTGTATTATATGTATGTCGTTATACTTCAATATGCCATTTTGAGCTTTGTTCATGAAACGCTGTTCTATAAACATTGAAATAAATCAATGTGGTATTTGAATAAAACTTAAAATGGTTAAAT
This sequence comes from Tetheella fluctuosa, assembly GCA_951216915.1. Lineage (NCBI taxonomy): Eukaryota > Metazoa > Arthropoda > Insecta > Lepidoptera > Drepanidae > Tetheella > Tetheella fluctuosa. Next base: position 7,261,242 of record OX578229.1, on the reverse strand, counting down.
TATATCGAATTATATGTTTTGTTGATTGATGTATTAAATGTCAGAAAGCTTTCTATACTATATACGATGCTGTATCTAAAAAGTCAGATACCTACGTTATTTATTTATTGCCAGTATATAATTCCTAAATTTAGTACCTATTCAAATTCAAAACAATCTTCAATTATTCAAATAATTAACGACATAAGTAGTTTATAATTGGCCGATAGGCATACCTAAAGAACGACACGTCAAATCGCATGCGTCAAACTATAGATTCACGCATTAAAATATCCAATGTGGACCTTGCGTCACCGCACATGCGATTAAAAATCGCATCCGCTAGTGCATGTCGCACGTGTGTTGCAGCGCGGCTGGTCGCGGTCACGGACCCTCTCTGTGTCGTTTGCCGCCGGCGCCGCTTCGCCGCTAGATGGCGTAGCACAGGTAACAAAACCTGCCCAACTTATTTAATACCAATCATTAGTTTTCCCCGAGTAGTAAAAGATTTTTATGAACTTTTTTCCAGTTAATCTCCCATTGCATAAACACGTCTGTATGTATTACGTATTATCATGAGTGTGAAGCTATATGCTGCTTGTATCTAAATTACCAGCTTATAATTATTGTGTTCGTATCTGCCTTTATGTTGTAATGTTTAAATGCAATGTGTAAACAATCTTCGCCTTTACTATTTTCTGTGATAGTAATTATAATATCTATACAATAATGATGGCCACTCATGCAAATACAAACCTATTTGCAGAAATAGAAAAAATAATAGTATGAAGCACTTTACTCTACACAAAATATTAATTCTCTCACTCTAACATCACTAAAGCCTGTTTGCATTAACCAATTATATGCCTATTATTGGATTCTTAAGGCATTAAATTGATAGTTTTTCATAGTAATATATCGATATGATAGACATTGCTGTATAGACGTTGTTGGTGTATCTTACAAATAAATAAATATGCCATCTGCTAGGATTCTCCTAATTAAATCAGTGCAAATAGACATAAGCTTTAGTTGAATTATATACCGTTTACCATTGATGTAGTGCTATAATATCCATTGAGGCAAACTTATGAAAAATGCATCGAAACTAAACTATTACAGAGTAATTTTGACAGCATTTCCTACTCGATTAAGTTATTCATTATTTATAAAAGACAGGGAAAGAATCATGGTGAGGTACATAAATAGATCTGTACAAAAATATAATTAAATAATTATTCCACGATAAAACTAGCAGAGAATCATGACATGTGTCTTTACGGGAGTCTCGTATAATTTGATTTATTTAGGATTTTGTATGATTATTCCAGCGTTCTAAAAATAATTTAAATATAGCTCATGTAACTTCGTTCCAACTTCACTAAAAATCTTTTTTGTAAAATAATTACATGATTCTTTACCTCATCATCCCGACTACCTATTGTAATCCTATGTAAATAATATAGATAACGGAAGACGTACAACTGGATTACGCTGAACTGTCTTCAGTACCGCCACTACCTCTGTGGACCTTACTAGTGGCCGACAAAGAATCGCCGCATCATCCGTCCACTATTCAGGAAGCGAAGGTAAGACAGACAGCTATGTAACTAACTCTGAAAATGGAAAAAAAAAACAGTTGTTCTACACATATACATTTTGGTTGAGTAGGTATTAAAGATTTGTATGGAACAGCAAGTATTTTTTTCACGTTTTTGGAGATACAAATTAAAATTTGTTTGTATTCAAGAGAATTTTGGACCCTGAATGTTTAGCTAGCCAATTAAAACTTACCCTGTATTTGTTTTTCATATTTTCAAAATGAATTTTATTCACAAGGGTTTAAAATGCTCATGCTAAAATATGCTATTTTAGGATTACAATGAGCTCTTCGAGGGCACAATGGACACAGACGAAGATTTGGATGCTTTATTGCTGGGTGACGAAGAGGCAGTTGACCGCCGGCCGTCGATGCCGGAGAGACAACCGCTATCGCACTTTGGGCCTAGACAAGGTAAGAAAACCGCCATTCACAAGTATCAAGTACTCTTACGTGGAATTGCTAAACTATGAATGTAACATACATCAAAATAATTTCTCGCTGAGCTGTTTCTAATATACACGATTTTTTAAATTGTGGTAATTTTTTTAATTTGGTAAATGATAATGTTTCCGAAGGTGGTACGCCTAGAAGGAACTGTCTCTCAAGTGCAGATACCGGATCAAAGCGGTAGATGTTTGGTAACAGACTTTCAACTTCTCACGATTGTTTTACCTTAAGGAACTTTAACTTTTTTTTGAATTCGAATCCACATCCTTCGCGGCATCACGACCTCTCCACTCAGCTATCGTCGGCTTAAATTGAAAATTCTGATAAAATTGTAATTTCGTCCAGGTCGCATTCTCTCTCGTCTTCTAACACACACACACCTGCCCGGTCTAAGCTCATTAGATCAGATGCACTTGCTTGCATTGGCCGACACGGTGTCAACTTGCGACGCCGACTTTGCTGAGCGTTTGGCGAATAACGCGCGCGTCGATGTCGCTCAGGGTACTGGACAGGAAATACTACCAGGTAAATTCGTCTTTTGTGAAATATTTTAATTATAGAACCGCTGTCCATCGCCTTGAAAATAAAATATAAAATTTCTTTGCAGACAACCTCGATGACTGCGGACTTCGGTTCCTCCTTGCGATGAAACACTACGGGTACTTGTTGCGTTGCTTGCCGCTCGCACAACGCGCAACTTTGCAACGCAATGGCGTCGGCACCTGCAACCTCGTGTGGGCCTTCCACTCAGAGTCACATGAACAACTGCTGGCGCTAATACCAGGATATGCTAAAGGGCAACCTAAGTGGTCCACTATGAGAGAACTTGGTAAGTTTTTTTTGTTTGTCTTAGCAGTTAAGTATAGATAGAGTTCTTTTATAGCACAGAAATGCTCTTCTATTGATTCTGTATTCTTGTTTATTGTAACAAAAACTTTTAATTTAAAAAAACCACTCAACTTGTACGCATTTGATTCTTGGTATGTGTATGTATACCAACCAAATCGGATGACTATATTAGTATGTCATAAACCACGAATACACTACAATTAGGTCATATAACTGATGGATAAATATATAATGATATCTATTTAAGATATCCGCATTACATGTTTCTGGATGTCAATAAAGCGAGATTCATTATGTGAATACAAAAATCCCGTAGGTGTGGGTTGGTGGGTACGCGGCGAGTTACTGCGCGTGTGCGTGGAGCGGCTCGCTCGCGCCTCCTACATGCAGAAGCAAGACCCGATGGACGCCGCGCTCTACTACCTAGCCATGAAGAAACGCATGCTGCTGTGGGGACTGTTTCGATCCAACAGAGATGAAAAGATGACTGCGGTAAGTGATGATCGATATCAGCATGTAGATCTACAGGAAGATTAGAAAGGCGATATGAAGAAAAAAGATTAGAGGGGTTATAAGCTCAATTTAGTTCTTCTTTATATTTTGCAAGGTATTAATCCAGCTGAAATACCAAAAAAATATTTCATTGGCGCTATAAAGGATAGTACCAACGGATTGTATTTTCTAATAACAATGATTATGTGATGTTTTTTTTTCTTCAACTTCTATTCGATTTTTGGCACAGTTCTTCTCGAATGACTTCACGGAGGATCGCTGGCGTAAAGCAGCACTGAAGAATGCTTTTGTTCTCCTCGGAAAACAACGTTTCGAACACGCTGCTGCATTTTTCTTACTCGGTGGAGCCTTGAAGGATGCTTTGGAGGTAATGAAAAGACATAAATAGTAAGTTTCATGTGTATAGATAGAGGTGTAAGTTTTTTATGTTTGATCGTGTTTTATTTTTAGGTGCTGATCACGCGTCTTGGTGATTTGCAACTAGCTATGGTTGTAGCAAGATTATATGATTCAGACAGCACGTTACCAGCAAGCTTGAGGAAATTACTTATGGATGAAATTTTAGGGTAAGTTTACTACCCGTCTGAAATAACTGTAGACTGCGCTTCGTTTTCATCAAAATTTGTTGTTATTTTCGGTGGCAGGGTACCTACCGTGTTCTACATGCTAAAATATGCGCAATGACATGTGTGCACCGACGTTACTAATTTTTGCTGCAGCGTATTTTATTAATAAAACAACATGATCCAATTATTTTAAAAACACTATTTACACGAGTTATAATTAACTAAGCCCCGCCCAAAATTGTGTAGAGGCGAAACAGAAGACGGCGAGATCGACCTGGAAAGCGCCCATCCAGATCCATTCGTTCGTTCTATGGCTTTATGGGAGCTGAAACAGTACGGTGGAGCGCTGGACACGCTGCTGAGCCCCGCCGGGCGGCTGCACGCGGCGCGGGACAATGACCCCATCCCGAGCGTATTCAACTTCTACGTGTATCTGCGCACGCATCCGAGGTTGAAGCGGAATAACTTGCCTAATCAGGTTACTGGAATAAACTCTTTACTTCTTAAATGATAACGTTGTTTATACTACTATCACGGCTCAACCTTTTGCTATACAACTTGTCGTGCATATGACGTATGGCATTTTAAAAGATAATTTATAATGTATTAATTTCGTTCTATATATCTATATATTACAAACGCTAACATTGTACACATTTTCATCTGCCTTTCCTTACAGTAGTATTGCTCGTTGTTAATATTCATCCATCTTTGCAAAGCCATAATTTTGACATATTTCTACAGGGTGGCACCCTAGCTCTTCTACATCAAGAAGCGGAAGAGGGTATAACCCGTCTTGAAAGACGATTATACTTCCAAACTGCCCACGGACATTTCAAAGCGGGCTGTCCAGCTTTGGCACTGGAGGTGCTTTCAAAGCTTCCGGCACGGGTCCGGGACGAGAAACCGCGCCAAGTAGTCGCCGCGCCATCTATCGACGAGGCGGTCATACATACGGGACAGCTGGTCGTCGACTCCAACGCCAAAAGTACGACATATTCACCTCCGTTTGTACGTCACTGTGCTTTATTTGTGTGTGATACGATTAGTTGGGCACGTATTAATAAGACTAAAACTAATAGCTTTTATATTTTTATTAAAACGAGCCCTTGTCATTGCTTTTGTACACATGTGATGTCTGGTCATGTTTGGTCTTGTCTGAAATAGTTGCTTACTCATAAAACTCACCCCATTTTCACGCTGTTTTATTTTTACATACTGTTTACTGCTTTGACAAACACTGCAAAGGACTCGCTTAAAAATCATTAATCTTTAATTAAGACTGGGAATTAACTTATGTATGTGTGACTTTTGCTTCTCATTCTCTTACGACTGACTAATAAGCGAAAATGACGCTGATGTCCGTCGATTATGACGCGAGACCCAAAATACCCCATTCATTTGTTCAGCAGCAGATGATCCAGTGGAGAACAACGTTGATTGGGGCTCGTCGTCTGTAGACTGGGGGGCGCCTGTGACCACCACGAAGAATGATGACTTGGTACTCAGCTGGGATGATGAGGAGGATAAGGGGTAAGTGGTAATAGGCAATATTTATCATTTTCTTTTTATATTTGGCGAAAATGTATCCTGATGTCAGGAGTATATAGTTCCATACAAAATAAATAAACAAGTATATTTTGGTTATTTTTTTTAAATGTGAATTTTATTTACATATTTACAATTAAAGTAAAAAATACAAACTATGATATATAGAAAACATCCTCAAAGCCCTCGCTGCTGTCGATAGGCAAGGTTCCCAACAGGCTGGCAGCGTTCCCTTTTTGGATGGCCAAGCTTATGCGTTGGCGGAAAAAGCTCCCAGCCCGTCGGTCTCCCGAAGCCTCGATGAGCTTGGATGATAAAATCCGAGCAAATTGGCGAGCCTAAATTAAGTTTGTTTTGCCTATTTTGTTTTAACTAAAAAATTGGGATATATACAGGATGACTTTTTGATCTCTATCTAAATTTAAATATTATGATGTTTAGTGAAAATAAGAAATTACCTATATTTTCTTTAGTACTAAAATATTGAGATATAGCATCACAAATTTGTACAAAAAAAAGTCCACGTTTATGGATATTGCGCGCCCTACACTACGCATGTCCGCGCCCCCCCGCCCCTGCATTTCATTGATATCAATTTTCCATTTTCACGCTTCAAGTCAAGCACCATCTTGTGTCATTTTACGCTATTGTTGGATGTATCGTTATTGTCCTAAATCGTTTTGTTCCGCTAGATGGCATGGTATTGTAAAGTAAAAATTATATGTTCAAAACTAATTTCTTTAATGATTTTAATTAATTGAGATCTCAATCACTAATCAATTTATGGACATTATTTAATTCTCTTATTTTATAACACAAAGATATCTAGCGGAACAAAACGATCAAGGACAAAATCGATATATCCAAAAATAGCAACGTGAATTTGGAAATAAAACGCTACACAATCATAAGTTTCACATACTGTTCACTGTGATAAGAATGTAGCACGATCGTAATTAATCGAATACAACAAAATAAAAATAAATAAATCCAGGCCATAAGTATTTTGCGTTCAGGCGTAAAAAATTGAATCAAAGTTGATTCAATTTTTTACGCCTGAACGCCAATTTTTAAAAACGTGCATTTTTTCATTTCTCTCTAAACAGTGTTGCTCGTTTTTACACAATCAAAGTTGATTCAATTTTTTACGCCTGAACGCCAATTTTTAAAAACGTGCATTTTTTCATTTCTCTCTAAACAGTGTTGCTCGTTTTTACACAATCAAAGTTGATTCAATTTTTTACGCCTGAACGCCAATTTTTAAAAACGTGCATTTTTTCATTTCTCTCTAAACAGTGTTGCTCGTTTTTACACATTCTTTTTTGTTTAGCACAACAGTGTCACTTCTCACTTCGTCAAACGCACGCACAATTTTCAATTTTAAGTTCTCGAGGCTTTGGGTCTCCTCCAAATGCACTCTACGTTTTATATCCACCATTTCATATTTGCGCAGGTGGGGTACAATTTTGGCTTCGTATTCGTATAGTCTCTGGGCACTGTTTAGGGCTTTCACCACTCTAAATGTAATAACGCACCATTTCACAGTAGGTACTTGCGGTGTGAAAACATTGTAGTTACTTATAAACAATAGCGCGGCGAATGTAGTTACTTATAAACGATAGCGCGGCGAAAAGATATGCCGCGGCGCGGGCGCGGTGCACGGGAACACGGAACTCGGAAGTAAGCGCGTACGTCGCGTGTCGCGGGTGCTGGTCTACTGACCGTGACCCACTAACCGCCGGCCGGCCGATGGCCGCCCGCAAGTGTATTCTCCCCGCTGCACCCGCGCTTCACCCGTTCTCTCATTCAATGAATTGCGCGACAAGCATAGTATTCAATGTTTGACTTAGTAACCACACTGGACGAATAATTCGTTCAGGAAAATTAATTTAATGTGAAAATTTGACCTACCTTTTTTTTTCAAAAATGTAATCTTTTAATAGTACCGAATGCCTTGAAAAATTATAATCGATGATTAAAAAGTCATACTGTAGTATATAAAAATTGCCAAATTGTGTCAATTCTATAGAATAATAAGTTTTCAATTGAATTAACACTAGGAGGCAGGAAATTCATGTTCTTTCCTACTGTAACTGTGTACTGGAAATTTTATATTATTATCTCTTTGCCTACTTCATAACTGTTGAATTTAGACTTTACTAGATTACTTTGTTCTCCTATAAATCAAATTTTCATTTCTTTTAATTTTTTTTGAAAATGGAAAATAATCCATGTTAATATAGTTCATATCTGTAGTGATCTGACAGAAAAGTGTATAAAATATTTGCGAATTCTTCACACACTCTTGGTTATTCTGATGATGCACAGTTTTAATTAAAAGTAACTGCAATAATTATAATTTACCAAAGGTCTGAAGCATCAGGAGCATCCACACCGCCTCTAGAGATGAAAATGGATAAGAAAGACGAAGAGGAACCCACCGTCAACGGGAACTCTGACAAGGAGGTGGATGAGACGCCAACTGTCGACATTATGGCGCAGCAACTCAAGTTCGTCGCCTGTCTCAAGATTCTCATGGAGGAATTGAGTACATTGGCCACCGGATATGAAGTTGACGGTAAGCTCAATAGCGCGTTACGTGTAATTTTTTCCAAACGTTGAAGTCCCATAATTAGATGATTCCTCGGGCCCGATAAACGTAAAGGATATTGTCGGCAGGCGGGCACCTCCGGTACCAGCTGTACATCTGGCTGGAGCGCGAGGTGGAAGCGCTCCGGCGGCTGTGCGGGTACGCGTGCGCGGGCGGGGCGGGCGGCGCGGGCGGCGCGGGCGGCGCGGCCGGCGAGCTGGTGTGCGCCGAGCCCGACCTGGCGCCGCTGCCCGACCGGCCCACGCTGCACCAGCTGCTGGTCCGCGAGAAGGCCGACTTCGAGGCCAAGGTGCAGCGCGCCGTCGCCAGGAAAAAGTGGCTTAAAGGTAAACGACACATACGTTACACCACACGACTGTTTCTTATTAAAATTGTTATCGTCCTAGTGCGTAGATGATGAAAGTTGTCAAGTGTGGTAGTTAAATTCCTCACAATGCCTTTTCAATAAAGATAGTAATATCAGAGACAAATTTTAAACACTCAAAGAAATTCTTCAGTGTTAATGGGTTCCTAATTCATAAAGATAATGAAAATAAATTAAGAAGTATTTTCTAAAATCGTGACTTTCAAGATGGTGACGTTTTAGATCGCTCAAAAAGAACGTCGTCTGTTAACGCCTTAAACGACTTACTATTATTAAATCCAGCCAGCATAACATTAACTAATATACCGTCCGTAAGACTGACATTGACCAATTTTCAAGTTTGCTTTACAGAACACTTAAAAAAAGATGATTTCCTAACCTTAACTATTAATTATGTTGTACCATAAATACTTAATTCTCAAAATCACACCGCATTTGGATTGTGATATTACGAAAGCCTATCTAACGAAAAATCCAAACAAATTCTTCAATCAATAGTTCAATTTGTATGCAGCGAACGAGACCCTCCTCCGCACATTGCTATCGTACTGTTCGCTGCACGGCGCCGGCGGCGGCGGCCTCGCCTCGGTGCGGATGGAGCTAGTGCTGCTGCTGCAAGAGTTGGGCCAGGACAAACAGCATCAGCAGCTGCTGTCGCCGCTGCCGTTCCCGACCACCTTGCCACTGCTGGCTGCAGCAGTCGCCACTAATAACACTGTTGTTGCTGATCCTGTTAGGCAACTGCAGGTATGTTCTTGTTTTGGATCTAATGTCCTGATTGAGAAAATTAATGATTATTGTTATCTATACTAATATAAAAAAGTTGAAGTATTTGTTTGTTTGAAAGCGCTTATCTCTGGAATCACCAGTCGGATTTGAAAAATTTTTTTTTGCATTTGATAGCCCAATTCTTGAGGAAGGTTATAGGCTATTTTTTATCCCGGGAATGCGGGTGTAGCCGCGGGAAAGAGCTAGTATTATATATTTTTTTGTTTTCCTTTTATTCTTTAATGACATTTTTTTATTTTCATTACACATTAATTTCACTCTTACTATCAGCTAATACTGGTGTAAGATGTTTGGGTGTTAAGTATTAGAGAAACGAATGAATCAATCGGACCGATATAAATTTTCTTATTTATATCAATTGAGCACTACAATTTCTATTATCACCGTCATAGTGAAACCTGCTCGAAATTGGTCTTCTCGATTGTTTCACAACAAACGGAGACAAAACGCTTACATTCAGTTACTACCATGTTTTAGTTTTTGTGTTAACTTTTATATAGTCCTTGTTATCTATTAGTTTGTGTTTGTACAGTCCATATTTGATGTCACAACATTACTGATATCTTGTTTATGATAAATGCATATTATTATTATTGTTGTAACAAAAAATACATCAAAATAAATATTAGGATGTACAGGTATATGAATTCGCTCATATGGAAATGCCGCATATAGCTATATTGATGTACGGAGTAGCGACCCTTTGACTAGTAATAAAGTAGCTGTTGCACCGACGCATTGTGTATCATTCCACTCCCAATAACATATTCTTCAAATATATTTATTTATTTTTTCTGATTCTCAAGTCCCATTTCCATGGTTTCTAATCCTGGTTGGCAAAGTAAAAGTTAGATCAAAATATGATATATTTCAGTCAGTAGCCCACGACATGTTGGGTACGATAGGCGAGCTGGGTATCCCGGGTGGGTCTGCCACGAGGCTGCTTCACACACTACGCGAACTGGCGGTTGCGCTCTCCGCTTGTATCTACCAGAGTCTGTGCGATTCGGACACCTTCTGCATGAAACACGCGGCACATCATGAAAGGTAAAAAAATATAAAAATATTCTGGGACATTATCTTGGATAATAGATTTTTATTCCATAATTGAAACATAAAACTAGCTTAGATTTAAGTTTCAAAACGATTTAACTAAAAATGAGATATGCTCTATAAATACCATACAGGTTTAGTTTTAATTGTTTAGCCATATTTGATATGTTTAATGTAAATTATATTAATTTTATTTACTAAAAGAAACAATCAAAAAGTGTAGAATGTGGCCGACTACTAGATTCTTCTCTCTCAAAGCATTATAAAGCAAATCATAATGTTTTTATAATTTTCATAAGGAGTACTCACTATGTTTGCCGTTGGTATAACATTGGATTGGTCGTTAATTACGATATTAAATTAATAATAATGTAACAAATGTACTTAGTTTCAGTATTATAGCTGAGACGCCCAGTACTTCAAATCTCCTAGCTCGACCGAGGCGGCATTCCGTCGATGAGCTCACCGTTACCACACCACCAAATAAATGGCCAGGCAAGTAATATAACTCAAAGGAAACGTGACGTTGCATCTATTCTTACTATTTATTCAAATAACAATCCGAAGCGATATAAAACAAACAAAAAATGGGTACAGGTGTATCAGCTCTGAGAGGCTTAGCGGTACGCGCAGCGGAAGAAGAAGAAGCTCCTAGACTGCCAGTACTGCTGGCGGAGGCGTTCTGTGCGGTCTACATGGCGCTGCTCGGGTGGGCGCTGGCCGCCCGGGACGCGCACCTGCTGTACCGGCTCGCGGCGCACTCCGCCGACACTCGCGCGCACGCGCGGCTGTTCGGGGGCGGAGTGCGGCGCCTGCTGACCACTGCGCCCGCGCCTCCACAGGTACCTACTCTGTGTTCACTCTGCCTTACTTATAACTATTGGGGTCTAACAAACTACGTGCAAACAGAGTAATGTTTATCGCATCGCAATTCTTGATGTGGTGATGATTATCTATATGTAATATATTGAACTCTCGTGCCACAGTGTTAGTAACCGAACTCCTCCGAAGTGGTTTTTTTGTGTACATTTGGTAGGTCTGAGAATAGGTCGTAGGAATTTTTTTATACCGTTACGCGGGTGAAACCGCGGACGACAGCCAGTATATTATATTTTTTTACCTTTTCAATTGTATATCAAGCTACGAATACAATTTAAGATTATTAGCAAAAAATAAAGAAATGCAATGCTAGAACTCCAACTGAAAATTGATCAAATTACAAATTAAAACGACAAAGGTATTGCATTCTCGGTACATATATATTTAAAATGTAACAGCCAAAGCTGGTGGAGCGCACGGAAGGCACGTCGGTGTGGTCGTCGCTGCGCGAGAAGCGCGCGCTGCTCAACATGCGGCTGCTGGGGCTCGGGCCCGCCGCGCCGCACAAGAACATACAGGAGGGCCGCCCCACCTACCGGGAGCAGTTCGTGCCGCCGCACTGCAGCATACTCACCTACCTACTGCTCAAGGTACCCTACCCTACCTACCTTACTGTCACTGTTACTGCTCAACATGCGGCTGCTGGGGCTCGGGCCCGCCGCGCCGCACAAGAACATACAGGAGGGCCGCCCCACCTACCGGGAGCAGTTCGTGCCGCCGCACTGCAGCATACTCACCTACCTACTGCTCAAGGTACCCTACCCTACCTACCTTACTGTCACTGTTACTGCTCAACATGCGGCTGCTGGGGCTCGGGCCCGCCGCGCCGCACAAGAACATACAGGAGGGCCGCCCCACCTACCGGGAGCAGTTCGTGCCGCCGCACTGCAGCATACTCACCTACCTACTGCTCAAGGTACCCTACCCTACCTACCTTACTGTCACTGTTACTGCTCAACATGCGGCTGCTGGGGCTCGGGCCCGCCGCGCCGCACAAGAACATACAGGAGGGCCGCCCCACCTACCGGGAGCAGTTCGTGCCGCCGCACTGCAGCATACTCACCTACCTACTGCTCAAGGTACCCTACCCTACCTACCTTACTGTCACTGTTACTGCTCAACATGCGGCTGCTGGGGCTCGGGCCCGCCGCGCCGCACAAGAACATACAGGAGGGCCGCCCCACCTACCGGGAGCAGTTCGTGCCGCCGCACTGCAGCATACTCACCTACCTACTGCTCAAGGTACCCTACCCTACCTACCTTACTGTCACTGTTACTGCTCAACATGCGGCTGCTGGGGCTCGGGCCCGCCGCGCCGCACAAGAACATACAGGAGGGCCGCCCCACCTACCGGGAGCAGTTCGTGCCGCCGCACTGCAGCATACTCACCTACCTACTGCTCAAGGTACCCTACCCTACCTACCTTACTGTCACTGTTACTGCTCAACATGCGGCTGCTGGGGCTCGGGCCCGCCGCGCCGCACAAGAACATACAGGAGGGCCGCCCCACCTACCGGGAGCAGTTCGTGCCGCCGCACTGCAGCATACTCACCTACCTACTGCTCAAGGTACCCTACCCTACCTACCTTACTGTCACTGTTACTGCTCAACATGCGGCTGCTGGGGCTCGGGCCCGCCGCGCCGCACAAGAACATACAGGAGGGCCGCCCCACCTACCGGGAGCAGTTCGTGCCGCCGCACTGCAGCATACTCACCTACCTACTGCTCAAGGTACCCTACCCTACCTACCTTACTGTCACTGTTACTGCTCAACATGCGGCTGCTGGGGCTCGGGCCCGCCGCGCCGCACAAGAACATACAGGAGGGCCGCCCCACCTACCGGGAGCAGTTCGTGCCGCCGCACTGCAGCATACTCACCTACCTACTGCTCAAGGTACCCTACCCTACCTACCTTACTGTCACTGTTACTGCTCAACATGCGGCTGCTGGGGCTCGGGCCCGCCGCGCCGCACAAGAACATACAGGAGGGCCGCCCCACCTACCGGGAGCAGTTCGTGCCGCCGCACTGCAGCATACTCACCTACCTACTGCTCAAGGTACCCTACCCTACCTACCTTACTGTCACTGTTACTGCTCAACATGCGGCTGCTGGGGCTCGGGCCCGCCGCGCCGCACAAGAACATACAGGAGGGCCGCCCCACCTACCGGGAGCAGTTCGTGCCGCCGCACTGCAGCATACTCACCTACCTACTGCTCAAGGTACCCTACCCTACCTACCTTACTGTCACTGTTACTGCTCAAAATGCGGCTGCTGGGGCTCGGGCCCGCCGCGCCGCACAAGAACATACAGGAGGGCCGCCCCACCTACCGGGAGCAGTTCGTGCCGCCGCACTGCAGCATACTCACCTACCTACTGCTCAAGGTACCCTACCCTACCTACCTTACTGTCACTGTTACTGCTCAACATGCGGCTGCTGGGGCTCGGGCCCGCCGCGCCGCACAAGAACATACAGGAGGGCCGCCCCACCTACCGGGAGCAGTTCGTGCCGCCGCACTGCAGCATACTCACCTACCTACTGCTCAAGGTACCCTACCCTACCTACCTTACTGTCACTGTTACTGCTCAACATGCGGCTGCTGGGGCTCGGGCCCGCCGCGCCGCACAAGAACATACAGGAGGGCCGCCCCACCTACCGGGAGCAGTTCGTGCCGCCGCACTGCAGCATACTCACCTACCTACTGCTCGAGGTACCCTACCCTACCTATCTTACTGTCACTGTTACTGCTCAACATGCGGCTGCTGGGGCTCGGGCCCGCCGCGCCGCACAAGAACATACAGGAGGGCCGCCCCACCTACCGGGAGCAGTTCGTGCCGCCGCACTGCAGCATACTCACCTACCTACTGCTCAAGGTACCCTACCCTACCTACCTTACTGTCACTGTTACTGCTCAACATGCGGCTGCTGGGGCTCGGGCCCGCCGCGCCGCACAAGAACATACAGGAGGGCCGCCCCACCTACCGGGAGCAGTTCGTGCCGCCGCACTGCAGCATACTCACCTACCTACTGCTCAAGGTACCCTACCCTACCTACCTTACTGTCACTGTTACTGCTCAACATGCGGCTGCTGGGGCTCGGGCCCGCCGCGCCGCACAAGAACATACAGGAGGGCCGCCCCACCTACCGGGAGCAGTTCGTGCCGCCGCACTGCAGCATACTCACCTACCTACTGCTCAAGGTACCCTACCCTACCTACCTTACTGTCACTGTTACTGCTCAACATGCGGCTGCTGGGGCTCGGGCCCGCCGCGCCGCACAAGAACATACAGGAGGGCCGCCCCACCTACCGGGAGCAGTTCGTGCCGCCGCACTGCAGCATACTCACCTACCTACTGCTCAAGGTACCCTACCCTACCTACCTTACTGTCACTGTTACTGCTCAACATGCGGCTGCTGGGGCTCGGGCCCGCCGCGCCGCACAAGAACATACAGGAGGGCCGCCCCACCTACCGGGAGCAGTTCGTGCCGCCGCACTGCAGCATACTCACCTACCTACTGCTCAAGGTACCCTACCCTACCTACCTTACTGTCACTGTTACTGCTCAACATGCGGCTGCTGGGGCTCGGGCCCGCCGCGCCGCACAAGAACATACAGGAGGGCCGCCCCATCTACCGGGAGCAGTTCGTGCCGCCGCACTGCAGCATACTCACCTACCTACTGCTCAAGGTACCCTACCCTACCTACCTTACTGTCACTGTTACTGCTCAACATGCGGCTGCTGGGGCTCGGGCCCGCCGCGCCGCACAAGAACATACAGGAGGGCCGCCCCACCTACCGGGAGCAGTTCGTGCCGCCGCACTGCAGCATACTCACCTACCTACTGCTCAAGGTACCCTACCCTACCTACCTTACTGTCACTGTTACTGCTCAACATGCGGCTGCTGGGGCTCGGGCCCGCCGCGCCGCACAAGAACATACAGGAGGGCCGCCCCACCTACCGGGAGCAGTTCGTGCCGCCGCACTGCAGCATACTCACCTACCTACTGCTCAAGGTACCCTACCCTACCTACCTTACTGTCACTGTTACTGCTCAACATGCGGCTGCTGGGGCTCGGGCCCGCCGCGCCGCACAAGAACATTAACACAAGGTAAGGTAACCTACCTTACTGTCACATTACCAATATGCTACTTACCTGAATATCTTTTTTGATTAAGATTTTTTTTCTGTATTTGACCACAATCTCACTATATCGCACACAAAGCCTTCAGGCCTTTAAGGTCCATTTCCGAAAGGACCCAAAGTACAGCTTCGGGATTACAATCTTACCACCTTGTCGACAGATTTTTATTTTGAGGGTACCTCACCAGGTGGAAAAAGTACTTTACCACCGTGCTATGTTTTCCTTCACCGAAAGCTCAAACTTTAGGATTTGTACCCACGACTTTTGTCACGGTATTCACTACCACTGAATTATCATCGCCTTGTTTGCTCTTCTTCAGTGGAAAATAATTGTAATATCGGTTTTCGTTACCAGCCGACGACAGAGCAAGACCCGGACAACAACGACTACGATTCAGCGGAGTCCGGCGCTGAAGATGCCGAGGAGAGCGGCAGCGAGCCTGATGATGACGACATATTCGATACCACTGCTAAGTAAACACACGAACACTTTTTTTTATGAAATAGTTCCAGCAATTTTCTTGGAAAATAAAAATCAAATATATTATTCTCTATGCTTGTGAATAAACAAGAAATAAAGAATCGTTAATTTTTGTGAAGCAACGATAATTGGTTAAGATAATTTGTTATTTTTCGGTAATAACCAGGAATATGTAGTTTACGCTAGAAAATCTTATGGCTATGATTTGCTACTACTTAGTATATAATTATGTATATGTCATAAAAATCTATAATCTATAAGCTTTCACAATACAGTAATATAAACTGTTTAAATCATAATACAATTTTACAATACTAACACTTAGTAGTGCGCAAATAAAAAAATACTTTTTTTGACATTATATATTAAAAAAACTCACGATAGTCATTATTTTGTGACAGACCAGAGAAGCGTCGTAAAGGTGCGAATGTGGAACATTCGGACCCGGACTCGTACTCGTGGTACGTGATGCGTGTCGCCGTACTGCGGCTCGCTCAGCTCAAGCTACAGCACTTTCTGCAGCTGTGCGGCATCGAAATGTCAGGTCAGATGCAACTCTAACGCCTTTGAAATATGGCTCAGTTTGAATTAAAAATAGTTGACCAAAGGAAAATTCATAATCTGCTTCAAAAATTACATAAGTAATAATTCCCATTGATGTGTTGGACAATAGCTCCTACGTTCACAAGTGACTTTGATTCGCCCTGTCAACAATTATTCTGAATTACGGTAAAACCTTAAATATTGCCTGGGCAACTTTGTCAACAACATAAAATCTGTATATTGACTAGAGCACTTTTACTAATAAGGTACCGTTAAATATAGAACTAGCTACAACAAGCCCGACTGTCCATGGAGCCTTACGTCGCGTGGACCAATGGCAACAACAACTGACGGAAACGCTAGAGTCTCGCTCGTCTCCCATCGACTATATTCCTGGGTGTTTCCCTGAACAACAGAACGCTGGACCGCCCATCACTAAATACAGGTAAATACTTAAAATTGTCAGAATTCATTAACTTTACGTGGCCTTTATATTAAACATCTCAGACAAAATTAAGAAATGTAGCTTAAGATAATGGATTCGCCATTCAAAATTTAAATTGAAAGATAAAATAAAAATGTAGCATTTTTTTTTCTAGATAAAATTGCTTACAGATAAAATATTTGATACATATAAGAAATAATATTTTTTTGTAACAGATGTTTGATGGAGAAACACAACACACCGTTCCACGCGGGCCTGTTCAGCGCTGCGCCCGCGCGCCGCTTGTGGAGCTATCTCGTTAGACAAGAACCCGTCCAGGCATGTCCTGTTCCATTTATTACACTTAACTCCCCCTTATTCAGATCTACTCGTTTGCCATTATGTACGGGCAAGCGTATATTAACATTTTGCATTCAGTATGTCATTTAGTGTAGGTAGTAATTCGATAGAACAATTTTATTTAAACCAATGCCAAGTTAAACGTAGTCTTCAATTACCGTGATCGTGTACCGATCGAAACCATCATTCGCAACGAAAATCGAATGTTGAAAATAGGAAACGATTTATTTTATTTTATATTATCGGAAAACTAACAGCTAAATTATAACATAATACATACTAGACAGTAGGATTTAAAAAGCTAGAAGTAGTTTTCACAAATGGATACAAAGAATAAAGTTTGAGTTAACGCCATATCAGTCAATAGAAAAAAGTAAGAAGATGCGTGTAATTTTTTTTTAAATACATAAAAGAGATTTAAGATTTCAAAGTGCCAAGAAAAAACTACCATTCATAATGCGTTTGAAGAAACCTTGCCGAATTGTGAATAAGTCTACGTGTTCTGAGTAATGGTTATTAAAGAAATTTGGGACTCGATTGAAGAAGGAATTTCGTCTGTAGTTGGTCGAACAGGTTGGGGTAAAGAGTTTCATGTTATTACGTCTACGAAAAGGCAAAATTTCAGAAAGAAGGTTTTAATTATTCGAAGATCTTTCGACATTGATGTCGCATTCAATATTGGTTGAAAATATGGAATATTTATAATTTGTGTTGTGTTATGAAATGTCAAAACTTACTAAACTCTTACTTATGCTCTTACATACAAATGCTATACGTATAATTTATTATTCTTTAGTAATTCTTCTCAATCTGTCCTTTTGCGGTCCATGATAATTCAATACATTTTTACCGATAATTATTATTTTTCCAAATATTTTTTGATTTAAAAATATCTAATGATGTAGTATAAAACTCAGAAGTTTATCATCATATCATCTTCATTAATCTCTTATTAACTTTGGGGAGTTAATAACGTCTTCTTTACCTCCCAGGACTTATTCATTCGTGCGGTATTCTACCGGCGACGCACGCAGTCGATGTCTGCGGAGATGAGTGAAAACAGACCAGGCTCTGTGCACAACCGCGGCCGGGAACTGGAACTGTACAGCCCTGTCCGCATTATACATAAGGAGCAGGACTCCATTGCTGCATTCTGTCTTAACAAGGTAAAGTATTTATAGAACACATGTCTTTTGTATTTATACATTTTAAAATCGTATGTTTTTTATTTAATTTTATTTGTTATGAAAGTGAGTTTTAAAAGTAGTTTTATCAACTATGGAATATATAACTTTAGTGTAATTTTAACCGTTTTTATAGTAAAGTTATTAACGGTCCAGTAAATATCGCTTTACATGTAACCAAACTATCTATCCATTGTTAAGTAAAGTCACACAATATTCAATTAAAAATTTAATTTTAATAATGACGTACGTACGGTATTTAATGTCCGTTAATAACTATGCATTGTTATATGCAGGTTGGTGGTTGCATGCTAGCGGTGGCGACAGCGCGCGAAGTGCAAGAGATAGACGTGTCGCTGTTGTTGCGAGGCGGCGCTGTGTGGGTGGAGAACGAGTGCGAGGTGGACCTGATGGGGCTGCTCAACGACCCCGCCACGCTGCCCGACACCGGCTTCCTGCTCATACAGCACCAGGACAGGTACATAACCTAACTAACTCGATCTGAATATCATAGCTTCTGTCAATGTTCTAACTTCAAATATTATGGATAAGTACCGTGTACCTATAATGAAAACAACAGAGATATTCAATTAAATTATTACATACTAGCTACTGCCCCGCGGTTTCACCTGCGTTCCCGAGGATCTTATATTTTCCCGGGATAAAAAGTACCCTATATGTTATTCCAGGATATAATCTATCTATGTGCCAAGTTTCACCCAAAATCATTCCGCAGTTTATGCGTGAGTCACAAATATCTAAACATCCAAACATTCACATTTATAATATTAGTAGGATATTATTCTTATTATTATTAGCCCAATTAGTTCCAGTTGCAGGTATACTTTAGAAATAGGCCTATATTTAAATTTTACACTGTACTTCCATGAGGTTCAAAATCTATTTCATAAGTTTAGTGAAAATATTTCAGACCAACCAGCGGTTCCATACCTGGTACCGGCAACAGCTCACCGCTGAATCCTAACGCGCCTCAAATACCTGTTGGGATGGCCAGCCAGACCGGCCGCGGCGCTAGTGTCGTAAGTATAACACATTATTTGTTAAAGAACTGTCGGCCAAACAAGAGAATGGTTTGACAAGAACACAAATACCCGCTTGTCTATTATAACCAGTTAAAACATTTCTAATAATTATAAAACTAAAAAATCTTCCAGCATTAAAAAAATGCTATAGTTTATTTAATAATAATTATAATTATAATGGAGTTTCACTAAATTGCAAGCACTTATCTGTCATTGGCTGTTTGCCTTTAGATAATTAATAATAATTTATTTGTACCTCCAATAACTATAATAATATGGTGTAACTAACATCTAATAGATGTGTAAATAAGGAACTAACAAATTAAAATAACAACATTTCCAGCATGAACGTCGGGCAAGCCACTCAATGACATTGCCAACTGGCCTCGAAGCTTATATTGTCACAGTACGTTTATGATAGTAACTAATTCACTAACAGCATACTGAATGAATAAATGTGAAATCGAGAAAAAATATATATCTTTCGATTAATCATAATGTTGCTAAAATAGCTTATCCTTATAATATTTGCCGCTCTATTGGGGACAGCCACAGAAAAATAAAGATTTCCTTCCGTAAATGTCTACCGCCTGAATAATATTTGTCATACGAAAAATTCGAATATTTTAAATATCCTTGAAATATTTTAATCAAATAGAGATAAAAAAGCATTTATTCTTTCAGTCGCAAGCATCAAATGAACATGGTCTAGGTATTGTGTGCGTACCTGTCCCCGTATTTGAATGTCGCCTTTCGCTGCGCTTCGTTTGTGTTACTCTATTTCAACTCTTACTATACCTATCTCAACATATCGGTCTCTGAACCAAATACTATCAACCTTCAGTACAGGGTGTGATATGAAAGGGGTCTTTAACTAGGGTTAGAACTGTATGCGATGTAAGAATGTGTGTATGATCGTTTGCGCGGTATAACAGAGTGTTGGTCACAGGTGAAGGGTCTGCAGTTCCCGGGTTGCCACGACCCGAAATACTGTCGCCTGGTGCTGCACCGCTCGAAGCTTCTCATGAAACCGGTCAGTGACAACCCTAGCGCCCGACTCCCGTCTCATTACATGTCACTTCCTAAATCAGTGATACGCACATTCATCACTTTATTTCGGCTCTGTTTATTTTATTTGAGTTTTTTTCTTCTATCTTAACGATTTTTATTTTGTGTATTTGTGTTTAATTAGTGATTTGTTTTTACACCAGGCGTCGTTGTTAGTTTGGTTCCTCTCATCTAATGCAGTCGTTTTTGTTTTTATTTTTAAGCTATTGTATAGCTTTTATCGCGGGCTTCGGGGTTTGAGCGCGGCAACCGAATCAAGAAATTCCGTAACGAAAAAACCTAACACCTCCCACACCTATGCTGTTTGTGAGAAGGTATATAGGTATCTATTAATATCAAAGAAAAAAAAAACTGACTACATTAAAAATAAATAAATAATTATAATTGCATAAGTTGATAAAAAAATGCTATGCAATAGCTTTACCGCGGCAGTCCCCGAGTGCCACACGTATTTTTTTTTAATCACATTTTATTCGTTGTAGTAGTCAAATCTCAGTAGTGAGATTATATTTTTTGTTATTTCGTCGTCACTTGTACAGGTTTATATTTCTTCGCTATTGTTGTTGATCTGCTACATGTTTACATTGTCTATTGTCAGTATATATATTTATATGTGAAGCATGAACTGTTTATTGTCTAATAAATAAAACCACATAGACTTGGTATATTTGTTCACTTTTATGTTTCTTAATTTTTTATCAAACTATAATAATATAACATTTTGTGTATAGGTGCTGAAACATAAAATTGACAACATCAAACGAATGGCAGCGCATCCTACGCAACCTCTTTGTAAGTTGAGTAACTATTGGGCTTCATTTACAACAAATATTATCTTTCCAACTGTATTTTGCGCTTTAAACACGCCTGAATGACTGTAAATGTTATTTCGCTAAGGTAAAACCTAGGGACGCTTTAAAACACACAATATCAATAATTTATGTTTATAATGTAAAACTGACCGATAATAATCAACGCTCAACCTAAACCATTAAAACGTAGAATCGAACACCCTTTGTTCGCGATTCTAAGTCGGTTTTGGTGTTGAATAGTTCCACTACCACTGGTGTAGATCCGCAGGCAATAGCTACTTACATTATACTGTTTGTGACCTCAAAATGAGGATATCATAAACTAGATTTTCCCCGCGGTTTCACCCGCGTTCCCGAGGGATCTCGTGTATTCCCGGGATAAAAAGTAGCTTATAGCCTTCCTCGATAAATGGGCTATCTAACACTGAAATAATTTTCCAAATCGAACCAGTAGTTCCTGGGTTCCGTTCAAACAAACAAACTCTTCAGCTTTATAATATTAGTATAGATTAGACCTGTTGAATGTTGCATAGATTTAACGGGCGGCGCTGACGGCTCGGTCCAACTGTGGGAGTGGGCCCACCCGTCGTGCGTGTGGTCGCCGCGGGCGCCCGGCGCGTTCGCTAAAGTGACGCGCGTGCGCTTCTCCGACTACGGGAACAAGTTCGCGGCCGCCGATGCCGACGGCAACCTTGCCATGTGGCAGCTGCACCCGCAACACACTGCTGGACACACTCACGCCTCGCCCAGACCTTTCTTTGTAACTATAATGATGTATTGATTATGAAACCATGTCCTTGAATTTTTTTGAGTAAGCCGTTGATAAAGATAAAGAGACGGGGCTACTTAAAACCTTGGTTTGACAAGAATACTGTTTAATATTTAATGTTATTAAATATTTCTTTCCTACAGACCCACCAATGTCACAGTAAAGGAATCAGTGATTTCGTTTTCTTGGGTTCCTGCAGTTTAGTCGCTACGGGTACGTATCTGATGGAAAGAATTCTGGTAGAAATTAAATTCTACTGATGGAAGTACATTATACTGTAATTATTATCTTTTCAGCCGGTCATAGTTCGGAAAGTAAAAACGTGGCGATATGGGACACGCTGATGCCTATCAAAAAAGCTTTAGTGGTTTGTGAGTACAATTTTTATAAAAAAGACGTAATTTCTTGTTTTTTTTTTTTATGATGTTGATATTATTGTTGTCGTTATAAAGCGTGGACGTGTCACGAGGGCGGCGCGGCGTGCTGCGCGTACGCGGGCTCGCACGGCGCGCTGGTGTCGTGCGGGCGGCGCGGCGACGTGCTCGTGTGGGACCTGCGCGCGCGCTGCGTCCGGCACAAGCTGCACGCGCACCACGCGCCCATCAAGTGCATCGCGCTCGCCCCGCGCGAGGACTACTACGCGCTCGGCGCCGCCGACGGTGACATCAAGGTACACCCACCACTACTACTACAACGTACGCGGGCTCGCACGGCGCGCTGGTGTCGTGCGGGCGGCGCGGCGACGTGCTCGTGTGGGACCTGCGCGCGCGCTGCGTCCGGCACAAGCTGCACGCGCACCACGCGCCCATCAAGTGCATCGCGCTCGCCCCGCGCGAGGACTACTACGCGCTCGGCGCCGCCGACGGTGACATCAAGGTACACCCACCACTACTACTACAACGTACGCGGGCTCGCACGGCGCGCTGGTGTCGTGCGGGCGGCGCGGCGACGTGCTCGTGTGGGACCTGCGCGCGCGCTGCGTCCGGCACAAGCTGCACGCGCACCACGCGCCCATCAAGTGCATCGCGCTCGCCCCGCGCGAGGACTACTACGCGCTCGGCGCCGCCGACGGTGACATCAAGGTACACCCACCACTACTACTACAACGTACGCGGGCTCGCACGGCGCGCTGGTGTCGTGCGGGCGGCGCGGCGACGTGCTCGTGTGGGACCTGCGCGCGCGCTGCGTCCGGCACAAGCTGCACGCGCACCACGCGCCCATCAAGTGCATCGCGCTCGCCCCGCGCGAGGACTACTACGCGCTCGGCGCCGCCGACGGTGACATCAAGGTACACCCACCACTACTACTACAACGTACGCGGGCTCGCACGGCGCGCTGGTGTCGTGCGGGCGGCGCGGCGACGTGCTCGTGTGGGACCTGCGCGCGCGCTGCGTCCGGCACAAGCTGCACGCGCACCACGCGCCCATCAAGTGCATCGCGCTCGCCCCGCGCGAGGACTACTACGCGCTCGGCGCCGCCGACGGTGACATCAAGGTACACCCACCACTACTACTACAACGTACGCGGGCTCGCACGGCGCGCTGGTGTCGTGCGGGCGGCGCGGCGACGTGCTCGTGTGGGACCTGCGCGCGCGCTGCGTCCGGCACAAGCTGCACGCGCACCACGCGCCCATCAAGTGCATCGCGCTCGCCCCGCGCGAGGACTACTACGCGCTCGGCGCCGCCGACGGTGACATCAAGGTACACCCACCACTACTACTACAACGTACGCGGGCTCGCACGGCGCGCTGGTGTCGTGCGGGCGGCGCGGCGACGTGCTCGTGTGGGACCTGCGCGCGCGCTGCGTCCGGCACAAGCTGCACGCGCACCACGCGCCCATCAAGTGCATCGCGCTCGCCCCGCGCGAGGACTACTACGCGCTCGGCGCCGCCGACGGTGACATCAAGGTACACCCACCACTACTACTACAACGTACGCGGGCTCGCACGGCGCGCTGGTGTCGTGCGGGCGGCGCGGCGACGTGCTCGTGTGGGACCTGCGCGCGCGCTGCGTCCGGCACAAGCTGCACGCGCACCACGCGCCCATCAAGTGCATCGCGCTCGCCCCGCGCGAGGACTACTACGCGCTCGGCGCCGCCGACGGTGACATCAAGGTACACCCACCACTACTACTACAACGTACGCGGGCTCGCACGGCGCGCTGGTGTCGTGCGGGCGGCGCGGCGACGTGCTCGTGTGGGACCTGCGCGCGCGCTGCGTCCGGCACAAGCTGCACGCGCACCACGCGCCCATCAAGTGCATCGCGCTCGCCCCGCGCGAGGACTACTACGCGCTCGGCGCCGCCGACGGTGACATCAAGGTACACCCACCACTACTACTACAACGTACGCGGGCTCGCACGGCGCGCTGGTGTCGTGCGGGCGGCGCGGCGACGTGCTCGTGTGGGACCTGCGCGCGCGCTGCGTCCGGCACAAGCTGCACGCGCACCACGCGCCCATCAAGTGCATCGCGCTCGCCCCGCGCGAGGACTACTACGCGCTCGGCGCCGCCGACGGTGACATCAAGGTACACCCACCACTACTACTACAACGTACGCGGGCTCGCACGGCGCGCTGGTGTCGTGCGGGCGGCATCGCATCGAAATTCGCATTCGCATCAAGCGAATGTGTACAGCTCGTGTCGTGTCTCGTCCGGCGGCCACCCTGTTGGTCGATCCTCGCACCCGCAGATGGCACAG
The DNA here is from genome assembly GCA_951216915.1 of Tetheella fluctuosa. NCBI lineage: Eukaryota > Metazoa > Arthropoda > Insecta > Lepidoptera > Drepanidae > Tetheella > Tetheella fluctuosa. The sequence goes on along the minus strand of OX578229.1, from coordinate 7,236,520 downwards.
GCAGGCATCACGTGTTTATTCGACCAATAGAAAGCATTTCTTTCTCGCTGCTTGCTTTGTCGAGTCTTGACTGGCAGGAAACTAAATAAAAGTACGACAAATTGACAGATCTGGCCCGCAAAAATCTAAGCACTCCATCGGCTAGCTTTCCGAGAGCAATTGTTCAGTGCAGCTGGCCTTATATACGATCTCCTTAAAAATCGCCTCATGGGTGAAAAGGCGGCAAAATTACTTTTCCTAAAATATAATAATGCCTCTTTTGAATTTTGACTATTAGATATAATTACTGTATAAGTATAAAACTAGTTTACTATTCTAATATTTTTTAATATGCCTATTATAAGTAATAAAAATAAGTTCATTAAAGTTTTTTTTTAAGTTACTACCAAACATTCGCATTATTCGCATTCGTACATTCGCTTCCTGAAAATGTGAAAAATATGACATTCGTAACATCCCTGAGTTACACACATTTTAAAATTCAATTTCAAATATATTTGCAGGTGTTTTCATTGACGACGCATCAGCTTCAGCACACGTTTGCCGGCGAGCACGCTCGAAGCTCGTTCTTCAAACATATCGGCCAGGGCGTTACGCAAATACATATAGGTATGTTCTACCTTCTATTAAACATCCTTACTTGCATATTTCTGTTTCTTTTTTTACAGATATTCGATTCGAACAAACTCCTTTCTATAGTTAAATGTGTTACTTTTTAGTTTATCCGCCCAAAAGCTGCGCTCATTAGAATAATATTGAATGAATGTTTGTCAGACAACGCCGGGCGGCTGTTCTCGTGCGGCGCGGACGGCACGATGAAGGTGCGCAAGCTGCCCGAGCGAGACACGCCGCCACTGCACCAGCCGCATTATTAATGCCCGCATCACTCTCGCTATTCATACACGGTAAATAATATATACTTAATACTCGTCGAGTTCATCTGTTAATTAGCTGATAAACCTTATTGTAAAACAATGAAATTCATTTTGAACAGACTTAAAAAGCAGGAGAAGGTTCTCAATTCGGTTGTATTATGTTTTTTTCTTCAACATTCATTATCTGTATAGTTGGGCACCGTTAATAGTTAACTTCGTTAATCGCTAATCCGTTACTGAAAAACTTTACTTCGTTAACCGTTAAAGGTTTACATTTCAGAAGATTTAACGCAAGTGATCTGTTAACGCGTGCATTTATATATCGTTGCGTTAGTGATCTACTTATAAAAAAATGAAAATAATAGGTACTGGATAAACGATTAACGGACTTGGGGAAATATAACGGAAGTTAACGAGACCGTTAACATTATATTAACGAGACCGCGCACCGAGGGTTCCGTACAAATTTCGTCCATCGTTCGTCCATCACGGGAAATGCACATTTTTAATTATTTACCTTATTTGAGGTTGGTGCCAATTAAGCTAGACCTCTAAATTGTATCAGCGCTTATACAACTCAGAGGTCTTTATTAATTGGCGTAACTATGTATGAATGGGGACACCCTTTAACTTTCATCTTTTTTTATATTTTAGAATTTTCACTTTATTCACTTTCATTTGGGCTGTAAAACCTTGCTTTATGCCAAATTTCGTGATTCTAAGTCAACGGGAACTACCACAAAACGGGAGCTCCCCTTAAATATTTATTTTATTTTGTTTTTAGTATTTGTTGTTATAGCGGCAACAGAAATACATAATTTGTGAAAATTTCAACTGTCTAGCTATAGCGGTTCTTGAGATACAGCCTGGAGACAGAAAGACGGACGGACAGACAGCGAAGTCTTAGTAATAGGGTGCCGTTTTTACCCTTTGGGTACGGAACCCTAGAAATGAACTTTTTGTTTTTATAGGTAGGCGAGACGCGAGAATGTTAGCGCTTACGCCGGCATGCGGCACCGCGTCGAGCCTCAACCCCTTGTGATGTATTTATCGTTGTTGCTATTCAAATGTTACGAGTATGATTATAATTATACGCCGTTAGACTAGTCACTGTGTAGGCAATGTTGTATCTAATAATGTATTTAAAATGTTAATGAATCTTTAGTTATTTCTAGTGTGAAATATTCGCTATTTTTAACTTAATAAATAAAAACGTGTCCTAGATGAATATATAATTTATTTATTTGCACTTACTGTTAGACGTTTCACCGGCGCGGCGACGCGAGGCTAAACCGTCGCAGTGCAGTGACTGGCCTATATTAAAGTTACTGTGTATAGATACGGTAGCCGAATTAGTGTTCGATGTACCAACCAAGTCGTATGTATGTTAGTATTTATAAAGTGCAATAACTCTTAACACTATCGCTAACTTATGATTTCGACTGCTGGCCACGTCGAAGCCTTTACTTAGATAACAGATTAGCCCATTCTGAAGAATTTAACTTATGTGAGTGCATATAACTTATATGTGTAACTTGTTGACGCATAATAAATATAAATAATTGATTAAATACATTAGTATGTATCGATTTACATTATATAGTACTTTGTTGGCTTGCTGTAACCATTATTTAATGAAATTAATCTCATAATATTTTGGAGTGATACTTCACGAAATACTATTTGGTCGGCATCTTCGTATCATGATAAACTTACTTATTCACTAAATACGGCACCTCAATCTATTAGCTGTAAGTATTTTATTATCTATATATTGTCTATGTGATGTATTCGAGATTACAAAATTTATATTATTTTAAAAGCAATATTACATGTTCCAAAAAAGCATTTGTTTGAATCGAAGCAATAAATTTATACATCTACTTATATATTTTCGTATGCTTTTCTTGAACAGTATTATACAATTATTAATTAACTGAGGCTGCGAAATTATTTACCCGACCATATATGCAAACAAATTCCATCGATAGGTACATTACCTACATACCTACATTGTATGCTTGTGATGTCCTGAATACAGATGTAATCGGGCATTTTATTCCAATAAAATTACGAAAATTATTTTATCTTATTTTTTCTTTAATACTAACTCAACTAATTGGCGATGATAAATAAAACAAGAATGAATTGATGATATAAGATACGCTCCATTAAACTAACGAGATAGCATGCACTAATAACAATAATATAGCAGAAAGCATAACTAGGAATCATAGATAAATTCATTGTTATAAAGTTAAGAGTTAAGACACAGTGGAGTAGACGTTGCATATTAGTCTTCAAGAAACCCTAATCTGAGTGATGTTAAAAGACATTGGTTTCGTTGTTTTGTTTTGGTTAACTATTTGTAATATTTTCATAGGTCAATAATATATATAATCACCAAAGTTTTATGTTTTTATGCAACATTTTGTTTTTATAGCTGCTGCATACGTAAAACATAAATTTGAAATAAGTTACCATGTTTTAGGCTTTAAAAAATAAAATTCGCACAATATGCAACATGGAACAGGATTTGAGATTGAGAAAAACAAAATTAAATCTGTTAAATCAACTACTTATAGCCAGGTATCGATCGCCGGCTTTTCAAAATTATGTAAAAATATTGTTTCCTATTAATTAATTTAATATAAATACATGATTACTCCATGAATTCCTCATGTAAAACAAATCGTTATATTCTTCGTTTTTATACAGCAATTTATAATGTTATTACATTGGCCCGAGAATCATTTGTTTGAGCCAATTCAGTACTTCGTGTATGTACCAAAATTGTATTACTTCAGTGTTATTTTTTTTATAAATCATACTTGTTAGCTGTGTTGTATAATAGTTGATGATTGGAGCTCTAATCTAGACCTATCAAGTCTCCTTGTTGGCTAAATACTTTATTTTCTTCTTGCTACAAATTTAATTACTCCTATATAGACATACCGTCAATTTGATTTGTTTTACATAAATTTCTAATGTTTACACGAAGAAAGACAATTTTAAATAACAACAATAGTATTTATTGGCTATGCTGTGTCATAATTATGAAATAAAATAAAATTGTATTTTTTGATTGAAATTCCACTCGCAGCATCCTGTTAACGTGAACAATGTTCATATTAAATGCTTATGTTGTTTTATTTATAAAGGAAACATTTAAAATAAAGTTTAACTCGTACACATTCTTTCATTTTTTCTTGACTTTCTCATCCTTTACTTAGAGGTCCAAGTGGAAGTGGGTAGGACATCGCCAGGCAAACCTAAGGTCTACAATCTGTATGGCTGGCATTCCGACACTATCCAGCTAAATCCATCCATGTTTGTTCAGTAGACCACCGGTCCTATTGTCAGACGACACAGACTAGGTGATCAAACTGTAATAATAATAAGTGCTCCTGGAGACGGCACGCATAGTGAGGAAGTTCCTCTCTCTGGAGCCTTGACCACCGGTAACTAGGACCCTGTTCCCGATACCGGTGGGGAACTTTTTTTAAATATTTTTAAATGTTTTTTTTTATAACTAAATAAAATTAAATATTCTGGGACATTATTCCTCACACACGGCCATCTGACCCCAAACTAAGCAGAGCTAGTGCTATGGAAGCCAGATAACTGATATACTACTTTTCTTTTGTAAATACATACATATATAGATAGATATTTACACCCAGACACAGGACAAACAGAGATGTTCACGCACAAATGTTTGTCCTGAGTGGGAATCGAACCCACGACCTGCGGCGTGATAGATAGGGTACTTTACCAACCACGCCAACCGGCCCATTAAACTTATATTTAAAATAGTAGATTATTAACCAAGGGGATAAAGCAGTGTCTTCTGTCGCGGGTGACGATTTAAATCGCGAGCGTAACGAAGGACTCGAGGTTTACTCCCGAGCGTAGCGAGGGTGTTAAAAACTTAAATCACGAGCGAAGCGAGGGATTTAAGACGAGTCCTGAGTGTAGCGAGGGATTTCAGTTCACCCAAGACTAAGACAGCTTTATCACCTAGGAAAATACTCTACTATTCGTACCATTTGCGAAAAAATTAACACAATAATAAAGCATTTATTAAAAATAATGACAATTAAAAGTAAAATTAACATTCGAAACATTGGTCCAATTATTGATAGAGAGTTACATTTTTGTTTGGTACATTTATTGTTGGCCTCGTCGGTTTTCATAATTTTATTTAATAATCATAACTGCATAATAAATGCGTATTCCTTTTTCAAAAAGATGTGTAATGCTTTATATACAAACTCAATGGTGTAAACACAGATGTAGTTCAGTATAAATTTCGGTAAGTATTCCAAATTTAAATCACATTCTCCCCTTAGAGGATGAATGAAATTCAGTACAAATTTCTTTCCGTTTTTAACAGATTAAAAATGACTATTGTTATGTTCGCTTTTTGTGGCATAGAATGTCACTTTTTGGAGCAAGTGGTACGAAAATGTAATTTATAGGAATATATTTTAATAAATGGTATAATAATAATAATAAATATTCTGGGACATTATTCCTATATCTACTCAGCAGTGATGCAGCTCCAAGTAATTTTTTTTTTCACCGTTAATATAATCAACCCTCGAGGATAACATTTTGTTATAGGCCAAATTCGGCTCGCGTTGAACACTTGATCACTGTTCCACTGTTCACTCAAAGCTGTAATTAGGGCTGGCGCCCATTGCCCACGACGTTTTTCAGCAATGCAGTCGCAAAAAGGCCATGATGTAGCATTACTACGGACCCGTTTCACAGTAAGACGTTGGTGGACGTATGCGTATATTAACCGCTTTCCCCCGAGACGTGAGTTGTGCGTTTGCTTTTTTTTTTGAGCAGGACACGAAGATGGTGGCTTTGCGCATGAATCTGTTTTGGATCACCTGAAGGGTGTGAATACGTTTAGGAGTAGCGTGACCGAACACGGTACTCGCATACGTCATGACTGGTCGGATACACGCGGTATAGAGTCTAACCTTGCTTTTTAGGGCAAGTTTAGACCGGGCGTTGGTCAGAAAGTGGAGTGGTCCTGCAATATAGGCGGCGCACGCGCGGACCGCCTTTATGTGCTGTATTTTATTTTATTTTTGCTTGATATTTGGCTTGCCTCTCCCAAAGGATCGGCTCGCCGAATAGGCGTCTACGTCGGTCGGCTCTATAAAAGTGAACCGCCTGACTTTTGTAGGGGTTGATCTCAATTCTCCATTTCCGAAACCATGCGCCTAGGGCGTTGGCCGCGGTCTAGAGTTTTTTGGCGATCATGGACGGGCTTCTGCCTGAGCAGTATACGGCAGTGTCGTCCGCAAAGAGGGCGAACTGCGTATTCGTGACTCTTGGGATGTCGCTCGTGTAGAGCGTGAAGAGCAAGGGAGATAGTACCAGGGATGTGAAAAAATTATCATATTATCATCATATACTATTATACGATTAATAAATAAATAAATATTAATCGATTATTTTTTTCGTATAATCGATTTTTAATAATAGATTTTTTGATAATATGAATTGATTTTTAATTAATCGATTCACACATATTTTAAATCGATTTTTGTAAACGGCACCATCTGTCCAACGAATGAAAAAATACGAAATAAGTAAACTTAAATAGTCGATCAAAAAAGGCGCCATTTGTGCCGTGTATGTATGTAAAATCGTTTCGCATCTTTTTAAGGGTTTTCTTCTAGTGAAATTTTACACTGCATCAAGTGACAAGATGATTTTTGAGGTGGCAACCCAGCACTAATGTGACATTGAGTGAAAAAATCCCAGAATATTTATATTTAAAAATCGATTATTTTTTCTTCTAAAATCGATTTTTATTGAAAAGAGAAAAATCGATTTTATATAATCCTTTTTTTTCACTCAATGTCACATCCCTAGATAGTACCGAGCCCTGAGGGACACCGGCACTAATGGATGTGAGCGTTTGCATCGATGCTAAATTGCTACTTCATTGCCGCAAAAAGTCCTGGGCGCATGGGCGCATTTGCATGTTCAATAAAACTAAACAATTATTTATCAACATTTATTTTAAAAAATACGAGCATTTGTCTTTCGAATTATCGTACAAAAAATAACAGGTTGTAGTACTTAAAAGAAATCTATTAATTAGGTCATAAATTAATATTTTAACATACATAGTAAACCATTTGCTAGTGGGAAAATGAAGCTATTGTATTGTTAAGGATTTTCCTATTGAAATAATACATAATCATAATTATTATTCATGTTATTCTATTCTACAAAAACACGTCGATTCCGGTATACACATGATTGATTAGTTTAAAAGCCAATCAGACTGCCATACGCTAGTTCGTTATGTATTCGTTCGGTCGATTACAGACTTTTTTTTTTTATCTGTCTTCTAGTTTATGATATTTTGTATTTAAGATGTTATAATACTAAGCACTATTAAAATATGTAATAAATACCTTATTAAATAAACCATTTCAAAATTATTTAAACGTGTTCGTATCAAGAACTTTTATTTCCCAATAGTCTGAAACGAATTTTAAAGCATATTCCTTGCTTAAAGTAGTCTTTCCTAAGGGATTTTCTAAAAACAAGGTGGCTGTTTTGGTACCATTTGCTATGTTAATAAATTTGCAATAAGGACTATTTTTAACCTCGCAATCTTTGGGTTTTGATGGAGAAACTATTATGGTTTTTGCATTCAACGACGTAGTATCCTGAAGTTCTGCTCCATCACACCATAACGTAAATTTAATTCCATAAAGACCATAGAGGACTGCAACTTCTTTGTAAAGATTTTCTAGACTTAAAAATTTACCGTCTTTGTCTTTGAGTAACACGCTGGCCTGATTACTTGTGACGCCAAATCGGGGTGTCAAACTTTGGAGTACAATATTCGCCCATGGGTTCGCGGGCAACTCTACTTCCTTCCTCCACGTTATCACTAACTTCAATTGCGAACCTTTTAATTCCTGTGTTTCTTCAATGATCACAGGCTTCGAAGCCGAAATCTCTTCAATGGGTTTTAGAGGCGCCCGTACAGTATTCTCAATGAATTCACGGTGTAAATTTATAATACGCAATATGTCACTATTTTTGTTCACTGAGAAATAAATATCGACTTCATCAGTTGGAACCAAATGTGCCTTCTTTCTGAGCTTTTGAGCTCTATTTATTATTTCTCTAGAGAATCCTTCGTCGAGCATATCTTGGTCGGGCGTAACATTCAATAAAATTAATACATCATTATCGCTGTGCGCTTCGTACTGTTCATTACCTGTCGCCTGAAATATTATCCTTACTTCAGAGACATCGATGCGCTGGCCGACCAATTCGACGAAGCCATCAGTAATCAGTTTTTCACACTGCTCATTATTGAGGTCCTTCAGTGCTTGAGTTACAGCTTTAAAATCTCCTTTTAATCGAGCCCCAAGAATTTTATGATCCGGTTCAGCTCTTAATGTAATGCCATACTTTTCTTTGTCGCTTGTAAGAAGCACTTTCTTCACGTTCATTTCCTCTAGAACGTAATTTTCCAATGATTTGACATCATCCAAATATATCTGATCACGATGTATTACCACCATCTCCGGTAGTGGATACTTTATGGGGATAGTCTTTCTGTCCCTCAAAACCCTTCCAAGTTCAATCACCGCCTGCATTCGTTGTACTGCTCTTTCTATGTCATTATCTACCAAATCCATCTTCGGATCAGCAATCATATTGAAGTGTACACTCTCAAGGGATTCACCAGGCAAAAGTTGACGCAAAATCTTATACATCAACTCGGTGAGGAACGGCGTGAAAGGTGCCATCACCCTGACCATATCAAATAGAACGCCAAACAACGTGTCCAAGGCCACCTGACAGTCTTTGACTCCATTTTCACCCTTCAATCTTTTCCTATTCATTCTCACATACCAATTCGTAAGATGATCAATAAATTTTGTCAATCTGGGCACTACTGTGTACAGTCTGTAAGCTGCCATTTCTTTCTTTACGAAGTTTATCAAAGACTGTGTGAAAGAAGTTATCCATTTGTCCATTACATTCTCTCTAATAGCTTTCTCATTAAATTCATAATTTACTTGGTCTTCCTGCACAACTCTTTCGACGTTTTGCATCAAAAACCTAAAAGCGTTGTACCAAGGCAAGAAAACGTCTTTAATAACATCCCTGACACCTTCCTCTTTGAAACGAAGGTTTTCAGCTTTTACAACTGGCGAGTTAACAAGGTATAGTCTTAAGGCATCAGCGCCGTATTTATTGACGACTTCTAAGGGATCAGGATAATTCTTTTTTCTTTTTGACATTTTTTGACCATCGGCAGCTAAGATTAAGCCGTTAGCAATCAAATTTTTGAAAGGTGGTTTATTGAACAGAGCCGTAGACAGGACAATAAGAGTGTAAAACCAGCCTCGCGTCTGGTCGATACCTTCAGCAATAAAGTTAGCTGGGAAGACATCCTCGAACTCCTTTTTGTTTTCGAAAGGATAGTGACACTGAGCATAAGGCATAGATCCTGACTCAAACCAGCAATCAAACACTTCAGTCACTCTCTTGAGAGGTGGATGACCGGGGCGCGAGGATGGAATTTCTAAATTATCAATGCTTTCTCTATGCAAATCCGTAATGTCTTTTCCAGTCAAGCTGCTTAGTTCAGCGATGCTGCCCACACATACAACTTCCTGCTTGTCACTTGAAATCCATAATGGGATAGGTGTACCCCAATACCTATTGCGACTAATAGCCCAGTCACGTGCATCCTTAAGCCAATTACCAAATCTCTTTTCTTTTACATACTCTGGTACCCAATAAGTGGCTTCACTAGACTTTAAAAGATCTTTGCTCATTTGTTCCACCCTGACAAACCAAGATGGTACAGCCTTGTATATCAGCGGCGTCTCTGAACGCCAACAGAATGGATAGTTATGTTTAACTTGCCCTACTTGCACCAATCTATTGCGAGCTTTCAAATTAGTCATTATATTTTTATCTGCATCTTTAACATACTGCCCCAAGAAATCTTTCACAGGTTCAGTGAATCTACCACTTGAATCAACAGGACATATTATATCTTGATCCCTGGTTATAATACCAGCAGCGAGACATACTCTAAAATCATCTTCCCCAAAATATGGTGCTTGATGTACAATACCTGTACCAGAATCATCAGTGACGTACCCATCAGTTAATACTTGGAAAGCATTGGGACATTGTTCGACAAAGTAATCAAAAATGGGCGTATATTTTATGCCTTTTAATTTATCTCCCGTGAATTTGTCAAGGATTACAAAATCATCAACATTTTTGAAAATTATTGGTAATCTTGTTTCTTGGAGGACATAACATGTTCCAGTTTGCTTTTCTTGGACTTTCAAATAAATTAATTTAGGATTGACACAAAGAGCCAGATTACTTGGCAGTGTCCATGGTGTAGTTGTCCAAGCAAGGAGGGAGAAGCCTTCAGCAGTAGGGAATGATACAACTACAGCTGGATCTACAACATCTTTGTAATTTTGTCCTGATTCAAAATTAGATAGTGGGGTAGAACAGGCTGTGGAGTAAGGCATTACTTTCACTCCTTGGTATACCAAACCTTTGTTGTACAGTTCTTTGAAAACCCACCATATGGATTCCATAAACCATGGATATAATGTTTTATAGTCATTCTTGAAATCTGTAACAAAAATATTTAACTAAATGGTCATGTTAATAATAGACTTTAAAAGTCACTCATAGCTTTGCTTAAGGTAGAAATTTGATTTAATTAATTACATATCTTAATTTTCACAGTAAACAAGTATACAGGGTGATTTTGTTATCACTGGCAATACTTGCAGGGGTGGAAGTACTCATCAATGTGAACAACTTTTATTATAGGGCTAACTCTGATATCGCGTATAATAATACGGTTGCTTCATACATTTTGGTCGAGTAGGTATTGAAGTTTTGTATGGAACAGCTGATAATTTTTTCATGATTTCAGAGTTAGTCCCATTATCAAAGTTGTTCATTTTTATTGAGTACTTCCACCCTTGCAAGTATTGCCAATGATAACAAAATCACCCAGTATAGATTCTAAATTGATTTAGTATGGTAGTGTAGTGTATTAAATCTTACCAATCCAACGTCCCATTCTGGTGATGATAGTCTCCCACTCTGTTGCATATTTCATTACTATCTTTCGGCATTCAGCATTGTATTTATCAATACCCATTTTTTCCACATCTTCAGGTCCTTTTATGCCTAGTGATTTGTCAATTTCAAATTCAACGGGCAGTCCATGACAATCCCAGCCAAACCGTCTTTCTACATGGTATCCCTTAAATGAGACTGAATAGTTATTAAGAGAGATGGAGTCAGATCTTTAGGGTTATCACCTGACGGTGACATAGGTGCCCACTTGATTGGAAAGTCATTATCTAAAGTAAAAAGTTGATGAAGCATATAAAAAATACATATTCTCCAAGATAATGACTAAAAATACAATCTGTATATATAAAAATGAATGCCCGAAATGTTTGTACGCACATAACTTCCGAACGACCGCACCAAATTGGATAATTTTTTCTTTTAGGTTTTGTTATTGTCAGGTTTGTATGAAAAAAAAAATTACACCGGGAACATGGGTGAAACCGCGGGGAGCAGCTAGTATTATATAAATACAAAACCATACTGTTTGATTCTATTATGTGAATAATATTTACAAGATAGCAGAAAGGAGGATTAGAAAATGGAAAGATATTTCTCCATAGAAAACACATTGAACAATATCTGGTGGATAAGCTAATAATAAATAATATAATAATAGTTAAAAATATAAACAATTACAACTAAAAAGGAAGACCGTCACCAAATCACCAAATGGGAGCGTGCCCAGAATGCTGGCTGCATTTCCACGTTGGATAGCTAAGCTTATCTGTTGACCGAAATAAAAGCCAGCGTTCTGGTCACGCGTGTGTTCCTTTAACAAGTCCTTACATACACTGTGTGCCCCTAGCCCCCACGGGCCGAGAGTTTTTACCCCAAACGGCTCAAACATGTACCCTGTGTCGAGATGTGCATACTTGCGCCGCTTGAGGCACTCTGCTGATCTTGCTGCGGAGCCGGCTCTCTCTGATGTGCCTTGAAGATGAGACGGCACCAAGGTATCAACGCAGGTGGCATCCCAAACCAAGGGTCGTCCCAACTTCCAGGGCATGAGAGTCATTCCGTCGGGCCTCTTACCATCGTCTCTCATGACGCCACGGGGCTCGAGTGTGGCGGCCACACTGACGCTGGTTAAAGTCCGACGGATGATATCGTTGATAGAATTATGACGGGGCACACGTCCTGCACTGGAGACACACGCAAGGGCGTGGTGCCCCAAGCTGTCTACTGTGTCAATATTTTTATAATGTGTAGGTAATTAGTTATTTATTATTAATTTGTTAAAAGTAATTAATTATTACTTTAGTTATAATATACTTACAAGCACTACTGTATGTATTAATTATGCTTATAATAGTTAATAGTATATATATACTAGCTGTACCCCGCGGTTTCACTCGCGTAGCAGTTTAAAAAATAGATGTTGACCGAGTCTCAGACCTACCCGATATGCATTCAAATTTCATAAAAATCGGTCGAGCCTTGTAACACGAGAATTTTATATATTAGATATATATCCAGTATCAGCAGGAATCGCATGTCAAGTTAAAAGTACCTGTTGGTGTGCATAGCGTGTAACCACATCTTTGATTGTTCCAGCAAGAATGTGTCCATAGTGAGGCAACCCAGTGGCAAATGGAGGTCCATCATAAAATGAATATCTGTGAAGTATACAAGATTTAGATATGAGGATTGACTTGTTCTCTTGTTCACTGAAAAAGGCTGCGTATTGCCTCTGCAGTACCTAAATTAGTTTATGTTGGATTAGATTGTAGGGAAAAACAATTTAACATTAGGTATAGTATAGATATAGACGGGGTAAAATCGACAGCAGTACCTCCACGTGAGCCCATGTGGTCTTGTCATCGGAAGGGAATCTCATTCCCTTCGGATGGAAAGGCTGCGGGCCGGTGTACCCTGGGCGTCGGTTTGCGACTTTTGGTCCTGAAGATATCGAATACTTATGTTCGGTGTCTTTGGGATCAAATTTCTCTAGCCGAGGGCCAAATCTGCTGTCTCGAATCCAAGGTGTCATTCGTACCGTGCCAATGGACGCGTGGCTGAGGGGTAGCTCAATCGCGAATGGTGTCTCCTCGAAACCGGGGCAACTCAGGGAGTATTTTTGCCCTTCAAATAGTAAGCGTGGGCTCTGCCAGTTGTGACTTTTACTAATGAGAGTCCCATGAGTGAGGATCAGATGGGCTTGGTCCGGCAAGCCATAAACTACGCCATCATTAAGACAGGGAAACACCAATTACACCCAGATGAAGTAAAATCAATTCCTGTCAAGAACATAGTACAGTTTATTATAGCTGCAGGTCTTGGCAGTGAAATTTAATTTATGTGGCGATCACAATAGATCTAATCTGGTCCCAGTGATACAAGCACTGGAAAGACTTGAAACAGCCACCTAATCCAAATAATAATTTTAATTTGGCTCCTAAAATACAGGATCCACCTAGTTTAGGAGCCAGCGCAAATAAGTTTTGTAATATGAATTATCGTAAAATAAAGATTATTATTATTATTATAATAGATATAGATATAAGATAGATAATAAGATCAACTACTCTGTCGCATTAGGCTTGCCTGTAAAGATAGATGTAAGTTTGTTTGGTTAAATAAATAAATTAAATATTAGAAACCATGTTATTGTTCTCTAAGTCAAATCACAGTATTATTATCATTCTTAGTGATAAATCCAAATTATTCACCACATTACATGATTTTTAGAATGGAGTGGTAACGAACATACCCACAAACTATCTATTATAATAATATAATAGGATTGTATTATAATATTTGCATACACAAACCTGGGTTTATTTTTTGATTGTTTTAGGCAACTTTGAAATGCATCGATATCCTTCCAATATTTCAGAATAGTTTGCTCTTCTTTTGGAAAATCAATATTTTCAGGTACACGGCATACTTTTCGAGACATCTTTAATTTAATTTTTAACCTCACTTAGAAATTCCATTTCATCCACGCACTCACTATTATATTATATATATAATATTTTATATTATTTCCAGCAGTGCTGCCAGATCAAAAAATCCATTCAGCGCTAAAATTACAAAAAAACGATAAATTTTACGATTTTGACGCTTTAAAAAAGCGCTAGATTTCGCGCTAAATTAACTAAATTTTTCATGAATAAAATTATAGTATCTTCGCCGTGTGTGACGCCTTTTAAAATATACGATGTTTTTTCCGATGTAAATGCATCGATCGGTTATATCGATGTTAATACGATGTATTGAGAAATACATCGATGTTTCCAAAACATCGATTGCTTTCGCAATGGACTATGGACATGTTTAAGCCTTAAAGGGAAAACTAGGTGAGTTAAGTACAAGATGTTTTTTCAGCCAAACAATAAATATAGGCTATAGATAAATGGTAGGCTTTTTATATTAGCTGAACTGATTATTACGTCCCGATTCACGAAAAATCGTGAAAGTCACTGCAGTCGTGAGCCGTCAGTCAGTTTATTTTATTTTTTTATACCACTAAGGTGGCAAACAAGCATACGGCCCGCCTGATGGTAAGCGGTTACCGTAGCCTATTGACGCTTGCAACACCAGGGGCGTCACACGCGCGTTGCCGACCCTGCAAAAATCTCTTCACACCTTTCTTGAAGAACCCCATGCTGAACTCCCTTGGGAAAACCACGGTGGGGAGCTCGTTCCACAACTTGAGTGTCCGTGGTAGAAAGCTCCTTAGTGTTGGACTGTTGGTCATACTCATAGAGTGCGTTCCATCCCATACTACTTCTGGCAACGTAACGCCAGAGGTAGTATGGGACATGGGATGAAACGTACTCTACACACTCATCTCATATGCGTATTCGATGCATCGAAATAAAACATCGATGTATATTCGATGTTGAAGTATTAACAATACATCGGATCAATACGATGTATCGTTACTATGTATATACTGCTCGCTCATGTCATGCTCAATAGGGTATTTGACTGACATTCAAATCAGCAACTTTTTATGAAATGTCAATATGATAGGTTTATATGGAGTTTTGTATGAAATACAAGCATGTGACGTCATCATTATATAGCATATTCTTTATGGTTAGATTGGTCATGAAAAATCATAAAAAAATCTGAGTTACTCCCTAGTCGCGCCTAAAGAAGTTTTACTTCAATAAGGATATTTTAATAAAATAACCCTAAATTGACCTCACACCATAGCCTCACACACACCTTAGAGTAGAACGTAGTGATATAGGGTATGTTCCGATATACACTACGAGCACTGTAAGGCGTGACCTCATTTAGTATACTGAGAGCCGTTCCTTTATAGTTCGCTATACTGGGTTCTGTTTAAAACGGAACGCAGTCCAGTATACTGTGCTGTGTGTCATCCACGTATGTAAACTGTCATTCTGGGCGCCGTTGATCACGTGATCATAGCACTGAGAGCACCTTACCTCGAAAACGCCAGTGCTCACTCACAGTACAATAATGGCAACGATTTATGACGTCATATATTTCCCTAGGATAGTGCGGCAGTATACTGTCATCTATAACGGAACGAATTCCTCCCCAGTAAGAGTACTGAACAGTGCTCGCAGTGTATAACGGAACATACCTTTAATTCTCTTTGTTACAGTGCTAGCAGTGTATTCTTAGACATATTACTTTAAAATTTGTGCAGTTTAAATCGGAACATACCTCATGTCATCTATCTAAGTGCAAAACTGCAAAGAGGATATAATCACTAAGTTACTTAGAACTAATTTGTAATTCTAAAGTAAGTAAACTGAAAGAAAAGCACCTTTGTAAACAGACAACGAAACCACTATCTTTGATTTTTCATACCCAGAGAAAAGTGCAGATAATTACTTACAATCACAATTAATTTCTATTACTTACAGAATAAAAATTTGTAATACTTAAATAATGGATTGTCATTGGATAAAAATGTCTCCAAGGTATTTATTTTATTTTTTAGTATTTGTCATGCAATGCAATGCTCATGGAACACATGTATTTATTTATATTTTATTTAAAATACATTATTGTTACAGGCTAAGTAAGGGTCTTTTGATTATTAACCAACTTGATGAAGCAAGATTTGAACAATTTTTGCGCCGAATTGTTGCAAAACTCAAAAACCAAAGTACTGAAATATTCACTGAAGATGAAACTCAAAAACTAGTGATAATTTTCAAAATTAATCAAGAAAGTTTATTAATGTCAATTAAAACTCTAGTTTATATTTTCAAAAGATTACTAAAATATATATTCATGCCATTGGACTTGAAAAATGATTTGAAGGTCATAGGTTTAAATAATGAGAAAGCTGATATGATTGTCAAAGTATGGTCTGCGGAAACAAGATCTACTTTAAATGATATGGGTTCTGAAACTATTGAAAAATGTGGAGAACCATTAAACTTTTCATGGAAATTAAATGCTGAGTTAAGCTCAGACTATCATAAGAAATGTAAAGTCCCTAAGGCATACATATCTCTGCTAGGAGAAAAGGATGATACAGAAATTGAATTGACACATCCTGAATTATATTCAATGTTTCTGCAATTTGAATCCATCCAAAATGAACTAGACGGACTAATAGCATAATTACTCAAGTAAAATTCACCTGTGATTCAATATATGTAATGTGATCTAAGCAAAATAATATAATGTATAAAATATCATTTTTCCAATAATAATTCTTATTTTAAATGATAAATCTCAAAATTATGTTATTGTGAAGTGATATTTTTAAGTTGTTACTTTTTAATCATAAAATAATAACATTACAATTAGATTACTGATGCATATGAATATATAGTTTGCTTATAATTTACTAATGCAATTACAAGTTTCAGTATGCACCTCCTGACTCGTAGACAGAGAAGTCAAGTCTCTGTCTATGTCCTGACTACATCATTAGCATATTTAATTATTAGCTTCTACCCAGCATTGCCACCTCAAAAAATATCTTGTCACTAGATCCATAAACCATAGCTAGATTTTGAAAATTAGGATTGAAAAGAAAAACAAGATTTTTCGTTAAAAAAAAATTACTAAATTTAAACTTTTAAAATATTTTTTTCTACTTTTAGTACATCCATACTTAAAATATTATAAATGGGAAAGTGTATGTGTCTGTCTGTTTGTTTGTCCGTCTTTCACGGCAAAACTACTGAACCGATTTAAATGAAATTTGGTATACAGATAGTCTAGAGCCTGAGAAAGGACATAGGCTACTTTTTATCCCGGGAAAACATAAGATCCCATGGGAACGCGGGTGAAACCGCGGGGCGAAAAGCTAGTACTAAATATGTATGAAATACTAAAAGCTTGTAAATATAGTTATTAAAAGGTGACAACTTGAGCGACCTTCTAGTGACAAAATCACCAAGGTGTGGCAACACTGCTTCGATCCCACCACGGTGAAAACCATAATATGGTCAAAGACGTTGACGTTGGCTTTATGCTCTAAGGTCAAAGTGCATCTCAAGATAGGGATGCCCATAAAATGTATTGATATCGTACCGTAACTGTATCGAACTCGTTTGTATCGGTACGCGATATTATCGCTTTCTTTTGTATCGATATATCGTAACAAAAAATAATAATAATAATAATTTCGAGTCGACAACATATATTCGCAAAACTCGGATTGTCGAGTATTTTGTTAAATTCTAAAGGTGCAAATGGCAGTCGCCATTTGTACCGCCATATTTTCAATGAACGCATCCCTGTCAGTCAGTATCAGTTTTTTCATTTGTTTTCCCTTATGTCGGGAAGGCAAAGGGTTCTAGCCCATACAGCCTAATCATGAGATGACACAGTGTTCTCAGTGTGTAAATGAGCCTTTATTGACAGCTTATTATTTTTGTTTCCCGTTGTTAAGCTATTGCATAGCTTTTATAGCGGGCTTAGTAGTATAAAGACTGCATAAATAAAAAAATAGCAAATAATAATAATGTCCCAGATTATTTATTTATATTTATTTATTTAGTGGTCTCTAGCAGTCGATACGTAAATATCATACCTTATGTCATGATACATTATATATTACTATCGAAAGCGCGAGAATCGACTTCCAGGTAGGCTAATCAGAAGTTCACAAGTGAGACAGAGAATAGTCACTGCGTGATTTCACCATCGAGTTTAAGTTCAGAATAGCCCAGCAGGTGTGTTAGACACACAATTCTGCCGGTGTCTGGGTTCTAATCTAACGTTTTAATCTATGTCACTTCTGACAGAAGTGAAGTAATTATCTAGTAAACTCGTAGCAGGAATATGACATTAAGTGAAAAAAAACTATTACATTTGAAAATGAAAATATATATGAAAATGAAAATTTTTTTATTCAAATAGGCTTTCACAAGCACTTATGAATAGTCTGACTCTAACGCACGGTTCGGAAGGTTGCTTTTACTGAGAAGAGCCGGCAAGAAACTCAGCAATTACTCTTTTCAAATTAATCGATTTTTCTCTTTTTGACCTTTATATCGAAGAGAGAAAAAGAAAGAAAAGAACTAATCGATTATTTCACTCAATGTCACATCCCTACAGGGTTGCCACCTCAAATATCATCTTGTCTCTAGATCCAGTGTCAAATATCGCTAAAACGTTTTTAAAAGATGCAAAACTATTTTAAGTACATACATAGTACAGATGGCGCCGTCTTTTGATCGACTGGTTTATTTTAGTGATACTTTCTTTGTATTTTTTCATTCATCGCACAGATGGCACTGTTTACATAAATCGACTTAAAAGATGTGTGAATTATATAATCGAATCACTAGCCAAGTACCGAAGAGGATTAAATCACCAAGTACCTTGACTATCTTTGCTTTTCTATTTCATTGATATATTCTAGAAGATACCCTACTACTTACTTCCAAGTATATTACTGAACATTTTTATTAGATGTTAATGTAGGTAATTTTAAGCCTATACTAACTACTATCTATACTATAATCATTTGAATGTTGGGATATTTGTAACTCAATCAAGCATAAATTGCTCAGTATTTATTGTAGTTGCTTGACTGACATAAAACGTAGTGATTTTAATTAATCCTCTTTGGACTGACACTCTTCATGGGATGAGTGAGAGGTTCAATGTGTATAGCCGGCCTAACAGTTTTTCCGTGGACAAAAAAATACTATGCCGAAAGTGCCGAACATACAACGTCGTGACGTCACATCAACTATAGGGCGCGTTCCATTGTACAAGTATGCTGTATATTTATCATTAGATAGATAAAGAATCAAAACCCGATCTAATGGGTATCTCTTCCTAATTTATTTTCTAAATTTTAATTTTATTTTACAATAAAAACAAGAACAAAAAATACACATCTTAATTTAAAACTATTTACAAAAAGAAAAGCTGATCTAAATCGCTGCCAGTTGGTAGTGTGCCCAGAACGCTAGCGGCATTGCCACGCTGTATGGCGATGCTAATCCTCTGGCCGAGGTATTCACCAGCCCTCTGGTCACGAGAAGCGTCGATCAGTTGCTTAGAAATATCGCGAAACATTCGATGGGCTCCTGACCCCCACGGCCCCAGCGTCTCAACCCCAAACGGTTCAAAAATATAGCCCCCATCAAGGTTACTATTTTTGCGCCGCTTGTGGTATTGAAAAAAAAAATACTCAAAATTGACTTATAAAATTTGATAAATGAAGGCAGTTCAATTTATTGTGATAATGGTATAAGTTACATAAGATTTTTCTGTAGGGTAATAAAAATCTTTGAAGTGAGACTTTTAATAAACGGTATATGGAACGCTCCATCATTCATCCATCCATCCATACGTCAGAGGTTTTGGCAGCCCGTGGGTGAACTATTTTCTTCATTGTTGACCTTTCCTAAATCTTAGGTGTAATTATTTCATCATTAGACGTACTCTGGCTGCACCCTTATTAGTTATTATATATATTTCGTCAAAGTCTCTACGATGGACTCCGAAGATGACACAAAGGACGATGTGGATTCTGGGAATGAGTCTAGCGGAGACGATGTCGACTTTGTAATGGACGTTGAGACACACAGTACAAGGGAACGACAAACGGAGCTCGAGGAATATCCATACGAAGTGTTATCTACGGAGGAAATCGTTCAGCACATGGTCGATTGTATCAAAGAGGTGAACACTGTTGTCGAGGTCAGTATGATGTGGTAAACAATGGATTAATTGAATGAGGTTACTCATACGCTGGTGTCTCTCAATAAGATCTTTTGTGTCGTCCTCCAATTTTCTTCCTTTCTAAGTGCACCAATATACTATGGCATCTAATCAGATGTGTTAACTTGGAAAGATAGAAAGTGCTGTCTTGCAAATTATTGAGTTGGCCTATAAACCTCATTTTCATAATAAACAGAATTAAATGCCAACAGTAGGTTTCCTCTGATTCTTTAGAATTTGTTGTATTAATGCACATAAGATTTCTTTATTATTTTCTTTGACAAAGGTATTTGATTTGGAATGAAAAATGAGTCATATTGGTGACTAATAGATTAATCTAATATCAAATGACTTTTTAATAGCACAAATACTTTTGTATGAGAAGGATAAATATTTATGTTATTACAGTTTCATGTGGATATTTCTTATCTCACTATTTTTCAACATCAAACTTTTATATACTACCAAGTAATGCATTGGATTATTATAACAACCTTAATTAGAAATAGAATTCTTGGTATGTCCATTCCAATGAGATTTACACAATAATTAGAGAATAATACTCTACTTAATATTATAAATGTTATGGTTTGTGTATGTTTGTTACCAACTAAGCTCTGTATTTTGCTACCTGTATTGGATATGGTTGATTTTTATTCATTATTCAAATTTTTCAACATTTAAATCTGTATTTGGAAACCCTAAGGTGAAGCTAAAAACAGACCACAGTATCACTTTCTGTTACCACAATTTACCCACCATCAAATAACTTTTATTGATATTTAACATAATGACATCATCTATCTATAAAAATAGGTCACTTTTGCAATCAACTTTTGTGTTGGCTATTCTGAAATAATATTTTGATCCTTTATAGTATGTGCCTTATGGCTTAAACTGAAAGAGCAACTGATTTAAGTAGTTAGTAGTAATAGTAGTTCACTGAAAATATTGTTATGTTCTATCTCATCCTGTAACAGTTAATGTTCTCTAATTATTGTAAAATAAGTATAAATTATACTTGTATATATCATTTCAGTTTTCAATTTTTGAATGCCTTTGTGTTCAACAAATATAGCTCATACTTACATACCTCAAATATAGACATTCTTTCTATAATTTCTACTTTTCTGCTGAGTTTCTTGAAGTTAAAAGAAAGCTTAAGGTAAACATTTAGGTAATATTTAGAAAAACTAGAATCTAATCTCCTTTAATAGTAATAAATGATTTCAGACTTTTGACTCACTCACTGACTGACTCATCAACATCCATTCCAAACCTTTGAATCTAGAAAGCTGAAATTGTGCACAAACATCTTAAAGGGGGTCCCTTTATGATGTAGACAAGAGAGACCAGATTTTTCGAAATTCAACCTCTAAGGGTGTAGAATTGGGATTGTGGGTGAAACCACAGGGTATAAAACTAGTGGTAATAGTACTCATAGTTATTACACAAAAGACTTTGTTTTGATTATACTAAACATGATCAACTAGCTCTGTAAAAAAGATAAGATAAGAATATTTTCTGTCCAAACAATTCATATTGTTTTCTTTTTACTGCTTACTAAATAAACATGATTTAATAATCTGCATCTGATACCAAGGTTAAAAGATGACCAAGTTTACATATAAACTAGTTCATCATTCAACTGTTGACCTATAATTTTGTGAATTATAGATACTTACCTATTTGTTGTTTTATAAGAATACACATATATGAAAGCAGCTATGTACATTAACATATTAATACCTACTAAATTTATTTGTCTATTCAGCACTTGGCTGAATGGTTTATTTATATCAATTGAAAGAGAACAATAATCATAATTCCAATGATTATCTATAAGTGATTCTAGTAAGGGTTTTATTGCATCAGAATTACCTCAAACCAATGACAAATATGTGTGTTTGTACAAATTTAACACAAATTAGTCAGTAGTACAAACAAAAATTAATTAATTATAATGGTCAAATAGACACCGTTTTGTCTACAACTAATCAATCAAATCTCTATTGTTTGCCCAATTTTAAAGGGACATATAAAAATGGTAATGCTGAAACAATATTTCCAGATACCAGCTACAACTACCCGCATACTGTTAAATCATTTCAAATGGGACAAGGAAAAGCTCATGGAACGGTTCTATGATGGTGACCAAGATCAGCTCTTCTCTGAGGCTCGGGTCATTAATCCATTCAGAAAACTGGTTATACAGAGACCCAAGGTAAAAAAATATAAACACTCTATGTACAATACAATCCTAATCCTACTATCCTACTTCCTACTACTCCTACTATCCTACTTCCTACAACTCCTACTATCCTACTTCCTACTAATAATATTATAAATGTGAAAGTTTGGATGGATGGATGGATGGATGTTTGTTACTCAATCATGGCAAAATGGCTGAACATATCTGGATGAAATTTGGCACAGAGATAGATTATAATCTGGAATAACACATAAGAAGGCTATTTTATGTCGGGAAAATATACGATCGCTCGGGAACGCGGGTGAAGCCGCGGGGGGGAAGCTAGTATTGTGTGAAAAGTAATGATGCTATAATTTTTTGTTATCTAGCTGAAATATGAATTGTTTAATTGATTTAGGGTCAATTCAAACCAAACAAAAATTGCTTGGATGCCCAAGCTTGAGCATTTTTCTACTATTAATTGATAATCAACATTATCCTAATCAAATAGTATTATCACAAGGAGTTCTCTATTGCCTTTTATTATCTTTTGCATACCATTTTCACATTTATATACTGGGTCATTCCTCACACATGGCCATCTGCTATCATACTATGCAGAGCTTGTACTATGCAAACCAGATATCTGATTTACTACATAAACTACTGTTTTTTTTCTAAATAGATAAATATACCCAGACAATCAGACATGTTCATACATAAACTGGGTGTGAATCGAACCCACGACCGTGCTACGTCACAGTTCGTGGGTTATATCTTACCAACCATGCCAATTGGCTCGTCAATATGGTTATGACTACTGAATTCCAGGAATCACAGAACAAGTTATTAAAAGTAAATGAAGATATTATTATACAAGTACCTATCTTAATTTGTTTATCCGTTGTTTTGTAGTTGCCCAGGCGGATATCAACATCAGGGACAGAGGAATGTGAAATATGTTTTACAGTTCTACCGACATCAGTAAGTATTTTTGTTACAAAAGTACAATAAAGTTTACGCTCGCGCAGACTTTATAAAATGTATAAAGATATTTTTCTTCCTTTCTATAAGGCCTATTCGAAGCGCCAAGCCAAACCGCATTAATCTGTGGAAACTCTTGGTTTCGAAGATTAAAAACATGTTGTATTCTATACTCTACCTACATCAGTACCAAACATCGACGCAATCTTTTTAGGGTTCCGTACCCAAAGGGTAAAAACGGGACCCTATTACTAAGATTTCGCTGTCTGTCCGTCTGGCGTCCGTCACCAGGCTGTATCTCACAGCCAGAACCGTGATAGCTAGCAGTTGAATTTTTCACAAATTATGTCCTCTGAGTTGTATGGGCGCTCATACAATTTAGAGGTCTAGCTTAATTGGCACCAACCTCAAATAAGCTAAATAAATAAAATGTGCATTTCCCGTGATGGATAAACGAAGGACGAAGTTTGTGCGGAACCCTCGGTACACGAGTCCGTCTCGCATATGGCCGGTTTTTGATTAATAATATCAGTAGTTAATCTATAACTATGATGTATGATTTTGAAAAAGGAACTATTGGATTTCTTATTTTTTTTTGTTAATTTTCAGATAATGACAGGCTTGGAATGTGGACACAGGTTTTGCACGCAGTGTTGGTGTGAATACTTAACAACTAAAATAATGGAGGAGGGTCTAGTAAGTTTAATTCTATTACCACACTATTTTATAAGTAAACAATAGTTTTGTCAAACTTAAGAAAATAATATTACCAAAGGATAAGAAGAATAAGAAGATAAGAATAATATTACACTGTTTATTACCATATTAGTTAAATTTGGAAGCTCTGCGTATTTGAATTATGTGAATACCTACCTATTTATTTTTCATAATTATCATCCTTGCCATTGTCTTCTATAAGTCATGTAGGTACATTGTGAATAGGGTATTTGCCTGTATTCATAATAAATTATCCAACTCTACCAATGTATAAAACACCTAAAAAAAGGGGAAACCACGATTATTTGATTAAATTTATCCTTATTATGATTTTTAATGACCAAGAGTTTAAGTTTAAGAGTATGCTATATAATTATGACGTCACATGCTTGTATTTCATACAAAACTCCATATAAACCTATCGTTTTGACATTTCATAAAAAGTTGCTGATTTGAATGTCAGTCAAATACCCTATCAGAGGTTAAAATTGATCCACCATACACCTCATGGGTATTGTAACCGATTATGTTAAAACGCAAGTAACTAAACAAATACAATATTGAGACGTTATATATGTTGGTTATGTATATAAGTAATGTTTAATATTACTATTTAGGGTCAAACGATAGCGTGTGCGGCGCACGCGTGCGACATCCTGGTGGACGACGCGACCGTGATGCGGCTGGTGAAGGAACCGCGCGTCAAACTCAAGTACCAGCACATCATCACCAACAGCTTTGTTGAGGTAACTAACTGGCTTTGCATTCTCGCCGTGGATATATTACTTGAATAGACGACGGCCAATAAAAAAATCTTTCGTATTTTTTTATTATTTTTGGTACAAATATAAGTCGGTCGATTATTTTTTCGTCTAAACTTAAATAATAAATCCTGTTTTATTCCAGAAAATTAATATTATTTTTGAACTCCGTTAATATGGCAAAATTCAAAACCGCATCTTCCCTACATTGGTGGCAAAAAAAACGGTCAACTCTTGTTTTTACATAAAAATACTAAATCACTGATCTGATAACATGACACTATTGTGCACCTCGCTTTAGTGACAGTAACGGGCATAATATATATGTAATGTGTTTGGGCAGTGCAACCGGCTGCTCCGCTGGTGCCCGTCCCCGGACTGCAGCAACGCGATCAAGGTGGCGTACGTGGAGGCGGCGCCCGTCACCTGCCGCTGCGCGCACACCTTCTGCTTCGCCTGCGGGGAGAACTGGCACGACCCCGTGCGGTGCTGCCTGCTCAGGAAGTGGATCAAGGTAATTAAACTACCACCACTACCACCACTACCACCACTACTACCTCACCAACCATACTTATTTTACTGTGCTTATACGTTAAACGTTGTTGCTGCTGTAACATAAAGGTTAAAATAGGCAAATTAAAAAATTGATAGCGGTTTGCGGTTTCACCCAAGTTCCAGGGATGAAAAAACCTATACCAGGACCTGAAGTAACTATGTACCATATTTCATGAATTCTGTTTTGTATTTATGAAGCTGAGTGGGAACAAACGCTATGTGAAATGATAGTAGATTTAGTGTTTGTCTATCGATTTTGCCACTGTAAAACATTGATTACATTGATACGGTGTACTAGATATTAAAGATCAAAAAATTAAAGCGCTAATTCGACCAAATTTTGGTCAAAATTAACTCTGTAAAATTCTTAATGAAAATAAACACTTTTTGTCTTTATATCTGCTATAATGTTTTTTTTAATATATTCAGAAGTGCGACGACGACTCTGAGACGTCGAATTGGATAGCGGCGAATACGAAGGAGTGTCCGAAGTGCAACGTGACCATCGAGAAGGACGGCGGTTGTAACCACATGGTGTGCAAGAACCAGAACTGCAAGGCGGACTTCTGCTGGGTGTGCCTCGGACCCTGGGAGCCACACGGCAGCAGCTGGTATAATTGCAACAGGTAACACATCGAACATCGAAAAGATGAACAAGTGATTCGGCCAAACATTTAATGGGGAGAGAACAGAACCATAACCAAAAATCGCGATATTTTGGAGAGAGATAATGAGATGCATGCGATCTTTTTTTACAATTCACCGATCCCTACGGATCGTAACTAAGTAGTAACCTAGTATTAGTGAGTCGAGACTGAAAAGTGTCGAATGCTTTTATAGATATCTTTAAACAGAGATACATGTAATGTAGATACGACGAGGACGAAGCAAAAGCGGCGCGCGACGCCCAGGAGCGGTCCCGCGCAGCGCTGCAGCGGTACCTGTTCTACTGCAACCGCTACATGAACCACATGCAGTCCTTACGCTTCGAGTCCAAGCTGTACGCCTCCGTCAAGGAGAAGATGGAGGAGATGCAGCAGCACAATATGAGCTGGATTGAGGTTAGTTGGCTTTTGAGTCATGTAACAAATAAATAATAAGAATATTATCTAGGTACTTTTCACAATTAGACATTGCATGCTTACCTGCTTCGACCACATCATCTTATCTTGGTGATATTATTGTCAATACAGGACTTAAAAAAAACATCACAATATTTAATTTTATATCAAAACCTTTACTATACAGGGTGACAACTTTTATTATGGGGCTCTGATATCGCGTAAAATAATACGGTTGCTTCATACATTTTGGTCGAGTAGGTATTGAACTTTTGTATGGAACAGCTGATAATTTTTTCATGATTTCACAGTCCTATAACAAAAGTTGTTCACATTGATGAGTACTTCCACCCCTGCAAGTATTGCCAGTGATAACAAAATCACCCAGTATAAGTGTTCGGAGGAATGTCGAATTTAATTATAATTTTAGGAAAAAAGGAAACAATAGAGCGGCAAAATTTATAGATTTATTCAATGTATGGTCAGCAATATAAGTATCTGAACATATCACATATAAAACACATGTATAGTATAACTATTCATAATATTGAAAAATATTGTAAACTGGTAATTTATAATGTGTGTCCACAAAAATCTACATACTGTAAATTTCTACATTAGGGTAGATTTGTGTATAGTTAAGTGATTTTGGACCTGTTCAGTTATTTATGTTGCTGACCATACCACATGACATGGCAGAAAAAAAACATACAAGTACAGGCTAAACAGAAATAAGAACCATAGACTACACCGATATGATGACATATTGAAGGGCTCTACATACAGCTGTATGTTAATTTGCAAATAGAAAAACATTTAAAATTAACATATCGTTCGTAGGTGCAATTCCTGAAGAAGGCGGTGGACATTCTGTGCCAGTGCCGGCAAACCCTGATGTACACGTACGTGTTCGCGTATTACTTGCGCAAGAACAACCAGTCGGTGATATTCGAGGACAACCAGCGCGACCTGGAGTCCGCCACCGAGACTCTCTCGGAGTACCTCGAGCGGGACATCACTAGCGAGAACCTTGCCGATATCAAACAGAAAGTTCAGGATAAATATAGGTAAGATATCTAATTATTTTTAAAAAACAACAACAACATCCGCCGATGAGTCCCAGGGGAGTACAGCATGCATGGGGTTTTCAAGAAGGGTGTGAAGAGATTTTTGCGGTCGGTAGAGCACTAATGATACCCTTGGTGTTGCAAGCATCTATAGGTTACGGCAATCATTTACCATCAGGAGGGCCGTATACTTGTTGGCTACCTTAGTGACATAAATTTGATCAGTATTGATAACATTACTAACACAAATTTATTATCCATATATATCCATTTTTATCTAAATCACCACAACATACTGATCAATAGGGATGTTGGCTGTATTCAAGTTAAATCATTCAAACACTAACCAATGAATAAATCATCTAAAAATACACGAATATTTTGTAAAATTTATCCTTTTCATGATTTTTAATTACTAATCTAACCACAAAGAGAGACTACTACTAGATATTCTGGGACAGATTTTGATGCTGTACAGTTACGTCAACGTTTTCCTTTTATACCTATGTATAGTTTGACATTTCATAAAATGTAGCTAATTTGATATATCAGTCTACATAGGGGTGTTGACTGATTGTATCTTTGTCACTGTGCTACCAAAGTGAACTTTAGTACAAAATTGCCCTGCGACACTGATAACTCTATAAATATCTCAGGTTTACAGCCGTTGTCACGAAAACTAATGACCGTCGTTCATTTCACTTTAATTAATTTATTAAAATGGCACCAAATGTTTTAATTTTCCACAATTCCACTAAACAATACTCTTTACCTGTACCTACATGTGTTTAAGAGATGGTCTGTGACATCGGGCACAGGATGTTTTTACGTCACATACACAAAAACCAAATTATGTAACGAAATTGGAGTGGTCTCTACTCGACTCTATCTATCTATCTATGATTGCAGATATTGCGACAGCCGACGCAAAGTACTCCTCGAGCACGTGCACGAGGGATACGAGAAGGACTGCTGGGATTATACAGAGTAAACACCCTCCCTCTCTGTCTATCCTATACACCTCTCTTTCGCACCACTCACACACATAAACACACGTTATGTACTCAAAGACAATGCGGAAAATCGCTGCTTTAGGATATGTGGGTAGTTTGATACATTATGTATCTCGTGATTGGAAATGTACTATAGTGTTAGCGTTAAATTGGGTTTTTTGCATAATATAATCGATTTTATTTTCACTAGTGACGGTACTCGACTAAACTAAACGAAATTAGTACAGTTGAAAACTGGAAATGCAAAGACTATAAACCACAGATAATATTTTTTGAAAATTGGTCTCCCAAAGATAGCGGCCTAATATATCTCCTATAGTGAGTCAAGAAAGATTTCAAATATGTATATTGCTCAACTTAAAACAAAAGAACTTAAATCACGGTTTCTGCTTGTTGAAATGTATTTTTTGCTATGTGCATATTACCTTAATCTATCTAATTTTGCATGTGCAATATCGTCCTTGTCAAATGAGTCTGAACTCAATGCGGAGATCTTTTGTGACTTATTGTCACTGGTTGAATATATATTTTATGGTTTTCGTCGCATTGCAAGTCAAGAAATTTGATTAATTTTCAATTTAAATATTCGGCGTATCTTTCGTGTTTAGTTTGCATTTTAACACATTTTAATAAAAATTCTGCTGTGGATTTATTTAACTTGCTACTTTATCGGACGATACTACAGAATATCAAGGGCTTCTTTTAATTTAACGCTTATGCTTCGTTTTAAACATTCGATGGATCATTCTAATGCTCTATTTCACAAAATAATTAAAATCATTCTTTCCATAACTTAAAATGCTTGCAGTGTGATTGCGCCATGAGTACCCATGACAAAAAATAACAATAGAATAAATTAAATTTACAAATGTGTATAGTGGTGGTTAAAATTTTGAACATTTTCAATACTTATTAATAAATAATCATATCAACCGTGTGTGAAATATTGAATATAAATACAGTACAGTCAAATTATACAGATATAAGCTTTGCGTTTGTGTGAGTGTCACCTATTGTGGGCAATATGAGCCCGCTTATGTTGATATAACCTCTATTTCTCACACTTCTAAGTCGACTTTAGTACCGGCGACCACTAACACAAGTGCAACGTTTATGTCTCTCCGCGAGGACTGTTTGTTACACATTGTCGCGATAGTGTTTTGGGCAGGTAAGAGGTAGCAGTTAAGATCTCATTACGTTAAAATGTTTTTCAATCTGTGAAATTTCTACTGCGATATATTCTCACCATTTGGTCCTATTTTTCTGAAATGTTTTCCTTTTTTTCTTATTTTATTAGCCTATTTGCTAGGTAACCCTTTAAAACTTTAATCTAATCATAAATGTTTTTTGTTTAAACACCATTGTGTGGTTCTGCGATATGATTAAATAATAAAAACAAAATAAAATATTTTTAAGAAAAAAACAATTTTTAAAAAATAATCTCATTCAATTTATTCCTTGAATTCAAAAACATTCATAGATCGTAAACCATTTTAATAAAAATAAATAAAAAGTTTTTTTTAATGAAAAACATAGTTATAAATAATATTCGTATACATCTACTCCTTTTTACTTAGTAAATTAATTTTAGTTCATTTCATTACGAACGATTTTTTTATTATATTAAATATGCTTAGTCAAATATAGATGTTTGTTTTCGGAAGCAGGTACAACATTATTTCTTTAAAATTAAAACTATTCTATCAATGAAGATCCTGCATACCGATACATATATACTTTTAGAGAAAACTACACTATGGAGTTTCATCGTTGCGTTTTTACACGCACTATGTCGCGCCAAAACTGTAAAGCGCGCTCTACATTCTTGGCGAGACACTACAAGACACGATCCCCTCCTTATCTTTTGATGTAAAATAGCAAAGGACGGTATGTAGCTGACGGGATATCTGAGCGAGAGTGTAGAGCGCGCATAACGATTTTGATACTTGTGAAAGCGTTCGTTGAAAATGATGAAACGTTTCGTGTCGTTCCACTCTTGACATCATGACGAGTTCCACATGGTTAGATCTCCAGTAATAAAATAGAGTTGATTTATTTTTGACTGTAACTTAGTTGTATAATTTAAATATTGGAGAACTCTGTTACTTCATTGTAGCCTCGTGTAAATCGCTTAGCGTAGTGAATGTTTTAAAAACTCTTTATGATGCTTGGTTAATCTTTGTATTATTATGACCTCATTTTTTCATTGTAATTGTAAAATATTGTCGTGTAATATTAAGTTCACAATTATACTTGTTTTGTTTCGCTTGTCAATATATTTCCCTTTAAATAATATGAATCTTTAAATCAAAAATAGTGGCACAATATAATTATCGGTTAAGAATAAACGAGAAAATATTTTTACCAAAAATCATATTTTTGTTATTAGAATACTGTTTACGACTATAAAAGTTAAGCTGTTAGTTCAGGACTGGCTGTTTTTAATTCTGTGATCGACTAAATAATTTAACGCCTGGAAGGCTTGAATTTTTCTCGATGTTGGTAGTAATAAAAAATTACATCAAACGAAATTCAGCGGCCGACGATTCACGCTGCCTTTTCATCGGATTAATAAATAATTTAAAAAATATACATATATTGTAATTTATAAATCCTCAATAATGACGACTGGTATTTTAAAGATGTTTGTACCGATTAAGATTTAGATTTGTCCGTACTTTTAAAAGCGTAGGATAGTGAACTAAGTTAATCGTCATATACAAGTAAAAAGGTACCGTTCGTGACTAATTAAGCAGTCTGTGAAGCCAGCTCTAACAAATAGATACCTATATTTTAATAAACTTCGGGATGGCAGAATGTCAGCTTTTTGTATATTATATTCTCGCGCTACATATCTATCATTATTATGTGAAGAAATGATGTGGATAGATACTTGCATAAGTCGGTTGCACTGCCAGTATATGTCGTAAATTAAATTAATATGAAGCTTGCTGTACGAGAGATCACATAGTGAATTCTCTACTAGTGTAGTGAGACCCTTACGATGTTCAAATTTTAAACGCTCATATTGAACTTTTACTTAACTAATAGTTGTAAGAAGGGTC
The DNA here is from genome assembly GCA_951216915.1 of Tetheella fluctuosa. Taxonomy (NCBI): domain Eukaryota; kingdom Metazoa; phylum Arthropoda; class Insecta; order Lepidoptera; family Drepanidae; genus Tetheella; species Tetheella fluctuosa. Next base: position 7,204,914 of record OX578229.1, on the reverse strand, counting down.
TCTACTCGGTACACACATACTATTGTACATATAGATGCTGTATAAATATTTATATGGTTAACGTATAATTCACAATACCTATGCATTGACGAGCATCTTGTATGTGTGTCTTAACTTTAAGAACACATTTGTCATAAGTCTAAGACGGAAATAAAAATAGTAACATCGAGAGGAGGTTTATTATTTATCTCATGTCCAAATTCCCGGTCTGTCCTTTTCCCAGAAAATATTATAATTGTAACGATATAGAAAACTAAATAGGTTCTATTATCTTGAATAAAAAGTTGTAAAAACTGAACTACTGTTTTATACGAATATTTCTAGTTGCACCAGCTAGTATCTACCAATATAACCTAGCACAGTTTGGTCTAATCTCACTTCCTCTCTTATTCGATATTTATTATTATATTCTCCGTGCGATTGGTGAACTTTTCAGGTCCGTAGTTATTATAATTACACACCAAAGATTAATTAGCAATTTGTCTCTCATGTTTCTGGTAGATTATATATACTACAGGCCTAGGCATACCTAACTCAATTGTTTGAAGTTCGTAACGGATTAAGTAAAGGCGTTAATATTAATTTTAGGTTTCTGTATAATTATTTAAAGGTACATGAGTAATGTAGGCAATAGTATGTACTTAAGCAACTACAGGCAATAAAATGATACCTTTGTCAAACTACCTCAGCTGAAATTCATCAAAATCGGTTCGGCTATGAAAACGAATTTACACCTCTAGACAATCGGTCATTGTAATATTTATACAAACATTTTGGGGAGTCCCATTCACACTTAAAGGTAAATTATGGAGAAACCTTAAAATGCAAAATTCATTAAATGCACGGGCAATATTTAGACCAAGTTTTGTATTCCAATTACACACAAAAGTTACATACATTTTAAGTTTGTAGGCTTTGTAGTTCCTGAGGTTTCGTGATTTCATTAATTGTACTACTGAACATAGTGTCTAGTGCGGGTTTTTGACGTTAGCAGAGGCTACTGTCGCGTTTGGGTTTACTACAAGTTTGTATGGACGAAATTATTTGCATGAGTATTCCGCGAGAGGCGCTGTACCAATTCCTATGATAGTAGCGTTTGCTATCATCAAATGGCACTCGGGTAGACAATATGATTAATTTTCGTAACACTATGACCACTGTGAAGTGATGATAGCACGGGGGTAGTGGCTGAATAGTGGCTTCGAATCCTTCGAAAATAGCTTTCCATGAGGAACCAAACATCTTGTGAGGAAACCATAGCACGGTGGCTAGGTACTTTGCAGTAATCTATTCTGGGTACCACCCTCATGTTGAAAATCCGTCGCCAAGCACCCAACGCTGTTCCGGCAGTTGTACTTGAGAGCAAATTACCTTCTCTAAAAAAAGGTATCGGCCCATATTTTATTAACTGTAGTATGTACAAGGATTCTGTTGTGACAGGGACGCGTTGGCGCCTTCCCCGACGAGACCTAGTAAAGCCTAGCGAAAGCTAACTAGTGAGTATATTGAAACGTACCTGTCATCTTGTAGGTAGTAAGTAGAATTTTTGCGAAGCTGTAGATTTATACTTACCTACAGTGAATTAAAGTATGTAGGTATATTATATAACTTTAGCGAATAATCCAAATCAACCCATTTAAGATTCGTTCACATCTACCCAACATGCGGTGTCGCAGGCATCAAAGACACGCGTCATATCTACCGACATCGACTTGACAGCCGACAGATTTTTAGCTATCTATCAGGTGTCCTAACGCGTCGCGTCGCCAGACTATTTATTACTAATAACTTATTCTGTGGTGGCCGCCGCGCCGGTCCGTGTCCGTACTTGTACGTTAGGTCTATGCTATACCTACTTATAGAATGATAATGTATAGAAATATGTCTGCAACCTTTGTTTTTTTTTACTAATTGTATGTTAAGATACTTTTAGGTAGTTAGGATCTATCCAAATTAGCTAGTGTATACTTTCCTATTTGTAGTAGTTAAAGTTAATTAATTATCTTATGTTACAGGACTTTCAGGGCTCATTTAACCAATCTTTCGGAACGTTTTTATCAATACAAATCTAACAAGTGAATAAAGACTAATAATACTAATAAATATTATTGGTGGCTAAGTAGTTAGGTTCATAGGTACATAGATTACATAATATAACCAAAAGATTCATTAAAAAATTTGTAATTAAAAAAATGTATAGGAAGTGTTTTGTATATTATGAATAAAAACATAAATAAAAATAGACAGTGCAGTTTTATTAATAAAATTATTTTTATTACATATCTATAGCTAAAGAGTCCGTCAATAGATATTAAGAAAAATAAGTCTGTTAAGAAATATATATTTTAGGATATACATAGCACGGATATACATAGATACAACCTGAAATTGAAGTGATCAACTAAGTAATTTAGTTAACCAATAATTGGGCATGGCGTGTGAGTGCTACTCGGTTTTATAAATAAACTTAGTGGGATTTTTTTATTTAGGTATGAGATTAAAATAATTAAAATAATTTTTTTTTTATTATGTACATTATAATTTTTCGCTTATAAATCATACTATCTCATACGAAAACAATCAGCCGGTTTTTTGACTACCCACAGATAAAAAAATGTGTTACGTTCCGTTTCAACTTTGAAATTAAGGGAAAGACAAATTGTATTGTTTTTATAATAATTGATATATTGTGGAAACCATGTAAATTTGACGGCTTACAGACTCTTAAAATGATGTGGGAAGCATTCTCCTTTAGTCCAATTAAGGGTTAAAAGACTATTTTACAGGATCAGTTACCTAAGTACCTACATTGTATAGATTACCAACATGTAATATTTCGGTGTGTTAGTGTATTGTATTATATCTATAGAGGTCTTATTAAAATGTGCAGACAGACATTTAGGCAATGAATGTAGATACTTTATGTTAATCTAGGCATCCAAACATGAGGTCATCTACGTATTTAGAGACTGAATTATATAGGGGAGACCGGGTACAAAAGTAACACTTTGTACTTTTACTTTGATTTCTGGATGGGTGTTACTGTTGCCATTAAAATAATATAATTATATAAAAGTTCAGTTTATGTTTTTTACTGTAGCAACTCGATTTATCACATTAAAATGTGTTTTGTATGAATTACAGAAATTTAAAAAAAAATCGTTCCTTGTTACTTTCGACCACGTAGGCAGGTCGAAAGTAACACGTTGTGGGTCGAAAGTAACAAGACAAAGGGCTTGATAATTAATACAATATTATACATGGTAAATCAACAAATTATTTATTTAAATTCTTTATGCTAATAACACAAATTAACTTTCGTATTTTAAATGTTCAAAAACTATAAATGTTAAGATAATAACAAATGAATAAAATTCTTAGTTTAAGTAATGAGATCAATTTAGTATTATAATCAGACTTTTTTAATTCAGTCATTAATCTTAATCAGAATCGGTAGTATTTCCTGCTTTTAATTTTTTTATAAATCTGCATAATGTTACATGGCAAACATTATATTTTTTTGCCAGGCCTCTAATTGTTGCAGCATCTTTAAAATGCTCTTCAGCCGCTTCCGTGTCGGTAGTTCCTCGTTCAGTTGTTCTTATGCGTTGTCGAGGCATTCTGTTAAAAAAATATGAAATATATGATAAATAATTAAATCACCACGAGGACAAAAGTAACATGTTACTTTTGTACCCATAGGGTTATGTTACTTTTGTACCCATCCAAATTTTTGTCAAAACGTGCAACATAACCTTAAATGGGAACGTACTACACAAAAATGAATTTACGCAATGTACAATCACTTTAATACAGTATAGACATGCAAACATTCAGATTACTATCATGCTTTTAAGACTATCAAAACATTGAATAAGAAAACGTAAAAAAACTTACTTTTGGTTTGTAAATTCACGTAGCGTTCTGTCACACAACCAAACAGTGCGTGGCGTACGCGGCGACTAAATGCAATTGAGGGGGGCGCTCCCGGCTATCGCCTGACAGCAGCAAAGCGGTGTTCGCCCATTGGATAAATCTAGAGAGCATTTGTTACTTTCGACCCGCCGTTACTTTTGTACCCGGTCTCCCCTATGCACGCGCAGCACTGATTGCGGAATCAAAACATGTTTACTCCTTACACATTTATACAATTTTAAGAACAGTTTGTTGATGATTAAATTCTACTGCACGGGAAACGACGATGTTGTTTTGGAATCGAAGTTTATACCTTGAATTTATCCAAACTCCGAAAAAAGTGTGAAAGTTAGTTCATGGTTTGGTCTGTAAGTATGATGGAAGAGGAAGAGTCTGGAGAGCTTCAATTTATTTCACATTTTCAGTCTCGATAACTTTGGAACGTAAAACCATAAATTCCAAAGTGGCAATAAAAACGCCTTTTTTATGCACGGGATTCGCTAAATCTACATAAATAAAAATGAATAGCCGAAATGTTTGTACGCGCATAACTCCCAAACGACTGCAGCAAATTGGATAGATCTTTCTTTTATGTGTTATTATACTTTCGATTCCCGTACGGTGCAGTAGACATTTACAGGACGGGCATAAAAAAGGTAAGAATGTGTATTGACACAAAATAATTTATATAATTTAATTATTACAATTCTATCGTAGGTATATTTTTTGTCATATATGGCTAACTTGTATGACCTTACTATAACCAGTTATACAGGTAAATATTACCTACTTACATATTATATTTTCGGTGATATGATGAGTGAATTTATCAACGTAGTACATTTTCCATTTGTGCAAATATTTTCCATCTTGGTTGCATATTGAGTAAATACTAATTGTTTGTGTGTTGTTTGATGTTTATGAATAAGGATTTGTATGTTCTAAAAATCTGTTTCTGAAAACTGATTTTTATTCATCTAAAGCACCATTGCTACCTATTAATTTATTAATATTAATGAATTATTAAGACCACTTGGAAATGGTTCCAAGTGGTCTAGGTAAAAATAGGTACCCTACGGGCTACGGGTCGATTCCGACGTGTCCATGTCGAAAAAACAAATGGGTGTGCATGAAATTAGACATCGTGATTACCTACTTATCTAAATAAATACATAATTACATACAATTAATATAATGTAGTTATATTATTAATTACATAAAATTATGTGAAAGTATGTAAGATAAAGCTAAATTCGTTTCGACAAACGAGATGACAACCGCGGCGTGGCACAGCGCTAGCTAAATATTAAATAGGTACTAGCTGACCCGACAGACAGTGTACCTACATACAAAAATCTCATAGAAAAAAGCGCTTTCAGTTTTTCAAAATTTTCCAACTTTCCGGGCAATTAGTATTTTTTTCTTTCCCTAAAAACCTTATTTGGGACTATTACGAATATTTAAAGATAAATTAGTCAGTTCCAGCCGTTCTCATAATATGATGCGCTCACCAACGACACACACGCGGTAGGTACCTATTTAATTATTATTTATATGTTGATTACTTTATAGAATAAGTAATCCCGCCAAAAACATTTCATTTAAAATAGGTTGCCAAGACTAACAAGCTCATAACGCTTTCACTGTCATAAAGTTTATTTTGATTTATTTTAAAGGATTTCCAAGTTATCAGATCTTATGTAGAGCCAAGCTACTTGGTTGGTTGGTAACCGTTTGTTGGTCTCCAGCGACAATAATTATTTATTAATAATTTAAAATGTTCTAAAGGGGAAAAACTAAAGGAATTCATTACTCCCCTACAACTAGTAGTAGAGACATAGGTGCTCGCAGTAGTTTACCACTGCGAGTTAAAAGGTCAAAATCTATCACGTTTGTATACAAAAATATTGCTTAATCGCATTTCGTTGGTTGATATTAAAGTCAAAAGTGCAGATAAGGAATCCAAGAGCAAGTGATCCATAAAAGTTGTGTATACCTACTTTGAGAGAATATGCAAATGATTATGCTTATCTTTAACTTAAACGATACATTCGTCGTTTTTATAATAAAATACCTAACTCGGTAACCAAGATGACCAATTTTAAATTCAAATTTTACGTAAAGAAAGTTCTAAAGGAAAAGGCTTATTACAAGGTAGCTCATTATATTGAAGATAGGGATTTTTAGTTGTAGCCATTAGCGTATTCGCTATTATTTAATAAGAACTTGTTTGCGTTACATTTTATTATTTACTTTATATTGGTATTTTACGTTTTGTTTTAATTGTATATTGAATTGTACATTTTGCTGTTATTGAAAAAAATATAGCCAATAGTCAGATTATAAAAAAATATATATATATATATAAATGTAACCTTGCTGGGTTTCTGTGTCGATGATGGACGTCTTTTTAGGGTTCCGTACCCAAAGGGTAAAAACGGGACCCTATTAAGAAGACTTCGCCGTCTGTCCGTCCGTCTGTCCGTCCGTCTGTCTGTCACCAGGCTGTATCTCAAGAACCACGATAGCTAGACAGTTGAAATTTTCACAAATTATGTAATTCTGTTGCCGCTATAAAAACAATATAAAATAAATATTTAAGGGGGGCTCCTATACAACAAACGCAATTTTTTTGCCGTTTTTATAGATAATGAATAACGGAACCCTTCGTGCTCGAGTCCGACTCGCACTTATTTTAACAAGGTTTATTGGCAACTGATTTTGTTCACAACACAACATACCTTTGCTTTTATAGTGCATTAACGTTATCAGACAGATCACGAAGTGCCACCATTTCATGAAGTTATTTATACCTAGTAGATATAATTATGTTATAGTACCTAGAATAGTATAATTTTAGTAAGTAATATGGTTTTGTAATATGTACGATTGTTTTAAGTTAAATAAAGTTTACTCAACTTTACCCGTGTTCCAGAGAGAAAATGTAAGTTCATCTCCGCGATCCATGCTACATGAACTTTGCCAATTTTTATCAATAGGTATCGGTTTGGTAAGTAGTTTAGCTTTAAAAATATAAAACAGAAACGCAAACGTGCTCATTTTTCAAATGAAACAAACAACATTATTATTAGGTATTAGCAGCGGCATTTATAGTATATTAGTAGGTACCTAATGATAAGTTTCATAAGTTAGGCGCAATGCACACAGAAGAGACAGGAAGCGATGGCCGCTTTTCTGCAAAGCTTAATTTCAACATAAAAACATTACACTCTCTTTTTTTTGAAGTTGAGTAAAAAGAGTTTTATACTAAATGTCGATTATTTTTAAAAAGTATCTAAAACAAAACTGGAATTGACTTGGAAATTATTATTAAGTATATGAACTAAACGATTCCGGTGTATTTTGGTAGCTGCATTTGAGACTTCTAGTCTCTGCGAGTTGACAGTCTTCGGTAGCATAAGTACCACTTACCGTGGTGACATTGTGGTCAAACACAGCTAAGTAGGTACCTATGTAGTATTCCTACTGAAAATTATTCATTTATGGTTGTATCAAATACTAGCCTTCTGCGCCGCGTATTCACCCGCGGACCCCTATTTACCCCCTTAGGGGTAGAATTTTCAAAAATTCTTCTTACTATATATGTGTACAAAATTTCAAGTCTATAGGTTTAGCGATTTGGGTTGTGCGTTGATATATCACCCAGTAAGTCAGTTTACCATTTTATACAGTTGTACCTAAGGGACATCCTCCCTTATTTTGAATCATATTCCATCGGAAATTTTCTGGTTTTTATCGATTTTTCAGTTACTATTCCTTTATTTCAATTTAAAATTACATTTTCTGTAGATACGCAGCACTCTATTTATGTAAATAAAACAGCTAACATTAAAAAATCAGCAATGGATGTTGCAATACTCTAACGAACGACGCAGGGAGGGCGGCCGAAGTCTCGCTGCGCTGCGCTGCTGTTCGCTGCGTGCATTTTGCCACGGTAGGTAACAAATAAAATGTGTATGAGGTAATAAAACAAATCAGGTTTATTGGATTCTCATAACGTTCCTGAAATAATTTAATGTACCGGTCATCTTAGTATGATATGCTGAATTCACTCCATTAGTCTGCGGAGGGCTTACACAAAACAATAACACACTATAAGACAATTATAAATACATAAATTATGAATTCGAAAGTGAGTTGTCTGTTACCTCTTGAGGCTGAGGCTCTTGACGCCTCTAAGGTACAACTAATTGCTATGAAATTTAGTACACATATAGAAAAAACACAAGAAAAAACCGCCAGGCGGAAACTAGTAGTATATACTTATAAAGAACCAAACCTTTTTTACTTCCCATTTTACGTAGTAACATTGTTGATTACCGAACACATGTTTGCATCAACGATAGCGCGACACGAATCTTTGTGTGCGTGTAAAGTGTGCCTTCAACATTAAGGTTAGCTAGGCAGATCGTCAAACGTTTCTCAACGAACGATATGCCTGATTTTATATAAGCCTTCTCACGACGTGGCTAGTTAGGAACTTCATGAAATGGTGATATTATATGCTGTGGCTAGGCGCATCATCATCTGCTAGCTAGATGATACGATCGGCTGCCGGGATGTATATAAGCAACAATATAAATAGAGCGCTTCAGTTCTCCGTCGCCGTTCAATGTAACTTCACAATCATGTTGTTGTATTCAGCATTAGCGCTCGCCGCGCTAGCTTACGGTCTTTATCGCTACTTTACACGCACGTTCAATTATTGGAAGGAACGAAATATCGCCGGTCCACAACCAGCGGCATTTTTCGGAAATTTAAAAGAATCGACATACCGACGAAAGAATACGGGCATAGAAATTAGAGAGATCTATGAAGAATTTCCCAATGAAAAAATTGTTGGCGTCTTTCGGATGACCACGCCGTGTCTGCTCATTAGAGATTTAGATATAATCAAACATATAATGATTAAGGACTTTGACGTGTTCATTGATCGTGGAGTGGAGTTCAGTAAGGAAGGATTAGGAGTTAACCTGTTCCACGCGGATGGTGATACTTGGAGAGTGCTCAGGAATAAATTTACTCCACTCTTCACGTCGGGGAAGCTGAAAAACATGCTTTACTTGATGAATGAGCGAGGTGATAAATTTGTGAATTATCTAGACACTGAGTGTATAATACAACCGGAACAAGAAGTACACACTCTCGTAAAGAGGTACACGATGGGAACAATTTCCGCTTGTGCTTTTGGTCTAGACATCGACACGCTGCATGATAAACTAGATATCCTAAATAAGATAGACAACTTAATTTTCTTAAGCAACTACACCATCGAATTAGACATGATGTATCCAGGTATTTTGAAGAAATTAAATTCATCGCTCTTTCCTGCATTCGTGAAAACATTCTTCGATGAACTTGTACGTAATGTCATAGCTCAAAGAAACGGTGTACCTTCGAATAGGAAGGACTTTATGGATTTGATATTAGAGCTGAGACAACAGGGGGAGCTCCAGGCTACGAAGAGAAATGATGATAGCAAGCAATTACATTTGGAATTGACCGATGACCTGATTGCTGCACAAGCCTTCGTTTTTTACGCAGCAGGGTATGAGACCACTGCAACCACGATGGCCTTTCTCCTGTATCAATTGGCATTAAACCCAGATATCCAGAATAAATTGTTGGCAGAAATAGACGATGTATTGAATAAATATAACGGCCAAGTAACATACGACGCACTTAATGAAGTACCGTATCTAGATAAAGTTTTTGATGAAACACTACGCATGTATCCAATTGTGGAACCATTGCTAAGAAATGCTCAAACTGATTACAAAGTACCTGGTACGGATGTGACTATTAACAAAGGGCTTACAGTTTTGGTGACTCCAATGGGTGTGCATTATGATGAGAAGTATTATCCTAATCCAAATAAATTCGATCCAGAGAGATTTGCCTCGGAAAATGTGAGAAACCGACACATCTGCGCATATATGCCCTTTGGAATTGGACCGAGAAGTTGCATAGGTAAGTAAAGTTACATATCACTTCTACCTTGTCACTGAACTAAGAGTTTGTTCTTACAAGCTCTTAGTAAGATTGTACAAGATTAGGCAAGAGCCTAATTATTTCCTTTTTACATAATAAAGAGCAATCTTGGTGGTACATAGGTACTTTTTGAGGCACAACAGAAATTTTCACTAAGTCTATTAACCGTCTAGCGTCTTTACATATGAAGTAATCCTACGAGTATTTATTTTTAGATATTACGACTCCAAAAAAAACAGACTACAAAAACCAAAGTTGATAAAATCTCGAAAAAATAATTTTATAAAGGTCAATGTTAAATTTGAAAAAATACGAAGTAGGTAACCAGTTTCATCTAATGCTATTTTTATGTTTGTCAGGTTTGCGATTTGCGAAGGTCCAGTCACGAGTATGCTTAGTCAAGATGTTGTCGAAATTCCGAGTGGAGCCTTCCAAAAACACTCAAAGGAAAATGGAATTTGATCCTAAACGGTTTCTGATCTATCCGAAAGATGGTATACATTTAAATATTATAAAGAGGAAGTGATGAGAAAATTTCATGTTTTGAGTTATTTTTAATTAGTTTTTAATGTGATAATTTTTAAGATAATGTCAATCACTCCATAATGCCATCCTATGTACATATGTATGTCCTATGAATAGAAAACTAATCAGTAAAATAAATAATTTAAAAGTTTGGAAACAAAAAGTCATGTCAAGTGTTATTCAAATATTACATTATATATTTATATACTCGTTCCACATCGTACTATTGTCAGTACATATTGGCATCCTGAAAAGAAAACGTAACATCTGAATTTGCTTTGGCCTTGATTTTGAATGGTCTGTGTATTTTTAACCGACTTCAAAAAAGGAAGAGGTTCTATGTTCGACTGTCTGTATTTTTAAAAAATAAATTAGTTTTGTTATAGCGTTGAAATAAAACGATTTAATAAAGCAGTCAAGTTCTATATTTTATCGTTTACTTAATTTATTTTGTACAAACTTCAACAATATATATAATAAATACTCAATTAAACCTCTATCATTCAGCAAACTGAACTCACTTTTTTGTCATAAGTATAGTTAAAATAAACAATACAATGATACCATAACTTATTGTCTAAACTTAATTAAACACAACTTCTTTGTGCAAATATGCCTAATAGTAGTTAAAACGTTTGGTTTGACCAACTCAAATTAAATATTAACGACATAATGTCACTTGTTTATCCCACGCCAGAATGGAGCGATTCAACATCGTTCACTTTTAAGTGAAAAGGCTTTTTTGAAGGCGAATCATTAACAAGCTAAATGAAAATAAATACTGGATAAACATTTTAATTAATAGTTGGGGTTATTTCAGGACATACTTAATAGAATTATTTATAATTATTTTTTATTGTCCTATTTACAAATGGGCAGAGTATGCTGTTTACCTTCTATCGTAAGATAGTTCGCCTTATTATGTTTAAAGTTATAGTACTTACTTACCTATAAATAAATATAGAATATTTGGAAATTCTTTCATCGGCAGTATTATAATTTTGATGTCATAAAGTGAACAGATAGATAGACATACCAGCAAAATAAGACTTTTATGTATTGAGACCTACTTTAGCACTTCTCGCAGTCTACGAAAAATGCTACGCGACTAAACACAATTTATAATACACGTGGGAAGCTAAATTCATGCTCACTTCGTTTATCAACTTTACCCAGCAAGATAAATATAAGTACGTAAATAAACATACACCTACTAATGTAAGTTCTCTGGTAAAACCTTCAAGATATTCCTTATTCAATCAGTCTTCTATACCCGCGTAGGTACGCACATATAATAGGCAGGTATATTATTTCCTGAAAACTTTGATTGTGAATCGCTCCACGTGGCCTTAAACAAAGTTAATTTGATGTGAAACATAAAAATAACAGAGGTGTCACGTAATAAAACCCAAGAGAGTGTGACGTCACGCGTGACTTGACGCGACGTGATCGAGAAGGCGGCAAGTGCGGAGCGTGCGCGAGCGATGGGGAAGCTCGCTCACCCACTCCCCACACGTTTACTTTATAAAATTATCTACATAATCATAATCATTATCTGTAACCATAATTATTGCAAAATTAGTGCAAAACTGTAAGCGTCTCATTTAGTTTACGATACACTGACTCTTTAAACTTTGCAACACTTAGAAATTGTCTTGCACTTCAGAATATTTTTCACATTTTCTGTAAACGATTTGAAAACAACCGACACACAACTATTCGGTGACATATTCCATACAGGTAATGAGAAGCGAAACCTTCGTCGAGACGAGCACACGGTAACGTTATTGCTTCAAGCTTATTACGTATCGCTGCGTTACTCGCTGCGCTGATATCGATAGATAGTAGACATTATGATAAATTATGTGTTGCAACGTGCGGTTTGGGATCTACCCGGCAATAAGCTCTCAATATTTACAGAGTAGTAGGAAATTGACCACTTTCAAAGTTAAATTACAAAAAAATATGATTCATTAGTCGGTTGTGCATGAAAATACAATATTGACACAGAAGTGAAGATAGATGTGCCTACGTACGGCATCGCGACACTGTTCATCTCTATGAGTGTGGCACACCTCCACGGCTCCACTTCACTACTTCCGTCTATCTAGCTAGAGAGATGTCAATCGAAAAATAAAAATACTTCAATAATATCTACCTTACTCGGTAAGGGACGTTCGATCTCTTAGGTATATCAATAATATCTTATTGCTAATTACAGTGATCTCAATCAAGTAGCCGAATCGGTTGTACAATGTGAATGATCAATACAACATTATTAACATTGTCAAAATTTAATCTGCAAGAACAATATTCATCGAAGCAGTACCAGCCCGCTCGCATTTATCAGATATAGGTAGGTAATATCGGATCACGGTTCAAACGGGATCATAGGCTACATTCTATTAATATTATTGAGAGTTGATCACGATTGCATTGAATACCCGATCGTATTTACCAACCATTCATATTTTTAAGAATTATGTTATGATTGAAGTTAACCATGTGATCTCATTTGAAATGCAATCGTTAATGGACAGCGGGATGGGCGCGACGGCCGGTGGGGAAACCCGACGTGGCGCCCCACCCCGCCACCCCTCAGTTAATGTAATTTAGGGGAAGGAAATTACATCAACTAGGTACATGGAAAGTGCGCGTTACATAAAATGGCTCGATTCCTATGATGCGTACTGAATTAGGACGGAAGTGAATTCTGGTACCGATTTCACAGCTGATTTGTTAAGCTTACATAGATAACTTTGCAAAAATTGTCTAAACTCTCTTAATTCCGAGGTAAATCGACGGCGAGTCGACCTCGTATAGATAGATACGACGTAGTGTCGTTTCGGTACAGTGAGAAGCTTATAAATTGGAACTATTAAAAACTATACGGACAAAATTGATATGAATCGGCGTCGCCATTGCTCATCATAAGCGTCTATTAGATACGATTATACTAACGAAGTCGAAGACATTTTAATGTTTGTAATGTTAGTATAAATAAAATCGCTGAATCCCAAATGATTGAGTGCTACATCGATCTGCTGCTGTGCAGTGAGCGCCAGCCGCAGATGCAGCCGCAGCCGCAGCTGCGGCCGAGGCGGGTGAAGCGAAACGTAACAAAGCGAATGTCACTTCGCGTCGCACTCCGGCGCCACAATACTCGCCCATCAACATCGATTTACATCGATACATACAGTTGTGCTATTGCTCGACACCATTTCGGGGAAGTAAAACGATATCTCGCAATCGGTAACGAATTATTATTGTTCACAGTATTAATAGTTTTGTTTTAGAATTTTACAGGTAGACAGTGATATTCATCGAATACAAAAATAAGCTTTTAGAGTTTCCTCAATTTTATCCAATACCTTACATTACATCACTAGTGACGAATAAAAAAAGGGCACGCTCGCAAAAACAATTCATTCCGATCGACAGGCTCCTCTCACGGGGATAGTTCTACGCGACGACGCAAACGAACGAACGGATACGAATCGGAACGATAAAACACGGTGAACGCGCGCGAACATCGGTCGCAAAACAAACGGTCACTAAAGCTTCGGCCACGCGAATATAAAACACTCCGGTTAACACCTCGAACGTCTCTAAACGCGAAAAAATAACGTCCACGTAAGTAATGGCGCGGACGCGCAGCGGCAGGTCGCGCCGGCTCGCGTCGCGTCGCTCGCCCGCGGCCCGCCTACGCACTACGTATGTACATGCGAAACGTCTAGCGTAAAAAATAATTAAGTGCGCTTGGGTGGGCTCAAGAGCTCGGGCAGCGGTGCGGGCAGCGGCAGCGGCGCGTCGTCGACGAGCGCGGGCAGCAGCGCGAGCGCCAGCGCGGGTCAGACGGGCGCGGGCGGCGGCGCCGGCTCGGGCGGGCGCGGCGCCGCGCCGGCCGCCTGAAGCACCACACGGTGCCCGTTGGGTGTCACCGCGTCCAGCAGCACGGCCGTGGGTGCACCCTCGGCCTCCGCACCACCGCCGCCGCCGCCACCACCGCCGCCGCCGCCCGCGTCGTCGTCGTGCGCGCGCCGGTGCCGCCGCCACGCGTGCTGTATTAGTCGCGCACAGTATTCCTCGCGCTGCCGCCACAGCGTAGACGACACCGGCTCGTAGCCCGCCTCATCTGGACGACCCACTTCCAGGTCGCCAGGGTCCTCGATCGGGTTCCCTTTCCGGGCGAAGAAGTCCTTCGTGAGCGCGTCGAGGATGTCCACGCAGAACATCAAGTCGCCACGACATATCGGTATATCCATCGATATGATTTTGTACTTGTTGGGTCTGTGTATCTGTAGTGGGGGTTCGAGCACATCTAGGAAGTCTGACAGCTGATCGTAGCGTATATACTGGGTTCCATCCGGGTCGAACCTCTGCCAGATCTCGTAGTACATGTCGTAATCGTCATCCGTTAAACCCTCCTGTACATCTTCCGTCGCCTGAAAGCAAAAATAGATCGCTTAAAAATGGGAATCATGATGTTTACGTTTTTTTTAATATAAATAATTCACACATAAGTAATAAAGTTATTAAGACTACTAAATCAAGCATTTACCTGCGAGTAATTCTCGAGAATGACGGCAATGTACATGTTGATGACGATAAGGAAAGATATAACGAGATAGGAAAGCAAGTAAGTGATGCCGATGGTCGCTGAGCCGCAGTTTCCTGGGTAGCCTCGCTCGTTATCCGGCAAGTCACACTCCTCCTCATTGATGATGCCGTCCAAAACGCCGTCCCAGCCAGCTGAGGTTGACATCTAAATAGAATTAATTTTTAAAATACCATTAGTTAGGTAATTTATTTATGCGAAAGTAAAAGGAATGTAAGTAAGAAAATCAAACCTGGAATAGTAGAATCATGCTTTGCACGAAAGTCTTGAAGTTATACACATCGTCGAGACCGCCTTTGTCTTTGACATGCATGAAAAATGACATGCCAAATATCGCAAAGATGAACATGACGAGAAACAGTAGCAGGCAAATATTGAACAGAGCAGGCAGTGACATGGCTAAGGCGAACAACAAAGTTCGGATACCCTTAGCACCTTTCACAAGTCGAAGTACTCGACCGACTTTGGCTACTCTCACTACTCTGAGTAGAGTTGGCGATACGAAATACTTTTCTATAATATCACTCAGTACCAAGCCTGTGGACAGGTGAAATAGTTGATGTTAGTCATAACCAAATATATCATTAGTATGTAATAATAATAATAATAATAATAAATTTATTTTTATTTCTCTCACAGCAGGTCACTTACATTAGTCTGTTAACAATTTACATACTGCAAAAAACCTGATTTGTGAGAGACTGGTGCCTGAGATAGGTTTAAAAAAAAAAACCTGTATTACAGGTCACCAGGTCATGTAATCAAAACATAAATTTATGGGATGATACTTACTAAGTATAGAAAACATCACAACGACGAAATCGAATAAATTCCAAGGTTCGACAAAGTAATGATATCGTAAGGCGAATATTTTTAGTAGGCACTCGGAACTAAATATCACGATAAATATCATGTTGAGGTAGTCCAGGACCTGGCTGAACGTTTCCGCCTGCTGGTAATGATCTAGTGTCATGGTAAGCATGTTAAAGCCGATAAACAACATAATGATCATGTCGAATTTCTTGTCCGTCACTATCTCGAACACAATTGCTTGCGGACGCCACTGAAATAAAAAAGATGATACAGTATTGTCGAAATTATTGAATATCAAGTCAACAATGAATGTTAAATCTGTATTACTTTTGGCCTGGGAATAGCTTTCAAAGGTTTCTTAGATCCCATCTTCTTCATAGCATTATAGTATTTCTTCTGATCCTCAGTCATGAACATCTCGAGACTGCCTCCTGCTTTCTTTTTCTGTTCATTGAAGTTGTCTATAATTACTCCGATGAATAGGTTGAGAGTGAAGAAAGAGCCAAAGATGATGAAGAATACGAAGTAGAGATACATGTAAATGTTTGTTTCTCTAATTGGCTGCCTTCCAACCTGCACAATAAACGTATATATGAATATTAAAGAAAAAAAAAACTCATTGAAAAGTTTAAGTAGGTATATACTTGACCTCTCTTGAATCGATAGCATCATTCATAATTTGAATCCAGCCTTTAAATGTAGCGACTTGGAACAAACAAAGATAAGCTTTGCCAACGTGGTCAAAGTTCATCGGGGAATTTTCCCAGGTGTAATTCTCCAAAATACAGGCGTTTCTATCTGGAATGATTTCATGACTCAAAGTTGTATGATTCAAATCGACACACTGAAACAGAAAATGTATGATTAGATTAAGTTAAGAAAAATAGCTTTAAATATAACTGTAGTAAAGTTTTATACCTTGAAGTACTTTCCAGCAAACAGTTGGACTCCCATGATGGCGAAGATGAGCCAGAATATGAGACACACAAGCAGCACGTTGAAGATGGACGGGATTGCCTGCACTAGAGCATTCACTACCACCTGGATACCAATATAATTTGTGATTATTCGCGGCTGATCCTATTAAAAGTGCAGGACTGCGGAATATGCTTATTAACGTTGTGGTATGTTATGCGTTCCAAGAATCTAATGATATACAAAAGCAAATTTGATTATTTAATAAGTAATATTCAAAAATAACTCAAGCGTAAAAACTGAATAGTGATTCTTCGATTTATTTATGGTCATGTAATGAAATGCTTTTAATGTGAAATATTTTATATACATAATCTAATTACCTATTTAATTAATAAACACAAACCAAATCAGACGACATCCAAGCATACAGTACATAAATAAAGCAACATAAACACAAACAGCTCTACATTTTTCAACTTACCTCTTGGAATTAATTGATAGCCATCCAATAATGCGAATATTACATAACGCATGCGATATTCCAGACGAAGGTACGATGTAGAAACAAGAGGAAGAATAAATCTAAGGTGCAGAATCTAAAATAACATTCCAAATAACTAAGAAAAATATAATAACTTTCTAATCTAACTAATAATGAAACGTCCAATAGAAAAGTAGACCAAATAATGGATGAATATTCTCCCAACTAAATCCAATTGAACCGATTTCTAATAGAGAAATATGACGAATAGTTTATGATACTAAGCCATTCAGGGGTGCCACCGACGACTTTAAAATGATTCGCTAAGAATTAAATCGATATCGACTACTGCCAATGAATCGTAACAACTCTCAAAAAGTAACAGTAATAAAAAAAAGACCGGGTGATTAATGCAGAATTACTGGAAAAAGGAGCTGAGTTCGATGTTTGATATACTTATTTAATGTCGTTGAAGTTGTACAGATGTAGAAATAGAGATGTGAGTGTGAAGGTGTTGAGCGAGTGTGTGGAGGATGGGATGAGCGATGCGGCAGGCGCAGGCGCAGGCGCACGCGCACGCGCACGGCAGGGTGGTACGTACCCTCATGCCCTGCATGCGGCTCATGGCTCTGAGCGGTCGCAGTGCGCGGAGCGTTCGCATGGTTTTGAACGCCTGAATGCCACCGGCGCCACAAAGCGCCGCTACGAAGTTTATAAGCGAGACCTGATGGAATCAAGGGTTGCATTTTGAGACACAATATTAAATGTTACAAACACAAACAACCATTATAATTATAATTTTCGATGAAGTTTCAGGACCTAAAAGATAAACAATGGTGAATCAGGCGGTGTTTCAAAGTTTCGGACTACATTATTGTTGATTAATTTCAGAATTTGATAGAAGACGACGGACAACCAGGATAATCAATACTAAAGAAAATTTTAATATTGGAAGACTCTCATACAAGGACGCTTCTACTCACACAACTAAACGTTCTTGCATAAAACCTACAATACCGATATAAAAATACATAAATGTGAAGAAAGCACTCACGTTACAAGGACATAAAAGAATTTATTGAAGTGCATTTTTGTTTCTTTGATGTCCCGTAAATAAGTTACACGTACAGGTTGTAGCTTTACCTAGTGATAGCTGTTATACATAATGACATCGACAGCATTCAAATAGATAGTGACCATTTTCAATTATTAGTATTAGATACAACATACCACTGAACACATTTTAGTTAAAACAATCAGTATGTGTGAAAACGGCACCATCTTTTATAATAGCACAGAGACAGAATTAGTGTCGGACCATGCATTTGAATGATTGGGATTTTAAGTTACGCTATTAAAGACCAATAATTCTGCTATGGTTCTAGTTTTAAATTAAGAGAGTTCCTGGGTAAGAGAGGTACATAGAAGCATTATCCACAGACAAACAACACGACATCGAGAGCTCGAGGCTGCGAGGTAAGGCCAGTCGGAGTCTCCTCTGCCATAGACATCGAACAGTCAAAGCTGCACGCTTTGAGTTGCGCTGCCCATCGACGAGATTATCATTTAGAACTATGTAACTCATTTGATAAACCAGAGAGTCAATGAGCAACGCAACGGTACCAACACTAATAGCGTCACTCTGTGAGTGGTGACGATGACGGCGCGTACTCACGCGCATGCCTTCCCATCTTGAGACCGCGCGGAGCGGACGAAGCGCACGCAATGTACGCATCGAACGGAACGCCGGGATGTCGTCGGCCCCAGCCATCACGGCGCCGTGGTTTACGAGCGACAACTAACGTGACACCACTCCGTCATTTACTAAATAATTGGCTTACAACTACAGTTATATAACTAAAATTAGATAACTTAATTAAAACCTTAAACTCTAAGTATATTTTTTGTCTGAGGCACTCTTTACCAATAACATTATATTCCATTATGAGCTTCCTGGAAGAAAACTATAGGGTTTTCAAATAAAAAATATTTATACATTATAAAACTAAGATGAAAAGTGTAGTTTACCATGACGATGATGAAATCGAGCCAGCACCAAGCGTTGGTAAAGTACTTCTGGAAGCCGAGAGCGAGCCACTTGATCAACATCTCAATGAAGAAGATGACGGTGAAAATACGGTCCATGTAATACAGAATATCTTGAAGGATTGGGCGATGTGGTAAATGTACATCTTCTAAAGCCTATAAAAATAGGACAGAAGTTAGATAAAGGTATGAATTAAACAAAAAACAAGGTTACGCAATGAAATTCTTACCAAAGCCAAACTACTGAGCAATATCATTGTAATCACAGCCGTTTCAAAATATGTATTCTCTATAAGTTTAAATGTTTTCAGTCGTAGCATGCCCCAACCTTGCCAGAAAGGTGACTCATCGTCGCCGGCAAGGAATGGGAACTTTTGGTAGCACGGTTCAGGGCAGCAGTCTGCTGGAGTATCGTCAACAACTTCTTCATCGGTAGCTACTATTATATCTTGTTTACCTAAACCACCATCTAATTTTCCTTCCTCCTCTTCTTCTATCATTTCTGAAATTAAATTAATTATTATTTTACCATTATAACGTGGAATTTTAAGATATACTATTGAAAGAAAACCAATACCTTCTTCTAATCCTAATTCTTCTTTGCTAGCATCTTTCTTTTCTTCTCCGTCTATCGTATCTGCTGAACCTTTATGACTTTCATCTTTGAATGATCTAAGTTTATGACTACCATATGACTTTTGACTTATCGTGTCGTCATCCTGAAAGTTTTCAATATGAAAATAATACTTCTACACATACTTAGTTTTTTGAATAAATATTATACGACTTGAATTCACCTGTATAGGATAACCATGATGATTTAGTTCACAGTCCAGCCGATTGTCTCTATGATTGTCCGTAATCGCATTGATATTGTTCATAAGTATTTTTCCTTTTTTGTATTTATTGTCACCTAAAATCATTTTGTTATTAAACATTGTGTATAGGATCACTAATGACAGCTGAATGAGATTACGGCTCACCTGGTATCGTGAATTCCATACCGTCACCTATGGCTACTTCTACTTGGTCTTTTAGTTTCTTGTCTTTGTACAAAACGGTGTCATCGAGGTCTGTGCCAAGCTCCAGCTCGTTGTCCACTCGCTCTGAAGAGACACAGCGGCCACACAATGCCGCTTTTAAGCCTACGTGTCGCATACGTCGTGAACGCATGTGTGCCACCGTGTGCGTTCGCAGACACCATCCAAGCATAGAAATCAGACCAGAGGACGAAAAACTTAGTTGACCTTGTCAAAATTAAAATCAAATAACATTTGCAAATAAACTATAAAATCTTTACAATTCTCTATTTTTTTTATTCTGATAAATAATATTATTTAATTAATTTCATGATTCATATTTTTTATGTATATACTAGAGTATATATATATATATATATATATATATATATATATCAAGTAAGTAAGTAAGTACTATACTCTTACTAAGTGAATGAAAATATAAATTGATGAAGTTAAATTAGTATAAAGCGTCTTGGTAATGTATCAAATAAAACAGTGTGTTAAAAAAATTGCATGCAAACCGGAAGGGGATTTTTTAAATTAAAATAGGTAAGGGAAGAGGGGGATAACGGACTTAACCCTCACCATGCCCAAAATTGTCAACCTCACCTGCTCGCACCAGTGCTTAGCATGAAAGCCGGCAGTGGCGGCTCTGCGGAGGTCCTCCCTGTTAAATGACGAACGAAGATAACGTATATAGACCGAAATATCGTCCATATAAGTTACTAGAATACCATGAACCTGAAGGTGTGGAGCAGCGTCAACAGCATACGAATCGAATCGATCGTAGACTAGAGTCTAGGATCACTAATTCGCTTGCAAAACGAGGTGTATTATGGCAGCTACCTCCCAATGACAAGCAAAACTAGGCATTGAACCCCAGTCCTCAGTCCATTGTATGGTCCTCAGGCTATGGTAGCGGTCACACTGGGGCAGAGGGTACTAAGAATCTCTGACAGAGATAGGTAGGAAGATAGAGGGGAGCGTGTGTCAGCGAATGAGGAAGATGGAGGACCAGAGGGAGTGGCAGTGGAGAGACGTAGGCTGATAAAACAAAGACGTTGTTCCACCCAAAATGAAATAATAACGCAAATAAAATAAATAATAGGAATTAGCTGATAATAATAATAGTTTACTAGCCGCGATCAATCGATACGGGCCACGCTTCGAATAACGTGCCTTTGTAATCTATACATCATACTGAATATAATAAAACTCCTCCGGATTTCATCTTTTTTTTTAACACACTCATATACTTATTATGTAGGACTTAAAACGTTTTATCTATTGGTCACATTGTTATACATAGATATTATAAGTCAAACAACAGTACATAGTACAACATATAATGTACATGCACAAACACTCAAAGCTATATATAAATATACATAATACAGTATACAATTATACATCACAAGCGTGAATACATATAGTACGAAGATTCAAATTTAAATAATAACAATACAAATAAAACTGAAAACGAGTTAGGGAGGTCAAATAATAAGGAGGATCAAAATACAACAGTTAAAGACAGGGTCTGCATTCTACACTTGGATATCTAGGTCACAGGCAACGCACAGTGTTCACAAAATATATTACACGCCATTTTTATTATACAATCATTAACATGCTTTATTATTCTCCAGACATTGATCATGCGACAATACAATACTAAACAAATAGTATTAAATTGATTTGTAACAATTTATTAGATGATAAATAAATGCCTTGATCCTTGCCCATAAAACACTATTTAACTAACAGTGTTAAAATCACACATTATGTTTAGCTTGACAATGATAGGAAAGTGGTTAAAAAATCGTGATCAAAAGATTATATTAGTTAAATATGGTTTTTAGTAAGGGTATCAAAGTAATTTATACTTGTTAGTTGGTTATAAATAAGTTATCAACAACAAATACTTTTTACAAGTGTTATTAACAGTTTAGTATGTTCATTGTTTTCTTTTAAATCATTCATGTGAATATAAATAAGATTTGCTTTAGTTTTAGAACATTTCCAATAAAATTTTTGGCCAATATGAGTTTTTTTATATATTAATTAACGTCGGGCAAAAAAAAGAGAATCGAAAATTATGGAAACATTCAAATCGATCGTAGGTTGATCTTTTGTATGAAAGGTTTGAGTTTTTTTTCCGAGATATCACAGTTGTTTCCACAGTTAAAGTTATAAGTAAATAATGATGAAAACTTCCCCTAAAATTATCGTTTAGGTAGTCATTTAAAAATTACCCAAAATATTAGCACTTTACAGTGATATAAGAATGTTTTTGTAGAATATATTGTGTCTTTCTAATTACTCAGATCTTAGATTTTTAAAACTAAACTTAACATCCTCTTTTGTCTGCCTGAGGTTACTTTATTCAAACGGTACTGTTCACAATTACATACATATATTTGTTACATGCCACAAACAAACCCGTAATCAGACACACATCTTACCGGGAGCGTGTATAGCTATCTGATTCGTCAGTTTGTTCTTCAGTAGCTTTAGGATATCAGCAACATTTCTCTTTATCCAGTCAATGAACCTCGATATCCGATTGAAGGCTTCTGCTATTTTGTTGGTATCCTGATCGGCAGTTGGTGTCGACAAACTCGATGATCCAAAATTTGACAGTAACAGAGCCAAGAAAAGGTTGAGAACCTGAAATTAGAGTAGTCGTTATACGTGTTTCTCTTAGCTTCCATCTCGTGGTTTCACCCGCGTACCCAGGATATAAGTACCTTATATCGTTTCCACCCTATATAAACGATTTCACGGGGATACCGTGAAAATAAAACTTTTTAAACCATAATTCTGTTACGACATGTAGGAAGGACAAAAAAAATCACAATTGCAATTATAATCTTTGTAGAATTTACGAAAGTAGTAAATCTTTATGGGAAGACTTTATTACTGGTGTAACGACACTAAATAGAATAAATACTTACCACAAGATTGCCGATGACGACGGTGGCCAAGAAGAATGGTATACAGGAGACATCTCCAACCAACATACAGTCCCACATGCTCTCTATCCATTCTCCACATAGCACTCTGAATACGATCATGAAACTGTGCATGAAATCCGTGAAGTTCCACCGGGGCAGTTCACCATCAGGGAAACGGTCTACGTAATCTGGACACATTACATCAATGTTAAAATTTCTATAACCAGCATTATGTGATATGTCATTATCATAATGTATAAGCTCTCAATAGGGATCGTATATTTAGAAAACATTTAGGTATTTATATGTACATATTACCCCTTCAAAATTGTTAAAGCTAAGTTAACACCCCTCATTATCAATGTCTTCTAATAAATATTAAGCAATTTCATAGGGAAGAAATATCTACAAGTGTAAGTAAAAGGTAAGTATATTTACAATAAGTACTTATATTCAAATATATTAGTAAAATAGAAAAGCAGATAAATGCCATATAAGAAGTAGGTACTAAGTATAATAAACATATAAAGCTTTCCAAATTAATATTTATACATATTTATTATGCTTAGAATGAGTAATCATCTTTTCATTCTAATTTAGTCATGCATTTGCTATAAAAATAACTTATGGAAGATTTATATTCAAGCACTGTAATTACTGAGACCAATGCATGCATTACTTATATAAACACTATAAAATATAACAATAGAGATATAAAGATAGATCAGCTTGACATAATGCATACAACTTATAAAGAAATCATAGAGGCAGTTATGTCGAAAGGAAAATAACGCCGTCTAAGTAATAGATGAGGAGAAGAGAAGCTAGCTTGAATGTTTCACAAGTGAGGCGCCTTCTATAGGATTTTCTGTTACAGGACTATAAACACATTTTAGGATGTCAGGCTCACTTGGAAGGGGCACATCGACTCTTACCAATCGTCTAACATGAGCACAATAGTGTGACGCACATAAACACAATATTCACTATTTGAACATAACGGCGAGCCCGGTTTAAAGTGGGGAATTTTAAAAACATTTTATTTCAAATATCATAATTATGACTAGGTATGGAAGATACATCCGCACTTTAAAATAGTTGAGTGGCAGTGAATGTATTTCAACAGTATGTATTTTTTCTAAGCATCCGTGCATCTGTCAAAATGATGTTGATCGTTGTATGCAGCAGTAGTATTATGGATTTAGTTTAAATTATGTGAGGCAGTCTGAGCATGTCTGATTGTTTTAGAAGAATGGTTGGCTCCAAGGGTGCTGCATAGGTGCCGCAGACAACACTGACAACTACTCAAGTCACATGAATTCAAGTATAGAGACTGACAACAATTTATACACGACTGCCTATTATAGTGCTCCATCACTCAGGAGTCAAAAATCCTCGTCATTTTGACAGCGAACCAATAGTTTTCTGAAATCTTTTGCTGAATTACATTTACTGTCGATATAACGGGCGCCGCCGCACCAACATTCAATATCTCCAATCAACCAAACACCAATGAACATGCAACACTCCCACCAATTACACTTACCCACATAATTTTTTCCAAATAGTTGCATACCCATCACCGCAAATATGAAAATAATGATGCACAATACGAAGGTCAGGTTGCCCAAGGCACCCATTGTCCTACCCATTATAGAGATGAGTAAATTAAGTGTCGGCCATGACTTTGCCAATTTGAATACTCGAAGCTGCAAGTACAAATTGTGAAACAAGGCGTCACACAAGCTCGCTTACCGGCGCTTCACCTATGCTACTGCGGTATCCTTCATGGACCCCTAATCACTCACGTAGCTCGTCATACATTAACGTTCTGCTAAGTCGGTGCCGTGAGTGATTCTGGATCACAATTATGTAGGTTCTATATTTAGCAAATGTGTGCTTGAGTTACCTATCGATGTGCACAGATTTATTTCTGTTTATGAGTGGGATATATGTTTGTTTATAAGTCGTGAGAGCTTTTGGATCGATAACATTTCTTTTCACTGTCTTTTTTCACATATTCCTCTCTATGTTTATATTTGCCTAATGTTTTCAACGACATAGATCCCATCAGTTGACGACCTGATGCATCAAAATACCCTTGGAAAGCAAAGCTGCAAGTCAATCTATATTACTCGATGCAAAGCTTAAATTATGATTCCAAGCTGCGTGGCATAGCTTTATAACGTGTCTCTTTTCAGGCTCATTTGTGTTTTTGAGCCACATTCCGTGTTATAAAGCCACAGCGATGGACTCGCGGTCCTTTATGAAAATAATGTTCAATCAAAGCCCAGTGTAAAAATTTGGGGAGTGTGAAGCTGAATAATCGGTATAATGAAGCTTAGTTCTTTAATTAGAGATGCTAAATTTTCTTTTAAATAGAACCTGTGTAATTCTTCCCAAACAACTGCATTCCCATCACCGCGAATATGAATATAATGATGCAAAGTACAAAGGTCAAGTTCCCTAAAGCTCCCACAGTCCTACCCATAATGGATATTATAAGGTTTAGCGCCGGCCAAGACTTGGCCAGTTTAAATACACGTAGCTGAAAATTATTCACCACATTTACATATAAATCATCATAATTATTACATTTGTATTATGGAGGAAATGTGATGCATTATTGGTATAACTATACCTAATCAGGAAAGAGAAAAATTGTATAAATTATTATTGTTAAGATAATAATAAGGTACATACTTACAATCAAAAAGGGAACCATAAAAGAGTAGGCAATCATTAATGTATTAGTTTCTTGAATACATGTACTTCTGGTAAGATTCTAGTGATTGAACTATTATCAAAAAAAAAGAATTAGAAAGTGGATACTCACCAAACGAAAGGAACGCAATACTGACAAACCCTGAACCCCCTCAAGTCCCAACTCCAATAGTGATAAGGCCACAATAATAAAATCGAAAATATTCCAACCCTCTTGGAAGTAATACTTCGGGCTCATTGCTATTAATTTCAATGTCGCTTCTATGCCAAAGGTTGCGGTAAAAAACTGTAAATAGAACATTAAAAAAAAATGAAAATTTTAGGTAGTAGTAGGTACTTTTAGTGCAGAGTTCGCCCGGGGAAGTACTATCACCATATCTAATTCCGCCGTGAAATAGTAGTGCACTTGTATTACAGTGTTTCGGTTAGGAGGGTATGGGAGCTGGTGAAATTACAGGCACAGGAGACTTAACAACTCCTTGTCTCAAGGTTGGCAACGCGTGAGAAATATAATATTGTATTTTCTTTGCCCGTGGTGTTATGAGCGTCTATCTATACTGTCTATAGGCTACGGTAACCGCTTACTATCAGGTGGGCCGTAAGATTGTTTGCCACCTATATACTAAGTATATAAAAAATAATCCCCCTCAAGTTGAAAATCTGTCGCCAAACACCTATTGGTGTGTTCCGGCAGCTGCACTTGAGAGCCAGATCCTTCTAGGCTTTGTTTGCTTACCACCTTCGGCCACATCATCACCTACCATAGTGAGATTGTGGTCAAACACGAGCCTATACAAAGTAAAAAAAAAAAAAAAAAAATTAAATAATCACATAAATAATGTTAAAATTCATATTATAAATCTGAAGATCTTGAAATAATTGAAGTAACTCGTGCCTCTTTTAGATTAGGTACCAGTAGATATTCTACCTACGGCACCGGTATAACTTCACTTTTACCATTATGGCTTTCAATCGTTCGCCTCATGAGTATATTTTTTTCTAAGTATGTAGAGTCATAACTAGGTACTTATAACTACTTACATAGTTGCCACTTTTAAGCGCCTTCTCCATATCTCTGTCCATATCGTGGTGATCCAACGCCATGAACAGCGTGTTGACCACGATACAGAGAGTGATGAACAACTCCACGAACGGGTCGAACACCAACAAGGCGACGTATTTCTGAAACTCCAGCCACAACCAACAGCAGTCCCACACACAGAACAAATCTATCCCTTTCATGACGCATTCGACGAGTCTCTCCTTGAACGTGGGCCCGTCTTCATCGTCTTCCGCTGTTGGGAAGTAGTACACTGACACTGTTGCGTCCCGTTTACCAGCAGAGTGCGTGTGTGTGTGTCAGAGAGAAAGAAATAAGTTTGTTAGTATTCGCTCATTATTTCAAGTCGGATCGGGTATTTCCAATAAAAGATTTAGTTGCAGACTTGAGATTTTTTATTTCTATTGTTTCTTTTATTGGGAACAACTTTATTATTCCGATGAATTCTTATGGTATCGACACCAATATCCATATTTTTTGTAATTTTGCTGGCTGTCATTTATCTTCAAGAAGAACGAGCAAAACTTGTAGCACTCATAGAAATGTGTCGGACTAGTAATCCTAACCTTAGGCACACCACAGGTAATAGTAACACTGTGCGTGGTAGACTCGTGCAAATCAAACTCAACAATTACTGGCGTGACTACCTTCGATTCCAACAAACTTTGCTTCAAAGCCTCAATCGCTTAACTAACTACTTGTACCATTATGAACGAAATTTAGATGTATTAATATTTTCGACTTTTGGAAAACCAAAAAATATGAATATCGTGATACTTCATTTAATAATATTTAATGATTTCAAACAATGTTTTAACTACAATAATTTAATCAATATGAACAAATGAACGCTCATACACGATATAAAACATATCTATGATGTAACAACAATTTATCAAAAAGCATCAAAGAACTAAGTACCTATGTATATTGAAGTTGAAAATATAAAATCACAAGATGACAAAAAATGTGTTGTGAGAAAAAACACACAAAGCTGGTACACATAAATTTAATAAAGCGGCTTGTACTATGGAAAATATCAATTAATGTAGGATGCAATATCGTCGAAAGTGACATACTGTGTCGTGGTTTGAATCCTTTAATGAGCCCAAGCTTTCAGAGCGAAGGTAGGAACATCTAGAGGAAACCTTAGCATGGTTGTAGGATATTTTTTTAAACCTGGTTGATTGCGACACCTACGGTATGTACCGGTTTGATTCAGTTTCCTTCTTGGCTATGTGTGCCTACCACGTTCGGCGACTTCATTACTTACGTAGGTGAGTTGGTCTTCGAAGACAATTACAATAAAATTAAAGTCCTACACTCAGCATGCAATTAAAGTGCTCTACATAACATTCACCCTAAGTACCTAATTACGATAAAATACAGGTAAGTCAGGTCTATCGTAAAATTAATTCAGTAAATTGCAATTCATGTGATGTTACGGTGTAAACGGAGTGGTTGTGCTGTTGCAGGTGATGCTTCTACTGTTGATTATATATATTTACCAATTTTATGAAATTCTTTAATGCAGTGCAAACGGTAGAGTAATCATTGCACTTAAAAATGAGAGTCATTTTAGACTTGATTTTAGCTAGAATATTTCTATTAAAAAACAACTAACTCGACTAAATAAAGCACAAAACCCTTCGTCGAATCATAAGCCAATTGAGATTCATGTTTCAAAATAATTCAAAAGATCGATCTCTTTTTTGTTTCCAAATAAAGATTTTATAATTAGATATTATCTACAATCAATTGTATATCCTCTGCTATGTTTCCAAGCTCATCGAGGCTTCGGGAGACCGACGGGCTGGGAGCTTTTTCCGCCAACGCATAAGCTTGGCCATCCAAAAAGGGAACGCTGCCAGCCTGTTGGGAACCTTGCCTATCGACAGCAGCGAGGGCTTTGATGATGTTTTCTAAATATCATATTTTGTATTTTATACATTGATTATAAATACTTGTTTTAATAAATTTTAGTCGTATTTGTGATCTTGTAAATATAATTGTTAAATATATTTCCGGAGTGCATGATTAGGCACAATAAATGACACCCACAAATGGATTTTTCCATTTTTGCCAATTATGCCTTATCGCATAATGAGCAAATACCGGTTGTGTGTTATGTTAGTGTTCAGTGTAAAAAAAATACATATATACTCTGACTTTAGAGACAGATTGTTATTCACCTAAAGAAAGGATAGTTTTAGTTGAAATAAGCAATATTACACTCAAAAAGACATCGATATTAGTAAATAAAAGAGAATGCAACAAGACAAATTGCGTTGTTTTTGTCACAGGAGGCAACAACGAGGCAACAACATTGATGATGAGTTATCTTATGTATATATATTATTAATGTTTCGTACCATTTTGATCACTCGCCCGACTTTGCCTTCCTGCTTGCTCGATGATTTCGTTTAATACCATTACATCTGTAATTGAAAGTATAAATTATAATTGTAATATACAAAGTACGTGACTATGTAGCCTGCACATATCTGTTATTGGGATATAAGTGTTTGAAAAAAATATTATAGTCAGATCGTAAAAAAAGTAACCATGCTGAGTATATTGCCGGTTCTTCTCAGTTGAAGGCTGACTTCCGAACCGGTGGTAACTTCATTATATTCGACCTTCATATAGGAACTAGGGCCTAAACTGAATAAATAGCTTTGACTTTGATTATCCTATCACTACTTACCAAGTATTTATTGAGTTTTCCACCAATGAATAAATAAATAAATACAGATCGATATTTAATTAGGCTTTAAAAGTATTTTCTGTAATAATTAAACTTCACTGAAAATTATATCCACGTTACATCTATGACACGCTGGGTTTTTTGATGAACACAAATATTATAAAAGACTAGCTGCTTCCGCCCCGTGGTTTCACCCGCGTTCCCGAGGGATCTTATGTTTTCCTGTGATAAAAAGTAACCTATGCGCTATTCCTGGCTATAATCTATCTCTGTGTCAAGTTTCATCCAGATCCGTTCAGCGTGATTGAGTAACAAACATCCATCCATCTATTCAAACTTTCGCATTTATAATATTAGTAGAATAGAAGTTCAGTTTAAAAATATATTTCACACCTCTCATATCAACAACATTAGGCTGCTGTGAAGACTCAATGAAAGGGTTGTCTGTTGATGGCTTTAACACTTTCCCAGCTTCGTCTGTGCATTCCGTAGTGCTCATCTCCTGAAAAACAATTAAATTACCAATTAATTGATACTGTTGAAATGACGTCTAATTCTGTAAGTATTTTTTTTACTTTGTATAGGCTTGTGTTTGACCACAATCTCACTATGGTAAGTGACGATGTGGCCGAAGGTTGTAAGCACACAAAAACTAGAAGGAAATGGCTCTCAAGTGCAACCTACCAGTAGGTACTTGGCGACAGATTTTCAATTTCACCAAAAACTCAAAGCTCATTTGACCTTTAAATTTATCAACTAAACGAACACTTACTTCTTATAAATCCGACATAATTTTCAATGTTAATTGACCACTACTACAACTAAGTACTTACATATTCCCTAAGCGGCCTTGAGGCGAGAGAGGAGTCCTGCCTGGGCAGTGGATAAGGATGTGGCTGAGACGTCACGCTGTGGTTCCTAGAGGCCGACCGGCCTCGCAACCTGGCCTCCTTCGTCTGCGCCTTACCCCCGCCGAGCAAGTCTCCGTGCGAGGTGTACGATAACCGAGACTGGTGTGATGTGTATGATGAGTGACGAGATCCTGAAAATATATGATCTTGATTTTGAAAAGCAAGCTTATAATGCATGGCGATGTAGCTTATTATTCGATATCGCGTGTTTTACTGTATACCTGACACTGATATCTAATCAATCTCAAAAATATTTTCAAGCAGATTGTTGCTTGTTTGTGCTCCCAGATTTAAAATAATTATATTACTTATACTAAGTATAGGGACAACAATTACGTACTGAGGAGAAATATTGGTCTCAAGAACATAATCTAAGCCCTACGTTGCGCTTGATATTTTAGGGTTCAGCAATTTATTATTTTATTATTTCTAATGAACCGGCATCGGCGGAATGAGGGCGGGCCTTATTGACCGATTTCCGCTGTGACCTTATTAAACGACAACATCACTTACACCGAAAGCTTGTATTACATAATATACTGACCTAAATTAGCATAGTAGACAGGAATGATGATAGCACCATTTTCTTCGGACATGGGTGTGACGGCATTTGAGTCGTCAGCATAAGGCAGGTGTTCCTGAGCATCGAGGTATGTGGACAGCACCAATGGCTTACGATCACCTCCAGGAGGGTATCGCGGTCTTCCGTTAGGTCGCAGCGCCATTTGATGGGAACCTCTCGAACCTCGCCGCAAATTGAACGGTGAACCAGGCAGTGATAATGATGCCTGCAGTATCAGATCATACTTCAATAAACTATTTCACTCGTCTAACCCAATAATTAACATCATCCATATTTCCAAAATCATTTTCTTTATCCTTGTACCTACATATTTTTTTCCTCAATTCAGATCGCAAGTTTTCAGTCAAACTATTATTATTTTATCTAATGTCATTACTTTACTATAACTAATCATTAACCGGTTGCAGAGGCTTTAGTTTAAGCTTTTTGAAGTACAAGTCTTATATTTTATTCTGGTTACGATAATGTTTCTTTACTTTCATGTGCTGATAAACGAAAGTGAGAAATAAATGTCAAAACAGTGGAGGAAAATTAGAGAGAAAGAAATACAATGGAGTAAAGAAAAATGATAAGTGCTCGTTATGATGTCTTTGCATCAATACATGACTCGAACTTACATCATGGTAATAAAATATTGTTATTCAATTTAAACGTGCACATGAATTGCTGCAAATGGACATCATAGAAAAAGATTGTCGCTAATAAGAATCCAGAATAGCAAGAGCTAACAAATATAGAGAAAATAATAGTGGAATAATTAACTCCTATTGTAAAGGAAGAGGTAGGGGAGCACAAACACCAATGAGGATTGATGGACAAACCTGTGAACCCTCCCGCAGAGGCCCATATGACAACTGTCCGATTTTATTTATGCGTTCAGGGTGGGGGACCTTCAATACACAAACAAAATTTTGTATTCATTAAAGTTTATGCAACGTATACCAATCAAATATCTAACATCCACCAAAAAGGATATAAGGACGGAGAGTAGGCAATGCCAATAAAACACATCAGTGATTAAACAAAGTAAACAAAATATGGCATACAACAAAAACTGCGGGTTGCAGCTTCGAAGCAAATTCTCGTGATATAAATAAAAATTACTCTTGAGGCAGTGAGAGTATTGATTGTAATCTACGATAAGGTGTTACTAGCTTTAAAACGATAGAAAAAGATTAATGAAAATACAAATAAATACAACAAGAATTTTTCCGATCAACATCCTCCATTAAATGAATGAATTAAAGTAAAAAAGGATGCACAACAAAACTCTTATTGTAAATGATACAGAATAATGATAAAAAAGTAGCAATGGAAATAATAAGGAAAAGCAATAGTTAGTCAGGTAACTTTGTTTATAAACACATGAAGTAATGTGGGGTCACATGCATATTTGCATACTTCTAGTCCTATCGGAGCTATGTATATCTCTTTTAATCTACATCTATAGTCATGAGGACTGTTCTTTTGTTCATCCGAATATCGAAGCCTCCGCACGTCACTAATCAAAATTGAGGAATTAATTGTTAAGTCTTAGGTAATTGAGTAGTAGTACCTTCAATTTAATTAGTATATCTTGACTGAACCTACCTCTTCTTCGTCGATACGTTCAGTTTCGGCCCGGCCCGTTGATAAACACTCACATTGCAAAAGAAACAATCTACCATGACAATAGATCCAATATCTCCAATATTATTCCTTTTATTTTAGATTAAATTAATTTTAAAGATAATAAATTCAGTTTCCTATTAAGTACCTATATTGATATCAAATAATCCAAAAGTAAAATACTTCATTTTATACTCTTCATATTTTCATGGTTTATCGAAGAAATATTATTGGAGAGTGACTGTAAAACCTCTACATCTAGAGTGCATGAACAACTAGGAATCATGCTCAACATGAATTAGGTTCAGAATATATTTTTTTCAATCCTTTTTCCATACTTGCGTAACAGAAGAATCATCAACTAAAGTAATAGTCATGCTTATAAAGAACCACTTGGAACTACAAGGTACTCATTAGCGAGATCTAATTGAGGAAATAATGTAAGTACTAGAAATGATTGCAGAGCAAATACTTATGAACGTTTAAAATGATAAACTATTAGATGAGTGTAGGTACTAATGGTAAAAATAACTTTGCAGTCATTAAAATGCATGACTAGTAGCATTCCTCAAGGCTGAAGTAGATTTATGACAGTGGGTTCTTAATTTTAAGAATAAATCAAGAGACAGACAAAGAAAAAATACCGCGGTTGCAAATACTTATTTACATAATCAGACAACGTGACGATGCGCGATGCTTGAATTATCCAATTAGCAATAGTAAAAATCAGATAAATATTTGCACATGCGTTTGTGTAACATATTACAGTCACAGGAAGACATAATGGGAAAATTCAAAGCTTAGCAATAAACACATAGTAGTTTTAAAATTTCTTTTCAACTTGAGTAAGGTTCAAAAAGTGCATAACATGAGGATGATAATGATAACATTGTGTATTGATATTGAAGCTTCATATTTGATGCATTTTAAACTCTAGAAGCGGCGTGTTCAAGGTCAAGTTGAAAAGATGTTGCATCGTTGTCAATGATTCGGTAGATATAAAATTGGAGCTTAATTACGGTTAGTTAGTAAATTAAGTTTTTGTTCTTTAAACATCATAATTTTGTACGTTTGTATTCTACAAGAAAATTAAAGGTAATGTCACGTGATTTTATGAGTTTATAATTCAAATTTTGCCACTTCAAGTAAGACCTATTGCGAGGCTATTAGTAGTAGTTATATACATTGGCAGTTTGTTTCTCAAGATAACTATTATCTT
The DNA here is from genome assembly GCA_951216915.1 of Tetheella fluctuosa. Classification (NCBI taxonomy): domain Eukaryota; kingdom Metazoa; phylum Arthropoda; class Insecta; order Lepidoptera; family Drepanidae; genus Tetheella; species Tetheella fluctuosa. The sequence continues at coordinate 7,170,798 of OX578229.1, read as the reverse complement.
GGATATATTTATAAGGAATCATTGTCAGCGAAGTAAGGCGTGTGGAGCGGCGCATACTCACCATGCTGACCTTCCTTGCACGGCGTGCGTTCTCGTGGTGCGTTTCGTTGGGCTTGTGCGTGGGCTGTGTGCTCACCGAGTCCTGGAAGGGGTCGCTACGGAGTGACATGCGTTCCCGCGTATTGTCGTCCTGGTTGCCTCGCTCCTGGTTCACGAACAGCTCGTAGCTTTGGCAGGAGAAGTCGCTGGGGGATTTGGCCGGGTGTGCTTCAGCGTAGGCGGCCGCTTCGGCGGCAGCTGCCTGCTCACGAGCGTGGGCTTCTCGTGCTTCTTGCTTGTCCGCTCTCGCAGCTGCTTTTTGTTCAGCTTCCTATGATATTTCAAGACGATCAGAAAGTTTGTTAGGAAAATGCCCCATTATGCTTCCTCGTTCCTACAGGGGCGAAATTTGAGGTTTTAGCAGAGGTGGAGTGTCAATTCGTTATTAATAAGTAACCTATAAAATAACAAATTATAACCTATAAATAACAAATTGTAGTACATTATTAAGGGTTATCAATTATTTATAGATAATTAAACTTCATATTATTTAATAAAAATATAGACACATAAAATTACCCTGAGTGCTTCTTCCTCAGCTTGCTCCTCCTCTTCGGCTTTCTTCTGCAACTCGTCATAGGACATAGCGACGATGGCCAAGATCAAGTTCACCAGATAGAACGAACCCAAGAATATGATCACCACGAAGAAGAGCACGTGCCATGACCCTGCTGACCTTAGAACCTGCATATGCAAAAAGCTCATAGAAATAATCTGTGAGGAATCCCTTATTTATTTGATACTGATTTTCGGGATATCAGATTGGATTGAATATTAAAATCACCAAAAAAAAAACATTTTCACAAAGTTACATAGGCCTTGGCAATGTTTGTCTTGCTAAATATATAAATTTGTAATGTTGTGTCGAATTAATGTTTTTTCTGACGGGCCGATTGGCGTGGTTGGTAAGATACCCAATCAATCACGCCGCAGGTCGTGGGTTCGATTCCCACTCAGGACAAACATTTGTGTGCATGAACATGTCTGTTTGTCCTGAGTCTGGGTGTCATTATCTATACATGTATGTGTTTACAAAAGAAAAGTAGTATATGTAGTATATCAGTTATCTGCCTTCCATAGTACAAGCTCTGCTTAGTTTGGGGTCAGATGGCCGTGTGTGAGGAATAATGTCCCAGAATATTTATTATTTATATATTCTTTCTTTCATTCTTAAACTAGGAAAATGGCTGCATACACACGGATGAAAGACGGACATGTCGAAACTATAAGGGTTCGTTGTTTGCCTATAGAACCTATAAAGGGTTATTCATTAGTAAATTTGCATGGAGACTTTTATCTTATAAAAATCTGTAAAATAAATACGTACTTACTTATTTATAATAACAATGATAAGTAAGAAGTATTTATTATTAACTAATAAAATCTTTGTTAAAAAACGCAATGATAAGCAATCAATAAAATGGCATTGATATATTTTTTTTAAGAGATAACAGTTATGCTATGTTCATCATCATCATCTCAGCCGCAAAACGTCCACTGCTGGACATAGGCCTCCCCTAAGGATCTCCAATAGGACCGGTCTTGGGCGGCCTATGCTATGCTATGTTACTGTTTATATATTGATACATATCAGACAAATATCAGAAGATAATGAGTCCTCCTAACCGATCTCGGCTACAGCGACCGCTAAATTGGACTACCGACTCTGAGGTCCCGCTGATCTTTTTTTTTTTTTTACTTTGTATAGGCTTGTGTTTGACCACAATCTCACTATGGTAGGTGATGATGTGGCCGAAGGTGGTAAGCACATAAAGCCTAGAAGGATCTGGCTTCCAAGTGCAGCTGCCGGAACACACCAATAGGTGTTTGGCAGATTTTCAACCTGAGGGTGGTAGCCAGCCAGGCGGGTACTACAAAGTACCCTACCACCGTGCTATGGTTTCCTCACGATGTTTTCCTTCACCGAAAGCTCAAGCTCATTGTAGGATTCGAACCCACGACCTTCGTCGCGGCGTCCGACGTCACTACCACTGAGCTATCATCGCCTTAAAGATCTCACGTGATCGCACGTGGTTGTTATAGCCTATCTTGACGAGGAGACTACGGTCACATTTGGGACATGTCAGGAAACCATCGTGGTAATTATACAGAGTTAGTTTTATTTGTTTAGCGAAACTTTCGGGGCTGAAAGTACTCACTAATACAAACAACTTTACTATAGGACCAACTCTGAAAGCGCGAAAAACTTTTATCCCTGAAATTTTAACTAAAAAATTAAAAATAGTAGGTATATAACATTGCCACAGGTCTGGCACTGAGCTCGTCAGTCAGTATGCTGATATTTTGCTTATCTTGACTAATGCTAGAAATATGGTGGTCTTACCAGCTGATAGAGATTCTCCCAATAATCTTGCGTCATCAGACGGAAAGCTGACAGAAATGCCCAACCGAATGTGTCAAAACTCGTGTAGCCATAATTTGGGTTTGGACCATAGCCTTGAAGACATATGTAGCCTGGTTCACATTGCCTAAGAAACAATAACATTAGGTCTTGCAAAATTTATTAAAGAGCTGGCGAACATAACGATCTAGTCTTATGATAATTTTTTCATCGGAATGTTCATGGTTTCCTACATTTTCATACTCATTAGTAAAAATATTTTAGAAATATACTTAAGGATTTCGACTATCAAATCAGAAGTTCGTGATCTCGATCAAAATAGTATCTACTAATAGTATTTAAGTTGTTTTATGTCGTCGCTTGGTTTAGGTAATTTAATCGTTTTATTTGCCAGTATCTCAATTCATGTATAATTTCAAATAATTATTAATAGAATTAATACCCAGCTCCTGATGAATTTCCACAAAGCGGATAATCGCCACCACCCCCATACCAATTAGCTGAAAACACAATAAACGTCAAAAATCTGAACAAGTTCAATTCAGATATTATTTCAATATTTAATTATCAGAAAGGATTTAATGATAATTTAAAAATAATTGATTAACGTGCTGATATGCACGATATAAAGTAATAATAGTTAAGTTATATTACTATTTACATTTCAATACTATTAATTATTATTATATTCATTATTTTATTATTTAATTTTAATTAAAATAAACCGTATTAGTAGTTCTTAGCATCTTCTACGAAAGTTTAGTATTAAATTATGAAATAATGGCTTCTCATCATAGCAAAGAATAGTATTGATGTTGGTCTGGGAAAACCATTTGTTTTTATTTAAAGTTATCTTACTTTCATTTTGGCAGAATCTCTCCCAGTTCTCATCAGTCAAATTGCCCCATGACCCGTCTTCTGGAAAAACCTTGATGCATTTCTGTGTTAATACACCCATGTATATTTGTAGGCCCATTAGCGCGAACACAGACAATGAAAACATCGTCAGAATTATCACATCTCTGAGATTCTTCACTGACTCTATCACAGCGCCGACAATGGTCTTCAAACCTGAATTAAGAGATGAGTTTGCTTAGATTTGCTCGACCATCGCGGCATCGTCGGCTTGACCATATTGTTGCTAGGAGCATATTATAAGTTCGTGGAGTTTTTATACTTTCAGAGTTTACGTTACGAAACATACAAGAGCAAATATACAGTAGTACAGTCTGTGCGTTCCAAATATTTCACTCGTTCTTTATTGTCTACAATAGTCTACATATTTCCATCAATACGGCTAAAGACATGTTACACATCTAAACAACGGCTAGAGAATGTTTAATCTAAGGATATTATTGTATGAGTGACTTTACCCGGTATGATGGCTACAGTCTTCAACGCTCGGAGTACTCTGAACGTCCTGAGCGCGGCTAAGTTGCCGAGATCTATGCCCATCGTCACATAACTGGAAACAGATACCCACGACCACAACATCTACATTAATACACTTAACTACTCGGCTATTTACATCGATTCTAATTAATTATTCACTTATCCCTAAGGGTTTGATATTGTACTGAGAAGCGTAGAAACACTAATCTTAAATAGTTTCTTTCGTAAAGCTCTATTATTCGAGCGTAGTCATTGTTCTCGATTCTTTATGAAAAATATTACAAACACTATTTAATGACACATTTAGATATACTGATAAAATTCTACTAAATTCAACAATTTTTAACATTCTACAATAAATTCAATAAATTTTTCTACTACTCACGCTAAAGCTATAACTACGAAGTCAAGCCAATTCCATGCATCTCTAAGGTATGTGAATGGCTGTAGTATGAAACCCCTGGCCATTACTTTCACCGCTGATTCAAATGTGTAGATTCCGGTAAAGATAACTCTGGAAAAATTCACCTCCACTGAGGAACGCCACTCGACAATACAAAACAAATATTTCGTAACAATTCAGGATGGACTAAATATGGGATACTTAATGAAAGTTCCGCATGTGAACATGTTGAGGTGATAGAAAATGTATAAAAAAGAAACAACAACACAAAACTAGTACTCGAGTACATAATGATAACGTATACATAAATAGTTAAATCTAAATAAGATATAAACCAATGTTAGTATGTACAGTTGAATGTAGTATCTACAGATTAAATGTTGGAAAGGTATTTGGATAAAGAATGATTCGAAAACACTTCTTATTTTATAGACCAAAAGGAGAATTGTATTTGTCTACATCGTTTGATATTTATGGTTTAATTTAAATTAATTCTTGAATTAGGATCGATTTCCTCAAAATGTCTTAAACATTAATAGTAGGTATCTAAAAAATTATTTACTGAATAAATTCACTATGCTTTCTATCAGCCAGGGAAATTCTCAAATGTTTACTTTCTGTTATTTTCTAAAGCGTTATTAGGAACTCTATGTATAGGTAAACATAATTAAATATCTTCCAAAAATTTACTATGTAAGTATTATAACTGCTAGAACGGTATTTACTTCCGATTTATCTAAGAATCGATAAATTCAATTATTCGAAAACTAGCCGAACACTAACAATTTTGATACTAGCGTGCATTCTACAAATGTTCTAGAACCTAAAAAAGGACAAAACATATGTTCGTCTTCCGATAGTATTTTAAAAATTGCAACTTGTTATTTATGATCGAATTAAGAAATCTAATATAGTTATTACACATGTAAAGAGAAATAATACTTACTCAGTACTTTCTACCGTTGGCGTAGTAGGCATTATCATAAGAACACAGTTCAATAAGATTGTCGTAATAATAAACAATGAGAACAAAGGATGCACTAATATGTATATCGCCACTCTTCTTATGGGATTGAATGGGTCTAATATCCAAAGAGCGTCAGTCGCCGAAAATCTGAATATATCTTTACCCTTGCTTATAACTACGAAGGTCTGAAACAAAATATTCAATAATTATTTGAGGAATTACTTGAAAACTGAAACGAAGAGTATCAATGTTAATTTAACGATTGAGTACTAATATTATAAAGCTGAAGAGTTTGTTTGTTTGTTTGAACGCGCTAATCTCAAGAACTATTGGCTTGATTTGATAAATTATTTCAGTGTTGGATAGCCCATTTATTGAGGAAGGCTATAGGATACTTTTTATCCCGGGAAAACACAAGATCCCTCGGGAACGCGGGTGAAACCGCGCGGAAAAGCGAGTATTACATAATATATGATTAATACTCACATACAAAAAAATATCACAAGACTATCAAAGTAACTTATGTACGAGCTTCAAAACCTTTGAAATTGATAACTCACTGTTTGGTTATGATAGAAAGGGTCAATATCCTCGAGGGGTGTGGAGGCGAGCTCCAGTGGAAAGGAGCCCTGCATTCGTACCGGCAGTGGCAAGCCCTGCTCCAGGGTCGCGTCCGGTTGAGGACCTTCGTCCTCGTCCTCGTCATCGTAACGCACCTATATCACAAAATAATCATTAGATTAAAGTAAACATAGATATGTGACACTACTCAATATTTCCAACTGCAATTCTTTTCGGCACATAATTTTTAGTTTGCTTATCTTTTCTTTTACTTACGCTACGTATATCAATATAGTTGCGTCAGACTCAGTAAGCTAAAATTCCAAGTGATCTTGAATAGCTAGCCTACGAATAAGCCTAAACTCAACAGACCATATCATGAGCATAATGCACCATGTAACAATACTGTTAGCCACAACCTGGCAACAACCAATATTATTACAGAGTCGTTTAGACAGCATGTCTCGTGAAGGCATTTGAAGCTAGATTTTAATATTGTGTTGTGCTGCTGTCGGTGTGACTGTGATGCATATCTGGCAGAACTAAAAGCGTTTTGAAAATTCTCCCCGCTATTATGTTACCATTCCGAATATATCACGATGGAATTGTAGTCCAGATACCGAATTAGCAATACTAATCGTTTTTAATTCGAAAACGGTTCCAGAATAGTAGGTATCACTAGCGCAAGCCCAGACAAATGTTACGAAATTACGAATCATTACCAACAAAATTGTATTATCTCGATTTTGATCATGAACAAACTGTAACTGTAAACTAATTAAGTTAATTATGCACTATTCGCTAGCTAGGTGATGCCACCATGCTAGACCTAGATGACTGCAGTCGATGGTGATGTGACGAACATGAGCCAATCCTGTGCAATGCTTGATAATGGTGAATGTTATGTGCTGGTGTATGTCGATTGCTAACGCTTTACGTGACGACACCGTTGGATTTTCGCTTAAATTCCATCTAAAGGGTTCTCGAACGACTATGTCCTATTGAAAGTTATGGATTTGAGGTTCATTGCCTACGTTTTCTACCGCAAATTTAATGCTTTTACAGGATTCAAGGTAGACTAAAGGCTTTACTATAATCTAAATTGGAATATTACATGTTTTTAACATCATCTAGGTATATGGGACTCTTTCTTATGAATGGGGTAACTCTCGCTGCATTTTAATCTCTGCCTATCGGAGTATGGTGGAAATACCGTCAACAGTTACTTCATCGATTGCAAATAAATATGATAAGCTTTCGATCGTTGACTACAGTAAAGGTTAGCTGTTACCTAATGACATTGCGATTTCGAGTAACAGCTAATCTTGTAAACACAGTTCGTTACAATTATTTTGCCGATAAAGCGATGTGTTCAAGGAATAAATGCTTTAAATGCGGTCAATATGCATAAATCAGAATGCAGTACAAGTTATCGCACTATATACAATGGTGGCGCCAATGTTTGTGGGAGCAACGTCACTGTATGAATCAATTTCGTTTATAAAAGCGATAACTTACTGAAACATATTTTTCTAATAAAAACGAGTCGTAAAAAAGGTAAAAGGGGCAAACAAGCAATCTTACTTCTTTTTTCTTTTTCGTCCGCCCCAAATCGTTCTGGAATAATTTAAAAATTATCCGTCAGTGCAATCAACTGTGTTCTTAGCTAAAACACTCCTGTTGAATCAAAGACTCGAAGTGCTAGTTTATGTAAAATCACAGTGTGCACACTAGCTATAAGATTTGTTAAACACTCGGTGTCGAGAACACTTCCTTATTTACCTAAAAACGTATCGCTGAATCTTTTGCAATTAACACACGTGTAATGTCTGTAGGTAGGTACATATAATATTCTGGGACATTCTGGGACATTATTGTTGTATATTTGTAAAATGTGCAGTTGTGTCGCTCACCTCGCCTTCCGCTCGCTTTTTCTCGAGTTCCTTTTGTTTGGCATGCTCCTCTGCTATGCGGGCTTCGATAGCGGCCAATGACTCTCGTGTGAAGGGTCGGAACAAGCTTTGTTCTTCCTCGCTGATCGAGTCCAAGTCCTCGGACATTGTCTATCGAACTCCCCCCGAGTGAACTGCCTACTGTATCAAACCACAAAATATGATTTTAAAAAAGTCTTTGATACACGCGTCTTTGATCACAATTCTCCGTGGTATGTGATGGTATGTCCAAAGGTGTTACACAAATATTAAAAACTGAATAGGAGAAGAGTAGGTATAATAACAAACGTATATTACTTCCAAATACATAGCTACAGGCTTTAGCTCCATAAATGAGTAACGCCCTTAATGACTAAACGCTGGAGATAGGCCAAAATCTCCATGAAATATTGGAGGCTGTCCGATTCAGCTGGCATCTACCCAATGAAATGTAGCTGTACATATAAGATAGGTGCTAAATTTTAACTCATCATATAAACTCTGTCATGTATTAATTCCAGAAAACATCTTATATGATAACGAGTAACTTCTGGAGTTACATGAAACTCAAAATATCTGATGAATCATATCACAACCCTTTTTAGTTTAGCCGCGATAGGGTAACTACCATATGACTTTAGTTTTTGAATATACTTGCGAACGTTTGTTTTTTGTGGGTTGAGTTGTTCCATTGAAATGAATAAATAAAACTGATTAGGCATCTCGTTCAATGGGTCGAGATTTACTTGTGACGAGATGCTTGTAACAAAGTAGGTATATAATTATCTTTAATGGACTTTATAGTATTCATTTAATCATTCAGATAGGTATTTGTACTTGAGAAGACAAATAAAATATTTATAATAATTCATGAGGTTTATTAATAGGGGGTGAAGAGTTTGCTGGGTCGACAACGCGCGAGTGGTACCCCTGGTGTTGCCAGTGCCTTTAGCTACGGTAACAGCTTACCACCAGGCCTTATGCTTATTGGCATTAGTGGTATAAAGACTAACATATTCTAACTTAACTATATAGTCCAAAAGATCACAGGTAAATAGAAGATACATAAATATTGAAAGGAACGAATATATATGAGTGAACATAAATAAACATGTAAACAATTTAATCATTCCTGATTCTGCGCCATAGTTATGTAATACTGACTGTTTTTGCTTCGGAACTAGGCCAAGGCTACATTTTGTGCGTTCCGTCTCATAACTTCGCTTTATTTTCCTTTTTCACTTTCTCCTATATAACTATTTGCCAAACCAGCATCCATAAAGATTTATAGAAGTAATTAAATATCAATTCATTGTTAAATATTTGTATGTCTGTTGCTACTAGGTACTGCTGATGAAAACTTGCAATATTGGAACAATTTATTAAATGTATATACTCTTTTAAATATCTACACGACCTTTATCCCCAAAAAGGTAGAGAGGTCTCAGTAACTATTAAACTAAATTACAAAATAAAAAAATACAACGCGACGTAGGTATTTTTTGCTTCAGTAATACACTACCTAACTATTATATTTAAATCGTATTTAAATCTGTGTGTATGTAGATAGGACATTTGTGACAACAAAAACTAAGGCCATATATATATTTTTTTAACAGTAAAATGAATTAAACATTCAAGACCTAAATTCTGGTTACGTAGGCGACATGGGAACGTACGTACTGTGCGCAATAAAATCTAAATACCAAATATTTTGCATGGATTTATTCTAGTTCTATTGTAATTTTGTTGAATGAGTGTTAACGAAGGTCGTGGGTTCGAATCCTATAATGAGCTTGAGCTCTTGATGAAATGTGCTTCAGAGTCAGTTCCCTTGAACCTTTGGGTACTTACCATCTTTAGCTTCGTCACCATTTACCATGGTGAAGTATTGGTCAAAACCATAATAAAAATGTTATTATAAAAGCTTTACACCTGTCCATAAACTTAAAAGAGAGGTGAGAAGAACATTTTTAAACGCCTAACGTACCAGGCATCAATTATCTCTAGATAACTTAAAAGGGGAGTCCCAACCGCAAATAATTCAAAAATTTCTTTATTAGATTACAAGTACAGTAATTACAAGGGTTGGGACTCCCCTTTTAAGTTTTTAAAAACCTGTATTAGGGACAATATTCTGCTATTGTACCTAAAGGAGAGACCACAAAACAGTTTTATTTTATGAGAAAACCGACTAACGCTGTGTTACGATTTTTTGAATTATTACTTGAATCACCAAATGCCATGTCAAAACTGCCAAATTTCGACTTATGCGGTGTTGTTTGCTAACCAACGATATGTGATTTAGGACACAGTATTTGTAATTTTGAAAGATTTTTATATTTTAAGTACAAGAAATCTTGAAAAAAAGGAATGAACCTAATAATTGTCTGGGCAAATAAAATTTTAGATTCAGTTAAATCAAATAAGTAAGTACATACCTACTGATAAGTTATTTTTGCTCCGAACATAATGACACAACACTTTTCACATCTTTTACTTCTAACCTTTATTATGTAATGGTATGAACAAAATTATCACCTTGTCACCATGACGAATAAGATTTATGTGGACATTTATTATTATTAGTGTCAGGTGTCTTATCAAGGTTATATAAGGTCATAATAAATGAAGTATGGTCCTTTTGAGGGATGATAGTATAGGTCATAAGTATTCCGAAAATGATAAAATAAAAATATTCGGTCGTAATTTTAATAAAAAAAAAACCTGAAATTGTACTTCATCACTTAAGCATTAATTAAAACCATTAACAGCATAATCAGATGTAAAATTTATTATAAAAGAATAAAAATATTTAAAAAACATTACTTTTATTTATAAAGTACTTACAATATCAGGTTTTTTTTTCATTAAAATTACGACCGAATATTTTTATTTTATCATTTTTGGAATACTTATGACCTATACTATCATCCCTCAAAAGGACCGTACTTCATTTATTAGGACCTTATACAACTACTAGCAATTTTACCCGTGTTTCTGGGATACCTTTATCCGGCTCTATCCTATGTCCAGCTCTCCCCCAATGCCAATTTCTTAAAAAACAACAGATGGGCAATTTTGCCGAAAAAATGTTGCAATAGACAGAAAGATTCACGTTCATATACGAGTGACATTCATAACATTTAGCTAGCTGACTTTATTAATATTAATTTAAGGATAAATTGTACCTGCTAACAGTGAATGGGCGGGTGTGTGTGGTGCGGGAAGCGCGCGCGGCCGCACGCTCTGCGCCCGTGATCTCCCGCTGACCACCAACGGGCGGAACGCCCTTCTGCACGACACATATAAACGCATATCAACATCTATTTACAGGCTGAGATGCTCAGCATAGGTCACATAGAAACTTGACAAATTACATCAAGGTAGATGATTAGGCTTATAGTAAAGTTACAAAGAAAAAAAATACAAATTATGGATGTTCCGTGTCGATAAAGTTATTGGTCCGATTAAAGTTTCAAGCACTAAGTATCAATCATTCACTAATAATACGAAAGAAATTTGACTTTACAAAAATTAATGATATCCCACCAAAAACATAAATGTGAAAAAGCGGCTAAGTTTGTTACAAATGACGTTCGTGTTTGTTAGCGTCGCCGATAAAAGAGTTCAGATCTTAAAAGAGATCAGCTTTACGAATGTACAACGTTTTTCAAAAAGCTGATCTCTTGTTCTTTGATATTGAATTTATAGCTTGGCATATTTTATATCCGAGTAAAATATTTGTAATAAGTATAAATTAGAACAACTAGCAAAGTTAAATTTAATTCATAATTTTAATAACATAAATACGATAATATACTCTCAATTACGATAACTATTATCACAATACTCTTATCAAGTCTTGAAGACGTGCCCATGCACGGAATATAATGTAATGTACATAGTTATAACTTATACAAAACATGAGTCGTCCGCCATTTAAACAACAACGTTATCGTAAAAATCCACAATGCAAATAGCGAAACGTAAACTTATTACTCAGCATATCATCATTTACTAAATAACCAATCCATAAATTATTCATTTATTTAAATATTCAGTTCACATAATATTGTCATTAAGACATTTAACATTTTGTAAATTAGCTATTTGGTAGATAGTAGTTATATAAATTTTACAAACTACTTTTTGATTGAATATTTAATCATTTCACAAAACATCATTTCAAAAATATATTCCTTGGTCTTTACAATAAACAAACACAAACTGAACGCAATGAAAATGCATCCCTGGGGGATGACGCGGGTATAATTGCGGGGCAGAACCTAGTTTTAATTAAAAGTTAAATTACTGTAATTTGATTAGTCAAAAGTCCACATCAAATGTCAAATCATAAAAACGTTCGTCAGATCTGAAGATTGACTAGTCAAACCTAGGAGCACCTGGGCTGGCTTTGACTATTACATACTTTTTATGTTTGGCTTTGGTACAGACTCCAGATACAGAGCACGAAATCAAATTTCTTCCAGATTTATTATTTATATTGTTCATAGCTACGATCAAATATAAATAGTATTAATAATAATAATATTATAATATTTACCTGTCGTCCGCGAGAGCAGTGTGGCCGCGGCTACCAAAGAGATGAAAGTTACCACGTGTTCGCTGATAGGGACAGCCAGCAAATGGGCAAGATTTTTCATGACCGACCTGAAACAAATAAGCATTAAAATATAAAAACAATATACAACATGTTTTTTTAATTAACTCAAATGCACCTTGACTCTTGCAAATAGTAAACTTTTACGAATAAGAAAAAAATACTAGCTCTCTGAATTTGTTATCGAACGTAACGTTTAATATTTACAATAGATATCAGTACAATATGTTTGGAAAATATTTGTTTGCCTTATTTGTTAATACTTAATTACCAATGCATAGCTACTTGAAAAATAAACTAGCTATATGAGTATCACTAAATTATACGTAAAATTGGCAAAGATATGGGCTTTATAATTTTTTTCGTAGGTATGGTAATGAGGAAAGAAATTTGGTAATGATATTAGGGACAATGGTAAAGAGTAAATGCTTTATATAAATTGATTGGGGACACATACACAAACAAAAAAGTAATAAGGTCACTATGTCCTAAAACGTCACGTTAATGAGTTATTTGCAAGTAAAGATCGATGGGTGAGAACTTCAATAACACCATGAATAAAATACTCATTAAATGTTTCTACGGACTTTATTGTATTCAGATAGCAATTTCTGACATGCCATCATGTGCCTATAAGTAAACAAACAAAACCATGTGGGCAGAGTAGCATTGTGTCTTTAATATATCGAAACAACTTAAGTTACCAATTTTAATAATGCGAAGTATATATCAACAATGATTAGTCGTTTTCGTTTTTGCAATAGAAAGAATGAAAGAAAAACGTTTATTTTGACAATAGGACAAACAAGGTTGAGATATTAATCAATAAAACAACAAAAACAACCGAACCGTGCCATGATAAATATACCTAATATGAATGATAATAATGTACAGTTTTGTTAATCTTCATCGGATAAAATAATATTATTCAAAAAACCGGGGGGACTTGTTGCCGAACCCACGCCATGTACCAAATGATGCACAGCATATGAGCACAGCACCCGAGTGTTCTTTTTCCCACTAAGCAATTGCAATAGTGGCCCACAATTCTGTTTCTGCCTTCTAAACTAATGTCAAGCAAGATATATACAAAATGCGCTCGGTGATTATGATGCCTTGATTGGATTTTGGTCCTAGCAATTCAAGGATCAGCAACAATGATATACTGAACAATATTGGCTTAGATCGTAATCTACATTAACATCCTTATAGTCTATGACCCATAGACTTCGATAATGAACGTACCATTTTCTTTTTGATGTTCTGCGTAATAGTTCTTTGCCTGTGCTACTTGGTATGGCCCTAAGGACACAACCCAAAAGTCGTCGTACGAAAGACTAGGGAATTCTTCGAAGCCTTCACCGGCATCTATGGCTTGAAAAGCAGCACGACGCAGATTGAAGTTGTTCCTCGACACCAATTCACTTAAATGATTTGGTGCATCATATTTTAAATAAATCTGATTAATTATACCATGTGCTAAACGATAGTCGGTTAATCGCTTCCCAAACCTATTTATTAGGGCACAAGCAATTCTTATCACTTCAAACAGATGTGGTGCGGCAATATTCACATACTGCGACCGCAACTGCCGAAATTGGTTCTTAAAATGGCCGTTGATGGTCTCTACCAAGTACCACCCAAGGACATAATAGTAGATTATTAACCAAGGGGATAAAGCAGTGTCTTCTGTCGCGGGTGACGATTTAAATCGCGAGCGTAACGAAGGACTCGAGGTTTACTCCCGAGCGTAGCGAGGGTGTTTAAAACTTAAATCACGAGCGAAGCGAGGGATTTAAGACGAGTCCTGAGTGTAGCGAGGGATTTAAGTTCACCCAAGACTAAGACAGCTTTATCACCTAGGAAAATACTCTACTTTTCGTACCATTTGCGAAAAAATTAACACAATAATAATATGAGACAAGCATTTATTAAAAATAATGACAATTAAAAGTAAAAGTTAACATTCGAAACATTGGTCCAATTATTGATAGAGAGAGTTACATTTTTGTTTGGTACATTTATTGTTGATGAGTTGATTTGAGTATTTCTCTGTTCTTGCGTCTGAGGAACTTGCGTTTCATTGTTTCAGTGGTGGTGGTACATCGTGAGTTACGGACGAAGATATGATGCCGGAAGTTGATGGTTGTGGCTCTGATGGATTAAGTTTTATATTTTTGTTAATTTGTTTTGTTTTTTAAACTGCTTAATATGTGTTTACGCCATTGAGTTTGTATATAAAGCATTATACATCTTTTTGAAAAAGGAATACGTAGGCCGTATGATTCGGTAAGTATTCCAAATTTAAATCACATTCTGCCCCTAGAGGATGAATGAAATTCAGTACAATTTTCTTTCCCTGTTTTTAACAGATTAATAATGACTATTGTTATGTTCGCTTTTTGTGGCATAGAATGTCACTTTTTTGAGCAAGTGGTACGAAAAGTAATTTTTCGAGAATCATTTGCCTGTTGGATGGTAAGCTGCCGTTCATCATTATTTTTTGTTTGTGGCATATAGGCTTTATAACCGATCTCACTCACTCATTCTATGCATCACATCTCGGAATCCTCGGTCTAAAATAAAAATATCTTCCTTTTCATAGAACCAATGAAAGACATTATCTTTCGTCTCACGTATTAATTCTTGCATAATAAGGCCGTACCGTCGTTACCGCATAAGGACCAACTAACCTGGCGATCGCCATAAAGACTATGAGCGTAGTTCATAATGCTCGAATGAGCAATAATGTAGTCTTCTTTGAGTAAGTAAGACTGTATGGGGGCGACCGAATCCTCGTAGTGGGCCACACGCAGTGGTTAAAATAGTAACAAAACAACAGTAGCAACTCAATGATAATCTACAGAACAGAAAGTACGCGTGCGCACAACATCAACTTACGTGGTGGATGTCAAAGTAGCAAACTGAGCGAGATCACCAACTGCTCGACCCGCTTGTAAACAAAAGAACAATTAAGCCTGCTATCACATTGGGCAACTATCTCGATCGCACATTTAGACGGTTTTTGAAGTAATTGATTGTCTGAGTCCGTTTACGGTAAAATAATATTACGGATATGTCACGTATATTTTTTAAGCTGATTTGTCAGAGATAATCGTGTTGTTACACTGACACATATCATACAGATGTTTCATCTTTGTTATACCGAGACACACCGCCTACACAAGTAAACAACACGTGCTAAATCAAACAAGGAAAGAGATTGTAAAGCTAGATATTATAATTCCCATTGCTAGGAAATGATACATTTCCGTCCCGGTTTCGAAAAAGAAAAAAAAAAGAATAATAAGGTAATGTTATTATTTATACTTTAGTTACATATTAAGCGCAAATTTTATTCATTACTAGATGTCTCCCGCGGTTTCACCCGCATTCCCGAGATAAAAAAGTATCTTATTACAAGCATTTATTCGTGATCCCAGCTACTGCTCTTGCAAATTTTATCAAAAGGTTCGACCGCTACAAACAGTCAGACCGAATGACAGACAGATAGACTGACAAACAAATACACGGACGGATTATTAATGTTTCAAATTAAAATCAAATTCCTTTAACTATTTACTATTTATTAACTATTCATCTAACATTGCTATCAAAAGGGTTATTAAAAGGGTATCATTTTCTTCGATCAACAATAAGCAAACTTGGCTTTAAACTTTTATTTGATGAATGGTGTGACGTGTAGGTCACACGTCACACCAACATCTTTTATAGAGAAGTTGAATAAAGTTCAGGGACCATTCTAAAGTGCGATGATAAATAATTTACGAGTATTTAGGTTCACAATGTATGTTTTATAGCCCAATAAATATATAAAATACTTGAATAGTTACATGACGTGAATTTAACGTTAATATTCAGGGTTATTTCCAGAAATAATATTGTTTGTGCACTCGCATACATAATGCATTTGTTGCGTAAAAACTCCTTTCATTCACTAATATTATGAGCAGGCGCTGTCCGAAAGGGGGGGTTAGGTTAGCTGTTACAGGGGACATGACCCCCCCCAACCCCCAAAATCCTACACGTCAAACGCGCCTGATTATGAGTTTATGTCCCCGTCAGATGATTTATTTTATAAATGTGAATGTTATAGTTTGCGGGTATGTTGTATTAAGTGGATTAAGATTATTGCGACAAATAAGCAAGCAACGTACCTACGAACAAGCAAGCTAAGCAAGTAACGATCCTTTAGGTAATTTGCCGCGCATTTCACCGAACCGCCGCCGCGCGACGATCGAAGAAGAATTTTTGAACAATCAGTTTGTATGAAAACACGTCCCATGTCAAATTGACAAGCCACTAAGTAAATAAAAAAAATATTATAACAAATGGCGAACTGTCTTCATACATAAAAAGTTAACTTTTAACATGACCAAGGAGCTGGGACGGTTACCTCACCCAACTAATTAGTCACCAGCTTTTTAGGCACTGGCCGTATACTGTGATTTAGGTGCGGTTTTTTTACATGCAGGTAGCATGTGTTTAGGTATAATTAGTATAAGTATAGTATAGTGTTGCCCAAATTCAGTCTTGGTCTTGCAGTCTTGGTCTTGTTCTTGCGTTTTTGCAAGACCAAGACCAAGAACAAGACCGCGTATTTTTAGCAAGACCAAGACCAAGACTGACCGTGCAAGACTTGAGCAAGAACAAGACATAGCCTGCAAGACTCTTGCGTCTTGCAGCTAGGACTTAGCGCTATTTCACTGAGTAGTTAGGTGTAACAGTTCGGTGTATAGGTAGGTACGCTTAGGAATTCTATGAGACGCAAAAAACTGTATCAAAGAATATGAAAAACTGGACCTATGCGCATTACGACTAATACCATAAACATAGCGAATAAAAAAATTATTAAAATCAAACTGAGTGCATGCATAGTTATGTTTTAACCATCGGCACTTTGATAATGCGGCATCAAAGGTTTTGTACTTACTTCTCAAAGAAATTTGCCGCTTTTCGGAAGTACATGGTTATGATACACGGGCCGGCGGCTTCTTTTGAAATCTAAAACAATCGTTGCCGCCACGCCGAAATCATAACATTTGACACTATTTGACGACATATAGGTCAGTTGATTTTTCGAATTTCTTATCAAATCTTCAGTTATTTATTAATCTGCTTGATCTTTACTATGGCTATATTCATTCAAGCTCACAATGTTCCGATTCTAATACGTTTTTCTAGGATTTAAAGTAAACTTTAATAAATAGTAATAGACTAATAGGTAATTGCAAGACTTGCAAGACTCTTGCTGCAAGACCAAGACCAAGACCAAGACTGGGAGCGCAAGACCAAGACCAAGACCAAGACCAGGTGTATTGGCGCAAGACCAAGACCAAGACTGGCTAAGTCTCGTCTTGTTCTTGCGTTTGGGCAACACTAGTATAGTATAATATAATAAGCAATTTCAGTTCTGTATTATATACTTTATAGTTTTATATGCCAAATACTGAAACGCCACTCACAATTTAAGTTGTGATTACTTAATTCGATTAGTTTGATTATATGGGATAGAGACTTCTGAAGTCTGACGCTCGTAAATAACATACTACCATGTCAAGAAAGTACCGGGAAACGATCAATAATACACAAAACGTTAGTTATTCATCCAAAGTTATTTTATCGCCTTAAAGTATGCTCCTTCAGAAACGATATAACTTAAACCAACGAAAAATCCAATCATCAAAACATTTTTTAAACGCATTTTCCGGAATTGAGTTCAGTTCTCGCCGCGAATTCTCCTTTGTCTTCTACCGAACGAAAACGGAGTGGTAATTTGAGTTAAGGAAATAGAAAGAAGTTGACTGGAGCCATATCTGGTGAATAAGCTGCTCGATGGTATATTTGTTGAGTTTTTGGTCAAAAATTCATTCATCGAATTTGCTCTCTTAAACGCCGCATAGCACTTAAATAATATTCTTTATTTACTGTTTGACCTTCCGGCAAGAATTCCGAGTGCACAACACCGCGACAACATGACTTTGAATTTCGATCGACTTTGGCGTGGCTTTTTTGGTTTCAGTTCAGTTGGAAAGCGTCACTCCGAAGCTTGTTGACTAGTTTGCATGTCAATCTCGTAAACCCACGTCTCGTCACCAGTAACAATGCGTTTCATGAATGTTGGGTCGGAATTGACTCGTTCTAGCATATCCTCAGCGACTCTTATGCGATTGACTTTTTGGAGTAAATTCATGTCTTTTGGGACTAGCCGAGCTGCAACATGTTTCATACCCATAAAATGGTACGGATCGAGTCGCGAGACACAGAAAGTTCAGCGGCTATCTCTCTCAAACTTGAATGAGGATTTTCAGTCTCTATTTCCTTCACTTTTGCGACGTTAACTTCAGTTGAAGACGTTGATGGCCTACCAGAGCGAGACAAATTTTCCGTCACTTCTCGACCGCTTTTGAACGCTTTGTACCACTCACAAGCACGTGTTTTTGATAAAGTCGATTCACCGTAAGCCTTCTGTAACATTTTCAGGGACTCTGAATATAAGATTCCATTGGCGATGCAAAATTTAAGACAAACTCTTTGTTCGATGTTTTTCTCCATTATGAAATTCGCAATACACTAGCTATGATCTAACTAAAACAGCACTGTATTTAATCTAAATAACAGATGCAAACTCAAACTCCGCGCCAAAATGGAAAACAGTTCTGTTGTGCTAATCTAACAACAAAAAAAACACAAAAAAAATAATTTGGTACCATAAACAAATCATCCATTCCCGATACTTTTTTGATTCATTCAATATATCTGTATAGGTATTTGATTTTATGTGTATTTTTGAAGTGAAACGTCTTTATACGTCACCAGTCTCTTTCTATTATTACGAGTGTTTTAATTCATACGTGAGTTACATTGTTTAATTATTGCAATTATGTAATGGAGATTAAAAAAATGATTTTGTTGAACTTCATTCCCGGTGGGGTAACCAGGGTCTGGTGCTGGAGCTGGAAGGTGGCCATAGGAACTCCGAAATAAAACGACACAATCCCATCGAATTTGGGCTCGTTTGATAAAATAAAATATGTTTAAATAAAAAATGCATTCATTAAAATGTAGGTACCTAACTTAACCAAATCATAATTTGCAGTAAACCTGCGAAAAAAAATCGAAATGTGTGCTGGGACACATCTTGACGCATAGCATTTCCCGTTATATGATATTCTAACGTCGATTTTTTTTTCGAAAGAATAACCAATTGAGTAGTTTACTTTCATTGGGTTTGGGCAGTCGATGGACTCACGACCATATATTTATAAAGGTATGAATTAAGTAGCATACAATTGAGGAGGATATTTATTACCGCATATAGTGCTGTGCCTAGGTGTGGGTGATGGTCTAGAGGGCGCGCGGGGTGGTCGCCGCGTCGCCCGTAGGCCGCGCGCGCTCCTCTTTCCAGTTTCGGCGCGCGCGCAACATCTGCTTCACCACTCCACCCGTATCTGTAAATATCCACCTAGTCAGCGCCACCCCTAGTTAGAGCGAGAGGAGCGAACGCTCTAGGCGCCAAGCGACAAGGGGCGCCAAATTACCAAATGTGAAATACAATTTCAGAGTAAAAACAAGAACAAAAAGTACACGTAATTTTAAACTATTTAGGTACAAAAATAAAAGCTATTTTTATTTCTATTTTTATTTCCCTTTTTAATTGTAAATATTTAGTATTATATTTCTTATTATAGATTGTGTTATAAATAAAAGTAACTATTTCGAGTGATAAATTTAATTTTTATGGCGGATTTGATTTTTGCAAAAAAGGTGATTTTTGAAAAAAATGGTAGGTAATTACTATTTGTTGAACATAAACCGAAATCCTACAAATTATGTGGAACCTATGAAAGCGTCAAACTTAGAGCACCGAAAAACAATTTTGCTCTACCCTGATCAAGGGCTAGGGCCGGCGGTGCTGACCCAGTATATTCAATGTATGCATATACACGCTGCAGCGCGCTGGTTATATAGTTTTATTATCATAATATTAATACGTGAAAAAAACTTTTACACCTTTTTACGAAAATTACGGAGAAGTATGAAATATGGCACATTAAAAGAAAGTTAATATGGAGAATGAGTGCGGAAAGCTGATATTTTTATATAATATGCATTAGAAATAAATTAAATTAATAAAAAAAAATATACACTACCATGCGTTTGACACACATGTCACCACTGTGACTTTGTATCTCAAGTATTATAGTGTACTAGCTTCCGCCCCGAGGTTTCACCAGCGGTCCCGAGTGCTCCGATCGCCACCAAACCTTACAGGATTACCCGCGAGGCTAATATGAAGATTGTCTGAAAATTTCATCGCGATCGGTTCAGTAGTTTCGAAGTCTATTAGGAACATACATACATACTTTCTCTTTTATATATATACATAGATAGATTATCCATGACTTTTGTGGGTCAGCCTTAGACGGGTCAACCTCAGGGCTGCGTACAGTAACTACGCCGTGTGATCGCCCGACGATTATCCAACTAAATTAAAGAGTTTTATAATCACTACTAAAACGTAGTGATAATATACTCTTTGCTGAACGCTATAATAATCGTCGGGCGATCACGGAACGCAGCCCAGGGGTCAACAAACAGTTTTCTTTGTTTCTTTCACTGTCAGTCGTGACATCTCTATGCTTTGTAAATAACGCAGAAAAGAGTTCGTACGTATATGTATGAGTGAAGTGATTGTCTTTACATTCTTAATATATATATATAGGTACTCTTTTGTTTAATTATGGTCGAATTTTGATCACGGGCGACCATTAGTATGCATAGTTATAGATAGATAAATAGATAAAATATAAGAGTGTTATATCTATATCTATAATACCTAAAACAAAATTAAATTTTAAGAATAGTGTGAAGTCACTATGCCTTTGCTGATATATACACCAAAATACAATTGTTACTAGGTGCCATTTGTTGCGAAATGGTTGTGTATATTATGATAAAAATACGCGGTAATATATTTAAGCAACAACAATAATACGAAGCGCTTTAGTCCACCGTCGGGCGTCTCAATGTAACATCATAACGATGCTGTTCTATTCAGTTCTGGCCCTCGCCGCATTGGCTTACGGTTTATATCGCTACTTTACTCGCACGTTCAATTATTGGATGGAAAAAAATGTCGCCGGTCCGAAACCAGTGGTAGTTGTCGGAAACTTAAAAGACTCTACATTCCGACGAAAGCATATCGGTAGTGTCATTAAGGAGTTGTATGATGAATACCCTAATGAAAAACTTATTGGTATTTATCGCATGACCACGCCATGTCTGCTCATTAGAGATTTAGATATAATCAAACATATAATGATTAAGGACTTTGACGTGTTCATTGACCGTGGGGTGGAGTTCAGTAAGGAAGGATTAGGAGTAAACCTGTTCCATGCGGATGGGGATACTTGGCGAGTGCTCAGGAATAAATTTACTCCACTCTTCACGTCGGGGAAACTGAAGAACATGCTTTACTTGTTGACTGAGCGAGGTGACAAATTAGTGGAATATCTAGACACAGAGTGTGTAATGCACCCGGAACAAGAAGTACACACTCTTGTACAAAGGTACACGATGGCAACAATTTCCGCCTGTGCTTTTGGCCTAGACATCGATACGCTGCATGGTACACAAGATACATTGAGAAAGATGGACAAATTAATTTTTACAAACTCCTACGCCAGTGAATTAGACATGATGTATCCAGGTATTTTGAAGAAATTAAACAAATCGCTCTTTCCGGCGATTGTGAAAACATTTTTTGATGAACTTGTACGTAATGTCATAGCTCAAAGAAACGGCGTGCCTTCGAATAGGAAGGACTTTATGGATTTGATATTAGAACTGAGACAGGAGAGTGATATCCAGAGCACGAAGAGAAATAATGATAGCAAGCAATTACATTTGGAATTGACTGAAGACTTAATTGCTGCACAAGCATTCATTTTCTACGGAGCCGGATATGAGACCAGTGCAACCACGATGGCTTTTCTTCTGTACCAATTAGCATTAAATCCATATATCCAGGATAAATTGATGGCAGAAATAGATGCCGTATTGAACAAATATGACGGACAATTAACATATGATGCGCTTAATGAGATTACGTATTTGGATAAAGTTTTTGATGAAACACTACGCATGTATCCACTTGTAGAACCATTACAAAGGAATGCTCAAACTGAATATAAATTACCTGGTACGGATGTGACTATTAACAAAGGGCTAACAGTGTTGGTGAGTCCAATGGGCGTGCATTATGATGAAAAGTATTATCATAATCCAAATAAATTCGATCCAGAGAGGTTTGCTCCTGAAAATGCAAGAGATAGACATCCCTGCGCTTATATGCCCTTTGGAATTGGTCCGAGAAATTGTATAGGTAAGTTGATACTTGTTGCTCTTTTTCTTTCATTAAGCTATGCTTGTTTTTGTCTTAAAGAACAACGAAAAAGCTACAGGTATACTTTGACCTACAGAACTTTGGCACTACAGAGATTTTAACATCTACTCATTGACTAAAACTTTGCTTTTATCGATAGGTACCTTTAATTTGTTGCTATAACTTACCGAACATGTACGTCTTTTGTACTCAATGCATTATAGGTCTAAATTATAATCGGTCACTTCTTTATAGGCTATAGAATATGTACATATGTATATGTAACATAGCTAAAGCTAGCACAAGAGGCAGCACTTTTTTTTTCATTTATTTTGTATCCTATATGTATATAAATTATTAATATAAGCCCAAGGCTTTAATGTAATGAAAAACTAGTTTCATCGTTGCTATGTTTTCAGGTATGCGGTTTGCGAAGATCCAGTCGCGAGTATGCATAGTCAAGATGTTATCCAAATTCCGAGTGGAGCCTTCCAAAAACACGAAAAAGAAAATAGAATTCGATCCTTACCGGCCTATTATAGGTCCAAAAGATGGTATACATTTAAATATTGTGAAGAGGAAGTAACTATCCTTATCACTGAGCTAAAAACAGGATTTTTTTTATTAATATTGTAAGACAATAAAATGGCATTATATTTTGGTTTATCGAGAAAAAGGTAGATACCGGTATATAGATAAAGGAGATACCTTCAGTAAGTATAAAACTATAAACAATGAGAAGAATAGACAATTATATTTTTTGTATATAATATCACAGTCTATGTAAAGCAATATTTGTATAAACTTATGTGTTACTGTAAATTAAATATGGCTTCGATTTTTTTTACGTGTTTTACACAATATGGCAAGATTATCTTATGTTACGAGAATTTTTTATAGACCTACCAAATGTCATATTTTTTTATTGTTTACCATTGGGCTCTCAATCAAAACAGTCGAAACCTAAAACGTTTTAGTTGCAAAAAATAATTGTAAAAGAGCATAACACTTGTGATTTAAGAAAAAAACATGATATTTTGGAATACGCAGTAGTTTTGAGTAGACAAGAAGGCAGGCGCAGTATTTTTAGCGAGTTCTGCTTGAAACTCATCCATTGCAGACTAGTCTGTATTCTGCAAGACAAATCAGACTCTTATACTACACCATAATTTTATAGATATAAATTAATAAAATACCACACATCGCGTCGCACTTTTAAAGTCAGCTGTTTTAATGTCTCTGGTAATTTAATTGTCAATTTTCAATAATACCAGTTCGTTCCACAAATCTTCCAATATCGCCTATAGCTGATATGGTGCCTAGTATGGTTCGGTTGACCTCGTGATGCGGTCGGTAAACATCGATCACAGTATCACACACATCGCCCGCCGATATGTAAACACGAACCGACATGCCTAAACATAGCGTCCGATTTGTAAGACCACCACAGTTTGTTATCGTCATTGTGTTTCATAACGTCGATGCGATGCGTCATGGTGCGTCCAAAAACAGTTTTTTTTTAAGGGAGGTTAAAGTAACGTATTTTTGTAACTTAACCACGACATTAATTTAATTAATAAACTAATTTCAGACTTTGTTAACTTTCTAACAAAATTATAATTGCCAGCAATGTACAGCAAAGTAAATTGACAAGTAAGTGTAAAATGACAGCCGAGAGATACTTTGATTATTATGAGACACTACGTTATGACATGACGCCGTCAATTATTACATGCCTTGTACCAAGTGCATCAACGATAATAATTACGTAGTACACCTACTACATTTAAACTGCGGATTTAGGAAATTTAATTGTGGAGTCAATTCACATAATTGCGATTAACTAATACGTGCAAACAATTGCTAACGGAGTATATTATTATCAGTTTTAATAAAAGCCTGGGTGCTGGTAGCACACTGATATTTGAAAATTTATGGTTTGAATTTAAAAAATATTTATAACAATCAAATTAACAGATCATTCCGTAAAATTAAAAATACTTCATTGTTTCGTTCGAAATTCTTCTCTCTCGTAATTGAATAAGAAGATTTCGCTTAACGACAAAGGAATTCCTGGCCAATGAATTTCCTTTGTAATCCTCGTCTATACTTCTATAGTTGCCTACGTTAAATAGTGTATGAAGGTATGAGGTAAGGCAATATTAGATGATTCGATTCTACAGGTACCTAATTTAAAAAAAAATTACAATGAAGCATGAGAATTATAGTATGATTGAGTTAAATAACCAACCCAAACTAATAAAAATATCAGATGATTCAAACATTCTTCTGAGTTTAAAATCTGTGTAATCGAGACCACGATATCGTATAATTTCAAAATTGAAACTGTGAAAAGCCCTCTCCCATTCAGCACTGAGCATTCATTATTCTCGGTCTCAATCCCATTCAACTGTGCCGGCGACGTCGAGTCTGCCATTTTCCGCATCTTCTACAATATAAAAGTGTCTGACAAGCCAACGTCTGTGACTACGTAGTTTTAGTATTATATACGGATGTTATTTTATTCATAAGCATATCGGTGTTTTCACTTTGCGTAGCTATATTTCAGCATTCTGATGCAAACAACAATTAGGCATTCCGCAGACATTGCGTAGCGACCTTATTCACATCAAATGGAGTTAATTGTTTTCATTATTACGTTTATACCATATAAAACTTGCAACAATAGTTTGACATATTACACATGTCTAGAGAAATAAAAAGCTCGTATGCTTATTTATTTACGTTACCCGTTAACAGATCTCAAACGCGCATTTTTTTCTGTCTGTTTGTTTCTCCGAGCCTCCGATACGGCTGAACAAATTTTCATAAAATTTTATATATGTATAGTTAGGTTCTGAAGTAGGACATAAAGTATTACTTTTCATCCCGGGAATGCGAGTGAAACCACGGGGTGGAAGCTAGTCTATTTATATATTTCCATCCCAAACCGCATTGTTTAACCTTATTTAATTTTATTCGTTGGCCTATCGTGTTTAATGGAGGCTTGCCAGTGCAGATACTTTATGATGGCAATTTTTAACAGGAAAACGTAGTTCTTCGCTCTTGTAAGCATTATATAATGCGAAGCGATTGTTCTACTTAAGGCTAAAGATGTTGGACCATCGCCCACGGGCTACGTCGTGTCGCGTCGCCTCGTTAACGAACCACCAAGCCGAGTACGCAAAAAGCTTGACACACTTAACTCTGTTTGGTGGATTTTCATTCTTTCAGTGTTTTGTTACGCTCTTTATTATTCTTGAGAAGGCAACAATGTTGGAGAAAATGTTCATCAACAACAGGTCTTATCATAATGTATAAATATAGACAATTAATATATTTTTTAATTAATTATCGCCATGTTGATATTTTTAAACTGAACAACTTAAATATTAGGTATCTATGAATAAAATATACAATATTATGTCTCTCTTCATTACTAAGTACAGTGATGGTGTTCGTTCGTCGTCCACATTACGAGGGGGGAGGTAAATGCGGATTATGAAACATTTCATCGTAAAATCGTTCGAAAAATTAACTTTTTACAATGAAATTAAATCGACTATATTACTAAAAGTACTTTTTAGTGCACACCCACTTAGATGTCGGTTTTTTTTTTAAAGTTATTTTTTATTTTATTTCATTTTTCTTATGTGTCACTGACCGATGAGATGCATATCTTTAATAATTGTCTACAATATTGAAAGACATTTCAATCGCGACATTCGTGCTCTTTTTCGTTCATAGAGAACTAAGAAAGTCGAGTCTCAGCCGACAGCGGGGACTTACTTCACGCATAACGAGAAAATCAGGTCAAGGCATTTTGTTTCCGACATGAGACTCTGCGGCTTTTCTTTATTGTATTCCTTTATATATATCTAGAAGTATCCTTCATCTCCCGAAACACTTATACAAGATATTGGCGGGATTATTGTGCAAACTTTAGAAATGTAGTGTTATATAA
Source organism: Tetheella fluctuosa (assembly GCA_951216915.1). NCBI lineage: Eukaryota > Metazoa > Arthropoda > Insecta > Lepidoptera > Drepanidae > Tetheella > Tetheella fluctuosa. The sequence continues at coordinate 7,144,087 of OX578229.1, read as the reverse complement.
CTGTGTAGATTAAGCATGATTGGATGACAAAAAACAATAGTATTTTATTTTCACAGCACCATCTTTATAGGTATGTAAAAGGAGAAAATGACTGGCTGATTGGCAGGCAGTAGGCATCCCCCAGCGAAGAATTTTTCAAAGTTCAACCCAAAATAAGGGATGAGTGAAACCGCGGAGCGGAGGCGTAAAGCTTGTATGTTATAAATGTAATGTAATCAAAATAAAAGTGGCTAATGCAAACTGTTCCTATACATTTAAACAGTTTAGAGACACCATGAATAATAAAAATTATTGCCGCCTTTAAAGAGTATTAGGACGAAAGAAAAGGCTAACTAAATTAATATAAGCGATATAAACATCCAGCCAAGTAAGAATTTATAATATTGATTAAAATTCAACATAATGTTACACGATTACATTCAAATCAAATTCTGAATAGCCAGCTCGTCCGAAAGGAAGTTTGTACGTTATCAGAGTGTCCCAACAGGGGACGGTGTCGGCTACAATGTAATAAACATCGAGTTCTAGTCTGTAATTCAATGATCTGATACGTCTGGGCGGGTGCGGGCGAGTTGAACAAACCCGCTGGCGATGCCGTGCCGTGCCGCATAGATCGATACCGCCCGCCCGACCGCGCCGAACACTCGCGAACTCACTGTACATAACGATACGTTGCAGTAATATGGCCAATCTTCTTTTTTTACTTTGTAAATCAGTTAACGTTTAGATAGAGTCAATATGTGGATTTAATTTTCGAAGTTTCATTAGTTTTGTAATTAAGTAAAGCACCTACTGAAAAGAAATATCTAAAAATTGTTATTATTATATTATATTTATTTACACACAACACAATAGTACAGCATTTTCCTCATATTTTTATCAAGTTAATTAGTAATTTTCCTATAAGAGATTCCCGGTAGCATTGGATAATTACATGATATCTATTATCTATAGATAGATAAAGATATATTATTAAGTAAAGAAAAAGCCTATTACAAGGTAGCTCATTACATTGAGGATAAAGATGTCTGGAAGTAGCTGTACTCTGCACAAGTGCATCTTGTACATACTTTTATACAAATGCCAGTAGGTACTTAGTATTAGAGATACTAATTTTTAGTTAATATTTGAACTTGTTCAGGTTATTATTTTTCTTGTTATTTTTTTTTCATTTTTGTGTTTATGCGTATTATATTTCTTTAATAATTGTAAAACATTTAATGGAAAAAAGCCAACATTGTCAAATTGTCCAAAAAATAAAAAAAACTGAATATATAAAAAATGTAACCTTGAGTTTCTTGCCGGTTCTTCTCAGTTGAAGGCGACGTCCAAATCGGTGGTAACTTCAGTAGTTTCGATGTTCATAAGTGCCCTCTTTGGGCCTAAACTGAATAAATGGCTTTGACTTTGACTTTATGTAGTTGCCATATTAATTTTAAAAAAGTAGAAATTATTACTTAAAATGCATTGGTTTAAAAGAAAGTAATTGTTTTAATTTACCGTTAACTAATTATTTTAACATTGGCTCCACATGGCAATATATTGAATGAAATTAAAGGTAACTTATGACTTTAGGCACCAGCTAGAGAAATAACCGCATGGGGTAGGTTAATGAATGAAATATCTCATATGATTCCGTGAACATCTGCCTTTTACCATAATTACCTAGTGTTGTCGTAAATGTTACCTCCACTACGAGCACTAGGGTTGGGGTGGGGTTGTATCGATGTCGATGACCTTTATGTATCCTTTCTCAGAGACCACGCTCGAAATTTTAAACAGTTTACAACTATGACAAAATAATAATAATAAGGTAACTGATAGTTAAGATAATTCAATGAATGATCAGAAGATATAATAAATAATATTATGTACCAATTTAACCATAGTTTTTCGAATAATTTATGATATCCATGAAAAGAAAATGTCGGATGGAATTAGATGTTAAAAAAAATGTTACGTTAAATGAAATTCAAAGCCATTTATTCAGTATAGGTAGGCCCTAGGAGGGCACTTATTAAGGTCAAATTTACTGAAGTTACCACTGGTTCAGAAGTCAGCCGTCAGATGAGGAAAACCGAGTCGATTGAGGCGATGATAGCTCAGTGGTAGTGACGTCGGACGCCGCGGCGAAGGTATACAAAGTAAAAAAAAAACCGGCAAGAAACTCAGCAAGGGTACATTTTTTATGATATACAATTAGAAACAAATGGAAAGATTATTTTATATCACATACCCATTATAATAAAATTTTATGAAAAACTAATGAAAAACTGAGTAATTTCCTACTTCTTCGTTTAATTGCCGATCTGGAGTTTGTCAAAGTACGACAGAACACGGTTTCGATTCCAAAACTAATATTTCTAGACTACCCAAAGTACTTTCACGACGCTCGACCTTCTGCGCATTTTCAACTTTTCCATTCCATGAGCGTACTTTGTGGTATTGATCCTGTTCCGTCAGAATAAATGTATTGACTGAACTCAACTACGACACTTCTTTGTCACACTCGATGAAATATTTATATAAGAGTTTTGACCCTTCAGGACCCTTTCCTTCATTTCGTTGTACAACATTTTCATCAATATTAAATTTGGCAAAATGATATAATATTATAACGGGGTGGGTTATCATAATGTATAAAATGGGCTCATTGATAAGGCGTACGTTTGTTTATAAGAGAATATTATGATAATGAATGGTTTAGCGGTATCCGTCTTCATTCGTATACTGAATATTACTAAATTGTAAATGGATTTACGGTATTAACAGTATCATAATATAGCTTCCGCCCCGCGGTTTCACCCGCGTTCTTGAGGGACCTTGTGTTTTCCCTGGATAAAAAACCTATTATAGCCTTCCTCGATAATAGGATATCCAACCCTGAAAGAGTTTTTCAAATCGAATCAGTAGTTCCTGAGATTAGCGCGTTTAAACAAACAAACAAACAAACTCTTCAGCTTTATAATATTATTATTAATTAGCAATTGGAAAAATGAGGTGATTGTACCTATTTCAATTGGAATACTGTATTTGCGTATATAGTCCGTAGCAGCTACGATACCAATGGGCTACGCCTACGTGCTACGAAGCATCTACGCCTACGAGCTACGAAACATCTACGCCTACGAGATAAGAGAGCAATATACGAGAACGGCTGCGGGCTACAATTACTTTGTATATAGCGTAGCTTGATTATAACAATGATATACGTAAATACAATCATTTTATCTAGTAGAATTTATAAAGTATAATAGGTTTGTATATTTTAACATAATTATGGAATCATGCAGTCTGTAGTAATTTACCATTCTATTAAATCGCTAACTATGATAACACAAAAGGGCATATGAGCATTCTGAATATGAGCATTATTTGCCAAGGAATACTTAGATTTTTATATCGATATAAAAATAGGATATCCACATCTTAGGAACATTTTACTATATCCTAGCTAATAAATGCGATTGGTTAACGTAAAATGGTTGCCTTTTTTAATTTATGTTATATCATCATCATCATCATCATCATCTCAGCCGCAAGACGTCCACTGCTGGACATAGGCCTCCCCTAATGATCTCCAATAGGACCGGTCTTGGGCGGAATGCATCCAGCATAATAAGCAAATCATATTATTTATGTTATATACAGGTCACATATTATTGTGTAGTCACCAATCATATAATCGGATTTGAGTATAGTAAACAAATCAGGTTGTTGAGTGACCGAGCGACGTATGTCGGGTTACGCATTACACGTACAATGCTCCGTTCCGTGTACAAGTTACAATAATCCGATTTAGTATCGCCATGCGGAAAATACAGCCGTTTTCTTCTTACAATTCCCACGCGATAATTCGGCCTTGCCTTGAAACTTTGAGCACTTTTATATGCAATAATAAATATTTAGTTCATTATATGCATATTCATGCGGTATAGTTCATGTAGGTACTTATTGAGGTCACATGAAAAAATATTTTTGGAACGAAGTTCCTTTACGCAGTTAACTGGCAGAAAAGGGAACGTAAAGAAAAAGTGTTATACTGGGTGTTTTTTGGTCACTGGAAATACTTGCAGGGGTGGAAGTACTCATCAATATGATCAACTTTTACTGTGGGACTAACTGTGAAATTATGAAAAAATTATCAGCTGTTCCATACAAAAGTTCAATACCTACTCGACCAAAATGGATGAAGCAACCGTTTTATTTTACGCGATATCAGAGTTAGCCCAATAATAAAAGTTGTTCACATTGATGAGTACTTCCACCCTGCAAGTATTGCCAGTGATAAAAAATCATCCTGTATAGGCGTGAGTCACGAGTCATGCCCCATCTTCCGAGTTTCTCGGAGGTTCAAAAATTTTAAAAAAAACCTAAAAAAAGAATAAAGCTGAAGACTTTTTTGTTTGTTGGTACTAACCTCTGGAACTACCAGTCGGCTTTCAAAAATTATTTTTGCATTTGATAGGCCAATTGTTGAGGAAGATTATACTTAAGCTATTTTTTAAAATACAATTGCTGCAATATTTATTATAAACTAGCTGTACCCCGCGGTTTCACTCGCGTTCGAACAATTAATATACTTACTGGATATTAATTTTTCGTCAAACATTTTCTTTCATTGAAACCTTGTCCTGACAATTACAAACACAACAAAAAAAGAATTAACCAAATAGGTGTAGCCGTTCTGAAGTGATGCGGTTACATATGTACATTCGGCAATTGATTTATATAAGATTGAGTTTCGTTCCTGGTGGAGGAATAAGTTATCAGAGATTTATACAGCGATTGGAAAATGTCTTAAAATGTATTATTTGTTAGTCACTTCTGTAGCAAAATCAATACAAAATACTAAAGAAAAATCACTTTCATTTGAAAAATAAAGCCTTATCCAATCCATAAAGAAAAAATAACAAGAAAACTTTCCTCGTAAAAGTACCGTCGTCTCATCGCAGTTTATACTTTGATGTTAATATAACATTTTCTTTTTCTACGTATATGATGATAAATCGAATTATAACTGCGATGTGCCAGTTCCGGGATCTGGGCAGTCGACAGTATCTAAGACATCCCGCACAGAACTAGGTCACACCAGCCTACCTACAAGGGAGAATGTACATAACTGATGTTGTAAACAAAACCCATATAAAGGTTACTACTTTTTTTAAAATATGAATTAGCTAGTTTTGCTGTATTTATCCCATACATTTTCATTACATAATCATGGATTTACTTATGTTGTCAGATATGATTCTGATCAAACTATTTTCAGGTTTAGTATATACTGAAAATAATCTTGTATATAACAAAAAGATAATAAAGTGTAGTCATATTGTAGAGGAGCAACAGACTTAACTTAAATTTAGCTAATACAAAGAAAAAAAAATATAAGGTGGAAACTTTTGTTGACAAGTAGTAGACGCTGGTCGGAAACGAGTGCATATACAAGGTATATAAACACCGTGATTTTTAATCGGATCTAAAAACAAAAAGAAAGTCTGTTATTAAAATCACACGGCATTACTATTTATTTATTCTGCCGATGCTCCATACTTATTTAATATAGGAAAAATAATAAAATACGCTTGTCTTGGTTCTAATTTTTGTTCATGTCATTCGCAGTGGAAACCATGGGTCCGTGGGGGTTCGAGGCTCACCGATTTGCTCGGATTTTATCATCCAAGCGCATCGAGGCTTCGGGAGACCGACGGGCTGGGAGCTTTTTCCGCCAACGCATAAGCTTGGCCATTCAAAAAGGGAACGCTGCCAGCCTGTTGGGAACCTTGCCTATCAACAGCAGCGAGGGCTTTGAGGATGTTTTTTATATATCATAGTGTATTTTATACATTGATTGTAAATATTTGTTGTAAATAAATTTATTGTTGTCATTGGAATACTTTTGTTTGGGATATAAGTTTTTGTTTCAAGATAAAAGAAACAATAACGCCATTATCATCTCAGATATTTTATCTATGAATTGAGTATATTACTTATAGAGTCAATTTATTCCAAAAACAAGTTTAAAATCCGGTTTAATATTCTTTAATTAAATTCATAGTTTGATTCCTACCATTCTGATATTTTAGCTGTATGTAAGTTATGAAAACAAATATAGCTACGTCAAGCGACCTTCGTCACAATGCCAGAGTACAAAAGGTCTAAATCAATACACTGCAGTGGGTGTTGATTAGGCGCTTATTGTAATATAATCAGAGTTGTGTTGATTTTGAATTAACGTTACTTACATTTATTTTTTCTAAAATTGGTAGTATTATAATAAAACATGTGAAATATCCACTTTTGGAGTTGGAGATTGAATTGCCTAATCCTTCTAATGGTGGGCTGTTATCTACATATCTGTGATATATGTCTAGGAAAGGGCACTGGGGGTTGCGGCATAGTTACAATTAACTACTACAACTTTCATCGTTCTCATTATAACAAACTAGCCTTCCACCCCGCGGTTTCACCCGCGTACCCCTATTTTACCCCCTTAGGAGTTGAGTTTCCAAACATCCTTCCGTAGTGGATGCCTACACTATATCTATCTATATGCAAAATTAGTAATAATAAGGTATCTATGTGCAAAATTTCAAATCTCTAGGTCAAGCGGTTTGGGCTGTGCGTTGATATATCAATAGTCAGTCAGTTTATCATTTTATATCCTATACAGAAGATGATACATTCGATATCTATCATCATCATCTCAGCCGCAAGATGTCCACTGCTGAACATAGGCCTCGATCTATATGCACACTATATTTATTATTATCAGTACAAACTAATTTGCTTGTGTAATTGTTTTTTTTCCCTGATAAAATAAATAAACATGATACGTAAATACGGACCACCTTTATTTCAGGTAGGGCAACGTCGACATACCTGAATGCCAAGCATGTATTTATAGGACACCCACACATCCACCCCAGTCACATGTCCTACATTCAGTACGTAATCACTTCGAGTGGGCAGGTAACGGCCTTGTCTTATTTTTATAGTGCTTGTAACAATTATAATTGTAACTATGTTGTATTCCGGTTTTATCTGTGACTCGAGGGATCTAATGTTGTCCTGAGATAAAAAGTATCATATATGTTATTCCAATCGGCGGCGTGATTGAATTATAAATATCCACACAAACTTTAATAACTTTAATAGCAATGATTATTTTGTGTGGTTTTAATCAGCAGACAGGCGTTTTTTTTAGTGTTAATATTTATTTGTATTCGAAGGGTTTTAAACTTTACTGAAGCAAATAATAAGCAGATTTAAACATTGAAAAACTATTCAGTGGATATTTTCCATTTACATCCCAAAGCAAAATAACGAGTAGCGATGTGGAGAATGTTCCAAATCGCATAGGAATGTTTTACTTCAGATATCTTAAAATACTTTGTCTCACTAAAGTAACGATTTTATGATTCAGATTAAAATTTTTATGCAGAATTTATAAGGAATCATTTGCGTTTATTTACAAAACAAGCATTGAATATTCGTGAAAATATATTTTACATAACATAACACAGCTTTCATTTACATATCAAAAAAATCACCTTAAGTAGAACCAAAGCTGTTGAATAAATTACAAGCAAGATGTCGAAGCAACTCCCTCAACAAGCTTCACAAGTGCCAAGTAGTACCAACTTCAAACCAAATTCGCATAATTAGCGCTCGCGAGTTGCACCTAACTACTTGCGATTCCTGCACGCGGTCGCGTTTTCCTTCTTCAGGTCGCCGGATCGATTCCCTGGCGCCGACCCGGTCAACCGGCAAACAACTAACCTACCACGTGACCCTTATACCTGCAGTTACCGGTCAATCAATAATGCTTGTTTTCCTGCCATAGGAACAACGTTGTGACATGTTCATGTTGGACAAACTTGTAAAAGCAAAGTATCAATTTTGTAAGTTGTTTTGACAGGATTTTGTAGCTGGTTTAAAAAACTGTAGTGTAGTCGTAACAGTCGTAGAGCAGCTACGGGGGCGACACAAACAGTCTTCAGAGTCTCCACGTGGGTCCTGTACGACGATAAAATCCCCGTGGTATTATTTATAATAACTGATTTCATTTGTCAAAGCTCTACAATCGAATTTCGATCGATACCTATAGAGTATATAAATATGAACATATATAGGTAGTTCAATTCTTTAGTTAGCGGATGTTTATTTCTACTTACCGCTACTGATTTATTTTGATTCATTATCAATCCAGCTTTATTTCAGGAAGTATTAGGCTATATAACTGTACCTACTGTGTGCTTTATATCACATGTTGAAATAGTAGAAAGAAATAAAATATAAATGACCTGTTAATCAATAATCTTTTTGAAATGATTCGCGGAATACGCCATACTGTCCATTTATTAACATTTCGTGTTATTCTTCAATTTATTGCTAGTCGTTCGTAGCAAGCGATTAAATATAACTGCACAATCGTATTTTAAGTGTATTCGTGGCAGTACGACGACCATGTATCGATCCTAGTATTTTACTTAGAATTCGTCCATTGTTCAGGTAACAAACCTACGCATCATAAATGTACTCAACTTATGAATTATGTACGTATATGATATGTATTCAAATATATATACTTTACGACTCATGAAGTTGTTTCACCTCGCGTTGTTGGTCGTCTTGGTCGAGGTGCTTTTACGCGCTCGACTAAAAACTGGAGGGTTCTATTTTAGTGTTCTATTCGTAAGTGACTTGCACTTACGAAAGTAATTAACATTGGGCCTAAATTCAATTATTTATGAACCCTTCCAATAAGATTATTAAAAATCCATTACGACTACTATTGATTGACTGACTAAAAGTGTAGGTAGGTATGTACTACCACAATTCAGAAGATGTAAATTTTAAAGTCATCTTTTTTTTTATTTGGCAACAAAAATCAAGTTCAGTCAGTTATGCAAGAACGAACTTAAATTCCGTAACTCATACAAGACGTAAATAATCTCTAGATCTGTCCCTTTCTATACCTATTAAAATAGACAAAGATGGATATAATTATGACTTCCACCTACCTTATTGCATGATATGTCGAAGTAACAACCGGCTTTTGTATTTTTTAAATAATTTTGACTTATTTTATCGTAACGAGTATTTGATCACTCTACATTTTGTTTCTAATGAGCTTGCTTACTGATATACCTACATAAGATATAGTAAAAATAAGGCCTGCGCCCGACCGCTAAAGAGTAGAGAGCTAGCTAACTCTACAATAAATCAAAGCAACCGAACAGCTAGTAATTTAATAAAACATATTTCTTTATCTCATTTTAGGATTTTTTCTATTTTATACATTGATTGTAAATACTTGTTGTAAATATATTTTAGACAAATTATACACATACATATATAATTATATCACTAGGCAATTAGATTGAAGCGGTTTGGTAAAGGTATTCTATCTACGTCCTATTAAGAGTATGAATTAGATTATAGAGATAAATGTCATAAAGAGTTATCTATCTATCTTTATTGTACACGAAAAAAAAAATAACAAGAAATAATTAAAATTAATGACTGTAGAATGAGCAGCCTTAGTGTTAAGAAGCGATCTCTTCCAGTCAACCTTTTAGCTCTATATCCCAGATATATTTATTGCGACATATTTAATATTTGATTGCCATCGATCATTTCCTCGCTCGTGAAACATGTGCCTTAGAGACAAACATTGTGTTGCGAAAAACAGTTGGTAGCCATTCACATGGTCGGTATTATTATGCAAATATGTAATTGGTGCAATGATGTTTAAGAGTTCAAGATAATCAACAGATAGATTACGGACGACAACATTATGCTAATTTGTGACCGTCAGAACCGCACGGCCTCAGCTCCTGGAGCCTTCCGTCATACGCAAAGTTTTTAGTACCCCTTTTAGGAACATTAACGAGAGTTCAATAATTTGTACCACAATAGGTCCAGACGCTTCACGAATATGCGACCTTTCATTGTCATCATAACCTGTCTAGAACACAAAAATGGTATAATATCTAGTTTAATCTGACGGTGATTACTTTTATCCTATTGCGGTACAAATTAAAAGACTCTCGGTACAAATTTTCCTGAAAAAGGAACTAAATCTTGGCGCATGACTCTAGGAGCTGTGGCCGTGCGTCACTATAATTTCACAAATTGGTTTTTGTAATCATAAACAAGTCAACGTCATTTTCAGATAATCGACTTTAAAAAAGCGAATTATTTGTTTTTGAGTGATATAAATTTGAGATCGTTATTGAGTTTTTTAGGGTTCCGTAGCCAAATGGCAAAAAACGGAACCCTTATTTATGTTCTTTGTGCACACCGGCAGATTAGTTGCTTCTCACATACTGAAAACCTCGCGTTAAAAATTCCTGATAGTTTTTGGAGTGACTATGTTATTATTGTGTGCTTATTTATTATCACTGGTCTTGTATTGTTACTTCACAAGAACATTTAATTATTGGAAGAACAAAAATGTCATTGGACCGTTACCAGTTCCACTCTTTGGAAACTTTAAAGAAGTGGCGTTACGGCGAAAACAAGCTGATATAGTGGTATACGAAATCTACAAACAATTTCCGAATGAAAGGATCGTTGGAACAGGATGACGTCACCAGCTTTACTAATTAGGGATTTGGATATAATTAAACACATAATGATAAGAGACTTTGACGTGTTTGATGTTCGCGGAGTGGAATTCAGCAAAGAGGCCTTGGGAGAGAACCTGTTCCACGCCGATAGCGACACTTGGAGACTATTGAGGTATCGCCTCAGTCCTATTTATACGACTAATAAATTGAAAAACTCAGTGCCTTTGGTAGTTGAATGTGGTGACAAAATGCTTGATTACATAGAGACTATGAGTCTTGAACAAACGGAACGAGACGTTTGTGAGGTCACTCAGAAGTTCATGGTAGCAGCCATAGTTGCCTCCGCCTTTGGTCTCAGCCTCGACACATACAATAACATGGAAATCATTAGTATGCTAGATAAGGGTATTTTTACAACCAGTTACATGGTTGAACTAGATTTGATGTATCCGAGTATTTTTAGAAAACTTAACCTTTCCATGTTCCCTAAGCTAGCCGAAAAGTTTTGTGCTCAACTTGTGCAAGCAGCAGAGATACAAAAAGACGGTAGACTTTCGGAATAAAATAATTTGATAGACTTTTTACCGGAACTTAAACTTCAAAAGATAGTTACGAATAAAGCTGACGGAGACGAAATTAGTTTAAAGTTAACGGATGACGTGATAATCGCGCAGGCGTTTATTTTTTATGCAGCTGGGTACATTACAAGCGCGACCACCACAACATTCTTATTATATCAATTAGCATTAATTCCCGCGATACAAGATAAAGTGATAGCAGAGATAGATAAAATACTAGAAAAATACGAAGGACAGAGTACCTTCGATGCTATCATGGAAATGGAGTATTTAGATCAAGTCTTCCATGAGATACTACGAATGTATCCAGTAGTAGGTCCATTACAAAGAAAAGCGAAAATAGATTATAAAATACCAAATATTGATGTGACAATAAATAAAGACCAAATTGTATTAATATCTGTACCTGGAAAACATTTTGATGTGAAGTATTATCCTAATCCTACACATTTTGAACCAGAGAGATTTGCAACAGAAAATTTGAAAAATTGTCACCCATACTCTTTTATGCCGTTTGGAATCGGCCCTAGGAAATGTATTGGTAAAAAAATAATTAATAATTAATATCAAATAGGAAACGCTGCTACTGCCGCTGCCTGCCTGCCAGCAGCGACAGTAGCTTCGAGGAAAGGAAATCACCTATTCTGGGCTAAAAAAAAATAACGCGGCGGCCACTAATAAAACACATTTTTTTTTTAACAATATTTTTTTAATATGGCAGTAAAGCTGATATCTATTTGGTTTCAGAGATATGAATTAGTCAACTTAAGCCAATTTACCGTTTTTATTTTCTTTAAACAAACAATACTATATAAGGTCCTAATAAATGAAGTACGGTCCTTTTGAGGGATGATAGTATAGGTCATATTTATTAAGAAAATGATAAAATAAAAATATTCAAAAAAAATTAAATTGTACTTCATAAATAAAATAAAAGTAATGTATTTTTAAATGCTTTTTATTTTTTAATAATAAATTGTACACCTGATTATGCTGTTAATGGTGCTTAGTAGTGATGAAGTACAACTTCAGGTTTTATTTTATCATTAAAATTATGACCGAATATTTTTACTTTATCATTTTCGGAATACTTATGACCTATACTATCATCCCTCAAAAGGACCGTACTTCATTTATTAGGACCTTATATAATATTAACTATTACTATAATATTACTATATATATATTATAATATTTACTTTTAAATAAAATAAACGGCAACCAGTCACAAAATCATACACCTCTCAATACAAAATACCTATGACGATCCTGCTTTACTGAACTTTCCTTGAAGGAGCGAAGAGAATTGCATTTCATTTGCATTAGGTTGATTAGGTACGTACCAGCTAAAGGTAGCACATTCGTATTGTGGTGAGCATATACAAGACATGGTGTATGTGATGAAGTGTACACAGATACAAATGTAATTAATTTGCCTAATATAAATGATACAACAAGTCTTTTAAGATGTCGTATTCAATTCAGTCACGGTGTTCAAGAGTCAGAATCTATTATGTTTATATTTTGGCAGATTTTGCGAGAAGTGGCAGAAATACTATCGAGCATTATTATTGTACGTTCCTTATAGGTACAAAAGCAATAGGGTGCTGTGCTTATACAATGTCAATCGTGTGGTTTTTCGGCTTTTTTATTATTTATTATAAGCCTTTATTTCAGATAAAACATACAGATAGTATTTAACGCTTATTTACTAAATTAATTCGCTTTGCGATGGTTCGACATCGACAACTTTATCTGTTTGCCCTTTTTTGGCAAAGGCCTGCTCCAAATTTTTCCACTCTTCTCTGTTTCTAGCTATTCTGGTCCAAGTTTTTCTCTTCATAATTTTATCTTTATTAAATATTAAGATTGCATGTTTTATTTCGTGCTTTACAGTTCCGTTATATTTTTCTAATAAATGCCTATTTTGCATTTTTACATAACTTTACTGCATCATAACTTTTCCCAAATGAATTACAACAATGTTGTCATATTAAAAAATGTTGTAATTAAATTACCTAATCAACAAAGTAAGTTTCATTCGTGGCCGCCGACATTTTTTTTAAATCAAACCACCATACAAAATGGGTGATCGCCTTTCTATATATTATAGTTCGTATTTTATATTTTTATTGTAAATACTAGTTGTAAATTATAACTTATTATTTCTTTATTCATTTTATTAGGGTCAACAAACAATAACGGAAATATTTATGTAAGTACGTATCTCATCAACAACTTTGAAGTTTAAAAGCTTATGTTTTGCACAGTAACAAAAGGAAGGCTTTCACAATTTTCCAAGTACCTAACGTTTAATTAGTATCTTTAAATACACAAAAAGTCTTTGTTCGTTTGAGACTGTTTATATATTCACAGACGAAACTCTGTGTATTTTCGTACAGTTATTATGGTTACATGTTAGCTTGAAATTGTGCTGACAAAATGAAAATTCACGTTGGGTTTTCAAGAATTTGATATAGCTTTTATGGATTTTATCATAGAGTTTTGTTGAAAGGGCTATATTTGAGAATAATAATTATACTTAATTGTAGTAAGTCAATACAAGTACGATTATGTTTTCAGGTTCTCGGTTGGCTAAGCTTCAATCTTTTATCTGCATTGTGAAGATATTATCAAAGTATCGAGTGGAACCTTCAAGAAATACACACACCAACATAGATTATGCTCCAAACAGAACTATACTCTCACCTAATTCCAAAATATATTTGAACTTTGTACCTAGAATAAATATTATAAACAAATATTATTCAAATAATTAAATATGTAAGTATATTACAAAATAATAGAGGGATAATTTAGTTATTTTTTTGGTAAACTACTACGAACCTCTAATAAACACCGCAAAAAGGCAACCGCGGACTGAACCCGGATGATTCGTGACTTAATTAAAAATTAAACATAGTTTTTTTTTTTTATACCACTAAGGTGGCAAACAAGCGTACGGCCCGCCTGATGCTAAGCGGTTGCCGTAGCCTATTGACGCTTGCAACACCAGAGGCATCGCACGCGCGTTGCCGACCCTGCAATAATCTTTTCACACCTTTCTTGAAGAACCCCATGCTGTACTCCCTTGGGAAAACCACGGCGGGGAGCTCGTTCCACAACTTGAGCGTCCGTGGTAGAAAGCTCCTTTGAAACCGCACTGTACGAGACCAGTTTGGCTCCAATGTGTGAGGATGAGCTCCCCGTCGATGGCGAGAAGTGCGATGGTAAAATGTAGCCGTGGGCATCAAGTCGAACAATTCCTCAGAACACTGTCCATTGTACAAGCGGTAGAACACACGTAAGGAGGCAAAGTCTCTCCTAAGGCTCAAGGGCTCTAAACCGCTTGTGAGTTCGGGATCGTCGACAATTCTAATGGCACGTCTCTGAACCGAGTCAAAAGGCCCAAGCTAGTATCCAGGTGCTCCCGCCCATAGATACATACATAGTACTTATCTTAGTAGATTTACATTTAAGAAGTGCGGATTTTCCCGCGTTCTAGAGGGAACTACCAATATTATAAAACGCATTGTGTCTCTGTCTTTTAAGTGTGCTTATAAGTCAAAAATACCGCACTAACATTGATTCGGTTTTCTTGCGGATGATTTTAGGCTATATGTATAATTGAACTATGACAAAAGGAGGCTGCACAGTCAGCGCCGGCTCTGAGGTAGAACGAGAGGAGTGGTCGCTACAGGGGCCTAGTGGCAAAATATATACTTAAATAGATTACACACAGACTCAGGACAAACAGACATTTTCAGTCATGCACAATAATGTTTATCCTGGGTGGGAATCGAACGGCCTGTGGCGTGATAGGTAGGGTATATATCTTAATACGCCAACCGGCCCGTCAAAATATAAAATTTTTCAGTTGTCATGTAATCACATAACAATCGCCATTATCTCAACGCAAATCAAATTATTTACTATTATTTAAAATTCATTAATAATATATTGCATTTATCTGATTAGGGAGTAAGCAAGGATTTAAATACATTATGGAGAACCTCAGAAAATATTGAGAAATATACAATGAGTAATATTTTTAATCAAAATTTTACCAATTTGCGTAGAGCGTTCAGAAGAGGACTAGCTTTGTTCATTTTCTATCAATCTGTGTCTAGCTTTATGAGACATTAGTGTTAAAGAAATCTCCAACAGACCAAACCTAATAAATGTTATAATCGTGTTACAGCAAATGGTCACCCGAATTGCGATAACATTACAAATAACCTCTGACCCAAAAGTTATGTGATAAGGGTTTGTATATTTTGTTACAGTATTAGTTATTTAATTTTTTGACGTTAAAACCATCCTGTTAACGTTTCTATAAAAAGTTTCACTGTTCATTTTATTTATTTATTTAGGTTTGTGTTTGACAATACCGTGGTAAGTAATGAAAGTAAGCATAGAAAGCATAGGACTAGCTCTCAAGTGCAGCGGCAGATTTTGACCGTGCTATGTTTTCCTCACGAAGCAATCGACATCACCACTGAGCACTAATTTTCTCAAAATATTTCTTCATAATTTTTCGCCATTCCTAAACTAACCAATATATAAGAATAAACCAATATACCCACAAGTCAAGTCATATAAACTGTGCTCATATCAAGTAAATACACGCACATATGTATTAAAACTGAGTCAAAAATATCCTAAGAAACTGCACACTTGCCTAAAAAACTGGCTTCAGTTTAATAATGACAGCGTTCAGTAATTTGTCAGAGAGAGGTTCTAATATAGATTTAATATCTGTCGAGTCCATCAAAAATCTATGTCTCAAAGCCTAGGCTGAATATAACTCTAGAGTTATAGTTAATTCAATAATAATTTGTATACTGTAGATAGATATCTTCAGATGTAGATATAGATATAATGTCAAATCAATAAGTCAATAAGAACTGTAAGTCGTTTTAGGTCGAATTTGATTTAGTTTATCACCCATATCTTGTGAAATATGACTCGATATAAGTCTTGATACCAATTCTACCCAAAATATTTTATTTCAAACTTTTTCGTTACGCCTTTCTCATTCTCGAGTATGAAAACTGAAATAAAAAGATAAGTATAAAACGCTGGACAAACTGACTCGATCTCCAAGTGCTAAGGTATTCCTTATAAATTGCTTACGGAATTAGTCGCGCTGTGCTTGAAAGCATCAAGCAATTTAGTTTGAAGAGTTTGAGGGAGCAATTTTGTGTTCCGTAGTTCGTACGAGAGTTTGGTAGACATTTTAGTTATTAATTAATAAAAACTAATACTAATTACTTGGTAAAGCTTAGTAGCACTGAAAACTTCGGTAGGAAAGCATACAAGCATATATAGATGAAATATGAGCATACCTATACTGAAATAGAGCCTGAACAACTTATCCTAAATAAATATATTTATTTCAAAAAGCGATCAGTCAATCAATCAAACTTCAAACTCATTTATCCAGTTTAGGCCCTAATAAGGCACATATGAACGTTACATTAAAATTGATTCTACCACCAGTTCGGAATACACTTGAACTGAGAAGACTCCGGCATGAAACTGTTACGTAGAAAATTCGAGCCCTTACAATGTCTAGAATTTTCTGAGTACTAACCTCGACCTTGGGCTCATTCCAATCATTCCACATATGGCATTGTTCTTTATTATCCCTTTTCCGGCGTTATTTGAAACATATTTAAAGGATTTCAATTTCATCCTAATGTTTTCACAATGAAAATATTTGTTTTGATTTCGTTGGCGGATCGATCACTGACGTCTTGTCACTTTGACGTTTCCAGTGACGTTCCATCGCTCCGCCCGCGTTTAGTCGTGTTTTTAGCTTGGTAGTCGACTTGGATTGGCCGTTTGTTGTGTTGTTTATAGGAATGATTGAACGGTTTTCGGGAATCTGTGATGAAGTCATGCCTCATCCCTAGATGTCGGTCATGACTCCTTCATTTCGATTTCCGACATCGCCGGATTAGCCTCGGCAATAACCTAGGAGCCAATCTAGGTGTTTTTTGTTTTGTGTGGACATACGGCCGGCGCGTGTCTAGGAATTTAACCCAGTCACGCCACGCTTATTTTCTATCTTTCTATTATTTTACGTGCTGTACCGGCGTTGCCACCAGCACGTGGCAGTGCTTGGAGTGGACATTGTCCAACCTTTCCCACGCAGGGACATTTTCCTCCATAAGGAGGAGTCCGGTGGGGGCTTTTCTTACACGAGGAGTCCGGTGGGGGCTTTTCTTACACAAGGAGTCCGGTGGGGGCTTTTCCTGCACGAGAGTCCGGTGGGGGCTTTTCTTGCCCGAGTTCTGCGGGGCCGTTTTGACCCGTAGTCCGGTGGGCTTTTGTAGTCAAGAGTCCTGCAGGGCCGTTTCGACCCCTAGTCTGGTTGGGGTTCAACGCAGCTTCCGGCTCCACGAAGGCTACTTCGTGGCTGGCATCGCGGAGATTTGAGGCGGTACCATTTAGGGAACTCATTATTTTTGTGACTTATAAATTTAAATTCGGACTGACAGCCGTTCACTGTCAGTGGCGCTCAATTTTATTTAACTCAACTTTAAACCAACTCAACCTTACCTCAGAACCCACGCGCTGAGTCTAGCTGGCACTTTAATTTTCTTTTGTCTTCGGCATTAAATTATAACAAATAAGTAAAGAATTGTAACTAGGGTTATCACTTAACCTTAATAAAATTTTCTTTTGTATACCGGGAAGATTATTTTTTTTATTTATCCACCTTTCCCCCGGATTGTAACAGTGACGCCCGTACGTAGGGGCTCGAAAATTCTGGGGTAATTGGTGTGTCATACTAGCTACATCAAAAGGTTTTGAGTTGGTTAAATTCTTTTGTATTATTTTATTTTCAAAATTTTTATTGCACTTTGTTATGTCATGACTACCTCTTTTGAGCTTGCTTTTTTCACTTTGCGCTTGCTTTTCTTTTCGCCCGAAGCTTTGAAAGCTTAATTTTTTTTATTTTTACTACCTTTCATTTTTGCAATGCAGCTCAAGGGTGGTAATTTATTTATTTTTAATGATTATTTTTAATCTTTAGTATGTAATTTATTTATGTACACTTTGTAACTTGTAAAGTTACGCTATGTGAAGCCAGCTCGACTTGCCCCTTTAAATTTACTTTTTTTATTAATTTTCATGGAACGCGAAATATGTTACAACGTCTTAGGCCTACCGGAATTAATTTACGAAGTTGAGATTCGCGATGTAGTACCGGAGACTACATTACCAGCTCTTAGAGACCAGTTGCGGGACCTTGCGAAACGGGTTCCTAGTTCCCAAATTTTTAAAACTTTGCGCACCCCCGCTTCTGAATTTCTTGCGATAAGGGCTATTTTGGATGTAATCGCTTCGCACTTCAATAAGGATAAGCATGTTTTCAAGAGGGTGAACCGGTTGAGAGCTTTAGCACACCATGCTTATTATCGGTTGCGACGTATCACCGGTTCAGGTTCTATACGAGACCGGAGGCTTGCGCTTCATTTTGAGCTGTGCGATTGGCTTGAGGAGTTAGACGAAGTTTATGCCGAATTTCAGCGTTCCTTTGAACCGGAGCCATCTTATGCTGACTGCATTGACGTGCTGTGCCGCTCGGGTCATGTTTTCTACGGCGACTCTTCGGTTCACGCATACCTTCTGCGTCTGGACGACATTTGCAGGGTGAACCGAATTCCAGAATCGGTGCTCTTTCAGGCAGGCCCAATTTTATTTGAGGACACGGCACTGTTTTGGTTTCGCAGCGTGAAGAACACAGTCTCTGACTGGTCATCCCTTAGGCAACTGCTGGTGGATGATTTCACGCCGTACAGCTGCTACGATGACGACATGGACAGGAGACTGTACTGCGTACCCGCTGCCGTACCTGAGCTGACTCCTTCTCCAGTGCCTACTCCTTCTCCAGCGTCTTGCCCGTCTTCAGAACCTTGTAGTCTTATGCCCCTCTCTTATCCTTTGCCTATTCCGGATTCCGAAACTTCCCTCCGTCCCGAATTCGATCCTCTTCCAGATCCTTCATCTCCGCCAGATCCAGAGTTGAGTGACCCCGTCTCCTCTGTTCTCTGCGATGACGTGTCCGACAGTCCGTTCGAGTCGTCCGTGCGTATTCCGGTGACCGGAAAACGGATACCTCCAAGACGGAAGGCACACAAAAGTAGGAGACGGTATAGAGTTTGTTGCCGGAAACCTTGTCCTAACATTTCTCAGGTCAAGGTGGTATTCTTCAATTCGGAGCTTTCGCGGGAGGAAGACCGAGCAAGACACGTCCGGGAGTTGCTCAAATTTGATCGGCGTGTCCACATCAAGTCTGACCGGGTTAGTTTCAGGTCCTTAGGTTAATTTTCGGGTTCCGTTCCATTTTTTACATTTTTCGGGCATGTCTTTCGGATTCTGATTTTATCCCTTTTTGAATTGGCTTCGCGTTGTTTTTTTTTGCTGTCTTGAGAGGCAGTTCCTTTTTTGACGTTGATAGGTAGTTGGTAGGTGGTGAGCTGCGTAGGCCTTGTTGCATTGGCCCACAATGGCGTGTGCCAATGATGCCGAGGAGTTGATCACCTTACCTTTTAGGTCGTTCGTGGGTTCGATCCTATTTTTTTTACTTTTGCCATTTCCGGCAAGGGCAATTCGTATTGCGTAGCAATGTTTTCTCTACGGTTGTAGGCTTCGAAACATTGGCCCACAGAGTGGTGTGCCAATGGTGATTGTTTATTAGTGGTATGTTTTAGTTTTAGATAGCCCGGTCTGCAGAGTTGTTAACATCGAGAGTGTAAGATTTGTCCTGGCTTGATTGTTTTATTATGGTATGAGATTACTGGTGGTTTAGCATTTTCTTTCTCGAGGGGTTTCCCTACGGGTTTCTTTTCTTTTTTTTTCGGTCACTTCCTTTTTATTTGACTTCTTTTCGTTTCCTATTTGGTAAGCCCCACCAAATAGTTAATTATTCTTTTTATTTTTAACTTTCGGATTGCATAAGTGGGATGGATTTCATTCTTTTCTTTCAGGTTCCGTCGGCCTTTTACATGTTTGGTTGAACCATTTTTATGGATGGGAATTCGTTTTTTCTTTCTTCCAGTTTGGTCGCCGCTTTCCTTCGAACTGGGATTACTTCTTTTAGGTATCCACTTTAGTTTGTCGGGCATTTAGACTCATACTGTTAGGAACTTTGTGAGGTGTTGGAGTTTTGCGGTTCTCTTCTTTCGGTTTCAATTTGAATTTCTTTGGACTTCGGGACTTGTCCTGGAATGATCCCAAGGTATGAGCTGGAGGGCCAGCTCGAATTTTTCCTCTTACCTCGTCAAAATTCTGGTAAGGAAGGGTGCATTGTTACGTAGAAAATTCGAGCCCTTACAATGTCTAGAATTTTCTGAGTACTAACCTCGACCTTGGGCTCATTCCAATCATTCCACATATGGCATTGTTCTTTATTATCCCTTTTCCGGCGTTATTTGAAACATATTTAAAGGATTTCAATTTCATCCTAATGTTTTCACAATGAAAATATTTGTTTTGATTTCGTTGGCGGATCGATCACTGACGTCTTGTCACTTTGACGTTTCCAGTGACGTTCCATCGCTCCGCCCGCGTTTAGTCGTGTTTTTAGCTTGGTAGTCGACTTGGATTGGCCGTTTGTTGTGTTGTTTATAGGAATGATTGAACGGTTTTCGGGAATCTGTGATGAAGTCATGCCTCATCCCTAGATGTCGGTCATGACTCCTTCATTTCGATTTCCGACATCGCCGGATTAGCCTCGGCAATAACCTAGGAGCCAATCTAGGTGTTTTTTGTTTTGTGTGGACATACGGCCGGCGCGTGTCTAGGAATTTAACCCAGTCACGCCACGCTTATTTTCTATCTTTCTATTATTTTACGTGCTGTACCGGCGTTGCCACCAGCACGTGGCAGTGCTTGGAGTGGACATTGTCCAACCTTTCCCACGCAGGGACATTTTCCTCCATAAGGAGGAGTCCGGTGGGGGCTTTTCTTACACGAGGAGTCCGGTGGGGGCTTTTCTTACACAAGGAGTCCGGTGGGGGCTTTTCCTGCACGAGAGTCCGGTGGGGGCTTTTCTTGCCCGAGTTCTGCGGGGCCGTTTTGACCCGTAGTCCGGTGGGCTTTTGTAGTCAAGAGTCCTGCAGGGCCGTTTCGACCCCTAGTCTGGTTGGGGTTCAACGCAGCTTCCGGCTCCACGAAGGCTACTTCGTGGCTGGCATCGCGGAGATTTGAGGCGGTACCATTTAGGGAACTCATTATTTTTGTGACTTATAAATTTAAATTCGGACTGACAGCCGTTCACTGTCAGTGGCGCTCAATTTTATTTAACTCAACTTTAAACCAACTCAACCTTACCTCAGAACCCACGCGCTGAGTCTAGCTGGCACTTTAATTTTCTTTTGTCTTCGGCATTAAATTATAACAAATAAGTAAAGAATTGTAACTAGGGTTATCACTTAACCTTAATAAAATTTTCTTTTGTATACCGGGAAGATTATTTTTTTTATTTATCCACCTTTTCCCTGGATTGTAACAAAACTCAGCAAGGCATATTTTTATAGTTTTTTTTTAAAGTAATATAATTTAATTACTAATTACAATATTTATACAGTTATAATAAAATAGCTTGTTGAGCGAACGTTTCATTCAAATGCATTCTTGTCTCCCAAAAAATCAGAAACTTTATAGTACCCTTTCTTACACAACTTTTGTTTAATTAGTTTTTTAAATCTATACACAGATAGTTCTTGAATTTCTTTGGGTACTTTGTTATAGAAACATATACATTGCCCCTTGAATGAGTTCCTCACTTTGTTGATCCGCGTTACAGGTACAGCTTTGTGCTTATTAGTCTTCAATCAATCAATACCTTTGTTTTGCAAGAATAATAATAACAATGGGCTTTCAAATGACATAGGTATCCATTAGTGTAACTTATTAACATACTGAAAAAAAACATCATTAGATAATTCCTTGAAAGATTAGTTAAACTCCATGAAACAATGATGCAATACAGTATAGAGTATAAATAATAAATATGACCGCATGTGGACGACCATAAAACGACGAGTGTCATGCAGGACTACGGCACGCGAGTTTAATGTACTCATGTAGTACCTATACATGGTAAATATATATGTTACTAATTATACATTCAAGAGGGTAGAATAGCTCTAGGAAGTTTGTGAATTAGGAAGGGCCGGTTGGCGTGGTTGGTAAGATACCCTATCTATCACGCCGCAGGTCGTGGGTTCGATTCCCACTCAGGACAATTTTTTGTGTGCATGAACATGTCTGTTTGTCCTGTGTCTGGGTGTAATTATCTATATAAGTATGTATTTACAAAAGAAAAGTAGTATATGTAGTATATCAGTTATCTGGCTTCCATAGTACAAGCTCTGCTTAGTTTGGGGTCAGATGGCCGTGTGTGAGGAATAATGTCCCAGAATATTTATTTTATTATTTATTTAATTTAAGTAATGTTATTTCTAATGCCACCACCGCACTTGTCCAATCCCAATTGTAAGAATAAACACGCTCGCCAGTGTTATTTCTTAGTATTTTTTTAAATGAAATTTGCCTTTCTTTAGTGTATCTATTATCATCATGATAAAACGCTTTGAATTCTTTGTCAGTCACTATAGCTTTAATCTTAAATTGTATAATCTGCTTGGTTTTTTTTTTAAATACTTTGTTTCTGTATTAGAAACGGTTTTACTACGTAAAAGTTTTAAGCACTAACCACGTGATTTGAGCGTACCTACAAAAAAAGTATTACGTGTTTAAAAAAAAAAAGAAATCTTATTGTGTCGATAACATAATAAAATAATTTTATTCATTTACCTTATTTGAGGTTGGTGCCAATTAAGCTAGACCTCTAAATTGTATCAGCGCCCATACAACTCAGAGGTCTTTATTAATTGGCGTAACTATGTATTTATGGGGACACCCTTTAATTTACAACTTTTTTTATATTTTGGAATTTTTCCTTTATTTGCGTTGTAAGACCTTGCTTTTTGCCAAATTCCGTGATTCTAGGTCTACGGGAATTACCACAAAACAAATAAAAGGGCAAAATGCGTTTGTGTATGGGAGCCCCCCTTAAATATTTATTTTATTTTTAGTATTTGTTGTTATAGCGGCAACAGAAATACATAATTTGTTAAAATTTCAACTCTCTAGCTATAGCGGTTCTTGAGATACAGCCTGGAGACAGACAGACGGACGGACGGACAGACAGCGAAGTCTTAGAAATAGGGTCCCGTTTTTACCCTTTGGGTACGGAACCCTAAAAAGCACCGAAATCGATGTTCGGATCATGGACCCTATACTACGATAGGGAATAGAAAACATCGTTTATCTTATATATTTATATGTTAGTTTTTAGTCAGAGGGCAGTATAACTCCAGTCAAGTAATCTAAGTAGAAACTAACAAACCTAATACAATTAATCGACGCAGTGATAAAGAAAATACAAGAAATAAAGGTTATTTGGGGGCGAGAGGGAGGGTACAATAAAGGGGTGGGGGCTCAAGGTTCCAAGCTCGGTTGCGTTCGGCGCCACTGCGGACTAGATGCGTATTTCTACGTGTATTACCCGGCGAAGTTGAGTTGAGATCGCCTCACCGGGATGGCCTTATCCGCCATTGTTTAATTTAATAAGGTCACTACTTAACTTTTACACTGTGCCGGATTATCAAATAGGCGAATACAACATTGAGCTTTGCGCTTTTACGATCTTTTCCCGACATCGCTTTTTACATAATATGTACATAATTTCGTGATCCGTCCCTGAAAAGAGGCGTAACGTTAAAATCAAATGACTTGTAACACCGCCTGACTAGTTTTCATATTTATACATGTTACTAATATTATAAATGTAAATCAATGTTTGGGTGTTTATGTCTCAATCACGCATAAACGGATTTGGATGAAACTTGGCACATAGATAGATTATACCCTGGAATAACATATAGGGTACATAGATAGATTATACCATGGTATAAAATGCCTAGGTAACGTGGGTGACACCACGGGGCAGAAGCTAGTAAATTAATATAACGGAGTTGTTAATATTTTTTTCAAAGTCATTACGTTTAATTGCGTTTAATAATCTTAAAAAATAATAAAGCAACATTCAAGACATCAAGAATCAGATACATCTAGATCGTAAGCTAGCTTGTAAAGATCTTTTTGAATCTAGGCTTCGTTGTCTTTTCTCTAAACCTTTATGATCATACAAAGGTACATGTAAGTAGGCAGATACATCAGATAAACGGTTTTATTACATACGCTGGCACAAACCATAAAAGATATCTTTGAAGTAATATATGGCAGGAGAATTGCAATAAAAACTGTTTCCAGAAAAATGGCCGGGTTTATAATTTATATTTTCACAAGTTTAGTACAAGTATTACGATCAATAATATTATTATATGAAAAAAGTTGCTTTATTCTTTTATTTAATAGAGCTTATCACTAGAACACATGATTTTAAATATCTTTTGTTGACCACTTACGTCAGTGTCTGCATACTTTTCGACGTTTTTTCACATAAAATAATATACTTTTCATGTTGCGAAAATGATCAAACAATTTTCTCTGAAGGTGAAATTGCGGGAGTCATAACTAGTTAACCGACTTCTTTTATTTCAAGATGTTCATTTTTTTACAAGCCAGCTTTGTAGTGGCTTATAATTCAATAATCAAATATTTACTAGATACGCTATAACATCAAAAGCGGTATTTGCTTCAAAGGCAGTTCCGAAACTGTGGGGAGAGAAGCTTTGGACTTGGCGAAAGAGTTACATGTTGGAACTATTAGAAATCATTATTCCTAACGAAAAATAGTATATTATTATGTATGCTGTTCTACTATATGAGCATTTACATATTAAATAAGTACATACATAGCTCGTTATAATTAAACCTTTTGTATTTTACTGTTATATTTGTGTGATCTTTGCTTTAAGTCCTAGTAATATTATAAATGCGAAAATTTGTGGTACGTTTGTTACTCAACCACGCGGTAAAGAGCAGCCAACGTATTTGTTTAAAATTTTATACATTTATCCTACTAATATTATGAATGTGAAAGTTTGTGAGTATGGATGTCTGGATGTTTGTTACTCTTCCACGCAGAAACTACTAAACGGATTTGGATAAAATTTGGCACAGAGATATTATAGTCTGGAATAGCACATAGACTACTTTTTATCCCGGGAAAATCTAAGGTTCCTTGGGAACGCGGGTGAAACCGCGGGGCGGAAGCTAGTAGAATTATAATTAATAAAAAGCGGATGAACATTATTTGTCTCGAGAACCTGGGTGAAACCTATAAATCCTGAACAAAGACAAGCTTTGCTTTGATTTCACTTTTATCAGTTGATTCTACTACTTACTACAAAAGGGAGTATAATCATGAGACATTGTCTGGGAACACAATAAAGGAATCAAGAAAGAAATAGTACAAAATGTCTCCTTGACAAAAAGTGTAAAGTGGGATATACTTATAATATTAATATAATAAATAATGTTTATATTTATATAATTAAACTAGATATATTATATAGATATCTACCTACAGAGATTTTGATATGCTGTGCTCTAGATAGCCTACCCATACTTGAAACATGTACTCTTTCAAGAATGAATGAATGAGCTTAAAAAATTGACATAGCGATATTTCAGAAGATTTCATAAGGACACGCCCATATAAGTAGGCTTTTCGTATTTACATAAAGTCGTGTAAGGTCACGCTCTGACTCCCCTCGACTTCAAGAGGGTCTGTAAAGTAAATATTCGTGTATACTTACACCTTATGTTTGTTTCTCGTTCTACATTTCATCCTGTATTAAAAATTTTAGGTAAATGTTGAAATTATTACTTAAAATCTTTGCCTAAATTTCATAGAAATTTACTTTTAGTACAGTTGATATTAATTTTTATACCGCGGCAATCTATATATAAAACAAAAGCGTTTTTTTGTCAGAAGGCTAGCAGAAGACAAACAGACAGATGGTTCACCGAATGGTAAGATCGTCTCTTATGGGCATTAACAATCCTAGGAGGATTACTTATGTTTTGCCGACCTTTACGAAATCCTCTTATGAATACCTCCTAGGGAAGGCAAAGGGCTTTCAATTATAACTACCGAACCACATCGGTAGTTGCTGGCGACAATTCTACTTGAGGGTGAAACATGGTCCTACAACCATTCTGTTGATTACTCATTTTTTCCATCACTAAAATCTCAAGCTCATTATAGGATTTGAATCCACGGTCTTCGTCACGATATTTGACATTACTCAGCGTCATCGCTTCAATATTAACGATTTTCTTTACGACTTCCTCTTTCAGATACCCAATAGCAATAAAAGGTTGAAAACCCCGTAAAAGTGAGATGATATGACGCACCATCCTCGCCCATTGGGTAGTTGTAGGTACACTGAGCCGTGCATCCATTTACATACCTTACTTCGTACGACGAACGGCTCTCAACAAAATTGCTTTCAGCTTTTTCCAAGCATAAAAAGAATCTACACGGATAATGTATTCTAAGTTTCAGGGGACTGTAGGTTGTAATGAAAGTAAAATAATAAATGCAGTCTGCACCCTTACATTTCATTAATCCCCCAACGAGATATAAAAGACTGGTTGGGGTTTTCCATATAAGGTAAATAAATTACTACTGAAATCGACGGATTTATCACAGTCCCTAATGATAATTATTTGAATATTTTTTTTTATAATTATTCAAATAATTCTTCTTGCATTATGTAACGTTCATCCATATCATATCTATTCCTGTTCGTAAATAGGAAACGTAGTATAAGTGTAATGGCACTAGATGGTTTATTGATACTGCCTTATTAGTAAGCATGTCTCTATTCTTTATCTACAAGAATAACCAAAAAATGTAAGACCCAAAAGGTTCATGTGATTATATTTAGATTATGTCAAGTCTAGCAATCTTTTCATACTCGTAGCTTCATCAATTTAAAAACATTTATCTTGCTGAAACAAGAATGGCTATAGGCATGAATATTAATTACTTCTTCCTTCATTACTTTTACCCAATTACTTTCATGGCGGTAATTACTTTCATAAGAGTGACACTTGATGTGACCGAGTACCATAATACGACCTCGACGCGATCCTCAAACAAAACCCTATTAACTTTTTTATATCTTTTTTCATTGTTCGATGCATGGACTACTTTATTGGGTCAGCGGGGAAACAATGGTTGTGATTGGCAGCATTGGCACACGACCAAAACATGAGGTGGAGAGCTCCTTGCAGTAGGCTCACAAAAGCCGATGCATTATAAAATAGTTAGAGATCGAACATGTTTTGAGAATGGGACGCGCGTCCCTAAACTATATTAAAAAAATATAATTCTAGGAATCGCGAGTCAAGTTATTAAATAACCTAAACATAATTAAGAAACAAAATAAATGTTGCTGACAAAATAACTATGTAATTAAGCGCTAATAACGACATTCCGCGATACTGACAATAATACGGCAAGGGAACTCGCGTGTCACAACGCAAATGGAACTCCTGCCGACTGGCAGCCGCCTGCCAATAGCCGAGTGTCGCCTGCCGTTGCCGTGCCGGGCCGAGCATGGTCCGTGACACAATCACGCACGCTCAGGTGGCAACGATACGACACCTAACACGTATTGCATTATAAAGAACACCACGTACGTATTATATTATGAAATTAGGTCATTCGAGGCTTTTTTACTGAGAAATACGGTAGGTATATTCAAATTTAATACAATCATGTCAATGTTGAACACTGCGGAGTTTCGAGTCAAGGCAACATTGTTGATTGCCGTTTGACGTTTTTCTTAGACCTAGGGTTGTATCGAGTCGTGTTACTCAAAGCGGCTGCTTTTTTAATTGGAAATTATTATTTTAATCTTTATTGTATTACACATATATACTAAATCTTTTTATATATTACTGTTTTTACAATTATAAATCGAAATATGAGGCTCTCAACAATAAGGACAATAATCACTTGATTTCCTGTATTTGATACTCCCTATCAACCATCGGTTCACATGACACATAGGATTTTTATCCCTATTACGATATATATAAGGTTAACTAAAGATTTTACATTTGTGGGATAAATATAGCTACTCTAGGCTACCTCTACCTAATAGTTGATAAGGGCAATTAATGGTACTAAGGTAATGTTGTTTTTTTTTCTTCTTTTGTTTCTGTACAAATTTAAGAATAGATTCTCGTATTTGTTAAACCTTGATTCACAATTATGATGTTTGTTTGTTTCTATAAAAAAATCTTTAACGGATCTCCTTATGGATGTTTTACTTGGCACCGACTTCAAAATGATGTAGAAAGAAAATATTTATTTTATGCTTTTCAGTTTTTGAAGTCGGTTTTTTTTTCTCACTATAGTGTCAATTACTGGTAAATTTACCTTAATACAAAACAAACACTTATGTTAAATGTACGGCCAACAAAAAAAAAACGAAAAAAAAATTCAGTTTTCAAAACAATGAAAAATATAAGCGAAGATAAATTAACATCGTAAAATCATTTAAGCAAAACTAAATAAAGAAGGAAAGGTTTGAAGGTTAGGAATTCCTACACTTTTAATTAAAAGTAATAAAAGGATTCCTTGATCGTAGTTATAAGTACCTACACATAATGACTTACAGGAATTTCCTTAGTTAACTTTTAGAATCCACCTAAGTTATAAAAAATGTACGTATCTTAAGGTATTATTATCAACATTCTACAAATATTTGATATCTTCGTAATCAATTAATTTTTCTATATATTATAGTTTGTATTTTATGCTAGTACTAGCGGGCCCGACAGACGTTGTCCTGTCCAAACTCGATTACGACGCCATCTACCGGGTCCAATTGTATTTTCAAACCATCCAAAGACCCACTCATATATACACACAAAATTTCATTCAAATCGGTCCAGCCATTTAGGAGGAATTAAGTGACAAACACGTACAGAAGAACTTTATATATTAAGATTGTAAATACTTGTTGTAAATATGAAATTGGTTAAAAAATATACTTAATTGAAGCAAAATTGTAAGGTAGGTACTTCGTATACACATAACCGAATTTGTGTGTCCAATAAATGGTTTCTTATTCTTATCCTACTAATCCTATCACATCTTACCTTATCATCCCTATCAGTTGAAGGCGACTTCCGAACTGGTGTTAACTTCAGTAGTTTTGACGTTCATAAGTGCCATTCTATGGCCTAAACTTAATAAATGGATTTGACTTTGACTTATTTGACAAAAGAAAACAGTAATAAAAGGGTTAATGCTATTAACTTAATGGATCAATTTATATGGACGTTACCCCTCCCGTGAGAAGGAAGGCAACAGATCCAGTGTCAAACTATTATTATGAGATAATTAGCAACGTGAATTTTTAGAAACCGCCTCATACCGTAAATGAAAATTAACGTTTACTAGATTTACCTACGAATATAAACATATGTATAACTGTGCAAAACTACAAATAACCCGCCATTGAAATAATAATTTCCTGAAATCATTCAACCTTTACCGAGCTGAAATTGCAAATGTAGCGCCATCTGTGACCGAGTAATACTATACTCACCTTGGCAACACTGGCTGACAGTCAGAAATGCAATGCGGAATAAACTGATGTTCCCCGATTGTTCGGGCTGGTTAATTATGATTTGGTATATAGGCCACACACGCAATCCAAATTGTTTTTAAATTTGATTGAAGGGTTATTACGTTATTTTATTTGATCAGCTGATTTCCTTCCATAATTTTGGAATGTTGGAGCTAATAAAGCAAAATACTTTGACGAATCAAATTTGTTTAAGTTATAAAAGTAACAATTTAAATATTGCGCAATACTCTTCCTCAACAAAAACATAAAATATTTTAATTTTATAAGAAATTTCCACTTGAATTAATATTTTCCTTCAAACATTCGAATAAACGCAGTTCGTAGCTAGCTCGTATTGGCCTACGACAGCTACGCGCGTAGCGTGCTACGAAAACGCGTAGCACGAACGTAGCACTCCATTTACGCATTCCAAGAGATTAGTCGCGTTTTGTTTGGTACTTATTTAATTTTTCTCTATTTTAATTGTGAATTCTACATAAAGTAATATTAATAATACTAAAGTTAATAGTTAATAAATTTCGTCGATAGTTTAAATTAACCTAAAAGGCAATGAAATATTCCCTACGCTACGAGAAATCCTAATTTTTTCTGTTTCATGAAATCGATATTTCATTCGCTTTTCTATATGAATCTATTATAAGCCGCCGGCAGGCTTATGGACGTGAATGAAGTGCAAAATAGATTCCTTTACGTAACAAGCGTTAAGGAACTGATACACACCCACTTAATTCGTTCTACATTAACAATAACCTAAAATAGATTTCGGTGTATTACCTGCTCTCTGTTGTAATCTGTACTCATATTCATAAATCTATATTTTTATATTTTGAATGGTAACACATAAACAATAATATTTTATCATGTTTAATCTATCCGTCTCTAACTTTTCGTGGAAAACAACATCAGTAGCTATGAATAATGCACTATCCAGGGATGTATTGTGTGTGATATTATACTATAACATTGACTCATTCGAAGCATTTTACTGACAGTCCTACAAATCGGTTGTACTACAAATAGTATCCACTGCGCTAAATAGGTTAATAATACAGCAAGCAGAATTGATTGTATAAAGCACAATGGTTAGACAAGACGCAGCGGCGACAGCAGTGGCGGCGCCAGTGGCAGGAGCACGGTGCGGCAGCGGCGTAGTGCCGCAGCCAGCGAGGCGTCCTTGCCGCGGGTAATACGCGCCAGTCACGCGACCGGGGTCGATAGCGGCCGCGGGACAGCCTCCGCGTCAATTATTCAGCACGCGACCGCCACCACCATCGCCACTACCACGCGGCCGGACAAAGGGCCAGCGCGCGCACTGCGGCGACACCTACCAGCACGCCGCTACCGGCCGTCCGCACCGACTGTCCTCACGATTCCGGCTGCTACGGCACACTGATAGAACACTCCGAACCTTATCCGTTTGGTGACTTGTGGCGAGATCGCGCACGGTGGTCGCGCGTTACGTAAAGGGCGCGACGTGGCGCGTGTTTGCGCGTGTTGCGCGCTCGCGGCGGGCGCTCGGAGCGGGGTCGCGCGCGGAGTGCCGTCACACAGTTATGCAACGCGCCGCCACTGTCGCCCGGACAGGGAAAATCGAACCCGAGGGGCACGGGAGAGTGCGCGCGCACCCGCATCGATACCCGCGCCCGACCACCGCTGCCGCCCGCCCGCCGCCGCAGCGCCCGCCCTCACGCAACCGCCTCTACCCACAATTGGCATTACACCGGAGACACCAGACATTCTGGACGTAACGCATACACTCAAACGAGCTTCATTTACACGAGTGAACACGATTGTTGTTCATAATATAGAGTTGGAAAAGTACTCAGTTAATTGCTCCAAGCGCACTCGCCGCCACGATTAGTTTCTCTCCGGATACCTATTCTTTGCGCGGTGTACACACCTAAGCTTTTGAGCCACCATAACAAATGCGAACAGACATCCGGGTGTTTTTGATGATAAGCCGTTATTCAAATTAGGGCAATAAATTATCTATATTAATTCCAGTAAGGATGGCAACAAAACTTATGCCTAGAATGATCAATTAAGTTAGCGAATGACGAGGCTGAAGGTCGTTTTGTACGTGACCCGATTATGGGCTTTTTATGGCGATCGAACTAGTTTATAATACTCGCGCTAGTTTCATGTTGTCCTAGAATATACCAATAGTGACTGGAACAAAGGATTATTATACAGGGTACCTATGTGGCCTAGATTTTCCGGAATTGTACATATACAAAAAACCTAAAATGACACGGGTAACTAATACTAATGCTACAAACAAAAAATAGGCTTTAATATTAGACCTATGTAGGTAGGTAACTATTTAAAAAGCCGCCTAACGACTTGGTATCGTGGCATAGCCCTGATGCGTCCCGGAAGTGTTTATAAAGGGTAGTTGACACAAGGCGTGTCTTGTTTCAGTATATCGATGTATACATAGCTAACGTAGCACTATAGTTTCCGTTCACAAAGTAATTAAAAATTGTCTAGACCTCTCCTGTTGGCTCACAAGCGAATAACTTGGATAATGGGTTCGAACATATGTATGGTGATATTATATGACTGCTAGGTATCATGATTTATATCAAAGTTGACGCGTTTCTTTTTTCACAAGTATTCGTAGGGGTCGTTGACTATATTTCAGGGATACTTAAGTATATTATTTAAAGATCGTCGTGATGGTTAATTGTGGCGTTTTATGAAAAGATAAATTTATTAAATTACAGGCGAAGTAATTATTCATTAAGTTCAGCTGCCGGGACATGCTGTGGCAGACGTGATAGTCAGAGATAGTGAGACAGGCGGGTTCTACAACCTACAACCATAGTAACCTACCAATCTTCTATTGTTTTCTCATGTCACGACACACACATAAATACATTATTGAAAATTAATCTATTAACCAATAAATAGGGGATGAGACTAAAAAATCTATTTAGTCCGTCAGTTAGATTACCAAAAAATATTGGACACGTATTTTTTCTTTAGTTTAGTCCAGTCGTTTTTGAGTTTATTCGTTACAAACATAAAAAATACAGATCTTTCCACTTTATAATATTATATATTATAGTATGATGAATAGCTTTCCCCCGCGGTTTCACCCGCGTTCCCGAGAAATAAGTAGCCCATGTCCTTCTCCATACCATAGGCTATCTGCGTGCCAAATTTCATCGCCATCGGTTCAGCGGGTTAGGCTTGAAAGGGTAACAAACAAACAAACTCAATTCGCATTTATAATATTAGTTAAGAAGGATTAGGATAGTTAGGATTATTAGTATTAGTATGAAAGTAAGATAAACCTTGCCTTTGACATCAACGTGACTTCTGAAGCACGAAGACGAGTGCAGGTGTAAAACACCAACACCAAATAGGAGGTATGTGATTCGTAATTATGGTCTTTTATCTTCCATAAAATTTAGGAAAAACCGAAAGAAAACTAATCTTTCAACTGCAAATATTTCATGAACTTAATGAGTACCTTAATAGAGGGCGCCATCCGCTATCTATGGATCAGGGCATCTGGCGGACAATTCAAGCAACTGATTCTGTAAGTGACTTGTTCCAGTTTATTAGTAGTAATCTATGGTGACTAGCTTGCTAGCGGGAGGGCGCCATATGTAAGTAACTCTGCTTTTTTATTTATTTAGCAACCAAACTTTAGAATTTAGGATTAATCTTCCGAACGAAGATTCATTATTATTTGCAAATACGTCACAGACGATATAATCAAATCGCTACGTTTAATTGTAGGTATATTGAGGTCAAAACCACTTACGTCTACCATTTACTTATTTATTACTATGATGAAAACAAACAATTAACAAATAAATCTTATATACTTTATTTTCTTAGATCTCTTTACTATTCTTAAAGTTACAAAAATATATCTATTTTATAATAAATCCCTATAATTATGGTGCAACACATTGTAATGCTGGTGGTACTCTATGAAAATAAGTATTAAATGCTTCCTCAGTCAACTCCATAAATATGTGTACAGTTAATGAAATAAAACATTTAATTTTATTGTTTACTTTTGGTAGGCTTGTAATTGACCACCATGGTAACTGAAGATGGGGCCAAAGGTGGTAAACCCACAAAACCTTGAAGGAAACTGACACTAAGGTGCTGTATATAGTATGGAAGGTGCTTGGCGACATATTTTAAACTTGTGGGTGATGGATGACCAATGCTATTATAAGTAAAATGGTGTAGATAGGTTATAAGCGCTCAGCAAGCGGCCCGTTAAAATGTGGCTAATTGACCAGACTTGACCTCAGTGTCGGCTTGCCGGCGTCAATGGATGCACTTCTCGTACCGAATTATTTAGTTATTTATGTGTGCCGTTTTTGAAGATCGAATTTATGTAGGGAATTCGATTCCTTTTTACTTATAATATCATTGGTGACGACTGTGTTATGGTTTCCTAACAATTTTTTCACCAAGAAAGCATACAAACACGAAAACAATGATTATTGGCAATAATAATCACATTGATAATTTATAAATAATTTTCTTAAATCTATCCAACACCAAAAAAAGTGCTTTGAATTTCACTTTTTTCCCCGACGTGCTTTCAATGCCACTTTTTTAATTGTTTCGTCTGAAACCATTGCGGACGTCCGCACAACAACTCATCAAAGTAGTAACGCAATTGGATCAAAGGTATATGAGCGCATACGTTACAAACAAACAGACAGAGAAACATTGATTTTTATATATATATAGATAACAACTACACATTTGACTGACTGATTCTGACTGGCTGAAACACAGCTCATTCAGGTTGATGAATGTATTTCATATAAGTGGTACCATAGAAATATAATCTTTGCTAGCCTTGTTGCCACAAATAAATCGCTGCACATGCAATATAGATTAAAATTAGTCATAATTTTCCTTTAGTTAGTCAATGAGTCACATTATACACACAAGACAATTATTTATAGAGGCAAAATAATATAACAATTAGACCAGGGCTGAAGCCTTTGAAAATGGTAAAAAGTGAAAAAAAAACTATAGGATGAAACCCATTGGAAAAGGAAGAGAATATAATAAAAATGAAAGATTGAAATCTAGGGTACTTTTTCGATATTAAGTCAAAATAAGGTGAAAAAATAAATATTATAAATCAAAAAAATTACAGTGTGTTTGGGACGTAAAAAGGTAAGTTTTCACCCAAAAGTTGTAGATCTTTTTAATACCTACAAGTTGCGATTTAACTTTTTTCCATAGGACTTGCAGTTTTGCCGTTTTTCGCCCTTAAAAACTCCCCCCCCCCCCAACATATTTAGATCAACAACTTCTTTATAAAAATAGGTATTAATAATAATTGCTTTTTTTTACAAAATACATGCTACTATTATCAAATTAAAGGATTTTACGTTGAAAAGGATTGCATTTGACAGATTGTGGCCCCCTATTAAAAGCTAATTCATTTGTTTGAAGGATGTATACACAGAACCCAGCAGGAAACTGGCTTGGAGCACAGTGCAGTGTCAGAACAACCAAGAGATACCATTTTAACTATTTTTTCAAGCAAAAGATTATAATATACAAATTGGAATTTGAATTATAAATGTGATAATAACTTCAATATACTGCCCAACTGTTCCTCTAATTGCTGACTTCCTTCACCATTGTTAATCACTAGATTCCAATCTGTATAATCGTCTAAATCACACTCTGAAGCAACATCATCAACACCTATTTTGAATTGAAAACCTCTATCTATCCGTGTCTTTTCATCTGCAGTAATTTTGATGGTTCTGTTTAAATCACCGTATGTTTCTTTAAACCACTTTATGTCTGTTTTACGTCTTATGTCGCTGACTATCCATATAGGTTTGTTTGCTGCTGAAATTAAAAAACATAACATGTTTATTTCATTAATATAATAATAGTAGCCCTTAACAAAACAACACAGGTAAAACCGCAGGTGGACAGGGTGGACCTGCGGTTTTACCTTTTTGTTAGGGATCTAATGTTGTTGAATGACCAAAAATATCCTATATTTCATTTGGGGGTTTTTAAGGTAGGTACTAAGTTAAATGTATAACTAGTTATTAAATATGTGTTTGAAATAAATAAATAAAAATAGTTTTTCTTTGTGCTATATTCATAAGATCCATGAAATAAAGATGGAGGAGGCTTTTACCCAATCAGGGACTTCACAAAAAAGTTACTCATCTTAATTTTATAAGTACAAACTAACAAACCAACTAACACACATTTGAGAGTAAAGGCTCGCTTATGGTGGGCCTCTTCACAATGGTCCATACAAAAGAGAAGAATAGTACTACTTTCAGGAATATCCCACACAGGATATTTATTTATTTAATGAATGCATTTAAAATCATTGCCATACACACAGCTCTACTGTAAACAGCACATACAATAGCATAACAAATGGGGATCAATTTCAATTAAACCACAGTACATTATGCCTACCTAGTCAGTGTCAAATCAATAATAAGATTTTGATATTAAATATCTATAACACAAAAATCAAGTTATGGAAAACTAGTAGATGTATTGGAATATTATTGACTCATCCTAATTTAATTAACTTTAGCAATTATAAGAGAGTATATATAAGTTATCAGTGTTAACTATGTTCAGCAGTGGATGTCTTGCGGCTGAGATGATGATGACGATATAGAAGTAGTAATCAACCCACTAATAGGGATCCATATAGTTTATTTACTTTGTCATACAAATAGTTTCTGGACCCAAGTAACTTACCATTCTGACAAGCAATTCTACAAAAATATCCATAATCAATGGTTCTCATCTCGTCGCTCCATCTTATCATATCCAATCTGTATTGTTCCTTGTACTCACTGTCGCTCAGTAACTCAGTCAAATTCAAATGCTTCTCTTTAGCCCAGTGGCTTTTTATTGGTTGAGATATCTTTATCACTTCACATCTGTCTCCTAATCTAAAAAGAAAGTATTTCTCTTACTTCTATTTTATATTTTACAGATATTCAAGTGAACAACTCATCAATTTGCATGATTTTACTAGCAAACTCTGTACTTACAATTTTCGTAAATGATCAGTTAAAAAATCTTTCCCAGATTTCCTTTTTCCGCTGAATAATAAAACAACTTGTAGCGGCATATCAGAATTCCTGAAACGAATTATAAGATAAATTTATTTTATTTCTAACAACAAACCAACATTTTGACATTATTTTACGCAGTGTCTAGTCGTCCGCTAAACGGATGAATATAAAATAACTTAGGATGAATAGATAACAGGCAAAACTGAAACTGTCTCAGTCAAAACTCAACTCGTTTTTTTTTTTTATCAGATACCATATCAATTTAAAAGTAACTAATAAAAAAAATTCAACTATGGAAGAATTTTATTCAAGTCCCCCATCCGTTTAGCGGACGACTAATTTATTTTTTATTCATCCGTTTAGCGGAGGACTAGCAACAGCCATATTTTTACCTCTCTCATTAATGTTTA
The DNA here is from genome assembly GCA_951216915.1 of Tetheella fluctuosa. Lineage (NCBI taxonomy): Eukaryota > Metazoa > Arthropoda > Insecta > Lepidoptera > Drepanidae > Tetheella > Tetheella fluctuosa. Next base: position 7,106,790 of record OX578229.1, on the reverse strand, counting down.
TTTTAACAATTTGTTTTGTTATTTTTGTATGATTTGGCTAGTATTATTTAGCATGACTCCGTAAAAATAACTAATTTAAAATTTGTGCACACAATCAATAATTTAAAATGCAAGTAACTATGGCATTTAATAAAAAAAACTGGCACTCTGGTACTATCCAATCCATGTACTATCTATCTAGTAAAATAACAAATACTTAAACAAACAAAATAAAAAAATACAATTTGCATGTAAAAGTTAAAATCACTGTAAATAAAATTGTACATAGGGAAATCGGAATAAATTGACAGTTAGTTACTACCCAGTTTGAGTTTCTGATACTATCGTCAAGTCAACCTGTCAAGTCAACCTGTCAGTTTACTTTTTTTTTTTTTATTTATTTACAGGCATTAGTCACAAGACTATCAGCCTAACCATGAACATACAAGATAGCAAAAAATATTATACAAAAGCAAGAAAAAACATACATTCATTAAACTTAAAACAAAATCATGAGTAATATTAATATTTATCATAAAAATTTACAATTTGCCTGTAGTCGAGATTGAAAATTCATAAATAATACTATAAATTTCAGGGAATCGTAATAATTCTTGCAAAGTATTAGGAGTATTACAATTTAACAATTCTTTGCATAAACTAATTAATAATAAACGTTGTAAATTAAATTTGGGACATATAAAAAATAAATGATCTAAATCACAAAAATTTGCATTGCAATAAGTACAAGATGGGCTATTATTTAATTTAAGTCGATACAAATGGACAGGAAATCTACAATGACCAATACGGAATCTGCAAAGTGAAGTAATGAAATCTCTACCTAAATATTTTCCATTATATTCAAACCATGCTTTGGTTGAAGGCACCGGGACAATTTCAGCTAACCATTTACCTTTTAAATTTCTAGTAGATTGCAAAGAAATGGACCAACGACTTAACATATTTTGTTTAAGAAATGGAATAAGGTCAGAATATGGAACTTTAAAATTGCAAATTTGAACATTCTCTTTTGATTTAGCTAGAGCATCTACGAGCTCATTTCCTGGTATACCAGAGTGTCCCGGTACCCAACAAAACTCAACGGTACATCCTTTACAGGTCAAAAGAGAAAGACCATGTCTCATCTTATAAACTAAATAATTACTAGAAGCACACATTTTTTTGTTTTCTAGAGCTAGAAGAGAACTCATAGAGTCTGATAAAATTAAAAACTTATGAGCGTATCCAATTTTAGAAATATAATCAAGAGCATAAATGATGGCCAATATTTCAGCGGAAAAAATTGAAAACATATTATTACATTCAAAAACTTTACCAGATTTTAAGAATGAGTCATAAAATGCAAAACTAGTTCTGTCCTTAGATTTGGAACCATCAGTATAAATTTTTATAAAATCATCTTTATCACCAAGAAATTCAAAAAATTCAAACTTAGACTCAAATTTATTTAAATAAATAGTAACATCCATCATTATGGTGTGGAAATCGTAAAGAAAACAAGGTAGTAATGAAGACCAAAAAATTATATCTTGAAATTCAAAATTTAAATAGGCAACAGATTCACTTAGTGATGTTGCGACAGTCAAAGGTGTAACATTATAATTAGGAATGTTGAAATTTTCCAAACATCTACGTGTAACAGGATTATCACGACTAGCAAGAAGCAAAGAAAATTTATCAGTTAAATAGCTTCTTCTTATAAATAAGGGAACTACTCCAGCTTCGACTTCAAGTGAATTGATAGGTGAAGACATCATAGCGCCTGTTATAACACGTAATGCTTTATTTTGAATAATATCTAACTTTCTAAGTAGATGATTAGAAGCATCAGAGTAGATTATACACCCATAATCAAAATGACTCCTCACAGTAGCAATGTATATAGTTTTAAGGATTTTTGGATCCGAGCCCCACCTTAACCCAGCCAAAGATCTGAGAATATTTAGACCCAATTCAGCTTTTTTAGAAATGTAATCAATGTGTTGAGCCCAGGAGAGCCCGGTATCCAAAACTATGCCAAGATACTTCTCAGTAATACGAGCAGGTAATAAGGTATTATTAAAAAATATTTTAGGTTGATAATTGCATTTTTTCGAAAATAGCAATACTGAACTTTTGCTAACATTAACTTCAAGTTTCAATTGGTTTGTTAATAAATCATTAATCACGTGCAAGCAATTATTCATAACCAGTTCAGCTTCTGTGATATCATCGGCATCCAAATAAATTACAAGATCATCAGCAAAAAATGAATATTTAACGTTACATGGAATTTGTTTCATAAAATCAACTAAACTTAAAATAAAAATTAATGGGGAGAGTACTGAGCCCTGAGGAGTGCCCTTGTTTGTTAACTTGGGACCATATAATTTGTTTTTAATTTTTAAAGAAATACTACGACTGTTAAGAAAATTAAAAATCCAAAATAAAACCGGTCCAGGGATACCTAATTTAGATAAGCTTTTAATTAAATATTCATGATTTATATTGTCAAATGCACCTTTAATGTCCAAAAAAACAGCTAGTGTAAATTTATTATTCCTGAAATTAGAGCGAATATCGCCGGTAAGACAAGAAAGATTGTACATACCACTTTTCCCTTTACGAAAACCAAATTGAAAATCAGGAATTTGCATATTATTCTCAATAAACCACTCAAGACGATTTTTTATCATAGTTTCAAAACACTTAGCAAAACATGAAGTTAAAGAAATTGGTCTATAAGAGTCTAAACTATTAACATCTTTGTAAGGTTTGAGAATAGGTACCGCAAATTGAACCTTCCAACTAGGCGGAATACATTTCTTATCCCACAGTTTATTAAAAATTTCTAATAAAACATTAAATGCACAATCAGGTAATTTTTTAATGACGATATAAGGAATAAAGTCTGGACCAGGAGAAGTATTCTTTTTATTTAGTACAGCAGCACGTAGTTCATGTAAACCAAAAGAATCATTTAGCCAAGAAGCGTAACTTGAACCAATGGAGGAAAAATAAGATTGTAACTTAGTCAAATCGGCAAACCCACTAGAGGACACAATTTTGTCTAAATAAGATAAAGCATTATTTGGATTGTCCAAAAAGTGAGACTTATTAGAAGTATTAAGCTTTGAGAATTTAAATCTCTTTATATAATCCCAAATAATTTTTGATGACGTCATACGATTAAAACTTTCGCAAAGTAAACCCCAACTTAGCTGTTTTTGTTCAAATAAAATTATTTTCTTTCTAGCATCAAACTGCTTATATAAAATATAATTTTCTAAAGAAGGATATGTTTTATATGAACTAAGAGCAAGCTTAGCTTGAGAAACCGCCCGACTACACAAATCATTCCACCAAATCAATGCTTTTCGTTTTTCAGTATGGCAACTTTTTGACTTTTTAGGAAATGTTAACAAAATGTCACATATTATTTGAATGAAATCGTTATAATTTTTCATAGGACAATCAGTATTATTTATAATATATGATGAAAATGTATCAGTGCATAGATCGTGGAATTTCTTCCAGTCAATCTTATTATAATCCACTGTAGATAAACAGTGCAATACTTGTTCAGATGAAATATTGCTAGTATCAACAGAACTACCTGAAGGGGTGTTATTGACGTTATATAGAACACTAATGAAGAGAGGAAAGTGATTGCTACTGAGTGGGTCATCCAAAACAGAAAACGAACAATTAGAACTTACTCTTGCAGAAGCGAAAGCCAAGTCCAAAACATTGCCCTCTTGATCAAATGGAGCGAAGGTAGTAATCCTATGATCATTTAAACATACCAAATTCAAATTATCAGAAAAGGATTGGATCACATTGCCTCTTCCATCGTTTTTCCTGCAACCCCAAGCTGTATTATGGGCATTAAAGTCACCTATAATGAGAAAGTTTCTACTTGAAATTTTAGAAAAAGCATTATTCAAAAGTTGAATTCTAAATTTACCATTGGGAGGAGGAGGAATATATACACTCAATATATCTAAAGTGAATGAAGATAATCTTACTGAAACCAAAATATTTTGAAAATCATAACAAGAGTAAGAATCAATAATTGAATAATTATACATATCTCTTATAGCAATAGCAACACCACCGTGAGGACGATCAGAATCTTGCCTAATGATATTAAAACCTGGTAACTTAAATTTTTTGACTGGACTTAGCCAAGTTTCATTCAGTAAAATTATATCAATTTCCACACCACATGAACAGATAAAGTTTTTAAGTTGATCTAACTTAGATATGATACTTCTAGAGTTCCAATGAACTATATTAAGCTGCCTAAGACCAGCTCCTTGATCCATATTAGGAGTTGAAGTTGGTAATAAGCAGCTCTTTTATTACTTTAGTTGTTAAAGGGGTATTATCATCATCTTTATTTTTAGATTCTTTTCGTTTAAGTATGTCTAAAACAGTTTTAGTCATAGCTGATAGGATTGCTTCCGAGTTTAAAATGTCTGAGAGAGTAGCTCTACGTTGAGGAGTCAGATTTGGTTTGATACCACCAAGCTGTTGAGAAGTTGTAGGTGCCAGAGTCTTGGAAGCAATTGAAGCATATGAAATCTTCCCACTAACTCGTTGTTTAATTTCCGCTATCTTTGAAGCCTTAATTGGGCAAGTTGCAGACACAGCAGCATGAGGACCGTTACAATTTGTACATTTGAAATTCTCAGGATCCTTGCAGTCTTTAAAGAAGTGATTTCCGGAACATACAGAACAAACTTGCTTACTTTTGCATGACCCGCGGCTGTGCCCAAACTTGTAGCATGTGAAGCATTGTCGCAGGGGTTTGATGTAAGATTGAGTATCAAACCAGATGTGATCATAGGTTACATGATCAGGCAACACTGAAGAAAGAAATGTGACTAGAACTGTTGGAGTAGGAATCATAACACCATCACTACCTTTACGCAGAAACCTTTTGACACCAATAATGTTTACTGAAGCTTTCAGCTCTGTTAACAAATCTTCCTCTGTAATTTCTGGGGGTGTCTTAATGATACCCTGAACCTCTAAATGATCATATGGTATCTTTGCAGTCCACTCATTTTGGCTCAATAAATGTTTATTCACTATGAATTTGTTTGCATTTACCTTGTCTTTGAAGAAAACTTTGATCAATGAATTACCAACAGGCTTAACATGGTTGATTCCGGTAACAGACTTTAATATATTATTTGTTTGTAAAAGGTCTATTTTTTTTGAAGTGTTTGATGCTGAAGATAGCAGTATTGGGTATTCCTGTTTATTATCTTCAATATATATATGGTTGTAGTCTTTAAATAAACCACGAGGACTTCTAGAAAAGTTCACAGACATTTTTGCTGGTGTAGATGAAACTATTTCTTCAGAACTTTTTCGCTTACTAGCTTCATACATATGGCCATCACTAGAGGCATTCATAACTAGATTTGAAATAATATATTTAAACTTATAACTTGCTGAATCTAGGGCTTAAAAGGTTTTAGTAATATTAAAATCAAAAAATACGCGCTAACCAATCGAAGTTCGCGCCCTTTTTTCTGTCAGTTTACTCCAGGGCTGCGTTCAGTAACTACGCCACTAAATTAAAGAGTCTATAAATCACTACTAAAACGTAGGGATTATAATATACTTTTTGCTGAACGCTATCATAATCGTCGGGCGATCACACGGCGTAGTTACTGAACGCACGCAGCCCTGAGAGCTATGACGTGGTTCCATGATTTTTGTTCACCCAAAAAGTGCTCAACGAGCCTAAAGAAGTATTTACTTCAAAAAATAAGAAAGTAACATGCGGTCGGAGGACCACCGCCAGGAACGAAGTTCAACATAAGTACCTATACTAACTAATATTATAAAGCGAGTTTGTTTGGTTGAACGCGCTAATCTCAGGAACTACTGGTTCGAATTTAAAAGTTCGCTTAGTGTTGGATAGCCCATTTATCGAGGAAGACTTTTTATACCGGGAAAACATAAGATCCCTCGGGGACGCGGGTGAAACCGCTGGGCGGAAGCTAGTATATAATAAATATGTATAATATATATATTATTTATTTTCTAATAAATAAATAATGTGAATTGTAATTCACACACATATACTGGGTGATTTTGTTATCACTGGCAACTTTTTAGTTTTTAGTTTACTTCCAGCACCGTATTACGTTATATGATGGCGGCTACTGTTTCACTTGTTTATAAACAGATTAAAAAAACTGATTACTTTGAAATGAATTTTTAAATTAATTAAGTTATTTTATGAGCTAAAACTAACATTTTCCGACTGTTTATTGCCTAAGCTATCTAAATTGTATATTTTTAGTTTTTTTTTTTCATATCACTGACCTCTATTATACATGTACGCTGGACAATATATTTCTTTCGAAATGACAGTTGTTTTTTGTGCCAAATCAAAGCGCCCCTCTCGAGCGTCTCAGGTGCTATTATTGACATTTGTTGCAGATGGCCGTCGTGATGTTTTTGTGCGACTCTAAGGATTTACGCAAAAATCACGAATAAAACTACTTTGTGCACATGTTAGTTATTTCATGTTGTCTACGTGATATTTAAATCGTTTTGAGTATGAGAGTTTGCGTATTTTGTAAAACTCGCTATCAAAAATGCAGCGGGATAACCTTTCACAAGTAAGTGAATGTCACGGCTATAAATTTGTTTAATGCTTGTCTAAAGCTGTTATTACTATTTTGTTTTGAATAGTAAATATTTTTATTCATATTTAGGTAAAATAGGAGCTCCATCTATAATATAAAAATGAATCGCAAAATGTGTTGGTAAGCGCATAACTCAACAACGCCTGGACCAATTTGGCCAATTTTTTTTTTTAAATATTCGTTATTGTTAGGAGAAGGTTTGTATGAAAAAAAAATTACACCGGGAACGTGGGTGAAACCGCGGGGAACAGCTAGTTTTCAATAAATATGTAATGTAGACAAATAAATAGGGATGTAATGTTTCATATCGATAATGGGTCGATACATCCGATTTTGAATGTGTTTTACAATTAGTGTTTTAAACTATCAGACTTGATAATCTAAAAAAATGTTGTCGGATAAAAGATTCGATGAGCGATTTTTTGTACTTAAATTAATAATAGTAATTATTGTAAGTAAATCTTTTTGTTTTTTTTAGTATAACTGGTATAACCTTTCCAAATGATCTCATAATATATGAATATATTATCGCAGTTCCAATAATATCGTACATGTCGAATTGATAATCTCATTTTTGAAGTTGATTAAATATAAATGATTATTAAGTAATTTTTTGTTTTTTTTTAGTAGTTCCTTTCCAAGTGATCTACAGGAACATTTAATGAATGAGGGTGTAATCCGTACCTAAGCTGGTGCCTAAATCATGATTTCATTGAAATGCCATTATATGCTATTTATAATAGTATAATATTGTAGCATTTTCTATGGTTCAATGGCATAAAATGTATAATTTATAATTTTTCTTTGTAATAATTTCTAAAACTTGTTATTTTTCCATGACATGTTGTCATGGAGATATCTCATTGTCATTATTTTTATTTCGTTTATTACGTCTAAATGGTGAGGTTGCTAAAGAAATCATCTCATTAGTCTGAAAAAGAGTCTGGCATCTATATTATTTTTATTTATTGACTGATTCGTTTCAAATTTTAAATTCAAAATTACTAAATTATTCTACAGAGGTTTCTTTAGCAATCGATCCGCAGTGAGTGGTCAGTTCCTACCTACGCTTCCAACAAGAAGCATCAAGAAGTATAAGTCCATTCCTGGGACAAGCAGTCCCAGGAATTCTACATGACTTGCGCGCCGGTATCAAAAGCCAGAAGAGGTTCAAATAATGGTGTCCGCGTTCTAAAAATACGTCGCGTCGGCTCCACCCTGAGCCACTATCCTGTCTCCACATCCTGACGGGTTTTGCTGCTCATGTTCCTGTCTGTACTGCCTGCCTTTTGCTGACCTGGACCATCCTGGACCCTGCACCGAGGCCCTACACCTTGGCCCCTACACCTTGGCCCCTACACCGAGGCTCCTGCACCGGGAACTCCATTTACCTGTGTCTCCTACAGCGAGGCTCCTGCACCGGGAACACCGTCTACCTGTGCCAGGTGCTCAGGGCTACACCTGGTCCTCACCTGTCCCTTGCGTGTTTTGACCCATCCTCTACCCGTGCTAAATACTCTGCGTTTTCCCTGTGACGTACCGTAACATAATCTTCCCTTCCTAGCCTTACCTTTTTTTAAAAATTAACTCTGTATTTTGTATATCTTTCTTTTATTTACATTTTATGCCATTGAACCATAGAAAATGCTACAATATAACATTCATAGTTGCATACTATATATACTTTTAATATAAACGCGAAAGTAACTCTGTGTGTTTGTTTGTTACGCTTTCACGCCTAAACCGCTGAACCGATCACGATAAATTATGCCTATGGTACGGAGAAGGACATAGGCTACTTTTTATCCCGGGAACGCCGGTGAAACCGGGAGAAACAGCTAGTACACTATACATACATTTGTATATAATATACATTTTTAGGCATAACTACCCATTTGTTAGCTGTTGGACAGTTCCTCCTATTTGCTACTACATGTATAACGCTTAACTGAGTTGGTTCCTGCGGAAGTGGATCGGTGCGGATGGGTGTTTTTTCATTACGCCAAATGACAAAAGATAATTAAAAATGTATCGTGCATAGCGAGACAGTAGTTATAATACATAACATGTCACCCCCTCCCGCACCACCCCACTACCACAGGATAGGTTCCTCAGTTATGTGCTATGCATATAATAATATTAATACGAAAGTAAGGATTATTTATTAGTTAGTATAGAGATTACAATATTTAAAGATTACGCGGACGAAATCGCAGGTACAAGTTATGTCGATAAATAAAAAACAAAAACGTTTTTTTATCGATATAGACACTAAAATGTCCCGTCTCTACTATTAGTTCCGTGGACGCTCACGATTGCTATCAGCGCCAAAATGGCGAAAATCAAATGGCTTCAATAAAAGGTCGATGATATACTGTCCAGCAGCGTACTTATATAATGGAGGAGGTCAGTGTTTCATAAAGATTAAAATACCCTATTGTTGCTGTCAAATATTTCTTTTTCCGTATTCTTTCTGTGACACCTTTTGACATCACAATTTCAGTTTTCAGACCAAAGAATTGACCGAGAAAAACGTAACTTGTAAAATAATGCCCAAATTAACCTATCCTAAAGAAACTAATAAAAAGTCAATTTTAGGATCCTGGCCATTCCGCTACCAGGTTTTTCTTTGCAAGTTTATTTTTAGTTCTAGTTATAAGTGCCACCTATTGGATTGAAAATATTTAATTATACATTTTCAAACTAGGTGGCGCTACTTGTTTTAAAAAATCAACCTACCTGTAGTCTTACATAATAGATGGCAATACTTGCCATCTAAACAAAGACTTTCTTTCTGAGATGGTTGTATAATATTCTCTTATTAAGTGACTAGCATGAACTTTATTTGTGTTTTAAGTTCATGCATAGATAATAATTAGGTTTGCTCCATATTTTATATGTATTTTCATAAATTTAATTTCAATATTTCGCCAATATATACCGATCGTAAGGTAGGTTACGGTCAGTAGGTTCGATTACCGGACTATCCCTTGGATGGAGTTGACGTCTATCCTACTATCCCAACTTCCTAACGTGAGTTTGTTTGTTTGTTACCTTTTCATGCCTAAACCGCTGAACCGATCGCGATGAAATTTGGTATGCAGATAGCCTATTGTACGGAGAAGAACATAGGCTACTTTTAATCCCGCGAAAACATAAGATCCCTGGGGAACGCGGGTGAAACCGGGGCGGAAGCTAGTATATAATATAATAAACGCGAAAGTTTGGATGGATGGATGGATGTTTGTTACTCTTTCACGCCAAAATGGATAAACGAAATTGGATGAAATTTGGCACAGAGATAGATTATAGTCTGGAATAGTACATAGGCTACTTTTAATCCCGGGAAAATATAAGATCCCTCGGGACCGCGGGTGAAACCGCGGGGCGGAAGCTAGTAGTTTATAACTCTTCCAAGTAGTAGTAAGGTAAGTAGGTAATGTGTATGGTAGGTTAAGTTATTTTCATTGCTCCCACTGAGGCCCTATAGGTATATTAAAAAAAAGGAATTAGGCAAATGTGTTCACACTTTGCTAATTTAAATAGCTCGGGCCAATAGTTAAGTAAGTAGATAACCTACATCAACACGACTGCCTACTTTATTTACCTACGTAACAGGCAAACATGCAGGCCAGTCACCTTGTAAATCAACTAGATTCCTATATTGCGACATCAATAAAATTTAGCAATTCGACTCATTACTAAACCTATATCCGTGACTAAACGAATGAATGGTTAGGCATGATACTTATGTTCAATACTCGATAATACCGTATACCGCACCGTATCGCCCACGCCAACATATTATAACCCACCATAACATATATCTAACTATTAAATAAATTCGTGCCGACACGAAAAAAATGGCGTTATTTGAATGCCGGCCGATAATTTAAATGTAGCAACAACCGCTTTTAGCTTACAACCTTAATTGACTTAAAAATGCTTATCAATACTTGGTATGCATTTTAACCGCAGCACGTGATTTTCCGACTTGGACCGTAACCCCGCGTCCACGAAACGGTTGTTGTAAGTTTATTGTTTGAACATGCGTCCTTTTAGAACATTCAAGTCGTTGGAAGCACGATGCACGCTCACGACTTTCTGAACAACTCCGGACATGACATTCCACGTTGCGTTGTAGATTAGAACGGGACGGATAGCGAGCCACCCGCTGAAAAAAACGAGACAAGCGATCACCGAGCAGTCCACGTGGACTGCTTAATATCAACACAGGAGCAACGACCAATAGAAAACGGTACCGCTAATGTATTTCTCACCTCCGCACTCACACCGAGGACGGCTGCTATTTTTGCATTATTTATACGATTCTCGACTTTACTACGTGTGTTTAGAGTTTTAAATCTTATGTAGTAGTGACGTGGTACTACATTTTCGAAACGACTTCTAAAAAGTCGACGATCCGACTTTGATTTCTATCTCAAGTGGATAGAGTATATTGTTGTCTGTGGAGTGTTCTGCGGTTCTTGAATTTAAAACGATTCCCAAGAACACGGGCGCAAGTTGGTGAAGGTTGGAGGAGGCCGCGGTGCAAACTGCATCGTCACAGCGTCACCCCCACCCCCCACCCCGCCTCACACCGAGCCCTCTCCTGCCTTTATTGTAGTAGATTCACAGTGTACAAATGTGTGTGTATGTCTGTTCAGAGTCAACTGTTGTGCTGAGGCACGACATTTTCATAGTATTCGGAGAGGTGCATGCAGCCGCTGCACTCAACGTTCGTATCGCAATATTTTGCTGTTGCCTGCTGTTGCAATAATATGCCACTTCTTTATTTTTGATAGCGTTTGACCAACTGAACTAAGGATTCTCACATTGGTTCATTTCATGCCACCTACTATAATTGTTCTATTGAGTGACAAAAGTAAACACGTGATATAAACAAGGGGTGCATGAATGAATAGTATGAATCTACTCCTTATCTACGCTAATTATACTTAGGTACTAAAAGCTTAGCAAGCTAGTAGGTTTCGTCAAATACTCAGTAATTAACAATCGTATCGCAAATAGGTAACTTATTGAAGAACAATAAAAAACTTCTATGTTTGTTTATCACAGTAAGAGGTATTTTACTTAGCAATTAAAACAAGAAAATTATCGATATAGTACCTAAGTAACTAATCCTAATCAATCACTAAACCCAAATGAAAAAAAAACAACAGAAAAAATAACGAGTTTGTTAGAACCAAAAGACCTTCGTAGAAACAAATCGACTCCTTAAAAGCCCTTTTACGATTATGCTTTTGATTCAATGAAAGGGGGATCTTTTGTCGATATCAGGCGGAAATATTACGTTCGGTGCACCCTCGAGCCTTTGACGACCTGACGGTGACGCATGCTGTTAACAAAGACGCCGGGATTATATATTCTCAAGTGTTTTATACGAGGATTTATTACCAAAAAATCTAATTATGATTGCCACGGAATAGAGAAAGGGTCACCAAATTTTTGGCACAGTAAATACTAAGTAATTAAAATACCTATCGAAAATATCAAGTACTTAGACATAGAAAGTTACCTACAAACATAGACTAAAAAAAACATTTGTAGCATACGTTGATGGACGTAGGTAGGTACTTACCTGGTAGGTAAAGCACTCCTGGAGTGTACGATCACAGAATAAAGATGTAACTCTTTATACTGTGGTACGATACCCACGACCGCGACCTTTTCATAAAGTGATGTTTTTCTGAAACACTTTAGGCGCGTGGGTAATGGCCGGCGGGTTCTTGAAATCGGAAGCTTTTTGTAAATTATGTGCCTTAGACGAGAGTTATGTGCGGAAACAGTATCGCGACGCGGACAAAGGGGCTGGCCCTCCTTTTATTAGAGCTAATATTTGATTTATAGACCAAGTTATTTGTCCGCGCCCGCCCTATACGAACAAAAGCTGCAAAACACCGACCTGCGTCCCTGTTTTGATGTGAGTGCGGATTTTTTTGATTTATGAGTTTATTTTATATAAAACGGTTGCCTTCTTTGCAAATCTAAGATTTTTTTCCATGGATTGTATCGAGTTCCTGAGAAACAACTGACAAGTTTACGAAACAGTAGTAGGCTATTTTTAGGGTTCCGTAGCCAAAAAACGGAACCCTTATAGATTCGTCATGTCTGTCTGTCTGACATGACACATCCAAAGTGGTAAAATGTGTGCCCCCCCCCCCCCTGTAACTTCTAAAATAAGAGAATGATAAAACTAAAAAAAATATATGATGTACAATCGACAAAGTTCAAGCATGACCACCATATGACCACCATAAGGCTACTTTTTGTGTGCAGCGACCAGCGACTACCTGGTTGTCGACAATACAAGTGGACAATGCGCTTATCATAAAACTAGTCAAAACAAATGAAATTACACAATAGCGGCTTTTGTCTTGACAATGGGCGGGGCGAGCTATGATGACTGCTTGCAAGCGAAAAGGTTAAAAAATTGATCATGCTTGAAGTTTGTCGATGGTACATTACCATGCAAACTTCCACCGAAAATTGGTTTGAACGAGATCTAATTAGTAGTTTTTTTTAATACGTCATAAATCGTAAACCGCAATTTAACTTTCATTCAATCAACTCAAATATAAAAAAATTGGCAAAAAGCAAGGTCTTACAGCACAAATAAAGGAAAAATTCTAAAAAATTAAAAAAGTTGAAAATTAAAGGGTGTCCCCATACATACATAGTTACGCCAATTAATAAAGACCTCTGAGTTATATTGGCGCTCATACATTTTAGAGGTCTAGCTTAATTGGCACCAACCTCAAATAAGGTAAATAAATAAAATTTTGCATTTCCCGTGATGGACGAACAATGGACGAAGTTTGTACGGAACCCTCGGTGCGCGAGTCCGACTCGCACTTGGCCGGTTTTTTTTTTAATATTAACCCAATAAATTACCTATGCACAGACTATTTTTGTAAAGGTCCATTCGTGCTATTGTTTATGTCCAGTAGGTACTTTTTTTAAAAAAGCGAGCTGTTATCTCTTCAACAAGAAAAGATTAAGATTAGGGGAGAATCGGGTTAACGCCACCCGCGCTTTAGTTCCGAGAAATGTGAATGTAGTTAAAAGTTAGGTCTAACTTATTATCAAAGAAGGGAGTATTTGTCAGGCTGTGCTATTAGTCAAGTGCCCTCATTATTTATCGCTTATAGATATCAAAAAACAATTTAATAGGTACTTTATTACCTACCTACTAGGATATGTTAGTAACGTATGTTCGTGTGTCTATTATGGCGATACTGTCGTTAACCTAATCCCTATACAATAATAGGTAGATAGTGCGTTATCATGCACAATGATAACTGTATCAATATCAACTCATTCGTCATTTATGAACCGAACTGGGCAGAAGCTACGCGGCCGGGTGTCGGTCCCGCACGCTCGCATTATTCAACGCAAACGAAAAGGGAATAAATGCTGGAATAAAATACTTTTAATTTCCCCGGGCGCCGCTAATCGGACCGCGTCGATGGAGGGCGCCAAATCGCCCTTTTTATTTTACTGTATGAACGCAAATCCGGCGGGAAAACGGTGCTAGGCGAGGGGCGTGCGGGCTGGAGTGCGAGGGGGTGCGGTCACGCGCTTGGAATTAGCGGTGCCCCCCTCCCGCACAGCCGCCCGCACTTGACCCGAGCGAGGTGTCACCGAGCACGTTACCTACCCGCAAAAAATGGGGGTGAATCCGGACCCGGAGGCGCGCTCTTCAATGGGTAGAGGGGGTCTGTGCACGGATTTTGTTTTTAATTTTTTATACGATTCCGGTTCGATAACACTCCAAATAGGTACCTACCTACCTACCTAACTTCTCCAATATCTAATTCGAGTTGATATACTTCAGAGTTCGTTGTTCTACTTTTTACCTAGTAGGTATTTAAATATACAAGGTGTTAATTTTTTTACTTGATAGGTACAGATAAGTATAATTATTAGCCTACTTCAATCTCTCTCTTTCATCACATCAACCTTCACGATTAACATACGAACAGGTAAGTACCCGAATTATTAGACACTATCTTTTAATACCCCACTTCACCCTAATAACCCTTCGCTCCCCTTACCCCTAACAATTTATGTTTTACCAAAATAATGACGATGTAGCGAGGACTACCGAATCCAAGTGTCTATTCAAATTCCAATAAAATTATATTCTCCTCTGACATGCTAAAAACAAGCTAACCTCAAGGAAATAATGTTTACTTATTATTTTTTTTACTTTGTATCAAAGACTAATTCTAATACTAAAAACTACTTATAAACTAAAAAATATTAAATCTCTTTGCTTTGTACAGTTTTGAATTTGACAATCTCACTATGGTAAGAAATAATGTGGCCGAAGGTGGTAAGCACTAAGGTAGGTGCTTGGCGAAGGATATTCATACCTAAAAGATAGATAATATGTACCTAAGTAAGTAGATATATGTAGTTTACTTTTTCTAAAGCACAAAGGCAAGGTTTATCCGCCGCGTCATTATAACCACCATCCACACACGTTTCCTGCCTGTGGCCGCAGCTAGCTGCCACTAATTGACTCACAAACAACCCATAGACCGCAAATACTGAGATATTACAGCCACAGTGCCAAACAATGACTCACATTGGGTCATATCGGGTTGTTTTCAAAATTCTATTTAGATTTCCTTCCTCGTATGTATGTAGGCAACTTTAACATAAATGTGAAATTGTGCCAAGTTCTATGTTAATACAGTACGGTAGGTATTTCCTAAAATATAAATTTAGTAGGGATTTGTTACATAAGTAATTATAGAAAATATTTTTTTACTTGAGGTGTGGGTAGGAGTTTTCTACTGTAGGTATATCTATAGGTACATACAGAATATACAGACAAATTGAGAAACTCCATTTTTTTAAGAGTGCCGGTAAGAAAACAAAGATATTTTAAAGAAGCAAGGTCAAGGTTCGCTGGGCATTTACGAGGTTCGTTTGTGAGATCAACATTTTCAGAACGGAAGCGGTTGATTGAACCTATAACGCACGGGTCGTTCTTTGGTAGTGATAGGTCTATAGGTGTACAAGTTGCAAGCATTTGCTTTGCCGAAATGCTATAATATTGAAGGAATATTGCAATTTCGGATTATTGAAGGAATCAGAATATTGAATAAACCCAAAAAATAATGGTTTTTGAAAATAGAATGACATGCAACTGCAATTTTATTTCCTAATATTTTTAGAAATATCTGAAATCAAAATAAGAAATATAGTGTGTCCAGGTAAAATATCGTAGTACCTACCTATGATATTTCATTTACTTACCTACTCCACCTATCTTTAGCTTATTCGAACTTAGCTTGAACACTGCCGTGTACCTAGTTTCGCGGTTTCTTATCTGCTTGCGTACATATTAAAGTAGGCACGTAACGTATGTAGGTACAGACCTAACATGTAAAGGTAATTAGGAGTAGGTATATCAACTACAAGTTTATTTAAATTAATTATTTATATAGAGTAGGTATACAATGTCGGTTGCTTATTAATTTTTATTCTTTCCTTATGGGAATAAAAATAAATATAATTCAGTCGTAAATAGGTAAAAGCTATAGCTCGATAGAGGTAATTATCTAACCTTAAATTGATCATGATCTATAACCTATAACGAGTAAGTTCTAGCTTTGTGGGTTTATGTAAGTACCTACTGAGCTTGATCACTTACATTGGTGAGATTGTGATCAAACGATCATATTAAAGTTAATCAAAGCATACCCAAGTCAAGATTTAAACTATTGAATTTGATACCCAAATCAGCGATATAAAGTTTATATTCGAATAAACATAATCTATTCTTGAAACTTGACTTATTTTGCCAACTGAGAGAGCACACAACAAGTACCTACATACCTATTTGTTGTTAAATCGGGTGCTCTCTCGGTTGGCACCTAGAATTTTGTAATTAAATTATATTACACATTTGTAAAATGTAGTAATTAAAACAACTGTAAATGTACCTACAAGCATAAAGGTAATTAGTAGGCACTAGCTAGATTGTAAAGCTAGGCCACACTACATGCAGGTAGGTACAGTCAGCCGCATAAGTTCAGCTAACTTATGTTGCTGACCGTATCTACCTTAGAGTTTATTTGGTAAATACATAAGGTAGGTACGTACCTAATATATAACAGAAACAGGTTCTCAAGACAAATCGAAAGTGACTACTAGTAAATTAGGTAGGTAGGTTACCTAAGTACTTACCTACTAATCTTAAGTCGTGATTCGTGATAGCTTATGTTTAGAATTATTATGTTCCAAACTCAAATATGGACGTTCTTCTAAATTTACTTACTGTTTCTACTGAAATCCTATAAATCCTACTAAACTCATAGAGTAGGTAGAGATAAGGTTGACAATCAGAGAGACGGTCCATATGATAGTAGATATTATTTTCAACTAAGCTAATTTATATGATAGGTAATAATTACTTATATATATATCTATGTAGGTAGGTAAACACCTAAGACAGATAAGAAAGCAATACCTACATACACTATGTGTAATTATATTGTCAATTTTATTCTCAATCAGACAGGAATCAGCGTGTAGTATAGTTGACTAGATGGGTCTAAGTTCTACCTAAAGGACTTACTCGACTTGTTGGCGTGGTTTAAGGCGACGCCTTGAAGATTTTGGTTGCGATTCCGATTTTTCTCAACAATGACTGAAGCGAACGAACTGAAATTTATTGCAAGAATTCATCATGTCTTTGACGTTTTGTACGTTGCATAACACGATTGGTTAACTTTTGTAACACAAAATAATTAGTCAAAAAGACACTTTAAAACTAGAGATTCCAATTTTACCGGCATTGAGGATCGATTTGAGGTTCCAAAATTTCTACATATATTAATTGAAACTGATACTATAAATTGTACTTAAGTTTTATGAAATAATTTGTAGTTTTTAAATTAAACAATAAAAACCATTTTGTCGCATACGCCCGTTCCGTTTACGCGGGTTGCGGGTTCCGTTTACGCGCCAGGGAAGACATTTGCTTGCATGAACATATCTGTTTGTAAGTAGGTATACTTACATATTACTTGAAAAAAAAAGTAAGATATGCATATTATCAGTTATCTGGTTTCCATACCTAGTAGAGTAGGAGATACTTAGATAGGTATAAAGCTCTACTTAGTTTGGGATCAAATGACTTGAAATGACCGTGTATGTGAAATTGTGTGATGTCCCAGAAATGCTACTTACCTATTGACAAAACTTTAGGTCTTCGGTAGCCAATGTAGGTTCGTACTTAGAGATAGTCCTTCCTCTGCAATTATTGAACGTATAATATTTATTTTTTTATCCATAAAATAAAAAACAAAACCAAGGACAGACGATAGATAAGTACTTAAGTATCTACAATATGTGGTTTAGTTTGGTACAATGCAAGCGCCCCCCCAGAGATGTCGCTGCGCTACTCGCTAACGTAGAGACTGGGTTTAGCGCGCGGTCTTGGTGGCAGTAAAAATACGTGCGGGTATTTCCTGTCCCCGCGACAGGGTCGGCCGGGGGGCGGGGGCGATAAATAACTCAGTTTGCGGCCGGGCGAGAGGATGGGGGGACGAGGCGAGGGCGTCAGGGGAGCGTTATTTGTAGGGCTCGCGTGTGAATTATTCGTGGGTTCACGCTCGCTGTTTGCCCGTCTTGTGGAGTGTGGACCCCTCGTTAATGAAATTTCATATCGTTGAGTCGCCTTCACTTTGGTTTTCGCGTGCGCGCTTCTATTGTTGATGCACTATGGCGCTAGCTCTAGCCTATTGAACTAGCTCGATTGTTACACTTGACTGCCGAGGTAGAACCTACCCATTATTCTCGCACGTTGAATAGGTACCTGCCTTCCACACAAAATAGGTAACGATTGTGTTGTTATGTTACTATTAAGTATAGGTACTGAACTAATAGGTACTTTATACCCGTGTAAGCTAGAGCTGGGTGAATAAGATAGGTACCTAACCTATAGTAGGTACTAACTAATTAAGCAACTCCTACTTTTAGAAGTAGCCTAATTTTAATTTACGCATAGGAATTGAATCTTTACAGGTAATGAAGATAAATATTTTATAGGAGGAAGGAATGTAGAGGTAATCCTAGATACCTACTAATAGGAGTGATATTCAGGTAATATTATATCCTATAACCTTGATTTCTTTCTATACCCATTTGGTAGGTACCTACATATTAATAATTGTTTCAAAACTGGTAGGGTAAGGGTGGGTTGATTGTAACAGTATCCGGTATTACCTAAGAGGCATGACCTTTTTAAAGTATGAAAATGTAGGTTGGTAAAAGGTAATAAAGTACCTCCTACGATAAAATAAAACAGTTTGTTTTGGTAAGTAGATAATTACCTAAATAAACCTTAGTGGTACCTAATACCTAAATACCTACCTATATATAAGTAATCAATTAATAAATCACTTCATTGTAACTTAACAAAAGTAGTAAATAAGTCCTAGTAGCTGCAGCCTGTAGTGTGACGTCACTTAGTTGCTGAGAGTCAATGAGACGCTGCCGACAAATGCGTAGGGTACCTACCTAACTACAATTGACACAGTTGCGCTACTGTTTGCACTTGCAGGCGACTGTTTGTTATTGTAGTAGGTATTATCAATAATGTTGCAGGCATTGTGAAAATATGGAAATGTTATGAACTTTTTACAGCAGTTCTATCGCACTACTTCTCACCCACTTAGTACCTACTTACCTATTAACTTGGTATTTAAGGCCCAACCAAGCTACATAAATAAAACATAGGTATTTTCTAGTAGGTACTGATTTTGTTTACTAATAGTGTTGGTCATATATTCACCTACCTAGGTACCTACTTAGGGTAAACAAGTTCAAAAATATGACCAAATAAATATATAACCTTCATCTAGTAAAATTGTGACTTAACTATGGTAAGTATTACACAATACACTATAATTTCTTGTTATATATATTTTAATAAAGAAAATAATAGGACTGCCATAAAATTAAATATAAGTGTAGGTAAGATAAATAGTTTTATAGAATCGAATAAATTAGATAGGCAGGTAGATATCTTACCTAGACACCTATATTATATACCTAGGCTACTTAGATACTAGACTTTAAATATTTTACACATTCAACAAAATCCAACAACACACTGTTAGTCACAGACCCAGACATAGACAACACATGTTACGTATAACGCGACTACTCAAGTAGCGTCGCTGTCGCCTTTGTGTTAGCGAGCACAGCGCTACAGCGCGGTCGAGTAATAAAATTCAAATAAAATACTTGGCGATGAGTCGAGAGGCTATAAAGTAGCGGCGTGTTCATGTTAGATAGCGACCCATTATAGGGTGAGTATTTTGTCGTCGGCTCACCTAATTGACCGCGTTCGAGATCGCCTTTCAGCTCCGTAGCGCAATGAATGGATAATGTTCAACTTTAGGCATTAGGTAGGACATCTTTAAATTGTTTTTGTGGTAAAATAGGTAGCCTACCTGGATGTTAATATCCTACCAATGGATTTTGGTAGATATAAATTAGAGAATTTAAGTATCCTATAGGTACAATGAATAAGTTATCTATTTATTAATTCGACGGGCTCATTGGCGTGGTTGGTAAAATAACACGCTAACTATCTATCACGCCCAGGTTGTGGATTCGATGCCCACCCAGGACAGGCATTTAATTTTATGTTCATGAACACGTCAGTTTGTATGACCGTGTGTGATTAATGTCCCAGGATATTTATTTTTATTTACCTAAGTATTGTTTGCAATTTAATAAAATCTCTAAAAAAAATGTTATGAAGATGACTTTTAACCTCAGCATAGGTAGGTATTAGGTACCTTACTATGTAACACCACGTAACACCATAGAAACTGGTGACCCACCTTCACTACCAAGTTTGAGTAAGTAACCCACCTAACTATCTAAATATCTGTCTAAATATTTGTCATATTTTTAGGTAACCCAAAGCAATCATAGAAAATAAGTCAAACAATAACAAAAAGCTAAAACAATAGGAAAGTTACTTACTACTTACCTATAACTATTTTTTTATTAAATCGCTCAGGTACGTACCTACCTATCACACGCTACAATAATAGTAAAATCGCTGGCGGAAAATGATAAAACAGCGCTACACTGCACACCATTTTAGCAGTCGTCTCTAGTTATTATGTATCATCTATGGTCGTGTTATAGCACTGCCGAGCAGATGTTCTCTGCGTAAACAAATATGCCATACCTAATTGGAGGCAGTAAATTCGTCATACAAAGTATTAGACATAGCTCGATGTAGGTTGGTACCTAGGTATGTATTGTGTCCTAATAAGTAACTTCCTAAGTTCTTAGACTACCTACTAAATAGCTAGGTAGGTTCATATCCTATAAAATTTTAAACAAATTAATTGATAAATAGTTGACCTATTGTTAAGACTCTAAATAGGTAACTAACTACCTACCCAGCCTTAGGTACTCGGTAGGTACTACCTACCTTACTTATTACTTAGGTACATATTATTATAAAAATAGCATTATCTAAGAATTTTATGATTTCTTGGCCATTAGTAGGTATGGTACTTACCTATATAATACCTAGGTCATCTAGATTATTTATTTATTTATTTACCTACCCCACCTATCTAAATTGCCGAGATACCTTAGTAGGTGCCTCACTAACCTAGTTATTTGGGTCGTTTTTATTCATCGATATTTTGGGTAGGTAGGTACCTAACTAAGTAGGTAGGTACTTACATCGACAATTCAACATCAATCGATGCCTACCTAAGTAAGAGTCAAGCATAATTTAAGATTTTTTAAGTCGGTCACACATATTATATTAGATAACGGTTTTGTTTCACCCGTTCTCCCCTATAACATGAAGCATCTTTTGTGACAACACTTATAGCTGTGCTCTTATAGGCCTTTCTTTGGGCATTCAGTTATCAGCATATACCTACAACATATTTACTTACCTACTTAGTATGTTAGTTAAGTAAGTAGTAGGTACCTAGTAGTAGGTAGGTAAGTGCTTATAGAACAATAATAGGGACGTGCCATACCATACGCCATACGCCACCGGTTGATAGTGGGTGAACAGGCAAGTAGTATCTACCGAGTAGGTCAGTGCTATGTCACCCGCTGTAATCATTCTAATTCAATTTGTGCGGACGGTTTCCGCGCCGCCCCGCCAGCCGACATCACCGCGCCGCCGCCGCGTCGCCCCGAGCGTTTTGTTTACATTACACCGAGCTGTGCCTGCCACTCCACCGCGCCTCGATTAAGGACAAATCAATAAGGCAGTCGATAGCGAGCGAGTTTAATAGAGTGAGCGAGTCGAGTCGAGCGCCCTCATTACCCCCGCAATTAGCGCACGGCGCGCTCCTGCCGCCGCCGACGACGACGCACCCCGCGCGAAAAACGAATAAAAAGAGCTGCCCTCAAAATGGCCGCCGCCTCCCCCCCGACCACCCGCCGCGCCCCCGCGCCGCTTCGTGATTGCATCCCCGCAGCTCTTATAAATATGGCCGTATTCCTCCCGCCTTTACTGATTGCCCGTATACCCCCCGACCTCCCCCCGCGACCGCGCCGCCGGCGTCTGAATAGATAAACGAGTCCACGTGGACCGTCGCTCTTATAAAAATCGACTCGACCAATAGGATGGTTTCCGCGCACCTCATCGACCAATGGCGGGCCGCAAACGCGTGTAACTCCACCCTTAATAAGCGATCTCGCGGTGAGAGCCAATGGCGCGCGCGGATCTGACGGGCTTTGCTCGCCGACGACGAAGCGGTACACGTGGACTGACGCACACACCGAAGCGCGTATAATGCCTCGAGTGGAAATAGCTATGACGGCGAAATGTGCGACAGCGAAAAAATAAAATGCGGTCGGTCGGAGCGAGCGAGCGAGTGGGTGTAAACAGGGGATATTTCGGTGCGGCTCGTTCATTATTATTGAATGCGCGGCACGGCGCTAATGGCAGCGAGCTGCGGGTCGCGGGTCGCGGGTCGCGCTTCCTGCTCGCAGGTCGCGCGTCGTCGTGGACGTGGCTCCTAGCGCGACAACGCACACTACGCGAGAGATAACTGCTGCTGGGCCGATATAATATTGCCCCTACGTTACGTACGATGCCCTCTACAACAACTAGGTAAATATTTAATTATATCTGTATGTTATTTTAATACCATATAGGCAGGAAATCTACTGAGCACGTATGCTATTTTACCTACCTACCTTTGTGTACACTACTTACATTAGGTACTTATTAATAATAATAATTTTAACACGAGGTATGAAAAAATATCTAAGGCACCTACCTACGTCAAAACAAACAGTTAACCATCACTCCTTATAGGCACAGTTATAGGTACCTACATATGTTACTTACCTAGTACTGTGCTACTACTAATAGTCAGGTAGCTAAAATAGTGTCGACCTCCATCCGATAAGGCAGCTTGTCCGGTAGCCGAGCCCGCCATTCAACACTTGTGTAAAAAATATCATACTAACTAAGTAGGTACCCTGGTACCTACCTACATACCTACCTTTAGGCACCTACTACCTAGTGCAGTACAAGTAGAACACACATTATTTTTACACAAAAGATCGTTATACTTTAATTTTAACATTCAAGCGTTCTTTACCTGTAGCGCATTCGCTCATTAAATTGAACGAATATCCGTAAATTCAGCTGCTACTTATGTAGATAGGAGAAAATTGCCTACTTGGAAGAACATGAATTGAAAAAAACTCAATGTTATTTAGCCTAGTAAGTATCTCAGGGGTACCTAGTTAGTTATCCACGTGTAGGTACTTCACGATTTTATCATAAAAATAATTAAGTAGATAGGTAAGTATACGATTACCTAGTACCCTACCTAAACTAAAGTAATTTAACCCATTCGCACACAAAACTAGGAAAAAAACAGGCGAATCTCGGATGGATGGCGGCGCTACATTGGTGTATCACCGTATAGCAAATGGAAATATTAAGAATCGACTTTATAATTTCATAGCCTTATGCTTCTAGGCTATACTTACTAGCTAGCTATTACAAATAGAAACAAGCCAAAAACCAGCATTACACCGATTTCTTGTAGTCTGTCTGTTTGATTACCAAATTATTCATAAATTAATCAAGTAGGTCTAGCTAGGTAGTACTTTTGAAATATTTGCGTTGGCCATCTCTCCCCTATGGCCAACTACCCCGGACTTACCCTATATTTAAAAAAAAAAATGTAAATTATTAGTAAATACAAGTAAAATAATCATATTATTTATTGGTTTGTAAGCTTGCATATGAAAACACATCCATATTGTCTCTAATTCCTAAACCTAAAGTAGGTACTTATTGAGTCAAGCGATTCGTGCTCACACTTTAGGTCTATCTATACTTAGGTATGATCATTTCCATACCTACTCAACTTACGATTATGTAGACACGATAATGATCTCTTAATTAATAGCAAAACCGCTCGTACAAACCGTATACTCCGAGCGAATATCATTATTCGCTGCGTTAACTAACCATTGCTGTTCCACTACGAGTAATTAATTGAATTCCATTTTACGCCGGCAATGTAATAGAAGCTATCGAATTAAGCAGCCAAAGGCCAACATGTGTTGTTGTAGGTATAATGTAGGTAGCCGCTACAAGTACAATGATGTTGATGTGTCAATCACTGGATGGCTCGTAAGTGCGATATTTACGCTCATTGTTGGTTCCTGACAGGTTATGATATGATATGCGTGAGTCAAGTGAGGGCACCGAGTCACCGATGAACGACTATTCAACGCGAACGCTCTTATTAGGTACACCTTTACATGACCATTGAGTCCATTCAGCGACATTGCATAACGCGTCATAAACACTTATTTTACTGTCTACCTATCTCTACTTCAGTTTAAAGTGCCCATCCATACCACATCTATTTAATTAACGGACGTATCTATGACTTATAAATATGAAGTGGCCACTCTACAGTCTGGCTAGAGATAAATAGACATAGCATAATGGGACGCCCTATTCAAAGTCTTAACTTATTAGTAAATGAATAACGTTTTATAATACATAGCTAACAAAACGATAGTGAATCACGCCGCGCAAAAGTAAATAAACACTTAGGAAAGTATCTGAAGCGACGATCGCATGCTGTGCAATTCCAACTGCGGCCATTAAATATTAATTCTCAAACAAAAACCTTCGGGTTCGTGAAGCGAGAACGACAGACAGAATCCGAGCCTTCTGGGAAACGGGCGCGGGCTTTTAAAAAAATAGTCTCTTTTACGCGACACAATGGCCGGTTATACAACTAATTGTTCGCGCCGGTTAATTATGCAGCTTGTTTTGTTGACTTTGTTTGGAGGGAGGCGCCCGGTGTGGCCAAGCTAGCACTTTACTCAAGCTAGAGATAGCTCGAGAGGTTTGTTTTATTTCATTGGTTGCCGACTTGTCCAGAAATCGCGTATTTTTTCCTAGTGTCCTAAAATGGATGAAAAAATACTAGGTTACCTACATACATTCGATTTTCAAAACCGGCACACCAACGCACACATAAATAACGAAAATAAATAATTCGGTACGAGAAGTGCATCCGTTGATGCCGGCAACGCGACACTGAGGTCAAGTCTGGCTAATTAGCCACATTTTAACGTGCCGCTTGCTGAACGCTTATAAACTATGTACTTACACCTTTTTACATATAATATCATTGCTTATAAATGAATTGACTAAAGGTACTTACTACTTACGTTTAATTCCAAAAAATTCTTGATAAATATTAATATAATATTAATACCCAAAGCGGTTCTTGCATATCTCAGTAAGCGATCTACTAATTATTTATTAAACCTTTTATCTGCAATTGTCAAAGTTGTTTCTTTTTAATATCTTTATCAAAACAGATCTCTTAGGTATAATTACTCGACAACTGTAACTGATTATTAGATGATTAAATTACGTTAAGCTAAGTAAAAAACCTAACTACAAAAAGTTATTTGTTAATAACCAATCCTTTTAATAATGGCGATGATACCTCAGTGGTAGTGACGTCGAATATGTCGTGGTAAAATGGTTTCGAATAAATTAATTCCTTCTAGGTCAGAATCCTACAATAAGCATGTGCTTTCGCAGAGATGAAGGTAAACGACGTGAGGAATACTATAGAACGTTGGTAGGGTACTTTGTGGTACCATTGCAGTCTGGCATGGCGGTCTATCACCCTAGAGAGAGTTGAAAATCCGTCGCCAAGCACCTATACCTGTGTGTTCAAGTAGTTTTGTTTGACAGAACCAGTTCCATTTATGGCTTTGTTTGCTAATTTTGCTAATGATAGCTTCCGCCCCGCGGTTTCACCCGCATTCCCAAGGGATCTTATGTTTACCCGGGATAAAAAGTAGCTTATAGACTTACTCGAATGGGCTATCCAACACTAAATTTTTCATTAATTTTTCAATTCAAACCAGTAGTTCCTGAGATTAGCGCGTTCAAACAAACAAACTCTTCAGCTTTATAATATTAGTACTATTAGGCTTGTGTTTGACCACAATTCCGCGATCAGGAAAGTTGTTATGTGGCCATTACCAATTTCACCCATATCATCCATAGTAAAAGAAAACAAAGGTACGCTACAAATTACCTACCTAATATATATAATTTTACCAGAGATCAATCAGATATTAATCATAGAGATAGGTAGATATTTAGGTATAAACATTTTTATTACATAGAGTTCAATAGCAGCATAAAACTTTCAAATTAGACAGAATAATCTGATGGTGGGTGTTTATAACAGTCATCAACTGTGTAAATTAAATGGACACAAAAATAACAGGTTGATTATACCGACCTACCTAATTAATTAAAGCTTATCTTCCTCCACCGATACGATCAACGTAAACGCAATGGGATCGTAAAAATTTTGTGTTTAAGTCAGGTAGGCAGAGATAAAGGTAGGGTGTAATGTGGGTGGACGAGCGCGACACAGCGCGGCGCGGCTATGTTGTCGTGATGTCGCGGCGATATCGCTTGATTGTTATTTATACGTTATCGGGCGATCTCTCGAAACCGCCTGCGCGGGAGCTCAGCTCACTATTACTGTAGGTATCACATTGATCTCAGTTACGAATAAATTACTGACGTGTCTTTTGACACAAAAACTAATCAGCTAAGTTTTTGTTCTAGTATCGTAAATCATGTAGTTCCTAGTACTTATAGTTATTTAATGAGGTTGGTGAGTAGATACTATGGTATGCAATAGAGCATACCTAAAATTACAAAATCTTTTGAAGATAATAAAGGTAAGTGTTCACGATATCGACATTTAGACTTTAAGATTAATTGTTATTTAAGGTAGTTTGTAAGTTTTATGTTGTTTTAAGTTAGTTTATAAGGAAATTGTAAATATTTTTATTAAATAAAGATCAGAGGGCTTCGAACAGGTAACGCCACAAAATAGGGTCTGAGACAATAGGTAGGTATAGTTGTCTCTTTCGTGTAAAGTGCCTTTCACTTACACAAGCTATCTGTCTCGTTTAGGATGGGTGCCTCACACCTAACGAAGCTATCTCTCTCTAGCGTTTGCTCGCTGTATACGTTAGGTAGTCAGAGTGTAGAAATGAGGATATAAATAGGGCAGGTTAGTTTGAAAATAATCACTTTCGATATCGGGTCGGAGGCGTTCTGTCCTCACCCCATTAGTGCCGGTGTCCCACAGTGCTCGGTACTATCTCCCTTGCTGTTTACACTCTA
Organism: Tetheella fluctuosa; assembly: GCA_951216915.1. NCBI lineage: Eukaryota > Metazoa > Arthropoda > Insecta > Lepidoptera > Drepanidae > Tetheella > Tetheella fluctuosa. Next base: position 7,079,376 of record OX578229.1, on the reverse strand, counting down.
CACGAGCGACATCTCTAGAGTCAAGAATACGCAGTTTGCCCTCTTTGCAGACGACACTGCCGTATACTGCTCAGGCAGAAGCCCGCCAATGATCTCCAAAAAACTCCAGACCGCGGCCAACGCCCTAGGCGCATGGTTCCGGAAATGGAGAATAGAGATCAACCCCTCCAAGAGTCAGGCGGTTCTCTTTTATAGAACCGACCGAAAAAGACGTCCCCCCATCCCCAATCCAGTCACACTATTCGGCGAGCCGATCCCTTGGGAGAGGCAAGCCAAATATCTCGGTGTGACCCTCGATGATCGTCTATCCTTCGCTGCGCACATAAAGGCGGTCCGCGCGCGCGCCGCCATTGTGGCAGGACGACTCCACTGTCTGATTAACGCCCGGTCTAAACTTGCCCTAAAAAGCAAAGACTCTATACCGCGTGTATCCGTCCCGTCATGACATACGCGAGTACCGTGTTCGCTCACGTTGCTTCCAAACAACTTCACATCCTTCAGGTATTACAAAATAGATTCATGCGCAAAGCCACGGGCACCCCGTGGTACATGCACAATGAAAACCTCCACCTTGACTTAGGTCTCCCCACCATCAAACAGTTCATGAAACGCGCCTCACGCAGATATTTTGATACCGCAGCGCATCACGCGAATCCGTTGATCATTAACACGGTCACCTACACCGCGTCCCTTATCTCCCGCATCCGCAGGCCAAGGTTCGCCCTCAGCGAACCGGACGATGCCATCACCTAGCCCAGATCGAGGCTGAAGAAGCCCGAAAACAAATACAGATGCGCAACCGTCAACCGAGATTTCGTCCTCGCCGGCGAGGACCGTCGCGACGTCCTTCCCAGTCTCGTCCCATTTAAGCGGCCCGAGCTGCATATTAGCAATCCGACCGATCCCCAAATAATATATATTTGCATGCTAAGCCCTCCCATATTCCCCAGGCAACGTCCTGAGCCGAGGTCGAGCCCCACAGGGGGCACCCTCAGACTACTGTTGCCCTAAATTTATTTTAGTTTTTAAGTAGCGGTTGAGAGCCCTCAGCGCTCGCCGCATAGTCCGCGTAACGGTGGAAGAAGGTCCCCTGAACCCACCACCTTTCTGTTCCAGCTCAAAAAAAATATATTTGAAAATCACTAGCAGATCAACAGAAGAATCCGGATTGCCACAGCTGTCGCGCGCGTACAGTGTTTTAGTGCTCCCGAGTCGGTCGAAGCCTAGCAGCTACCCACCTTGTGAAACCGCCGCATTTCTTGTGAAACGGCGGCGATATTCGTGCCCTCACTGTCCTGTGAGGCGGGGATAATTCGCACAACCAGAGCCCGGGCGTCGAGTCACTCCGCCCTACCGACTGAGCAGGACAGCTGTACACACCGCACCCACTGACTGCGATGCGAAAGCACCGCAGCCTTAAAGAATGCGGCCGGCGCGGCGCTTATGCGCCTTAGCCGCCGCACCAGACCCACCTGCATTTCAATTCGCCGCGAGCCCTGAACGTCCCACCGCCTCCGCCGCCCCCAGCGGCGTCGTGCGCGGCACAGTGCCGCCACTGCCCCCCATGCCCAGTGCGTCGCCGGTCTACATGGACCCGAGCGAGACGCCGGAGGCCGCCCTTGAGAGGAATCGCGCTGCATTCGCGACTCTTGTTTCAAGTGGCCGGCTACCGAGTGACTTGCTCGAGTATTATGCAGACCACATCGCGCAGCTGGAACGCTGACGATGAGCCTGCTCCCATGGCCTCGTCCAGCAAACGCCGCCCTCCGAGTGCTGACTTCGCAGACGAGGAGCCAACGCACGCCGTCTGCGAGACAGACTCCACGTGTGAGCGAGAGGGATGATCCCCCCCCCCCCGCCCGAACACCTCCCCGGAGATGCCAAAGGAGGGAGCGGGATAGACTGTTGTCCTCCCGCCTTTTCCCCCGGCACTGCTAGCACCTCATTCGCGAGATTGCTAGCAGGCCGGGCACGCCACCGTCGCCGCCGAACACTCGGCTCGCCGGCCCCAGCCAGACGGACACCGTGGCCGAACAGCCACCTAGAAAGCAGCGGTATCCGCCGTTTGTGGTTGAGCGCCTACCCAACTGGGCGCACCACATGCGGCGTCTGATGGTGCTGCTCAATCACACCCCTAATGCGCGCCCCTACGGAAGTGGGGTGCGCTTCATGCCGAGCGGGGACCTCGAGTACCAAGTGGTACAGAGGTACCTCGTGGAACTGAAGAAGACCGAGAAGATCTCTTGGTTCTCGTACTCTCTCCCGGCGGACAAGAGCCTGAAGGTGGCCATCCGTGGCTTACCTTTAGAGACGTCTCCCGGTGAGATCGAGGACGAGCTGAGGGATCTGGGCTACGAGCCCGAGTACGTGCGCCCCATCCAAGGGCGCAGGGGACGCCCCGGCTGCGTGTTCTTCGCGCAGCTGCGACGTACACTCAGCACCGCGCCGGGAATTTTCTGCATCTTGGAGATGCTATGTATGCCCGGCGTCACCATCGAGGTATGGCGGGGCAAACGCGGCGTGGCACAGTGCCACCGCTGCCAAAAGTTCCGCCACTCCTCGTATGGGGAACCCTATGGGGACAGTAATTAATAGTCACTATTCCTTTTGAATCAAATGTCTATTTAAAGGAAAGAGTTCCCACACATATACAAGTACAGAAGAACGATACATGAAATATTTAGACGAGCACACGGACGAAGAAAAAGAGATAGTCACTAACACAATAGGATTTTATAGAGTGAAAAATATTAAATAGTAACGAGAAAGCAAGCATAGCAGAAGGCTTAGTATGTAGCGAAATCAGGCGTGCGAGTATTGCGGAAGCTGAGATCGGACTGCAGAGGCGAGTCAATGTTATATGCCCGTAGCGCGCTGCGCCGGCGGCTCGGGTCCCGGTAACCGAGAGGTAGGCTACTTCATAGCGGTCAAGCGCGAGTCAAATTCCGATACAAGCTCGCACGCTCGGTTTTGCTTGTGCATTAAAATTTTCAAAAATGACAATTACTAAAAAGTTGGAAACAATAATAATGGGGGAAGAAGAGACGGCGACGTGGCAGTCGCCGTAAAAAGAAAGCCGCGAAGGAAACCACGGTGTCAAAACGCCCGCAGAGGGAAGGGGACACGACGATGCGGCCCCATCCCGCTGTAGCGGAACAACCCAGAATGGGTGAGGCAAGCGAGGGGCTCTCTAAGGTGGTTCTCGCAACCGTCATGGCGGCCTTCGCAGAGGTGCTAGACGCCATCAGCACCGGCGCCGATCCCACCCCGGTGGTCTTGAAGGGAAGGCTGTCGTTCGGAACCCTGTTGGGTTACGAACCCCCTCAACACCCGGATCCACCCGCTGCACCCGCAGTGCCTGAGTCGATGTCTCCGTAAGGAAGAAAAATGTCAATCAAGCCGCCGCCGCTGTCGGTCGGTAGCTGGGCCTCCCCCATGGGTCTCACCCGGCAGGCTAGATCACGCGGCGGCGTGAAGATGAAGAACCCGTCGAGACATCGCTCGAGTAAACATCTATTGCTGGATCCGAAAGGTGCAGGCTACCCAGGGACACGCGCGTCGTTGCGCGCGGCGCTTTGATACCGTAATGGTAAGCTCCATCGGGCTTGGGATTACTTCCCCGTGCTTCGTGAGAGGGGCGTGTGAAGACCACGTCGGCAGAAGAATCCTGAAGAAAAAACAAGAATAAATAGGAAAAGTAGTGACTAGGAAGAATTGTGGCTAGGAAGAATAGTGACTAGGAAGAATTGTGGCTAGGAAGAATAGTGGCTAGGAAGATTATAGTGGCTAGGAAGATTATAGTGGCTAGGAAGATTATAGTAGGAAGCCCTCTGAAGATCAAGAGTAGTACGAGTTGTTATTTGAAGATCATTTGGTGCCAGATATCCCCCCCCCCCCTTCATAGTGTGGTGGAATAGGAAAACCACCGAAGGCTATCTCCACAACATTGTCTGGTCCTTCGAGCCGGATATCTGGACTGAAGATGGTGAAGACACGAAGCACCGACGCCACCCAGCAGCTCACCGATGCCGAGGCCGCCGCAGGCTGCCGCCCAGCAGGGGGCCGCCTGCCCCGGGGTCGCCGCCCAGGGGGCTGCCCGCCCCGAAGTCGCCACCCAGGGGGCCGCCCGCCCCGAGGTCGCCACCCAGCGCTCCGCCCGCCCCGAGGTCGCCGCCCAGCGCTCCGCCCGCTCCAACACCGCCTCCCAGCAGTCTGCCCGCCCCGACGCCGCCGCCCAGCAGCCCGCCAGCTCAACCGCTGGCAGAACGACGCACGCTGCAGGACCACACGCCGCTGGGTCACACGCTGCCGAACAATAGACGCCACTCGCCGCCGGGCCAGACGCTGCCTGGCCAAACGCTGCTGGACCACAGGCGCCGCACGCTACCACGCCGCACGCTGCTTGGACACACCCGCTCTACGCTACTGCCAAGGAGCTCACCGCCGCCAGGGACGCGGCCACGACGGATCCCACGAGCTCAACCTCAACGCAGCCAAGTAATTCGGCAAGTTTCGCCACAGGTACCAGCGGATCCGGAACGAATCGAGCAGAAATCAGCGTCGCGACGGCCAGAGAAGCTTCCAGACCGAATCTCATCAATCGATCAGACACCACACTCATCGGAGGTCAACCTGCAGCGCCACGCTCCACAACCTCAAGCAGAAGTCGCTGCAAGCAGCTGCTGAAGGCGAAAGAAGAGCTGCTCTCAAAGCAGACTGAACTCGCAGCACTGCGGGTCGCTATTCTGGAAGAAGATTCTGACGATGATCTGGAGTTAGCGGCATCGGAACGAGCAGCCAGGGTCAGATCCTGGTTGGAACTGCACCCCGACGCCCCGGCCATCATGCCGCCTGAAGAAATACCGGTGCGAGGTGACATACAGGCCTTGCCAGATGCAACGGGGTGCCCGCGCATCACTGAACTTCAAGAGCCGACTTGCACCCTGAAAGAAGAATCACCATACAGCGGACTGGCGCTCGCCATCACGCAAGCAGCACGAGCCATGCAGCCGTCGGTGGTGATACAGCGCAAGACTCCTGAGCTTCCTGCATTCAACGGGACATCGAGCGACTGGCTGCCGTTCAAGGCAGCCTTCGAACAGACTGCAGGGACCACGACAGAACAGGAGAACTTGGCCAGACTACGACGAAGCCTAAAAGGACCTGCGAAGGATGCGGTCCAATGCCTCTTCATCGGGACAACCACTGCCGAAGACGTGATGAAGCAGTTAGCAGCGAGGTTCGGCCGCCCCGACGCACTCGTCATGGCCGAGATGAAGAAACTCAAGACGCTGCCGAAACCAAGTGATGCACCGACTGACACCTGTCTGTTTGCTTCTCAGGTCACCAACATCACTGCAACCGTGAAGGCGCTGAACAAAATGCACTACCTCTACAATCCGGGGGTGGTGAACGCATCGTGGAGAAGCTACCTGCGATGCTGCGCTACAGATACTACGACTTCGTTGCTGAGCGGCCGCGGAAGATGAACCGGATCTGATCAAGATCACCAGATTCCTGAAACATACCGCGGATCGATGCAGTATGTTCGCACCGGCCGAGCGCCTGAACGAGCGCCCTGTGAACCCAGCAGCCAGCGACGCCCAGCACGCACGTACCACGCAGAAGAGCAACGAGCACCGGTTCCTGAGAAGAATCCTTGCCCGATCTGCAGGAAGGCAGGTCACTACGCAGCGACGTGCACCGCCTTCAAAGAAGCCTCAATCAACGAAAGATGGGACATAGCCTGTAAGTTAAAGCTGTGTTTCAGATGCCTGACGCACACGTCGATTCCGCCACATGTGCATGTCAAAGAGGTGCGGGATCAACAACTGCATTCAGGTGCACCATGAGCTGCTCCACAACCCAGCATCATCGTCGCCTGCAAACGAGCCCACGACGGAGAGTACGAGCGCCACAGTCACATCCACCAGAGAAAGAAGAGACAAGTCAACGCTTCTGAAGGTCCTGAAGATGCAGTTCAGCAGGGGTGCTGGACACTTACGCACTCCTGGACGACGGGTCCACCTGCACTCTGGTAGATGAAACAATTGCAGAGAAGATCGGCGCGACGGGTCCAGAGGCACCGTTCTTCATCAAGGGCGTCGCTGGTGCAAGGGTAGAAGCAAGAAGATCCAGACGGGTGAACTGCTCCATCAGCGGGCATCTGAACACCGGTCAGCACGAGATATCGGCGCGCACCATGGAACGACTTGACCTCGCCCCGCAATCTGTCGGGCGGGAACTCGTACGTGACTGTCCACATCCTGGGTTGGACCCTGCACGGGACATGTAGGCCCAATTTATGAATGATGTTCTAATCTTTATGTTTGCCAAAATTTTACTTAAGCTTTCTATGTTAACTTCCATTCCGATCTCCTCTTCATACTTCATTCTTTCATACTCGTGGACAGGGCATTCCGTTAATATATGCTCCACACTCTCTTGCTTCCCTGAATCGCAAACACATGATGGGCTCTCCTTACACTTGAAGCGGTTCAGGTATGCGGAGAACCCACCATGTCCCGTCATCACCTGCGTTAAGTAGCCGTTTGGCGCATCACCAAAAACCGTTCACTTTTACAGGCCTTGACTACTTTGGGCCCATCACCGAGACCGTCGGCCGAGGAAGACAGAAGAGGTATGGCGTCATCTTCACGTGCCTGACTCCGTGCACCGTCCACCTCGAAATCGCCCACAGCCTGACGAACGACTCTGCAATAATGGCGCTTCGCCGCTTCATTGGGCGCCGCGGCTGCCCCACTGAGCTGTGGAGCGACCAGGGCACCAATCTTCGGGGCACTGACGTCGAGATGAAGAAAACTGCAGACAAAGCCCTGCATCAAGAGTCGTCGGTGCGCGCCATCCGTTGGCGCTTCATCACTCCATCTGCACCGTGCATGGGTGGCGCCTGGGAACGTCTGGTGCGTAGTGTCAAGACCGCACTGGACGTCACGCTGAAAGAACGAGCACCGTCCGACGAAGTCCTGCACACGCTGCTGGTGGAAGTCGAACACACCATCAACAGCAGACCCCTGACGGACGTCTCCACATCGCCAGAAGATCCAGAAGCGCTGACTCCGAACCACTTCCTCCTCGGCGGGCCGTCGCACGTGCCCTTGCCAGGGGCATTCACCGAACAGGATGCAGCCAGCCGCAAGACATGGTAGATCAGCCAAGCTCTCGCTGACGCTTTCTGGTCCCGCTGGATCAGGGAGTACCTGCCCGAGCTCCAGAGCCACAAAATAGGGTCTGAGACAAGTAGGTATAGTTGTCTCTTTCGTGTAAAGTGCCTTTCACTTACACAAGCTATCTGTCTCGTTTAGGATGGGTGCCTCACACCTAACGAAGCTATATCTCTCTAGCGTTTGCTCACTGTATACGTTAGGTAGTCAGAGTGTAGAAATGAGGATATAAATGGGGCAGGTAAGTTTGAAAATCACGTCCATTGCTCCACAGCGACGGGACTCCGCGATACCGCGCAGCAGACCGCGCGGAAATCTTCGCGGATTACCTCGAACGCCAATTCCAGCCGAATCCGACTGCAAATGCAGAACACTCGGCAGCAGTCGAGAAACACCTTGAGACCTACCTCGCAACGCCGGTAGCTTCTGAGGAGGACGCAGTGGTCTTCTCCCCGGGGGTGGTCCAGCATGTGATTAAGAGGGCAAAGCCAAGAAAGGCCCCGGGCGCAGCCGGCATCACTAATATGGCATTACGCCACCTCCCCTTCAGAACGGTGGCCGCACTCACGCGCCTATACACTGGCATTCTGCGCTCGGGAAGATTCCCAGAAATTTGGAAAACCAGTAGCGTCATCATGCTGCCCAAGCCCGGGAAGAATATTCTGAAGCCAGAAAGCTACCGGCCAATAACACTGCTCCCAACCATGTCCAAGGTGTTTGAAGCGCTCCCGCCTCACCCGGAGCAGTTCGGATTCCGCGCTGCACACAGCACCACATTGCAGCTGTCAAGGATGCTCCACGCCATGACGGCAGCCATCAATAAGAAAGAGCACACCGTCGCAGTATTCCTCGACATGGAAAAGGCGTTCGACAGAGTTTGGCATGCGGGTCTGCTGCACAAACTGGCCGCGTCCCCGACTCCCCGTCGCATCGTGAAGGTGATCGCCTCCTTTTTAGAAGAAAGAAGATTCCGAGTGGTGGTGGAAGACACCACGTCCGCCGAGCGTCCCATCGCAGCGGGCGTCCCGCAAGGCAGCTGCCTATCGCCGGGCCTGTACTCCCACTTCAACGACGACATCACCCTAGAAGAGGGGTCCCACCAGTCACTCTACGCGGATGACGCGGCGTACTACGCGAAATCCATCAGGCAGAACCACGCCGCGTCCAAACTCCAGAGATCCCTAGATGCCTTGCCAGAATGGATGCCTCTCCAGGTGGAGGCTGTCGGTTAACGTCGGGAAGACACAGGCCATCATGGTCAGCAGCGCCATCAAACTTCCGCCACCACTCCGCCACCACTCCGGCTTACCGGACGTGACATCCCGTAGTCCCCAACGGTGAAATACCTGGGGATCACCATTGACGCGAGACTCTCGATGGGCCCCCACACGAGGGCCATCATCGGGAGAACCAGGGCCACCCGAGCACAACTGCGTCCAGTGCTGAACTCTCCGCGCATCCCTCTGCGGGTGAAGCTCGGGGTGTTCAAAACGTACATCCCGCAGCCGACTCACATATGCCACCCTGCCTGGTACACTCTCACCAGCGAGAGCACCAGGAAACGGCTGCGTGCGCAGCAAAACCTCACGCTGCGCACCATCACGAACGCCCCGAGAATGGTGAGAAACTCCACGATCCAGAGGGACATGCGGATCGAGAGCCTGGATGCCTTCATCTCCCGCCTTGCGACGAAAATGTTCGCGCGAGCGGATGCGGCCAACCTGGACCATATCCGGGACCTGGCCCCGCTACACGCTCGACCACCAGCAAGGCCGCAAGGCCTTCCCGCGGGACCTTATTCCCGCCACATTACCGGACTGACACCACTCTGACGCGACTCCACTACCAAACACGACAACCGCCACCCTAACCGCTCCTGCTGGGCTTCCACTGGTACCGCCAGTGGTCTCACCCGGTAGGGCGGTCCGCACGGGCGGCGTGAAGAACTCCACGGACAAAGAATGACCACCCCAACGCCCCGCTCATATTCACGAGCGGCGTCGCCACCCCGGACAAGGGGCTCAGTCCTGGTCCCGGCTCCCCAAGCCCCGTGAGGGGCAACGAGTCGTCCACTTACTTGAAAATCACTACTAATATATACAGATTGTTATAAAACTCAATATTCAGGTAAAACCATTAATAATACCATATCCTTTGTTGCATGCAACCCGATCGAATCACCATCGGTGCCGCGACATGTGGCCATCGTTGAGCAAAACGGCTGCGAGCGCGGTCAATTCCAAATAAGAATTATACCAGGCAACAAAAAAAAACCGAGAAGGAAACGAAACGAGTGAGCGTTGAATACGAGGTTTTTTGTTGCGGCTCGTTACCTCCCCCTCGAGAACGTAAATTACTGCTCATACGAATACGCAAGCAAAAGTGTACACATAGTGGTTGAGAGATGATGCGTTAACTCGGCAAGTTCTGTGGCTTGGCATCATACGTGTCGCTAATGGCCAGTAGCTGGTACGATTCGAATATAAATTGCGAGTGACTCAACTCAACTGTCAAGTTTAATCGGCAATTGCAACGCTCCCCCTTTTCTGAAACTTGATTGTAATCCAATTTATGAACCTTGATGCGATGTTTTATTGTTGTACTTAATTTTAAATTAATATTATTATGACTCTTAATTAAAGGTTAATGGGGACTCAGTAAGGATAGAGAGTATATTATTACAGACAGGTAGAGAGAGAGAGAAAGATAGATAGGTAGGTACCTACCTACTTACGGAAAGCAAAGTTTAAACAAAGGTTATTTTTGTCCATAACACACTGAATCTATATCAGTGATTTTAATTTCATACCAACTTCACAATTCTGTAGAAGCAACTTTCTACGTAACAATAACAAAATTACTAAGCATAAAGTGTTTTAAAATCAAGTTTAGAAATAACAAGCTTTAACTTTATTTAAGTTTATGCAACGAAGAAGCCAAAATAATACGCTAAGCCTCGTTTATAAATGCCAGCAGGCATGTAGATCCATCGATACGAAGACATCTTTTGACGTCCATTCAAAATGAACATGCCTATTTATAAATAAACTACACCAAGTAGTCGTAGGTCGAACGTAATGTAATAAAATCGTCAACCGACATATCAAACGTGCTAAAAGGTCGGTGCATACGTAATGAAACGACCATTACGTACTTACCTACCAACACGGGTGCAGAAATGCCAGCCACCATTCCTGCCAATAATCTGGTACAATACAAGACATAAAGAAAATGTGCGTAATTATTTACACAGGTGTATTGTAGAGATGCAATGCAAAAGAGTGTGTCGAAGAATATTACATATGTGGAGGGAGACATGTTGTAGTATAGACAAATCACAAAACCCATATAAGTTTTGTGATTTCTCTAAGATTGAACATAGAATTTATTTATTTTATTTATTTATTTGGAAACTTAACAGCATATAAACATGATGCATGAGTAAACTTAATAATACATTGGACACTTAGCCTATAACAAAGTTTCCCGACAAGTATGACACAAGTATGATACAGAATGAAAGATATGATTGTTTAAAAAAATAGAGCCCTATGACATTTCTTTTAATTGTAGGTACCTATAGGTTACCTATTTATCTATTGCGCATCCATACCTAATATAACTAAATGAATTCGTTAATATACGGGCCAAGACCAATAAGGATTTCATAAAACTACTAACATTAACATATTGCTACGACATGTACCTAAGTATCCCCACTACAGTTTGTGTTCCATTTCATCCCCGGCCTCGTTGTCGGAGCTCGTCACAAAAACCGCATCGTATGCATCACACGGAATGCATTGAATAAACATAAGGCACCATAAACACTACCTACGTACGCGTTACTTACGGGTAATACCGGACGCTTTTTCAAATAGGATGTTTTAAACATGCCCACTTTTTTATTACCACCACAACAATGTGCCATTGTGGAGTGATGAAGTGCCTGCAATGGATTAATTAACGTATTTAATGCCATTTTTTCGCATTGCATTGCATCGCAATAATTGTAAATTATTTTATATAAACAATCGCTAACGATTTGTTTTATTTATGAAGTATTATTGTTTATTATGGGAATAACCTTTAGTTTAACTGATGGTAGCTAATTAATAGTATTACCTACATTTTATTTCCATTGTAATGTAATGACACTAACAATATTGTCGGAATCCTATACTTACTTACCTAAGGACGATGCGTAAAAGGTAATAATTAATTATGACGATTAACGATAAAACATGTGTTTCAAAGTGGGTACCTGCAAGTATAATTAACCTATTAGTTATACCTACAGTGGAAAAATTGACCAACTTTGAACCTAAGTACGTACCTACGTAAAGTATGAATATAAAATTTTCCTTGTAATACCGTCGTGGCTATTCCGTATCCGTTATCAAACTACGCTACGTAATATCAACACTTGGCGCCTGTGTTCGGATTATTGACACACCACGAGCTCCAAACCGCCAACAAAACTCAAATTCGTACAATTTACAACGTCAAGCTTTATCAATATATTTATTTTACGAACATTTTGATAACTTACGGCGATGATAGCTCAGTGGTAGTGACGTCGGACGCCGCGGCGAAGGTCGTGGGTTCGAATCCTAAAATGAGCTTGAGCTTTGCGGTGAAGGAAAACATCGTGAGGAAACCATAGCACGGTGGTAGGGTACTTTGTGGTACCCGCCTGGCTGGCTACCACCCTCAAGGTGAAAATCTGTCGCCAAACACCTATTGGTGTGTTCCGGCAGCTGCACTTGAGAGCCAGTTCCTTCTAGGCTTTGTGTGCTTACCACCTTCGGCTACATCATCACTTACCATAGTGAGATTGTGGCCTATACAAAGTAAAAAAAAAAAAAAAAAAACTTAGTCGTCGACTAATCACATCGAGACCTTAGGTACGTGAATCCCTTGCAGATCTGAATAAGTAGAAAAAAGTTAATTACCTACGTAATAATATTATATTATATTAAGATTAAAATAAAAGTTACTTTAAAATTATTTTTAATGATAGATATTGAAATTCGGTAGGTACCTACCTTAGAGGCGTGGAAAAAGCTTTTTCTACATATTGAACTAGAACACGTTGATGTTTTACTTCTCCATTCCGAATAATAACAAATTACTTGCCTCATTTAGACCTACCAAGGTTATATCATAGTCGAAGTCAACAACTTGATGTTAAGCATCTAGTACAATTATCTCACTACATGTCAGTAAATAGATTGAACATGGCCGGTAGTCGCATTTAGCCTCATTGAACATAACACTGACACCAAATGTGAACTTGCCCTATTACTATCCGACTATCTCGAACCGGTAGTAGGATCCATCATAGCTAATACCACCTAAATGCTGATGCTTCAACAATGTCTCATTTAATTGGTATATTTTAATAAAACATTTTATCAATTTTTCCTATATAGAAGATAAACTGTCCTGGAGGGTTTTTCCGGACATAGATAATTGGGAATGCCGGATTGATTTAAAAATATCCATGGCATGAAGTATGGGTAACTCCACGGAATAGGTAATTTTACCTATTCCGTGGGTAACTCCCTAGTAAGTAGTAACTAGGTAAGCGAACTAAATTCATACTATCGTTTCGGTATCAAATATACACGGTCGGTTGACCTGCCTTTGTAGGTAATTGTAAAATTGTTTTGGATGTTCTTTTTAGTAACCGCTAGAACTAAAATAAGTTGTCTAGTAGGTAGGTACATTTCCTTATTTTACAAATTATTACAAAGCTTATTGTTTGTCCAAATAACGATAAGCAAGTCAGCCGCAAAGCAACTGAGAGCAGCAATTCGTGACACCGACACCCACCACCCCAACGAAATCCCCAGATAATACCTATCTATTAGAGCGTATATCTCCGATTCTACTAAAGTATTCCTCAAACATGAAGATAGTCGACGAAAAATTCGAGTGGAGAAAATATGTATGGCAGCAGGCAGCGGCAATCGGCATGCGAGGGGTTCGGTGGGGCTCGAGGAGGTCGGCAGGGGGGGTCTCCCCGCCCCGCCCACCCGCAGCGTGTCAGTTCGCTTGCAGCGTGCGCACATGTTGGACGTATAACGTTATCGCTTTGAGTGAACAGTGAATCGCGTGTGACTGACCGCGCGGAATACGTACGTGTCTACTGTGTTGTTTTGTGGCTTGAGTGCAGTGTGTGCTGTGTCCCGTTTATTTTTTAAAGTGTTTTGGATGATGAGCGCAAGTGTTTGACGTGAGGATGTATCCAAGCGCGGGCGCGATGAACGCAGCCGCCGCCGCCGCTGCTGTGGCGGCCGCTAGGCATCCGGTGAGCGACACACTCCTATATGTATTTCATACTCTAATTTGATATGGTATGAATGATGGTAGGTACTTAATCTTCTGTCTATGTTACATTTTTAACTGTGCGGAGAATTAAAATTTATTTACTAAGTAAAACGTTTACCTTTGTCACGTGGTATAATCCAATATCATATGCATTATACTACGACTTACCGAATAAAGAAAGTTCTATTTGATTCATCTTTTGCCACTGAGCAAGTATATAGGTTAGGTAGGTAGTAGGTACTTGGTCTATCACTACGTACCTACTACTGTATATTCCACTTTACTTTTAGTTACTTTTATTATACATACCTAGGTAGGCAGTACCTATTTTATTCCGTACAGTACTACACAATTTTTTTTGTTAAGAAAGCAACAAATGAATACAAATAAATTTAAAAAAGTGGTGTGATACTTATCCCGCGGGGCATTCAAAACTGAATAAAGACTCAAAAAGTAAAAATGGTACAACAATTGCGAGAGGACACATCACACAACCCCCCGTTTATGTTTTATGTATTCTGTGCCCCCGTGGAGGAGAGGCCCGGTCGCCGATCATTGTCAGCCACTCAATTATCCGTGAAATTGTCTTGCAAAGGATTTTATCATACTCAACATCGGACGTATGTACGGATTCCTCTTGACACCTTTACCCGAGCCCTTGCCACTCCTGTAGGTAAGATAAGTAGGTTTAAAAAAATGTATTGGAGTGACAATAAAAATTATAATAAAATAAACGTTTGAAAGGTAATATTACGAGGTTGACATTTATAAATCTTCTTTAAACTATCTTAAGGTCAGATAATAAAATATAGTATCTTCTCAAAGATAAGTATAACATTTACTTATGCGGATATAATATTGAATATTCATTCGTCACTATACCGCACGCAACGCAACTGTCTGTATTTTCCGTCGGGGAGGGATCGAGGGAAGAAATAGCAATTTTGTTTCAAAGCTCTTCGCGTACACGTTTTTGATAGCCCTAGTTCAATGAATTCGATGACTATTTTCCTAGTAAATGCTATTTATTTTGTTCGGAAATCGGGATGCTCGAGTGTCGCTAACGATTCGATACATCGATTATTTGCTAATATTATTTATGTAGGTAGGTACTAAGTATAAGTTTTACCTTTTTAAAATTTAAAAAACATATATATATCTTTATTATTTTATTCGTATTATTTTATTTTTCGTCTACTTTCAAAATTACGCAAAATGGAATGACAAGAAAACAAGCTTTCGAACCTTATACCTGCAGCATTGAATGAACGTTCCGAGACCCAAAGTTTGCGGTGACGTTTCTTTGACTACCTTTTGAAATGCGAATAGTGTTAATTTAATTAATAACGTACACTTTAAAAACATATGTGAGTGGGTGTAGGTACTTGCAAAAATAACTGTGTCAAGTCAATTAATACCTATTTTTTACAAATAGGTACATATTTATTTCTTATTAATTATTTATAACATTTTGTTTTCAAGACTGACTGTCTGTAGAGACAGGATTTATGTAGGGATTTATTCTACGTTTAATCGGTGGGTACTTACAATGTCTGCGACTTACCGATTAATTGGTATCGACAAAGGTAAATGAAATATTAGATTACTAGTAGTGTACCTACTCGTAAATAAAATGTAATTTTAATTAAACCAAAAATAATGACACATCTATCAGTGTCTATCTATACATTAAAAACCGGCCAAGTGCGAGTCGGACTTGCGCACCGAGGGTTCCGTACAAACTTCGTCCATTGTTCGTCCATCAAGGGAAATGCACAATTTTATTTATTTACCTTATTTGAGGTTGGTGCCAATTAAGCTAGACCTCTAAATTGTATGAGCGCCGATACAACTCAGAGGTCTTTATTAATTGGCGTATCTATGTATATGAGGACACCTTTAATTTTCAACTTTTTTAATTTTTTTGAATTTTTCCTTTATTTGTGCTTGCTTTTTGCCAATATTTTTTTTTTATATTTGAGTTGATTGAATGAAAGTTAAATTGCGGTTTAACTTAAAAAAACTACCAATTAGATCTCGTTCAAACCAATTTTCGGTGGAAGTTTGCATAGTAATTGTACATTATATATTTTTTTTAGTTTTATCATTCTCTTATTTTAAAAGTTACAGGGGGGGGAACACACATTTTACCACTTTGGATGTGTCTCTCGCGCAAACTATTCAGTTTAGAAAAAAATTATGTTAGAAACCTCTTTATTAGAAAGAAGAATTTTTAAAGACCTATCCATAGACACCCCCCTAGTTTCGGAAAAAAGTGGCTGTGACATACGGACGGACAGACAGACAGACAGACATGACGAATCTATAAGGGTTCCGTTTTTTGCCATTTGGCTACGGAACCCTAAAAGGGTATCAAAATCTATTAATATTCCTTACATCCCACTTGACTTTTGCTTCGTTGATCAGTGTACCTATACAAATAGGCACAGAAGTAAGATAAGTACCGATTTATTTTACATAGCCAAACATACAAACACCTTATTCTAAACACCTATGATATTTTCAATAAGTACCTAAGTAGGTATTGTCAGTGTTTTTTAAAAAGAGTCATGTTATTTTACGACACCGTCTTCTGTTCCTGGACCTAATGAGTGTCACAGAGAAGCTTCGCGGAATCAGGGGAGGCTGTGGCGGCACGAGTATTGGGGGGGGGGGAACCAAGGGTGTTAATGTAAATGCCTATTTTGTATATTTGCTCAAAATCCGTGTCGCGTCCTACTCGGTCAATATTTGACAGACAGAATTACCGCTACGGACAAATGAGATGGCGTCTCGTCAAACAAACCACACTCTTCAAACACCTCCGACTCCGAGTTCTAGAAATAATAAATCTGTGTCACACTCTACTCGGTTGTTTTTAATATTGTATGTGGAGTTATCAACGGAAACACGACAATGTCTTGTCAGGATTAGCAGGTGCTGATAAAGGTGGAGTGGAGTGCCTTGAGTCAATGTTCACCCAAAATAATTCCCCAAATTCGTTGCCAGATAATTTGATATCAGTTTGCACAAACACGACATTTGGAGTATGCAAACAATGCTTCGTCATAATCAAGATGCCATCGCATCGGCGCGGCGTGTTCGCGATGTACACTACGGGGACTAACACTTTCATAGCTTGCTATCTGATAGATAACGTACGTTGTATCGCATGTACTTACCTTGTACTTATGGGAAATCCATGACGACGAGCCTTATCAACCATTCATAAGAAAGAAGTAAAAGATTATCTCAAAACTACCGTACTAATTAGGTACTAATAGATTACTGAACTTTTCATTGTGTAATTTTCTCATGGAATTACGTTATGTTACGTTATATGTTACGTCCGAGAAATAAGTCATACATAACAGTATTAGTAGATAGATATTCTTAAAATAAGAATATAATAATTAATGAGATGTTCTGATTTTGGTAACGTAACCCTTCATTCATATCTAATTTGATATACATTTTATAGTCCTATGTTACGAAGTAAAGTGTCAAGGATTTACCTACTTATATTAGGTCCTATCTACTAATTCATAAGATGTTTATTTGTTGAAATTACAATCAATATCAAACAAGAACCAAACCTATATTTGTTGTTTCTCAGAAAATTAAATCAGCTTTCTGATCCTTCTGCTACCATTACGTTTTCTACATACTTTTTCTAATTTTCTAATACAAATGGTGTGAATCCATTTCAAACGCTCGATGTTATCAGCTTTGTTACTAGGATAGGAGAGTAGAAATTAGTTCGAGGCGGTTTCACGCTTAGCCGTTATATTACAAAGCCAATCTCAGTGTACAAATATTTGTCTATGCTTGTTTGGTTTGTATGTGCGAATGGTGTTTAGATGTTTACCGAGCCGTCGAGCCGCTGAACTTATGTGTGCTAACCGCGGACCGGCCAACCTTCTAATATTACTAATAAATAGTTGACATCGATCCACTTATACGAGTTTCCACGAAATGGACGTCATTATTTAGGTCTTAAAAATAAGCATTTCGATTCAAATATCTGCCAGAATTCATTCAGTCGTTTCGAATTCCTATAAAAGAAATAAAAATATTCGGGCAGGTAGACGTGGGCAGACAGACGTATTCAATAATTTGAAATAAGAACACGTATTTCTTTTTATATCCGTTTAAACGCATTCTGTTTAGTTTTGTTTTTGTGAGCGCTCGCCGCTGGATGCGGGTCTTTCATCCGGACCCTCTACACAATACTGCCACTCAAAAACTGTTCATTGTATTTTAATTTGACCTTTTCGGCGATAATTTATGGGAATCTTTTTTTTTGTCGCCGAAGGGGAGCGTTTACTCAGTCTATTATTGCCGTAGATTATTTTCGTTTCTTTTGTGATCAGGTTGAAGCTCAAATCAAACTTGAGGTTATTAGTTACCTATAGAAATGTAATTGTATACAATTATAATCCGTGGGAAAATAAAAACCAATATTGCATCACCGTTTGAAGTCGCTGTTGTATATTTTAATTGACCATTAAAAATAAATAACCAAGCAACCCATAAAATTACTCACAGCAGCAATTCAAAACACATTAATTATACGTTACTTAAATTGACCAAATTACTTTATTTCCACTCACATTATTTGAGATTTAATCGACTACATATTACTTACTTAGTCATCGAACATTATAAATGAAGCAATTACTACTGAATTAATTTCTCTTTCTATTAGATAATATTACACCGTATAAAAATAAAAGCTTTGGCGGACGTCAATGATTTGCGATAGCGCAGACACTGCGATTGGCTTGTATACAATTTTATTACACAAAAGCATTTAATTTAATCCAGTCGTAATGCTATTTTATATGGTGATTTAATCGCGCCCATAAAACACTTACCTATAACGAGGTGTCGGCCGGGCCGGCCGCGGCCGCAGCGAAAACAACAAATAAATAACACGCGGCCCGCATTAGCGGTCGCAGATAAACCGAGATAACACTGACTAAAACAAATAATTAAAACGACGCGACGCACTAACTTATTGACGGAGATACATAAATAAAATACGACTAAGGCTAGCCCACACTGCGCCCCGTCGCAGTTAAAACGTGATACGCTCTTTAAACCACATTATTTGACGTTAGCTTGTACATTTGCAAGGTACTATTCGGTCTTTTTTTTTATCTTGAAGTAGAACCGGAATGGAATGACTTAACAGAAACGTCTTATCTTAGAGAAATGCTATTAAGCTGGGTGCACATCGTGGCAAGTGGCAACACGTCCCGCGAGTTCCAGTCATGCATGCCACACGCGCGAGTGCTCGCCGCGCGGCCGCGCGCTGCTACCGTCGAAATTGGTTATTCTTTTTCTTTCAGTCTGCAGGTACCTACCTGGTAGTATACATACTGTCATTATGTTAGCCCATAACTTATTTATTTATTCATAAAAATACCATTGAAATTGAGTAATCAAGTTATTTGATGTAGTGACAACGAAAAGCCAATCCAAAGCCAAAGTTTAATACTGAAATTACATAGGTATTATGTTTGGGTAATAAATTATGATGAACTCAATCAATAATAATAAATTACGATCGAATAGATACAGTACCAATACAATACGATAAATCTACGAAGTACCTAGGCTAGGCTATTAGGAGTGTTATTATAATGAACAGTTCCTGCGGTCAAGTTATCCACGATATACCCATTACGTTATTAAGTGCGATCGCCCATTATAACATGAGACAGCAGGCGCATCTCGAGGCGCGCGACCGCAAGGCTATCTCCGTGCGGTGGTTACATTCACTAAATTCCCGGCCACATTTTTCCCGAGCCCGATTGTCCGCAGCTCCATTTACAACGTCTACACGCCGCGCCAGTTCCTTTTACGCTTTTATTTACGCTCCTTTTATTATTTTTAAAGTCCGTTTGTTCCTCGCGCCGGCTCCGAGCGGGGCGGTTATTTATTTTTTGCCGTCGGCCTCCCGGCGACCGTGTGTTGTTGTGTCCCTCGCTTTATTTTTATTTTCGTGCTTCTTATTATGGAGTTTGCTTTTTTTTTACTTTATTACGTGCTCGCGTGTTCGCGTTACTTTATTTTTGTGTTAAGAGGCGAGCGGGCGTTGTTTTTCTTTTGTTTTTTTCATTAATCGAGGCTCACACCGAATTATGGTCATTAAAGGATAATTTGTATTATGGTAATTTGGGATGCGTGTAATTTTTGTTTCGTGATAGGAATGTTTTTGTGCCGAGACTGAGATTGATGAGTTATGTTGTATTTTGGTACTTACTTAATAAGTTCCTAACGTTGCGTGTCCAGTTAAACGTCGCTAAACGGTATAAATTCTACTAAAATATTTTTATTTCCGACACAAGATTTCTAAAAGTAAATTTTTATTTGTTTTTTTGAACGATATATTTTATTTGCAGGGTCCTCCGCAGCCCGGACAACCCATCAAATTCACGGTGGGCGAATCCTGCGACAGAATAAAGGAGGAATTCAATTTCCTCCAAGCACAATATCATAAGTTAGTATTCATTCTTAAATAATATTATTCCTACTCATTTAATCGCCTAAAATGCTTAATAGTGTAATAATTGTGTATCTAGCTGGACTAGAAGTTATCAAAGCAACTTATTTTGTCTGTGATTTGAGACATTTATTAAGATCATCCGAGATATCCTGTCACCGGGTATCATCGGAAACATCACTTACCTGTCCCTTTGTGAACACACCTTTTAATGATCACTATCTCTTTGTAGCCCTCCTTTGTTATCTATAAAAAAATAACAATGCTATTTATTTATATAAAACGTTTAATGTACGTTTACGGGCAAAAAATACAGTTTGTAACACTAATAATACCTACTTATTACAAAATTACTATGTTATAACCCCTCTTATCGCTTAACATAGCTTTCAGGCAAGTCGTTAAGTGTAAGTACCTAATCTAGAATTGAAATTGAACAGTGTAGTTTGAGTGACGATAAATATAATATTAAGTAGAACAAGCCTGACCCACTATGCATACTTACCTACGATAACAGCGTAAAAGCTGTTTGTTATTATACTCTTATCTTATTAATACACAACTGCTCCTTAAATATAACTTGAGTGTGTCAGAACTTTATTATGAAGTGCACTCAAATAATTATCTTCGAATTTTATATCTCTCTTAGTTTGCTTTTGATATTATACATTTATCGCTTCTCCAAATAATTAAATAAATGAGGTTATCTGGCAAAGAAATAACTACCTTAATTAAGCGACCTTTATTTATAAATTAAGTATACCTACACACGATCATTTCTTTTTGTTACAGTTTAAAATTAGAATGTGAAAAGTTGGCTAGTGAAAAAATTGAAATACAAAGGCATTATGTTATGGTGAGTGATATTTTCTATTTATTAGTATTTTATAACAACGCACGCAGTAATCGATAGGTACTTCAAATCTAGAATAGAATGTCAATGACAACATAATTTACGATCTTTTGAACTTTGAAAAAAGAACTCTCAGTAAAAACAAATAATAAACGATCAAATAGAGATGTTTTTATCATTTGTTATGACGCGTGAAATCATTAAAGTGTCCCTTTTGTCCAACGCCCGCATGTCTGCTATTATTTTCTATTGCATTGGACAGTCCCATTAAGTGCACCCTCTATCTGAGATAATTATGTTTACACCCATATTATGACATTGGTGTTGCGCTAGAAAATAAATGTTGTACCTACTTAGTGAAATATTTCTATCAATAACTACTTACCTATAAAAAAAAGATTTGTATTGTATGTGTGTGCATACACATCCTATCGATCAAACCGCCAACTGACCTGTCAGAAACAAGCGTAGGTATTACATATTAGCGTCTCGCACAGAAGCAAACAATATATTTTAAACGAACAGATATTTTGGCATGCCTTAATCCCCGCATGTTCGCTCCATTCAGATATGAATCACGATTAAGTGTTGCCAAATCGCTCGCAATTTATTTTAATATGCTCGAGAGGAAATTTTCGCGAGAATTTTTATGTGTCGGAAACACTTCTGGCCTCCGTCCAAACTGTGCTACTGCGGATGTTTAGTCACTCGGCTCCTATAATTTGAGGAAGCTAATCTGTGCCAAAAGCTTACCGTGTCACAGTACGGACGTTACATTTTCACGCATAAATTGTAATCGATTTTACTAAAGCGTGTTTGTTTATGTTTCAGTATTATGAAATGTCATACGGCCTCAACGTGGAAATGCACAAGCAGGTTTGTAACAGTTTATTTTACTTATAAATTACTAACACTACATTTTATATTTGCTGCATAATTTTCTAATCGATTTACCTAGTGACAACCCTATCAATAATCGTGTGAAAGGATTAATATTGCAAACAATGTTTCCACATTCCACAGTGTTTTAAAATAGAATCATATGAACCAAAAAGGGGTAACGTAAAATATGTAGCTATATTTTACCAGTGGTCGGGCGAATTGACGCACGGGGATATGTTGTAAAAGTAAAAAAACGTGTTATTGCGCTGCGCCTGTTTGTTCGATAAACGTTGTTTGACAGCGAGGCCCCGGGGCTGGTAGCCGGTCGGTGGGGGTGCTGGGGTGGCGCTAGGGGATCACGAAGCCACTTTGTTGACATTTCGGTTTTTTAATTTTCACAAACTTTGAAGCGTTAATTGTTGTTTTACACATTTTTATTAGGTAAGAACAATAATTTAGGTACCTACTACCTCATAGTCTCCAATTTGTCTAATTAAGTATCAATCTCTCTGTCGCGTAAGTCAAGATTATTCGAAACATTACGATTTATCTTATTCGAAATATGTCGTTTTATTTCAAAACTTTATAGAAATATTGAAGGGGAACTTATAACGAATTCGAACGATCTCCCCTAACGTGTGTGACTAAAGCGAATTATATCTATAATTTAGGCTTTACAACTTTCAAAAGGGAATATTTACTTTTATATTTAGGGCTACCAACTACTTATTATTAAACTGTTCCTACTCTAGAATTACTTAAAATGTGTGAATTTAACATGAAGAAATAGTTAAACTAAATATTCTATTCATCAAAACAAACACAAGATATAATGTATCTCTAAAAAATAAATTGCACATATGAAAATATTTGATTACTCAGTGGAATTACTGGAAACTATTAAGTCTAAATTAATTGTAGTTTTACTATTCATAATGTGTTTGTACGAGTAAATTTGTACAGTTTACAAATAGAACGTACCTCGTATTTATAGTCGACAACCCTGACCGCAGGGGCAACAAAAGCTGTCGCAACGATAGGGGGCATTATTATATGCGCCGCCGTGCGCCAGGGGTCTCTTTACGCCCGAGGGGAGATCCACGGGGGGGCTTCGTAGTAATCTGTTGATTTTACGCATGCTGCCCTGTTATGTCTGCATCGCTCGAACTCCGCTTTTTAATAACAGCCTGTATAACACGTCCTCAAAATAAAATTCAATTTTCGCCACTCCACGCTCTTCAAAACGAATCACGCGGTCATTTGACACTGTTGTTAGTTAACTTTGTAATTAAAATTTGAAACTGGACTGGGATACAAAGTGGGTTAAGTATTTTTCTAAAATATTTAATAATGCACCTTTCTTCGTAAATAAAACGTACAACGTAGGTACCATAGTAAAGAAAACAGATGTAATAATGTTGTATGTAGGTGTACCTAACAAGAAACATCACAAATAAAAACATAGGGAATAAAATAGCTAATAAAAAAGTCGATAACATTATTGTGTTCTCAAATTACACGATAAACTTTGGTGCAGATAATAGTTTCGAAATCCGTAGTCCTCTCAAAATATGTTAAAGCCAACAACGGCATCACGGCAGTGAGTAATATTTGTTTAGGGTCTGGCAAACTAGCAGCGAGGGGTGATTAGGAAGGGTCGTATTGTTTGCCACTGCGGCGGACAGATGGCGGCCTCCGCCGCGCCGCCCGGCTCAATGCTTGAATGCGCTATTTAGCGTACACTGCCGCGCTTCATTGTAATGGATTATTACATTAGCACTTAACACGCTCAGTCGAGCGAGAACCAGAAACGTACCCCTCCGCCGACTTTGTTAAGCTTTTATAACGTTGCATGCGAACCTAATAGAATAACAAGTCATGTTCTACTTTTTTATTTAATATCATGCTTGTTTTTCTTTACGCTACACGACAGCTCGCCTCGGGTTAAACACTCAATAAAGCGAGATTGAATTAAATTCTAATCTATGTAAAGTTTAGATACGGCTCGAACATTTTTTGTAATATTTCATTGAACTTGTGACGTTTCAAGGTCGGTGAAGATCTGTTTCGCTTTATATTGAGCATCGACAGTTTGTATATAAATTATCAACATTATGATGGCTATAAGGTCTATTTCGTCTCATAAGAAATAGCTTCCCGCGCGTCGTGACCGCACCGCTGCGCGTTCGTTGCCGTGACCGCAACTAACGCGTGTTTTCCGCTCTTTCTGACGACGACTAATTGCTTAGATTTTCTTTTGTTAGTCGCGGGGCCAGACCGTAGTGAGACCGTGCCGAATCACACCTACTTACGCTGTGAATTGATTGTTTCGTCTTTGTGTGGCTATATCGACACGGAGACTTATTGTTCTGTGCTTCGAGCTATTATTCACGCCCGAACTGACTTTCACGCTGCCGATTATCGCAACGGTTTTCTTACTTAGAGGCGGCCGTTGACGCAAATCTTTTGCTAACATAATTAGTGTTGCACTAGTGAAATGAATGTTACACTAATGAGTCGATAAGAGTGAGTTTGCTAATACCGTATCGTGCGCCATTCAAATAGTTGAAGAGCGCTGGGTAAATTAATAACGGTGGAGTGATTTCATGAAGTGTCACGAATGTTGAAAGAGACAATAGGGTGGCGCGGAGCGAGCTCGACTCGGCGGGATGTCGATAAAATACTTTGTCGAGGTTTACGAGCGTTGACACCCCTGCGGAGTTCGCTTCACTGCACGCATTCGCCCGCCACCCTCCGCTCCTCCGTCCGCTGATACTCGCTTGTTATGAAATATCAATGACGTGGATTCAATGCTAACTTGGATATAATATTGGTTGGTTGGTACGTACCTATAAATACCTTGGTAGGTTTATGGTGTTTTGATAGAACCATAAAGGTTTGTTTTGGAATGGTCGTAAAATGCTTCGATTAACAATATGTAGGTAGGTACGCTGGCTTTATATGTATTCCGGTAAGGAAATCATAAAAACAAATTGTATTGAACGTATGTATTTAATAATAATAAGTTAAAGCTTTTTAGTCCTACCTATAATGTAAAATGCCAATATGTATTATTGCTCTTTTATTAAATAAAGTTGAAAAATAAAACAAAAGTTGCCGACTTAGTCATATAATTAAATTACATGTAGGTACTATCAGTTACTACAACATGAATTATTCATTC
Organism: Tetheella fluctuosa; assembly: GCA_951216915.1. Taxonomy (NCBI): domain Eukaryota; kingdom Metazoa; phylum Arthropoda; class Insecta; order Lepidoptera; family Drepanidae; genus Tetheella; species Tetheella fluctuosa. The sequence continues at coordinate 7,054,426 of OX578229.1, read as the reverse complement.
ATTTACAAACACATGTTTGCGTCGAATGACAAGGTATAATAAATATTGTTTTTTTTTCTATAAGTAAATACGCGATTGACCTGCCAATTTATAATAATAAGAGTAATTTCATCAATATATAAAGCTGAACACGTTCGTCCGTATAATTTAATAATCAACGGGTTATTGCAATTCCATACATAGCGATGGGATGCGTTGCGCCCTCGGGCTGGCCCTTGCGTTGATGCGTTGAAATTATTCATGCGAGGGGCGGAGGACTGTTTGCGATTGTATTAGGGTGCGTCCGATCCGATCCCATCCACACCCGCACACGGCTCTCATTGATAAAAACATTGCACGTGACCGATCCGCTTACCAACTATTTATAATGAAATCTCCCCCACGATTTAAACTATGTTCCTAATGCCCTGTTTACGGTCTTTGCTTTATGATTGTTGGTTTTGTTATCAACTTTAGAACGCTTTTATGGACGATGAGTATGAGTATCGCATTTTTCTGGCTTATTACATTAATTACAGTGTTTTTTTATTTTTATTATAGCGATGTGTATAAATGCAGAAGATTTTTATCCTCACGTAAACACATTTCGATCGGCCATTTAGATTGATAATAATTATCGTTAATTTTATCGAGCATCGCATCGTCATAACACTTCAAAAGGAATCGAAGTATAATTTTATCATAATAAAGATTTTAAGCTTGTTTCGTTATGACGGACGAGATATTTTTTATAATTAGCCAGGTATAGGCAAAATTACGGTATGTATTCATTATGTACCTATACATGTATTGTTTTATAATGTAAGTATAATAATGTAAGATGTCGTGTACAAAGCTGATTGCATTGCAGCGTGTTTTATGAAGTTGTATGTGTTGAGTGCTCGCATCAACATGCAGGTAGCGAGGGGCCCCGGGGTCCCGCATAATGGGAGAGATATCTCGTACATCTACAGCGTTGTGAATTGTCTAAACGAACGCAACAACTCACAATAAATGCTTCGTCGGTTGCTCGGCACCCCTCGCTTTAAAAGCGAAATTATCTCTCCATCTACAGGGTGCGTCACTGTCGCGCGGCAGATGGCGCTTGCAATAAAACCACTAAACGCGATATCGCCGCTCGCTGTCCCTCCGTCCGCTTTATTATTTGATCGGGGAGCCAAATTAAAGGATTTACCGTAACCCCTCAGCTGCGACCCTCGCCCGCCAACAATCACCTCTGTATTAAGTCTAATTGTGTTTTCAAATTCAACCCCTATAATAACGGGGACGCGATGTGCTGCGCCATGTGAAAAAATTGGGCGTATTTGCCCCCTGGCGCTATATTAAATTCACTCTTACCGTACGTACGTCGTGTTCTCCCAAACGTAACATGCCATTTATAATAAAAATGTGAGTAATTTTCAGAAATCACTCTTCATATGTAATTATCTTGTGTAATTTGCTGGAAGGTATACCTACTCGTGAACACAGTTTTATTTTATTGCCAGCCTAAACAACGCAATGAAACATCGTAAATAATACATGTATAAGCATTCGTTCGATGCTCGCCTCGCGGCATGCTATCTATCTGACACACACATTAATCTCACTATCTTGTTCTTACTCATGTTGTGAATTGCGTTATGATTACGTTCGATACGTACGTATGTTTGGATTGACATTGTCATGTCACAGGTTGTCACGTGATTAGGTAACTTATCGGCTGTGCGTGTTATTAGGAAATTATTTGAGGATATCGTTATTTTCTTTTTTATGTAGAAAACCAACATCGTCTCAAAAAATTCAGTAACTAAATTACCTTTTATCGTTATCTTTATTTAAAATCATATAACCTTTTATACATTGTAGTTCGCGTAATATCGGCAGCGGTAGGTGGTATTTCCCCCTACACGTTTAACGTAATTCTCAACACATTTCTACACGTTTATTTATCGCCCCTCGCCGGCGGCGTGAAACTAATTACACTGATACGGCCCCTGTTCTACGGGCCACCTTAATTGCACTGATTGAGACACGGATATTGATTTGGAAACACTGAGTTAATGCCAGCGGGCCACGTATCCAAGTATTAGACACTCGGCCCTCGTAACTGGCTTGTCGGTGGTCGGGCGTGAAACGGCCCTCATGAATTATGGAAGCCTCGTTCGCTCCTTGACTTTTCATTTAAAACAGACGATTTCTATTCGACTCATAAACTACACGCCTATGACTCACTCATTTCCCATTCAATGTAATAACCCGTAAAACTGCAGCTCGAGCGATGTAAGAATTTTAAAAAGCGGTCTCTTTACTTCGCATACTAACTAAAATGTTCGTGCATTTACATAAACGTAGGCAGTGTAGCTGAGTGAGAGTACCTAATGAGAATAATGCGGTCGTCTCGTAGCAATATTCATATAGATATATCATATCATTAAATCTCGCTTACATTATGATGAAAACGGTAACAGTTGTACGTCGGTGGGTGGCCACGTAGCGTAGTCTATTCAAATAGAATGAAACAATGCAAACAGGGTGAAGGGGTAACTACAAACACTGGGGTGGCGACCCTAGCTGCTATTGACAGTCGGATCCCTCACGATCTGACAGTTGCTCTATACTATACTACGTACCAACAATGTATTAAAGTGCACTTTGTAAGTGTCGCTGTGTATTATTAAAATAAATGTCGTGTCTCCAAACATTTTTATGCGAATATTTATGCATAATTTACTCAACATAATGTAATACGCGAGACTTTGTATTGATTTTTGAATATTTAATTTAATTGGATTGTGACTTAAAATAACTTTATTGATACGTTAATTTACATTATAAAGTGATTACAATCAGCGGTCGTCGATCGCCAATAAATACGTATTTAAATTACCACATGAGTTTCAAAGTAAAACTTTTACTTTTGTGTATAGTAAGTACTATGACACGACATAATATAAATTGCAAAGTGTATGTTACTAACCTTGTTATGAAGTTTCAAGTTACATCGACAAGAGGTATTTAAATACGAAGTTTGTTTTATTGTTCATTCATGTTACTCGTACGTAGTTAGTAGTAGCTACTTTAGTTAGTAAAAAATCATTCGAAAATATTGTTTGTCATTCTTTCTTCGAGAACCATCAGCACGTATCCCCAATAATACCACTTAAGATGCATGACTTAACTCATTCGGAGGTGTATTCGAGACTTTATTTATATCCGTATGAATATTTAATACAGGATATATCGATACAATAATTGCATCGGTGACATGTTGAATTATCAATAAGCTTTACTTCGCCTAATGGTTTTGATATTACAAGCTGCGTTGGCTGCATTCGATGCCGTCTGATACTGCGCATTTAGTACACTAATTTGCTTAATCATAAGCACTTGCATAGTAAATTTCTGCTTCATGATAAATTTCTATGCTCAGTTATTTGTTAATTAATAACAAACTAGCTTTGCGGCGCGGTTTCACCCGCGTTCCCGGGATAAAATATAGCCTATGTTACTCGGTGAAGATGTAGCTTTCTAACGGTGAAAGAATTTTTAAAATCGGTCCAGAGTACTTTTTGAGCCAATTCGTTACAAACATACTTACATACAAATCTTTCCTCTTTATAATATTAGTATAGATTAATACTGAATAATGTCTCATAGCCTGCATATTATAGCGTCAAGTTATTCACGGCGAGAATTTAGATCAATATAATTATTAGTCGTGATAGGAATTTTTACTTTAAACATAATCCAATGAAAAAAAAAGTTGTTATTATAGCTATTGCCTACTTCTTACTTCCGTTTCTTCAATTCGGTCCCGCTTGTTTCCTGTGGCGATTGTTACCATAGCAGATGCAGTCCAGGTGTCTCAAACAACTTAAAAGTTAGTATATTATGGGAGTGATGTGTGCTTACCACCTTCAGCCACATCATCACTTACCATGGTGGTAAAAAATACTAGTAAAATGAAAACTGTAATATGGTATCTATTGTTTGTTAGTGGATTTATAGTCTATTATAAAGAACCCGTTCATTAGAATTTGGATAGGTATATAGAACATATTTTACGATCATCGCACGTTTAACGTAATCTATTGGTAAAATAATCAATACAATAATCCAATCGACGTAACTAAGCAACACCCTATCAAAATGTTCAACAGCCCATCAAAAAGGAATTGAAATATTCGACATTCAAATTAATGGAATGTTGGTTCCAAATAATTGCAGCCAATCATTTTATGTTCTAACCAGGTTGACATGTACGTACATTTTGTCTACTTGTCTACATAATGTTTGCGTGTGGCGCCACACGTGTCGTTATTTCAACAAACACAAGCCATTATAGCATGCAAACGTGGTGTACTCGCCTACTAATTTCCCCTACTAATGACTAATTCAACGGGCAAACAAATCGCGCGATGTGGGCGTTTTAACACAGATATCTACCGTTGTCTATTCATGTTATTTATATTGTTTGTTACTTTAAATTGTTACCTATTCAGAGGTACTTAGGTACGCTATTTAAACTGCCTGTTATTCAATTGGACAATTAATAGTCTGAACTGATAGTTGTTTATTGAGAACAGGCACGTGAGAGTCGAGATTTTATTTAATTTGATAAAACTAGTTAGGAAGATTAGTAATTAATAATTATTAATTAATTAAAGTACCTTTGTACCATAATAATGTAATAGACGTAGATAGGTAATAATCTAATATTCAGTATCAATCTATTAAGATATATTATCTCCCTAAAATCTAAATAAACGAGGCAATATTACAAATTATATCCATAATCCGTTTTAAACAGGAGCTGCCTATTAATTTCGTACGGTAAAGTAAATAGGTGTCATGTAAATAATACCGGCCAAATATTTTTAATTAAAGCCCTTAACCCTTTACAAAGCCGTACCGATCGGGAGTAGAGACAAGTCCAGCTTAGCATTAGGGGTGGTGGGGGCGTCGGGCAGGGTGGGTTGCGGGACTGCGGGCTGCGGGTGCGGTTAGCCGCGCCGAGCGCCGCTGCGGTCACGCGGTCGTCGGACAGAGCCGCGCTGCCCGCACTCGCTCCCTTCTCACTCGAAAATACAAAGCTGTTTTGTGTATAATTTCAACATCATATTTGTTCAACGTAGACAATTATTATTTTATTTTGTTCTGAGACATGACTCTTAACTCAATAGAGATAGATCTGAAGATGTGCATGAAGTTATCTATCACTATCATTAGAAGCGTACTAATTATATTCAATTTGATTCTTTTAATTGGTAACTGATTGAGGAATCGATTATTTTAACTATCGATAATTAACGCATTTAGTCGAAGGAGATCAGAATTTCCGGATACAGTTTACCTACCTAATTCCGTAGACTTAAAATAATTCCTAAAAGGTTGGCATGTATTACTCGTCGGTAACACTCCAATGACGGGCGCTTCTAACAAATTAAACAATACTCATATGCCGCGTGGGCTCGCTCGACAGACGCTCACAATAAGCATCGAGCTTGCAAGCAAACAGGCTGGGCAAACACAGGCTGAGTAAACTCGCAAACTCGAGCCACAGAGTACCGAGCCCTCCGCTCTCCGCGTCCAATGCGACTAAAATATTGGTAATACACACAGATACTAAAAACATATCTTACTTAAATATTTAAAATACCATAATTTTTACAGATAGAAATGTATATTTATTTAATTTCAAATAAAATTACGTTTGTTTATGAACCCAATGTTTGATCAGTGTTATTGATAGAAGAGATAAATTGCGCGTTGGCAAGGTAGGTACACGTAAGGATTTAACTCTGTACGTGTAGGGTGTTGGCAACTCGGCACAACGCGATAGTAAACAGTACACTGCAAACGGTTTCCGTAAATAAGCACGCTTCTATCTCTGCAACTGGACGTTCGATCAAAGAATACTAACTACCACTACGTTCGGCTCTTTATATTTGCTATTTCTACGTAGGTACCTTTGTGGTATACTTAATTAGTACCTAGTAAGTATGGTAGGTACCTCCAATCTAAGTTCGTGTTAGTAAATAAATAATAGATACTAAATTCAATGTTAGATCATATTTATTTAAAGAATAAGATACACAAATAAGATTTCTTGAGCTAAAAGTATATGTAGAGCGACTTTGATTCTCTTGAACACTCTAAAACATTGATAAGTGCAAGGTTGTTATCGTTATCTTACAACACTGGCTTATAAATCATTTCCATGTCGAAAGCGATTAACTAGCTGAGACTGGCTGGTATCACTCGTATCATATCTTTATCACAACAAAACATCTACAAATCCCTCCTATCTAATACTTTTATCTTCAGCTTTGGCGACCATACAAAAAATACTGATACCTATTATGTATACTTATAGGTATCAGTATGTCGCTATCTTGTCATGAAATTTGCTGTAATCAGTCCAATCAATTTCAGTACAAATCCGTGATAAACTATATTATCCGAACAAAAGCAAGACAGAAGAGTATAAAAAAATCATAAAAGTCGATAACAATCTCATTCTAGGATAAAGTTATCGGAGTATTAATGTTGTTATTCCAAATAAGCAGCTGATATGATGAGCTGTAATAATCCGTGATAGCGCGCCGGCATTCAACGTTGCGAAACTAAAAATAATAGACGCGCGTCGAACCGAAAATAATTTGACGTGAACACGAACACACCGAGCGAAACAATTCGTACGAGCGCTCTGTCCGACATACCTATACGTGAGAACGCGCACAAACCGTGGAGGCTTGCACACTGCATAAATTAGTGATGTATTAACATCGCTAATTACTGTGCCAAATAGACTTGTATTATTATAGCGGGCCATTGTGTTCTTGAGTACAAGGCGCGGTACGAGCGGCTGCGGCGCGGCGGAAACGCGGAGTCATTACGGCGCGCCTCGTTAATTCCGGCAAAAAGCTCAGCGCGCGCACCGCACCGATGATTGATTCCTCTATAGAAACCGCTTGTGAAACTATCTAGTGTCTACAAATTGGTCAATTCATGAGCGAGGAACTTGTTTTGTGTTTCTTCTTTATTATCACGTAAGCGCCTATGTATGCGGTTTCTCCCCGCGAATAAACTATTATGAAGCGTTTACACATAATATTGTTTGCTTACGATTTTTAGGAACGTTGCTTTCGCGAATACAAAGGCGATACTCACATTCTTAAACAAATATCGGAGAGTGTTGTTTTCGAGTATGTCGAGTAATCTACACGCTTATAAGCGCTCTTGTAAAAAGTGCCGAGTCAAAAAGGCTTCACGCTTTACCGAGAGGTAAGATACACAAAGGGCAATAAACGTTTGGCGTGGACCTAAACAAACAAGGGTAGCTAGGAAGCTGGCTCTTTGTTTGGCGAGAAACATGCGAGTCAACACGGCCCCTCCACTTGAACGGGTCGCCATCCCTCCCTATTATGGAGTCGTGTGTTGTTGCCGCGACTCGCGTTGCTGTTGTCGCATGTCCTCGCTAATCCGTCCATCTGAATTATCCGCTCTAGACGTGATCCTAATGGGTTAAACCAATTTACGACTTCGGTGACTCTTGGTACTAATAGCTGACATTGTTATTGAGCACTAACCAACCAATGGGACTGAATTGTATAGACAGGTAGATTATTTCTTGTCAAAATGTATTGAATTTCTTGGATAACAACCATGTTTTTCGGCGACATTGATGTCAAAAACCCGATAATTGCCCCCCAGGTCTCGAAAGAACGAGTATTATCGCATACTTAATTGTTAAAGCGTGTTGTAATTTATGTATTCTTAACACTACGTTTAATGCGATAAAACATTGTATTTAATATATATAATAGTAAAGCTATACTTACGTGTTTATTTGATATTTGTGGGGTGGAAGCAACGTGGTTTAAATTGACAGGTGGTGGGTATAGGAGCGTAGCTGGCTGGCTCTTGATCGCGCAATTACAATCTGATTACGAGGTGACACCGGCACCGTCGCCACTACTCGGCACCGGCTCGGCTGCACGATATCGAGATAACAACGCGTCCCGCACTACACACCCACTCGACGGCTCTCCAATCGACTCGTTCTTGCCCACTAATTATATCCATTTGCTTATAATGAATATTAATGACGCGCCTTGCCGGCCGAACGATTCTGTTTACTATAAGTATCGACGCTCGAGTAGCAATTATTTTAAGTAAAGGTAATTATAATGTCATTCTCGAGCGAGCACTTCACTTAACTGCGCGGGTAATTGGACAATATTTAAATATTTTAGTAGCAGTCGACCCTGCCCTATTTTCACCTGTGTTTTACATTGATCAATAAAAAAAACATCTCTTAGTGGCATATTGAACAGCATGCGGGTAGCAATTAGAAAGCTAACGAGAACTGATGACAGGCAGGCCGCTACAATATTGATGTGTGCCAACCAGCCACTAATGTCCCACGGCAGGCTATGTTTAAACAATTATTGCTCGCAAATGCGATACGAATCGATGATAATGTTGGCCTCTGTCTGCTGCAATAATAGCCCATTTATCGACTCGACTGCCATTTCGCTGGAGGAATTATTTATTGCCTCGCCATAAGAGCGACGTCGCTTTCAATACAATAGCGAGCTGTTTCGATTGGCGACTGTCTTGTTTAATAAAGTGGAAACTTTGCCGAGAGCACTGCGGCTAAGATAAGCAGTAGTCGGCATGCATAAATGATTCTTTAAAGAGTTTATAGTCGTTAATGAAGGCGAAACCTCGCCGAGGCGTTACCGTCTGTTCTTAAAACAATCGAGGTAAAAGCAGTAAAAGTTGACCTGGGGATGCTCTTGCAAGCGAGTACGTCGTTAACCTTATCAAGGTTTAACTTTTCGCTTCAAAACTTCAAGCACTCTATTGTTTTAAATGTAAAATCAGTTTAATACGCGTCAGTAGCGAGGCGAGAATTTGTGTAGATTCACTGACTTTCCTGATGTTTTAGTGACCTTCTGGTGTTAGTTAATATTCACATCGCTCCCGCTGATGTCGTTAGTGTGTGCGCGCCCGCAAACGTGAGCATTCTATTTCCACGAGAGAGACAATAAATTGCGGCGTGCGACCGCGACCGACCGCGACCCGCATTTAGGTCACCTCACCACCGCGCACCGCGCGCCGCCGCCGCCTCCACGCCCGCGCCTTGTGCACCTTATGCAGTCTCCACACGAAGTAAACACTCCATGCCTCTTCCATCTCACTTAAAACTGTAATTCAACATTACTTCAAATTGCAGATGTAAAAGCTTTTAAAATTCAGCTTCGTTATTTCGTGCGGGTGCCATTCTGAATGGTTTCTTTCGTCAATCACTCAATAATTGTTCAGACTTCAAAAATCCTTCGGTTTTACTTTTGGTGGATAAATTTGTTTTCTGCTTTTTGATTGGAGTGAGCAGACATGGCACTTGAGTTGCACTCAATGACATGTCAATAAAGTGACGCAAAGATACGAAAGCAAATGGAGCGTCACCGCTGGCAAGATGCAGCTCAGATTAAAAGCTCCACCGACTAAACCACGTGAAAATCGCGCAAAAAGAGGAGTCACTCGCGGCATTAGCGGATGAGTGTCGGAGCCATTAGTGCGCTACCACCCCACACCATCCCCTTAAACACCCTCTCACCCCGAAACCCAACGTTCCTCTTTTATTTCTCGCGCGGGGATGAACTCCTTAATGACAAACCGTACTATATCTTTTGTGGAGAGCTCGCAAAAGTACGTATTTTGCGGCCCTTTTGTACGCCCGCTTTTATTCTACCGTTCGTACTTGTAGACCTACCGCTATAGATATACACGACTGCGGAGTGCAGATGGGAAGAGGATTGTGCTATTCCTAATAAGAAAAACACCCCTGTGAGATATTTAGTGCTCAATATTTTCTACAACCGTTTTTGGGATCTCGGAACTCTTCCACTGTCAGGGCAGATGATATAAAGTATTTTAAAACGAGCATTAAAATGATGCCAACAGTTTATCTGATGCTAAGAACGACCGCTAAGTGTCGTAATTATAAACAATTAAGAATTTCGTGTTACAGATGCGGGTCGGAATCGTGATATCTTCCGTGAATTTCATCACGATTTTGTACATTAACTCCGGGAACTTTTATCTACACCACTCCAATTTCACTTTCAAGTTTATTTTAATATCATTATTGTAATAACTTCTTCGAATCAGGTACCTATATTTTGCAACACCTATAGGTATAGGTATTAGGATAAAACAAACGGACTATATTTTTACTATTTTTTCCCTAATTTTGACCGACTCATACAGCATAAAAAATATAATAGGCATATAAGAAATGATTATAATTAAATAGTTCATAAAAAAAAACAAATTAACATTTCTCCACAAATTTACATCACAATCAAACCTAACTTAAACCAAACAATGAAAACGATAAAAAAAATCTTCGATTAGCAACAAATAAAATGGAAAGGCAACATTTTCTAGTAACCAGTAAATTTTCACATAACCATGTGAACGGCGAGGGAGCGGGAGCCGCCGAATGAAAATGTAATTTGCGGTAATTCGGGCGCGTCTCGCGGCCGTTGCGGGCGCGCGGCTTACTCGCGTCACCACCCACTCGATTTACAATACATTTCAACATAACATAACCATTTATACATTTAATTTTTTAACATCGTATTTTGTAATTGTACCATTTCTTTAATCAAGTTGTTTGTTATGAAAATGCCTGCTGAAATATTAGTTTTGGTATCAATCTCTACCTGTCAACAAGTTGCTTGCTTTCACGTTTATAACGGCTTTGTTCGAACCACTTTAAGATCTTTGGTGTCAAACAAATATACATATGTCGCCTTTGTAAATATTTGTAAAATATATGAGTGTGAGTATATCACTTACGGCTAAGTTATTTTCACTCTCCAACCGATTTCTCAGTAAACGTTTAGCAATATTGCGAAGATGGATGAGTTCATATAATAAAATATTGACTGGTTATCGCTAGTGCTAATAGTCATTAACAACCCATCACAATTACGAAAGAATGTATGCCACAAACGAAATGAATTCACCATTGACCTTTTGCGTGGTTATTAGCATGTCGAGATAGGAAATTCGCAATTACGTATTCCAATAGATACCAACAACCGTTAGTCACGAAGTAGATGTTTATCCAATCAGTGTAGAATCAGTCCTTCGTCGTCTCGTTTCGAAAATAATTTATATTTCCATTGAGAGCTTTGTGAACTTTGATTAATTATATTTGACTTAATCAAAACTTGAAGCAGTACAATTATATTATTTTTAAGTAGATTAATAAATAAAATTATTTAATTATTAATTATTTAATTTCAATCTCATTCCATGTTTTTTTTTCTAATGCTCAAAGCAAAAACAACAACATGATCCAATACCTAGTAAAAATAAAACTATAACGTCAATGGCAATGTAAATTCACGGTAGAAGTGCGACAAACAGTCCATTTAGCGAAGCGGAATGGAAGTACAATTTGCGGCGGTGCGGTGCGGCCACGCTGCGGTCCGACGCTCGCGCCCTCTCGTGTTCAACGTGCAATTCTCGCAACTACGAATTTACATCTGTACCTATTAAGTGTTCGCATATATTATATGTATATCTTTCTTATAATTATTAGAAATAATCGATATATTATATTATGTTATTATTTTTTAGATCGGTGGAACCGGAAATTAATCGTTGTTGTTGTGGATGTTCAATACTTAGATGAAAATATCCTTAATGACAGACACGTGCCTATAGATATGTTTATTTATTATCTATAATTGGTAAAATTCGAAAGCAATATTTACGTGAAATAACGATTGCTACTTTGAGAGTTATCTGTATATCATAATAGTATTTGTTCGGGAAACTACGAAATATTTTCTCGTCCAAAATACCTCAGTGCCTCAAGACGAAAGTCTACAACCAGTGTGTGTAGACATATGGCACAGAGACGCGGTCTCTCACTATAATGGGCCTCATAAAGAAGCTCAAAGTCGCACATGGAGCCATGGAGAGAGCTATGCTCGGTGTTTCTGTACGTGATCGAATCAGAAATGAGGAGTTTCGTAGACGAACAAGGGTCACCGACATAGCCCAGCGGATTGGCAAGTTGAAGTGCAATTGGCAAGACATAGTGCGCAGAACAGATGGCCGATGGGGCCGAAGAGTTCTGGAGTGGAGACCACGGACAGGCAAGCGCAGTGTAGGACGTCCACTTGCAAGGTGGACGGACGACCTTGTAAAGGTCGTCGGAAAACGCTGGATGCAGGCCGCCCATGACCAGTCCTGTTGGAGATCCTTGGGGGAGGCATATGTTCACGTCATATGTGGACGTCTTGCAGCTGAGATGATGATGATGATGATGATAGTATTGGTTCGAAAATACTATGTTCGTAACATCATAGAATTTCCAACAATTTCAAATAATACATTAAGAGGAAGTCCCTTTTAAATTTTGCCCCTGTCACGAGTCCCGATGTTGGTCCGCGATGAACTCTGAAACTACTTTTTTCAAAATGTGTGATTTGTTCCAACTTTTTAATATGAACTTATTATCCCAATTATTTCCTTTTTATACCGGGTGAAACCGCGGGGAACATCTAGTAGTACATACATGCTCGCGGCTGTACAGTATCCATTCTCTGAAAATTCAAATAAAAAATGAATTATGATTATGAGATAAGAACACTGGCATTTGATTTCGCCTAGTTACCTACAATCTGCAATAATGTTAGCTAATGGACGTGCACAGTTAAAACTAATAAGACTTGTAAAATGTTAAGTTGAAACTCAACGGTTATCACAACTACGAGTAGCTTTAAATAATAACTAACTGTCAATAAAGACGGAATCAAAGTTGCGCAATATTACATAGTGCGGTATAAAATAAAACAAAAAACAACTGATAGAGTTGTGTAAGTCTCCTAAAATATGGGCTCGTCATATTAGTCTGCAATTTATGTAAGTGGCTTACAATTAATGCTTTGTAGCGGTAATGGCGCTCACACACACGCAATATTTAAATTTAGCTTTGAAATAGAAATGTGTTGATAAATTGAATGTGGCAACGAATCGGTTTTCATTATAATATAATTGATAACATCTATGTAAGTACTTCAAATGTTATGTATTCGTACGAATATGCATCTCTGACGATAGAACTGAACTCAATAATAAGATTAATTCATCCCGTCCGTTAATACACCCACAGTAATTTGTAAAAATCAATTATAATAAAAGATATTATTGCATTACTCAATTTGCAGTCCAATGACGAAAGCTAATAAAATTGTGGTGTCGAAACAACGCGATGCTTACAAGAGTCGACATGAGCCAATAAAGTAATACACTCAATTATGTTAATTCGTCGATTCACAGCGAATATGCGAATAAAATTAATGTGCATTTAAACGGAAAATACGAACAAAGCCAATAAATACGTACGAGCGGCTCGGTAACGCGGCGATTTATCATTTCAGTCCACCGCGTGCATTATTGTTTATCGTGTTAATTTTATTTGTTGCTCTTCGACCGGCTTATCAACTAATTATAAATGTTATTATTGAATTTTATCTGCATTGGAATGTGGAAACATTTTTGGTTCTCTATTTGTATGTAAAACAGCTCACCGCAGTTAGCGGTCGGTTGTTTCGTTTATTGCCAACTTTATTTTAATGTTAATGTTTATTTTATTCAAAGATGTAGATAGCTGAATTTTAATGATTCATTACGATCTGCGGTGTCATATTAACATTGTTGTATTGTGCGTTCCAATTGACATAATAATTTGCAACGGCGGTGACCTTTGTAGCTATATACCTAGTTATTTATTATATTCAGCGCCTCGTTTGCATTACGATTACATATTATTTAATTGAGTATATTTTTTTTTGCTTTCAGACTGAAATAGCAAAAAGGCTTAACGCAATAATAGCACAGATTCTACCGTTCCTGTCTCAAGAGCACCAACAACAAGTAGCGTCAGCAGTAGAAAGAGCGAAACAAGTCACCATGACGGAACTCAACGCTATTATTGGGGTGAGTGCTAAAAACAATAATATTGATTATAATATCATTGGCTACAAAGTTATTAAAATCAAAGATACATACCTACTATTCATATATGACATTTACATGCAATTTCAATAAACGTTGAATTCTTTGAGCGTCGGCATCGCGCGTAAATTCCTGTAATAAAATTAATTTGTTCGGCGTAGACAATATATCAGGCGGAGGCGTTTTAAACAACACGTGTCTTGTTTGTACAGCAGTGAGCTGTGGGCCGGTTGTAAATGTGGCGTGGAATGTTTAGCAATGCTTCTATGGCACAGTGAGTGTGGCATCTGTCCAAACATTTCGCGACTCGCCCGCGCCCGCGCCCGCGCCCGCGCCGCGTCTGTCATTGCTCAGTTATTCGCTTGTTGCACACCCACTAAATGATTGGAAGGTCGCCGCTATTATACCCACCCGAATACAAATCACGACGACATTTTTGTCAACTAGCTATTTAGTAATTCCTCACGAGTCTTAAGTTACCACGTTCCAGAAGCTCGCGTCCTCTTTAAAATGAGTTATTCTACAACAGCACTGCGAAAATACTGGTTAAAACGAGCGAGTATCTAGCTACGTGTAAAGTGAGTTGATTTTCTAAAAGCACGGCTTTCAACAGGTCGAAAGTTCGACGGTCGTTAATTAAACGATCTAAGCCGCGCGAGACGAGTTGGCTGCGATCCAACAACGAGGTATTGATAAAATTGCTACAAACTACCTCCATTATCGTAGAAAATTAATTTATTTCTACGATCTGGCACGTTTACCGCGAATTAGCATGTTTATATTTTATTAGAGCGGCTATTTGTCACCAGCGTGGGCGCGCCATGAAGTAGATACCTAAGCTACCTAAATGTAACGTAATGACTGCGCTATTAGCATTTACTTCAATTTGCATACAAACGTTAACACTTCTCGCGTCGCGAATCAGAATCTGTCCTCAAACTGTACCTCTAACTAATTTCTCAACACTCTAAATGGATTTTTTAGTCTGTAGGTGTCGTGAGGACTTCATTGCCGTCTATTATTTCAATAGGCTTATTCGTAGTCGGGTGCCAAGTCGTTAGTGTGACCTATTCTCGCGACGTGTTAATGCTTGGCGTACGAAATCTGTGAATAGGTGTAGCGAGACAAAAATAAATCGCTTTAAAGATAATGAGGGCGAAAATAAAGTGGTGGAAGTCACTCGTCGCTCATCTGTCTGCGGACGATTCTCTTGCGGATACTTGGTGGCGAGCCAACTCGACCACCGAACACATAGTACGACTATGTTGCCGCGTCGCCCCCTGATTGATACCTTATTGTTAATGTTTACACATAACAGCACACAGTCCCGACGACACATTATCTAAATTAGCGTCTAAATTTTGGCTGTGAATCAAATATTATATAAAATACCTATCATTAATTATTTATATGTGTCCATAGAGTAACCATTTAGCTTACGTTAATAATTCTACACTAATTACTAAATGTAGCACAACAGGTGTCAAATTAATGTATTAGTGCAGTTACATACATTACCAACATATTTTCATTCAGTCGTCGTTTTGGTCGCAATTCGCACGTGTCACGTAAATCATTACTTTACTCGGCACCGTAAGAACCTTTTTTATTCGGCGTCTACGATCGGAATACACCCAGAGGATAAAAGGAAATACCTTAAGACCCCAAAGTATTTGGGAAGGTTCGTCGCCCCCGGACGGTGAGGATACCTACACGTTCGGGTATAGCTTTCCCGAACAGCCTCCGAGACACCGGCAAAACGCAATATCGCCCTCCCCCTATAAAACTCTCTAATTTAAATAAAAAAGCGGCGCCACCTTCCGTATGTCGGTCCTTTTTTATTACGAACCTTTTTTATTTTCGGGTCAGCTAGGGATCAAAGGGGCTCTCCCCAGAGAGCGGCCGCCCGCGCCCGCGCCGTTCCCGCCGCACCTCTGTCTGATTTGCGACGAATCCGCCCCGCGCCGATTTGTGAAGAGGGAATAGTCCTCAAATTGGGGACTGTTTGCCTGCCTATTAAAATCACTTACCGTCCTGAGTGCTCCGTTTCGTTTAAACGTTTTGTTTTTATTAAAGCTTTGTTTGCGATTATTTCATTTCCATTTGCCGCCGTTTGTTCAATATCAAATGAGCCTGACAGATTCGTGAGGATAATACAGTACCTAAGGAAATTCAAACAACCGTACCGGCGTATCTACCTACTTAGTACAAACGTAAACGAATTAATCGTACGTAACAGAATAAATACTTAAATGATTTCCGATTGGCGAGATCACGAGAGTCGTGATTTTACGACTGTAATTTTAAAGGGTGATAATAACGTCGCATCGCAACACCGCTCCCCATTGTCGTGCCATTGTGTATGATCAATGTGCGTGAATTCGCCGAAGTAATGGGGAGCAGCGGTCGTGTCGCGTCTTCGATGCGGTATCGGCGGGTAAATCATTTCTCGTTCTGATTTTATTCCGCGCCGCTGAACCGAGAGGGGTGGCACGGAGGTAGGTACCCGACCTCCGCCGAGGTAATAGCTTCCAGATACGAGAAACCCCTCTCATGTTCACCTATCCGCGACATGAATGTTCGCATTGAAACAATATACACGTAACTTGTGCAGATCGATACGACGTGCGACCTCATGTCACAGAACTCAAAGATTACGTATCGAATTTTGCAACTCAAAAATAGTCGTACTGTACCTAATTGAAAACGCCGAATCGTCGAGATGTGTGTACGAAATAAAATAAAAATAAAATATCTATTATGTGTATCGTTTGTGCAACGTTATCTCGAGAGATAGGTGAACAAACACGGGCGCCCGCGCCGTGTAAATAGAGCGTATCTGTTTCCCCGTCGATGGCTTTATAAACAAGCGAGTCGTGAAAACATTTCTATCTAGTTTGCGCCGGGTCTCGCGCCCTCTGATAAAAATTACGACAGGAATAAATCGGGGCGCAGAGCCGTTGTCGGGCGCCGGGCGGGGAAACATGAATTTGTCATTTTTTCCCAGGCACGTTCGCTGGCGGGTGATAAATATTGCATTGCAGGCCCTCGGCGCGTTTCTTACGCCCGCGCCCGTCCGCCGACGAGCCGCATTAACTTTTCCCCTGTCGCTTAGACGAGCTCCTTGTTTTTCAACGCGAGGAAGTGAGTTAGGGTCCGCTCCGTCGTCGCTTCCAATGAAATTATGTAATCAGTTTTACGACTCATCCGGCTCAAGTTTTTCTTTCGTGAGACGTGAATTTTTTGTACTGTTTAGTTTATTGTCCTCTTTAAACTTAGGTTTGAACAATTTCCGGAAGTTACTCTAGGTCAAACAATCTTTGATTTCATAGATATCATCACGTATTCCCATTACATTAATCATGATAGTTCATTGTAAACCCCAACGCTATACATATTGTAATCAAATACCTATCTAGTTTTGATAGTCACATATCCATTAGCCTCGCTTGATATGTTTATTGCTTCCCTAATAACTTGGTTCGTGTGTGTAACTAATATATACATATAATATATATATGTAGGTAGGTACCTACTATGTTTAGGTATAATGTACATAGTGATTAGAAGCAATTATGTTGAAAGTGTAACACGTGTTGGAGTCGCGTGTCGACCCGCCTCGAGGCTTCCTGCCTAATGGTGCGTGAGACCCACCCCCAGTCTGTTACCCCCCAAAACCGGTCTCGATAAACTACCCTCTTTGTAGCTTATGTCGTCGTTTTATATCTTGCATTCATGGATAAACGACTTTACGTGCACTCAATGTAAATAATAATGTGTCTCTACGCCATAAACTTGCTTTAGTACGATACTTTGTGTTGGTATTTTAGAGTCATTGCAATAAACTGTAGTGATATGATGTTTAAATGTTTATTGTTAATGTTGGTAATTAATTACATTAGCTGATAAATCATTATCTTCTATGAGCACAAATATACCGTTGCCTTATAAATAGGCTTTGAGAGTATGTGTTGTATAAATGTTGAATCAATTACTTATGCAGTAATAGATAATAACCCGTCCCCGACAGACAAGACAGCTCGATGGCAATCGCCGTATAATAGCACCTTAATACGCCTCTAACCGCAAACTAACTGACTCTTAATTATTTAAGTGTGTTAAAGTGAAAACTTTCCTCCTCTCTATAACTTCTATTAGAACGTAAGTAATTGTTGTTCTCTTCGACATTATGTGAGTGAACATTCGTTAACTTTGCGTTTAATTGGTTAACCAATCTTAAATGGTTTTTAAATGTCATAATGACATCGACATCATTTTTTAAATGGCTCTCTAGATTATTCTAATGATATTATAATGGTTTTTTGTTGATCTTTCGTTTTGATGCCGTTGAACTGACAGTGCTAATTGCTTCATTACGAATACTATGGAAATGCGACTTTTTGTATGTTTATTAAAGGTTTCTACATATCTGACAAGATAAATCGTGAAAATAAATATCCGTAAATCAGTTGTGAAACCGGTGAAAGTATTTATGCGTGAAAATCAGTGCGGTTGGCGTGCGATATCCATTTATAAATGTAGAATAATCCCCGGGTGTATAGGCTGAGGTAAATGTGGCGTGAAAACCCGAACGCGATGAAGCATTTTTCTCACGACAAAGCTTTAGAGACACCGCACGTCTGCTGTCCAGACAGATTCCATCCACGATTCCATCACACCCACACTCACACACTGGCATCATTATGAAAAATGTTATTTATGAATTCACTCCTACCTACATACCTAACTTATTTTTAGATTGGAATTAGAAGTAGGTACCTAATATTATATAGAAACATAGAAAATTCGTAAAACTCTTACAACTCTTACAACTGCACTAACTTTAGTCTTAACATGCTTAAATATTGATTGAAATCTCTAAATTGCATTTAGTAGTAACACTACGAAACCATTACCAAGAAACTGAAGTCCGTGGGTAGGCTTTAATACAACTCAATGCAAAATAAGATAGATTCATTTATAAAGTTGATCCCATTATACTAACTTTTCATAAATCCGAAATAGAATCTACGACAAAAAATCCCTTAAAAATCAGCACAAAAAATATCCAGTAAGCAAGCACCAGCTTGTTGTTTCAAAGGAAACTTAATCAAACTTTAATTTGGTTGATAATATAAACAACAAAGTTCGTCAAAAGATAAGTAAACGGATGGAAAAGTCGTTAGGGGAACGAGTTTTAATCCCGGGGAGAGCGTATCGACGCTATTTAATCACGTCTAAATACGTACGATGGAAAAAATATCGCGGTGAGGTATCACGCCACGTTATTGTCATTCATAACAGGCGAGTGGGTGTAGGGGGTGTGCGGGAGTGTGAGTGTGGGGTGTAGCGAGGTGTGAGAGCGAACTCCAAGCACTCGATAGCGATAGCTGCGGGATCACGTCACCACAGAGTAACGAGGGAACTGTTAGGTCGAACGTAATGTTTGAACAGACATGTCTTTGCAACTCAACCTTCGTTTTATCAGTAAGTACAAATGAATTTTATATGAGTTACTTTGCCGACATGGCACAATGTTAGATCTAGATTTTTAAATAAATTATGTGGCAACGAAATATTTTGTACGAAGTATTTGTCTCTCTCTTCTATAAGAACAACTTGTAGGTTGTCTGGATGTGGGTACTTCTACTCAGTCAGTAGCTCTGCCTATCTCTTTTGGGGGTAATCGGTGAAAAGATAATGTATTTATCTTATTTTTTATGTGTACCTATTGTCTGTTCTGTATACCTTGCTACCGCAAGGAAGGCATGCGTAAACTGTAAACACTCAAATAGAACTAATTCAAATTAAAAAAATCCCCTTTTGTAAAAAAAAAGCACTCCCAACTAAGTGGCGCTCGCCACCTTTTGACACACAATAAATCACAGCCGTGAGCGGCCAATAAAAAATATGTTCCACCCTCGGCGAAAATCCAATTAATTTTCGGCGGCTAAAAAAAAGAACGTGCCCGTCCGAGCGGAAAAAGCTTGACGGTCGGTCCAAGCGTAAAGCGCGCAGCGAGCGAGACATGAGCAGAGTGATTCGGGGTGGCCTGACCCGCCACCGCCACTCGCCGACAGCGAATAATAATAACGTTAAACGAGAGGAGATACGAACGGGAAGTGCGGGAAAACGGGAATGTGGAAAAAGGGGAATATTAGAGAAGGAGTAATCAATTTCGCTCAGTCGACGCCGCCGCGGGCGAAGCTCTCATTTAAAATTTAAAATATCGCGGCGTACAGGGGTCCCGTGGAGGACTTTTTAATTTGGCTCTGCTTCACTTTAAAAATGCACGGCGTTCTGCGGTGACACGTCAATCCACTTTGGTTGTCGACACTCCAAACTATAATGTATTGGTTTATTTATCTACTTATTATTATATGTACACACATTATTTATTACTTATTTGCATACCTGCTGAACTAACTAAGTAATAAAAGATGTACCAAGACTTTTTCATCTGACATCAAAAATAATCCAATAATAACTGCTAAGTGTACTAAGGTGACATATTGCTACGGTAGAAGACCTACTACTTCTACTACTTTTTAATTTGTGATATTATGTGCTTAAGTCCGTAAATTCAGTACGATATTATCGTTAGGTACTCAACTTGTACATCACTTATAGTGACTCATTGTAATTACCTTGTTGCAGCAACAAAGGCCAGACCTACCGCGGTTATTGCAACAGATGCATGCAGCTCACCTACCTACACACGGGGCACCACCCTTACCACTCCTAGGGCAGGGTGCTCTGCCCCCAGCGGGGCTCCTCGGTCTCGGAGTACCACATCATCCACTATCAGTCCTCGCCAAACCACCTGATTTACATAGACCAGACGACAAGGGAAACGGTAAGTGCTAAAGTGATATTTTTAAGTATTTACTCAGTTTCCCCAGCTCACTCATATTGTTTACCGAGATGTGTAAAGAAAATCACAAAACAAGTGAGACATATAGCGTAACGGTTCGATACATACATAGATGAATATTTTAAGTGCTGTCGTATTCGTGAGTTTGTGTGTTCGTTGTGTTTGCTGTGTGCCACTGGAGACTATTAGTGCCTCCTTCCGTCCCTCCCACCTCGCCCTCCCCGCGGCGGCAGACGTCTCCGATCCCACTTCTGTTTCAATATTTACCAGCTTCGAGAGGCTTTTTGAACTCACTGTTTGCGTGTTTTCGGATCGCTGACGGCTCCGACTCGCCCGATATTGCTTTGAGAGTATGAATAAGTCAATTCTCCGAATTGGTGCCTGCCTATCTACGTGTATGTTTGGACAGAATATGTAAACAAAGATGTGGAATCGAGGGAAAAACATTTTTCATTTGAGGTTGTTTCGATCAAATGATTAGCTAGATTTATAATTGGATGCTATCGTCGAGTGTTATTCATATCAAACAACAGGGAGGGCTTTCAGTTTTCACGGAAGCGCTGGTAATCCCAGCGCGGCGCGGGGACGAGCGCGCCACAAATGAAAATGTAACACAGAAATGGATTTGGAAGCCGCCCGTCGCTCCGGTTAATTACAAAAGCAAGCGGTAATCTGCGCTCCGGGATGTTCCGGCTTAGCGCCCCCCTAGGGCCGCCCCGACCCGACTCCTCCGCCTGCCACTTCCCCGGCTAATTTGTGCCATTATCGGTGTACTGATGTAAGAGTTACCGCGCAGATGGCCCCCTCCACCCCCACCTTGCCCGCGCTCAATTAATTATTCCTAGCTGGTGTGAGAGTCGCGTGTTTTAGTCAATTAGTAACGTAATTTTGTGGGTGACTTTAGTGTGTGCGGTTGTGGACCAACAAAAGGCACTTATTAAAATCGGCTACCGTTACATTCAATTCATTGCATTTATCTAAACAACTGCCATTGCCATTCGAGTTACTCGAGTGTTGGGATGACAATAGAGCATCGCATGAATAATTCACAAAAAATCACAACCAAAACGTTAATTAGTAAATTACGACATAATTGCAATTGTTTTGAACCAATAGGCACAGTGCACTCGTGGATAGTGCGGATTGTGTAGTGTAGCTGAATGGATGGCCAATAATTGCGGCTATTCCATTTAAATTAATTGTAGCAATACATGCAGTGCTAATACGACGTCTGTTCGCTCCGTGTGTACATATGTAGGTAGCTAATGTGAATAGTAATAGGATTGCATGCGATTGCTCACAAACTTGAGACGAATCAGCCGAGGCAGATAATGCTTTTGATGTATGCAATTCTGCAGGCAGCGTATCCAGGCAATCTAGTTACAGATACAGAGAGACTTTAGCAAGCCATGTGGAGTATTGTGGAGATATGTATCTACGTTATGTATGCTTATGATTTTCAAAATATTTGAACATTCCATAGAAAAAGTTAGTCTGTACGAGAAAGAGAATCAAAAAATCAAACATCACAAAAATCTTACGTTCTTGTGACACTGGCGAAAGAATCCCAAATTGGTTTATCCTCAAAACGATATAGTCCAAACATCGTTTTGAACTACATATTAATCAATAAAATGGCACGACATTCACATCTCGTTAAATTTGTTTTTTGTAGTACACCCCCTGAACGTTGCTAAAAAATGTAACACAAATAAACCGTACCTAGCTAGTTCGATATCCCATCAATAAACTGCGAAGTACGTACTAAAATCGAAAAGTTCTGAATAATTTTAAAGACATTCAATATTTATTTTAAATCTATGCATCCAAAGTTGTAACACTGAAAAAAAATTTGTATTGACAAATTTGATCACCACCCACTTAACATACACAGAAACCTTAAAACCACAGCTAGCTATAAACATCAATATAATATAATATAGGTAGATAAAGCCGTTAGTGTTTGGCCAGCCATTAGCCGCAATCAGATACAAGTCATTGATTGAAACGTTCGCCGCACGCTGACCGATGCTAATTCAGACCAGTCACGTCGGTGTCAGTACCACCGAAGTGCCACCACTTCTCACAGATTGTATGTGACACGGCTGTAACTGGGGCTGGAGGCAATTTGCAGCCGCTGATGCGTGTTTAATTATTCTCATGTTCATGTCATTTGAATGTTTGGAACTTTTGGAACCTTACAAAGTACCATAGAGTAATTTAAGCTAAATTAAATGTTCCAAATCATTCCTTATTTCCCATATATTATGAGATAAATGTCCCCTCCCACTCAACTTTAATGCTATTGACATGATTAGGAAAGCAGAGATCTAAGCAGAAAACTCATGCGGCATGACATGTCAGATCGTGCGTGCAAATGCAATTTATTTTTACAAAACAATTAGGCAAATCCAAAACCCTGATTAACCTGAACCGTCCATAAGTAATGAGCTCAGTAAGTTCAGAACTTATATATAATGGCATAACGTTGGTGGGTCGTGGGGTCGTAGCCGCGTGGGATGCGTGACGCGACGACAGCTCTTGCAATATTCATCGACCACTTTACCCCCGCACCCGCTACCCGTTTTTCAATTATACACCAACGTCTGTCAATCGTAATTGTGTACGAACATCGCCGACATAAAGAACAAATAATAAACAATAATTTTGCAGCTATCCTCAGTTATACCCTAAAATATTTGCATTCCAATACCGAAAATAATATTTATTCTGCTTGCTTACAGGTATCAGTTCAGCGGAGGAGAGACATGTGAGTATAGAATAACTTTTTCCAATTTTGCTTGGGTTGTTAAAATTCCGACGGCAAAATTTTGCTTTGAAAAATTCTCCAACAAGCATACCCACCGCCTTTTCCATTTGGGAATGCGAACGTGGAGAGGAGTGTTGCGCTCGAACACGTTGATTTCATAACACGGCCCTGACTGAAACAAGTGGGTGGTGCAAGTGGCACACCCACCCAACAGGGTTGCTTTACATGGGTAAATAGTAATTTATTTACGATCATAATACAATTCAATGCCGTCTAAAAAATACTCTCACTATATATGCTAATCATGCTTTATACCTAATTGCAGTTCTGTTAACTTTACAAAGATGTTTTTTTCTTATATCTTAGTTTAAAATTTCTTACGTCTAACTAAATACCTTTACTTCTAATACAATGCAACTACACACTTAGTATGTACTTTGTTACAGTAGGTACTGTACTTACTCGCTTAAATCTTTAAATGTGGATAGGTACTTGTTCCTGGATCACGCTGTCAACGGCTAAACGGATTTGGCATATAGCACATTATGTACATTTTTCAATCTAGGAAACCATTAGTTCCTACTGTAGCTGTGGTGCGGATGAATGCTGAAATATAATATGAGTAGCGAGTATCAACCCTAGAGTGAAGTGAGCTCGCGACCGAGTGCGTCGTTCGCGAGGTGTTGCGAATGTCGGCTATCGTGCTACCGTGGTGGTGGCCTGATGGGGTGGGGTGGCTCCCTTGTTGTTGTGCTCGGCTGAACGCAGCGGCACACCGCACAGATGTGCCACCGTCGCCTCGCCATCGCGCTCTCTGCAAGCGAAATGCACGAGAATCGATGCCGTGCCCTCGCTACTTTAAAACATTGTCTTTGTTGTACTAACCTACTTCTCTCTGACAATCGTCATATCATTTAAATTTTTATCGGTATTCACTTCATGATGTTTTTATTCGTTAATAGCTGCCCCCGTGGTTTCACTCGCGCAGCGGTTTAAAAAAAAGATGTTGACCGATTCTCAGACCTACCCGATATACACACAAAATTTCATAAAAATCGGTCGAGCCGTTTCAGAGGAGTTCAACCACGCACCCCGTGACACGAGAATTTTATATATTAGAGATTTATTGTACCAATTGCTAGTTAGTCTTTTTACTTAAAAAAAACGTTATCGCTCAGGGTGAAATATCCCAAGACATAATTATATAAACCACGAAGTTCACCTCGCTCGGTATATTAAAGCCATCAAGCCATACAGCATACTTTAATACTATAACAAGTTTATTAGAAAACTTGGTGAGGTAAGCAAGTTTATAAGTTGACGACGGCACGTGAAGAGTTTATCTTGCAGTGTGACCCCGATACGGTGCGGTAGTGTTTGTTGGCAGTCCGCTCACGGAGCTGTCGATCTGTGCAAACACGCGGCGAGCTGAGTAATGCACGGATGCGCCTTACAATTTGAAGCGAGGGAGCTTGGGTGGTGCAGGGAGAAGTGCACGCCGTAATAAAGTTTACATAAACCGAGCGCGTCTTGGCTGTGGCGCGGCGGCATGGCAGCCGAGTGAGGGGGCGTCAGGTTACACTCCTCGTCCGTGCCTCGTCCGCGCTTTGCCCGTTTGTCCGGCAGCGAATGTTTTTACTGCGAATCACGAAGGTGCTACACAGTTGCAACCGACTTGTTGTTTATTTGCAAACATCGCATACTGTGTATTTGATTTCTCGATACATCATGCCGAGCGATGTTTATTTTACAATGTTGAGAAATGTTCTCGCTGTTTCAAATCCTTGATTGTATTTTTATGTTAAAGTAAAACAAGGGGTGTCGAGTTGTCGACATGTTTATTTTTAATATATTGTACTAAGATTTATATTTGTTAGAAGTACTTTCATGTTCTAGTAGGATTAGGTATACAAATAGCTTAAGTAATTTAATTATCTCATCTTAATTGTGGTGATCGACTACCCAACGATGAATTCATAACCATTAAAAACAATTAAATTTTTAGAAAGCTGCTTAAAATCCCGCAAAATAACCGAGTTTACGACTGCCAATTTACACCGAAGTGAAATTGAGCAGAGGCCCTAAGCCTAACAGAGCGAGCCCTTCCACAATCTCATTTGGGTAACATAATAACCGCGGATTTATTTCTGCCGCCCGCTCATTCGCTCTCAAATCGCGCCTAATATTCAATTTGGGCGGCCGAACCACACAAAAACTGCTCAGAGCCGGTTCATTACGCCGCACATCTCGCCTCTTCATCCTCCTTACCTTATCTAAGCCACTCTAAGTAACACACCCCGTGCCCCACCCCCCAAACGACACCCACTCGCCCGCATACCACTTCAAGTGGAAAACTCGCAGGGCGAGGGCCGCTCAGCCTTGTTTAGCATTCTCCTCGACTTCTTTATTTAATAGATGCCGAAAAAACTCCGGTCAGAATAAATTTGCGCTTATTCTCCGATATGCTTTGGTTGTTGTATTTTTAAATTTAAGGTGTGCTCCTTTAATTAAGGTGGAAGCGGTGCGTGTAAATGAGACTCGTATTTATAAAAGCGAGAAATGAACACTTTATTAAACTGTAACAGGACTGAGAAACAGCTTTGTTACGGCCGCGCCGGTGGTGGCAACCCTAGACTGGCATGTTTACGCGCAGTGTAACAGCAGACCCCGCTTGCTTCGCGCTCGCGACAGCCCTCACAATTTATAGCCCGAGACTTTCTTAATTGGAAAGAATGGCCACTTGTAATTATTAAGACGCCCTAAAGTGAAACAGATTGCGCGGTAGTCGTCGTTTCCTTGTTTTATTTTTTGTTTTAAGGCTTCATACAAAGTTGGCTTCTTGTATTAAGACGTTGACCTTTTTATTAAGTAACAAAAACACTTCAGACGTGGTCTTATAAATAAAGGAAGTGCTATATATCGGCGTTATTAAAATTTCGAGTGTGAAATGTGATACCTAACCTACTATATTTATTTATATGATTATTTTATGCTAATCGTTCTTATCTAATAAAAACAGGATTATAATAAATCTCTGTTGATCAATTCAGTCCACTCGAAGCGTAGCAAATGCTTGAATGTTGAATGCTGTCCAAGTTACAATCTCACAAGACCATCTGATATGTTTAGCAGTCGCAAATTGATATTGATCTTAGGGTTTCAACCTGGGGCCAGACAGCCGCCTGCCAGATGACCGGAATGTTACTGTAGGTAGATTCCCTCATCAATTATACATGCAACAATTTAAATTATCCATGTTGGGTTAATTCTTTAAAACAGTATTATGATTATCGAGATCTAGGTACGTTTGTTTGATATTGAGACGCTACTATGTCTCTAATCATTTTACCACCAATGTAAAGGTATCACCATTTCCTACCACTAAGGAACTTAGGTAAAGATAAATCATAACAATTATTGATATAGCTTGTTTTTCAATCGGGTAAAGTTTTACCTAAGTATGTGGCTTTATCATATACGTGACGTGACGCGGGGTGTAGATATTTGGTAAGCCGATCCATCGCTTCTGTTCAACCAAGTGCGCCGTCGAATCTCAGCTAATGTCTCGAATGCTCCGATCTCGCTCCGATACTGTAGTTAATCTTCTTACACCCCTCCGCCTCTTGATAGGGAATAACACATAGATTACTCCGATGCATCCACATTATTCCAGACGGATTATCTGTCGTGTCGTGCATGCAGCCTCTGTGGATCTTCCAGAATTTATAATCTCCTCACGAGAATTAATAATGACTCGCGTTCTATTCATAAACGTATTTTGTAAGTAAGTAGGTACTCTATTAGTTTATATTGACGTTTATAAAAGTAAAACAAAGGCCTAAAATGATATTTCAAAATTACGGTTACAGTACAGTTCAATATACAATAAACAGCTTTTATTGTAAGTCCTTTGTAAGTCTATAGTTGAATCTTACAAAGAGAGAAACTTAACAATATAAGTACTTACCTACGCTGTGTTTGTGCCATTTCAAAAAGTCGTATGGAATTCTTTGTGAAACATTTCCTCGCTGACGACAGTAGGTACTTCTCGGTAGGTGGCTACAGCTATAGGCTATGTCGTGAGTAGGTAGGGGTATTGCTCGTCGGTTTCGGGCTGCGGCTTTGTTCCCGATCCGGGCGTATCGCATCGATTTATGCAAGCATGATCGAATCGCGCCTGCCCCCGTCTACCCACCTTCAGTAACAATACCTGCCTGCCGCTGCACCGGTTTATGTGAGAGTAACCAATATTAATAAATATTTGATTTCGGTGTGAATGGAAAAGGATAAGAACGTGTCTTGAGTATTCGGTATTTTTAAGATTATTTTTAAGAGATTTAAGATTAAAATTAATAAAAGAATCGATGATAAAATTAATTCATAAACATATTCTCAATCATTAATTTTATTACAGACTGTATACGTTATGGAAAGAATTAAAATA
Source organism: Tetheella fluctuosa (assembly GCA_951216915.1). Classification (NCBI taxonomy): domain Eukaryota; kingdom Metazoa; phylum Arthropoda; class Insecta; order Lepidoptera; family Drepanidae; genus Tetheella; species Tetheella fluctuosa. The sequence goes on along the minus strand of OX578229.1, from coordinate 7,026,304 downwards.
TATATCATTTATATTTAAATTTGTCATTTTTGTCTCTTAATTTTTGTGAATGGTGATTGGAACTGAGTTTAAGGTTTAATATCTGGTATTTGCTTGTCGCATACCCTATATTATGTATTCTGTGTCTAAACACTAAAGAAGTTTTAAATTAATATTTAGGTTGCAAACCCACACGTGTCATGAACAGTAAGGTACCATGGATGTCTCGTAACCGCAGCAGTGACGAGCCTGTGTCGCATAGAGGCGGCCACGGCGTGCGGTCACAGTCCTGGCTCCTCTGTTGCGGTCGCCTCGACTATCACACACCGCACTCCCGCGCGCCTCTCTTTGTGACTACGACAACTTCGTGTGTGGCCGCCCCGCATACACGGCTACCACTCACGCTACATTCCCTCCGACCTTATTTATTGCACGAGATTTTACGATACCCCATAACCGCTCACGTCTAATTGCATCGAAGCGCCATAATGGCATAACATTTTTACAACGCGTTATTTCGAGCGTTAATTGCGATTGAATCGCCGCAAACCCGTTTGATAGTGTATAATAAACTAAATGAAAACAAGATATGTATGCGTTTATTCAAAAATATACTAGGAGAGGCGGATAATTGAAATCGCTGCATGTAATTAGTAGGTAGGTGGGTGCGATTGCTCGCGGCTCGCTGCAGCACGTCTTTATAATTTATCTCAATTAGCCTGTGCCGTACGTAATGTGCGGAAGGGCGACTGCACCATTGGTATTGCTAGCTTGATACTGTGCTTTTTGTTTAGCGAAATAAAAAGATGTTGATATTTGAATAAATTATTTATTACTTAAAAACTTACTATTTCTAGAATTAAATTTATAACAAGCATTTAAAAAATTAAAATAACTTAACTATTATTTACAGGTACCTATCGTAAGTATGGGTCCTCGGAACTCATTAAAGCATTTATTTAAAGAAATAAATATAATGACTTTGCCTTCACTTTACATTTATGAAAATATAATGTTCATACGTAGAAATATAGGAATGTTTAAAACAAAAGTAGATGTCCATAATATAAATACAAGGCAAAGAGAGAAATTAGTTGTTCCATATTTTAGGCTAGCCAAAGTTAGCAAGTCATTCCTTGGTAATTGCGTTCGATTCTATAATAAAATACCTCACTCGGTAACCAAGATGACCAATTTTAAATTCAAATTTTACGTAAAGAAAGTTCTGAAGGAAAAGGCTTATTACAAGGCATTATGTTGAAGATAGGGATGTTTGGAAATAGTTACACTCTGCACAGGTGCACCTTGCATAATGTTTCATTATTATATATATATATATATATATCTTAATATATATATTTCTTGTGTGCGTGTGTATGTGACTGAACTCCTCCTAAACGACTGGACCAATTTTGATGAAATTTTTTGTGTGTGTTCGTGGAGATTCGAGAATGGTTTAGATTAAACGGCTGGACCGATTTGGATGAAATTTTGTGTATGAGTTGGACAGGACAACGTCTGTTGGGACAGCTAGTATATATATATTTTTAGTTTTAGCCATTGGCGTATTCGCTGTTATTTAATACTTGTTTGAACTTGTTTGCGTTACATTTTATTATTTGCTTTATATTGGTATTTTTCGTTTTGTTTTAATTGCATATTGTATTTTACATTTTGCTGTTTTTGAAAAAATATAGCCAATAGTCAGATAATTAAAAAATAAAAAATAATAAAAAAAATGTAACCTTGCTGAGTTTCTTGCCGGTTCTTCTCAGTTGAAGGCTGACTTCCGAACCGGTGGTGGCTTCAGTAAATTCGACCTTCATAAGTGCCCTCCTAGGGCCCAAACTGAATAAATGGCTTTGACTTTGAAAAAAGGGGAAAAAGAAAAGACAAAAAAAGGGGGCTTACAGGGCATCAAAAAAAATCATCCGCATCACTGTCAACAGGAAAAGTGCCCAAAAGGCTGGTAGCAAACATTAATTTGTTTCTTTAACAATAAACATGTTAGGTACCTACCTCATTAGGGGAAAAGGTTTGGGTTGGGAATATGAAACTAGATTAACTAGATTTGTCAGAAACTACTGCCATTGACGATCTTATCTAGAGGGGAGCGTAAGGTTACTGTTGGCCATTGAGTTGAGTCGGGCGAACAAAGCGAGGGGCAAATTTATTTAAAAATAAAAACAGTGTTCAAAATTAAATAATCTTGAAGACTTAATTGTGACGTTAATCTTACTTAATATTATAAATGTGAAAGTTTGGATGGATGGATGTTTGTTACTCAATCATACGTCAGAACGGCTGTACGGATCTGGATGAAACTTGGCACAGAGATAGATCGTAGTAGTACATAGGATACTTTTTATCCCGGGAAAATATAAGATTCCTCGAGAACGCGGGTGAAACCGCGGGGCAGAAGGTAGTTCATAAAAATAGAAGAAGTTGATGTTCTGTGAAGATGTTGGATACTAATATTGGCAGTTTGCAAGCCTAGCTCTAGCAGTAGGTTATAAGCTTTGTGTTAGTTTGTTGTGCACTATGTTGTAGGTATAGTAAGTGGGTGGGTGGTTGTCGGACGGCGTGTTTAACAATGCGGGCGGCATGTGGCGTGTGGCTGCGACATGCGGCGCGTTGCCGTAATGTTGCCGACTTGCCGTGTTGCGTTGCGACGACATGACTAGATCGCGTTGCCGCCTCCTATGCTCCGCACGTCGCTCCCTTCGTGCTTATCACACATTTACATATGCTTCGCCTGCTCACTGCCGTGTACGAGCATCGAAAATGTTTCATGAATAAATTTGTAATCCAATTTGGTCGTTAACTTCTGACTCGAAAACACGTCTACATATTTCCGTACCTTATAAAAACAAACACACTAAACACTGAATACAAACAAAGGTAATCGAATCGAATAATCGTCGGGTCGCTCGAAGCGATTAATCATAAAAAGTGCGCGGAGCGTAGCCCTTTTTCGAGTTTCCTCGTTACGGACTAAGACGAGAATCATTAGGAATTAAATTTCCCCTTTCATTAGTCCCTCAACCCTCGTATAATTCCGGACGCGGAGCAATAACAATATAAATCCCCCGTCGCGCCGAGCGGGGGATTACGGCTTGTCTCGACCCTAATTTAGGGCTGCCCCCGCCCCGGATTAACGAAGTGGCGGAATCCGCTAGGGTTGTCGCTGCGCATAAACTTGTTACGTGTTTAATGTTTTATTGACGGGTGGCGAGGGAGCTCTCATTTAAATAACCGTGCGTAGACTCCGCTCCGACCCTTCCGCACGCGCTTCGACTTGCCAAACGATCTCGCGCGGTGATCACTGATCATACAAGACGTGTATCATTGTCCAAGACCAGCCTTATCAAATTAAATCATTGTACATGGTACTGGAGACGAGACGTCAACATTACTCGAGATTTATTTGCATAAAAGAATACTTGACCAAGTTTACTCGAATTTCTCCGCTATCGAGACCACTTCTTCGCCCGCCCACGCGAACGACATAAAAATGAAAATATTTTATTGGATATAATATCACCGTTTCATGGCGAGTTTTACTTATTGTAACTTTAGAAGGTATTTTAACATAATTTACTGCTTAATAGAGTGTAACACAGTGGTCTAGTGCTGGCATATAAAATGTTTAAGTTAATATCAAACTCGTCATTTTTGAAAGGTTGGACAGCGACCTTAACAAATTAATTTTTAGTGCTATTACGCCGCCATTAAATGGAATCGTTCGTTAAGGCGGAACGAATTGTTTATAGCCGGTATTAAGCCGTTCGCGTTGGCGGGTGTCGACGTACACATTGCATTCGAAGGCGTCCTAGCGAGGGTGTAGACTGTGGACTAGGGTCTTAGGTTTGCTCGTAGTGTATGACCCCTCTTTGATTTAAACGATCTGGCATTGTTAACACTAGTCACTACCAGGTAGTTCCAACCGAGGTACAATCATAGTGTTTATTCAGGAGTACAGTGTGGGTTAGGAACTCTTTAGGTAATTATATGAGTACATATTAAAAAAAAATGATTTCACGATTTATTTGAAGTCTATTTGTAGGCATTAGGTACTCCGACGCCAATTTTCCAAACGAGTTGCTTTTCAGCACGGTGACGAAACTCGATTCGGGGTAATTTATTTAAGTAATTTCACAAAGCGAAGCCGCGTACACCGTATTAAAATTTGCCTCAAAACCGCAAAGTAGACGCAAACACAAAATTAAAGTCGTCGACACTTAAGGGCTTCGTAGTTTCGAGGGGAGTTTCCGTGAAATTTCTCTCGGAATGTCGAAATGGCGGATGAGTTTCGCAAGTCAACTCAATTATCGTTTTAATTAAGGTGCCGTGCCACGTGACATTTGTTTGCGTGCGTGAAAGCGATCGCGCCCCTCCGCACGCCCCGCGCGCCCCTTCGCCTGCTCCTGTTAATTGTGCTAATTACTTCTGTAATGGAGCAAGGGGGCGGGGTGAGATTGCTTATCGACGGCTTCCCCGGAATTTACTTTGTGTGGTACCTATGGGGCTACCCGACTCCGGCGTTAATTTGATGTAATTTGTAGTCCACTTTGCTCCTACATACGTATTACGATGCGAACCCACTTCTCTTACATTTACGCTTTGACATCGAAATTTGAATACCTACCTACATCTCTAGGAGTATTTCTATCTAGTGCTCACACTTTCGGCTAACTGCATGTCACATCAATCCTCATCAATCAATTGTCTAGGGCATGTTTCTAAGCCCATTTGTGAGTGGTGCAGTCACGGTGCAGTGCAGTGGATGTAGGTTTGCTAGAGGTTCCGCGAAGAATGCTCATCTCGGAGAGTGGCAGCCGAAACGAAGTGGCAGCGTTATGAATGTTCAAACAGATTATGTTATGTGATTTTGGGAGACTAGAAGTGCAGTCAGAGCCAGAACGTGACGAGAGCACACGACAGGGAGCGTGATGTGAGCGGTGTGCAGAAGTGTGACGACCAATAAGTACGTCAGTTCGACAACGAGCACCAGGCAATTTGGTTATTTGGGGTCGGCCATAAACCGATAGCGAGCGCAGTAAACGCAATCCTCCACTCGCGACTATAAACTTTACGAGTCACGTAAAAACGCGCTCGAAACGCCGACTCGCTACCATAAATTTATGCTAATGTATTCTTTATAGGAGTTTAATGTGTATTCAGAAATTCCTCCATTATTTATGTATACGAATGAACCGGTAAAGTTAATTTTAAAGTCGCACAGCACCCCGCGGTTTACGCGTTCGCTAGCGATTAATTTTTTGTAGCCTTTTTGTGGGCCATGTTTCCGACGAACGCGGATTCACGTTTCCGAATGATTACAGTTTTATTTTACGGACGTTGGCCGATACTGGTTTAATAACGCGTGGGTCCTCAGAATGAATGAACCTCTTCCACGAGGTAACATTTTATTGCTTCATGAAGCAATTCGGTGTTACGAGACAATACAATGTTATGAATTGACAACATAATGGAACTTAAAAGTTAAATGTACGCAATAAAACATTTCGATGACAGTACCATAAAACGAAGTCGTATAAAACGGGTGGTCTCGATAAAAGCTGAAAACGTCGCGTGTAAATCACGTAACTTTTCAAAACTATTATGCCTGAAATATAGTCCGAACTCAATCCGTACATTTCCAAGCGTCGGGCGGTCTATTTATCTATTTCCCCCGCTTCCGCCCCCGAGCGTCCGGTTAACCGACCCCCTTCCGGTTAACCGGGCGCGGACGGGCGGGCGCCGGAGTCGCGGCGGCGCGGCGCGCTCGGCTAAACGGCTCGTCGCGTGACCGCAGACAATAAGCCCGGGCGGCGTTAACAGCGCGCGCCTGTGTGTTGTCACTTTATATGTTACGTCAGAGCATGCCGAGTGCGGAGTGCCTCCTCGGTGTTCGAACCGCGCTGGACGCCCGCCGTGCCGCGCCGCGGTCGCGGCACATGTGTACGACCTCCGCCCGCAGGGCGAACGGTAGCCGATAAGTCATGTTGTCGAAGCTTGTAGCGCGGCTGGCACTTGTTTAGCGCCAAACTAGTCAGAGTCGCGCTCAACCCGTGCCCCGCTCTTCGTCCCACACTCAATTGCCTTTTTCTCGAGATCGACCCGCGTAATGGGATAGGGGAGTAAAGATTAGCTCTGTTCGTTTCTGTAGAAAATATAAAAGGTTGCGAATGATTACTCGATATAGATAGAGTATTTTTTGTTTGAACAGATTTATACATGTAGGTAATAGGTAGTAGAGCTTTGATCCTCTTACTTACGAATAATAATATTATACATGAGCAACCTCTATAAGGAAAACAATTTTACCTTCATTCAATTAAAAATAAATAAATATGTATGTTATGTATACCTACCGATTGTGTAATAAAAAAATGATATTTTACCTAATGTCTTAGGAAGGAACTAGCATCTAAAATACAGGCTCAACCTAGTTTAGATGCTACCACTAATTTTACTATAAAATTATAAACATCCTCCTATCTAATATTTGGGAAAGTGAGTTTGTTTGTTACCTTTCACGCTTAAACCGCTGAACTGATCGCGATGAAATTTGGAATGCAGATAGCCTATGGTACGGAGAAGAACATAGGATACTTTTTATCCCGGGAAAACATAAGATCCTGGGGGATGCGGGTGAAACCGCGGGGTGAAATCTAGTACTAAATAAATTTCAGTAGCTACCTTGTTACTAAAGTGTCAAGTAATTAATTAATTATTGCCATAACATCAATATTCAGTAGGCACCTAAGTAGATACTATAAGTTATTCGAAGCACACCTCAAATAAACTATCAAACATTCATAAATAGGCAGTCAATTAGGTATAATAAAATGAAGATGGCAATATAAAAAGTAATTTTTCATCTTGCTTCATCCAGCATTTCAGCAGCAACCACATATTCAAACTATTAAATTAACGATTAACCGCAAACTGTCTACCCTCGAGTGAATGACTCGTATGGGCAACATAAAATCCATCCAATCGAATCCGACACGTCACATTACAGCCGAGCACCGTGGGTCTCTCTCGAAATAGCATCACTTGAAATTCGATACCGTACACTGTGGAGATCGAGTGATCGTAAAATTAGGGCCTGGCTGGGATACACGTTCGACCCCCACTAGCACACCTATACATTACTTATACATACTTAAGTTGCGTTGTGTGGATGCCACTTTATGTTTCGTTCCACACGACTTGTGCCAATAATAAAAGTTTATTGGTAACATCTCGCCTATCAAATATCCAATAACGACGGCCGCAATAACTCGTCTCCATTTATTTATCTTACACGACACGAATTACCTACGTTAGTTTCTAGTTGATGTCTGTGTCTCGTAAAAATGTAATCTTTACTTGCGTGAAAATATTTCATTAAATTATTATAGGAGTGGAATATGTTCCAGTAACCGTATCTCCTCTGGTGGCGATAAATTGTCTTGAATCTGGATCGGATATAAAGTGTTATTGTGTCGATGCGAGTGCTAGCGCACGTGTAGGGCGGGCAGTAAGTCATAGCAGGCGGCGACAGGTTGACGGGCGGCGTCGTCGAGGAGCAAATTAACAACCGCTTGCCGCTCGCCTCTAACTTAATACCTCGTAAAATTAGAGCCCGTTAGAGCACACCCCACTCAGTCCTTTGGGGATGTCGGAATATGTCAGAATAATTTCAGATTATGAGATAACATGTGGAAATTCTATCCTAGGATTGCATAGTTTAGAAAACAGAATTTCACAATAATATCTTACTTACGCATTTTCAAATAATGCGGCGGTAACGGCCACAGCTATCTATAAGATATCTTAGGTGTGGGATGAATTATTTCCGAATCACTTCTCAAGTGCAATATTCCGGGAGAAGAGAGCCTTTTCGCTCGAATGGCCACACAGTTACGTGTGTATTCTGCGTATGTATGGATACTTGAAATAGTCTGTCTAACACAACTGGCCGCGAGCACTCGACCGAATATTGATATTCCGTATATTGGATACCTCCGTCCGAGGTAGGTATCTAGCGTGCGGGTACGCGAAGTTATGTACATATACGTTGTGACAACAAGAGCGGAATCACTGGAGCGCGGGGCGGACGTTCGTCACGTATATGATTATTTCATTAGTCCGTATTTGCGCGTTCATCCAAATGTTGCGGTTGTCCTCCCTATACCGACTCCCTCCCATACCCCCGTGTACTCTGAGGGGGCGATGACCACTCCCGGAGCTAATCATGCGGTCAGTTTGTTCTGCCTCAGCGTGTTTTGATATTGATATTGACTGTAGCGCTCGCCTCGCTGCGCGCCGATTTATTTGCTAACAATGATCGATTGATTGCTAAAGGTAGGTACGTAAGCCCGCCCGCAAAACGCTTTGATTATGTTTACCTACTCGTATTTGTTAAACTAACAATACCCAATGCCGCCAATAACGTTGATATAATGTTTATTGTGTAGATATTAATCTATTGTATCTATCTGTTGTTGCAGAGAAACTCTATATCGCCCGGTGAGAGAGAGAAATACAGAACGCGGAGTCCCGCAGAGCCAGACCACAAGAAACTAAAGAAAGAGGAAAAAGACATGGGACATGTAAGTTGGCAATTACTCCTCAACATCTAACAGTTAAGTTACCCAGTTAATATCAAAGTATGTCAGAATTCTAAATACAATATTATATAATTTACAGGAGCTGGTTGTAGATGACGCGAGCGAGGAGCCAACGTCTCCACACAACGGCGCGCCCTCGCCTCGGGAGAACGGACTTGATAAGTTGCAGCCCAAGAAGGAACACCCACCACATAGTCCTAGGTACGAATATAAATATTACTATCGTATTAGTCTGCAGTTAGCATTTATTTTAATATATAATGCATGGGTTGGTCCTTTCTCTCGTCAAAACTAATGTTGTATTTTTTTTAATCTAATTAATATTTAATGCGTTAGGATCATTCGGAAGCCTTTTTCACACCAAGCATTTATTGTAATGTCGCCTAAGCCTAATGTTTCTGTGTAAATGCGCGATAATCCCTCGATCCATTTAATAGAAGCCCTAGAACTAGTTGGAAGGTCATTGTACGACATGAGACGAGTTGTCGATGGGCTCCGCACTGAATCAATTAGTGAACACGAACGTGGCCGGGGCTCAGTGTTAGTCCTATTAACAACAATAAGATTAGACACGCCTTGATGGATAACAGATGCTAATCTTTACACAAACTTATCGACAAATTGGTCGTGTTTGTACTTCAATCAAATGTTCATCCTAACTTCCAAACTTTTTTATATCCTAACTTAATATTATAAATGCGAATGTGAGTTTGTTTGTTTGTTTGTTTGTTACCTTCTCACGTCTAAACCGCTGAACCGATCGCGATGAAATTCGGTACGCAGATAGCGTATAGTATGGAGAAGGATATAGGCTCCTTTTTTTTCTCGAGAACGTGGGTGAATCCGCGGGGGACAGCTAGTGTCCTATATTATTCAACAAGTTTGTAGTTGTGTAGTGACACTCAAAAAGAAATACATTTTTTTTTGGGACATTCGTTTTAGCTGGAACAAAATATTAGGAAATTTATACTAATTATTAATTTATTTATTTATAGGTCAGGTACATCAAGCAATGCCTCAACACCGTCAGCAAAAAAACTTGATGAGAAACCCAGCACACCCATCTCTAAGCCCGTGACCCCAACGTCGGGAGCGAGCGGCGCAGGCTCCGCGGGCCCTCCGCTTAAGGCCTCAGTGAAGCCCCCGGCGTTACAGTACCCATATTTGGGGAATGGGGCACACGACGCTTATGGTTTGGCGGGGTATTCCGCGAGAGCGGCGCTGGCGTATGAGCCTTTACGCCCGCCTATAGGACCCGCTGCGCTTGCGCCTATACCGGGTGGTAAACCGTAAGTAAAGTTGTTATCTACTCTTTATAGAAGGCATAAATCATCTTTGGGGCGGCTCATACAACAGCCCATATAATGCTTTATATTTAAACTAATAGGAACCCTGTTAAACAATACGTTATGCAACACGGACATAATCACGCTTATCAATCATATGGTAACTGTCGTCCTCAAATTGCAAAGGCAAGTACGGATATATAGAAGCAGTCGGAAATCGGAATTAAGGACAGTACCAACCAACCAAAACATTTTCCTTAGTTCTCATTAAAACTAGAAATATTCTCATCATTCACTAAATCGATTGATATAAACGTATATCTATCTAAAACTGTGTATCTTATTCCAGGGCATATTCATTCCATGTGTCAGCTGAAGGTCAAATGCAACCGGTGCCCTTTCCCCCGGACGCACTGATGGGGCCGGGCATCCCTCGTCACGCGCGTCAAGTATCTGCCCTCGCTCACGGTGAAGTGGTCTGCGCAGTCACAGTATCCTCGCCAACCAAGTACGTGTACACTGGAGGCAAAGGCTGCGTCAAAGTGTGGGACATCAGCCAACCGAGCAAAGCCCCCGTCAGCCAACTCGACTGTTTGGTGAGTGGGTAACTGTCCTCGCTTCCTTTGATATCTTTGGTATTTTTTTTGGTGTTGAAAGCAAATAAAAATAAAAGCTAAAAAATTGTAATGAAGCTCAAGGATTTTAATGTGTTAACTTTCTTTTTATTTAACCTACACACATTTTAAAAAAAAACATTCTATTTCGCACAAATTAATACGATGAAACAATTAAATTCCAGCAAAGAGACAACTACATAAGGTCAGTGAAACTCCTCCCGGACGGGCGCACACTGATAGTCGGAGGCGAGGCGTCCAACCTGTCCATCTGGGACCTGGCCTCGCCCACGCCCAGGATCAAGGCTGAGCTCACCTCCTCCGCCCCCGCCTGCTATGCGCTCGCCATTAGTCCAGATTCCAAGGTTATTATATTTTTTACTATGACCTTGGCTCATATTTGACCATAATCCTACCATGGTAAATGATGATATGGTCGAAGGTAAGCAAAATGCTTGGCGACAGATTATCAACTTGAGGGTCTTGTTTTGGTCCACGTGCAGATTTGTCGTGAATTTCAGGGTATGGCATGGTGAGATTGTGGTCAAACCAGAGTAAATCCTATCCTAAAAAACAATCTGCATTCCTTTTCAACGAGCTGCATTATTGGTTCTCTGTATTTAGTCAACACTGGCTTACTAAAGTCCTAACTATATTATGGCAGTTTGATATAATGTTGTATAGAAAACCTGTCAAACCACCATATTTATCTAGAAGGTAGATAAGAGTTTAACGGTTGTGCAACAGGCTCAAAAACATGTTTAAAAAAATAATATAACAGGTTTATTCGCATTTTGAGTTAACATCAAAGCAACTGGACAGGCAGTCGTAATCGAGTGGATTTTTTTAAATGGCACATTTTCACATCCTATATTGGGGCTATTTTTTCTTACATTTTGATTGAGCAACGGTGATATTTAGTATGAAAAGTTTAATATAATATTATTAGAATACTGTACCTATATTATATTTTAAGTTGTTTATAATGTTGCAGGTGTGCTTCAGCTGTTGTTCGGACGGTAACATAGCGGTGTGGGATCTACATAACCAGACGTTAGTGCGGCAGTTCCAGGGGCACACGGACGGCGCCTCCTGCATCGACATCTCCGCCGACGGGACCAAGCTCTGGACCGGAGGCCTAGACAATACCGTCAGGTAACTTACTGACAATCTTTTTGTACCTACTATGTAGTTATCTCCAAAAGCGTTCGCACCGTGCGCCGTGGGGCAACTAAACATTACATTTAGGATTTTGATATTATTATTATGTGAGTTTGGTTATTTCATGTATTTCCAGAGCTTGCTGCAACTAGACTAGGACTATTATGATTTTAGCATGCATTTTTAGAAATTGCCAATCAGAGTTTTCTTAATTTTGCCTCACCCCTATGCTGGGTATGCCCATTGTTGTCCCCCATAGTTTCATCCCCGTTCTTGTTAGGGATTAAAATTAGTCTATTTCAATCTCCGACCTATAAACTATCTCTAGGCAAAAAATTACGTCGACCTGTTGCTGCGTGAAAGAAGGACAAACCAAATATGACATTATATGTAGGTATTAGCTGGTTGGTATGCTAACTATCGACAAGCTAAGCATATTTAGAAAAAAAAAACGGTTACTCTCTACGCCATCTCCTTGGTATTCCAAAATTGGTGAATGAAGTACAAACCTGCTATAACATAAAATGCGTCTCTCTGTTATCTAGTGAAGTGATAATGTTTCACAATTAAAACGAAGAAATGTTATTTTCACAGATCTTGGGACCTGAGAGAAGGCAGACAATTACAACAACATGACTTCAGTTCCCAGATATTCTCATTAGGATATTGTCCTACAGGTAATTAATAAATTAATTTCTACTACTTTCATTATCTGTAACAATTTTTTTTTTAATCAGCAGAGCATTTGAGTATCTACCTATTATATTGTAGGTACATTCTTATATAGCAGAATGTTATAGAAATAGTACTGCACTGTGTAGTTATTATTATTATAAAGATTTGTCCTGACTAACTGATCTATCAACGCACAACCTAAATCGCTGGGGTTGGACAGTTGAAATATTGCACACGGATTCCTATAAACTGGGTGGATATTTCGTAATTGAATATTTTCGAAACCTATACTAGGTCCGTCATGGTAAACGACCAATTTTGAAATCCCGACATTAAAAATGTGAGACCGATTAGTAGCTTAACATGACATTATGGTTTTAATATTTCAGGTGAATGGTTAGCAGTAGGAATGGAAAACAGCAACGTGGAGGTGCTTCACGCGGTGAAACCGGACAAGTACCAGCTCCATTTGCACGAGTCGTGCGTGTTGTCGCTGCGGTTCGCGTCGTGCGGCAAGTGGTTCGTGTCCACTGGCAAGGATAACTTGCTGAATGCGTGGCGCACGCCTTATGGTGCCAGTATATTCCAGGTAAATATTGTGTCTACTTTTAAACACGATATTATACGATTATTGTAAATAAAAACGATAATTGGAACAAATGGCAGTTTTGTTGCTTGAAAGTGATCTCTTTCAGAAAACCATTAGATAAATAATTGGTGTAAGAATCATACGATGATTCCAAGCGGGTCGGTTATAAGCTCTGTATAAATTAAGTGGATGCTGCTATTCATTTTTAATCTCATTAGTAATATCATTAGTAATACACTCAGCGACAGGAAATTTGGTCCAAGCAAGAAATTTCATACAAACGAGGTGTATTCACAAATGATTTACTTTTCTTTAACGCTAATTCAATGCACTGTATTTGGTATCATTTAAAAGATAAAAAAGTCAGCATTTTGAAAATACAACTAAGTATACTGTGCGATTTCTCATATACGCCATAAATATTGATAAGATTGGACAATACTGAATTTGTTAATTTTTGTATTAAATTTGAAATTAGAAATGTTATCACCTCGCATGGCAAAATTGAAATTTGGCACATTTAAGATGATAACGCCGTCTGCAAATTGACTTTTTTATCTTTTAAATGATACCAAATATAGTGCATTGAATTAGCGTTAAAGAAAAGTAAATCATTTGTGAATACACCTCGTTTGTATGAAATTTCTTGCTTGGACCAAATTCCCTGCCGCTGAATGTATCTCATAGTAATATTTTTGTTTCTTTACATCGTGGTGCTTTCTTCAATTAAAAAAGATAGAATGTCTCGTTTAGGTTTGGTTAAGTACCATGATTCTATTTATTACTCAATATAAATTATGTTATATACGAAAGCTTGTGTGTGTTTGTATAAATTGGAATAAAGAAAGAAACTTACTCAACATATACACAGAATTACAGAATTACACATACATTGCAAGATAACAAATAAGGCAAATACATACACAACCAAAGTACCTAATATTGTGTGATGTCGAAAAGCATAATGACTCAATTTTATTCCGAGGGACATGGGTAAAACCGCGGAACAAAAGCTATGTAGTCAAAAAAATAAATTATATACATAGGTAATAGACAGGCTGATTGGTGGGGCTTAGAGATCCCCCGTTGCCACAACACAGGCCGTGGTTTCGATTCCCGCAAATGTTTTTGTGTATGAAAATATCCGTTTATTCTGTGTCTGGGACCTGGGTGTAAATATACAGGTATTATATAGCATATAACATAATTAAATGCACACCCTGAAAGTAGTGAATCGGCTACTGAATTGATTTCGGCTAATTGTGTTACATATGCAGTATATTAATAAAAACAATACCTAACGTACCTAACGGGGTGTAATTTTACTCCCCGAAACGAACAAATTGAAATCAGCTTGACTTATGTGTAACAAATATAAAAATAATATATATATACATATATATATATGTAGTTTTTCTTATTGATTGGGTTAATTGGATTATAGCAACGTATGTAGTATATATCAGTTATATGGTTTCCATAGTACAAGCCCCGCTTAACTTAAGCGTAAGTAAAGAATGTCCCAGAATATAAATTTTAATATTTTCGTTTTGCAGTCAAAAGAATCATCCTCGGTGCTCAGCTGTGACATTTCATCAGACGACAAATACATAGTGACAGGGTCAGGCGACAAGAAAGCCACAGTATATGAGGTGATCTACTAGTGCGACAGACAATCAGACACTCAAACAAGCGAACAAAATATAGATCAACAAGTGACTGTGTATTTACTAGTGAGTGAAGAACGTTCCGGGAACGTAGAGTGGCAAGTGGTGATATAGCTTTAGTGTATGTATAGATTATATTGGGAAGCCTGTATGTACTTATGCGACTTGTTTATATAGTTTAGTGTGCGCGATTTATGTTTATTTGTTGAGCGCCCGTAGTGTATGTTGGCAGCAGATCTCAAAATGATGATTTCGTTTCAATATTGTTGTAAAATGCTCGTATTAAAGAAAAGATATGCGCAACCTATACCTATGTCTTACTTATTTAATAACTCTGACAAATAAAGAAGTTAAGATGGAACTAACTCTGTCATTATCAATCTGATAGCAAGTTTTAATAGTTTTAACTCGGATTTGATGCATGTATTTACTTGATAGGAGCACAGTTTTTTTTTACTTCACTTGTATCATGGGCCATTTCTTTATTTGTCAGAGTTTAACAAATATTCAACTCATATCAAACACCTACGTAGTTCAAAAGTGAAACGCTGAATGCTGCGACTTAACTATCTGGAAATTCAATGTCATAACATATCATATTCAATTCAGTTATCTTTTATAACCTGCATGTTTATTTCAAATATTCAAAATAACAACTTTCATTTCCAATGACCCAAATATGACTCAGGAGGATTTTCCGAAGTAAATCCATCATGAGCGATTAATTTATTTACTTCAAGCGCACTTTTTATGATCGTAATAAGTACTACAAGGTTGAACTCTAACCTAAAAAAATATTTATTAGTTGTTTTTGTTATATCGGCTAATATTGGTTAAAGCGCAAACAAGGGTCCAGGTCCCCATTTCATAGTCACGAATCATGATGTTCAAGACCTGTTCAGGATGTAAGGCGCCACTAATATTTTAAAAAATATACCAAAAACCGATATTGTCAGTAGGTACAACCGTTGTCTAGTAAAATTTCTTTGTCATACAGATAGACATACAGATAGACATACAGATAGGCTGACAGAATTGATGCAACTATTAATTGTCCTTTCGACTAATTACGGAAGAACCCCACCCAAAATCGAAATGCACATAAAATAATATTATTAAGTTCAAAAGTTATAAGGGTTCTTAGGTGACCCTGCCAGACCTGCTGGGATAGGGTGCCTCCCTATCCCAGCAGGTCCAACTCTGTATCTTAAAGGACTAAAGCACCCTAGCCTACATTTCCAGAATTTGTCGCAAAATGATGATAGCGACAGATATGTGAAATCCGTAATGGTGGCTCTGGCATGACGAACGAGACACAATTTTTTTTATTCTATTCTAGTCAAGAGTCAGCAATGTCCACTATCATCGTTGAATCAACAAACCATTAGTCATTAACAATCTTAGAACAAAATAATTATCTTCAATGGAAATACATAAGTAAGTAAGGGAATTTTACCACAGCTAATAAATAGGCCGCCGTGACTAGCAGAGTTATGGCAACAAGCATCACTCCTATAATTGATACTGTTTCTATATTATAGTGCCGCGGTATTCTTAAATATGGATAGGTTATGTTTGACCACAATCTCACTAGTGGTAAGGGATGATATGGCCGAAGGTAGATAAGCTCACAAAACCTAGAACTAGAAGGAACAGGCTCTCAAATGCTGCTTCCGTAACACAACGTTAGGTGTTTGACGACATAGTTCCAATTTGAAGATAGATGCAACCCAGGCAGGTGGTACAAAGTACCCTACCACCGAGTTACAGTTATCTATCCATGTTTTCCTATACCGAAATCTCAAGCTCATTGTAGGATTCCAACCCACAATTTTCGCCACGGCATTTGGCGTGAAAGGAGGCCTGTGCTCAGCACTGGGCAGATATAGGCTGTAATTATTATACCATTTATTAAAATATATTCCTATAAATTACATTTTTAAATATAAGTTACAAAAAATATACAATAAAAATAAAAATATAAAAAACAGTTCCCCACCGGTATCGGGAACAGGGTCCTAGTTATCGGTGGTCAAGGCTCCAGAGAGAGGAACTTCCTCACTATGCGTGCTGTCTCCAGGAGCACTGATTTCTGAATTTGGCCCTAGAACCAGCCGCCTAACGCGAGCCTCTTACGATCCGAGGCCATGGGCTGAATCGACTATCGGTACAATGGTTGCCGAGTCAATATCTCACACGTCGACAACCTCCTGTGTGCCAGATCAAGATATTTGCTTTCTTTATCTTTCTCCGACTTTACGAGGTTCTCGTCATGAGGGACAGCAATGTACGGCGATCCGACAATCATTGCACGGCGCTCTTTATTATTATTCGTCGTCACTACGCTAATATTGCCGAAAAGCTTATCTACAACTCAGCTGATTATGACGCATAAGATGAAAGATAACATGAAGACGCTTAAAGCTTTGATAACCCGCGGGCTCGTGAAAGCAGCAGTTCAATGATATTAAATGATTTGTATGCGGGGAAAAAATATTGAGTCTACTCTGGAACGCAGCTCGTAAAATAAAGTAATTCAACTGAAAATTTTAACTGTTGTTAAATACCTTTTTTATCATTTATAGTATCATGTATGTACTTATGTCAATTTTATTGTTAAATCGCTGTCACCATATGGCTGTAACTACACCTAATGATATTTTTATCTAATGGCATTTCAAAGTACTTACACATTTTTTGCAGTAGATAGCGCCATCAAAATACCATCTGCCTAAAACATTTACCGGTTTGTAGATAGTAGATAGATATATCCTTTACAAACAATAATAATTAAACAATGTAAAAGTATTTGTTGGTGGATTATTTGTCGAAGCTTTAGATTTTAGTTAGATATCTTGTATTGGTCGCTAAATTGGAATGCCTTACGAAGGCACTGCCGATCTGGCGACTCGTGACTGTTATAACCGATCTTGCCAAGATATTAGAGCTCATTGCTTGGTTCGATGTCTAGATCTTCATATATCGTATTTCTTCGAAACGAACATTGTAGATCTTACGGAAGTGGCACAATTCGACATAAATCTTCTGTCATGAATATATTTTTCAGCTTTGGTTTTTATGTAGGTCTAGCTAGTAAAATACTTTCTGTAGGTATGTAAAATTTTCATATCTATGTATTATTTTGTTAGTATAGGTATGTCTTTTTCAATCCTTGCGGAACGTAGTAGGTAACCAGATCGTCATTCATACAGACCCTGGCAGTGCCAGCCACCGGCTCTTATCGTACATTCAGCGGCGCCTACACACAATACTGTAACAATTTTGTTTACCAACAGTTGCTCGGACTTGAAAATAGAAAATTTTCAACAATTTTAAATTGTAAAGCATTCTGTAGGTTTCATGGTGATGTAATAAAAAACACAAATTAATAGGTATTGTAATTTAAATATCTATTAGATTTATCTACATACTGGGTGATTTTGTTATCACTGGCAATACTTGCAGGGGTGGAAGTAGGTACTCATCAATGTGAACAACTTTTAATATAGGACTAACTGTGAAATCATGAAAAAATTATCAGCTGTTCCATACAAAAGTTCAATACCTACTCGACCAAAATGTATGAAGCAACCGTATTATTTTACGCGATATCAGAGTTAGCCCTATGATAAAAGTTGTTCACATTGATGAGTACTTCCACCCCTGCAAGTATTGCCAGTGATAACAAAATCACCCTGTATAGGTAAGTAGGTACTAAGAATTTACTACAACATACTGATTATGATTAATTTATATTACAATTTAGTAGGTAAAAATCTATTATTTATTTACACACAAATTCTTATCTACTAACAAAAACAACAACCTTAACTAGTTACTTTAACTAAATATTAAAATAAAATATATGAAAACAATAGGTTAATTATTAGGCATAAAGTATTTACTTATAGGGATTACCCCACGACTACGTACTACGTACCTATACCTACAGACAGAATCGATAATGGAGAGATGGAAACATTGATTTTATTAAAATTTTGCCATGTGATCGATCGTATTAGTATAGTAAGTATAATTGTTAAAGTAGGTATAGTAAATGATCACTTGATGATAAGTATATAGTACCTACATTTACTTGCCACCAGTTTAATCGTCTGCTAGTTTATAAAAAAAAAAAACAATTCAAAATTCATTTACATTTAGGTACAATTCATATCTGATTCTGATCACATCAACTTTTTGGGTATTTCCATCAAACAATCTGTTAAAAAAGCTCCTGTGATAGTCATACAGACTAACATCAACGTGATTCCATGTAGGTATATGAGTAGGATATGTTCTGTTTTGTCAGTTGATACGGCAAAGTAATAGAGAAGGACAATAATATAGAACATATGTATACTTAGGTTCAGTAAAATATAGTGTATAAACAAAATGCGTATTAAAATCGGATGCCGATTGCCGATGTAACCGAAGTAGTGAGGTACGGGCACAAATCGAGCAACAGATGCTGGCGGTGCCAGCCACCGCGCGCCGCCGCGTCGGCCGCCGCCGCCGCGGCTGATAGCGATACGGCTAGACGATATAGCGCACAAGCACCGCTTGACGCAAGCGAATTGTTCTGTGTATAAACCATGTTACTTCGTATCTTCCGTGGTAAGTATATAATTTGGCGATATGTCGTTGTTTTAGATCTAATTTTACTTCGGTCAATAGCTTGCTTACTATCAATTACATAGGTAGGTACCTATTATTTTTTTACAACTATCTCACAGTGGTCAGTGATGATGTAGCCAAAGGTGCATTCGACGTTACCCTAACGTCGTCTGTCCTAAACAATCAATGGCTTTGACTTTGACTACCATAGACCTAGCAATATCATCGACATAAAGCTCACTTTAGGAAAGTAACTCACAGGAGCTCACAAAGGAACGTGAAAGTATATTCGAGTCCAAACACGGATTGTCTGATCCATTTTTAGAGTTCAGTACCCCGAGTGTGAACAATTGACGTTAGAAAACGCTTACTATCACGTTAGCGTTTACGACATTTTTCTATAGGAATCGGCACAGTGCCTCTCGCGGAATACTCATGGAACTAATTTCTTCCATACAAATTTTTTGTAAACGCAAACGTGATAGTAAGCGTTTATTTACGTTAATTCTTTACACTCAGAGTACAGTACCTCAAAAGGTAAAAATGGAACCCTTATAAGATCACTCTCTTGTCCGTCTGTCTGTCCGTGTGTCACCACCGATTTTCTCAGGAACGGGTGGACCTAGCAAGTTGAAATTTATACCAGATACTGAGGTTTATAGTCCCTATTAGGTGTATAAAAATCAAGATCCTGGGTCAACACGATAAAAAGATATGGGCAAATTTAGATTTTAGTGAGAACGTAAGTACCAAAATTTACCGTTAAGCTAGTCCTTTAAATTGTTTGAGGGCCCATACAACTCAGAGGGCTATATTTAATTGGTGTAAACTATGTATGTATGGGGACACCTTTTAATATTCAACTTATTTATTTTTCGGAATTTTCTCTTTACTTGTGCTATAAGACCTATAACTAAAATTGACAGTTCTAGGTCAACCGGAAGTACCCTATAGGTTTTGGGTCGTAAACTTATATGGTAGTTCCCGTTGACCTAAAATCACGAAATTTGGCAAGAAGCAATGTCTTATAGCACAAATAAAGGAAAAATTCCAAAAAATAAAAAAAGTTGAATATTAAAGGGTGTCCCCATACATACATAGTTTACACCAATTAAATATAGTCCTCTGAGTTGTATGGGGGCTCAAACAATTTAAAGGACTAGCTTAACGGTAGCGTTATAATATACTTGACCGGTTTTATCTTAAGAAAATTAGTCTCAATTGTAGGAAAATACTCTCAAGGGTTCTTAACTTCCAACATTTGTCCAAACATACAAACTAACGGGACGTTATTTAAGTACTCAGAGATAAGTTTAAGCAAATTAGTATCCTCACAGTAGCATCGCAGTACATTTATGCAATATATTATTTGTACAACAAAATGTACGTCTTTTTGTAGAAAAAAGGTGACATGTACACTATTAATTCTAGAAATAAGCATAAACTTGTAACTATGCATAACTCCAAAAAGTGCAAGGTTCATTTTTGGGACTGTGTACACGCTTCTATAATAAGATCCCACCTGCATTTTTAAATTTGCCATTACATGCATTGTGCCTGTGACGGCCTATTTGAATGAATAAATTATTTCATTTCTTTTACTTCCTACTAGTAAAAAGAGGCTCCTTTGTACGTAGGATGGATAACTAAATAGCTTCCGCCCTGCAGTATCACTCGCGTTACTGAGGGATCTTATGTTTTCCCGGGATAAAAGTACCTATCCTATATGTTAGTCCAGAATATACTCTATCTGTGTACCCTTATTCCTATAAGGGTTCCTACGGGTCTGTCTGTATGTCAAGACCCTTTTTTATCAAGGTATCAAGATGAAATTAATATCAAATACGTAAGTCTGCAAACCCTTAGAGCTGTGAAAAAATGAAATTGCTGTGAAAAAAAAGTCGACGCTATCAAAAGATACGGCCCTTTATGCCGCATATTTTCATTTGATGGTAATTTATTTGCAGTTGGTAAACTGCAAATAATGTCGATTTATGGGGACAACAGTTTTCCAACCGCAAAGTTTGTCCCTCAATCCAGTTTATCTCTTCGTTACGATCCGTGATGGACGAACTATTTATATAGGTACCTACAAATTCGTACGGAACACTCGGTGCGCGAGTCCGACTCGCACTTGGCCTGTTTTTTCACACATATAACCTAGTTATATTTACAGCTAGCTGTTCCCCGCGGATTCACCCGCGTTCTCGGGATAAAAATAATCTATAACTATCCTCGATAACGCAACAATATTTTTTGCAATCGGATCAGTGTTTCGGAGAAAACCTCATCCAAACTTACAAACTTTACTTCATTATAATATTAGTGTAGACAAAAATACAATTAGTACATTTAATAGTAGAAAATGTATAAAAAAAACTTACTTACTAATTATGTAGGTATTATCTTTACGATGACGAATTGAACATTCAATTTTATACTTTCAAGTTTAAATGTTATCTCTCTTTCTACGTCATACATTTGATAATCAAATGTTATGACTTAATTGGTTTGTTTGTGACGCATTCTCGGGCATTCGATATATTAAGCTCGATACTTCTCTAAAAGACATGACGGACAGTTATCGTCGAATAATATTTATATATCATAATAGTATAATAAGTGTACATATTGAGTAATAACATCAAAAACCCGAGAATCTCGCCGGCCGGCATGTGAATCACGGCGCGGGCGCAGGCAGCATGATACAATGACGCATAATTCTGGTTGTTTGTTCTCTAAAGCATCCGAATAATATTATCACTGCTTTATCGAGGATGTTATTTTGCGAAAAGAACAAATTCCCCAGTTCCGCCACATCGTACACGGAACGGAAACGTGCATATGTCATCTATGCATAAAAAATTACAAAATATAGATATATTTTGCCCATATGGCATATAAATCTAGTTAAAAATAACAACTGTACATATTATAGTTATTTTACCTACCTAATATATTTTTCACTCCTCTTGCTCAAAAAGACCGTCATTGTGGCGTACCAGAGCGAAGAAAAAATAGCAATTCTTCCTCTAGGAGAAAAAGTTTTTTATTTTTATTTTTGTGTGTCAAATGACAGTGAGCCTACAAAAACGAAAAAGTCTTTAGTCATAAGTAGAATAATCGTAAATAAAGACTTGACTTATTACTGTTTCATAAAAAAAGAACTTCATTTTAATTTTGAAAATGGAACAAAAATCGGCAATCTCTGGTAGAATGCATGCAATGTGTTGCGGCTACAGAAGAAACAAAAAAAAGACATTGGAGCGAAATCTTTATAATTTTTCTCTAATTGCAAATTGAATTGGTAGTGACCATAATTAATTTTACAATAGTGAAAATGTCATCATTTAGTGAGAATGGAGACCCTAATTTACAAATAGAAGAGAAAGGAAAAGAAATAATTTTCAATCTGTTGCCGTCAAGGTCACAAAGCATTTATTTATATACTTACGAAAAGTTTATGAAGTGGAGGACAGAAAAACGAGTGGATTCTTGTATTGGATTGTTTTATTTTCTCGCAATCGTAGTGAAAAGTATAGTGTAACACACGGCGCTAAAACCCATTAAAACTCGGTTAATTAAGTAAATAGAAACTACCTCGTATATAATGGGTCATTTTAGCTCCTTGTATAACAATCTACTATTATTGTGAAAGATCTATTGAAAAAACCTCAGCTTCAGTTTCATTTAGGTACATTTTTATTTTTAAAGTATTTTCCACGTCATAAAAGTATTTTCTCCACCATGTTCCACATGTATTTTTTAGCTCTTTCTGTTTTGAGATGTAGGTATTTACCTTACCTATAGAAAAATAAATATTACATTTCTTTGATCCAAATATTATGACTTATGTAGAAAACAAAATAAAGAAATTTTAAGTACAAAAGTAAGTATTTTAATAAAATTATGTTTTAATATTTTATAATTATCCAGCAGTGGACGTCTTGTGGCTGAGATGATGATGATGATATTATTAATCCGGGCCCTAGTCATAAATAAGTGCTGTCATTCCGAAACCGAAAAAATCAATGCCTAATCGAGCGTAGAATATTGTTTTTTTTTTTTTATTAAATCAGTGGTCAACCATAAGACTGACCAGAGATTTAAGTGACGATGTAGTCCAGTGGTTCCCAATTAGTTTTTCCTGCGTACCACTTCAAGATAGACTTCACACTCGCGTAACTCTAATTGCAGGCGTGATAACAAAAAAAAATGACATCTGTATTTTTGACATCTAATGACGGTGAAAATTAGTTAAATGTGCACGATTTTCTCTGCATAACTCTGAAAAATCTGCTTGCTCTTTGGTCAACTTCAGTCTCACTCAAGTCATCTTCGAGTTGAGTCAAGGTGCATATTTACACTGATCGATTAAAAATATATTTGGGATTTTTTTTATTGATTAAATTATCTTAGTCAAGAGATTGCCGCGCGTACCCCTTGATGCAATTTCGCGTACCCCCTGGGGTACGCGTATCACTAATTGGGAAACACTGATGTAGTTGAAGGTGGTAATTAAGCACACAAAGCTTTGAGAGCAACTGGCTCTCAAGTGCAGTTGCTGGAACATTCTGTGCTTGGCGACAGATTTTCAACTTGAGGGTGTTGTCAGGCGGGTAGATACTAACAAACACAGCCTTGTTTGTGCTATGGTTTCCTCACTCAAGCCACATGCTCAAGCTCATTGTAGGATTCGAACGCATGACCTTTGGCACCCGCACGGCATTCGAGACCACTACCACTCGGCTATCATCGGCAAAGAGTGAATTATGTACTATGTGTAGGAATGTCGCCTGCGCAGCCCGGATGTTCTTATTTAATTATATTTCCAATTCCAAGTTCTTCAATAGAGCTTTTGTCCCCCTATTTTACAACGAATGAAGTAAGTGGATCTGGATGGATTGGTATTAACTTATAAAACTTAGCTTAGGTAAAAGAACTGTAGGTCGAGCAAACGACCGATAACAAGAGAAAATGAATGATGCGCGTCTTAATAATGTTCAATAATCGGCTTTGTTAATTGATACTTTCCACTTTTATCTTTATTAACTGCGCTAAGTGTTAAAATGTAAATGTAAACAATGCGTTCATACATAGTTGTTTTTACTTTAGGTACAGATATTTGACACTGGATTATTAGATCAGTATTAACCAGTGATGCTTTAGGAATATTGTAACGTTGATCAACAGGAGTGTAGTGTTGCGACATGTGGTGTGGATGATATGGATCCGCCAATAATCGGCGGCAATCGTTATCGCAACCGTGCGTCCGTCACTCGTCGGTGTCCGGCGGCGCGAGCGCTTCTGGCTCTACTCCGCGCGACCACTCGCACGCAGCTCACTACAGTCCCAGGACTCAGCATACGCGGCTGTATCTTCCCATCAATCCCAGTTACATATTTAAATCCTCGTTATTATTACATCGACTGTGCGACCGGCTACTTGACACCGTTAGTAAACAATATTTCGATAATTTTAAATTTCTTATTTATTTTAAATTATTTACTCAGTTAACATTTAATAATATTTTTTTCAGACTAACGATGTACGGCTTAAGCGATCAGTTCCTGGCTTTGGAAGACGTACTGTTCCATGACCAGCTCCTGTTCGAGCGCTCCCCGGCAGAGAGCCTCATTAATTTCGAGCTCCCGGTGACCCTCCAAGATACAGATGCCGGCGAATGGTCACTCAGTGATTCGGATATCGATCTTGATTATATTACGAACAGTGTCAGTGATTTAAACGACTTCAAAGATTTGGATAGGTATCTAAACGAAGAGTGCGATTTAGGATTGGAAACGTCACATGTCATTAATGAAATTGAACAGTTGAGCCCGAGTTCCCCGTATGATTGTCATTCTTCGGAATCAGACCAAGACTGGGAGAAGACGAGGGAACCTGAGATAACTGTGAAGGCTAAATCATGGGGAGAGCCCGAATTCTGTTCAGAGTTGGGAGCGTTTCGTTGTCCGGTGGAAACATGCCGTAAACTTTATGCAAAAGCGTCGCACGTGCGCGCTCATTTGCGGCGGCACAGCGGAGAGAAGCCTTACCGCTGTACGTGGGAAGGATGCAGTTGGCGATTTGCACGTTCAGATGAGCTGGCGCGTCACCGCCGCAGTCACTCCGGTGACAAGCCGTACAGGTGTACCCAGTGCTGCAAGCGGTTCGCGCGCTCCGACCACCTCGCCAAGCACGGCCGCGTCCACGCGAGACGTGCCGCTGCTGCCGCCGCCGCCGCCAGCGCCGCCGTCCGCCGGTCTACGAACATCTCGATAACGCATCGGAGATCAACGAGAGGCATCATACTGTTGTGATTTTGGATAAATGCGTAGGTATTACCGTTAGTACTCTCTACACTGTCCGTGTGATTGTTTTAATAGTTTTTTAATTAAGTAAACAAAGTGAACCTGCATTTCATTCAAATGTTTAACCATTAACAAGCCATTATTAAGCTTATTGCAATTAGGTTCATTTTTATACCACTGGCTACTATCACAGGTAACTCAAGCTATATTTTATTAACTATAGTGTTCCTTGTCAGAAGCGCTACCAGTAAACTAAAGCTTGTTTTACATTATTTTATGTAGAATAGTTTTCTACTTACTTCTAAATAAACATAAAAGAAGCAGATACCTTTCTAGTTAAGTACTTAATAAATAAGTAAATAAACAATATTTACCAAAGAACCTTTGCTCATGCTCGGTGTTATTATATTATTGCTTATAAGTAGGTAATTATTTTAGCAGTGAAAATAATCATAATGCTAAAACCAAATAAATTATTATTTGTTGTTGTTGTTGTAAAAATAATAAAAAACAATATTTTTTAACTAAGTTAGTTCAAAATTAATATAAAATCTAGTTGTTCATTTAGTTTAGTATGCTTAGTTTGTATTTTAGTATAGTTCTTTACCAACTATAAGGCGACGGACCAATAAAATAATTAAATTAAATTCAATATAAGTAAGTGCTTATTAGTTTATTTCCTTAAAATGTTGTAGGTATATATTTGGAAAAATATTCGCCATTGTAAAGATATTTGAGAGAAATAAAGAAGGAACTGGCCCTCAAGTGCAGCTGCCGGAACACACCATTACGTGTTTGGCGACAGATTTTTCACGATGTTTTCCTTCACCGAAAGCTCAAGCTCATTGTAGGATTCGAGCCCACGACCTTCGCCGCGGCATCCGAGGTCACTAACACTGAGCTATCATCGCCATAAATAGGTAATTTAATCTAGGTAATGTGGATGACCTTTAGATTTTATTCATGCCTTTTTGTTTATTACATTAATAAATACCTATTTAGACTGCTGAAACTTGGCTGAGATCAGCACCCATATAGCGTGTAGGGTTCCATAGCACGAACTATAATAAGTAGCATTCTATTGTATTTCTCAAACACAGTCGGTCGCTAAACTCAAAATAGCGTATTACTGAAAATATCCCATATCTCAAAAACAATTTTTGTTGTCCTAATACCTAAATTTTTATTTGTATTTTCCACCCTATAGTTAAAAAGTTAAAGGGTGTACCCCTAACAACCCTTAACCCTTAAATAACACTTAGAAGCGCATATTATACATGCTTACGCATATAATGACCATCATTAAAATAAAAAAGTCATTTGAAACCTCTATATAATTTTTGAATGAGACACTGTTTTTTATTCATCCCTCTTTTTGGCACGGGCTGTCAAAACTATAGCATGCCGCTAGTTTAGTACACCATTGTATGTAGAGCTACGCAAAGCACACCTTCCAAATTTCATAACACTGTTCCAAAATACCTCGCAATTACACCCGCGATACTATTTTACCTCCCTTAATAGGGGTTGAATTTTTGAAAAACACTTCCTTAATGCACCTCTATAAATAGAGTACGCGAGGAATATATATTACCTCAAAATTTGAAATCTCATCATCATCCACCGGTTTAGTATTTCTCTTTGTGTTTGCCTTTTTAGGTTTTTCAAACCTCACATCGTTCTAGCTCGAATACTTTAGTTAGGCATTACCCAAACTGCATACTTATTACAATGAAATCTAATTTCACAACTCTAACAACCTAGTAAGTATTAATAGCAATCTATAAGGTAGCAATACTTAATGTTTTATAAACACTCAAATAGACGTGACTTATCAATTCTAACAATGTAGGTACAGCCACACCTTAGACTAGTCCGGGTACAGCAAGAGATTTAATAAATATTTTTTTAACCCCCCCTACCCCTTGGTGATACGTGGGGAGGCTTAAGACTAACCCCCCCCCCCCACCCAAAATCACGTGTATTTTTTTGTACCTACAAAGAATCTTAAAATTTTTAGAATATTATCTTTAAATACAGGTATAAAGTATAATCTAATTTTATTCTAGAAAATCGCGGGAAGAAGCGCGCGGGGACTTCGTTCGTTGCCTGGCAACGGCTAGTCAAGGTCACTGCACTTTTAAATTTGCCTTTAGACACATTTAAGGAACGTGTTAAGTCCATTTTAGTACAGAAGGCATACTATAACATTAATGAATATTTAAATGACGACAATGCTTGGGTGTAGCGCTCGCTCTTGCAGGATACATTCTATGTAATAAATCTAAGTTTGTTTTGAAAAGAGTAATTGCTGAGTTTCTTGCCGGCTCTTCTCAGTAAAAGCAACCTTCCGAACCGTGCGTTAGAGTCTGACTATTCACAAGGCCGGCAAGGAAGTGGAGGCCTTAGGAACAAAAACTTGAACAGCAGGTGTGAAAGAAAACAGCTCTAGTAGACAAGAATAGAATAAACAGAATGGCTACTACGTGCTTTCTTGGGCGAAGCGTGGCCAAAAAGCTTGTTATGGCTGTGAGAATAAAATTGTGATGCGGTAAGTATGTAGGTATGGGTATGGGAGATGGTGGTAGGGTAGGTTCCGTAGTGCCATAGTAGTAGTAATAAGTAGATAGTAAATACATAGTATATAGTGGTACTGTATCTAAAGTGGTTATTACACTCATCTTAATTAGTATACTAAATCGGACAGACGACTCGTGCCGTACAGTGATGCCAGATGGAGAGGATTCCCTTCAAATTCAGGGGTTTTTTTTCGACTCTGGAAGAAGAGATTCTTTGAGGGGACTGTCGTTACTATCACTGAGCTATCATTGTCTTAAAACTAATTGTAATTGTTTTATTGATTGATTTGATTACGTAGTAATAAAGGAAACTAATTACTTATATGTATACTTATTTTCTTTCATAAAAAATAAATAAATAGTGGAATATTTGGCGATTATGAGAAAAGGTCCTTTTTTGTTAGAGGTTTTCTGATGGTATTAGAAGTTGAATCTGGTGGAGAGTTCGTTTAACTGTTGGCAGCACTGCCAACTAGTCGCTCTAAATCTCAAATAAAATACCTCGTTCGTAGCGAATAGTAGCAATGCGATTATACTAATTATCCAGTTATCCTAAATCGTATACTATTTAGGATCGGGACCATCCTACATAGGAAGTAACTGTCTAACTACGATTACACCTATCCTTATCCTAAATCGGCGTCCTAACTAGGATAAGTGTATTAACCACTTTACCACCTACTTACCCACCTTACCTATGAAAATAATCAAAAATTCTTACTTACCTACTTTACTTTGTAAGCTGGGGGTCTAATGGCTTGGGATTTTTGACTAGAACTGGCAATGGCTGGCAAATATTTTGATTCAAAGTATGGAACAGTGACCAAACTGACTACCAACCAAGTAAAATAGGCCATAGGAAAATTAATAAAAACGTACATATGATTTGTAGTTTTGATTCGCCTTTTTTAAAGTATATAATATTCCCGCCATGTGGTTTACGACTAATTACGACCAACCATAGACAATTTTTTTACAACAAAATGTTGCCATTATGTAGTACTCTGAAAAAGAAACTCACATTCTCTATAAAATCTATTACAACCTTTGAGTATCTAGATTACAACACTCAATATTATTAATAAACAAATACTAATAAAACTCAATCTCTCGGGGGGATGGCACCCTTTCTTCAAGTTTTTGATCACTGTTAGGTTAGGTGTGTGCTTTGGTGTGTGTGCATAAAGATTGTATATTGTGTGTCCTAACTGATTGTTTTTGAATCTATACAACGACGTAGAGCCACAAACATATAGGCCAAAAAAGTGATCAACAATAACCCCCCTTTTTACTTCGCCCCGTAGTAGGCGGGGCGGGTCCAACCAATAAGCCAAGGTTGCTTGCTCGCAGTGCTATGATCGGCAAGATATAAAAAATATATTTTATTCTCTATGGTTGTAAATAATCTATCTTGTCTATAGACAGATATTATGCGACTCATTGACGAAGTTAGACCCACTGAACATTTTACAAGCACAAAATGTATTTTTAAACTATCAAATTGCAAATTGATACACGATTCAAGTCGGACACAAATAAAAATGGTGGTTCACTTTTATTACATTTCTTCGAACAAATTGTAAATTGAAGTAAAATACGGAGATTATTGAAAGTCTACAACTCGATGAAAACATTTTTCTACTTCTTATCATTACTAATTGAAAATTGGTGCGGCAGTGTGGTGCATCTGGACGAGTTGTGTTTGACAAATAACAGGTTGTCGGAGACACCGATTTCGCTAGTTTAGTGTATTATGTATTGTTGTTCAACTGTAATACGTTCGTAAAGTGTAAAGATTTTGTAAGTTATTGCAAAGAACAAAACCGCAGCGATGTCGAACTAATTAATAAGCGTATAATTCTAAATAAACGCGTCAAAGTAAGCTATGCAACCGTTCTATTCAATCAGCATGTGACCCAAATCTGAGATTTCTCTTCTTTGTGTTTCACTGCTAAGTTCACATTTAGTTTCGAAAAACACCATTAATTAATAAACAAGCATTTCACTAGAATATGCTAACAGTTGTGATCAGTTAAAGAGACATGGATATTTTATGAACTTGTCACGGTTGACTACCTGCGTGCCTCTGTGGGGGTCAGGTGTAGCAAACAGAAGATCCACATGTTTTAGATGTAACGATTGATATATCTACATATGTGCAATATACTGCCCATTAAAAGTATTTTGTTATCAACATATTTTTTGAGAAAAATTACTGAGATGGATGTAAACACAACAGAGAGAATGGCGCGAGAGGATAGTGGTGCGAAAAATGAAGATAACAGGTGTTTACACTGAATTTAGTACAAGGAGTCAGACAATGATGCAGGATGGCTAATTCTGATAATCACAGACATATTGTGCAGGTCAGTAAGTTCGAAAACACTTCATTAAAATTCGAAGCTTTTTTTATGTTATGTATTAAGTGTATTCTAAGTATGTGCTTATGAATGAAATGTGTAATTATGAATACATCTCTGTCATATGATTTATAGACCACCTTCAGTCTCAGTTTGCTTTGCATTTCAATCTGGATCTGCAGAATGTAAAAAAAATGCTATATTTATGGGCCTTCTCTTCCTGTGAATAAACATTCATTTTGCCTAAATTATGATAGCATTAATCTAAACTAATATTATAAAGCTGAAGAGTTTGTTTGTTTGGTTGAATGCGCTAATCTCAGGAACTACTGGTTCGAATTGAAAAATTCTTTTAGTATCAGATAGCGAGGAAGGCAGTTTATATCAGTATTAATTCTAAAATAATTTATCTAGATAAGCCTGGTATTGTTTGATTGCGTTTGTAGAACTTATTAGTATAAATACCTTTATCAATGACTGAATTTCTTTATGCTTTAAGATAATAATAGGCATGTAAATTACACCAATTTGTACTACTGACAAGTCCATTACTTTATAGTTTGTACAAACTATTGCCTTAACATCACCTTGATCAAGTTTAGTAGACAGGTTTATGCGGTGCTGAAGATAGGTATTATCACTAGGTGTACCAGAAAATGTTTGTGTTATCATTCAGCTTCAGATATATATATATATATTTTTTCATATTTCTTCTTTATTCAATAAATTGTAAATTGAAGTAAAATACGGAGATTATTGAAAGTCTACAACTCGATGAAAACATTTTTCTACTTCTTATCATTACTAATTGAAAATTGGATATACATATATTTTTTTCATATTTCTTTCTTTATTCAATAAATGGTCTGGATTTGCCAGTTTACTTATTTCAATTAGGTATGTATGTGTAATATCCTTTCTGTGATGTCACACTTGATGGTTAGTTATTATTAATGGGGAAAATATGCTAGATAGTCTACATCCCACACACTATTATTGATGCTTATAATAATAAAAAATAGCATTAATGAATGTTATGAACTTTCAATTTAATTGTCGAAAAATGAATTCTGAACTGAACAAGGCTGCCCAATTATCTGCATTTTATTCATAAATGAACATGAAACTGTCTAGAATTTAGTTGTAATTAATAATCATAAACATATTCATGTTTAAACTACAATCTACCTTCATCATCATTATCTCAGCCACAAGACGTCCACTGCTGAACATAGGCCTCCCCTAATCTACCTTGGACTAAGAATATTAAGTGTGAAAATATTCCTGTGACCTGTACTTAAACTATACTAATAGAAACATGTAGAGGATGATAATAGAATCCTAACTTAATATTATAAATATGAATGTGAGTTTGTTTGCTACCTTTTCACACATAAACTGCTGAACCGATTAGGATGAAATTTGGTATTCAGATAGCCTATGGTATGGAGAGAGACATAGGCTAGTTTTTTCTCTTTTTTGCAGTTAAAACCACGGGGGACAGCTGGTACCATTTAATTGTGATATATTCTTTAATAGTCTGGAAAATCATAAGCAGTAATACAATAGTTTTTTAGTTTTAAATAATAAAACAAATGTTAATTGAATGCATGAAAAACTCATGGCAATGTGTGAGTTTAACCCGCATACTGACAATTTGATATTATATATAAAAACTATTATAATTCTGGTACAGAATGTCCAATCCTCAAAATGTCATGGTAAAAAAAATACATATTTGCAGGAGTCCTATTCAAAAGTTGTGAGATTTGCGGAATTTATTTACTCTTAATGTTTGATGCAAAACATCCATTTTACTAAATGTCAGGTTTGCATTGCATTATGACCAATTTACATAACACCAGAAGGTGAACAAACCAGTTCTATGACATTTTTCCTGAATTTGAACACCCCAAAGTAATCTTTAATTGGATGCAAATAAAAAAATAGGTACACTGTGTAACAAAATCCTTAAATTGTTTGTCATTGTAAAACTGTTCACAAACATTCCATTTAATTAAAATACTATAAATAGTATTACAATACTCACATATTATTTTATAACAAAGATACCTATTTTGTAATCTTGATAAAAAAAATGCATATTATATTTATGCAGGTGTATGTAGGCGCATTGTCAGAGCACTTTGAGGCTCTGTCTGTGGAAGCCTCTAAGCAGACCAGTTCTGAAGAAATAGTTTGTTGCATCACCGAGAAACTCAACCTCACAAATGGATCATCAGGACCATATGAACTGGCTGAGGTATGTAATTTTATATTCTGATAGCAATATAATACATAAAATATAATAGATGCAAATCTATCGATCAAAAATATAGGATCAACATAAACACTTAAGACTCTGCTCCTTATCCAATACAAGACCTTATTCCAGCTCAATTTCAAGTTCATAATGATGAGAACACTTTGGCCTAGTGTACTAGAGATGTTATCAAACCATGATGATCTTGGTTCAGATATCTATAACAAAACAAAAGAACACTTTAGTTTTATATGGATCATAGTAGGGTCTTTGAATAACTTGTTTTGTGCATAATAAAAAAGCATTTCACCGATACCAATGAAGCTGATGTTGACACATACACATTGGTTAAAGCCAAGTTAAAATTATGTTTTAACTACTACAGTATTGTCTTTGATAAAACATTGTTATTTCCTATTACCTCGAAATACATTATACATTTTTGTTCAACAAATGGGATAGAGTCATAGACAGGATATACTAGATTGATAATTAAAAATACTTCTCAATAATCTAGGAAAACAAAAACGATTTATGTAACAATGAAAACTTAGATAACTGTTATACTAAACTTATTTATCAGTTAAATTACTTTGATGATGTTTATTATAAGCAATTACTTTTTGTTCTTAGATGACTCATCAGATTTTTCAAGGTAATTGTCATATCCTGCGCTCAATCATCAATGAAGCGTTTACTTTGTATACCTACATGAGATTTTGTACGACAAAGATCTTCTGACTTGGAAAACCAATATAACACTCTGCTGAATTAAATATAACAATCTAGCATTCTTGAAATAGCTGGATCTATTCCAAAAAATGTTTTCAGTATGAGTTTTATTGTAACAATAATTTATTTATTTATTTATTTATTAGGAAGACATACAGCACAATTAACTAAAAATAGAAACGTTATAGCAAAAGTGGGCCAATTACATGTCCTCACATGTAGTAAAATAATAACAACAAGACTTGCTACAGCAGCTATATAAACTTAGACACTTAATAAAAGAAATTTAGATTTTGAACAAAAAAGAAGTAAATATTAGAAATAGATACCTACTAAGAGAAAAAGCTCACACATAGATTATTTCTCGCACAGGATACACTGGTATTAAAAATGTCGATATGATTATCTTTAATTGATAGGTTGTACTTGTTGCATGCACGCCATATATACGCATTTTGGCTATAGTTTGATTTAACAAGGGGTAAATTAAATGATGGATTCTGGCATCGAGGAGACCGAGAAGGAACATAGAAGTTAATATTATCTAACAATTGAGTACAGTCAATTGAGCCGGAGACTATTTTTTGTAGGTAAATTAGGTCAGTAACTTCACGACGCTTAGACAGTGTTAAGAAATTACCGTCTTATGGACTCTATATCACAAATTTAAAACCCGATTTGCTAGGCCGGAAATATCACTTGTCCAAATTTGGTGAAGTGATAAGCTTCTGAATTTGGAGCTCATTAATGCTAGAGCTATATAAATTAAACTACTATAAGCTGTAGTATTTAAACGCGACGCCATCTGTCGTGAATCCCTAATTGTAAAGTTTCAAAACACAAGGTGGTGGGAGACACGGTCAGCGGCGAGTGCAAGGAGCGGCGTCTCGGGCCGAACGAGTCTCCCGTCGCTGTCATGTTGCTGTGGCCGAACAACAACTCTAGTAACTCGGGACAATACCACAGGTATTTCTATTAATATTTCAACCTATTTGCAGGTATTTCATGTATTTCAGGTCACCAATTTCCCTGGAAATTGTGAGATTTGCTATTGGCGTAGGTTAGAATTATAGCTTGTCACCACCCTAGTATCTTGGTTCTTTTAAATAAGATCCGTAGAGCGATAGGACTTATATACAAATTGTCATTTAATTAATTTCTATGTGAGACTACTTTTCCATAATACATTTTAATAAACGGAATGTAACCAACAAAGTACTTGCGCTAATTCCCGTAATCTTATTCAATAGTTAGGTATTTGGATCTGCAACAACCATTGTTTGTTCTATCAAAACTGATTCATGAAATGTTATAATTGCTACTGCACTTTACCTAAAATATTATGCGGTATGACATTTTTTAATTTTAATAGTTCAATAATTATACGCATTTAGTTATCGTCTCCAAAACACCAATAGGCCGCACAGCAATAGCGTTTTTTAAATCTTAAAATTATTGTTTCTTGTTATAGAAGTAGAACAATGAAAAATCAGGTTTTGCTATGTAATTATCTTATTCCTATAATTATGTACCTATTTACGTTACGAGAGATACGTCTAACCTTGTCTCGACACCTGCATGTCAACTATTTGTATATAATATCCGTTCATTTAATTGTCCTGTCACCACAAAGCTATTTGCACACTGATTCTACAGAATGACCCGTTTAATGACTCTTTATGTAATACTAACTTTAAATTAATTAAATATTAACAACATCATATCCTTATAGCCGTACAGCGTTTGAACATACTACGCTAACAACAAAGTGATATATGTGTAGTCGTATAACTGCACAGTATAAGGTTAATTTCTGTCGGTATTCCTCAAGTGGACGTAAATAACGTTATTGATATGCTATCGTATGGCATACCCAAATAAAATGAGCTTTGTTTAAACTGTTAGTTGTTTAATAAAGAGCTACTGCAGTGATTGGGGATAATGTCCCAGTGTGTGCGTGAGTCATTCTTCCTGCGGCCGCAGGCGATAACGCAGTCTCCATCCTGCCGATCGCACTGAAACATTGCCGCTCGCGACTAACATGGATTTTAATATTATACCGCATCTTCAAAATATCTAGCTTCCGTCGTCGTAAACATGACTCAAAAGTACCAACTTTAATTTTAGATTTCGTTTATAGATATCAATTTAGTTCGCAATTCACATCTCGTGTTTCATTTGCAGGTTTTATTTACGTGAGAAGATACCAGACGAGCCATGGATGGAGAACTTCTCCGTAGACCCCCAGCTCATAAAGGATTACTTCCAGAGGTTCCTGTATCAGCCGAAGGATCGAGAATATCCCGATTTGTGTCAGCTGCCAGAGCTCAACGAACAGACGCTACTAGATAACCTGAGGGCGAGGTTCGCGGCGGGATACATCTACACTTACGTCGGTTCGATATTAATAGCTCTCAACCCGTTCAAGTTCTATCCGATCTACAATCCCAAGTATGTGAAGCTATATCAGAACAAGCGGATAGGCTCCAGTCTCCCGCCGCACATATTCGCAGTGGCTGATGCCGCATACCACTGCATGTTACGGGAAAGAACTAACCAATGCATAGTGATCAGTGGTGAAAGTGGTTCCGGTAAAACTGAGAGTACGAATTTCCTCCTCCATCACTTAACGGCTCTCAGCCAAAAGGGATCTCACGGTAGTGGTGTTGAACAGACTATATTGAGTGCGGGTCCGGTGCTAGAAGCGTTCGGTAACGCGAAGACGGCCCACAATAACAACTCGAGTCGGTTCGGAAAGTTTATACAAGTGAATTACAAGGAAAATGGCATGGTTCACGGTGCCGTCGTTCAGAAATATCTTTTGGAAAAATCGCGGATTTGTAGTCAGGGGCGTAACGAGAGGAACTATCATGTGTTTTATTATTTGTTGGCTGGGGCGTCGGAGCTGGAGAAAGAACAGTTACATTTGCTCAGTGTGGACAAGTACAACTACCTGTCCAAGACCGGCTGCAGCGACGTGCCCGGCACTGATGAACTGTACGAGTTCTCTAGACTGAAGCAGTCCATGGAAATGGTGGGCTTCACCATGGATAAACAACGGAGACTTTTCGCAGTTCTCTCCGCTGTCCTACTTTTAGGTAAGTGTCATTCTGAAATCTATTTGAGTGGGTTGTTACTTGAAGACTATTATGTTTTAAGTGCTCGTAAATTTTATAGAAAGCCCTCTTATCTTTACGATAAAGATAAGTAATTAGATTGATAACGTCACATCGTGTATTATATTGTATGTAATCGTTAACAGCTGATCAACTATACCTATATGAATTGTAAATTATGCTTTGTTGAAGCAAAAAATCTTATGTATTTTTAATGATTTGTATAGTTTATTTAGTTGTGTAATGAACACAACAAAGTTTAATTAAAGAGGTAAACTTCCTCTTCAGAATAGTCACAAATATCACCTCATAAATAAATTTGCAATATTTTCCTGATATTTGAAATGTATCAACTATATTATTTGCATTGGAATAATATAGAATATACTGTATAGATTCCTTTCTCACTAAATACCTATTTATATGTTTCGGTATCTTCTAGACTTAGTGTGCTTCTGCCACTTACCATGGTAAAATTGAGTATTTTCGATATCATTATTTGTCAGATATCTGTCAAAATATATTGGTAATATAATATAATTACCATTTCAGGCAATGTGGAATTCCAACCGCAACGCAAATCATACCATCACGATGAAGCGGTCGGGGTACGGAACCCTGAGGTGGTGTCGCTGATATCCTCTCTGTTGCGGGTGCGGCAGGAGACCTTGTTGGCGGCCCTCACGTCCAAGCGGGCCCGGGCCTCGGGGGAGACACTCGTCATTAATTATAGGTATAATTAATATACTCACACTTTGTTACTTGATTTATATTGAATAAAGGCCAGAGTGAATGCCACTACAAAACTAAAGCCTTCTTCTTATACTGGGTGATTTTGTTATCACTGGCAATACATGCAAGGGTGGAAGTACTCATCAAAATTAACAACTTTTATTATGGGACTAACTGTGAAATCATGAAAAAATTATCAGCTCGTCCATACAAAAGTTCAATACCTACTCGACCAAAATGTATGAAGCAACCATATTATTTTACGCGATATCAAAGTTAGCCCTATAATAAAAGTTGTTCACATTGATGAGTACTTCCAGCCCTACAAGTATTGCCAGTGATAACAAAATCACCCTACAGGGTTATCTTAATATATATATTTCTTGTGTGCGTGTGTATGTGACTGAACTCCTCCTAAACGACTGGACCAATTTGGATGAAATTTTGTGTGTATATTTGAGCGGGTCCCTGGATGGTTTGAAAATACAATTGGACCCGGTAGATGGCGTCGTAATCGAGTTTGGACAGGACAACGTCTGTCGGGCCCGCTATATTATACATAATATAACACTAGGATATTATTAAAGAAAAAAAAAAGCTAGGAAGCTTTACAACACAGTTGCACATTTTTCTTAATATGATTTAGATTGCCAGAAGCAATAGCAACTCGAGATGCGATGGCCAAGTGTCTGTATGGTGCTCTGTTCGACTGGATAGTGATGCAAGTCAACCACGCGTTGCTTTCGAAAAAAGATACGCTCAGAGAACATCAGGGACATAGTATTGGTGAGTGTTTATTTAGTTCTAGCTTGAGATCCGCGGTTTTACCCGCGTTCTAGATATAAACAAATATTTTTCTCGGTGTTAAAGTAATCCAGGCATGATCTATCATTACTTACTGTGGTGAGTTTTTGGTTATACAGGAGTCTATCAAAGTCAAAGCCATTTATTCAGTTTAGGCCCTAGGAGGGTAAACCTACTGAAGTTACCACCGGTTCGGAAATCGGGCAAAAAACTTAAAAAGCAAGTTTAAATTTTTTTTTAAGGTGACTGACTATGCTGCCTTTTTTTCCTTAAAAAAATAAAAATAAGTATAGACACACAAAAAAAGTAAACAAATATCCATCATATCCATAGTTAATGAAAAAAAATACGATACGTTTCGCAATTAACGCAAAATTCATTTTTATCGGAATTCATTACAATGTCACTTACACATACACCCCTGTGTAAGTATATATTTTAACGTATATGTGGTATCAGTCATCTGGTTTCCATAGTATCTATCATCTCCTTAATTTCCAGGCGTTCTCGATATATTCGGCTTCGAAGACTTCGGTCCGAGCAACAGTTTTGAACAACTGTGCATCAACTACGCCAACGAGCACCTGCAGCACTATTTCAACCAGCACGTGTTCAAGTACGAGCAGGAGGAGTACCGGCGCGAGGGCATCCGGTGGACGGACATAGGCTTCTCTGATAATACAGGGTGCTTGCAGCTCATCGAGGGCAAGCTTACCGGGTTGCTGTGTCTCTTGGATGATCAGTGCAAGTGAGTACATTGACTTTGATTCTGGATTTCAGGTAGTTAAAGCAGTAATATAGTTTCAGTGATAAGCTTCCTTAATATTGGTTGTTCTATAATTTGTATGATAAAGAATATTTATTTTATAGTCTGCCAGCATTAAATGTAAAATGTAATTCACCATAGGAACTTACAAGAAATTTATATACCACCACAGATGGCATTCCATAGTAAACAAAGTAAAAATAAAATATTGTGACAAGATTAGAAAGTGCAGTTTAAGCGCTAAAAGTACGAAATAATTATCATCATATTAACTTAACGTGCCCACATTCTCCAACATTATTTATAAATAAACATTATAATGTTCGTTCCGTAAAAAAGTAGTAGTCATTGATAACCGCAAAGCCTATTCAATTACATTATGAGCTTCTACTGTAATAATTAGTAACCATTCTTACAGTACAAATTCATCTATATAAGAAGTATAACAAAAAAGTATATAATAGTATATCAGTTATCTGGTTTCTATAATACAAACTCTGCTTCATCTAGTTTGGTATTTTATGACGGTGTGTTAAAAAAATAATTGTAGGTACGAACCTAACCATAGTTTGCTATGAACATTATACCAAACGTAAAAAAAATGTGCTGAATATATTCACACATATCTATACAAATATTATATAGCTGAAAAGTTTGTTTGTTTGAACGCGCTAATCTCAGGAACTACTGAAACTTCAATTTGAAAAATCATTTCAGTGTTAAATAGTCCATTTATCGAGGAAGGCTATAGGCTACTTTTTATCCCGGAAAAACATAAGATCCTCGGGAACGCGGGTGAAACCGCGGGGCGGAAGCTAGTATTTTATAATTTATATTACACTTGTTTCAGTTTTCCGTGGGCTACAAATGAGACACTGCTCCAGAAATTCAACTCCGTACATGAAGATAGTCCGTTCTATGAGAAGCCGCAGCGGAGGGAACCCGCCTTCGTTGTAAGACATTACGCTGGCAGAGTCAAATATCAGGTAAACTCCAACTTTTAAAACTAATGATAGGCAGTGGGTTACAAGATTCTTCATTTAATGTGATTTTTATTCAGGGTCCAATGCAATTTTTCTAAAATCAATATCAAATTAGTTTTAGTTTAATAATAACTAACTTCTCAAATACACCCTCTTACAACTTAGTAATCATTACGACACTACATCTACTACATAAGCTACACTATATCTGTTGCCTTCTTTTCGATTGTAAGCAAATTCCTCAGCCAATTACCCATATTCAAAAACTATAAATAGGTATAGCAATTCATTCTTATTTTTTAATTGTAGGTAACAGCAATGCGTGAGAAGAACTTGGATCTAATGCGCCAAGATATCGTGAGCGTGCTGAAGAACTCTTCCCTAGCGTTTGTGAGGGAGCTCGTGGGGGTCGACCCCGTCGCCGTGTTCCGATGGGCGATTGTGCGGGCTTTTTTCAGGTACGAACTAGGTATCTTTATTCTCATCACATTATTTGTATCTGAGCATATTTTTGTTTTTTTGTCATTATCCTGCCAGTTCCATTAATTGTACCATAATGTAATCATAGATTTTGTTTTATCTATGGTAGGACGGAACGCAAGGTGACGCGCTCGTGATACTTAGGTTAGCGCCAATTGAAGATGTTTTATTAGCACAAATTAATGATATATAATATTTGTATTGCCCCAAAAACAATCATGAATTTGAAAGAATTAATAAAATCAGTCAATAAATAAGGGAAATGTTTTAATTTGTATGGAGCAATCAGTGTGATTCCCAAAATATGTTATATTTGCCAAAAAAAAAAAACATGCATATTCCCTATTGGTCTCGAATCTCCATATATGTACAAGCAACTTCGCCTAGACGATGAATATCCACTCAAGCATACCTTGTTTAATACTATTAATTAGATAATATTAATTATTAATTCGATGTACAATGGGAGACTTAATATGTAAATTTTTATACTTAGCATCATAATGAATGGATGACTCTTTGCAGGGGTTACTTCGCTTTCCTAGAAGCAGGCAGGAGACATCGTATTCAGCGGGTGGACGGCGCCTCAAGGATACCTCGCGCATCTATCCACGCACCAAACGAAAGCATAATCAGGTGAGATATCAAACACGTTATTTGAACTCTTATTTGCTACGTCATTGTGTCCAATTTGCATTACAACTAAAGTCTCCGCTTATATGATAAAGTAAATAATTATGATACAACTAACTTACTGAAAGTTATTGCAATATTATTTAAAACATGTGAAAGGCATGAAAAGTATAGTGTTAAACATTTTGACTATAAAATATATTGAAATTGAATATGCTGTGTAACGTCAACCGTGAGCGCTGCATTAGGTAGAAGGCATTTTGTAACATTGTTTTTTAAATAATAATAGAATATTTATAATCTCTATAGCCCGTGCTAATTTGGACAAATAGGTGTACCAATACATACTCTAATTTTATGACTATTTTCGATTCAA
Organism: Tetheella fluctuosa; assembly: GCA_951216915.1. NCBI lineage: Eukaryota > Metazoa > Arthropoda > Insecta > Lepidoptera > Drepanidae > Tetheella > Tetheella fluctuosa. Next base: position 6,984,957 of record OX578229.1, on the reverse strand, counting down.
GCCTTCTCTAATCGCTGCGCTAACGGTATAGACGATATTTGTTGAAATATATCTTATAAAGCTTTGCAAGTAAAGTTATGTGACGTAATGAAATGTGTCTTGTTGCTCAGCCAACTGGCGACAGTATCGTCAATCAATCTCGCAATCAACCGCATTGCGTAAGTCACCGTATTTACGGCATGCTTATTGTATGTTATATGTGCACCTAAACGCATGATTATTTATTTTCGTTTAGTATACCTGTATCACCCTATTTTGTGTCCTGTTCCTGTACAAGGGCTGTGATTAGATTTTTTTAAACTAAAAATGTGATCGTATTTTATAGTAATAGCGTAAACTTCTTTTCTTTTTAAACTGCGCTAATGTCGAGCAAGTAGTTCGTTCGCCAAGGAGTTGTTTACACTCACACCGGTACGCATGCAAACACAGACACACTTTTTTATTTTGTTATCTGTTACATTAATTTGTGTTCGTCGATTCCTTTCTCGACGTTATAACGGGACAGAACGCCCCTCCGCACGGCGAGTAAGTCCCGAGAGACGCCAAGTCGCAGTGATAGTAAACAGAGAGCGGAGCCGACTGGCGCCACGCGCGGGAAAGGGACAAAGTATTACAGGAGCGCCGAGACGCGCACGCGCCGACCCGACCGCGACCGAGACCGAGACCGAGACCGCGACGAGCGCGCCCGCGACGACGCCGACGTGCTGCAGCGCGCCAGCCAGATCGTCATGTACGTCGCCGAGAACACAACACTTCTCACACGCTATGTCTCTCTATCTCACACTCTCACCCTCTCTCTCTCTCGCACAAGTACGGCTTCATCAAACAAAACGCGTTGTGGAACGAGCATAGTCTGACATGTGGGTAACTTGATCTCTAAGTGTCATCCATGAAATAGCAAAATTTTAAGTCTGTTTTGGCAGTGAGGTAAAGATGCGCCGATTTGTGATCATTTGAGACTTGGGGTGATGATGTTCTTAATGATCTCATGATCTTATTTGGTATATCAGTTCGTTCGTAAGATGCGTGTTAAGACTCTCAGAGGACAAGTTATGTTAAAGTATATAATTGTGATTGATCCAGTCGCTAATCATATTCTTGTCTCATGTCTATTTGTTTGATGGATTTGCGTGTAACGGTTGGGGTGTTCGCATTTCTCTATACACGGTGATGGCTATGGGTTTTAGTTTTCTCGTGCATATCTGTCGCAATTTTCGTTTGGTATTTTCAGAATAATACATGATTTTTATTTTTGTACTTATTTTTTATTAAGGTGCTAGTATTATGTACTGCTACATCCGATTTGTTAAAATATGCTACTACATTTTTTTTACACAAATATCCATTGTTATAACAATGTTTTAGTTTTCACTATATTGATAAAAGCTTAAACAAAGTTGCATAATATTTTTTAATTGACTTTCGGTAGAACTTGCTTTGACTTAAAAGTAATTTAAGTTCAGAATATTTTACATGAATTCTCAAAAATTTGTCTGCATGTACGCATTTTAAATTGCACAAGTTCACAAAGCAAAATATTTTCCTAGGTGGTTGGTATGCACACAAGCAATTTTTTAAGAGATCACACAACCTTTTAAAACTAAGGAGTGTGATCATTTAGAGAATAGCCTACATTCCTAGAGTGAAATTTTCGTACTATGGACATGTAAAATTACAGGAAAAACAAGTCGTTCCGTCCAAGGGAACGCGCGAAAAAAGGTCTAAAGAATCTCCAAAGTGTAAAGACACTGGCTGGTCGCACGGCCGCACCCACTGGCAAGCGAAAACAGCCGCTAACAGTGGCGGCACAGTTCCAACACTCGCTTGCTGCCCTGATGGAGACCTTGAATCAGGCCAACCCTTTCTTTATTAGGTATTTACATTATTATTAAATCTCATAAATATGCATATATCGTCTGTTACTTTTCATAAAAAGTATGAAGATTACAATTCTGAACTCGTCCATTGATTCATAAATACGAGACATTATATAACAATATATCTAAGTAATATTGACGAACTACAGTGGGGCCGTCGACAGAATTCGTTTCTGACACCTTTCACGCGAAGATTCAGTATTTCCTTTGGTTCCCAACTATAGGATGAAAATTCCATCAAAATGGGTTACCCGTTTCCGTGATTAGCCCATAAAGTTATAGGGTCAGGAAAAGGATTCTCTGCGGCCGCACTATCACTAAAATTTGTCCTAGTTCTATTACTGCAAATGCTATGATGAACAGACTTAAATCCCTCAATATCACATTGCAGGTGTATAAAGTCAAATAGTGACAAAGTGCCGCATGTGTTCGACGTGGAAACGGTTCAACGTCAGCTTCGTTACACGGGCATGTTGGAAACAGTGCGTATACGCCAGGCTGGCTACAACGTGCGCCTGACGTACGAAGAGTTCATACAGTTGTATAGGATTCTGCTGCCTAAAGGGTTGTTGAGCTCGCAATCTGACGTCAGACATTTCCTTGCCACGTTGAACTTGGACAGGGATAATTATCAGCTGGGTATGTTGTTTTATATAAATGTTTTTTAGTAAAAAAAACATGCTTTACTATTCTGTATAGTAAAATTGCTTATTTCTACAATGAATGAGGCTTATAATTTGACATGCATATAGGTTCTTATTAATTGCCCTTCTCATTCTTATTTTTATATCTAGATCATTTAAATAATAGTCATAGTAACTATTTTTTTAAAACTACTAATTTCCATAATAAGCGATATCCATCCATCTCATTCAATTCAAACTTATGTAACTAAGCTATTCATATTATATTCTAAACAGGTGCAACAAAAATCTTCATGCGTGAGAGCGAGCAAATAAAACTAGAATACCGACTGCATCAGCAGATAATGGCGTCCATTATAACTATTCAGCGATGGTTCAGAGCAGTTCTAGAGAGGAGGAGATTCCTCGCACTCCGACGCGCTTCTATTGTCATACAGTACTTCTGCAGGTAACTTACTTAACTAATGATATTTCGGAACATGTTATTATATCAGCTTAGTTTGTGGTCAGATGGCCGTGTGTGAGGAATGTCCCAGAATATTTATATTTACTCATTATGGTTTGTATCTCATAATATAAAAATATATAGAATTCAGTTAAAATTAAATTAATAACCCTTTGTAAACCCATTTTTGTTCTCCAAAAGGCAATGGCTAGTATGTCGCCACGAAGCGGCACTAAAAGTACAATCGTGGTATCGAGGTAGTCGTACAAGACGGTGGTACTCAAAACTATGCCACGGAGTAATCGGAATCCAAGCCGCTGCCAAAGGCTACTTATTGAGGAAAACACTCCCCCATTTGAGGAAACGACTTCCAGCGCCCATGGATAAACCTGAGGTAGATATACTATTAGAGAAGAATGCATGTGTGTCAAGGTTTTGATATAGAATAGCACATTGAACCATGTTATGGATCAGAGATATGTTTCCAAATTTGATAGCAGAGGATGATTATACGATATATGCTTTAGCGGGAAACCACAGATGTCACAAAAATATATGGCGGGCCTTACGTTATACAACAATAACTAATAGGATTTAGCGAAGTGATAGAAACAAAAAATATATCAGAATTTCTCTAGCACTTTTGGCGTGTTCACTTCGTTATATTACTTCCGCATGCCAATGATTGCATTTTAATTACAACATCAGTGTATAATAACCTAATATATGCCGCTACCGCTATGTTAGTGCTAGAGATGTTCCATGTTGATATTTTTAGACAAACATCGTACTGTCACCCTCTGTATTGACATTGTTGTGATCAAAAGATAAGAATTAAATGGTGTTAAATTAACATAAAAACTAACTAGTTTCAAAATCAAGTCATTGTAACTAATATTACACTGTCAGAAACAATGTTGTGAAACACATTTGTACATACATACAACGCCGTGGTCCGTGTCTTTGACAGCATAACAGGCGACTGGTCGTGGTCGATCCGGAAATAGTGCCGGTGAGTCAGCCGTTCAACACCACAGACAAGATAATAAAGCAACTGTAAGTATGACGTCACTCATGGTCTTGTAATTATCACGTTATCGACCCTTTACGGTTGAATTTTTGCCATGCCATAGTCGAATACAATCCGCACATTCAAGTTTGCCGTTGTGTAATTTTATGCTAATGAGTGTGAAATTTATTAAGTTAAAAATTAAGAAAAGCAAGGGGATCGAGTGGAAGACATTTAAAATATTTTAGAGCTGAGTTTATTCTACACAAAACAGTTGATCAGTATATAGAATGTTTTTCATAATGAAATCTAAACTCCTTATTATTAAAATGATTTTAAATCATCGGCAATTGGCGGGAAGGTTTGGTGGCAAAATAATGTATACTTACATTATAACACAATTTTCTAGAGACATGATCATGCACTTGGACTCCGAGAAGTTAAGACCGGCCCGAGAGTTAAGGCCGACACAATCACTGCCAATACAAAGGTAAGAAAATTTCCATCTCTAGCTCAACTAATCAAGCTATACTTTTTATTACGATAGTATTGTAAATTCGTGTATTTTACAGCTTAGAGAAAAAACGCGAGAATTTAGAAAGCTCAACTGCACAAACTTATGGCAAAAGAAGAGTTTTAAAGACGCAAAATATTACTGAGTTGCCGTTAAAACAAGCTAGTAAAAGGTAATTAATATTACAGAACTCGCACGCAACTTAAGACAACAACAAATACCAAATTTTTGCTAATTCAAGTTTTTATTCATTTTCGATTTCACTCCAAAATAAAGATTTTTTTGTACTTTCCATGTTAGTAAATCTTTTATCAATTTACAGTTTAATAAATCAAGAAACAAGTGATTCATCGCCGGACGACAATTGGAACTTGAACACGAACAAGATTCCTCCTGCGGCTATCGTGATGCCGAACAAAATCACCGCCGAAGACTTGGCCAACGAGATGCTATGGCTCCGGATAGATAAGAACTATCTCTTGGCTGAAAAGGTAAATACTTGATTTTTTTTATGTACACAGCCTGTGGTATCTATAGAAAGTGGCAGATAGCGGTAGGTTGGGGAAAGTTGAAGACCGAGAGATAACTAGACAAATGCAGGGGCCATCTATAGGGCTGTTGATGATTCAGACTTCTTCCATTTTAATTCCTTCAATATTTTTATAGAAACGCGAGAAGGAGCTCGTGGAACTAGTGGAGTCAATGACCTCGAGCAGCATAGATTATTTACGAGAATTGGGAAATTGGAACCCGACAGATACCACCGATAGCAATAAAACTAGTTCAAGGTAACAAAATAAATGCTCTCTTTACATTTTCAGATTCTGGTCGACATAATGGACAACATTTCATTTTTATAAAACACAAAAATTTTAAAACCATTTCGAGATTTCAGTGTCCTACCTAAGCTCATATTTTGCTGATATTTATGGAACTAGGTTCGGCCAATGACATTGCCTACTTTATCTAATATATAAAATTCTCGTGTCACAATGTTCGTTCCCATACTCCTCCAAAACGGCTCGACCGATTCTTATGATTTTTTTTTATGCATATTCAGTAAGTATGAGAATCGGCTACTATCTATTTTTTAAACCGCTACGCGAGTGAAACCGCGGGGGACAGCTAGTATCTTATAAAATACAACCGACTTGAGAACCTCCTCCTTTTTTTTAAGTCAGTTAAAATTGTGCGTGCGTGTTTTAGCCGTGAAACAGACGCGAAAAATGTTCAATCAACTAATATATAAACGAAGCCAACTCGCACTTTGACGTATTGAAAGAATGTAATATATATAATAGCTAGCTAGTTTTCTTTATATATAAAAATAATATTTCAATTATCGATATCATCTAAAAAATCACACGGCAACATCACTATGGATATTAGGACGATCAATGACGTCATATTGCCATAGACTAGTGTCATTTTTATTTTTGTAAATGTTAGATGGCAAAGGTTCAACAAATTTAATTGCCTGACTTTGTACTTACGCTCTTTTAGAATGTGTAATTTTTCTAACAGTGATTTAATGCCTAAAAGTAAGTTTAAAAATAAAAAATACGTGTCTCTTAATTATTCATCTAGTTTCATTATATAAACTAAAATAAACATTTGAATTAAGAAATGTTGTCCATTGTTACTATTTATGGTTACCTAGCTCACAGTGCCCTACCACTGGGGGGTATCCTCAAAGTCAACGTATTTATGTCGGGTGTTATCTAGACGTACATCACCGCAAGTGTATCGGCGAAGTCTATCGAGTACGACGCTGGAGCCCGGGTGCGCGCTGCACTCCCTGCCGGCGGTGCGGCGCGACCACCGCGACCACCGCGAGCACCGCGCCCCGCCCGCCGCCGCCCCGCCCGCGCCGCCCGCCCCTCCTGCCCCTGTGCCCGCCGTCGCCATCGCCCCGCCTCAAACAGCGCCCGCTAACAACACCGGTAACAACACACACTTATACTGTCTACCTACAGGAGGCCGGTTCTCGCGCTTTCGATAATAATATCAATGATTGAAAATGATTTTTATAGATATCCGCCATGTTTTATGATAAATATCGAATGTGATATTTATCTCTACTGTTCGAGAATTGGGCTCCGGTAGCGTTTGACAATAACACTAAGGAGTCAACACATTAACAATATCGAGCATGGAAGCTCCAACTTGTATAACAAATAGTAAATCTGCAATTTTTACATCACCGTGTTATTAGATGTGCTCTGATGTACCTTTTTTAATATACTCATTTTAAAACAATGTTGGTAATGTAATTAAATCCTAAACAATGCATGCTAAATTCACTAATAGATCTGTCATTAAACAAACATACTTATTTACATCACTATATACCTATAGACTATTAATTAGTTAATTGTGTTTACGACCAAGTGAAATTACTTTGTTTTCTTACAAGAAATAATATAAATTTCTCCCAACAGTCTTATTCTTGCGTAGACTATCGAAGTGTTAAGATGTCTGTAAATTCATTGCAATTGGGTAATACGTTATCAGTGTACCTAGCGGGATTATTTGTGTTATTAGTGATGATAGATTATGCAGACGTGTTTATTAAACTTTTGTTTTATTATCACGGTAAGTTTTACGTAGTGAATCATTTAGCAAGCAGCATTTTACTCGTATCCTAAATATTGATCTCGGACACTTATTATCTACTTATAATCTAGAATACAGAAATGTATTGATATAAGAACGTTTAGCGTCGTTTATAAGAGTGCATAACTTAACTAGTGAAAACATACGAACAGAATTACCACGGGCTTTTTGGTGAAGGAAAACAAGATGAGGCAATCAACTTGCCCGAGGAGTAATATTGAAAGGGTTGTGAATTCCGCTAATCCGCACTGGTCCACGTGAACTTGAATCTCGAAGCTCGTACTTATGTAAGCTATTTATGTTGATGTTGAAGTAATAGGTACACATGTGTATAATGTCGCGTGCGATGTGTCAGTGTGCACGGCGCAGCGGCCGGTGGAGCCCACGTCGGCGTCGGCCCCGGCCTCGGCCCCGGCCCCGGCCCCGGCCCCGGCGCCCGCCCCGCCGGCCCGCTCGGCCCGCTCGGCCCGCCGCTCCCCGCGCCGCTCGTCCCGCCACCCGCCGCCCGACATCGTAGTCGACGCCTCGCTCTCGCTGCAGGAACATGATATTATGCGGTATTACTGCTTATGTTCACTCATTTATTTAGTTCATTCCAAACTATAATAATTTAAAAAAGTTACCTACCATACCGAAGGTAAATTCTTTGTGTGTAAGTCGAGTCAAATATTAAAGGGATTTATGATACGAAATAATTGTCATCTAGAGTGCAGTAAAACAAGGGAATATTTATACCGAATGGATATTTTTAATGTCATATAATTCGACCAAGTTTCAATTGTTGCTTATTTCATCGTCCAGGGAACAAATAGGCGTCCTTCTTCAAGTAGGCGGTGGTCCGGAAGTCGGACAGGTGGCGGAAAATAGGCGCATGGCTGCGTTACGGCGGCGGAATTCCGATCCGGCACCTGGCGACGTCCGCCCATTAGACCCCCGATCTACTGACTATATCGGCCAGACCGGGAATGGACTTTTTCGAATCGCTGGTCACAGGTATGTTACGACGAATTGAGTCTTAACCTCTTTATATTTTAGGTATAAATATTCTGCATCAGCTGCCTAATGCCGCTAAACAAATAATTTTCGACCTTATTACTTCAATCATAAAAGTCATGACGTCAAAGCTCTTTCATTTAGCAATATGTTGGTAACGAATAACCTATTAAAATTAAAATTGTGATTAGCTGCATTATTTTCTAGACACTAAATTCAAATATTCTCCGCCCTTGGGCGATATCACAAGTCTCCGCGGGTCGTACTTCATGATCCTCTTTGTATTTTTTGAAGGCAAGACTCGGAAGCTCGACAATATCTTCACTACACACACGCGGGATTGTAGTTTGGCAAATCGCGACCCTGAAAAAAAAAATCTATTTAAATCCTACTAACTCTAGTATTCCAACTCGTTGCATTGAAATTAGATCCTTTATAAATGAAGTAAACAAGACTTTTTTATAAATATGCAAGGGGCTCTGGAAATCTGGATTGACGAAATTGACGTATTTAAAGAATCATAGCGAGATACCATACATGATTTGTTAAAAAATAATATTTATGTAATTTGAATTACCTCCAATATTAAAATTACATAACGAGCAACACTTTATGTATACATGAAAAATTTTATAAACCACGCACAATTAAAATATTCCACAGTAAAAATAGCAGGGTTTGGGTCTCGTTTCGACAGAGTCGTACAATATTTTTAAAGATAAGGATAAAGCACCACTAGTCATTTCTTATGATAATAACTAATCAAACACACTTACCAATACAATTTCTTGGACCGACGCCAAACGGCAAGTAAGCGCACGAATGTCGCTCTTGAGCATTCTCCCGATCAAATCTCTCCGGATCAAATACTTCAGGATTAGGGTAATATTTTTCATCTCTTTGGACACCGTTAATCGAGACCAGCACCGTTTGACCTTTCATTATAGTAACATTGGTTCCTGGTATCGTATAATCCATCTTGGCGTTCCTTTGCAATGGATCTACTACAGTATACTTACGTAGTGTTTCATCAAATACTCTGTCTAAATATGTCATTTCATTCAGGACGTCGTATGTAAGCTCGCCATTGTAATTCTGAAGTACTTCATCAATTTCGTTTATCAATTTATCCTGTACACTTGGATTAAGAGCCAGTTCATATAACAAATACGTCAATGTGGTTGCACTTGTCTCGTACCCACCTGCGTAGAATACGAATGCTTGTGCTGCTATCAAGTCGTCAGTCAATTCCAATCTCAATTTAGCATCATCGTTTCGTTTGGTCCCTTGAATTTCGCCTTTTTGCCGCATTTCTAATATAAGATCCATAAAATCTTTTCTGTTGGAAGGTATTCCATTTCTTAATTTAATTACTCTTTTAACGAGATTGTTGAAAAAGGCATTCACTTCGCTTGGAAATAATGAACCGTTCAGTTTCTTTAAAATTCCAGGATACATCATGTCTAATTCGTTTGCATAATTTGTTCCAAATATTAGGTCATCTATTTTCTTTATTATACTCATACTGTCATTGAGCATGTCTATATTTAAGCCGAACGCGCACGATGCAATGGTGGCCATCGTAAATTTTTGTACTAGAGCATGCACTTCCTGTTCCGGTTGTTTGCGACAAATACTTTCTAAGTGATCCAAGAATGTGTTGCCTTGTTCCGTCATTAGATACATCATATTTTTTAATTTACCTGAGGTAAATAGAGGAGAAAGTTGACTCCTCAGAACTCTCCATGTATCGCCATCGGAGTGAAACAAGTTGGCCCCTAAACCCTCCTTGCTAAATTCAATGCCGCGGTCGATGAAGCAATCGAAGTCCCTGATCATTACTTGTTTTATAATATCTAAGTCTCTAATTAGCAAACATGGCGTTGTCAACCTATACATTCCCACAATCTTCTCGTTGGGATAACTGTCGTAGATTTTCTTGATTGCTATACCGACAGGTATATTCCGAAGAGTCGATTCTTTCAAATTGCCAAAGAATACGAGTGGTTCTGGACCAACCACATTCCTTTGTTTCCAATAGTTAAACGTTCTTGTAAAATATCGGTACACAGCGTAAGCCACAATCACAGCTATAACACTTAAGTACAACAAAAACATTGTGGCAGTTTAAACTATCTTATAATAATGACATTGATGCTGGAGGTGTTGTATATAAATAGAGGCTTATCATTATTTTTTAGTTCATGACCTACAGATTTAATATAATAAATATGTAAATATTTTTGACTTTTGGATGGTTATATTAACATTGGTTTAACCCAAGATTAGTTAAGAGATTTGAATACATTTATTTTATAAAGAGTGTATATTTCCCGATGACATCTTTTCTTAACCTATGTTAGGTTCGACATGCTGAACAACTAACACTAGGACCAACTCGGAAATAGTACACTTGATTGAACATATTTAACATAAAAAAATAATGGGAGGTACTTACTTTTAATGTCAATTTTATCACCGTCAAGTCAACACACAGCCTAATCTGCTGGGGTGTTTTTTCTTTTAATACCACATTGTCGGCAAACAAGCATACGGCCCACCTGATGGTAAGCGGTTACCGTAGCCTATGACTCGCACGTACCCGACCTTTCCCCCCTCCCCGATGAGCTCTGGCGACCGCGCAGGAACACAACTATAAGTAATTTGGCTGCGGTATTCTCTAAGGTGCCTCCACCTACTTCCCCAGTCGAGCTGCTCTTAGAGCGTCATATCGCTATGCTCTACCTCTCATTTTTTTTAACTTTTTTTAATTCTGCACTTTGGTTACTTAAATGACGTAAGCATCCACTAAGGAAGGGTTTTTTTTTATTTAAACCCCGATGGGGGGGGGGTCAAATGGGGGATTGCAGGTGGAGCGGAATGCTTGTTATGATGAGATAAAAGTTCATACAATAGGTAGGCCTTTAGTTGACACTTGACACACTTCATTGCAAAATACAAAAAATTATGAAAAATAAGGTTATTTTAAAAAACTATGTCGTAATATAATAATTATTTTATTTTTTTCTCATAGATTTCGTAAAGAAACACGCTTCGCAAAAGCCGACAAATGCGTGTATTGTCACCAAGCAATCGACGCCTTCGTCACGCAAGGGCAACGATGTATCGACTGCAAACAGCTTTATCACACTAAATGTATACAGAATAAAGGCGTGATTAACATGCCATGTATGAGTCCAGTGACAGTAGCCACCAGAGGGCGACATAAGAGAAAGAGGATAATATCAAATTCGAATCACAGCTTGTTGCCGGAGGTACCGAAGGGTTCCGTCACTTCAAACTTTTATCTGACTGGTACCTCGGAGTTTATGGACAGAACGGATAAGATAATCTCGGATGCAACGGAATTACAAGCTATGCAGAACTTTATAACTGAGAAGATTTATCAAATGGATTCTAATGAAAACAAAAAGAAATCTGAAGTGAGTATTTTTTATTCAACTTAATTTCTGATCAATAGAAATGAAGCAGCCACTCCCTTGGCACTGTATTAAAAAATAAAAAATACGTGTGGCACTCGGGGACTGCCGCGGTAAAGCTATTGCATAGGATTTTTTTTATCAACTTATGCAATTATAATATTTTTTTATTTAGGCAGTTTTTTTTTCTTTGAGATTAATAGATACCTACACACCTATATACCTTCTCACAAACAGCATACATACACGTTAAGCGAACGCTTAACGTGAATGTATGTGTGTGTGTGTGGGAGGTGTTAGGTTTTTTCGTTACGGTTTTTTTTTTATCAAAATTTCTTGATTCGGTCTCAAACCCCGAAGCCCGCGATAAAAGCTATACAATAGCTTAAAAATACCCTCACGGTTGAAACTGCGAAGCTATTTATTTGATAATACCAGTATAAGGCTCTTTTATAAATATTGTTTTTCCACAGGTTGACAGGGTATTCAAACACGCCTTACTAGAGTTCAAAGACAATCTCGTAGCAACATATAGTATCGTAGAAACAAGAGGTTCAGCTCTCAAGTACAAGGATCTAATAGGGAACTTCCTTCATGTTATGGAGACCGTATGTGCCAGAGAAGGGTCCACTCTCTCTATAACGATGGGAGTCAACGCTTTCAGAGGCTTCATGGACGAGTTTATGAGCCAACATGATACCGACAAAGCAAGAACAAAGAGGAAAAAGGATAAGAAACGCAAAGTAAGTACTTAATTTAGTTTATGATATTAGAAATATGATGTGGAAATCATTTTGATGTGATAGGGAACAAAAATTCCCACATGAATATTGATTTTGTAAGTTCGATATCATAACATAAACAAATTAGCTATGATGGAATTTCTATTATCATCTATACCGTTAGTAAATGTCGGGCCTAATCGAATCGTATGTTGTTAGAAAAAATAGCTTCTGTGTACGCTTATAAATTTCGTAAAAATATTTGATTGATTAGACCAGATTTATGAACTAGCTATAACTTTAGTGGCATAAACTAAAATTATATTACTATATGTGATGTGATACCAAATGGCTAAAGTATCTTGAAGTAAATAACATTTATTTTATGATTTGATTACCAATGGTCTTTGTTATGTTCATTATTGTTTGGCATGTAACACTCGTTTATTGTTAATGCTCTGTAACTGGATCACCGAGAAGTTGGTTGATAGTACTTGATGATTGACACAAAATGAACAACAATCCAGCTGTGGACGTCTTGCGGCTCAGATGACGATGATGATGATGAACAATATTTTTTTTCAGGTGGATGATCCCATACAGTATAAAGGACACACATTCATTCTCTCGATGATAAACATCCCGACGGAGTGTGAAGTCTGCAAGACGTTTTTCATGTGGCCCATTGAACGATCGCTTATCTGCCAAGCGTGTAGGCTTGTTTCACACAAAAAATGCTATACGAAGGTATGTAGCAATAGTATATAGTATTTCGTTATTCTGTTCTGAAAATCACAAATTAATTAATATTTAAATGAGTAGATTCTCCCTTATGGAAATAGCACTAATTCACGATATCAGATAATTATTCACCCTCGTTCCCGGGATAAAAAGTAGCCTATATCACTATCCATTCCCAAATATCACGTCGACACTTTGTTGCGTGAAACCAACAAAGACACGTTCGCATTTACGTTTGTTTCTTATACTGTGTGATTTTTTAATCACTGGCCATACTTGCAGGGGTGGAAGGATCACAAAAAACTTATCAGCTGTCCATACAAAAGTTCAGCCCAAAATGTATGAAGGAACGATTTTATTTTTTGCGATATCAGAGTTGGTCCCATAATAAAAGTTGTTCATATTGACGAGTACTTCAACCCCTGCAAGTATTGCCAATGACTAAAAAATCAATATGTAATGTATGTAATAAAAAGAACTTGTCATAAGGAAAAAATCACAAATCCTTGCTCAAATAAAAAAGCAACATAATGGTTTCGATATTAATTTTATAATATATCATATTTCAGGTGACGTCAATGTGTCGGAAAGACCATGCTACGCCGTCGGCGTCGATAGTCGGCGCAGTCGATGCGGGCGGACGGGAACAATTCGGTGTTATACGCGGAAAGGTAATTTAACTTCTAGGATTTGTTTTCATCGATCAATCATCAATACGTAGCGACGAGGGAGAGAGAGAATTAAATTTCCCAGGCTTATATGATTACTTCACAGTAAAGCTTAAAGGCGATGATAGTTCAGTGGTAGCGACGATGATAGCGAAGTAGTACCCGCCTGGCTGGCTCAAGTTAAAAGTCTTATCACCAAGGACTACCGTTGTACTGGGAACACAGTTCCCTTGTAGGCTTTGTGTGCTTACCTATTTTGATCACATCATTATGTACCATGGTGAAATTGTGGTCAAATACACTTGTAATAGACCTGTATTCACAGTAAAATAAAACGGTGAAACCGATAAATTGAGCCACCACGGTTTTCGATTTTGCATAATACTTATATTTATAATTATTATTATTCAAAAATCGGACCATTTGATCTATTTAACCTGTATCCTGATATCCTGTTACCGCTGTCCTGCATTCAGGTTTTGTGTCATTAATCAGGTTATTAAAAAGTATTATAAGTATAATTTAAACACAGTCATACTTTACCATATTAATTTCAGGTTTTCGGCGTACCGCTAAGCGAACTGCCGACCGGTGAAAGCAATATACCAGTAGTAGTTGATCGACTCCTAACAACCATAGAATTGTTTGGTCTGTACACGGAGGGACTGTATAGAAAGAGTGGCCTCAGTTCCAAGGTAATTTTCGTTTTACTATTCTCACTTAATTAATATCGTATTCAAAATCCTATTAGGCTGGTATTACTTTCGTCTCTTATTAACCCTTAATCAAATACAGGGAAAAAATCTAAACATAATATTAATAGTTCGGTAAATGCGCTGCCTCGTTTGAAACGATTTTATCTCTTTTAAAACATGTGATAATAACAGGTGCGAGAGCTACGGCGATTACTAGACGAGCATCCAATTGAAGGCGTTCAACGGCTGGAGATGTACACAGTTCACGTTCGAGCGTCCGTACTCAAGAGCCTGTTCCGAGAGCTGCCCGAGCCGCTGCTTACCTTTGACCTCTATGATGACTTCATACTTGCTGCTGAAATCTCTGACCCACAGGTATGTGCCACTTTAACCAGCTGCAGTAAAATTTCAAGACCAAACGTAAAAGGCATAGGTGAATTTTATTTTAATATTATTCTTGTAGGAGCGAGTGTCGACGATCTTCACTATACTCAAGAAGCTGCCAAAACCGAACTTCGATGTAGTCGAGAGGCTAATATTCCATCTGGCAAGGGTGGCTCTGGGGGAAGAACACAACAGGTAACAAGTTTCATTTGTTACAGCATAAGACTCACCAATGGGCTCTAAATAGATTTTTAGTAATTCACAGGTCCCAGACCTGTGAATTACTTTACATGAACTTTCTTCAGTGGTATAAGCCATAACCTATGTTTGTATGATTTGTTTTTTTGTTTGCTTGTTGTGCTGTATCCTGACATAGCGAGTTAGTTTTTGAGTCAGGGAAGTCATTGATAAAAATCGAGCAGTGAATAGGGTGAAAAACTCAATGATAGCCATGATGTCACATCCACCACGCTAAGTTAATTACACATACACTTGCACTTTAATTATAATTATCATTTAATTATGATAGATGCATTTACTAAATCTATGAAATAAACTCGGTATACTCAACCCCCGTACTCTCCATACAGAATGGGTCCGAATGCATTGGCGATAGTGTTTGCGCCGTGCATCCTGCGCACGCAGAAGGTCCAGCCGGCGCAAGACTCGCTCCACGACATCGCCCGGCAGACAACCTGCTTGGAAACCATACTCGTCGATAAGATGCGCACTGTAAGTGTTCTCTATATATAAATAACGTTAGGTTACGATGGGACATGGTTGGGAGCCGGTTACTTGTGTAGCTCCGTTTATTTTTTAATATGTTGATGCCAGGCACGATGACTGCTATCTCTCTCTGGGCGCGCGTAGTACGTCACTAAACCGTACCATCAATCCATTACAAAATTGGTTTCGTGTGCATGAATGAGACCTACGCGTGGAACGTAAATATAGGTTGTTTAAAGCCTCACAAAGCTTCTAAAAGTAGCTTCAAATTTAAAAAATATATATGTTTTGGAAACTTCATATCTCATACTTTAAAATAAAGTATATTTCATTTATTGCTTTTCTGATGGCAAAAAAAAAAATATTTTCTGATAAATTCCGCAAGAACAGTTTTTAGGGAGACCAGAGCCTTAATTAGAACTTTCAACCCTGAAAGTTTAGCTAAACAATTAAAACTAATCATGTAACTTTTGAAATCTCAATATTTTTTGCCGATGTTTACGTTTCATTTGTACTGGCATCTGGGGAAGTACAAGCATCGCAACGGTTTATGAGCGGTGACCTTGAATTAGCGATGCAAAGCCGTAAAACTACGCCGGTAACTTATATAACATACGGTAAACAATGATATCTTACCGTAAGTTACGGTAAAATATATCGTAAAAAACGATACGACGTTGCCGCTCCTCGCGAGTGGTCGCGGTAGTCTATATCATTTCAATAATCTATTTCACTACGGCGTTCGATACAAACTAAATGACTTGTAGGTGTACGCTCGCTATTATTTTTTTTATCATTATCGTTATCATTATCATTACCTAACTTTAGTAAGTATTTATATTAAAATCAAATCGAAAAATTAACTAAGAAACGCGCTGAAGTAGGCCTTTAGTACTTATTATAAATGTCTGGGTATAAGGATTTTTGTGCGTGAGTGTACACCTGCGCAAACACCCCCACCACTTTTGCCGAGCGCTCATAAACCGTTGCGACACTTGTAGTTATACATTTATAGCATGGCGTTCAAAAAGTAATGTAAACTAGATTATTCTGTAACTGTCATTATAGATTATGAGAAAAAAGTTCTAAGTTCTAACAAAATTCTATGACATCATAAAAATCCCGAAGGAATTTTTGAACAAGATTTAATATGACGTGTTAATATTAGACTCGCGGCACACTGCAAGACATAGCGACACTAGACAACGCGTGTCGCACGGTCAACAGCCGCCTGTCTTCCATCCGCCTCCACAACCAGACCCCGCGGCCCGAGGAGCAGATCCTCGTCGGACACATACACGAGATACAGAAGGAGAAGGCCATTCTTACCTCCAACTTGCCTACACTTATAAGGTAGGTATCGACCAGAGTAATTAAGAATATAAAACAGATTTTTTGTAGATACTGTCAAATCGGCATTTATATACTGAGATATAACCGGCTTCTATATACTGAACACGGCGTGCCAAACGGCATCCAGTTGCCTCTCTTAATATTGTAAGAAAAAAACGAAAAGATGGTAAAAGGTACTATTTTTTACTACACGCCTAACAAACGGCCTCCCTCAAATGTAAATCCTACATACTATTTTTCTGGGGGGGGGACACTTACACTGACCTTAGGCCACATCATCACTTAACACTGTATGATTTACATGATACAGCCTATACAAGTGAAAAAATTATCAGCTTAGCTCAGATTCTTAGGACTTTATACGAAAAATCCCTCCATTTCTTGGTCCGAAAATCACCAACAAATATATAAAATACAATTATCTTTGTGCAGGGCGACATCAGACGATGACCTGCTGTCAACGACAGACCATGACGGCGAGCTGGGTAGTACAGACGACCTGAGTACAGGCGCTAGTTCACTTCGTTCCCAACGCCTACTGCACCGCCAGCTCTCCTCAGACGATCCCATCATGGTATAGGCACCGATATTCTCGCCATCGCAATTGGACATGGTATGGACCTACCTACCGCTTGCTAGTGATCACATTTTTGTAATTTAAGCGTGATTGTGAACCGATTATAGTACCATACTAAATAAATTGGATTAAGGACGAAGAGATCTTATTTGTTATACAGGTGGACACTTTGTGATGACATCTCGAAACCTTCCTTTGGTTCGTTATGCTGAACGACTTTTACTGTGGCAACAACTCTAAAATCGCGAAAAATATTTCGCAATATTTGAGTTGTTGCACAGCATAACTTAGATTTGGGGAAGATGCCACCTAAAAGTTTGACCAGTAAATTGACATATTGACGTAAGGACTAAGTAAATAAATATTGAAAGACATGCCACCAACCAACAAGGTTCTAATTTTATTTTATCTTCCAATTGTCACTTCCAATTGTCATAACACATTGTGTTATTGACTTACCTTATTATAAATAATAAGGTAAGTCAATATATTCATTCTGTCATCGCAAACATCTGATACTGTCATGTGATTTGATGCAGTTATGTTGGTAAAAATTAGCTATCACTCTTGCCCCAAATATTAGTTCAAATGTAAAACTCACGTGTACACATTATTTAGCTTGTAAATACACATATATATATATGTGTATATATATATATATATATATAATGTTATTCATGATATTTTTAATTCACCTGCAGTACAGTCATATAGTAAAAGTTGTTTTATATTGACGAGTACAACTTTTACTATATGACTGTACTGCAGGTGAATTAAAAATAACCCTGTATAAGCGCTATGCTCGACACACCACATAATTTAGCTGAGCTATGAAAATCCCAAACTAGTAAACAAAAAAAAACCATACCAACTGTAGAGTTAAAGAATGTTGTTCCCAGTACTTAGGAGTTAGTGATGAGCTTATACCCTTAGATAGTAACATACATCCCAGAATTATTGTATCCAATACTATTGTTTAAGGAAGTTTTACATGAGTATTGTGTATTTTCATATTTTATATAGTATATTTTCTTGTAAATATGTAAATCTTCATTTTAAATGAGCAATACAGTTTCATTATAATTAATTTTGCCTATTTGTTGGAGATTGTATCCGTTAAGGTTTGTAATGTTTTTTTACTGTCATATTCAGAGTACTCAATCGCTAATAGTGGTCATTCCAGGAGCTTTTTTATATCTTTATTTTTATGAAAGAAATAAAAATTGTATTTGTTATTTTAGCGAGACACTACTATTCAGATATGATTAACATGTTTTATGCCCGCGAAACCCTACTTAGCTCTGGTCAGGTTGCCATAGATTTCATAAATGTAAAGATATGTAAAATAAATTTTATTGGACATACCATGTGTCGTGTGTACCTTGCCTTCTTATTTTTGCTTTCATGTTCTAAAAGACTGTCTATTAATAAGCTATTAAATTAATCATTAAGTCACAAATGTTTTACCCGCTTTTTAATTAGTTTTTTACTATATACCTACTACAATACAAACAACGAATTACTCTGTTAAAACATAATGTTTATAAGTTCCTTCCATCGAGTGAGATATTACTAGCTCAATATTTTATCTAACTGAACTTATTTGATGAAACTTGAATCAGTTTCTTTACCAAAAATAATATATTAACAACAAGATTTGCTAGAATCTCAGTGTAAGACGTAATTTTATGGAAAATTGGAAACAAAAGTAATTTTTGAATAGTTTTTACATGCAATTGAAAATTAAATTATTCTTTGATAAAACTATATTCTGCACTCATTGATCATGTTGGTCTTAAACGAAATTGTACGCGTTTTGTTGAGGTGATGAACAAATACTATATTTTATGTATAAAAACAATCTGTTGATTATCTTTTGAAATAGGGTTGTGTCGCAGTTATCTACTGTATTTTCTGTGCCTTCAACTAGTTTGCTTTCAGCAGTCCACAACCTGCTTGAACATGTCTGAAAGTTTAGCTGTTACTGTTGACATTTATGTATAATGTTAGTGCTCTTGTAATATCATACTGTATTGTTAGATTCACACATATTCATTTATGTTAGGTGTGTAAAGTGTTTTAATTATTATAATAATTGTGTAGAAACATGGTTAGTTACTTCGTAAAGGGTATTATTTCACATCTCGGAAATCCCCCAGCATACTCATAATGATAGTTTAATGTAAGTAATTTTATATTAAAAAAATTATGTGCAATGTGGCTACAAACAGGAAATAAATGGACACTTTAGAAGTGTGTGTAGATAATTTGATTTCTGTGTAAGGATTTTGTAAATAAATTAGTTATAATACATTGTTAGAAAGGTACTATTTTATATACTACGAACTGCTATCATCTTTCTCAATTGTTAATTTTACAAAGTGCCTATTTAAACCATTTTTTAATTATGATGTCTTTAAGGTACGTACATACTATACAGGTGCATTAAGAATTTGCGGATTTTAAACATTTTACGTGGTTGTTGTCGCCCGCGAGTCGATTTGTTAATCTTCTTTGAATGGGATATAACATGACAACATTTATATGCGAAATTTGCTTTTAACTTCTTTATTTATATGAAAAAATTCCATGTAAACTTTCCAATTTATTTATACTTTAATATTGCATCTTAGCAAACAATGAAAACAGAACTGATGTTAAGGAATTTTGAAATGATATTATTTGGATATTTTATTGTACACACACTGTGGAACCTATAGTTATATTCACTATGGACCAATACTGAATTGTTCACATGGACATTTTATATTTCTGCATGTTGACTGTGAAGTTTGTTCTACATGTTAATCAATATTGAATCTTGTATTATATGACATGTATATTGTTTAACTTATCTTTAGGGATCCTATAATGTGTCAATATCATGAAATGTAACCAAAACATTATGCTATATACAAAATATGAATGAAAAAAATAAATAATTTCTGTGGAACTCCTTAGTTTTATTTGTCACTATAATACTTAAGTTTCCATTTCAACATCTGGTTTTATGAGCCAAGGCAATTGTCCTGTGGGACACGCAGACCAGTTGTGAGCCCTAGAAGCTAATTTCCAGACACTGTTTATTAGTATATCTCCATTATTCATACAATTTGATTCAACTGGATCATCTTGTGATTGATTTGTCTGAATAGTTTCAGAGGGTATATCAATAGTTTTACTAACACTTATTAAATCATCAATTGTGTATATTTTAGATGAAAAATTTGCAGAAAAATTATATGGTTTGGATATTAACAGTGATAACTTTATTATCTTTGTCATTACTGAATTGGGTAATTTTGGCTCAACTAAATTCAATAGATCCTTTACAAAGTAAGCAAGGTATTGATTATATGTTGATAATATAGGTTGCACAAAGTTGATATCCATCAAATCTCTCGGAACAGGTTTACACAAGTCAAGTATAAGGCCACTAGATTTTTCATTAGGAAACCAGTGATGATAGAGTGATTTCAATTCTTTCCTCTTTTTTAAGTTCATGTTCTCAGTACTAACCCTGAAAGAAAGGAAAAATATTAAAATTGAATATGCTGATGCAGGAATGAGTGTAAATAATAAATTTCAACTCACTTGTTCATTTTATCAATAAAATGTTTTGATTTTGACAAAGCTGCTAATATTTCTACTACCCATAATGCAGCAAGGTGAGCTTTATGCTTATTACTATCATTTTCTGTCACCTTTATTAGTCCTAAAATAAATTCTGAGAGCAAATCATTACTGTGAAGAAAAGTGAGCAATACTTCAAAGCATTGTACATAACTTCGGTTTAGTTTCCTTTTGTGTCTAAACTCTTGACCACTCAGTAAATTCAGAAGTTCTAATGAAAGGAATAATGCATCTTCACCAAGCAGAGCTTTGTTAATATGCAATGCTATATCTTTAGTTTTCATAAGTTTCTTGGACTGTAAATTCATCACATTGATCAATGACATAATAGAAACTGTTTTTAAGTTGGATAAATCAATATGATCTCCAAGTAAGTCTCTAGCATCTTGCACAATTGACTCTCTCATACTTGGATTAGGAATATCAGATATTTTTTTTATATTGCATTTTGAATGTGCACAAATACTTAATGACATGCAAAGATGCATTAGAGCTGCAATTTTATTATCATCGCCTGTATCAGCTTCCATCTGGCCAGATATATAATCTTGGATGGTTAGTTTATGTTTATTCCAATAGTTTGTCCGGAGCCAATTTACACAGATAATATTTGCTTCTTGGAGTAAAGTTAAATGTGGTAAATTATTGCTGTGTGCAGTATCGTGTCGCAGATCTACTATCCAGTCGGGGACACCTAGATTTTTAGCAGCTTGATACAGACTAGACCCTTTGGCTGTTTCACTGTCCAACATGTGATTAACAAAACGCATTATAGCCGATGAATACGCGAGACGTAACAATTGATCGTAGCCAATATCTTCACCAAATCTCTCGTCATGCATTTGTACTTCCAGCAACGACAATGTTGATTCTATTCCGGAAGGCAATGAAGGACACCTCGCTTTCCATATTTTCATCATATTCAGTGCAACTCTTATATTTGGTGATGGATAAGTAAAAATCTCATTATATACTTTATGCCATTCTTCGCTGCTATACCATGGGACTATGTGATAGTATTCCGTCATTTTTGTGAGTAATCAGAGCAATATGATAAAAAGTGCTAACTATTTTTTTATAACTTACAAACAAAGAGTAATTTTTTTATTCACTATACCTTATGCACGCATAACCTCAAAGCCTCAAACCATAGACTAATATATAAATAATAAATACTGGCCTCAACAAACTACAAAAGTTAACCAACCAGTGCTGCCAACTCCTTTTAGCAAAAACGCGCAAGAACGCGCTAAATGGCACCTACAAAAAAAAAACGCTCTAATTGGCGCCAATCAGTAAACTGAAGGTATTAATTATATTATGTGTACTGCATTTTGGTAATATGATTATGGAGGTACGACAAAATGGGACGCACACGAAAAATTCAAAATAATTAAAAAATTGTTTTCTACTCTTCTTCTTCTTATTTTTAGGTATGGCAACCTTGTTGCATTAGGAGATGTAGTGTAGAATATAGATGAAAAAACACAAGATAGAGGAGTAGAATATAGAAACAGAGGATGAACCTGAATATTGCTATATATACAAAATTTTTGAATATTGGTTATTTTCTCACCAAGTACATATTAGTTTTATGAAAAAAATATACACTGGACAGCAAATAAACCGGGCCACCCGCTAATTTAGAACTCTGATTCGATTTTCTCAAAAAGTATAAAAATTACAACATCAAATTTATACCTACCAGATCGCGCTTAGCGTTCTTTTTTTCTACAATGAGTTTTGTTATCATTTCTTTAGTTTTTTTGTCCATCGTTTGCTCAAACGGGTATATATATATTTATTTAATTACAAAGTTTTAACTACTTTTTCGGTCAATAATGGATACGACACCTCAGGAAGCAACTCAAGCTGTAGCACTACTTCAAGGTCGCTCGAAGACTTTGAATCAGTAGATTTTCGGTGCAACGAGTTTACAGACGATACCTAGAGACTGGAGCAGACCCTTCTTTTAGACTACAAGACTTGTCAGTGGCCACGCATACCAACCTCTCGGTCATAACAACATGGCACACTATTCCTAGTAACCATAAGGTCACCAAAGGTACCATCTACGGTAGGTCTTGCCGCCACAATATAAGTAATGGTACTCTGACAAGTGGCCTCGTGAGTTGCCCCACTATCATTTATCCAGAATGGTGCCGGAGCTGTTAAAAGTCGCTCACTACGCGCATTCCGAAGAACGCTGGCTACTTAATCCTAGCTGAAGACGTCAGAGAAGCCAACTTCCATTTTTCCTGAATGGTACCGGAGCTGTAAAGCCCGCTCACATCTCAATACAAGTCCATGCATCTACCCATACCTACAGCTGGGTTGCCGGACAACTAATCTAGCGGGTAGTCGTCTACTTACTATCCAGGGAAGTTCCGGAGCTGCGGCAGCCGAGCCGAGGAAAACCCAGGCTAACCAGTGGTTAACTGAGGGCGTCAACACGGCAACGCTTGCCACTTAGAAGGGTTGCTAACCAACCCCGTATCTGAACACTAAGCGGCCCTACGCCTTTAGACCAGTGAATTCAAATACTCGTTGCGCACGAAGAGGGACGCACGGTCACAGGTACCGAGCAGACGAACATGCCCCTCCTCTGCAACTAACCACTAGCCACCACGAATCCAACTCCAAGCCGGGGTCCACCAAAAGTTTCCTTTAGGTAGAGGGCATCCCCGGCGCCCGTGGTACCCTAGTCCTAACAGCCGGACCCGTAATTTCGACTGCGCACCCCATCTACTCGGGTCAGGTAGATAGAGACTGAAGCATTCGATCGCCGTCCAGGGGCAGACCTTGGACTACATCAGCAGCAGATGATCGTTATATACAACTTACTAATCTGCGAAATCGCCGTTAGAGTAGTGGGGTTATGTACTCTTCACCGATGAGATCAGGGTAAGTCTACATGGAAGAGGACGACGTCAGAGAGTATATCGTCACCCTGAAGAACGTTATTCTCAGTGTTCCATCGAGGAAACTTGCTTATGGAGGGGGTTCTGTTATGGTCTGGGGTGGCATCTCGTTAATCGCACATGCAGCGTTAGTTTTCATCGAACCGAGGCCGTACACGTGGATTGACTTCTCATCGCTACATTACTGAAATCCTCGCAGACCATATGGTACCAAACGCAGGATATATTGGGCAGGATATGCAGTTGATGCATGATAGCGCACGGCCTCATGTTGTTCATGTAGTGACCCAGTATCTACGCGACGTCGGCGTTCGTACTATAGACTAGCCAGGTCGAAGCCCGGACTTGAATCCGATAGAACACTTATGGGATGAGCTGAAACGTCGGGTTCGAGTCCGGGTACCGGCTCCAACAATGCTTCTAGAGCTGCGAATCGCAATTGAAGAGGAGTGGAATGCAATACCTCAAGATTTCATCATCAGGCTCGTGAGGTCGATGAATACGTGGATGCTGGCAGTTATCCGAGCAAGGGGAGGGAATACTGAATACTGACCAAAAACTTTTGAATTTTTTCTTTGTTTCTGGCTTTAACTTTTTTTTTCATTTTATGATTACTAACGATTAACACGACTGGAAAACGACTCTTCTTTGTAAAATCCTTAATAAACACTTAATAAATTGATTAATCCCAATGAGTTTCCATATATTTTAATCATCATGAAACGCACTATGTGTAGGTATAACGTTGATTGTTGTAAGTTTTATACTTTTTGAGAAGATTTTTACATGTTTTCAGTGTAAATAGTTTAAATATTCTGGGACATTATTCCTCACACATGGCTATCTGACTCCAAACTGTGCCCAAACTAAGCACGCAAGCCAGATAACTGATATACTACATATATATACTACTTTTGTAAATACATAGATAATTTATTACACCCAGACTCAAGACAAACAGACAAATCAGACAATCATGCACCCAAATGTTTGTTCTGAGTGGGAATTGAACCCACGATCTGCGGCGTGATAGATAAATCTTACCAACAACGTCAACCGGCCCTGGATTATTGAGTTCTATCGATTGGCATAAAAATATTAGTAATTTAATCGGTTGGCTCGCGAATAGGGCGCGCGTCCCAAAACTACCTACAAAAAAAAAACCAGGAATCGCGAGTAAAGTTAAAATATCAATGTCTCTCTTTTATCAGTTTCAATCAACCCACTATGCGTCGCTTCGCTGACATTTGAGTGCAAAAATTGAGCCATCTTAGTCAGGGGATAAAAACTAAGTATATCAAATCAATTACCTACGGCAACGGTCGATCAATTTCATCCACTGACAGCTGGGTGGTAACACTTTACTCGTCCGTACTCTTCGAACGAAGTTTACGGACTATTTGGTTATTTCAGATATGGGACTTTAATTTATGGAAAATGAATAGCTTACCTGTGAAATGTTACACCAACAATGTTATCTTGCTTCCCTAATGTGTTGTGACACGATTTTTCACCGTTCAAATCCTCATACTTTTTGTTTCTCCTAGAACCGCGCTCACTATCACCCATGCGCCGTGGTACAATAAGAATAATATACTGCGCCCTGACTCGACCTGATACAGAATACCTACTGAACTGAACCATAGATCATACACTATTACTGAACTGACTAACTGACAGCGCGGCCACCCGCCACATCGTTTGGTTGGACGAATGGCTTAGATTTCGCGCGTGTACTTTGTTTCTATATGTAGCTATTCTAAAATGTTATGTTTGTATCATTATCAGTTATATTCATATCTTGTTAGAAATATGCGTCATTGTTAATGACGTATAAAATGAAATTATTTTTTTGGATTTGGAATGGCAAAAAAATTGTATGTAGGTATGCACATCGAACGTTCACTTGACACGTTAAGCGAGTCACACACTACGCATATACGATAATATTTTATCTTAAGACCAATGAGACAGCATTATACTAGGAAAAGAGAAGCAACTACAGACCGTTCACCGTAAGGATGTCCCCTCGTTCAAAAGTTGGTAGCCCTGTTATTCCCTTCGATACCGACAGAAATTACATTGCCAGTCAATAGCCAACATAATGGGAAGGGGACAAGTTATAATAGACAGTTCACTGACATTCAAATCAGCAACTTTTTATGAAATGTCAAAACGATAGGTTTATATGGTGTTCCTTATTATTATAATTTATTCGTTTTCAATACTTTTATGTTAGCACAAGCCTACAATATATAATTTAACATCAATTTAATGTCAGTCACAATTTCCGAACGCACTCTAAGCAGCGACAAGTGCTGCACTCTACCTAATATTGTTCTGTCGTTGTAATTTAACCGCCAACTGAACCGCTGCAAGTAGTGATTATATACTCTTTGGCTGCAACTAAGCTGGCGCTCGTGTAAAATTCTCAAAAATAAATACCAAAAATCAACAAACTACTACTACGTGGCTAGTACAGGATTCAAGATCCTTGCGCAGCAATCAGCGATCTATCACCATCTGCCGAGGTACCCCAAGGAAGCGGATCTTCAAGTGCAGGTTAGTGGTTGATACATTTCATCTCAATTCTTTTCTCATACATGGAGTTATGTATGAAATACAAGCATGTGACGTCATAATTATATAGCATACTCTTTATGGTTAGATTGGTCATTAAAATTTTTAATTTAATAAAATAATCGTGGTTTCCCCTTTTTTTTTAGATGTTTTATACATTGGTTAGTGTTGGATAATTTATTTTGAACATAGGCAAATCTGTACATCTCATCAATAGTACAGCACTGTCTCTTGATCTTGAGATAAAATATTATAGTAGCTGCGCCGTGTGTGACTCGCTTTCCTCTTTCGAACTTATCGATATCCTGGTACAAAATTCACTTCAGCGGAACATTATTGAAAAGACTGCATATTGGGTGGATATTTATTCTTGATCTGGTAGGATGAAGAATAAAGAATAAATATCCTGGGAGTATAATTAAAACGATTAACAAGAATTATAATTTTTTTATTTAAAAAGTTGATTTCAAAGCAAATGTTGTTCATATTCACATGCAGTTAAAACGCTACATTTTAATAACATAAGTAATTCAATTATTGAATTAAACAACACATTATAATGAGTAACTTCAAAATTATTATTTTCAGTACTGAAGATAACTCAATGACAACACTTCTTAAAATGTTACAGCGCTTACGCTGTAAAATATCTGTTGTAGTTTTATCACCTAAGAGTTGGAGGATGGGATGAATGATATTGAAATAAATAATAGCCAACAATCGACGACGACCACACAGAGTACAGGGAGCCGCACACGGATCACTTTTGGCACCGACGCGACGTTTACGAAAAATATTATCATGTGGCGTTTTCACTGCTAGCGATATCGACGACATCTCTCGTATTTTAAATGCACATTACCGGGGCCTCGAATCGTGACTCGGACAGTAAAAAAAATACGTTCAACCGACGAAATCAATTCGCGATGGGGGGACGAGTAAAAAACTTATCACCATTAATCCGTAGATCTCGGCGACACGTTCAAACTCCGCATCTAACCGCCCGGGAGCGCCCCCGCCCCCCGATATAAAAGAGTAACCACGGCGCGCCCCATAATAAATATCTATCAATATATACCTCTCGATCGACAAATATAATTCAATATAGGCGACGATAATACGATACGAAGTTTAAAACTAGCAACGTTATCACAATACGAGTCGGGCGGGCGCGACGGGGCCGGCGCTCATAAGTCCACCGCGTCGAGGTTCTGCGTGGGCGCGCGGGGCTCGGCGGCCGGAGGGTCGGGGGGCGGCGAGGGCGGCGAGGGCGGTCGCGCGTGGAACTTGCCCGGCAGCGAGGCGAGCGCGGAGAGGGCGGCGTCGGCGTGCGGGATGCGGCGCATGATCTTGCCGGAGGTGATGAGCCGGCCGAAGCCCTCCTGGTGCGCGAACGCGTAGCCGGAGCGCACGGAGCGGCGCGCGCGGCGGGCGGAGGGCGTGCGCGGCGCCGGCGCGGCCGCCCGCCAGCGTTGCCGCGCGCGCAGCCGCTCCGCCAGCGTGGGCCGCGCGCGCGTCGCCGCCAGCCGCCACGACACCACCGGCACCATCAGGATTATCATCTGAACGACACCGTTTATATCAATACCACGTTCGGGTGTAATACTATAAAAAATCCTTCGATAGTTTCTCGGTTAATATTTGCCTTCGTATTCCGACGTTAATGTGGCCAAAGATTAACTGACATCCTAGTATGCCTAAAAAATATTATATGCAATGATGATAATAATCCCTTCCCGAACCATATTTAATTCTTCCCTATTATATAACAAATAAATAGAGAGAAGCGTAATAAATAAATTAATAATTAATTATAATATTATACTCACAGTGAGTACGGCAGTGAACCAGAACGTGGCCTGCGTGAGTGCGACGGTCAGCGAGCCGACGTAGCGGCCACCGATCACGTAGTTGTAGAAGTAATCCAGCACGAAGTATGACACTAGAGAACCCCATATAGTTATGTGATTGAACACCGTCCAATATGTCGTGTCCAAGGCGATCTAAAATATATTATTATTTTAATATGGCAATTAATAAATTAAAACGTCTTCAAATTCTAGACAGTTTGTATTATGTTTCCTTTTTGAGAACGAGCATAAGTGAACGAGTTCGAACGAGCTCAGATTTCCGTTTAGATTACATAATGTGACCGAGTGGCGTAGCTACCAGAGGGCTAGGCGATGCCGTGCCCCGGGGCACTCAAGCTCAGAGGGGCCCAGATCAGCAAATCTCAAACTGAAAATTTGTTGTCAACTTGACGGATTTGCCGTCAGATGTTGCGGGTTAGGGCAAGAAGGAAATGGAAGAAACATATTTTAATGGCTGACGGATTTCGGAATCATTAGATATTTACCGAATCTAGACTATCTACTACGTTACTTTTCGTCTGCCGGTTCCGGCAGTTCCTAGTCTTCGGTGTTCTGAAAGAGGTTTGTCTGGAGGTCTGTATGTAGTAAGTAGCTTTGCTTTGCTGTGAGCTGATGATACTGTAGCTTTGCACCTTTAAAGTATTTATATATATATTAATATTTTTACTTGATACAACCTAACCAGTTTAGATAGGGCGGGCCCCCATGTCTTTTTGCCCCAGAGCCATTGGTTACCTAGCTACGCCACTGAGTTCAGTCAAAAGAAATGCTGATTATATTATGCTGATAAATCATCCTATTTTGCTGAAACTTTATCTTTATAGTAAAATAGAAAATAAGTCTCTTTTACGTTTTTTTACTCTTTGATTTTCCTAATTATTATGATTATTGTTTTTATTTATAGTTGCGACCCGCTCCGGTATCGCACAGGTGCTAATATAGCGTCATGTGTTCGAGCTATTTATTTATGTACAATTCGATCAATTTGCATGTCATCGAATTATTACCTACAGAAACCAAGTACGCGCGCGTCATAATTGTACGCCAAGTTTTTGGGTCAGAATCTCGACTCAAATGCGTATATATATACAATAAATTGTATATGTCTGTATGGCACACATAGCGATTTTTTGGCTAAGCTTCCGAGCAAGCGTAGATTGAAAACCTTTTTTCTGTAGGTTAATAATAGTAATAGTTCCATGATGCATATATTATTATATGTAAACCTTCCGAAAGAAATTTTCTAAATTATAGTGAAAACCGGTAGCGACTTTGTTTTATACTATTTAGAGATTTTAAGCAAACACATATGTATACTTACTTGTGTTGTATTGTCCATAATTAATATTGTAGCTACAACACTTCCTAATAACATATGGTCTGATAATATTTTGCCGTCAGGCGCCAGTCCATCTTTGTAAGTACCTTGAAACAAACACAACAATACTTTAACATAGAGTTTTTAACTTTTTATTCAAATAGGCCTTCTCAAGTCTGACTAACGCTAGTTTCAGATAGTTACTTTTGCTGAGAAGAGCCGAAAATAAACTTAGCAATTACTCTTTTCAAAACTATTTGAGATTTATGACATAACGATATTTATCTAGTCTCTCAGACTGACATCGCCCTCCAACAATATCAAGGAACACGATTTAAAACACAAGATTCATAAGGAATACCTGTGTGGTGAAAGGTGGTAAATAACAATAATCATCATCATCATCTCAGCCACGTCATTTGTTCAAAAATTACAATTGCAAAATGACCGTAAAGCGAGACAGCAATCAATTTGCGTCCCTCCCGAGTTTTCTATCAATAATGAATTATGTTGTAAATTTTAAGACACGTCTTACAGAGGTCTAATTCGCCCACTTTGTAAAAAACATACAACTTACATTTTATGGCGGGAACCAACTGGTGTAAGCTAGTAATAATAATAAACTGACCGTAGGGTATCAAGAAGAGGACAAGGGCGGTGAAACAGCCATGTAGGGTGGATTTGATGAACTCAGTCTTGTTGAAGAGCTGGCTGGTGTGTCCGGGCGCGTACAGCTTGGGGAACTGCAGCGAGGTCGCGTCCGACACGTCCTGCTCGAACACGCCCAGCGCCAGCACCGGCAGGGACGTGTAGAACAGGTTGTACACCGATATAAACATCTCGTCGAATACAGTCTGGAATGGAACGAAGCTGTTATTTTTTTTTTGCTTCCATGCCTGCGTGACTTAACATTTTGCTCGCCGAAACTGACAGACAGAATTATTATAATAATATTTCTATATACATAAGTACTATTATAATATTTGTTGCTACCAAATTCTCGCAAATCCTAATCCTTACTAAATATTATAAACGCGAAAGTTTTTATGTATGGATGTTTGTTACTCTTTCACGCAAAAACTACTGAACGGATTTTGATGAAATTTGATATGGAGGTAGCTGACACCCTGGATTAACACATAGGCTACTTTTTATCCCGGGAAAACATAAGATCCCTCGGGAACTCGGGTGAAACCGCGGGGCGGAAGCTGTATTGTATATAGATACTGCATAAAGCATTAGATAGGGTATAATAAAGAAAGCTTGGTGATGACAAATCTATGAGTAAATGGTCAACAATAAGGAAAAAATAAACATATCTTACCTGCGCACTAAATCCACAAAAGAATGCGAACCAGAAATGACAGACAGTGAACGCGAAGTTCTTGTAGAAGAAATATCGTAGGAACTTGCACATCCTGTAGTATGACCACCGTCCGTGGACCAGGAGTAAGCGTTGCAGGAAACGGAACTGCGCTATTGAATAGTCTGACGCGAGTACCGCTTGCATGCCTTCTTGACCAGATATACCTACACCTATGTGGGCAGCTGGAATTTAAAATAAAGATCTTGTTAAAATTGGTAATCAAAAATAAAACTTATGCCGACATTTCTAACTGATTCTAACTTACAGATAGGAATCGAACTCAAATAATGTAATTACCAGTAAAAAATAAAGAAATCATCTCTTTTATCATCCAACCAAATTGTTTGATATACTCTCCGGCTAATAAAGAATTTATGTACAGGGTTATTGAAGTGACAATAGGGGAAGAAAGGAAATAGCCCAGGATTTAACTGCGATGTTTGTAAATTATATTTAAAAAAAAAAATCAAGTAACTGATTGACCTTTGATCATAGAGACGTCGTTGGCACCGTCACCTATCGCTAACGTGACAGCTTTTCTGCTTTTCTTAATCATCTCCACAACCATTGCTTTTTGTAATGGCGTCACTCGACAACAGATGACAGACCGACATTGTAACACTACGTCTAGGAATCTGAAATAGAATAATTTGTCTTTAATGGACTCGGAGTTTTAGCGCTACATTTAAGGTCTTACAATCCTGTATGAACTTCTATCTCAGCGTCGGTGTAACTGCATCCAAGCCATAAGCTCCCTAGCTGCCTCATGGTCGCAATTAGTCACTAGATTCACACGCACTCTAACTACAAGATGGTGACATATGAATAAGTGGCGACCATAAATGGGCGCGCTTAGCAACTAAAAATCAGAAGTTCCATAAAAATAATTTCGGCAACCTGTGAAGCAGGACCTAAATCAGGCCCTGGTCATGTACAAATATTATAAGACAGGTTGTTAACTTACTTCTCCTCTAGCTTAGGATGCAGACAGTGCACAAGCGAGTGTCCGTTGACCACGATCGCGAACCCGTTGGAGTCGTCGTTGTTGTGCTCGTGCGAGTCCGCCGAGTACGGCCCGCCTCCCGACACGTACTCGTTGCTGTAATGTACCTCGACACTTTATTATTTGTATGTCTAACTTCAAGTATTTATATGTATGGGCTTTTTTAATTTAAGGTTATCGCCAACCATACTTGATCATGCCATGATTGTTTGAAGTGAACCTGTCTTTAAGTTCTAGGATACAATGAGCATGATGTTGTAAAATTAAAGTTAATTCAAGTGGAACAAATGTTCATAATACGAGGCTATGGGCGTTGATTTGTTTGTTTAGAGCTCTTTTAATGTAGCTAGTTGAAACCATGCGGTCTCATAGTGTATTTAATATCTTCCTATCATGGCATGGTGCTGTTTAGTTTGCAAAAATGTAATAAAAAAGATTTAAAATATTTTTTTATGAATTTATAGATTTTACTCGAAAAAGGGACAGATTTTCAAGATATGTAGCAATATCAAACTCAAGCTGACAACATAAAGCTTAACATATACACACAACAGTTCACAAATACGCACCACAGAATGCGAAACTACTATGGTGCGTCAAGGGTTTAAATGTGCCTATACATATATTATTTAGGTGACGGGTTAGAGAAAAATATCGTTACAGGTTAGAGAGAGAAAGAGCACTCTGGCTTTGTGTGTCAGTAAACAAAAGTGTGATAGAAACTCTGCGGTGAGGTTAGTGGGACTGTGCAATTTATGACAACTTATATACATAATTTTTGAGAAAATATACATTTTGTAAATATTAGTATATTTTTAGGTTAAAATCTCAACAAAAACGATATTTCATCTTTTAGTTGTGTTAATTTGTATCATATTTATCGATATTGAACTAGAATTTATTATATCGAAATCTTGTTGGGATGCATCGGTTTTTCGGTATACCAAAACACGTTGTCTAGTATATCTCATATCCATCGGTATATCATATTTATTACAACCTAAATAAATTTGCATGGAATATACATATTATACATACAGACAGAGACGTTACTCACATATACATAATACACAATGATGAGCTATCGTGAATCGAATACCAACACTGAACGGTATAAAGCAGAGTAAGGGAACAATTGCAGATTTCATCCAACTAGTCCAGAACTTGCAGGACAATTGTGTAATTCACTCGGAATCGAGAAGAATAGCAAATTTTATCAGAGGTCCTTCGTTAATACTATTTTACTATTTAATTCATGGAGATATGGAGTCAGTTACAATAGTTGTTGATGTATTCTAAGACATATTCATGACAAACCAACAAGCAAAATTTTTGATCTAATTTGTATTGTTATTCACACGGATACGATCAAGTTTCTCAAATAGCGTTACCATGGAAATTAGGAAACCGCTCGCACAGTTTATCCATAGAAGTAGCTAATTGACTCTCGTCTGTCGGCTAACACACATTTTTACTAGTGTTTAAATGTCAGACGGCCGGCGTATTAGGGCGGCCATATATGGACATCTTGAAGCAGGCATAGAATGATAGTCACAGTTTCAAGATATTTCGGTGTGTACCGGTGGCTGCATCATTCTGTGGCTTTCTAAGCCAGCTTTATGTGCTTACCACATTCGGCACATCATCACCTAACATGGTGATATTGTGGTCAAACACAAGCCTATTCAAAGTAGAAAACATACACACTGACTGCTCAAGCGGTTGTGCAATGACTGCTCGAAGAGTTGACTATGATTGTTCGAGCGATCTGTGTACGTTGATTAGCTATTAACTGTTTGAGCAGCCTGTATAACCTAATAGTCGCTAGGTACACTTCTCTGGGTGCGACACTGGCGCGGCTGTCGAGGTGGGTGCCAAACATTTTCAGTGTTTTGAGCATTTTTTTTAAAGTGAAACCATCTTTAGCTGTAGGCTTTCTTTTGATGGAGAATTGAAAAAACTGGCCTAAAATTGGCTTTCAAGTATGATTTTAAATTTAAAGCTGTTGTTTTTTCATTCAAAATAAGAAGCATAATACAACGTTCAATAGCGTTTTCAAAATTCGAATCACGATAACAGAACAACACACATGACACGGCGACTGGGACTAGGAGTGGGGCTGCGACTGCGAGTGGGACAACAACAAGGCATGAAGTAGGACAATAGCTGGTGAGGTGAAGGCGATGTAGGTATACAAGGTGTAGCTCTTTGTCTCTCTACCTGTCGTGTGGTATTGTGTTATGTTCCCACCTAAATGTGACGACGGAGACAGCGGGCGCGTTCAGCTTGACGTTGGCGGCGCGGCCGGGCGACGGCCGGGACACGGCCGCGCCGCCGTTGGCCGTCTCGCCCTGCCCCTGCCCCTGTCCGTCACCCTTCGGATCTGCACAGCCTGTTTGTTTATCATCTTCTATACTATATATATACTATATACTAATAATTACCGTGGTACTTATTACATAAAATCACAGCAGAGTAGCAGCTTTATATAAACGCTGTATTCGATGCATGTTAATATACAAGCTAGCTTTGCAAAAATGAAAAATAAAGGACAATATAAATAGGATAATAATTCTGTTGTGTGTTCGAGATGCAATGTCACATCGCATGAGACTATCTAGTATTATCTCAAGTAAACGGCTTAGTTGAGATACTGCTTTGAGCTAACTATAGTAAAGCTTTTTATACAAATTACAAATTTGCATTTTTTACCCTATCAAGGTAATTTGTAATACCTGCCTAGCTGGCTACCACCCTCATATTGAAAATCTGTCGCCAAGAAGAGAGCTAGTTTCTTCTAGGCTTTGTGTGCTTACTGCCTTGGGCCACATCATGACTTACCATCTCTATGGTCTATACATAGTATAAAAATAATTCTTCGCAATTAATTAATTACTTGATTGTTCGTAAAACCTCCTACTTCGGAAATATCTTTCACATCCCCTAACTAGCCTAACCATTCAACTCTTATATAAAATATAGCAACGAAAATCCATTAAATAAATACGTTATTATTATTTACCATGTGGCAGAAACGTGTTGACGACGCGTATTGAGTCGCGACACTTGGCTAACTGCCGATCGACGTCGTCGTATGAGCCGCCGTCGATCACAAACACTTCGGCCATGTCGTCCGTTAACAACTGACACGAATATCCAATGTTTATTGCAGTCTCTGTGGATGTCAATTAAATTAATAATGTATTTGATTATTGTACCTCAGTGTGATGAGTCATGAGCTGAAATCCAATTATATGAGCTTATTTTTTGTGAAGGAAAACATCGTGGGGAAACCAGAGCGAGGGTACTATGTAGTACCCGTCTGTCTGGCTACCATGTTGTAAATTTGTAGCGCTGCACTTGAGAGCCAGTTGCTTACCACATTCGACTTCATCATTACTGCGAGATAAGGTAAAGCAGGAAAAATATGTACATAAAATAAGTATTATGCTATTTTTGGACGGGAAAAATGGAAGGGAAAAAATATCAACATTGTTGATAAAAGAAGTCATTCCATTTATATTCTTTAATTACATACATATTAAGTAGGTACTTAATTAAAGTGAATATGGAAAAACCGGTCAGGAGCATATCGGTCCATGGTTACCGTAGGGTTCCGTAGACATATTTTGCGTAAATGTTAATTTCAAAAATAAGTAAGAAAACTATTTTTTTTCCAAAATTTGATTAGGGTGGTATCATGGCCGACCCAAAACTATAAGAGATTGCTACTTTTGTTTCCTATAAAATAACCTGAATATTGAGTACATCGCCCAGCTACACTTGAATAAAAAAAAGTTTGTTGATTGTTTCCTCTCAAGATAAAGTGTAACGCTGATCATATTATGTGGTAGTACCTTGTTTATCACCCGTTAGGACCCAAATTTTAATTCCCGCCATACTGAGATTCGCTATCGTTTCTGGCACTCCATCTTGTAATTTGTCTTCTATGGCTGTCACACCTGTAATGATAATATTGAAATAATCTTATTGACACAGTTCAATACACTTATACCACAAACATAAGTTCTCTGACATGGTCTCCTCCATTTGTACAAAGTGCCAACTTAGAAATGTTTACTTTTATCTATCCCACGAAAACCTTCCTTTCTAGGTTATGTTTACATCCCATCTTCGGTCACACAATCACAACTACAGCGAGTTTGTGTTCAATACATATCCATAGTAAAAAATTGCGACTTGCCTAGACTACTGCTCAGAGTATCAGCATTCCGGCAGCACATTGCCAGTCTTATGACTAGATAGTTTGTTCACTAACGAATATATTTTATGTACAATGCCCGTCTATAAGTTTTAGAACGAGAGCTTGTTAGGTAGAGCTATGACAGAGACGACGCTCTACAAAGTCGAAACTATTTGATCGTCTCTGTCTAAAGTTCAATGTGTAATACTTACAGGCGGTTACTGTATGTATACATTTACATACCTAAAAGCAGTAGATCAGTCTCGATCTCTTCATATATAGCGTCTAGTTGTTCATCCCGGTCGTGTATCGCCAGCGCGGCGGCCTGGTGTCGTCGCTTCCACTCCGCGAAGCCCCGCTCTTCCAGCGCCCGCCACGCTAGCGCTAGGGTGCGTAGGCCTTCGCCTGCAAATTTCTAAAAAAAAAGTTTAATTCAAATATGGAAGTCTTATACCGTGATTTGAAATAGTTTTAGAAATAAATGGCATTGACCCCTTGACCGTTATCTGTTAGCGAACGATTATGGCCCCTAACATAAACAAGTACTCCTGTTTTAACATTCATGTTGGACGAATAACTTCTTACTTATTTTTATACGAATAACTCAAATAATATTCCCGAAAATTGCCTTATAACGCATATTTACATCAGATACTCACGTTTAAATGCTCCTGTGTTCTTGATTTAACATCACCTTGATTCTGTTTTAATCTGTCGTATATTATATTATCAGCACCTTTTGTATATAACCTAATTTCACCATCCTTCTTCAATATCACGGACATTCTTTTCCTAACATTATTAAAATCTAATATACATAACAACTCATACACCTGAAACAAAAGACAACCGTTCGTGAATGCAACAAAATAACACACAAACGATTTATTATGATTCACGAACACATTTGTATATGCTTACCTCTTTTTTACCCATTACTTCTATTGTAATACTATTAGGCGAGCGTTCTCTGAACACGAAACCAAAATTTCTGGCCGCTGATACTAGCGCAGATTCGTCTGGCGATTGTGCCTAAAATAAAACAACTACATCATATTTTGGTACCTAGTTATTAGGGGACGCTACCCCTGATTAAGGTTAACAATATCAAAGAAAGAAGACTGACTTTGCTAACATTAAATATATCAAAAGGAAGTATTATCAACAACGGTCCTTCGAGCCGGATACAGACCTGATATTCGAGTCGCCCGTTTTTCTGTTCAGGCATAACCGTGTGACACAGTGCAAGCAGTCTAAAGAAGTCATGCACGTGGCTGTCACCTTGCTTCACTGCGTCCAATAATGTCGCATCGAAAAACTTGAACTCGGGTTCGTATTCCGGATTGAACGAGAAGTCCAACGGCTCCGAACTCTGTTGTCAATAGTACACATTGATTATTGATTGCAATAGGGATATCGCATGACAAATCTACATCGAAATTTAATGCAAATAATATAGAAAATGGTTTTGTTTATAATCACAAGAATCAATGGATTTATTTTAATTTTTAGTTTTCGATGTAGATTTGCAAATGTATGTTAAATAATGTTAAATGTGTTAACAAGCTCACACCAAACAAAACAGACAAACATATGATGCAAAGCGAGACATGCAGATTACAATCAATGACAATCGTTAGTTACATTTACTTACAGGTTGTACAATTATCCCGAAAATAAATACACAATGAAATTAAAAAATAAAGAAGAAACGGCTTTTCTGCTGAGTGCCATTTGTTTATTATAGCATAGATTTTTGTGAAAGTCGGATCAGTGTAAATTCTACCTTAAGTGGTAGTATTAAGGATTATACAAGGTTATTTACAGATTTACTGGTAGAATTGAATGCAATAATTTTTAAACCAACAATCATTTTATGGTATATAGGCTTTAGTATAAAGTAAATAACCTTGCACATAATTGGAAATGGTTATGAAAGTAATTATACCACCATGATCTAGGAATTACTAATATATATATATGTTATATATATAATTATGTACATATTACGGAAACTAAGTGAGAGGCATAGAGTGTGATAGTGTAGCATATCCTACCAAACCGAGGGGTTAGATTTGTGTACTCAATAACCAACCACGATAAAGAAGTGTATGTTTAGCCTAAAACTATTCCATAGAAAGACAGATTCAAGAATACAGAAATTGCCCTTAGAAATAACACTGTAATTTCAGCACTTGTTCAAATTACGAGCAGAAATATAGATAGAAATAATAATATTTTATTTTATTCATAAAGCGTATTTTGAACACTGCGAAAGCTAGCTTTTGGGAGGAATGGACGAATTTTTTCATTTTATCACAAAATGAAAATAAACCATTGGGAAGAAATGTGACCATACCCAAATTTGTGTAGAAAAGGACGGATACACTTCTTACAACCAAATCTCTTTTTTTCGAGTGATCCTTAATATTTCTCTAATCACTATTTAGATCAGAGAATATGGTTCCTAAAAAATATTATAAAATCTGTTATTATAATTAATTAACCAGCGATACGTTAAAAAGCGTATCCGCTCTTTCCCCACATTCCACACACGAACAACTTTGCAACGCGAATGATATATAAAAGGGAAAACCGTACACTTTAAAGAGTCAAACGAAAAAATAACTCGCAATTAACACGTTTTTATTCGACTGCCACAGTCGGCAATATACTGTGGATATTTCGAGATAGCATATTTTCGAAACTTGTGTTAGGTTCTAATACTGAACAACTTTTATTATGTGAACAACTTTTCATACATTTTGATCGAGCAAGCTTGACCTTTAGTATGAAAAGTATTTTTTTTCTTGTTTCAGAGGTTCCTTATGAAAAGTTGTTCAGGACGACCAACCTAGCATAGGTTTCGAACATATTATGCCATTTCAAAATATCCACTCGGTATAACAGACAGTTAGTGGCAGGAACAAGATGCAGGATATTTAACATTTAAATACAATAGGTGCCGTCTATAGAGCGACCGGGATCTCAGTAACAATAAAAATGGGGCTACCGATTTTAGGAAATATGTAGTTCCGTACTGCCGAGTGCGGCATCGTCGCAAAGTGGTTCACGTATACAGGCGGTCCTATCGCAATAGTTAACGGGCATGGCATGGCATGGCATGGCAGGGCGTGGGCAGGGGGCAGGGGGCAGGGGGCACATAGCGAGCGCATCGTACACGTTTGTCTCGGTCGGCGGGCAGGCGGCGCGCGCCGGGCGTGCTGCGGCCCTGCTCGTGCTCCTGGTCCAGCAGCCGCGCCCGCGCCGCGCCCGCACCCGAGCCCGCGCCCGAGCCCGCACCCGAGCCCGCAGCGGACGCGCTCCGCCGCTGCACCACCACATACATCACACACCGCACCTACCACCCTACCTACTCATGTGCTCACCTCCATCGACCATTCAAATTGAGATAGGTTACATTGCGATTTTATATATTAGACTTTTGTTCGAAGGCTTTTTCTCTAGTCCCTAGTGTGATACTTAAAAACATTCTTCGTATGTGCGTGCTACCTTGCGCTACCTATGCTAATTTGCGTCCGTAAAGTTTAAAGTTTGTGATTAATGTTTGAGATATTTATGGTTATATTCGAGTGTGTCATAGCTTTTAATTTTGTCTCAGCAAAAATAGTATCAAAATATTCTTATCATAGATATAATGCTTTACAGGCACTTATGAATTGTACGAATCACACGCCTATTTCTTTATAATTGACCAAAATTGTCATTGATAGTCACCATTATTTGACCCCGTGTAACAGTCACCAGTATAGGTAACAGTACTATTATCTTCTAATGCATAATATAGTGGTGACGATTAGACACCTGCTTTTCATGACCTTATTTAACCGACTCGCTCGGTCGATACTGCTGTATGTCCTAGATTCGGTTTAGTATTTCAGTGTAATAAATAAGTGGAGAAATATCGAACTTAATATCGAGTACATTATTAATTACGTAGCACTAATCACGAAGTGTCGAACGGCATGAACTTATGTCATTGAATAAAATATGTGTCTAAGCAAACGAGCTACGGTACACTACTGCGATTTGTGTACATGCAAATAAGTGACGAGTTATCTATAATTTGCTAGTGAAATTGGGTGGTAGACTGTAGTGTTTAAAACTTTGATTGTATACACATGTGAACGAATAATATAACACAAATTGATATAGTACTATGATCAATACACAAACTGTAAAACCAACAAAAACATAACAATAAAATGTAACATTTCACATGAGCCCAAGGCATGAGCGAACGAGGACAAAACATCAGTATCCAATACCAATAGAAAATTTGTTTTTTTTTTAAATTAAAAAAACTCAAACTTCATGCAAAAAAAATATCGTGGGACTTCTGAACGTGCTTGTCTCGGGAAGTCTGTTGTGCATCGTGACAATTTGATATAAGAATGCAACCTACATGCATGTAATGTGATTTCTAGAGTCTTCTATAGCAATGTGCTTACTAATTAAAGGAAATTTTGTAAAGTCTCAGATACTAGTATTCTCTATGTATAAGGCGTGGTATATACCTCATTGAGTTCGATTGTTTCACCGGTGGTTTCGTCGACCACGTCTCCGTAGCAGACGCCTGCTATCGAACATTTGTTGAACGTCATTATGTTCTGTGTAAGTGTACCCGTTTTGTCGGAAAATATGTATTGGATTTGACCTGAAAACGGAAAACCACACGTTATTATTAATTAGCATAAAGTTATTATCATATTGGGTCATTATTTACATACGGAAATGTTAAATCAAAAATATATGTTTTTAGTACCGAGTTCCTCATTCAATGTGGTGGTTCGCGCTTTAGCAGCTGTGCCAGTTTTTTCATAATACATTTTTTCATCCCAGTTTATGAGAAAACTTTGTGCAAATCTTATTACCTGAAACAACAAACAATTAATTCATTTACATGAAAAGACATCGAAGATCATAAATGATTGAATATTTTATTTTTTTGCCTCTAACACTGGTGGTTTAGGAAAAACTCAAAGGAACATCTGAAAAATCTAAAATAACCAAACGAAACTAATACCCTACACAATGCGACCAATATTATCTATCGATCTCACGTGGTACGGAGTTCACCGGTCATCTAGTTACTTATAAAGTCCCAAAATAAACTTATCTATTGAAAACAATGAAATAGGATATTTATTACTAACAATCACTAGTACTCTTAATTAGATGATAAACCATTTCAGGATTGCGAGTA
Source organism: Tetheella fluctuosa (assembly GCA_951216915.1). Lineage (NCBI taxonomy): Eukaryota > Metazoa > Arthropoda > Insecta > Lepidoptera > Drepanidae > Tetheella > Tetheella fluctuosa. The sequence goes on along the minus strand of OX578229.1, from coordinate 6,943,430 downwards.
CCTATTTTATTAAAATATTATGTAAACTTAATAGTTTACATACGTTTTATCCGGATAGTAATTCTTGGACACCCGGATAATCTGTAATACCACGATGGCATATCTTACGAATGTATCCTGGGCCGTTGATACAGTTTCGTCGCGCGGCAAAAATTATGTTGAACAACAATCAATAATTGTAGTATTCCATACAATCTAGCACCTTGTACTTATTACACATAAAGTTGATCATAAATGATGCTGTACTGCAGGATCGATCTCACCAGTCTGACTGTACCACATTCATTAATCCCAACATCCAATATAAAGGTGATTCCTACTGACCTCAACGGAAACATACAATGATATAGGCACGACAGTGTTCATGACGATCGCGTAGGAGAAGAAGACGAGCAGCGCGATGACGACGGAGCCGAGCGTGGCGTCGGCCGGCACGAGCGTGTCCCACGGCAGGTACGCCTGGAAGTAGCGCCCCACCAGCCACTCCCACACGCCGCACGCCACCGTGCAGAACACGCACATTGACAGCAGAAAGAATACTATCTGTTGACAACACAACATTTAAAAAAAAAAAAACTCCTATCAAATATGATCGTAAAAATAATAAATATAAATTTATTTCAATTCAATATTAACATTTTATGTTCAAAATCATAGTTCTTTCTTACTTACCCCTATAATAAGAAAATTAAGTAGCCTATCTATGCTGGTGCGCTTAAACTTGGTCTTGCCGGAGTTCTGCATCAGCTTGGTGTCCTTCCCGGCGAACACCACTACCCCGTAGCACCACGTCGTGTTGCGCAACACGCAACCGCGCAACAGTATCTTGTCATTGTCTAACGAGTAGTGCTTGTTGCGCCAGCTTAACATGCCTACAACAATATTATTTATTAATTTTCGCCCCGAGTTCCCGGGATAAAAAGTTGTCAAAATCACTCTCCGGTCTATAAACTATCTCTATGTAGAAAAATCATTAGTTGCTCTGTTGCTGCGTGAAATATGGACAAACAAACAAATACACTTTCGCACTTATAATGTAAACTGTGTCCTAATGTCATTGAATGATGTAAAGGGAATGGGCAAATACGCCACCACGCATGCCCACTATTCAGGTATGAGTTTGAGTGTAATTATCTGTAAGTCTAAATTAACAAATAGTATGGAATTATCTGGTTTCCATAGTTCAAGTTCTTGCTTAGTTTGGGATCAAATGGAATTGTGTGAATAACATTCCAGGATAATTATTATGATTCATTTCGTCACTTAGTATAAATTCAATAAAACATAACATACCGACTATAGGTATACGAGTATCAGGAAAAAACATTCAAAATAAAGTATACGAACAAACACATTAGTCTCGTTTCGTAATATGTTGGAATGGAACGTATATCGATAAAACAACATGGTAATTAGCGTCACCGACGTTTAAATGGTGTATGTCATTTTAAGAACATTACACACATTAACGAACTAATTATTAAAACTGAAACGACGAGTGGTTTCAATAATAGAATGCAATCACGAATGACGCTGATAACACATGAGTGCAACCGACACGACACATAAACATACATTAACAAGTTAATTCTACTGTGAAATTATTACTTAATCGCGACGACGAGCGTTTATAGCTCGCGGATTTCACTCAATTTCGTAAACGTATCACAACTGTATTTCACAAACGAAGTGGAATACGTATATACAAAATAAACCTATCTTTTCATCGCAACGTGAGCTCGTTTGTTATTATGATTAGATCTGATAATAAAGGGAATATAGCGATTTATAATAAGGACACAAATTTAGGCCGAGCTTTTCCAGAATTGATGCACAAAGATTCCCGGTGCGAGGTATAGACCCATAGTTTGTAGTAATGAATATAAATTGCATGTATTTCCTGTCCTCACAAGTACAGTCATCTAAATTCGTAATATACATATTTCATGATGCATTCCAAACTCAAAAGGGCAAAGAGTGGATTGTCACACGTTTACAAACATAAATATGGTGGTTTAAATTCATATTAGCAATAATGCATAGATCTGTACCTAAGCACATCTGTGTTTAGTTATGTATTCCCGCCATAATTATCGAGGTTGAATAGAACACGAATCAGTGAACAAAATTAAATAATTAAACAAACATAAAAAAATAAATGTAATTTTACGATATTTTTTTTAATTGAATTGTGTTCAATTTAAGTTAAACAATCTCCGTGGATATGTTGAGTATATAAAACTAGTATGTACAGATATAATAATAAATTAACAACGTACCATCGAACTTATTTAATAGATTGTTGGGCGTTTCACAAATAATTTCCCCGTCGAAGGCGCCCAATTGTGCGTCGTCTTGGCCCATAGCGGCCGTCTCCAGAAGGCACTGACGACATTTAAGATTTGTCTCCCTGAAACAAAACAAACATAATATAAAGTATGTCTATTGATTGATATCTGAGATTTATATACTTATTACTACTTTTTAAACATTCGCGAAATAATAATCGATACTAATCATAAAAAGCTGAAGAGTATGTAAGTATTATGAACGTACTAGGTATATGTAAAGCATAACCAAAAAAATAAAATACCTGCGTCAGGGCGCCACATGAAAATATTTTGACAGGTCATATAAAATCACTCAGTACACGTATAAGTTCCGTGAAATTCCGCAATATCGCAAAGTGTTTTATTTTTCTCTTCGGGCTTTAATAGGTTACGTATTTTTGAACGCGCTAGTTTCAGGAATTACCAGTCCGATATGATAAAATATTTGCATTTATTACCCCTCAATAAACGGAAGGTTATATAGGCTAGTTATGTAACACTTAAACGCGGGAGAAATTGCGGGGCACAGCTAGAATATTTCGATAATAATATGTGCGCGAATACACCCGATATATTAATATAAATATCGACTTATTGTCGATTAAATAGTCCATCAAAATTTTAAAACTAAACAAGATATACGGTAATGGAATTGTTAGTGCCCTTTGAATTTACGAATTGTACAAAATCGTTAATCTCTTATCACTGTCAAATTATCATTTTGTTAGAGATAACACTTTTTGCAGATATCTTAAAAGAAGCTCAATCTAGATTTTATTCAGATTTATTTGTAGCTAGGTAACTAGCCTGTAGCTGTAGGCCTTTAATATTAAACCATTTAAGGTGAAATTTATTGTACATAACTAAATGATTATTTAGATCATAAACAGTTGTATAGAGGCGAATTCAATAAATAAATTGTATTATGTTATGAGTATCAGAGTGGACCGGTTCGAAGATGCAACCAATATAGTTTGCAGGTGCAAGAAAGTAAACCGGTTATACGATCAACTTCATAATATGTTGCAAACTTAGCTATTCAATGTGATTTATGCAATGGAGGACAGTTCGACCTTGAAGAATTACGATTAAAACATTCAGTCAAAATGTTGTTGACCATTGCCAAATAAGTTAAAAATAAGCAACTGTCTAACATTCTAATGGACTGCTAACGCGTAATTAATTAAGGTAAATTAGACTTTGACCTTCATTGATTTTAGCTCTTATTTCACTGCGAGTTTAATCTCAGGTCTTCATTCATCATCAATTATCACCATAGGCAAAGAAAATTAAGAGATCAACTTATTATACTAGATTCTAGCCCGCGGTTTCAACCGCGTTCCCGAGGGATCCTATGTTTTCCCGGGATAAATAATACCCTATATGTTATTCCAGGAACATTATATCTACCTATACATGTGCCAACAAAGTTAATCGAATGCTTAAGTTTAATTCTGTAATTTGTTTTAAGGAGATGTCGTATGTGTAAGTTAAAAGGTCGTATAAGCAAATTAGACTTACCCATCCAACTCGGCGGTCTCTATGTAACAGAGACCGTTAGGCTCCGAGCTACTGAGGAGCAGAATGTCCGCGGCGACGAACTGGTCGTTCTCCAGCCTGATGACGTCTCCCACCTGAACAGACGCCCACTTCTCCTCCACAAGCTTGCCATTGCGCAGTGTCTTCGCTCGCCTGTGGTTTACTTGGGAGTCGTTTTGGTGACGTTGCTGGAATATTTTAGCTTTGTTTATTAATTATGTCGTGGTGGTTCGATTCCCGGGTTAGAATGAAAACTTAATGATTTATCACTGGCATTTCATTCATCCGTCATTTATAATTTTTCTCTGTGTCGATGATGAATTGATGATTGATTACATTCTCGGATATGGGTCCTTCCTGATGTTATGGTTTGAAATAAAATTCATGTGATTATTAACTAAGAAAAGTTAGTACCTAATTAAGACGAAGACGAAGATAATGACGTTGTTATACTTAAGTACTATGTTTTTTTTATTTAATGAAAGAATGAAAAAAAACTGTTTTGGTAAGTATTTGGCTATTTTGTTTGGATAACCTATGACGTAAACTAGTAAATTTCCAAACAATTTCCTTACAGAGCCATAAAGAGCTTCATTTGCTTATACTGTTAGAACAAAGGACTATTCTTAGACAAGGTCAACGTAAAACATGATGGACGTAAATCGTACCAGTATATACATCCAGTTCTAGCACTAGCTTTAATTTTAATAATTCATCATAACCTTCTTCGTAAGTACATTTTTTAGGCTATCAAAGAATCTGATTGATTCAGTACCGAAAGAAGTCTTTTGGAAAGTTCAACGTACGTTCCAGTACTTTATAAACTTAAATAGTTGGCTAAATTGAAGACCAGACAGACACTTAAGTATGTCCTGATTTATACATACTTGATCTCGTAAATGTGACAACTTAAAGCCAGTTTATTTTGATTTGAACATGACATTTACAAGAAAATCAATGCGAGGTTAATCAACACATTCAACGTAGATGTTTTATATGAACGATCCGAAACAATTTTCCATTATCAAAATCACTCCTACAATAAAACAAAAAGTCTCCTCGCCGCGTCTGTCTGTGTGTCTAAAAAGTACTAAGCGGATTTTCAGACGGTTTTCACAAATGAACGGAGTGATTCATGAGGAAGGTTTAGATATATAATTCATTAAATACCCGTAGCTGGATTGTTTGAACAAACAACAAGGAAAGGAAACTGATGGCTAACATGACAATGTGTTGATTTCCAAAAGGTTAACAATTTTAAACAAAGTCCGAATGGGAAGTAAAACATCATCTAAAATATATAATTAATTATATTATTATAGTGAATAAATATGTATTAAGTTATATACTCTATCCGAAGTCAACTTTAGGACTAAAAAGGACAATAAATAAATAAAAAAACCGGCCAAGTGCGAGTCGGACTCGCGCACCGAGGGTTCCGTACAAACTTCGTCCATTGTTCGTCCATCAAGGGAAATGCACAATTTTATTTATTTACCTTATTTGAGGTTGGTGCCAATTAAGCTAGACCTCTAAATTGTATGAGCGCCGATACAACTCATTAATTGGCGTAACTATGTTTGTATGGGGACACATTTAATTTTCAACTTTTTTAATTTTTTATAATGTTTCCTTTATTTGTGCTGTAAGACCTTGCTTTTTGCTAATTTTTTTTTATATTTGAGTTGATTGAATGAAAAAATTGCGGTTTACGATTTATGACGTATTAAAAAAAAAACTACTAATTAGATCTCGTTTAAACCAATTTTCGGTGGAAGTTTGAATGTGTCTCTCGCGCAAACTATTCAGTTTAGAAAAAAATGATGTTAGAAACCTCAATATCATTTTTAAAGACGTATCCATAGACACCCCACACTTATGGGTGTCAGACAGACAGACAGACAGACAAATTGAATTTCAGATTTTTAAGCTTAACGCGGCGTCACCTAGTTACGTCATTCCGCTCTCTACCAAATATTTAGAGCATTTTCATTCAATTCATATTAAACCGTAGTGACTTCCAAAATAAACAATCTTATTACTGTAAACCGTTAAATACGTTAAGTAGGTACGTGATTCTGGTGAAACCATAAGTATTTACAACTATCGGCTGAATTGCACTTTTGTTAGACGTGTAGTTTAAATTCTCTTCGCAATATAGTTTTTTTTTATATAGCCCTGCTACTACGTTACAAATCTCTCCATACAATTAGGGGAAAAGACAACTACGCCAGTACAATGCGGATTTATATCATTTATATCATCATGCCATGTAAACCAACATAATGGTAAGCTAAATTGCCATGGGGCTAGTTACTAGTCACATAGGTAGATAACGAGTGCTTCACATGCTAACGATAATGTATTAACCCCAGGATTGGTATGTATTATAGAGGTGGTATACTCACAAAGTCGTCGTAAGCGTCTTTGACGGCTGTGAGAGCGAGTACACCAATAAGCGGTATAGCAGTGGTAATGGGCGTCAGCGACGAGATGGCCGGGATCAGCTGCAGCACCAACAGACAGAGGAAGTAGAAGTTGGCCAACCGCTGAAACTGCTCTAGCAAGTTCAGCGGCAGGAATGTTACGATTGAATACTTCGAGGTCTTGATGTAATTGTTCTGGAACAAATTGAACAAAATAAAACTAATGCTCTCGCTGATTTAATATTTCCACTGAGAGCTTGTTATACTGTATTATAGTATAGTAAACTGCAGTGTGTTAGCCAGGCAATTATAATAAGCGTAAAAGGGTCTGTGTTTGGTGACAGATTTATAAATAGTAAGTATGTTGCTGAGTTTATTGCCAGCTCTTCTCAGTAAATGCAACTTTCCGAACCGTGCGTTATAGTCAGGTTATTCATAAGTGCTTGTGAAGGCCTATTAGAATAAAAATATGTTCATTTCATTTCAATATTTTTTATCTAAATCTGTGCAGCCTTTTCAATATATTCATATGACTAGACACTTACGATGCACTTAGTTGAGTAGGATTTGGAAATAGTATAGGAGCCATATACCAATATAATGGGTTTCATTTACGCATAGAACATCGAAGAATGCTCTATTGGAGACATTCGTATATAGTAGATCTACAGGTTCAAGCCACAGTGTAAATAGAGACTAAATAACTCGATATGTATTCAGGTCATCCTGTAACTTCTATACAATACAAAAATTAATATGTTGTAGGATTGTTTAAAAGAGTTTTCATGTTATATCTCTTCTATTCTGTTTACATTTTAGCTAATAGCTAGGCCAACCCTTATTTACTTCTGAATTTTTTGTTGATAAAGTCTAATAATAAAATATATAAGTAAAAACCTTTTCAGGGAAGCAAATACAAGCAAGCGTGCTAGTCAAGATGCTCGACGATCCACTCAATAATTCGTTTAGTATGTTTATATGTACAAGTAATATAACAGGTAATATTGTCGATCTCTTCAAGTCTACACAAAATTATGAAATGGCATGAAGTAGAGTCAGTTTTGCACATGTCCTAGATTGTAGGGTGTTATTGCGTCATATTTACCGTTTGAGTGCATTATCGATTGCCCACAAAGTCGCACTTGTGACTAGATTATTATTCTTTTTTACTATACTTACTTGCTTTTAACAGTTCATATAATTATAGGTATTTAGAAAAGTACTTTTATCAACAATGCTCCCATTATACCAAATATGTGAACTAAAATTATGATGTTAAGAAAATTATACTAATATTGAATCCTATTTATTGAATACAGAATACAAATTTATGACATTTAAGGCGCGTTTTCTGAAAAAATTCACTGCAAGCATTAAATGAATTAGTAAGGAAATTGTTCAGCAAAGCAAAAGAAGGCTAACCAAGGGAAATTAAACGTGATGTTAACTTACGGCGTAGCGGAACTGCGCGTTGTATTCCCTGTTGTTCGCTTTGATTCTTCGTTCATTGTCTGAAACAAACAAACAATGTTAGTGAGACATCGTAAGTCAACTTATAACTCGAGCATTACTTCCATCGTAATAAAAAAAATGACAATGCAAGTTCATGTCAGAGTTTTTATTAGCTGTCCCCCGCGGTTTCAACCGCATTCCGAGGACGAAAAGTACCTTATATGTCTTGGGCTTAAATTACCTATAAGTATTCAAAATTTCATGAAAATCCCGTTACTAAACTGAGTGATTTCAAACTTACATACACAAATAATCGCATTTGTAATATTAGTAGGATAATTTTTAATGTAATGCTTACGTAGCGTTGCTCTAGCCAGGCACGTATCCAATTTGCCTACGAGTGACGTAACTACGGCAGTTTAATGTTTTCTTTGTTCTATAATTATATAACAATATCAACATAATACGGTGCTTAGTTTAGTTGCTTTCAACGGCTATTCATTTGATTTGACCTAAATTTGTAGTCAAAATAACTTTAAAAAATCCATAAGATAAGAGAAGTATTCTGAGAATTAATAAAATCATACAATTAAAAGGGCAATAAAAAGATAAAAGAAGTAAGGAATATATTTAATTTAGAGTAGGTAACACAAATAACCTGGAATGAAAAGTATAGGAGTATTTAAAAATTACAAATATGGAATTTACACAAACAATTTTTAAATAAATCACGAATTACATTGATAAGCTATCGGTGTAAATCAAGCTATCTTCTGCATTACCTACTTAAAATAAAACTGTAAAAGTAGATCAAATTACAACATTAACAAGTTATACCTGATATTTCATTCATCAATTTTATTTGTCATTCATTAGTTTTTCTACCTTTGACTTGAATCTAGATTAGATACTGAATACTGACTCACCATTCTAAAACAAAATTCATCCAAGTTGAGACAGTTCAGTTGAGTTTTGAGGTGAGAAGCACTTAAAATAGATTTTAGGTCTAAAATACCCCTAAAAATTTTGATATATCATGGTTTAAACCCAAACTTCAATACGTGACTATTGGCTTTCATTAATGCTTAGAAGAAAAAACCATGGGATAATTAATAGTCACCTCATAGTCTTTAAATTTATTTAACAAAGACGGCCTAGTAAATTAAAATAAATCACATCACTTCCGCCTATTCAAAAGCTTAACTGTATACTGCCACTTGAAAGTAATAATCATAAAATTAGATGCACACTGAACTGTCTGTCGTTTATTTTGGAGAAGTCATTAATGCAGTCTGCGGACCAAATATATTACTGTGCATCTTAAAGAACGTGACCTGTCACTAGTGACAAGGATAATTCGCTGCCTGTTAATTAATTCATTTGAGATATCTATTAGCTCGCTACTGTGACTTGTAAATGAAGAGTGTAGAGTATTCTGAGGGGATTTTCACTAATAAAATAGAAACGATAAGCTTCTAAATTAATGTTTCAACTTGACCAATGATCAATTGATGAACACACAACCAAATAAAGAATAATTTAGATATTCCTTCCAATATGAAACTGAAAGTGAATGTTTACTACTAAGGATTATAGATTTTGTAATATTGAATTCTATAGGCGGAATTGCATAAAAAACGTTCTCATTTAACTTGAAGGTATTGTGGGAAATGAGTCAACCCGAAACTCAAATTCACTCAGATGCAAATTTTCTATACAACGAGTATTTTAGGTATCGTTATGTACTTATTTGCTACCATTGGAATCTTTGTAATAGCTGTCGAATTCTGAAATCTACAATGGGGCAATTTTATGATCCTATAAATCCGTGCAGTAAAACATTCTATCGTCAAGATACGTTGATTGTGGGGAAAACTTACAATCTTACTAGTGTAAGAGATTATCAATCTTACTGTCACAATATTGGGCTCGATATTCTTTGCTTACAGTTGAATATAATCATGGTAGTGGTTATGAGAATAGGAAAGTCTCGTCGGCGGGCGCCAAGGAGACGCCGATCGATCTTGTCTCCCTATTTAACGACTAATAACCTTTTCAGGAGCATTTTCACTCCTCATGTATCCTCATTGCCACCTATCTTACATTATAATACAAGTCACGATTTGAAAGTCATATAAAAGTTTTATGTGAGGCAATCAAAAGAAAGATTGCTCTTGCAATTTTATATCACCGGGAGTTTTCTCAATATGAAATAATTCTCGATATTCATTGAATACCTAATACCTACTTGCATATTATTTGTAAGCGTGTTATAATTATGTAGTGTGTTTGTCATTTTTACCCGACTAAACATAAGGTTTGATTGAGGCTTTGTGTTATTTATTATGCACCATTGCAGTTGTCAACTTGTTGCCGACTTTAAATTGTTTTTGAGTTTTGACTGATTAGGTCAAAGAAACCAGTGAAATAATCTCCATTCATTCACCATACAAGTAGCTAAATTTAGCAGGGCAATGCAGATTTAATTCGTTGAACAATAGCAGCAAGCTCTCACGCCCTTGACTGCTCATTTATTTCATGTGCGATATAATGCAGAGAATTCACGGAATGCGCCTTTATTATCAGCAACAATATAACAAAAACCATCTAATTCCACATTTCGCCGTGTAAAGAGTCCAACAAAAAAAATATAGGATATTTTATTTTATGTTTTGTTGTTACATCAATGTCATTACTGTTCACCCAGTACCTACATTATTTGTTTTTAAATAATATATTGGTCAACATATCTATCACCGTACCCACAAATAAAAACCCAGAGAATAACATAAGTCTCAGTAAATTCTACTGTTTGTCAATTTCGGAGTTGCATGGTGTTTGATGTTCTGCAGCCAACCAAAAGCAAAACGAATAACATGAATGTAAACACAAACAAGTTAATAATTCCTAGGAATAAAATAGTCGAATTGCATTATAATTGAATTTAGTGGAGTGTAACATTGGCAGATAATCGATAACAACAGCGCGGGGTCAACACGAAGCGCTGAAGCGCCCGTCTCGCCTCGGACGTTGACCGTGCGGGGGCGCGCCTGAATCCAACCTTGGCTATAAAGCACAGCATCTTTTAAACTCTTGTGATATTACAACCATTCTCCGACACTCGTAACCCCATTCATGGCAATCGAAACGAAACATTTGAGTCAGCGGCCTCCTGTGACGCTCACGTAGATCATGTCGCTGTTACATTACGCTTACGGCGATATCAACGTACACACTAGGCGATACAATGCCCCCGCACTATTCACGATGACGCAGATCTTGAACCTGCGACGAATGAAAATTCAATAAAAGACTTCCTACCGAAGCGAAGATCGATAGGTACAGACCGCAAGAGACGAAGGTGCGGAAACGATGGTTGTGTTTGGCGCGGCGGTGCGGCGGGGCGGGCTGGTCTCGTCGCACCAGCTTGCCGAGCAGCTCGAGGAGGGAGAGGCGCAAGGGGCGCGGTGGCACGCGAGGCTCGCCACCTTCCGCGCCCAGCACCTCCAGCTCGACCGACTCCGAGCGGGCGCACATCCGCGCCGCTACCGCCGCCCCATGGCGCGCGCCGCTGCGCGCGGCCACTCCGCCGGCTGCGGCCCGCGCTCCGGACCCACGCGACACGCGACACGCCACTCGCGGCACGCGTCAAGCACGCGCGCTCCGACCCGCCGCAGGGCCGATACTCGTGTGCTGTACCCGCATACACTAGCGCCGCCCGCCCGGCGCGCGCATCTCGCCTTCCTACTGATTAGTGATTACGTACGACGACTGACAGTGTTGCCGTAACGTGAGGATTTACTTGTAGTAAATCTCAAGTAATACCCAAAGGGGGAATCAATTTGGACTAATATAGGTATATTCCCTAAATTCTCAATGAAACTTTAAAAAAATATGAAAATAACTTTCCTGGGCTTATTTCACTATCGTCAGATTGTTAATGGCTTTGATAAGTAAGTATAATATAGGTATTACTTTTATTTTATTACATTATTATTTATAAATCTGTCTGTATTGTTTAATATATTCTATAGACCAATTTAGGAATTAAATTAGTAAATAAAATCTAATTAGGTACAGAAAATTAAATAAACGTAAAAGTACCTAAAATATTGATTAGAAACTTTTAACTTTCCTATTTTATAAGTGGAGTGTTGCGTTGATAAACGAATATTTGGGCTTATTGGTGAATTGATGATAAACCAACAAAAAGACCCCCTATGGAGACGACGGAAACAAACGAATGCAAAGTGTAATGATGAAACCAGGACGAAACGTAATCTAAATAACCTGGATATTTTCTTGAAAGCCACTACCATGCTCACACGCAATATGAACAATACTATATTAGATTATGTCATAACTTTTGCCGCAAAGAGAGTCGGATTGGATTACAGGAAAGTAACTGCGATATAAAACGCCTTTTCTACGAGGATATGTCCAATGCCGCTGCTATTTATATAAGTACTAGCTTCCGCCCCGCGGTTTCACGCGCGTTTTTGAGGGATCTTATGTTTCCCGATAAAAAGTAGCCTATGTGCAATTCCAGATTATAATCTATCTCTGTGCCAAATTTCATTCAAATCCGTTCAGTAGTTTTTGCGTGAAAGAGTAACAAACATCCATCCATCCATCCAAACTTTCGCATTTATAATTATTAGTAGGATTTATGGCTTCTAAGGTTGAGTTGTTCAGGTGTTAGATTATGACTAACATATTAGAGTTTTAGTTGGTCCTGTAAACTAAATACTAGTGATATTCTGCTGACTCACTGTTGTTAAATCAAGAAGGTTAGCTGAATCACCATGCCAACGACCTACTGGCTCTTAATCGACCAACGATTTCGTGGTATTTAACCGGACCTCAAAATTTTGTTTTTAATTTATCTGTTGAACCTGCAACTTGGGAAACCTGCGTTACACGATTTCCTAACATTTACTCCATGAATTACCTACAACGAGCGAACTATGACACATGCTGCAATTCCAAACAATCACAACTTCAGTATGGTTGCAGCACTGTTGCACAGGTTGTAGTATATTTTAAACAGTTCGTCGTCACCTAGTTGGGACAGTCGGACAGTACAACAATCGAATGCGTATAACAAAGGGTTTGGCAAATATGAGTGCAGGTTTTATATTATACTTAAAGATAAATTAGTCGCTGAAACGAATTTAATAAAGACCAGTCTATTTACTCCAGGTAATAGCTAAATTTGCAACAATTACGTTAATGTCGGAAGCGAACAAAAGAGATTTATAGCCAGCCAACGTATACAAGTCAACAGCTGGCCCGACGTCAATAAAAAATTGTCTACCGTTTTATAACAAAGTAATTTATGAGAACGTAAATATAAGTATACATACATTCTTCCAGCGTGTGTCGACACAGAATTAAGGGGAAAAAATGTTGTACAAACATTTCTTAGGACATCTAAGCTGCTTATAGATTATAGACAGTTAGTTGGCAAAGGTTCAAATAGTAAGATAGAAGGCACACTTTAACAACTAAATTATATTTGAAATGAAATGAAATATGAAATGAAATGAATTGGCCCTAGAAGGAAACTTATGAACGTCGAAGCTACTGAAGTTACCACTGTTTCGGAAGTCAGTCTTCAACTGAAAAGAAACTGCAAAAAAAACTCAGCAAGTTTGTTTTAATAATTTTTGGACAATCTGACTATGAGTATATTGGCTAAGTATTTCTTTTTAGGGTTCCGTACCCAAAGGGTAAAAACGAGACCCTATTACTAAGACTTCGCTGTCTGTCCGTCCGTCTGTCTGTCTCCAGGCTGTATCTCAAGAACCGCGATAGCTAGACAGTTGAAATTTTCATTTCACAAATTATGTATTTCTGTTGCCACTATAACAATAAATACTAAAAACAAAATAAAATAAATATTTAAGGGGGGCTCCCATACAACTAACGCGATTTTTTGCTCTTTTATTTCTATATGGTAGTTCCCGTTGACCTAGAATCACGAAATTTGGCAAAAAGCATGGTCTTACAGCACAAATAAAGGAAAAATTCTAAAAAATAAAAAAAGTTGAAAATTATAGGGTGTCCCCATACATACATAGTATTGCCAATTAATAAAGACCTCAGAGTTGTATGGGCGCTCATACAATTTAGAGGTCTAGCTTAATAATAAAAATAAGGTAAATAAATAAAATTGTGCATTTTGCGTGATGGACGAACGATGGACGAAGTTTGTACGGAACCCTCGGTGCGCGAGTCCGACTCGCACTTGGCCGGTTTTTAATACCTTACAGATTTTAAAAAAACCGGCCAAGTGCTAGTCGGACTCGCGCACCGAGGGTAACCATAATAAAAAAGGATAACCATAATACAAAACAACTGTGAACAGTTCATAATTAGGTATAGGTATAGAAGCTACTGTAGCTCTCGTACAAGCATGAACAACGTGCACTTGTGCAGAGTCCAGCTACTTCCATAGTATCTTTGTCTTCAATATAATGACCACGACTGAATTTAAATCAAAATCTGACATAGAGAAATTGAAAAGTTTTTCAATCAACGCACAGCAAATTGTTGGTCCTAGAAACAAAAAATTTAAAGAGTATGTTCCTTTTGTAACGTAGCAGTGTACTGAGAAAGGTTTTTCGGAAATTTCATCCGTACGGGAATAAAGTGGGGGATCCCTGGTGAAACCGCATAGCGGAAGCTATATTTATAAGGTATAGTTTTATTATAAAAGCGCACGCTATTTCCAATAATGACATTTTTAAGCAAGGTAAATCTAATCTTCAACGGTAAAATATACTTACTATAAATCAAATACTGATCTAATCAAAATAAAAAGAATTAACAAATCAAGTCTTGTGCAGGACCGAAAAGTTTTACTTTATGTTATGTAATGACGTAAGTAATTAATGAGTTACCGTTTAAATTTCTATGTTAGTAATAAATAGATGCTACGCCTAATAGGTGTCTGATAAAATGGCTGTCTTACTTACAGAAGAAGTAGACCGTACTTGAACTATACCAAATTAATTGATATTTTATTTCAGCATTATGTTTATTATTATTTATAGGCCTGTGTTAAGCCACAATCTCACCATGGTAAGTGTGTGACCGAAGTGATGTGACCGAACGTGATAAGCACAAAAACGTAGAAGGAATGTGAAAGATATCGGAGAGACATATTCCTTTGGAAGTTATAGTTGTTTGTGAACATAACAAAGGTTCACTATAAAAAGGTTAGTGATTAGTAAAAATCAATAATACATTATATTATTCCGTCATGCATAGAGGATAATAGAAGCACATAATAAGGTAAACCGGAAAGAATAAATGTATTGGAATATTTATCGAAGGTCACCATGGCAAGGGGGTGTCTCCGTATAGTAAACGGCAAAATGACCTTGAGGACAGAGTGTCCACTGGGCGGTTAGACATTGGGCACTACAGTACGCTTACCTTGGCCATGTGTTCTCGCCGAGGACTTTCCCATGTCGGCCGCACCATCTACACACATATACACTCACACTCGCGCGCGACTCTTAACACTAGCACTGTGCGTACTTATACTTATAAGGTCGGTATAAAAGAGGCGTACAAAATGTTAGACGTTATATTATAGAAGGACACTTGAGGGTTAAGCTAGGTCTCCTACGGAGCAGCAGGTGATAAGGTGGTGTCGAGACGGGCGGAGGGCCGCGCGGAGCGATCGGCATCCTGCGCTCCACCAAAGCACTTCGCCTTCCTGCAACAATAGAAAAGAACATTCACACAAATGATATAATACAAGCATTATTTCAATAGTAACCTGAAATATTGTGACGTAAATTTTGAATCTCAGAATTAGAACACTTTGCAAAAATAAACAAAACTGCAAGGTATCTATTAGACGATTAACTAACGATATTTCGCTAATCACATAGAATCATTGTTCTTCAGTTGAACTTCCGGATGTGCTAAATTTATAATTTTTTAATATGTGAAGGTTAAACATGAATCTATGAACAACTGCTGAAGACGAGTCATGCCATGATGCCATGAGGCTTAATATTGCGCATAATGTGTGTACGGGCATACTACTTCTTCACTGCTATCTAAAAATATGACCTCATATTAATCAACATGGGGTTATTTAAAAATTATGTCACATCCGTAGGCTTATTTATGTTTCATCATCAGGTATCATTATTTTCGATTGTTCGTTTTTTTGCCTGCCATCCATAACTTTTACTGTTTCTTGTACTGAAATATTTTATGCCCTTGTACTCACATATGAAAGTATTAATGAGATCGCATTGTGTTATTATTATTATATAGTTTGTTTTATTGTAATACTCTGTAGTTTTATTTAGTAACTAGGGGTTATTTGTCCTAGAAACAGAGACCGCCAAGTCAACCACTGCTCATAATGAGACAATTAAAGTTGATTGGGAGAATTGAGATGCGCTGCTTGATACACAGTCACATGGTTGATCATGGTCAAATTGATATATCATGTTCACAACTCAAGAATACATCTGTAGACATTAGAGAATGGCGCAAAAGTCATGACAATTAATATATATTGATGATATAGTTGATTTCATGCAGATGGCTTCATTACAGAATTTTCTGTCACTTTTCTTTGTACTGGTATGTTCTCTACTATTTTCAGAATACTGTGTTTTTTGGTCTGCCTGATAATTGACTTCAAATCCTCAAGGAAAGAAGTCAAGAACGATGAGATTGGTTGATATGGGCCAATGCAAATCGACAAAACGGAACACAATAGACAATAGTACTAGCGTATAACACGGACCAAATAACTATAAATCAGCATTGGGTCATACATAACCACAACCCAATTATAAACCCATAACGACATGAGGAGCCTTTTGCAAAAACCAAAAACAATTCCGCCCTGCGGTTTCACCCGCAATTCCCTAGTTTAGGCCTTATTCCTTGTCTACATCATGAAGCTGAAATTTTGCATTTTCCATCTTTTTCAGCTTTCTAGATTCAAGGGTTTGCGCTGGGCGTTGATAAGTCAGTCAGTCAGTGAATCAAGAGTTTAATAACAAGTGTATTGCAGAAAATCTATTTAGAGTTTGCAATTCAGGAAGCGCTATGTATATTCTTGATAGATAAATGCAACCTTTATAGACTGTGCTAATCGCGATGATTATCTGGTAGATTAGTGGGACTTGTTTTAAACGACTGCGTGTAACGGAACGCACGCACTTATCGCCTATAGTGATTTCCCTTCGTCGTGTTTTATTTCTGATCTGTGAAACTATCAATCAATTTTTGATTAATTTGTGCTGGTGGTTTCTAAAGATACAATTCCGACACCGGCGATAGCGACCGACCGCAGCTGTAGTCAGCAGAAAATGATAGAAACCAGTCGGTGATAACAGTTTCTATGAGGCCGCAGCCGCCTTGTCTTGCAGCTTCTTTTTGATTAAAGAGGGTTGACAAGTAGGCATGCGGTCTACTTGATGGTAAATGGCTACCGTCGCCTATGGATATTAGCAATACCAGTGGGATTTCCAATGTGAAGCCGACCTTTATAAAGCCTAGAAGGCATCTGGTTCTCAAGCACTCGGTCGTTATCGCCGGTGTCGGAATTGTACCTTAAGTGTCACTTGAGCTATGTAAAAAAAGTTAAGACTTGATTGTATCCTCAACATTACATAAGTGTCTAGTTGATTGCTAATGTGTATAATTTATTTTGCAACTTCTAACGTAAATGTTACTAGATAATACAGTGCAGTGAGGAAAATGCATTCATATATTTTTGTTATTTTGACAGTTTGACGTCTTACGGCATCCTCCTTTGAGGATGCTGACATCCTAGAAGAGACACTCTTAAAGATAAATTTATATCCATATATTATGACACTGTCGTCACAGTACAATTATGAAAATTACACTGTAATTTAATAGGAATATTTTAAAGTCATTCAAACATACTCGTATATACTCCACATTATTCAAAATGTATATACCTATAGGTAAGTTCTTTTAGCTGACAAAATGAGTCAGTCAGTGAGTTAAAAGTTAATACTTCCTTTGAAGATAAGATATAGATACTATTTGTAACTGTCGTAGTCGTATTGTTAGAGAAATTAAAAAGAACAAGCCGTAAGTAATTGCTGATAAATGCATGCTTATACGTATTAGAAACAATAAACATTCATTTGCAAATGAATGGACATGCCGATTTTTTTAAATTTGTTTGTCTACACGTGTATCAGTACGACCATACGAAACGTTGAATCTAAGTGTGTATTTTTAAAATGTAGGTATTTATTATACAATAATTTATTTCGTACGAAAATATAGAAAATATGTCTGAAACATGTTACGTATTAAATATACATTGTACTACGTAGGAGACACAGGTAAGCAATTAAGACATAGTGAAATAACGTGCCAGTATGGCATGGTGACATCATAGCATCAGGTCAGGCCTTGAGCGACAATCTATATACCTTTTAGATAGCTTTACCATACGATAAGGTACATAATATATAGATTGAATTACGAAATCACATAGAATTATGGGATCATTCTCTCTGCAACTTATGGCTGCTGCACATACTGCAAATGAAATGAAATGAAATAATGAAATGAAATAATTTTATTCATTCAAATAGGCCTTCACAGGCACTTCTGAATAGTCAGACTCTAACGCACGGTTCGGAAGGTTGCTTTTACTGAGAAGAGCCGGCAAGAAACTCAGCAATTACTCTTTTCAAAACAAACTTAAATTTATTACATAAAATGTATCCTGCAAGAGCGAGCGCTACACCCAAGCATTGTCGTCATTTAAATATTCATTAATGTTATAGTATGCCTTTTGCACTAAAATGGACTTAACACGTTCCTTAAATGTATGTAAAGGCAAATTCAAAAGTGCAGGAGGGATCTTATTATAGAAGCGTGTACTCAGTCCCAAGAATGAGCCTTGCACTTTTTGGAGTCTATAAGCAGAGGTCACAAGTTTATGCTTATTTCTAGTATTAATAGAGTGCATATCACTTTTTTTTACAAAAAGACATATTTTGTTGTACAAATAATATGTTTGCATAAATGTACTGCGATGCAACTGTGAGGATACTAATTTGTTTAAACTTATCTCTGAGGGAAGCTCGAGAACTCAAATTATAAATAGCTCGGACCGCTCTTTTTGCAAAATAAAAAAAGCTTCTATATCAGCGGCCTTACCCCAAAGCAAAGTGCCATAGGACATAACACTATGAAAATAGCTAAAATAAACTAATCGAGCTGTATCTACATCTGTTAGCTGTCTAATTTTTCTATCTGCATATGCAGCCGAACTGAGCTTCCCCGCAAGACATGATATTGGGTGCCCCATTGAAGTTTTGAGTCTAAAGTAATCCCTAAGAACACTGTTGACTCAACAAGATCGAGAGATTCATTATTAAGCACTAAGTTACAGCCAATTTTTTTTACATTGGGTAGTGCAAATTTAATACATTTAGTTTTCTTTGCATTTAAAACTAGATTATTTACAGTAAACCAATTTAATACCTGGACTAATGCACCATTTACATCGTCATAATTGGATTTCAGTCTATCAACACTAAAAAGCAGTGAGGTATCGTTAGCAAACAGTACAATTCCACAGGTATTTTTGACATAAAAAGGAAGATCATTTATATAAATTAAAAATAGAAAAGGACCTAAAATAGAGCCCTGCGGCACACCCATATGCACAGGAGAACCAGATGATTTAACTCTATTGACATCAACACTTTGAGTTCTCTCCCCAAGATACGACTTCATCAGATCAAGTGCTGCGCCCTGACCCATTGAAGCCGGTATCTTTGGGTAGTCAGACCACATCACTGTTGCGGAGAGATACGTCACCAGCGCGCGAGCCACCAGAAACGAGGTTCAGGTGTTGCGAGAGGCCATAGTTGAACGTTTGAAAGTGACCTTATAGGCAGTTTCCGATTGGGACAAAATCAATCTGTTAAAAGTGGCAGGCGTGGTTATTCACCACAAAACGGAGTCATTTCTACCGGACTCCTTTCAAAATATATCCGTTATGTGATCGGTTTGATCTCCTTAGCTGACCTTAACGGCCAAAATAAACTTTAGTTGTTCTATTGAGTCGATGGTGGAAACCGCTGCTAGAAGGCTTGCGGGCATTAGTGGGCATTGTTTCTAAGGTTAAGGTGACGCCTTGAAGATTTTGGTTGCAAGGATACCGATTATTCTCGACAATGACTAAAGCGAACGAAATTAAATTTATTGTAAGAATTCATCATGTATATTTGACTTTATTTTGACCATTGCAAAACACGATTGGTAATCTTTTATAACATAAAATAATTAATCAAAAAGACCCCTTTAAAATAAGAGATTCTAATTTTACCGACACTTACCGACACTGAGGATCGTTTTGAGGTTCTAAAATTTCTACATATATTAGTTGAAACTGATAAGTATTATAATTTGTACATATGTTTTATGAAATATATTTGTAGTTTTTAATTTAAACAATAAAAACCATTTTGTCGCCTACGCCCTTTCCGTTTACGCGGGTTTTCTATGAGAGGTCGCTATAGTAGGGAGCGGGACGCAGTACGTTTTTAAGCTCAACGCGGCGTCACCGCGGTACTTCTCGCCTGGACAGTTGGTACAACTTTATAAAGCGCAACTAGCACAAGTACGATAATGTATAGAGTACCGCTGTCACCTGTAGGATGAACCCGCTAAGCACCAGCTTGACGTCCTTGACTCAATAGATCGCCGTGTCAGGCAACTCGCGCTGCCGAGTGTCGCTGACGCGAAACTCACGAGGCGTGACCATCGACGAATTACGGACAGACACAACGTTTTTCTCGTGAATTTGTGAGTAACGATTGCGACTTTTAAATATCACTTAGGTATATCATAATAGGTTCCAAAATACTATGTGCCATAATACCATACAATTTTAATCAATATTTTAAGAAGAAATACCTTTCGGATTTTGCAAAGTGTAGGTATAGGTAATATAAATATACTGTACTTATATTATTTGGTTGGAGTAATAGCTGAGGTTATTGCCGGCTCAGAAAAAGCAACCTTCCGAACCAGAGTTAGACTGTACATAAACGCTTGTTGATAAAAATAAAAAAAACCGGCCAAGTGCGAGTCGGACTCGCGCACCGAGGGTTCCGTACAAACTTCGTCCATCGTTCGTCCATAACGGAAAATGCACAATTTTATTTATTTACCTTATTTGAGGTTGGTGCCAATTAAGCTAGACCTCTAAATTGTGTGAGCGCCCATACAACTCAGAGGTATTTATTAATTGGAGTAACTATGTATATGGGGACACCTTTAATTTTCAACTTTTTTTATAATTTTTCCTTAATTGTGCTGTAAGACCTTCCTTTTTGCCATTTTTTTTTATATTTGAGTTGATTGAATGAAAGGTAAATTACGGTTTACGATTTATGACGTAAGTATTAAAAAAAAACTATTTACTAGACCTCGTTCAAACCAATTTTCGCTGGAAGTTTGCATAGTAATGTACATCATATATTTTTTTTAGTTTTATCATTCTCTTATTTTAGAAGTTACTGGGGGGGGGGGGGGACACACATTTTACCACTTTGGAATTGTCTCTCGCGCAAACTATTCAGGTTAGAAAAAAATTATAATAGAAACATCAATATCATTTTTGAAGACCTATCCATAGATACCCCACACGTATGGGATTGATGAAATTTTTTTTTTTGAGTTTCAGTTCTAAGTGGGGGTTCCCCACCTCAAAATTTATTGTTTTTTTTCTATTTTTGTGTGAAAATCTTAATGCGGTTCATAGAAGACATCTACTTACCAAGTTTCAACAGTACAGTTCTTATATTTTCGGAAAAAAGTGGTTGTGACATACGGACAGACAGACAGACATGACGAATCTATAAGGGTTTCGTTTTTTGCCTAACTCAACAAGATTTCTTATAATTAATTATCTACTTACTATTATTTTTTATGTACAAATTATAATAAATTAATTTTTGTTTTCAATATAATGGTGTCATACGTCAAAGTCACAATGGATACCTTTTTTACCCGCGACGGAACGGAGACCGTATATGCGTTTGGGGTGAGAGGATGTTTGTTTGTTTGTGTTTATATCTATTATCATCAAAGTACATAAGTACTACTTGAAGAAAGAGATTTTTTATTAAATAAGTAATTAATCACGCACGTCAATGATGGGCACATGTTCCAACGAACAAACCTTTTATGGATATTATTATGTAACATAAAAATATACTACTTAAATTAAAACCATGATTAGTATTTTTAGGACTTTGTAGCATTTACTGTGTTCATGTCATGTTACAACATTAGTAATATTGTATGTTTGACATTTTCTCAAGCTAATGGTGATGGAAAAAAAAATCTTATTACGATTTTTAAAGCCTATTAACGAGAAATTGGTAATCTTATGTTTTATGTAGCCGAATGTTTACCACACACACAACTATGTAGCTATGTATTCGCTTGAAAAATACAAGTACAAAAGTGAATGAAAACTACATCACAACACCAAATTTGAATAGTCAGCATGTTTGATTTTTGATACATTTTACAGATTACAAGCTTAGACCGCGCCAAAACTGCATTAGGTCATAGACAGTTTACTTGCAATCAATACGCGAAACAGTTCATGTTTATATACTCTTATTGTATTAGTATTGATTTATGTACTACCAAAGACATTAATAATGTTCTGGTTAGTAAGAATACTAATAATACTTGCTAAATAAATGCTATTAGGAAAACACAGCGTGTATGTACACCGATATAAACTAAGTACAATGCGTTTTCCCGGAACAAGCGTGTTGCATTGTTCATGTCTGTCTGTTTGTACAACGGTAGAAACTGTTCAATACTATAATTAACATCATCAGTATCATAATAATAGTATTGCACTAAATTGTTTATGTTATTTTATTCAGAACCATTTGATATACGTATTAATTTAAATGCTCTATTTTTGTAAAGGAATGGTTTCAAAAACTGTAATAGGTACGCCACTGGGAATTTATTGGATAGTACCTAACACGTTTACATTTCTCTAATATAAAATTTAGAATATTATACGTTGAGAATATTATCGAATGTTATCGTTCTTATAGTACCTACCTATAACGTTAAATAACTGATGTGTGGAAGAACCATTAGAAATCAATATAATTTTGTTAGGTAGGTATAACGTGTAATTCTTATACAATTGTTAAATAGAAAATTAGCGAAGGCTTTATTTATTGAATTGAAAGAATAACAATGCTTAAAATATTTCGTTAGAATGAAATCTGTAAAGTTTATTATTATTAATGTTCTATTTTGGTAAGTATACCCAGAGACATTGGTCGGATTAGCCATTAAACTTCACCATTTTTTTCTAATAGTTCCTGTATTTTATTCGAAGGGTTTATAGATCCAATCATCGTACTAGTACATCTACATGAAATAGGTTAATAGGTGGAGCTATTACATTTCTGACAATGTCATTTCCATGGGCTAATATTACAATGACTAGTAGATTTAGACCAAACCCAACCCTCTTTTATATAACCACCAAACGAATCCACAATATTAGGTAGAAAATCTAATATCTAGGTCTACAAAAGTTACAACAAAAATCGGTAGTAATGTGTTATATTTACTTATTATTTACCTAAAGCTCAGGCTTTTTAAGCGTTGAAAGACCCTATTATTTTCAAGGACTCAACGCGTTATTTGCTTTAGTAAACATGCGAATCCATATATGCAGTATCTTTATAGGTACCTATAGAAAATGTATTCATTATATCTTCTAACATAAAGGGATGTATTGAAGTGTTTAATATTTTTGACTATAGTAGTTTTACATTACCTACTTAATTAGGTAACTACACTTTATTTTTCATATATCTGTAATCGATGAATAGATTAGTTCTACTGTTTCTTCCAATTTTAAAAAAGTTTGTTGAACAATTAGTTTATAAAATACATAGGTAAATATAAAAATATTCATAAATAAATATACGACATTGTTTTTGGGCAATCGAAAAGCTCGAAATGCAACTAAATAGAACGTCTTACAAAATAAAATGTCAGAGGCCAAACAAAATATCAAACTAGTTATAATGTATATTTTAACAAAATAATAAACGTAGACGATTTGCTTTATGTAAAGCCCGTATCATAAAATAAAAACATCGTAACATCTAGTTAATCCAAGAGCGATGAATTATTTTGTTTTATATAATATGATACATTAAAAAAAATATTGGATACCGTTATTATGGACATGACAATGTAAACAGTTATGAAAACTGTAAGTATGAGATAAGTGCAAAAATATACACTAATCAGAAGGTAATGTAATAGTTAATGCAGAACTTACATTTTAAATGTAGATTTCATTCATGCAGACAAATCTCAGACAACCCAGAGAGAAGCGAACTCGGTGAAGTACCTAGTGCACAGCACATTCACAAAACATTTCCTACTTTATTTTTACAGATTTAAATAGTTTATTTTAGTAACTAAAACATTTTAAGGCACATGTGTGATATGTTAACAAATTTAACGAGATATAATTTCGCGGATTATTTTATAAGTATTTTAAATGTTAGCAGCAGCAGAGCGCCTGACGAGCGAGCGTGCGACTTGCTTCGGTGAACGAAACGCACTGTTTTGATAGTGTATTTTAGCGTACGTAACAGTAAACCCCAAGGTGAGGCGGAGCTCTACTAAAGAGCACGCACGATACGAAATCTTCGTTAGTTTTCATATCCAATGCTGGTTCTGTTATCGAACACAATCATAAACACGATTCACGTGAGACGTTCCATATCAAATCTACAACTCGTGAGCGACCTACATATGTAAAGATTTACGTTTTTAAAGGGTAAATACTTAACTATGATAAAAAGTTGTTTTCCTTAACTTACTTTCCCAAATTAAAGTATTCTGTATAATTGTTTTCAATATTGTCTACGCACACACTAATGACATTAATAAAGAAAGAGATCATGTTGACAAAAATTATACGCGACCACAACGACCATGATGTGTTCCATTATATTGGATGATACGATCGATGATGATATGGAATGTGGAACATCGAGGCATATTTTTGACAACATAAATACAGTTAAACGAACAAAACAAAATCCATACAGAACAATATAAAAAAAAAAGCCGATATTCTAGAGAAAACAGACCTCATTGTAACTTCGGACATAGAACATAAAAAAATGCGGACATATGCACTAAGGGCACCTTTCCTAGTTTAGAGAACTCTTGCACAACTATACGCACATACGGACCATTGGCGACAAGTAATAGCTCGTGTAATAGCATCGCGAATAGTTACACGTCACGATGGTGGCCTAAGGTAGATCCACAAATATTTGTTCCAATCAGTTGGATGCACGCGAATATCATAACTACAAACAACTCGTTACGGACGATGTTGAATCGATAGCTAAACGCTGGCTAAGCGATATACCAACAGGAATTAATAATTTGAAGTAGTCAAAAATATCAGAATCTAATTCTATTAGTTCCTGTAGAGAACAGCAGATGAACAGAATCGACAAAAAACTAATTTCCATATCGCAAACAATGGATTCTAAAACTATAATGGTATTTAATAAAAATGTAATCTCTTTTGGACGCCAGTCTAGACATCTCTTAAATATAATCGCGACTCGCGACCATGACTTAATTCTCGCACCATATGCTCTAGCAGAGCACCTCCTGAACAAAATTTATTGATGTCTCTCGTAGTTAAGATAAAGAACCAGTCTTATTATAACGACTCTTCATAAGAACCTGGAGTTGCAACTAATATTTACACAATACGAAATAGTCGTTTGACGCTTGCTGTAATGAGTCAATGTACGCATTGTCCCGGGTACATTTCAATTCTGTATTCCGCAATGATATGTAAAAAATTAAAAATAAATTGGTGAATAATCGGGGAAAGCAGTCCCGCCGAACTGGCAACAGTCCAATATTACTAGATTTTGCCTTTGGATCTGATGATCTGAACAACCACATCATAATTTGATGGCGCTGTCACATTCACGGTATTTGTGATGACTCGATAATGTGAGTTGTATGGCTATTTGAACAGATGAAAATATTATCGGCATTTTAGGAGATTCCGATGCGTTAGGTCCATTCCAAGTAATTTATTACAAATAAGAGTATTTATATCCCTCAACAAAACCAAATCTATCAAATCAGGCCAGACGAAGGCCGTGTCAACAGAATCAACCCCTTAAACAAATGCCCTAGTTTGAACATGAAACCCTAACGGCAACAAAGAAGGTATATTTTACTATGAAAAGGTAATGTGTTTCCGCGTTCTACTTTCAGGAACATTAAAGCTTAGTCCCGGTCGTGATTGAGTTAGGCGTGGCACCCATCATGCGTGTATGCGGTCACCACGCCAATATACCTATATCTTGTAGGTGGTATTAACCAACTGATAGGTTTTGATCGGGTCATCTACGGAGTGCTCATATTGATAACACTAGCGACCCAACCCGACTTCTTACGAATACAATGGCTTTTCGCACGACATATTGTCGTGTGCTTGCATTTCCTATCACCGTGTGCGATTTCATTCAAAACCCAATAATATCTCCTAAAGTAGATACTTCGTCTGTATGAAATCGTGTTTTCGTCATAATTTTCCTCTTTTTATCTCGCTTTATACGTATAACGGGTTTGCTTTATATGTCAAGTCTCTCCATATCATAATAATATCGTCACATTCATATAGTATACCAATATACCATACATTTTAGACCTCCCCCTTTTAAACTGGTGCGGTCGTTTGCAGCAAAGGACAATAATAAAGTAAAGTAAAGCGACGATATGTCAGTGGTGACGTTGAATGCCGTTGTGAAGGTCGTAATTTAATCCTAAAACGAACTTGAGCTTTCAGTGAAAGAAAACATTGTGAGAAAACCATAGCACGGTGGAAGGGTACTTTTTAATGCATATGTGGTAGCCACCTGACTGTCTACCACACTCAAGTTGAAAATGTGTCGCCAAGAACCTATCTATCGACGTGTTCCGGCAGCTACGCTCAAGGGCTAGTTCCTTCTACGCTTTGTGTGGTTACCACCTTCGGTCACTTCATCGTGAGATTATGCTCAAACACAACCCTATCCAAATTTTTTAAAAATATTACTACAGGACAGAAGACTGAAAGAAAACACTCAAAATTAATTAATATAATAATAGCTATTAATTTTTACTAAGGACTCTAGCTAAGCCCGGCCATGCTTCGCTGTGGCTCAATTGAAACCTCGCGAAACGCTTAGAATTTCCCGTTCCCGTGGGAACATAGGGATAAAAAGTATATAAAAACACTTTAATAATAGAAAAGCAACGTTGTCAAAATTTCAAGTTGATGCATCGACTACTTTTCGAGTTTTGCAGAAAAATGCATCTCAAAACAGTTTTAGTCGTATCGGATAAATGATGCTGGGACTCTTTTAATTTTAGATAGATAGATAGATAACACTTTATTGTTACACCATACATGATAGGAGTAGAAATACAAAAAAAAAACATAACTTACAGTGAATGTGTTACAATGGGCGGCTTTATCACTAAAATAGAACTCTACCAGGTAACCTTTGATGTGTGATATGATATCCTAAAAAACAAAAAAAAACATACCGGTCCTATTTGGGACTGAGTACACGCTTCTATAATAAGATCCCTCCTGCACTTTTAAATTTGCCTTTACATACATTTAAGGAAAGTGTTAAGTCCATTTTAGTAGAGAAGGCATACTATATGAAAATAAAATGCATTAAAATTTTACATTTTCAATTTTCCCCATTTCTACATCGAACCACTAGACGCCGGTAAAATTTCCACCCGTACGTTGTAGACATCCCAAACATACGGACACAACGTTTTGCATCCTCATTTATAATGCGAACAGCAAAGGAGTGGAACTTGCTCCCGGCGTCTTTGTTTCCTGACTGCTACAATCTAGAGACTTTCAAGGCCAGAGTGAATAGGTTTCTTCTGGGTAAGCGTGTTCCATCTTAGGCTTCGTCTTCGCCTTTCGACGGGTCAGAAGCCAAACGCAAACCCATTCTATGTAAAAAAAAAAAAAAGGTTTTTTACCTTTTATTATAGGGCTAACTCTGATATCGCGTAAAATAATATGGTTGCTTCATACATTTTGGTCGAGTAGGTATTGAACTTTTGTATGGAACAGCTGATAATTTTTTCATGATTTCACAGTTAGTCCCATGATAAAAGTTGTTCATTTTGATGAGTACTTCCACCCTTGCAAGTATTGCCAGTGATAACAAAATCACCCAGTATAGATGTTGGTCATAATATAACAAATATGATAGATACCGGTTAAATGCGTCTTTTACGTTCGAATGAACACGTTTCCCCGATGATCCCCAAATGGTGTACGTACGTGACTGAAAACTGAAGTGACACCACGTGAACGTTAACCTTAAGATTTCTCTTGGTGTTTGTGACATATACCTACACATACAACCACATTTATTATTTTTTGTTTACACGGCACAAAGATCCTCGGCAAGGACAACTTGGAAAGGAAAAAATACTGGTGTTCAGTTGGAAGGCGCTACAATTTATATACCTACTCCATAGATACCTAGATTAAAGTTTACAACAACAAAGGCGATCTATAAGCCGATATTGTTTTTAATTGTAGGTAAGTTATAATCGATTTCGGTTCCAAGAACATATCTAAACAACGGTGGTTACTGTAGTAAAGAACAAAGTTTTGTTTGAATTCATACTTACAAATAATTACTAACGATACTTGTTAACGATACTTAAATTCGTTTCTTTGATATTTTTAACATAAGCGAAGTCACTCAGTAAAGTAATACAATACGCATTTTAAAAACAATGTGACTAGTGATTAGTGAGTGATGAAGTTTTTGTAGGGCATGAATTTGATCATCGTTTTTAGTAAATGTGTAGGCGTGGGCGGGCGCGCCTCGCTCGACACTTCCGTGAAGACAATCCACCCCGCTTCCATATTTGGGTCGCATTTACTCAAAAGTTTGCGAAATCATCCATCACCCTACCTGACAACCAAATAATGAACATCTATTATTGTCTGACTGAACTCGATAGGTCTTCTGAATCGTACGCAGACAATAAACCTAAAAATTAGCCGGCCATTTTTGCAAATGGAGGTAAATAATAAATAAATATTCTGGGACCTTATTCCTCGCACACGGCCATCTGACCCCAAACTAAGCAGAGCATGTGTTATGGAAGCCAGATAACTGATATACTATTTTATTTTAATTGTAAATATATACTTATACCTGCAGGCTCATGCACACAAATGTCTGTCCTGAGTGGGAATCGAACCCACGACCTGTAGCCTAATAGATAGGGTATCTTTTTTGGTTATCTTCCTTACCAACCATGCCAACCGGCTCGTCGTAAAATTATTTGTAAGATTTGATACGTAAATGCCATAAGTAATATCCCTTTAAAAACATAAATGTGAAAGAAGGCCAAGTTCATAAAAGAAACTTGCAGGAGTCGAACTATTGAGTAGCAAAGAACATAAATATTTTTTAACTTCTGAAGTCACCTAGAAGTAGTCTAAACTTTTAATGAGTGAGTTGAACGTCATTATCTCGTGAATGGTAAGAGGTTTTCTAGATACGCAAAATTGCAAGTGTGTCAAATAGCGTTTAAGCTATAGGGGGGTCGAAAGTGGCCAGAAATGGTTGGTGTAATATAACCCACAATAGGTGTCCCTCTTTTGCTTTGCGAACTTAGCGAACGGCAGTGTACCGTGTGTCTAGATAATAATAACTTTAGAAAGTTCAATTATTTTTTATAATTTACCAATTTTAATACATTATTACACAACATTATTAATGTTTGAGGAAAACAAACAGCACGAAGGATGACAAATTTGAACAGCTTAATTTTTTACAAAAATATCACAAGACCTTTATTTTCACATATTTTGTATAAACAGAAATTATTAATATGAGCTTAGTTCCAGTCAAAAAAGTTAATCAATCAATCAATCCTACAATGAGCTTGAGCTTTCGGTGAAGGAAAACATCGTGAGGAAACCATAGCACGGTGGAAGGGTACTTTGTAGTACCCGCCTGGCTGGCTACCAACCTCAAGTTGAAAATCTGTCGCACCTATTGGTGTGTTCCGGCAGCTGCACTTGAGAGCCAGTCCCTTCTAGGCTTTGTGTGCTTACCACCTTCGGCTACATCATCACTTACCATAGTGAGATTGTGGTCAAACACAATATATTTTATACTCAATACATACTACGACTTCTTTATGGTGGGTTGTTCGATATCGGTAGCTAATGCGATGCGACTAACAGCTTAAACTCAAACTCAATATTAAACTAACAATTCGATAGCCCTCTGCCACCACGCCTCTGCCTACCTGTCTGTATAAAGTTTACAAAATTTTCACCAAGTTTTGTAGATGTTATAAGTAAAATTCACTAACCTGAAGCTAGGCCCAAAAAGAAGACGTGGCCTACACACCGAAAGGTTCTGCCATCGTCATACCTGTTAACAAAAAAAATACGTTATAATTTATTATGGGTTTGTGTGCTTACCACCTTCGGCTACATCATCACTTACAATAGTGAGATTGTGGTCAAACACAAGCCTATACAAAGTAAAAAAATGTAATTCTTGGAATTATTTTGTAGTTTTATTACTTAACAACAACATGCCTACAACGGATAATAGAAAAGTAAATTTAATTTCTGCTTGTTCCAGAAAATTGAAATTTTGCATACAGGTGCCTTAAATAAGTAGGCATCCACGAAGGTAGGGTAATAGCACGACCACTACGACTTCGAAAGTAATAGGAAGTATATTAATATTATATTGAAATTAAAACGCCATAAAAGTGTATCGACAGTCCCATGGTTTTCCTTGGTTATATGTATAAATATAAATCTATAGCGTAATTAAAGGATTACTAACGTAAATAATTAGTAATGGAAAATATATAACTTTGATTAATTATACAATAAACATCCATATATGACCAATCAGGCCCTGCGTCACAGTACACACACGATATAATAGCAGCAAGGTACAATCTTGCTTTACACAATAAACTAATTGACATGTATGTAAGTAGGTACTTATCAGTACGAGCTATGTGTAGACTGGTAACATTTATAAATACTGTGGTGTTCATTCATAATAAGTGTCAGTCACATGGGTTAGATTTTAACTGTAGTAATGTGTAACTAAATAAAGCTATACACTAGTAGAGTACAATGTACATCAATGAGTAATTAAATTTTCCCAGGTGAATCTCCTGACAAATTGTTGTAGCGGTCAGAATGTTTTGAACCGTAAAAATGAGGGCAGTTCTCAGTGGGAACCTTGGGGGCCGATTTGGATGGACTACCCTGCAATGACAGAGATTAGGGTGGGCACGGGCGTGGCGAGCGCAACGCGAAATGTCGCGCCATTTCAGCGCTAGGTGACGTCACAGCACAGACCACGCCTGACATTTCGACTAAAGCAACAAAGCAGCCCTACCTTCCCTCACCACTGATAACAGAAAAGCTTAATAGCTTTCAGGGCTTTTTCGGGTTATTTGCTCCGCACGTCTGCACTTCCATAACGATATCTTGCCTTGGCATTTAAAAGACGTTGACATAATTGAAATGTTTATTGTATGGTCCCGATAGCGAAAGTGGGATCAAAGAAACCATTTCGACATCGGTCTGTTTCACAAATTGCTGAATGTTTGCTATATATCAGATTGTGAATTCTTATTCACATTTTTTTTAGCGATATAACACTGAAACTATAATCAAAAATCCTATGTAGGTAGCATGTTCTGTTATATTCGTGGTATTTGTGTATAATTTCTGTATGTGTACTAGGCATTCGGTACTCTAGAGCACGAATTGACCACCACAAAGTAAGGTGTTCACAAATCATACATCACGCTAATAAAGAAAGAGTACAGCACATATAAGAATGAAAAAGTCTGGACCCGTATTTCCAATAGATCGAGGCGTTAGGCAAGGAGACCTTATATCAACTAAACTTTTTACAGCAGTCCTTGAGATAATATTTAGGAATCTAGACTGGGAAAAATAGCATTAACATAAGTAACGTATTATTAACTGATTTGCGCTTCGCAGACCGACATTATCGTGTCCTCCGAGTGACCTAGGCAACTGGAGAGCATGCTACAAGAACTCGCTGAAAAGAGTGCTAAAACAGGACTATCAATGAACACCTCGAAGACTAAAGTGATGACTAATTCAATAGAAGTGCCAATAAATTGAATGAAGTGGAAATGTAGTGGAATATGTAAAGGAGTATATCTATCAAGGACAATTGATAACCAACAAAGAAACCATGGGAAAAGAGCTAGGTCGTACAAATACTTAGTAAAGGTAGTGGTCACTAACGGAAAGACAGAAACTTAGATGATTTAATGGCCGACTGGTCAAAGGCTCTACATTCAAGTTCATTGGTGATTCATTTTTAAGACCACGACAAATATATCTAAAAATGTTTAAGAAACCTACTCCAGTACTCTGAGTGTCAGAATTGACGTTCGTAAATGGTTAATATCACGTTTGCGTTTACGACATTTCTCTATAGTAGGAATGGACGCAGCGCCTGTCACGGAACGGTACTCGTGGAACTAATTTCTCCCATACAAAATTTTTGTAGATGAAAACGCAATAATACGCGTTTATTTACGTCAATTGTACGGAACACTCAGGATACAGAACATTATTTCCGTCGTGAGTTACATGTCATACAATGTATTTTACAGTATTATTGAATGTGGTAGAAAGAACACAGTAGATAATTATGCAGACTTGACTGACACTATGGTCAACAGTACTTAACTCTCTATGCATTATTATTCTATGTTCTATGCATTGTTTTATTTAAATTATTTGTTAATGTAAATTGAACAGATAACAAATCACTTTCGTTGATGAAACTTTTTTACTGGCATTGCTCCTATGTCGACTTTCCGTTACGGGCCCAAACAAGGGCTTTGCTTAATTAAATTGGCCACGAATATTCATGCGATATAATTTATCACGTCATAGTCGAAAAATAAAACATAACCAAGGACAACTATGCGATCAAGATGACAAGCTTAAATGTTAATACTCGAACGAACGAAACATGATGATTTAGAATAAGACACACATAATCAAGGTCTTTAGAAGCGTTTGATATAATCTAGAGTTGGTCCTCTATGACCTCCTTATCCTTGCGTCGTTTCTGTTTCGTATGCTGTTTTTTTACTGATCGCCTTAGAATTTTTTAACCGACTTCGAATAATCTAAATAAAATTTACTTTTCTTAAACCTTTCTGAAAATAACCAGCCCTACATGTTTTCAGTAAGATATTGTTATCTTCATGGCATTTCCGAAGTTCACGAGAACTACCTACTGTATGGGAAAATAATAGCGTAATACTTAGGCCGGTGGTCATCAACATATTGTCAGCCGTTTTACCAAAAGTACTCGTGTAGGTTTAAAGCACGGCTCAATGTTGATGAACACCGGGAAAATCTATGACCAATATATTCACGACTCGTTGGAATCCATACAATGGTGAGTTTGAATCATTCAGAATCTGTAAGTGTTGTTGAGGTTTTTTTAAATTTCTCTGAATAAAAAAATATTTATAAAAGCGACGCCGACGATTGGTTTTATTTTATTTTATTTTATTTTTATTGCTTAAGGACAACCAGCAAGGCATTAACACTAACACTTTTTCATTTTTACATAATATGTATACACAAGAAGGTTTCATACATAAGTGGTGCCTCATTATTGGCTGCCACGACATTCTGATTCTAATGTGGACTAGTTATAACATTTAATATGATACATAACTGTTTGATCAGTTTCAAATTCATATAAGATTAAGATTAACAATAAGATTAAGTAAGATGAGAGGTAGTAGCGGAACAAGACGAATGAATGAATGAGACGGATGTTTTAATTTAAGACTTTGTTGGTTAAAAAAGTCAGTGCGGATTTTTTAAATTTAACAAAGGGAAAAGTAATGTCAATACTTGGGTTTCTTGATAATAGGCTCATGTATTTTTGTATCCGATTTATCGACTTATGTTGACCTAGGTTGCTCTTGGATAGTTTTGACTTGAACATGTCAAAATTACTAATTCGCGGGAGTCTTCTAGGGGCATTAATGTTAATGGATTCTAAGAGATTAGGACTGTCTATAGCGCCATTGATCAGTTTATGAGCGAATAACAGATCCAACAAGTGTCTGCGTTTCTGAAGTCCATGCATTTTATAGTGAGCGAGCCGATCATCGTAGGTGAGTAGTTTCTTTGTTAAATGGTCTTGAAAAGAGAGATGCCACAGGAACCTTTTTTGTACACCCTCTATACGTTTAATGTGTACGTCGTATTGGGGCGACCAGACCGGACTGCAGTATTCGAGTGTAGATCTTACAAGGGCATTGTAAAGCGTTATCTTAGAAGCGGAGCTTTTGAAGTGCTTACAGTTTCTTAGTATAAACCCCAACACTTTTAATGATTTTTTTACCATCTTGTCAATGTGTATATTAAATCTTAGTTTTTTGTCTATATACACTCCAAGGTCTCGCATTTCAGAGACTTCCTGAAGGATATTTGAGTCTATAGAGTAGTATCGTGGGTTACATTTCTTGCTCCTTGTGAATGTTATATAACAACATTTTTCTGTGTTTAGTTCCATTTTATTTACTTTACACCAGTCACTAAGCCTATTAAGGTCTTCTTGTACTAGCGCTATATCATTAGGTGAATTGATCGGTTTTGTTAATTTAAGGTCATCAGCGAATAGATAAACATTTGAGTGTTTAATTATTGATACCACTTCGTTGATAAATATGCTAAATAGCAAGGGTGCTATCTGTGAGCCTTGGGGTACCCCAGAGGTGGCCGAAAAAAGGTCAGATGAGTATCCATTTAACACTACTCTAGACTTTCTGTTAAAAAGATAAGATGTGAACCATTTGAGAAGATAGCCAGTAATGCCATAATTGGAAAGTTTACTCAAGAGGATGGAGTGATCGACTATGTCGAAAGCCTTCTGGAAGTCGGTATATATCACATCAATTGGGATATTTGCATCTACCGAGTCAGAGAGTATATTCACAAAGGATAGGAGATTAGTTGTTGTAGACCTTGCTTTCATAAATCCATGTTGGTGAGGATTAATGAGATGTTTCACCTTCCAGGAAAGAATGGGGTAGAGCAGTGATTCAAATACTTTGGAAAATACAGGGAGCAGTGAAATAGGTCTATAGTTTGTTACTGATGATGTGTCGCCCGCTTTTAGTATAGGTACAATTTTAGCTTCTTTCCACGTGTCAGGAAAGATTCCCGTGTGCAGAGATTCATTTAATATTAGTGTGAGGGGATATGATATATTTTTGGAACAATTTACTATAAATAGTGGAGGAATTTCATCAGAACCTGCACTCTTTGTTTTGTCCAAACCTTTTAAAGCTTTAAACACTTGATCAAAATCAAATGAGATCGAATTGGCAATGCTCAGGAAAGTATCTCGAAAATTGGCTTTACAGTCTGCGCTCTGATCACTGGAACTAGGATTATAAACAGATGAAAAGTATGTAGCAAAGAGGTTAGTTATATCTGAACCATTATTACCGATGACGTTGTTAAGATGCATAGTAGATGGATAATAGCTTCCTCTGCTTTTTTTGCGTTTTATGTAAGACCAAAAAAACTTTGGATTGGATGTAATTGAGTTTTCAATATTGGTTATGTATTGTTTGTAGCATTGGTTGCTTAGGTGAATGTATCTGTCTTTCAAAATTCGGTAAGTGTACTTGTCTAGAGGGTTACCATATTTATTAAATCGTGTACGAAATTTATCTTTCTCCTTTAGTACCCGTATAAGGTCTTTCGAATACCAATGAGGGTATTTCTCACGCTTATTTTTTGTTAAGGGAACATGTTTTACTATAATCTCTCTTAAGATGTTGTAGAAAACAGCCGTCATATCATTGACATCACAGCATTGTTGAAATTCATCATCCCAGTTTATTAAGTTTAGATCTTTATTAATATTCTCATAATTAGCTTTATAGAAGTTATGTTTCTAGGCATTGTTTTTATCCAAGAAAGTGACGCTTTCAGAGAAGAGGGCTTTGAATTCAAGTGGGGGATGATAGTCGTCTCTGCAACTAAGAGGATCCTTACTCACCGACAAGTTTTCGATATTTATGTTTGATAAGACTAAGTCGAGAGTTTTGTTAGTACTATTTTTAACACAGTTAAACTGTTTGAGCTCATTTAGTGCTATGAAATCCAAGAGTTTGTTGGGAAGTACACTATCAGAGCTACTATTTCCCATTAAATGGTTGTTGTTTGTCGAGCTCCAGGAAATATTACTCTGATTAAAGTCCCCGACTATCAAAATGTTGTCATGTGTTGTTAATGTGTGGCTGGCGCTATCAAGAAAATGATCTAAAATAGATATTTGAATGGGTGGAGGGAGGTAGACTACACATAAAAAAAGCTTTTCAGATTTATTGTTATTTGATTTAATATCTATTGACACCCACAGATCCTCGCATTTGCTTTCCAAAACCATCATTCTACAAGAGCCTAACTGTTTAGATACGGCAATCAAAACACCTCCCCCCGATTTGTGATTATGAAATCCACTAGATTCTCGATCGCGCCGATAGACAACGTATTTATCATTAAATAGTTCTGAGCTATATATACAGTGGTTAAGCCATGTCTCGCATAGGATAATTATGTCATAGTCGCAACATATTATTTTACTAAATACTTCATTCGTCTTTGTCCGCAAACCTCTTACATTTTGGTAATAGATGTTAAGATATTTTTTGTTTACATATGGGAATTTTAAATATATAGGGCAATATAAAAGACATGCAGTTATAATTAATATAATATTAAGAACAAATGATATAATCTAATTTATACAATTGGTTTCGACTTTCACGAGCGTGAAAAAATAGTGATTTGTAAGAACACGTCTATCTATACCAAATACGATTATAATTATTTAAGGCATAAATTATTGGCGAGGGTCGTAGGTTCGAAACCAACAAGAGCTGAAAGAGATTTTTTATTTCGGTGAGGGAAAACCATACAATTATTACCATAATATTATTATCCTACTAATCCTACTAATATCATAAATGTGAAAGTTTGGATGGATGGATGTTTGTTACTCAATCACGCCAGAGCGGCAGAACGGATCGGGATGAAACTTGGCACAAAGATAGATTGTGTAGAATAACACATAAGCTACTTTTTGTACCGAGACCGAGGGTGAAACCGCGAGGCGGAAGCTAGTTAGTAATATTTATATGGGGAAAACATTATGAGGACATCAAAGCACGGTCGTAGTAGGTACATTTTAGTAGCCAGCCACCGCGGCTTCGGGGTTTGTTTCGGCAGTTGCTCTTGAGATCTAGTTTGCTTTTAATTTTAAGCTTTTTGCTTACCACCTTTAGCCACATCCTCACTTACTAGACCTTACCTGACTTAACTGATTTTGACAAACAGAGTTTAGACTCTGTGTGATGTCTTGATTGATATTGGCTAAACAGACAAACGAATACAGGACAAGGTTCTCCCTTGCATCCAATGACACATAATTTGCAAAAAGAAAGTTCAAGGTGAGTCACGTGGTCGATTGTCCGACAGTGAATAATTTAGAAGACTAGATACTTACGCGTGAGAGAGTTAGCAGCTGTCATTTCAATAAACGCACGACACTCATATTGGGAATACATATTTCCCACGCCCCACCGTGTCGAATACATAAAATGGTTGCATAAGTTGCGAAACAATTCACAATGTGCAAATCTATGTTAGGGTTTTTAATAAAGTTTACGGTAAGTTTCGCAACAAAGTTAGTGTGTATTATAAATCAAACACAGCAAGGTTTTTCGGTGATTAGTCACAAAAGGCTTAAACCAAATCTAAAGTCAAAATTGTGTTATATAAATACTAATTTATAAATACTAAGTTAAATACTAATTATTTGTACTTGTAAAGACGGACTTTTTCCACATAAACAATCATTTTCTTCCATGCCATGCATACCATTCATGCAATTTCTTCAGTCTGCCTACCTCCGCTCACCCTTATCTACTGTGGTAGCCAAGTCCATTACTTTTGTGTTATCGAGTCAATACGCTTTCAATATATTATAGCGTGATTCTGAGTATTTAGTCAGTACTTAGTCCTTTTCAGAGAATTTTCCAGATGTAAGGAATTTCATTATTTCATTCGAGTTTTGGAACAAACTACAAACTATCAAGATGATTAAGAAATGTCCTATGGAATTTTTTCATTCATTTCGGAGCTGACCTGGTCTTGTTCATATATCAGAAACATTTTTCCGAAGGCAAAAAAACAGTATTATGAATATGTGATCCATGTAAAAAAAATCTCGACCTTAAATCGAATCTTAGTACAGTATGGAATACAGATGACGTCATGACGCGAATATAAAGAACCAGCATCAAGTACTTACCTAATGTGATTTTCCATATTCTCATGTGTCGTATACACGGCACATATTTTTAATATAGGTCCATAATTTTATTTATTTATTTAATTATATACCTACCTATATGATTATGTTCGTTCCCCTAAAACGTGTTGGCCAATTGTGGTTAGCATTCGTATAGCTGAATGTGTATGAAGTATTATGCCTTCAATCAATGTAAATATTTTAAGTGTGAAAATATATTGCCGTGAAGCGAAAATATTTACGGTTTCACTATGAAAATAAATTACACGGTTATTCAGTGCATGGATAATACTAATAATTTCATCTTATTATTACATGTTTATACAAGAAAAGATAGGATAAGAATCTTGACACCTGCAGAGACCCTACAGTTACATCTATACAAATACAAATAAATAAAATTAAATTGTCTTTTTGTAATGTCAAAATAACAGCTTTTTATTAAATGCATATGTAAGTTATATTGTACATACCTACTGTAGTCTGTCTGTCTTTCCAGCTAATCTCCGAAACGGCTAGCAGATAGCTGCTGAACCCATAGCAAGTAGGTAGGTAGGGTACTTTGTAGTACCCGCCTGGCTGACTACAAGTTGAAAATCTGTCGCCAAACACCTATTGGTGTGTTCGTGTGGCAGTTCCTTCTAAGCTTTTGTGTGCTTACCACCATCGGCCACATCACCACTTACCATAGTGAGATTGTGGTCAAACACAACCAAAAAAAAAAGCTATGTTCGGTAAGGGGACCTCCGACAGGAGCTAAGTTCAATCTATATTAATATTATAAAGCGAGTTTATTTGGTTTAACGCACTAATCTCAGGAACTACTGATTCGAATTGAAAAATTCGTTTATTGTTGGATAGCCCATTTATCGAGGATGGCTTTTTATCCCGGGAAAACATAAGATCCCTCCGGAACGCGAGTGAAACCACGGGGCGGAAGCTAGTATATAATAAATAAATAAATATACTGGGACAGTATTCCTCACACACGGCCATCGGACCCCAAACTAAGCAGAGCTTGTACTATGGAAGCCAGATGACTGATATACTACATATACTACTTTTCTTTTGTAAATACATACTTATGTAGATAATTACACCCAGACTCAGGACAAACAGACATGTTCATACACACAAATGTATGTCCTGAGTGGGAATCGAACCGTGGCGTAGATAGGGTACCTTACCAACCACGCCAACCGGTCCGTCAATAATATTGCAATTGCAAGCGATTTTATATACAAATAGCTTCTTCAAGCAAATTCCTTCATTCATATCATCGGTCAAATTACTTATGTCACAAATCACCCAGATGGAACGGGCCATGCTGAAACAGCTGTGATCATAAAGAACACAATCAAACATTACTAAATACCACACTACAAGACTGATCACATTCAAGCTACCACCGTACAGGATAAAACTGGCGACTTTAAGATTACTGCAGTGTACTGCCCACCTAAACATAAAATCAACGAACCTATGTTTTCTGATTTCATTGGCACTCTTGGACATCGCTTTATCGCAGGAGGGGACTGGAATGCTAAGAATGAGCATTGGGGTTCTAGATTAACAACCACTAGAGGACGCCAATTAAAAGCTAATGTTGACAAAAATAATCTGATGACCATTTCTTCCTGTGAACCAACATACTGGCCATCAGATCCAAAAAAAATCCCTGATCTCCTAGATTTTTTCATCATGAAACGATTCTGTAAGCACTACTTAAAGACGGAATCTTGCTTGATAGCTCTTCAGACCACACACCTGTGATATTTACTGTCAGCGGAATGCTAGTGGAGTCCATGGGCCCAGAAAAGTTATATAACAGACATACTGACTGGGCATCATTCCAGGAATTCCTTGACGAAAGAATGGAACTAAGAATACCTCTTAAGACAGATGAGGACATTGAAAATGCAGCTAAATATATCACATCTTTGATCCAAGAAGCCTGCTGGCTCAACACAAATTACAAATCACATTTTAAGGAAGTACCTAATTGAAATACAAATATTTGTATTTCAATTACATATTTTAATTACATGTAATTCAAATACTGCCCAACCCTCGCCTAGGACAGATATTTTTTTTTTTTTTACTTTGATTAGGCTTGTGTTTGACTACAATCTCACTATGGTAGGAGATGATGTGGCCGAAGGTGGTAAGCACACAAAGCCTAGAAGGATCTGGCTCTCAAGTGCAGCTGCCGGAACACACCAATAGGTGTTTGGTGACAGATTTTCAACTTGAGGGTGGTAGCCAGCCAGGCGGGTACTACAAAGTAACCTTCCACCGTGCTATGGTTTCCTCACGATGTTTTCCTTCACCGAAAGCTCAAGCTCATTGTAGGATTCGAACCCACGACCACCGCCGCGGCATTGTATATGTTTCTATAACAAAGTACTCAATAAAATTTAAGAACTATCTGTGTATAGATTTAAAAGGTTAGTTAAAACAGTTATGTAAGAAAGGGTACTGTGAGTTTTCTGATTTTGTAGAAGACAAGAACACAATTGAATGAAATGTTCACCCCACGAACTATTTTAAAATAATGATATAACCTTTGTAATTTGTAATTCATAAATTCAAAAGAAATATCTATAAAAAATCATTTTTCTCAGTCCAAGTATATTCCGACCAGTGGCAGGGTCAAAATTGTAACATTCATAAGTCCCACCAATATGTTCGACCTGAATGGTAACAG
Organism: Tetheella fluctuosa; assembly: GCA_951216915.1. Lineage (NCBI taxonomy): Eukaryota > Metazoa > Arthropoda > Insecta > Lepidoptera > Drepanidae > Tetheella > Tetheella fluctuosa. The sequence continues at coordinate 6,902,392 of OX578229.1, read as the reverse complement.
ACATACACACGCAAACTTTCACATTTATAATGTTAGTAAGATTATTTTATCAAGCTATTGTAATAGTTTAATAATATTGTGCTTCTATTTTAATTAAGTATTTTGTACTCCTAGAAATAATAAAATGTATAAACAAGCATTGAGTCATATTATGTACAGGTTGTATAATTAAAGTTTGTTGGTATTTTATAATGGAAGTAGGCTCTCATTCTTTGTAAATGTGATGTTCAGAAGCGTATAACAAGTTCTGTATGGTTCTAATTTCCAGTAATTTATCGCTAATTGCTATGCTTAGTTTCGATATACCATGTTTGGGCATTCCAGCAGTATCAGAAATTATTAGAAGTTGAGATTTTACTAGCAATGTTTGTATGAGAGGCCTAGTGTTATACAACAAAAATGTAACACTAAATTGAAATACATTACATTACACTCAAAGTGAAAGTATCAATTCAAAGCAAAGTTGACATCATTCACTGAAATAATACAACTGTAATAAATAAAGAACAAATACATACTTCAAAGTTTCTCGTTATTCACTGAAGAGCTATGTTCCTTGCATTGAACAGGTAATTAGAACAAAATAAACACTATTCTCGTACACTAAGGAAATATACGAACAAAACGAGATCCACCGACAAATAGGTAGTAAGTAAGTAGTTCAACAGTCGACAATAAATGACAGTTTGATTACAGTGCTGCCAACAGTGTTCCTTCCTATTCAGCCTGCTTGTCAGCAAGTTAGTTCTCTTGGTAGTTTGTGGTCAGGAATGAGAAGGAAGGAATGCTACGGGTAAGGCTGGGAATACACGTCAAATTCTTTCATCCGATAGTCTGAACCGACGAACATTCAATACACTTCTATCCGACTAAGGCGTTGGAGCCATTACTTTGTTTGAACATTCAATACACTGCTATCTGACTATCGGATCGGACGTGTATTGAATGTTGGCTCCAACGCCTTCCGATAGTCGGATCAGACTATCGGATCCAACTATCGGCCGGTAATATACGTCAGATTTTTTCATCTGATAGTCGGATCCGATAGTCTGATCCGACGAACATTCAATACACTGATCCGACTATTGGATCGGATGTGAATTGAATGTTCAAACAAAGTAATGGCTCCAATGCCTTTCGATAGTCGGATTAGACTATTGGATCCGACTATCTGATGAAAAAATTTGACGTATATTCCCGGCCTAATTCAGAGCTCGGTTGTGGTCAAACCGATTGTTTAGTCTATTGAATAGGATGGCTCATATTTTCTCATTTCCGACTTCCATATAGGATGGAATGAGGCAGTCGATGGGTACACGATTGCGGCAAATTAATTCTGCGACTATCTAACAAAGCATCAGCCTAAATTTAAAGATATATTTCTTTCTGATCGGAATGGCAAGCAACAGATGCATCACCCTAGATCCTCGGTAATGAGGTTATATATCTCGCGGAAATGTGGTGGTAGAGGTTTTTTAAATGCTAAAACCCTACATAATCGCGAGGTGTATAATCTCAGGGAGTATTTTCTCCATGCTGTCGGGGGTATGCATGCGGTTGTTGTCGCAGTGGACAATGGACTGACGCCTCTATCTTTAGCTAGAGAAAACTGGCGCAGGCCTGTTGTGCTCACTACAGATGGCAGGGTAAAGAACTCCATGTAAGGTACTATCGGGCCCTTAATGGACCCAATGTGGATCTAAAAGCTTCCGTGGCCGTCACCAAATTGTAGCCAAATTCCGTGACCTCTTTGGGGAAATGGCACACGAGGTTGTTGACATGTGGGATATTGACTCGGCAACCATTGTACCGATAATCGCTTACCACAGCCCACGGCCTTATGGCCAAGAGCCTCAAAGTAGTAGCTTTAAAAGTTCAAAAGTAGTAGCTTTAAAAACCATGTTAGTCTCGTTTCGTGTACCGTCAAATTAACTACATATAAACGAGACAGGGACACTTGACTGACGTTATGCTGGAAACAATGGCAGATATGCCTACAGGCATATACGAAGTAGCAACGCGTCGGTGCTGTAGATAGCTAATCTAGTTATGATAGTAGTAACATAAGATCAATGGAAGGAGATGGATTGACGGAACGTTGTAACGCTGTGAGGTGAGACAGGGAGATGTAATATCCCCGAAACTATTCACTAATACGTTGGAGAATGTTCTCAAAACCCTGGATTGGAAAGGACCGGGCATAATTATAATCGGTGAATAAATCTCACACCTTCAATTTGCCGATGACATAGTCATCACAGCAGAATCCTTTAGAAGAGACTGGCAAAATGCCACATGATCTAAGCGAGGTCCCATGATGGGTTGGTCCTGGCAAGAACTTGGACAAGACAAAAGTCATGTTCAACGCACAGGCTGCAACGAGAAAGACACGCTCGATTGAGGGGACGGCACTCAAAGTTGTACAGGAGTATGTACATCTGCGCCAAACTATCCAAGTAGACCGAAACAACCTCAAGGAAGAAACCGACTACAGGATTCACCCGGGACGGGCAGCACTAATGACGAAAGTTTACAACCAGTGTATGTTACCAGTGATGACATATAGCACACAGACGTGGACTCTCACGCAGCTTAAAATCATGCAACGAGCCATGGAAAGGGTCATGCTCGGGGTTATTCTACGCGATCGAATTGGAAATGAGGAGATTCGTAGACGAACAAGGGTCATCAACATAGCCCAGTGGTTGGCAAGTTAAAGTGGCAATGGGTAGAGCACATAGTGCGCAGAACGGATGGTCAATGGAGTAAACAAGTCCTAGAATAGAGATTGTGTGTTGGCTAATTGAATGTCGGACGCTCCTCGGCTCGTTAGACTGACGACCTCAAAAGAGCAGCCGAACTAGTCCGTATACGAGTGACGAGGAACCGAAAGGAGCCACTCCTTTCGGTTCCTTTGGGAAAGGCCTATGTTCAGCAGTGGACCGATTAAGGCTGATGATGATGATTTAACGCTCCGCCTGCAATCCAAATTCCGCACCAAACTAATGCATCGCCAGCCCCAGCCTCCATCGTACGGGTGGCGACACTTAGTGGCAAAAACCGAAAACCGACGGCACACCAATCTAGCGCAAAACCCAAACTACAAATAAATTGCTACAACTTGCACAACGCTGCGACGCGGATTTATACTATCCGCTATTTTCTGAAGAATGGCTTCCATGCCAGACAAGAAAAGAGACATTCGCTGTTCTACATAATTAACTGGAATGGGCCCGATTTGATGTGGGGGTAGATCTGATCCCACTTCTGATGTAGGAAAGAGGGTAGAAGACATAATTAATAAAATGTAGGTATAACGATAAAGATGTAATTGAATCCACAAGACAGGTCTAATTTTATCAATTAAGGACGGTAACTCAAACTAATCCTTTTTTACAATTTAATCAGCGACAGTATAATCTAGGATAAGATAAGTCATCAATTATAAGTTGCACTGAGGCTAATTTGTAATTGAGAATAATAATTAATTCGTTTGCACAAATTAACTATCCAAAGTGTCAAGGATAAGCCAGTAGCGGAGTACAACGAGTGCACCGTGCCACGCCAGAGCCAAGACTGCTTATCGACGTTTTTTTTTCGGCAGGAACAGAAGGTGGTGGGTCCAGGGGACCTTCTTCCACCCTTACGCGGACTTTGCGGCGAGCGCTGAGGGCTCTCAACCGCTACTTAAAACTAAGATAAATTTAGGGCAACGGTGGCCTGAGGGTGCCCCCTGTGGGGCTCGACCTCGGCTCAGGACGTTGCCTGGGGAATATGTGGGAGGACTTAGCATACAAATATATTAATATTTGGGGAAAGGTCGGATTGCTAATGATGTGCAGCTCGGGCCGCTTAAACGGGACGAGACTGAGAGGGACGTCGCGACGGTCCTCGCCGGCGAGGACGAAATCTTGGTTGGCGGTTGCGCATTTGTATCTGTTTTCGGGCTTCGTCAGCCTCGATTTGTGCTAAAGTGGTGGCATCGTCTGGTTCGCTGAGGGCGAACCTAGGCCTACGGATGCGGGAGATGAGGGACGGGGTGTAGGTGATGGTTTGTATGATTAAAGGATTCGCGTGATGTGCTGCGGTTTCAAAATATCTGCGTGAGGCGCGTTTCATGAATTGTTTGATTGTAGGGAGACCTAAGTCAAGGTGGAGGTTTTCATTGCGCATGTACCACGGGGCGCCCGTGGCTTTGCGCATGAATCTGTTCTGAACCACCTGAAGGGTGTGGAGCTGAAGGGTGTGGAGCTTATCGACGATCACTCCGACCCTTTTATACAGGTAGGAAAACAAGTCGAGTAGTGGGGAGCTGGATGACACGTTCGGTGGCGTGGTCGGTGCACGAGCTGCTTGTGAAATTCTTGCTACGCTCGTACGACGACTCAGGCGCCGTCATGTTCTTACAAAAGTTATTTTACCTTTTAACTTAATAATAATATTTTTTTTTTTATATATTATTATTAAGTTTCTTTTCAATGTAACCTTTCAAGTATTTGTAACTAACCGAGACAGGATATGCATATCTTTAATAGGGTATATTAATACTTACGAATGATCTGGGATTGAATAGTAGTAAACGCGGCTCTATTATTATCGTAGATTATTATACCGTTATGTTTTTGGTTGGTCTATAGTTGGTCATAGCGATTGGCGATTGTTGCAAAAAGACATTCAAATGACGATCGCCACAAAAATTATTCGAATGAAAATTTACATTCGAATGATAAAATGACAAATAACGCAATGGCGTAGGGCGTGTCCACTCAGCGCTGTGTGGTATGCAGTGAGGCGGTTAAACGGTTAGATTATTCTATGTACGCGCCATGCTCTTGACAAGTTGACAACAATCGACCAATATGTGAATAATTCAGATTGTCATTCGAATAAACCGACAGTACGACTAAGGCTGGGAATACACGTCAGATTGTTTCATCCGTTTCATATACAGATTTTTAACAAACGTTCCGTTTCATACTTACGCACACTCGCCTCGCCTCGTCACTCAACACATCACGCCATTCATTTTAAAAACAAAGTGTCCATTCCATTCCATAGAACTGTGACTCATGTGACTATGTAAAAGAAACGTCTTGCCGTAAAAGCATGGCATAAAAGTGAATCTTTACCTAAAAAAAATATTTCGAACCAAGATATCGAAACATTTAAATAAATATATGTACAAATTTAATTTGTCTGAAAATGATAATTAAAATTGAATAATTTAAATAAACTGATGATGACTCTGAAAGTAGCAAACTTTTTAAATTATCTACAAGTGGTAATTCATAGATTTTTTGTTTGCTTACGGTATTTTTTTTAAATTTATTTGGTTTGTCTGCTGTCTGCTAGTTTTAGGGTGATATAAATTGTCATTTTATTCAATTTTATCTACCCTACTATCTTCATTTCACTCAGAAAGAAAGTATTTAGATCTACGTATTTTCTATGTGGAAATTATACTATTTCTACGTAATTTTCTAATCTGGCCTACGTCTTTTTCAAAATCCGAGTTGGCAACACTGATAATCACTACGTTTTAGTTTGTGGTCCATCCATCTCTCCATCCATAGTCTGTGGGTCCATCCATCCATCCATCATCCAATTTATTTTCAGAATTCATTTAATGCGGCTACATCATAAGTATTGATAAGTATACTGTTGCAAATCTGAAATCCCGTAATTAGAGAAACAAGACAACATGAATATCTCTATAGAAAAGAAAAGGTCTGATTGTGCTGCTTTGCCCAAAGGTTGGCAAAGGGAAGAAATTTTAAGAAAAACTGGCCTTTCTGCTGGCAAAGTTGATGTTTACTATTACAGGTATGTAACTGAATGAGTCAAATAAGAATTACTATTGGAGATGTACATAATCATAATAATTCATCAGTATTTTTAGAAACTTACTGATTATATCATTTGGAATTTATATGCAAGCTGAGTAATCCACAAATAACACACTTGTAAACTACAGTACAAATAAAACTTCAAATAATTATTAAGATTAGTTGTACACTAGCACTTTATTATTGAGCAGCAAGACCATTGTTATTCTTTCTAAGTATCATATTATTGTGCATTATTGAATGTGGAAAAGTTAACCAGAAACTATTATATAAACCTCATTACTAAAATCACCCATTGGGATAATTTCACAAATAAACATTTTGTTTGTTTGTCAAAAGTTTCTCAAATCATGGCTTATAAACTAAACCATTTACATTACATTACTAAATGGAAACAAATGCTTGAAGAATATTTATTCCAGAACATTGGTTGACCAATGTATCATGACAATTAATTTTCTATAGCCCAACAGGTAAAAAGTTTCGCAGTAAACCCGAGCTAGTTCGTTATCTCGGTGATAGTATGGACCTATCATGTTTCGACTTTCAGCAGGGTCAGATAAACACAATGCTGCTGTGCAAGGCCAAGAAAGCACGCGCGCAGTTTGATTACAGGTTCCCATATTGGTGTCATAACTTCTTTCACTTGTGTTGTGATCATTAGTGCAGTCCTGTGCTTTGTGTTCCATTTCTGTTTTATTATGCAGAATAGAAGCTTGTATTGTAAACAGTGTGCTAGTCTTAGCTGAGTACCCTTAATTTGTGAACAATGATTATGTTTGAATTTTGACACTTATTACAAGGAACATAATTGGTGTTAAACAAAAGTATTATAGCACTACACACCAAAGATGCACAGCTTTAGACACAAATCAGTGCTAGTAACCAAAGGATTTTGAACCTTGTTTTAACCTGCATAGGCTTCATAGTGCTTTTCCATTTCACAGTTGATTGTCATCCTCAAATCCACCATGCAGCTTTTCTATTTTACATTAATATAGATATTTTCTATAGGCAAATATAACAGCAGTAATAACACAATTGAGCAATTGCACCACTAGCTGACAATGCTTTGCACATAATAGACATTTTAATTAGTTTCCAAAATGTTGTATGAGTTTAAATGTAAGATTTTTTCATTGTGTGTTCTTTTTTCTTTGGTTATGTCTTGTGGTATTCTTGAATTTATTTTGTGATTAATCCTTTTTACTTAAACATTCCTTTTTTTTGCATTTCATCAACAAACACTTATGTTCTCATTATGTAGGATTGTTTAAAGCATGCCTTGCAAATCCCAGGTTTTGATATAGTCCAGTTTCATTTATTTTTAATTTACAAGTACATATATTTTAAAAATATGAATAAAATTATAACTAAAATATTAACAGTTTTTTTAGAGACATTTACAACGACAACAGCATATAAATCCACCTTATTCAGACCCATTCGGTTGCCATTCCGATCGGAAAGGACGATTTTATTTCATAAAATTTATGCTGATGCTGTGTTACTCAGAATTCATTTGCTGCGATAGTGTAACGATCGAATGGCTCATTCTAAATGGAAGTCTGAAATGAGGATATAGGTGCCATCCTATCGGGACCGCAACTGAGCAGGTCTGAATAAGGGGTAATATAGTATCGGCTTCGGCCAACAAAATGATTAATCGGCTATCGCCACAACGTTAGCAATCGCCGAAAACATTTATATTATAAATTTTAGCCAATCTTGAACTGAATTCTTAGGGGTTTAAAGTTTCGGCCGAAAGTTGTGGCGATAGCCTATATAGATAGGCTGGCTTCGGCTTTGGCCAAAAATCGACTTTAATATTTAATCAATTATAAACCATTTGCTACAAATGCCGACCTACCATACCTATACTGGGTGATTTTTTAGTTTAAATTGATGAGTACTTCCACCCCTGCAAGTATTTATTGCCAGCGACTAAAAAATCACTCTGTATAGATTTTGGTGTTAAATTATACCTATTCTACAATAATACTTTGCCTTTTAGTTGTTTACTAAAATTAACATGTTATATTTTTAGCTAACGATACATTAAGATAAATAAATAGGTAATTCATTAGCACCTAATTCATTTTATAATGATTTAATAAAATAATATATTTAGTTATTAAGCATATTTTGCCCTAGGAAATGGTTAAGGAATTTTGTTCTAACAATATATTATAAAATATAGTCATATTAGCACTATGTAGAAATACTTACAGCTTTTTATAAACCGTTTAATTAACTAATGGGTTTTTTTGTCATATCACAATTGTATGTGATCACCATTGGCTATCATAATTTGGGTGATGGCAAGACACTGTTTGTTGCTTGGCGATTTTCAACTTGCGGGTAAAGGAACTGTCATCATCAGTGCCTTAAATGCTTATTGAAATTAAAACAGAAATACCTATTTACAGGCTATCACAAATATGAAGTCCCATTTGACATTGAGGAATGTCACAGAAAAAGCAACCTTACACCCTTACAATAAGATTTATTTATATCAGCACACAATTAAATGATTAATTTAATAAATGAACCTAATTGTAAATCATTAAAGTTAAATTCTCTACAACTTTCCTAAACATCAAATGGATCTTTGTATTTGGAATAGATAATAATATTTTTGTCAATCCAATATGTACCAATTTCCTATATGCATTTTATACAGGCTGATTTTTAAATCAATGGCATTAATTTCAGGGGTGGAAATACTCATCAATATGATCAACTATCACTTTTGGAACAAATGTGAAATTACGTAATATAGTCGGCTGTTGCATATACATATTTTGGATGAGCAGGTATTGAACTTGTGTATAACACGCCTGCATTAGTTTACGATTTCACAGTTGTTCCTATTGTGAAAGTTGTTAATTTGGATGAGTATTTACAAGTGATACCAACTACTTCAAAATCGACCTGTACTTATAGATTTTATTTGGCTTTATTTTTACTTTTGCATGTTATTTTATTTGTGGCGTGATACATAATGTGTTAATTTTAATTTTATTATTTGCACTGCTAACTTTTGCTCAATTTGAATTATGGTAAGTAGTTGGGTAAGGTGAGATTTTAGAAAACCTTTCAATGTAATTTAGTTCCAATCCAATTAACAAAAAACATTTGAGCAAGTAATATTTCAGAACAAAAAAAAAACATCTTTTAGTACTAATTAAAATAATATTTAATAGTCATAAGGCTTTTCTTATGAACCATTTTATTTTAACAATAGCTTATTATATTTTATGGATAAGCCTGTCCAAACTTAATTGTACCTATTTAAAAAATACAGTGTGCCTCTTTCCTAACTTATGCTGCAAATGGATTATCATTTTTGCAGTAGCTTAGGCTATATCTGAAATACTAATATTTTATTATACATTTAAATGCAGGGGTGTTCGATCTGATGCGTCTTTAGTACCACCGATCCGCCAGACAGCCTCCATTTTCAAACAACCAGTAACTGTGTATAAAACACAAGAGAGCAAAGTGAAGACTGATCTAAAACATGGTACACAAGAGAAGCCTAAACAGTTATTTTGGGAGAAGAGGCTAGAAGTGAGTGTAATATATATATTGTACTGGTATTTCAACCTTTCTTGCTTACTAGCTGCCCCCGACAGTATCATTCCGCGTTCCCGAGAACAAAAAGTATCTGCTTTTCAAATTTCATCACGATCGGTTCAGCGGTTGACACGTGAAAAGTAACAGACAGACAGTTACTTTCGCATTTCAAACGGCATTGTCTATTTTAGATAAGATAACAGGGATATTCCCAGGAAGTATCCTAAGTTAATCTATGGTATGATCTATCGACATCCTAAAGAGATACATACAGAACATGTATAGATTAAAATTTTGAACTTGAGAACTCCCACGCCTATATTTTATATTATAATTTTTGTTTTCAGGGTTTAACCGCATGCGACGCAAATAGCGTAATAGGTACAACTTCACTGCCGAAATATATTAAACCTTTAGGTCCTTATAATTCTGACGCCACAACTATCCAGTCCTTAGCAACAGCTCTTCATGTCTCATCACAACCTATTACAGGTAAAGAAAACATACTTCATGTATGTGGTAAAATATATATATATTTGGGGGAGCGTGGGCTCTTGGTCATTTCTACCAGTTGTCTATTCATACTGATAATTATATATTAAATACTTCTAGGTCAAACAGGATCGAAACAAGCAATACTTGAAAACCCTGGGGTTTTTTTAAACCCTGAACAGCCGTTGATAGCGGCTGTTACTATTACTAAAGACGACGTGAGGCGGCAAGAAGACCGTGTGAAGCGGGCTCGAGCAAGGCTGCAAGTGGCACTGGCGGCGGCCTAGGGCTGCGCCGGCGGCGGGGAGGCTCCGGCCGACCCCGTCGTCGAGCCCTCCTCGCCCGTCGTCACCTGTGAAGCGGACTCTGCGGGACTATCTCCCAAAGCTACTGCTGAATCAATTGTCGAAAACATTGAGTAATGTATCTTAGCTATATATTTCGAGAACTCTTGAACTGTCTGGCGTCTTATCAAAATTTTACATGTAATCAATATTTTTAAGAAGTTCGTTTTGAAAAGGTTGTGTCATCAAATCATTGTAGGATAGGGCAATTAAGTAGTGCTTGTAGTGTATGGACTATTTCATTTCGCTATGGTCCATGATAGAAGCAGCATTAAGTAAATTGTACATAATTAAGGTAATTTGATCGATATTAACTATAAATAAATGTACGAATTTGAGAGTAAGAATACCAAATTTTCAAACATGTTCTGTAACACATGAAAGTTCTAGTAAGTGAGGTACCTTAAATCGAGTAGTTGGATTTCATGCTCATGCATCGAAGGTATTGCGTAACATAAACATAGTTAATAAGTATAAGAATCTGCGTAGTTGTAACAAAATAATGCAACTTGTATCCTTATATTCTAGTTCAAAGTTAATAACAAATGTGAATGTCCATGTTCTGTTTGTTGCAATCCCTGCTTCTAAATAGCAGTCTGGTCTTATTAATCTAAGCTAGTTAATTAATTTAACATTGAAGTTAAGGCGTGAGTAAACTATATACATTATGGTAAAATAAAAGATTTTCATAAATTAATATGCTTTTGTATTTATTTTTGTTAACTTCAATAATTAGAATTGTGTGAAAGTAAGTGACTATTGTGCAAACTATGATTTGTTGTAATTGCATACCATTGAGACAAACTGTTATTTTAATGGTACATAATTCGATAGACCTCTTTATTTTGGCGATATTTAAATGCCATGTTTTCCCGAATTATAAGTTTTCATACAAGTGGATAGTACCAAGGCAACAGTTTACAACCATATCAATATCAAGATAAAACGCTTAGAAATAGTTTCACAACCGTAAAAGACAGCTTAAATTAGAAAATACCTTTAAAGAGTAGATGAAAATTTGAGCTAAAGCGTTGACTTAAGCGAAAGCTATTGATAAACTTTTAAAATATTAAGTAATGAATTATTTCAGAATAACAAGCACGCCGTGTTAGAATTTTCCTCTATGCGAATTCGCCTCTATGGAAATGGGTTCACCACTGGTGGCGAAGCGTGGCACGATAGGGTGTGATAGAGCCACAATCACGGATTTGAATTGATTGATCCTTGATTCAATAGTATAAAGGATTTAAGGTCTGTAGGTATCTCAAGCATAAGATCTGTTTGCTCCCATAATATGTCGAATTTTGTCGATAAATAAAAAAAAATGCCGACAAAATACTCAGACTTACTCAGTATTTAAATCGGTGATGGTGGCCCTGTCAGGAAGTGCCACACTACGCTAGGAGGCAAGAATTAGTTAGAGACCGACAATAATGTTATATCCTTAAAAATCTTACCATAAGCTATGGGACCGGTCAAACCATGTGAGTTATGAGCAATAAATAAATATTTTGTGGTAGGTAATAAGGCGATTATTAACACCAAGTGAAAATAAATCTTAGCATGCCATTTGGGGTGTGGCTTGCTATGCTTATTTGCATTAGGTAGAACTACAAACTTTATTCAATGCGGCGCCCTCATAAATGGCATGCATGAATGATAAGTTTACTCACTTCGCAATTAGCGATATTTAAGGCGTGTCTAGACTCATGTAGGTAATGTATGTAACGCGAATAGCGTGGACGGCATACGAGCTCATCGCGAATCCTGTAGGTGTTTGAGTCGATCCACTCAAAAACCGACAGTAATGTTTGTAGTCTCGTCCACACGAAGACACACCCGTCTCGACATGCCTTTAAAAATAGATTTTGGAGTGCTAATTTATTTGTACTCTCTAACTAATGCATCAAAATTGAACCTTACTTACCACAGTTACTTACTATAATCGAATGACCAAATTATTAATTTGTGACTATATAAAAATGGACGGTTGCTAAGTGCATATAGGTAACCGACAAGCCGCTGTGCTTTGTGTAAATAAAAGCATAATGTGGATAAAACCGATCCAAAATTACCCGTTATATTAACTAGGTTTTAATAATATTATAAACTATTTAACAAAGTTTGTCTAAAGCTGAATTGCCTTTGGTATTTAATTTGCCGAAATGGCAGAATATATTTCTTGTTTGAATAATCAACAAAATGCTTTACCTACATTATTTGTTACAAACAATTCCATTACGGACTAGAAAATATTTCAAAATACAACAACTAATAAGATAAAATCCGAAGCTAACATAAGTCTGAATATAAATATAAACTTATTAGGCTGAACTTATATTTAATGACTAGATAAAACAACAGCACATACATATATCTGGTATGGTCAACACACCTACAAAGGCCCCATGTCAAGCAGATAATCTAAAATGACTTTACCATAAACTAACTATCCACTATAAACTATCTATAAGTACAATAGGATGTTAAAAAGGAATGTTTGATTGTTAATAATCTAAGACTGATATGTCAAATAAATAAACATGACATGTTCCAATTGATACGTAAATGTGACTGTACGGAATGTACGGATATGTTCTGTTCAATTAAAAATATTAAAATATTCAGGTCCATGGATAGAAGTTTGAAAATAATACTATACCCATCATATAATACCCAATAAAATAGTATTGAATCAAGCGTGATTGAAAATCTGGCATACGCCTAGATATAATAAATGTTTTCCATTTACTATACATATTATCAACTCCTTCTAAATTTGCTATCGACAAATGATGAGAGGGGATTCTCTTACCTATACCGATGCGCCGGAAGTGCTCATTGATAGTATTCTGATCAGATGTTGGTGTGGGGCCTACATTCATTCTACTTGAACATATCCAATATAATATTGGACTGGCTGAAGCTAACAGTCTAGTAGCAACTTGTATATGTACAAACATTATACAAAAAATTGACATAAACATCATATGAACTACATACACAAAATATGTGGGATCATTGGCCCCAAATCCTTTTGAATATTGCTTTATTGGTCTATAAGGCATCTTGTTAGAATATCCCAATACATTGGATCTTAACCCAAGCCTAAAACATAGTTTTAAATTACTTGTAATGTATGATATACAATGATAAATTATTAGAAGTAAGATTGGAGAAGCTAAAATGAAATTAGGAATCTGCTTCCATTTATAATATTTGAAGAACCCAACATTCCAGTAATGACTTTGAATGTAAGAATATGATAGTGGCAAAGTACTGTTACACCAGGGACTCTCAGCACTGCCGGGCAAAACATATTCAGTATTTGATAAAAAATCTGGCAAATTGTGATCACTGAGTGTACAATATTTAAAATAATTATATGTCTGCACCAAAAGAAATGGAATCAAAGCTATTATCACAGTCAAAAATAGAGCCACACATGAAGTGAGCAGCGGCAACAACAGGAATGGAAGAATAATTCTACGCTTTAAAGTTCTATATTTGTACACTATTTCAGGTAACATTCTTTCTATGACATTCTTGAAACTAGTATATAATATGAACCCTAAGTTAACAGAACCATTAGATCTAGTGATCATAGAGAACCCTGCAGGCAAACCACTTATAATATCTATGTTAGCAAACCTTAAAGTCTCATTTTCTGTGCATTTAAACATAGTATAAAAAGACATCCATGCAAATAATGTCTCTGAATATGGAGCTGAAAAGAATATGCTGGCTGGATTGATACAATACAATATAACAGATTTGTATGCTCTACATTCACTTCTAAGAACTCTTAAACTTAACCTGTGTAGAATATCTGCTGATTTGATGAACATAACAACATTAATTAAAGTAGCAGATATCAACAATGCACTGTGAAAGTTAAGTAATGTACCAAAGAGACTAGTAAGTCCGTATGCCACATATCTGACTGCCAATGGAAACAGAGGAAAAAATGCTAGACAATTTTCGTAAGTATAGCCATATTGGGCAATATGTATAAAATATTGGGCATCCCATCTCTTCATTCCGCCTAGTATTTTGTCCACTGCATGATCCACGTATGACTTACGTAAACCTGGATCTTCAGGACTGACAAACACATTGGCGTTATGGTCAGGTAAAACGGCATTTGATATGGCTTGAAGAATGATGACACCTATTCTTGTGCTGAATGCGAACCACAATATCTTTTGACGCGGTGAATACATTGTATAAATCTTGATACACCTGTGAAAATTAATTTGTGTTTTATTCGATAGTTATTTCATAATTGCACTGGTTTGTTTCTTCGGTCAATTCATTGTTCGAACATGGAAGATATGTGTATTTTTTTACCTGGTTCAGATTTGTTTATAACTTTCGCACGAGGGTCATTCAATTTATAAATTTTAAACACTTAAAGAAATGTCTAGATTTCGTAAATAAATAATTCGTTCCATAGTTTCACCGGAGTACCTACAAAACAAACGATCGTGTAGTCAGTGACGTGCGGACTTATAGTGTTGCCAGTATGAATAGGGTATTTGCCTGAATTCAAAATAAATTATCCAACACTAACCAATGTATAAAGGGCGTCACACACGGCGAAGATACTATAATATTTTATCTTAAGATAATAATATTATACTATGAAAAGAGAAGCAACTACCTTCTTTCTACTTCTTTCACTGGTATAACATTTTGTATAGGCATTCGTAATTGCTCCATTGTGTCCCAAGCGAGTGTATGGCAGCTTGGGCTCGCTACCACCCCTCTCTCACCCCGCACGATTGATCTGTCTAGACCTCGGAACAATGACAGAGCAGTCTAGAAGTGTCCGTTGGCCGATTGTAAGGACCATATTTCACTAGGACATCATGGCGGCGCAACCAGTCGCCCGCCGCCACCAACAAAACGTATACAGCTCTATATAAGTAATATAATTGAAGGGATTTTGTAATAGAGGCGTATACTTAGTCGTAGAAATTAACTTTGCATTACTTGGAGTATATAGGCAGAGGTCACAGCGGTTTGTGCTTCTTATTTCTAGAGAACGTACAGTCCGTTCATCATAACTTGTCCCCTATCCTTTATGTTGGCAGTTGGCACTATTGATTGACAATATAATGTGACAACAATATATAATGGAATAACAGGGCTACCAACTTTTAGTCGAGGGAGTTATGATGAACAGTCTGTAGTGATAATATTATCCTCTTTGATTTCTATTTATCGAAGAATGAATAAAATGTTGATAGATAAATAATGTTTGCATAAATATATTGAGATGCAATTGAGTATTTCTTTAAATGAAGTATCTATACGGCATGCTCTAATCACAGGCATAAGAAATTGAAGTAATACCTACTAAGTAATCAATTAAAACCCAAGAAATATTCATTACACATTCAAAATATCAACGGGGTAACTGAAAATAAAATTATTAGGTATTGGTGGAAATAAAACCACTTGTATTTTTAAGTTTATTTATAATAATTGCATTCTGTCACATAATAATATTGTTATACACCCAGATTCATACGATTACAGACATTTCTAGCAGTCTAGATACATCACAGAGTACATGCATATTTTATTTTATGATAATTTTCAATGATAATTTTCGTTCAGCGCTTTTACTATTATTAGCAGAGATTTTGCCAAAATATATGAATTTAGGACTCTGTGGTGACCAGTCTAGTAAACACTTCCCCGCAACAGAACTGCATCAAACATAGTTTTAGGTGTCTTACACCTATTTTTTTTTTATATTGATGCTTCTTATCCAACTACAAGCAAACTAAATTGAGTATGGGCACGTTGTTGAATCATAACAAACCGGCCGATTGGATTTGATGTAGTTCTTTCGCATGCTTATATTTGAACATATGAATACAAATTGCCTTTGTTGTCATTTACTCTTTCATGAAACGAATGTGCACCAATGACCAACCAAATCCATTTCTATACAACAAAAAGTATGATTTATGTTGAATTTTAGTAGTCCCGTTACTTCTGGGTAATATCAACATACTCCTCTAAATGTGAGCAACAGTACTCTCATACTTTTTACAACTTAAATTTACTTCACTATAAAACCACTACAATAGGCTACAAAAAAAAAACAATATTTTATTCAGAATAGTATTACCACCACAATAATAATGAACTAAAGAGTGAAATTTCTTTACTCGTCTCTGAAAAAAACACAAACATTAATAAAATATGCCATTGACACTACATAACGTGATTTACTTAAATAATTTGAAAGTTGCATTATGTTTTTGTATTTTGATTATGGCATAGTAAAATTCCTTAGTCAAACTTTGCTCAAAGTACATGTTTGTGACGAACATTTAGTAATTTAAGAGTGTACTAGATATAAACTATACAATGGATAACTTTTTCCAGCTAGTCTTACACCAATTAGACAAAATATGTTTTTCGTGAGACAGGTAGTTATATCACTATTTATTGGTGCAAAGCAAAACTATTTACATAAACCTACAAATATGTACGTAGCTTTACGCAAATACACACGCTTCATATTGATAGTACAAAAATAACATGAACATATTAAATAAAAGTATATCTTTACAGGAATAGTAGAATACAAAAGTTGGGCGATTTCATGCCATCTTTGTATGAAATGATAATTGGTTGTAATTTAACCATAAACAATAATTTAGCATAGTGCCTAAAACAAGAAGGAATGAATTTAAATCATATAAATGTTAAGAAAAAAAATCACCTAGTAAAATCTTTCCTGGCAGTATTCCAATGCCAAAAGATTTTTGGAAATTTAATTAAAATTGATGATTTCGATGTGGCTACCGCATACATATTTACACCATTGTTATTGAGAAAAAAAAATAACGCTACCGGAAATGTTTATCCATAAACAAAAATATGTAAATACTTTAATGTATGACATGTCTAATAAATATTAGTACAAATACAATTGTATCTATCGGTATACCAATAGAAGCCGAGACGATTTTCTACCCTTATTACAGCAATCTTCGACAAACACTACATTATTACATGAGAATATGTATAAATTATAATGTTCCATTAAATAACGTCATTTACGTGAAAGAGCAATTTGCATACTCAAAATTTTCCCATGAACCCTTAAACATAAATAAACATGTTCTAACTACACACACGACACTAATTAATTTATAAATCGTATGAATATTTGAAAGCAAATATTGGATGCTATATGCAAACAAGTCATTTCTACCTCACCGTAGAATAGTATTGTTAGGTAATTCGTATTAGAAACACAATAAATGCAACCAATGAGTTATAAATAACACATTTTTTAATGAAAATAATAAATAAACAATGTGCTCCGTTAAGGGTATAGTTATCCGGATGGTCGCACAACTCATCAATTGTTCTACCATTTTTTGTTTATTGTGATTTTTTTTTACAAA
Organism: Tetheella fluctuosa; assembly: GCA_951216915.1. Lineage (NCBI taxonomy): Eukaryota > Metazoa > Arthropoda > Insecta > Lepidoptera > Drepanidae > Tetheella > Tetheella fluctuosa. The sequence continues at coordinate 6,884,695 of OX578229.1, read as the reverse complement.
AATCAGTTCGAATAAAAGTTATTTTGATGAGTTGTGTAACCATACTTCGGATTACTATGCTCTTTACAGAGCATCCTGTATATGATCGTTACAAATACAAATGACCACAATTACTCCAAAATTAAAATAACATATTGTTGAGGCAAACAGTAGCGAGATAATAGCTAGTGCTAAAAACCATGTAACAAATGTTCGTAATAAGAAAACGGTGCATAGTGAAGTTGTGTTGGTGTAAGCATCAGTAGCCGCAATGGACGTGTGAGTGTCTAAGCGCTTGAGTGTTAGCTCATGGACAACTGGCCGAGAGCGAGTAGCCTCTCCACAGCTGCGTTCACGTCACCGAATGTTGCGATCAGCGCTGAAACGTTATACGAAAAACATTGAAAAAAAGTGAAATAGTAACAAAGAAAAAAAACACTATTTATTCGACAAACACTATCAACAAGCAACAGTAAATAATATGTACTTTATTTAGTTTTAGATTATCATAGCTCATACAGACTATTAATATCGACTATAACCAGGATTTCAATTTAATGCAGTTACTAGCACAAAAAAAAAAAAATTCGTGGCGTGTGCATGAATAACACCTTCTATGCATGGAACGTAAATATAGGTATGTTTAAAGCCTTACAAAGCTACTAAAAGTACCGTCAAATAAAAAAATATTTTTTACATCAAATCTCACACTTTAAAATAATGTAAAATATATTTCATTTATTGCTTTTCTGATGACTAAATAAAAATATTTATGTTGTGATAAATTCCGCAACAACACTATTTTTAGGGAGACCGGAGCCTTAATGACATCGAAGAAGTTATAATAACATTTACAAGTTAAGTGACTTCTCAGTTCCACGTACACTGTAGTTGAATATAGTCGAATGAAACTGTTATATGTCGTGACTGAAGAGCCAACGTTAATAACTACCTAGGTATACAATTTTAAAGGTTTCCAAAGCACACTATACACAATAGAATTCATTCCTTAAGGAACTCTCTATCCTTCTATTGCTTGCTGTGAGTGAAATGTTTGTATCAAAATCATACTCATTTTATATTATTATTATTATAGAAGTCTAAAGAGTCTGTATGTTCGAACAATGTTATCTCAGGAACTGCCTGTCCGATTAGTAAACATATTTTTGCGTTAGATAGCCCGTTTATTGAGGAAGGTTATAGGCTATATAACACAATATCGCGGATTAAACCGCGGGACATAGCATAGTACTTAAATAAAAAAAATGTTCAGGTCAGCCCTCCAATTAAAAATGAACCTAATAATAATAGAAGTAAGATATACCTTGCAAGTTAGCCTCCCTGTTGAGGAACCCCATGGCGGCGAGCTGTTCGAGCTGCTGAGAGTAGCGCTGCTCGGGTGGCTGCTGTGTATTAGTCTGGTTGTTTGCCATAGCCGCCACCATCCGTTGCATGAACTATGCAATACATATAAATATAGATATTATGTTATAGAATGAGATTTCAGTATATATATCGTGAGTAAAATAACCTTTACGAATTCAAGTACATCAGGGCAATTGAATAAAGATAAGCTATATGGGACCAAATATTCAAGCTCCAATTTAAAGCAAACCGTTAAATGTACAGACATTTAACCGTCACAGGTTAAGACACAGGTCTTTACTACTTATATCTAAGCACTTGCTCGTGAGGATTTAATACATTTAATCAATTGGCCCTTGATACGATCAGTCACTATCATTGCTAATAAATTACTAAGTAAGAGATATTATGAGAATAAATATTAATAAATCATACATTGTGACGTAATGAGTATTCGTTTAGGTATGTATGAATACAACAGTATATAGTTATTGAAATAATACAGCTATTGAAGTGAACTAGAACTGAAACTCATGTTTTATTTATAAACATTCACTACAATGAATTTATCTATAACTAAATAATTCATGTTTTAATCTACATTACTGTCAATTGAATACAATTACAATACTATAAAATTATAAATATTCTATAAAAAAAATGGGGACAGTGAATTTATCGAGCGAGACTTTGATTTCACATCTCTACATATAGTCTTTGTTTTTAGTGTTTGAATAAAATGTGTCAGGATCAAGACTCAATAGGTTCACTGTATTCACACTTGGGTGCAAAGAAATCGGATTAAGAATATAATTTTAATGCAGATAAGGACATTCTAAATTTAGTACGGTACTTTTGAGGGATGAACGTATAAATCATCAGTGTTCATAAAAAATAAATGAAAAATATTCCGTCTTCGTATACTAATACATATACTTTGCAGTGTGAATGCCTGCAAGGTCATTAGCGCAGGATTAGAATTTTTACGCAGTTTACTAAAAATACAGATGTATAACGTTTTTGGGGAAGACAAGGTGTATTTAAAATTTAAATAAAAGGGTGGATAGATTTCTTTGCCTCCAAGTATAGGATGAAAATCCGAGACATATGGCACTCACTTAAACAAATTGTCATTAATCTCACTATAGAGCTGTCGCGATCAGCGATCAGTGGTCTGACGCCGCCCCCACACATACATAGAAAATATTGTCTGTAATGTTAGTGATCTCAGGGTAGTTAAGTTAATATGTAATCTTAACTGTGGTGTTGAAATCACTTGGATGATTCTTGTATATCATCCAAATCCTTAATATATAATCAACGCGTTTCTGTCCGATGATAATTTGGTTTTACATCTGATATGTTTATAAAAATTGTTATCACATTTATCTATGTCGTATTTTATTCGTCAAACATAACAAATCATAATAATCTTAATTTTGTGCAGTTCCCAGACTGTACCAAATCGGTCCTTCGCGCCGAATATATCCCAGGATAATTAGGCCATTACATATTTACAGAAATCGAATAAGAACTAAAGGCGTCATAACTCAACTCGGTGCATACATACCTGTGAGAAGAGCTCCGAATTCTGGTGCTGTCTCGGTTGCGTATTGCCGGGCGCGGCGGCGGGCGGGGCGGCGGGCGGGGCGGCAGGGGCGGCGGGGGCGGCCGTCGCCGCGCCCACGCCCATGCCCAGGTTGGTCACCAGCGTGGGGGCTGCGGCCCGCAGCTGCTCCATGCCTTGCTGAATTTGCAGCAGAGCATTTAGCGCCTATGTATCATGGGGCAATAAGTTATTCATATTTTAATAAATTTACTCGTTTTGACTACAATCTCACTATGTTAAGTGATGATGTGGCCGAAGGTAGTTAGCACACATAAACTAGAAGAGGCTCCCGAGTACAGCTGCCGGAACACAGTGGTAGGTGCTTGGTGAAATATGATCCATTCTAACTATTGGGTGCTATGAACCAAATCATAACATACCATGTTGGGAATTGAAATTGTGGTCAAACCTAATAGTCTAAGATCCGGCTGCACTACGTTCATCAGTATATTACAGTTAAGTGGATTATAATTTATTTTAATAACAAGTGAATGTTTTTTTCCTTAAAGTCAATTAATATTAATTTAATTAAAAAATACTAGCGGGCACATTTGAATAGGCAGCATAGTCAAAACATATTTGATTTCGATTAAATACTCGATGAACATAGCAAACTTGCATCCGGATCTTGTAATATAAGAAATTGGTTAAAAAAGAATACTGAGAATCAGCATCTATCTAAATGAATACCATAAGCTATTACAATTTATCAACCTCCGTAAATAGCGAGAGAGTTTAAAATAAATATTTACCTGTGGATTGGACATCATCTGTTGCATGTCAGGATTCTGTAGCTGTGCGAGCATCTGTGGCATCATTGCGCGCATCTGTTCTTGCAGTTGCGGGTTGTTCGCGAACATTGGATTCTGCCGGAAAAAGTGATCATTATTTGTTTGGTTGCTATGACATATATATATTTGAAAAAGTATTATTATAACGATGTTACGTTAATTGACGTGACTGCAGTATGGGAAATTGTGGGAATGAACCGGTAATCTAATGTATCTCATTGTATCTATTTTCACGCGAACCTGAGTAATTCTGATCTCATTTGCATACAATGGAAATAAATAATGGATTAACAGTGACCTATAACCATTCCACTTGATCAATAAGTAGAGTTATTTTATAATCCTACAATGTTCTCTGACCATGGAGCATATGGTTTTCTAGAAGAGTGACGTCCATATTATCTCGGGCACACACCTGGTTGATGAGCTGAGAAGCCATCTCCGGATCAGCGGACAGTGCTTGAAGCATGTTATTGGTGTATGGAGCGGAGAGCATCGACTGCACGAGACGTGGGTTCTCGGACATCTGCTGCAGCAGCGACTGCATCCCGGGCGTGTTGATGAGGCCGGGGCCGCCGGCCTGGGCCCCGCCGGTGGGGGGGCCAGTAGGGGCTCCGCCGCCGCCGCCGCCGCCACCTCCACCCCCGCGTTGCCATGGGTTGGGTAGCGGCTGTCTGTTTTCTGAACCTTGTTGGGGGTTCGTGCCGTCTGTGGATTAATTAATTAATTATTTTTTTTTCGAAAAAGCAATGTAATTTCGATAGACAAACAATGGGTCTAAATAATAGTATGTATAATTTAATAAATAAATAATAAGTTTTCACCTACGAGTTTGAAGACTATGAAATATTTTAAATTGAGTGCAAATAATAACATGAAGTGAAATTGTAACATAATTTTGAAAAGTCTTGACATATCTTATACCACACTAGGTGACCTATGATTCTACTAAATTAGTGCCAATGATAAGTGTAATTTCTAATTTATAAAATTACATCTCACTTATTTATAAAATCCATATTTCTTGTGTAATACCATGAGTTACTACGAAACAAGGAAATGAGCTGACCAAGCCTGAATTGGCATTTAAGAAACAGTAAAAATGGATTTTGAGTAATACAACTTCTAATCAGATGAAACCGTGACGGCAAAGAGGACTGAATCAATTTTTAAATTAGTCAAATAAGTTTTGGTTCATTTTGCTTGTACGTTTGGATGTACTTTATTGTTTAATTTCACTGAAGCGTGAATATTTAACAGTGGTGTAGTAAGCCAGATTTTAATGTAATTGTGAACAATTTTTACCACATTCATTAAGTATCAGACAATCGTTTAATTAATATTATGTATCATTTAACCTATGTTGGACTTTTGAACTAACAATTGTTGCTAAAACTTTTGCTATCTATGTATGTCCACCCACTGATTAAGCAATATACAATGACTAGTTTCCCGCCCCCGCGGTTTCACCCGCGAACCCCTATTTTACCCCCTTAGGGGTGGAATTTTCAAAAATCCTTTCCTAGTGGATGCCTACATCATAATAGCTATCTGTATGACAAATTTTAGCCCGATCCGTTCAGTGGTTTGAGCTGTGCGTTGATAGATCAGTCAGTCAGTCACCTTTTCCTTTTATATATATACAGATATCTTACCCGAGTTATCCACCAGTCCAGAGAAGGGGTTCCCTGCCATACTGCTGGCCACATTCAACATTGGCTCCTGAATGTCTCTGTACATACGCTGCAGTGCATTATAGCCACCTGTGAACAAAGCTAACTGTTATTCACGCACAAAACTCACTGTTCCTCATGACTCGTTTTGGGAACTTCACTTATCTATCATCACTAATGTATTTTTAGAATTGAAGATAATATTTACAATGATGTTAAGTGTTTAAAGTGTGCAAAGATATCAGTTATTAATAAACACCGGGGTGCTGCATTTCGATGCTCATTTAAATTTTTCTGCAACATTCAAGCGCTGGTCATACAATTTACTAAACGCGCGCCCATCATAAATAGTCCCTAAGTATAATAAGGATCAGACTTTACATGTGCAGTCCACTGAGTGTATAAATAAGATATGGCACTTATTTACTTGATGAGTGAGAAAGTAGAACGTTGTGAACCGCGGGGTGGAAGCCAGTACTGAATAATTTTAAGATAGGAATAATAGTCCATACACTATTGAAGTTGTTAGTAAATAATGTATCTCACCGGGTATACTCTCAAGGTTGGAGAGCGCGCGGTCGTGTGAGCGCATGAGCTCCTGCAGCATGGCCGGGTTGCGGGCCAGCTCCATCGTCTGACGGAGCAGCTCCGGGTTGTTCAGCATGTGACTGATCTCCGGGTTCCTCTGTCATCAAATAATATTATATAACCATTGCAATGATACGGTATTGTCATGTTGTATGGGGAGAAAATCCTATTCGTGTTTTAGTTTGTGGGCTAAAGTACTACAAGAACACAGAATATTGCATGGAAAATAAATACACTGTGGTGATGGTCATCAAGATATTTGATAGTTCATTGAAACCAAGATATAGACAAAGTTATTTTTTGCTTATCTTGAATATGCATATATATTAGATTCAAATATTCAGATTGAACATTAATTATTTTATATGGATTAAGAAAACTAATTGTGACCTCACAGTATTTTTTTTTATCATAACAAGGAAATTTTATCTATATATCGCCATTCTATTAGAGCTCTAATAAAATGGTGTCCAACAATAGGGAGGAGTAGCTTGGGAAAACGTGTAGAAAGATCTAAAAAAAAAAACCTGCCGAGTTTCTTAATGGGTGTCTTACTAACGGGTGGTATAATCAATTGTATGTAGCATTCTTAATATGTTCCTTATCGTGGCTTAAACTGAATAAATGAGGTTTGAGTTTACCAGAGAGTAGCAATGGTGTTCACTATCAATTAACTTTATCGATATTGAACTGAGAGAAAAAAAATACCACTTCGCGCCATAAACGAAGAGAAAATTCAAGTATATTTTAAATGTAACTCACAGCCATTAAATCCTGCATCTGTGGGTTAGATGTGATGAGCGAGCGCATGTTCTCTGGGTCGTTCATCATCTGCTGCACCAGGGGGTTATCCAGGACTTGTCTTAACATGTCTGGGTTGGACAGGAGCTCTTGTTGCATTCGAGCCTGGAAACAAGGGAAGACGTTTCACTTACTCCATATTGGCTGTGACCATTTTGAACAATGTACTGTTGTCTTGATTGTACTCCAAACCACATTTTCATTTTTTATACAATATAGGTTGTTAAAGTACTTGATAAGTTAAGTACTATTTTTTTGTCAAAAAATGTAGTTAATAAGACTGCATCATAAAGTAATGTATATTTCTGGCCTTTAAAATGATGATGGTGGTGGTGAAGCATTAGGCAATGACTACGAAAAATATTCATAATGATTAATCATACTTATACTAACAGCTAAACTAACAAATTTTAAAATCAATTTATGATTTTGATTAAAACTCATCAAATAAACTAATCTATTACAACAAATTTGAACAAAAAAAAACCATTACAATTACATTACATTTATAAGATTAGAGAAAGTAATTACAATATCTCACAGAAATAATTTTGGTTTGAGTTTAATAAATGGAATGTGTAAATATATTTCAAAAATATTCATATACACAATTTGTAAAAAGCAGGTGGTATACAATCAGATATTCTTGAAGTTTTATTATTTACTAGCAGGGCCCAGGCGTTTCATCCACAACTCTGTGATAAAAGAATCTTATATTCATCTAACAGTAACCCTTAGATACATAGGGTTATTGTGTTCTCCAAAATTAATTTGGTAGTTTAGGCATAAAAATGTAACAAAATGTTTGTAGTTGTTGGTAGACCAACTCACTTTTATCAGCAAGGATTATTTTAATATATTTTAGTTGCTTCAAAATATTATATTATTAACTATGTGTATACAATAAAATAAATAATGAAGAACAAAGCATAAAGTGCAAACTCTATGATTCCACCATCCTACCTTGTTTAACATATTTGTCAATGTTGGTCGTTAAGAAAATGTGATGAAGTCAAGCTAGCAGTATTTCAATGCAAAATGAAGAGGAGTATGTTAGGAATCAAACTATCGGATAGAATCAGCAACCAAGCTATTAGGAAAAGGACAAAGTTACTGAAGTGGAATTTGGCGGGTCATATATGTAGAATTATAAACAATAGATGGACCTAAAAGAATTTAGAATGGATCCTGCGGGACAGTACAAGATCGAGAGGACGTCCAAAGAAAAGATGGGCAGTCATCTTCATGCAAAGACTGGGACCATACTGAATGAGAAAAGCTAGAGATAGAGACCTATGGAAAAAACGGGGGAGGCCTACGCCAAGGAGCCGACTATTACTTAACGGCTAAACTATGTTTTTTCTTTTACTTTAAATTGTATATTATGTGTAAAAATAGTAAAATAAATGGCTTTTTTATTTTTATACTTAGTTTAATTGTTGAGCACAAGAGAAAATAAGAACTAAGTAAATTAAGAAGGGAAAATGAAAATTGTTTCCAGGATATTTTTTTCCTTCCATGACAATCTGTCACTGGACTACAAATAGATTTGTCGAGTGGTAATGATATTAAATTAATTTCAACATATATTAAAAGATAAATAAGTATAATATATTACCTGCAAATCCATAAAGGTGCTCTGACCAAGACCCAAGCTCTCAAGACCGGCCAGACCTCCCAATGAATTCAATCCAAATGGTGTAGCACCAACATCAGCTGAAACCGTATATGGATAATCATAATTATTTACAATTCTGTTTATCATTATTAACTTCAGCCCGTCCAACAATGCCCAAATTCTAAGTCATTTATTCAGTTTAGGCCCTATGAGGGCACTTATGAATGTCGAAGCTACTGAAGTTACCACCGGTTTGGACTTGGTCCATACTGCACTTAACTCTGCTATTTTATTTTAATTTATTAGGGTCAACAAATAGTGAAATATTATATGAATTGATGATAAGGGTCCGTTCACATAGACCGGCTCGCAGAGCAATGCAAATTTTTGAGCATATTTAAAATTAAGTTTTAGGACCTTCATATAAGGTTTATTTTTACATTTCAAATATTTTGTGACAAGAGGATACTCGTGAGCTATACCAATGTGAAAAGCTCTCCGAAAATTAACCTTATATAAATGTCCTAAAACTTAATTTTAAATATGCTAAAAAATTTGCTCTGGTCTCCGAGCCGGTCTATGTGAACGGACCCTTCGGCTGCCTATGTTGTATTCAATCCCTTAGTTTTATTATTACTACTATTTCACAGTGGTTTGTAGTGGTTGAATTTTGGAAAATGCTTTCTTAGTACACTGCTATATTATAAGGACCTCTATCTGTATAAAGTGTATGTACAGTTGTAATAAGATTTCATATATAAACATTTTCAACCCATTTTATCCCCTTAGTTAGAGCAGTGGTTCTTAACCTTTTAGTGATGAGGGACCATTTGACAAAATTTCTGTAATGCCTCAGACCACCAACTGTATATACAGGATCAATAGGGTATTTTACTCTATGTGAGAAAAATCTAAAATGTACAATTTAGATAGCTTAGGCAATAAACAGTCGGAAAATGTTAGTTTTAGTTCATAAAATAACTTAATTAATTTTTAAATTCATTTCAAAGTTTTCAGTTTTTTTTATCTGTTTCTAAAAAAGCGAAACAGTAGCCGCCATTATAATGACGTCATACGGTGCTGTATGTAAACTAAACAGTGTCAACTTAAGTATTTTTACACTAGCATTCATGCATTCTACAGCACACTAGTAAAAAGGATAATAGCTCATTTTTAATTTATAAAAATTTATAAGTCCAATTGAGACCAATATCAGCGCATTTATTTACTTAAAAGAGACCAAATAACGTCATGACTGTAGAGTAACATGGCGTCCAACGTTTTCATCAAACTACGCGCGAAAATTGAAAATGTAAAATTTTAATGCATTTTTATGGCACTTATCGATTTAATAAAATTTTTGGTGACACTTTTCAAAAATGGGTGTAATACCCTATTTCTGATGCATTTCTATTATTTCTTTTTTCAACACACCCAACCAGTCAGCCTCACAACATCATGTTCTAATTTCAAATTTTAACAATGGCCATCATTAACCAACTTTATTTTGAATAATTAATCAGTTAAGTAAGGTTTAATAGGTAGGTAGGTAGGTAACGGATATCATTACTTCCCAGAAATTGATCCTTATTAGCAACACTATCGGATGGTGTAATAATACAGTGTGTGTCTTTTATTTCAAAATCAACAGGTTCAATTCCTGGCTAGGAATATTGATTTTTCAAAATTCCAATGATGCAGTTTTAGTTGTCGTCAAAATCGGGCTTGAGACTCCTTTGAGTATTTTTTGCTATTCCTTATAGTTTAGGATTTGGCCATCCACGCCCACTAGAAAAATTCATCCAGTATAAATATAGTAAATGTATTTTTTTTTTTATAGCCCAAACAAAAATTGTCTCCCCCATTGTCCCCTTAGGGGTTGAATTTAGGAAATCGCTGAAAAACGTGTTTTGTTTATTCAAAGTGTATATTTCAACATTCAAAGCCTTTTATGAATGTTGAAACTACTGAAGTTGCCACTATTGTGTCAATGAGTACTAACTTCTAAGTATCAATTAAATTTGACTTGCCATCTCTGTTCCCAATTTGAATTAAAAAATAGCAGTATAGAAAAGCTATTATACATATCTCGTAGAATTTGTATCAATTAGAGACTATATTTCTTTACTATCCAAAGCAACATTTCAATTAGTCCCTCATAAACTTGCAGGGGGGAATGGGGCAGCCCCTCAACATTCTTGGGTATTTCATTATGTTAAGAGGTAGGTAAATATGAGAAATTTATCTATATAAATAAAAATGGATTGCCGAAATGTTTGTATGCACATAGCTTTTGAACGACTGCACCAAATTGGATAAATCTTTCTTTTGTGTTCTTTATTGTCAGGTTTGTATGAAAAAAAAAATTACACCGGGAACAGTGGGTGAAACTGCAGGGAACAGCTAGTATTTAATATTATTGATGTGTAATATGACAGACTTTGCAACAAATCAGCCCTCTATTACTCCTAGGGTTGGGACCACCAAGTAACTAAAAGATTATGTAAATGTAAAATAACTCTTGGAATCAAAATATAACAATACCTACTAAAATCAAAGCATATAAGGATGCATATCCATTATTCACAGTACCATGAGTATTCCAGAAAATTTATAACCATGAACCAATATGGCTCTTTCAGAAACAGTGTCAGGTATTTTACAACATATGGAAAATATATAAATGGCATGTAGATCACTGAATGAGTGCCATGTCTTCCAACAAACGCAAAATCAATTAGGTTTTATGCCATTCAGAAAGTGAAACATGGGTTCTAAAATTTCATAACCATTTCATATGGAGATAATAATCATAATAATATAATATTTCATTACTCAACTGCAACTAGTAAATTTTGTGACACTAATTACCTAGTCTGAGAAATCAATAAAAAAAAAAGATTTGTGCAATAATCAATGACAGAATACAATTCAATCTGCATTACCTGGAGGTCGTCGTGTGGCACCTTCGGGCTCCGGCCTAGGAGGAGTCTTGATCACGAGATGCACTGTCAGCCCATCCTTGATGTTATGCTGCTTCATAGTATCGGCATCGTTCATAATCTTCCCGGCAAATATCAGACATAGTTGCTCTGGCTCTGCACCGAATTTTGGGGACAACACTTCCTTCAGCTAGAAACAAACCACCGATCATCATTTACTTTGGCGAATGAATAAATAAATGTCGTCACTGATTGCGTGTCCAATATATATGTTATTACGCCATGAGTAAGGTTTCTGGCGGCGCCGTACTCACTTTTTTGATGTCAGCATCCTCCTCGATTTCCACTTGTTGCTTTTCTTTTGGTGTCTTCACTGTAATCGTAATTTTTTTGGGTTCATCTTGTCCCTCTGCCATTTTGGCAAATCTAGAATGACTCTGGACTTTGGCGGAAAAGCAGAAATATTGTACAAGATAAAAATTTGACGACTTGCGTTGAGTGAGTTGACTGACGGATGATAGTTGGTGCGGCCCACCTTGAAAATCTGTACACTATTCACTTTTTATAGTTCAAAGAAAAATAAACGGCATTTGATAAGCTTACAAGGTGTATTTTATATCAACACTATTTATGAGTGAAGTGAAAAAGTTCTACAAATTCTGTTCTTAGCCATTCCATTCTTAGTTTTTGTCTATGATAAATATAGATAATGTTGCCATGTTTGATTTTTTCAAGTACATAGTAAGGTCCAAAATACATACGGGGCTATTCAGATCTGTTAGGTTGCGGTCCCGATCGAGTAGAAAAACCGGTTGTGTAGTATATTGAATAGGATAGCTCCTGTTTTCTCATTCTCTTGGTAGTTTGTGCTCATTCCAGACTTCCATTTGGGTTGAAGCAGTCGATCGGTACACGATTGCAGCAAATTAAATTCTTCGAATAACACAGCATCAGCCTAAATTTAACGAAATAAAATCTTCCTTTCCAATAGGAATGGCAACTGAATGGGTCTGAATAAAGGGATAGATTTATTATAGGCACTGAAAACAATAGGGTATTTATTTGCCTGTATTCAAAATAAATTATCCAACACTAACCAATATATAAAACATCTAAAAAAAAGGGGAAACCACGATTATTTTAATAAATTTATCCTTATTATGATTTTTAATGACATTACACAATGATAAAGAGTATGCTATATATTATGACGTCCATGCTTGTATTTCATACAAAACTCCATATAAACCTATCGTTTTGACATATCATAAAAAGTTGCTGATTTGAATGTCAGTCAAATACCCTATAATAGGTCTGTTTTGACAGCCCATTATGCATCATAACAAAAAGAAATAATTTAATGAATGAATGTATGAAATATTCTTTATTGTATTCATATACATACCTACATGAGAAGAAAGGACATAATATAAAATAAAGGAGAATACAATCTGATGAATACAATTTGATGTTTTAAGTGTAATTTTGTGTTAACCACCTTCGGCCACATCATCACCTACCATAGTGAGATTGTGGTCAAACAAGCCTATACAAAGTAAAAAATATAAAAAAAAATACTAGTAGATGTGAATTATTATGGTTACGTGTGCAGTGCAGGGATCCTGATCTACGACAGTGCCTGAAACTCAAGCAAGATAGAAATAAATATAAAAAACATGAAACGCACACTGGTGTACCTATTTAGTTTTTGGTACTCCTTAGGGCCGTAATTATTTCCATGGGAGAAAAAAATGAAAAAAAATGTCCTCAAAGACAGTTTATTCAGTTTAGCAACCAGCTTATGTAGCAACGAATCGCGTCATGGCTGGCAGGAAAAACGGTATTCAACAACATAACAGTTTGATTTTATTAAAACGTAGTGGTTATATTCTCTTTGACAATAGCAAGACAAAATACATCGCAATTTTATTATTGGCCATAGACAATATTGTCTATGGCCGCCATTAGGTACAGACTCTAAGGCTGGCAATACACGTCAGTTTTTTTTAGATTTCACATTAGAAACAATTGTTTTTATTTTTTATTGGCTGTAGTAATTTATGTATTTATGCATACATACATAGATCTAGGTATACACTAAAGCGGTTATTACACTATCCAATTTGTAGAAACTCTGAGGAAATCGATTTAGTGCGATTGGAAGGTCCTAACCGCACTACTTCCTAAATTGTTTACAATTTAGAGTTTCTACAAATTGAATAGTGTAATAACTGCTTAACGGAACAAAGCATACACGACGTTTCAATTAATTTAGACGGTAGTGTGTCAGCCAAGTTCGCAAGGCAAAAGGGTGACTTTAGACCCCCCCATAACTAAAAATTAAATTCTTACATAATACTTAAAATTTTGTGCGCGATCGGTTCAGCGGTTTTCCAAATAAAATCAAACGCGGAACTTCAAATATGTAGGATTATATGAAAGTATAATATAGGTATTTGATAGTTGCTTTCTTTATTTAGGCAACCATTTATACAAGAAAAAAAATAGGTGTGGCACTTGGGGACTGCCGCGGTAAAGCTATTGCATAGCATTTTTATCAACTTATGCAATTATAATTATTTATTTATATTTTATTTAGGCAGTTTTTTTTTCTTTGATAATAATTCAAGTTTTTTTAATAGATACCTATACACCTATATTCTTTCTCACAAACAGCATACACACGCATACATACACGTTAAGCGAACGTGAGCGAACGTGTATGTATGTATGTGTGGGAGGTGTTAGGTTTTTCGTTACGAGATTTCTTGATTCGGTCGCCGCGCTCAAAGCCCGAAGCCCGCGATAAAAGCTATTGTATATAGCTTAAAAATGCTAACCTTACCTTATATATAGTGTATTACCTATGCTTACCTTATATAGAGCGCATCGGAACTTTAGGCTGGGAATACACGTCAGATTTTTTCATCCGATAGTTGGATCAGACTATCGGAAGGCATTCACGTTGGAGCCATTACTTTGTTTGAACATACATGCTCGCCGGCTTCCGATAGTCGGATCCGACTATGAAAAAATCTGACGTGTATTCCCAGCTTTAAACAAATGAATTTTTTTTTTCTTTTTTGACAGGTTTACTTCCTGTTTTCCTTATTTACAATGAACAAACTTTTTGGTTTTCATGTTGACCGGATGAAACTGAAATAGATTGTCTGTTTATTTTGACAGATTTCGACTTGAATGAAGGCTGACATGAAACAAAAACAAAAAACAGTTTCCAAATAATGTCTCTCGCAAAATTTTAATGCAATTAACACATACAAAAGTTAGGTAAGAGACACTGGTTAAAGTAGCAAAATATTTGCCAATATCTATGTGATTTGTTGATTTGCTTGCCTTCTTTTATACAATTTTTGTTTTTCAGGTCTCGGTTATTTGGTGACTTATTTCATAAACACTTGCGTTGTTATTGCATGCCGGAGAATGCCTTTCGCGATTATTTAGATAGCTGGAATTAATATACCTCTGTAGCCCACATAAATGGAGGTATGTATCTGTAGGGTCGATCAAAGAAAACAAGTTAATTCGTTGATTATTAGATGCAGTAGTCTTCAGTCACTCCTACTGGTGGTGCATAATTTTGGGGCAGTCAGCATGCAGTGGTTTTAAATATCAAATTACGAAATCGATACAATAGTTCTGGGGAATATGAAAAAGACAACATAAATCGTAGGTGCGCCCTTGTTATACATAAGGCGCTCGAAAATGTGTCAACGTTGGGAACCGCCCCTAAGGCTACTCTCTGACCGGGAAGAGAGCTCATTTTCCGTTGTAGTCGCTTGTAGGTAGCAGTGAACGGTGCATGTTGTGTGCAGTCATAAAATGTGGTCCATTTTTGCAAATGCATGGGCACATCTAATGATTTAAATCTCTGCATATTTTTAATAATTCAGATTGAAGTGCTTGTGACCTTCATTTTCATAGTTATTTTCTATGGACCAGTTGATTAACCCCACAGAAAACCTGCCTCATTGATCTTTCAATAAAATAGTTTTCTTTGATTATGTACAACCTACTTCTTTTGATTTGAGATTTTTTTATTTTCTTGCTGACCTTACTTTTTTTGTAGTACTAATAAGAGTTTCAATATTTTTAAAATTGACCACAAGTGTCCTAGGACTGAAACACTAACAAGTTATTAACAGGAAATTTATATTTGCTAGTCCCTTAAATATTATGCCACCTGTACAAGTCAATTTAAAAACTATAGGCCTGATAATCTGCTCAATGCTTTAGACTTTTTTTATGTCAGAGTCTATGTTCATTGGATATAATGATCAACAATATTTGGTAATAATTATGTGGATTGTATTCTAGGTGGAATTACAAGACACTTTCTTGCGCGATGATGATCAACAATCCCTTCTCAGCACAAAACAATCATTTTCAGTTACAAATAAAAGGAAAAATGACAAAATCCAGGGTAAAACTCACATACTAATATTCTTTATTGCCATATTAAAAAATTATCTCTTTATGTTAAATTATTTGCTTTTTCATTAAAATTAATTAATTAAACAAAACAATAATCTCAAGTAGTGATGGAATAATTAGCATTCGCAATAAATTATTGCTAATCATAGCATCAATCCCAGCAATCGTCTGCGTTCGCGTCCTGCTGCTATCATGCGAAAAAAACACAACTGTGCTGGTTTGCACCACGGCGCTAACTGACTGTCGTGCGTGCTGCGTGCTAATGCTAATATCATTCATTCGATGCTAATGCTAATAATGACACGACGAGTCGACGCGACCTCACAGTTCACGAATGAATAGGCGTGAGTGAGAAGAGATTTTTTTTTTTTTTAGCAAATAGCATAGCAATAGCACGTAGCATGCTAAGATATGAAAATTAGCATGCTAATGAAATTAATGAAAAATAGCATTAATTGCCATTACTAATCTCAAGGCCAATGAGATTATGAATAATTGTATTATTGATAAAGCAATCAAAAGATACCTATTGGTAAATAATTGATTGAATAAAATATAGGCATACAACATTTGATAGATGATAAAGCATTGGCAGAGCAACAGGCTAAAGAGGAAAAAGAACAAGCTGAGAACATAGCTACAATGTTGATGCACAACTATGATACCAAATTGTATGGTGAAGATGACACCTCACAGCCGACCTCACGAACTGCTCCCATCATACCTATTGAAGCTACACGCAAGAAAAAGAAAAGAAAAAGGTTGTTTACATTTTTATAAGCTATTTATTACCAATTATAATTAGTCTATATATATAACTATTACATAATTATAACTACTGTAATTTAGAAAAAAATAAGTGTGTGTGTGTGTGTGTGCTATGTGCATGGCTATGTGTATGTTTCTTAGCAATCAAGGTTCTGGAATATCAGGTTTTTTATCCCTTGGAACCGTGGGTAAAACCACAGGTTGAATGCTAGTAGTAAGATATTTTCTTACATAATGTTAGCATTAAAATTTGTAGCTAATAACATATTTCTTTGTACGTATATATTAACCTTGGTAAGGAATATTTTATTCTCACTAGATCTCAAATATCCATATGCCTAACAAACTGTCGGTATGAGTCAATCCGGAGGGTTGCCAGTGCATTTGGGATGCGGGAAGTGTCTGAAGAGGATGCATGGAACTTTTACTGGACAGATATGAGTGTCTCCGTGGAGAGAGCTAAGGAGATGAAGAGATTCCAAAGGATCAATCATTTCCCTGGCATGTTGGAGATTTGCAGGCAAGGCATAGTCCTCATAGATCATAATTGGCGGCACTGTTAGTGATGTACTCATGTTAAAAAAAAAAAAAAACTACTGTCGAATTGAGAACCGAGAAGTCGGTTAAAAGTAATAATAAATCAGCAATCTCGAGCGTGTTGACCTCCTGTTCTCCTTTTAGTGATACCATGTTGTTCATATCCAATGTTCCTCTGGCGGCCAGCAGAACACCCTTGGTCTCTGACTGCAAAGCTGTTGGTTATTGACACCACCTATGTTTCAGATATTAATGTCATAAGTACTTCCTGAAAACTTGATATTTATACCGTCGCCAACGCCGGCCTCAGAATAAGGAATACTAATATAGCAAGTTTTGAACTTATATAGATCCCTTATCGAGTCTCCACCCCGTTTTGCATATTTTGAAATTGACATGGTCACAGAATTTGTTTCATTCCAAATATAATTCTTCTATTTTTTTTAACTAGGCTCTTGTCGACGAAGCTTCCTCTACTGTACTCTATTCTGTTGATTACCTACCTACTCTGTTAAAAAGCATTTACAGTTTTTGAATTTAATATTTTTATTTACTTTTTCAGGAAAGATCTGTTGGCGCGTAACTTAAATAGGATGCAAAAAATATATCCAAAGGAATACAATTTCTTCCCTAAAACGTGGTGTTTGCCTGCAGAGTATGTTACTTTAATTTTTACAAAATTTTGTTTTTAAATTCTTTAGAAAAAATCAATAAAAGCGGAAAGCGGGTCATGACCAAGACTTAGATTTATAGAGCGTACTCAGACTTTGTTCAAACTTGACATAAAAAACTTGGCTAAGCCATAACTCAGCATATTCTTAGATTCGGAATTCATATAATAACTTAATGTTTCTTAAAAGTTTAAGATTAATACTGTTTAATGTTTTTTAAAAGTTTATTGATTCTCTGATTCCATGAGATATACACTTTTGAACTTCAGAAAATGTTATCGTGGAACCGTAAACTGAGCACAATATAATTCTTAGCTAATAGTAAGTATACCAACAGCTTAATTGGCTTAAGATCTGTATTTTAAGTGCTACTTTGTACCTAAAAGCGTTAATGTTATAAAAATGACTCATGAAGCGATAGTGTTGTAAACGATAGAAAAGTAAATCATGTCGTGCGAGGGGAAGCCCGCGTGGTAACTGTGCTTGAGTATGGGCCACGCGGATATGATCGTCTTGACTATCACTTGGTCTATGGCGTGCCACAGGCGGTCCAGGTCGACGCCTTGTGATAACAGGATCTTGTTCAAAGTCGATATCTTTCGTGTTGTTGTTTAATTAAAAAAAAAAAATTCATATAATAACTTAATGTTTCTTAAAAGTTTAAGATTAGTACTGTTTTAAAAAATAAAATGGTTCTTATCTTTCCTCAATGCATAAATATTAATAGATTAAATAGAAATCTGAGCACAGTCTGGGTAAGCTCTATATGTATAGATCAGATAGATCTAGATCTCAGACAAAACTTACTAACATTACTAAGAAAAGAACTGTTGTGAAAATTTCAGTTTTGGCGAAGCTCTTTCATACAGTAAATCACGAAAGAACAAGACTTTCATAATAAAACCTGAATGCGGAAGTCAGGGACGTGGTATTTACTTGACAAAATCACTCAAAGACATCAAACCTACAGAGAAATTAATTTGCCAGGTTTTTATCACTTATACAACTATTTACACTTACACAATTTCAATGTGTGGCGAATGAAATGGTCATATAGTGCAATTAATTATATTTTCCAGGTGTATCTATCGAAGCCATTGTTAGTAGATGGGTATAAGTTCGACATTCGAGTATACACGGTAATAACTTCATGCGATCCATTGAGGATTTTCGTCTACAATGAAGGACTGGTCAGGTAAAAACTATTCCGGTATTTCTTACATTGCTGGCCTAGATTATTTTTAGTCCGAAATCAAGTCTACTATTAGGTATAATTATGTTTGATAATGTAATTCAGCTAGCTTTTATATTATACAGGTCAGTGAAATTGCAACTCTATTCTTCATTATTATATTACAGATTCGCAACAAGTAGATACGCAGATCCGAATGTGAACAACACAACAAATGTGTTCATGCACTTGACTAACTATGCTTTGAACAAGCACAGTAGAACCTATGTGTACGACTCCGAGGCGGGCAGCAAACGGTAACATTAGACATTTATTCCTTTGTTTGGAATTGGAACATAAGATTTCTAGATGGCATCATTTCAAAAAGCTATGGATATCAAAATGTTTAAAATTTAACAGTATTTGTTTTCATATTTGATGAACCATGCGGATGAGACATGGCTAACACTTAGATCTCTTACTAGTGATAAATTCGTTATTACTAGAGAATATCGTATTAGAAGACGAGCTAACTCAGTATTTTGTGTGATACCTATATCTGATTTATAGTAGGTTGTTTTGATCCGTGTTTATTTTAATGAAGCATCACACATGGCCAAATAACGCCACTTACACAAGTTGGACATTTGGACTTCCGAGTTCGATTGTATTCGATAAATTTCGGCTTCTCAAGGATTAGGTGCCGTTTCAGTATCACTACAATAGACGTGTAAAAAATACACGAATTCGGGACCCAAACTAGTTAGTCACATATTCGTCTGCATAACGTTTGATGAATTTCCATTGGTCAGAAAGATATCGACTTTGAACAAGATCCTGTTATCACAAGGCGTCGACCTGGACCGCCTGTGGCACGCCATAGACCAAGTGATAGTCAAGACGATCATATCCGCGTGGCCCATACTCAAGCACAGTTACCACGCGTGTTTCCCCTCGCACGACATGGTTTACTTTTCTATCGTTTACAACACTATCGCTTCATGAGTCATTTTTATAAGAGTAACGCTTTTAGGTACAAAGTAGCACTTAAAATACAGATCTTAGGCCAATTAAGATGTTGGTATACTTACTATTAGCTAATAATTATATTGTGCTCAGTTTACGGTTCCACAATAACATTTTCTGAAGTTCAAAAGTGTATATCTCATGGAATCAGAGAATCAATCGAATAAAGCCTGCCTTGCTTTGATCAGCAGTTATTATAATGAAACGGGAGATATCCAGTAATAGCTCTAGTTACTACATATTGCATTAGTTTTCCTCGCCATCCATTATTCGTAGTTTAACTTTACTAATTCCTATACATTTTGCTTGTAAAATATGTAATTAATTTTATGAGAAGGGTTAAAATACAAAAAGTAGTTTGCGTAGAAGTAACCTACATACATTATGACCTCAGTAATTTATTTCTGATTGGATATTTTGATGCCTTTTCTATGTAGTTTGTGCTCATTAAATTTGAGAGATAAAAAATAGTACATTTATTTGCAGGTCCACGCTTGCTTTGAAATACTGGGTTTTGATATACTACTGGATCATAAGTTGCATCCGTACATTTTGGAGGTAAGATATCAAGTATTCACATGACTCTTATGGTAATCCCAAACAAGTGAATTACCAATTTACGAAAACTAATCAATACACATCTATACTTATCTATACTAATATTATACATCTGAAGATTGTTTGTTTGAACGCGCTAATCTCATTAGCTACTGGTTTGAATTAAAAAAATCTTTTAGTGTTGGATAGCCCATTTATCGAGGATGGCTATAGGCTACTTTTTATCTCAGGAAAACATAAAATCCCTCGGGAACTCGGGTGAAACCGCGGAGCGGAAGCTAGTGTTGTCATAAACGGCTAGATCATTCTTGAATAGGCTTACGACAGCAGATTTTTGATAAGAATATTAATTAAGTCGTGTGTATGTATTTTCTAGATCAGTTGGTCACTTTGATATTCAAAATTGTTATCGTGGTACAACAGGTGAATCACTCCCCAAGTTTCCACACGGACACTCAACTAGACCGCGAGGTGAAGGAAAGCCTGCTCACCGACACGTTCACGATGCTCAACATCTGGCAGTGTGACAAGAAGCGAGTGCTAGAGGAGGACCGCAAGAGGATACGGGACAGGTTGCTGCAGACTAATAAGTGAGTAAATTTACTCAATAACAGGTGAACCACTTTTAAAGGTTTTTGAATTACACTTTGTTGAGACCTGATTTTATGCCGCTTTGTTCCACGTGTCGACGGCAGCCTTGGATTTTAGATTCTTTTCAGGTACCTAGTTAAAACTGAAAACTGTAACTCATCGGCTATAAAACAAATTATTTCATACTATTATGCTAAAAATAATGAGAAACGTGAGACGTCTCACATGTATGCGCGTCTGAAATATATGAAATGCTTATTAGCTTTAGGTTATTTATGAATAAACTTGAGAGAATAAAATATTATTCAAAGTAAAGTTATTTCAAATTATGACAAATTAAACTGTTCCTCTGTCCTAAATTATTTTGCACTTTTCGCCCAATTGACCGGCTAGTTAACTTATGTTATGTTTTTTGCAGATTTGCTGAATTTACGACGGCAGACGATAAGGAACCCGAAAAGAGTCCGTGGCAAACACAGATACAGTGGGAGGAAACGCATCTCGGCAACTTTAGGTAAAATTAATTATCTCAACTTATCCAATTAGGTACGATGGAACTCCATTGTAAAAACTGTTCAGCTTGACAAACCGACCGTAGATTAAAAAAAAAAAAACTGAATGTCGTGGAACACTCGGTTGGAACGAAGAAGACCACCTATGACTGGGCACAGCCAATAGCATACGCGCTATAACCGTCTACACTCCTCGACCCTCACCCCACTCACCTACCTCGACGCCCCTCACTAACCATCAACCGCCCCTCACCCCCCACCTCGCACGAGATTCGCGCCTCAAACAAAAGACGCGCGCGACGGTTTCTCGTGACGGAAAATTCTTACACTTTTTTTCGCCTAGCCCGTATATGCCATACCGTCCGAAAAGGAACTTCGTTCCAAAAGAAGCCATATCTCCCTGGTATTGTATGTAACGTGTGCGTGTGTATGTCGGTACAGACGCGTGTACCCGGTGGGGTGCATGTACGCGGCGCTGTTCCAGCAGCCGGCGGGCTCGCTCTACACCGCGACGGCCGCCTCGCGCGCGCGCGGCGACTGCGCCAGGCTGCAACGCGACGAGTTCCAAGTGACTATACTATACATACATGCTGCCCGATATATTCATTACACACTACACCCTACACACTACTCGTACACCACATAGTAATACAACCGAACATTAGTTCGACACTTATATAAATGCGAAAGTAACTTTACCTGTCTGTTTGTTACCTTTTCACGACTAAACCTCTGAACTGATTGTATTGTAATTGGTATTGAGATAACCTGGGACCTGGAGAAGAACATAGGTAATTTTTTATCCCGGGGACGTGGCTAAATCCGCGGGGGACTGCTAGTCATATAACTAATAATATACATAAATATATCATCTCATTGGAGTATATAGAAACCACAGATTTCCGTTTTCTACGCACCTGACATACTACTTTCGCTTTATGCACAGCAGTAGTTATTATCCAGTGGTCCCTTGAAGCATACAAGTATAGTCATTTTTAGGGTTCCGTAGTCAAAAAGGAACCCTTATAGTTTCTCCATGTCCGTCTGTGTCTGTCTGTCTCTCCGCAGCTTAGCCCAGAGACTCTTAGTGCTAGAAAGCTGTAATTTGGCATGGATATTCATATTAATCACATAAAATCTTGAAAAAAAATTTTTTTGCCATATCTCCACTACCTACACGTAAAGTGGGTTAAAGTTTTTAGGGTTCCGTACCCAAAGGGTAAAACGGGACCCTATTACTAAGACTCCGCTTTCCGTCTGTCACCAGGCTGTATATCATGAACCGTGATAGTTACAGTTGAAATTTTCACAGATGATGTATTTCCGTTGCCGCTATAACAAAAAATACTAAAAAAACAAAAATACATATTTGAGAGGGCTCTCATACAACAAACGTGATTTTTTTTTGCTTGTTTTTGCTCGATATTGATAACGGCAACAGGTAGACACTTGAAAATTCATAGAATATTTAGTTATATATTCACATTAAAAATAAATAATTAAATTAAAATGAAACAAATATTTAAGGGGGGCGCTCATACAATAGACATGATTTATTTGCAGTTTTTATAGATAATGGTACGGAACCCTTCGAGCGCGAGTCCGACTCGCACGTAGCCGGTTTTTTTTCTCGTCTACCCCATGGTGTAGGATATCGTTGGATAGGTCCTTCAAAAATATTGTGAAAACAATTTTTCGATTCAGGGATCCGTTTGTAAAATATTAAGCTTTAAAGTGCAAATTTTTGTTAGAGACAAGTGTTGTCCCCGTCCCCCCCTGTCAGCTAAATGGTTGTTTTTGGATATGAAAAAAAATCATGGTAGTAGTAATACATATAATGAAGTTAAAAGGAAAACTACACAATAGTGAGTAATAGTCGACCAACTTATAAAAGTAAAAATTTCATATAAAATCGATTGAAAATTATTAGGGTTTTATAACACATGTAACAATAAAAAGCCCTCTTCTTAGTCCACATTATTGTGATGGGCAACTACGGAACCCTACATTGCGCGTGGGCCGAAACGTACTTGGCCGGTTTGTTCATTTCGACTCTGCGCTGATTCAGTCCTGCATGTCTGTCATAGAAAAGTATGTAGATTAAGTAACTTTGTTACAATCAGTTTCAATTTATAAAGCAATTCTATGTCTTTGAAATTTATTTTTCTAAATCGATAGAAATATTACAATGTCGAAAGTGATTCCTTTTGCAATATAACACTGTTTCAGAAAACCGCTATATTGAACCGGTATCAAATTGAAATTGGTTCATAATCTTAGAGTATACATAAGCAAGCTATAGAGTAACAGTATCGCTCCGTTCTGTTGTGCCGATCGTAAGCAAATGTGTTATAGATACATAGCTATGGTATAGCGCTTTCATAGCGAAGTTCCATGCATGACGAAATTCATACCCTTCTGTGTTCATATCTATATTATAACTTAATCTAAGTTCATAATAGACTCACAATTTTAAAATTACATTTTTTTTGCACATTTTCAGCAAACAAAAGCCAAAGCAGAAGCATTAAAGAAACCATCCCAACCTAAGAGCAATAAGGAATGCGAGAAGAAATCCCCTGACGACACGAGCACCACCGCACCAATGACAGCCACAACCAGCACCACTGTCACAGACAAGGTTAAACCAAAACGTTCCATCGACAAGGACTCCAAGCGTAAAGAGAAGGATGATAAGGACAAGAAACTTGCAGTCGCCCAGCAACCGGTGAGGAAATATTAATTTTTTTTTATGGTGTGACCTAACTTCAAATAAAAAATAAAACAAAAAATACACACATAAAATCAAAGAAACAGTTTTAGTTCTTAACTAGGTAGGTACATACATTTTACTGTGGGAGACAGACAGGAGCCCAAACTAGATTTCCCTGTGCTATGAATCCTGGCTCCCCCTCTTGGTAGGATACTGCGATTAATAAATATTCTGGGAAATTCCGCACACACGGCCATCTGATCCCAAACTAAACAGAGCTTGTACTATGGAGTCACAGACTACATTATTAAATATACGTGAACTTACGATACTATACGACTGGCTTTCACTCCTCGGTTTCACATCCCCGGGATAAACTGTTCTTTGCTCCGTTATGACATTAATGAATGTCAAACAATCCTCATTTATGTTGTTTATCCCTATTAGTCATCTACACTAATATTATAAATAAGTATAGTTTGGATCTAGGAGGTAATCTCCAACACGAATGATCCGATTTGAAAAAATATGAAAGCCCTATCTATTCTTATCCCGGGAACGCGGATGAAACCGCAGGAAACAACTAGTTTTTAATATAAACATTGTGTTTAGAACTTGTAGCCATTTCGAAAATTGGACACTCATGCAAATCGTAAGACTATCTCTGTCTTCGTATATTTTTCAGATACAAGAGAAGGACGTAAAGCCCGCGTACGTGCTCTGCTCCTTCGAGCCAGACCCAATTGTAGAGAAAGAGGAACGGGAACGTGTCAACTTGTTAGCGCAGCGTGATTTCCTGATTAGGAGCTATGGCATGCTGGAACAGGTATAAATAAACGACCACCTGATCCTAAACTAAATATAATTATACTTATATTATAAAGTTAAATCAAATTAGTTAACAGACATGTTTGAATGATATTGTAACACAAACAAACAAAAGTTAGAAGAAAAAAAAAGTAACTATTTTTTTTTAATTATGCACAGATTTATCTAGTCATGAAAAAAATGGGAACACTAAGGCCCGAAGATGAACGTAAATACGGAGTGTACGGACGTCTCTCTGTTGTCTCTAACTCGCCCAAGGTAACTTTTATTTAGTATTTTGATTATTTACTATGTTTATATATTAAATGAAAACATGTCATCTCGAAATATCTGCCCAGTATATTTTTTTTGGCCCTAGGCTATGTAAAGTTCGGCAACACATTGGCAATCTCCCTGGTAGCCACGGAAGCCACTTACTATCAGTTGGATCGCCTCCCTATTTATATAGGAAGATATTACATTTAAAAATATAACAATGTTGTGTATCACTATAGATTATAGAATTACTTGACAATGTTCTCAGGCCATTTCATTGCTGTAGTTCCTTTCTTTGGCTAACACAATGTTTTATTAAGTCATAATAATTATGAATTGGCACTCTGAACATTGCAAACCTCATTAATAACATGAAATATTGTGTTCGCCTGCAGAAAGTGTGAACGTTATATGGCTGCACGAAAATTAAGCTATAAAATAGAAAAAAATTAGATGTAAGAAATTAAAGAAGGGACAGATTAAATTTTGTGTACAGACCGCCATAACGAAGAGCAAAAAATTAAAAAAGCACAAACCAACAGACAACGGCGATCATTTGGACGATGGTGAGCATAAATACTGTAATTCTTCAGCGCTTTCTAATAACATACCCGTTGCGACTATGAGCAGATAGAGGCTATCTCTGTCTATTTCCATTCAGTAGGAAATCAGTACATTCATACTCGTAATCCTAGACTAGGCTAAAACTATAGGTTGACCGCTTAGCTGTGTTGCGCGTTGGGTGTGTGAGACAGTCTCACACCAGGGGACGGGAAAGCAGTGTGTAGCGGGATACACATCCCGTCTCACTGCAGCTACTGAAACCGTCGCCCTAACTACACACCTAATAGCTACACTGATATAATAATTGCAAAAATGTACTTCCTAATCATATAAATCCTTAGAAATAATATTTTGTAGGTTTGCATGTACAATGCCGTGACGCAATCATCTACGAGCGGCCGGCGGCCGAGGCTCTGCTCGACGTCACCGAACGCACTACTAGGACGCATCTAGTCCGCATGGCCTACACCATATGGAAAATGAACTCGTATTTATTTATCTCATTTATTCTGTCATACATTACTCTTTACTTATTAAGTATAACCTTTTCATGCGTATTTGTAACCTCAATGGATTTTTCTTGGGACTTAATAATTTTACTTTCTTATTTACAGATTAACGACGCCAAACTCTCTACCCAAGTGTTAAAACAAACTGTGATATAATATAAAGCAAGTTAATGTGTTAATACAACCTGTGCCACTACTCATAGAATGCTTTGCTCGATCGAGTGAGTGTACTTTGCCAAATATAGAAGTAGGTACTATTCAGTACAATAAGATATTCGACGTCACACCACTCACAACTTATCATAGGTTTTATTATATCGTAATATCCTTAAAATCTTGTGCTTATGATAATTATATTATTTTTATCTTATTAGTTACGGTACTGCTTAATAATACATATTAGCGTAAAATTATAACTAGTTCTGTAAATTCTGGTGCTTAAAAATATGTAAAACACTGAGAGAATATATTTACTTATATTATTTTGAATCAATCGTATTTTTATTTTTCTACATTCGAACCCTGCAATGAACTTGAGCTTTCGGTGATAGAATATACCGTGAGGAAACCAACGCACTGTGATAGGGCACTTTCTCCTAGGCTTTGTGTGCTTATCACCTTCGGCTACATCACCTCTTACGATGGTGAGATTGTGGGTCAATCTAGCCTATTCACAGTAAAAAATAGTTTCAATTTAAATACAAATTATGAAAAATCAATGATATCCCGCGGATACGTGTGGAGCGCCCGACATTAAGCCATACCATACATATAAATGATTAAGGATTGAAATATTATGCAAACCTTACAACTCCTCACCAGCTCTTGTACCCATCTCGCGTTACTGTACAATCAATTGTTCTTCCAATATCAGCTGCTCAGAAGTCTGAAGGAACCATCTTCGATGAAGTACGTTGGTATAGATAATGATAGCATCGTCTGCTTGCATCCAGAGAAGGCATAAAACCAAAGCTGGCATGAAGACTTATCTTCTTGTTTCAAGCGTGAAAAAGCACGCGTGACTCATAACGTGACGACATGTTGTGTCGTACGAACATCGCCTAAACTCTGTGTGTAGAAAATAAAATAAAATCACTATATTCTTTATATCAAATCTATAATAATTTGTCTTATGAATACAGTAATGAGTTATACATATAATACCGAATATTTATTTGCAAGCCTTTCCATAATCATATTGTATGGCAAAATTGTGCCATATTGTATGCAATATGATTATTGAATACACATTTCGAAATTACAGGCTCGCACTAAGACCCGATATGTAACAAGTCAGTCAAACTGTTTAAAAGTCCCGCTTTAATAAAAATTTAATTACACTTAAAATAAATTTTAATAAAAAGATTCTTACGGATTGTCTCATAGAACATCATTCATTCGAGTAGTCTCGGTCTTCAGAGCGGTTTTTTTGTGTGACCCTGTCAGAGCGCATCACGGAATTGAATCCTTAGTTTGTCGCTAATTTGTCGATGCCTGGTTCATGTTCTGGGTAAGGGTTTTAAGGTAGCTCGACCAGAACGGGTTTGTCCTTAGGACCTCTGTATTTTCAAGAACTAAAGCACCAAGATCTGTTTCCTCCCAGAATTTGTCACCAAATATCAGATTAAGTACATACATCATGAGATATTAAAGGTACACTCTAGGAGCGAAATTGAATATTTAAGTTATATTACGGGCCGGTTGGCGTGGTTGGTAAGATACCCTATCTATCACGCCGCAGGTCGTGGGTTCGATTCCCACTCAGGACAAACATTTGTGTGCATGAACATGTCTGTTTGTCCTGAGTCTGGGTTTAATTATCTATATATGTATGTATTTACAAAAGAAAAGTAGTATATGTAGTATATCAGTTATCTGGCTTCCATAGTACAAGCTCTGCTTAGTTTGGGGTCAGATGGCCGTGTGTGAGGAATAATGTCCCAGAATATTTATTTATTTATTATTATTTGCAAAATTTAAATCGAGAAATACTATACAGAAAAACACCACCAGTTAATTTATTTCTCACTAGTTTCCGCCCCGCGGTTTCACACCCGCGATCACGAGGGATCTTATGATTTCCCGGGATAAAAAGAATCCTATGTGTTAATCCAGGGTGCCAGTCAAATTCGACAAAATAGCGATAGACTCATTCAAATGCATGATAGTGACCCTGCCAGGAAAAGTTACACGTTTTCCTGTCGCGGTCGTGATGATTTCGCCGCACACAGGTATTGTATAAAATCGCGAGAGGGTACAAATTCACAAGAAAAGGGCTGTTAGGTTCCATGTGCATTAACTTAAATTCGTTTAAGAGTACATAACAAAACGCCAACATAGGAATTATACGCTTAAAGTTATAAAAATGCCCGATTCTAATTTACTACGTTAAGTACCCAATTTTTCAATAATTTATAACTAGCTTCCGACCCGCAGTTTCACGAGGGATCTGGGGGGATCCTTTATATCTATATCTAGCGTATTACATTGCACCTCTATCATTGTACTAAAATAATAACCTCCTTTTTTTGAAGTCGGTTAATAAGACAGTAAGTATTAAAATTGAAGTCTTTTCGCTAGTGAACCACCATCAATGTTTTCTAGTAGTTTCCTCTTGAGCGATGGTTTCTCCATCTCAAGTTTTGTAATATTTGTAGGCATCGGCAGTTTGGGACCAACGGTCGGCGCGGGTTTGTTACTGCAATTTTAAAGAAAATAGTCAATTTACAAAATGTTTATTACTTTTTACATGAATATACATTACATAATGGTTTCTAAGTGCATCTTCTGCCAGTTCATC
Source organism: Tetheella fluctuosa (assembly GCA_951216915.1). Taxonomy (NCBI): domain Eukaryota; kingdom Metazoa; phylum Arthropoda; class Insecta; order Lepidoptera; family Drepanidae; genus Tetheella; species Tetheella fluctuosa. Next base: position 6,855,374 of record OX578229.1, on the reverse strand, counting down.
AGGTAGAAGGTCAGCTACGAGAAAAAAGTAGGGAGTGTCCATACAGTGCTCTTATTATTAGGTATTATTATTACTCACTAGCTTCCGCCCCGCGGTTGTAACCGCGTTCCCTTCCTGTTCTTATGTTTCCTGATATAAAAAGTACCCTATACTGGGTGATTTTTTAGTCGTTGGCAATACTTGCAGGGGTGGAAGTACTCATCAATATGAACAACTTTTACTATGGGACTAACTGTGAAATCATGAAAAAATATCAGCTGTTCCATACAAATGTTCAAATACCTACTTGACCAAAATATATGAAGCAACTGTTTTATTTTACGCGATATCTGAGTTGGTTCCATTATAAAAGTTGTTCATATTGATGAGTACTTCCACCCCTGTAAGTATTGTCAATGACTAAAAAATCACCTTGTATGTTAATCCAGAATATATTCTATGTGTTCCAAATTACATTCAAATCCGTTCAGCGGTTACAGAGTTGAGTGGTAACAAACATACAAACTTTTATAATTTATAATATTAGTAGGATAGTAGTATAGTTTGGAGAAGTGCACCTAAAGACTGCTATGGGTTGTTTCGAGGATACCTTAGGACTAACGAACAATTTGGGTGATGACAATAGCGATAAAAAAAAATTGAATTTATTTATAAAGGTGTACCTGAAGTAAGACATCTGCAAGGCCTGCGTACAATCACACCTCTTTGGCGGATAAAGGGCCAACAGGCTCTCCAACAGTTGAATGAGGTCGTCTGACGCCGCGCTGAATATATGACGTAATTGTTGAGGAGGAAATTGTTTGAACTGCACATAGTCTGTGAGACTTTTCATGCCCTGAAAATTATATTTTTTCATTGTATATACATATTTACTATGATACTTGTTGCATTAAGTTTAATTACAATGTCACCATGGTAAGTGATGATGTGGCCTGAGGTTAAACACAGACCAAAAATATTTGATGAAAAGAACAACTTACAGGCCAAACTTCTTCACCAGGTGTGCCAAATACTTGGAAAATTCGTGACAATTGGTCCAAATCCGACTCCCCAGGAAGGAAGGGCACTCTCAGTAATAGTTCAGCTAATATACAGCCTATTGCCCACATATCCACGCCAGTGCCGTATTGCCGTGCTCCAAATAACAATTCAGGAGATCTGATAAAAATAATTTTAATGTAATTTTATAATTATAATTTTTGAATTATTGATATTATTATATTTTGATTATTATTGTGATTTTTTTTTGGGTGTGGATTGTTATTTATCTCACCTGTACCACCTGGTTACAACTTGATGAGTGTTTATCCTTGTTGGTGATCCAAATGCCTTGGCAAGACCAAAATCACCAATTTTTAGGATGCCTTCCCAATTTATAAGCAAGTTATTTGGTTTCAAATCTCTATGCAATATCCAGTTTTGATGTAAATATTCTAGTCCTGTAAAAAATATTTAACTTAAGTATGACAAGAAAATTAATAAAAATGTTACAAAAAAAAACATAAAATAAACCATACATATTTAAGTACATATAAACTAAACACATTATTATTTGATTTCCTATAACTAAAAAATTGTGTATATGAAGTTATTACCTTTCAAAGTCATAATCATATAAGCTTTAACATTAGCTGGTGTCAGTACAATGTTATTGTCCTTTATAATTATTTCTAAGTCAGTATCCATGAAGTCAAACACTAGGGAAACATTTGATTTCTGTCCAAATACATCTGAAAATTAACAATGATTTTTAAATGTTTAATTCCTAAAGCTTTTTGGAACCAATTTAGTTAAATAAATGTAATATTTTAATAAAGAGTAAGGTACTGTAAAGTCATACAACTCTTTCAATAAACAAACTTGTAGAGAATCAGCAATTTATTTGAAAACTAATGAATTTAAAATAAAAACATCTGCGAATGCATAAATAAAAAAATAATGATGGCTACTGATTTACATAAATTATAAAATCTTAAGAAATAATTACTTAATGCATTTTTGTTTTATATATATTGAACATAGCTTTTACACATGGTTTCACCAGCATTTCTAGGATAAAATATAGCCCATATCACTCAGTGATAATGTAGCATTCTAATGGTGAAAGAGTTTTTGAAATTGCTCCAGCAATTTTGAGTTTATTTGTTACAAACATACAAAAATACAAATCTTTCCTCTTTATAATATTAGTAAGATGATTTTCTCACCTGAGGTAATCAAACATGTTCCATTACATAATAAGAACAAAAGAAGTGAATTAAATGACTAATATTTGTGAGGTTTCATAAATTTGAGTTAATTACAAGGTACATTTTAAAATGATGAACAGATCTGTCAGTTTATGTAATATCTATTTTTATTACTTGTCTAAAAACCTCTTGGAATTGTCTAGCTTGACAATGAATACATGTGAAACAATAAAGTACATACCAAGTAGTCCAATAAGGTTAATGTGTTGTAATTCTTGCAATAGTTTGATCTCCCTGAGAGCCGTCCTGTTGATGCCATCTTGAGCCTCCAGCCGGGAGCCAATTTTAATTTTCTTAACAGCCACTATTTTATCCGTTTTTACATCTCTAGCCTTATATACAGTTGCAAACTAAAAATGGCAACAAATACAGTTATATGACTCAATACTTAAATACCAGTTTTTAGAGGTTATGAATGTGACCAAGAGATCACTAAAATGGTGATGGAAGAGGAAGACCAAGGAAGGGTTGGTTGGATTGTGTGAAGGATGTTATGAATTAATTGATAAGAAATGTTATGGATTGAAGAAATGAACGGATTTAGATTTTAGGTTTAGATTACTAAAAAATTAAGGATGTTATGTTTGTAAACTGTTAGCTTTTACCTGTCCTTCTCCCAAGAAGTCGATCTTTTCATAACGTAAAATTGGCTCTTCCATTAGGCACGTCTTCCTAGTCCAAATTTTGTAACGAATTAATTCATTATTTGTATTCCTTCCCGGCTTGTTCTACATTCACTAGTGACAAAAACTATAACTATTCTTGGTTTTATCGATAGACCCAAGTCAAGGAAGAAGTAGACGGTTAGTTATCAAAGATATGTTGGTGGGTGATACTGAAACTGATTCAGTGATATATAATTTTATGACCAGCGATGATAGCGAAATTTTTAAAATTTGAATTTATTTTGACAGTTGTTTGTTTGCATGAAGGGCTGCGTTCAGTAACTAGAGTCCGCGCCACCACACCATTGAACTCCGATAGGTCCACCCCACCTCTATTGTGGAAGAGACAAAATCCATATTCATTAATTCCATCCACAGAGTAGTTTTTATATACTAGTAATAGAGAACTATCTCGCCATCTAATAGGCGCGTACAGTGGCGCCTCTATATTCGCCTAACGGAAATGCTTGATATATATAGGTATTCCAGCCTATTAAAGGTCCTCCCAAAAAAACATTATCCATTATAATTTATTATTAAAACAAGTATTTACAATCAATGTATAAAATACAAACTATGATATAGATCTAAGACATATTACTTTATAATTTGTGATATAGAAAACATCCTCAAAGATAGGTCTATTATTTTACTCTTTGCTCAAAGCCCTCGCTGCTGTCGATTGTCAATAGACAAGGTTCCCAACCAACAGGCTGGTAGCTCTTTAATTTAGTTGGATAATCGTCGGGCGATCACCGTATCGCACCTTCGGTGCAACAAAGTCACAAATAGCCAAAACTGCAAAATTGGTTTAAGTACGCCAAATTGTCTATGAACCATGCCTTCTTTTGGGGAAACAAAGACACCCGCGGAAGTAATGCAAAATCTTACTAGAAGGCGCGAGTGCCTTTGTGGTTATTGGTGTTTTTTCCGTGAGTTATGGGCCGACAAAGTCTGATTGGCAAGTAGTGTCCCCGCTCCCGCGAGTGTTTGACGTATATTGGAGCTACATCCACACAAAGGTATTTATGTCCTTTTTTATTCACACTTATTGGAGCTACAAAAACGCATCTATATTTAAGACTTCAATTCTTTTTTGTAAATTACAAATATTTTGGAGCAACAAAGACATTGGTTATAAAACGTTTTTGTTGATCCAACATTATTATCCTTAACTAAACTAATTGGAACTACCAAGTCCAAAATAAAAAATGCCTCTCTAGATCCAATAATATATAATTTTATATTCAACTACGCTATTGGAACTACAAAGTCGAAAAAAATAAAAATGTTTTATAAGTCCATTATTATTATTTATAGTTATTTATATTTGTATTACTATATTTGTTTTGAGTGCAATTAATGAAACTTTTATGATTTAGAGTGGTGATATGGGTCAGAATCAGAGAGGTGAGCATTTTAGGTTTTCAAATATCTGAGAAATCTAGAGGAGTCTGTTGTGTCATTTGTCATTAATCTTTCCTGTGAAGAGGCATGCACAAAAAAATATATTTTAGAAATTCTAACAAGAATAATGCCTGAGTCATAAGTAATTTCGGGAACGCTTTTAATCGATTTTTTAACAATAATATAACCAATGCAATGTATTTAAGAATCACAGGAACAAATGGTAATTGCACAATGTCATTAAAATTTCTTGCATATCAATGCTTAAAATCAAAATCTGAACTTTGTAATTTTAAAATAAACAGACATTAGGCATTAGAAACGTAACATGCATAATCACATAATATCACAAAGTAAATTGAGTACCAAATTTTTGATCTTAAAGTCTAACAATAACTTACTTTTCGCCAAATAATAGACGTTTACGAACATCCGGATTAACAGAATATCCTCTTGAATTTTTTAGCATTTTTTAAAGTATTATATTATTTGTTAGACTGAATATTGAGCGACTTGTGGTCCAGGGAAAAGTTGAGGGTACCAGGCCACGAGGAAGATCGCCTATGAGGTGGACTGATCAGATAAAAGCGTAAATTGCTCATCATCACTACATGAATGCACGAAGAAGGCGGCCATCAGAGAATTGTGGCGGCGTGTTGTGAAGCATGCCACCACCTGAAGTGGTGTCGGTACCACTCTATCAAGAGTGATACCGACAGAGAAGAAGAAAGACTGTATATTATGATAAAACCATTTATAAGACTCATTACTTCTTAAGCTCCTTAGCTTTTCATAAGTTTTAAGCGTACAAGACTGAGTAAGTTAGAATTTGATTCAAACTGAAACCACAGCGTAAACATAGACTGTGCTAAAACTATGTTATAATGTCAAATTGTTTTGTAGTATAATGTTAAATTGTTTTATAGTATATAAGATTTTAATTGTTTATTGTTACCTTTTTATTTGTAGTTGATTTTTTGATAAAAATATAAAGGATATATTAGCTTATTAAACATTATTTCATTTTTAACCTTATCTTTAAATAATGCATAAGTCACTAAACAAAATAAATCCTGGTGCAATAAAGTCACAATTCATGACACATTTTTTTGTTGTGCCTTTTATTAGTAATCTTTTAATAATTTAAAATAAGTATTTTACGTGAAATTGTAGCAAAAACTATAAACCATTAATAGTATAAATATTTTTAATCTTCTACAGATAGTAATTCAGTAATATGGAAATAAATGCGAAAAAAATCGTAAAAGTTCGCTCCTGTAAAATTACAAAATGAGCTGTTGTGACTTTGTTGCACTGAAGGTGAGGCATAGTTACCAAAGAGAATATAACCACTACGTGTAGTTACTGAACGCATCCCAGTATATATCAGTGCTGCCAAACTAGAATTCTAAAAATACGGTGTCGTAGTCATTAAAATACGGCATTTCGGAGAAAAATACGGTAAAAGCTTAAATAAAAATCTAACAAAAATCAGAATTCCAGAATAATTATAATAAATAATAATTACAGCCTGTAATAATATCTGCCCACTACTGAGCACAGGGCTCCTTTCACAAAAATGCGGATTGGTGGAGGTAAGCTAGTGGTCAACCTACTGTTGGAGTTGTCAAGCCTAGGAGGTCTCCAACTAGCTTAAGACCGTGACCATTGGCTTTACGTGGCTTCCGAAGCACGGAAACGCTCAAGATGAAATACCACTAGGTAGTCACCCATCCTGGTACCGGCCAGACTGGACGTTGCTTAGCTTTGCCGATCGGTTAAGAACCGATAATCAAGCTACGTCACGAGCGATTCAGAAAATTAGGATTCCAGAAAATGAGAGTCAAATAAAATAAAGTTATGTACCTTTTTCCTACGCAGTTGCCCCGCTGCTGATGCGAAATGCGGCTAACGGCATTATAAAGGCCATCGATAACTACACTTAGTACGCTAAAAATGTAGGTATTCTACTCATTTGTTAACTTCATCGTATCGTTGAGGTTTTTCACGATGTAATTAAATTATTTTTTACGGAATAGGTAAAGCTAGCAGTGCCGGATTCGCCATATATATCGCCATAGCAGGATCAGCAAATGCTACAGGCCCCGCGCTGGCTTAATACGGGTCTTCTGACTTGGTATCTACCTACCCAGAGATTTAGGTTTGAATTCAGAACGTTTTAAGGGCGCAGTATATTATTGTACCATGGTACCTATTTCGTGGTTTTAAGGTACTAATCAAAGAATCTGAATAATATAGTGTCTACAGTAGTTCTACACTCATAGTTCATAGAAGTAGGTTGATAGGTATACCATAGATAGGTAAATAGGTTGTCTAGCCAGCTAAGATTTTATTTCTATAGTATGAGAATTTTGGGTGGAATAAAATAAAATTTTCATGTTACATACACAAAGCTTTATTTTTCCTCTAGTTAATACTCGAGTACAAATAATAATGTATCAATGATTTAAATTCCTCCTCTCAATCTTAGTACTAAATGAAGCGTAGATTCCTTTTGAATATTATAGTCGGAAAGTGTGCGCCCATCTTCTAGTTGTTTACCCGCAAATATAAGTCGCTGTTGGTCTGGAGGGATACCTTCCTTGTCCTGAATTTTAGCCTTGACATTCTCAATGGTATCTGAAGGTTCTACTTCCAATGTGATCGTTTTACCAGTCAAGGTTTTCACGAAGATCTGCATACCACCACGTAGACGTAAAACTAAATGCAGCGTAGATTCTTTCTGAATGTTGTAGTCAGACAATGTACGTCCGTCCTCCAACTGTTTTCCGGCAAAGATGAGTCGCTGTTGATCGGGGGGAATACCTTCCTTGTCTTGAATTTTAGCCTTGACGTTTTCAATGGTATCGGACGCTTCGACTTCTAACGTTATCGTTTTACCCGTCAATGTCTTGACAAATATTTGCATACCACCACGTAAACGTAGTACTAAATGCAATGTTGACTCTTTTTGAATATTATAATCGGACAGCGTTCGTCCATCTTCTAATTGTTTACCGGCAAAGATCAGTCGCTGTTGGTCTGGGGGGATGCCTTCTTTGTCCTGAATTTTAGCTTTAACATTTTCAATTGTATCAGATGCTTCAACTTCCAAAGTAATAGTTTTACCAGTCAAAGTTTTCACGAAGATCTGCATACCACCACGTAGACGTAAAACTAAGTGCAGCGTAGATTCTTTCTGAATGTTGTAGTCAGACAATGTACGTCCGTCCTCCAACTGTTTTCCGGCAAAGATGAGTCGCTGTTGATCGGGGGGAATACCTTCCTTGTCTTGAATTTTAGCCTTGACGTTTTCAATGGTATCGGACGCTTCGACTTCTAACGTTATCGTTTTACCCGTCAATGTCTTGACAAATATTTGCATACCACCACGTAAACGTAGTACTAAATGCAATGTTGACTCTTTTTGAATATTATAATCGGACAGCGTTCGTCCATCTTCTAATTGTTTACCGGCAAAGATGAGTCGCTGTTGGTCTGGGGGGATGCCTTCTTTGTCCTGAATTTTAGCTTTAACATTTTCAATTGTATCAGATGCTTCAACTTCCAAAGTGATAGTTTTACCAGTCAAGGTTTTCACAAAGATCTGCATTCCACCTCGCAGACGTAAAACCAAGTGCAGTGTGGATTCTTTCTGAATGTTGTAGTCTGATAATGTGCGTCCGTCTTCCAACTGTTTGCCAGCAAAAATGAGTCGCTGCTGATCTGGGGGGATACCCTCTTTGTCCTGAATTTTGGCCTTAACATTCTCAATAGTATCGGACGCTTCGACTTCTAACGTTATTGTTTTACCCGTCAACGTCTTGACGAATATTTGCATACCACCACGTAAACGTAGTACTAAATGCAATGTTGACTCCTTCTGAATGTTGTAATCAGATAATGTGCGGCCATCTTCCAACTGTTTGCCAGCAAAGATAAGACGCTGTTGATCAGGGGGGATGCCTTCTTTATCCTGAATTTTAGCTTTGACATTTTCAATTGTATCAGATGCTTCAACTTCTAATGTGATAGTTTTACCAGTCAAGGTTTTCACGAAGATCTGCATTCCACCACGTAGACGTAAAACCAAGTGCAGTGTAGATTCTTTCTGAATGTTGTAGTCTGACAAGGTGCGCCCATCTTCTAACTGTTTCCCAGCAAAGATAAGACGCTGTTGATCAGGGGGGATGCCTTCTTTGTCCTGAATTTTAGCTTTGACATTTTCAATTGTATCAGATGCTTCAACTTCTAATGTGATAGTTTTGCCAGTCAAGGTTTTCACGAAGATCTGCATTCCACCTCGCAGACGTAAAACCAAGTGCAGTGTGGATTCTTTCTGAATATTGTAGTCTGATAATGTGCGGCCATCTTCCAACTGTTTGCCAGCAAAGATAAGACGCTGTTGATCAGGGGGGATGCCTTCTTTGTCCTGAATTTTAGCTTTGACATTTTCAATTGTATCAGATGCTTCAACTTCTAATGTGATAGTTTTGCCAGTCAAGGTTTTCACGAAGATCTGCATTCCACCTCGCAGACGTAAAACCAAGTGCAGTGTGGATTCTTTCTGAATATTGTAGTCTGATAATGTGCGGCCATCTTCCAACTGTTTGCCAGCAAAGATAAGACGCTGTTGATCAGGGGGGATGCCTTCTTTGTCCTGAATTTTAGCTTTGACATTTTCAATTGTATCAGATGCTTCAACTTCTAATGTGATAGTTTTACCAGTCAAGGTTTTCACGAAGATCTGCATTCCACCACGTAGACGTAAAACCAAGTGCAGTGTAGATTCTTTCTGAATGTTGTAATCAGATAATGTGCGGCCATCTTCCAACTGTTTACCAGCAAAGATTAGACGCTGTTGATCAGGGGGGATGCCTTCTTTATCCTGAATTTTAGCTTTGACATTTTCAATTGTATCAGATGCTTCAACTTCTAATGTGATCGTTTTACCAGTCAACGTTTTCACGAAAATCTGCATTCCACCACGTAGACGTAAAACCAAGTGCAGTGTAGATTCTTTCTGAATGTTGTAGTCTGATAATGTGCGGCCATCTTCCAACTGCTTGCCAGCAAAGATAAGACGCTGTTGATCAGGGGGGATGCCTTCTTTATCCTGAATTTTAGCTTTGACATTTTCAATTGTATCAGATGCTTCAACTTCTAATGTGATCGTTTTACCAGTCAAGGTTTTCACGAAGATCTGCATTCCACCTCGCAGACGCAGGACCAGGTGAAGAGTGGATTCCTTTTGAATATTGTAGTCAGATAATGTGCGTCCATCTTCCAACTGTTTTCCGGCGAAAATGAGTCGCTGCTGGTCTGGCGGGATACCCTCTTTGTCCTGAATTTTGGCTTTGACGTTTTCAATTGTGTCAGAAGGTTCAACCTCTAATGTGATAGTTTTACCAGTCAAGGTTTTCACGAAGATCTGCATACCACCACGCAGACGCAGTACCAGGTGAAGAGTGGATTCCTTTTGGATATTGTAGTCTGATAATGTGCGACCATCCTCCAACTGCTTTCCAGCGAAGATAAGACGCTGCTGATCAGGTGGGATACCTTCTTTATCCTGGATCTTTGCCTTCACATTTTCAATTGTGTCAGATGGCTCGACCTCTAATGTAATGGTCTTGCCCGTCAAAGTTTTCACAAAGATTTGCATGTTGATCTGTAACAATAAAACAAAAAATATAAATTACACAGCTACTAAGTAGATATAAGCCGATTCAATAAATAAACGAATCTAAAATGGCGACTTGTGCTTGCGTTGACAGACAGTACAGTGAGTAGAAAAAATATTTCAAATGGTGACTTCAAAATAAATAAAAAAAAAACAAAGAACTTTAAAATTATACCAATAAAATTATTGGGTATCCTAGCTTTTTTTTAAATTCAAAATGCCATAATTATAAAATAATAATGGTATCATGTATTAGCAGATAGTGATTTACAAAAAAAATAGTTTTCGTAACATACCTACTCATTTATCAACTCAATTAAATCTAATATTCAAGACTGATTATTATTCTGTCAACGGTACGCTCGAGAGTGGGTATAAACGGCACAGAATGCAAGCGAGAAGCCATGATTAGCGCCACCATTTTAGATTCGTTTCTGGTTATACCTAAATAATGAACGCCCTTTGCTTTAAATAGCAAAGATTGATACAAGCTAAGGATGCAAGTTTAATTGACTGAATGTCTAAAAGTCCGCAATAAACGAGGATGTAAAATTCAAATTGCTAGAAAGTGACTTAGTCACATTATAATAGCCAGCGAATGAGAGCGTCAATACATAGATCAATTTCTAAACACCGCTCAGTTTATCACTCCATAGTAGTGGTACACTACTACCGCTGCGCTGCTATGATGGGGTGGAGTGACCGTACCACAGCCACATAATACTTTTTTTTACTATAGCCAGAATAATAATAACTACGAAGACAAAAATGCGACAGACTTTCACCACCATCTATGCGTGCATCTATGTAATTCCTTTAGTAGGTAGGTACCTACTATATTATCATAATCATTTTATCAATAATGAAAGTGTTATTTTAACATATCATTCATTTTATAAAAATGCCTGGTTCAGTCAAATATAAGATATCTACTAAAATAGCTATGACGCTGTATTTCGATATAATGCGCGTGACCTACTTTACGATTTTCAAGTTAGGTATGGCATGATAGGTAGGAACTAGTTGGAAGTAGCACTTGCCACAAAACAAAAAATAGAAAATTTGGAAATCCAAAGCAACAATATAGCATTATTGCATCATTTTTTTAAATTTAATTTGCTTGATGAGGCAGAGTGAGAGAGGACAATTAAATAGAAACGTGACTCATACTTAGTGAATATTACCGTTCGCGGATAACAAGTTTTATTGGAAAAAAGTTACTCTTGTTACCTACATATTATACTGAATTATTGTTACAAAACAATAGGAAGCTGCTAATTTTACAATGGTCAAATTCATTCAGGGTTTCTAAGCGGGGGCCGCACCACGCGACAAATCGATTCTTTTCACATAGGTACCTATATTTTCAGAAAGAGCACCGTGGTATTTTCATAACATGGGTCTGAAGTAGGGAATTAAATATATTTAAATCTAAGTGAAATTCTAAAGAACAAAGAACCACTCACAAAGTCAACAAAATGGCGTCACAAAATCCTGTAACAGCAGGGCTAACTGCGCAATTACCTAAGTATGCACCCAAAATCTATCCGTAATAAGTATCTTTCTACGTAAAACAGAAGTAAAATAGAAACTTACCAATCAATCACTAGAATTTGGTCCTTTAAAACACACAATTTCAATAAAATGGTTTTATCTCTAACAAACAACTCTAAAACGTCACAAGCTATATTCCTTTTTCAATTCTCGTTTTCAATTGAGTTGAGGAAAATGGTGACGTACCTTTTTATAGACGAGTAACTGAGCGTCGTGTCAAATCAATAAAGCCGAAAGGAAAGATGGCGAACATCCACGAAAATAGCCGAACACATTTTGTCTCATTCCGAAGTTCTGTGAAAGACAGAAATAGATAGATGTACAGTTCTAGAACGCATGCGTCATACATCTCTTTGTTTGTGCGCTAATGCGCTTGACAGGGTTAACGTACAATAACAAAAATAATCAGCTTAGCGAAATTATGTGGATCAATGAAAAAATAAGACGCAAAAAAATAAACTATTGTACCTACAACTACCTCCCTACGTTTTCTGAAAAGATGTACCTACCTACTCTTTAAATTCCTTTATATCTATATTACTTTATGAAGTACCTAGCTATAATAATAGGTAGGTATTTTAGTAGTAGTAGGTACTGAAAGAAAATTCGACAGACAAAAAATCTTATATTATACTGTACCTATAATATAGGATTTTTTGGCAGACTAGGTAGGTAGGTACCTAACCTACGTCCGCGTCCCACCCACTACTTATTCTTGTTATATTGTGTTCTAAGAGTAAGTAGGTACCTACATAATCACTACGATCAGTGATTATATCTTCTTTGACTACGATTGTATTAATTATTACTAGGTACTTTGTTTCAAATTGGTGATACCTACTTATTGGCCAAACACGTGAAATTAACCAAATGTATCTTCTTTGGTTAAGTAGGTACTATTGTGAAAAGAAGATATCTACTTACCAGCAGATTTAAATCATAATCTCCCCATTTAAAAAAACCAGCCAAGTGCGAGTCGGAATCGCACACGAAGGGTTCCATACCATTATCTATAAAAACGGCAAAAAATCACGTTTGTTGTATGGGAGCCCCCTTATTTTTTTTTTTTATTGTTTTTTAGTAATTTGTTGTTATAGCGGCAACAGAAATACATTATCTGTGAAAATTTCAACTGTTTAACTATCACGGTTCATGAGACACAGCCTGGTGACAGACGGTCGGACAGCAGTCTTAGTAATAGGGTACCGTTTTACCCGTTGTATACGGAACCCTAAAAACGATAGGTACCTACTATCTACTTACCTACGGCATTTTTAACTAGCAGGAACAAAGAGATTAAATAGGTAGGTAGGTACTAAATGCCTTTGAGCGTGAACTTAATTTCTAAATTTTTTAAAAGCGACGATGCAATAGATAACTTTATTTTTATCATAGTTTTTATACTTATTGAAATTCTCTATCGATCTAAATATTGTATTAAGTAAGTAGGCTACTTACCTACAGTTTGATAACTGGCATTTCACGAAATTTTGAATTCTTGCTTGCCAAAGTACCTACCTATGATGGTCTAAGTACACGAAATCGATTCTGTCGTCGTGCGAGTTCATTGTATGAGAAGTGAGAATTAATTTCAGTAAGTAATAGGCAGCGCAAGATGACTAAATATATTTACCAACCTAAAGCAAACATTTTTAACTGGTTAAATACTTAAATAACCAGCATTCACCTGAGTAGATGTCCAAGTGAAAATAGGATAAAATCCTAGCTCTGGAGATTTAAATCATGTTAGAACTCGTCCTTAGCAATGTTAATTTCATATACTAGGGATTACATCCCAACAAAAAATTAAGGTGAAAATCATCAAATTATTGCCTTCAGAAAGTGGGTTTTCAAATTCAAGAGGATATACCTCTATATGATGAAAAGAGCTCTAAATGGTGTGTATACTAAACAAAACAATGTACCAGACGGCATAACTTATAATAATTATAATTTTACTAAGTCTACAGTAACAATTTTATATTGACCTAATACTAAAATCTATTTTTTGTTTTGCTGATCATTTTCCCATGGTCTAGGTCCCCGTTTATTCTCCCAGTTATCAATGTCAAGCTTTTTTATATCTTCAAAGGTGTCTTCTAAAGTGACTTTCTTGTCTTTATGAAGGCCCATCTTCTCAGCTTCTTCCTTACTAACTCCTTTTACATTTGAGAATTGGTACCTGGGACAATATACATTACATTATTGATTACATAAAAGAGGTAGGTATCAGTGCATGTAATCATACAAACCCTCAGCATTTTCTATAAAGTAAATGTACTGTGGATAATATTATTAAAAGAAATGGATTTCTGCTTAATAGGTGTATAATTATAATATGGTTTTCAACCCTCTCAGGACAATATTTTGAACTTTTTTTTTGAAGAATGGCTAGAAGAAGAACCTTTTCATTTATGCTTAGCATCTTAGAATAATAACGCATTTATGTATATTGCATAATGATGATGAAATATTTAATAATATTATGAAAACATAAGACTACCTTTCATTACAGAGATTATATTGATTGAATTGTACAACAAAGACATAATGAATCCTTTTTACTCTCTGTAAAATTAAACTGAGATCCATTCAGCATAACAAACAAGTAATTTTAAGTTTATTTTTAACAGTTATTGTTGATTATTTTTAAAACAGTCTGCCCCTCTCAGAAAAAAATCCTGGATTCGCCCTTAGCTATCGGCTATAGCCAAGGGCGAATCCAGGTATTGGGTAAAGGATTTGATTCCCCTCCCAATGACAACTTGGGACCTGTTTTATGAATCAACCTCAAGAAAAAATCCAATTTCAGGTGTACACATTTTAGCTATTATCTCCGGCTATACCTATTATAATGTTGCACAACAGGCATTATATAAAAACGATACGATAATGGAAGAATCAAAGCCTATAATATAACCTTATTTGTGTCCATTCTCTTAAACCAAACGATCCTCCGACCATAAAAAGTATGAATGGTACGCCATATCTAAAAGATTTACGTTTACTAAGATTTGTTACGGTATTCCGAATGGCGTCTATTTGTTCATTTAATTTAAAATTCATTTTTTTAAATACAATTAGTATGTAAACAAATTTATGTCATATTTTAACAATAATTTGACGTTTGTTTGATGTTTGTTCGACTCGACACCAAAGACTATAGTAGAACGTAGTGATTATATACTCTTTGAGTATAGTAACTATCCATAAGGCTGGGAATACACGTCAGATTTTTTCATCCGATAGTCGGATCCGATAGTCTGATCAGACTATCGGGAGGCGTTGGAGCCATTACTTTGTTTGCACATACAATACACGTCCGATTCAATAGTCGGACGGAATTGTATTGAATGCCGGCTTCCGATAGTCGGGTCCGACTATCGGAAGCCGGCGAGCATGAAAAAATCTGACGTGTATTCCCAGCTTAAAGGAACTTGCAGTGCTGCCAACTGCTATTGTAAAAATGCGCTAAGCCATCCGCGAAAATGCACTAGGATTGTGCTAATTATGATAAAAGAGCACCAAATAAATAAAATTAATAAAAATATTTCAAAAAAAGTTCAGGCCCTCTAAAAAAGCCACTCAAGCAATATTGCTAATGCAATTCATTTATTTATTTTTCAAATTCTCGGCAGACCCTACTTATTTCAATATGTTTTATGTAAAATAGTCACTACAAATCTTTCTACAAATAGTCACATAAATATACAGTTTGATTCATTAACCTTTCCTTTAAAAGATTTGGTATTGATTAATCTGCCGTAAATTCGGAAAAATGAATTGCATTAGCAATATTTCTTGAGCGGCTTTTTAGCCCCCCTAAAATTGGGTCATTGTTGCCTGACAGGAGGATTTTATTACATTTTCAAATCAAGTGCGAATAAGATAATATTTTTGTAGTATGCTACTGTCAGGTAATAATTAACTGTGTTTCAGAACGCGATTGATTGGTTTTTACCAACGTGATAAATTGCAGACTTTTAAAAATGCGCTAGTTAGGGCACTATGGAACGTTATGGAATTTTGAGCGCTAAAACATCAAGAAATGCCCTAGAGCTAGTGCCGAAAGGACTAAGTTGGCAAAATTGGGGTTATACTATGAAAAGAGAAACAACGACTTATAACCTACCTTCACATTCCTTCTCTTTCACTGGTATAACACTGTCTCATATATCTTAAGATAAAATATTATAGTATCTTCACCGTGTGTGACGTCCTTAAAACTATACTTAATAAAATAACAGTGTATTTGTATTTGGCAACGCTGCCACGGCGAAGTTACTGAACGCAGAGTAATAGTATTCTGTGGCCTAGACCCTGTTGTCATAAACTAATGTCATTTTATTTCTCTTTCTAATCAAATTGTCAAAAATAATACGGATTCTATATTTTTTTATTTTTAAAACCAACGAACGATACACGTTAATGTTTATTGCTCTGAATTAATTAAATCATGTAGAATAATAATAATAACAATTATTTATACTCAGAGGAGCACTAAAATACAATACCTACATTAAAATTATGGCGTCTACCAGCAAATCAAGTAACATATACTACGAGGACCTGCCTCCAGGTGCCCTCAATGAAAAGGAGTTTATTTGCACAGAAAGAATTGTTCCGAGAAAAATTAAGCCACAAAACATCGTGATAAGATTAATGGACAGGGAGATTTACGGCTCTCGTAAGCCTGGCTCTCATTTTCATGTTGTTCGTGAATTTTATCAAAATGTATTTCCAAACTTGACAATAGTTAATGTTGAGAAACCACCTTGTTTCTTGAGGAAGTTTAGTCCAGATGGGAAGCATTTTATAGCATTCTCTGCTGATCAGACATCACTTGAGGTGGGTTCAGTGATAAAAGTATTTATTTAATTATCATTGTCTACTGCCTCACATCTGAATGTAACAGTTTTTACTTGATAGGAACACAACAGATGAAGTAGATTACCCTGATTTTATATGACCCTGAATTTAGCGGATTAAAGACAAAATAAAAATTTCAGATAGGTATATCTACAAGCGAAATTAAGTTTTTCATGCTTACCGAAGTGGAAATTGTAAAAAACTTTTACATTAAAAATTAAATTTTGTGTTTCCCATCGTTTCATAAATCTGAAACTTTAAAATTTAGTTTATTTTTGGATTCTATAAAGGGGATTTCAGTTACTTTCTTTGATTTTGGCTAAAGGGCATTCTGGGACATATATCTGCGAGTAAAATTGAAAGTTTCAGATTTATGAAAACATGGTGAGTTTCTCAAAATTTAATTTTTAATGTAAAAAAATTTTATAACTAAAAAAAAAATTTCGTTTGTTATACCCTGTAGGTAAATCTACGACAAACAATTTCCACTTTGATAAGCTTGAAAAAGTTAATTTCGCTTGTAGATATCCCTACCTGAAATTTTATTTTGTCTGCTATCCGCTAAATTCAGGGTCATGATTTTATTCTGTTCTATTTGTATATTTTGTAAAATGAAAAATCTTTAGAATAGGTAATACTCATAATACTCTTGAGTTCATACCAGTGAATATTGCTACCATTCCTAATAGTTTTTAAATTTTTGAAATCTTGCATTTAGAGAGAAGAAAGACAATTTATTCTATACTAAAAAATAACTAATTTCAGATTTATGAGTACAGAGGAGCTGCTGCTGCTGGAGATCTGGTTGCTCGATATCCATCAGATCTGCTGAATGCTGATGCTGATGCACATCATAGGATACGCACACATATATTCTACAGGTTTTTTAAGGTTGTCAAATTTAACATCATTTACACATCTTAGTAACTGTAATCTTTAGAAGTACAACATGTATCCAATCAAATTACATACATTATAGTTTACTGATAATTTATATTGACATGTTGTAAGTAACATTTATATTAATAAAACAATTAAGTCTGAAAATATTTAGTTCCAACTATTTATTTTTATAACAAACATTAACAATTTATAAGAACCATTTTATTATTTTACAGCCAAAATTTACAGTAAATGTTTGTCAGCAAAGAGAAATCCAAAGGTCTGAACGCAACACAGCTGGAAACCTTCCATTTATGGATCAACAGCTTAATCGGGAGTGCAGCCTTTTCACTGAAGATGGAAGATATGTTATAGTTGGATCAGCTGCTCATATACCTGATGATTTGCGGCCACATTTTTATCACATACATAGCAATAATGAAGCAGTTACCCCAACTATAAGGTAGAGTAATAAGGGTTAGACATATTTTATCTTTTTTTTAATTAATTTTATACAAGATGGTGAAAATGGTTGATCATTAAATGAAACCAGAATTTTATCACCTTGTTTTAATACCATATTCAAAAAAATCATTGAAATCCATCAAGTAGTTTAGCCACAGTAATTAATTTTCATTTCATCAATTTTATACACATGTAGATGCCTAACAAATTCACTAGGCTAAAGTAGGTCGGACAGTGATACAAGCAAACCAATTAGACCTCGCAAACCAATTAGACCTCTCCATTTCTCTGTCTAAATGTTATTATGTGAGAAGAAGAAAGTATATCGCCTGCGCCGCGTTTAATGTCGCGCCTCTTACAGGTCAAAGACGATGTAACTATAAATAGTGTTGTATTTAGTTAACATTCTGAGGGTATTTACTTTCTTCGAAAATTTAGATGTTTTGTTATATTCAAAAATCGTTTTCGTTTGTGTTATAGATCTTAATGTACTGTATTGTATTGTAAGAATAGTGTTTAAATAGATCGACCGTCATATCCACCTTGTATATTATACATTTCACCCGCGTTCCCGAGGTATCTTATGTTTTCCCATGATAAAAAATACAGTATATATTATTATTTATTTATTTATTTTATTCCATCTATCTATGTGCCAAGTTTCATCCAAAACCATTCAGCCGTTTTTGCGTGATTGAGTCACAAACATACAAACATTCACATATAATCTGTAGGATTTTCAAATGATGCATTGTCTTGTTATTCCCACAAAGTATTTAGATAATTTATATGTTATTTTAATTCCAGATCAGCATTGGAAGATTATTCTCTTCATCTAGTAGACCTACATCAAGGAAAATTATGTGACACAAAGCATTTTCGCATTGACAAAATCTACCTCTCGCACAATCAAGGCATTTATTTATATAAAGAAGTTTTAGCCGTTTTGTCTGTCCAGCACCAAACTATACATTTGTTCCAAATTGTTGAGGGAATGTTAATAGAAATAAGAAGAATTGGAAGATTTTGCTATGATGATGATCCATATATTGTAAATTCGGTATTTCCACCCCTGATGAATGAAAGGCCCTTTCATGAAGAGACAATAAATAGTTTAAAACATAGACTACTGGTTTTTCTATTTAAACGGGCAAAAAATATTAGTGACGAATCAAACGACCCTCTAGAATTGAGGAAATTCTACAAATATTTTGACATGTTCAAAAGTTTGCGTATGTGGAAAATGCAATTGCTTGATGAAGACCATCTTTTTATAAAGTATGCAAGTGAAGAGGTTGTAACACTACGAGTGGCAGAACCAAACAGTCAATCTTCATTCTTCGTTATTTATAATATAAGCGACAGTAAAATTTTGGAGGTATATGAAAACACGTCTGAGGGTCTTTTGCAACTTTTTGAAAATTATTGTGATTGTTTCAGAAATGCTAGATTATGCGCGGATTCACAATTCACCTGTTCGCCTTCTAATAACTTGTATGCTCGATTAACGCAGCAAAGATTTAAGCAAACTATAGTTCGGGCTATTTACGGTGGTCGGACGGAAGCGACTAAACGAATATTGGCACAACTACCCATAAGTGCGCAATCCTACAGCGGATCACCATATTTGGATTTAGGTCTATTTAGTTACGATGACAAATGGGTCTCCGTTATGGAGAGACCTAAGGCTTATGGGGAGTACCCTATTAGGTAACTATTTGCTGTCCATGGGATTAAGTAATGATTTTTGATTTATTTGCCATTCTTCAAATATATATCTTTTGCAGATTCTATGCACGGGATTCAGGATTACTGAAGTTTAAAATTTACGCTGGAGTGTTAGGACAATCTGTTCCAGCTAGTGCTCGAAGACTTGTTGCATTCACTTTCCATCCTACTGATCCATTCGCGATTAGTGTACAGAGAACTAACTCAGAGTACATAGTCAATTTTCACATCAGAAATGCTGTATTTAGTTGATGGTGAGAGTATGTTATGTAACTTTAATGTGAAGTTGTCTATGAATCTTAATTATTATATATTTTTATCAAAATAATAAATACTACTGTGTAGTACATATTTAATTTTTTTTTTATTATTATGATATGTGTATTTATTTTAAGAGAACTTTCTATGTTTTAAGTAAAATTCTTCCAATAGAAACAAAGTTAAAAAAATTACCATGTTCGACCCATGGTTTGCAGACTAGAAATAGGCTCAAAAGTAAGAGACTCTTTAAAGTATAGATAGATAATTGTAGTCTTTGGATTCTTGGAGTAGGTAGGTACTGTACACACTAACATAGCTAGGGCACAGAATAGATAGGTATCTAATTAGGGGTAACGTAACGTTGTCTGCGTGATGGCCTTCGCAGCAAGTCTCGGGCGACCGCATACGGACGTTTTGCTAGGTTTTCATCTCTTTCTATGGTTATTTGTCTTTTTTTGTTGATTTGATGGTTTCTGTACGTCAGAACAGACTAGGGACCTGGCAATATATTTGATTCCTATAACAAAGATCAGACCTGTAATTTAAAATACCGGCCATGTGAAATGGATAACATTGCTGCGCTCCGGGCTCGGTTCTAAACACCATTCTCATTTTCTTTTAATTAAAAGTAGAGAAAACTGCTTGGTCCTATTTAGATGAGAAAGATAAAATAATAAAAGTTGTCTACTAACTGACAAAGATTGTCATTAAAAATGCAAGTGTAAATAAATATGGGCAACTTACACAATTATCAATAGATCACTTCAAATTATGACCATTGCAACTACAGCCATCGAAATAATGTGTAAATAAAACGTTAAAAAGCAAGAACCAGCTATGCAGTGCAATCAGTCTTTCTGTGAAAATAGATTTCCCAACTATGGGCAGTGTTACCCCTTTAACTCACGTTAGTGAATCTATTTGAATTTCCGGTTATTATAGTTTCAATAAATCTAGATACTGGGCTGACCCGGTACATAAATCAAAGAAAATATTGTCAGAGAGTAGTCTTAGGGGCGGTTTGAAAATATACCTAATCATTAATCTTTACATTTGTCAAGAACGAAGAATAAATTATTTGTAAATTATAGGTGTGGCTTAGATTTATGGTACTAATGGCCGTCCACTGCTGCACCTAGTAAATAAATAGGCCTTTACTAATGTGCATCACCCACACCTACAACTGGGCATTCCACCATCTTCATTGCAAATAATAATGAAAATGAAAATATATTTTATTCAAATAGGCCTTCACAAGCACTTACGAATAGTCTGACTCTAACGTACGGCTCGGAAGGTTGCTTTTACTGAGAAGAGCCAGCAAGAAACTCGGCAATTACTCTTTTCAAAACCAACTCGGATTCATTACATCAAATTATTTATCTAGTCTCACTGACAATATTTGTGTGTTATATGACAATAAGGAAAAAATATATCAAAATTATGAGTAGGTACTTAGTAAACATATGGCAAACATGATAATTTGTATGAATTCATATTTACTATTATTTCAGCTTTACAATATACTCTGCCATATCCAGAAATAATAGGTGAAGGTGATGTGGCGTCGGTCGTACTACCAGATGGAAATTTACAGTTTTTCTTTACACCTACTGCCCATTGGTGGTCGCCTGTCACGGGCCCACCTTTAGTGAATAGCAATTGGAATGCTAATGCCGGTGTTTGGTTTGTTCGGACTATTTCCAACCCGTTAGTTGTTTTCTTATTTCAGGTACCTATATAGGGAACCCAGTTTCATCATGACCCGTCGTCTGTATGTCACAGCCATTTTACTTGTAAACTTAAAGGTGTAGGTATGGCTCAATTTGGCAAATATACACACATAGAATTTGCGTAGTAGGAACTCGCCTGATGTAACTGTATTGAGTTTGCACCTACATACTGGTGTGTTTCGGCAGTTGCATTTGAGAGAGCCAGTTGCCAAAATGGTATTGCTAATGTCTGTAAGCGACGGTAGCCACTTACCATCAGGTGGACCGTCTGCCTGCTTGTCAGTCTTCTGACATAAAAAAGCCGGTTTTACAAGTAGGTATTGCTGTTTTTTTTTATTTTTGAATAGATTACAACCTGTCGCTTTCAACCAGCAACAAAACCAAATAAATTATGCAGACCCATTACTACGACCATTCATTAACTCCGAATGTAAAATACCTCCATTTGGGTATAATTTGAAGGTATGTGAAGTAATCTCTTGATAAGTTGTGTTCTTATTACATTAACAAACTACGTTCCTAAATGTGCTATTTCAATTTATACCAGTTTCACAATGATCATTGGACTTCTACGACGGATCTTCAATACTTCTACCCTTGCCTGCGTCGTGATTGGTCACCCAGAATTCTGTCAAAGGGCTCAGCCGCTGTTCAGGTAGAATTAGTACCCGTAACAAATACTGTTTGCCATCAAGATGCGATTTGTAATAGGCCTTGTCACTGTATCTCTAAAACTGAAGTAAAGCAAACAAAACAACGATGTAAATGTAACGAAATAGTGAATACAAGTAGTAATATGTCCGTTGATGATATAAAACCCAAAACCAGAAAAAGAAACAAAAAAAAGAGGAGTAAATCAAAGGATAGTAAGAAGAGTAACGATACGTGTGATTGCGACGATAAAATAGAGCCAAATTGTACAGATAAATCTGTGACTACGTATATGGATCAAGCGAGTGGTTGTACGACAGAGAATGGTCGCCAAACACAGACTTGCGAGAATACTTCTTCAGTATGTAGTGCGAATAGTGTGCCAAAAACAAAGTACAGGAAAAAAGTTATGAAACCACAAAGCTCCCAGGAATATGTTTCCGATAGCTACTGTGACAGTTGCAGCTGTTGGAGTGACGAACGTGAAATGTAAAAAAACAATCAATATTGTGGGTACTTATATTCTTGTTATTATACAGTTATCCCTTAACTTTAAAAATATATATTTACAATTATAAAAATAATAGTACAGTCATAAACAAAACAATTTGAGATTTTATTTTACTTACATCAAAATAATACAGATAAAAAAATTACAACTGCAAACATTTCAGTCCATTGATCCTTTCTAGACTATACTCTGTCCATCCGTTTATTTGATTTTTGACGTTTAAAATAACAAAGAAATATGAATCTTATTATTATCAGTAATAAGGTTTATAATAATGCACTTGTATTACTGTGTTTCGGTTAGGAGGGTATGGGAGCCGGTGAAATTACAGGCACAGAAGACTTAACACCTTCATGTCTCAAGGTTGGCAACGCGTGAGTGATACCCCTGGCAGGGAAAATATACAATTGTATTTTCTTTGCCCGAGGTGTTATGAGCGTCTATAGGCTACGGTAACCGCTTACCATCAGGTGGGCCTTAAGGTTGTTGCCACCTAAGTAGTATAACAAAAATAACAGCTACATAGATGGACCTTATTTCAAAGTGATAAGGTCAAAAATTCTTTGATATTTTTTAACGTCAAAAAGCAAATAAACGGATGGACAGAGTATAGTAAACAGTTGTACAATCATGTTGTCTCAATAAAAGTGAGCCATTTACAATAAAGGAAGACTATAGATTAAACACACCAAAGAAGTTTTCTTTCGAAATATTCTTTGGCAGAGAACAAACGACTTGCACTTGTATAATTACGGTACTTATACAATTTTTCAAATAGGTCATAAATAAATCGTAAAAACAATGTAACACTTAAAACTAGTATTGCATAAGATTAGATCAAATGAACGGACATTCCCTTCATAATATAGTCTTTGAACAGAAGTCTCATTTAATGCTCAATGTCGCCCTTTATGCTCATTAAAAAATATAGTAAGCTAATAAACTTGCATCTCTGTAGAATATTTACATATAAATAGTATAATATAGACAATCTTCGGAAATGAATTGCACAGGATGCATTATTTCAACCACATAAGACAACATTAAAATGTACATTTAAATTACAACATTTTTATTGGACATATTTGCCACACCAATCTTTATTTGAGATTCAAAATATTAGTCAGACTATTTTGTCATGCATGATGGACACAATATACTTACATTAATAATAGTATTTAGTTCGAAATCAACTATCTGACATTTAGATTGAAGAAGCCATGAAATTATAAAGTCTAATGCACAAAAGGAATTTCATTCGTTATAAAACATGGATACAGAAATATGGAACCCTCTCACAACAGTTTTAAGGATATTTAGACATTCATGAGTTCTATTGAGCTCAAGAAACTGGAGTACAAAAAATATACTTTGTGATCTACTTAGACATTTTGCGCGAATACTCTAATGGGATCCCTTATCTTACATTACACAACCTGATAGTTGACTATGCAACTTTTCTCTTTATTTCTAAGCAAATCTTATTTCTATAACACAAAGTGCAACAATCAATTTAAGTAGACGAATGTTTAACTCAAATATAAGCCAAAATTGTATTGAGTTCATACAATTCATCGGACTTAACATTGTAGAAGTCCTAAGGAATTAATACTTATAATGTAACTCATACAGTTGCAATTTTGACATAAATTACTTGATGCGAACGTTTTGTTTTTGTATACGTGACTGGCAACATTTTATTCAACAAATAGCATCAAATGTTATCCTAATAAAAATCTATTCAATTCTTTTGAAAAAAAAATATATTGAATGTATTGCTCATTTCATTACGTAAGAGCGGTTTTAGTTAGTCACCTTATGCTTATTATAGTGCAATACTAATATGATACAAACAATATTACAAACAATACTTTGACTAGACAGTACTATAGTACCGACGTACGACCATCACTGTGATCACTATTGGGTGGAATCTTTACGAGAATATGTAAGAATAATTAGATATTTTTAGGCCTTCAGTGAAATTCTATGAATACAAAACTTTTAGTGGAAGATTAGCCTCATAAGACGGTGAATTGAATGAGGAGGAACGGAGATACGACGACTCACGAGTGCACACGAATTCTTGAACGCAATTCCAACATCCCCATTCTTACCCCGAACCACAAGACGCCGGGAAAATTTCCTCCTGTACGTTGTTGACGTTCCGAACATACCGACACGTTTTGTATCTTCATTTGAAATACGGACAGTAAAGGAGTGGAACTTGTTACCGGCGTCGTATGTTCAAGGCCAGAGTGCAGGCTTCTTCTGGGCAAGCATGTTCCATCTTAGGTTTCATCAAAGATTTTGAAGTAGCTTTAGTTACAACAAAAATAGAGCTACCACTAAAAGTTTCGCTAGTAACATTTGACACATATTCTTTTTCATAACACACCAAAGTATACACATTACATAATCTAAACATTACTTCCTAAGCGAGGGAGTGTCTTCAATCATATTAAAATAATTTAGTACTTACATTATGTATCAATCCATTAATATATAAAATACAACTCGCCACCTTCACAGCACTTCACCTAATCGTGTATAATGTACAGTCTAAGTCGAGTAGTTTTATAACATACCGCCTCGGGTTCATCACTGTAATATAGGAAAATAAAAAGAAGTTAGTCATTAGTTATGTCACAGATTTTCAGCTTGAACCAAGCTGAAAAGTATGTGCGCTTGCAGACGTTCTACAAAAAGTTGACCATATAAAAAAGGTCGTCCTCGTGTTGCCGGTCGGGCCGATAATCGAGTCGTGACATCTGCGATCGTCCTTGATTTATTAGTCGGTAGATGTCGTGGGTCGAAATCTTACATTGAGCCTTAACCTTCTGTGATAGAAAACATCATGAAGAAACCAGAGCACGGTCGTAAAGTTAGTCTCCTCGAACCACCCTCAAGTTGAATTTCAGTCGTGAATCAGGAGAGCGGCAGTCTAGCGATATCGGCGTAAACACAAGGATCTGTATGGCTCGGTTTACACATTCATTCGTATCGTTCAAGTATTTACGATCGTGTTGAACTGGCGTGTAATGAAATTACATAACTAATGAATGTGTAAGGTTGGCTAAATCCAAATCCCCCATAGATGGGCGACGTAGGTAGGTAGGGAAACGATGTATTTATTATCAAAGCTACGATCCTATCGGCAGATTGAATAGATGCCTCGTAGGTACATTAGGTAATATATGGGTATACCTGGTGGGGGTGCGGCGGGGCGGGGTGCGGCTGGTCCCTCGCGTGCGCGTGCGCCAGGTCCCGCACGGCGGCGAGGCGCGCGCGCGTGGCCGCGAAGGTGGGCCGCGCGGCGGGGTCGGCGTGCCACGCGGCGCGCATCACCTCGTAGGGGCCCGCGCCGCACCCCTCCGGCGCCTCCATGCGGTACCCGCGCTCCACGTGACGCACCACTTCCGCCAGCGGCTGCCCGGGCGGCGGGAGAGGCGGGATTTATTATCATTTTTATTTTTTGGTAAATCAAACGACGAAGCCTATCAATTAAAAAGAAATGATAGTAGATACTTTGTAGTACCTTGAAAAAGTTACTTCACGGTCATGCATGGATAGTTAATAAAAACATATAATATAACGACCTTAGTTTCGAGTACAGTAATTTATTACTTCAAGTAAATATACTCACGATACGCGGGTAAGGAACTCTGCCAAACGAATATATTTCCCAAAGAAGAATACCGAAACTCCACATGTCAGACTTATTCGAAAATTTCTGTAACGAGACGGGTTTATAATTAATCATTTATTAATATTGTCATCCAAATGTTATTTCTATTGTTAATTAGCCTGAAAAAATAAAAACATGCAAGGACAAAAGCAAAATAGGGTAGTATTTTGTTAAAGATATTTTACTTTTACAAAAAAATAACATATTTCAAAATTATTATACACAAAATAATTGAATTAACTCAGCGTCTTTTGGAAATTTATATAATCGCAATAGGGTATTACACCCAATTTTGTAAAGTGTCTCAATTCGTTCTCAAGATGCTAATAAGCCACCAAAAAAAAACACAAAAATTTTATTCAATCGATAAGTGCCATAAAAATGCATTTTTTACAATTTCAATTTTCACGCGTAGTTTGGTGAAAACGCTGGACGCCACTCTACGGTCATAGGCTGCGTTTAGTAACTACGCCGTGTGATCGCCCGACGATTATCACACAAAATTAAAGAGTCTATAAATCACTACTCAAACGTAGGAATTATATACTCTTTGCTGAACGCTATCATAATCTTCGGGCGATCACACGGCGTAGTTACTGAACGCAGCCATGACGTTATTTGATCTCTTGTAAGTAAATAAATGCGCTGATATTGGTCTCAATTGGACTTATAAAATTTTATAAACTAAAAATGAGCTATTATCCTTTTTATTAGTGTGCTGTTCCTGAATGCATGAATATTAGTGTAAAAATAAAAATACTTCAGTTGACACTTTTTAGTTTACATACAGCACCGTATGACGTCAGTATGGTGGCTACTGTTTCGCTTGTTTAGAAACAGATTAAAAACTGAAAACTTTGAAATGAATTTTAAAATGAATTAAGTTATGTTATAAACTAAAACTAACATTTTCCGACTGCTTATAACTAAGCTATCTAAAATGTACATTTTTAGATTTTTTCTCATATAGAGAAAAATACCCTATTCTCGATGACACACTTCATACCACGTTTCGTAGCTCTATCATGCGGCCGAGTACTCACACTCACAACACAATTAGTATGTGTATAGGTATAGGTATACTGACATTGTACTTGAGCGCCTCCGGAGCGGTCCACTTGATGGGCAGCTTGGCCTGCAGCCGGGCGGCGTCGGCGGGGTCGTCGTGATGGTCGTCGGCCCTCGCCAGCCCGAAGTCGGCCACCTTGGCGGCGCCCTCCGCCGATATGAGCACGTTGCGGGCGGCCAGGTCGCGGTGCACCACGCGGGACCGCTCCAGGTACTCCATGCCGCAGCAAGCGTCGCTGGTTAACGTAACAAACAACCTCGTACATAATATATAGGTATGTTACTAACAATTATACATCCACTATAATATACCTTGGAATAAAATATAGGGATAGAGTAGAATAGTATATATATATATATACAACATATTATTTATCCTGGTAAAAACATAAGATCCTCCGATAAAACCGCGGGGCAGAAGCTAGTGTCTAAGAAAAAATCTAATATCTTTTATATGTATAAGTTTTCTGGCTTGCGTAGAACAATGTCCTAGGACATTTATTTATTACCTTCAAACCAGGACAGGACCACAACTGAGCTTTTCAAACAGGTTCGACAGGAACTAAGCTTGCTTCTAAAGTATGGATACAAGGAACAATAATAATAAACATTAATTCCTTATTTGGCTTCAGAAATAGAAAGACTATTTGTTGTATATTCGTTTCACTTTCAACATCAGCCTGTAATCCGGAGAGGTTCTATGTTCATATAGGTAGGTAATCATACTCACTAGGCAAAGTTGATCTGGTTGAGTTGCGTGACGTAATGCCGGCCGCGGCTCCTCAGGTAGTCGAGCAGCGAGCCCTGCGCGCAGTGCTCCGTCACCAGGCACGTGCTGCCGCTCGTGGTGAACACTAGACCCAGGAGACGGACTAGGTTCTCGTGTTTCAGTGACCTGCAAAATATCACATATAAGAACGAGATATAAAGGCAGCATCTTTTGGTATATTGCCCGTTCATAATTTCGTGAAATCATCATCATCATCATCTCAGCCGCAAGCAGTCCACTGCTGGACATAGACCTCCCATAAGGATCACCAATGGGACCGGTCTTGGGCGGCCTGCATCCAGCGTTTTCCTAAAATCGCAGCTAATTATATCAAACCTTAAAAAAATCTATAGAGGATTTTAACACAAACTAAAAATGTCACATTATTGACAAATATTTTATGTTAAAAGGGCATAATTTACATAATATCACTTGCTGTCCTAAACGAGTTTTGTTTCCGTGTTATTGACAACATCTTGTGTTAATTTTATTGCTACTCCTACCCCTGTGAAGCACAACATGACAACCATTTCATTTAAAACACATTAATAAGAACTAAATAGGAATTACCAAACAAAGTGTTTATCTATTCATTTAGGAAAAAAACAAAAGTAAACATTTCCATTTGGCATTAGTTTTTGGCAAAGGAATTTTTCTCAATATTTATAACATTTAAAACAATACAAAGGCACTAAATAATACTACAAATATAATTCTGAGTAAATGCTGCGATTAATTTTCTTGAACAGTAGCCAATGCCAGATTTCCTAACATTCATGATCTCACAAAGGGCATTACTTGCACTTTAGTGTTAAAATTAAAAATATTAATGTAATACACTCACGCCATGACGCTGGCTTCTGCTCGGAACTTGCTCGCCGCTTCCCGATCTTTCAATATTTTTACAGCCACCTTCTGCGTGCCATTTAGTATGCCAAGCATCACATCTCCAAACTCCCCTTTGCCTATATTCTCGCGAATTTCCAGATCTCGCTCGTCTATTTTCCAACCTGTATAACATGAATGAAAATAATGAAGTTTATTTTTTAGTTGTATTTACTCATACGTTTTGTTTATATTTATGGTGAAATGATAAGGTTACCTTTGATTATACCACCATAATGGGAATAAAGTATGATTAGTAATTAATAACTAGCTTCCGCCCCGCGGTTTCACCCGTGTTCCCAGGATAAAAAGTATCCTGTGTTATTCCCGGACCTAGTACCTTTATAATATTAGTAAGATAGATATATTTCAACTGACGAATCATACTGGTTCGCCGACCGAGAAGAATGGAAAAAGAGGCCTCTGCCTACCAGTGAGACAATTTAGGCTATTAATGACAATAACCTTTGGTTAACAGGGTAAACAACAATATGGGCAATAAATAACCCTAAAAATCGTACTAGGACTACTATTATTGAGTCGCCACGATTCAAATTTTAGGTAGTAATTCTACCGATAAACTAGGCGTCTGCCTACACCTTCTATTCACTCAGTTATCGGCAGATGCATACAATTGCATCTACCAAATATTCGGTTTTCTTAAAAAATTGCTAGTAAGAAGGTGGAAATATGAGACCGACACTACAAATTGCCAACCTCGAATAGGTCACAACGACTTGTATGAGTATATAATACTAACGTGCGTCAACAAAGTTGAGCGAGTGTAGGACGCCGTCGGTCTGGTCGGCGGGCGGGCCCTGCGGCCCCTGCGGCCCCGGCGGCCCCTGCGACCCCGGCGGCCCCTGCGTCGAGTACGTGTGCTGGAAGTGGCCCGAGCTCAGCGCGCTGGGGACGCTCGGCGTGGCCGGGTACGGGGGCGGTTGCTGGAACACAATATACTAAATTAATATCATTTTATTCTTAAACACCTCCATTCGTGCCGACTCTAAGGTTTCGACTTCCACGTTTCGTCATGTAGGCCGATGTTGGATTCCGTGGCGAAGATCGTGGTTTCAAATCCTATAATGAGCTTGAGTTTTCGGTGAAGGAAAACGTCGTGAGGAAACCACATGAAGGTGTACTTTCTGTTAAAAAAAAACTTATTTAGAAAGCCCTTCCGATTTGGTGTGTTGCATTCAGATGGTGTATTTCATTAAGGGGGATCTTATGCTTTCCCGTGATAAAAAGTAGCCTATGTGCTATTCCAGACTTTCTATCTCTGTGCCAAATTTCATCCAGATCCGTTCAGCTGTTCTGGTGTGATTGTGTAACAAACATCCATCTAAACTTAAGGGCTTTAAGGCCAATGGACTCTAATAAAGTGAAATGTTTATTTACCTGTGGATGTGGAGGATACGGCGGTTGTAGAACACCGTTGTTATTGGCACCATTGGGTGACGCTTTTGGTAAGCACCGCACTAGTTTCGTGCATAAGCCGTCTGCGTCTTGTAAGTAGTGCTGTAAAGAGATTCAACATAAATTTATTATGATTTACATAAGCATATCATATCACTTGAAAACAGCAGACTGGTAGGTAAGTAATATAAAAAATAAAATAAAATTCCTTCATTTCAGACCCATTGACAGACTAAAATATAAAAAAAATAGATTATATTACATACAAAAATTTAATTAAAAATAATGATTAATTATTATTATTATTATTGATTGTCCATAGTGTTGATGACCAACAGCGTGGTCTTTTTCCATCGACCTTTCCTTCTCCAGATTATCAGGGCCCCAGAGCTACGTGACCGAAGTAGAATCAGGGCAAAAGAGTTTAAAACTGAAATTTTCGGGAAAAGTTAAATTAAATTGTACTCACATGAATTAGATCTTGCATATTATCAAAGAATTCTTCATCATCTATCGTGAGCCGTTGGTTTTGATTGTCGGGCGCCGTCGCCCATTTTACTCTGCCAATTGAATAGAGAATGTTAGTACAATAATAGGGAATAACTTGTAGGTTATCGGTCAATCGGGCTTATATTGTGACTATACAATCTTATATGACCTGAGCTGAAGTGAATTTTAGTTCCTTGCCCAAGGGCCGGAGTTAGCATTAACCAGGATCATGGAGTTAGACAATATCCCACATGGAGGTAAAAAAAGAGTGTATACAGACCGATAATGTTCGACCCTGCCTCTGAAGCGCACGCACAGCGTGTGGTCGCCGGGGAAGTTGGTGCTCTCGCGCACCACGAACACTCCGTCCGGCGAGCCCGACAGCAGCGCCTCCGCACGCTCGCGGCTGATCGCGCCGTGGTGCCATCTGTGCATTACCGTACCAGTACATTCCCTATTAATAACCAAACAACGGTCCTGCTTACACTTATCACGTCTGAACCCTATACAAATTAAAATGAGTACAGTCAACAACATAGCTGTATAGATCGACATTTACAAATAAAGTATAGGTAAACTACAGCTATCCATAATACGAAAAGATAAAGTAGTTACAAATATGTTTAATAAAAACCTAAATACTAACTACTATTCGGCTGCTTATGTTATCGAGCGTACAAAGAAAAAACACACAGATCAAGTTTGATCGTATTTTCACGAGGATTATGTTCTCATGTAAGAGGATGTGAAAACGTTAATTAAAGTCAACACTGAGTCTTTTTTTTTTTTTTTACATACAATGGGTTTGCGTTTGGCTTCTGACCCGTCGAAAGGCGAAGACGAAGCCTAAGATGGAGCACGCTTACCCAGAAGAAACCTATTCACTCTGGCCTTGAATGTCTCTAGATTGTAGGAGTCAGGAAACAAAGACGCCGGGAGCAAGTTCCACTCCTTTGCTGTTCGCATTATAAATGAGGATGCAAAACGTTGTGTCCGTATGTTTGGGATGTCTACAACGTACGGGTGGAAATTTTCCCGGCGTCTAGTGGTTCGATGTAGGAATGGGGATGATGGAATTAGGTCTAATTGTGTTTAAAGATTTTTGCCAAAATTATAAATCGAAAAACGGCTATAAATAAATCTGTCCATCCTGTTCCTCCATTTGTTTAACATTTTATCATACTGTCCAAATCAAATAAAACACATCGTATAGTTACTATTACGAAGCTTCACTTGTCTCATGGTCTATATTCAATTTCCCATTATAAATAAAATATATTCTATTCTGTGAGGAATGTTCACATACAACCATCTAACCCCAAACTAAGCAGAGCTTGTGCTATGGAAGCCAGATAACTGATATACTACATATACTACTTTTATTGTGTAAATATATACTTATATAGATTACACTCAGACTCAGGACAAACATACATTTTTCATTCGTTCATGCAAATAAATAAATAGTTAAATTATTTAGGTTATAGTTTGTTTATGTTGGTATTTACTTGATTTTACATTGCAATAATTAACATCCTTAGTACTGGCAACACAGTCACTAAGCATTTATTATAAAAGCAATGGTTGCCCTTAGTTCCCCCCTTACTTCTATTTTCACTGTGCTAGGAGGCAGACATTATAACCTTCATTGTGGCCATATTTAATTTGAATATATTATTTCATTTATGTTTTCTATTCTATTTAAATTCAATCTCTGCATTTTATTTCACGCCCGTAATCCTATTTCCTATAGGTTATGGGCCCAGCATTGTGCTGATCAAATATATTATTATTAATTTGACTACCTACAACTAAATAAAAAAAAAATAAAACGATATGGAGAATTTAAAGACCAAGCGAAATATTAGACCTTTTGCTGGTGAAAAATACAGTGTGTGGAAGTTTCGAATTCGCGCATTGTTAACTGAGATGGAGGTTATCAAAGTCATGGACGAGGAACCCATAATAGGGTTGGAAGCTTGGGAGAAAAATAATCGCATCGCGAAAAGTGTAATCGTCGAGTATTTGGCAGACTCCTTCCTTGGTTTTGCTAAAGAAGAATTTACTGCAAGAGAAATTTTGAAGAATTTGGACGCATTGTACGAGAGAAAAAGCTTGGCGACTCAATTGGCGATACGTAAGAAGCTGCTCGGTTTGAAGCTTCAAGGCGACACTCCGTTACCCAAGCACTTCACGATTTTCGATGATCTAATCACGGAGCTACTGGCGGCTGGTGCAAAGCTGGAAGAAACTGACAAGGTATCTCACTTACTTCTCACGTTGCCGAATTCATATGACGGTGTCATTACTGCAATCGAGACATTATCTGAAGACAATTTGACTTTGGCCTTCGTTAAGACAAGATTATTGGACCACGAGGTCAAATTGAGAAATGAGGGTACTGACACTGTTAACAAAATTCTTCACGTCGAAAATAAATCTCAAAAATGCAACGGAAGAAAATTTGAGAATACTATGTCTTATAACAACCAGCAGAAGTTCAAGTCTAAGAAGAAATCTTTCATCAAGTGCTACCATTGCGGACGCAAAGGTCATGTCAAAAATGACTGTTACTTTTTCAAACGGATGAATCAACCTAATAAACAGACATCTGCAGTCAGGCACCGCACTGTACAAGCTGTGAATCTTACTGAGGGAGCGACAAGTTCCAGTGAAGCTTCCGGATTTGCATTTATGTCCGGAAATTATGAAGGTGGCGCAGAAGGAAACCAAATAACTTTCCTGTTGGATTCCGGGGCATCTGACCACATAATTAACAGGGAAGATCTTTTCTTTACCTATAGTAACTTACTTACACCGTTAAAAA
Organism: Tetheella fluctuosa; assembly: GCA_951216915.1. Taxonomy (NCBI): domain Eukaryota; kingdom Metazoa; phylum Arthropoda; class Insecta; order Lepidoptera; family Drepanidae; genus Tetheella; species Tetheella fluctuosa. Next base: position 6,821,574 of record OX578229.1, on the reverse strand, counting down.
TTTCAATTGCTAAACACGGTGAATTTATTACAGCTACCAAAAGAGGAATATTACAAGTGATCAGCAACACCGGCATCCAAGGTACTCTAGAGGACGTATTGTTCTGTCGTGAGGTACCGTACAACTTACTATCGGTAACCAAGATGCAGCGTGCCGGGTTGACAATCACCTTCGATCAAAATGGAACAAATATCAGTAAGGACGGTATAATACTGATGCAAGGTAAGGCAATTAATAATTTAATTTCTGTTGAGTTTGAAGTTGAAGTTAATCGATCTGTTTCTCAAATGTGCAATAGTGATAAAGGAAATTACGATTTATGGCATCAACGTTTAGGCCATATAAGTAAACAGAAGTTTTTAGATTTGAAAAATAACTGTATGATTGATGATGTAAGCTTTATTGAGGTGGTATCGCCTGATAACAAATTGTGCGAAGCTTGCATAAATGGGAAACAGACACGATTACCATTTAACACTTCTAAAGATAAAAGTTACATTAAACGACCGTTATTTGTTGTGCATACTGATGTGTGTGGGCCAATCACTCCTTCTACAATCGATAATAAGAATTATTTTGTTTTGTTTGTCGATCAATTTACTCATTACTGTGTTGCATACTTGATAACATATAAATCAGATGTGTTCTCGGCTTTTAGAGATTTTGTGGCAAAAAGTGAGGCTAAATTCAATTTAAAATTGGTTAATTTGTATTGCGACAATGGTCGGGAATATTTGTCTAGTGAAATGAAAGATTACTGTGTTTCTAAAGGAATTTCATACCATTTTACTATTCCTAGAACACCACAGCAGAATGGGGTTTCAGAGCGTATGGTTAGGACAATTACAGAAAAAGCCCGCGCTATGATCGACGGTGCTAAATTACATAAGTGTTTTTGGGGTGAGGCAGTCTTAACTGCAGTATACTTAATAAATATTACACCTACCCGCGCTTTGAAACAAACTCAAACTCCATTTGAATTGTGGCACGATAAAAAGCCTACAATTAAGTATTTAAAAGTTTTCGGTTCTACCGTGTATGTGCATAATAAAACCCGTAAAACTAAATTCGATGAAAAATCGTGGAAGGGTATACTGGTAGGGTATGTACCTAACGGCTACAAGGTGTGGGACATAGAACGCGAAAAATATGAAACAGTTAGGGATGTCATAGTAGATGAGGTTAATTTTCTGCAGTCGAGGCCTGCGTTACGACGTATTGAAGGGAATGAAATTGAACATTTCCATGACAAAACTGATGATAGTAATGATATGGCGTCGAAATCAGTGTCAATAATACCTCGAAGTTGTGACAGTCCTAAATCTGATATTTCCAAAGCTGATAATTCTAAATTAGATGGCTCAAAATCAGTTGGATCAAAATCAGATAGTTCAATATTAAACGATTCAAAATCGGATAGTACAAAATCTGATGAATCTGTTTCTAGTGGTAAGATTCGCAAATTAAATGACCCAATGCCAAATGTTGATGACAAAACAAGTTCTGGTAAAACTTGTTCTTCTGATAAAAATATTGAAGGTTCATGTCGATTGCGAAGGAGTGCTAGGCTCAAAGGTTGTCCCCCTGTGTCTTATAATGAAATTGATGATATTTTATTGTGTGCTGAATCAATTGGTTGCAAAGTACCTACTTCATTTAATGACATTAAAAGTCGGGATGACAGAACTCTATGGGAAGGTGCGATTAAGGATGAGTTAGATTCACTTTTAGTTAATGATACTTGGACATTAGTACCTAAACCAAGTTATAAAAATATAGTCGATTGTAAATGGATTTTTAGTATTAAAAATGACGAGTTTGGCAATCCATTGAGATATAAGGCACGTCTTGTTGCCAGGGGTTTTAGTCAGCAGTATTTAACTGATTATAATGAAACTTTTGCCCCTGTTGCTCGTATAGCTAGTTTTAGGTTTATAATTAGTTTTGCAAATCAATATAATTTATTGGTTCATCATATGGATGTTAAAACCGCATTTTTAAATGGTATTTTGAAAGAAGAAATTTACATGAGTGTACCAGAGGGGGTAAATTGTAAAGATGGTTACGTTTGTAAATTAAATAAAGCTTTGTACGGACTTAAACAAGCTGCTAGGTGTTGGTTCGAATTATTTGATCAATGTCTTAAAGAAAAAGGATTTGTAAATTCATCAGTTGATAGATGTATTTATATTTTGGATAAGGGAGATATTCATAAAAATATTTACGTTTTGCTTTATGTCGATGATCTGGTGCTGGTGTGTTTTGACCGGCAATCAATAAATAGAATTAAGGGTTACTTAATGAGTAAATTTAAAATGGTAGATTTAAATGAGATTAAGTTGTTTCTGGGCATTAAAATTACTAGACATAATGACACAGTAACTTTGGATCAATGTGCATACATAAAAACTATATTAGATAAATTCGGTATGTCTGACTGTAATCCTATTAGTACACCTTTAGAGAATAAACCTAATTACGAAGCTCTTAACTTGGACAGTGAGTATAATGCACCTAGTCGCAACCTTCTTGGGTGTTTGATGTATGTTGAGTTGTGTACTCGTCCTGATTTAAGTGTAAGTGTTAATATTTTGAGTAGATACACAAACAAAAATAATAAAGAGTTGTGGCAATGTCTCAAAAGAGTGCTTAGATATTTGAAGGGCACAATAAATTTAAAACTAACATACAAAAGGTGTAATGATTTTAATTATATTTTATGTGGGTATGTAGATTCTGATTGGGGTGGTAATGATGTCAATAATAGAAAAAGTACTACGGGTTATTTATTTAGACTATTCAATTGCTGTACAATAACTTGGAATACAAAGAGACAAATGTCTGTAGCGGCCTCATCGACTGAGGCTGAATACATGGCATTATTTGAAGCTGTAAAAGAAGCATTATGGCTTAAGTCTCTGGCAATTAGTGTTAAAATTAATGTTGTCAGTCCAATTGCTATTTATGAAGACAACAACGGTTGTATTAGTATAGCCAATAACCCTACTAGTCACAAAAGGTCTAAACACATTGACATCAAGTACCATTTCTCTAGAGAACAAGTTGAAAACGATGTAATAAAATTGTATTATATACCCACAGGTAAACAAATAGCGGATGTGCTGACAAAGCCGCTACCAGCTGTCGCATTTCAACAGTTTAGAGATGAGATGGGTTTAAGTTTACAATAATTTATAATTTTAATTTCCTTATAATTTATTTATTTTGATGTAATGGTTTGATTAGGTTTTTCTGGGTTTTCCTAATCCTTGCAACAAATGTTGGACCATCAAAATTGTAATTTTCCCAGTAATCACTTTGAAGGTTTTATAATGTTCTGGTTATTTAGATACATATGATTGTGAAAAGCTAATACATAAGTTTTAGTTGACTGATTATTAATTATTGAGGGGGCGTGTTGGTATTTACTTGATTTTACATTGCAATAATTAACATCCTTAGTACTGGCAACACAGTCACTAAGCATTTATTATAAAAGCAATGGTTGCCCTTAGTTCCCCCCTTACTTCTATTTTCACTGTGCTAGGAGGCAGACATTATAACCTTCATTGTGGCCATATTTAATTTGAATATATTATTTCATTTATGTTTTCTATTCTATTTAAATTCAATCTCTGCATTTTATTTCACGCCCGTAATCCTATTTCCTATAGTTTATCATTCTGAATAATTCAATTTAATCACCAGTTTGGCCCAATAAATCACTGCCCTCAATTGGAGTCAATTAAATTATATTTAGTTATAATCATAACAAATAAATCACTTGATTTGTCAATAACACTTCAATGTGGACACTGGATTTTAATAACTACCGCTTATGAAATGATTTATTGATAACATAACATAATTACTTAATAATAAAGTCAAATATTTACCCTGTATCATCATAAGCGAATATAGGTGGAATGTACAATTTCACTTTATGCGGTTTATAGAAACACTCAGAAATGTCACACTCCATACTTAGCAAGGTTGACTTATGTACTGACTTAGTATCAATAATTATGATAACCCAATGAGATAACACTATTGATCTTATCAAAAATGTTAAAACACTTTCCGTGTTGTTTTTTAGGTAATATAGAATTGTATACCTTATTCTATTGGAGAAAGAGAGATTTTATCGTGAGCGAACATAATCCGATTTGTATGTAAAAATATTAATTCCTTTTAGTGATAAATAACGTCTTTGAATGTATATTTTACATTAGTTTTAACATAGTGTTAGATTTATTAAAATAAAGATTCATGGTTTTTTATCGTAAACTAGCTTCCGCCCCGCGGTTTCACCCGCGATCCCTTTAAACTATTAAGTTTTCTGAAATTTTCCAATTTTCTGCGTATTTTTCTTAATTTTTCATTCTTCTAAAACTAAAAAGTATTAGAAAACTTTAAAAAAAAGATAAATAATATCGTTAAAGTCGTTCTCAAGTTATGGCGTTACCATGGAATTTTTTTAATATTAAGATTATTCAAGATTAATCTAATATATAAAATTGTTTTGTCTGCAAACTCCTACGAAACGGCTCGACCGATTCTTACGATTTTTTTTGTGTATATTCGGTAGGTCTGAGAATCGGTCGTAGGCTATTTTTTTTAAACCGCTACGCGGTTGAACTGCTAGTTTTTGTATATGAGTATTGTAGATAATTAAGTAAATTTTACACTCCTATTTAAATATATAATAAAATAAGGTCAAACAAAACAATTATGCGACAATAATAATTATATACAGTATATATGCCATAAGTATTGTAATTTGTTATCTGTATCTTTAAAACATTAAGAAAAATTGTGAAATACATACGGCCATTGGGTCATGTTGATCAGCCTGCTGCTAGCAGGCGGCGGATTCAGCACCGATGATGAATTTAACAACACGTCACTGGGGCCTTTAACAGCTGTAACACGAACAAACACCTTATTCACACTATTATAAACGCAAACTGATGTATACAGGGAAACAACGCATTGTCAATGTTTATATGTATTCAGTATGAAGTTAAGGAAAATTAAATAAGTAAATAATAACGAATATAAAGTATAGAACCGATTAAACCATATTATAGTCCTTTATTAATCAACAAATGAACTTGTTACGCGAATACAACATTTTAGAGCTAAATATTGTGAATCTTTTCATTAGTTCCCGGAATTGTATTAATAAGGCGAAGGACGTGTTATTATTCAATTCATCAAAATTATATATAAAAAAAATATATGATGTACATTACCATACAAACTTCCACCGAAATTATTTTTTTTAATACGTCATAAATCGTAAACCGCAATTTACCTTTTCATACAATCAACTCAAATATAAAAAAAATGGCAAAAAGCAAGTTTTTACAGCACAAATAAAGGAAAAAATCCAAAAAATAAAAAAAGTTGAGGATGTTTTCTGTATATCATAGTTTGTATTTTATACATTGATTGTAAATATGTAAATAAATAAATTATAATCTCATTTAAAAAAGTTGAAAATATCCCCATACATACATTGTTACGCCAATTAATAAAGACCTCTGAGTTGTATGGGCACTCATACAATTTAGAGGTCTAGCTTAATTGGCACCAACCTCAAATAAGGTAAATAAATAAAATTGTGCATTTCCCGTGATGGATGAACGATGGACGAAGTTTGTACGGAACCCTCGTTGCACGAGTCCAACACACACTTGGCCGGTTTTTTCAGCCTTTGATCCTCAATAATAAAGGCCTCCTAAAGCTGCAGGGTAAGCCCTTACTGTAACTGAGACATCTGCTGGTTTGAAATTATTACTATCTATCTATTAGTTTTGTACCTAAACTTTGAATTACAAAATCTGTCTTGCTCCATGATCCCTGTACTCCACATCCATCCAAATCCTTTAAATCCATTATTGATTGTAGTTTTGGGACCATTAATTTGAGTACAAAATTGAAGTCGTTTTTATTCGATATATATTAGCAGTGACAAACATACCAGGCGTGGTTTGTGAGGTGTGCATTGCTGAGGGCACGACACCCGCCGGCGCAGGCGCCCGCACCGACGACGACATTATAATCTGTTGACAAGTGATAAAAAAATAATGTTATTCAATTATGTATGTATTGGCTGATATTACCGAGCAGAATTTATTGGAATTGGCTTTTTGTATATATGTAGTTTGCAGAAGTACGCGCCTATGAAATGAAATCTTTGTGGTATATTTAAAAAATAATATATGTATTATAACGTGCTATGTTTATATCTAACTGAACGGATCATCGGAATGACAACCATCTTGGAGCAGTATGGCGACGGCTGGTTTCCCTATATTAAAATATACATATATGAATATGCTATAAGTAAGTAAAACGAGTACCTACTCTTTTATAAATTATAGATTTTTCCTGCTCAGAATAATTTTAATTAGAAGAAATCTCATTGGAAATGTGTGTTTAATTAGAAATAGAAAGTACGGACGGGAAAAATAATTAGCACTCACATTGGGTGGAATGGAATTCTGCAATGCGGTGGGCGAGAGAGGCACGTGAGGCCCATTACTGGCGCTCACTAGGCCTCCGCACTGAAACAATGTTTGAAAATATGATATAAATAACTTCAACAGTTTTTCTATAAATACGAAATTCCGAATAGAACTTTTAGAGATTTTACCGACGTACACAACTACCTTCACAGAATAAATGTTTACGTTTGATCCGGCGTCGGGTTTTACTTTCTAAGTAGTCGTGAGAAATCATCACTCGTCCGTACACAATATCCCATGCGGCGGCATGGAGGCTGTGTGTTTCTATTAAATTGAACTTTATTATCAAGACTGTGTAAAGTGAGCACCGATTGTTGTTGACACAAAACAATACGCTACAAATCATACCATACATAAGCTGGTCACGTTCAAATACAACATACCAATAATGATCATATAATGGTAATGTTCCAATTGTGATATTTTAATTGTACCTAATGAGAACCCGTCTTACTTTTCTAGCCTTGTTAATAGATCGATGTGGTTCACACAAAGGCAAATAAATTAAGTGACATCGTCGCAATAACTATGTCAGTGTGCTACGTTTGGCCTCAATACTCACCGACGAACGCATAATACTTGCCTAGAGAGATAAAGGCCTCAGTAAATACTGCAATAAATTATATTCGGAATAATAACTCTACAGTATTTATGTTATTTTGACAACGTAAGTGTTGCATACAATAATATTACTTCCTACGTTTCATTCGATGGCATAATATAAACGTCGTTATATTGCTCATAATTTAGTTTTGAGCATTGTGCACTTATTGTTTGTATGATTGATTTATAAGTAGGTACAAGTGCCATGGTCGGTAGCTAGTTTTTCCTTTATTAAGGTAAGCATAAGACAAAAGCTAATGCATATATACATATTGAAACAATATTCTTCTTGACCATGGTACCATACATGGGACCATGGACTAGGAAACCATAGTATAGTAGGTACGCTTGCCTAGCTGCCTTTTAAGAAGCTATCGGTGTATGCCAGCAACTACAATTGAGAGCTAGTTCCTTTCAAGGCTATGTGTGCTCATAGCTTTCGGCCACATCATCATTAATACTGTGAGATTGAACAAACCCAAGTTTATTAAATACAAAGTAAAGTGATACAAACTGACCGGCAACTGGTGTGGTGGTTGGGCTCGCTTGAGTCGAGCCGGCGCGGTGGGCGCGGGCGCGGCCGATGCCGAGTACCAGCCGCACGGGCCCACGCCCTGCCCGCCCGCGTGAACACCGTGCTGGAAACATTACGTGGAACCTTAGAGTATACATAAGCAAGCTATAGAGCACGCCTTATTAAGTATGAACACAGAAGGTTCTCAAAGGGGATGCGGGAGACGCGGGGCGGGTGCAGATGTATGGAACATCGCTATGAAAGCGCTATACCATAGCTAAGTATTTATAACATTTTTACTTACTATCGGCACAACGGACCAGAGCGATACTGTTACTCTATAGCTTTTATGTATACTCTAGGAGTGGAACTGATTTATCTATTGAAGTATGTAACTAAGTAAGGTATTTTGAGGTACCGGCCTGACTGGCTAGTAACCTCAAGTTGAAATCTATCGCCGAACACCTATACGTGTATTTCGGCAGCCACAAATGACGGCCAGTTCCCTTTTAAGATTTTTCTGCTTACAACATTTCGCCATGCCATCTCATCCCATGGTGAAATTTTGGTCAAACTTGTGTTAGAATTTTGCTTATCAGAGACAAAACCAATATATGAACCAGTCCATTCCAAGAAAAATGGAACTGGTTTGTTTCCAGATTTAGGTAAATCATGACTAACAAAATGATTTAATCATGCCAACCCTGAACATCATCAATATTATAGTATAGGTAAGGTATACAATAATTGACCACGGAAAACAAAATTCTTTTACGATTCACACACTTCTTGGTTCCAGCTTCATTTGAAAGTAGACTAGGCTAATTCTTCAAATTAGTACAAAATAAAACGCAAAACTTTAGAAAATAATAAAATATAACGTATTAATGTGGTCACCATCCCACTACGAAGCACAGTACCTACGATAAGTATTTAGTCCATATAAAACCACTAATAGCCGCTATCTCAGCATTCAAGCATTCCTCGTGACTAAACTGACCACAGAGTTGACATTTCATGAACATATAAATCATGGAGAAAAGTGTAAAAAATCTAAGCTAACTACATAAGTACCTAACTTCTAAAATTAAAAATAAATACAAGTTTGTGTATGTTCGGTACTGAAGCATATCATAATGGCTGAACATATTTGGATGCCGACGAACAAGCCGGTTAGACGTATAATAATATCAATTACTAGCTGTTCCCCGCGGCTTCACCCGCATTCCCGAGATAAAAAATTGCCTATAACCTTCCTCAAGAATTGGGCTATTGGGGTTTTCAAATCCGACTGGTAGTTCCAGAAAATGAAAATGAAATGAAAATGAATGAAAATATTTTTTATTCAAATAGGCCTTCACAAGCACTTATGAATAGTCTGACTCTAACGCTCGGTTCGGAAGGTTGCTTTTACTGAGAAGAGCCGGCAAGAAACTCAGCAATTACTCTTTTCAAAACCAACTCAGATTTATTACATTAAATTATTTATCTAGTCTCACTGACAATATATGTGTGTTATAACAAAAAAAAAACAAAATGATGAGTGACATAGTTAATAAATAGACAGCAAATTTAAGCAGACCAGCCCCCACAAGCAGCACCTGTTCACAAGTATGACGCATGTGGCAGCCATCGCCCTCCTCGCACATATTGTAGGGAAGTGAGCGACCCGCCACACGACGCCGCCGCAAGCAAAGGCCTCAAAGTGAGCATGACTACCTTAAGCTTGCTTGCTTGCAGAGATTAGCACCATTATACAAACAAACTAAAAAACTCTACTCATTTATTTATTATATTAGTATAGATTACTTGAAATACTAAGGACTAGACAAACAAATCGACGTCACATCAATAGTATATAGGAGCAATGTAAAAGAGGACGTACGACAGGGGCATCATGAATCCCATCACCCTCACGATCAACATCAATTGACTTCACGCGCCAACACGAACAATTGGTAAGGACATGCGTGACACGATCTGTGGGTGCCAAAATTGGGAGCAGTGGGTACGCCATCTTGTATGAAAATAGTGGTTTGGGAGGAAGCTCAGTCCTGATCAATCAGATTACTCAGATAAAGAAAAATATATAATAATCGCCAACGGTCATGAGACGCGCGAACTGTTGAATTCACTTTTTGTATCTCTTCATATTGAGGACGACAGTTTTTTATAGGTTGTGGATAACTGCACATTTCTTTATCGGAATGTGGAACATGCGCTCATTATCTATAAGCTCATAAAGTACCTATCGCAAACAATCCTATAACTGCAGTTATGTACTTAAAATGAACATCATAAAGCGCATGGCGTCTACCTTGTGTCATTAAGTTATTCTGTGTTTATGTGCAAAATAAGTAACGAAATAGAGCATCACTACAGGCCATCTATTTTTATTGCCTTTAACTCACTCGTGATCGAGACACAAAATTTTAAATATCAATGTCAAAGCCATTTATTCATTTAGGCCCTAGAAGGGCACTTATGAATCCGTCATAAAAACAAGTGCTTGTACAACCCTAAATATTAATCTACAAATGCACAGCATATGGGACTATTATCGCGGAATTTCTGTAGCAATTATAATTACAATTGTGCGGTACGAATTGCAAGTCTTAACATGAGGGTGCCATATTATAAAAAATATCGAGCTGATATGAGGCATAACCTTGGCAAGAAGCAAAAAGTGACGATAATCCTTAGATTCACTGCATTTTTGCAAGAAAATGTGTAAATAATTTGCGTGGATTTTGGAATTCATAATCTTGTATATGCCATTTTATAGAATATTGAAATCAAATTTTGCAGTTCGTAGTCTAAACACGTTTTTATTCCATAATAAGGCGTTCTGTTTAACCAAATTACGCGATATTAGACAAACAATGATGTCATTTCAACTTGTTCAAAGTGTTCAGTAAGTCGTCGTTTTTGATTGAATAGGTATGGCCTTAGGTATGGCAAACGTACGTAGGAATTAATGCTACACAGGCTACACGAATGGGAGACTTATTTGGTGAATGCGGGGGGTCCCTAATCCCCGAGTTTCCTGATACTAAAACCCCATGCTACATCATTAACTGATACAGTCTAATATCGTATTAAATGGTGGGTCTATCCGAGTTGCTATTTGTAATATCTACGTGGTCATACGATGAAAGCTAGAGTGATAGACAGACACACCTACACTGTATCGCAGCGCAAACAAACAACTGATACATCGATAAGGAATGTTACAACGTGCTACTGTTCGCTACACATTGCCTTATTCGTTCATCTTATTTATTGACAAATTGCGACACAACAATACGATATAAGGAAGTCCCAGCGCAGCGGTGTTTCTTTTTTGTGGAGTCAACTTTAAATAGTGACTATATAGATATTTTCACGTGTTTTCGATTTCACTTGAATTTCTATGTAGCTCGGAAATAAATATACAGTACTTAAACTTACAGCTCAAACTTTGTCCATGGGTTTTAATACAAGGTCTTCTATCTGATCAATGGCTATGCAACAATCGCACAAACGCAACTATCGTGACAATTTTCAATCTTAGAATAAAATTATCCTAGAGTCGTGTACGAAGAATTCGGTGAAGATTTTAGATAAAACGGTGAAGATTGAATTGTTAAATACCTGTGCTAGTGGCGGATGCGCCTGATGACGATGCACGTCTGAATTCATTTCGCGCAACTCCTACCACTGTTCACCCCTCATCATCTGTTAACAAAGAGCATAATATACATTTTACCAAATTTTAAACAGGAGAATTACCAAGCTCTTAAATAGAGAAAATGCTGATTAATTATAAAAAGTTTCCTGTAAAGTATACACGAATAATTTCCTGGAATATCTATTCTATGCAGGAGACTGCAGCAGTTTCGAAATATTGCGTGTTTATATAAAGCACCATGTGATATTATATCTCGGAAACGTGATGTCCATTTAAACATAATTAAAAACTGCTGGCTGGCTCTGGTCATTATCATCGTAAATAAATGTCCTAATAGATGATTAAACAAAATTTTGCAGTCCACCTAGCTGCGATTTAAAGATCATAGTTCTACACGACAGCTCAATTTGGATACGATCGTGACCAACGCGTATTGTTTATCTAATGTGTTTTGCAAGCCGCGTGTAAACGTTTTGAAATAAGTCATGTTTACAAAATACTCTACTACGTACAACGTATTTATGGGTTGTTTTAGATAATACCTAGAAGTTTGATAATTAGGTATGTGTTCATTTTAGAAATATGCCAAGGCTTGGGTTGTAATGTGGGTAGAAGGGGAGTGGTTGTGCTGATTCACTCTCATCCTCCAGCCGATGGTGTGGAACTAAATGTGAGGCGGCGGTGTGAAGCAGCCGACCGTGTCGAGTCGGCTATCGTGACCATTCCGACTTCTCTATTCATGTATGAAGTGACTTACATAATATTTACGTGCAGGTGGAAAAGTCGATGGGAGGACGCTAAATTAGGTCATGATGGGATGACAAGCTAGAATTATAATTTTCACCAACGCTTCATTTTTAATTATGAAACGTAGGGATTTTTTGTGATTCAATCTGTCTCTGTTACCGCCCCATGTTCCGGCTGTTGGACTTGAGAGACAGTTGCCTAGTAGGCTTTGTAAAGGTCGGCAACAATTTGCTGCCCCCTCGTATTGCTAATGTTTATGGTCGCCCCTGACCACTTACCATCAGGTGGACCGTCTGCCTGCCTGTCAGCCTTTTCTTATAAAAAAGAAACTCACATTAGCTACTAATTAAGTACAGAATTAGCGGGAGGCAATCAACAGACCTTATTAGTACATAATGTACTAATAAGTGCTGTCTTGTGTCTACTTTCCTTACATACCACAATAGATGCACTATTCATAAGTCATATAGAACGTAAATAATGCAACTACCTATCATGATATTTTCTTCGGAAATTTTGTGCAACATAAATAAATATGAGACTGTGTATAAATTACTAAATACATTAACTGCCACAAAGTGGTGGTCGCGTTTGCATACATACGCTTTCCTATTGCGTTTTCTCTATATATAACGTATCGCAATCAAACGGATATGGCAACAATAAATTATTGTTTCTCTCTTGACCTAGCTCGAGTGTGAGTGCATGTATGCAATAAGTGTTGCGCAACTAACGCAATACTGTGATTAGTTGCAGTTTTTGCTTTTTACCGCATTCGTGACTGAGTGCGTCTCGGGGTACTGCGCCCGCGGCGCACCGGGCAGGCAGTTCGCGTGTCGTTGTTTTCCACATAAAAGTCAAATTATTTCAAACACGCAATTGAACAAATCACGCCATCTTACGGTCAAATGCATGTAAACAAACATAATTTGCACAAATAATAAATTTTATCTGAAGTCAAGGCAAATCATTATTGAAACAATTAGAAATCTTTATTGCATAATATCATAGGTAGATACTAACGTTGTTTAGTATCTATTAGATATAATTAAACGATCTATTTAATTTCCAATTTATGATGTAGATTAATAAAATGTAGATATGCCAGATAAAATCATATGACTCCATACATCCAGATTTATTTCCTGAGAACAAGTCTACGGCGACATATTTATTGTTTGTACAGATCGATATGACTTGCTACATCTTGAAGGACCTGACATATTCAGTTGTCATGCATTCGCATAAAAATCTACAAAATACGTTCCTATCAAGTGAAGTTCTAATACTGGAAAAAGTGCTAATAAATACTATGCAAAGTTAAGGCAACGATACATACCCATGTGAAAATAAAAAATAAATAAAGTAACAAGTACGCTTTGTTACAAATAAGTTTATACCTACGTATATAAAACAAGGATTTGCCTTACAAGAGAACAATGAAAAATTAACATACACAATAATTAAGAGTAAGTGTGGAATAACATCACATCTGAACATACGAGTATAATGCTGAAGGTCATGAACGTAGTTAATTTATTTAAATTGTTACATACTTTGAATGTAATGACTAAACAAGACGATCAATTATAATGACACATCATCACAAGGGAAATAATGTTTTCTATATTAATATACCTAACTAACTTTTGGATTAAAGGTAAATCAACACAAAACACTACAAAGTACATTAACGCTGTATTGTGAAGCAATTTCTTGTTTTCCCATGGCCGCGGAGAATTTACCGTGACCATCAGATTGTATCACGCACGGTCGTTACATATGGAGTATCCAGTATTTGCTATTAGATCACCGACTCGGTATTTGTCACTCGGTCACATTTGACTATATTAGACACGACACTATGGCGTAGGTATAACACAAACCAAGGAAGATAATATTTTTGTGTAAAATAATGGCACAAACGCAAACCGTAGCCCATCATTAAAGAGTTATTGGGTTATGTAATAAATCAATGAAATCAATACCTTGTCTTGCTATAAATATTGTTACAAGGAAAACATCGTTTTTAGGGTTCCGTACCCAACGGGTAAAAACGGGACCCTATTACTAAGACCTCGCTGTCTGTCCGTCCGTCCGTCTGTCTGTCACCAGGCTGTATCTCAAGAACCGCGATAGCTAGACAGTTGAAATTTTCACAAATTATGTATTTCTGTTGCCGCTATAACAACAAATACTAAAAACAAAATAAAATAAATATTTAAGGGGGGCTCCCATACAACAAACGCGTTTTTTTGCCCTTTTATTTGGGTGCAACCTATATGGTAGTTCCCGTTGACCTAGAATCACAAAATTTGGCAAAAAGTAAGGTCTGCACAAATAAAGGAAAAATTCCAAAAAAAAAAAGTTGAAAATTAAAGGGTGTCCCCATACATACATAGTTACGCCAATTAATAAAGACCTCAGAGTTGTATGGGCGCTGATACAATTTAGAGGTCTAGCTTATTGGCATCAACCTCAAATAAGGTATATAAATAAAATTGTGCATTTCCCGTGATGGATGGACGAAGTTTGTACGGAACCCTCGGTGCGCGAGTCCGACTCGCACTTGCCCGGTTTTTTTAATTTTATTACATGAAACATTTATTATTAAGTACTGCAGTGTGAGTTAGTTTATACATTAACTAGCGACCCAACCCGGCTTCGCACGGGTAGCAGAGCATATACGCCAATTTGTTTTTAAAATATGTAGATATGTAAGTATACTAATACTATAATTATAGAATTATAGTATTAGCCGCGTAAACCAATAGTGGTTTACGCGGCGCACGCGAGTATAGCTCCTAGTCGGCATGATTTTTTCCGACATCGTCAACAAACATCATCATATTTCAGCCAATTTACACAAACCATTTTATGAATTCCAAATTACATTTGGCTACATCCATACCTACTTTGTCTAATGCTATCAATTCAGCAGCAAATCTCTTTATCACCTCACTCCATTTTAATATGCAATTCCAATTTGTTGTTTATGACTCCATCGTGTCAACGATGACTCTGCCAAATATTATGGGAGAAAACAGCATTTTATATTATAAGTGAATGATATTACTGATTACACATAAGAAATGTTGTAAGAATAAGAATATTTAACCAAGATAAAAGTCTACGTATGCTACAAAATAATAAACAAAGTTTTTTTTACTAAACGCTTAGCGGTTTAGTGGGTATTCATGTAACTGTGTCGAGTGGTAAAAAATTCATCACAGTGATGAAAAAGTATGAATTTCCTTATTTGTAATATGTAGCGAAAGATTTTTAAACAAAACATAGTTTATTGGACCAGTGCAGTGGACAATCCTATACAGCTGCAATTTATTATGGAATACAAAATTTAAGATCAAACACTACACTATTGAAAATGACTAAGTCCAGTAGAATATAATACGAAAATAACAAACAACTACATACATATCATAGGTACTCGCATTACATTCAGTTCAAAACATCATAAAAAAAGAAACTGGTAATTATGTATCTGGCTAGTTGCTGAGAAATCATATGCGTACAATACAAAACGTGCAATGAGATGGGACGTCTCTGAGGAAGGCGCGTGCCGAGTTGAACGACCACGGGACCACGCGTGAGTTTCACTTTCATCGTATCCCGGCAACACCGCGTCGTCGCGGTCGTTAGAAAACGTCATTATTCATCACTTCATCATCACATTTAGCGCGACTTTATAGAAACAAAACATACGTAACTGTTCCGTATTATTATTATTTATTCATTTTCAATACCTTTATGTTAGCACAAGCCTACAATATTTAATTTAATATAAAGAAATGTATCAGTCACAATTTCCGAACGCACTCTAAGCAGCGACAAGTGCTGCCCTCTACCTGATATTATTCTGTTGTTGTAATTTAACCGCCAACTGAACCGCTGCAACTAAGCTGGCGCTCGTGTAAAATTCCCAAAAATAAATACCAAAAAATCAGCAAACTACTACTACGTTGCCAGTACGGGATTCAAGATCCTTGCGCAGCAATCAGCGATCTATCACCATCTGCCGGGGTACCCCAAGGAAGCGGATCTTCAAGTGCAGGTTAGTGGTTGATACATTTCATCTCAATTCTTTTCTCATACATATAGTTTTGGTCCTTCGAACCTTATGTTCAAGGATTTCTGGGTTGTGTGCTGGCATACTAGTATTTCATTTCCTTAAAAAACTGTTTTTCGACAGTTCTTTGTTCTCAATTGGTGGAACCTACCCCCAGTGTCCGAACCTTCAATTGCATTTTACCTAGGCTTAGCGTATCTGTTTTTCGACAATACCACTGCGTACTGTTTTTTCGAACCGTACTTATTCATTTTACGAATGAATTAATAGGTAAAATTACTAATTGAACAAAATTTACATTTTTTATTTTTTTTGCTTGTGAGGGTAATTCTCGCCCATTTGCAAACAACGGGTCGAAGATTCTCACAAGCAAGTCTTATCTTAGGCACGCGCGCCACAGCAAAGCTAAGCGAACAGCGGCTATATTCATTTGTGCACTAACACATTACACATTTACATACATCTCATTTTATAAACTATCTGTCTTTGTATTACGTACTAGACACACTTATAGCACTGCATGCTTGTGGTGCTAGTATATTTGTAACTTCGGAACACAGTTAAATTAAGCATTACGTGTTAAATTTAACTATCTCACATTATTTCATCGCTGTTAGTGTACCACATACAGAATAACTTTTATATTTTTATACACACCTACATTACAAACTCAATACATTATGGAGTTGGAACAACTACAATTCGAACGTAATATTTTTATGAATAGTATGCAACGTATGGCTGATTGTTCTTCCGATGAAGCTGAATTTCGTGTGCGTGTTAAGGAGCTAAATAATGTTAAAAAACAATTTTTCCTTATTCAAGGTAAAATCGAAAAGCTTTTAGCAAAAGGTGGCGAGTTTAAGCCCGAAGAACAATTAGAAATTCGTAATCAATTTGATAATCTTTACTATAAAGTTCAAATTACATCCGATAACATAAAAACTATTCACCGTAAACAAAGTGCGGCCAGTATATTGCCTACCGCTTGTTCTCACACTCATCCCACTCATTCAAAAATTAAGCTACCGACTCTTTCGTTACCAAGTTTCCACGGTAATTTAACAGAATGGAATGCATTCTACGATTTGTTTTTGTCGTTAGTCCATAACAACGAACAAATAACCGACGTCGAACGTTTCCATTACTTACTTTTGTCCTTACGGGGCGAACCTTTTAATTTAATAAAATCACTTCCCATTACAGGGGATAACTATAGTAACGCTTTGCAAATATTAATTAACCGTTATCAGAACGATCGAATAATCGCAACCAAACACTTAGATAAAATCCTTGATGTCGAATCTGTCAATGACAAAAATGTCGAACAAAGCCTACGCAACATATTGAACGTTTATCGTGAAAACTTAACCGCTTTAAAATCTTTCGACTTGTCGGTCGATCAATGGAGTTTCATTCTTTTGAATGTTTTGTTACGCAAAATTACTCCAAGTATTCGAAAACGTTTCGAATTGTCATTGAAGTCACCGTGTGAGATCCCACATGTGAGCGAGTTGCTCGAATTTTTAGAGAAGGAGTTATCTGCCTCCGAGGTGATGTCCTCTGCTACGTCGTCCGCATCCGCACGCTGTCCCGGCCACGGCGCCGCCGGCGGCGCGGGCGCGGGCGGCCCCAGCCACAACGCTGCGACTCACCGCGCGCCATCCGCAGCCGCCTCGCGCTACACTATCGCCGCACGCCCGGCTATGTCCCGCTCCCACTCTGACGCACAATACACCGCTCGCGCTCCATTCTCGCGACCCTATGACGCATCCTCGGCGCGTGCCGCGCGCACTATGAGTGTTCATGCTACGACTTCCACGGATCTTTTTCGATATATGAAGTGTACATATTGCAAGGATAATACACATCCATTAAATAAATGCGATAACTTTAATAAACTAACCGTACCGGAAAAGAAATTATTTATCCAACAGAATAAAATTTGCATCAATTGTTTATTTACTGGGCACGATCTTAAGGATTGTAAATCAAAACACAATTGCCGTGTGTGTTCACAACGTCATCACTCTTCAATACATGAAGATGTTGTATCTAACGTTACTTTAACGAGTGAATGTAACTTTTCTTCCCCTGAGACCTCCTCAGTAGCGGAATTTTCGTCTATGCCCAACCTACCGTGTGAATTTTCTGGGCACAGAGATAACTGTACGGTACTACTTACCACTGCGTTAGTTAACGTGCGTCCGATGAACTCCAGCCAATACTTACCTCGTCCTGTACGTGCCCTAGTGGACCAAGGTTCGCAAGCCACACTAATCACGGAGTCGTGTGTCCAACGTCTTGGCTTACCGCGTTATCATGCCAAAACTAGCATGACCGTCACTGGTATAGGTGATCAAAATGAACAACCGCGTGGATATGTTCTGTGTGAAGTCACACCTCATAATAAACCAGAACCTAAACTGTACATCGAAGCTCTTATCTTGCCTAAGATAACAAGCTATTTACCTAACATTCCAAACTCTTTCGAGCAAATAGCTCATCTTAGAAATCTTTCCTTGGCGGATCCGGAATTACGTTCCACACGTCCTGTTGAGCTTCTCTTAGGTTCAGATTATAGTAATAATATACTATTGCACGATAACATCAAAGGCCCACAGGGTACACCCGTGGCTATTAATAGTGTTTTTGGTTACCTACTTAATGGTAAAATTTCTCATTCGTTTCCAACACAAGTTTGCATGAATGTTAGCACTTACGAACTTGATTTACAGCTTCAAAAGTTTTGGGAGGTTGAGTCAGTGCCTGATGACAAGCCCCTACTAACTAAAGAAGAACTCCTCTGTGAATCTATTTTCGTCAATACTCACAAAAGAGATGGCAATGGAAAGTACATTGTCTCTCTTCCATTCAAAGAAAACGCTCCTCCTCTTGGTGAATCACACCAAATTGCACTCTCTCGCTTTTACAAGCTCGAGCAAAGGCTCTCACGAGATTCTGCTTTACAAGCAGAGTATGCCAAGTGTCTCAAAGAGTACGAGGACTTAGGACACATGGAACCTGTCACTAATCTTACGGATTGTGATAAGATTCCATATTACATCCCTCACCACTGCGTGGTAAAATCATCTTCTGTGACTACGAAGGTACGAGTAGTTTTTGACGCTTCCTGTAAAACTACTAGCGGTCGTTCATTGAATGACAATTTATTAATTGGTCATAAACTACACCAAGATATAATCGAAGTCCTTTTAAAGTTTCGACTACACAAGATAGTCTTTACCGCTGACATCAAAATGATGTATCGATTTATCGGAGTACGACCCGAAGACCGTGACTTCCAACGAATTCTGTGGAGATACTCTCCCAACGATCCTGTACAGGAGTACCGCTTATGTACGGTCACATTTGGCATTGCTTCAGCCCCCTTTTTAGCCCTTCGTACACTTCGTCAGTTAGCAATTGATGAAGCTGCCTCTTTCCCACTTGCTTCGCAAGTGCTGTGCAATGAGGTGTTTGTCGATGATGTTGTAACAGGGGCTGACACTCTAGATGACGCTCTTGAAATGCAGCGTCAGCTCACTGCCATTTGCCATGCGGGAACTTTCGAACTCCGCAAATGGACAAGTAATTGCCCTGACTTCTTATCATCCATTAGCAGTGACGTTTCTAATTCAGACGACGCTTTGATTCTTTCAGCACTCGATACTGATACTACAGTTAAAGTTTTGGGCCTCAAATGGAACCCAAGGTCAGATACCTTCACCTACCAGGTAGAAACTCGTCCTCAGAAATGCACAAAACGTATTATGCTTTCGGAAATTTCCAAAATTTATGACCCGTTAGGTTTTCTCAGCCCTATTATATTATTTGTGAAACATTTAATTCAGCTTTTATGGATTTCTGGGTCTGCTTGGGATGAAGCTCCTCCGAAAGGGGTTTGTGACCTCTGGTCAACATTTATTTCTGAACTTCCTTCACTTCAATCAATTACTTTGCCACGTCATGTGCTTCCTAATCACAATAATGAAATACAAATTCACGGGTTCTCTGACGCTTCCGAGAAAGCATACGCCGCATGCGTATACCTACGTGTCATTGACACTCAAGGCACGGTTCATATTTACCTACTTTTTGCCAAAACAAAGGTTGCGCCTTTGAAACGCATAACGCTCCCACGCTTAGAGTTGTGTGGGGCTCTTCTATTATCAAAATTGATACACAAAATCCTCTCTACTTATAATGATATTCTTTCTATTGACAACGTCTATGCATGGAGTGACTCTGCAGTTACACTCGCATGGCTACGATCATCTTCACACGAATGGCGCACATACGTGTCTAACCGTATCACGGAAACTACGAGTCGCGTGCCCGCTGCACACTGGCGCCACGTCCGCTCTGAAGATAATCCCGCGGACCCTGCGTCTCGAGGTGTTCTCCCGTCTAACCTAGACAAGGAACTTTGGTTTAAAGGGCCTATATGGCTTAAGCAGGCGCAATCTGATTGGCCTATTTCAAACGTTGACTTACAAACTAATGAAGAACGACGTAAGCACGTTCTTATAGCAAAGCACGAAACGCCCGACTTACAATTTCTTGAGCGATTTTCGTCATTACCGAGATTACTACGCGTTGTTTCTCTAATGTTTCGATACTATCATAGATATCGTAAAACAAAATCTTACTCGTTCACTCAAGTTACAGTTTCTGAAACAAAATTCGCTTTGCATAAAGTTATAATACTTGTGCAACAAAATCAATTCGCTGAAGATATTTCTCGTCTGAAGGACAACGATAATTGTTCCAACAGGCTTCAAAGGTTGAAACCGTTTTTGGATAGCACCGGTCTTCTCAGAGTGGGCGGTAGGATACAACGTGCCCAACTTGCTTACGATGCTAAGCATCAGATTATTTTACCTAAAAAACATTTCTTCACAAGTCTACTCATAGACTATTATCATAAGCTTCACCTGCATGTCGGTCCGCAGACATTGCAGTTTCTTTTATCACAAACGTACTGGATTATATCTGCCCGCGATGCGGTCCGCATGCGCACACGCCGCTGCGTACGCTGCTTCCGCACCCGGCCAACCGCTCCGCAGCCGCCCATGGCTCCGCTGCCCGCCGCAAGAGTGCGCGCTCTCAGACCATTCCTTCACGTAGGCGTGGATTTCGCTGGGCATTTTTATCTTAAATCAAGTCAATTTCGTAATGCAAAGATTTTTAAAGCTTATGTATGTGTCTTTGTGTGCATGTCAACCAAGGCCATGCATCTGGAATTAGTACCAGACTTATCGACGGATTCGTTTCTTAACGCTTTACGCCGTTTCATTTCTCGACGCGGACTTTGTACCGATATCTATTCGGATTGCGGTCGTAATTTTGTAGGCTGTGATAATTATTTAAAGGATTTACAAATATTTATACAAAATGAAGGAAATCAAACTAATATTAATCAAAAATTAACCGACCTATCGATAACTTGGCATTTTAACCCACCTTATGCAAGCCATTTTGGGGGTATATTCGAGGCCGCTGTCAAAAGCATGAAAACTCATCTTTACAGAGTCATAGGAAAACTTACCTTAACTTACGACGAATTTAACACACTTCTATGTCAAATAGAAGCTATACTCAATTCGAGACCACTTTGCACACAAAGTAATGATCCCACCGATCCATTACCTCTCACACCTGGACACTTTTTGGTCGGGGAACCATTGACTTCGTTACCTGAAGTCAACTTATCTACAAACGATACCGGTCCCCTTGTTCGGTGGCAAATCATTCAGCAAGCTATACAACATTTCTGGAAACGATGGAGTGTTGAATATCTTCATCAACTTCAGCAACGAAGCAAATGGTTTCGTGATAAAACAACACCCCTCTCGGAGGGTTCCGTAGTCGTGTTAGTAGACAACACACTACCTCCGCTACAGTGGCGCCTGGCTCGCGTGCATCAGCTCCACCCAGGCGCGGACGGTGTTACACGCGTCGTAACAGTACGCATTGGTAACACACTTACCAAAAGACCAGTTGTAAAGGTCTGTCCTCTCCCTATTGAATAGGTGTTCTTCTAATCTTTCTTAATTCTAAGTTAGGTTAATTTCAAATAATTTTCTTTAAAATAAGTAGGTTATTTTAAGGTCGGCGGCATGTTCCGTATTATTATTATTTATTCATTTTCAATACCTTTATGTTAGCACAAGCCTACAATATTTAATTTAATATAAAGAAATGTATCAGTCACAATTTCCGAACGCACTCTAAGCAGCGACAAGTGCTGCCCTCTACCTGATATTATTCTGTTGTTGTAATTTAACCGCCAACTGAACCGCTGCAACTAAGCTGGCGCTCGTGTAAAATTCCCAAAAATAAATACCAAAAAATCAGCAAACTACTACTACGTTGCCAGTACGGGATTCAAGATCCTTGCGCAGCAATCAGCGATCTATCACCATCTGCCGGGGTACCCCAAGGAAGCGGATCTTCAAGTGCAGGTTAGTGGTTGATACATTTCATCTCAATTCTTTTCTCATACAGTAACATCCTGTGATTAAAGCTAGCCTTATTTTTTTTAACATACATAATGGGTGGGTCTTTATTTGATTAAGATGATGATTAAATTAGAAAGTTCATTTAGTAATTATATTAATTATAGTACTTAGGTATATTAATTACGTTATAGTTTTGCAAAGTAATTTCATAATTTTTCAAGCACAATTTACTTTAAAGCTTCGCGTCCACCTGATAGGCATCGGGGTGTACGAAGCGTAAGAATTTCTTCTTCCTATAATAATAATAATCATTTATTTCCAAGAATATGGTACAGTAAGTTGGATTAATAAAAAGTTCTGCATATTCTACCAGAGTGGTGTAGAAATATTAAATATTATAAAAGGAAACATTACACAGTTAAATATTTTCATTACATAAACCAAAATTAAATTAGATAATTAATTACATTAAATGTCAAATTAGTCAAAATGTCATAAAAATATATAATCCTAAAGAATACCCAGTTAGCAATTAGAAATGTCAGATTAATTTAATTTGTAATCAAAAAATTCTTGCACTGAATAAAAACGCATGTCAATTAGCCAATTGAATAGTTTATGTCTAAATTTTTGCAATGGCAATGATCTCATGTCTATTGATAATTTGTTATATATTTTTATGGCCATACAATAAACATTTTTACAATATATATTCAATCTTTGGTCTGGCACATATAGTTTGTACAAATCTCTGCTATTTTGTTTATTTAAAACCACATCATGAAGTGGGAATAATTGTGGATGTTTCCTTACAAATAAGCATATTTCCCAAATGTAAAGACATGGGAGTGGTAAAATTTTTAAATCTTTAAATAATGGTTTACAGTGAGCCAGGTATTCTGATCCATTAAGTGCCCTTATACATTTCTTTTGGGTTATAAATACTCTATTCATGTGTACAGAGTTACCCCATATAATTAGTCCATAACGGAGTACAGATGATATATAACCATGATATGTGGACAAGGCAATCTCCTTCGAAACTAGGATTCTTAACCGCCGGATCGCAAACACGAATCTATCCAATTTAGCACAAATTTTATCTATGTGTTCTTTCCAATTTAGGTTTTTGTCAATGGTTATGCCCAAGAATACAGTAGAATTAGTTTGTTGTATAGGTTCATCTTTATATTTAATTTTAGAGGTTATATCACTATTGTTTTTGTAATTATATGATTCAAATTTGATTAATTTAGTTTTGTTTATATTAACCTTTAGATTGTTGTCTTCAAGCCATTTGATTGTATTATTTATTTCATTATTGGTTATGGAGTCTAAATCATTTTTATGTTTGGATTTTATTATCAATGTAGTATCATCGGCAAATAGTATACAGTCTTGATTAAGTATTTTGGGTAACTCGTTAATATAAAGTAAGAATAAAAGTGGTCCGAGTACACTACCTTGTGGTACGCCACTGCTATTAATTTTTAATGATGATTCAAATGTTTTTTTTGTATCACCCACTAACATTTTAATTTGTGTATGTTGTTGCCGATCGCTTAAGTAGCTCTCTAGCCAATCATTTACTTTACCTCTAAGTCCATATTTTTGTAGTTTACAAAGCAAACGCTTATGACTTACAAAATCGAAGGCTTTGCTCATATCTAGGAACACAGACATTACTGACATTTTATTATTTAATGCTTCTGAAATTTGCTTAACCAAAGAAAAACAAGCCATAGACGTCGAACAATTTTTTTTTAAACCAAATTGATTTTCGTTTAAAATATCGTTTTTTACCAGAAATTTATCGATTTTCAAGAGCATAGCTTTTTCAAAAATTTTGGATATTATAGGTATCAGTGTAATGGGCCTATAATTATTCATTTCACATGGGTCACCTTTTTTAAATAATGGTTTGACGATAGAATATTTAAGGAGAGTTGGAAATACACCCTGCTCAAAAGACCAATTTATAATGTGACACAGAGGTGCAGCTATGAACTTTGCGGTTAATTTAATAACTTTCGTAGTAAGACCATCGTAGCCTGTAGAATTTGTGTTATTGAGAGACTTAATCAAATTAAAGATTTCCGTTTCAGTTATTGGTGTAATAAACATACTTTGAACATCGTTCGTGATATATATGTTATTCGTTTGTTCGTCTATTTTATTTTTATGCGTTAAGTTAATAAAAAAGTTATTAAAATATTCACATACTTCATAGGGGTCGTTAATGAAATTATTATTTACCATTATTTTACAAATTTCCTGTTTATTGCTATTTAAATTAATATTATTTTTAATAACATTCCATGCAGCTTTACATTTATTAATTGAATTAGCTATGTGATTATTATTATTTATGCATTGTGACTTTTGTATACATTTTTTTAATAATTTGCTGTATGACAGGTATTTCTTTTTATTATTTTGTTTATTTAGATTATTAAGATGATATTGGTAATAGAGTAATCTTTTATTCGCACATGACTTTTTTAAACCTTTTGTAATCTATTTGTTTTTAATCGGCTTGTTATTCATTTTTACGCGTATTTTAGGAAAACAAAGGTTAAAAAATAGAACATATAATTCGTGGAAAATTTCAAACGATTTATTAGTCTCAGACTCTTCATAAATCTCATTAAAAGAAAGGGCTGATATGCATTGATGAAATTTATTTAAGTTATCTGAACCGAAATCTCTCCGAAATAGAAGTTTGTGTACTATGTAGATCGGCAAAAACGAGCCCTACTGTCGTCTTTTTGAACAAGTTCTGCCGATGACGTCATAGGCAGTGAACTCTGAACAAAACGAGTGCAATTCAGTCAAGTACTGGTTCGACTGTCATAAAAAAAATCGATGCAAAATCAGTAGTGGACGCACTCCATCAACAATAGGGTACCTACTTTCGGTAGTGAACTAAAAAATATGAAATTCGATAGAAATTAAAATTTATGTAGAAATAAACATAGATATTCTGATTTTGAGTCATAAAACTCAAAAAAATTAAAATCGTAATTTTTAATTTATATATCACGTGACCTGAAACACGAGCCGCCATGGTGTGACGTCATAAAGGCAAAAACAACACGCTGTTGTGTCAGTTCAGTCATAAACAGCTATCATATTCTTCGATTCGTCAGTGCATCTCATTTGTAATTATCATTATGACGTCATGATTTAATTGAACATAGCGGGAATAAAAAAAGTTAAAATTTTAATGTACTTAAGGCTCCAGTCTCCCTAAAATCAGTGTTCTTGCGGAATTTATCAGAAAAGAAATATTGTTTTTAGTCATCAGAAAAGCAATAAATGAAATATATTTTACGTTATTTTAAAGTGTGAGATTTGAAGTTTCCAATACATATTTTATTTTTTAATTTGACGCCACTTTTATTAGCTTTGTGAGGCTTTAAACATACCTCTATTTACGTTCCACGCGTAGAGGGTCTCATTCATGCACACGCTACGAAAAAAATATAACAAAATCAAGAAATGTATTCAGATTACAACGAACGCTGTCAATTTCCAGCGAAATTGAATGGAATTTTGATGCATTTTATGTTTTATTTGTTTAGTTTCGGTAAATTTTGTTCAAATGATTTTTTGAATGCATATATTTTTTTTTCGACAGATAAGTAGTTTTCGGAGTGGTTAAAGTGTGATTTCTCTAAACCATTACTTTGTAATAGAAAAAAATATATGTTGCAAGGGTCAAATTCAGAAATTTATAACTTTTTAAAGCAGTATAAATAAGAAATTGAGACGATTTTGAAAAAAAATAACTAGATAAGATTATTGTAGAGGATTTGCCGACAAATGTAATCTGAATACATTTCTTGTTTTTGTTATATTTTTTTCGTAGCGTGTGCATGAATGAGACCCTCTACGCGTGGAACGTAAATAGAGGTATGTTTAAAGCCTCACAAAGCTAATAAAAGTGGCGTCAAATTAAAAAATAAAATATGTATTGGAAACTTCAAATCTCACACTTTAAAATAACGTAAAATATATTTCATTTATTGCTTTTCTGATGACTAAAAAACAATATTTTTTTTCTGATAAATTCCGCAAGAACACTGATTTTAGGGAGACTGGAGCCTTAATATGGCAAAAGAAAGCATATTTATTTTGCCGAAATATTTTTTCTGTGGTTTTTTATTAAGAAATAAACATTTTAAAGTACTTTTTCAAACAGAGTAGAATAGCCTATTGGTAAATGCCAACGACGCTGCATACAATCAGTACACCCTGATGCCGATCGGGTGGACGCGCAGCTTAAGTTTTCAGTTTTGAATCAAGTCTAAAAGAAGGTACCTACGGCTGAAAAAACCTACAATTAAATACTTAATTCTTAGACACTAGAAAAGATTATTACACTTTGTTTATATCCATAATTATTAATTTAATTAAGACGTCCAGAATGTTGTGCAGCTTAAGTAAACAGTTTATGATAAGTAAATAAAACATTCGCATTTCTCGATTCATTAGTATTATTTTTCTCTGTCAATAGCATTTGTTTACGTTACGCCAAACTGAATAAATTAATTTCTTTCCATGCTGGGCAAAACTTTGCTCTCAAGCAGTCATAATTGCGTAGTTTCGCTAACGCTTTCTCCGAATCTCCATTGATCAAACCCACTATAGTCAATCGGTTCCTACGTAACTTTGACCGCACAGGTCTCGTAGTAGATTTATGCTCTACTCTCTAAGAACCGGTTTCACAGATTTGTACTATCAGATTACACAATAATTATTTTTCTAGCTGCAATTCGATGAATTTTATAAGCGGGTTAATTTATTCTTGCACAAGTTGTAGAAACGCATTTTGGGAGACAACTTTAAGACATTTAAGGTAAACAGTGTTGGTCATTGACTTGCTTCTTTGAATAGACACAGGAAGTGAACTACATGTCGTTTACCACTGTTTACGCTATAGAGATCTGCCTACATTTTATTTTCAGTAAGGAAATAGGTAGTTAGTAACTCGTAACTACGCCATAACCGTGATAAATAACGAACCTATATTTAAATTTATTTGTCTCTAATTTAACTAAAAAGGGAGCATCCCTTTTTAGTTAGATTATCCAATGGCCTAAAAATAATGAGAGATACTGGTATTATCCGCTACATAAATATTAGTTTAACTAAACATTATTATCTACGATAAATTCTGTTTCTTCTGTGACAGATGATATCTGTTTTACCCTTTAATCTTGGAAAATAATTGGAGAACTGTTTCTTATAATTTTTGAAGTAAGAGTGACGCATGAACTCTACAAAATGTGACCTTACGGTGTAAATAAATTGCTTCCTTCCTTCCTTGCAAGAAGGTCGCGTCATAAGGTAAAACTAAATTTAGCACTTTTGTGTTTATTTCAACAAAGTCAACCACTTTCCTCCATCAACTCTATGGCACGAACTAAAACAGGAAAATCTTTATTTTAGAAAATACCGCTAAAATCAAAGAAAATGCTACAAAAATCAGGTGATTTAGAAACAAAAGGTAAATTTGTAGAAACACACAACGACGTTTTTCGACGTGGAATGTGCTAAATAAAATTGTTGGCGTGCAATATTGAAATGATTTAAAACAAAATAGAAATGAAAGCAAATGTACAGAAATAATATTTCTAAAATAAAGCTCGCACCCTTCGGCTGTTATTCGCAAGGTGGTTATGACAGACGTAAATAAACTGCCTGTTTCCGTAGGGTATTTCCATGTCTGAGCACCATTAATCCTGTTTTGGTGAGCGATGCTCCAGTATTACTGTAACTCATAGGATTTCAAGCAACTCCTCAATTCAACACCATTGTGACTCAACTGTTTGTACATATTATAATACCCAATTTGCTCTGTTTTCAGAACTATTTGTGTAGACTAAAAGGAAATAACTGAAAAATCGAGTGTGGCTGATAAAAACAAAAACGATCAAGGAAATTAATTCCAATGAAAAATAACCGTTAATAATTAAGATCGGTTTTACTATCGTAAGTTTTCAGGTAAACATAATTTATTTAAAATACCATAGACGTTTTTTTTGTCTAATTATTATGTAAATAACAAAATCTTTGAAACCGACCACGTACGATTACACCTTCGTAATCAATAGCTATTATTATTATGATGATGATAAGTTACTCAATTCGTATATCTATGATTTTTTATGTTGCAAATATCTTGCTATAGGTAGATCAGCCCACGTTGCACAAATCAAGGTAGACATGTAACATATTGGCCTTGTGTCACGAGGAGGGCCGGTGATCCAATACCTATGTTGATTGTCAGTGCCAATTTAACACATAGAATTTTCCACTTTGATACGCAATAATTGAAGTAAATTTACCTGGTAAAACTTTGTAACATTTCACTAATAAACACAATAGCACAATTGCACAAAACGAATCTGTTAGTCACCAGTTAGATTGCATAAAATGCGTGCACCGATAGAAGAACCACAGTAGAAACTTGTTTACACACTTAACGTGTTTCAGTAGTGTGACTCAAATGAGCGTGAGTTATCTTTGTTTATTTACATCAACTACGTGTGGAGTGTCAAATGAAGCGCGAAAGAACTATTGCAACTTAGATACGATCAGTAGAACGCAAATTCAGAAGGAACAAGTTTACAATAACCGAACGTGCAGATGACACGGCCGCTGGTCATAAACTGTCAGCAATGAGCTCGCGAACTGCCTACCGACAAAATGGATTATTAGCCACTACACAAATGATCGTCTACATCCATGGCATTCGTCTTGACTGCGTAATAGAACTACTTGCATGTGTAATGTGAGCATTTTTTACGAATGCTCGCATTTTAGAGCCTACAACATAATTAGAATTTATTTGGATGATCTGGTTTAATTATTTTTGAATAACTTAAACACCTATACGATTGTAGTTCCAGACATGTTACAAGAAGTTTTAGGAATAGTAATTAGGTCTTAGTCTAGTATTTAACTTACGACTTCCGCAGAATATATGGCGCAGTACATAACAAAACGCACAGACGAACATGCAAATGAGTGTCGATTTCCAGACACGATCACTACGACCAAACCGAAGCCGTGCCGAACTGTGCACAGGAAACGTTCCGACACACTGATACCTTGTAATTGACACGAGTGCACTTGGTGCCACGTGCTTACTGAACTCAAACGAGCTTTTACATTACGAAAGAACAGAATGTGACTCGAACGTTTAACTTACTAGAGCGTTCCTATTTGCATCTGAAATTACTAGTGCACATTTTAGTGTAAGGAAAAAGACGTGTACCAGGATAATGCGATGTGATATCTAGAGAAATATTGAATTAAATAGAAATATTTCAATATTGCCAAAATGGTACATATCTAAATAATATTATCGGAATACCAGACTGTACCCCTCTTTATAGTACAAACTTTATCTTTGCGAAATGATCTTGTATAATACAAAAATTAAACGGAAGAGGAAAATTAAACGATACGAGTGGAATGACAATTAGAATGTTAATAAGCGCAACGATTATTGACGATAACACTAATAACTTTTATGTAAAGTGAAATTAAAGGAAACCATAATTATGACTAACAAGTTATGAGAAACAACAGATTACCACATTGGGTTACTATTCGTCCAAATGCAAAAATCGTTAATTCAGTAAAATAGAAGATAAGGAAGTTAAGAGATCGGTGATAAGATTTCAGGTTTTTTAAATTAAGATCGGCATAACATTGCATAAGATGATAATGTTTCTATTATACTCTGTAAGCTTTACTTCATGATTGCTTTACATGATTGATTTTATTGTTACATGGTTTTCAAGGAATTTACTACGACATATCAAAATCTATTGGTCAATAAGCCGCAATGCGGATAAGTTTCATAGTTCTAAAGCAAGGCAATAAGAGAAGGAACTAAGAACGTGCTTGTAAGTGCAACGAATGGCAACGATCAACAGGTAGAAAATGGCAACCACATTAAAAGCTACATTAGATGAATCATGTTACTCATTAGTTTGTAGTATTTCTTAACTCATCATATTATAAGTTTAAATTACAGTCACACGAGTTGCACTCGGCCTTCAGTTTAATGGGGGTGTTGCCTGTATTCAAGATAAATATCAAACAATAACCACTGTTTCTTTTATTTAAATCGTTTTTATTCTTTTTATTAATCACCAATCTAACCACAAAGTCTTCACACTAGATCTTTTGATTGTGTACAATAATTATGACATTAAGTAAGTATTCAATACAAAACTCCTAAATAACTTCGGTCAACATCCCTATTATTGATATTGAAACCTCAATTCCCTAATGTCTATGATCAGGTTGATGATAGTCAATATAAATATCATAATAGCATGAGAGCAATGTGCTTAGTAATGTGAGTAAAATTCAATTGTGCATCGATACTTTAGGGATTATTGTACAAAAGATCAAGGTACACTAAAAACAGATTGTCGAGAACGCATGTCGTGACAAAGCATCTACAATTCAACATCCGTGCAGTGGCAAATGCAATACAATTAGTGGTATTTGTGGCAATTGGAGCGTGAGAGGAATCCGGCGTACGGTAGTGTTCGCGGCGCAATGCCCCGTAACCGAGTGCCCGCGGTTGTCATCGAAAGCCCTCTATTCAGGCAAGTAGACCAGGCGAATTGTGTTGTGTGTGTTCCGACAGTTACCAGTTTTCTGCAACCGGTAGTAACTTAGTTGCAAAATGCCAAACATCAATAAACAGTCGAGCCTTCCTCTGAATGTACTTACGTAGTTTTTTTTTCAGGTATCAGCTGATACATTGAGGGATTGGTATTGGCAAGTATGGGCACAATAAATAGGTATCATGTTAACTAATTCGCACATCAGGGCGTACATATTATCATCAGATAAGGGAAATCGAGAGCTAGATAAATTTTGTAAAGCGACAAGAAAACGATTTAGTTCTAGAGTTTCGCGTTTTACGCCGTGTAGTAGGTAGATAGTTGCATCGGTAAGATAATGATGACTTCTGAATAACTAGTGCATGACCCATTTTCTATCAAATAGATATGCAACTACAGTGAATTCCCGATTCATTCAATATCTAGCCAACGGAATAGCATAATTTTACATGCACTATGCTTTGATAGTAATTTGTCCATCCGCTGGAACAAGGACTATGTATGTAATATTAGTATACGGATAGTTAGGATTAGAAAATAGGCGACGCACTTAGCAAGTGGTCAAGCAATCTACGACGTATAAACAACAACTTTGCTCATCAAATTAACTCTACAAACAGTACCAAGGAGCGGCGACGTGGGACGGTGATGTCACCCGCCACCGTATGTCAACACCACATAATGAATAATGATTCGCCATAATAGCATTACAGCCTTTTATTACTTACATTATATGACCAGTCTCTTTCATTTACGTTTGCACCGCCAAGCGTAGAACATACGTAAATGCAATATATTATTGATATTTCACATTTATTCCATGGAATCTTGTTCTTTATCATGGTATGATTACACAAATGGCATCTGTTCATCAACCAGCATAACTAAGCTTAGCAGATATCTAAGTTTTGTTCGGTTGTTAAACGTTGTTCAGTTGTTATCCTCAATGACAATGAATCGTGCCGTGGGAGGATGTCTTCGGCGCAACTGAGTCATACAGACTTCGGGCGCCTTAATTGTCTTACTCAGTGACATCGAGCAAACTTCCTCGATGCAGCAATGCCCAGTATTGTAAAGCGAAGTTCCTTTTCAAGACTGTTTCAATGAGTGTCCGTTTATCGCACGGGTTATTGACTTTATATAACAAAGGCATCTTTGGCACACAAAACCGCTAACTTCTTTATTTGTAGGATAAATTAATAATGGCTATTAAACAACTATAAAAGGCTACTCACTTTGCTCTTGATAGGTTTTAATAAAAAACATTGAAAATATTCCAATTTGTGGAATAATATTGCTTTTCAGTTGGAATAAAATTATGCAAAACAATTTTTTTTAGAATACACGTTTTCTTTTAGTAAGCATTATTTAGTTGACACATTTTCAGTACATTTTTAACTTTTCGTAAATTAGGTCAAGTAAGTTGGTATATTGTACTATAAACACTTATGTACTAAATACACTTAAGTAGTCAGTTATTCTATGGGTGTTCACTGTGCATGCGTTAACATTGATGGTCAATGTTAGTCCAGCATTGATCAATGGCAACAGGGATGAGTCATAATTGAGATCCACATCTGCATACTGATGTGTCCTCTAAATATAGACACAGACTGCAGCTGTATAATTATAGGACTTACTATTTACATTTGGAACTCTTATGCTAAATTTAGGATACAGTCCTTTTGATGCAAAAGCCCTATTAGTTGTTTGCCACTGAAGCATGGATCATCTTCTAATCTTCTTAGTTGTTGTCTTCAATACTGAAGGTTGTCTATCTGAAGTAAGCACAAAACTCCACACATATCTATCTTTGATGTTTCATGGCTTAGTTACATTTGTGGTTCTACTACATGCAACATTATCTGCTTTAATCTACAATATCTTATAATAGGGGATAGGTAAATAAACCATGAGAAGCAGTGATTATTGCTAAGGCAATTTCCCTTTAATCTTAGGGTTCATATAGAGCCCAGTGATAATAAAAAGAATTAATAATGTTTAATATGGTGTAGGTTTATCATGATGAGCTAATTCAAATGGTCAAATGAAACAGACGTTCTGGCAGCTAAAACCATGCTGATTCCCTTATTCAAAACCTATGAGGTAGATACCTTCCCTGATGATTAGAAATAGTCTGTCAATAGTCTGCAAGAAGGAAATTTCAGTTGTTGCATTTACCATTTAGTCCCCTTTTAAATTCTATTCTGTAATATAATAAATGATTTATTTTCGTAAGAAATAGAACATATTCGTCACAATAAAGGCACCTGCCTATTATAGCCTTACAGGCTGGTTCAACATTTAGCATATCATTTTGGAGCTTGTATCACCATTTTAAGAGAAGATTTACAATATTTGTTGAGTTTGAAAATGCCTTTGATATTCAATATTCATACTCAATATTGATCCTTATTTCTAAGGAATCTTCAAATTCTGGCATGTCATAAAAAAAGGTCAAAATGGACTTCACTTTGTCATCTCACGCACCATCTTAAAAAATATTTTCTATCTCGCTCAGCTTGATATCAAGCTCCAACAACCTCTTATTATAAGTAGATAGGTCTATAAGTAGATTAGAAATAGCTGAGACCATACATCATTGCCAACAATGAAGTTTATACTTGAAAACAATGCATAGTTCTCATTCCCACAAGAAATATAATAGCATTTATAAAAACTGAGTAAACTAAGAATTGACTGTCTTTGATGCTTTTTTTGTATCTCTTTATATAAATGGTTAAGTAGACAGGAAATATTATTGCATGAAGGATTGTCAAAATATGAAAATAATCATAATGACTATTGGATAACCTCTACAATATCTCCAATCAGTATTTGTACTAATAGCCCTAACAAGACATCAGATTTTTTGTGTATCTACATCATCATCTACCTGCCTTGTTTCCAATTATTTAGACTGGGCACTATACATATAATTTTCATATTCAACACTTCTTGTTATCATCTTGGAATTAACTCATAGCATCATTCACATAGGTACCACTGCCATAATTACAATAAGTACATGTTTTATAGAGTCAATAAGTAAGTATCTACCAATTATTTACACAGTAGTCTGATATCTACTAAGGCCACAGTCAGGTACGTGATAAAATGCACATAAAAATTCGCATAGTATTTGCCCATTGAAATCAATGGTTTATTGCTATAAAATTTATCGTATTGTAGTTTGTCATTGATAGCACGGAATGATAATTTATTAGTGAAAATTACTAATTCAGACTCGGTGAGTTTAGATTTAAAACCATTGTACGAATCGAGGACGTTCCAGCCCGCCTACGGTCTCTACTGCAGTCAACCAACCACCAACACCGTGACAAACTTTATTATATCATATTTACAATAGGTAGATATAGATAAAACACTCACCAATATGACGACCAATAGATAAGATATTAATCGAGTCAAATAATCCTCACTTCATCATTCAATTCACCGTATATTCAGTAAAAATGTAGTTCATAAACACACAACACATACGTCACTCAACAGTCCGCCATTTTATAAATTTTATTGAGTGTTTTTTTTATTAACTGTTGTGAAGCATAAGCAAAAGTTATTAATTAAACAGCCTACTCGTCAGTTTATTCAATGTAATATAATAATAAGCCCAGAATGATCTAAAGGCCCAATGTTTCAAACATTAGAATATTGTATTCTGTCACCAATATGGTGCCTGTGTTGGCGTAAATTTTATAGAAACCAAAAACCACCAAATCTGATGTTAAAGCCTGGCTTTTGTAATGTATGATTATATCACATCACAAGATATTATATGATTGGTCTTTTCGATTTGGTCTCGCTGAACTTTAAACTTCTGCATCGTGGTTGCGTTTTCCCGCGTCCTCAAGGAATCTTCACCTTTAGCATCTGTAGTAGTCTGTGCTTCACCTATTACTGAGAACAAAACTAAATATCTTTCACATAAAAGTAGTAAAATATATATATGAAGTAGTATAATAGGTTTTAAAGAACAGCTACCGCTACAGCTACAGCTTTATAACTAAAATAGCATATTTTAAAAGTAGGAACATTTAAATATTCATAAAATTAAAGAATTATGGCAGAGTATAACTAGCAAAATCAAATTATTTTGTCTCTATTAGAGTTACGGATAGTTTCAGTTATGAAATTATATTTTGTTTGGAAATTGTAAAAGGAAAATAAGGATAAGGTATTTTCTAGATTATAATTTTGGTATTTAAATTACATAAAAAAACGCAGATTAGTGTGTGGCTGGGCCGTGACTGGGTGAAAACCTCTAACATATAGATAGTTACTATACTCTTTGACCTCTAATAACATGCTATCTGAAATTATTTGTTTGATACGAGAGGTTTGATATTAAATTTGGTTATGGTTTCGGACTTAGTTTCGGATAAAAGTGTATCCGAATTTCAGATAAACGTTAGTTTCGGTTACGGAGCTCCATAACATCGCTGGACTCTATCACCAAAAAGTAGGTATTTTTAATAGCCCTATCTTTATTAGAATGAATAAACCTTGGATACTAACTCACATGTCTGATCCAAGGTTCATATTAATATCTTGGATCTTAGGTATGGACTGTCATGTCATTGGCACTGTTCTCCTATCTCGTTCTATACTTATCTGTGATCTAATGTAATGTCATTACCCTTTTTTCCTGTTTACCTTGCTTTTTAAATTATCGTATTGCTACTTTCCTTCCGTTATTTTTGTTATCCGTTGTTTTTTCTAACCATGACACTGGCAGAGTCATCGGTGTCACGATGGAGCCATAAATGTATGTATTTTTTTTTTTTCGTTCCGAAGAACAGGCTGGAGCCATAAATAATTAATTGTGCCCTTCAATATTTAATTATTTCAACTTGCACTCTAATCCTGTACACATAAGGTTACTTTTTTCTGACAGTTCTAAATGTAAAAAATCGAGCCAGGAGAGGACTTAAATAGTAGTGCGTCCTTGTCTAACTAGTTTGCCAGTGTTTAATAAAATGAGCTTTGGTAGTGAATGGAAGATTTCGAAAAAATGAAAAAAATACATTTATTTATTTGTTTACATTTTGCTTATTATTGACTGGTAGATGTGTTTATAAACTGATGTGATCATTATTAAATACCTAACTATTGAAGATTGGTACAAATGTTTTGATACAAAACATGCAATAAGATAAGTATCAATGATATTAATAATTAAATAAATTATTAGTAGTATTTTCTCATACTGAAATGGCAGCTTTGTCTGTAGATAAAAAAGCAATATGGCCCTACCCACTCATCCTTTATCTACGCTACCCACCTATTAGAAAAGGAGACACATCTACTTTATAGCCTCTCTTTCGGGTCGTTTTTTGAGAGATGCTGCGCAGTCTAGTCCAGTTTGTTTAGTATAGATTCATGAGGTTCATGATTGGAATTGGAATACTTATCTTTCAAGTCTGTCACTGTCATTGTGAGTCAATTCCAGCGTTACCAACTTGTAGGGAGTTCCCCAAAATGCGCGAAACTTCATACCAATCCTTGGGTACTTTGTGGATGTAACCGCGGGGCACAGCTAGTATTGAAATAAATAACTACAACGACATTAATTATTCATTTTACTTAGTTATTTTATTCAGTCAACATTTTTCGACATAAAATAATGATGTAAGTATATCATAATATTATTATTGTGATGGTTATTGAATTATTTGAATACATTAAACCAAGAGTTTACACAATGACATGTTCTGAAGCTTTTGGACTTTTTTTTATTTGGTTCTAATCAAATCAAGTAAAATCAGTTGTCACTTTTTTATTGCGGCACTTTCTTACCAGATTTTGCCAATGATTTCTAAAAATCACATAAAGGCAATCAATGAAATCAACGTTTTGAGAAGTATTTATTATATTATTTATAATTGTATTGCACAATTATAAATAAGTATAATACTGATAAGGATATGGCTACATAGAGTATAGGCGACTACCCTAGCCAAGTATAAACACTGTACCTAGTAATGTGTGATGCTGAATAGCTGAATATTGGTTTTCGTATGAAAAAGGTTTCAAAAACTATTCATTTCGTTACAATCTTGAAAAGAAAATCGTAGAATCTCCTACGTCAATAGATAACTAAACTATACAAGAAAACGATTTTGCTATTAACTTTTGGTTAGGCGTTTGTTTACAAGCTGCAACATACATAGGTAAAAAGAACATTATTATTAGTAAATTATATTATTATTATTAAATTATACGCGAATGAAACCGCGGGGCACAGCTAGTATTGAAATAATATAACTACAAAGACATTTATTCACTGTACATAGTTATTTTATTCAGTCAACATTATTCGACATAAAATAATGATGTAAGTATATTATTATTATTGTAATGGTTATAGAAATATTTGAATTGAATTATTTGATTGTATTGCACAATTATAAATAATATAATAAATAATACTGATAATTTCAGCTTACGCAAATATCTTTAAAAGTGGGTTTATTGACCACATCTTCGTGAATGGTACGTCGTATCGTCTTTATGTTCTTCTTGTCAAATAATAAAACATGAAAATGACTTTTAATTATTTGATTTGTTCATTAAAGTTCTAGGAGAATAATAAAACAGTAATAATTAATAAATGAATATTTAAATCTTATGAGGTAGTGAGACATTTCTATACATGCTTAGGGCAGTTGTTTAGCCATGTCCTTTCCTACAATTTTGGTTCTTATAATTTTTTCCTAGAATCGATATTTTCCGATTAATACCCCAAAAGAGGGCGTAAAATCCATTCAGCCGTTTAAGCATGAAGAGGACTTTCGTAATACAGGTTGGTAACACCTCTAGTAGGTAGAGGAAGGAAATTCAATCCAAACCAAGGAACATAATACTCTCTATCCAAACCAACCAAACTAATCCAAAGAATTTTTACCGACTGATTATGAAATGAAAATCATCCATTATTTTTATTGAACATATTTTTTTAGTGTCCAAGTCAATCAGGGTTTTCTTATGATGTTTGTTATTCGATGCCATCGGTGAATGTGGTCTTGATGAGGGAACTATACATGTAATAAAACATTATGAAATATAGTGCCCCAGGTTACAGTCAACACCTATGGTCAACACTTAAGATGTTCTCTAATTTCACTGTGAGAGAATACCACTAATTATTTTTTATG
The DNA here is from genome assembly GCA_951216915.1 of Tetheella fluctuosa. Taxonomy (NCBI): domain Eukaryota; kingdom Metazoa; phylum Arthropoda; class Insecta; order Lepidoptera; family Drepanidae; genus Tetheella; species Tetheella fluctuosa. The sequence goes on along the minus strand of OX578229.1, from coordinate 6,783,121 downwards.
TCAATGACTATTTATTTATTGTAATAAGATCTTTGAAAAAAATGGATTGCAGAATAAATGTATCATTATTGTTTATATTCTTCATATCAGGATGTTGTAAGTAGAATAAAAATTATCTGAATTATACTCAGATATTATGTGCCTGGATATAAACAAAGGTCTTTTTCAGGTTCAATTTACAATAATTTGAAACATTTTGAGACTATATCTTCATCAAGGCTGACACACCATGTAGTGAAGCGAGGAGCCAAGCTATCTACTCATCCTTATAATACAATCAAAGAGCTTCAGTTCAAAACCCTTGGGAAGGAATTCAGACTCATTCTTCACCCTCATACTTCTGTATTGCATTCTAATTTCAAAGCATATTCAGTGGATGCAGATGGTAAAGAGACCACTGTTCATGTTGGTATGTATCTGCTTGGTGTTTTTTTTTACACGTTTTATGCTGTCAGTAATGTAACATAGCCTTTTTATTTTGAATCTGTAAAATGAGAGCACCTGCAGCATGATTCTTGAGATTGTTTATTTAGTTAACTAATATTTTTAATGCCATAATGGTTATAAATGATGTATCTTCTGTCTGTAATCCTACTGATATTGTAAATGTTCATGTAGATGTTTGTCACCATAATGGCTGAATAAATTTTGATTAAATTAAATTATCTGTGGCAGCAAACTTGTTATTTGTCCGAAGACCAGTCCAGTTGTCCATATATGGGTGGATTCTCCCACTCGCAAAGCCAGTTTCGAACTTATAGTTGAGACTTTAATATTACTGCCAAACGGAAACCTTTGCTTGGGCAAACTCAAGCACAGCTTGCTAATGTGCAACCTGTGTCCAGATGTGCCCAGCCATCATTTTGTGTTTGTCATTTATGAGTGTGTTGATAGGCAAATGTATGCCCATGGAATATATTTAAAAAAGAACAACTTTTGTTACAGACAGGGATAATTTCTACACTGGGAGAGTTTTTGGTGAAAAGTCATCAGATGTGAAACTGCACATGGAGGATGGTATGATAACAGGAATTATTCATACTCCTGATGAAACCTACCATATTGAGGTAAGTACCCTATATTAATCATATTATAAAGTAGTATGATGGTATTTTGTAATATCTGCCACCCTACCACCCTAACGCCGTATTTTCTTCTACAGCTACATTTTCTTATTTGCTTTACGAGGCGGGGGAGGGGGTTAGGGGTTCGCTGTCGTCTGGGAACTTCAACAGGGCCCTGCGGGGGTATGTGGAGCCATAAGTTTGAGGAACCCAGGATAAGAGCAAAGAAAGAAAAACTTTTATTCTGAAAAACACACAACTCAATTAAATTCACATAAGTAAAATGTTATTGAGATAAAAAAAATATAATATAAATAAGAGAATAATTATGATTTGTGACATCAGAAATGGACAGCAACTCAGTTGGTCACTATTGATCACTGTAAGCCCATTTCAGCGGAAAATCTGTACTGTAAGCTACAGTACAGATTTTCCGTCGCTAGGTTAGGTGACGATAGGTTATATGAATTTTCCTTTGATTTTTACGAAAATTAATTTACAGCCATCATGGCGTCATTTGCCAAACTCAGATGATCAAACCATGATCACATATCGTGCGTCAGATATACGCTTCAGCTGGGCAGGGGAAGACGGCAAAGATGATGGCAAACCAAGGGTTTGTGGTTATGTCAAAGAAGGAAAAGGTAAATCTCACAAATATTATTTGTAGAACCTCTTAACTACTTACATGTAGGTATATAAGGCTATTTTTAATTGTTCAGCTTCACTATGAAACTGAAACTTTGACTATGTGAACAATTCGGATAGCGCGAAAAAAAAACTCCTGTTCCATTCAAAAGTTCATGTAGTAAAAGTTGTTGATATCAATGAATACTTTTTGCTTTTGCTACACAATTAAAATAGCCCTGTTTTAAACAAAGAACTTGAAATACATTATAGATTTGTTGAATATTGTTAAAAAGAAGTTATAGATAGCCAGAAGTCTACTCCGAAAAACGTTACATAATTATAGTCGTTATAAACGTTTTAAATTATATAGTATATAGGCTGATTTTTTTGTCACTGGCCATACTTGCAGGGGTTAAAGTACTCGTTAATATGAACAACTTTTATCATGGGACTAACTCTCGAGATCACAAAAAATTATCAGCTATCCATACAAAAGTTCAATACCTACTCGACCAAAATGTATGAAGGAACCATTTTATTTTTTGCGATATCAGAAAACAATTCTATTTTAAAACGATGTTTTCGGACTACCGTGTATCGTTGGAGTAGACCCTCAACACAGGGAGGAAACTCACGTGAAATCAAAATAAAACTCATTGCTAATGAGATTGATCAAATTGATATCATTTTCTAAAGTTAAATGAACTAAATCATATAAGTTTAAGTATACCTATTATAATCAATTTTAGAACTAGAAGAAGCCGACAGTGAAGAAGAAGCCCCTTACAAGATAGAATTAAAATATGAACAATCAGAAAAGGACAAGTATTTATATCAAATGCAAGACAGTAATGATGGTGACACTCATATACCAGAATCTAGTGATGCAACACATAGTAACAGAAGTGATAGAATAAAAAGGCAAAGTGATTATGAATACACACCAACAAAAACTAGATGCCCCTTGCTTCTTGTAGCAGATTACAGATTCTTCCAAGAAATGGGTGCGAGTAATACAAAGACGACTATTAGTTATCTGGTAAGATGCATTTTGAGCTTACTTTTTAAGCACTTAAAGCGCATATTCATTTGATACATGCTAGTGTTTGTTTCAGATCAGTCTCATAGATCGCGTTCACAAGATTTATAATGATACTGTTTGGCAAGATCGACAGGTAAGTAACATAGTTTTTCATTAGGTACTTAATTAAACCTAAGCAAAACGACTCGCAAAAAAATCCGTTGCGTGCTTTAGAAGAAGTAAACGGAGAAACAGACAGAGGCAGATAACGACTTTGTTTTATAGGTACTATTTACATCGGTTATTGTCCCGTCGTCGCTGGGCTGCGCGCGTCGTCGTATACTATTTTTTTAAGTTAATGTTAGGTATCAGTGTATTGTTTTACATCATAATTTGTATTCCTTGTAAATGACAGGACTTGGACGGGTTCAAAGGCATGGGGTTCGTGATAAAGAAGATCCTGGTGCACTCGGAGCCGACGAGAGTGCGCGGTGGAGAGGCGCACTACAACATGGTGCGCGAGAAGTGGGACGTGCGGAACTTACTCGAGGTTGGCATATTTGTTTTAGTTACTCTATTTGTCGTACGTAAATTACACTGTAATCACGTTTTCTCTTCTAGGATTAGCTTACCTTTACAGGTGTAATTGAGACAAACAGCGTTAAAAGACATAAGTACTTCTTCTGTTAGCTTTAAAAAAAATGACTGTAGTATAGACAAATCCTATATTGAGGAGATACTTACGTTACGTTGGTGACCGCAGTGAGCTCCTTAATATTATGGTGAAGAGCTGCCCTTAGATTATTATTACACAAAACGGATAATATAAAATTACTCTTTATACTTTAAGCCCAAGAACTTTTGAAGAATTGCTTTTCTGATTATTTTTTTATTTAGGTGTTCAGTCGCGAGTACTCGCATAAGGATTTTTGCCTCGCTCATCTGTTCACCGACCTCAAATTTGAAGGAGGGATCCTTGGCTTGGCGTATGTCGGGTCACCCAGACGCAATTCTGTTGGAGGAATTTGTACTCCGGGTAAGAATTATAATCATCATCAGTTCATATTCGTTTTACCAAGTAGAAAGTGTAAAACATGATAATCAAATTGAAAAATATTAGGATAAAGTACTTGCAATAAAAAAAAATACGACCGGAGAATATTTTTCATGCTGATATCAGAAAAAATCTAATTTTACCAAAATGAAATAGGTTATTTATTATTTTGTTTTATAGAAGATATTTTGATCCATACTTTATAAAAAACGGCCAAAGTTATGTTTGATATTTCTATTTTATTCTATAATTTAAATTTATTTGTGTTATGTTTTGTTTTCAGCTATTAGCAGTGCATAGTGTGAGTGTTTATATTTTGTTCGTTTTGCACGCTTTGCTTAGCTGTCATCTTAATTTTCATGTATTTCAGTATTCTTAAAGTTCGAATATTACATACATAAAAATAAATAATTATATAGAGCGAATTATGCTACATGTTGTAGATATCTCAGACGGATGAGTTAGCCATTCATTGCTTTTTATTTGTGTTTATTACCTGGTGTTATTGCTTTGGGTATGCTTAATAGGTATACCATAGCGGTATTTGCGTCGTGCCGTATGTATTCCATCAAATGTAAAAGAACCGTGTTTGTTAGGTGTTATTTCAGTCTATTGAGACATTACACAACTAACAAGGATAACTCATGCTAAAGTGCTATAATTTCATAATTTGAGGTAGATTTTACAATGACAAATTAACAATAAATAAACAAAAAATATTATTACACTTTTTGCCATTTCCAGTAACTTTTTCTGTGCCTATCATCCACTATTCAAGGAATTATCTGTAGATTTGCTTACGATAGTAAGTATATGAATCTAACGTGACTACCAGTAGGTATATTCTAAAACGAAAATCGTCACTCCCAACAGAATATTTCAAGAATGGATACACATTATACCTGAACTCCGGATTGAGTTCATCTCGCAACCACTACGGGCAGCGAGTGATCACTCGCGAGGCGGACTTAGTGACCGCGCACGAGTTCGGACACAACTGGGGCTCCGAGCACGACCCGGACGTCTCCGAGTGCTCTCCTGCCGCCAGCCAGGGGGGCTCCTACCTCATGTACACGTACAGCGTCAGCGGGTACGACGTCAACAACAAGGTTAGCTATGACACAACTCAGTACCCACACGTGACAGAAGTGAAATTATAGTTCTCTTTATTTTCTCCCTGGCCAAGTACTCCGCCTTTCACTCTGCCCGTACACACCATGAAAATATATTTATACTAAAGTATCAAAAAAAGACAAGGTGTGGTATGCTATTTACGGTGCCCCACGCAAGTAACATCTTATATAGCATAGTTATTTTCTTCCTTCTGACCGAGTTCCTATTTTCCGTCCTTTCCGAATCAGAATCGTTTAATTTTTTCAGGAAAAACGTTGCATTTAAAGTGCTACCACAGCGTAACAAGTCATACAGTGGTTTATCCCGAAATGCCGCTTTTGTGTAGGCATTCGTCGTTACTCAGGGTTGTCACAATATATATATTTTATATAAATATTTATATAATCTGTTCTACATTTGTGTATTCGTAGTATGTGTATGTAGAGTACCAGGAATAAAAAGAAAAAATATAGAAGTATATATGATGTGTTTTATTATAAACAAATACAAAAAAATACAAATTAGCTAAGTTAGTAGAACTAATACCTAACATATTTGTTATTGTTTATGACCTTTTAATAACATGATAGGATACCAAAATAAAAAAAATACTGAGATACTTATTCTTTTAAAAACTACAAATGCGAAACTGAAAGGTATTTTCGACATTTGGATGTAACTAATTTTCAGATTGCGATTGTTGAATTTGACTATGTAGTAAATTCTCATACGTAGAAATAATTTTAATAAAATTCAGACGGGAAGCAGGCACATGGTTTTGTATTAAAATTAATGTTCTTTAACTGTTGATATAATTGACTTTTAATATTATTTCCAACAAACGTTGAAAAGTTGCCTGTAAAGTGTCTTCTAATTTTTGGCAGTACTTTAAAATACCAAAACATAATATGTAGTTTGTTAATAGTTAAATCAGGTCGCGCAGATATATCACTACTTCATATTCGTAATCGGCACCCCCGAAAACCATGGAAACGATACCCATATTGATTTTATTTAAAAATTCATGTCCGCCATCTTGAATCTCGAAATATGTTATATATTCGTAATCGGCACCCCGAAAACCATGGAAACGATACCCATATTGTTTTTTTTTAAATTCGCGTCCACCATTTTGAATCTCGAAATATGTTATATATTCGTAATCAGCACCCCCGAAAACCATGGAAACGATACCCATATAGATTTTTCACTTCTCTTGCTCAAAAAGACCGTCATTGTGGCGTACCAGATCGAAGAAAAAATAGCAATTCTTCCTCTGGGGGAAAAAGTATTTTTTTTTAATTTTTTGTGTGTCAAATGACAATGAGCCTACAAAAACGAAAAAGTCTTTAGTCATAAGTAGAATAATCATGAATAAAGACTCGACTTATTACTGTTTCATAAAAAAAGAACTTCATTTTAATTTTGAAAATGGAACTAAAATCGGCGATCTCTGGTAGTAGACTGCATGCAATGTGTTGCGGCTACAGAAGAAACAAAAAAAAGGCATTGGCGCGAAATCTTTATAATTTTTCTCTAATTGCAAATTGAATTGGTAGTGACCATAATTAATTTTACAATAGTGAAAATGTCATCATCTAGTGAGAATGGAGACCCTAATTTACAAATAGAAGAGAAAGGAAAAGAAATAATTTTCAATCTGTTGCCGTCAAGGTCACAAAGCAATTATTTAAATACTTACGAAAAATTTATGAAGTGGAGGACAGAAAAACGAGTGGATTCTTGTATTGGATTGTTTTATTTTCTCGCAATCGTGAAAAGTATAGTGTAACACACGGCGCTAAAACCCATTAAAACTCGGTTTCTATTTACTCCCTCGCTAAAGCTCGGGAGTAAAACTACCTCGTATATAATGGGTCATTTTAGCTCCTTGTACAACAATCTACTATTATTTAATAATTCGCGTCCGCCATCTTGAATCTCGAAATATGTTATATATTCGTAATCGGCACCCCCGAAAACCATGCAAACGATACCCATATTGTTTTTATGTAAATAATTACAACTCAAACGAAAGGCAAAGAGAGAAATTAGTTGTTCCATATTTTAGGCTAGCCAAAGTTAGCAAGTCATTCCTTGGTAATTGCGTTCGTTTTTATAATAAAATACCTCACTCGGTAACCAAGATGACCGATTTTAAATTTAAATTTTACATAAAGAAAGTTTTGAAGGAAAAGGCTTATTACAAGGTAGCTCATTATGTTGAAGATAGGGATGTTTGGAAATAGTTACACTCTGCACAGTGCACCTTGCATAATGTTTCTTTATTATATTTTTTTTTTTTAGTTTTAGCCATTAGCGTATTCGCTATTATTTAATAAGAACTTGTTTGCGTTACATTTTATTATTTAATTTATATTGGTATTTTTCGTTCTGTTTGAATTGCATATTGTATTGTACATTTTGCTGTTTTTGAAAAAATATAGCCAATAGTCAGATAATATAAAAAATAATGTAACTTTGCTGAGTTTCTTGCCGGTTCTTCTCAGTTGAAGGCTGACTTCCGAACCGGTGGTAACTTCAGTAAATTCGACCTTCATAAGTGCCCTCCTAGGGCCCAAACTGAATAAATGGCTTTGACTTTGACGTGTCCCAAGCGAGTGTATGGCAGCTTGGGCTCGCTACCGTCCCTCTCTCACCCCGCACGATTGCTCTGTCTAGACGTGTCCGTTAGCCGACTGTAAGAAGATACATAGACTGTGGTGCTACCTTGAAATTTTACTCTCATCGCGCCCCAGTTTCGTCTTTACCAAGGGCACACGGGGCACGTGCTCAGAGCCCCCGCTAGGTCGGGGTCCCCTAAATGACAGATTCGTTTTTAGGGTTACTATTTTTAAGTAAATATTCTAATAACGACATATTAGATCCTATCTTCTAAATTGTAACAATAAACCGTTTATATAATTTGCTGAAAATGTGTTCCAAATGTGGCATACGGCATAATTAGAATGGGGTAGAAATATTTTCGAAACAGTGAACATTTTCTAAACAAAATAATTATTTTTTTCATTTATTTATGCACTAAAAACTTAAGACCTAAGGTACAAAAAGAATAGTTTCGACAAACTGCACAACACAGTTTGTTGGCGAAATCAATTATTATTTGTTTTAAGTTATATATAAAGTAATATACAGGGTTATTTTTAAAACACCGGCAGTGCTTTAGGGGGTGGAATTACTCATAAAAAAAAAAAATTCATACAAAAGATCAACCTTGCTCTATCAAAATGTATGAAAAGCTTGAATTTTTTTTCACGATTTCAGGGTTGGTCCTATAGTAAATGTTGTTCATATTGATGAGTACTTCCACCCCCTAAAGCACTGCCGGTGTTTTAAAAATTACCCGTATAATTGTTGTTTTTTATTATTCACGTTTTTTATGTTTTCTGATAGGACACCATATTTTTGTGTGCCCAAAAAACTCATACTCAAATGATAGCATGATAGTTAACGATCCTAGCCTTCATTGCTAGAAAAATTCAAATTTGATACTGATCTCTACTGCATACTCTACCTACACTAAATGTCCAAATTAAAAATATATCTTATAATAAATCTAGATTTTAATTTGTTTGCAGAGATTCTCGCCATGCAGTTTACGTTCGATTAGGAAGGTGCTTCAGGCAAAATCCGGCCGCTGCTTCTCGGAGCCAGAGGAAAGCTTCTGCGGGAACCTTCGCGTAGAAGGCGGGGAAGAGTGTGACGCCGGGTTGCTTGGTGTGTATCTGCACAAACTGATGTTAAAAAAAGTAATGTTTTCGTTATGTATTTGTTTATATTATCGGATCCAAGATATCAACTTATATTTCAGGTACTGAAGATAACGACATGTGTTGCGATAAGAATTGCAAATTGAGGAAAAATCAAGGGGCTGTGTGTAGGTAAGATATTCACATCGTATAGTTTCCTTTAATTAATGTTTTCTTATTAAATAAATAAATATATTCTGAGACATTCCTCACACACGGCTATCTGATCCCAAACTAAGCAGAGCGTATTCTTAATATTTAAAAACTAACAAACGACACTGTATTTCAAAATTTGAGATTTCTTTCTCACGGTATCAGAGGTGGTCCCATATTTAAAAAAAAATCAGTGAGTCCTTTCAATCCTGATAGCATATTTTTCCGTTAGATGCGCCACTGTATTATAACGCAAATAAAATGACGCGATTGGTTGCGATGATAAAACGAAACTAATGTTACATAAATCATGCCACGGTAACTCTATTATACAGAGTGGTGGGGACAATACGACATTAATTGAAACCACATACTGGGCATCGCGCTAGTAGTACGTATACCAAAAGTCATCAAATTATAATAAACGGTTTCGACGCAGGATTTTTTTAAACTTTAAAATTTTTAAAGAGATCGCCAAATAAGTATTAATTTTAATGAACGGGAGCGTGCCGTTCTTATGTGCAGTGCCTACAGGTCAGATGAGGTTAGTAGACAATATTATAAAGGCTGTTGTGTTAAATTTAGATTATTTTCGCATTGTTTGTTTGAAAATTTTGATTTTGGAATTTGGTGTAATAACTTATTTGATAATTTTAAAGTGTTATGATTAACTAGTGGGGATCGTATTTTCATTTAATGTCGTTATGTCGTCACCACTTATAAAAAAAAATATAACACAAAGGGTTGTACGATCAGTATTCATAATATATTTATTATTTACACCTTGAATAGGCAGTTTTAGAGTACAGGTGATTTGTAAATTTGGATCTGTTCAGTTATTTATCTTGCTGACCGTATATAGTAGTACCTAAGTAAAAAACTATTGGATTAGGAGTTAATCTTAAAGCATTATGTGTATATGTGTGTTATTGTTGTGGTGTTTGTTTCTCAAAATTCCTTGCGAAAGATTTTTTTTTTAAGCTACCATTACTTTAGAATACGGTTCTTTTATACGAATCAATGAAATCTGTATCGTGTAGCGACAAGAACTCCCCGTGCTGCGCGGGCTGCGTGTTCGCGCCGCCGGGCGTCGTGTGTCGCGAGGCGGCGCACTCCGCCTGCGAGGGCGAGGCCACCTGCAACGGAGCCTCCGCCGACTGCCCCAAGGTACCACTAACATTAACTATTTTTATTTTACTAAAATTCACTAATATTTTCTGGGAATCAATAGAAGTCCTACACGCAGCAGTAGTTTCACGTAAGAGCCAGTTCCTTTATATTGCTGAGTTACGTTGGACTCTCTTGAGTTTACCACTTGGTCACATTATCACTTACCGTGGTAAGATTGTAGTCAAACCCAAACATCTCTGTAGTAACGATTACTTTGTGTAAATATTTCGTTTCCCTACACTAGCAGTACATTTTCAAAAGTATTATGCGATATTCGCCATGTGTAACAGTATTATAATTGAACGTGATATTGATCAGGCGCCGGCGATAGCGGACGAGCACGAGTGCGCCGAGCGCGGCCGCTGCCGCAACGGGACCTGCGTGCCGTACTGCGAGACGCAGGGCATGCACAGCTGCATGTGCGATATAGGTGCGTACAAACAAACTTATATTTACCGTATACCTTTTAAATGCACTTTGATATTAATCCTATTAATGTTGTAAATGTGCTCTTCAAATTTGCCAACATAGGCTATCCCCCTGGTATTGCATGTGTCCATAGGCGGCAACGACCACTTACCATAAAATGGACCTGCTAGTCAACCTGTTGACATAAATAAATGAATATCTTGGGACTTTTCTCACACATAGCAATCGGATCCCTAACTAAGTACAGCTTGTTCTATGGAAACAAGATAACTGATATACTAGTTCTACAACTTTTTCCCTAAACACATACTTATATTGATCCAAACTCAGGACAAACAGACTCGTTCACGGGAATGGGAATCGAATCCACGGCCTGTGTCGTGATCTATAGATAGATATCTCACCAACAAAACCAACCGGCCCGTCATAAAACGACATAAAAAAGTACGAGGAATTGTTATATCATTTGTAGTTGCGGATGCATGCAAGCGCTGTTGTCGCAAGAGTTTGAACAAGACTTGCTTCCCTGTGGCGCTCAATGACATTCTACCCGACGGGACACCGTGCATACAAGGCTTTTGTAATAAGGTAAATTAAAAAAGATATTTTATTCTTTAACACATACGAATCCTCAGAGAATTATATGTTAGTCCAGAATTCTTACTCCTTAATTGAGGTTGACAAAATAGACCTGATTATTTCCTTGGTTCAGGTTGCAATCCTGTTTCTGGCGGTGTTTCTGGTCCTGGCAGTTGTCCCGATCCTGGCTGCGCTGCTAGTGCTGGCTACGCTCCTGTTTCTGGCTGTGATTCTGCTCGTGACTACGGCCCTGTTTCTAGTTGTGTTCCTGATTCTTGCTGCAATCCTGGTCCTCACTGCGAGTTTATACCTAATTGCAGTCCTCGTTCTTGTCGTAGTCTTAATCCTAGCTGTAGTCCTTATTCTAACCGCCATACTCGTTCTCACCGCGATCCTAGTCCTCACTGTGGTTTTTGTGCTGGCTGTAGTCCTCATCCTCGCCGTTATCCTTGTTCTAGTTGTGGTCTTCTTCCTAGCCTTGGTCCTTTTTCTAGTGTTGGTACTATTTCTACTCCTAGTACTCGCTTTAGTTTTTCTCCTGACCGCGGTCCTATTCCAGCTGGTTCTTGTCGTGGCAACGATCCTTGGCGTAGACGTCACCGAAATCCTGGTTCTAGGCCGGGCTGTAGTCCCATTCTAGGTAGGTACTTGATAATGTGTTTCATTTTTTTTTCTATTTATTTGTTTCATATATTGTATCTCAGTACAAAGTTTGTTGTAAGTTATTTCCCAGATCTTAAAAATGCTAATAAAATATGATGATAATTATTCCAAAGCTTGAGTATGCAATAAAATGATCATAAATACAAATTAAACAATCCCCATTCAGGGTGTTTGCGAGAAGACCATTCAAGACGTGGTGGAGCGCTTCTGGGACATAATCGAGGACATCAACATTAACAACGTGCTCGGCTTCCTTCGCGACAACATTGTTGGAGTCGTCTTACTAGTCACCGCCTTTGTGTGGATACCGGCCAGTTGCGTTGTAAGATCTCATTTATTATTCTTACCTGCTATTAGTACATTGCAAGTAATACTGTATGCGCGTGCGCAGGTGATGTATTTTCGTTGCGATTAAAATCCTGTCCTGATATTGATCAATTATTTGGACGTCAGAAGCACAGGCGATACTTTGTCACAAGACAGAAAAATACTGTTCTATATATAACTTGCATCTTATAATGATTACGTATAAGGCTGATTATGTTGTAATATTATACTTTTAATTATTATCGGATACTGTTTATGTAATGAAGAGACGACATTGACATGTATTTCCTGTTGTGTAGATCAGCTACGTGGACCGTCGACGACAGCGCCAGCATCAGAAGTATATGGAGTGGGAGAGACAACACGACCTTGTGCATCCTTCTTCTCCGAGGAAAATTATACACACGCGGTAAGATAACTTTTAATGAAACTGTACAAGTAGGTAGGTACTATTCTTGGAAAACCAAATCAAAATTATTTGTCGACCAAAAAGAGTCGATTAAAAAAAAATCATTTTTTGTTTATAATGATACCATCCCTTTAATCATGGCAAGACAGTATTATGAAATTGCGTCTAACTGTTCTTGTGTTTTGGTTTCAGGTTACCAAAGCTGAAACCTCCTGGTCTGAAGACAGTTATTCAAGGCACAAGCCAACTTTAATTTTCTCAATTAGTATATTATAATAATAAATAATATAAGTATTGTATAAGTAATTGAATTTTATTTGAAGACAGTTATTTTAATTCATAATAGAACGAATGTATTGGACGGTGTTGTAGTGGCTGTACCCCTCTGTTGCCACAAGCATTATCAGCATTTTTTTGAAACGTATGTTGGATTCGTCATGATAAACAACTTTTACTATAGGAAAAACGAGAGGAAGCTTACAAACCTCTTACATTATTCCTGATCTCATTCATTTTTGGCACTTGACATTTCTTAGTATTATCATCTCAACTGCATGCAATAGTTTTTCATCCTTCCATATAACTACGAAACATGCCCGAACCGTACATCACGAAGTTATTGATATTACGGTAAATAAAATATCAAATAATTTATATTGTTTCATTATATATTTCAAAGCATTAGATTACATTCGGAACTGTAATAAATAAATAAATAATATGATTAGCTTAAAGTGCGGTTACAAATTTTAACGTTGCATATCATTTGAGTATTGGTTTAGTTGAGTGCAGTGGATGTGAGGAGTGCGACTCCTCTCTCGTAGAAGGCGTGTGGTTCCTGTCCGGGGGCGATGGGCAGTCGCACCGTGAACAGGAGCTCTGACCGCGCGCTGTTCAAGTACACTGGGAGAGTCAGCGACTGTCCAGCCACTGTTGCCTCGGGGCCCCTGTAATTAAAACAGGAAAAATTAAAACAAAGGAAACAAAAAAAATTTACCTAGCGTGGCCAAAACGACTTCATTCTGAGGTTCGTACATAGAATGTCAATTATAACATATGTAGAGATTTAGGTTGAAATAAAATAAACCTTGGACTAATATAAGGTTTACGATAAACTAAATTTATTCCTGACCATACATATATTCTTTATGACTTTGTTGTTTTATAATACGGTCTTATTTCATCATGTCATTGGATTGGCTTGAGTTCAAATGATGATAATGAATCTGTCATCTCGATACCTCTTTCATACACCTCAAAGGAAACGTACCCTGTGGGTCTAACCCACCAAGGCGATTTGTCTATCACATAGAAACAACCAATAGAATATAATTTTTATAAGATCACTTTCTTGTCCGTGTGTCACTACCGATTTTCTCAGGAACGGGTGGACCTAGCAAGTTGAAATTTATACCAGATACTGAGGTCGATGATATAAGGACCTGATATGAAGATAGGAGAGATATGAAACCGCGGGGCGAAAGCTAGTAATGCAATACTTTAAATAAAATAGCTTACCGAATCCAAGTGAGCACTGTAAGTGGCAGATCAACCATAATAGTGTTGGTAAGAAGCAGCCTGTTGCCCTTGACTGTAGCTCCTTGGACTTTCAGCCCTGTCACTGAGAACGACCATTCTGTTGGTGCGTTATCCGCGGGGGTGCCCGGGTCGGGAATTGTCACCTGCAACGCAGAAACTTTAGTAAGTACATTGATCTTCTATGTTTTACTGAATGGTGAATGCTTATAGCATTGTGTATTTTCCTAATGAAACCTAGGTTGATTTATTCTGATCCGTAGAAATTCGTAGTTAGTAGGCATTACCTGCAAATGCAGCTCCTCAAGGGACCAGGAATTGGCCTGGGCCACGCATTGACGTGTCGCCGTTATGTACGCCTCCGGGTTCAGTAGACCACCGAGCCACACTGGGATGCTCTGCGAAGGGAATGTACACATTCAAATTACAGTAATATATTTAATATTTTTTTTGTATTGACTTCAAAATTCAGTCGCGCGGATGACAGAAAGAGACTTTTAAAATAAACCTTATAACTGTTAAGTAGAAGGTAACCGAGGGCATTTATGAAAGACAACGACTGAAGTTATCACCCGTTTGGAAGTCGACCCTCAACTGAGGAAACTCGTCTAGAAAGTATAAAGTGATTAACGAGAGTGTAGTGTGTATAGTGTATAGTGTAGTGTGTAGTGACCTGCAGCCGCTTGGCGCCCTGCGCGTGTGCGGACATGCACACGGTGTCGGACACGGCGGCGAGCTGCGTGACGCGGTGCGCGAAGTCGCCGACCCACTGCTGTACCGTGCAGCCGCGCGCCACCGCGTAGCGCCGCCACGCCGCCGGCAGCATGCCGCGCACCAGCGAGCCCACCATGGCGCGGGTCTCGTTTGTTTGCTTCATCTCGCCCTGGGGACGCGCGGACGTTAACATTACTATAACTATATATCGACCAAATTAAATGTGCACAAAAAAATTGTCGAAAAAATATAACTGAAAAAAATAAGTGAAGTGAAGCGCGGTTTTACCCGCGTTCCCTAGGGGGGTCTTGTGTTTTCCCGGGATAAAAAGTAGCCTATAGCCTTCCTCGATAAATGGGCTATCCAAAACTGAAATAATTTTTCAAATCGACCCAGTAGTTCCTGGGATTAGCGCGTTCAAACAAACAAATTAACTCTTCAGCTTTATAATATTAGTATAGATTCTCTTTGGAGATATGTTACAGTCAAAACTCTTCACTGATCAAAACTAACTCTGTTCGATGAAATAAACCCTAGAATGAGTTTTAACCGTAACACATATACTGATCGAGCAAGATAGAAATATTTTTTAAGTTACCTAATGCTGAATGCAAACTTAGCGTGATACAGAATAAATAATCGTGGTCTTTTCAGACACCATTGAAGAATTTTGAAGCAACTGATGACTATAAAATAGTCATAAGATTACTATTCTAAAATCAAAAAATATATTTACCTGACAAATAGAGATGACATTACGCAAGTCATGCAGAACCTGCTGCAATAGGGACGCCCCAGCCGCCACCTCGCGCTCGAAGAAACGGTACAGAGGGTCCTTGATGTTCTCCACCGTACGACGCAATGTCTGGAACAAAACAACAACTATTAATTCCTGTCTCGTATACCATCTTAATAGTAAGTAGTCCACAATGCTTACAGGTAACTCCTTGGGCAGTTGTTGCAACCAGTTGGTAGCAGTTTGGTGTAATGTTAACATCCAAGCGGGCCTGCCGTCACCTTCTACTACCGTAGAATCTGCAATAGATGTAATTATATCGATCTGTTTTTAAATGTTTTTTTTTTCAAATAAGCCATTTATTTCCTATGAATCACTGATTCAGGTTACTTTAAAAAAGAACATACGCTCATCTTGAGTAGCCGCATTATATGCCAGTTCCTCCTCATCTTCGAGCTGTTGCATCTTCAGTAGTTTTGATACTAGATCGCTGCCTTGAGTTGTAAGTAGCACCTAAACATTTAAGTCATATCATTATGCTAGTGAATAAGGAAGTAAGAACCAATTGTTAGTAGTTTTAATTTTAAATTACCTTTTCGGCATTGTTTGGTAGACCAAGCCAAGATGGCGTCTGCCTGTCAGATAGCTCTTCGATCCATTTGAGGAAGTGGTCGCGTCTGTTGCCATCTGGCATCGTGATGTGACGTTGGTTTCCAGTTGCCTATATTTAATTAAAAGCATTTTAGTTGAAAAACTAAATGTTCTAAAGTGGTGGTTCTGAAAAACCTTTTCGGAAATAATTTCTGAGCAATGTTAAGAAATTTCATTGTATTTGATATTTCTTTACCAGTTAAAATCAACAAAAAACTACCAAGCGTTCAATGTATCTTTATATATATATTACCCCATCAACATTAGCGACCAGTGCGAAGTCGGCCTCAAATGACTTGGGCGTGAACAACTTGCATAGGAAAGAGTGCAGCAATCTCTGGTCGAACAGGTTGTCGATCTTGCCGCCGTAGATGCACTGCGACAGTAACGTTACTAGCGCCTCCCATGGAACTTTCTCTGGGGGTAGGTTCGTGCGACCCTGAAAATGTTAGGAAGTTAGAATCAAAAATAAAAGTAGGAAAATGGGTGTTTAGCTTAGGGTTTCTAAGGTAATAATCTTCCCATTGTCTGGTTTGACGACAACAAAAAGAAAAAAACAATCACATAATTTAACAGCAAACGAGATTTCTAGACTTTGATCGTTACTCACTATTTGGTCTCACATAAAATATACACTATCTGACTTTCGATAGCTTAGTGATTTCTACAAGTATATCAAATTGAGCACTTTTATAATGGAATATTCATAAAGCACAACTAAATATTAACGGTTAAGAACAAATTTGATTTACCATAGCAGTGGCGTCGATCCAAGTGTCGAGTGTGTCGCATGCGACGCGCAGGTCGGACTCGTTGAACTCGTAGTACTTGGCCCAGCCCAGCGGCACGTAGCGGAGACGCTCTTGTACAATACCTACACCAAATAATTACATTTAATTGTTTGCCTGCGTATTATTTGACGCATGCCAATAATAAAATATATCGATTGAAGATAATTTTCTTCTTTCTTCATCATTTAAAAATGTTATTAGAAGTATAGTATAGTAGTTTTTTGGTATTTTAAATCTTAACTGTTTTTATTGTGACTCTTAATAATTAATGTGAAACATGTAATAATGCAGTGGTTATCTATCATTTATACCATAAAATTTTGGGTTTGTGGTTTAAGACAAATGTATATTTGTGATTTCCGATCTTACCGTGGAACCACGCGAGTAGGAAGTAAAGTCTTGCTCGTTCAGATGGTTGCTTCATCATACGAGCAGCTGGTACCTGAATACAAAAATTATAGATCAATTATTCAACAAAAATGTCTCAATTGCGATTTTGCTGCGCAGGTGTAGGTACATAATATAACTCACAGTAGCAAAAGTCCTTAACAAGTTAGCCCTGATACCGGGCGGTGGTTCGAACACGAGCACTCTGCCGGCTCTCAGCAGGTTCACGGGTAGTTTAGGGCTGATCTCCGTCGTGAGGAACAGCCTGAAGTTCGGGTGCGGTTGCAGAGAGTGCAGCTTCTTCTCCAGTTGGACCAGCCATACGGGTGCTAAGTGGACGTTCTTGAGCATCACCCAGCTGGGGAAAAAATCAATATGTAGCCTTTAAAATTAAATAACGAATACCCGGAAATACTAAAAAATCTTTATAGTATCCGCCTGGCTGGCCACCATTAAGTTGCAATCTGTCGCCAAACACCTACCGGTGTCCTCCGGCAGCTGCACTTGAGAGCCAGAACCTTCTCGGCTTCGTATGCCTACGACCTTCGGCTACATTGTCACTTACCATCGTGAGATTGTGGTCAAATATAGGGCTATCTAGACATAGTAAAAAATAAAAACAAACATTTAACATCATTGTATGATTTAATGTAATCTTTGAATGACCTTTTTGAGGATAATGAATATATGTATTTTATGTTAGTATTACCGTCCAGTTTTGCAAGCAGTGTTGATGGCTCTTTCAGCCTGGTTGAAGCCTTCAGCTGAACCGATAGCGATGCTCGACAGTGGCTTGTTCAACTCAGTCGCCATATCGTCCACACGGCCTACACAAAGAAAATAATAAGTACTTCCACGAATAGATACTAATAATATACCGATTTAATACTAGAAGATTTTTAAAGATATTACATGGTTACTTTGGGAACATTTAAAATACTGCTGATCATTAAACGTTATCTAGCTGTCAATTTGAATTCAGAACAGTTTTTGTATGGACTTATCAGAGGAATAGCTTAGGTTTATACAGCAACTGAAAAATCGGAGTTATAAGTTTCCACACAAGAAAATTAGTACAGTTAGTTAGTAAATTGAAGAGACATAATGCTGATTTTGTAATACACCCTTCAATTACTATTATTAGTAGGTACTTGTCTCTTACCGCTGGCATCATATCCAGGTACGGAGCACAGCAGAGCTGGTGTGGTAGCGTTCAATTGTGTTTCAGTGATCGAAGCCAAGTCCAGCTCAGTTTCAGCCTTGGCCATGAATCCGTTGCCAAGTACAGCTGTTACTAGTTGAGTTGCTGCGGCGATCACGCGGTCCGGTCTGAACGCCTGTATGTAGTACATGTTTGACGTAAGTTTTCAGTAAAGTGCGGTATGAGGATATTGTCTATGTGTAGGGTGCTCCAACTATACCAAGGCTCTATTAGAGCCTGAGTAAACCTATGTCTGAGGATCAAATTAAAAATTATGCGAAATCCGAATACACAATGGATTCTAATACCCACGTTGTTAGAGATCCTTTCTTATCTATAAACAATAGTGGCAAGTAAGTACTAACGGCACACGAAATTACTTGGGAATGGACAGAAGCATGTGATGGAATAGATGGAAATTCGTGTAGACTTCCATAGGTTACAAATCAAAGCTTAATTTTAAAGAGGCAAACTAATCTATACTAATATTATAAAGCTGAAGAGTTTGTTTGTTTGAACGCGCTAATCTCAGGAACTACCGGTTCGATTTGAAAAAAAAATTCACTGTTGGATAGCCCATTTATCGAGGAAGGATATAGGCTACTTTTTAGCCCGGGAAAACACAAGATACCTCGGGAACGCGGATGAAACCGCGCGGAATAGCTAGTGTTGTGATATTTAGAAAGAGATGTAGTCGTAGTGCACGTGTACCTGTATGAGCAGCAGGCGGTACATGGCGAGCGTGTGCGCGGCGGGCGGCGTGTGCGGCGTGTGCGGCTCGCAGTCCCACAGCGTGGGCACGCACTGCTCGGGCGCCGCCTGCGCCAGCCACGCCGGCAGCTCGGGCAGCTCGCCCGCTTTCTCCAGAAGCCGACGGAACGGACCCAGTCTACGACACACATTAATATGATTCATTCAAAAAAGCATTTAATTATAGAATCGGTTTTACCGCTCAGGTCGCGCGTCCGGACCTGTTTGCTTAAGCTCAGGGTCAATTAAACATGTACCTACATCAGAAAGTCGTCGATAGTATATCCTGACTGAATAAACAGAGTGACTTACCTAGAGCTGAGTCTATCGGCGGCATCATGTTGAAAGGGCGTGAGAGGTTCCAGGGGCGCGGCATGCGACACGAACCCTTCCTTCCCGCGCAGGAACACGCCGAAGGAACGGTCGAGGGTGTCTTCGGCGCCGGTGCCCTTCAGGTGGATGCGGCAGAGCAGCAGGGCGAAGGTCAGTCGGTCGGTGTGAAGCATGCCGCGGGCTACGCGCTCGTATACCACCTATGAAATATATGAAAGTTACAATCAGGTCCCTTCATCAATACAGGGAATAAATACACAATGTGCCAAAATTAATTTGTTAACAGAAGACTGAAGCACAGATTTAAGCTTAAATATGAGGTTTTTCTCATAAGATAAAAATGACGTTGTAAATATTATTGTTGATTGTATAATTGATGACAATGAAAAATGTAGTAAATAAATGACTTACCGTGAACAGCTCCTCTGTAATAATGTTAAGCCTAGCCGTGTAGTCTGTAATTCCATTGAGCATCGGGCATATGAGCACGGAACTGAATATGTCCAGGAACATCTTGAGGGAATACTGGTACAGGAAGTGTACTTGGTTCAGCGATTCCATCGTGAAATAGATGCTGCTGCAAGCCTGAAAGTAAAAATTAAGTTAGGTAGGTATTAGATTTTTACGTTCGACTTGTGTACGTTAAAAACGACCTGAATGAATGAACACATAATAATATGTTACAAACATTGTTTTTTTTTATATATAAATATATGAGTAAAGTTTAATTACGCCAAAATTTTTATCATCCTGTACATTTTCAAGCATGTAAATGAGTTCATGTAATATTTTACATATTAACCACGATATACTTACTTGAGATAGCGGCATATACTGTTGGCTGACTGTTTCAATTTCTGCAATAACCTTGTCAGTTTCCTCCACCTAAAGTAGAAATAAAATATTGCTATGATTTACGAAATTATGAGTTTAAAACTTTGATCAATTTATAAGTACTATTTAAAGCCTACAAGGAACAATAAATATAAAACTAACCTTTTGTCCAATATCATCTGCTTCTTTCTTAAGAGTTTCGAGTGTGGCGATGACAGAGTCGTCGTCCAAGATCTTGCCTTTAGCGTCGTTCAGCGCTTGAAGCAAAGACTTCTCCAGTTGACGTAGACGCAAGTGGAATTCGCCTGTTTAGTATTTTTCAAATTCATTAATAATATACTTTGGTTAAATATCGAATTCAAGATTTCAATGAAATTACGACTTCAGATGCTATTAAAACATACTTCTATTAAAATAATTTTATTTTGGCGTATTTCTTAAACTCCTTTCGGTACTATATGCACCACAGCGTTTTCTATGTTATTATGACACAAACATGTCATGTAAGCGCTGAGATTTATGGCCTTCATATATAACATTTAGTTTACACTGATTTGTGTCCGAAGAAAGGGTAAAAATAATAAATTAAACTTGAAATTACCTTGCAACTTAAGCAGATCCGACCGCTTAGTATCAATATCGGGTCTCTCAGCTTTGAGTACCCTGTGCAGACACTGCGACTGTAGCGAGGAGCGCGTCACCGTGAAATTGACGAACGTCACTCGTGAGCACATGTCTGGAGGGAACTCTACAGTCGGGTCTCTGTTGGAGGTGATCAATTAATTAACATTTTTAGAGGTAAATTGCTATGGGCGATTTAGATTCATATATGTGGGGCAAGCACTTTCTTTAATTTTTTGTCTTTTTTGACGGGCCGGTTGGCGTGGTTGGTATGATACCATATCTATCACGCCGCAGGTCGTGGGTTCGATTCCCACTCAGGAAAAACATTTGTGTGCATGAACATGTCTGTTTGTCCTGAGTCTGCGTGTTATTATCTATATATGTATGTATGTACAAAAGAATAGTAGTATATGTAGTATATCAGTTATCTGACTTCCATAGTACAAGCTCTGCTTAGTTTGGGGTCAGATGGCCGTGTGTGAGGAATAATGTCACAAAAAATATTTAATATCAAGATGGATTAAGACCATCGTCCACAAAGCGAAGATGAAAAGAAAATATAGATAACTATTAGCGCATTGTGAGTCAATAACATTCCATCCAGTTTAGTAAAACGGCCTACCGTCCATCTAAGAGCAGACTATATCAAATTAATAAAATCTTCACTGTGGATTATATGAATTTGTTTTGGTGATAAACAAACTTATATCCATGTATCAGAGAAAGTATAAATCAAGGATTAGTTTATAAGTATTATTACTTGTAGTAACGATCGATGGTTGCATACAACAAACAGAAAAGTATGGTGGAAGTGAGCGATCACATTTATTATTATTTACCTGGTGCTAAGGAAGATGACGAATGAGGGACTAAGATCGATGTCCTGGTCTCCGAGGGTGATGAGCACTCGGCCACCTGTTCGCCGCAGCTCGCGATTCAGTACTGGGTTCAATATGGGATCGTAGTTCTCTACATCCTGGATGTAATACATTGTTTATTGTTAAGTATTTGGTTAGAAGGCGTTGTTGAACAAATCATTTTTTATATTATTTTTAACCAATAGAACCTATTTAATGAATCCGCGCCTGCTTCTATTACTACTATTGAACATCAACACAAATGGCTTGTTGTGATGTAAGGTTGCTATATTAGTGATATCAATATTTTTTTCTCATGTAGTGCGTTGATTCTGTTTTAAAACAACAACAAACACAATTACAGTGTACAAAATGTATTCATTATAAATTTAAACAATAAACATATTTTTTAAGTGCAGTGCAAATAGAATTCCGTGATTTTTTTTGTGTAATTTTAACCAGCTGTAAGGAAAATTGCAAGTGCGAAAACTTAGCTGTTTTTAAACGACGATGTGCAGCAACGAATAATCAGTACTGCCAATACGTACAACCTATAAATTACCAACATTACAAAGACCTGCATGTGCTATAGTTGAAGATCACTTGCCAGAGTCAGACATAGAAGCAGACGTGGACAAATGTAATGATAATAACAAAATACAACAGATATTTCATCTTAATTGAGAAATAGATGAAAGTTGTTATTGGAAAATATAAAATTGGAATTCGCAGTTGCCATATTAAAATAAGGCGTCGGGCTCAGTAGCGTATTTTGGTTGGGAGAGACCTATTTCCAACAGTGGATTGGTGTAGTGTAAGTTTATGATGATGAAGATGATGATATTAAAATATTATACCCTATATTCCTCCCACAATAAAGACGAATCTAACGACACCTCATTTGTGAAAATCCAGCAATTCGATTAGGCTGCAGAGCGTGCCAAAGAAATAGACATACAAACAATGTTACGAACACTAATAATTAATTGATAACACTCGAAAAAACATTACTTACTCTCCTTCTGAGGCTGTCGGATAAAATGAGCTAGCTTGCTCGTGATTAACTCACCTGTACAAGCAACGGGTTGCCGAATCGCAGCGCTGACTCCAAGTTCTTCCTAAAGGAGTCATCAAGGAACGATGTCTTGGTAATCTTGCGTTCTTTGAACTCGCGCATTATGAACTCTGTTGCTTGGCCGGAGGGGTCGATTATCAGCGGGTAGCGGTTGAAGCGCTACAGTAAAAATATTTACCAAAATTGATTAAAACTATTAGGTATTCTGTGAGCCTATTTAGAATCACTTAACACAATAAGGCTTCATCTATGTTTTGAGTCATTCTCCTGTTAAATGGAATAAGTAAAGACAGATACGAATATTTTTGAGCTAGAAATTCTATAATACTTACCCTAAGCATAATTGCGTTCTCCACACACAATTCGTCAGTGGGCAGAGCATTAGCTTGCCAACGCAACCTTTCATCTGGGTTACTGAGGTACTCAGTGCGAGCGATATCCGCGCGATACTTGATGTTAGCCGCCGCCAAGTGAGCCGTCCAAGTTGAAAATAAGTTTTGACGGTACTGCAATAGAGGCAATGATAAGGATTTTGGATTATTCTTGAAGAAGGATAGCGTTGTACGACACCTTATACTGCGATGATAAGACGATTTTAGAGTAGATAGTGAAGATGTGGTCAATAATACAGATCAATTTTCAACATGAGATCAGGAGCAGTAGTAAGTCAGGGGCTACTAAAAATTATCCAATAATAGTGCTACGGTTGCCTCGCGATGTCCTCACCGAAAGCTCAAGCTCATTGTAGAGTTTGAACCAATGACCTTCGCAATGACGTCGGACATCGCTACTGTAGCCATTAAACTAGGAAAACATTGATGGATAGCTGGTTATAGCCCCTATACCGTTACTGCTTGCCGACTCTTATTTATTTATATTCATGAAACTCTATCTACACAAACATTAGGTATATACCTATAAAAGTGTTAGTTTGTATGTGAACCGGTTCTATCCTTGAGTAATATTAGGAACTTTTTAATCTCAGAAACGCGGATAAAGGCACGCGGGACAGCTAGTTCATTACAAAAGTATACTCACATGTTGATCAAAGTATCCACCATAGGCGATGAAAGCGGCAGAGAGTAAAACATCGCCGACAATGGTGCTCATTTGTGAGCGGAACGTCTCAGAGCTAGATTCCCATCGCTCGCGTTCGATCACCAAACTCTTCAATAGGGCTATGGATCTGTCCACCTAACACATAAGAATTATATCGTAGGAATTAATTCAAATCTGTTTATTATTAATTCAAATCTGTTTATTTAAGCTTCATGAATATCTCCAAAATTAACTATATCTATAATCATGCAATGTGCGTGTTCATCTTTATGTACGAGAAGAGTATATTTTTGGATCCTTAAATATTTTCTCCGTTTAAGTTACAAGCCATTGGTAGAATATTTTTTTTCTTTCATAAATTATTTACTAGAGCCATATTCTAATAAATTATGCAGTTTGGTTGTTTATACTTTTTCAGCTAAGATCTTCTCAAGTATAGTTTTCTTTCAATTAAGGGCGCGTTCGCATATCAGGCAAAATTAAGCTGTTTTTCGGTACATTTTATGGCATAATCAAACAAAATCTAATATAACAAATAACTACCTCGTATAGATTGGTTCTTCATCTTCAAATAATAGTTACATTATTATTGAAAATTTTAGTTTCTCATAATGTAAAATCGATCTGTCGTTGCCATTTTCCACAAAATTATCGATATCGGGTTGAGTTTAGGTACATTTTTGTGCTATTATTAACATATTTCACTATTTCTAAAAATACTAGATGTAGGCAAACATATTCAATTCTTAACGATAGGAGTTATTTTTTATCTAAATGCTATACATAGTCGCAGAAAAAATTAAAAGCAAAACTTATTTTTTCACATTTTTTTCTATTCTGGTTGAATCTTAATCGGTTGCATTAAGGGTTATTTTAGTTATAAAACTTGTCTTGATGTATTGCAAGCATTTTGAATGAAACTTTAGTCGGCCCGCGGCCGCCGTCGAGAGTGGACTTGTATCGCCTGTTTAGAGCAGCTCGAGTTGAAAAAGATCGCTGTACAAACACAAAATATTCGATAAACCAAATTTTATACTTGACGAGGTAAGATTTTCATTCTATTTTATTTCGCTATAAAAAAGATGCAGCAACCTGTCCTCGACGAGTTGTACTAGGTGAGCCGAGCTTGGGCTCGTTTTGTTAGTCATGATGAGACCTTACCTCCGGACTTGATGGAGCGACCTGAAGGTGTACTTCGGTGACTGCTACTGGAACTCCTCGAGGAGTAGTACTAGGTGAGCCGAGTTTGGGCTCGTTTTGTTAGTCATGATGAGACCTTACCTCCAGACTTGATGGAGTGACCTGAAGGTGTACTTCGGTGGCTGCTAC
The DNA here is from genome assembly GCA_951216915.1 of Tetheella fluctuosa. Lineage (NCBI taxonomy): Eukaryota > Metazoa > Arthropoda > Insecta > Lepidoptera > Drepanidae > Tetheella > Tetheella fluctuosa. Next base: position 6,757,862 of record OX578229.1, on the reverse strand, counting down.
TGGAACTCTTCAACGAGTTGTACTAGGTGAGCCGAGTTTGGGCTCGTTTTCTTAGTCATGATGAGACCTTACCTCCGGACTTGATGGAGCGACCTGAAGGTGTACTTCGGTGACTGCTACTGGAACTCCTCGACGAGTAGTACTAGGTGAGCCGAGTTTGGGCTCGTTTTGTTAGTCATGATGAGACCTTACCTCCGGACTTGATGGACTGACCTGAAGGTGTACTTCGGTGACTGCTACTGCAACTCCTCGACGAGTAGTACTAGGTGAGCCGAGTTTGGGCTCGTTTTGTTAGTCATGATGAGACCTAACCTCCGGACTTGACGGAGTGACCTGAAGGTGTACTTCGGTGACTGCTACTGGAACTCCTCGACGAGTTGTACTAGGTGAGCCGAGCTTGGGCTCGTTTTGTTAGTCATGATGAGACCTTACCTCTGGGCTTGATGGAGCGACCTGAAGGTGTACTTCGGTGACTGCTACTGGAACTCCTCGACGAGTTGTACTAGGTGAGCCGAGCTTGGGCTCGTTTTGTTAGTCATGATGAAACCTTACCTCTGGACTTGATGGAGCAACCTGAAGGTGTACTTCGGTGACTGCTACTGGAACTCCTCGACGAGTAGTAATAGGTGAGCCGAGTTTGGGCTCGTTTTGTTAGTCATGATGAGACCTTACCTCCGGACTTGATGGAGTGACCTGAAGGTGTACTTCGGTGACTGCTACTGGAACTCCTCAACGAGTTGTACTAGGTGAGCCGAGTTTGGGCTCGTTTTGTTAGTCATGATGAGACCTTACCTCCGGACTTGATGGAGCGACCTGAAGGTGTACTTCGGTGACTGCTACTGGAACTCCTCGACGAGTAGTACTAGGTGAGCCGAGTTTGGGCTCGTTTTGTTAGTCATGATGAGACCTTACCTCCGGACTTGATGGATCGACCTGAAGGTGTACTTCGGTGACGGCTACTGGAACTCCTCGACGAGTTATACCAGGTGAAACGAGTTTGGGCTCGTTTTTATTAAAACGACAAATAAAACGTTATCAATTTTGTATTGTCAGAACTCGGCTCACCTAGTACAACTCGTTGAGGAGTTCCAGTAGCAGTCACCGAAGTACACCTTCAGGTCACTCCATCAAGTCCGGAGGTAAGGTCTCATCATGACTAACAAAACGAGCCCAAACTCGGCTCACCTAGTACTACTCGTCGAGGAGTTCCAGTAGCAGTCACCGAAGTACACCTTCAGGTCGCTCCATCAAGTCCGGAGGTAAGGTCTCATCATGACTAACAAAACGAGCCCAAACTCGGCTCACCTAGTACAACTCGTCGAGGAGTTTCAGTAGCAGTCACCGAAGTACACCTTCAGGTCGCTCCATCAAGTCCGGAGGTAAGGTCTCATCATGACTAACAAAACAAGCCCAAACTCGGCTCACCTAGTACAACTCGTCGAGGAGTTCCAGTAGCAGTCACCGAAGTACACCTTCAGGTGAGTCCATCAAGTTCGGAGGTAATTCGAAAAAATATAAACAGCAATAATAAATATTTTTTGTAGGTACCATAATTTTATTACAAAGAAATACGTAAAAAAAAAATGAATCCTTCAAAGTATCAAAATGAGTTCACTTGACTACAATTCTCGCAGTTAGTCGTGCGACTCGTGCGTACACTTGTGTGTGTGACCCGTGTCAATGTAGTAGTTCGATTCTCTACCTATCAATTTTGCGAACGCGTCCTTAACATAGGAAATCTAAATTAATTTCAAATTAGTATAACATCGTTTCGGAAGCCTGCATACATTACCTTGGCCTGGACGTTTTCAAGATCAGTCTTGATGGCTTGCGCCTGACTGATAAGTTGAGCATACTCCTCCTTGTAGGAAGCTATAGATTTCTCCAACTGTGCGATCAGCTCGCGGACCTCATCGCCAGCCGTCACGTTGGTCTGAGCCTGGTCTTCCAGTGCTTGGAGCTCATTACGTAGCGGCTCTACGCGCTTCAACATGTCTGCGTATTCGATCTAAAAGTATCATCATAATAAATGAATTAAATACAAATGTTGTAATTTTTGAGCCATGTAGCTAATTAGTTGTCGTAATGAAGACGGTGAACTCACCTGAGCAATAGCCCATTTGACCATAGGGCCGCAAGCCATACTGGCCCTATTGACCTTCTCAAAGTTGTAATCCGGGTTGCTAAGGTAGCGAGTCTTCATCTTTTCGCGTACGTCGTCACTGACAGCATACAAATGTGATTAATATTCGAACTAATATTACTACACGAATGTTGAAATATACTGTACTTGTTACGTGCTTTCCGTGCAATGCCAATGAACCATACCATTTCAACGAATGAAATTGGACCCTACCCCATAGTTCCTTCAGTTTCATGCATTTCACAATCACATTTTCCCAACTGCACCTTATTCTCTTACAAATAAAGGACGTCACTTACCAACACACACCAAACAAAAGTCTGTGGTCAACACCAATGCCTTTCGCTGTCCACAGTTGTTGAAAGACAAATTAGATAGCAAAAACAAACAAAAAAGTAACAAAAATATAAAATAAGCCGGTAGTGACTTTGTAATCATTTGTAATGTAGAACATTATTTATTGGCAAAGACATTCATGCGTCTCGTATGTTGTATGGGTGTGGTGTATTATAAAATAAAGGTTTTGTATAATTGTATTTTGGACACTTGAATAAATTATTTACAAATTACTTAAATATTCGGGGGCTTGATTATTATTAGTTTCTACATTATTTTATTCTAATTTTATTTAGGTAATTTATTAACTTAATGCAATCAAAATTCACTATATTAATACAGTGGATCATTGGCTACCCATCACCACGAACATACCAGTCACCGGAGCATGCGCGTGCGCGATAAATTAAAAGAAGCATTCAAATAAAGAAAAATCCTGAACATATAAATCTGAAAAGCATGCATTAAGCGTAATTAGACATATTGACCGATAAATGTATCATGCAAAATGTCAGTAAAATTCCTATCACCTTACCACCACCAGACATAAAATAAAAGAGGAGGGATGAACAGGTGGGGTCGAAAACAAGCGGCGGTGCTCACGTTATATCCTCGGTGGAGAAATTGGAGACGATGCTATTGATGAAGTTCTCGCGCATGATGACGGCGCGGATCGCTTTCCAATCCGTGGCGTTCTCTCCCAGAAGTAAGCAGATGGACTCCAGGGCGACCTTCACTAATGCCGGCGGGTTGCCCATCGACCTCACTTCCACCAAATGCTGCTTCTTTATAGATTTCACCGCTGTACAGTATAAATCGGTAGTTCGGCGACATCGGTCCCGGCGTCCGCGGCGCGTCCGTCACCAGCACGAAGCGAGAGCGAGAGAGTACAAAAAAAGAGAGAAACAAAAAGGCATTTAGCTGCTTTCTGTGACACATGCGGCTGGCGTTATTATTGTACGTCTAACGTCGATAACAATTCGTGGCTACGTGCGAGTTGAGGGTAAAGTAAATTGCCGATCCTTTTAACATAACATTGGATTAAGAAACTTAACATTGAAATTAAATATAATTTTAGGAATAAACGAAAGACAATTTTCAAAGTTCCTCGATCGCTCGGATAAAAAAATTACAACGACTGAAACAAACTGTTAAAACTTTTGTTAAAACGTATGGTTAATAATTATTTTAATCACGACGATGCTTAGCGGGGTTAGTCACGTATATTCACGGTTTATTAGTGTGCCTTACATAGATGCCATTTTACTATAAGTACTTACAATTTTCATTATTATTAATAACAACAGTCACATAATGCAAGCGAGCTTAGCTTATTTACAACAACAAACTTATATATTTATATTCATTCATTACAACAATATCAAAAATATAATAAAGTACTATTACAATGCATAAAAAATATTAAGGAATGGTGTGGTTGCTAACAAAATATATTGATTCAAATTTAAATGCATTACATAACATTCAAAGTACAATGTAAATGTTTTTGCCAATAAATGTAACTAAAAAATACAACTAACAATTGCTATCTAAAATGTTGGTCAATTAGTACATTCATAGACTATTTTAATCACCAATAGAATAGACATATCACAGTATAAGTTTAGTATTATTTACCAAATCGGAATACTGTAGGTATCTGTTAGATACGGACAACTGACCGCCCGCATTCGATCTCTTTCTCTCTCAAACAAGGAAAATGCGAATACGGGTTGTGGTATAGGGATTAAATTTTTCAGGAACAAGTTGAAAAGGGTTATTTTTTATATCTATTTTGAATAGCTTCATGATATGTCAATTCCATCTCCAAAACCACATGGAAACTAACGTGATATTCTCAGTCTCGAAGTTAACAATGGTTGATATGAAGTTGTCCTTCATGACGACGGACCGGATGCCCTTCCAGGTGTCTCCCTTCTCCCCGAGGAGCGTGCAGATCGACTCGAGCGCCATCTTGACGACCGACGGCGGGTTGGCCATGGATCGCACTTCAACCAGTTGCTGTTTCTTGATAGACCGCACCGCTGTTTTGGATTCGCTCGAGTTTTATTACTAAGTGTTTGCATAGGCAGAAATGTATATAACCTTCGTAGATTTATAATTATCTTCTAGTTTCGTCCAGTGAATTAATTATCATCCAAAATGTTGGATATTGGAGGTTGAAATTTCTGACTATGTAAACGCTGTGATCATAAAATTAAAGTATAAAAGATCATAGTTACCACATTCATCATGTTACTTGAGACGTCGAAACATAATTGTAATTCGTTTATAATGAAATATAAAATTACTTTAATTTTTTTAGCTTTTTAAAATCGATACATCGTTATAAAGTAACCAGACAAATGTTTCAGTAACTATAAATACATTACGAAAATATGTGAATACTTTGTAGGCATCTTTATATTGTGACTGTCGATGTCGGTCTGCGACCAAAATGTTATATCAAACTACAGGATAATGTTAAACAAAACAACAGTGACGAACCACACGTTTTATGGGCATGGATAAACTTATAATATAAGGCAAAAAGAAAAAGCAAATGAAGCAAAGAACCAAACCGTTTTGAGCCTCGATGACAGCGGGCTCCACTTGCGCCAAGTCAGCCATTACATCCCTGCGCTTAGCTTCTATCTCCTTCGTTTGTTTCTCAAGAGCAACCTATATTCAACGTAAAATAACCTTTATTACAATACACGTAAGGTTGAATGTAATTTGGAATGTTGGCCGAGGTGACAGACCTGAATCTCCTGACTTTCAACCTTCTTCTTTTCAGCTTCCTGTTGGTCTTTCACCATTTGACGAAGTTTGGCATTAGCTGCCTCATTCTTAGCTTGGAGTTCCTGCGAAACAACAAAATAAGCATATAATATCTGTTACTAAAGCCCTGCAATCAGCAGTTTTCGGTCAAACACATTACATCTCTCGACTTTTTACAGTTTTGTTAACTCCTCTCCATCCAAAGGTTGCCTGGTAGAGGTCACCTTTATAATTCCGCCCAATGTAACACTTTCACTGTAAGTTACGTTTTGTACTTCTACTCCAATCATGTGGTGTAACAATATAGTGTTATCTAACTATCTACACCCAAATATTTTTAATATTTAACTAATTGACTCAGGCGTGACTACGTCCTGAGGATGCTTCGTGGAGTAGCGAAACACGACTTGACAGAGAAGGAGATCCAGCGGAATTAGTTACTTAATATTAGTCTTTTGTATAATCTTTTAAATATTTGTTTAATGAAAAGACTACTTATCCCACAGTTCCCGAAGATCTAAGATATATTGATAAAAAAGAATACATCTGTTTTATTACAGGGTGTGATCTATTTATGTGCCAAATTTCATCAAAATCCGTTAAGCGATTTTAGTACGATCATAATCAACATCCAAACAAATGAAAATTGCAAATAAATATGCCTTATTATTAAGAAATGCAAACAAGTAACCTGTGATTTAACAGCAAGACTCTTCTGCATTTCTTCAACCTGCTCGACGGTCTCGGCGATCTTGCCCAGACCCACGTTCAGATGCAGCTGCTGCTCCTCCAGGTCCGCGCGTTTCTCCGCGTAAAGCTTCACCATTTGCTGGATGAAGTCTAGGTAGTGTCTGAAGCGGAATTATTGATATATCTACGTTAAATCCATGCTTGCGTTCTACGAAATCTCTGGAATATTCTGGAAACATGCTTAAAACCTGTACGAGTAGGGGTGAGAACATGTTGATTAATTTGTAAAATCACTGTTTGCAGTTCAAGACTTATGTTTTGTAGCAGTCACCGAGCTAATAGCAGTGAAGGCGTACCTAGATCAATTGTCACTTAATATAGAAGCTGATTACCTACAATACATTTTAAACAAATGGCAGACATTAAACGTTGTAGGCGGGCGTATAAGATAATTTATATAATTTGATTACTGACAGTTCATGCGCTGCCACTTTATGACGAAATAAAGATAGTGATGTGAAATAATTGGTCAAAATCAATACTGGATAATATAATAGGGAATATTCAGCTCAGTCACATGGTGGATATATTGATTATAATCCTCTTTTATTTCTATTCCTACCTGTCGATTGGTATTTCTTGTTCTATGTAGGTTCACATTTTGAATAACATCTATTTAAATACTTATGTAGTTCGAAAGAGCCGATACGTGACTTAAAAATTAGCTACACTCTTCACGGACGCACTATTGGTTTGAATGTGGTATAATTATTTTACGCCTCGCCGCCGAGAACTGCTCCGGCGCCACGTACTCCACGCTCTCCAGGTCCATGCGACGAGTGAACCGTACCTGGGTGTGATGGCCATGGTCCGGTTGGCCCGCTTGGCCAGGCGCGCGTTGGCCCGGTGCAGCGTCTGGTGCACGTACACGCACGCGTTGACGACGGCCTCGCGGTGCGGCGGCCGCGCGCCCACCTCGCCGCACGCCGCCGGGAACTGCTCCGGCGCCACGTACTCCGCGCTCTCCAGGTCCATGCGACGAGTGAACTCCTTGCCCACCTTGTCGCATATAGTAGGTTAGGTATAGATAGGTCCACCGTTATAATTATAATAATCATATTTGTTAAAGCTCGTTTCGTGACTTTTCTTTTTGCTCGGCTAATGTTGCCAAAGTGTTAAAAATTGTTAGCAAAAATGTTATTCGACGTTATGAGAAACATATTCAATATTTGGAATTATTATCTTCTATTATCGTTTTATAACGTTAGTTAACGTTTTATGAAAATGAAAATAATATTGTTTCCCACACTGAGTGTAGCAAAATGTTAAATAACTTTATATAACATCGGTTTGAAAGCATTTTTAAATGCTGACTATATTCGCGCGGTACAAAGTCGTGAGTTAAAAGATACAAAGAAGACGCGGTATTCAAATTAAAATCTTACAGACTTAATTACGTCAATAACTCTCCCCATTAATATAGAGTTAAGGTATTTTAATTAGACATACCTTAGAAATATTACAATAAGAGATTATTTTAAATTATCACGAGAATATTCTACAACTTCAAGAAAATTAATTTGTACTACAAACAATATACAGCATATTTGTTATATAACAGTACTCACTTGGAACAAAGCACCGTCACTCCAATCGCCGAACCAATTAAGCACACAACGGTTGAACAGGGCAGGCGACGTCGCCGCGCGGTCCTTTAGACCCTCCGATGAGGGGTTCATTGTGAACACCACGTGTAAGTTGCGCATTACTTGACCCGTGAACCTGACATTATACATTATTTGTATTACTATAAATAAAGGCACAGTATTCCATTGCATGTTATGGAACACCCAGGTTGGTGCATGGCTCATATGTCATGTACTTTGGCGCCAAGATGGTAAATGGCTCATCTTCAGTGACATCAGAAGTATTATCCCCATTTACGACTCTTAAAATCGTATATTCGTAATCTGGACTGTATATTTGTGTAAAAGACTAAACTTACCATTTGTATAGTTCATCGTTTGAGTCCAACATTAAGCCTTCTCTCTGAGCGCCTTCCTTACATTGTGTCATTAGAGCAGCGAATTCGTCACCTTCGAATAAGCCGGGCACCTGAAGTAATAAAGAAATTACACATTAACTCCTATTATTATTATTTTAATAGTACTGAAAAGACCAGTTGATCCCATTTCAAAATAATTGGAATCATACAACTGAGCTGAACGAAAGGAACTATAAACTTACCTCGCCGTTAGCCAAGAGCGTGTTCATTCTCTCAAGGAAGCCACTGTCGAGTACATTGGACTCGTCGAGAATGAAGGCCACCTTCTCATCGCGGCATCCAGCCCGACGCAGAACTGAACGTAGGTCCTCGTCGAAGTCCGCGCCAGTGTATTTGTTGTGCACCTTAACAATAACGATAAGTGTTCATATTCGATGCAAACTTTTTTATAAAAAAAAAACTGAATTATTTTAGGTGATCCATAGATTCTCCAATAACAAGATCTATCTATCTTTTAAAAACAATTAAATATGTCTTTGATAACTAGTACTGCTCATTAAATATATTAGTCCTTTTACATCTGTACCATCCCAAATATAGGCTTATACGACATTGTAATTCTCCTGATTAATTGTAACCTTTCATTAATTATAGTACCAAGCCATTTATTCAGTTAAGGCCCTAGGAGGGCACTTATGAAGGTCGAATTTTTTGAAGTTACCCTCAAATTTATCAACTGTAATAGTAGTAAGTACCTTTATCTGGAAGATGCTAAGTCCATTCATCCAGGCGACGAAGCGACTGAGTGTAGTTTTACCAGCGCCGGACACTCCGATAAGCAACAGATGTCCTTGTGGCTGCCGGAAGATACGGTCGATACGAAGGACGTGGTCTAACACCTCGTCGAATAGTACCAGAGGCACGTCTAGTTCTTCTTCGTAGAATACCTAAAAAGTTGATTGAATATAAGTATTTATAGTGGGATTATAATCACAAATAACGGATAACAGGATACCCAGTCTTCTAAATTAAACAAGAGAAGGCACAAAGTTGAGACGATTTTACAAATTACCTTGAAAATAAAAATGCTAATAAAATTACAGTTTTATATCTTTACCTAAAGTTAATATATTCAGGGATATTAATTTCTCCGTGACTTTAATTGAAAAAGGAATTAAAGGTATTCACAAAATATGTAATTTGAAGATATCATACCTTCAATCGAGCCTTAACATATTCACGTAGTTGATCTCTTTGTACTGGCACATAGTCTTTGCTTAGCCAGTTGCTGTAAAGTATCGGACGCGCAAGAGCTTGTTCTCTATTTATACCTGAAATAACGTTTATTTATTACAGTGAATCCATAATTGCAGTTCGAAATCGTAAAAAGTTTTATTCTTACCTGGGAAGAATCTCATAGCAACGTTGTCAATATTTTCATCGGTCCATTGTCTCTCCGTGTCATCAACCAAACGATCTTGGAAGAGACGGAGCGCTTCGTGCGCCCAGAGCCTCACTAGGCCTTCAACCGTTAGGTTATCTAGAGGCCTGTGAAATAAACATCAAACGTCAATATTATAGGCTAATTTATAAGATTTATTTTTTTTACTTTGCAAATCTAGTCATGGAAAGACCATAGAAACCTCGTGGCATACTTTTGGGACTGCCCCTCTAATATCAAAAGTGTTCACTTCGGTGTTATCCATAGATTGGAGGAGTTTGTTTTGCAGCATGACAAATAAACATAATTATCAAATTAGTAAATTGAACATTTGGTATAGTTAGGGTACCTAATAGCCTCGCATATGCCCCGCACCCATCTGGTCATCTCCCTGGGCGAGTAGACGTAGTGCGGCTGCATGTCCTGCGTGAACCGTTCCTGCGAGGCGAGGTACAGCTTAACCATCGCCTGCGTCAGCGGCTCCGCGAACCCGCGCAGCGCCGGCTGCATGCGCAGCATCGCGCGGGTGAATGTGCCGTAGATCTGACATTAAATAATTAATTATAGCACAATCACATTGTCCTTATGTACCTGTGCGTGTATGCGTGTGTGTGTGTGAATGTTTGTTACCACTCAGCCCCATAACGGCTGAACGGATTTCCTTGTAATTTAGTATAAATGTAAGTAACTACAAACTTGGAATAGGACTTAGGGTACTTTAAATTTCAGGAATGCGTGTGAAACTGCGGGGTGGAAGCTATTAGTTTATAAGAAGTGTCACAATGGACTGTGTAGCCGTGTATAGCTTCGTGATATACACATTTCATCAGTTGAAATAAATCACTTTAAAACCCTACTCATGAGGGCCTGTCTGAAGAGTCACATTAGAATTAGATAGTAATCAAATATTTAAAAGCATGCACATCGCAATCTCACACAACTTTTTTTTAAACTTGTGATAACAATTATAATAACAGTACACATTCAAGTACCTGTTCAAGCGACATCTCTCCGGGATAGTCGACGTATATGACGGGCACGTGACGTAGCAGCCGGTGGGAGAGCGGCTTCCGTCCGGGGTCGGTGGGCGGGTTACACGCACCGACGAATTGTATCCGTTCCAGGTGCACCCATGAGTGGTCTGCATTCAATATTCGGATACTCACTTATTTAGAAATGATATTACTTGAAAAGGCCAGCGTTTATTTGCCATAGTGCGAATTAGGCTCTTACCTTTACATTGCCTTTTTTGAAGAATATAGATATAATGAAACTATTCGATTCCATACAATTTGATTACTTGTAAGAATATTACTTTTCAATTGTGATTTAGATACTAAAATAACTAACTCGTGTTAATCTATGTAAAAATATAAATCGTTTGATATATTTTATGAAGGCTAATTCAAACTTACCACTTGCTCTATAGAAGCCCTTGTGTTCGAGAAGTTGCCTCAGGAAGGAGATGACTCGCTGCGTGCCGTACTGATCCATGTCTGGTAAGTTAATCTCGTCACAGAACAGCACCAACCATTTGCCGAGCTATATACACGAGTATTTTATTGAATAACTCAATATAATATTGTAAATAAGATAACTTTAAGGTTAATTATTCACGGTCAAATCAAATGGTAAAACTAAAAAGGTCAGAAAAGCATTATTTATTTGTCTTATTTAGAGCAGGCAGTAAATGCAGTAATTTATATATATTTAGGTATATTTCTGAAAACCAAAAGTTCAAATCTCTTTTTCTTACAAAATTTTCATAATTTTCTTTAAAATGTTATACCTGAACTGGTGCAAGTACAACGCCATTAGGAGTCTTTCTGTATTCGCAATAATGGTCGAAGGTCTTCAGCAGTAATTCAGGAGTGGTGGCGGAGGAGAAGTTCAAACCGACCACTTCCATGTCAGGAAGAGCTCTTAGGGCAGAGAATAGGGTCATCGTCTTGCCGGAACCGGGCGGGCCGCAGAGCACTGATGGAGATATAATATTATGTTAGAGTGGCACATAGCACTCTATATACACCTGTTCTAAATTGTTATAATATGGAATATAAGAGATGCGATACGAATATTGGGACCTGGATTTTTTTACTCAAACCTTTCTTTCCTTAGTTAATTCACTGGTACCCTTCTCTTTGTCAACATCAGTAAAATCAATTTGGCAGTTAGATTTTTTTTTTATTACACATACATAATCACTTTTGAATTCAACATATTATAAAGAATAACCAAGGATAAACTGAGGATGATGATAATATTTTCATGCTGCTTTGGTTTCTATGTGATCCATAGACCTTTTTGTGAAGTTAATAGTCTTACCAAGCGGCTTGTGTTCAGCGAGCCAAGTATACAGGAGCGCCTCGTGTCTGACAGTATCAAGTGTAGGCACGACCACGTCCGGCGCCGCCACTTTGTGTGTCTCGACTTCTATTTGTGGCACCTTTGCTGACCACGGCACCCATTCACCGGTTATGCTCACCTGTCAACAAAATATGAATGATTTTATAGCGTTTTCTAATATGCCCTAAAATGGAATACTGAAGCTTCACCTTTTAAGCCTATCTCCTGTATATAAATATGAAGAAACAATTTAGATACTAGAATCCCAATATATGTTTTTTTTATCGTATGAATTACAAATCAACTGATTATGAAAGATTGTGTAAATTTCAATAAAAATATTATAAATAATACCTCAAAGTCAATGATGTGTTGGTTGGCACCACAATTTGGCAGCAACATAGTACTGGCCGATCTTATAAAGTCACCGAGCTCATTGCGATCCTTCAATTTTGCGTCACCAGCGAACGACCAAAGTAAAGAATAAACAAGCCATTTGGGTACATAGGCCTCTAACTGTTCATTGGTTACTGGAAAGTCGGGATGCTGTCGGTTGTAGCCTAGAATGTTCCTAAAAATAAACAATGTAAACAGATAAGTGAAAATAATTCAACATTACTTGGATGTGAAAGCTACATTACAAGTGACTAATTGATTAATTAAATTATTGCAGTTTTACAGTAGTATAACCAAGACGCCACAAAAACATTTCAAGAATATGTACATAAAGTTTATATTTGCTTGTTCATCACACACACACACTTTAACTCATCATTAAAATAATTTTTACTAACACAGAAATCAATATTAGCTATTTTGTGACATTTAATTTTACAAAGTACCTTAGTTCTTCAGAAACAATATGTTCAATTACCTCACACCACGGTTGAGCATAGAATGCAACGATGATAAAGCTCTATGGCGAGTGAAGTCCATGATATGATCCAGAGAAACAGCACGTTCCAGACATTTTACTACTAGACCGTCGCCAAAGAACAGGGGTTGAAGGATCGACGCTACATCACGTTGTGTCTAATGGAAATAAAATAAATTAAAGATATCGATGTTTGTACTTTCTTGGTCACAGTAATACCTATAGATTTATTTTCTCAATCATTAATATTACCTGCAAAGCCGGTGACAAAATGTTTTCAGTTGCGTTCTGATCACCGCCAGCAGATGGTGCTGCCATAACAATACTAAACGAGTCTTCTTCGCCATCTTCTAGTGGAATATTTCTCAACCTAAGCAAATAAAATTTGTATAAAATCACTGTAAATTCATACACATAATATGTTGTGGTAGTAAATAAAATATGAATTTACCTCATAAGGTAATTCTCGAAGATCATTTCAGTGGTGAGGACATCTTGCGAGAACCACACCATACCACAACGCGATACCGTAGCAAGAGTCGCGTATTTTAGATCTTGTACCTATGGAATGAATGTTTGAATTACTGCCTCGTCTCAACTATCAAAAAGGTGTGATTAAAGATGATGTTTGATTAGGTGGACTAAAAATAGTCACAGTAGCTAGTACGTGAATAAGTTACCTACTACCTATTCGCTAAAATTAGTTTTGACTACCTTGTGACTCGTGTTTTGACTATCGAATGATGAGGAATAGTGGATATTTCAATTGCTACTTCGTCTAAAGAGATTTCTGACATCAAACTGGTGAGAAAGCAAGCAGAAAGGTGTGTTCTTACCTCAAACATAACCCGCACGTTGGGAGGCAGAGACAATCGTTCACCGTTTGGAAGTGTTAGGAGCTTGTTGTCGTCAAGCACTGAGTTCAAGTTCTCAACCCACTCGGGGTCCACGTCGCCGTCGAATATAATCCATTGACGCTTGTTGATCTCGCCGCGGACGTTGTCGATTATTTTCCTAGGAAATTATTGTATTTACTTCGTGCATCAGCGTAAGTTGAAAGACATTTTTATATTTTAGAAATATAAGCCATTGGAATTTTCTTTAGGATATTTCCTAATGTAAGCACTGATTGACAGTTTCCAAGACTACTGGTAGTATTTGAACGATTTTTTTAGGCTGCAGTAGCCTGGTAATTAATAATAGTTGAAGATTTAATGAACTACATAGAATGTTTTGAACCAGACAGCTAAGCTCTACTGAGGATCCCAAATTATTGAAGATATGACAGTGTGAATATGATACTATTTACTGTAAATTTCTTACCTCAAAATATGAGTGAAGAGACCATCAGTCCATTCGCGTGTGTTCGGGTCTAGTACACCGTACAGAGTTTCCTTCGACATAGCCTTCGGGTCTATCACGTGCGCCACACCTTCTACGCCTTCGAACCTACAAGAGAATTAGTGTAATCAAATATTTATTTTAACCACGTATGTGTACTACTCATTTTACAGTAATGACAGACAGCGATAGACACGCAATTTGTATAACGCCGTTTTCATTTGTCTCACCTAATCACCTGTCTTGTTTTCACCTTACATGTACATTAAAGATAGAGTTTTTAATAAATAATCAGATCCATTTCATATTGCACTAAATATTTACCTTTCTAAAGCTTTCAGTAGCACCCGCCAGGCGGTAGATTTTCCACTTCCAGAGGGACCGACCATCATCAGACCATGGTTCAATTTGCAGATTTGGTACAACTGAAGTACCTGTATACACATCATATCGTTTTTATATCCATTTTAAATTCATAATCCCAGTTTTAAAAGTAATTGGGATTATGGCACTTGAAAATACATTACAGGAATAAGGTGCTACAGCACAGAGTTAGCCACAGTTGGATTTTTTTGTTTTGATAAACAATTCTATAGGTTTTCAATCTACAACCACAGACTAAATAACAAAAAAAAAAAACGAAATAGGAAGCTGTAAGCCAATAAAACATCCTTAATTCAATATCTTTATAAGTTTTACTGTAAGGTGCGCTGATGGGAAATGAAAACATTTAGTAGGCTATGTGGAAGGACACTATGAAACTGGTGCAAAACTACATTAAACTGTAGACTTAGGGTATGTTCCGATATACACTGCTGGCACTGTAAGGTGTGACGTCAATTTAGTATACTGAGAAGCCATTCCTTTATAGTTAGCTATACTGGGTAGTGTTTAAAACGGAACGCAGTCCAGTATACTGTCTGTCATCCATGTATATATCCTACTGTAATTCTGGACGTTGATCACGTGATCAAAGCACTGAGTGCACCTTACCTCAAAAACACCAGTGCTCACAGTACAAAAATGGCGGCGTTTATGACGTCATTATGTTTACCTAGGATACTGCGACAGTATACTGTCAGTCCATAAAGGAACGTATTTCTCACCAGTAAGAGCACTGAACAGTGCTCCCAGTGTATATCGGAACATACCCTTAATCATATACATACATATATGGTTCACATATAAAGTCGAATACAATTTGAAAAAATCGGGCACAGATAGGCTCTACCCATTAAATTTTATTTTAAAAACACTGATTATCTAACAATGTTATCAATATTTTTTATTTATTTAGCATGATTCGACGAATTTGTACTGAAATTGATTAATTAATCTTTTTAGCTATCAGAATGGGACTTCTACAACCGTTTTTTCTCTCAATCGTGACCCATAGAAGTGCTGAAAACATAACACACACAGTGACAAAGACAGTGTTAAGATAAAGATACAGAGTAGTCAGTAGATATGAATGCCCATTAATGCCTACACCCACGCTCACACAGAGGTGACTGACCTTCTCGATCCATGTGCTGTGTTCCGCGCGCGATGACGCGCTGCGCCTCTACGTGCCGTTAACGGGTTAGCATGGAAACGCATACTCATTCACACTCACGTACTCACGTAATATGGTACTGATTTTTTATTATGCCGAGACTGATTTACCGATAGTATTTCCAGGACATTAACTCGATGGAATTTAAATATCTAGTGGTTCTTATAAGGTAAGGTAATGCTACAAAATCAAATGTAGTCTCTGCAAATGTTCACGTTCACATACACGTTTGCATCTTTGATATACTAGTGGTAAGATGCTGTCTCAACATAAAACATAATGATGTAAAAGCAAAAAATTGTTATTGTTATTATCGCATGAATTAATTTAAAACTTATATACTTATTAAAATAATATTTATTCAAATCAATATACTTGCATAAAATATAATATGCCATCACCTTCACAGTTATGATGATGAATGTGTCAATTTCAAATCAAAGTGCATTATACAAACGGAATTTACATATCAATTGAAGTGCATGACATGTTCACTGATATTAATGGTTGATGCGAAACTTTGCTGTCTCCAAAATTTCAATTAGTGTAGCTGTTAAATCCTGTACCAAATTAATTTAGTAATCCCGCAAATAAAAATAATCTAGCCACCATTTTTAATTGCAGGTGGATAAAGACACATACCTTTTCCATCCATGTGGAGCCTTGCTCGTCTCCTTCGCCGCAAACTAAGAATTCTTCTGCGCATACTGCTCGGATTTCGTTTTTCAGACCTTTGAAAATTCAAGCAAATATATTAACGATATATTTAACAAACTAGAAAGTCTATAAAAGAGTTACATTCTAAAATTAAATTAGTTAAAATTTTACTATTGAGCAATGTTTCATTTAACTTTACGTTACTAATTAAATCTCATAGACTAGCATGTCAGATTCCAAAGGGAAGTGTCCCTCATCCATAAGTAATTTCGTGTATACAAGTGAGATCACAACAGTTTTGTTTCAATAACACGCATACAGCAATCCATTATGCACTTGTCGTTTTAGTCTTTGAGCTATTGGGATAGAGTTCAAAATGGTAAGGTAATATGTTTACCTGTCATTTCAGCTCTAGTATAGCCAACATTAGGGAACACATCGTTCAACAGAGAGAACAGCAGCGGGATATCTTCGGCGACTAGTTTAGGCACCATAGTCTCGCACACTGATTGGATGAGGATGTCTTGTTCAGGTAGAGATTCAGCAATGGACGCTTCATCTGGCACTTCTGTGCCACGTTCGACTAGGTTCTCCTGTAAATTATGTATGTTGTTGCAGACTAAACAGGGTGCAATTTAAAGTGTTATATAGAATAGATAAAAAATAATCTTAATAAAGGACTGCTGTGCTGCTACATCAATATGCAGGAATGCTGTTTAAAGTGACTCATTACAATTATATATAATTATAAAAAAATCAGAAACTAAATGACAAAACTTTTTATTAAATTATATGTATATTACCTTGATTTTCTGTATGCGGTCACGTTTGACGTTACCAGCTGATACCAGCACAGACTTGAGGGCACGAAGACCGAAGTCGTAGTGAGACTGGTTCGACAGTTGTTCGTCGCAAAGTCTGTTATGTACAAATGACGACTGATAATGTTTGGCAAACTTACATGTTTCTATGTAAAAAAGGTTTACAAATACTAAAATATAAATGGTAAATTAAATTATAAATGGTTGAAGCTATACTGTATTATTATAATTAATAAAATGTACTAACCGTTATAAAGTTACTTACTTGAAGAATGGAACAATCTTGCAGGCCAGCTTCTCCGCAGTTCTAAAACCTTGACTGAACAACATCACTTCGGCAATCAGTTGCCTATCTGGCGTAGTCATGGCCAAGCTACGGAATAGTTTTTTCAAGTTGTCGGGCAAGTTGGACCGCCCAGCGTAACCAGGGTTCATTGTTATGAAGATCGCCATGTCTTGACTCACTCGGACTTGCTTGCCCACCAGCTCGACGGTAATTGACTTACCTGGAATTTAAGCTCATGTTAGAGCAAGAACAATATAAAAACATATGAGAACATCTGAGTAATAGTGAAAACATTAACTTACTAGTATTATCTCCTTCCTGGTGACTCTTTAGCGCTTCTTGGATGGTCTGAACCTGCTGCGATACAGCCGAGAGCATTCTCTCTTCGAGACGATTGAACTCGTCGAAGCAACCCCATGCGCCTACCTGTTAGATAAAGGACTTCATTGTATTGAACGTAGGAGATATAAGTGGCCAAAATACACACGGTAGTTTGCAACAGGGGTACCATCTGCCTGCTTATCAACCTACTAACATAAAAAGGAAAAAATGTCTATAAATTAGAGGCGTAAAATTATACGTTACATTCAAAAGATATCTTTTACATACCTGGCAAAGACCGACGAAGATTCTGCCCATGGCTTGGAAGTCGAATGTCTCGTCACAATTGAATACTAGAACGAATCTGCCTAGCTGGTTTCCGAGAGCTTTCACGGATTCCGTCTTACCAGTACCAGCGGGACCTAAAGGAAAATTAAATAGTGTCATATTTTAATTTGCTTTGTTTATTTTGTTCTATGATTAGTAACAGTCATTCAAAGTAATTTTAGACATAAAGAACAGCTTCTTTTATTTTTTCTATGTGACTTTAAAATGATTACGTTAATTTATGGAAATAAACAGCACATACCGAAAGGTGATCCTCCGAGCCTGGCTTCTAAAGCCTGCGTCATGGTCAAGTAGCAGCGGTCGGTCAGCGGGGTTTGTACCAGACGGTCTTGTACACCAAGGTACTCGAAACCGTATAGGAATTTAGCATTTGCCATGTGAATGGTCAATTGTTGAAGTACCTGTTGAAAGAAGTAAGAATGATTTGAATATCTTGTTCTACTAAAATATTGCAAAATATTAATTTTCACCGCGATAAACAGAAAACCAAATCGCTTTTATCCAGCTTTGATAAGAAAATATATTCTTAAGAATCTAGAAGTAATTTTATAAAATTATAAAATGTCGTCAACAACTTCACTGATATATTTTCTTTCGTAACTCACATCATTGTTCCTCGGGTCGAAGTAGAATCTCATTTCGCATAACCACTCAAACGAGCGAGCACTGTTCACCTCAGACGCGATCAGACGACGGGTGACCGTGCGTTTGTGGACGAATTCATTGATCTGTGATAAATTAAAACAGCCGTTTGATACATCATTTTATAAGAATAAAAAACAAATTATCGTAAAACCTTCAAAGTTAGACGTAAAATAAAATCACCATTATTTTATCATGGATCATCGGCAATTAATTCTAGATGCGCATTTGTCTTAAGGATCAAACTCACTTTTAAATTTTTAAACCTTTTAAATCAGTAACATACTTGGTCAAAATTTTATTGTGAACATGACTTCGAATGACTCACCAAATGTTCCAGCTTCCTCCTCCTCAATGGCGGTTGTTCTTGCAATACTGAGTCTGCGAGAATGTTCAGCATATTCTCAACATGGGCCAGTACTCGTTTTAGGCCATCTCCACCGCCGTTTGTCAAGGCTGCATCTACATCTTCAGACCAGAGTATCTGTGCCGCTAGCACTACAATTTGGGCCTGTGGAAATACCGAGAATCATCATTAAAGATCGCATAAAGGTACATGTAAAAACTTTTAAGAGCACAGTTGACTACTTACCTGGTACTTATCGCACCAATCAATAAACTTCTGCGGATCAACATTTCCATCCTTGAACTGTTTGACGTCACCAACTGCGTCCTTCAATCGGCAAGCCAAAGTGACGCGCATCTCACGCTCTACCATCGACAACCACGAGTTAATCTTTGGGTTTTCTATGGTCGATACTGGTGACGTGAAGTATACCTAGAGAGGTTGAACATGTTTGGTTTATTTAATGGATTACAAGTGGCCAAAGGTAATAAGCATACAAAGTTTAGGGAACTGGTTCTAAAGTGTGGCTGCTAGAACACACCCAAAAGGTGAAGTGCGACGGATTTTTTCCTCGAATGTAGATAATCAAAACACGTAGCTAACATTAGAAAAGGCAAAATAATATCATTCTTATAAATTGTAAGATAGGTGACTTGTAAACTTGAAAATATATATCTTTTGGCAAATTGCTCAAGTTCTGTCAGTCACTATTTCATATCCACACATATTTATTTACTCACCTCTTCACCCTCCCTGGAAGCTATACCATTAATGACAGTGTTATCATCGTTGAGTATAATGGCGGCAACTCCAGCAAACATTTTCTTGAAATGCTTCTGGAGACGAGCGATGTTCTTGCTGTTGCCGATGATCTCAAGAAGATCTTCGTCACCCACGAAGTAGAAACTAGGCAACAAAGAGTAATTTTAATAAACGCAGTAAATAAATGAGAAATTAATCTGGGTACTAAGCTCAGCTTGGCGTTTAAATATTTTTTATTCTTGAAATTTTATATGTAAGAAGGCCGCTGATTTCATCCAAATATTATTTAAATTTTATTTGGTAGAAATAATAAGATTGGGCAACATGTTTGTCTATCAGAAATTGTAAGAATTATTCACAGGTTAATTGGGAGAGTTTAAGAGACGACAATATGACAAATCTTCTTGTTCTATATTTTAAAGGGTTCCAAAGTGAAGGAAGACTAGGTGGAGATTATCAGTAATATGAAACTGAAATTTTGCCGTTACACATTATTTACGCAGCCAGCAAAATTATAAAGTATTTTGTTTAGAGTACACATAACATGAAAAGTGGTTTTGTATTCGTGTACCACATTGACTAGCGTTTCCAAAGTTCAACCTTAAGGGAAAAAAGTAGGGAATCACAATTACCGTGGGAAGCTGCTCCTTTCTCTCTCCAAATATTCGCCGAGAGCCTTCTGTATCTTGCCGAGCAAGTCGGCGAGGCGCTCCAGGGAGCGTTGCACGCCGGGGATGTTCAGCACGTCCATCACCATCGGTGATTTGCCTACTTTCTTCATCAGGCCCAAGAACTCGGAACTAGAATGTTATAAAATAAATGCCTTGCTATCAATACATTATATCTTATATGGTGTGTACATCTTTTTGTTGTAGTTTTATACAGACAAGCTGTAATTGAAGTTACTGCCTCCATAGATATTTTACCTGATACTTTGAAAGCGGCTTGTTTCTACAGGCAGTAATGTCTTGATATCAGCTGATCCACTGAAGATGCCTTCAAGGTACACCCACCGACGTTGTACGTCGATCCAAACGTCGAATAGCGCGTTGATACGGTTCAGTTTCTCTTCCCATGTTAGTGCTTCTTCTTCAAATACCTTGGGGTAATAATGGTTGTGTGTGAATAATGGAGATGGTAAAAATCAATGAATATAGGTGGTGGCTAAAAATATCGTATTAATTATCAATATGTTCATAATAAAATAAAAGTTTGCTGTTATAGGGTACGAAATGTATGCAAAAAAAATACCTTGTAATAAGGCGACAGTTTCATAGCAGCGACGCTGTTGATATGCTCCTTTACTTTGTTGAAGAGATCGTCCCATCCGCGAATAATCTTGCACTTGTTCTGATAGTTGATCAGATCTAGCTCGTAGCTCTGCCAGGACTCGCGAACCTATGCAATAAAATTAATATGAAATAATACAATTTATTGAGTGATATACTAATTTCACATAAGCTATTTGAGCCACAGTAAATACCAAGGTAGTGTGGGGATCAGCAATCTCTTACTTGGCATCAAACAATCCGTCAACTGAATGTATACGCACCTGTTTCAAGAACTCTTCAAGAGCCATCTCTCCCTGCGCCACTGAAACGACATCTTTGACAGTGTGCTCATTATGAAGCAGATCAGCATCCCACACTTGGCCGAGCGTCAGTTCCGAGAGAGACCAGTCCACCTTGAGAGCGCGGCACAGTTGGCGCCAATGACGCTCTTTCAATGCATCGGATTTTAACTCCACTATAAGCATGTTAACCTGGTAAAAATTAAACATGTTATAAGCTGGTTTATAAACGAAAGATATTATTATTCTGAAATTTTGTATATTGATTTTTAAAGTAACACTTTTATTGTAAAGATATTTTGGAGTGAAAGCTTAGGTTGCAATAACATGGAACATAACCAGCGAAGTCCTTACCTTGGTGTACGACTGCAATAGTCTACGGACATATTCGTAACTGTCATACATACGCAGACGTGCGGGCAGCTCCTTCAGTTCATTCAACATGGCTTCTAATTGTTGCCTATAATAATAAAACAATACGTTTTATTTCAAAGTTCAACAATGATGTAATTATATCGTACAAACGAGAGCAGTTTAATTGGAATCAGATTAGATTTTAAACTCAAGTACTAAAACTCACCGGAGTTTTCTAGGCTGCACGGAAAGCCACGGCTTCTCCCTGATGTCGTCAATCTGTGTCCAGATTTTGCTGAGTGAAGCCCACACGCCACGCAAATCTTGTAATTCTTCCAAAGCGACCGTCATACGCTCGTTGTTTACTGAGCTGCCTGTATTACGGAAAGCACAAATTTTGCATAAAGGTTCCTCGAGACATTTTAATCGCTAAGTGATTTTTTTAAACCAATTCGCACGGGATAATAAAGGCCAACATTACATGTATAATTTGCAGAGCAATTAGATATTTACCAGTATCGTGCAACTCCAACGCCTCCTTAGCTTTGGCGACGTTGTCTCTCTCATCCTTGAGCCTGGAGTAGCGGGCCTCCATGGCCTGCAGCCGGGCCAGCGCGTCCTCGGGCCGGGTGGCGCCGCCCGTGGGCTTGCTGCGCTCCCACTCGGTGAGGAACTCGAGCGTGCGCGCCTCTACCGCCTTGTCCTCTGCTACGATTTTTTGCTGAAGTGACGCTACCTAAAATACAAACAAAATTACGACTTTAGCGGCTGGAAAATAAAGATAATTTTAATTTGATCGATTTTAGGGTCTATGGTAACTTTTCTGAAAATAATTTTTACTTACTTGAGTCTGAATCGAAGAATCCTTGCGCCTCATGATTTCATTGAAAGCGCTCCATTCTCCCTCGATGTTATCGACGTGAAGCCATTGGGTTGGGAATTGGAATCTATAAAAAAATATCGTAAATCGGTACTTTATTCTCAATAATTTAATTTATCAATCTGAACTTAACTTACCTCTGTCTCTCCAATATACGTTGGGCCTCTCTATAGATATCGACTTGTTTCTCCCACGCCAAAACTTCTCTTTTCAGTTGTTGTACGTATGTGATTAGTGACACTGCATCGCTGGTTGAAGCTGCCTCTGTAAATAAAATTACGCACATATTATAATTTATTTTATGTGAAATATATGGCTATATAATTTAATCTGGAAGATGGACTCTTTTCTTTGTTTAACCTTCAAAAGTGCGGTGAGATACATCGCCCCTTAGCTCTAAATCGATATCTATAATTTTGAAACTGCACTGTGTTTGGTTTTTATATAAACTCACTCCATATTTCCTGGAAAAGAAATGACTCACCGATAGTCTGCTGCTCCAATTGGCCACGTGACTTGGCAAGTTGAGCATGGAACTGCACCATCTCCCCTCCAAGTAGAGCTCCAAACTTGCCGAGCACTTCCTTGTGCCACGCGTCATATTTCAACGCCACTTTGCTCTGTACCCGAGCGAAGTCGATCACAACTGGTCCGTACTCGCGACGAGTGTCTGATGTGTCGAAAGTTGTGCGAGATTTTCTGGCAGAGGAGTTATTAAGATTAATTTTATCAACATGTATATTTTTGGGGTTTATTTTTTATGGTCTAGTTGCCTAAAGAGCAAAAATAAAATCGTGTTAAAGATCTAAGTGAGGTGACTTACGTTAAATATATATGGAAGTGTAAAACTTACTTGATGTCATTAAGACACTTGATCCATAAAGTGATGTCCTCTCCAAGACGCCCATACAAGCTTTCTGGCTGAAGATCCCACAGAGCTTGATAACTGTTTATAATTAAACATGTTTATGAGTAAAAGAGTGATATCAATAAAAAAAAGTAATCTATACTAATATTATAAACGCTGAAGAGCTTTTTTAGTGTTGGATAGCCCATTTATCGAGGAAGGTTATAGGCTACTTTTTATCCCGGGAAAAAGTAAGATCCCACAAGAACGCGGGTGGAACCGCGGGGCGGAAGCGCGAGGGCGATAAAACTGCCAATGTTTCACCGCTAGGGGCACCACTAGCACATTAGTTAATTAAATTGTTTTTATGTCCATAAGACGCCATGACTTAAATAGCTTTGAAATTACGAAGAATCTTCTATTTTTAATTAACACGCTTTTATTAGCTTGGGTTGTATGTATGTAACGGAATCTTTGAGCATAATTTTCACCAGTTTCCAGAAGTCTGATTAATTTGAAACTTTGCATACGTATCAAGGACCGATGACAATGCAATAATTTGATAACAGTTTCCCATTATCCTTATTAAGACCGCCAGGATTAATTATCACAGAAATTATCTGGCCAAATTTTCGCAGAGGCCAACTATACGCGGAAGACATCCCGTCAGTCCGTATCGATTTCGGATCAGATGGTGTGCACATGATTAAACCAATATCGATACAGTTCCCAGCGAAATACAGTTATGGAACTGCTGAGAGGCGAATGTTGCCATTAATCCTGAGTTGGGCTTCGACCGTCCACAAGATGCAAGGTTGTACAGTCGATCATGCAGTCATTTATCTAGGCTCGCGACTGTTTGCTGCTGGACAAGCTTATGTAGCACTTAGTCGTGTAAGATCTTTAGACGGTATTCGGATTGAAGAACTCGATTGTTCTAAGTTAACAGGAAAAACCCCATGCAACAGTGAAGCTTTGAATGAAATGATGAGATTGCGAAATAATTTGTGAGACATTTCAATACCACATGTCAACAAATAACTAATTGATAAATCGAACTAAAAAAATGAAAAATAAATAATAGTTTAAAAAAACTATAAAAACACGCTTTTATAGCTAACCGAACTAAAAATTAGAAAATAATTTTTAATTTCAGAGAGTTTATAATACAGTAGTAGAAGATCGAACAATCAATCAGAATTTATCACCTCAAAATAAAATTATAATAAAGTTTAAGTTATTAACAAAAGAATTCAATTCAGAGTAAAAAGCGTGGGGTGCATTTTACTACTTTTCATAACTCTCTTCTCATAGATAGTTGCCAATAGAATGGTTGCTACATTTACTTTATCAAGCACCCCACGCTGTTTACTCTGAATTGAATTCTTTTGTTAATAACTTAAACTTTATTATAATTTTATTTTGAGGTGATAAATTCTGATTGATTGTTCGATCTTCTACTACTGTATTATAAACTCTCTGAAATTAAAAATTATTTTCTAATTTTTAGTTCGGTTAGCTATAAAAGCGTGTTTTTTTAGTTTTTTTAAACTATTATTTTATTATATCTTCAAAAGGTTGGACATTGTTTTTATTTTCCTATTTACGGCATGTGCTGGTGGCGCCATCTTGAAATTGTGTTATATATATTTTAGTAGAACTATTTTCAATACTTACCGCAGCCATTCATCGACATATTCCCGAACCTGGAATATCTTCTGTTCAATGGCGTCATACACATTTTCTAGTGGTGAAGATCCACCCGGCAGTTTTGTTAGCAGGTTTCTGTAGGTCGCGGTTTGGGCACGCGCTACACCCACTTGGTATCTAAGGATGAAAAATAATTTGAATGTATTAGAACTTTATTCGTAATGCGAGAGCATAATATTTTATTGTTCTGTCATTGGCATGTACAATTTTAGTTTTTAGACATGGAAAGTTGAGCTATCTGTTAGTCAGACAACGGCATTAGATCCAACAAATACTCGTAGTTACCTGGTGCTTTGCAAGCGATGTTGACTGGTAACAATAGCCTGCCAGGCGAACATCTGCCTCATAAGCTGGAAGCGGGCTTCCTCCAGAGATGGGAATAGATACATCTGCTGGTTCGTAATGCGTACCTCGTGGACTACGCGGGCGATCTGTTGGTAGAATAAGGTTTATGAATCCTGGTTTTTTTTTATTTTAGCTAGTAAGACATTCTCGTTGCGGCAACAAAGTCTAAATGTACACTAAAACACCCTCAAAATATGGCGGTATTCTGTGATTATTTCGTTTACCTAATATATTAAAATATTATTTGATAACTGTTCAAAAAAAATATTACCAGTACAATTTTAAAACAGAACAAGTGTAGCATACGAGATAGGGTGGTACCTGACAAACTAAGCTTGTATGCATAGGATTTTCAGGTTTCATAGTCATTATGAACATTAATTTTCATTATATAAATGAACAGGAGAGACACTTATCCTAATAATGAGAGATAGCAATGATGTAGTCTTACCTGTGGTTCTCCACCTGGCTTGTGTGTAGGCTCGGCGGGAGAGTACGTGTCCATAGACAGGTCGAGTTCGTTGGCCTTGCCGAGAAGCGCCATGGTCCACGCTTCGATACCGGCTTGCAGACGAGCCGCGAGGCTTTTTTCCACCTATTAAATTACAAAGATAGTAAGTAATGTGTTTTCTTTCATACTTTTTCTAACATAATATGGGTATATGTTAACAAGCATCAATTGTTTAAAATCAACAAAGTTGCCAAAATTACTGACTGAATTCTAATAACTACAAGTAGCATAATTTAGTTAGACCATAATTTTCGCAACATGCATAATTCACACTTAAAATTTCACACTTATATCTTACCTCTTCATCTAAACGCTGCACCCACAGATGCAAGTTGCTGTACTGCCGCAGCGACAGGTCATCAATAGCGCGCTGCAAGCGACTTAGTATCTCTGCCAGGCTCAGAGCTGAGTACGGACACGTTTCCAACGAACGAGCGTCCACTGATATCTGTTCTTCTACTGCTAGGAGATCTTCAACCTGTCAATTAAATTAAAAAAAAATGAAAACGCATCCCATCCTTATTACGCTATTTACTGTTCTTATTGGTAACAAGGGAGAGTCAAGGTACATAATATAAAAGCTTACCTTCTCTTGGAACAGTAGAACAACTTCGCTAAGTTTTTGCACATAAGGGTCCAACTTATATGACTCCCAAACGAGGGCCATGCCTTCTGACACTTGGTTCAATACATCGCGACGCAGACCCGCTACGAGAGGGATGATTGACGCTTTATCGCGAATCTGTAATGTTTATAACATATTTAAACCATAGAAAAGAAAACATTGTCGAAAATATGGTACTAAAGCAGGTAGGGTAGGAACAGGGCAAACCAATAATTTTCATAGAAATGCGCACGTCATATAAAAGACAAAACTAAAGCATAATTGTATAATGCATGCTTGCGTGCCTTTTTAATTAGAACGCTATAAATAACGATTCTGAAGTTTTTTTTTTGGTTGAATGTTGTTTCTTTTCCACCCGTCAATGATATTCACCTTCGTGGTTGAAGTGATGATTCTATAGAAAACTAATTGAAAATAAAATAAATCATATATTTTCAAAAAAAATATACACATAAACAAAGATTAAGGCAAGCTGGCTTGATCCATAAAACTAAATTATTAATTACAGAATCTATTTGCTATTGTTATTTATGTTGAACTCTACGACGTGTTGCTAAGGTTCAAAATCATCATATTTCGATACTAATGATGATGAAAGCATGTGTTTTATGTCACATATCTAAAATAAAATTAAATAAACAACAGTGACTCTGAAATAAAAGAAACCAAGGTCATATAATCATGCAGCCTATATATATTAAACTACCTTCGTATGATTCCTATTATTTAGCTGCATAAATAAAAACGCACATGTGTTAGTGATGTCACACATAAATACATTTGTTCTTTTTTACGTGTAATTGTTAAATTTATATGTGTCTTTTATGTGCCAATTTTATTGTTTTGTGTCTAAATGTGCTTGAGATTGAACACTGTGAGTTAAATGTTGTTTAACATATTAACAAAAAAGTATACGCACCTTTTCAAGAGTCCTTTCGTAAGTACGAACGCTTTCAATGAGTGAGATAGCGAAAGGGTAGAGTTGATTCGCCTGGTGTGCCTTGTTAACAATGGCCAAGGGCACCCTAAAATAATGAATGAATAAAATATTCTTTATTGTAATCTCTAAATACATAGAGGACGATAGTTACAAATAAGATCAATGCATACAGGAGAAGTATAGATATATAAAATTAAGAAAGACAATACAATTTAGGCGGCCTTATTGCTTAAGGAATCTCTTCCACCTTTGCAACCTTTGGGTAACAGGAAAGAAATAAAATCGAAAAAGAAGCAATATCTTGAAGCCTTTCTAAATTAAATTCATCTTTCCATAGAATAAGTCTGAACTTATGATTTTTTTACTTCTTATTAAAATCTACACAATGACAACTTAATTTTTGGTCCGACTTTTACTAGATAAGAAATTCATCTCTAATCTCGGATAGCGTTGGTGTTGTCATAGAAATAAATACCTGAATCCCAAGTTTTTCAAGTTTCGCACTTCTTTATACAGCGTGATGATTTCCGGTAAGAAATTGACTTTGAGTTTCAGTATAGTGCCGGTTTTGCTAGAGCGAGCGCGCACCGATTCAATCGCAAATATACGACCAGATACCCCTAGGTTACGTTGTTGCACCTAAAATATTGATGAGGACATACAATTATAGAATAACATAGAACATCATTGTACACAGTTTTTAAGTACAATCGTTACCTTTCGAGCCCAGTCATCGAATACTTCTTGAGTGTCTAATTTAAGGCGGAAGCTGTCGCCATCTGCCTTCAGTTTTTGTCCTTCAATGTGGTTTTCCCAACCTTTACCTGCACATACACGATTAGAGTAATTTAGGCTTCTATTAACAATACACCACAAACAAAAGTGGTTAGTATATCTTAGAATACTTATAAGTATCTATATTTATACAGGGTGTGGTTTTGCATTTACGCCATATTTACGGAGGTCGATATTTACCTTGTATAGAACACGATTCAATCATAAAATCGTACTCTTAAAATTACATATTATTTTTAAACTTTTGTAAAAATAAAAATCCCCCAGTCCAATAAAACCACATTAAGTTGTTTTATAAAATGACATCGTGTGTACTAAGCACCGCGCCATGGCGCCACTGCGCACTCGTTCATCGCGCACTCCGCACGCGCCGATGTATGTAGTCATGTATGTACGGTCAGTCCGCAGTCAGTCAGTTGTCCTCCGACTGCGAGCGCGCACGCACTGTGCGTGACACGCGCAATCTTCACACCGCGCGAACTCCAACGTACAGTACAGTGACAATGACGGAACGTTATTCAAACGTCGAATTTAGCGGGGATTATTGGCGATCACATCCTAGGACCATATTTCATTGAAGGCCACCTGACCAGCACCACCTACCTACAGCTGCTTCGTCACGTTGTCAATGAGATGCTGGAAGACATCCCGTTGGCTCTGCACAGACATTTGTTTTACCAACAAGACGGAGCTCCTCCTCATTATGGTCTCCAAGTGCGTCAGTATTTAAGTGAAGTGTTTGGAAGCCAGTGGATCGGTCGTGGTGGCCCAGTGCCCTGGCCACCGCGCTCTCCGGACTTAACACCTTGTGACTTTTACTTGTGGGGAGAACTTAAAAGACTTGTTTATGTTGAAGAAATATCTAGTGTGGTGCAGTTAAGACAAAAAATTGTGTTGGCATTTGAATCCGTTAAAAATAATACAAATGTTTTGCGCAAATTAAAAAGAAACTTGCGACGCCGTGCTCAACTGTGCATCGAGAATGAGGGAGGACACTTTGAGCAGTATCTTCGAGTAACATAGGTGCGTAAATAAACTTTTTTTTTAAATAAATTTAATGATAACTACCAAATAGTTTTTATTTGGTAGTTATCATGCCTAGGTAGGTATTTTTGACGTTTCACAGTCCGGTAAAGTAAGAAGGTCAATTTGGAATTATTTTATTCCAATAATTTTTCGTACCTAGTTAGTATTCAACTCTAACAATAAAATAAAGAAGGTTGCACCGCGCAAATGTAGAACAGATACCTACGATACGCAACAGCAAAACATACCTACGTACCGGGTCACCGACCGCGGCGCCTGTGTGGCGCGGCCGCCACACAGGCGCCGCGGTCGGTGACCCGGTCGTCTCCTCGCCGCGCCTCGCCCCCGGATCGCAGACCTATTCTGGGCACTCGTGCTTATTCTGATTTGACGCTAATCACAAATCATCAATAATCGTTGACTAATCTACCATATAATTAATTACATATTTTTAAAATACTAAATTAATCATCTACTATTGGTTCTATAAATATGGCGGAAATGCAAAACCACACCCTGTATATCTATCTTTTTGCTGATTGATTTCACGATCGGGCAATTTAATATGACACAGATGACAAAATAACGGCAAATATGGGACTAATTTTGAGTTACATTTTATGAAAGCACTTTTGTTACACCTACAGAAAATAGTATCATAATATTTACCAAGAACATCTTCAACTCTCTTCAAGTATGCAGTAAGCTGGTGATCGATCTGCTTCGCCCATATAATGGAGCCAGCCACCGGCGGCAGATCACGAACTAGGGATAGTCTACTGCACTTTGATTGAGGGTATTGCACCTGATGGATTCAATTACAACAGGTTATTATGACGTTATTTGTTTAATAGAAAATCAAACTCATTAGTAGCAGATTTTGATTTTAAATTATTATTGGGTTGTAATTTTTTAGATTTATAGTTGAATAAGTAAAGTAGATTTTGACAGTTTAAATTTGAATGAATTACCTTAAACTTCTCATGTAGCGTTTCAATATCATCTTTCACTCTCTGTATCAACTGAGTTTGGTACTCGCGTATAGCGCCGCGGATGTGTGGCCGCACGAAAAGAGCGTTGAACCGCGAGAATATACGGAACATTTCATTCGCATTCTTGGCTGTGCCGAGTTGGTCTCGAAGATGGGCAGTGATTCGAGTTTCCACACGATCTGAATAAGAAATTATTAGCGTTTGTCTTTAGGATAGTTCAAAATACACTGAAGGGCAGTGATTTGGTCACTATCTATTACGTTTTTATCTAAAATAGTGTACTTACCGATTCTATCTTCATAACGACGAACCGCCGCCTCCCAAGCATCACACCCCTCACGCGATATGTCCAGGCAATCTACTTCTTTGACGTTCTCATATGCAAGATTAACCTAAGGACGAGGCATAATATGTACTTAAAAAATACTTTGATAGTGTAGGTAATAAGTACCTTATTTAAGTAACTAGATTATTAACAAAATCAGTATTATTGAGAGATGAGGCGTAAATTACTTCAGCAATGGCATTCGCGTCAGCAGCGTCCATTGGAAGAGAATGTGGCTGAGCTGGTTCACCTCCCGCTCCAGCTTCCGTTGCAACCGTAGCGCGGGGACGCAGAACCTATATGAAAATAGTTAACAAACAAACGATATAGTATACTAATTGCAGTTTATGATAATAAAATATTCTACTATTAATTTAATAAATAAAAACAAAAATTAAATGAAAACTATAATGTGTAGTGTATGTTGCGGAGTAGAAACAAGGCCCAAACTTAGCATAAAGTTGTAGGATTTATTAAGACTGACATCAGTAACGGTAAACAAAAGAGCCATTACTTACTACATTACTGATTACTTATTTTCGATCATTTTCTAAGAAAGTCAAGGATGAAATAAGTAACATCAGTATGTTCTCACCCTAAGCATGACGGTGCGCAGTTGTTCGTGGTGTCTGCGGAAGCGACGCATGTGTTCCATGCGCGCTTGTAGGCGCTTGTGCGATGGAGATACACGCCATACCATCTTGAGGTGTTCGTCGCGTTTCTTTTTCACAATGTCACTGTTGAAATTGGTGTTATTTAATTTCTAATCCACGGACATAAAGTTTAAACTCTTTATAGAAGTATGCCGATATTCGGGACAAGGACATACCGTAAAAGACCCTGAAGTTTCTCATACTCGTCATCCCAGCATGAAAACACCTCGAAACACTGCGTCATTACACGTTCAAAGTCTTCGAATGGTATGTGCATTAATCTACGAGTACCAAGCACCTAGGGAAAACAACAAATTAAAAGTCATTCATATAACACAAAATTCAGTTTCATGTCATAGCCAAATTATTGAAAATAAAATATTACCTTCAAAAGTTGTTGCCCAAGGTCTCTAGAGATGGCTTCGACTAGTCTCAGACCTCGCTGTATGGGGTACTTAGTCGATCGGATTTTACGAAGGTGGGAAAAAATTTGCTGGACTGCCAACCTGTTAGATATTCAAGTATTAAAATACATTTTTTCTAAAAAAAATATGTTATTGATAAGTAAATTGTAAAACTAATGATTACCTGATCCTCTCCAGTTCAGTGGCACTCAACAAATCGTTGATAGGGAAGTCTTTCATAAGTGGGTTGTAGTCTGAGACAGTTGCCAATGCTTGCTTCAAACCGGTATCAGTGTCGAAAGATACCGTAGCGTGGAAACGCTTGCCGTATTTCAGGATTTCTAAGGTTAGGGCCACCTATAAAGCACACCATAAAATTGTTAGAAACAAATGTTCTTATGTTGAAATAGAAAGTAAAATCTGCTTTAAAAATATTTTATATTGAACTACCTCAATGCTTTCCCTCTTCTCTTGAATACGATGAAGAGCTCTCTCAAGATTGAGCCAGAAGGAAATTTCTTGAAGTGCAGTTCCATTAGATGGATCACGGTCCAATTTGGTGACCTGTTACAAAAGTTACAAAATTAAATGTATCTAATTATAATAAATAATTTCTTGAATTGGATATAAATGATTATTTACTTTTTGGATTTCCTTAATCCAGCGGTTGACACCATTCTGAAGCTGATTAAGGAATGTCGAGTCTTCTACTTTGTCACCAAAATCGGCAACTCTTGGTTTGCGACCTTCATCTGCAGCTCTGTGGATTATAAATATAACACCAATTTGTTAAAGATTAGCTATTATATTATGTTTAGTACTACATACCTATATAAGATGGAATTCAGTTTATTGCAAAAATAAGGAACATTGCCATTAATAGTAAAAAGTGGAAGATTTTTATTACTTTTTAATGACAGCAGCAACTAATGGATGTACAGGTAGAGTAATCTCAGGAATATCAATGTTTTGCTGTAGGTGCAGCAACCCCATTTCCAGCTCGGCAATTTTTTTCTCCACCGAAGGCGCCATTTTATCTCCATCTCTGTAATAACAAGACTCATTCATTCTATTATTTATTTTTAAAGCAACATTTT
This sequence comes from Tetheella fluctuosa, assembly GCA_951216915.1. Classification (NCBI taxonomy): domain Eukaryota; kingdom Metazoa; phylum Arthropoda; class Insecta; order Lepidoptera; family Drepanidae; genus Tetheella; species Tetheella fluctuosa. The sequence continues at coordinate 6,725,093 of OX578229.1, read as the reverse complement.
TATATCAATTTATAATTTATATTTTTTTTTTATATAATGCATAAAATATAACAAATCTAACCTATCAGCTCTTCCACTCTCCTTTACATAGCTTTTAAAGAAAGGTGCCATGGTTTTGCTGATGAAGGCATGGAGTGTCTCATATGGGGAGCCATCAGAGAGGTTTATGAGTCGCAACTGGCTGTGGATGGACTTGTCTGCCTCAATGACTGCACCACGCTTGATGCAGACAAATGCTGCAACTCTTGGTGAAGTGAAGTGGACCTACAGGAAATTTAAGTTTTGAATTATAAATATACTTGTGTTTTGAATTATAAGTATATGCGTGTTCCTGAGGTATTTCCTGGTCTAAAATAGTATCTTAATTGAATTCCAGGGATATCTATATTTGTGCAAAATATCATCAAAATTTACCAAACATTTCCTTTATAATATTAGTAGGTTTGAAATACCACATTCTCAAATAAAAATAAATCTCTGATCAATAGATAGTCAAATTGTTGTCAGAAGGACAGATAATCCCCCTTATTCAGACCTGCTCGGTTGTGGTCCCGATTCAGTAGGTGAACCGATTGAGTAGTCAACTGAATAGGATGGCTCCTATTTTCTCATTTCAGACATCCAATTTTATTGGAATGAGGCAGTCGATCGGTACACGATCGCGGCAAATGGATTTTGCGACTAACACAGCATCAGCCTAAATTTTACAGAATAAAATAACGGAATGGGTCTGAACAAGGGGGAATAACTAGTAAGTAGTGAGGTATTTAATATACAAATATTGTTTAATATCTAAACCAGAAAGGTGTAAATATATTTCCCATGGATTTTTTATACAACATTAATTCAAGTTCATAGGTTCAGTATATTGTTATTTGATGAGTCAATGAATTTGCATTCTCCTTTTATATATAATGTATTCTTTTGTGTGTACTATTTGGATATGGTCACAGCCTTGGCTAGTACCAAAAGGTACTGTGACTTATTATTTTATCCTACCCAGAAATAAGAGGACAGACACTACAATTTTAGGTAATTTAAATGTAAAAAAAAGATGGATGTTTATTTACCTCAGTACTGATTTGATATGTAACTGCTTCCTTCTCTTCTTCACCTTCAGTAGGTTGTTCATTGTCATCTTCTAAATAGGTACAAACATAAAAATGTGACATAAACGCTATCGCTAAGGAAAGCAAACCTTCATTTTAATGATTAACCTATAAAGATCTGTAGCTAAGAAGGTACTTGGTATCCATAGGTATGGATGAGTTCTGACAGATGCACTTGGGAGCCAGTTCCCTTCTAGGCATTGTGCACTAATCATCTTTGGTCACAGCATCACCAATGGCCATACCGATTATGGTCAAACTCAAAACTAATTTATTCAGACTAGGCCCTGGTTGGTGAGGCCCTTATAAATTTTTAAAAATAGTTATTTTAACTGTTTAATAAATGGTCTGGCTCTTTCTTATTCAACTATTGGTTTGGGCAACAAGAAAAAAAAAATGTACTTGAACACTCTAGTGCAGTGGTTTTTCCAAAAAAATATCATAAAAAAAACAATTCTGGTGGCTTTGAACAAGATAAAGTAAATTGTATCATATTAATTAATAGTAAGATCTTATACGATTCCAATAAGAAAATATATCAAAATGACAATGGAAATATAATTTGCATGATTACTTCTGTAACTATCCTAATATTTATGATTTACTGCCAATGTGTTGACTATGGTCTTCTGTAACATTGCAATTGCCTAAGTTTTATTTTTTTTACCAATAACCGATTAGAGCAGGTGGCAAATTTCATATTTCATGAGACAACAGGTTAAGCTGAGAATTCAGTCAAACACAAGCCTATCAAATTAAAAGTAAAACCATTGAATCAATAATTGCTAGGTATTGTTGGTATTGAACATCAAGTTTAGTTTAATTAACAGTGCAAGAGCATGCATTTTGACATCATGATATCATAGACAGATGCGATTTGACGGAGACTGCAAACAATTATTCGGCTTACAATTAGAAAACTTTTTTTTTAAACAGGTGGGTGTATCCTTACCTTTGGAGGAAAACCTTTGCACATACAATGAAGGCACCTGGGGATCCGAGATGAATTTTCTTATGCAGTCTTGGTTCACTTTATCATCGAGTGAAGTGTTCAAAGCCGGTGGAACTATGTCATCTTCAGGTAAAAGTACCGTTGCTGCTTTACGCAAGTAATTTGCAAATTCTTGATAGTCGACAACGACTACGTTTTGCACCTCAGAGGCAGTTTCATTCCCGTCTAGGGAGTCTCCCATGATGTTTTATAGGAGATGGTTGAATTTTCGAATCAATAACTTTTATCTAAAAACAGAAAACAGCCGCAGGATGCAGCTGTGCGGCAGAAGTTTGACAAATGTGGATGACGCATCAATCGCAGTGTTGCCAACAGCTAAACGAGCTCTCCACCAGATTCAACATGGTGGTTTTAGATGTTCATGTTGATGCGTCATCCACATTTGTCAAACTTCTGCCGCACAGCTGCATTCTGCGGCTGTTTTCTGTTTTTAGATAAAAGTTATTCTGACCACTAACAAAAAAGGCACTACTCTCATAATCGCAATTTTTTCCACTAGTTCTTTTTAATTTTATAAAACATCAGGAACATATAAATTATTCAATAACACCTGCTATTCCAAATTAAATTAATTCATCTTCTCCGTAATTGTGAACTATTATTAAAAATATTCTACGGGGGATCTCCACGTATAGCGTATCGAGTGGGATGGTTAGTTGGAAGACGGATCAATAGGCAACACGCATATTGCACAGTAAAAGAAAATACTCCTGAAAATTAAATGAAATAGAAATATTATATTTCGATACCTGTAATATCCCATTTCAGTGATTGAAACTAAGTTCTACTAAACCACTAGAAAATCTACCGGCTACAAAAGTCGATATTTCGCCACTAAAAGGGGGGTCGAAACTACCAGATATAGTGGGAAATGCACTAACTTGGCAGCTCTGATCAATCGATGTTGCCAATGGCCATGCTATGCCTGGGCTGCGTTCAGTAACTACGCCGTGTGATCGCCCGACGATTATCATAGCGTTCAGCAAAGAGTATATAATCACCACGTTTTAGCAGTGATTATATACTCTGATGCCACGCCTTCAATAGGGTAGTGTTGCCAGATTTCGAAGTTTAAAAAGTAGAAGTTAAGCTGCAGACTGACTGCAGCTTTTAGGCATGGATCTAAAAAAATATGATAAAAATATGATGGCCGCTAAGAAACTATTGAGGCACCAAAATGGCGGCGACGTAACTGTGTGTGTGTGTGTGTGGTTCGGAGCGTAATGGCGGGCGGCCGGCTTAGTGTGGTGTGAATGTGTGCGTGCCGGACGTGTATGCATTTTAGCGAGCTGACTTACTGTGGGTGCTTCAGTAATTGTTTTATGAGGTGGCGTCCGCCTTTTTTTTTAGGTTCATGACTTTAGGGTACTGTTTTATAGGAATATTTTAAGTTCGATAAGTTTTACTTAAAATAAATAAATGTACTTTTTGAAGATCGACAGGGCTTTAACTTACGTTGTCGATGAATCGGTCAAAAAATCTCGGTAGTGCCATGTAGTGCTCCCGCCAAGAGTGCCAAGACGGGTCAAAGGGATCAGGGCTCTACCTACCTTTTCTCGAAGTACTTAAATCAGGAAATCAAATCAAAAAGGCTAAAAAAAAACAATAAAATAAGAAATATATACTTTTATTGAAAAAATATTTTATTTATATAATTATGTACTATTGTTAGGTTAACATGATTAAAAATAAAATAATCATCAGAGTATCAATATCATGATCATCAACACATGTAGCGACAGTTGCAGCTAAAGCTGTGGAAGTTTATGGTTGTGGTTGTCACTGATGTTAGTATCTATTTAAACAAAGGCGAGAACAATAGGTTTTTTAATCGTTTTAATTGCCATAATTAAGTGACGTCAACGTCATTGTTTTTACCTGTATTATTTTTCGATTTTTTGTTCTCAAGTTCATGGATCATCAGTATTTGAATGTAGTAAACATTAAAAAAACATTATACAGATAACCAAATAGTCTGTCTCCTGATACGGAATATTCATTAACCATTATTAGTAACCTTTTTGAAACGAAGTTTCTTTACGGAGCTTTAGGTAGGAATTAATTGGCAGAAAAGGGAACCGTAACGGAAAAGCGTTATATACATAAACACAGATAAAAAGCCTTCCTCGATAAATGACCTATCCAACACTAAACTAACTTTTCAATTCGAACCAGTAGTTCCTGAGATTATTACGTTCAACCAAACAAACTCGCTTTATAATATTGCTATAGATTGAATTTCATTCCTGGCGAGTGTCCCCCAACCGCACATTACTTTTTTTTCTATAAGTCGTTGTGAATAGTTTAATCATTATTATCAAATTATCAATTAGGGTTTAAATGCCCAATTCATGTTTCAACAAAAAAAGTTCTACCGTTATAAAAAATGGTAGAACTAGCCCGAAATGGGCTAAGGTGGCAGCACAGCATTAGGGGCTGCTACACGATTGTCAACCAACCCGCCTTCAACTGAGGGCAAATAGAGGGCGTTGAGTCGACGATCGACCGTGTAGGTATATGTAGTAGGTGCCTTATTAGTAGAAAGTGGGTAAGTAGTCAAAGTTAATTTGGCTGTTAATAAGATTTGAATTTTATTTTTGTATTACTAGCTTATTCCCCGCGGTTTCACCCGCATTCCCGAGTTATCTTATGTATTCCCGGGATAAAAGTACCCTATACCTATGTTTTTCCGAGGTATACCTAATCTATCTATGTGCCAAGTTTAATCCAAATACATTCAGACATTAATGCGTGATTGAGTCACAAACATCCAATCATACAAACTTTCACATTTATTAGGGTTAGGGTATTTGTATCAATTCAATAAATACAAAGTTTTAGATAGATTTCAATAACTGATCAAGGGTTATTCTTGACCTAGTACCAGTTTCTTGTGTTATATACCTATAGCTGGTACTATGGTTATAGTCACTGCCAGGCAGGAATTTGTTGCCTAATGTTGTGAAGAACTTGGTATAGTCTTCACACTTTATTTTGTAACGCGGTGGAATGTAAATAACCGAGATGGTGATAGGCCCCAGCAGGCCAACTATGGTTGCAGGCTGCGTGTATTCTTCCTGATAACTGTTACATAGGTAGTGTTGTACCTATGCAAAACCTGATGATATTTACGGGACCTCTTGCATTACCACTAAATACAGGGTGATTTTTTAGTCACTGGCCATACTTGCAGGGGTTGAAATACTCGTCAATATGAACAACTTTTACCTATTATGGGACCAACATTGATATCGCATAAAATAAAATGGTTCTTTAATACATTTTGGTCGAGTAGGTTGTATGGACTGTTGTATGGACAGCTGATAATTTTTTTGTGATCTCAGAGTTCGTCCCATGATAAAAGTTGTTCATATTGATGAGTACTTTCACACCTGCAAGTATGGCCAGTGACTAAAAAATCACTCGGTATAGCCCATATATGTTAGGTACATATTATAGTTTTAAAGGAGAATTTTGAGTCGGTTTCGATAGAAGCAATTTAAGTTCATGTGTTGTCATTGTTGTCAAATATCATTCGATAATTTAAGTATTAATAACGCTTAAATGAGCTTGTGCTAGTCTATTTTAGCACCAAAACTACAAGAAGAAGCTTTAATACAGCTGGGGAAGTATCCCCTTGCCTGACTTTACTTACGATAGGTCATCGAGTACCTCGATCCAACTTTGCTCCATCACTTCTAAACTGGGATGCTTATCTTAAGCCGTCAATGTGTCAAAATATGGAGAAGACCTGAAGAAAGATACGCTAAGTGTAACATTGTTGGAAATGAACCTTATGGTGGAGGGTTAGTAACGGTATGGTGTGGCGTTTGCATAGGGGCACCTGTCGATCGTGGAAAACTGGTCCCTGACTGCAGGTTGAAAGATAAACACAAATCAGAAAGCATACCTACGCCAAAAATCCAAAGTGATAGATGGAGAGTCGCGTGTGCGTGACGGAAGTGGGAGTGGGCTGGTCACGTGGCAAGATCGACAGATGAAATGTCACATTCGCATACTAGCATTTATAATAGGCACTAGTAAATATTAGTAAATACCTAGTAAAGTTGGTACTTAACAGTAAAGTATGTATTTTATAAGGAAGGATAAGGATTTGTAGATAATATCGTGGTATTCTCCTTTAGATTCAGTATATTATTATATACTTAATGTTATTCAAGAATACCTTATTTAATACAAAATTCCATATTTTTATGTCATAATTAAACCATGTCGTCATCTCGGTAATAAAACAGGCTCGGATTGATGATCGAATCTCGACCGTCGTCGCGTGCCTTCACTCTTTCAAAAACTCCTAAAAGCACCTCTTTCCTTTAACGGCATTTTCAATCAAGTCGCCCTCGTCTCCTTCGCTTTATCCATCACAGTCGACAAAAAATCTGCCTATATCAGCCCACATCGCTCTTAAGAAATTGAGTCTTTACGTCGCAAGAATCATAGTTCATTTTCGCGTAGAAAATGTTACTGTTGAAAAGTACAAGAAGGTGAATATCGGCAGCGTAGGCCATAAAGGCAGTGATTCGAGGAGCGTTTCGTCAGTTTACAAGCTCGCTGTAATAAGATATCGGACGCTCTATCACCCTGGAAAATGTCTTTATTATGCTCCCTGAAACAGACTTATACCCCTAAAGCGTTGGGAAATATGAAAATCTTCGTAATTTAAGTAATTCTTTAAAACTGTGTAAGTTATTAGATCGTTCCTGTTGTAAATAAAACTGATGTTAATTAAAGAATTGTTAATTAAGGATTGGAATTTTCTGCAAAGAATGATGAATTTCATTAAAGATTGGGTTTGAATGTAAGTCGAGGACCCTATTGTCTACAAAAACGTTAACTGCCGCTTAAGGAAATCGATTTGAACCTTTGTTTGCTTTGTACCAAGCGCTCTTTCGGTCCGTAGTTATCCCATTTTCACTAGTTCCCAACTTTTCCAAGAAAGGGTGAAACGTTTTCGTGTGGTAATTTGTCGCTAAAATCCTTATTTATTGCAACAGAGAAGTTGGATCGGCCCCGGGGGCGAATTCGCAAACTTTGCTCCTTTAACTTCGCTTCACTGAATACCGACACCTTGAGCACATATTGAGGTTGAATCCTCGTTTTCTTGTTTCAGTTGAATTATGGACGAATACTTTAATACAATTTCAGTGAAACTTTATCGGCACATGGAGTCAGAGCTATAGATCTGCGGGTCACACAATGAGGCCATCAATAGAATAGAATCGATTGTGTGTGGCTCTTACAGTGTTTAGAACAAAGTTTGTCTGCACGGTTTGCGGAAAGTGGAACCGATTTGTGAGTCAGGTAGATATTTATAATGGAACTAATGGATCGTAACGGAATGATTTACAAAAAGGGTCTAAGTAAAATAAGTTCGTTTATATAGGTAGGAAAGTGCGGATAGGGTAAAAGAGCTGTGACGAGATCTTATGTCCTAAAAGTATGTGGGCAGCCCTAGCGATATAGGTTTTACGAACCCGGACCACTATATGGGATGCTACGTATTTACGAACGTATTATGTGGCATTTTGCTTAATAGATTTATTTATTTTCGAGACGGATACAATATGTATAAGTAATTTACTATAACGTGACCGACATAACGAATACGGGAAATCCAATTTTATCAGCAAAATTCATCGAATTACGTTTTCACCCTTATTAGATACATATCTATCTATAAATATGTATTTTAGTAAATTTACTTGAGAGAAGGGTATTACAAGGTGTACACATACCCTATAAACGAGGAGATTGTGGTCATGCGGGTGTACCTACGCGGTGAAATGGGTTTAATATGTAACACCGTTTTATTAATTTACGAGTAATAGATACATCTACTATGGTACAATACATAATATTATCAACGCAGTAAATGTGACATTTTGTATTGGGGAACTTGCAGGTTCTGCAGGTGTCTTGATGGAAGGTTTTTGTGAAAACTAAGTCATACAAAATGGTACAATATAATTGCGTAGCACGTGCTACGGATATGTAGCACGTGCTACGAAGCTGACATTATTTTCAATAACATCAATCAAAAAGGAAGACAGTACAAGTATATACATCTATACTATACAGATGATTAGGTAGTAAGCATGCTGAGTAGCCCAACAACGCTTAATCTATGACAGGTGCAAATAAGACTGCCACGATGCCGCCGGTACGGAAGTTTCACCTCAACTTTTTGTGGTCCTGTTTGTTTGTTGAAAGACTTTAGCCACTGGACTTGTGAACTTGCTTTGTTTGTATATAGTTAATCTGATAATTTTTTCAATCACGGATTTTTGTAAAGCGTAATAGCTCAACTATTACTTATTATTTTTATAGATAACACTTTATTTTGTAATGTTAGTCGTTGTTTTATTCCTATAATCTAGGGACTTTTAAGGCATGAATAGTTTTCTTCTGGGCAAGTGTGTTCCATATTGGGCTTCGTCTTCTTATTAGGTACTAATAAGATATTCTGCTACGATCCTCAAATAATCTTTGTTAAACATGCATCTCATTCTCATTAGAGGCTTTCATAAAGTACCTACATAATGTTGGAGTTCCATTTCCTGACAAGAGTTAAATAACTTAGGTACCTACTTTATTATATTGTTTTTTTTTTCCCGTAGAAAATGTTTTGACAAGGCCGAGGATATATTACGCTCGCTTATAGATTATTCTATTAAAACATAAAAACTTATATACGTACTCCGTAAGTAAATAGAATTCCACGAAACCCGCAGCACCGCGTCACCTGTTCGTGAAAGTCACATGTATGAGACTAATTTAGCTCGTAAAGCGAACATGTATCAAGCCAATCGCAACTGTGACAGGCTATTACGTGTGCTTACCTGTCATTTTAGTTGCACAATGTAAAACGTTATGCAATGCATTCATTTTGTTCTCAAACGGATTAGTTATATATTCAAATGAAGGTAATAAATTACTTCGTTTTGTATACAAAGCAAATATATTTTATGTTGAATAGAAAATCGAGTTCATCACCCTCGATTAAATATTAATGGAATCATTGTTAGACTAGAATAGCTAAACTGCCGAGGGAGCAGAGGGAAGAATTCAGGTAACAATTTTTTCTAAATAATTATTTTATCTACAAAATAAATTCGGTCATTAGAATTGTGTGAAATGTTTAATTAAAATTACTCCTTTATACCATTTTCATATTTGTGTGTATGTACAAACAACAAATCCATTAACTTAGGAGTGTCAGCGGTAAACCAAAGTGCACATGATCCCCCAATCACGGCCTATGGAACCGCAAAACAGGCATGCGCCAAGCGCTGCTACAATGACACTGTGCATTGTGTCTAATTATACTTAATGCTGACGACCGATGAAGGCCGCATTGGGAAACCACCAGTTTCTGTGTTACGAACACTGTAACGATGGAAATGTTTACACGAAATATAAGCTAAGCGTAGGTGGCAATTTCATTCATCGACTAAATTTGTAAAAGCAGCTGCCTTCGATGGATGTGATTTAGATACAGGTTCGTACCTGAGTTTTAGACTTAAGATTTCGAATTCCTTTACGTAGTGTTCGTCTTCCTGGTCTGTGTTGAATTTCTTATGAACCTTTGGAGTACATTGCAGGATACTGGAAAGTGGTCAGCGTATATAATATCGACACGATTCGCAAACAAACCGACCGAGAAGTTTTTGAAAGCCTCGTCATTAGAGGATAGTTCTTTGCCCCAAAATTGAAGTCTTCAATCAATAACTTTACTGGTTTCACATGGTAATAGGTGCCAAATGTACCACGGAATGGATTGGACTGTCTGTACGTCTACGCTAGCGTTACAAAGAGATAACTTTATTCGTTCTAGTGTTAAATATGATGTGATAGATGATATTGGAGTTTCAATTACAGATAGAAACTCTCAAAAGTGGTTAAGGTGAAGGTAAGGTATAGTTTATGGAGTTAAAAATGGTTAAAAGTAGTTTAACCATTTACAGCTGGTTGTTTTTAAAGGCCTTAGTTTCTGTTAACCGGGAAGATGAGAGAAAAGAAGCACATTTTGCACCATATCAAATATTAAATTTTTAAGTTATGTTAAAAAAGATTTATGTTTATGATAATCATAACTATAGTTACTCTCTGATTAGGTACTCTAGAATGACCTACTTTCGTTGGAATTGTTCTATTTACAACTAGTTATATGTTAGTAGGTTGTTCATCATAGATTAGGTCAATTTATAAAGTGAACGAACGTTATTGTCTAAGCGACTAATTTATGTTAGCGTTATTAGCATCGTATTTAGCAACGCAATCATGTCTAATTACCAAACGTGATTATTTGGGCGTATAATACACCCGCGTTGCGGTCATGTTAATTATTGACAAACCTATAGTTGCCTACATTAGACGTATCTGCTGATTATTTTAGAGTTAAACGACAAATATTGCCTCGTCAATTCTTGGTGCTTTACAAAAAAATAAACAAAATTGAAAAATATTTGCTTTAACTTTTACCTCTACATATTCTCTGTTTATTTTGCAAAATCATGTTCTATCAGTGTACACAAAATTTTCAATTATATGTTGTGATCAAAATTGTTTTAATTATGTAATCAAAATATGTTATTGCATTCATGAATACGTATAAACATGGATATGAATATACTCCATACGAGGAGCGACAGCAAAGATTGTAAAACTTTTCAGACAAGTCGTGGACAAAGACACGCTTTGTACTTTCTGACGTAGCATCCAAATATTTTTGAATATTCCCGCTATGAAAGTTGGGAAAATCCGGGATTAGTATTGCAACCCTGAGAAATGGGTGGACGGGGTGGATGGAATTGGAAAAGTTGTAGCGGGGTGGTCGCTCGCGAGGATTACTGCGCTCTGTATTGGCACAATACGACATGTACAAAGTTTCATTGCTACCTACAACCCAAGAATATCTATCTATTGTCTCGTGCAACTAGCGTATCTATTAGTCTATCTTGATATTGATTTTCTATTTTCTTTGAAGTTTTTGTTAAACTAAAACTAGGTTATTGTCTTCTTATTATACTAAATAATACCTACATATACCTACTAACTAAACTAACTGTGCCTTTACTATAATAGATTGAAATTTATATTGAAGTTCATTTGTGGTTCAATTTGTCAGATCAAAAAAGGAAGGAATTGTAAATAACTATTTACTAAATAAATACTACTATTTCTTCAGCTAACAGTGTCAAATAAATCTTTTTTATACTTACAAGTTTTTTATTGTGGGTTTATCGTGCAATAACAATAAACAAACATTTTCACCATTATAAACGTTTAACGTTTAAACACTCAAGTTGTTGGATTACTAGAGTAACCAAACCGATTTAGAAATCGGTAATTGAATCGATTAAACTGACTACTATCGTACTAACACGTGTTTACTCTACCTTCAACGTGGATTCTTGGGTGGCTATAATAAATATGGCGACATCAAAACACCTTCGTTAAGTACCCAATACTTATAGTTAACCGTTTCTGCTTACCGTTCTTAGCTACCGACTTTATTCAGCATTGTGCAAAAATAAATAGGTGATTATGGTTGTCACAAGTGGTAAATAAGACTTATTTTTTTTACCACTAAGGTGGCAAAAAAGTATACGGCTCTACTGATGGTAAGCGGTTACCGTAGGCTATTGATGTTTACAACTCCAGGGGTATCACATGCATAGCCTGAAAAAACATCTTCTCACCCTTCTTGGGGAAGCCCATGCTCTACTCCCTTAGGAAAAGCACGGCGGGGAGACTGTGATAACCAATGATACTATGTTTCTGAGCAACAACGTTGTTATGCAAGCCCGCTGAGGCTTGTTGATTGAATTCGCGTTACGTTTTGTTGCATCGCAGTTTTATTACTTCGTAGTTATTTGTTCTACGTTTGCACGAGGTAAAAAGTAAGTTAGTTAGTAGGAAGAGTTTTAAGAGAAGTAGAGCATAGCGATATGTCGCTCAAAGAGCAGCTCAACTGGGGAAGTACCTCCACCTTACAGAATACCGCAGCCAAATAGCTTATAGTTGTGTTCCTGCGCGTGAGTAAGGTCGCCAGAGCTCATCGGGGAGGGGGGAAGGGTCGGCAACACGCGAGTGATATACCTGGTGTTGCTAGCGTTCATAGGCTACGGTAAACGCTTACCATCAGGCGGGCCGTATGCTTGTTTGCCGACAATGTGTTATAAAAAAAAAAGTAGAATATCTTGCATTGTAACTCTACCAAAATAGAAATAGAAATAAAAAGCAGACCAATGTTTAGTACATTTAGCTACTCAAATTGAAAATAACGTTTTATTTTATGACTTAATTTTGTTATATAAGTAATTTATTTCAAAATTAATTGGGGTGAACTGGCTTGTGCATTGTGAAAGCGCAACGTAATTGCAAACCCGAAAATTTCGCTATTTGTGCATGTTTATTTCTTCATGTTTCTCATAACAGCGAATGCTTTGTATGACCAGTTGATGAGCTGAAATGAAATAATATTGCGTTAATAAAAAGCAGGTAAATGTAAAGTAATTCGTATGCTACGATATCAAAATAATAAAATAGCTTAGAGTTTAGTATTCCAATTCGTCATTGGCAATTTCAGTAGTAACTATGTTATGAATGATACTGTGCCATTTAATTACTGTTTTTATTTATTTATCAAATTAAAAGGATTTCGGCTTGTCCGTAATGCTAAAAGTGATTGACATTAATCAATTTATTAAAAAAATATAGATAGAGATAAAGCTAGGTCTTTAGGTATCTCACCCCAGGAAAATCTCACCCTATAAGGTATATTGCCCCAGGGGCTTTTTTCACCGGGCAACTCAGTCAAATATAATAAAAAACGTTAGACTTTTTTATGGTTTTAGTACTGGTTAGAAAAATCTTTTATGGATCGTTTCACTTAATAATCTTAATTTGAAGACTACGAGTGTCATAATATTTTTATCTAGTTCATAATTATTTACTAACACAAAAATTTAATATCCGGAATATTAAATTCACATAAAGAAACTGACTGCTCTGAATCTCCGCGCCCTAAAATTCACCGCAAAATTGTTTTTATTTGTTTCACTATCTAGTCTACTTTCTTCCTAAAGGTTTATAATTATAATGAAAAGATAAAAGTTAAATATTTTTTTTAAGAATAAATAAAGAAATCCTCACAGCTGTATAAGTGTCCAAGGACAGTGTGAATATTTTTCCAGCACTAACTCTCATGGGACGCTTGCATCGCTCCAAGAAAACAATGATGAGCCTGCACGTCTGAGGGTCTGTCTTGTACCAGGGTCCATCGAAAGCAGCTTGGCACAGATGTCTACTCTATTGAAAAAGTAAAGCTATGTTGGCAAAATAGCCGTAATAAAAACAAAAGGCTTTTAAATATAGCGACTGAAAAATCATAATGAATGAATGGCTAGTCAAAAATTACTAATAAAATGGTAATAAATACGTTACACATTACATGGAAATAAGTAGGTTACCTATTATAAATGATAACGTGGCTAACTAATAGAAAGTATAACAAATAAATATACTAACAATATGTTGATCGATTTTAATTATTAAAGTTTTAGTATTGGTAATAAAAAAGAAATGAAAATACCTTCCAAATCAATTCGTCTCCAAACCAGCATAATATGAACACTTCAATCAACATGCATGTTAGATAGATGGCCATCCACACCATCTGCATCGGATGACTAGTTGGGTTCTCGATCTGAGATAAAAAGCGATCTAATGTGACGCCCCATCCGTTACAAGCAATAAGTACCAAAAGCTGTTGGCATTGGGGGTTGAATTATATATATAGTGTAGATATTTGCATATTATAACTTTTCAAAAGCGAATTAGGATTCATTTTAATCAATTTTAAAGTTTTTCACTTTTGTAAATGAAATACTAACGCAAAGAATAGAGTAATGTTCATTGAATGAATATAATTTTATTTGTTCTTTCAACAATTATTTGTATAGAATTTATAATTCACTTGACAAGGAAAAGAGAAATTGTATTATTAATATGCTGGGCTACTTCTCAGTTGAGGTGCAAGGTATGAAAACTAAAGTTAGATTTTCAATAATTTTCAACATTTTTGCACGGCCTTTTTACCTACAATATAGTGGTAGAAACCTACTACGCTGGATTTAATAACTGAGGAAAAATATTTGTTTATGACTTCGGGTTGTTTCCTGTATTGTTACTACATCATCAGTTTAAGGACAGTCGATTTAAAACCTAACAAAAGAACTCCAAATATTCCATCCAATATTTGGCATGTTTGTATACTAACCGATAAAAATTGAATGCCGATCAAACAAAGGACCATTACGCTCAACATAAATTGCAGTGCCGACGCTAAACTGAATGCGCTCTCGATCATTGACACGTATCTGAAAATTAAACTTAAATGTACCCAATTTGCAACGACGAGAAACTGGGGTAATAATGAAAATCAATTTAATAGAAAGAAATCACGTTTGAGAGCTTTACTCATAACTGAATAAACGTCCTTGCTAAGTAAATATTGTTTAATGTTTTGTTGTTTCATATTATTTTGTCTCATATATTTGATATGTTATACCTTCTCGGTGGGTTTTTTGAGATGGCATATTTTCAACTTCCGGAACAACTTTTACTATGAAATCAATTCTGAAATTGTGAAATAAGCGAAAGCAGTTTGAAATTATATTCGAGATTTCAGAGTTCGTCCCAAATTAAAAATTGTTCTGCACGACGAACATAGCATAGTTTTAGAAAATATGCCATCTTGAAGTAGCCAAGTATCCAGATTTCAGCAATATGGCGTATAAAATGTTTACAATATTTAACTTATTTACTAGGTGAGCCTACCAAATATTGCTGAGCTTTCTGATCGTTTGCTTCATATTTCATGTTTGATCCTACTAATAGATAGTAGAATATATATTTTCACGTGTTTTGAATTTAGAACGCTGCAAATTAGCATTTCTAATTTCATTGGATCACAAAACGTTCGGAAATCCATTTAATGTTATTACTATTTACAATTATTACAGGCAATCGAATTTTATTTAAATTTATTTATCATTAGTCACATTAAAATCGCATGCAATTTTTATTGGCAGTAAAAGTCACATCAGATTATATTAAAAATTGCTTAGTTTTATGTAAGAAGCCTAAATAAAACAATAGGTATTATATCGAAGTAGGAGTATTATTTTCCCTAATAAATGTTAAAATAATTTACCGTATAATACTGTTATGATGTATAATGCAGTCTTTGAGAACGGAGCGTATGTAATATCGTTTGGAGTATACTTCAATATGTTTGCTCCGTATAATGGCTCTTTTGCGTCGCCGCTCCGCCACAACGTCGAAGTAACGAAGATTATACGCTAATATTTCTATTTGCCCGACTGCAATGTAAATAACAATAAATATATTTTTATTTTTATTATTTAGTGTTGAAATTATTAGTTGACTAAAGCAACCTAATATAAAAAAAATGTGTTACGATTACGAGATTAATAGAAATTCTTTAAATTCTTGTAAATGCATATTAGAAGAAGGAGTGGAAAGTTTTAGATTTTTAAAATCAACTTTAAAGTCTAGAAATAAAATAAACGCTAAAATACTTGCAAAGCTTAATTTTATTAGTCGGATTGAAACCATTTTATAAAAAACACTAGCGTCAAAATTGACCAAATTATTATTTACTACGTATTTTATTATGGTGGGTATTAGATGCAAATATACCTACTATGCAATATATCCTCCCCTGTAATCAATTTACTTTATCTTGCTAAGTTATTAAAAACCTATGAAAATTTTGTCTAATAGGTACTTATGTGAAATACATATGTGGCAAGAAACGTATAACTTGGTCCTTACTAGCCGAGGCAACAAAAGCTGCCAATAAGGTGTCCATAACGCCGTCAATGATGCATGTCGCCGGCTTGTAATAAATCTGTGGAGGCAATAGACAGTTAATTATTCACCGAATTATTGTCATTAGAATGGAGCTCTATTAATCTTCCGTGTATTGATGAGCTTCAATGGGGTCAAGTATTAATGACAGCGTTAATTAGTTGCTTTGTTTAGTGGAAAAGGAGGGATTAAATGTCGTGTTCAGATAAAATTAGCTACTCCATTAATTAAATAATTTTGGTTTCACAGTTTCAATTTAAAATATAAACTTTCCTAAAATCTAGCTATAATAAGAGTAATTAGTGAAAAAAGTAATTTATTTATTAGAGCACAATATTCCATTTCCTCCATGCACGACATTCATAAGCGATGGCACGATTTTCATACCTTTTTGTTTTACTGACGCCACGTTTTGTTTCTAAAATTTTCATAGGTGACTGTATACTTACGTGATGCATGTAAATTATTTCATATGCTGGAGATTTGTAAACGTTGAAATTCGAATACTCCACGTTTGTTGGTAGAATATTAAAATGCTCTGTCAGAGGCAATATTATTCCCACTGAAAATAATCGTAATCTGGTCTTCACTACTTCAGTCTAATAATATACTGAATTTTAAGTTTAGAATTTTGAGAAAAATAATGTTTGTTGAAAAAGAAAATGGCTTTGATAAATAAATTCTGTATAAAAATAATTAAATGCAGGGTTTAAATTCCACGCAATTTACCTGAGACCGCAACGACGCACATAGTGGAATAGTATGTCATTACGAAACGGGCCGCTTTGATGCTCTTCCGAATAATCTCTCTGTGCTCCTGCTCTTTTGGCTTGAATTCTTCGCAATACAAATATTCCAGGAGATTTATAACTTTATCCTTATTGAGCCAAAATACGGCCACTTTGAAATATGTGTACATTTCGCTAAGGAACAGATATAACCTGTAATAATTTATTCATTTTCATAAACATGGATACATTCGTATTATGGAAAGGAGATAAAAGCATATTAATACTCTTAAAGAAAAATTGTTGTTGACAATCGAACGGTTATTATTTTATGAATATCTTTATTGTAAATATCTCCATTTATTTGTTACAAATACAAATTGTTCGTCAGAAAATTAAACGAAAACAAAATAAGTATATAAGCTAAACAAACGGATAAATATCTAGATACCCTGCAGCGATATCTCCAATGTTTTCTCTTCGTCTCAGTAAATAAACTACTTCTCCGGTGCCAGGCAAAAAACACACTAGCCATAACACAAGTAGTGTATACGTCATTTGCACCCAAAATTGAATGGTTTTCGGCGAAAAATTGTTGTACCACATCCCGTAAAACTTGAGCCAGTAAATATGTACAGCGAGATAAAGTCTCGGATTTAGATCATCCCAGGACTCGGCTACACCGTAAGGGAGCACCGCTGATAATAAAGACAACTTTTTTTTCACGTTTTCAGTAAGAATTTTCATATTTCTTCAAGCGCTGTTGCCGATACGAAGCTTTTGACGCGTAATTTAAGAATAACTTTTGTAACTCATCATATTACGCTCCTTTGTACAAAAGCAGAGCGGGAAAGTGACGTTAAGTGGGTATTATACATTATTTTGTTAGACTCATTGTTAAGAGGAAGCACTTTTCAAGCTGCCACGATACCATGGCTTTTTTACTAGCAGCTGTCAATTTTAGCCAAATGTGTTTTACCGATATCAGAGAAATTACATTTTTTATGCAAAGTTCTCTCGCCTTACGTACAATTTACATAAAACCGCGTTTTTATCACCATGCTCATGTCCCAGAGTTCTGTTTCATTTATATGAGCAACTTAATTTTTCCTAGCAGTTTTATTATTTATTTATTCCGTGTTTATAATATTAACCTTTGGGTCGCTTAGCGACGTTCATATTTTTCCTACATATTCATCTATACTAATATTATAAAGCTGAATAGTTTGTTTGTTTATTTGAATGCGCTAATCTCAGGAACTACTGATTCGATTTGAAAAATTCTTTCAGTGTTGGATAGCCCATTTATCGAGCAAGGCTATAGGCTACTTTTTATACCGGAAAAACAGTGAAACCGCGGGGCGGTAGTTAGTAAGTTATATAACTAGGTTTATAGTAAGCATAAAAAACTTTAAACTAATAGTTAGAAGTCAGTAACGAATAAAGAGTTAATTCATGAAATGAAAGATTTTTAGTTTGTGTTTGTTTGTTTACAATTGTATTAATATTTGGTGCATACCCTTAAAACGACTTAATTTAATATGTCGGCGAAAGCAATTATAATAATTACAACAGCAATGTAATTACCGCTATAAGAAAAGGCACCGCTCTCTTAACTATAGATAATTGTATTTTCAAAGGGTTTCTGATATAAGTACAAGGTCTGGAATGAAACACAAAGAAATTACTTTAACTGGAACGATTATCCGTTTACAAATGCATACGAATTGATAAAGTTAGACGTTCATTCTGCATATTAATAATTATATGTTGAATTGGAAAATCCAAACCACAGAGTATCTTTTGTTATGATTATATCTGAGACGCCTAACATTCACTGCTATGCGGATGACAGCATTGGGAATCACCAATATATAGGCTGTGCTCATCCACGACATCCCTTTTGATGGAGGAAAGCCGCATACGATTGGTGATTGAAGTCAAGACCTTATTTTGGCCCGATTTAAGCCCCTCGAAGTATAAGCCTACTCATCTATTCGTAGTACCTAACAACGCTCCAGGACACTCCTATCACCATCCCAAAGACAATTGGAACCTTTGAGTCGATATTGCGAGTGATAATAGTTGCGAAGACATGAGGAGAGCTTATATAACGATCCAGTCGAACGTAATTATTGTAGACCATTAGGATTTTGAATGACCTCCCAATTGTGGTATTCCCGTACTGCTACGGCATAGAGTAACGGTAATCGCTTATCATAAGGCGGGCCGTATGCTCGTTTGCCGACGTGTTATAAAAAATAAATAGAGATCTTCAAATAAGGCCTGAAAAAAGAGCTAGCAGCACGTTGGTTATCCTCCTGTCGCCTCTTGATAGGTATAGCATATGTCCATTCGTTGTGGAGATCATTTACTATTGTTTGAACCATCTGACTGATTGTCAATCAACCTTTAGACATAAAAAAATACTCCAATAGAGAAAGCGATGTTTGGATTGGAGTGGTCACATTTGCTATACTTGATTGAAAAAATTGTGCCTAAGCATTTACTCAAACTGATATTGACATACTTTTGTTATAGGTGAGTATAAGAGAAAAACTTATTAGAAAGTAAGTTAGTACCTTAGTTAGTATGTAGTATTTGGAAGCACCTAATTTGTGTACTAATAAAATAACTAACATTGTGCTTAAATGATTAATCTGAAACTCGTTAAGGCATTATGCGGTTGTAAATGGGGAAATAAAATTTCTAAATCATCTGTCAAATGAAGAGGCACCTTTCAACAGTGACGGGCTGACTGATCGTCGGCTTACACAAAATATATTATGCAAAAAAGTGATAAAATATGAAACGATTTATGTGATTCGCACAGGGGTGGTCGATTTGCATAATCACCGTTCGCACAGGGTCGCTCACAAAATGAAATACGTGATCTCACAAACAACGAAAAAATATCTACAAGTGAACTTTCAGCGTAAAGGCTATCATTGGCATTTTCTGAATTGTTGGGATCGACTTTCCACATCCGACATCCTTATTTTTAACTGTTATCCGTCTATTGCCATTGTAATTCTCTGAACCGGGGTGGGAAACGGGAACACCATGAATTAAATATAGTAGACAGTCGATAAATTATCCTGAAACGCATATTGATTGTTTTCGCTGATAAATGAACAAATTGATGAGTTCCGCTTAATACCAATATGTAATTATGTAAACAGAATAATATGTAGGCCTTTTATATATGCACGAGTCGTACGTAACTGTATGTTTCCATACCTACCTAATGAACGAATACCTTATGCCGAAGTCTTAGGTTCCAATATTCTTGTTACAACAAACTTTGTTTACAGACAACAAATCCATTATAACGGTCACATTTATCAAGAAAAAGAAATGTGTTGACTACGTTAGTCTTATCTTTAGTATTATAGTTGGTCGAAGGGCTATCTCGCCCGCGCTGTAGATACTTTCCTGTGCCTGGATTCGAAAACCTCTCTACGAGAAGGTTACTTTATTGGTTATAGGAAACAATACTAACGTACCATACGTTAGTATTTTATTCTCATGCCAGTACCACAGCGTAATTACATACAGTGGTCTATCGCGTTTGAAGTAACGCGAAATGCCGCTTTGTATAGGCATTCGTAATTGCTCCACTGTGTAAGCGAGTGTAAGGCAGCTTGGGCTCGCTACCGCCTCTCTCTCACCCCGCCAGCCCCGCACGATTGCTCTGTCTAGACGTGTCCGTTGGCCGACTGTAAGAGTTAAATAGACTGTGCCACTACCTTAAGCCTTTATATCTATAATACTGTGCCACTACCTAGCAAAATACTATAGTGGACACTAAATACGATTTCATTTGCATTTTGACATCCTTACCTGCCTGAAGACTTCGCCCACGTGAAGAAAGTAAATTCGCCTATGTAATATAAACAGGGATTTAAGATTTCTCCCGGTCTAGGAGTTTAACCTGTACCTTTTTTGTACCTTTAACAAAGAAAATATATTCTTACCAAAATATTATTATAGAACTTTGACTTTTTCTTTCAAAGGTCGATTTATTAATTGGTATATTTCTTACGCTTTTATGCAGATTTAGATGTTAACTCATGTATTAAATTTATGAAAAATATATACCCTACCCTTTGTGTTTCACATACAGAGTTAAACGGTCGTAAAATAAAAAGTTTATTACTAGTCAAATACAAAGCACCTATCTATGTTTTTATGAACATAAAAAGCCTTTTATGAGTTTTATGTAACATCTTTATTGTGAACATTATATACATTTTAATTTGCTTTAAAGTTGATAACATGAGTTTGTTGAATTTATGATTTGGGATCGCATCAGTGGTAATTTATTTGTTTTCTTTGTTGTGTGTAGTTTAAGACAGGTAGAGCATAGCGATATGTCGCTCAAAGAGCAGCTCGACTGGGGAAGTACCTCCACCTTACAGAATACCGCAGCCAAACAACTTATAGTTGTGTTCCTGCGTGTGAGTAAGGTCTCCAAAGCTCATCGGGGAGGGGGGAAGGGTCGGCAACGCGCGAGTGACACACCTAGTGTTGCAAGCGTTCATAGGCTACGGTATCCGCTTACCATCAGGCGAGCCGTTTGACAATGTGGTATAAAAATAATAATATAATATAGCATATGATAATATATAACTATAGTGAAAAATGTAGGCGTATCGCGATCGACGCCCGAGCAAATGTGTGGTTGTTTGTTGACTGACACAATCGCTATCATGCTGCTGTAAACACAGGGTGGCGGTGATTTAAAGCGGAGTAAGATTAAAGGGGATTCCTTCCATTCCACACCGTGCCTGAAAACGTACACCGTTTAGGTTGGTATTTTCTTATGCAAACGGTGTGGAAGTGAATATATATATATATATATATATACTTTTATTATAGGCAAAGTCGCGTTTGGTCACGATCTTTTAACGATGATGGTTCTTATTCGCAAAATATGTAATATCTAGTGGTTTAACACTTAGTTATTTATGAGATACAGTTATTATGCATTTATTATAATATTATCATCTTTATCATCATTAGTTAGAAAAAGTTCTTGGTTTGCCATCTCACCGTTACTTTCTGAGTAGCACCAGAGCGGATATTTACTGCTATTCCCTCATGATGATTATTTTGTTGCAACACTTTTATTTCGATTAGGTATATGTGTATTATTTTAATCTCTCGACCATATTTCATCGTACAACGATACTGTTACAACAATGTATTCACAATCAAGATCTCGTTTATTATAATTGCAGATCGCGAGGTCTGGTAATTTCAGCGGGAACGGCATGGTAAGTGTTTGAAGACATTTAAGGTATTTGTATCGCTTACAATTCTTCTGTGAACATCCGACGTTGGGTGAGACAAATAGGTCGTTTTCACGCGATACGCCGCCATTAATTAGAAACAACGCGTGCTGCCCCCCCTCAACTACTGATTGCTATCTGTCAGCGAACACGCGAATGTTTGCCACACCATATCCTGTGCCATATCGGTGCAGTGGTCGTCGTTCTACTTGCTTTTGGGCAAGAATGGCCGTATGAACAGAGATGTACAAAATACTTTTCGAAAAGTATTTAAATACAAAATGCAAATACTTTTTTAATATAGTATTTCAAATGCAAGATACAAAATACTTTTGCCTTTTGTATTTAAATACTAAATACAAAATATGTATTTTCAAAATACTTTATTGAAATAAAATACTTTATGGTAAAATTACTGGTTTTCTCTATTTATTAAAGATTTTAAAATCACAAGCTCTTCAAAAAGAGCATCTGACATGTTGCGTCTGTGTGGACGCATAATCATACCACCATACGAAAATAGCCTTTCCACTGGTGCTGAACTCGGGAGACAAGTGTTGTACCGTAAAAAAACTTTTTTTATAGTTGGATATGTGTTGAGGATATTCAGACTTGTGTCTTCATCTCTTAAATATTGGAGGGTCTCCAAATCAGTAGATTAGGTTATAGGTATGTATTTTTTACAATTGTTATTATTGTTACTGATTGAGAATATTTGGAAACTGTAAAAACTTTAATGTTAAAGTTAATATCAAATTTTGTATAGAACTTTTTGAGTCAATGTTTAGGTACTTACATTTTGCATTAAAATTCCAATTCCAACATTGGGCAAGCAATCACTGATTAATATTTAATATAAAGTATTAAGTAGCACACCAAATCCAACTCTGTACTTAATAGATAATATATTTTTGATAACAAACAGTTACAATACAAACACTACTTGTATTAATAAATAAATAGTAACTGTCGGCGTTAGGTTAGATATAAAACGTAACCGAGGCAAAATGAAATGGAAAAGGCGCGTACGGCGTAATGACATGTAAACAGTGTTACCAACTCTGAATTTCATTTAGTGCTAAAACTATGTCGAAATGTACTAAAAACGAGCAGTCTTAAAAAAATGGTGCTAAATAAAAAAAACGTCACAGTCCGATTTAAATGTTTTTACTATTATTATAGTTGTACAGTAAACAATTTTGAAATCTAAAGATTTTTATTAACATAGAATAGATTTAAATGTCAATTAGCACACAAAACGACCAAATTAACTTATGATATGATCGAAGCTTATATTTATATTACATACTTGCCACAATGCCCACAATGACATCTTTTTTGTAGTGCTGTGTACGTACCGGTTTTTTATAAATATATTTTTCTATTTCTGTATTTTTATTTGTCATTTATACATTTATACACTCATAATCACTTAAATACGAATCGTTAAAATAACGTATTATTGCCTACACGGCATATTGTTTAAATACAATTTGTTTTGGCATTTTTTTAAAGACATTTCGAGCGAACAACACAGAAATAATGAAATAGCTGCCAACACTGCAAAACGTAACAGTGACTTTGAGGATTGTCAAGAGGGGTCCCTCATATATTATTGGTCAGGTTTTATATGCGTTTTGTTTCATTTGTCATTTTGCGCATAAACTTTCAGAGCTGCCGCGCCACTAGTGGCCATTTTTTGTTTTTACTGAATCGCGGAATGCTTTAGAAAAATAAAGCTAAGAATAAAAAAGTATTTTGTATTTTACAAACCATTTTACAAATACAAAATACGTCTCGAATAGTATTTCAAATAAAATACAAAATACTTTTTAAAAAAAGTACTTAAGTACAAAATCCAAAATACGTATTTTGTATTTTGTATTTGTATTTTAAATACAAGTATTTCAAATATGTCACAACTCTGCGTATGAATACATTGTTGGACAGGACATAGGTATGCCTTTTCTAACATATTACCTATAACACACGGTTCTTCAATCCAATATCCAGTCAATTCTTGCTTCTTTCCACCAGTCATCCGACCAGCGAGATCCGACCCATCTGACGGTATTTTCAAACTGACATGAGAATGGCCCAAGAAAATATCAAATATACGATGTAAGTAGACGTGTGGTAACATGAGACGACTTCACACGAAATAGCTGTCAAGTTAGAAATCTTTTATATCAAGTGCCTCCAAGGTTAGACTTGGGACTTATTTACTCTAACCTGTTATTCCTTTGGGATTTGTCACGCAAATAGTCTAGGATTAGGTTTGTATTCTTTCTTTTATGTTCTTAATAAATCCCAAGATTTGAAGGTATACTCACGTAGTTGAAACTTTTTAAATAAAATAATACTACTGTGATTTTAGTGCCAGTTAAACTTATGTTGCTCACAGTAGGTACAAATTGAGACGCATAGTAATAAAACAATTTGTCATTTGGATTTAAATAACTGACGGTAATTATTTAAGAAACTAGGCTAGTTCAAATTCGATACCGGAGTATTTAGGAATCTTTTGTGGTTTTATAAACAATCCAAGCCACAAAGAATCATAACATATTTCTGCAAACTTCACGCATGAAACCAAATTAATCTTAACTATTAAAAAATGTTTATTCATTTGCAAATATCTTTTTACAAATATAAATTTATGCATATTTCTAGGAATACCTTCGAAAAATTCCCTAACGTATTTTGTAGAGTTTAATATAAAATACTAAGTCTGAAAAATATATTACTTATAAATAAGATATAATCATATTATAAAAGCGTCTTTTAAAGTAAATATATTTTATAACTTATACGGACATGACAATATTAAAGTATTTGCCATCATATTGCGGTGTTTCCCCAACATCCGACGTACATTTCAGTGTACCTACAAAGGGGTTTTCCATGTATTTGTTCAATAAGCAACGTTCTTTTAGGGTCCCATCTCTCTGGGGTAAAGCCCAACACTTTTATTAAGATTTGTCGGTCCAACCGTCTTTCAGTTACAGGCACCAATATGGAATAGGTAAAATTACACCAGGGTATATGGCAGGTAGGTCTATATACCTCCATATATTTATTTTCATTCTATTTAGGTAGTATAGTATAGTTTGATGATATAAAAATATTATAATTCATTAACTGTCCTGACTGAATTCAGTTTTGGCGAACAAACTTAGAGAATAGAATAACAAACTTCTTAGTAACGAAACTATATCTCAAGTCTTGCTTAGCCTACTATAGGTATACGTGTGTATGACTTAAGAGATGCTCTTGAATATATAATCTGTATAGGGTTTAATGTATTCAGGACAACTGGCAGGCCTTTAAGTTTAGAAGGGTGGCAATCAATGGCCTATTTAGGCTGTAGGACGTCTTGTAAGGACACTTTAATCGTACCTTTTTTCAGTATAAAGGCCGAATCGCAGGGTCTACTAAACTAAACAAAATTGCTTCACCTAAAAAAAATGATTAAATCCAGATAAATTACACATTGAATTTTTAAGATTTATAACAATGGATTTTGTTCAACAAGGGAAGTTAATTCCCTTGTTAGATAGTATATAATAGAGTATGGTTATTTATATATATTATGTTTTTTATTTCTTACAGTAATTAGAAGTTTCAATTTCACAGCAAACGACGCACATTAATATGGAACCGTTTATACTCTGTTTGGTTACATAAGGTGGATGGTGCCTATTTTTAACATTTAACGGATTTTATTCGTGTTTTAATTTATTACATCAATTTTAAGCGCTTAAAGATGTCATTTTGTGATAAATTAAAACACAAGAAATATTCGGCCATGCCATAGTAAATGTGCAGCAGTGCTTAATGTCAAAATTTTAGTTGGTACTTACTTTATTTAAAAAATATTGAAGTCAATTTACTCATCAGGTAAGCGTGCTTTTGATATCAGTTTCAAGGTTTTTGATATCTTTTATATTTACGGAATCTGGTCACACTTAATGATTACATTCTGTATAGGGCCAAAACCCTTCGAGTAAAATGGTTTTTTGCCATTTAGCTTGGGAACTCTAAAAAGGAAATAGCCTTTTCTGGAGTAGTATACTACACTCTACTATGCCTCGTTATTATTCCATCTGTAGTGATTGGACGGCGGCACGTAAGCCTTTTTTTTCCAAAATATATGTGAATCCTGATCATCGATAAGAAATCTGAAATGAATGAAAGAAAGAAAAAATAAAAATTATTTGCCACACTTTTTTTTTTTAACATAATAAGGGAATAAACAAAAGAGGAGGGAATTTGTGCGTAGACAAGTATATCTGCGCTTTGCTTATTATATAACATCCAGTCTCTTAATTACAGCTACAAGGCGCATTGGAATCATTAAAAAAGTTAATACTAAGGCATTTTAAATTCATGGAACATACAACCAGAGTTGTTCACATCTTTAATATGACGTACTCCATAAGTATTCCATTTCGTTTACAAAGGCTTGCTTTTCTAGTTTGTGCCGAGCACTTTACAAAGTCGGGCGAGCACTTCTGATACGTGTTAAGCCTTTACAGATCAACTTTGAAGCGTTAGCACTTTGTCTGCAGAAAATGTTTCGACATCAAGGATATATTAAGCAGTTTGATGTCGTAAAATTACAGGTTTTTGAGTAATTTTGTAATTTTGTTATGTAGGCGTATTTGTTGTTGAAATCGTTTGAATTAAGGTTTTTATTTAGAACAAGCTTTTCCGCGCGGTTTCACCCGCGTTCCCGAGGGTTCCCGGGATAAAAAGTAACCTATAGCCTTCCTCAATAAATGGGCTATCCAAGACTAAAATAATTTTAAAATCAAACCAGTAGTTCCTGAGATTAGCGCGTTCAAACAAACAAACAAACTCTTCAGCTTTATAGTATTAGTATAGATTTATAAAAGCTCTAATGAGTGATAATCTAGTAAGTTGTTCAAAATAAACACCTAGAAATCTAAAAGTAGCTCTTTCTTTTCATCAATCAACTAAATATCAAAGCATTAAAGCCTATTACTAAATTTATTCTGAGTAAATTTCTGAAAATCTAGGACAAAAGCGACTCAATGGTGATTTTTAAATGTTGCTGATATCCTATTTGTTGACCATTTACGCATGTTACGCATTTGAGTATAATATATATACTTATGCAGTGTCCTGCATTATACTCAAATGCATAACATATTAGGGACTATTGTTTTCAGTTAGTGTAAGTAAACACATTCATTCCAATACTCGCCGGAGATAAAGGCTTTTTTCTACATGACAGTTTACGTTCATAGACATAATTAATTTATCATTACGATATTTTTTTAAGTATATTTTGTTAGGTACTATGTAGCTCATTATTATTGTAGACTAGCTGTTCGCCCGCGGCTTCGCTCGCGCAGACTTTTCTATATATATTTTTTCCATTAGCCAATTTTGATGAAACGAACAGTACCTACCTAACTTATATAACTCAAAGTCAAAGTCAAAACCATTTATTCAGTTTAGGCCCTAGGAGGGCACTTATGAAGGTCGAACTTTTTTACAATATCCGATTTTAATGAAACATAACATATATTCTGCTTCAAATTAATTTCTGTCTACATGTGAAAACTACATGAAAATCCGTTCAGTAGTTCCAAAGATGTGCTCTAACAAACAGACAGACAGAAAAGAATTCTAAAAATCGCTGATTTATGTTCTATTACTCTTCTTTAGTTACCCCCTTTATATTTTTATTATTTTCATTCATTGTACAGACACACCAGACCCAACTGTTTTATTATAGTATAGATAGAAGATATCTAATAAAGTAATGTTTTTATATTAATTGTGTTATCATGTCATAATTTTTAATTTATTAAATGCAAGCTTTCACCCCGCCATTTCACCCACGTTCCCGGGATAAAAGTAGTCTATGTCACTCTCCGGTCCATAAGTTTCTATGCAAAAAATATGTTCGTGTATCCGTTGCTCCGCTACTGTGTGACAGTAAAATATAAAATAACGTGATAATAAAAATATAATAGAAGTAAATAGATAAGGGATAGAACCTAACTAGAAGACAATGCTTTACATAATTGAAGATTGATCAATACAATCTGATGATGTATCAAAAAATACCTTGATGTTGATTTGGCCTTTCTTGCATTTGAAACGATGCCACGATGTGAGGTTTTACAAGTAGGTATATATAGACATTCGTCATTGCTGCATTATGTCCCAAGCGAGTGTATGGCAGCTTGGGCTCGCTACCGCCGCTTTCTCACCCCGCAAGCCCCGCACTATTGCTCTGTCTAGACGTGTCCGTTGGCCGACTGTAAGAGTTACATAGACTGTGATACAAATATTAATAATCTAGACTAGATGTAGCTGAGGTTTATTTTTCATTGTCAATGTTTTTATTTATTTAATATGATAATTAACAAAAAAAATAGATGGATGGTCTATGCTGAGAGTGTATGGATTCGTAATTCTTATTAAGTATATCAGATATGTTAAAATTATGATATCAAAACATTCTCGGACTCATATGTTTCTAAGATTGGTTCAACTCCGTGGGATCATGCATATTTTTTACTTTTGTTTTATATTCGGGAAAAGCTACTTGCTTTCTATTCCACACGAACGAACGGACTGAGTGACGAATATGATGAGAACCTAATGTTCAATATTTAACTAGGGATACAAAATGATAACTTGTGTGCCGGTACCTTCTAGGCGTGCGTTTATCACTTTTGGTCCCATATCACGGTGAGGTTGTGGTTGTAAACAGGCCAGGCCATAGTTAAAAAAATACCGGCCAAGTGCGAGTCGGACTCGCGCACCGAGGGTCCCGTACAAACTTCGTCCATCGTTCGTCCATCACGGGAAATGCACAATTTTATTTATTTACCTTATTTGAGGTTGGTGCCAATTAAGCTAGACCTCTAAATTGTATCAGCGCCCATACAACTCAGAGGTCTTTATTAATTGGCGTTGCTATGTATGTATGGGGACATTTATGTATATTCAACTTTTTTTATATTTTGGAATTTTCCCTTTATTTGTGTTGTAAGACCTCGCTTTTTGCAATTCCGTGATTCTAGGTCAACGGGAACTACCACAAAACAAATAAAAGGGCAAAAAAAACGCGTTTATTGTATGGGAGCCCCCCTTAAATATTTATTTTATTTTGTTTTTAGTATTTGTTGTTAGCGGCAACATAAATACATAATTTGTGAAAATTTCAACTCTCTAGCTATAGCGGTTCTTGAGATACAGCCTGGAGACAGACAGACGGACGGACGGACGGACGGACGGACGGACGGACAGACGGACGGACAGACAGCGAAGTCTTAGTAATAGGGTCCAGTTTTTACCCTTTGGGTACGGAACCCTAAAAAGAGCTAGTCGATAACATTGCCCTTTCTTTGATTAAACTTGGTATTTACAAAAGAGTATTTTATAAAGTCTTTGTCTTCCAAGTTGGGTAATTTATAGCATGGGCTTATCAAAGCGGTGAATAAGCTGCGTGAATGTGACAACAATAGACATCTGTTGGCAGTCGCGTCAAACACCAGATACTGTACAAAGGTGAAAATTATTGGGCTTCGTCAACAGTGGTTGCCTTGTAATTTAATTAAACTTGTAGCTTAGGTAGGAACTTAACAACTGTCCCCCGTCGATTATCGAATAGACACTTATAATGAAAAGCTAATAATTACAATTACAAATTGTAATTATTCTTTGAATTCAACATTCATTCATTTGTGATTCGCTGCTATTCTTCGAAGAAATCAATTTATATTAGTGAACCTTAACTTTGCATTCTTTGTTCAGATTACAATCAAAAGAAAAAGTACTTTAACCTTATTTTTGTAAAATTCTCAACAATTAGTTCATGGAGCCAATGCAATAGCCGGAATACAAAAGAAAAAAACAACGTCGTGTCGTGCAAGACAAGAATAATTGAATTAAAAACAAAGAAGCAGCATCCGAGTCACATTTATTCCGCATTTCGAAGTAAATCCAATTGTAAATACAAGTGTACGAAACGGTTTAGTGACAAAAACAGGACATAACAAGAGCTTTAGTTAATGTGAATCATATTTCATTTCGCTGGAGGGCGGGATTTCCGAGACCTCCCAGCGCCAGAGACATTACATTTTCCATTGTAGGTCCACCTAGAGTGCATTAAAACGAATGATGTTAATGAAGATATTTTAAATGTAGCGTAATTTATATTACGAAGAAATTCTGTGAACTCGTACAAATGTTTCATGTACATTTATTTAATAGCTACATTGTATACCTGACACATTTTAAAAATATTTCAGATTCAGGTATTATACAACGGGTAAAAAAACTAAGTGAAACAATATTGTATAATAATTATGTATTTTATTACGTGTTAAATTAAAATAAAATAAAATTCCTAAAAAAATATGTACAAACATGTTAATAAATTTCGTTGTGTCTATTTACTGTGCGGTGTAAAAGTGAGCAGTAGTCTCCTAGTAGGTATGTATAGTAATATTACATTTTACGTCGAATATAATCTATTCATATTCACCTTAAAATGTTATTGGCAGGTACCCAATTATCCTATGAATGCCTCATTAGTTAACAATTTCGCAAATTTATTGCCCGATATTATTGCAAAAATATGTATAGATTCACATTAATAGATATTGCTATATTGTATTGACTGCTTTTTTTCCGAAAAGCACTGTAGGTAGAAAGATACCTATAACAAGTGGATACGATGACATAAAATTCGTAAAAGAATGAATTGACGAGATAATAGCTCTGTGGTAGTGGGGTCGAATGCCGTGAGAAGGTCGTGGGTTCGAATCCTCCAATGACCTTGAGGTTTCAAGACTATCTTGAGGAATCCGTAGCATGGTTGTAGGGTACTTTGTTGTACAGTTAGCGTCAAAAGTAGATTGGCACTTTAGTACCGTGTCACATTACACAATTCATAATTTTCATACAAACTGTCAAGAAAATGTCAATAGATTATTATGAAAGGGTACTAAAGTGCTAATCTACTTTTCACGCTGACTGTACCCCCACCTGTCTGGCTACCACTTTCATAGAAAATATGTAACCAACTAACACCCGTGGTATTGGTAATGTACATTAGGTGAAGGTGACAACTTACCATCAGGAATACTGTCTGCTTGCTAGTCAGATTTATGATGAAGAAAATGTTGCCTGGACTTTGGTATGGCTCACACACATAAAGGTCATTTTGCATACACTAAAAGTGCCTCAAACAAGGTCGCACACCATTTGCACAATTCGCAAAACAAAAAGTAATCTCCCAGCAAATTGTTGAATTTTATACAAATGAGAATGCTTGTACAAGTTTAAATTACAGCAATTCTTGCAATTGAAAACATTTATAAAAGTAAACGAAAGCAACAGGAGCAGCTGTATAATAGGCTCTCGGTGAGGAAAGTAATGCGAATAAGTTTTTCGCACCTGCTCACTCTTGATGTCGTTTTAGTGTGCCCCTGGGAGAATGACATAATAATATTGATTTTCATTACGAATTTTGATTCGTTCTCATAGCATTTATCAACCTAAATTTTCATGGACTGTTTATAGTCACCGCAAGTACGTGTGTAATTTTCATATAGAAAGATGTAACTGGACATAAGCAATGTGTCTCTATTTTTGTATTACCAGGTGCCATGATGTGGTTGAAACTAGTAGCTGGGAAATATTGAAAGCTTGATGGTTGAAAACAAATAACTTTGACAATTCATGAATATGATTCGTCTAATGGAGCCAAATAACTATATTCGATAAGCGATAAGTCCTAACTTTGCAGTTTTGACTTAAGTTATATGTATAAATAAGTTATTTGGCAATGAGCTGCCGATAGATAAACCTCAGTAATATCACAGTCTATGTAACTCTTACAGTCGGCCAACGGACACGTCGACAGAGCAATCGTGCAGGGCTTGCAGGGTGAGAGAGGGGCGATAGCAAACCCAAGCTGCCATACACTCGCTTGGGACACAATGCAGCAATGACGAATGCCTATACAAAGTGGAATTTCGCGTGACTTCAAACGAGATAGACCACTGTATGTTTTTTACGCTGTGGTAATTTTATATGATTTAATATGTTTATTAAATCATTCGACTGCACAAACTCCGGTGAGTGGCTTTCACATACAATACAGGTAGGCCGGCGACAAGCGAATAAATGGCTCTATTTGTGAGTGGTTCCCACTATTATATGCAAATAAGAACTTTACCCGCCGCTGCCCGGTGATTTCAATGTTTTTTCGTACAAATAGTCCGTTATTTGGAAACTTCAACTTCACAATATAGACACACAAATCACTGCCACTACAAATCGTGTTCGGCAGGGCCGAAATCGTTTTGCGTGTGACGTTAATGGGATAGAAGCTATTCTTCACATCACGACTTTATTGGACGATATATCAGCCGTCTAGGGTACACCCGGCGACAAAATATATTATGAGCTTGATAAGTACTTGACGACAATCATTTGTGTTCATTTGTTTCGTTCGTTCTATATGGATCTTCCAACCGAGAAAATTTAAAGGTAAAATTATTGACAATGCAGCTTAATACCTATAACCTCCAGGAAATAAATCTAAAAATATGCTCACAATGTTAATGTATCGTATTAAAGGTAACGTTGACTCTCTGTTGACTAATCATCATAGTTGTAGTTTTGTGGTTTTTCCCCTCACTGCTTTTATGAATTATCATTTTACCGTATTTACTTAGGCAATAGTTGCTAATTGCCTAATCGGTTCAGTGGTTTCTCTCCCTTAGTTAATTATTAAACAAAGCTATTACTACTATCTTCCATTAAATCCAGCGAATTAGCAAATCTGCATCAACTTATTCATAAAGCTAATTCTAGTCTATTATCTTTTTTAATCAGATATGTTTATACTGATTCATTTGCCATAGTAATAACGTTTGGCTATTTTTATTATATTAAGGTCTAAACTAAAGACATTAGTATGTATTAATTAATGCGATTAAGTTACAAATTCATATTAATCCAATAATTGAAGGAATTTCAAAATAAATTGGTAGTAAATAGGTAATTTGATTCATAACATCGCATCCTACTTGACCGTGACCCGACAACGAAAGAATAGCGTTGCCTATTTGTCCCTCGGAAACAACGGACAATGGTTATCAAATCCTAACCATCAGCAGAGCTTTGTATGCTTAAGGCGACGCCTTGAAGATTTTGGTTGCAAGGATTCTGATTTTTCTCAACAATGACTGAAGCGAACGAACTGAAATTTATTGTAAGAATTCATCATGTCTTTGACTTTATTTTGTACGTTGCATAACACGATTGGTTAACTTTTATAACACAAAATAATTAATCAAAAATACCTATATAAAATAAGAGATTCCAATTTTACCGGCATTGAGGATCGATTTGAGGTTCCAAAATTTCTACATATATTAATTGAAACTGATACTATAAATTGTACTTAGGTTTTATGGAATATATTTGTAGTTTTTAAATTAAACAATAAAAATCATTTTGTCGCATCCGTTTACGCGCGTTTTCTATGAGAGGTCGCTATAGTAGGGAGCGGGACGCAGCACGTTGAATTTCAGATTTTTAAGCTTAACGCGGCGTCACCTTAAGGCTATGCGCGCATGAACGGTTCCGATTTGCCCAATTCTATCTGGCAACCATTATAAACGCGCATGAACGACCGCAGAATTACTCATATATTGCTAATTCAAGTAAATATGAATTAGATTTACAGCCGAACGATATTTTTGGTAATATATACAATTTAATACCTATGTTGGCTTGTAGCTTATTAAGTTTATATGTTTTTTTACAGAAATACTTCTTCAATCAGTTTATAATACATAAAATAAATTTCGGTTTTTTTCGTAAAAATATAATACAACCTTCAACGTCATACATTACTAACTAAATGCAAGGGACAAGAAGGTACAATATGGTACCCTAATTCTATTGTCCTTTCATTGCCATCTAGTGAAGGGTTAAGACAAGGACGGTCGCACATCCCCGACTTTACGACAATATACGAGACAGTTTCCAGCTCTTAGGTACCTACAGTAGGTATAGCTACTTAATGTTGTTTTATTTATTCGGAGGTTAAAAAAAACAAAATTAGGTCCCGTACGATAAAGTAGTAATATGAATGTCTACAAAGAAGAGTAACATTTTGAAGTTTTTTTTTATTTAATTATTTTTATTCAGTAAAATAGCATGCATATTTTGGTTAAAACTACTGACGCAGTTTGGCGTTGAGTTTGTGTTCGTTTATTTTTAGTATTTCATTGTTTCATGAAGGTAAACATTCATGATAAAATCCTTGTTACTATCTTTGTTAGGTATTTAGTACGGTCAGTCGTCATTTTCCAGCACTTTATTATTATAGCAGGTTATTATTTCACATTAAAATGCGTTGTTTTGGCAGGTAGAGCTGCTATAAAATGAGAATAAAAATTCCCTCTATGTGAAGCTAAAAAGAAACTCCTGGCGGAGGCATTAACTCTTAGTTAAAAATGTTGTAAAACTGAAAAACGCAGCACTATTTGTCACAGCGACTTTGCGTCACAGACAATAACTTCACGTTGAGAAATCCCACACCACCTCTTTGTCACATTTTGCAAAGAAAAAGTATTCCCTTTTATTCATTTTGTCGCTTGCTCTCTTGAACGAAAAATACTGCCAGTTTCTCATAATATCATAGATCAGTGTGTACAGCTAACATTTGTTCTCATGAACCCACTTTTACGGATGAGCCATAACGTATCATGATCCTCTAATAATTTTAGGTAAGCATAAGACAAATAAATTTAAAATATAACACCAATTCTAATCATCATTCAATCCATAAATAACTGCTTTGAACGTTTGCCCTGAATGATAAGTCCTTATTGTTGATCTTCTTCTTCTTTTGCGATGAGAAAGCCAATAAAGGTTAATTGCATCAGATTATAGTAGTAGGTGCTTATAATAATAGTTATCGTTATGGTGATAGAACGGATTCTTTGATAAATGTATGAGTTGACATAAAGTTGCGTTCACAATGCTGCAATGTTGCTTTGCCACCTTTTGTTATTTTTTTTGGTTAGTGGACAGTCACCATCTGCCAGGATTATCAAGATTGAAACATTTAATTTGGCAGCCGTCCCTTTGTCTTAATTAATAGTCCAAGAACCAATCTCGTAAGTTCTTCTTGTTCTAAAATCAGAGATTGTACACAGTTATGCGAATTTCAACAAATTAAATAATTATAAAGGAGCTTCTATGTGTTGGGTCTATATATCACACACGCAAAAAATATGGATCGTTCAAAGCTGTTTTAATAGAAAAATCTTTCTTTTAAGTATAAATTATTATTTAAAAGACGATAATGCTTGCTAGATTTGTTACTTTGTATTTATTTTCTATTAATGTTATTTATGGTACACTATTTTGCTTTATAAATCTGTGAATGGTCGCATTTACACAGCGGTAAGTTGATCAAGCTGGTAGTCGGGTACGCCTGCTCATCGTTGTGAGTACTGCTAATATAGCCTATCTTGCGTTTCATAAAGCTGCAAACGCTTGAATGAAGCTATAAAGAATTTATTGTACTTTAGAATAGCTTTGAGAATAAGCCACCTGAAGTGGCAGTGGGTAAACCATATCTCTTGTAGAACCAACAACAGATGTATGCGAAAAGTTATTTAATACAATGCATGCATGTATTGTTTTGTTTGTACAGTACAAGTATATAGGAAAAATACTACTTATCCATTGCGTGCCAACAAAACAGATAAACCTAATCACAAAGTTAAGGAACGAAATGTATATCTCTGAACACAATATACTTAAT
Source organism: Tetheella fluctuosa (assembly GCA_951216915.1). Taxonomy (NCBI): domain Eukaryota; kingdom Metazoa; phylum Arthropoda; class Insecta; order Lepidoptera; family Drepanidae; genus Tetheella; species Tetheella fluctuosa. The sequence goes on along the minus strand of OX578229.1, from coordinate 6,689,187 downwards.
ACGAGGGCATTAAGAAAGCTCTTAAAATCATTTATTTATTTCCATCAATCAATAAACTCACTTTCGTTATTCATTCAATACATTCAGAGGGTAAAGAAAAGTAATCTCATGGATTGAGCTCGAACACGCGAAAAAGATATTGGATGCCATCCGTAAAATAGGTACAACACGCTTTTATTCTGTCAGAGATTATCTTTCCTGTAAGTAGGTACTAATGTATTTAAAAATAATTAAATTTGTGAAAACTTATTAGTTATCTCTAAGAATTTTTTAAAATATTGTAGGTACGTTAAGTAATAGCTGTTAGTTTCCCTTAATTATATAAATAAATAATATTAGATTTTTATGTAAAATTATTAATTACTTTAAATTAAAAAGGGTGTCTTTATGTTTCAAACTCATTTATTGAGTTAAACATTTTATAGCATTACCGTATGAAAATTGAAAACAATATAACATAACAGTTTTTTTCTACCTAACAAAATACGTTTATATTTAGTTTCACATTCCACAATGTGTATGTGTAGATAGGTGTGCTTGATGAAACGTCGTCTTTCATAAAGCTCTTTCGTTTCCTTTCGTCACAGAATAAAATCCTGACTTAAAGGAAGTCCCGCGTTTTAGTTTTATATCCGTTGATACGATTTATCTTACTGTGGATACTTTTGGGTAAGTTTAAAGTACAGAGTGAATCAGACTTCGCTGACTCTGAAATCTGTCAAGGTTTCGCTGAATGAGCGACATAGCTTTATTATACTTATATAGCGGCATTGCACCTACTAAGGATGTAAAATTCTGGGAACATCAAACTATTTCTCAGAGTAATAAGTAAAACCATATCCTTGAAAAATAGAATCATATTAATCTTTAAAGAAATAAATGTTTTTTTAGCTATGTACGATACTACTTAGTCTTCGAACTGATAAATGATTGCTTGATAACTTTATCAATATTATAATTATCACAGTCTATGTAACTCGCCAACGGACACGTCTAGACAGAGGAATCGTGCGGGGTTTGCGGGGTGAGAGGCCCAAGCCCAGGGGCCCAAGCTGCCATACACTCGCTTGGGACACGATGCAGCAATGACGAATGCCTATACAAAAGCGGCATTTCGCGTGACTTCAAACGCGATGGATCACAGTATTTTTTTTACGCTGTGATTATATTATGTAAGTTTGACTATGCTCCCTTAGGTAAATAAATAGTAATAAACCGTGATTTGAAATACTGGTTGGCGTAACACCCAATCTGTGTTTTGTATTATTTTTTTCAAATCTGCCTTCACAAAAACATTAAGAAACAATAAAAACTGTTTTAGAAAAGACTATACTAATACAGCATAAACAAATACGAGTATAAAATATAATGAATGACGACAATACTCGGATGTAGCTCTCGTTGTTGCAGGATAAACCTTATGTAATAAATCTAAATTTGTTTTGAAAAACTATTTGCTGAGTTTAGTGCCGGCTTTGCTCAGCAGAAACTACCTTTCGAACCGAGCGTTAGAGTCAGACTGAGTGTCCAAAAATACTTATTTGCATAAAAATATTTCATTAAATTATTTTAAAAGAAAAAATATTAATAAAATAACTTGATGAAACCAAGTAATCCATACAAAACACTTATTAAAGCCTCTGTTAATTGTTTCATCATACAGCTAACAATAATTTTCGTTGCTGGAGGCAATCCCATAAGCGCTCTTATGTGAAGGTATTACATCTCAGTATAAGATGAAGCAGACGCACACTGGACTACATCATTACAAACACTAAATGCAAATGATAAGGATCGTTTATAGTCAATTTCAACTCAATATTTTCGTTCGACTTACCTATTTGTATTCATAGGAAAATTTCTTTGAATAGATAAACGGATAAAAAGGGTTTTCCGCAGTATATTGAGGTCTGACGAATGGAAGACAGCCCTTTCGCACCATTATTATATGCTGAAAGTTATGTTGGGTTGCTGATAGAGGCTTTATATTGAAATTCACTTAAGCAAATTATAAATGACTATTATAATACAGAGGATAGGACCCACATTTTTTATATGATAATGGACACAAAATGGAGGTGCATAGTTGACTTGACCTAACTTACCCGAAGTTTAATTAATTCCCCTCCTTATCTCGGTTGGTGATGTTATAAAATAACTATTACGGTATACATATTTAATTTTGTTTCTCTCGTCTATTTTTTTAAATCAGATATCATATAAACATTTTAATCTAGGTAGGATACATTATCAAAGATATTGTAATATGCTATGTTTTATTTTTTCTAATATTGTTTGAGGCTTCCGTTGACTGGGACCGTCATAAACTTGATCCGCGGTCCCAGCTGCCGGATTCATTTAGTTTAATTTTTTTCTTCCGGCAAATGGGACCACCAATAAATGAATGAAAAAATTCTATTGTTCAAGCCAAAAACCGTACAGTCGTAGATTGCAAGAAGCTCGCGATCGTAGGGCGAGTACTTATGTTGGGTCGGGCTAAGCTTACGCGAGAAAAATGCCAGTGGTTGCCAGACTCCATCGTTGAGTTGTTGAAGGACTGCACCCATTGCCAGGTCAGATGCATCAGAGACTAATGCCAGCTTGGCCTGGTGATCGGGGTGGGCAAGTAACGCGGCATTGGCAAGACTTACCTTACAATTTTCAAAGCTGAAAGTGCCTCGCCGGTCAGGTTAACTGGACATGAACCTTTCACAGAACCGGTCAGAAGAGCGTTGAGAAGAGCTTGAACTTGTGCAGCTTGTGGAACAAATCGCCGACAAAAGTTCAGCATACCAAGAAAACGTCTCAACTATTTGACGGTCTGAGGAGCGGGGAAGTCTTTGATAGCTTCAACTTTCACATCAAGTGCTATCTTCCGAAATTCTGTATCCTAAGAACGTTACCTCGGATACAGCAAAAACACATTTGGAAGTGTTCACCAAGATATCATACTTTTTCATTCTGGTGAAAAGCTGATGGAGGTGGTCCTCATGTTCGATATGGCTTCTGGAAAATACGAGAAAGTCATCCAGATAAGTATAGCAGAAGTCAAGACCTCGAGTTACTTCGTTTGGCAACATTACCATTCTTGTTATTTAAAATTGACGTAATAAAAACGTAAGTACACATAATCACATAAATTATGCTAACAATAACAATTTACAATAAGTAAATAATTATCTATCACAAAATCAGCCTTAACGATGTTAAAATACAATAAAAATATATATAAGACTATACACATAAATCATATTAAAAACTAGCAACCTGGCCCGGTTTCGCACAGGTGTGAAAAAATAGGTGACTCTTCCATGACATACAACCAGCCATCGTCGACCATATCTGGTGGGAGATGAGAAAGAGCCGAACAAAGCTGAACGTGTTCTCTTCCTGGTTGAGTTTTGTTGACGCCCAGTTTCTTCGCTTTACGCCACAAACTTTGTTTGAACTGAAAATAACAACCCACTATTTTCACACCTGGGAAATCATTTTTAGCCGCTTTAATTGCTGGTTTAATCGATTACTAAGCGCATGGATGGAATAAATTCATGTCTAGGATAAGTAAATGATATTTATTTATATAAATAAATGACATCTTTAAATCAAATACTTTTATTCTTTATTTACTTTAAATATTTTTCGTTTGACTGTACCGTTTTGGCTTGAACAATAGATTTTACTATAAATTTATGGGTGGTCCCTGTCGACGGAAGAAAAAATTTAAATTAAATTAAACCGGTAGCTGGGACCGCGGTTCCATTTTATGGTGGTACCAATCGACGGAAGCCTCATTGTTTATTATAAAGATTGTTTTGAAAAAAAATATGATTCTATTTTTAACGGATTGCGCGTAAGCAAAGATAGGTTTTAAAATCAATATGATGTTTTCTTGAACATTTTAAAGTCATACGTTTAAGAATTACACAACCTGAAAGTTGTGTAAGTTTTACATTGCTGTCCAGGGCCAGCAGTCTCGCGATACATGAAATGTCATCGCAAACTACCGATCGCTAAATAATAACGAAAAACATTGGTCGCCATGACGATGTTTACGACAAATGCAAGCCTTGATACCGGGCTGTCAAAAATGGTCACAGTTTTCGCAAACATTACGAGAAATCGTTAAGTTTGCGAGAAAAATCGATAAGATACCGATAGAATTGACAGTAGACACTACCGAATATCGTTATAATTTGATCGTTAGGACTTAACGACAGATTTCTATGTCAAGACTGCAGCCCCAGAGCGACATGAGGTAACTCAAAATAGACGTCAATAAAAAAAGTGAAAACCCAATTGCGTAAAAAGAGAATTAAAAATAACAAAAATAAGAAAATTTCGTGGATCTGTAAAATTCATCCAATCAAATATGATAAAATGCAGCTGGACGCATCCCATTCATTGGTTCTACAAGTGAAATAAGGCTTACTTTTCAAAATAAATATTTATGTTTGTTTTTTTTTTTAAATCACGCTATAAATTCGTTGGTACATACTCGTAGATGCAATCATATCTAGAAGTAAAAATAAAAGATCTCTCGGGAATGCAGGTAAAACTGCTAGTATTTTATACATACGAAAACTTCGTTTTTCAAGAATTTTCTCAAAATGCTGGTTTTCTTTAAGTTAACTTTGACTTTTAATTTCATGATTTTGTGACATATTACTCGGATATATGTCAGGTTTATCAGATTTTTTGTAAAGCTTAGTCCTATTAAATTATTAATTATTTGTTATTACTTTTAATAAAATGTACATATAGAAACATGTGTACAAGAATTATAAAAACAAAACAAAAAATAAAATAAACAAGATACCTACAGCTAAACGTATTTTAAAAAAATGTATAAGTATGTACTTCCCAAAGATTTAATAAACTTAGAACAGAAAAGTTCTTGTAGTCGACGCGGAAACTTTTGAAATTTCGACCCTCCGAACTCATTTCCGGCCAGGTATACCTTGTTATCAAACCTTCTGGAATTTTACTTGGGTACAAATAACTAGGAAAGTATATACCGATGTAAGTATACCTAGATACTTACTTTAAGAATTTCAGAGGGGCTCATTATTAATTCGAAGTAAGTAGGTACAATTTTTCACTTCACTGAGTCGTTTTCGTTTAATTTCGTCAGGCACCAAGTAATTCTATTGAGAGACTTGAGAAAGTCAGTAAATGATTTATTTATTGTAAAAACAATAAATGAATCATTCAATATGTAAAACAATGTTAAAATAAAATGTAAATGTAATGTATATGTTTATATTGACTTATAAACATTAATTATTGATATTTAGAAAAAAAGAACAATATATAAATTATAATTTGACTCTGTGAATACACAAAAGTGGTATTATGTTATAACATTAATTAATATGTTGAAAGCTATTTTTATTGACTATGTTTTTTTCTGGTAACCAAGCCTAGTTTTTTTTTTCGCGGCTTCGTCGTGGGAGAACCACGCAAGAATTTATATTCCGCACTGCGACTCATAAATTTGAGTGAACGTCCTCCAGCGCCGACGCTAGTTGTTCTACGCTCGAGCACATCGCAAATTTATGATTGTACAGCTTAAGATTTCACGACTAATAAGATAAATAAGTATAATTTTCATTCTGAGCCGTTACTATTCACGATTTTCTAATAAAAGAGTATTCATGCGAGTTCCGCGGAATTATACGCACGTTGGAAATAGGCAACATTTTCATACAGCACAAAACGTTCCCGTTTTCAATAAAACCTTTCATATAAACTGCTATATTGAGGTAAATCTCTAATATAATTTCAGCGGGAAATATACTCGCAAAATCACAAAGTAGTAGGTACATTGATATATAACCATATAATATTTCATTCAAATTGTCACGCGCAGAGCATGTAGGTGTAGGTAGGTGTGAAAGTAAATCCGACATAGGTATCGGAATTCAATTTCAGTGAGAAGTGAATACTTCCGCATCGCTCGTCTGTCTCACACGACTGTCACTCTCATATTGTTCGATAGAGCTTGGCATACCTGTCGGTGGTGACGTGCTAAATGATCGTTATCGTTTAGTCCCATCATCTTTGCCACCCTTTACAGAATGAAGAAACAATAAAGTTTTGTTTTCTTGTTTCCTCGTTTGTTTTTTTACCGTTTGATATTATGAATTACAGTAAGAAACTATTAAGTATACATATATAATTGTATTTAACCTGTCATGTATCGTACATTATGTTATATAAAGATTATGTGGTTAGATGAATCGTGAGATTTTTTTATTAATTTTGTGAATACTGGCCAACTAAAAAATCTATTAGTCTTTGTCATTTAGAAGTTCATCTACAGATGAAAGTTAGAAGTTCAAGACAGAAAGTCATATCTCGCCACCAAACATGTCAGAATACTAGATTTTCTACAAAACCTGTTGATATCTAGATCGACGTGGAGATATTTATTTTATTTTGCTTATAATATGCCAACGTAAGTTTGAAATCATCAAAAAGTTAAAGATCAAATTAGTGAAGCATCTTGGAAGATAACTTTATCTGTTACAAAGTTCGGTAATCATAAAGTTTACATTGCGAATTCAAGCGGTTAACCTGCTTATATAGAAAGCCCTTTACGCAGGAATTTATTTTAAATTAAATAGGATATTATAAATAATTTATGATGAAAGTATTCCAACAAAACATGTTTCAGAATATATGTACTCGTAAATATTGACATTTTATTTTATTTAAGGATTGCCAACAGATGATACACACATATTACTTATGACTAACTTTACACAACTTTTTTGCTTGGTGCTCCAACTACAGGCAACCACAACATACACAAATAATTACTGACATGGTTAAATTAATAAAAGAGATACATAACTACGAATTTGTTTTTTTTAAGTAAACAAACACAAAAAAAATAACTCAAATTAAACAAATACATATTAATTATTGAGATATAAGAAACAGGTAGGTTGATAAAAAATCTAGAGACGTAACAATATATTCTAGAACTTGTTTAATACTTCAACGCAACTTTATTTACAAAATATACCTTAAGGCGTGATTTACACATTCATTAGTTGATGTTGATTTCCATACACACCTATTTTATTGAGATATTATTATATCATTAGAATGATCTTTGTTTATTTACTTACATCTTATTCATTTTAAAATGATTTGGATAATAACTTCTTTCTGAACATATGCCAAGCTATGCAGCAATACTTCGAATATATAATGTCCCAGAATATTTATTATTATTATTTAATCTGTTTTTTCGATTGGACGAGCTTATTAGGTACGAATTTTGCACACAGTTTGCAGTAGATCTAGATTTCATGCTGCCTTCAGCATGAAATCTAGTGGATTATAGCCACAGATTAAAATTAACAACAGTAGTTACAGTCCCGTCTGTCTGTGGCTACCAGGCGATGTGATTGTCTGCAGTGGAACATTAGTTTCTTTGACGGAAATTGTTCATTTTAGTGAATTCATGCTTCATATACTTTATATATTATAAAGTACATGAAGCACATAAATTACTTTTTAAATAATGTGGTTAATTGAAAACAACTTTGGCGTAAGCATAGTATTATATTTAAGATATTTTTTAAGTCTATTCTTACATGGCAATTTAGTATATTTAATAAGCATACACTTCCTTTCACAGACATGGGATATAAATATGCAATGTAACCCCTTTAAATTAAGTCCATTTGCCACACTTATGACTTCAGAATATAATATCCACACGATAAGAACAATTTGTCAGCTTGGTATGAAACAAGTATTCACAAAATACGGCCTTTTTACTATAAGTATATCATATTTAAACTCCGGGTGGATCCGGAAGACACGCAAAAAAGTCGCCATGAATAAATTACGCAAAGAAAGAAGGCCATCTAATTTAAAAGTCACTTTTTTCCGTTTCACGCACTCATCCTCTATCATGTTCAACCTAAAAAAGGGTGAAATCTCCCCAGTTGGGGTTTAGATACTGAGCGATCACCAACATGTGAACATTTTTCGTAAATAAAGGTAAATTTACGATATGGCAATTTATTTACATCAAGATACTACTAGAATACAATTTTGAAAACAAAATTCCAGGCGTTAATGTGCGTATTGGCACTGTGTGAATATTTAGTTATGAACGCGTAATTAAACTATAAGCGATTACGAGAAAACTTTTAATAAGAAATGTTTATAATAAAAAATCTTGAATTTTGAATTAATTCATAAGTATTGAAATATCAAAAATAAAATAAAAACAATCCGATGGGCTGGGAGCTTTTTCCGCCAACGCATAAGCTTGGCCATCCAAAAAGGGAACGCTGCCAGCCTGTTGGGAACCTTGCCTATCGACAGCAGCGAGGGCTTTGAGGATGTTTTCTATATATCATAGTTTGTATTTTTTACTTTAATTGTAAATGTGTAAATAAAAATATCTTATAATCTTAATTAATATTGAATTATAATATGATGATATAATAAGTACATTTCCTAAGTGTTTCAGAGGAATTTGGAAAATTTTCCGTATAAATAAGTTCATAATATAAATAAATAACTATACCTATAGGTATTCATTTAAACGTAATTACCTATGTTACATACAACATTCACGGCCGGAATCACACGCAAATACTGTTTGTATGATGGTATAAACGCCGTCGGTTATGTAAATGAATTTCCGGTTTTTCAGTAATGTATGTTTTTCAGTCTGCCTTTCATATTCATACATGTTCTTCCGTGTTTACATGACTTAGGTAGGTACTGAGTAAAAAGTTAAGCTTAGTACCCAAAGAGTCTTGTTTACAGATAACGTATTAAGCATAATCAGTACAGTAAACTCTCTAAATAGCCGTGAACTTTGCTATACTTTGATGGTTGATTTGCTAATGGCTCTATTTCACTTAGCGAAGTGTTTTATGTACTGCGGCACGCTGCGTCACATTTCTCGTATGTAACGAAAAATTACTCATTAAAATACGCTGGCGTTACATATTGCGCGTACCCACGCCGCGCCAGTGCTGGATGTTAAACATAGTGAAAACAAAAGAATTTACAAAAACAAATCCTCATCATAGTGACAGTGGCGCAACACTAATTAGGTCAAGCGCGAGCTTCACAAACTGCTCTCTAGGCCGCTGCGCGCCCTCTTAATGAACTGCTCTAACGAAACAAGTTTTTTAGCACTATTGTACGTACCTATCCATTTTTCTAGGTTAGGTGTGAAGAGTGCTTTTAATTGGCACTTTGAAAAGATATGACAGACATTTAAAAGTATTATTTTAAGTAGATATTACAGCGCAAGTCATCCTCTGCTTTTTATACACCCACACTGATTATGCAAGATTTTAATCACGTTTTCACAAGACCCCTGGAGTAAGGTAATAAAAAATATAAGTAATCCCTAAAGGCGCATGCAAGAATATAATTTTCTTAGTATATAAGTGTTGCTTGCGACTTTACTTTAAACATAATAATACATTTACGTAAAGTACTCTAAGTAAGTCTCCAGTGTGCAATATCGAAGTTTCTTCCCGGTGAATATGTATGTTCCAAATTTAAACCTTGCCTAGGTTTCAAATTGGTAGACTAACCGCAAGAATTAATAATGCATTTATCTTATTTACTAAACAGTAGACAGTCGACATTTCCACGAAAGCTGGTTCAATCTCCTCGTAAAAATCAGAGGTTTAGAGAATGGTACCTGTAATGTAGAAAGACCAATATAAATTCGTGAATAGGTGAATAAATCTCCATATTATTATGAAGTTAGAGACTACCTTTACACCAAATTAATTTAAATGTGTTTTTACAATTCCCAACAATCTTCCCAGGAACTTCATCGAGAGAGTTCCTTATTCCATCCACTTCATCTACAGTTGTACAACAACTTTTCCATTAGTACTTTGGGCGCAACTTCCCACTTAAAATTCTACATAATCGCGAACAAAATATTCCGTTCCTTAGACTCGAAATGTATATTATTTTATTATACGGAAGAAATTAACTTCTTTTTAAATTGTTCATTGTTATTCACACTTACATACATAATATTAGAATATATTTCTAGGAGTCGAGAGAGTTGTGAAACCTTGGTTATAATAATAGCTAGCATACGATTCATATTCACCTCTATACGGCTTTAAGTGTCTCTATATGCGGAAAGAGTGTGAGAAATATTGTATTTTTATTTATAAATATAACAATATATTTTTATCTGTTGCACCGGTAGTGGCAGGCAGCGTGACCCGGCACTGGCTGGGCGGACGGGCGCGACGCGACGCGGCGGCGGCGGACGGGCGCGGGTGCGGGTGCGGCTCCGCTCGCCCAAGGGTGCCAGCGACGCCTGCCATATATCAAGCGGTCCGCTTTTAATCTCGCAAGCCCTATTTATTCACATTTATTCCAAAGATATTTTCCCACCGGAATTTCCCCCTTGGAATTGGTAACATTTCCCGCGTTTAGCTGATTTGTACCGCTTCTGTTATTGTGGTTTATTTTATAGAAACAAAAGGGCCTAAAATATTTCCAGTTTGTCAAAAGATTGCCATGATAAATTATGCGAAACGCTATTATATAACGAGACCTCGAGTGAAACGGTTAGCCCAAGTTTTGATTTTAATATTATTTTATTTGAAGGGCAAAAGGATCTTAATACTTCGTAAATATAAGAATAATACGGATAAAAAAGATTTCACTATCTTTTTTCGACAGATTTGAATGAAGAGATAGGTATAAAAGATAACTGAATAATGATTCAGCTGGATAAAATTTGTCGTGGTCCCGTCACATCGCGCGTTTGTGTACAAAACTCAAACCATTTCTCATTTCTATATTTTTTCTCGTCGTTTCTTATTCGAACCTCGCCTGAACCTTTGAACTCTTGTCGCTTTTCTTACTTCATTTGCTCTTAGGTATTTTTTCTGTAGGTTAATCTATTCCTTTTTGTATTTATTACTTACGTTAAAACTTCGAGTTTTACGACATATTCCAAATGTGCCTTCGTTTTGGGACATCCAATAACATTATCTTTAGTTCTTTAAGTCCTATCTCAATTTTTAGAGTTAAAAATTTGATTTAGAATGACAGACGAATAACATTTATTGCTTAACGATGATCTTATTTGCAATAAAGAATTTCTACATGAGAATATTTTATTTCAGAGTCTTTCAAACTTAATTTCATTTCTGCACAAAGTGATATTTTTTTTATAATTTTTTTTATACTACTAGGTGGAAACAAGCTTACGGCCCACCTGATGGTAAGCGGTTACCGTAGCCTATAGACGTTCATAAAACCACCAGCAAAGAAAATACAATATTATATTTTCCCTGTTAGGGGTATCACTCACGCGTTGCCAACCTTGAGACATGAAGTTGTTAAGTCTCCTGTGCCTGTAGTTTCACCTCAGCTCCCATACCCTCCTAACCGAAACACGTAGTACCAGTACTCACCGCAATACAAGTGCACTACTATTTCACGGCGGAATTAGATATGGTGGTAGTACTTCCCCGGGCGAAATCTGCACTAAGAGTTCTACTACCTTTTAGTAGAACTCTTATTATCCTAGTATCTCGTAGTATTATTGAGATCAATGCACTTTTTGTATCTTATTTGAACTTATTTTAACTATGAAACTAATCCAATAGTGAGCTTAGAAAATATATACACAATTAATTGATTAATGAACTAATAATAAAATCAACTGCAGTTTAATTTCAACAAATCTTCCCCACAGTGTGGTATGAGGCCTATCAGCCGCCCCTGTACACCTCATCTGGTTTTAGATCTTTCGACCTCACATCGACTCGTTGAGCTAAATTGCTTATAACTGCCCGAAAAATCATTTTACAGAGATGAAACTACCTTATTGACATTCCTTTAAAGTGACTTAGTTTAAATCTCGCCTTGCTCCGGGTTGTGACCAAGGAAAATCGAGAAAATTTAAAAAAACAGTATTAGGTTTCAAAACCCCACACAGCACCAGATTCGAGGTACATTTTGTAGATTACTAGTGATGGGAAATTAAAATATCGATATAGATTTAATGTTTTATTTAAATGTATGGAATGCAACAAATCAATATTCAATTAGTTTTATAGATAGGTACCTACCTAAAGCCTCTTAAGAAATTTGTTACAAGATCACAAAGCTGTTTAGTCAAATTATGCCAAAATAATTATTATTTTTTCAAACATTTATCTGTCAATTTCGACAGTAAACAATTTAACAATTTTTTCTTTAAAACAAGGCAGTTGTACTGCCTAATATGTATACTAAACATTTTAATAACATTAGGATTACCTGAAAAATAGAAAAAGCGCGTGCATCCCAGCGTAAGTGCATCACGTCACTAATGCGATAAACAAAAGTCGAGTAAACAAATAGGTGCGGAACGGGGTGGGGGGACCGCACGTGCGTATGGTGCAAACGCCACACGTCCGCGACGAAAAGAGTTTTTTTGCACTAAATATCTCACACATATTTTTTACTTGAACCTCGATAAATGAAAGAAGACATGACGAAATATATTATCTTTGTCGCACATAGCCCCATTCTTTAGCAATGACCGCCGCTACAGAGGGTGACTGCGACATTTTCACGCCGCACCACGTGAAGGCCATACACCGCGTGCGGTGTATGGACCGCATACCGCAGTAAACGTGTTAAGAAGGACGTGAAGAGATCCCCTGGGTGTTGCGCAAGCGTCGAAAGGCTACGGTGACCGTTTATTTGCCAGCTTAGTGTTATAGAAAAATATCTGAGTCAGATACAACATAATTTATAGGGATATAATTAAAGTTCTGGTTACGCATTTTTTTTATTAATATTATTTTTTATGGAATTAACATTCAAAGGAAATACTAAAGAAAGAGCGCATGCCTGTACGTAATGAGTTTTATTTGAAGTCCGTCTTTTACGGAAAATAAGGTGGTTCTTTATAGAAAAACATGTACACTTTTGAATATCAAACCTACAGAAATACAATGAATTGAAAATTTATAGACACAATAACAACAAGCACACATTTATGGACAATATTCTTTTACTCTTCTTGAACCCTTTGTGGCTGGCACATTGTTCAGATAACTTCCACTATCAACAACGTCAATATGCGATTTGTCAAGCTATAGTTGACAATAAATAAAAAAGCTTCGGTTTACCAACATGAACCTGAACGAAGGAGTAAAGGCAAACGAGAGATTTATCACAGACCAACAGCGGAAAAGTTCAGCGCAAACGTCGACAACATCTGTTACGATACCCTACCTATTCAGTTTTCAACGCAAGCTCTTTCTTTGATTGGAGTTGCATAGAAACTCTTTGGGATGTCGATATTGCTTTGGCTCGTTCTAAAGGGCAGCTGAAGGGTGTAAAGTGCGTTTCAACTAAACAGCAACGCTGCACTTAGTTCGTCTTGCATTTGTGTCAAGTGTGGTGAATGCAGACTTCAGTCGTGTCTAGCTGCTGCATGAGTTTTAACAATAAGTATCGTTTTATTTGTTGACACAAGCCAACAATGGAAAATGAACATATTACGAATTTAAATCTATTCAAATAAAATTATCATTTTATTATTGTAACCAAATTGTAAATTTAATAATGTTTATCGTAAATAATAACTTGTAATTATGTATAACAATATGTATGGCAATAATTTAGAAAACGGCAAAAATAACAATGATTGTATGAAAAATATATAAGTATTGGATCTAAACAGTTCTGAAGGTATTGAATGATATGTATGTTTGTAGTAAGGCACGGAGGCCGCAATTTTTCCGCGCAATTAATTTTCACGAAGCATTTGATAACACTCGTATGTGTGGAAGAGTTGTATTTATGTTCTTTGTAATGGCATGTTTTTCTTATTCTCCTTTTTCTCATTTGCTTAGATGGTTCATACTTGTACATACTAACGTAAATATTTTGTAAACAACCTTAGAGGTTTTCAGAAAACATTGTTCGTACCAAATTAAATGTGGAAATTCATCGTTAAAACAATTTCAATTACATGGTTCCAGGAATAACCTAGTTTCAACTCAATTGATGATGTCATAAAGGTAGTTTTGTTGAAGTACTATTGAAACAATTAATACTTGTTTACAATCCATTAAAAGTTTAAAATCACCTTTAAGAGTATTTAACATATTGTACTTATTTTTATTGAGCAGTTATCATCTTATAAATATTGTTAATTCTGCTATTTTTTGTTTTCAAAGATAAACCCTTTTAAATAGTACCTATAAGTTTAAGTAAATAATGAACTTTTGTACTCTGAGACTACGCGGTAGTACTACGTCGCCAGATCATTTATGAAGATTGATGGCAGAGTCTTTGTTACGTCACACCCTCTTCCCACTGTCCTTTTTATCTCATCTATTCTAAATTCTGAATCAAAGAGAAAGCAAAAAGGCATTTTTCATTTGTTTACGGTATTACCCACACCATACGTAGAGGTACAGATACATTGCATATTCCGAGTGCTCTAGAAGGCTGATCAAAATTCCTAGCGTGCATCTCTTAGGATGCAGTGCAAGTAATAAATCAAATTGCTTCAAATATTATCCATAATATTCTCTAGCTTTAAAAGAAGAGGTACGGTTCAAGAAAGAATTGCTTTAGTACCTACGTCTGAAGCAAATGCATTTTTGCCAACGATTTAACAAGTCACATAGTGACAAGACAATTAATTGCTTCGCTGTTAAAATGTTTCCTAAGAGCTCAGGATTTTCTATTCCTTCAATTCTGTAATTGCAGGTATAGGAATTGTATAATTTATTTATTTTATTATTAGCTAATCAATATTTTATTGTAACACAACACAACATCCGTAGCGCTACGCTACGCAGGTGTCGTAGCAGTATTACGTTAGCATAGTATATCGTAGTGCTACGAACGTTACCATCAATGGACAACTTGGTTTCTACAGTTGAAAGCCCACTTGAGTCAGTAACATTTATATGTATTTAAGACCACTAACTGCCACTTTTAGAAGAAGTTATTTCAATAAAGAATATATCGACCGCGTTTCGCTGAGAATTTTCCAGTTTTTTATTGATAACACTAAAGCTCGCCAGTAGCTACTAAACAAAAAACAAAAAAAACGATTCACAAACAGAAGAGAAAATGATACCAAACTATTTTGTATTTACCTATTTGTATATAGATTTAAGATTAATTAAATTAATTAGTATAATTAATTATTTAAGATTTATAAATTTATTTATTTTTCTACCAACTTAATAATAGGTCTGATATCTTAACAAATGAAGATGAATACTAATTCCTTGAATTGCTAATATAATAAATATCAACAGCACTCGTATTTCTTTAAATATATACCTGGTACGTTCTAGTATTTCTTTGAACTTTTGATTAGTCGAACTTAGGGATTGTACTTGTAATTTCTTCGAATTTCAAACTTACATCTTTGAACTTGATAAAAAAAAAAATACAGTTTTGAAGAAATACATTTTCTTTTATGTACAATGAGACATCGAGGTTATTGGTGTCAGGAAACAGACGTCGGTAGTGAGTACTCATTACACACGTGGAGTTGAGTATTTCAAGCACGTGTAGCTTAGTAAAGTAAGTAACTTTTATCTGCAGCACATATTCAAGACTGAAAAGAGATTTTTTGGTCATATCCTCGTTCCTCAAAATGGCCTACATTATTATACATTTAAATACAGTACCATATGTTCTGACTCTTACTATAATATTCAATGTTACATTAGAGTAAAATAAATGCATTACATATACATAGATAATATATAGATATATGTAAATGTTGTTTAGTCCCCGCTGAGCTTCGCCGACTACCTGTTCCGGTCTTCGGAAATAGCTCCCAGGCGTGCGTTTCATTATTTCCTTTTATATTTATCTGCAAATATAACTTTGGTGGGAATTTTAAATGCACGCTGATGTGAGTATTTCATATACGAGATATATGCGGTCTCAGCAAAAAGTACAAGTACTTTTTTATTGATTATATTATTAGTTCTTTGCGCATTTTGTAAATAGTTGTGTATGTTTTATTTATTTTAGCTTTTATTGTTAACTATTCTATGTTTTTTTTTATATTTCATTATTAATATTTTAAGAACCAGTCGCTTACAAATATATGTATTATTATAAACAAGAATTATTTTTTTTCACCATTTAATTTTCAAGAAACAGGATTGTTTTATGTCCTTCTAACTCTTAATTTTGCTGGCCACTTTTATAGAGATCGATTGAATCAAACCAACAATTTTTTTTTTCCTGACGCTATCTTGGTATCTAATTAAAGTTATTCATCGTTGCATTTTGCTTCACAAAGCGGTGCTTTCAAAAGCAGACATCTTGATTCCCTTTGTACACGATCTTTACAACTTTAAACAAGATGGAAAAGTTCCTTTTGTTAATAAAACGTAATCATTTTACTACGTAAGCAATCGGGTTTACTTAGAATATTGTATAATTAAATAGGCTAGGTATTACTTTTAATTGTGATGAAATATTTTTCTAGCTTTGAATTATTCACTCTAGAAGATTGCATGCATTGATTGAAAGAGATATTCTAGGCTAGGCTACATTATAATGGTTGATAAATCAATGCGGGGCTATACCTTTTTATTTGGAAGAAACAGAAACCTGCACCAATGCACATATCCCTAAAGTGTCAAACAAATATTTAGATTCCAACATATTTTTAATAATTTGATAAATGCGACAAAACGATACGTAGATACGATAAAAGATTGTCACAAAACACGAGACTATTGAATAAGAAATCAAGTAGTATACCTATCATTACATTCCAACCCGTTTCATTATCCCCCGAGGGAACGGGGAGTTTTCTCATCTCCTAAAAGGGCACTAATTTTCCTCAGAGACTATTCGCAGATAGCACCCGTACTGTATTGATTCTTGTTATATAATAGCAGCAAAGTTTACAGTTGCTTCATGTATAGAGAAGTATGTGCGCGGAAAACTTTTGTTAGTACTTCATTACTAAAATTTCTCATCGATCTTAATTTTTCCAAAGAGTCTTGTTACGCAGTTAAACTGAAGTCGCGTTGTGAATGATAGCGGGTAATGGTCGATTACAAAGTTATTACCCACATATACAGTTTAATGGTATAGGTGTGAAATCTTGTTCATTTTTAAATAGTAAAAAATTGTGTGTATTTAAAGATTTTAATTAAATTCTTCTCAGGAATCGTTAATTAAATATAATATTAAGATTTGAATCTAAATTTATATTCACAGAGACTCTCTCTTAAATGAAAATAATAAAATGAAAAGTAAATATAAAATGTTGGCTCATTTAAATAACTTCAAGGTACCTACCCTATAAATTGAAATCAACCTAAATCCTAGAAGTAGATAATTGTATAAAATAAACCATCCGCACTAGATTTTAATTAATTTGTTTCAGAGCTTCACGGAGATGGATAATTCGGACTATGAACTTAGTGAATTTAAAAATTCTATAAAATTCAAGGTAAGGCATTTAATGGAGACAATTTAATGAGAGATCATTGCACGGATGATACGAGGTTTGATTTATCACTCTATAGGGATTTTGATAGTTGACATAATGCTTTTCTATACCGATTTTTTTTCACCTTTCACCCGTGCAGTGACTATACCAGAGCAAATTTTATCTCATTTGCAGATTCATCCCTAAAATTATAAAAATAATACTACAAATTTCAGTTAGCGGTAAACATTCAAGGTAAAAATGTGGAGTCCCCTTATGGGTTTCACCCGAGTTGTATGCAACCTAGTATTCTAAATTCAAATGACTCACGCGATCCCGCTGACAAACAAACGGTAGCTTACTCAGTGCTAAGGCGTCGTAAGTAGTGAAGTGTGGCGGGAACGGTGCCTTCATCAATCTTCTGTAATTAGCCAGTGATGCTCGGCTAACACTAATGACGAGAAGGGCGTTTGCTTGCGACCGCGCCGCGCCTAACTACATAAATTAGAACATTTACACGCCGAATGATATGTTTACTGCGAGTCCTCAAAAGTATCAACAACATTTGCTGATAAAGTTGAGTTGACTTAGTTTGGTGTTAGTTGTGCTTGCCTTCTCTCTCGTAATAGCCGCGATGACAGGGTTGACACGGGTTGATCTAATTTTATGTGTATTGCCTCCTCCTAACTATAATTATGCTTCCTAGGTAATTTACATTATAGTGAAATAGCTACTACTATCTTACCCTCTTTGCTATCGAGTGAAACCGCGAGGCAAAAACTAGTAATTCATAACAAAATGTAGAACAGTTTCCGCTCAGTACCTACCCAATTACATTGGTTATCGATGAAATTACACGCACATCCTGCCACATCCAACTGGATTAAATAATTAAGTTATCAAAAGCACTATTTCCATAATGAACAAGTCATGCACTTAATTATTCAGAACTCCGTTTGCGAACCAAAATATCTACATCATTAACCTAATTTGGTGCATTATTCCAAATTCTATCTCCACTAATGAGAACATTGATAATAGAGGCAGTAAGATAATACCTATATCCATACTAATATTATAAAGCTGAAGAGTTTGTTTGTTTAGTTGAACGCGCTAATCTAAGAAACTGCTGGTTCGAATTGAAAAATTATTTTAGTGTTGGATAGCCCATTTATCGAGAAAGGCTATAGGCTACTTTTTATCCCGGGAAAACATAAGATCCCTCGGGAACGCGGGTGAAACCGCGGGGCTTAAGCTAGTATATAATATATTAACTAGCGTACCATAATCATAATTATGTAATCAATAAGTAAGATGTTATTTTTACTTACCTGTTTTGTTTTTCCAAATTTATTTTTGAAGTGAAAACTTCTTTAGGCGCGTTAAGCACTTTTTGGGTGAATAAAAATCATGGATCTCGCGTCATCGCGAAAAACGTGACCATGAGCTAAATGTATACTGTGTATATGTGTGTGTACTTTTTGGGTGAACAAAAAGCGTGAAACTCGCGTTATCGTCACGCGCGATCGTTTATTGGTTAATTTTCACTTCTATCGACAGTCCCCAAAGACAGCCCCGCGTGATTTTTTTAAGCTTTTAGTGTATATATTTTTTTTATATATTTACCATTTTATTATTATACATATTGTAGTAGTGCAACTCGATTCATTATTGCACGGTCAATAAATATTTTTTTAATCTATGGTAGGTACAAAAATATCGTAACGAAACCATAACAAAATTATTAATTTGTACAACGAAGGAATGTGTTAAACGTATAGTAAAATAAAATAAAACGTATAGTAAAACTATTCTGAGGTTCTCATTCATACATTATTTAATTGAATATAAGCAAAATACTTCAAACGATATTAACACTTAGTCTGAGCAAATTGGCGTAGTATTTACGTGATTAGAATTTGACCTATATCGACGAGAATATTATCTAATATGATATTTCAATTAGCAAAGTACGTAAGCAGAGACGAGCTACACGTAAGTATGTATCTGTGTGCCTTATGTGCGGTGTACCTATATCTATTAATGAATATGGTGCAATATATCCCTCATGTCACCGCGTCGTCGCGTCGGTGGGACGTCCCTTAGATATTTGTGGAATGATAAATGAGTGTCGTACGTGATGTAATGCCTCAGAACTCCCATGTGTCCGAGACGTAGGTAAGTACGACATATGTAGACTGATATAGCGGCTCGTCTTTGAAGACATTCGATGTGTACATTCTTATTGTATTTGTGGTGAACGCACGAGATTTGTAGATAAATCTTTTTCTGTGATGATAAAGGGAAGATAAGACGTGTTGTCGAAGTTTGGCTCTGATTGGCAATGATTTGTTGGCTAAGTGTATAGCATATTGAGGTTTGTTTGTCATATAAATATTTCATTTATGATTGAAGGTATAATATAATAAAACGAGGAAAGCTCTTGTTTACATCAGTATAATATTGACAAACTTACCTATTATGATAGGTATGTTTAAAGCATGAGAAAAATCTTATGAGTGTACTTACCATATGCGGTGATGTAGTTTATTTAACGATTTATTAAGGTTTTGTTAAAGGAAATGTACCTATGTTTAGTTTGCCATTGTCACCCATTCATTATTTATTTAATTTAACAATTATAAACGACCTAATTAACAACTTTTTACCTAATGAGCTTCTTCATCACGGAAATGCGCGGAAAATGGAATTGCGGCATTCATTCAGGTTCTTTTTGCAATGCAGCAATGTAGCATATCTACATATACAGAAGCGGATAATTACTTCCCTTCGGTTATTTACGGAGACCCTCGTCACAGTGAGCGCTTGTTTTACACGTCATTCTTGTTTGCTAATGAAAAAAGTGCGCGGGAAAAAATAAATTGCTTTTTATTGTCCAGCCGCAACCGGCCGGTGGGTGCGTAAATCAGAGATTATAAAGGTTTTTTTTTTTGAAATACTGTTCACTTTAAACCAACGTAAACATTTGTCACGGGCTTGATAACACACGTGACCGGTGGAAAAAAAATAATGTTTTTTATAAAGCCAGTTCACAATATTTTGTTCGATACACGGAGCAGTCGCGAGGTAAAAGTTTCATTGAATAACATTAGGTACACAAATAATAATTAATAAAACTAATTATCTCAGATATTTCCGGCAGCTGTATTTTAATCTGTTATGTATGTTGCGCTCGTGTTAGCATGAAGTAATGTGCGTCACGTCATCTTTTATTTCGTACATGGACTAGTGAGCACAATGGATCGACTTTACACCGAAGGCATCAAGCAAAGATTCTCATTGTCTGAAGGGATCTTACTATACACGCTTCGTTTAAAGAATGTAATGTGAAGAGAATCACATTTTGTTACGAATTAAGTACATTAAAAGCTTCAGCGTCGTACATAGTTACAAAGAGAACTTATGTGAGGTTAATCATAGTGTATTGAATTGCATGACTACTATTTATCATACGTATGGTATATAAATTAAATTAACATTAGAAAAATCATAAAAATCGATATAGAGAAAAATAAATGGTCGATAGACATATTTATCAGTAAGCATTAGTAACATTGCAAGATCACAAAATATTTAATATCCAACTTAGCAACTGGCAGTCATTTTAGCAAAAAAAAACTTGGAAAGTTATGGAGACTCTCCCTAAATTAAAAATATTCCGACCGAAAACTTTCTCTTAAGGTTGCACGCGGCGCAGGCGTTTAAGTAAATTGAAGCCTGAACAAATTAAAGTCTCTGAGAATAGTACCTAACTCACCTGACTTTCAACGCATGATAATAATGGGAATTTTATTTTTCTCCACTTGTTCAAGTTAAAAAAAGCCATAATAGCTCAGTGGTGGTGCACGTCTGATACCACGGCAAAGATCATTGGTTCGAATCCAACATTGAGCTTTCGGTGAAGGAAAACATCGCTTGGATGGCTATCAACCTCAAGTTAATCTGTCGCCAAGCACCTATATACTGTGTGTTCCAGTATTTGCACTTGAGAGCCACTACTTTCTAGGCTTTATAAAGGTCGGCAATACATCAGCAATTTCCCTGGTATTGCTTATACAGGGTTATTTTTTCACAGTTAGTCCTGTAATAATAGTTGTTCATATTGATAAGTACTTCCCCTATTGCCGGTGACAAAAAAAATAGTATACATAGGTGACGTCAGCGTTCTGACACTAATCTTTATGCTTATCCTTATATATAGTAAAGTTATAGTAAACTTATAAACACAACCGACGTAGTTTGTTGTTGTTGTGCTAATCCGACTAATATTATAAATATGAAAGTTTGTATAGATGTTTGTTGCTCGATCACGCCGTAACCCCTCAACGGCTTTGAATGAAATTTGCACAAATATAAAACATACCATAGGATAAAACTTTTACCTGTATTCTTTAAACTTTAGACCCCTCAGGAATGGGGTTAAAACTGAGAGGCAGAAGCAAGCCAAATCATAAAAACCTTACAAGTTATTGTTAGTATTAAATAAAAAAGTGATTCACAAGCGATAAAGTCACAATCTGTCCGGGAGGATCTCGTTACCACCGTCAAGAGGCAATTCAACCAGTAATATTGTAATGTTATAGATGTTAGGATTTATGTTGGAGTGATAAAAATAATAACCGACCGAACGGACGCCCGCTTTGGAACCGGAAGTGTACCTACATGCGGTACACGTTGACAATTGTCGACCTGTCACTAAAGAGATATAACTTTCTACTAAGCATTTGCTCATTGTACTATGCAATCATGTACAGTAAATGACAATAATAATAATTGTTTTGTGATTTTCTGATTTATAACATTCGCCATAATATTTACCTATAGAATATAATATACCTTTATAGGATACATGCTGTATTCGATCTCATATGCAAGATGATTTAAAGCAGGTCTTTTAAAACCCATAGTGTTAGGACGTAAAATGTGATGGATATATATAAAACTGAATATACACTGAAAAGATTTGTTTCAAGTTTCTTAGCACATAAATAGAATTACTGGAATAAAATATAAGATAATAGAAATTAAAAATCACATCAAAAAGCCTAATTAACCTAAGTAACTATATAGAAGTCCTATTATACTGGCACACAACTATGTAATTCATAGACGTCGTATTCCGTAGAGTACAAATAGGAGCGCATCTAATATCGTCGTTAGTACGATTGTTTGAGCAGGTCATGTCCGGTGAGAACACACGACACACGACCATTTGTCATGCGACAACTCCGCACCGTAGTCGTCGCTTCGGTAGCGTGAATGGCCCAGGCGGTGCGTTCTATTGTTTTCAGTATAATGACCGACTTTGCCTACTCTCCCGCGATTAGTGTTGCCAACCCTCCCCGAAATTAGTTTACGAGTTATTACTATAACAATTTTCATTCGTTTGTTACCTAGTTCTAGTTCATGCTGTAAATGTAAAATTGGATTCCAATATTTGTTTTGGTGTTGATTGAAATAATTTTGTCAAGGGTGTTGATAGTTTAAGCTTTAGTTTAAATAGTGGTACAATATTTTAGGCAATTAAACTACAACTATCCATTATTTCTAATAAAAACTAGAACTATTCATTATTTCAATTATTTTGATGTATCCATAAACTAAGAAAAACAATGGAATATGATCGCATAACAGAAATGAATAGGACTGAGCAATTTTTAAACCTAGCTGGTTTAAGAGTTTTGCCAAACTCCGACTGAACCGCTCGAAAATAGACTGAAGCATCTACTTACACGTGTATATAAAAATTACGTAAATTTTCCGCATTTTCTTCGCGCTCCATTAGAAACGACTGTAAAAGCCCGTGAATAAGGAACTACTTGAAAATGCTTAACGTTTTCTAACGTGAAATAAATAAAAAAAGGTGAGAACAAAAATACACTTTGAAGTAAAAGTCAGTAAACCGAGCTGATTGCCACTTTTACGGTATTTCGAACGAGACCCTCGTCACTCCTTTTGGCGCTTTTTTTGCTGTATTTACAAATGCAAATGAGAATGCTGCCGCTTGAAGGATATTATTTATTTTACCCTACAAAAATTAAAGGCATTTAATGCGATCCATGATGCTTAATTAAAAATTCCGAAATTAGGAGTATCTCTTGGCATCTTACTGTAATCCTTTAACAAATTCTTAACCAATAATGGCGTCTTATTTATCCCGGGTGGACATTTTGAGATGACTTCTTTTTGAAATAAAGTAAGAATAAAATTCATTTATTCATGACACAAGCCTTGTCCAGCTTAACAACTTTTACTAAGGGACCAATTCTGGTCCGAGTATTATAGTTATTATTTGACCATGGTTGCTACCACACGTTATTTACCACGTTGATAGGATTTAAGGTGACGGACTTAAAAATCTGAAATTCAACGTGCTGCGTCCCGCTCCCTACTATAGCGACCTCTCATAGAAAACCCGCGTAAACGGAACGGGCGTATGCGACAAAATTGTGGTTTTGGTTGGTTTTTATGGTTTTTATTGTTTAATTTAAAAACTACCAATATATTTCATAAAACCTAAGTACAATTTATAGTATCAGTTTCAATTAATATATGTAGAAATTTTGGAACCTCAAATCGATCCTCAATGCCGGTAAAATTGGAATCTCTTATTTTAAAGAGGTCTTTTTGATTAATTATTTTGTGTTATAAAAGTTAACCAATCGTGCTATGCCACGTACAAAATAAAGTCAAAGACATGATGAATTCTTACAATAAATTTCAGTTCGTTCGCTTCAGTCATTGTTGAGAAAAATCGGAATCCTTGCAACCAAAATCTTCAAGGCGTCGCCTTAATGTTTTAAAAAAATAAAAAATATTGCTCTTTTATTCTCTTTTTGTATTTAATCCAAACACACACAAAACAACATCACAATCTCTCCATTAGCTATCTAAATAAACAAGACCATGTAACAACAAACAGTATCGGATTGTGAATTTTATTAAAAACGACTTATTGAGTTTTTTTTTTCTCTTTTGGTACATTTTTAGTGATATATTAAATGTTACTTTGCTGAGTTTTTATCCTGTACATCTCAGTTGAAGACTGACTTCCGAAACGATGGGAGGTTTAGTAGCTTCGACCTTTATGAGAGCTTAAAATTAAAACTTTGACTTTGAGTGGATTATTTTGGAGTCTAATAATATCAATAAAAATATATATGAGTATTTATTTCTTAAATTTTTGATCAAATAATTAGCTCGAGAATCAATTAAAAGGTATTGAACGCATCAACGAAATTAACTCGCTATATAGGAGCAGAATGTACTGTCATTAATACCAGTTATGAAACCTGTTTGTATTATATTTACAATAGATTAAAACAAATTGTATTTGGTTTTTATTTAATAAAAAACAGAACATTACACAATATAACTCAATATTTTCAATAGTACCTACACGGGCTGTCGGTGTATATCTTTGTAGAAATTTCTCAGCTCGGTCGGTGGACGGTACAAAGAAACCGAGCACTCTTATCGCGTCACGGCGAGAGGCGCTAAAACTTCTCTCAGATGATAAATGGACGGCCTACGTGATTCACCGCAGTGCTGTCTCTATATCACTGCCCAACGTCCGACCTAGTACCTATTTTCATACATCGAAATAAAATAATGTCTATTTTTTGTTTATACACTGAAAAAAAAAATACATATGACGGAGTTTTGGTTAAAATACAAAATTCATTGTACTACTATATAAAAAAAAACAAAATTCTACACATTGATTTAAATGAAAAATTGTAGTAGTAAATTTTTGTATTCTTGTGGTTTATTTAGCTATTTTTATGTTAATTTCACTTAATTTCACTAGAATATACATTTTTTTATTATATTTATTTTATTTTGCAATCAATGTATAAAATACAAACTATGATATATAGAAAACATCCTCAAAGCCCTCGTTGCTGTCGATAGGCAAGGTTCCCAACAGGCTGGCAGCGTTCCCCTTTTGGATGGCCAAGCTTATGCGTTGGTCTCCCGAAGATCTCATCAGCGAGTGTTCTTTGTGGTGGTCAGGACCTCCTTTTTTGTCACAAGATGAAAAAGACTGGCCAAAAATGCCCAAGAATACCGTGAAACAGGATCTGCCTGAAGTAGTGCAATCTCATTCCACTGATCATTCATCTCACTTAGGTCATCATTTACATTCATTCATACAATCACATAATCACTCATTTCTCAAATCATTGATTCATAAGTATTCTAATTTTAATAAATTACAAAGAGTAGTTGCATACATAAAAATATTTATTTACAATTTAAAAAATAAAAATAAGAAATTAAAATGTTCACTTTTGAAAGAAGAGCTCAATGATTCATTAAAATTAATAATATATTGTAGTCAAATTGATATGTTTTCAGAAGAACATGCTTTACTCCTATCACGAAAGTCACTGCCTCGCAAAAATAGACATATCTTTGAGTCCCTTTATAGACAATGATAGGATAATTCGTGTAGGCGGGAGACTAGACAACTCTCCCTATGACTATAATGTCAAACATCCAATTTTGCTGTGTAGTAAGCACCATGTTACTAAAATACTATTTTCAAAATTTCATAGAGATTTACTACACGCAGGCCCTCAACTACTTTTGGCCAATATTCGGCAGTTATATTGGCCATTATGCGGCAGAAACCTTTCAAAGGCAGTAGTTAAACAGTGTATTAAATGTTTTAAATATAAATGTCAAACGCTTTACACCGTTTCGTGGCTCGTCGTGGCAAGCCCCAGAGCATCTTGTCCGACAACGGTACCAATTTCAAAAACGGGTCTCTGTAATGAACTAAAGCGGTTCCTGGATGAGTCAAATCTTTCCTTTGAGGTCGCTCAGCAAGGCATCGAGTTTACGTTTGCTCCGCCCTATTCTCCCCACTTCAATGGCATTGCTGAAGCTACCGTTCGTTCTACCAAACACCACTTGAAAAGGCTTCTTCAGCTAACTCATTTTACCTATGAGGAAATGGCCACATGTTTAACCCAAATAGAGGCAGTATTAAATTCACGTCCTATAACCCCGCTTTCCTCTGATCCTTTAGATTTAACGGCCCTCACTCCTTCTCATTTTTTTATTGGACGACCACTAATGTCCGTTCCGCATCCACAGGTGACTGATATCGGCATTGGACGACTGGAACGCTTCCAAAGAATAGAGCACATGAAACAACATTTTTGGAAAAGGTTTCATTTAGAATATGTTTCTCTGCTCCAGCAAAAGACCAAGTGGACGACTTCAACAGGACAGCTGTCTGTGGGAACACTCGTCTTCATCAAAGAAAAGGGACAACCGCCGATGCTGTGGCCTTTGGGACGCGTCACGAAGGTCTTCCCTGGCAGCGACGGGGCTACGAGGGTGGCCGAATTGAAGACAAGGAAGGGGACACTGCTGCGGGCCTTCAACAACATCTGCCCACTTCCTTTCAATTGAATACTTCAACCCGGGGAGTATGTTCGAGCGCGCATCACTATAGGCGACCGCGGGCTGCGCGGGTGCGCGGGACGGGGTCTGTGAACCCAGACTTCACTTGCCTCCACGCCACCGAAGACATTGCACACGCTCTTGAGTGTCACCACCACTATTCTCAATTAATATATTAATTTCAAATATACAGTCCTCTGTCTCATTTTACAGTCCTTAGATAGGACCCTAACAATGATGAGCTTGGATGATAAAATCCGAGCAAATCGGCGAGCCTCGAACCCCCATGGACCCATGGTATCAACTGCGAATGGCATGAACAAAAAATTAGAACCAAGACAAGCGTATTTTTTAAATTTGGATTTTTCTGCACCGGTCGCAGCCGCCCCAGCGACTTTACAAGTCGCCAGTAAGTGGGAAGGCGCAAGTGTATCTACACACATTAAGAAAATACATTAAGTTACAAAATTAAAATTTCTCCCGTATAACACCAGGAATGCTTAATTTTCGTTGTAACAAAGTATACATAAAAAGAGCATTTTAAACAAATTAAATGTTTTTAAACTTTATTTAAAAATCACAGTGGAGACCCTCGTCAACCTCCGCCTGCTTATTTCAGCTTATAAAGAGATTAAGTGATACTCATGAGTAATTTATATATGTAAAGGATGGTAAAAAAAAAAAAAAAAATCTGTAACGTATTCAATTAGGGTTATACGCCTATAAAAGCTTATATCATAATTGTCGTATTAAACTGAATATATTGTCTAACTTTTGTAGACTCGTAGCGGCGGTTACGATATTGCTACGCACGTAGCGGTACGTGTTTTCTTCAAAATCGTTTGATGATGGCAATAAGTTTGATCAAAGAGATTTATCAATAATATAATATATCTTTAAAAAGAGAAATCATTGTATATTTTATGCTGTTTACATTAGTATCTGTTAAGTATAATGATGGTCAATACTGAGGTTACTATGAAAAAATATTGAGCGTTTGAATGACAAATGTTTCAGGAAGTTTTTTTAAATTTATCTAATCACAGATTATTAGTTACTACGTTATCTTCGTAGGCTTATTCGTGGAGGCGGTCAGTGCACTGAATAGTTCGAAACCATATATTTTTAACAAACGATGAAGAATACGTTTGATTTTTGTGTTTGAACAATATTTAATCAAAACTCTATATTAAACGGTAATGATACAAGTTTATGATATTCGATTAAAATATTAATATCCTGTTGTCATACCGGGAAGTATTAATGGAATTGCTTATCGTTACAAAGAAAGTAATTATATCTCAAAAGGGGACTAAAACTAAACATGCCCTTTGTTGTCGATGATTAATAGTGCGGTTGGCGGCAGGTCCCTTTCATTATAATGTGCCTTCATGCTAATGGAAAACACATAACACAAATAACCCGTTTCACATAATTGTCGTGTGTGAAATCAGGAGCCGCTCCGTTTAGCACTTGTGGGTTTTGGGCTTGTTATAAATTAGTTTTAATAAGTGTTATTTACTTAAAGTGTTATTCTATATAGCTTTTTTAACTACTTATTAAGTATAAATTGAAAGATTGGGATAAGTTAAGTAATAAATTGGAGTTCTGCGATATTCGAGCAAAAAGAAAAAATAACGCAGCGATATCGACAATTATAAAAATGAGATTTGTTTGCTAGTAGTTCGTATTTTTTATAGACTGCCAGAAAATAGGAGGAAGCAATTTTGATGAAATTAGTAGCTGGTGGTTTGAATGATGGAATATTAATTTCATCAAAATTGTTTCAGGTGTGTTGAAGTTCATTGATACACATAAAAACGCAATGATTGATGCTATTTATTTATATTTACTGAAAACAGAAACACTGTTGTTAAAATTTGCATATGAACTGAAATTGAATGTGATTTAAACTATATGATTAGTCCTTCAGTATCGATACTTTATTTGTATTGTTGCAATATGTTATCTCATATATAGATATATCTTATATATAGATAGATAGTTGTGGGTAAGTAGCAAAAGGAGAAAAAAGGACAAAAAGGGTCGATTGTTGTTGTACGGGAATCTTCGGATCCAAAATTGGTTGTAATTTTTTCAAGGAAAAATGGAACTAAAAATTCTGATTGAATTACGTGAAATTGTCAGCGCAAACTTTTTGTTAAATTGAACCGGACGAGAAGCAATGCTTATGTTTTGCTTAAGTCACATTTTTATGTTGAAGAAAGAAAGGAATGACAGAAATATAACAGCGGTGTATTTTTTTCCATTTGTTTGCTTTTAATCAAATTTGAAATGAAATCTAACCGGCTGCTTAGAAATATTTGAATGTTCACTGTGATATGTTTGGAGTGGGTTGGTATAATTTTTTCCAATCGTTACTAACAGAATAGACTAAACATATAACACAACGAACGCTGTCAATTCCCAGCGGAATTGAATGGAATTTTGATGCGTTTTATGTTTTATTTGTTTAGTTTCGGTAAATTTATTTCAAATGATTTTTTGAATGCATATATTTTTTATTCGACAGATAAGTAGTTGTTTTCGGAGTGGTTAAAGTGTGATTTCTCTAAACCATTTCTTTGTAATAGAAAAAAATATATGTTGCAAGGGTCAAATTCAGAAGTTAATAACTTCTTAAAGCAGTTTAAATAAGAAATTGAGACAATTTTGAAAAAAAGTAACTAAATAAGATTATTGTAGAAGATTTGCCGACAAATGTAATCTGAATACATTTCTTGTTATTGTTATATTTTTTTCGTGGCGTGTGCATGAATGAGACCCTCTACGCGTGGAACGTAAATAGAGGTATGTTTAAAGCCTCACAAAGTTAATAAAAGTGGCGTCAAATTAAAAAATAAAATATGTATTGGAAATTTCGAATCTCACACTTTAAAATAACGTAAAATATATTTCATTTATTGCTTTTCTGATGACTAAAAAACAATATTTCTTTTCTGATAAATTCCGCAAGAACACTGATTTTAGGGAGAATGGAGCCTTAAGAAGCCTCTTACAGTTGGTACAATGCGAAAAAATAATTTAGAAAACCTGTTTTAACAATAAATTATAGAAAAAAGGTTTCAAAGTCTCAACAATGATGATAAGGAACAAAACAACATTTTAATACCTAACTGAGGTACCGCACAAGTGGGTTATCATAAAAAAGAATAAACACAGGTACCAGTATTTTTCTTATGTTACCGTATAATAAGAAGTAGGTATAAATATTTACAGAAAGAATAAACTTTCCATTTTTGCACAACTTTTAACAAATGCTTGCAAAACGCTCCTGTCTTATTGCCTCCGAGAGTTATATCACAACTTTTCAATCCTCCGCCTACTTATAACTTTTCCCATCACAATGACTCCGCTTAAGACGATACAAATAACGGAATTCCAAAACAAATCCATACAAAGAGTAACGAGATCCTTTACAAATATATGCGTTTTGAAAGTTAAGAATCAAGTTTGCTCCTCGAATTTTATAAGGATACATACGTAAAATACTTATGGTATTATATTGTATTTGAAATGTTTGTTTAATAAATTAAAGGTTTCCTAATGTATGTTTATGGATTCATAAAGCTTGACGCGTATATACTGATCTTTATCAATGTTTACCCTATTATTTACATATTTATCCTTAGTATTTCAACTGTCATATATGTTTTTAATTTAGTCAATTAGGTACATAAAAATCAAATCTATAAATGTTTTACATTCTTTTTAGTTATTATTAGGTGAATGTTATGTTTACAATGAGAATACAAGGCGAGTTATGTGGTTGCAGCTTAATTAAACATTTTATTATGTTTTATATTAGCAGGACAGCATTATCATTCATGTAGTCTTCCTAAAACTCAACATGTCTCCTCACCATTGAATAATTTATCTTTATTTATTCCACTGAATTCATCGCAACTTATATTCCCGAGATCAGACGTCACTGTTGGCCATCACAATAAATTGAATAGGTCGAAAAACTTATGCGTCCTCGATTGTTATTTAGTGCGATCGTTAAAAGTTTTACGAGCAATCTTCGGCATTTCCCGGCAATAATCTGCTTTAGCCGCCACCATCGAACCGATTCGTATCCGATTGTTCGTTCATCTCGAATCGGCAAATTGACTGGCGGCGACGCCGACGACGGTTGAATCAATTTTTCTCCCCTTTAGTTCAAACGAAAACGATAATCGCTAATCGCCGTTATTTTCATTAGATTAAATTGGGACTTTGAAGTGAAAACAGTGGGTTTAAAAATAAATTTTTATGAAAATTCAGTATTCAAATACCCATGTTTTATTTATAATATCTACCTATATTATAATCCATAGTTCACATAAAAATATCTTTGTCTCAATAATACCACAGTCTATGTAACTCTTACAGTCGGCCAACGGACACGTCTAGACAAAGCAATCATGTGGGGCTTGCGGTGTGAGAGAGGGGCGGTAGCGAGCCCAAGCTACCATACACTCGCTTGGGACACAATGGAGCAATTACGAATGCCTATACAAAACGGCATTTCGCGTGACTTCAAACGCGATAGACCACTGTATGTAATTACGCTGTGATAATACCATTATTGTACATAATAAACATACATCATATATGTTTTTTGTGTGCGTGGTAATAGAATGGTGGTTACATTTCTTATGTGTGCATGGATGGCGATAGATTTTATTCTCATTATTGTGCATTAATGAAGTTTGATTGTAGAATTACCTCCTGCAATTACAGTTAGCGCTTAAAAGGTTATGCATACTCCATTAGTATTTCTTTTGATATAATAATTATGTCAAAGAATAACACTGGAAGGTTGTTGCCCTCTCTGCTCACTCTTTGATGTCAAAAAGGTAAGTGGCAGTGAATTACGCTTATTAAGAGAACGACACGTTCGTTTTATTTACGGAGATCTATATACCTACCTTTTGTTATCTATGTTAGTACCTACTCTTTATATCGTGATTAAAGAAATGGTAATGAGTATTAAAATAAAAATAAATAATATTGAAAAGCCAAGTTTGGACTTATTAAAGGATTTAACCTATTCTAGTAATGTTTTTAGCAACTTTAGCGGCGCGGCGGTATTATATAGTGGCCGGTCGATCAATTCCTTGCAATATGCCTAGGCGAGCGGTGGCTGCCACATGCGTCATACATATGAATAGGTACTGTCGTAGGGGCTGAGTACTTATGCTTCGTATCCATATTGAATTCGATAGTTTTTACCAAGAATTGGCACGTAGATAAATTGTTAGTGCTACCGTTTAATTCTTATTGATGTATATTATGATTACATTAGCTTATTTAATATTTGAATATTTACTTCAATTCAGACGGTTTTCATTTCATGTACAGAAATTCTGTGCTCACTTTACTATCACATTTTCGTAAAAGTTTAAAATAAAAATGCTTCTATAAAATGCGTTTGCGTAAGATAGGTCGCTACTTTTCATGATTCAGATTTTAGAAGTTTATCAAATATGGCTCTGCAGTAATAAAGAATAAACCTGCGTCCAGGAAGTGGAACAATTCAGACTTTAGTTAGTTTTCGAGAGGTCTACGATTTATTAACTTCTCGGAACGAATACCTGCCCGAAGAAAAACGAAGGTTCGCTTACGCTTCTCTTTCCCTTTATTTGAATTCACTGTTCCAAGTGTCTCCTCACAGCAATGTTAAATGTCACAGCTAAAGTTAATTGTATCAGGCCGCTGACATTCGCTGAATACAAATAAAATGAGTGAAAAAGTTAAATTTCGAATTTTCCTTTTTTTTCCTTCACGGACTTAGCCGTCGAGCGAAGCTTTCAAAGTGAATCGAGGGTGTACTTTTTACTCAACTCAAAATGTAAATTACGTCAAATGATTGCATTTATTTTAATTTAATATATTACTAAGTAGGTACTATTAGATACTAACTGAACATGTTTTTATATTTTATTCCTAGTCTCGTAACTATTAGAATCAAAAAGTACCTACAGGCAAACATCATTATTTAACTAACATTAATTTAGTTAGATAGAGGTTTAAGAAAGAGATTGAATAAAAATGGGATACATTAACAACAAAAAATAGGGAGTTACTTATGTCATGTGCATCCAATTTATATATTCTATCTTGAGGGGATGCGATTTTGTTTATCAAAATTACCCCCTTGTTGTATGAAATTAATTATGTGTTGCAATAATTCCATATGCGATTTTAAAATAGCTGATTTGCACATTCACTCCTTCATTTGTGTAAAAGAAACTCTCTTCATGCCAAACTTCAAGATTTTAGATTTGAGAAGTACTGGGTTTTCATGAGTCAGTGAGTGGGATTTTTAGTATAAAAACGTTTTGAAGGTTGTACATTTTTATTAAGTTAACCTAAAAACTTTATTTTTCAAAGTAGTATGAAGTTATAGACCTAATTAATCGATATAAGTTTCTGAGAAAATGAGACAATGTTATAATAGTATCACATTGAGCATACATATTGGGCATGCATGGTAATAATAAGTAACTTGTATGGAGTGCTATCCCATTTTTCATTCATAAAAAGCTCGTACCTTCCACATTTCTAATATTATATATACCTAGTGACAAATAGTCTCTGAGTAAAGTGCTGTAACATATGGACAGGTGGACAGGATAAAATTATAAGGGTTTTCTTTTTTTGTCATTTGGCTACAGAACCCTAAAAGCAATATTTTTTATATCTATTTACTGATAAATCCACTAGTTTCTATAATTCGTCCATTGTAAAACACCTCAACATCGTAACAAATATCTAGGCAAGGGAAGTAAACTGAATTACTCGACGACCGTACACCTAGTCCAATTTATGAGGGACAGCGGCGAATAAAAAGTAACGAACGGTTGCGCCGCGCTGTGCTGCCATTTTGTTTTGAAAAATATTGTGCTTTGTATTTTTTATTATTGTTATATTATTACATACCATGTCCCAGTACTAAGATTAATTTTTGGTAAACCAGACATTGATGCCATGGTCAATCTATAGTATTGTATTCAGATTAAGTGACGCGATACCAAAGAGAAGTGGAGCAAGGCAGTGACAAACTGGTACCCAAGAGATGGGAAAAGAAATCGAGGTAGGCAAATCATAAGATGGGAGGATGAAATGTAGCAGCAGGTCCAAACTGGAGGAAAGTCGCTCATGATAGACAACAGTAGAAATTGTTAGAGAAGGCCTATGCCAAGAGGCACACTGAAATAAGGGTAATATTTTTTTTAAAAGGAGATAACATTGTACATTGTTTAAAATGATTTCGGAATAAAGGGCTTATTATTATTTATTTTTATATTATTACTAGCTGTCCCTCACGGCTTAACCCGCGTTTCCGAGAAAAAAAGTAGCCTACGTTCCTTTCTATATCATAGGCTATCTGCGTACCAAATTTCATCGCTATCGGTTCAGCGGTTTAGGCGTGAAAAGGTAACAAACTAACAAACAAACTCACATTAGCATTTATAATATTAAATTAGGATTAGGATGAGAGAAGATCTTAGAAAAATACTAATGGAATAAGGAAAATAATAAACAAATAAAATGCACAAAGTTTTTCAGATTTCCACAATACTAAAAAATCTTTTAGTTAAATTATTTATTAAATTGACCTGACTGTGATAGAAGCGATGAAATTAGCTTTTAAGTTTGAACTCTATAAAAATTTCATACAGTTGGTCAAAAAATAGTTTAGCTGTTCCTCTTTTCAATATGAAAATAGTTTTTGATGGGTTTGAGGTTTACAAAGTATTTTTCATTATTTTGCCTATACAAATAGATTTTAAGGCGATGATAGCTCAGTTGTGGTGACTTTGGAAGCGGCGGCAAATTCGTGATTTTGAATCCTACAATGAGAAGGTGAGGAAAACATCGTGAGGAAACCATCGAACTACAAACTACACCACTCTCAAGTTGACCAAGCACCTACTGGTGTATTCTGGCAGTTGCACTTGAGAGCCAGTTGCCTTCTAGGCTTAATAAAGGTCAGCAACACATTGGAAATCCCTGTGGTATTGGTAATATCGTAGTAGTTAGAGGGTTTAATGAATCTCTGTAAAAAGCGATGTTCTAACCAGATATTTGAAGGCTACTGTTAACATTAATACAAACATTTTATCAATAGACCACTATCTGAATGTAAAATCCGATCTGTAGAATTTTTGAATGCTGGCAACTCGACGGCTCGGCGGGCGGCCGTTGCTCCGCGGTCCAAACGGCCATTTCATGCTAATGGGAATAGTGCTTACAATGGAATTACGTATCTACTAAATGTTAGGACCCTGTGCCCCTATTCCATTTTAATTTGATTCTAACAAACTGTTACAATGCCTTGCTATAATACCATACCACGTAATTGGGTGTTGGGTAGGTGATTTGATAAGTTTTTTTATTTTGGGCAGGTATAACACGATTAAAATATATTATTTTGGTTGATACTAGCGTAGACTTAATACTAGCTGCACGCCGCGGTTTCACCCACGTCCCCAAGAAAAAAGTAGCCCATGTCCTTCTCCATACTGTCTACTAAAATTCATCGCGATCGGTTCCTTGGTTTAGGCGTGAAAAGGTAACAAACAAACAAACTTGCATTATATTATATATATTATATTAGTTAGGATGGTCGTTCAATAAAATTATCTGGCCATATAATATATGTATTAGCATTTTGGTAAAGGTATGTTGCAGGTAGCTGGCGCGACTACTGTGACAACCTGAATTTTTCCGCTTATGTGACAGGTCACGCCAACAAAAATGGAAAGGCATAGCTTATTAACGATTTTTCAAAAGTCGTGAACAATTCAACTGTTAATGCGTTAAGAAAACTTCTAATTTTGGAAATTGTTGAATTATGCATGAGAGTCACGCATAGGGGAACGCCGCTGTGTTTTGTAAGACCGTCTGAAATAATGAAAGATTTAGTAAACGTTGAAAATGGTTTGTGTACGATCAGCTATGGAAACAAATAACAGGATGTCATTTAAAAACACTACTTATTCCTATGTTTTTTTACTATTCATGTTATTTTGAAGTTCGTTGACAATCCGATAAAAACGAAGCAAGGATAGGATAAATTAACCTTTTTGATACCTTTGCGCAAAAATATCAAAAACCTACTTGAAAATTATTGATTTAAACGTTAAAAATACAAGCCACTACAAATATAACTTCGTTGTAATAAATTTAATTAAAAATGAAAATGCTAGGCTGAGAGCCGCGTTATAGGCAGTACGATAACAATGAAATGAAACATGGTTGCCTTACTGTAGCAAAACAAGCATTGGACGCGCGCAGGCTAATTTATGTGAGAGACGAGGCTGAAAAAAATATCACGAGATCAAAATGCTTGCGAACTAAAATGAATGCCATGTAATAGAGTATTGTGTAAGCACGAGCCAAATTGTGATTAACTTTATATCGCAACAGTTCTAAAAACTGTTTTACTAATTTTGTAACGAAATAACCAATAATTTGAAGCTTTCCGGCTATTAAATTTGCCCAATATAGCGGAATAAATATTTATTTTACGATGTTTTCATTAAATCAAACACACGTCATTCATATCTAATGAGCAGTAGAGTACCTATATTTGCCTAAACATCAGGAAGTAATTAGGTACACGATGAGGATAATACCACAGTTTAAATAAAATACCGATTTCTTTTCGTTATTTAAGACTAGCTTTTCCGCGTGGTTTCACCCGCGTTCCCGGAATTTCTAATGGTGAAAGAATTTTTGAAATCGATCTAGTACTTTTTGAGTTTATTCGTTACAAACATACAAAAATACAAATCTTTCCTAAGGTAAACATCGTGACCGAAGGTAAACATCGTGAAGAAATCATAGCACGGTGGTAGGGTATTTTGTAGTACCCCCCCTGGCTGGCTACTACCCTCAAGTTAAAAATCTGTCGCCAAACAACTATTGGTGTGTTCCGGCAGCTGCATTTGAGAGCCAGTTCCATCTAGGCTTTGTGTTCTTACCACCTTTGGCCACATTACCACTTACCATAGTGAGGTTGTGGTCAAACACTAGCCTATTACAAGTAAAAAATAAATTTAAAAAAAACTGTT
The DNA here is from genome assembly GCA_951216915.1 of Tetheella fluctuosa. Classification (NCBI taxonomy): domain Eukaryota; kingdom Metazoa; phylum Arthropoda; class Insecta; order Lepidoptera; family Drepanidae; genus Tetheella; species Tetheella fluctuosa. The sequence goes on along the minus strand of OX578229.1, from coordinate 6,652,203 downwards.
TTATTACGGAACCCTAAACATGTGATAAGATTCTTCGAAACAATAATTTGTTGTCAATATATTATAAGACGCATAAATATTTCGTAATTTATTAAACCCCTATGAAAACAGTTATATTTCTCAATCGCGAATTAAAAGGGAAATCATTTAGTTCTCTATCCTTCTAATATTATAAATGCGAATGTTTGTTTGAATGTTCGTTACTCAGTCGCGGTGATAACTGAACGGATATAAAAAGTTGTATAATTATTATCTCGGAAAAGTATTAGATCCCTGCTTGGAAAGCGGGTCAAACCGCGAGGCATAATCTAGTACATTATTCTTCCTAGAAGTTTCTAGAAATATTGGTAGATACTCTACCTATTGGTGCTAACTAATCAAAAAGCGGGTAATTGCTTTTGATGATTATGTCAAGAAGACTATTTTCTATCGATAATGAAATTCATTCCATTATCTTACCTCTTCATAAGTTGCAATACATCCCCAATCCCTAAGGATCAGCTTGTTAGCTTTCCGGTGTAAGGGTGATACGAAACTGAAGTATAGTATACTAATATTCACCAACATTTTAAATAACGCTTCGTTAAATTGTGAAGAAAAATTATGAACACCCTATTTTTATGAATAATAATTTATATATATTTTTTAGGACTTCAAGTGCTACTTGTATTAACTTAATTCCATCAGAACATATTACTTATATGTATTTTTTTATATTTAAGTAGTAATATTCCAAATAATAACTCTTAAAATTAATTGATTAAAGTATATACGAGCGTACTTATTTCCATACTCTAATTAGAATGCCTGTTACGGCAGGCCGCAGTAAAACTTGTTAAGTAACGTGGCTATGTTGCCAACATATTTTTATCGTTGCAATAAATCTCAATTATGGGCGTGTGATAAATTGTTAATCGATGGAGACGCGTGCAGCACAGTAGTTTATTTATCGTCTTAGTACACTTCTGTGGAAAACGCGTTGTGAATACATTATTACATATTTTTCTTGGAGCTGCTTGTGACGCAACCCCGGTTGTTATGAAATTCCAACCTCATAATATTTTGTAAGCATTCCTTGGCGAAAATCAACAGGATTTGTATGGAGCAACATGATTGGGAAATGGGAATTTTTGCGAACGGCGAACGGAGGTAAACCCCTGAACAAAATTTTGCATGCAATATTTGGTCTTACAAATAGTCACAATGTCTTGTTATTTACTAATCCTTCTAATATTATAAATGTGAAAGTTTGGATGTATGGATATTTGTGACTCAATCACGCATAAACGGCTCAATGGATTTGGATGAAACTTGCCACATAGATAGATCATACCTTAGAATAACATATAAAGTTCTTTTTGTACCGTAAAAACTTGGATCCTTGAGGAACGCGGGTGAAACCGCGGGTGAAACCGCGGGTGAAACCGCGGGGTGGATGCTAGTAAAATAATAAGGAAGATGAATGGGCTTACTTCATTATTATAGCATGTAGGCCTAGAATTCTAATAGTTTTCCAAAATGCTTATGATATTTTTTTGTTAATATATTGTCTACTGACTCTGCGAGTCATGTCTGTAACTTTTGTTTCTACGAATCCCTTAATTTTGGACCGAATCGCAAAAAAAAATGCTGAAAAGACAAATTAAATAACTTACCGCACATAAAATATATCAAAGTTAACGATGATGTTCATGTAAGCTTAGGTGGACAAACGCCAACCCAAAACATGAGCCGCAAACATGTCTTTCGTAGAGGAATTATGAAAATATCCAGGAGATAACAGGAGGCAGGAGGCGGCCACTGAAATTTGCCCTCAATAAGGGCCGGATGATAAACGAGCGTGGCCGTGACTGTGCGGAAACTAACGAAATAGATGTCCCGGCCTCCCTGTGGGACACCCGGTTTACACGTTGCTTTTTATTACATAAATCTTACCATTATTCTTCATATATCGTAAAGGTAGGTTTAAATTATACTTTTGATATTTATACTATTTATTTCAGTTGTTTTAGAAATGTAATCATTAACACCAGCAATAAATACCAAGAAAAATATATTTTTTACGATACAAAACTATTACTTTTGAATTCTATGCAATAGATTTAATAAGGAATACAAATTTATTTACTTGTAAGTTATTAGAAAATTCAAAACAGAGATTTGGGGCATGATTATTACGTAATATTATCATACCAATCGACATCCATGATGGGTACCTAATTGAAATTGCAAATCCGGAAATCGTTTACAGGAATTCTTTACTTAAAGGCTATCACGAACGAATGTGATTATAGCAAGCAAACTCGTTATATTCGTACACGATCTCATATAATAAAATTTTATTTCTTTTAAAAGTGGAAACGTTTTCAATGGACAAATTTCATTTATTAGGTACAGCTGTATGTTTATTAAGATTGCAAACTTTGACTTGACCCGAGAGGATAAAATAAATAAGTTTTCCGTATGCGGTATGGAGATTGGTAGAGGCTATTAGAAATTCAAAACGATTTTTATGGAAAATTGAATCACCTAGTAGTTAATCTTTTTTTAATTTTGTCCAGCGTTTTGATAAAATCTCATTGTAATAGTGAAGAGGCTGCATATGTAAATACTATTCAATATTCATTGTGAAAATCAAAAAACGGTCATATTATTCCTAGTCTTGTATACCTATACACCGGTATAGTACCTACACACAGGAACATCTTTGATATGTATATACAGGGTGACTGTTTAGTCACTGGCAATACCTACTTGCAGGGGTGGAAGTACTCATCAATATGTTCAACTTTTATTATGGGACCAACTCTGAGATCGCGTAAAATAAAATGGTTGCTTCATACATTTTGGTCGAGTAGGTATTGAACTTTTGTATGGTACAGCTGATAATTTTTTCGTGATTTTACTCTTAGTCTAATAGTAAAAGTTGTCCATATTGATGAGTACTTCCACCCCTGCAAGTATTGCCAGTGATTAAAAAGTCACCCAGTATACTATACGTATACTATGTTTTATAAAAAATGCTTTAAAATCTCGTATTTACGAATTCTAAATAACTGAAACGGTTTTATTTACATGAAAGTGCCGAGCAATAGGCCCAAGTGTTTACATAATTTTTCAGTGAAAACAACCCCGAAAGATTTTCCAATTTGGCAAGAAAGGCTCGAATGCTTGAAAAGTCACAAAGTGGAATAGTAAATATACATTTCCTATACGTGCCCGTAACTTTCTCTACCCGAGGGATAGCGTCGCGCATGGCAAACCATTCGCAAAAATAGCTTGCAGTGCTAGAAAAAATTAACTAATATCCACAAATTTTATACATAAATTCCTATATCTGAAACTGGTAACAACTTTGAAATGCCTCTTCTATAGGGACAGAGCTGTTAAATTTCTTATTGTTCGTTGTTAGTTCCATTTGCTCGTAAATGGGCCTAGCTTTTAGTTATTTTGCTATGGTATTTTTTCACTGACCAGGGATATACTCGTATAATCGTTTTTTTTTTTTTTTGATGAACATTAAAATATAGATTATGTGTATAAAATAAATAGCATTAATGAAACATTGTTAAATTAAAAACAAAAATGGTGGTTTTTAGTACCTTTGCATATAATACATAAAATATTGTTTATTATGGATGTTCCAGCATACCTTTAGCAAATAAGAAGCTTATTGAAAGTTTCTTTCCAAAATGGTGTCATATTCAATATGCACAGACTATAAACTTGAATATATGACTGAATTCCTCAACAGTAAAAAGTACGATGTTATGATTGAAATATTTTATTAATAAATTGTTTCATTTTCTATAAGTGTCAGATCTTTAGAGGTTACATAAAAACATACATAAGACACAAAATTAAAATAAAATAATACCTACTTTTATATATTTATTCAATATCTCTCAAGGCTCGTCACTGACCGAAAATATGCAGGACAGTATTAAATAAGATAATTTAAACGTATTATTGGTGCACTTTTTCGTTGAAGAATTCCGTCTTATCTTCAAAGATCATTGTCAGATCATAATAGAATTTATATGGGACCTCAGAATAAAGTCTTTATTCTGAGTATGGGACTACCTCGGAATCAATTTTAGGGCCGATTTTTCCATGGCTGGATAAACCTCGGATAAGCTATTCCTCTGATAAGTCCTAATTTTCTTTTTGAAATTGTTCTAATTTCAAATTAACAGACAGCCAGATACAGTTTATCTGGTCATTGAAAAATTAGCCCTTAATAGAATAAATTTTGAACCATGTAAATCAATTGAATCATGTCAGAGAAAACGGTAAATATACATAAAAAAGACATACACGTCGAACAATTAACCCTCCTTTTTTAGGGTTCCGTACCCAAAGAGTAAAAACGGGACCCTATTACTAAGACTTCGCTGTCTGTCCGTCCGTCTGTCCGTCCGTCTGTCTGTCTCCAGGCTGTATCTCAAGAACTGCGATAGCTAGACAGTTGATATTTTCACAAATTATGTATTTCTGTTGCCGATATAACAACAAATACTAAAAACAAAATAAAATAAATATTTAAGCGGGGCTCCCATACAACAAACGCGATTTTTTTGCCCTTTTATTTGGGTGCAACCTATACGGTAGTTCCCGTTGATCTAGAATCACGAAATTTGGCAAAAGGCACAAATAAAGGAAAAAATACAAAAAATAAAAAAGTTTAAATTAAAGGGTGTCCCCATACATACATAGTAACGCCAATTAATAAAGACCTCTGAGTTGTATGGGCGCTCATACAATTTCGAGGTCTAAAATAATTCAAGGTTTGATTCTAGATTGAAACAATTGTCTTTGAATCCTATAACATGATTTAAGACTTATATTCGATTAACTCCATCTATTCTAGAGATTTGACTTAATATGTTTTAATTTATGATTCTCGTTCTAGTTCAGTTTTTAAAAGCCTGGCTTATATTAATTTCTGGTTAAAAGTACTACTCTTTCAAAAAACGATCAATAATACGCAAAATATTAGTTATTCATCCAAAGTTATTTTATCGTATGTATCCAAAGTTATTCAAAGTATGCTCCTTTAGAAACGATACACTTACGTCAAAGAATAATCTAATCAACAAAACATTTTTAAACGCTTTTTCCGGAATTGAATTCAGTTCTCGCCGCGAATTCTTCATTATGTCTTTTACCGAATGAAAACGGGTGCCACGAAGTGGTAATTTGAGTTTACGGAAAAGTCGGCTGGAGCCATATCTGGTGAATAAGGTGCTTGCGAAGAATGCTTTTTCGTCGAATTTGCTGTCTTAAACGCCGCATAACGCTCAAATAATATTCTTTATTTACTGTTTGACCTTCCAGCAAGAATTCCGAGTGCACAACACCGCGATAGTCAAAGAAAACGGTAAACATGACTTTGACTTTCGATCGACTTTGGCGTGGTTTTTTCGATTTCGGTTCAGTTGGAAGGCGCCACTCCAAAGTTGTTGACCAGTTTGTATGTCAAACTCGTAAACCCACGTCTTGTCACCAGTAACAATGCGTTTCATGAATGTTGGGTCGGAATTGATTCATTCTAGCATGTCCTCAGCGACTCTTATGCGATTGAGTTTTTAGAGAAAATTCAGGACTTTTGGGACTAGCCGAGCGGCAAATTGTTTCATACCTAAGTGATTATTTAAAATGGTATGGATCGAGAGACAGAAAGTTCTGCGGCTATCTCTCTCAAATTTGAATGAGGATTTTCAGTCACTATTTCCATCACTTTTGCGACGTTAACTTCAGTTGAAGACGTTGATGGCCTACCAGAGCGAGACAAATCTTCCATCGACCGCTTTTGAACGCTTTGTACCACTCATAAGCACGTGTTTTTGATAAAGGCGATTCACTGTAAGCCTTCTGTCACATTTTCAGGGACTCCGAACATGAAATTCCATTGGCGATGCAAAACTTAAGACAAAATCTTTGTTCGATGTTTTTGTCCATTATGAAATTCGCAAAACACACTAGATATGATCGATCTAACTAAAAACAGCACTGTATTTTATCTAAATAACAGATGCAAGTCAAACTCCGCTCCAAAATGGTAAATAGTTGTGCCAATCTAACAACAACAAAAAAACATAAAATTTAATCTGGAACCATAAACAAATCATCCTTTCCCGATACTTTTTTGGCTGAATGTATATCTATCTGCCAATGACATAAATAATATGAAATACGGCAATAGTTTTGATCATAGATTTACTTTATTAGGTTTTCAAAAACCAAGGGTAAATGCGTTGATACCATCCATCAGAAACAAAACATGACATGTACCTAAGTATGGACAAGATCCTTAAAAACCTTCAAAGGTAGTAGAATAACAAAGTTTATCTGTAAATTGAGGATAGGATGATCCTTGTTTTGTTTACGCGGAGAAGATCATACTTTTTTCCACTCTTGAACTTTTATGTAGAACAATAATTACGTAACACAACAATTGTGTTGGTTCTCGAAATTAAAACTGTTTGTAAAGGATGCCGGCTGGAGCAGATTGAGCTAAACTTCCGTACCTACGAAAAAATAATCTGTTAGGAAGAATTCATCTGAGCGAGTTAAGGGGAAAAAATTTCATTGTATTAAGTAATGCGGCCGTGGAAGCGGCGCAGAAAGATGAAGACAAAATTGAGGGTAGGATAAAGGGCCGAAACCGAGCGTATCTAAATGAATGGAAAGAGAGGAAACGCTGTATTTTCTGGCTATCGCACCCAGATACGACTATACGTTCTACTGGGGTATTCATTTTACGTGATGTATGACGATGTAGAACTGGCCACACTTTATCATTCTAGGTAAGTGTCTATTTATATGTTTTAGTAGATATATAACCGTAAAAATAAATTGAAACGACCCAAAACAATTTAGTTAATGATTCTAGCAGGTTTCAGCAACTTTCAGTTAACTTGTGAAATAGCAATACGTAACCTAAATAGCCTGCGGGAAAGGGTAGCTACGATCATGAGGTTGCAGTGTTGAGGTTAACTCCTAATACTAGCGCATTAAGCTAGTTCATGGTGTTAGCATCGTTATACTGGCTACTTAGTACTTCAACTTGAAATGCTTCATTCAGTTGAGTTATCTTGCAATTTTCTGCAATATTCCAAATAGCTTTCAATTATATTATACTTATATAAAGCGTCAGTTAAGCCAATAAAGAGAACCTATAATCTAAAATATCTAACATGCCCATAGAATATATGTTCAAATAATCAATAATTCATAGCAATTGGCACGTCTGTCGGTCGGACAATCTTACGTTCGTTTAAACCAGGCTTGACCTCCCGCCCGCTGTCACCCGACATTACCCGGAGCGTTGATTATTCGGGACAGACCTTAGTAAGTATCTCTACTTAGCAAAAAAGCTGGCAACAGTTTCATTTGTCCGAATACATTATTAACTATCTTGCCTTAAGTTGGGTGGATATTTTCAGATGGCTTCTTTTCGAAGCCTTTGTTGGGTTAGTCATACTGAACATTTTTTTATTAAGGAAACCAACTCACTCTGAAATTGTAATATCAAATGAACCATAATAAGTCCCATACCAGGGTTTTATCTGAATGAATGAGTTTCGAGTTGAGTTGAGCAAAAACACATGTATACAAGATAAACGAAAAGTATATTTTATGGCAATTAGTGATTGACTAATTTGTGCAAACAGGAACAAAATAGATTCCAATGATATTCAAAAGCATGATAAATTCAATTTGTATATGTTTGTATACTTTCCCTCGAATATGAATATCAATCAAATAATAGATACTCATTTACTTTTAAACTATGTCCTCGAAAATAACTACTTTTTCACACACAAAGATTTTAAACACCAAACTATCTATGGCCAGGGCCTACGTTAACGCATGTTTGTATCCCTTATATACTACTAGTTTCCGCCTAGTTCTTATGTTTTCTCGGGATAAAAAAGTAGCTTATGTGCTATTCCACACTATAATCTATCGCTGAGCCAAAATTCATCCAGATCCGTTCAGCCGTTCTGGCGTGATTGAGTAACAAACATCCATCCATCCATCCAAACTTTCGCATTTATAATATTATATACCAGCTACCGCTCCGCGGTTTCATCCGCGTTCCCCAGGGATCTTATGTTTTCCAGGGATTAAAAGTAACATTATGTCCTTCTCCGTACCATAGGCTAACTGCACACCAAATTTCATCGCGATCGGTCAGTGGTTTAGGCGTGAAAAGGTAGCAAAGGCACTTTATAATATTAGTTAGGATTAAGTAGAATCTACACTACTTTATTTCAAACCGCTCTTGTAATATACAAGCGCACTAGATAAATAGGTCAAATTGTGGTAAGGTACTTTCTTGGCCATTGTCTTGCTCTTGGTCTCCAAGTGCACATTCAAACGAGTCAGATTCCGCATACAAGACAATACCTACCTAAGATAGAGACTATCAAGTATCAAATTATATTACCTTTATTTTTAGCAAGAAAATTACAGTTCCAAATAGAAACCAAATATTATGATGAAACAATATTTCATGTCAGAAAATTAGCAAAATCTACAACACAAATTGTGTTACCTTGTTGTTTCAGCATCTGAAATATAAACTTTAACCGTTTAATTTAATTGTTTAGCTCCAAGGCAGGAACCGAGTTTATTACTTATAGATTTTCCACGTTCTAACTTTAATATTGCTTTTTAATTAAAATATTATTTAGTTAGTAAAATAATTACTCATTGTTACCTAGGAATGTTCAAAACTGAACATTGATAGCACATTTATTATGTAAGTAACTTAGTGAGTTCGTAGACTTAGCAATTAAAGCTACAAAAACATTCGTATCACTAGACTTTAAAGATTTCATAAATTCGGTTCACCTCGTTTCCTTTGTTATCTTATGAAAATATTCATAACAACACGTTATATCTACTAATTTCAATGAAAATTGCAAATTTTGAGACGTAGGATTATTAAAAAACTCCTATAAAATTTCGATAAAGGTCGTTTTCAAATACCGTTAAATCGCTAAATATTTGCTCTATCTCAAGATAAATCAACGAGGGTATTTTGATCAATATCAAAATCGAAAAGTTGTCATTCAAATTAAGCACAAACAATTGCTCTATCCCCGCTCCTGGATATATACGAGTAGTGGACTATTCAAAAAGTTTAAGACTATTTATTTCCTATTTATTTTGAATATATTTACTGTGTTTAAATATATATGCATTATAAGTACTATAAACTAAAAGGTATAAGTAAAATAAATGTGTCACTATTTTTATCCAAATATTTGTCTGTTAATAACGAATACACACTATTATTATTCATTCTTTTATTAAGTACTATATCTGTAATTCTTATAAATCGTTAGATAACAATTTTAAATAAGTACATCTACAATTTGATAGTATATTACACAACCCTTTCGTTAACTACTTGTTAAAGATAGCGATCAGTTTTAAGTAAACAATCACAAGTTTCATAGTAACTTAAATATAAAATGTATTTTTGGCTGTTAAGTTATTATAAACAAAACTATGTATTTATTTACATCGTTAAATATTTACAAGGCTCGAGCTATTATTTACAGTGTCTAATTAATCTTATAGATCGTGTTTTAATTAATATATATTCGAAGATATAGCTACAATAGCCAATATATATATATATATAATGATAAAACCTAAAAAAAATACACATTATTTTATATAATTTGCCTTTGACAAGTCTGATAGTTTCGTTTTACTAACGGTTGTAATATCTACAAACAAATAGAGCATTGAAATCCAACCTTATGTTTACCTTATTTATCTCTTGTTCTATCTTGTTTTTGTTTCTTTTACTGATGTAAGTTAAGAACAAGGATGAAACAGAATTACTGCGAGCAATGTTCAGGAGCAATCCGCCAGATTTCTTATACGAAATGAATTAGGAATAGATGATACCTTCTTTTACATACTTTCTCGAACTGTCGCACAAAAAGTTTTTGTGGAAATGTTTCTTATTTTTGTTGAATACCTAAAGGAACCTTACTTCAAAACTTTGATTGGGTAAATACCTTTTTCTGGAAAGGTAAAGGATCTCAATAAAAGTCTGAAATTATATCAAGAAAGCAAAGTTAGGTGAGCGGAATACTTAGAATGTTCGATTCCTTCTGAAAATATTAGTTAAACCTTGCGTAAATAAAATTCGTTGAAACATAATAAAATCTGGACATATTAAAAATCGGAATATATTTCAATTCCTTCCATAAAATATATTCATCAAAAATTGATCTGCGTGGATACAGAACAAAGGTTCCAAATAATGTTACTTGGAATTTAAAGTATAATTAAAGAAAGAACGACAAGTCAAGCTAATTACTATAATATTGTTAGCCAGTGGGAAAATTATTGTAATTTATTAATATCATTTTGAGTTCCAAAGATGGTAAGAAACTGCGAAAATAACGTAAAAATAATGAAGTCATTTTTGGTTTAAATTTTAGGCGTCAAGCTTACTTACACTCTTATCCTTTTTAGGGTTCCGTACCCAAAGGGTAAAAAGGGTACGAAGACTTCGCTGTCTGTCCGTCCGTCTGTCTGTCACCAGGCTTTATCTCAAGAACCGCGATAGCTAGACAGTTAAAATTTTCACAAACTATGTATTTCTGTTGCCGCTATAATAACAAATACTAAAAACAAAATAAAATAAATATTTAAGGGCTCCCATACAACAAATTCGATTTTTTTGCCGTTTTTATAGATAATGGTACGGAACCCTTCTTGCGAGAGTGCGACTCGCAAGAAGGGTTCCGGAAGGAAGGACTCGCACTTGGCTGGTTTTTACCTCGCAGTGTTTTATCATAGCTATGAACAGTGTGAGTTACCATTTAACTAATATGCTCCATCAAAAATAATATGCTGAGGAGGAATTAACTTTTATTAATTTCGTCTCTAATTAGATTCTCTACTTAATTTAATTTGGGGAATTAAATGAGATATATTTTTGCATTAGTAGATTTACACAAGCTGTCTTAAAAGGAATGTTCAAATGGAATTCGACCCGGCAAGGGATTAACCTAGTTCGTCGAACTCTGCTTGAGAAATGTAGGTGCTGGTCTCTGTTTGTCCAACTTGATCAAACGCAAATAACGTGGCAAAGAGAGCAATTGCCAGCTCAGAAACATTATGTATAGATAAGTTTCTTGTTTCGATTGGATCTCGGTTTATTCCGTACTGGCTATTGCAATATTGAAATCGATTCGTTTGTAATCTTCGTATCAGTTTTAAATATTGTCGTAGCGATGCTAACTGGAAATGGAAATACAAGAGCAATTTTCATAGTACGAAAATTACCATGTCATTTTATATAAAGTGCAGGTAATATTATACCCATTGTCAGCAATGAAGATAAAAGAGTAAAACACGACATAAATTTTAACAACATAAATATTCCAATATCTTAAAATTGACAATAGACTAATGATTTTGATTGTCTTATAATTAATTCACAGGAAACATTAATGTCTATATCGTTGTATTAAATACATACTTATTAACAAAATCTAACGGGTTTTAAACTCATAAATATTTTTATTTTATTCTTCATACAAAATTTTACTTCCTGGTAGTTTGAAACGTGGAAGTTGATTTTGCACTAATTGGTCATCTTGTAGATGTTCCGGGCACGATACACGACATGTCGTCTTTCGTTAGGAGTTCCATTGCTTTGTTTGCAACAAGGATCACAATAAATAATGTCAATATAGATACATATTGAGCCATGATTGGTAGGATGACCAGCATGTATAGCCGGGGTTGGTTGATTGTGGAGATGGTGGCCAGTGAGGCGAGGATGCCGCGGTTGAGACGAGGTGGTGTTGATCCGGAGCTCTGCATAGCTGCTGGTCTCTCTCCACTTAGCACGTGGACTATCACTGATGCTGACTCTGTGAGACCACAAGATTTTAATTAACATTAAACATAGCTATTACTGATGGACATTGTGTTATCATCAGATGTTTATAATGGTACTAGATTTCGCTCCGCGGTTTCACCCGCATTCCCGTGGGATCTTATGTTTTCCCGGGATAAAAAGTAGCCTATGTGCTATTTTAGACTATAATCTATCTCTCTGCCAAATTTCATCCAAATCCGTTGAGTAGTTTTTGCGTGAAAGAGTAACAAACATCCATCCATCCATCCATCCATCCATCAATACTCACAAACTTTCGCATTTATAATATTAGTAAGGATTTATTATAAATTCTAAGGTTCTTCAGGCGGAGATACAATTTGTACTAGTAGTAGACGCACACAAAAGAGTATTTTGAAAGAACCTTGTGAGGCGTATCGTGAAGTAAGAAGTAGTAAGAAAATCACGGAAAAGAAAGTTGTGTGTCGATCTCAGTTTTTCATCTGGAATTTTCGTAAGAGCAACTTAACGGATTTCGGAGTTTTCGATGTTAATTAACTTGGTTCTATATGAAATAACTCAATAACTTATCAAGTACAAGATTAATAAAGTTATAGACGAAGTGTATAATTTTAAGAAATGGAATAAGCTTTACTTTAAAATGTTATACATGCTTTAAGAATATTGTCTCACAAACTGAAGCAACTAGTTTTTTACTTTTTGGAAACTATTAATTAATTTGGCAGAATTTCAGCGAACATTCATATTGTTGGTGCTTGAAATCTTTGAACTTTATATAAAGTTTAGCAAAAGACATTGAGTTTATAGTAAACTAGATTTTGCCCCGCAGTTTCATCCGCGTTGCCAGAATAAAAAGTAGCCTTCAGTTTCCAGTCCATAAACTACGTCTGCTGTTGCTCCGTTGCTACGTGAAGAAGGGCAAACCAACAAACATAGGTACTTACTTTTGAATTAAAAATAGTATGGATGTAATACTAATAATAGAAAATTAGGTACGTAAACCAATAATAATATTTTCACACTCATTATACCCAAAGATAAAAGCAGTGGAATCATAACGATGTACCTACTGATCTTCCTTGAAATTGCGTCGTGACAGGGATGAGTTTAAAATTTTAAATGTTTAATTGTTGATTACACAATTTGTTGTCAATGCTTAATTAAAATTTTGTTACAAAAATAAATTTGTACTCTTGCTGACTAGTAAAGACTATAAATAAATAAAATAAATAAATATTCTGGGATATTCCTCACACACGGCCATCTGACCCCAAACTAAGCCAGATAACTGATATACTACGTATACTACTTTTCTTTTGTAAATATATACTTATGTAGATAACTAGTTGTCCCCCGCGGTTTCTCTCGCGCAGCGATTTAAAAAATAGATGGTCGATTCTCAGACCTACCCGATATGCACTCAAAATTTCATAAAAATCGGTCTAGCCGTTTAGGAGGAGTATGGTAACTAACATTGTGACACGCGAATTTTATATATAAGATTAAACCCAGACTCAGGACAAACAGACATGTTCATGCACACAAATGTCTGTCCTGAGTGGGAATCGAACCCACGACCTGTGGCGTGATAAATAGGGTATCTTACCAACCACGCCAACCGGTCCGACAAACATTTCTTTTGGCGTTGGTTTACAATGGTCAATATTCATAAAATCTCGACTTTAAATATGTATTGAAATTGTTTTGTATAATTGGATCTGATTGATCTAAAAGTATTACAATCCATAGAAGCAGTGAAGTATTCAGTATATAAATATAAACAGTATTTTAGTATTTACATATATATATACAGTTTTCTGACCTTAATCGGTTATTAAATTTACGCGTTTACTCTAATTTTTTGTTGAATCGTAGCGCTACACGAAACTCACCTTCGTATTTAATTATCTTTGTAATTATAGGTTGGGCTACCGGTAGGCATTAAAAGCTTTTAACCTCAAATCACTTGTCATTCATTACGTATTTATGGAACTGATAGTAATAATTTGTATTTATTTAAACCTTTAATATTATTATTCATATAACATCGTAGGTAAGGACCTAACAATATGGACTTTCTCTACTTTGTTCATTTCCGCGTGTCAATAGTTCACACGCAGTGCGAGTGTACTTACTATTAATGCGGACTAGTACTTAATTTATCTTCACTGGCAAGTAAATTCCTTTACCTGATATTTCTTAAATTAAAAAACGGAGTTGGATGTTTTGGAGTTTTTTAAACTGATGCGTTCATCACGAGCCCCGTGGCTTTTTTAGTCTAAAGTTAGATGACCCACCAGAACTGCTGGGCGCACAAGTATAGTTTCCAGAGTCGTGTGGCGCAGCACGTGCTATAAGCAAGCGACTGGTGCGCGTGCGCTGCTCCGTCTCCACGCTGATGCCGCCACGTTGAGCGTAGTTCACTACTTGCTCGCCGCGGTACCAGTAAATGAAGCTGTAAGGGGAATTACCTTTTAGGAATGCGTGTATAAAGAATATTAGCGGAACTTAGATAAAGATACCTATTGGATTTCAGTCAATGCTCTGTGTGGAAAAAATATTTCTCCTTGATTAAAGAATTATATTGAGAAACCTGTTAGTAGAAGTTAAAGTAGTTTAGCGGCATATTACGCATTTTTTATGTCAGAATGCTGACAAGCACGCTGGTGGTGCACCTGATGCGTATTTTGATAATGATTTGTGCATAATCATAAAGTGATCTTCCTGCTTTATATAACTACTGACATTAATATCAATGATATCAATGTGTTGTAGATATATTAAATTGTGGTACATTATTATATCATTAGTAGATACAGTAATGAGCTCATAGCTATTAATTATCTTCGACGAAATATAACACTGAATACCACATACTCACACTAACATAATTTAAATTAACACCCATGTGGCATACCAACGAGAACTAATAATTTCGGTATTCAATATTATCTACACAAAGTTATTTCGGTTGAATAATTGAAGGCTACTAAGAAATGTATTCGATACTATATTGGGAAATATGGAATGTCCATGTGGAAGGTACTAGAATATTTTATTTGTTCCAGATGTGTTTCGGTTGTGAACTACCTACGCGTATGCTATTTGTCGACGGTCACCTACCTAAGGAATATATTTACTTTGAGGTGTGTTACAGTTTCTTTGTTACACATATTTAAATAGGTTAACAGATCTTTCCACACCTTTATTGACGCTAACTTCAATACTTAGCTTTATATAATTATTTACGTAAAAGTTTTGGAGATAGTATGGGTTGAACACAATATTTCATACAATATAAATTCTTGATTTATAGCTTTGAAAAGTAGTAGTAATTGTCAAATAGTGAAAAAGTCAAGTATATAGGTAAGAGGAAGAATAAACAAACTCATAAGGTATTCTTAGAATTAAAATATATAGAGAGCAAAGTTACAAAGCTCAACTCTCACTTGACCGTCTTTTTCATAGTGTAATGCAATCACGTTGTTATGTGCGTTGCATATTACGTTCCTTATTTTATAACCTAAGACGCTATATACATAACTCATGAGATGACCTGAATAAAAAATGTCATCTCTTCACATAGAGCGTATCATGCTATCAATATTCAAATTGAAGGTCCCTCGCCGATAGATCTAAGACATGGGACACCATTAAACGTTGATAGGCAAAGAATGCCGCACTTAGGGACCTCAGCCGACCCTTTTATCTGGAAATAAGCTTATCATGTTTATGGATGCGAGACTAAATGTATAGGCACGGTGTGCGGTGTGAAAAGGTACACCGTACACGATAACACACTTCCATTATAAGATCGTAAGGTGGGCTCGCCTATTCACCCCGCCACGATTTGTGTTGTACCTACTACTTAGAGCAACACGGCAGCGCTGCGCCAACTAATAGTGCGGACCTCATTTTCTGGTATTGCGGTATAGCCTGTGGGGTTAGTCTACACTTATTCAACGGTTAATTTATGGTATTTTCATTCTTGAATTTGTTTAGTTTGAGTTAGTTATTATTCATCAAATTTACCGTAAATAATAAGTTTATTTACGGTATTATACCAGAATGTTCTGAGGCTAGAGCTAGGTTTTAAGTGTTAGTACTTCTCTAGTTTTATATTACCAAAAGAAAATTGAACGTGTTGGTATAGAACCGTAACTTCACCCAACCTAATCATTCACCTTACATATTATACTTAGTTGAAAATACTCGTAGAAATATCCAGATTGTAAAGCTAAAACGGTTTCAGTGTTCTAGAATAAACTAGTGGTGACGTCGTCGGCACGTTGCCCGAAATGTTACACATTCGCAGTTCACGGAATGAGTGCCTGCAAATATAATGTAACTGGAGATGGTCTCATTACACATATGTCACGTACTGCTGATAAAAACGTCGTACCTATTTCTAGATAAATTCTGTTGAACAACAAAGGAGAAAAAAATTTGCTCGCTTTTCATCTCTCAAATCGCTTGAAATTAGAGAGCACGTAATGTTCCTCTGTATTTTATAATGAGACTTTCGAGTGGTTATTCTCTCTGAGCACTCAATACTTAACTGGAGTAGCCTTAGTATCTGCAGACTACAGAGCATACTAGCTTAAGTAGCGGAGGAGGAAAATTTAATGATATATATTTTTTTTGTTGGCATAAATTTTAATCATATTAGGGCGAGGATAATGAGTTCAATATTTGTTTAATTTAAGTACCAGCTGTTCCTCGCAGTTTCATCCGAGTTTTTGGTATACAATTAGTCTCTTCTGCTGATCGGGGTGGAGAAAAATCCAACATAAAAATTGGTTCAGCCGTTCTTCAGTTATTAATGGTGTAACTAACACGACTTTGTTTTATATATATATAGATAAAAGCTAACTCGTATATATGTAAGCTATTCATCAAATCCTAAACTACCGTTAACTATCTACTTCTATAAAATCCAGATAACTATAACTGGATTAAGTGTCAATTTTTTTTTCAATAGGAATAATAGCTTTTCTATTATTTTAAAGGCTCTATATATAATTACTTACAACAGTAACGTAACAATATTATCTCGAAACAGCTATATTCAACTATTTTTAAACAGAAACTGATGGCAACTCTACCCATATACACATACATAGTAGTTATACATTACACATATTTCTCCAACGTGTATGATCCAGATAATCTATTAATAACACCTCTGGTTACATAACCTTAACCTTATACGGGGTCCTAAAGTCGATATGATGACATAACACTTACCTCGGCGGGTCGGGGGCGTATTTTGCGACACATGTGAGATTGATGTCCGAGCCCGCCCTGACGAACAGTTCCGGCCCGGAGAGGATCTCAGCTTTTGACACTGTTGGAAAAATTACAGGATTAAAATTCTGATAGATGATTGTAAGGTTCGAGAGAAATATAGATTGTAATGTGATTGAAAAGTGAAAATAACTTATTAATAGTCTTCAAACATTATTAATCAGAAAACTATATAGGATACGGTAAACCCTTACCATCAGGCAGCACTACGCTTGTTTGCCACCTTATTTGTAAATTTATTAATTAAATATAAATAAATAAACGTACATAATAAAATACATATTAACTAAATTTTATTTATAATTTCAATTAAAATAATAACGCACAATTTAAATATTTAATCAATGTAATAATACAAAAATGTGCAAGTACCTAATCATTATGCATATTAGTTCTATTTAATACAGAAGATACTAGATGAAACAGATATTGCCTACAAAATTCAAAAAGGATTTTTTTCCTATAGCTTTTCCCTATACTTTTATAATGTCTAGTATAATTTATTTTCCTTTTCGTTGCTGAAATTTAACATTGGTTTAATATTAAAAATAACGTGTGATAGATATCATCTACGACTTGCGACAGGTACATATGTGATTGAGTTGATTTTATTTACGTCACAAAGACTACACCTTTGAAATATCAACTCCTGACACGTGCTCAAAGTTGCTTCGGTTTACGTCCTAGCTAAAATAAGCAATTAGATTGAGGTGAAGTTTAAGTATACTTATAGACACTGTGATTTATAAGTGGTTTTAGAGCTAAATGGCATTGCCCGTATATTTGGATAGAAATATACGATATTATTAATTATCTTTTGTAATGAAACAAGTCCTACCACAAGATCTCAAGTAGGTACTTCCAAAACACATCGATAATTCGAGTATGATTATGAGAAAGTTTATGAACTCACCAACAACAATAAGCCGGAAAGACAAGCTGATCTTAGGCTCGGTGGAAACCTGGCACTCATAGGCGCCAGAGTCCCTGGGCTGCGCGGGCGCCACTCGGAGCGTCCACTCGTCCGAGCCATCAGCGTGAAGCGCCGCGAAGCGCGCGTCGCTACTGTACGTGTGAACACCCACCGTCAGGATGTGCAGGTCCCGCTTGCGGATCCAGGAAACCTAAGAGTAAGGATAGTGTTTAATTTTTAATTACTGAGTACTAGACACACGTACCCATAAAAAATGTAATAATAACACAATTTCTAGGCAACTATCATAATGTTTGTAGTCCGACTCCGAAGTCAAACATAAGAAGAATAGTAATCGATTCATTAATAGATAATCATAATTAAATGATGAATGAATTTAACGTCATGAATAATTAGGAGTAATCACATTGCAACTAATCTCAGTACTTAGGTATTTCTTGCTCTAAATATTAATTCCAATTAAAAGAAAACTTTATTCTGACTATTTAATCAAGAGTCACTTACTAAAATTACGTTCACTCTTACTCATTTACATAGTAACAGCTGAAATTAAATTACTATTGCTTCTTTAATAGTATATAATAATATATAATGTTATATTATTCTGTGTTGTAATAAGTTTATATCAACGGTACCATAAGATATATTGTCTTCAAAAATGTTAGCCAATTCAATTATGTTAGCAACAGGCGGCTTTCATTTAAGGAAATGTCCGGTGAGTACTCTTAAAGGAGTTTATGACTACTTTATTATGTTATGTGTGGAAGACAACATGGAGGGTTTATGCTTAAGTAAGAGTTTTACGCGAAGTTCGTGTTCGTCGACACCTCCACCTCCTGCTGCGTTGTAGGAATATAGCAAGGTACTTTTTCCGGAGCTGTTTTTGTTTTATTGGAATAAAAATATTTCATTTTATAATAATAAATTCAATGTAGTTTTCCTCTTCATAAGTAATTCACTAATTAACTTCACTTAACAGCCGGTTTCCGAGAAGCAAAATTATCGTAGAATTACGTGACAGGCTGCTAATCTTGGATTATTCGTATTTCGGGTTGCTGAACGAGTCAAGTGACAGTCTGTCAACAGTTTGTCAACAGCTTGTCAAGTTTGTTATTCCATGTGTCAAATCTCCAATTATTCGTCAATTATAGGTTTTTTGGGTTTCTAGAAACCTTTTTCGTATGTCAACGCCTTGTCAATAGTTCTATTAGATAATTGGAGATAATCGACCAATTAATCGAGTGTCAAAGTTTAAAGTGTGATAATAAATAGGGAAAACTGAACGATAATAACTTTTAATCCTTATTGTATACGGGAGTAAGGCACAGTGAAACGGCTCGTTATTTAAGTTCGACTGACATTTATTTATCAGACAGACATGACAGTTTTACACAGACGGTGCTGCCACACTCACCATGGACTTGACCACAGATACAGTACTATTACATACTATACTAAACTACTACATACACAACAGTTCCCCCCCTTTATTTATGAATATAATGCAAACAACCCCAAAGTTCAACTGCCTAAATGATGTTGTAAAACTGACTATAATCTATCCTAGGTACAGGTCGCAACGACCTTCCTGCCACTGCTCGCTCATTAGATTGTGAGTGCTGAGAATCTAATACCTCCTCCTGATCTTCATTATTTGCAGCTGGTGGCTCATGAGGCACTATATCTGAAGATGCTCTTTGCTGAGACACCTCCGAAGCTAGGTCATCTAAATCTATTATAACCGAATCTGGTGGCTGATTTATGTTGTTATGAGTACCTTTAAAGGCTAACAATTGGTTCTTATGTTTTTTAATATATATTCCTGTTGCACAGTCTTTAATCAAATATGTTACACTACCTACTTTTTTTATAATAATCCCATTAACCCATCTTTTCTGGTTTGGTTTTCTATATAAGATAGGATCACCTGATCCAAAACATTTAATATTTTTTCCTCCGTGAACTTTATGCTGTAAGCACTGTTTGTTTTTTACATGATTAGCAAGAGTGACTGATAATGGTGATGGTTGTTTATTATTAATCAAATCAAGGCGAGATCGAAGTTTATGGCCAAACACTAATTCAGCAGGTGAACATCCTGTTATAGAATGTATAGAATTACGATAATCAAACAGATATTTCATCAATTTATTTGTAATTTCTTGAATATCACTACCTAAAAGGCAAGATTTTATTCCTTTTTTAATGACTTTAACATAACTTTCGGCTTGCCCATTGCTGGCTGGATGGTAAGTCGGTGATGTGACATGAGAAATTCCATTAGAAATACAAAAAGTATTAAATTCTTGTGATACAAATTGTGTGCCATTATCACTAACCAATGTGTTAGGTACACCAAACCTGGACATAAACTCGTATAGTTTGGTGATTACTGCTGTTGATGAAGTATTATTCATCACATATGCCTCAACCCATTTTGAGTATGCATCCACAATTACTAAGAAAGAACGATTATGGATGGGACCTAGGAAGTCTATGTGTATCCTATAAAAGGGCTGAGGCGGATATGGCCACAATGCAAGAGGAGCACTTGCGGGCATTTGTCTTAATTGTATACATATATTACAATTGGCAATCATTTTTTCTACGGCATTGTCTACTCCAGGGAACCAAAATCTACTTCGCACTTCAGCTTTAGTCTTTACTATGCCTAAATGTGACTTATGTAATTCTGACATAATTTTTCTTTGTAAGCTGGCAGGAATGACTACTCTATGACCACGCATGACACAATTATTTTCAAAAGAAAGTTGTGTTTTACAAAGTTGATATGGTCTAACATGTGAATCTGTAAGTTTTTTTGGCCAACCACTTTGTATGTATTTGACAACATTACATAACGTTGTATCCTTCGATGTTTCGACCTGTATTTCGTGAAGAGTGATTGGTAAACTACCATCAACAACAAAGTTAACATATGATGCATAATCTACCACTTTATCTAAATTATCATTGTTACCGGCGGCTGATTCATCACTGGGTAAGCTGGCACGCGATAAAAAATCTGCACTATTATCGGCACTTCGAATATACTCTATAGTATAATTGTATGCACTGAGAAAAATAGCATACCTCTGCAATCTGTTTGCCGATACTTCTGGGATTCCACGATGTGGTCCAAATATGGATATGAGAGGTTTATGGTCTGTGCGGAGAACAAAAGGGATGGATCTACCATATAAATATTGGTGAAATCTACGTACACCAAATATTATTGATGTAGCCTCTTTTTGTATTTGGGAATACCTTTTCTCAGCTGGGTTCAATGTACGCGACGCAAATGATATGGGGCGTTCTACTTTATCATCTCCTACTTGTGACAGTATTGCTCCCAAACCACTTGGTGAAGCATCAACGGTTAGAATAATCTTTGCATCTGGGTTAAAATGAGCTAAGACCTGATCTGATGATAGGTATTTTTTTATTGAATCAAATGCTGCATTGTGTTTAGCCTTCCATTCCCATTTACAATTTTTTTTTAACAAATCATAAAGTGGACTAAGAATAGTAGATGCATTAGGAACAAAATTACGGTAATAATTTACTAATCCAAGAAATGATTGCAACTTATTTACATTTGTAGGAACTGGTGCTTCTGTTATAGCCTTAATTTTTTTAATAGATTTTTTTAATCCATCTTTGTCAATTGTATACCCTAAATACTCAACTTGGTCCTTGAAAAATTCACATTTATCCTGACGCAAAGTTAACCCTGCATCTTGCAGCCTTCCTAATACCATGTGAAGTCTCTTTAAATGCTCATTTCGATTAGAAGCTGTAATCAACACATCATCAAGCATGCACAGCACTCCATCCATGCCAGATAATATGCACTCCATTGCACGCTGAAAAATTGCTGGGGCACTTGCCAGACCAAATACTAAACGAGTATAATTAAAGAGACCTCGATGAGTATTAATGCAAGTTATATTTTGTGAATCTTCCTCTAATACAAATTGTGCATATGCCTGTGACAAATCTAGTTTGCTAAATTGCTGTCCACCATGTAATCTGGTAAAAAGTTCATGCGCTGTTGGTAATGGATAATGTTCAATGACTAATTGTTTGTTTACACTGACAGAGTAATCTGCACATAATCTTAGAGATCCGTCACGCTTCAACACTGGTACTATTGGTGATGCATAATCAGAATGTTGAACAGGCTTGAGTACTCCTATACACACTAATCTCTCTATTTCTTTATCTATTTTATCGTTAAGTGAGAAGGCAAGACCGCTTTAAAAAATATTGGCTTAGAATCTTCCTTCAGTGGTAATTTTATTTTATATTTATTGAATTTTCCTAATTTTTCTGAAAACACAGCTGGATACAGGGATTTTAATTGGTTAATTATATCAGTAGATTGCTCAAGGTAATTGACTGGCAGCATTTCAAGCTTAAATAAAGAAATAAAATCACGACCTAAAAGTGGTGGCCCCCCACCTCGAACTACATATATATTGAGTATGTGTGTTATACTTGAATAAGTGATAGGTACTTGGATGATTCCTAAGCAATCAATACTATTACCTGTGTATGTTAATAAACGCTTATTGGTAACTGATAATGGCACATTTTTAAAATATTGCCTAAAAGTACGGTCAGAAATTACTGTGACTGCTGAACCAGTGTCTACTTGGAACCTTAATTGTACCCCCTGGACAGAAACCTCTTCATACATTGGTTCACCACAAGATGTACGAATATGAAAACACTCACCATCATCATCACTCTCACCTGCCTCACAGGTTTCCATGAAATTAACCTTTTTGCACATTTTTTGCAAATGGCCCTTTAGATTACACTTTTTACACTTGTAATTAGAGAATCGACACTGAGACGATTGATGGTTTTTATAACCGCACACAGAACACGGCACTTTGATATCACTAGCACTTTTTGTAGCTTGGCGGTCGATTTTGAAAAGCTGCTCGGTATGCGACGGCCCTTGCACCGTCGCCGCTGCTGCTCCCTTACGTGCGCTGTGCACGCTCTCCGCCAACTCCAATGCTTTTGTTAGAGTTAGTTCTTTTATGTCCTGCGTAAACAGCTTATCTCGCTCTGCACCCGGCTGCATGCCCATGACAAAACGATCACGTAGAGCTTCTTCTACGTTGAGAAAACTACAGTAAGCAGATAGCCCACGAAGTCTTGCTGCCCACTCTGTGAAGGTTTCCCCTGCTTTTTGGGCCGCGGAGTAGAAGTTGAATCTTTCACTGAACCCGCACCTTTTTGGGGTGAAATGGGCATCCAAAAGTTGGATTATATCCTCGTAAGGCACTTCTTGTATTTCTTTCGGCAACGCTAAATCTGCCGCTAATCTATATGTAGCGTCACCAAGTGCACTAAGTAAGATGGCGCGCTTTTTTACTCCCGTTGGATCGCTTGATTTATCTATGTTATTCGCAATAAACCATTGTGTTAATCTGCCTTTATGGGTTTGCCACGATTGCGTATTATGATCGAACGTGTTTAATACGCCAAAATGCGCCATAATTTGGGTAAATTGTCGCCACTATTGTATACGGGAGTAAGGCACAGTGAAACGGCTCGTTATTTAAGTTCGACTGACATTTATTTATCAGACAGACATGACAGTTTTACACAGACGGTGCTGCCACACTCACCATGGACTTGACCACAGATACAGTACTATTACATACTATACTAAACTACTACATACACAACAATCCTTAATGTAAGTAGGTACTACTTGCTTAGAGAAATAAATGCTAGAATATATCTTCATAATATTTATGTAACCTTAAAGTAGGTACCTTATTTTACAGATCAGTATGTCTTTATAAGATTTAGCGGCTGTTGAGTTTTCATTGAGTAGTGATGAGGATGATCTGGGTCTATCACGCGTTTTCCGCGAAAGAATGAATCGTCTCCATCACTTCAATGATCAGGAGTTCAAGGATCGGTACAGAATCAATAAAAATGTCGTAAATCATCTTATGGATTTCCTAGGGCACATGGAACCCATGACCCATCGCAATCACGCTATCAGCGCTGTCGAACAAGTTCTGTTGGCTAGTGTCAAACAACATAATCATGAAAATTATGATGCTTCATAAATACATGAAGCATCATAAAATGTAAATTGATACCTTAATTTATTATACAAAAGTCCATTTAATTTTTCTGTTAATGTGATTATTTTACTTTTGTCTTCATAATAGAGTTATCATGAAAATACCCTTTATTAAAAGCTACAATAAAAGAGGGAAAAATAAGCGGCTTTTATGAATAGGTACCTTATTGAATCAGGGATTATTTTACGGAAATCCATCGTTAATGATACCTATTGTAAAATCGAGGATCATTAACCGTTCCCGTTAAATCATTAGGCAACCAATCATACTTTCATCATACTAATACTAATATACTAATCCTAACTATCCTAACTTAATATTATAAATGCGAAAGTGAGTTTGTTTGTTTGTTTGTTTGTTACCTTTACACGCTTAAGCCGCTGAACCAACCGCGATGAAATTTGGTATGCAGATAGCCTATAATATGGAAAAGGACATAGGCTATTTTTTATCCCGGGAAAACATAAGATCCCTGGGGAACGCGGGTGAAACTGCGGGGCGGAAGTTAGTAATATTATAAAGAGGAATGTTTTGTATGTTTGTAACGAATAAACTCAAAACCTATTGGACAGATTTCAAAAATTCTTTCACCATTAGAATGCTACATTATCCTTGAGTAACATGGGCTATTTTTTATCTCGGGAACGCGGGTGAAACCGCTCGGAAAAGCAGTGTTATATATGTAATACTTATATCGAATCACTCACAGAAGTTTTCTGACTATTTAAAATATAATAAGATATATAATTATATTGATAGTGATTCGATATATCAAATAAGTTTTTACAATACTTATTAGTACTTATATATTTTTTCCGTAAATTAAATAATGAATACCATTTATAAAGAACTGCTAATGCTCAATTAACCTTAATTGAATTAATACCTTAGTCACTATTTTAATTTTATTGTCAATTTATTTTGTTTAGTAAATTTCATTTACACATTTGTATTTAGCTGTTTAATAAAACGACAAAAACACAACGTTAAATGAGAAATAATTTACTTTTGATTGACTTTTTGTCATTATAAACAAATATCAATCTTAAATCAATTATATAAGTCACAATATACATTCTCATCGTTCTTAAGCCTATGGCCTAAGCCTATAGGATCACTATACATTTTATTCACGTAATTACAAATTTGATGACTTCGTTAAGAACAATTAAGAAAAAAGAAAATATTAATCCTTTCACAAATTATAAAGCTCTCATTCTGTACAAAGTAATTGTTAGCCAGTTTTTCTACTGCTCCCATTTTTATGTGAGGGAGATGCATCGAGAGTTTCATTCGAATTTGTATTCGAGACTATTCGCTGCGGGGTTTTGAAACTTTCTTCGAGGCACGGTTTAAAGTGTGGTGGAGACAGAACTAACTGGATATAACTGGATATTCCCCAACCATTCTTTCTCCCAGCGCTCAAGTTTTTATGGGTCAAGCCTAGATCAAGCGGGATTGAACTCATTCGGAATAAAATAAAACAAAGTATTGTCACTACTCTCCGTAGATTGCATTATGTAAATCGTTTTATTTATACCGAGCAGGTTATATTGCACTCTGATACCGGCACTTGGGGGAAGCGAGATAAAACATTAATGACACTTTTGAAAATGAATAAAATAAAAGATAGGATCGACGGCGGTGTACCGTTTCCGCGGTTTCATAATTAGTTTTTAACTTTTCCAATTGATAAAATTAAAATGAATACAATCTGAAATCCTAGAGGTTTTCATTAATAAATAAAATATCAAAAATGTATAGAAAAACTGTATGTTAGTTTATCGGAATTGGTATAAGTAGCGCACGAAAACATCCATAAAATAGTAGAGGAAAAAATAAGTGGAAAATGTTGGTTCGCTATTATCATATTATCAGTAGGAAAGTGTGTTCGCTTTAAGAAATACCAAAGCCGAGAAAATAAGTCTCTATTCCATTTTGATATATTTTCTCTAGTAAATGGAACTAACAGATAAAATGTGAGTGGAGTTAAGTGAAGTGAATCGGCGCAATCGGCGGCGCGAATGAGTCAGCCCTTCACTACCAATTTGGGGACCATTCATTCGCCGCTCGCATCGGAAACCACATAGAAGATTGCCCACTCCAGTGAATGGTGCCATACTAAAAAGCTAACCTTTAATATTCTTTCAAACATTTTCACGACCATTTCGAAATAATCAAAATGCGTTGTTATTGTCAATTTGATAAGGGGAAATGTCTAAATTAAGCAAGAATTGGAATAAATATTCTTTTAAAATATCATGATTCTCTTACGTAACAAATAATAAGCCCTAGGTCATCGTTTCTCAACCTTTTTAGTGTAGCGACCCCCCAAATAGCCAAAATTAAGTTAATATCCTTTTGACCTCTCACAATATTACGGTTTTCTGAAGAGATTGCGACCCCCCTCGGGGTCGCGACCCACAGATTGAGAAACGATGCCCTAGGTTTTCATATTATATCTAGGTTAGGTTATCATGTCGTGAGGAAGTGCTTTTCTATGGCTACTATAAAGAGGGGAAGAGGAAGACATCAGACCACCTGGTTGGCGAATGTCCAGAGGGACATGATGGAATTGGGTCTGAGGGAAGAGGACGCACAGCGACGGACCACGTGGACCACGAATCATGCTATGATTGGAAAAGCCGACCCCGTGTAGCGGGAAAAGGCGAGGCCAGAGAAGAAAGAAGACACTAGGTTGCCTGGAAGAAATCGCTTCAGCGATAAGGCCGCCATAATTGTTTTCACTATGATTTCTTTATAATTTGTAACTTGTGGTGTATAATTTGTAATGTAGTGTCAACAATAAAGTATATTTGTATTGTATTGTATAATTGTAAGCACTTATATATAGGTACCTATTATAATGAATCACAAAAGCTATTCTCTGTGAAAGCGTGCCAAGAAGGCTGCCAGAGCTTTGCTACGCCGCAAGACGTATTCTACCCTCTGTGACACAAAGGAGCTCAATAAATGGTTCTTTTCTGAAAACTTACAGTTTTCACCCGTTTTTAAGAGTTTTGTTAAGATGTTGTAAATATGTATGGATACTCTTTGACATGATGATCATCTACACACACTACAGTATTAGTATTTGATGACATATAAAGTTATAAAGTTTACAGAGGATGCTTTGTGTAGCATTGGAACCACCATATTAACTTTTTTTATTTATTTTTTTTACTTTGTATAGGCTTGTGTTTGACTACAATCTTACTATTGTAAGTGATGATGTGGCCGAAGGTGGTAAGCACACAAAGCCTAGAAGGAACTGGCTCTCAAGTGCAGCTGTCGGAACACACCAATAGGTGTTTGGCGACAGATTTTCAACTTGAGGGTGGTAGCCAGCCAGGCGGGTACTACAAAGTACCCTACCACCGTGCTATGGTTTCCTCACGATGTTTTCCTTCACCGAAAGCTCAAGCTCATTGTAGGATTCGAACCCACGACCTTCGCCGCGGCGTCCGACGTCACTACCACTGAGCTATCATCGCCTAAAAATACTTAGAGCTTCAATAACTTTCATGAAATGGACTCATGTAATTAGGTAATAAATGATATATTCTTTATTATATTCACCATAATATACGAGTCCATAAAAGAGAAATAATCCGAATCCTAATCGAATTAATATTATAAATGAGAAAGTTTGTCTGTATGTTTGTTACCCTTCAGCTCCGTAACGGCTGAACGGATTTTCATGATAATATACAGATACTTTAGATCTTGGATTTAGAACATAGGGTACTTTTCATCTCGGGAACGTGGGTAAAACCAAGAGGTAGATGACGACCTTCTCTTCTAGACAACTTTTGGGTAACAGGAAATATTTCAAAATAGTGGCACTGTCTGATGTAGCATCTCTTTTTATGATATATAGTCTGGTGTTTAACCACTTTCTCACCATGATAAGTGACCATGTGGCCGATGGTGTTACGGAAACAAAGAAAGCCTAGAAGGTTTCAAGTGTAGCACATACCGGCGTGGGTGCTTGGCAACAGATTTTCTACTTGAGTTCAACAAGTTCTATATTAACTATACAAATAGAATGTAAAATAGTATAAAAACTGAATAACAAACATCCTCTTAAATCTTCTCTAATATATACAATGTTTGTTTGTTCGTGTTTTATGCGCTGCCATACCGTTCATCCGATTGCGATAAAACTTCATCGACTTATTGCTAACGTGCACTTATGCGAAGGCTATAAGCATAGTACAATTAACTTGAAAATTTTAAAGAGCATATCTGCTACAGTATTTTCTTTCCTTTCAACATAATTCCAAAATTGACAATTGACAGTCGGCAAAAGACAATCAGCAAACATCAAACAGCACCTGTCATTCGCAGTTTATTCATATCATATATACCTTTATATATAATTCAATTTCAATAAATGTATTCATTATCGGCAAGAAAATTTATCATTATTACCCTGGAATAAAACATAGGATATTTTTTATGTCGTAAACAAAAATTCAGCAGGAACGCGGGTAGAACCGCGGGGCAGAACCTAGTACAGAATAATAGGATGAATTTCCATAACCTTTAACATCAACTCTCGTATGAAGCGGATTGATCCCAATTAAATTTGAATGAATTCCCAATGTTACTGAAAAAAAAAAGAAATCTTTTATTTTATTGTTTTGTTTGTACTCACTTTCATTTTCTTCATAATATCCTATGGTCCTTAGAAAAATTAAGTTGTATGACAGATTCAATTATTGCCATAGTTGAAAGACAATAATTTATCTTTCTTGTTGACATTTATTATATCTAAGATTACATTGATCTACGATGCATGATATTTGTTGAGGTTCTCGTCTCTCAAACATTGGTCGATCCTACATACTCGTAATATTTTACTTATACGCTTATTTTATGCATGATTGATTAACATTGTTGTTTGTTATCCTTTTGACTGAACTTTTACGTATTATTGTCACGCTTGAAATGCGTAATATAATAAATTACCCTTCATTGGTAGCTTCATTCAATAACAGCACTTTTGATAACATAAATTGTATTTAAAATAACTGAACCAAATACAGCAGCTCACGACAATTTATGCAAACAGTTTTTTTTTGCATATTTCAGTTTAACATAACCTTGTTATTTAAATTTCTATTTGAATAGTCCGAATTCAATCAAATGTCATAAATGTGAAGTGTGTAAGTAGTTTAAATAGTGTAAAATAACTTATAAAATATATTGTATTTTTTACCGTTTCTTCGAGTAGTTTTGAATCGGTTTATGTTGCAACAAAAATTAGCTTTGTACACAGTTCATAAAATACGAACCAAAATAGTGTTGTCAGAGTTATATAGAATTCAAAGATTAAAAAAGGAACAAAATTAAATATTTTTAAAACAGTACTTACGCCAGACATTTATCTTAAAAAATAAATGAACTACCGCCCTACATACGGACATTTTAAATAAGTACGTGAACAACTCAGAATACTAACATAAACTACGAGTAAGAGAATAGTAATAAAAGGACATAAAAAACGTAAAATAAATTTTCAAGTAACTACACGAACACCGAATGTGATATAATCCATTCCTTTCACCCCTTAGGGAGGAGGGTTTGAGGCGGGAGTAGTTTGTAGCTAAACACGTAATACGAATAAAACCTTTCTAAATTTTGCTCCATAGAGTAGGAATAGCACCAACGACCACATGTCCATGGAAAAGTGGAAATGTTCTCTTTTCCATGCAATTTCATGTAGTTTTCACAGGTAGACTGAGATTAATTAATAAAGGAGCAGAATATAAGCTTTATTTAAAATCGGATGTTGCAATAAAAGTTATCGTCATCCAATTATTTTTGGAATTTACTTTTATACCTTCTGTTCGAAAGTTATCTAGAATCCGCATGTATTGACATAATTTTTTTCGAAACCATCGAGCGGATTTTCGTGGGTTTTTCACAGTTTAATTAGGCTTAAATTCGTCGAAATTGGCTAATGGGGAAAAGTTATAGACATTTTATAAAGTCTGCGCGAGCGAAGCCGCGAGCGAAAAGCTAGTTAATATTATAAATGTTATCCGTAACGGTTGAACGGCTTTTCATGAAATTTGTTATAAGGTATAGTTACTTTTAATACCGAAAAGTACACTTACAAGTAAAAGTTACTTACAAAGTGAAACTGCTGTACAAAAAATGTATTACAATATCATAAAATTAATATTACGAAGATAATGGTAGTTTCAATATATATATATTTAATACAAAGGTGGATTATATTCATTTAGAATTTTTAACGGATATTTCTTGCGTTTTAATTTATTACATAAATTCCTAGTCCCTTTGGGATGTTATTTTGTGATTCGGGCATGTGAAATATGGCAATGGATTACCACATTAATACTGTTCTATCAGTTTTGTCACAAAATAACATGGCATGAATCTCATGGGGATCGATTCTACAGTTGATACTGAGCAATCTAATTTCTTGAATATGAAAAAGAAAATAAATAAATAAATATTCTGGGACATTATTCCTCACACACGGCCATCTGACCCCAAACTAAGCAGAGCTTGTACTATGGAAGCCAGATAACTGATATACTACATATACTACTTTTCTTTTGTAAATACGTACATATATAGATAATTACACCCAGACACAGGACAAACAGACATGTTCATGCACATTTGTCCTGAGTGGGAATCGAACCCACGACCTGCGGCGTGATAGATAGGGTATCTTACCAACCACGCCAACCGGCCCGTCAAAAATAAAATAATGAAATGAAAATATTTTTTATTCAAATAGGCCTTCACAAGCACTTATGAATAGTCTAACTCTAATATTTGAATATATTATTAAATTGAATAACCCTGTATATACAGCGCATCGGTATTGCAGTGCAAACATTGCATTAATAAAGAATAAAGTTCCCTTGCAATAATTTGCCATTGATAAAACATCAAAGATTACCTATGCATTGGATTTCCTGGCGTATCCGTTAATAGGAATCAAACGGTCCGGAAGCAATTTCTTTAAGCCACATAGTACGCTAGTCTCAATACATGGTAACGAGCATGTACATCCTGAGAGAATATTCTATTCAACAATGTTTTAGTATCATGAGACCTTTTTTTTTCAAAGTAGAAATATTTTATTTGGCCCTTCTTTGAATAATAGAAGATAGTAGAAGTCTTCAAGAGTTATTCTGTTTAGTTACTAAGCTTTTTTTTCTAATAACAGCCACTCTCGAGGCACTCAATGTGGCTCTATTAAAGCCAATAACAGGGTTATATAAAGTGAGTGTCATTTACCGCACGGTCAGCAAGGTTTCTAACTCTGCAGTGGAGATAGGCGGGCTGGCCCACGGCGGCGGTGGCTTCGCGCTTCGTGCTGTTGTCGAAGTATGGCTGCCCGAGGGGCTCCCAGCCTCCGCCGCCGGCTGATACACCTGAAAATGAAGTCATATTAAAAAAATGCATTTCAATGAGGGCTATCGCGTGTGAGTTCGCCGCTAGAGGTGCTAGTGTAGCGTGAGGTCTTCGAAATGTCAAATTTCTCTGTTTCTGGGTGGGCTACGCGGGTTTATTTCTAATCAGAATAATGTTGTGAATATTGCAATACCTGAGTTTAATTATGTCAAATATGAGTTACGGGTCAATTAATGGCAGTGCTTTGAGACAGTTTTATGTTTCGAAAAATTATCTTCTCCTTTTTTCCGAACAAAACGGAACTGCGCAAATTTAAGGCATGCTCGATATTTTTACGGTACGGTTCAAGGTGTTAAATATGATTTAAATGTAAACATTGTTTTCACGCCCGTACTAACAAACTTTGATGGTTATACTTCAGGACCTTACTCGACAGTGGCGCCAACTGGTGAGCACAAATACGGTAGCCCCATTTGGCAGGCGAGGGGATTTAATTATTGGTCTACATTCCGGCTACGAGTGTGATATGAACGAATATATGGAGAATGAAGACTTAATTTAATTTAAAGAAAACAATATATTTTTTTACATATCTCGCGTACGAATGGTGATTTTTGAAAAATCTATGAATGCAGTTGTACTTATTTTCATAATTAAATGAAGTTTTTTTCAGTATTTTTTACAATATATAAATTACTAGCTTCCGCCCCGCGGTTTCACCCGCGTTCCCGAGGGATCTTGTTTTTCCGGGATAAAAAGTAGTCTACAGCCTTCCGCGATAAATGGGCTATCCAACACTAAAATATATTTTCAATTTGAACCAGTGGTTCCTGAAATTAGCACGTTCAACCAAACAAACAAACTCTTCAGCTTTATAATATTAGTATAGATTTTACCTCCGTGTGACATAACCATAAATGGACATCTTTATATAAAAGCGATAAATTCATTGATTCTCGAAATCACGAAAAGTACAAGACGTACGAAACTGAAATTTTGCAAGTAGGTTTCTTATAGGGTGTAGACATCCGCCATGAAAGAATTTTCTGAAATTCAACTCTTTCAAAATAGAGGATCGTGGGTGAAACCGCGGGGCGATAAGTTAGTCATTCAAATAAGTACAAGACTAACCAATAATTTTGCCTTTGTTTTTTGTATAATTTCAGGGATTGTAGCTAACTTTTTAAAACAAAAAAATGTCGGTCGACCCGTAAGTGTACCTATAAAGTTGTAAAAAATCATGCTCGCCTAAAACCGGTATACAAAAGTGTTTTCCATCTACATAATATTGTGCCTATCAAAACTTTGTAAGCATTATAAATTTTGTGTGTCTTCCTTTTTTAAAGTTCCAAACTAGAAAGGTACAAATGAAATCCGTCCGTCTATCATAGCGCTGTATTTTTTTTAAATTAAGGTATCAGAAATTACAGTATAACTTGTAGTTATATCTACCATGAGATAAGATGATAATGACAAAACACCCATTTCTACGCTTTCTGCTCCCTCATAGAAATGGCAAAAAACATAAGCGTCGAACTTGGTCTAGTAGTAGGTTCACACACTATAGAGACTATAATAAAATAATAATAAAAATAGGTAAACCATATAATAAGGGCTTAAAGTCTGTATTTACCAAAGAATTAAAGTAGGTATATTATATATTGGTACGGAAACCATAGTACACGAGTTCGACTCGCACTTGGCCAGTTTTGTCATGTTTTTTTTATAATAGCTTAACTCTTCGGTTTAAAGCTGAAAACTTGTCAAATGTTTTTTTGCAGTTGAAAACAATAAGAAACTTTTTTGTTCTTGAATAAAAAACTCGAGAAGTACCGAATAAAATTAAACAAAATGTACTGACAAAAGGCGACATGAATTTCAAGAACCACTTCAGTAGCTTCGACGTTCAAAGTATTCTAGGGCCTAAACTGAATAAATGGCCTTGACTTTGACTTTGGAAATGGAATCTATGTTGGGACTTTTTGGCAGGAACTTGCAAAATGACGTTGCGTTTTCATATTATTTCTATGAAACTGTGTATTTTCAGTTTTATACACAAATTATATATATAAATTCAATAATATAAAAAAATATTGATAATACTTCAACTATTAATCTATTTAATAATATAAAAACAAAGTCGTGTTAGTTACACCATTTATTACTCAAGAACGGCGGGACCGATTTTTATGATCTGTTTGATTTGTCTCCGCCCCGAATAGCAGAATAACTATTATATCGGAAAAAAATATACCGAGAAAGCGGGTGAAAGCGCAGCTAGTTATAAATAAATTTAAGGCGATGATAGCTCAGTGGTAGTGACGTCGGACGCCGCGGCGAAGGTCGTGTGTTCGAATCCTACAATGAGCTTGAGCTTTCGGTGAAGGAAAACATCGTGAGGAAACCATAGCACGGTGGTAGGGTACTTTGTAGTACCCGCCTGGCTGGCTACCACCCTCAAGTTGAAAATCTGTCGCCAAACACCCATTGGTGTGTTCCGGCAGCTGCACTTGAGAGCCAGATCCTTCTAAGCTTCGTGTGCTTACCACCTTCGGCCACATCATCACCTACCATAGTGAGATTGTGGTCAAACACAAGCCTATACAAAGTAAAAAAAAAAAATGACGATGCAAATCTACCTTTTAAATATTTTTCTATACAATATTGTTCAGGTTTCAAATATTACGTTTGTATAAATGTACTTAAACATTATAATGAGTTTTAAGCATTCAAAGCATAATAATGCTTTCAAGTTTATAATAATTATGTAGTTTTTTATTTATTTACCGATAGCTCACGGCATACTAAAAGAGTTGCTTTTAATAATAATTGGTGAAGCCAGACAGAGAAATAACATTAAAACGAGTTCAGCTCACCTTATGTATAACTTATAACTTTCATGACCTTCATACATTTCGTCGCTAGACATCGCGGCGTCGCATGTCACCATGACTGATATTGGAATATTTTGTCCACAAAGTATAAATTCACGGCATTATTTTTGTGAGTATTTGATTAAGCTCTAATGTTTTCTAGCGTACCAGGTACTTAAGTGATTTTTGCTCACAAGAGTTGCGTTTTTTTGGATAATATGCCACAAAAAAGGCGCTCTTATCGTCCTTGAAACTCATTTACTACATAATGTTTTAAGCACACAGACGCTGTTTATACGTGATCAGACTCAGGTTATATCATATGGTCGGTGTTTGACAGTTTATATACATTTTGCTGTGGTTTGATGATGTAGGTACCTCGCGGTGCCTAATATCGGTATTGTAGACGTCAGGCAGGGTAGGTAAAGTGACTATGATAATTGTTTCTGGTCTTCATTCTGTTTTATTTTTAAAATTTTGACTTAAGAATCGTACGTCTAAAATACGTCTGTCATTTCTGTTTATTTTCATTACTCGATTGAGAGGTTTCAAACAGTTATAATGTGCGATATTACTTCATTATGTACTTATTTTCAAAAGATAAACCAGCTCTCAAGATATAGAGCAGATATAAAACCTAAACTCATAAAGGTTATAACAAAATTTAATTATAATTATTATTAGATCCTCGTAAGGAGTTATATATCTTAATAAATAAAATTTGAAGACAATCATCTATTTATTTATGCTCCGACGTTGGCCTAAATCCACGTCGTGACAACTCTATTAAAAAATATTATATAAAATGCATAAAAATCCATCATTTTATTATTTTAGTAGAAGAAAGCTTCTGTAAAAATAAAATTATTCAGCGACTTAATGAAAGAGATTGAATTATTAAGCACTGAATTTTTTATTGCTCTCCATAACTCGTGATACCTTCTGATTGTCAAAAGAATAAAATATGATAGTCTAAAAGCTCTGAAGGCGTCTGCTAAGTTCTTAACATTTTTATATTCGTCTCTTTATACAAAAGTTACGCATTATTCGCAAATAAATTGAATAAACAAATATCGTTTTAAAACGAGCCGATCAAACGCTCGTCGATTTCCGTGAATTTATCAAAATTTCTGTGAACATACAATTCAGAAACTTTTTCAAAACCTTCCGAATTTAGCCGAATCCGCGTCCGAATCCAACTTCCATTAGACCGATCCCTTTCAACGATAAAAACGTGCTTTGTTTCCCGTCACGTCCCGTTATTTTTTATTCCTCCACTTTTTGAGCATTAACCGGGGGTATTTTGTAAATATTTCATTATGTAGTCAGGCTATTGAAAAAGAAATTTCTGTTGTTGTTGAGATAAAAGGGTTTCATTTGTTTGAATTGGAAACCTAATTGCGTTTAGGTCATGACTGTTTTCTTTATTGTTCATCTAAAAGCAAACAACGTGTTTTTATATGTATTATAATATAAGGTCTATTGTGATGTTAACGATATCCCCAAAAGGTGAAAAAAAAGTTTAGAGTTTAGAAAAACTTGTTTTAGATAAAGGTTTTTATGTTCGAACCCTTTTGTCGATGTTGTATTATTCACCTAGGTTTATGTTACCCATATTTTCCCAGCCTCAAGATATTGTTAAGATGAACGTTGTACGTGATGATAATATTTCACTAGATATGGTGCGTAGTATTTACTGTATTGGAGAAGAATATAAAGGTTTCAAGAAATAATTGTTTTCTATGTTTAAATAAATTCCATAAAAGAGTTCAAATCGTTCATTAATATTATTTAAGTTCACATAAAAATATATTATTTTAGCTATATTTAAAACTAGCTGTCCGCCGTGGTTTCACCCGCGTTTTGAAGGAAAAAGTAGCCTATGTCTTTCTCCATACCATAGGCTATTTGCGTACTAAATTTCATCGTGATCGGTTCAACGGTTTAGGCGTGAAAAGGTAACAAACAAACAAACACACTTTCGCTTTTATAATTTTAGTCAGGATAAGAGTTAGGAAGTTAGGATAGTTAGGATAGGATATTTTTTCAAGAAGTATTAAAATAAATACTTAAAAACATACATACACGAACTAATATGATCCAGCAGACTATTAGATAATAGTTTGCTATGTCGATACATATTATGATGTTCGAGGTCCAATCCCATTTAAGAATATAAAAGTTCAATACAATAAAAAATATGAAATAACGAGAGAGATTATTGACTAAATAAATTAAAATACTCACCGAACAATATGAAAATGCAGCTCAGCTCAGCCGTCCACATTGTGCGTAATGTCTCTTCACATTATGTGTTCATTATAAATCACTTCACTGATAAACCACAACACTCACATACATTATTTAGTTCGTATTTCGAGCAGTCCATTTCATTTTATTGTCTTTGTAGCGTTTAATTTCAAATTTAAATAAGATATCCTGGAGGCAAAACTGTTTTCATTGTTAGTTGCAATATAATATACGAGTATATCTAATTGTCAGTGCAGTGCAATGAACTGATGTAAAATATAATATTTGTAAAGTTAAACTTTAAAAACCAATCATATCAAATTACATAGGTTTATTTAGGCTAAATTGTTCGATGTAGGTTACGATCTTCAAATAAACATATGTAACTATGATTTGTTTGTTTAAAGTATTTTTAAATTATAGACACTTTGAATCAGGTAATTAAAATTGAACTTGCTAGATTAGTCCCAACCATACTCACTACCTAACTAACAAGTAAAGTTAATTAAAAGCTTCTAAAGATATCAGATTTATAGTCGTTCAAATATTTGAATAATTATCGTATTTCCACGTCCATTGTACAATTAATAGGTAAATGACGAACCATTTCAAGTTATAAGGAAATATCCCTGCCGGGGCATTATTAATACCATATTTTTATATTTTTGACCATGCCACAATATAAATCAATATATTTTCAACACAAATACAAACTATAATAACAGAAAATTAAATTATTTTATAATTTGGATAGGATTTTGGAACATATGAACCAATATGTATAGTTAAAATACAGCACTAGTTGTTCCTACACTTGTTTGATGAGACTTCGTTATGTGAAGGACTTGCGGAGATATGAAGATCTTCAACGAACATGTTAGTTCTGCACAATCGTTTGAATTAACTTTCATGAAGTTTCACTCCTTGGGTATCACTGAATGTTACGTAAGTGCTCACAACATATGTCGCCTTTGATATGTAGTCGTACAACTTTAGTGTTCAACTTAGTTTAAGTTGACTATATTTTGCATTGATATATGTTACCTTTGACTCGTGAATGGCGTCCCAAAATTACACAGTTTCAGGAACCGCGTGTTAAGTTACAATTAGCTGTGTAGGGCTAATGTAGACTTTATTTAGGATACTATATTGAGAGCCAGACATGTTTGCTGTAGGTAGGTACATAAATGTGCCGTTTTCGAATACCACAATGTATACAGGGTGGATATTTTGAGATCTAAACAACTTTTATTATGGGACCAATGCTAAAATCGCGGTAATATTTCCAAACACTTCATATTAAAGGTCAACCTTGCTCGATCAAAATGTTTGAATGTAATTTATTTAACAAACCAACATAGGTTTTGAAAAGGAGCCGTTTGAAAATATCCACCAAGTATTACATACATACAAGATTTTATTTTTTCTTTGTTTTATGTAACTTGTGTGTTTCTGACAATCATTATTTTGGAGTAAGTCACCCGCTTAAACCTTTTACAGTAAGATATACGTAAATATATTTTGAAAATATGTTAGAATGTAATTTGATTATATTTTGTTCGATCAATTTTTACACCACGTTTAGTATTGTAATTTCTTTAAAAAACAAGTTGCGACCGAACTGCATTTCCTCCTCTCCACCAACATGAGGTTGAATTTAAAAAAAAACTTTGTGGCCGCCTACATTTTATAAGGAACCTATGTGCCAAAATTGAGGTTTGTAGTATTCATGATTAGTGAGTGAGAGAGTAAACAGTATTTGGTTTTTAGGGTTCCGTAGCCAAATGGCAAAAATCGGAACCCTTATAGATTCGTCATGTCTGTCTGTCTGTCTGTCTGTCCGTCCGTATGTCACAGTCACTTTTTTCCGAAACTTTAAGAGCTATACTGTCGAAACTTGGTAAGTAGATGTATTCTGTGAACCGCATCAAGATTTTTACACAAAAATAGAAAAAAAAAACAATAAATTTTGGGGGTTCCCCATACTTAAAACTGAAACTCAACATTTTTTTTTCGTCAAACCCATAAGTGTGGTGTATCTATGGATAGGTCTTCAAAAATGATATTGAGGTTTCTAATATCATTTTTTTCTAAACTGAATAGTTTGCGCGAGAGACTCTTCCAAAGTGGTAAAATGTTGGTCCCCCCCCCTGTAACTTCTAAAATAAGAGAATGATAAAACTAAAAAAAATATAT
The DNA here is from genome assembly GCA_951216915.1 of Tetheella fluctuosa. NCBI lineage: Eukaryota > Metazoa > Arthropoda > Insecta > Lepidoptera > Drepanidae > Tetheella > Tetheella fluctuosa. Next base: position 6,613,215 of record OX578229.1, on the reverse strand, counting down.
GATGTACATTAATGCAAACTTCCAACGAAAATTGGTTTGAACGAGATCTAGTAAGTAGTTTTTTTTTAATACGTCATAAATCGTAAACCGCAATTTACATTTCATTCAATCAACTCAAATATAAAAAAAAATGGCAAAAAGCGAGGTCTTACAGCACAAATAAAGGAAACATTCTAAAAAATAAAAAAAGTTGAAAATTAAAGGGTGTCCCCATACATACATAGTTACGCCAATTAATAAAGACCTCTGAGTTGTATCGGCGCTCATACAATTTAGAGGTCTAGCTTAATTGGCATCAACCTCAAATACAGTAAATAAATAAAATTATGCATTTCCCGTGATGGATGAAGTTTGTACGGAACCCTCGGTGCGCGAGTCCGACTCGCACTTGACCGGTTTTATTATATATAAAAGAGACGATTACCGAGTAAATTAAACGAAAATTATGGACGCGTATAAAAGAATAGCGTTTTCCGAGGATCGAGTTTGGATATAATACCATACATTATCATGGACACATTGCGTGTTGCTTGTGCGCCCGAGAGCTTCAGTAATTAATAGTCTATAAGTTATTATTTATACGTCTACCATGACGCGACGTGGCAACAATCAATGCGCAATAATGTATACGTAAGAAATTTAATAACGTAGGAAATTTGTTCATTTAATTAAATCATAATGTAAGTAGAATAAATATTTATTTTATCGATTGCTTTTACTAATATGATTTCATTATTGTAGAACTTTACTGTATTTAGGAAAAACTATATTTTACTCTTAATTTTATTTGCAATATTGATTTTATTTATTAATTTCCACTTTAATTTTATGTCATTGCAGGAAAATAATTTATTAATCATGGGACAAAATATAATTTATAACCTTTTGATTTATTAAAAACGCAGCTTCGCGCGCGCAGACTTTATGAAATATGGATATGTTTTCTTCCTTTCACCCGATTTTGATGAAATAAACTCATTCGAAGCGCCAAGCCAAGCATTAACCTGTAGAAACTTCTTCAAAATCCAAAAGCAATTAATAACTAATTGCTAAAAGTATCAAAGGAAATTCCAAAAATATGTTTTTTATTGAAACAAAACCTATATTCTGCTCCGAATTAATCTCCATCTACCTGTGAAAACTACATGAAAATCCGTTCAGTAGTTCCGGAGACGTGCGTGAATAAACAGACAGATAGAAAATAATTCTAAAAGTCGCTGGTTATGCTCTATATTACTCTTCTTTAGTTACCCCCTTTCTATTTTTATTACTTTCTTCAATGTACAGACACACCGGATAAAAGAAGATAGATATAAATAGGTATACCTACTGGGTGACTTTTTAGTCACTGGCAATACTTGCAGGGGTATAGGTACTCATCAATATGAATAACTTTTATTATGAGACTAACTGTGAAATCACGTAAAATTATCAGCTATTCCATACAAAAGTTCAATATCTAGGTACTCGACCAAAATGTATGAAGCAACCGTTTTATTTTACGCGATATCAGAATTGGTCCCATAATAAAAGTTGTTCATATTGACGAGTACTTCAACCCCTGCAAGTATGGCCAATACAAGACTAAAAAATCATCCTGTATAATAAATATATCTGTAAAACCGGCGTATCAGTACATTTTTTTGCCAACAATGGAGTGTGGGTGATGTAGGAAGAGGAACAGAATGCAAAGAGATTTTTTTTATTATTTTCTGTCTGTAGGAATCGGGTGAAAGGAAGAAATATATTTTATAAAATCTGCACGAGTGATGCCGCGGGCAAAAAGCTAGTATTAATTAAATACAGGCTGGTAACACAAACATACTCGTACTTGAGACTGTATACGTAATTTAATTAATGGCAGAACTGTATCTTCTACCTCCTACATACTTACAACAATATTGCTTCACAATAGCAAAATAATGAGTGTGATTGAAAATTGAATCGATAATCGCTGATTTTTGTTCTTTTGTGATTTTCTCTTTGGGATCTCACAGAAATTAGTACGAACAAGCGTTTGAGGAAACTCTGACTTCATTATTATCATGTTATATAGCTATATTAACGAATAATTAATTACTTTGTAGATTCTCTTAAAGATAAATTCAAATCCATAAATATTATGACTGTGTCGTCACAGTACATTTATGAAAATTTAATTTATGTTCGGAAAAATATACAAAATTTTCCTAAGAACAGCGATACTCATAGCTTGAACACTAGAAATAAGCACAAACTCGCTGTACCTGTAACTCGGCTCAGCAAAGTGAGGGACTCATTCAAGGGGCAATGTATACGTTTCTATAACAAAGTACCCAAAGAAATTCAAGAACTATCTGTGTATAGATTTAAAAAATTAGTTAAACAAAAGTTATGTAAGAAAGGGTACTATAAAGTTTCTGATTTTATAGAAGACAAGAATGCATTTAAATGAAATGTTCGCTACACAAACTATTTCATTAAAATTTTATAAACTTTGTATTAGTAATTATTCATAAATAAAAAAGAACAAAGATCTATAAAAAATGTCCCTTGCTGAGTTTCTTGCCGGAGTCTTCTCAGTCCAAGTGTATTCCGAACCGGTGGTAGAATCATTTGTAACGTTCATAAGTGCCTTATTAGGGCCTAAACTGAATAAATGATTTTTGAATTTGAATTTGAATTTGAATTTGATTATCAAGAATAGAATTATTCATTAATTTATTTCGTCTATAATTGGATTTTAATCACAATCACAAGACAGGAATATGAGTGAGCTAAGCATAACTAAAATTTACCTTGATAACAAGGTAAATTTTAGTTGTAGATGCGAGCATCTAATATATAACTCAATCCCCCTTAATACCTTTTGCGCAATACCTACTCGTACCTATAGATAGATGGATCTATAAATGCGCGGTCGGCATCGGTTACGTTTAGTTATCTCAACATCCTCACTGTCTGAAGTTAGCCGATCGCTGGAAATTGTTGTAATTGAGTGGTGGATGTTCAAGTATTTGTCTAATCCGGGTACTAAATAATTTATGTGCTCCGATCCGCTCAATTTTCTTCGTCATTTAGTTTAATAAAACATTAATCAATTATATTATTAAAATCAATCTTTTTAATCATCAAAACCCAAATAAAATACTTTTGGTAGTTACAAAGAAAAATTTCACTCCTACAGACAGAAAAATGCGGTAAAAGACTTCATTCTGTACTGTATTTTTGTTTCTAACTGCCAATAAACAATATCAACTGTTTTTAATACAGTTTATATTGCCATAATATAATATTTATAAGAACTGCCAACATGAAATGTGTAATAAACTGTATTTTATTTGTTATCAGAATTTTTGAACAAATTCTGAGCGTTCCGTCGTCTCCTGTCAAATCAAGAACACTTCAAGAGGAAAATTATGTTACTAGCTAACTTTCTGCCCCACGGCGATTCTTATTTAGCCAATTTTATTTTATTTTGATGCGATAGTGGCTTAAAAAGTACTCTAAAAAACTTTAAAATGCTCTCACGATTTTCTTTTATTTTTAGATTCTGTGACAATTTGGTAACATGTATTTTTTATGTAATGGTAAACGGCTACCGTTGCTTATGGTTATTAGCAATACCAGGGGATTACCAATGTGTTGTCGACCTTTATAAAGCCAAGAAGGCATCTGGCTCTCAAGTGGGGTACTGGATGTAACTTCATACGTAATCTATGACGGGACCGCGTAACTTTTCTGATGATTATTGAGTTGTAAATGAACACTGCGCTTGCCGGTCCGTGGTCTCCACTCCAGAACTCTTCTGCACACTATGTGTCCTGCCCATTGCCACTTCAACTTGCCAATCCGCTGGGGTATGTCGGTGACCCTAGTTCGTCTACGAATCTCTTCATTTCTGATCCGATTGCCTAGAGAAACCCCGAGCCCTCTTCATGTCTCGTTGCGCGATTTTAACCAGCTTTATGAAGCCCGTAGTGAGAGACCACGACTCTGTGCCATAATATGTCATATGATTATTGAGTTATTAGTTTTTATTCATGAATGGTGGCTTGGTTTGCATTAGACAAATTATAAGTGGTTGGCAACTTACTAGAAACCCAGCATATTCAATGTAGTATTTGAGATTGTTTTCATAGAATAGCTAAAAAGAAATAATGGTAAAACTCACATAAGACAAAGAACGCAAATTACAAATATTAGAATCTCGTTTGTTAATCAAATGTGAGACGACGAACCATGAAAAATATATAATAATATTACATGTTCCTCCTATCTAGAATGTTTATCCTTAAACACTTATCTTGAAGTATAACATAAAGGAAGGATGAGACAGAAAACTCTCCACATATAAACCAAAATATGTACCGCGACGTAACATAATCGTTTCGGTGCGGAAGTAAAGCCAGTGATGAACACTGTTCCCAACGTACCGAAACATGTCTTGTGTGAAGTTATGCAGCGGGTGTGGTGGCTTTACGACCAAATTCGGAAGCGCTTCCAAATACGATACCGTGAAATTGTTTCCTATGACGTTGACGGGTCACGTATTCATCTCACTGTATTATGGACTGACGTTCCAACTAGAATGAATTATCTTTTCAAGTTGCTTTGTTTTTGAATACCAACTAACATTTGGTTTGGAGATGTTCAAATATCTAAAATGGATTTGCTTTTACAAAGGTGTATTATGAATAAGTGCCTCATTAAATAACCTCCATTTCCATATATCTTAACAAAGAATAAATTTTACATTCAGAATTTTCTTTGTCGTTGAGAATTAATTCAATATTAGCTATATCGATACTACAAAAATATTAGATTGTCTGGCAATATTATAAAAAGTAACAGAATAATAATCATATTATTTGACCTTACCTTTTAACTAATGTTCTGCCTACCTCTTAATATCCTTTTCTAAATTGATCAATGTTATGTTCTAATTTTATAAAATTATTTTAGACCAAATATTTTTGGTTTTTTTAATTTGTAGCCTCAAAGTCAAAGCATACCATAGGTACATAAGGTATGCTTTGACCTTACATGTGCATATATTGCTCTTGTATAACACAATAGGAGTATGATATTAGGATATTTAAAACTGCATACGATGAAAAAAAAAACTCGAATCCGAACGATATATGCCACGTCCGGTGCCACTCTAGTTGTGACGGCAGAATCGACAGAAAAATTGACACATATGTATGTAGCTGTTTTCAAATGACAGAAAAATGTTTATGTATAAAATATGGAATTTATTTTATTTAGGAAAAAGCAAGAAGTAATAAATAAATAACTAATGCAGCTCAATTCACAAGCATGCTTGCCAGTTTACAAAAACCACAGGTTCTGTGTGCAGAATGGCGAGAACTCTAAACCTCGTTCCATCAATGTCTGTGGCATTTTTAGAATATATCTATGTATATTTTGAAGCATTGCATCTTATAGTGGTATAAAATTCGTTACCGTATAAAATAATAATATTGGGTGACGTATCTTTTTAATTTTTGTACATCTAAATTAATTTCAATTTTTCTTTTTTCATTTTATTTTCTATGCCCGCTTTTTTCATGTCTATTTGCAGCAAATAAGAGAAAAATAATATTGAAAATATCGCAATTACTTTTTACCCATCAATTTATTAGCTTATTTCCTCATTTTAATTAATTGACGGCCGAAACGGTAAGCAAAATACGATGAAAGCTTTTTTATTTAATAAAAATGCCTTATAGCAGTATACCCCAAGCGTTACGTTCGTAGTAAAATTATGAATAATGTTTTAATTTAACTGTATATTTCATATTTTAAAATAACAAAAGACCAACAGGTAAGTACTTCTGTAAATATACTCTGCAATAATAATTAGTCCCATTCATAACGATCAACAATAATAATGACACATGAGGCAGTTTTTGGTGAGTTATTGCTGAGACACGGGGACACTAAGAACCTGAGTGCCCCTTAGCACCGTTGAAAGCCCTACCTACCTCTGATTTGTTTTAGCTTGCCAATTTAATTTTGGAGCAATGTGCTGCAGATTCACTTTCAGATTTCTAAGATGTCGACACTATTGATGCTCCCTTCGTCATTTTTCTATGACTTTTTTGAGAAAACGAGTCAGTTATTAGGGCGCATTCCGTTTTCTCAATTACACCATAGTTAGCTGTATCATTTCAATAGTGCGGGCAGAGATATTATAAAATTATGTCAAATCATATCACAAAATCATATCACGTATTTGACATGGTTGTGATATCCAAAAGGTTAAAATTGAGATCCAAAATAAATTATTATTTGTATTCTTACCATTGATACCATCGATTTATGAAAACCTACGGACGATATCCCTAGCCACCCAATTATGATGCTAGGTGATCAATAATATGATTAATTCGTTTTGATAGCCTCATCGGAATTCGTAGAACTCTTAGTGCAGAGTTCGCCCAGGGAAGTACTACCACCATATCTGATACCACCGTGAAATAGTAGTGCACTTGTATTACTGTGTTTTGGTTAGGAGGGTATAGGAGCCAGTTACATTACAGGCACAGGAGACTTAACAACTTCATGTCTCAAGGTTGGCAACGCGTGAGTGATACCCCTGGCAGGGAAAATATAATATTGTATTTTCTTTGCCGGTGGTGTTATGAGCGTCTATAGGCTACGGTAACCGCTTACCATCGGGTGAGCCGTAAGGTTGTTTGCCACCTAGTAGTATAAAAAATTTCCTTGCAAGAAGTTGTCCGGAAAAAGTGGTAATCTGCTGGATTCTGGAGCTCCTCTTATTTAGCGACTGTCTGTTGTGCAGTGTCTGGTCTAGCTAGGGTTGCCAACTTTAAAAAAAAAAACGAAGGAAAAAAATAAAGTATTTGGAAGAAAAAAATAGTATTTTTAAAATTTTATGCTTTTATTGCTTTAAAAACGAATTTTGTGTGATTTTAGCACATGACAACAATTTTCTGCTATCTTTAAATGTTTCGAAAAGCTTGTTTGACAATCAAAATTTAAATTTAATGAAATAAACAATTATTTTTTAAATAAATTTATTGACGCTCTATTTTTGTCTTTCTCTCTCTCTATTTTTCACTTTAGATTCTGAAAAAACTCTTTCAGTGAAAGCTGAAGTGGCGGGAACGTAGAGTAAATAAAAAAATAAAAAATTTTACATTTGGTAAGTTATTAGATGCATTTTAAAGTATATATTGCCATTTGTCAACTGTACTTTTCACTGAAAATTCTTTATCATCATTAGTGAAGTTTCTTACCCATAATGGACCCATAATGAGTGTTTTGTTTTACGCATCACAGTAAGGATTAGAAATAAAGTATTTTCACATACTTTATTTGTATGCAAAAGTATAATTACCAAAAATAAAGTAGGATACGTTATTATAAAGTATGGTTGGCAACCCTAGGTTGTTGTTGTAGCGTTGTCCTGAAGCAGCAGTGGGCTAGAGCAATCGACCGATCTCGGTTGTTTAACGGCTAGCTTTTCCATCATGGTTTGCAATTGTTGACAATGCAGATCTGCCGTAATCGTCTGGCCAGATCTTAGGAAGCTGTAGTGGGTGGGCCCAGACACTTACCAGTACATTTTTCTGAGTCAACTTTCGCTTGGGGTAGGATTTGGCCGGTTCTCCTGGGTTGAGCGTTTCAGATTATCGTCCATGATCCATTTTTCATCACAAGTAACGGTACTATTCAAAATCCCCTGGTTATTATGACGGTTGAGTGATGTTACGCAGAATACGACTCGTGTTTGTTGGTTTGCTTTACTCAATTTATGTGGTACCCATTTTTCGAGCTTTTTCACTTTTCCAATTTGTTTCAAGTGAATTAAAATTGTTTTATCACTCACACCGAAACCTGCCGCTAACTCTGACGTTGTTTGTGATGGATCCGCTTCCACGATCACTTTTAATTCTTCATTGTCAACTAGGGTCTCCGGCCGTCCACGGGGTTTCCGGATTTTCCAGAACGAAAACGTACCTACCCTAAAAGCGTACCTTTTTTTACGGTAGCTTCCCCATACACACCATTAATCCTTCGAGCTGTTTCTGCGGTGCTCGTATTCGTAACCAAATATTAATAAATAATATATTAATAGTAATAACCCAATATTTTAAGTTTTCCATGTTGTGAACAGAACGATGTCGAACGATGAAGAAAAATCAAATGACGCGAAAACAAACGAATCGCTAAATTCGAAACACAAATACACAAGCCTTTTGAAATAAATTTGAATTTGAAATTCTTAACCAAACGCCAGATATTTGAGATCAAAGTGGCTAGTTTGACAAAACGCCAATTTCTTATGTAAGGACCTCATATTTTATATATCTACTTTAAATAAAATAACTAATCACTTGATGACTTTAAGGTTTCGCTCTTATCTAAGGCTAAAAATGCTTGGATAATGGCTTATTCAAGCACAGATACCATCGTCCAACCAGTCACAAAAACGGTGGGACGAGCCGCTGAGTAAACTGTCGTATAATTCTCTTTTGCAGACATCTGGCAGCACTGCTGAGCGAGCTCGTCTCCTGGTTGTTGCTTAATGGGAAGACTCCCATTGGCATTGGCTAAATGCTCTTCCATCGTCCAATACAGGCACGTTATTGGACAACTCTACCTTTAGATTATGCACATGCCTCCGTTTGGGTGCAATATGCAATGTTGGGACTTGCGACATGCAGCGATGTGGGCATCGCTGCCCCTGCGGAGACAATGTAGAAGAGCTAGGTCACCGTGGCCTGTCGTGTGTGAGGAGTGCCAGGAGGCTTTTACGACATGCGGCACTCAATGACTTGATCCGTCATGCTCTTATTACAATTGGCGTATCTGCTGCTTTGGATCCAAATGGTCTGGTATGTCATTGGTGCCCTGGAAGATGGGTAGGCCCCTGGTGTGGGTCGCTACTTGCGTCGATAAACTCGCACCATCCCACCTTCCAGACACGTCTGTAGCTGCCAGCACTGCTGCTGCACAACAAGAGTGCCTCAAGTGTCGCAAGTATGCTAGTCTATAGAGGACTAACATATTTTCGGTGTTTGGGGTTGAAACTCTGGCGCCTTGGGGACCGGAGGCTCATCGCTAGTTTAAAGAGGTCTCTTTTCGACTAATTGAGACTTCCCGTGACAAGAGGGCTGGCTTATATTTTGTCTAAAGAATTGGCATTGCCATTCAGCGTGGCAATGCTGCCAGCCTTTTTGGCACGCTCCCGCTTGGCAGCGATTTGGGCAATTTTTTTATTTATAAGTAAGTAGTTTCGTTTTTAATTTTATTGCAGTATATATTAGGATTATTATATTATTATGTTATAATTTGAATCATAAGTACGTTACTAATAAAGTTTACAAGAAAGTAATCTTAACCTAGTCTCTGATAATAAGGAATAAATAGAAAATAAAAACAAGTAGTTCTACTTTGAATCACAAACACAATTTAGGCATAAAATTCGAATATATTATACAGAATTATGACTATGTTACGTGCAATTCCTGTTTTTCATTTTAGGCATGCAGCTCTTATAACTGTGATTCCATGAACAAGTTATAAAATTGTAAGCAAGTAAAAGAAAGACGTTAAAATAAGAATGCGGCTATAAAAAACGAGGTTGCGTGATAAGAGTTCTGATTAATGTTCGCAAAACGCATTAAAAGTAATTTTTATTATTCATTTTGTGTGACTTTATGAAGTTTCTGTAAATACTTAATTTGTATGACTGTGTAAAAAATTCGGTGGTCACAAATTAAATCAATTAAGTTTTATTTTTATATAATTTAAAATACCAACAGTTGCGATTCCTTTTAACTTCAACAATAATTTATTTACAAACCGTCAATTTTTAAATTTAGAACTTATTCACACACAGTTATTGTTTATTGCACTGTTTGAAATTATAACTCATTGAAACTGTTTGCATTGCGGTCGGAGAGTGCGCGGTCGCGGATCGTGAACGCGGCGCAACCGGTCTCCGTACGCGGACTGGAGAGCTCTACTCGAGCCACCTCGCAGAGTACCGCGGCGCGGCGTACATGCGCACTTACCGTCCCTTTGAAACCGTGGAAAACGCGCTGTAAACGCTTCTATCCCGCATTACTTGAAGATAAACCTTTTCGGTGTAGGTACTATTTGGATAGTTTTATTGTACATGTATGCTCACATCCAGCGTTTACCATGGCATTTTGAAACAAAGCGCTTGCTAGAAGTGTCTAAATAAAAATTATTATAACAATAAAATGTAACGGTATATGCCAGGTACCTATAATATAATATAATATATTTTAATTTTTAATAATCTTGATGTTACTTTAAAGTCGGATGAGCTACGATGTTTGAAATCCAATTAGTGAATTGATTGCATGTCGGTGGCATAGCGATACCATCCGACCGATTGCTGACTAGATGTGGTTACCAAGATCAAAACCCTGCAATTTGTCGCTACAATGAAGGGCCTAGGGGTCACCCGCGGCACGCTCCCTATACGTGGTCTTTACTTGAAAACTTTTCCTCATCGATTATTGGCTCCGTGACAAATTTGGTGAGCCTATTGCCAACTACTGAAGTAAGGTTAACGAAAATAAAAAGCAAAACTAGCTTTATTCATGTAGATTTTACTTGTTTGGATTGTTTTGCATTTTCACTGTAACATTTTTTAAGATACGGTAAACCCAGGACTCGGTTATTAATAAGAAAAAATAATGTAAAAAAATATTGTAGCCTACAAATCTCATAAATTAAACTGGGGCAAATGAGAAGGAAATAATCATTCTTCCCATTCATATAAAACAGTTTTAAATGAATTGTTCCTTCAATAATTGATTTAGAAACGTCTCTACGTCGTATATCCCACAGCTACTAATAACTCCGGTACATGGTAATTCCAGGTAGGCTGGTTACATAACTTGATATCTCGTAAACAGATTAATGCCTCCCCATACCTCGGCAGCTTGACTTAATGCTCTAATGAAAATAGCTACCCTCCTCCGTACCTCGATCATTGCCATAACAATTTTATTGCTTCACATAGCTACTAGATAATAATATATTATCGTCAATCTTTTGTGTCAATAATCATAAATTGTCTGGAGTTTATGACGTAGTAAAAAAACAATAATTGATATTATCTGTCGTACAGTTTGCTTCGGGGCAGTATCATATTGTTGCCTCTGGCATTTCTAGGATCGTCTAATTAATAAATACATAATATCGGATTCATAGGCTACTAATTAACAATACATTGTTTAATTGGGAATACAAATGACATAAACATAACATATCTTTAACAATAATAATAGCTTGATAATTTAATTTCGATCGAAATATCGTCGTAGCAAATGGTCTACGATTATACTCGTAGTTCTGAGTCGCTACAAATATCGTCGTAGTTTCTACTTTTAATGCTCTTTAATATTATTTATTGTAACTTTGTCGCCGTTAACGGCAGTAATGATATTTACTAAAGCACATTAAAGATAATATTGCACATAGCTCGTAGCAGATGTCTACGCTCGTAGACCCACTACGGTGGCCACGTTGCTATACACTTCAGTTATGAGTTCTAAATGTTATATTACATTTTTATGAACTACATTTCCTTAAACTGAATACATTTATAGCCCCAGTGATTTCATGTTTCGTGATATTTATGTGCAATGAAACATAAATTTATTCAATACACAACGTATTTGCGGAATTAAAATTGTAGATGAACCTTATACAAGGTACTTAAATTAGTAGATTTATATTGATATAAAAACATGTAGAAAGGAACAAATTATTGTTGTCAACTTATCAAAATTTGTGACTAAAATAGAATGGTTTCTAAACGTTAAATAACTTCTGTCACACGTACATGTGCTATATATTTTACGCAATTAAATTCAGTTCAGAACTAGACAATAAATCCCTTTATGGCTGACTGTGATCCTTTTTTAGCACTAATATTTTTATTATTTTAGTAATCTAAACAATACAAGTTCATTATAAACAAATCGATTTGATAACAAATCTTTCATCAAATCGCATATAAATAAAAACTTTTCAAACCTGAGAGTATAAGAAAATTTTCATTTTTTAGAGGACTTTAGCTAATTAGTTTTATTTAGATAAAAAATTAGTTTAATTTTTACCTTTGTTGTTTTAATTAAACTAGCTATACCTGGCCACGCTTCGCTTTGGCTTTTCCATTTTTTTCATGAATAACACTAAAGCTCGTCAAATCCGACTACAAAAAAGAAGTCGAATTAGAAAATGGCACTGACCGTTATTCTTTACCTATTTATATAAATACCATTAAATAAAAACAAAATAATATATAACCATTTTGGAAAATTATATGGGCTAACTTAGAATTTGTTGACCTCACTTAGAATTTTGAAGTATAATTTTTGTATTTATTTGTGGACAAAACGAATGGAACCGAGGGAACTGAACCTTTTAATATCCCTATGTCGGACCCTATCAATTGGAGCAATAATAAAAATACATGCGTTTCCTCATTTTGTCGGTCGACTTGATTACCGCCTAAACAAGCGATCAATTAAAACAGATCTTAACCTACATTATTTTAAATATAATTGCATATTTCCTGTGATTACAATTAGCTAAGTTCTATATTCATGGTACTTCCTTCTATTTAGATACCATTAATTTTGTACCACCTGTAAATTAGTCAATAAATATTTACATAAAAACTTGTATTATGTACCTATGTATAAAAATAAAATAATAATAAAAATTGATCCAGAATTTGATAGTAATAATTTTATTATATCTTTGAACAAAAATACAGCCATATCAAGTGTGATAGTCATCAATTTTATACTCAATTTAAATCAAAATCAAAATAATAATTAAATCAATATTATTTGCAAATTGTGATTGCTTTCACAGTAACTTGTTACAGTCACAGAGAAGAATTGCCATTCCAACAAAAATCGTAACTAGCATTTCTTTTTAATCCTAGACAAAACTTATTTTCGACGTGTGCTTCGCTCTCTGCGTTCAGGAATGACCTGGCAAAAAACCTATATATCCTAGTTTTACCATGGCACTACGCCCAAACTCGTTAACTTTAGTCTATGTTACCATGTGGACATTTGTAATCATGATTTTTTACTTGAAGTCTCCGGGCTAATCTTCAGCTACAATTTTAGTCCAGTTTTTATTAATAATTGATTAGTAATATTAATGTTTTGGTATTAGGTATTTAACTTTCATGTTGGGTCAAAATACTTTTTCGGAATGAAATGATGACGAAATGTAGAAGGGAAAGGTATTCATAAATATTTTTCGTCCAATAACAATTATTATAAACTAGCTGTTTCCCGCGGTTTCATCCACGTTCCCAGTATTTTTTTCATTCATACAAACCTTGTTCTGACAATTACAAACACAACAACAAAAAAAGGAATTAGCCAAATAAGTGCAGTCATTCGGAAGTTGTGCGCGTAAAAACATTTTGGTGATTATTTTTTATATGTATAGATTTATTAGTTTTCGCTCCACAATTTTTCCCGCGTTCCTATTAATTTCCTGGAACATAAACTATCATCAATTTTGGTCCTGGATAAGTTCTATGTATGTGCTAAGTTTCATTCAAATTTATTGCGACATTATGGTGTGATTGAGTAACAGAAAACACAAACATTCCCATGCCTATTTTAGCTTACCTAATCTATATTATTTGAATAATATATTAATATTTAAATAGTTTATCCGATGGATCGAAAATGGTAAATTTAAATTATTTATTTTAAGTGTTTTTAATTATAAATAATTAATTATAAAATACCTATTATTTTTTTCATTATTTTACATTCAGTAGATATATTACCACAGTAGTATTATAAAAATCGATACTAATTTAGTGTCGTCCTTAAATAAGTGAAAAACCAGTTAATTCCCTTACACAAAGCGGGAAGTGCTAAAGTGAATTTAACTTTAACAATGCCATAAGCTCGTCGATAACTTTTAAGATACTTAAGGTTTCCTTTGCTCTATAGAAACTTCCAAAATACTTTGTAAGTTGTTTTTAAATATAAATAGTGTTACTTTTTTAAATTATGGGATTTTATTTTGATGAGGTAAAATAAACCATAAGTTACCAAATTAAATTTCTATATCATGGTTTACAATTATAAATTAAAACAACGAAGTCTGTTTTACTTATTTCAACATGCTAAAATGTAAAAAGAATATCGGTATATCACTCAGGTTGTTGATTTTTATTATCTTTAATTATGTAGTTTATGATTCAAATTATAACTATACAAGTATAGAAACGACCAACAACAGTGACAAGATATATGTATTGTTAATACACCTGATGTAGTGTGGAACACTTAAAAACGTGTAAACACCGCACACGTGAAAATTACAACGTATACACGCGGCAGGTTTAAATTTATGGTGCGATCGTGTGGTTTAATATTGGGGTCCCGTGTATCACATCCTGTGGGGTGTCTAACTCCGCCCGCCTATATGGAGCCTGTAATTTGCATTTTGAGTAAACGCCGTGCAGTTAAAACTTTCCCCGCTAAAAGCCGCGCAACGTCTGCTCTGTGCTATATAAACTTCGTCTCAACGATCATTTTGAACTACGTAGGTATACCACTACGATATAAGTAATTTAATAACTCTGCACTACACTATATACAGGTCATGTTATGAAGTCCAATTATAAAATTCCACATGCATGCATGTTTGCTATTGAGGTTTTAAGAGTTATTGCGCAATAGTCTAGTTTTATACGTCCGTTTATTTCTATATTTTTATCGGTATATAACATGGGTGATCTCGTTAGAATTTGTTTTGGACACATTATATTGGATCTGTTGAGGATTTCTACATGTTTGATGCCAGAAATGCCTGGCAGGTATCTTGTCCAGGTACAAATATTCCGAACTTAAGACGAGCTAAGAGAGAGTGGCATAAATCTCTGCGAAAAAATATGCCGAAGTATATATTCTATCTTTTCTACTGTTTCGGACCACACACGTTTGTTAGCTATCTCCCAGGGGGAATTAGGTCACTGGTTGAATTCCATCTACAAACATTTCCACAATGCTAGACCGCATAACTATAAGCCTGTCTATTTGTCTCCGTCTTGGTTCCAGGATCAATCATTCCCATCGCTGCCGCTGCGAAGACTTCGTCAACGAGCTTGGCTATCATGGGCTTCCGTGTTCTATAAGCGCCAGCCGTTTATTTTACGCCACGCAGCACTTATTAATTATATTATCCGCAGGGCTCTTGTTGTCGCAAACGTGACATTTGTACTCGAACCGTTCGGTATTGCGCGTGACAACGGTAAGAGGCCAGAATGATGGTATGACTTTGATCCCGTGGAGCGTCCAGCCGCTGGTGTGGGATGCCACATGTCGATACTGTTGCACTATCTCACATACCGGCGATTTGTAAAGTTACAGGGCGGCTGCGACCGGTGTACAAAATTCAAAAAATATGTTTGAGTTGAACCAAACTGTATGCCTTTTACGGTTGAGACCATGGTTTTGCTCAGATTTTATAATCATGACTCATGGAAGCTTCGGAAGATCGGCGGGTGGGGTAGTTTTTTGTAATGCAGTAGTTTTTAGTAATGCATTAGTATGGCCGTTCAAAGAGGAAACGCTACCGGCCGGCTGGGAACCTCGTTCATTGGCAGTGGTGGCAGCCTCGAGAATTTTTTCTATATATTTTAGATTGTTATTTATATTTTTGTTGCAAATATATAAATAAATAGGTATGAGCACACATTGTTCTTAATTGCGAAAAACGTTTGGATATTTACATAGGCACTGAAACAAATTTTTGTTCAACAAAATTTTGCGTTTCTTGTTTTAAAAATCGTACTTTTTAAATCGTTGCTTGTAGTTTTTAATTCTTTTAATAGTTATATTATGAAAAAGTATATTCATTCAATGATATGCATGCAGAATACAAATCCGATATCTTTTATAACTTGAAAAATGGGAAGCTGTATAAAAGTTTTATAACGTGGCCGTGAAATATGTGGAAACCGAGCCAAACTTTGGTGGAGGAAGTTCCTACCGCGTCTGTCCCGGACATCGCTGTCACGACTCAGAAAACGCAATTCTTATTGCCTCAATGGGTTCAATTCTCTTTGATAAATACGCATTTCACAACTTTGTAATGGCTCTTATAGGTACGGTATTGGGCCCATGGCATCAAAATAAGTTATGATTAAGAGTCAATTCTCAAGATTAGATAGTGTTATCCGACTATTAAACATTATGTCATAGGTTCAGGCTTCAAATTCAATAGTCTTCGTATTAAATCTTGACTTATCTTTTGATTCACATTTTAAAATACAGGCCTTAAAATGACTGGACTTTTAAGCCCAAGTACAAGATTCTTCATAACGTCTATAACTTGCATGAAAAGGTTGACATACCGCGCTCATTCAAGCATTACCTGTCGCTTTGTCTTAGCGACCAAACTTGTAACGACTTTGATATGGGTATGACACTTTCTTAATATATGTATAAATAGGCAGTTTACTACCTACATCGACGTGACAACCGACAGAAATACTTTAACCAATTCGAACTTGTTACGGTATTAGAACTTACATATTAATCAAGTATGGACGTTGTTAATAATAAATTTTATTGGTAGGCTTTACCTATGTAGGTACTTACTCTTTTTGTAAGAAGTCGCTGAAGGAAGCTGATTTATAATAGCGTAGATCGTCTTTAAACTTATTATCCTTACCAATATTATAAAAGTGAAAGTGAATCTGTCTGTTTGTTACTTTTTTGGCTACTACTATCGATTTTATTGAAAATTTGCAGAACGGGTACCATGGATACGTAGATTTGTTTATCTAAACATAAGTCGTAACCGTAGGTCGTAACATTTGATTATCGTAACCACAGTACATAGAATGCTAATGTATAATGTGTGGCGGGAGGGTGACAGCAAGGAGATTCATGTTATAAAAGGTAGTTGCTTGTTTGGCTTTATGGTCTAAGTTGACCCCGAGCAAGATCAACCCCTCCATAGTGTAATGTGTATAAGTGCGTTATAATGTCCAATCTGCCCTTAGGATTGGGAGTAAATTTTACGTCGAGTCCATTCCAACTGTCCCCGACGATTTTTTATTATTGGATGAACGAATTTAGTATCTGGGGAGATATAAAAGGAAATGAAGCTAAGCCCTTCGGAAATCTCAGAAATTGGTCTTTTTCTTGGAGTGCGTATGAGGACAATGGTACGGCTCGGTTCGAATGAAACAGAGTTACTTTCTTTGCTCAAGGGAACAGTTTTTACGATCGACTGCGAGATTTACGCTTCAATAGCATTTCGAATACTTGAATATTTTAATAAGTTAATAATACCTTTTTCTGGCCGAAGAGTAATGGTTTCCTTTTCATTTAATAAAGGTATGATGGTTTTTTTTTACGTTTCACCCAATTTTTATTAATAAAACGATATCAATAGAATTCAATTTATGTGATCTATTTGATATAAAACGTTACTTGAATAGAACTTAACTTTAACACACTTTTTTTATGGAATTGCCTTAAATCCCATTAGGCTTTATCATAAAAGTTTTAAAAACTAGTTAATTTTGTTGAAATTCGTCGCTAACGAAGCTTGACACCGGTCTGAACACAGATATTAACGTAAGTATAAGTATAGTTGATCGCTCTCGCGGGTCCCATTGCAAGTTTACCTCGCTAGGTGGGGCATCTAATCAGGCGGGTGCGGGCGATAGTAGGTGACCGCCGCAGCGCCGTGCGCCGCCCGTTAGTCTGGACGCCGTTAAAACGAAAGCAAACTCTAATTACATACGTTCTACCCTAATTTCAATCTTTTTTATATTTATTATTCATTGAATTTCCCTTTAGCATTTCATTTTCGCAGTAAGTTACGTCAAAGTCTGTCAATCCATAGGTAATTTGTCTATTGGAATAAAAAAAATCTGAAGCATTTTAAGATAATATTATGATCTAGTTGTTAAATATTTTACACAAAGACATGAATAAAAACAGAATTATTTACTATTATTGTTTAAAAAACGCGTATCTTGAATCTTGCAATTGATGCTTTAAAATTAAAATAAATACGTACCGACACTAGTTTTATGATCGCTCTTTTAATGGCCATAATCAAAAATCTCTGTAGCAAGCAGTGACTCCATATATTTGCGGCATATTAGAAACTGGCGCTCACCTATGATAAAGCTAAAATATGGAAGTTTATGCCGTGAGCACGCTCCGTTAATTGTAAAATTTGGAGTTTGATAACTTTGCCTAAAAGTTTACATAGCTTGGGTAAATTTAGTGCCGTAAATAAAGTTTTGACAATAACTGGTCATTTCTGTATTAAACTTTAAAAACTATGACCTCTGTTTTACGTTTCACATAATTTTGAAAAATATTCTAAGCTTAGGTTAGTTGGCTGTATATAATGGAAAAATATTATTATTATTGGTCTATGTCCAGCAGTGGACGTCTTGCGGCTGAGATGATGATGATGATGATGATGATGAATGTAAAAATACTTTTTACAGGCATATTAAGATTCACATATACACATCACTTCAACCTGGAGATCATCTATTCACTCTGAGGAAAATTTTTGCTAAACAATAACAGACGAGTGAAGTAGTTAGTTTATTTTTAATACCTACTTTTGTAAATACATTTTTTACTGGTTTAACTTTTATTTTGAATAAAACTTTTTCGTGTTGACGAATATTTTTCCTAATTTACGTAGATTTTTGTAGCAGAGAATATTAACGGGTACCTAAATAGAGTTGTTGTTTGTAATTTGTCTAATTCTAATTGGGTTCGACGATAAATGTGACCTGAGTAACGTAAATGAGTTCACGAGTAGTCTATATCCGCAAATGGGTTGCCCTCCGGTCCCGTAATGCTATTGGTATTTGATGCTGTTTCCATGGTATCCTCAATAACCAATTTATTTTCTTGTTGATTGGTTTGGGTAAAATTCTCCATTTAAAATTTCAACAACTTTAAAACTAAAATGTTTTTATGTATACAATATATTAAAAGGTTGTTATAGAAATATTTAATGTCAATTGATAATTGAATTTAGTATTTGTTATTTTGTAGAAATGTTGCACGAACTGCCACACTTGCTTCCGAAGGTTTATGTATATTATAATCTTACGACTTCCAGATTATTTACATTATTATTATTATTAAATAAATAAATAAAATAAATATTCTGGGACATAATTCCTCACACACGGCTATCTGACCCCAAACTAAGCAGAGCTTGTACTATGGAAGTCAGATATCTGATATACTACATATACTACTTTTCTTTTATAAATACATACATTTATAGATAATTACACCCAAACACAGAACAAGCAGATATGTTCATGCACACAAATGTTTGTCCTGAGTGGGAATTGAAACCACGACCTGCGGCATGATAGATAGGGTATCTTAACAACCACGCCAACCGGCTCGTCAGATATACTCTATAATACTCGTATAATATACCATATAGGTACAGAAATCAAAAGTGTCTAGGGAATAAGGTGTTTTCAATAATGTTTATAAATAAAAAATAAACACTTTAAATCGATTAGGTAAAGTGTTTTCACATGTTTAGATTTACAAAGTAAACAAGTATTTCAAGATTTTTATTGCATAATATGAACAATCAGTAGCCTATATTTCTACCGTTAGGTAACTTGTATACAATATGAGTGCATTTCAATCACTGGAGGGGCCGCCCACATCCGTTGTACCAACGTGTTGTGAAAAATAAATTCTGGTATTATGTATGGTATCTATACTCGTTCTTCTATGAAGCATTAATTCATGCGTGCTCATTGGCATTTAATTTTGGCGATTAACAGGCCATGGCAAGATGTTGATGTTAGCTTCGGCAAGTATGTTTGGAAGGACTGGTGGGATGTGGACGTGCATTGTCATAGATTTACTGAAATGAATCACCCATTTGGGTCCTCGAAGGAATGACAGCATATTCGCGTATGTTCATAGAGTCTGTAGTATTATATTTTGTAGTATCCAGAAATTCTTACTGCTATCTTTGTCTATGTGCTATTTCGAATATGTTCATTTGTTCAATCAATAGGCTGTCATGGTGGCACATTGTGTTGACATCGATCAGAATAGTTTGCTTGCAAATTTGGCAGCAACTACCTAAATAGGATTATGTGTAACCGGTATATGTGAGGATTGGACAATGATTTGATTTATATGCAGGTATAATAGAACCATACAATGGGATGTGTTCTAGCTTTTAGAAGCTTTCAGATACGTAAGCTAAAACTGAAAAGAATATAGAACAATTTTATAAATTAACAGGCTGACCCAGATTTTATAGTGTTGCGGAAAGTTATAAACTTCTTGGTGATGTGGAAAAATGGTTTCAGCGAGTACAATGTCGGGGGCCTACTCGTAAATCTAAAAGATAGTTTATTATGGTCTGCGGAAATGGAAAAAACGAGAGCTGTGTATCCTATGGCACGACTGGGTCACTCGTAAATATTTTTTCTATGTCAAAAGCTGACAAGCAGGCTGCAGTAACCTGATGGTAGTGACTACCTATGGACATTAGCAATTCCTAAAAAAATGCCATCCATTACATCAATGTAGATGCCCGCTAACAAATAAACTACATAACAACTACAATACATTATTTTATATCAAGTTTTATAGTTGATGAACGCCTGCGAAGTCATTGTCAAAATCGAAGATCGAGATCGGACGAATTTTCAAAATATCGGTGCGGTTACAGTCTACCAATAGGCATTACCTACAAAACTAATGAAGAATAAGAACATAAAACTAAAGTGGCTACCTACGACTTTTAGACGACAATCCGCTAAGCATTGCACCTTTGTCGCCCAGGTCAGGCGTCTCTCATTAAGTTCCTGTTCTAATGATGCACTCGCTTGTTAGTGTCGACTTGTCACGTCATAAAAAGCTCTATGCACACAAAAAAGAAAAAAAACCGGTCAAGAGTAAGCTAGAAATCGCGCAATTAGTGTCTCGTTTCGTCATCTACCCTTTTTCATGAGATTCCCATTTAAAGGATTTGTATGGCACTTGACATTGAAATTAATACTGTCAAAATGTCACTGGCATAAAAAAAGGCTGGACTACTTATTTATGGTTAATTATGTAGAAATTATAACGTGTATAATAAATTGGTGCTTTAATTTGAACCTCAGTATTATTAATTTAATTTGTAAGCTAAATTTCGAAAGTTATTCGAAAAGGTTTACTTAGTTTATTAGTTGTTTTTAGTGGTATAAATCCTTTAATATTACCTATGCCTTTAATATTGCCAGGGAAACTCTCGGATTGGATTGAAGGATATTAAAATATCCAAAAACTTTTTTCGTCGATATTTTATAATATTTTTATTCAATAATAGACTGTCATTTAAAAAGTAACATTATTAATATTTAAAATAAAATGCAACAGAGATGAGTTATAGCTTGATTGCAATTTCGTTAAGATACTCAGTGAGCTGGAAAAATAGGTACGCGGCAAAATCTATAGATCAATCCACGTAGTCTGACATATCAGTGTAATAAAATTTCTTTGGTGCGTGTTAAAATTATGAAAAAAAAGGTGCCATGTGTATTTTTACAATAAGGAAGGTTTGAGACATAACTGAATATCACAAAAGAACTACTCATTTTAAAATTAATTTAGTTTATTCAGAAACTATCCAAATCGATAACGGCTATTTTATTGCTATAGTGAAGAACTGACAACGCCCACAAACTGAATTAATTACTAAGAACTGGTAATAAATGAGAATTGAAGAAGTAGACTGCTATTAGGTTAATTCAGCAGAAATCCGCATTCGCTCCACAATGGGCCATTTAGCCAGCGGTGGATTTACAAAACATTGCCCCGTAAGCCGCGCCGCCCGAATAACGTTTATTAGGAAAAATGTGTTTACCCGCACGATGCGCATATCGTATGCTTATTTAAATACGCGTCATGATGATTAGCGTCTACAGTATTACGCAGATTTACGCCTCGTTCGCATAATGAGAGTTGCCGATGTTGTCCTCACCTTGAGTTATATACTCGTAGGTACCCTGCCTTGGTACTTGGCTCATTTATTTTATTTCAGAAATTCCGCGAGTGATTCGTGGCTCGGTCATATAATAGAGTTCCGCTATTTTATTTTGCTAATTACAATTTTACTTTGCTTCCATTAAAAAAAATCAATTAAAATACAAACATTATCTAAAACTAGCTTTTCACCCTGCGGTTTCACCTGCGATCTCTTCCTTATTGGTTGCCTAATTTCAAGTTTCTAGACACTGCGGTTTGAACTGTGCTTTGCGTTGCTTCTCATTTAATAATTCATAGATTAAAATTAAATAAATTCAAAGCTTTGCTTTAAAAATAAAAAAATACCAAATTGAAATCGGTTCATTTTTTAAGGAGTTACAATGCTACAGATACACTGTTACACAAAGGCTTCAAATTTATAACACCCCTCTTTTACGTTACAAAAATGCACCACCAACCGGTTTCTCCTAATACAAATGAAAACTGCTCAATATTTAACAACCTCATTTAATATTCTATATCCAACCACGTAGGTAGGCACAACGAGACAAACATACTACTTACCATCAGGTGGACTGTCTACCTGTCAAGCAGTTAACATTGTACGTGGCGTGGTATGTACGATACCTATGGATTTTTATATATTTTTTTATTATGCATAGGCTTGTATTTGTCCACTATCCCATCATAGTAAGAGATAAATAAATAATAATAATTACAGCCTATATCTGCCCACTGCTGAGCACAGGCCTCCTTTCATGAATAAGGGTGAAAGGGGAATGGGCAAATACTCCACCACGCGTGCCCACTGCGGATTGGTGGAGGTAGGCTAGTGGTCAACCTACTGTTGGAGTTGTCAAGCCACCTAGGAGGTCTCCAACTAGCTTAAGACCGTGACCATCGGGCTTCCGAAGCATGGAAACGCTCAAGATGAAATACCACTAGGTGGTCACCCATCCTGGTACCAGCCAGACTGGACGTTGCTTAGCTTTGCCGATCGGTTAAGAACGGTTTATCAAGTTACGCCACGAGCGCTTCAGTAAGAGAAATTTTAGGAATAGATCAAGTGGCTGAAAGTGGTAAGCACACAAAGCCTATAAGGGAACTGTGTGTACCTGATGCGAGTAGGTACTTCAGGTTCCTGAAATGAAATGAAATGAAATAATTTATTCATTCAAATTGGCCTTCACAGGCACATGTGAATAGTCTGACTCTAACGCACGGTTCAGAAGGTTGCTTCTACTGAGAAGAGCCGGCATGAAACTCAGCAATTACTCTTTTCAAAACAAACTTAGATTTATTACATAAAATGTATCCTGCAAGAGCGAGCGCTACACCCAAGCATTGTCGTCATTTAATTATTCATTAATGTTATAGTATGCCTTCTGTACTAACACGTTCCTTAAATGTTACATACAAGGCAAATTTAAAAGTGCAGGAGGGATCTTATTATAGAAGCGTGTACTCAGTCCCAAAAATGAACCTTGCACTTTTTGGAGTCTATAAGCAGTGGTCACAAGTTTATGCTTATTTCTAGTATTAATAGTGTGCATATCACATTTTTTTACATAAAGACTTATATTTTGTTGTACAAATAATATGTTTGCACAAATGTACTGCGATGCTACTGTGAGGATACTAATTTGTTTAAACTTATCTCAGAGGGAAGCTCGAGATAAGTTTAAATAAACCTGTAGTCAAGTAACTTGACTATAGATTTTAAACTGGAAGGTGGTAGTCAAGGCTTCGCCACAGCATTTGACGTCATTTCCACGGACCTCGGCCTTATTATAATGATGATGAACTTACCATTGTACCTATAATAAAACCATTTTATTAATAAGGAAGATATTATTAACAAAATAAGTACCTAATTGTTATAAATTGTTCATTACGAAGAAAAATCTCGAGGCGAAGAACAGTTGGAGCGCGTCATCAGTCATTGAGATAATTAACAAATTAATATTGGTGTGTTTATCAATGTCTTTCCATCTCCACCAAACATTTGGAAATTATTAATTCATTCGCACACTTTGACAACTTCAAGGGTTTCCGGAAATTCTCAAATTGGTTTAATTTATACTTGAATCATTCATCACATTTGAAGTCCGGGGAAACAAAATATATTAGTTAGACGTAGGTAAGTGAAAAGCAATTAATTAATAATCTTTCAGTGAGAGTTTAAATCGAGAGGTTTCCTATCAATCCGTTTTGCTTGTGACGCCAGATTTTATACTTTGTCTTGTTGTTTAAGTTAATTTTCTAACTTTCCGCAACAGGTAAAGTTAGCGGTTATTTTAACAGATAATCAAGAGCCTTGAACGATGTCGTCGGTGAACATTTTGTAACAATTTCTCAGAATAAAAGTGTTAAATTTGGTGGCAAAAAAAAAATTAAGCCTAAATTTTATTTTCTATTCATAACTAACAAGATTTAATAAGTAGATGCCATTGATAATTCAATGATCATGACTATTTTAGACAACCAAATTGTTCAGGCCTTGCTCATTAATAGAATATTTAAGGTAGATTAATAATGTTGTCACTTGCTTTTTTTATTAACTACCCTCGTGATTGTGAGGTCGGCAATCGCCGAACTTATGGCACTGTATGTGAACACTCGTGCGTATACCGTGTATAAAGACAATTGGAGTGCTTTCTTCAAGAACGTTTCTTGGACATATTGTCATAATCTAATTCACTATTTATTGTTCACCGTGTGAAATTGTGCATAAAACTGTATATTCTACAACAACCAAGAACCAAGAACGAGTGCTGCCGCACCTGAGACGGCGGTGGAAGTGAAAGAGGTTGGTGGTAGCATTGTTAGTTTGCCAAATTTCTATAGAGCAAGGTTCTTGTAAATTCATTTAATTAAATTTAAAATAACATAAAACTAAGGTCCTTCAAATTTTACCAGTACCTAGATTACAACCCCACATTTTCTGGCCTTCGAGCCGATTGATCCAATTTTAAAATCTTATTTGCAAGCACGGGGCTTGCATTCGTATAAAATCATATTCATTGTTAATAAGTTTCGTTGTCCAGTCAGTATCCAACAAAATGGCTACCAAATCTGATGACAAAGCTCCTTGAAAAAAAAGATTTAGAAAACTTTAGAAATGTGCGGTTTCTGGATTCCCTTCAATAAAAAACTTATCTTCAAATGGACTGTATACTATATTTATTTCACTTTGTATCTTGATCACTTATTTAATAACTCGTAAACTCGTGAACACTGGCCGACTAGATACAAAATTACTACTTTTCAACGTGAATTCTACTTTACTGTATTTATCTGAATTAATGAGTAAAAAGTCCAAAAATACTTAAATATCGACGTGTTACCTTATCGAGAGCCATACATAATTTTCCGATTCTGACTTTACTATGGATTAGATTTGGACTATGAATTTACATCATTTCACATTATTTATCTATGATCTACTATCTGTACCAAAGTGATTTTATCCTTAAACATTGCCTGCAACTAGGTCTTTCTAATGAATCTACGTTGTCGATACCAGCTTAATCTACCTTAAAGCTATAAAATATTTTGTACACAAAATAGTCAAAACGACATAAAGTTTTCATCGGAAAACCCTATTTCTCCGATATCCCTATTCTATCGGGTTAGATGTATATACACGTACATAATACAAACAATTAGCTCAAATAAAAACATATTCTTACGTACTGTCAATTGTAGGAAATAACCCAAATACACAGAAAATAAACATATCATAAACCAAGTTAAAAGGAGAAAGTCGTCTTGTTTCCCTTTCACACTATCGTCTAATCTGTGATTGGTTAATGCCAAAATCGGTCATGACAGCCTCTAAGTGAGACCGATATATGATGTACTATATAAAGAATAGCACAATAGAAGGAGAAAGCGATATCATATTTCTATTTTATACATTTTGAGCTAAGTTCGACTAATTTCATCATCCATCTGCAACATTCTCCCCTCGGCGCAGATCTTCGCAGCCTTCCTTACTAATTGGGAGGATGATGAGACGCCTAACTGGCCGTCAAGAAATTTCCCCTCACGTCTACACATCTGTGTTTTGTACTACACCGTAATGTGTACACACGTTCTATTAGACCCCGTGGCCATACATTGCGAAGTATAATGCATCCGCAATTACCACGATATCACCCACCTCCGCATTCCGCAAAGATCTTTGGGCGTCGCCACGTGGTGCCAACGTAGGCAGGTACTCTTTAAAGTATTCTCCAACGTTTTTTCTTCCGATGCCCTATGGTTACCCACATGGGGCTGAAACAATCTATCCCGCAATGTGAGAATGGTCTGGTGTACGTTCGTAGACGGAGCTGTCGCAGATTGCCTTTAACAGGTATTGTTGGATTAGCTTTCCGTATCTTACACCAAGTACACTGCTGTAGAATAGCTCTTACTGCTGGACGTAATCGAAGCACCCAGTATTTCTGTCGTAGGTTGTTGACCATCTGTTTCCTACCTACGTGGTTATGATTCTTATGTTCGTGTTGAATCATCAACCGTGTTAACGGGTGTGCTTTGTCCAGTATTGGTGGATCCTTCATGCAGTCTGGAACCATAGCCACGTTGATTCGACTGCTCACTTGCTTGGCGCGTTCATCCTTTGCGCCAGGCTTTCTGTTCAAGGAGACCCCTACTGCATCAATATTGAAATTCTCCTTGACGAGTTCATTCAGTTCGTCATTTCGGTTATTCGTTACTGAGTTTTTCTCGATCTCTTGAGCTGTTTGTACTTGTAACACTGTTTCGTTTTCATTTGTTACAACGCTTCTGGGTATGGATCCGTGTATAACCCATCCCAATCGTGTGAGTGACGCAGCTGGTTGATTTGCTTTTCCAGTCAACAATTTTCGTGTCACTATTAGCTTCCAGTTATCGGCTCCGATAAGTAAATGTGGTCTGGCGTATTCATAACATACGTCCTCTGATCGGAGCTTACATAGATGTTTTTGTTCTAATATGTCTGAACTTATCACCTGACTATCAAATGGTAAATTCTTCACTGTCCGTGCTTTAATCTTATGAAAGTCAGTTTGGCCTTTTCCGCGTAACTCGATGTTTACAATCTGACTATGCAAAACTCTCTGACTCGATGTGACTGCGTGGATATGTAACGCTCTGGTCGGGCCTTTCGCTCCGACCATCCCGGCAATTCCTTCATCGATCAGTGTTATAGTCGATGCCTCGTCGAATAACGCGTACGTATTTAGTTCCTGGCCGTTCTGTGTCTTAATTATAATAGGACACACTTTCAATAGCACTTGGTTATCAGTGGTTACATGTGCCGAAGCCGTATTTACGAAATGCTCGTTCTGAGTCGGTTCGCTTAGTGGCTCGTTATCCCTCTGCACATGTAACAGCGCGTGATGTGTATCACGGCACTCGTCTATTCCGCATTTCTTTGCTTTACATTCGGATCGTCTGTGTTTATTATTCATACACTGGAAACAGACGTGTGCATCCTTAGCCCATTTCCATCGTTCTGAAATGGGCATAGCCGTAAGCTTAGCGCATTTAGTTGTGTCGTGTTCGGCTCCGCAACAGTAACATTCGTTATTTTTTGGTAATGTTTCTGTTGTAGCATATACGAGAGCTTTGCGGTTACGATCTAATGCTCGATGTCGAGGTTCCTGTTCTGGGCCAGTACATATTGGCTCCAACGTATCCTTGGACGCGTATGCATGTTTCATGGCGTGCTTCGCTTCCCGCATAAAGAATCGTGACAATGTAACAATTTCTGGTTCTAGTTGAGATCCAGATTCCTCTGCGTAGTTGCACCAATTCGATTTGAGGTGTGGGCTAAGTTTATCTACTACTTGCTGCGCAAGCATAGGATTCTGTAGATATCCTTTTTTATCGACACAGCTTATCATTGTCACAATGTTCTGCAACTTGATCGCGAACCTGTTTAGTTCTTCAGATGTTCCACCTGGTCGCGGCAACTTCTTCAGCTCTTCAAACGCATGATTGATGATCATCTCTGGGCAACCAAAACATTGTTCTAATGTTTCCATGATTATCGTTGAATCGGTCGCTGTATACATTAATGCTAACACTGCTTCACGTGCATCTCCTCGTAAACATGTTCTCAATCTAGCAAGATTTTCTGCCGGTGTGAATCCGTAGAGGCTAGCAGACTCCTTCATGGCCGCTTTAAATGGTAGCCATTCTCCCTTGGCGCCGCTAAAGATAGGCAAATCTGGCGTACGCCTGGGTATCGGTCTACTTTTGGTCATTTGTCCTAAGATATCTGCTAGTCGATCAATTGCTCTGTCTCCTGATCGCATCGGAGTTGGCGATCTAGCACGACGTGGTGTATCCATTGTGATATGATTCGACGCTGGCGGAGAAGGTGGATCTGCAGCCTTCTCTCGTAATTGTGAGTGGTACTTCGCATGGTTTTCCGTACCGATGCTCTTGAGCTCTTCGAGCTCCCCCCGTACAGCACAACGCTGAAGCCGGTCATTGACTGTACGTTCTGTATCCACTGTCTCTTCTGCGCATACGCTTCTCGATTTCTCGTGTATCGTAGCTACGTTGACGGCAAGTCTCTTTTCAACGAGCCTTATCTGAATCTCAGCTAGTCGTACTTCAAGTTTTGCTTGGCGTTCTTCTGCGGCTTGTCTATCCTTCGCTTGGCGTTCCTCTGCGGCTCGTCTATCCTTTTCTTGGCGTTCCTCTGCGGCTCGTCTATCCTTTTCTGCGGCTTGTCTATCCTTTTCTGCGGCTTGTCTATCCTTTTCTTGGCGTTCCTCTGCGGCTCGTCTATCCTTTGCTTGGCGTTCTTCTGCGGCTTGTCTATCCTTGATAAGATTTGTATGAATCTCGGCTAATCTTTCTTCTGCTTCAAGTTCAGCTAGCCTTAAACGCGTTGTTGAGCTGGCGGAAGAGCGATGAGAATGTACGGGTGAAGCCCGTGACCTTTTATCGGTAGCGCGCAGCGTGGATAGTCGCGGTGGTATCGTGTCGATCACGGATGGTTCAGTCGCGAATAGTGCGGTCACGCCCGACTCACTAATCGAAGCGCGCCTGTGACTAAGCTGCGGATTTACAGGTGCGTTTAACGCAGACGAAGACGCGGGAGGTTTTTCAAGTAACCGTAGCCTCTCAGCCGCCTTACGAGTGCGGACGGGGCTTCTAGATGTCGACATCTTTAGGCGCAGATGCCTATATATAGACTCTACCTAACGTGCTACACCTTCACAACACCACACTATTCTACACAATACTTAAAAACCCGAGACACCGATCGTTTGGCACCGTTAGGTGACCGGCGTTCAAGGGCCGCGGATGAGCCGCGTTATCGTTTGTCGCACCGTTGGGTGATGTTGCGTCGTCCTCTTCACTCGTTCTATGATATAGCGACGAACTCGTCACTCGTTCAGGATATCGAGACGAACTCGTCACCCGTTCCGAGATGTTAAGACGAATTCGTCACACGTTTGGCTATGTACCTGTAGTCAAGACGAGCTCGTCACACGCTTAACGACGTTGGTGACAAACTCGCCACATTTGTTCCTGTCGAGACGAAGTCGTCGCACCGTTGGGTGATGTTGCGTCGTCCTTTTCGCACGTTCGAAATGTTGAGACGCACTCGATGCACCGTTCGGTGTTTTTCTCACGACGAACTCTTCACTGGGCGCCTCGAGACTAATTCGTCGCACCGTTGGGTGATGTTGCGTCGTCCTTTTCTCGCGTTCGGCGATCTCGAGACGAACTTGTTGCACCGTTCGGTGTTCTTCGCTCGACGATGTGCCGACGATCTCGTCGCACCGTTCGGTGTTCTTCACTCGACGGTCTCGTCGCACCTATGCGGTGTTGGTCCTTAGATGACCTCGTCGCCCCAATTTACTGGCTCTGATCCAATGTGTCATTAGAAACTGATCCTATCGCACCAAGTCATACGTTTAGATACGTTTATTGACTTGAGGATCTGATATACCTGCAGCCCCAATTCACTGATCATACCAATATGTGTCATTAGAAACTGATCCTATCACACCAAGCCATACGTTTAGATACGTTTATTGACTTGAGGATCTGATGTACCTGCAGCCCCAATTCACTGATCATACCAATATGTGTCACTAGAAACTCATCCAATGTGTCATTAGAAACTGATCCTATCACACCAAGTCATACGTTTAGATACGTTTATTGACTTGAGGATCTGATGTACCAGCAGCCCCAATTCACAATGTGTCACAGCAGCCACAATTCACTGATCATACCAATATGTGTCACTAGAAACTCATCCAATGTGTCATTAGAAACTGATCCTATCACACCAAGTCATACGTTTAGATACGTTTATTGACTTGAGGATCTGATGTACCTGCAGCCCCAATTCACTGATCATACCAATATGTGTCACTAGAAACTCATCCAATGTGTCATTAGAAACTGATCCTATCGCACCAAGTCATACGTTTAGATACGTTTATTGACTTGAGGATCTGATGTACCAGCAGCCCCAATTCACAATGTGTCACAGCAGCCACAATTCACTGATCTTGATCCGTCCTCGAAGTACCAAACTTGTGCGGTTTCTGGATTCCCTTCAATAAAAAACTTATCTTCAAATGGACTGTATACTATATTTATTTCACTTTGTATCTTGATCACTTATTTAATAACTCGTAAACTCGTGAACACTGGCCGACTAGATACAAAATTACTACTTTTCAACGTGAATTCTACTTTACTGTATTTATCTGAATTAATGAGTAAAAAGTCCAAAAATACTTAAATATCGACGTGTTACCTTATCGAGAGCCATACATAATTTTCCGATTCTGACTTTACTATGGATTAGATTTGGACTATGAATTTACATCATTTCACATTATTTATCTATGATCTACTATCTGTACCAAAGTGATTTTATCCTTAAACATTGCCTGCAACTAGGTCTTTCTAATGAATCTACGTTGTCGATACCAGCTTAATCTACCTTAAAGCTATAAAATATTTTGTACACAAAATAGTCAAAACGACATAAAGTTTTCATCGGAAAACCCTATTTCTCCGATATCCCTATTCTATCGGGTTAGATGTATATACACGTACATAATACAAACAATTAGCTCAAATAAAAACATATTCTTACGTACTGTCAATTGTAGGAAATAACCCAAATACACAGAAAATAAACATATCATAAACCAAGTTAAAAGGAGAAAGTCGTCTTGTTTCCCTTTCACACTATCGTCTAATCTGTGATTGGTTAATGCCAAAATCGGTCATGACAGCCTCTAAGTGAGACCGATATATGATGTACTATATAAAGAATAGCACAATAGAAGGAGAAAGCGATATCATATTTCTATTTTATACATTTTGAGCTAAGTTCGACTAATTTCATCATCCATCCGCAACAAGAAATATGAACAAAAACATTGCAGTAAATTATATTTATTTTCTCAAATGCAAGATATATTTGATTTATCTAAAAAACTAGATTCTCAACCTGATCGCAAGGAAATGTTTATTTTGCGTGCCTCAGAGATTGCATCAATCCAGAGATATAAATCCTGAAACGGAGTTTTCTGATAATGACCTGAAAAGTTTCGATGATTTATTCTTTCGTGTAAAATTATGTGCGTCACAATTAAATCATGATAAAATGGCGGAGCAACGTAGGCCTCGGTTACCTAAACTAGAATTATTCAGGTTTGATGCAAGTATAGAAAATTTTAGTACGTTTTATGAAACGTTTTGCTCTTTGGTGCATAATCAGAAAAATATCTCAAACATAGATAAATTTCATTATCTTATATCGTGTACGAAAGGTTCGGCGCTTAGTATTGTAAAAAGTGTGCCAATTACTTCAAGTAACTATGAAGTTGTGTGGAAGTCGCTCCTTGACAAATATCAGGACAATAGAATGCTTGTAGGTAACTACTTAGATAAAATGCTTAATTTCCCTAAATTAAAATCAGAGTCGTCGAACAATTTAAATCAATTTATTGAGACTTTCGATCACTCATTCAAAGCAATTAGTGTTTTAAATATTGAAAACCTATCTAGTTACGTGTTTTGTCACATCGCGTTGAGGGCACTTGACCCTGATACTAGAAAATCTTTTGAGCAAAGTATCGATCAAAAGTCAGTTCCCACGTATGATCAATTAATGTTGCATGTACTAAATCAAATTAAAATTCTAGACCATTCGCAATCTTATTCAAATTCATTAAATCAACATAAAAATACAATCAAACCTAACTTAAATAATAACAAAAAGGCGAATGAGCATTATGCACGTAAAGTTTATTCTCAAACTACGCAATCTAATAAAATCAATTGAGTACATTGTGGACAAAATCATATGATTTTTCGTTGTGTCCAATTCCGTGAATTGAATCCAGCACAACGAGTCAGCCATGCTGACCATTTGAAATGACCTTATCCACATTCTACAAAAATGATTACATTACGGTAATTTATCGCCATAAATATTTATTCTACTCAATAAACTAAAATAAACGATGCTTTTATGCGTGATAATTTTTCAGCCACCCCGTGGCGTCGCCGTACCTAAAATATTAAATTTGAAAATGAATGTATTTTCAATAGAGATAATGCAATAAACCAACGGAACATAAAATTATTCATATATTTTTTTATGGATTTTATTCCACACTTGAGGATTTTCAGCAAGTCATCAGAGCTCAGTATATTAGGAATCAAAGTTATAGGTCCAGATAAATAAAATAGATATTATATACTTCGCTTCCAACGCACAAACGTTGTAATTAAATGTCTTACTTTACGTGGGACTGGACGGGACACTATTCAGCATGCCGAACCATGTCCCAAAGTTACCACAGAGTTGATACCACAAAATATTAGACAGTTTTGCGGTAGACTTACCGCAACTACGGGATGAGCTAGACTCTTACAAGAAAAACTAGTACAACATAGCAAAGCAACCAACCATGAAATTTGAAAAAGGAAAGGTAGGCTTTTGCCGATCAGTAAGATAGTACGTAAAATAGATATATAATAAAAAGTAATAATAATAATGCTTGCAGAAATCTAGAGAAGTCTAAATGAAATATCTGATTAAGATAAAAATACACCAACAAAAAATTATATCCGTTTGCTTTCATCTTTGTAGAATCCAAATTATAGATACATCAGGAATTTATAAAGAACACTTAATACTCAGATCAGACACATCAAACTGACCTATATAGCTTGATGATATTAAGTATAATATGCGTTAATTTCACCTCCATAAAACTCAATAAATTGATATAGGTAATTACGTAATGTAACCATTAGTGTAGACCTTGAAAGATTGGGTTTAATAATCCGCCCCAAATGTATTGATAAAAGCAATGAAACTTGTCTCTTGGGAAACTCGTACAGTTATCATGTATGTAGTCATTTTCCATAATTTAAAAAAAATAAATCAGAATCTTATAAATTAAATTCTCCTATTTACATAACTTACATATTATATGAACACGCGGCTGAGGTTTAATAGCAAGCGTATACTTATATTCACGGCATACGTCTCAGGATTGCAGCGTCACAGCGGCTTAATTGAGTAACTAATACCTTAAATGCCAGTAGCTAAGACCAGGTTCCCGATGCCGGTTGGGTGCTGTAATTTATACTTTTATATTTAAAATATACTTTCTATATACATTTTATAAATATAGATACCTAGGTGAATGTTATAGATAAAAATAATAGTAATAACTTAGACTACATAATACATTCTTCACACACGGCCATCTTATCTCACTAGTAAAATATAAAGGATATATATGCTTTCTTAGAGGATACCTAATGGATGTGAAGATATTTACATAGTTTTTAGTTTTCTTGTAATGAACACGAAACACAAACAAATTAATAACTAGATCTCTTTTCGACTAATTGAGGCTTCCCGTGACAAGAAGGCTGGCGTATATTTTGCCCAAAGAATTGGCATTGCCATTCAGCGTGGCAATGCTGCCAGCCTTTTTGGCACACTTCCGCTCGGCAGCGATTTGGGGCAAATTTTTTATTTATAAGTAAGTAGTTTTTAGTTTTTAATTTTAATTTTATTTAAGTAGGTATAGATTAAGGTTATTATTATCTAAATGTTATTATCTGTTCTGTATATTAAAAACTAATATAGGTTCTATAACTAGATATGGTATGATAATTCTAACGCCATGAAGCCAGCTTAAAATTGCAAATCAAACCTTTGCGTCACAAACGAAAGCACAAAACACAAGCCTACCCATAGCATAAAAAACAAAAGAGACATCTTTCGAGAGACAAATTAAACGTTACTTTCTTGTAATGTCTTCTTGACAAATGGTTGAAAGTTTTCGCCTTATCGGTATGGCTTTATCCACGAACCAAACGGTTGCCTTTTGTAAAGTTTTTTATAATTACCATCGCTCATTGTGCTGAGTTCGTTCATACCGTCTCGTGAACTTGAGCGAATACATGCGCCGAAATAATAAATATCACTTTTATGTATAAAGGAGAAATCTCCAGTTCACTTACCGCGCTAAGTCTTATAGCTTAAGAATTAGCTTTGGTCTACGAAAAATATGAATAACGGTAATTTAGATAAAAAATAACAACAATATTCAAATTTAAAAAGACAAGAGAGTAGTGAGCTTATTTAAAATTTGCTTTGACTTCCTTACTATTTTCTGTTTCTTTATTACTTTTTCAATTAACTCAACTATCAACGTAAACTATATTTACTAGCTTAAACTGAAAGGACCTCCACAATTTTAAGTAAAATCCCATCACAAAATTCTTTGAATATAAAATTTCCAATCTTAACAATTCAGTGACCTTTTATATTATTAAAAGTAACATAGGTGAAAGGTTTTTTCACAAAGATATCAAGGCTCATTACTGAAAACATAACGTAAGAATAATATTCATCTCTCCACTAGAAATTAAAAATTTCCTCTGATTTACATGTTTTGTATATTGCTGAATGAAAATTATAATGTTTTTTGGGGGATGGTTGCGTTTTTCGACCATAGATCCGATGCTAAGAAACTCTTTTGTGATATTATTTTGCGAAACAAAATGGTCGGATATATTTTGAAAGGCAGTTTTTTTTTTGTTTTGTGTCTATTAATTCCATTTTTGGGTTCCGTAGCCAAATGGCAAAAACGGAACCCTTAGAATATCATCCTGTCCGTCTGACCGTCTATTCGTGTGTCTCTTAGTCCATCTATCCGTTCGGTAGGTACGTCCGTTTGCCATTTTACTTGGAGACTATCAGCACTATACATATGAAGGAAAGTGCTCTTTATGAACCGCTATACATTTATGCTAACTGCACCATTGTGTAGCGGTATAATTCATTTTGTTTATTTTACCATACACACTGCGAATTCCGATACCTATTTGGCCGAATTTTTTATTCGTGTTAAAAACACCTGCAGTTTCTGGCACCAGAAACTGCTGTGTTTCTCAAACCTTAAAAATTAATAACCCTTTAATTAAATCAGTAAAATAAATGTCAAAGTAGCTAATAACGGTAAATATTATTTATTATTCTGTCATATCACTGATGGTGTGTATAAGATGATCAATATAGGATACTACAAAGTACCTTACTATGCTAAGGTTTAATGAACAATGATTTCCTTCACCAAAAGCTCAAGTTCATTGAAGGATTTGAAGCCATGACCTTCGTCTCGGCATTCGACGTCACTACCACTGAGCTAGCATCGTCCGAAAGATATACGAAGGAAAATATAATGTAACAATTAGGTGTATTTAAATACGCCGCCACAAGATATGTCTGCCCAAGTACATTTTGAAAGCCTATTTATTTAATAAAAATAACGCAGACAACATCACAGCTATTTACATTTCCGTCTCATACGTAAAGTAACGTTCAATTAACTTCACCCAATTGTGTTACACAAGAGTTTTCTTATCTTAACTCTAATTAGAGAGCACAAATAATCACAAAATCTCTTCCCACTTCCCGTCGTTGAAACAAGAGAAACAATATATGCAATTATATATTCCGGGAACGCGGGGCAATTAACATGGAAATTCTCGTTAGCGTTTTGCAAAGGGGAACTTTTGATGTTAAGGAAGTGGGAAAAAAATTCAAGTGCGGCTCCCGGCCTCATTAACAGGCCTTTAATACTACTGAGATGCTTTCGGGCAATGGCTCCCAAAGAATTTTAAACTGGTTGCATTTTTTAAAAAACGTTTGTGCTGCATTTGGTTAACTTAATTTGGCTAATATTGTTGCGGTGTGAGGTCCAGTTTATTTAGAGATGGCTGGCATTTTAAT
Organism: Tetheella fluctuosa; assembly: GCA_951216915.1. NCBI lineage: Eukaryota > Metazoa > Arthropoda > Insecta > Lepidoptera > Drepanidae > Tetheella > Tetheella fluctuosa. The sequence goes on along the minus strand of OX578229.1, from coordinate 6,576,849 downwards.
AATAAGGTTTAGTAGTTGTTTTTATGTGTCAATGGCGTCACCAGCGTAATCGTCACTCACACCTGTGCCTGTCGATATGCCAAATGCCAGACGAAGACGAGACTCTCAGACGATTCACTAATAGCAAAACTATTAAGATTTACCGTGAGTACGAATAGAACTGCGACTACAATATTAGATAGAGGCAAGTTATTGCTTATGGTCACATTGTCATTTATACGATCACAAATTCGGATGTGCGGATGTTTTAGAATGTTATCGAAATGCTTTCAATATAATTATATAGGGTGGTGTAACGGTGATTTTATGAATATCACCATAACACCACTCATTTTTAGGGCTCCGTAACTTAAAAAAAACCCTTATTAGGAGAGGCCCCTTATAAGATCACATTGTTGTTTACCGTCTGTCTGCTTGTCAACCTAGTGACATAGAAATATAGCTCTTTCAATGCCTTTTAAAAATATATATATTCCGCAGTAGGTAATGCGGCCGCGAGCAAAACGTAACTCTAGATAATCTTATCAAAATACATTACTCGAAAGTATTTACATGAAATCTGCGCAAATAAAGTTCGGATCTATACGAACAGAAAACGTGTAAAATACGGGATTAAGCACAATGATAAAAATTTAACGATATCAGAGTTACATTGTACTATCCCTGCTGTTTTAATTAAAGGCAAATTTGCAACTATTCCTCTGTACCAACTATACTAACCTAATTGGATAAGTTACATAGTTGCATTGAATACAATTTGAATCAATTTATTTATGAAATACATGACAAATTATAAACAGTCCATCGGCTCATTTGTATTACATATCTTTGGTAATATATATTGTAGATTTGACATTCAAAGTTCTATTTATCGTTTCTACCTAAGTTATAGCGAAGATATCTCAGTAATATTGGATGCCACACTGTTGGGAATGCAGGATACAAATTAATTAATAGGAAAAACGATATCCATATGACAGCACATATATTTTAGAACAACTAGTTTTTAGAAGCGTTTTAAATGTGAAGTAAGAAACATAAGTGACAAAGTATTGATTACATATAAAATCAGGCTGTATATCACAATACCCCACCTTAATCAAAACATGGTTAAAAAAAATGTTAGCAAACCCATCGACAATATACATCTATTGTGCAGTATGCGTCCTAACGGTTTTGTTGAAATATCTGCTGGCATATCACTAGACTTGAGGTATACTAAATTAATAAGACTCTGTGATACCTTTTCTCTTATGAAGTGATATTTTGTGTCAATGTATTTGGTTCTGCTATGATAAACCGGATTTTTTGCCAGAGCATGGGCACTTTGACTATCACTATAAAAAACAATATAATTCTGGTTTACCCTGCTGACCTGTTCAATAAATCATCGCAAATACAAGGCCTCTTTTGTAGCATCCGTCTCAGCTTCTGCGGATGATAGAGCAACAGTAGGCTGTCTTCTCGATGCCCACGACACAGTTCCACCAGCTAAATGAAAGTGATGAACTGTGTATGAACGTCGATCCTCTTTACAATTTGCCCAATCTGCATCTGCATATCCGACAAGAGGTTTCATCGACTTCCCATATACAATGGAGTAACAAAAGTCTCCTTCAAATATTGTAAAACACGTTTTGCAGCATCCCAGTGAACCTTTTTTTTTTTTAACCCAGGAAAATCCTCATGGATACCCCGCGGCTCCGGGGGAAAACGGCGGGGTTATGTCAGACTCCTACTGACTAAAAACCTGGGGTGTTCCTACATGTCACTGCCGGCTGGGTATACGGGGGCGCCGAAGCATTCGTCCGCGTACCCAGCAGTGACGGCCTGGTGGGAGGCCTCCTCTTCTTCAACGACATCATCGCCGACGTCGTCGTTGTTGACGGTGGGGACCGGAGCTCTTGCCTCCACCGTCTCGTCTTGGGTAGCGTGCGGGAACACACGCGCATCCCAGTGAACCTTACTATAACAGGTGTTAAGCTGACTCAAGTAACTAATAGCAAAAACAATATCTGGCCGGGTATTTACGGCCAAGAACATTAAGCATCCTATTAAATTTTGATAAGGATATGTTTGCTCACCATCTCTCGGTTCATCATCTAACCTCTTACTAAGTGGAGTACTTTGTCCCTTGCAAAAACTCCATATCAAACTTTTTTAATAAGTTCGATATGTACGTTTTTAATAATAACTTAAAGTACCCAAATCTTTGATTGTAAAATAATTTTCCAAATCATTCTTGACAGTATCAAAAATCAGATCATTTTTATAGAAAACGATTATGTCATCAACATATTTCAGAACCAAAAAGTTTTTTAAAAACACAAGGTTCCGATGGTATTTTAGTGAAAGCTATTTTGAGTAAAGTTTCACACAATTTATTATACTCTTGGTGCCTGTTTAAGCCCGTATAAAGACTTCTATAAGAAACAAACCTTGTCTTCTTGACCTTTAACCGCAAAGCCTTGAGGTTGGAGCATGTAGATTTCCTCGGAAAGGTCTCCATTGAGGAAAGCTGTCTCCACGTCCAAATGTCTCATTTTGAGATCAAGATTAGCAGCGAGTGCTATGAGAGTCCGAAATGATGATTATCGGACTACGGGCGCAAAGGTTTCTTTATAATCTACATCTGGTACCTGACTGTAATCCTTAACAACAAGTCTGGCTTTATCTTTGACAATATTTCCCTGAGCGTTGGTCTTAACCTTATAAACCCATTTGCACTGTATACATTTTTGTCAGGCTTGTGCACTAGCCTCCACGTTATCAATTTAATTAGTGACTCATATTCACTCTGCATTGCTTCACGCCATTTTTCAGCATCGACAGAGTTAATAGCTTCTGAATAGTTGTGGTTCAGACCAACTGTCTGCAACCATCGCAGCATAAAAATCTGGCGATTTTCGAACCCTCGTAGGATATCTGCGCTCTATTTCATCAACAATCTCCAAACGTGGTGGCTGAGTAACTTCCCCGGAAATATTATCATTAGGTTCATCTGAAGGAACCAACTCATGAACTTCTTCACCAACATCGAAGCAACCGTCACTTAACTCATCCACAACTAACTCACCCCTTGATAGAGTTGAAGAAGAAGAAGAAGAAGGAGCTTCTTGTGGTATTTCTTCTAGTGGTGATGAATTATCTGATAACAAATTAACAGTTATACCTGAATCTGTAACATTTTCAGATTTGAGCTTTAAGCCTAAAAATACATTCTCAAAAAATGTTATATATCTTGCTTTAAATAATCTCCTAGGAGTTTCTGTATTGCGAAAGTAATAACTTCTAGGATCATCTAAGTATCCTATCCTCTTATTTTCTGCAGTTTTCAAGTCTAGTTTAGTTCTATGGCAAGAGGGAAGATGAACTAAAGCTCTACATCCAAATACTTTCAGATGCAAAAGATCAGGCTTAGATCCATACCACATCTCATATGGTGTTTTGCCATCAAGAAAGCGATGAGGTGACCTATTTTTCAAGTAGACGCTAGTTTCTACAGCATCTTCCCAAAAAGCCTTTGAAAGAGAACTATGAGACAGCATTGAACGAGTCTTTTCCACAATGCTACGATTGCATCGCTCACTCACCCCGTTTTGCTGAGGGCTATAAGGTACCGTTGTTTGATGCTTAATACCTTGTGAAGTTAAATAATCTGTCAAAGCCTTATTAACAAACTCCGTTCCGTTATCTGAGCGTAATATTTTAATTTTAGACCCTGTCTGTCTCTCAACAAGAGATTGAAAAGCGCAGAACTTCGACTTCACTTCCGACTTAGTACACATAAAATATATAAATATCAAACGTGTAAAGTCATCAATAAAAGTAATAAAATATTTGTTACCATTAAAAGTGGTTGTAGACATTGGCCCACATAAACTAACTCTAAAGCTGAAGTAGCTTTCTTGAACTTCAAACTCTTGAAAGATGTTCTTGCTTGCTTACCTTCAATGCAAGGAATGCACGGTTGTTTGTCCACTTCCGTATATTGTACACCAAGTGCTAGACTTTTTCTGAGTAGGTCCATACATATACGACAAAGATGTCCCAGTCGTTTATGCCAAAGATGAATCTTTAAAATCTCTGTCTGCACATTGTAGACTGAAAAATTTTGCGGCATATTAACTGTGCAATTTAAAGTATACAATCCACCACATAAAGAACCTCGCAGTATAGGACTCTCAGTTAACAATGTATCAGAAGGTTTATAGTAAAAACTACAACCAACATTATCAAAAAAAATAGAAAATCTCTTCTCTACAACTTTCTTCACCGAAAGTAAATTACAATTTAAATTTGGAACATGAACAACATCCTAAATCCTATTAACCACAGAATTCGTATTAATTAAAACTTCAACTAACGCCCACAACTGGCAGTTTTTCTCCATTGGCGATGGTTATACTTCCTCCAACTACAGATTGGTAACTTTGAAACCATTCACGATGTGAACTCATGTACGTAGTTGCTCCAGAATCTACAATTCAACTTTCTGAATTCTGATTATTGATTGAAGATAGAGCCAATTCGGTTATGGTTTGATTACGTTGTTCTACTTCCTTCACATTAAGTGCTTTGTCCGTACTAGCAGTACTTTTTGCCTTATTTTTCATGGGGCAATCAGGGCTCTTATGTCCAGGCTCTCTACATTTATAGCATCTTCTTTTTTAATTGTGAAGAACGTAGTGCTGCCACATCGTTTTGATCATCCTTTGACATTTCGCTTAATTAGACTTTAACTTAGATTTTACAAGCTCTGTTGTTACTTCTATGTTAGAGTGCTCTAGGGCCATTATAAGTGCCTCGTATCGTGAGGTTAACCCTCCCAATAGAATAGCTGCCAAAGAACTATCTTCGATCTTCTTACCTATGTCGCCCAGATCTTGAGCAGTCGACATGACTGCATTTATGTACGTTTCTATATTGGCAAAATCGGACAACATGTACCTGTATAAGCGACGCTCCAGAAATAACTTCCGACCAAGGCTTTCATCTTCAAAAGCTTTTTGCAAAGCATCCCATGCCTCTTTTGCCGTTGAGGCATTTCTAATGTGCGTGATTGCTGCACCGTCTACCGTCAGGCATATTTTTGATATAGCCTTTTCATCGTTTCTTTTCCTTACATCCTCAGGCGTTTTATCTGCCGTTGAAAAACCAACAATAGTGGACCAGAGAGATCCTCATGAGTTAATAACATGCGCATTTTGAATTTCCGTATGCTATATTCTTCTCTAGTTGTTAAATTTTTCACGCAATTTAAATTTGTTCCAGCCATTGTCACAAATAGAAAACTCTTGAAACTTTTTCTAAATAAGATTCCTCTTAAGAGCTTCGTGCTGATAACGATTTGTTGGGAATGCGGGATACAAATTAATTAATAGGATAAAACGATATCCATATGACAGCACATATATTTTAGAACAACTAGTTTTTAGAAGCGTTTTAAATGTGAAGTAAAAAAAAAAAGTGTGTGTGTGTGTGCAAGTCACACATGGTAGAAGTGAAACTTCTGAAAAGTCCCCGATTAAAATTCTGACGGAAGTAACGCTTACTAAAAAACACATTGGTTGCCATGGCAACCAATGTTTTTCGCTAGCTAACTTCATACCTTTATATTTTAAGATGTCAGACATTAATTCAAAACTAAGAAGATAAATAAGATAAATGGCTAGGCTGTATGAGCTAGAACCCTTTGCCTTACAAAATACGGGAAAACATAATAAAAGCAACATGGCGCGTAACCGAAAAACGTGACGATTTGCTACAAATATTTCTCCCATACGTCGATAAAGAAGTTTCTCTTCAATAAGTGACAAAGTATTGATTACATATAAAAACAGGCTGTATATCACAATACACACACATACACATCACTGGTCACATTGGTCAGGTGTCCCAAGTTGTGATCTGAAATCGGACAATGAACATGCGGTGAAGGAAAACGTTGCGGTGTCGAGAACAAATCACGTGATACCTTTTACACAACCATTTCACAACCATTTCACGAAATGTTCAAACACTTAATGAAATGATCAATTGTAAGATAAATATATTTCGTATATCTCGGAAACTTCTGTAACGATTTGGATTTTTTTTTAATTTAGATTAGGTTTGTCTATATAGGCGTCTTTCATGAAAAAACGCGATTTTACAAAAAAAACGCTGCCCAGGTACTAGTAATATACAAATAAGCATAGACGTAGTGTCTATGCTTATTTACTTACTAGAAAGAGTTATTATAATGCAGCTTATTTTTTACCTCTGGCAGCACAGTTACGACAGTATTGTAAGTAGGTACTTTGTGTATTATAATTAATGGTATAGATAGACTATAGAGTATTATTTCTCGAGGCAAAAGCCTATATAAGACTCTTAAGTACCACTAAGCCAGTAAATTATATTACAGAAACGTTACATTACCAAAACGTTGCTTAACTACCAATGTAGCGTAAAATAGATCGTAGTATAAATAATACCCTCTCATAGGATACAGTAAATTAACAACCATTACGCAACATTATTTAATACTACGGTTAATTTTGCTTTACGTACTACCTATCCGACATATGTTTGTTTTCTCTACATTTTTACTGTTTTATGTTATTTTTTTGCTTTTAAGCCATATAATTCAAAATTTGGCATCGTATCTCGACATCTGATGAGGGTAATCACAATATTACTTAGTGACGCTCAATGTTGTATGTGTTACGTACTTCACTTCCATAATCTCAGCAGTAGAATTTATACTACAACCTGGCTACCATAGTTAAAGGCTAGGATAGAGTTATTTATCTATTTAGGTTACATTGTGGTGCGAATCACTGCCACGTGTAGGTATAGTCTTTACCGTAAACAGACTTCGGGCTTCGGACTTTTCTCTACGCGGCTTTCCTCGGAATGTTATTAAGTTACATTCTTTTATAACCTTCGGCAAGTTTTGGAATTTTTTGGCCTTACTGAATATACTTTTTAATATTGTGGCGTCTATGTAAGGGTTTATGAAGAAAATATTTTTCGTAAGTTATACTCTTAAAGTTACGCGTTGGAAAAATCAAGAACAAAATTGGAAGAAAATATAGTCATGTCAGTCATAACATTGAGTGTATTTTCTAGAGTAGGTACCTATACCCATCTACTAGACCCTTTTTATAGTTTTATCACAGTAAATTTATAGTACTTGGAAATCAGGCTGAACACCTTTAGATCAAACAAAATCATGACTCCACTGGTTTCGTTTAAATATTTCAAACCAGCCAATAAAAGTACTAATCGAAACTATCATCGTGTAGACTGTAACTGGAAAAGCTTTTAAAAACGTTCGTGTTGTTTGGAAATGTAGTCTCGTTGTGTGAGGCGAGGAAAACTAATGTTTATAGAACAATAGAGTGATGGCGACCCAGTGAAGTGGGGATTTGGTGAGCGAAGCGAAACGAAAGAGCGGTCTACCGCAAAAGATCCTGAACTTTTTACGAAATCTCTTGCTAATGCGATTGCACAAACATTATCAACGTATATACGTGTTAAATGATTAGTTTATTTAAAATAAAATATTTTTACACAAAATACTAAATAACGACATAATGATTTTTGTAAACAAAATAACTTATTATAATGGATTAAGATGTGTATGAAGCAGAGATATCTCAAATTCGTCGTTACAATCGTATCTAGTATAGTTAGGTATAAGTCCTTTACTTAATATTATATTGGCTTAGAACTTCATATTAACAAGAACGTTTTAGGTAGGTCTTGTTTATCTACACTGAACTGAAACAACTATTGTGTGAAGGCATGTTATGAGTAACTTATTTGGAAATTTGAAAGTAATTAGTTTAAAGTCAGAAATAGAAAATTGATAGGGTATAATATTACTAGTTTATTTATATTCTATAAAGTTAATTAAATTATGTTGATGACGATTTAAACACCACATGTACCCAAATATCGCAGTTTATTTTTTATTTTCTTAGCTTAGATTTCTTTGACCTAGGTATATAGCAACATAATAAAGCTAAAAGAAGCATTTTAAAGAAATGAGGATCTCTAAACTCAGTCTTTTAGAATATTTAAGGTACGAAGCGGAAATTTTTAAGGGTTTCGACATTCAGAAGTACAGGGCAACGATGTCAAGCATCAGCTTGCTTTAAATAATACCTGTAATCTTTCTTGCTCACAAGGAGCATCTGTTCCAGCTTATACTGGTCCAAAACGAGTAGACCTCAATTCCCTATTAATTTCCGGATTCACCTTTAGAAGTTCTTTGTAGCAAAACATTATTCAATGCTGTAAATCGATAAAGGTGTGGTCTGAAAGGGCCTCGCTTCGGGTGGAATTCCTCCGTAGAATCATTGAATGCAATAAAATTTTCTGCACAATTGAAACCATTAAAGAGCGTCGCCACTGCGCTGTGCTGAATGTTAATCACAAGCTTGTGTGAATAGAACAATTACGGTGTGGGAAACGTCTCATTTTTTATCCAATTTTCATGAAATGTAAGTGCTTGGAATATCGAAATTAAATTTAATTGTTAGTCGCGCAATTTTGCTAATGGTGAGATTATAGAGTAATTAATAGTGAGCTTGCCTATTCAATGTTAAAATATCTGCTAAAGTGCGAATTGAAATCGCATAAGAGTTCTCCACACAATTTATATTTTATTTACTTTGTAGACTAGACTTTTATGTATAATTGTATTTTTTTTTAAATTTAATTGCACGTAGGTATTATTTGAAATTCAATAACCTATAACCATTAAAAAGATACAACCCTGTGACAGTCAATACAAACAGATGGAGTGTACTATACCTAGGCTTCTATACACTCATGCACCCATTAGATACGGAAGTCTACATTAGCCAGGAGGTATAATGTTCCTAAATATTTTCAGAAGTAGGGGAATACATCTCAACTATTAACGACACCATATTAAATTTGTCAAAGCCATATTATAGTTGGCTATATTTCACGAAATGTTAAAACTTAATAACATTATCGTAGATAAAACAAGAAAGAACAAGCACACGCGTTCACACAAAATTCTTAATTAACTCATAACCGGCGTCCTTGCTGAAAATGGGTTTTCTACAAATTGCGAGAAGTGTTTCAAATAGGTAGTTGCTGCGGATGCCTTCGAGAAAAACCTTATTTTCTCTGAGTTCTTTTGTCATTAGCTGAGTAAATTGTTTTTCCTGTGCGGGAGTGTCTTGGTCGGATCTAGATTAAGCGGTAAGTTTGGCTAATTCTCTCAACTCCTAACATAACTCCATAGTCTATGGGGTTTCAAGTTTTGTGTCGAGGTAATTTCGCAAATTTTATTAAACAATTTAATTTATTTAATGTTTTCTGCGTTGTTATATGTTTATAAAAGTTGTTGAAACATCATATTGTTTGTACTTCTAAAATCACAGTTTAAATAATCTTATTTTTTCTTTGTATAAAAGCATATTGAATTAGATTTAAGATTTTTAAAATGATCCAATAACCACTATTCAAGATGTAAGTAAAACCACAAATTTTCATTGAAATACAAAATACAAAAAAACGAGAACCTGTTGGTCGGGTCATCCCTCACTTCGTATAATCTAGACGAGCGCAGTTCGGTGGGAGCTCTCCTAGAGAAAATCGTCACGAACACGATAAATGTCACATGATCCCATCGTCCAAGTAACAGAATAAAATGAGTTTCGTTCATTTGTCGGTGGTGGCGGTCACACGTCCCCACAAAGGCTATCGGGTGTAACATTTTTCGCAGGGCCAGCCCGTCGACTTTCGTTTCATAAATCAGAGAGGCACGTGACGTCACGTCCGACGGTCGATGTGTCGGCCACGGACGTGACGAAACACTTTGCTTACTTCTATAAGCTCTCACACTCACTCGTACAGCTCCATTTATACTTACAGCTCGACGTCCATAATTTTGTTTATTTGAAATTTTACAACTTCTGGGGTGAAGTCATTGGGGGCCATTTAACAGCTTCATTGTTTTCATTTTTGTTAGCATAACTCTCAGTTGATTAAATTTTCATTAATAAACAGCAGGATTGTTAGAGAGTAAACTCAACCTCAACTTGCCATTCACCTACTTGCCAGAAAGTATTACTTAATTAAATCAGTCCTATTTTATACCCACCTGCTACATCCACTACAGTTTATTTGTCATATCTTCGTTCAGAATTTAGATAATATATAGTTTGTTTGAAAAGATACATATTTAAGTAAAGGTTATCAATTTAATATTTTTCGGTCGTTAATCAAAAGTACGCCGTCACGTAGTTTGCTGTTCCCGTTATCTAACCGACTCGACTTTCTACTCGTCTACTAATGCTAAAAATGGTATTAAAAATGTTCAAGTATCCGACTTACGTTTATAATATTGTAGGCGGTCAGGCCAATCGTTGCGTGGAACGGTTCAAGATAACATTTTGATTACATTTAAAAAAATATTAAATAAGATGGATAAGGATGGATATGATAAATAATCTACCTTATCCATGGATTAATATTTAATCCTAACTATCCTAATGCTAAATAATATTATAAATGCCAAAGTGAGTTTGTTTGTTTGTTACCTTTTCACGCCTAAACCGCTGAACCGATCGCGATGAAATTTGGTATGCAAATAGCCTATGGTATGGAGATGAACATAGGCTACTTTTTATCCCGGGTAAACATAAGATCCCTGGTGTATTTATAATTATGCACTAGGTAGCTACATTAGTTATTACCCAGCTGCGCGACAGCAAAGATAGGATTATGTTTTTCACGCGTATTTTAGTTCTTTAAACAAGCTAGGTAGCTACTTTGTGTCTCGACATTCGGCGCAAATTGGCGTATCAATGTTGAGAATTGCGCAGTCAAAAGCGCCGCCTGAATTATGTTGAGAACAACGAGGGAAAATTGATATAAAAATTGCTCGTAAAGCATAAAATTAAAACGTGGATCGCGGCGGACGGTTTTGCAACACGCTAAATACCTGTCGTATTTCAAGCGCCATCTGTCGGCGACGGCGCTGAGACTGCCGCTTTTAATTTATTAACCAATTTGTTGAACGCCCCCGAACCGCGCTCCAGTCCCGCTATTTTGTTTCTTGTGACTTAATAAATTTGAAGTCATAATCCGTAAAGAAAATTTTCGTCATGGCTAATTAAGTATTGATTTTATTATTCCTACTTGTATAAATATTCTGCCTAAATAACAGACAAAAAACCGAACGTAATAAAATAAAATACTGATACCGTATTTTAGTGTCCATAGAAAACCGAAGCAAATGCCGAATTTTGGTAGAAAATCGTTAAGTTGTTTAAGTTCAATAGCAATAAAAATACTACCGAAACTTTAAAATTCTAAAGGCTGGTTGTTGGTCCATCCATACCTTGATAGGTATATCTAGTACCTTACTGAAATAATTAAGAGATTTTATTAAAAAAGAATCGTTTCCAGTACAATCACTTATTTGGTAAATTACCAAAGACGAAACAGGTGCTTCTCGATCGCTTGAGCACGTACATAACTAGCCTAGCTAATAAAGATGCTCTTAAGACCTCCGAAGTAATAACCGTTTACTTTAACGTAGAATAGCTCAAAATTCTTTTATACGTGAGAGGAAGCCATCGTAAGCAGAATATGGTACACTGAGGACTATGAAACTTAGCCACTTATTCTTGCTTCGGTTCGCGCCTCGAAAAGCTTTGAAGCTTGTATGCGTCATGCGCCACCGAGACTTGTGATATCGTAAGTGACTTTTACTATACACAGTGGGAAATTGTGGGCAAGGTAAACGAGTGGATCGATGTCGATAGTTTCACTTAGCACATTTGATTTTATAACAATTTTATAGGTACAAATATTTTTTTAAATGTTGAAACATTAAAAATATTGTAATAAAATGTAGATACAAAATGAATGTGAAAATTTATTTTAAATTCGGTTCTTACCTATTAAGGAAACGAAATATTTAAATTTTAAGCATATCTACATTATATGTGAAGTACCTATCATTTTAATTGTTAATATTAACAAGAAATTGTTAAACATACTGAATACTTACTGAATACATAAAATCTTACAGATCATAGATCATATTGTTCAATACTATAATTAACTACTCAGATTTTATTAGTATGTAGCCACTAACATATTGTTCATTATAATGAACAACGAAAGTCGTGTAGAGGATAATTAATACTTCATCGATACGCAAACATTAACAAAACTAAATTATAATAAGCAATTTATTGCAAAAATATTAAACAATTTATACCTTGTTAATCTAAAACTCAATCAAATTATTTAAAATTTTATATAGGTATTATAAGATATCTTATAATACCTACAAAACAAACTAAGGATAACTATATAGTAGTAGCAAAATATTTATAAAGCTAAGTGCAGATTTAATTATAGGCTATAACAACATGGTAAGACACGTTAATAAATATTACATGAAGCTATATAGGTAATTAATGGTGATATTCAATTAAATTTAAGAAAAGAAAAAGTGAAACAAGACATAGAAAACGCCAAATTCTTTTAGTTAAATCAAACGAAGTACCTATTTTATAAGTTACTAGCTTCCGCCCCGCTGTTTCACCCGCGATCCCGAGGGAACTTGTGTTTTCCCAGGATAGAAAATGGGTAGGTATCCTATATGTTAATCCAGAATATATTCTATCTGTGCGCCAAATTTCATCCAAATCCGTTGAGTAGTTTTTGCGTGAAAGAATAACAAACATCCATCCATCCAAACTTTCGCGTTTATAATGTTAAGTATAGAATTTCGACAATATTCGTTAGCGCAGAAAGTATTCTAACGCCGACCAAAAACGATTGTGAATTAAATACAGGTCTAATTTTTTACCGTTTAGATTCAAGTTTTTTAGAAATATTTTCGCGCCTACCAAAAAAATCATCTACACACAGGTATCGTTGTAACTTATAAACGTGGTAGTACTGTAATACTTGATTGATTGTATAATAAGTACGTAACAGTGGGTTGCACTGTAATTTTAAATAAAATAAAATTAAAAAGATGTAGCATTTTTAACAAATTAGTTGTTCAAAAGGCATGAAAGTCAGAGCATCGCATTAAAATTCGTGTCGTTACATTTTAATTTATGTGTGAGCTTGGAGCTTGAAGTTAAAATTTATTAAACGTATCCTCTAATATTACAAGTCGTAAAACAGGTGAGCGCGTCTAAACAATAAGTTTTGGATGTGTCTTCGTGTGTACTCAATATCGTAACGTGAATGTAATAAGCAACAACCGAATTATTAAGTAAACAAATTATTACACATACCTTGTTATTATAGTATAACATCTCTTTCACATTTCATTGAATACAGTGGCAACCCTTGCGACTACAATTTGTAAATATGTGAGGATACTCGTATGGAGCTATGCTAGTATAATATTCATATATGTATGGAGCCATAGAGATAACAAAACTTAAGCTTTGTGTGCTTACCACCTTCAGCTACAATATCACTTACCATCAAAGACAATTGTCTTTGATCAATCTCACTATATCTATAACACTATCACTACAACTCTATAAAAATATAAAAGAAGAAAATGCAAAACTACAAGTAAAAACGAATATTGGCCTAAGCTAAAGGTTAATTTGGATTTTATATGCACATATTTATTTATATAATTATCTCGTTCATTTCGTACTATAAATGTTTTTATATTATTGAGATATAAGCTCATTATCTTGGAACAGGTGGGCATGTATCAGTGTAGTAGGAACCTACTGCGTGCAATACACAGTATAGAACACCCACGTACTTTAAGTAATACGATTGTAATAAAATACACCAACAACCGGAATAAAAATAACTTCACAATAAAATAATTGAATATCAATGTCAAGAGATCTATTTATGACAAAACTAAATATAAAAGAGACATATTATACAGAATGTTTTTATCTTATTTTTTTATAAATATGTTATATTAATCCGTTAAAAGCACTGTGCTTAATTTAGTAGAACCTTGTATACAGGTAGTACCAAAAATAGCACGCCAGAGTGATATTGGAGCTAGATTGGCTTCAGGTCAAACACATGACCTTAGTAAAAGTTTTCTGATTTTTATTTGCACTTTTTGGTCCTTTTTCGCCTGTTTTGGCAATAAATAACTTCTAACTTGTGTTTGTGTGTGTAAGAAAAAAAATGGCAATATCTCAAAAACCAGAAAACTTTTACTAAGGTCATGTTGATGCTATCTGATTGACCTGCAGCCAATCTAGCTCCAGTGTCACTGGCGTGTTATTTTTAGGACACCTGTATATACGACTAGTGATCACATTGTTGTTAGGTAGGTATTTAGGATTATAGGAATGTGACTCGTGATGGTGAATGCAAGCTAATTAGCAATTAATATATAATCACTCTACCACTACACTCTGTACTAAGCTAATAATCTCATACCAGCGTCAAAGTATTTTTTTACTTTTGTAAATCAGTTTTATGTCACCAAGTTAACTAGCAGGCAAACGGTCCACCTAGGAGGATAGTGAATGTCTTATCAAATCAACCTCGAAAAGATCTTTTTACGCCTCCTTTGTAGAATATCATGTAGCAACTTATTATTGTTTGATGAAAAAAATATTATAAACCAGTATTCTTACTCTACTTTCTTAACATTGTCCAACACGGTTTCGTACTTCTTGATACATTAACATTTTAGATATGAGACACGTCGCATCTCGTCCATAATAATCGTGTTGTTACGCTTTAATTAAATAACACAGATGTATAACCCAACACACACAACATATATCTACCTATACAGCATACATTGTTGGAACGTACTGCGAATGCTCTATGTAACCCAATATCGGTCCTAAACCTTAATTTACAACTTATTGCATATTCATCGCGTAGCATTCCCGACTTTAATTTCGCCCTAATAGACTTATGCGAGGCAGTAATTTATCATTTCATTGTCATGTATATTAGATAACTAAGCTTTTAAGCTTTTTTTTTTACTGCTCATTGCTCATTGATTTTTAATAACCAGCAAAAATAATGTGTTATTTTAAATAATAAAATGGTTTATTTTAGGATATAACTTGCAATGTCAACGTACTATCAGGACCATCTCTTTGACCAAAGTGAAAAATAAAAAAAAATGTAATACTACAAATCTCAGTCCCAATTAAATGAAACTACGGAATAATTTACAGATTTTTCGTAAATTTTAAATAAAAAATATCTCGTAATAAAATAAATATTCTAGGACATTATTCCTCACACTCGGCCATCTGACCCTAAACTAAGCAGAGCTTGTACTATGGAAACCAGATAACTGATATGCTACATATACTACTTTTCTTTTGTAAATACATACATATATAGATAATTATACCCAGACATAGGACAAACAGACATGTTCATTATTGTTCATGCACACAAATGTTTGTCTTGAGTGGGAATCCAACCCACGACCTGCGGCGTGATAGATAGGGTATCTTACCAACCACGCCAACCGGCCCCACGTACTTATATAATCACGTGTGTAATCGAAAGTACCCTACATGTGCCTATTTTTGACTCCGATTGATAAACCTTAAATTGTTTGATGTGTGCACACGTTACATAACAAAAAGAGCCTTTCACCCAATGAACGGTGCACCCGTATGTATGCAACCATTGTTTCGACGTACGTACATTCGCCAAATAAACGCATCAAAAGCAAATTTTACCTGCAACCGAATATGCTCTAAATCCAGAACGGCTTGACACAGACAGTGGTGGCCCGCCCGAAGTGGACGCCCGAAGCGGATTTTCCAATTTTCCGACACAACGCCAGCTCTGCTCCTGCTCTTGATTTTACGCCCTACGAACACAGACCAGGGTTACTCAATATATTAAAAAAAAACACCTAAAAGGAACACATCCGAATTTCGTCGTCAATAAAACATTAGATACTTTATGCCGATCGCTGTTGGACTGATAACTCGGAAATAGGTGGCTAGGAAATTGGATGCTTTATACTGATGGATTATGTATGAACATTTGATGGATATTGCAACGACGATGGTCTCCTGAACGTTGTTGTTATTTTTATACACATAAACATTTAAAAAATGATTGCAGGTATCCTACAGTACCCATCTTTATAAAATGATATCGTCTAACTATGAGTATTGTAATAAACACCACATTTTCAGATTTAGTTTCATAATTGTGACTCCGTGGGCTATAAACTTTATCGTGTAAAAAGTCTAGACTTTGATAAGTCTTAGTGATGTCTACATAACACTGCAATTAAAGCTCGGAAACCTCTCGAATAAAACCGTGTTAAAAGGTATATATTTATAAAATATGCGACGCCTTTACAAAGCAACTATCGAACAAAAGTGGTCGAACAAAACAATGCTCGTGCTAGAGGATAAAATTTTCCTTAGAGACGAATTTCCTTTAACGAAATGTAGGAAATTAACAGTTAGTGGGCCCATAAAGCGGCCGACGCGACTTTGTAAGCATTGAGTGCTTTTGGCTATTAGGTTAACTCGTCCATTAACTGCGCTCGGATTCGGCGACTTGTGTTGACTTTCTTGAATTGCTTATGTTAGCCATTTCATTGGCCTAAGTCCAGTAGCTGACTATCACGCGACGAATAAACTTACATCTCATCTCAATTTTTGTATGTTCTACCCCATGTACCCAATGTAAACATTCAGGTTCACGTTTTCTTTTATTTAAAACATCGTATTTTTTATATATAATATTGAAGTTGCATGTATTTGGTACAAAACGTTGTTACTTTCACTGAGTACTACATGTATTAAATACCAATACTCGTATGTTTTACTTTATCAACGTATCCCGCCTGCAAAATACCAACCGAGTGACGAGAAATGCAGTGCAAAGCTGTATGCAACAAATATTTTGTAAGAAAAACCAACAGTGTTCATACTCTACCGAAACATTCATGTCAAGAACGCAAATAAGTAGGAATGTCGGCAAAGAATAAATAGAAGCGACAAGCAAAGAATATCTCTGACTCTTGAGCACCACAGCTCACATTTCGAAATAGTGACGTGCCGGTATATATTTATTTTTCGATGCGTTCATTTTTTTACGAATTCATCAAAAAGGTGCGATTGCTTACAATAGATGTTTGATTGTTATTTTACACTAGCTTCCACCCCCTAGTTTTTCCTGCATTCTAGAGGGATTTTATGTACCTATTTCCTGTTTAAAAATTTACTTATATTTTAATTGAATCTTGGCTCGTGAAGCCAAGTTTCATCCAAAATGATTTAGTCACAACTACGTTTTTTTTAAAGCAACATAGTAAGTATTTTAAAAATCTTCGTCAGATGCTTGACATCTATCGCGTGTAATCGATATGCGCCCGTTAACACTCGGTCAACAGAGACATCTCTTATCCGATCTTGTTTGCCAGTCAGCCAGCCCTCGCCAGCCAGTGTTGTTTACCGAGCGGTGGCACCAACTGCCGAAGATTGAATTTCGAATTAGGGCGAGCCATGCGTGTAGCAGGAAGTGGGCTCTCATTGTTATACGATCATTAATCATTATTGTGGATCTGTGTTCTTGATATAGAGTGTTGACAAAACATTTTCTACCTTTTGATGGGAAATAGTTACTCTTGTAAATAGATATCAAAATATCGTCTATGCAATTTTTTGAGAATTTAGTTGTGATAATTTAATGTTTATTTCTATCAAACTGTAACGACTGAATAAATGACGATGAAATCTGGTAAATAGATAGGTAGGTACTTTTTATCCCAATTCAACGCGGATAAAGTTATAAGTTTGTTAAAGTTAATTATAAGTTCAGTCAGATATGGAAGTGAGGTGAACAAGATTTTGGTTTTGGAACAAGGTGAACGGTAAAAGGTAGTGACTTGTACATTTTACATTTCACTTCTTGAAAGTTTCCTTCCCGAGCGGTACAATTTAATAATACCATTATGGCTAGATTTCAAATGACTTAATTAGGTAGGTACTGCAATTGCGACCTACATAAATTTTCTTATAAAGTTTACTTGAAACTTACGTAACTAAACCCCCTTTCCACACAAAAAGAAATCCAAGAAATCATAGCGTAAATGTGTCTTAAGGCTCGCCTCAGAGCAACAAGCACGTTCGGAAGCATTACATAAGCTGTTTAGAAGCTTGGCTAAGCACACAGTGGAGCCATACTGGTGCATGTTACTTACAACTGTGCCCTGGGTTTGGAGCTTCTATCTGCAACTTTATTATAGGTAGGTATGTTAACAAAACTATATAAATAAACCGATTAAAATGAAAATGATCCTCCCGGTAAATATTAAAGTTATTTTATTGTAATCTAATCAAAGTAAACTAATCACTATTTTTTTTAGCACGTGGTTTCAACATAATTAAATAGCCTAGAAAAAGGTATGGTCGTTTTGAACTGTAAATTACATAATGCTATCCTCATAAATACATTGTATTTTTATGACAATTTAAAAAATGATTTCATTCAGTATTGTGGAGTGTGTAAGGTGGAGGTATTTCCCCTGTCGAGGGAGAGAGTCGCTTTCGAGAGATTTTATGTTTTACTAAAATAAAAAAAATCCTATTCCAAGATAAGTATGATATTTAAGTTTCATATAAATCCGTTGAGCCATTACGGCGTAATTGAACACATGCAAATATATTGAGTGTATTTTTCTATAAATGTATAGTAAACTCTACTCTAACTTCTATACGACATTATTTAATGGTTTAAAAGTCACTAACAACTCCGAATAAGCAAAACTGTTCACCGATAATAACCAGTATTGTACAATGTAACTACATGGGTAAATTCTAATAAAACTACTCTATTAGAAATTGGGGCTTTAACGAAACGTGCTCACAAAATTGCTTTGTCTTCATTCAAATCTGAAATAAGACCGGGTTTTAAAATAAATATTTGAGTTTGAGTTTACTTTTTATCACAAGGTGAAAAATCATTGACTCACAGACTTCCAAATTCCTATAATTTAAATTAATATCTAGTTTGAATTTATAAAGTATCGAAACAATTTCAATATTTTTTAGGAGTTCTTTGTTATCGTTAGAACTACTTAGTATAGTGCCTTGTTCTTATTATAATTGTCTTAAGTACGTACCTACGAGTACATTTTTAATCAGATATTTTTTACTTCCAAAACAGAGAAGTAGTTATACATTTGATGCCTTCATCTCTCTGCCTGACTGTGTATCTATTGTCCATTCTAACTCCGAACGGTTGAACTTGATATTTTTCAGTATAATTACCTAACAGGATGTTCGCTAATAATACGGCAAGAAACTTCGCATTTGGACTTGCAAATTCGAGGGTCTGATGAAAGTCTGAACAGTTATTATCATTGAACCTGCACTCAAACACATCTGTTAACTGGTTTGACGATATTTTTTGTTTATCATACTTCATACTAATATTATAAAGAGGAAAGATTTTTAACGAATAAACTCAAAAACTACTGGACTGATTTCAAAAATTCTTCCACTATTAGAATGCTACATAATCCCTGAGTAGTATTTTATTACGGGAACGCGGGTTAAACCGCTTGGAAAAGCTAGTTTATAATAAACTTTAAAGTGTTTATTGTTTTTTGCAAATCGTACATAAACCACTTTAATTATACCATAACCATTATTATAAGACCGTGTAAGTAGAATCTAATCAAAGCTCGTTTTCCACGTTAGCACCTACTCACTGATAATGTACGTTTATGTGATTATGTTAATAGCACATGCGGTAACATTATGACACGGACGGTAATTTCCTTAGTGTTCACATCCGATGTGTTACAATACTAAGATTATATGTGTTGCATGGGAAATTTATGTGAAATTCCCATGCAGTTATGTTGAATCTTATATTTTTTTGAATCTAGATATTACCTACTTACTTATTACACTCTATAAAGATCGTCAATCTGCGGGGCCCTAACTAGTTGCTTCACATCCAATAAAAAGGTGATATCTCAAATAGTTGACTCAGTCAACGCAAGTGTCACTATTGCGACAAATCCTTTACCTACAAGGATAAACTTGACGTTCCACAATTTGTACGAAAACTCGTATTTCTCAACATTTTATTTACGTTCCACGATTTTATTAGCTTCATCGATAAAATAGCTTTATTTTCAGCCTTTGTTCTTACAAAGTTTACAGTAGCGTAGTTAGCGCGTTAAACTTGGACTATTCTTGCTTGTAACCTCTGTTCTATCAACTTTTACAACTTGTAAAACAAATCATGAGTATTTATTAAATTGATACTACCTCTACAGTTTAACAACATTTCCAAGACTTACCTTGTAATTTCTTGCAGTTAATGTTCAAGTTAGGGCATTAATTAATTAGTTGAAGTAAAGTTTTGAGACAGGCTCGACATGAGAGTTATTATAAATAGCTACATACGACTTATTTTAATTGATGTCATCATTCTATTATGCTTTTAAAAGCAGTTGTATTGAGCCAACAATTGTTTAAGGTGTTTATAATAGTTTAAATCATGGACAAAATATTATTTATTACCATAAAATAATAACAATATCAGCCTCACCGCGTTGGTAGCACATTTGAGAAAAAATACAAGTGGCCAGTTAAATTTCTCATCGTCACAATAGCAAACAAAGCTCAGCATTTAGCTAGCAAGCCTTAGATGGCCTGCGACATGTCGTGACAGCGACAGCCGAGTAACAAGATAAGCAGTGGTGTCCGACGCGCACGCGACCCGCCGTCCGCACTAATCTCCTTGCTAGACGTAGGCACTTGCGATGTCGCATTTAGATTGGCTTTACATCGTCAAAATAGTCATCTTAAGGATATGCTATTGTATACAAATGTTAAATTTCTAGATTATTCAAATTTCTCTAAAATCAAATACAGCAATGATACAGCAATGCAAATGGAGCATATGAAACATAATATGGTTAGAAGATTTTATACGCATACAAACCATGCAAAACATTTCATGATATTTGTGAAAATCCCCAACATTGAAGTTCGAACTTTTACGAGATACATACCTGTTCTGGAAAAATAAACTACCAAAAATGTGGAAAAGCGAGTCACGATAGTCTGTGCCACTTTTAGACTTGCCCAGATTTCCGTCGGATGCAGAGAGCGAGTGTTCACATTCACACGTTATTTTTACTGCTTCATACCCGATTCATAATATTTTCATTTTTTGTCTTTCAAGATTTTGAATGCGAAAAGAATTACCATTATAGTAAAATGCATCCATAGCTTACAGTATGCAGTTAGCTGATATTCTGGGACATTCTGGGACCTTATTCCTCACACACGGCCATCTGACCCCAAACTAAGCAGAGCTTGTACTATGGAAGCCAGATAACTGATATACTACATATACTACTTTTCTTTTGTAAATACATACATATATAGATAATTACAACCAGACACAGCACAAACAGACATGTTCATGCACACAAATGTTTGTCCTGAGTGGGAATCGAACCCACGACCTGCGGCGTGATAGATAGGGTATATTACCAACCACGCCAACAGGCCCGGCCTCATCATGTAAATGTGAAAAGCTTTATTATGTATGTTACACAATCACGCCGTAATAGATAAACAGAACTTTAATGAAATTTACGAAGATAGAGCATAATCAAAAATGAAACATAATAATATACATAAAGACGCGAGATGGAAGCTATAATGAAGTGTAGGTATAATATGCAGAATCTTCTTCATTTTTTTTCTGTAAGAATATTTTAAAGGTTTTCAAAGCCATGTTATGTTCATTCCATTATTAACATTAAATGTGATGGAACTAAGTTGCAAATGATTATTCGAAAATTACTGAAATCCTTCAAGAGACCTATAGTACTTACTGTAATACTACAAATTACTCTCGCTTCAACAATAACCTACTTCCTAAGAGATTCGTAAGATTTGAAGTGCATCCTCAAGCATTTATTTTGATTGAATAAATAAGTTTCTTGCGAATTGTCACCGTATATTTCAAGTAGGTACTATCTTAAGAAACAAACAACAATCGAAAGCAATTTAAATTCAAGACCTCTCCCAACCGCAATTATTTACACAACGGCACTACACTATCCTTAAATCTGTATAAATATTCATGAAACTGTTTTATAAGGAGACCCTTGCTCTCTTTAGCAGCGTAAACGAAAGTTGAGTGACTTTTCAGTTTCCCTTCGGAACGCTTATATATCCGATGCCGTATCACGAGCAACTTATGAACTGTTTTTGCATAATATTATTTTAAAATCTCGCCCGGTACGTAGGTAAGTGTATGCATAAAGACTTTATGGTTTTGGATTTCACTTCAAAAGACACTGACTTAACTTAGAAGACATCTGACTTGAGTTGTAATTGAAATGTAAATCCGTTTGAATTTGCAGCAAATGATTTTATTCATTTAAGGAGCTTACTTTTGTTGTTAAAGTTAAGAAGTATCTAGTCGTGCTAGACAGGCTTAGTACAATTTACAAAGGGACACAGCAGCTAATGTAACTCAATATATTTAATTGCTTTACAATTTTAATTCTGTTGAACGTCTGAAAATCTATATAATACCAACATATTTAAATGATTTTAGTTTCGACCAATATAAACCACATGTTAAAATTTAGTTTTGAAATGTTAGCGAGTGGAAATAACATTTGAATTACGGCGATATGTAACTAGGTGTCAGGGTGTGCACATGAGACCGCAGATGACGAGGGTCTAGTGTCGGGTTGTTTGAGTAGGAAAACAAAATTTTAATATCTTCCCTGTCTACACACCCCTACAGATGAACTCTGCAACTTATTTGGAAATAGACGTGGTTCAGAGTAATTTTTAAAGTTTAAGAGACTAATGTAAATGGATATATCAACACTTATAACGTCACTAGATATATCTACCTACCTATAAGTTATAAATAATTTTAGTAAGTTTTGGATAAATTTGTAACACAAGATTTCAACTTTACCTTCACATCAAGAACATCCTGTAACCCATTTCCAGGGGTAATAACCATGTCAAATTTCCAATAAGAAGTCGTACCTAAAAACAAATAGCACGTAAAGGGCAAGTTAACCTGATGATTAGCGTCGCCGGCAGCACTTGACTGTCTGGTCACGTACTCCCCAATCTGCTTAGCAGGACACCTTTGTGCGGACCCTTTTATTTGGGTCGCAAACCCCTTAGGTACACAGAAACAGATTCTCAGATAAACACTCCTGAGACGTTAGCAAGATATACGGAGTTCCCCTCACGCGCGTCTTTATTTTTAAACATAGATGTTGGTTACAAGTGAATCTTGGTAATTTTAAGTTCAATTGTAACAAAAAGTATATGTGTAGGTATATAATATTAATTAAATATTAGGTAAATAATATTAATATACATAAGCGAAATATCACTGACTCACTCACTAATCACGATATCTCAAGAACTTTAAAGCCCACAATCTTGAAATATGGCAAGTAGATTCCTTATAAAGTGTATTCATGCGCTAAGAAATATTTTTCTGAAGTCAACCCCTGAAACACCCAAAAGGAGGGAAATATAATTAGCAGGAAAGCTTTTTACAAGGGAATTGGTCTACGACACATGGTGTAAATACAGTTGGAAACAGATAATAATTGAATTTGAATTCTAAGGCTTTGAAACTGCATGAAAAATTATTGATTGCATAGAAAAAAAATATTGCACTGGCCTATCTCGAAACATGGTATAAATATATCAAAGGTATATAGATATAGATGTATCTACTAAGAAAGAATTTACTAAAATTCAACCACTAAGTAAACTCTGAACCAATATTCATAAATTTTGTCAGAGGGATAGTTTGGATCAAGAAGAGAAACACTTTTTTTATTTTTTGACCTGACTAGAAGGTGGTGGATCCAGGGGACCATCTTCCACCCTTACGCGGACTATACGAAGAGAAACACAGGACAATGGTAATTAATATAAAAAAAAACATATCCTTTGATATAAAACTATTACTGTATTTTTCTACTTTACATACTCGTACTCGGTGCTACTTTTTACTACTACAAGTAGGTATAACAGAACTACCGTGGTAAGTACATATATAAGGTAAGCTAAATAATTGAAATGCTTTAACATAACTTAACCATGATTAACATCTGTCATTTCCAAATTTTACTATTCACTCACAGCTCTAGCCTGCTAAATGTGTAGGTATATTTCTGTATGATTCATTAAAATAGCTTATAATAATTTCAGTTTCAAACAACCTAATTAATCTCTGATACAATATGTTTGATTACAACCACTAACAACGATTATATAATTTCCAATCAATAAACAGGACTGTCGACGATGATCAACCGGCTCTCATAACTCTTAACGTAATTATGAATATAAGCAATTCATCCCCAAACTTGTTAAAGTACTTGTTCACGGGCTGTTATCCCGGGCTAGAATCACTTTAAATGAACAAAGTCGTAATCGCCATGGTACCTACCTGAATGAGAAATGAGCAAGGCTTAGTTTAACCAAGTTAGTTATAGTTAGAATCACACTCTCTAATCCCAGCATCAATTATGGAGGGAATACGAATGTCACAGTCAATGAAAACTATGCGAGGAACGGTAATTAAAATTCGTGATAAGACCTGGGAATTCGGTGAGAACCATCACAAATTAATATCTCAGTCGTCAGCTGTTCTACACCTGGAAATCGTCCAATAAAGCCGCCTTATGAACTCTGCTTTTATAAACTTTGTTAAGTATACCACGTCTTAAGTACTTTATCTCGGTGAAATATGGAAAAAAGTCGACTTGGTGTACGATCTTTTGGATTTAAGTACAGTCGGTGAAGAAAATATTATTTAATCACACAGTTAAGAACCTCAGTTTCTTTTGTCCTAGGCGCAGTTTTGTAGCTTTCACGTTTTAGATACTTTTTAAATAAATTATAATAAAATTAATAATTCAGAAGGCAAATATCTATCTCAACTTAAGAGAATGAAAGGCAAAAGATACTTAACGAAAATCTACTCAGTAAATTTTCACTTCCAAAGAAAACATCAAGGTACTCTTCTTTTCACTTTCAACAAGGAGCTCTGCCTTCCACATCTGTGGATAACTAGTTCAGCACACTTTCAAAGAAATTAAGTGTCAAGAAACATACACTGACATCTCTCGAAGGGTTCCACCGTTGCAGTGACTTTGTACAAATTTCTTGAGAAATATTATAAGGCGCCTGCGGGCACTATAACTGCCTACCCGTTGTATGAGGACCGTTGAACTTTGCTGCTCTTTGTGAAATTACACAGGCTACTTCTTATTTTTTATAATATTCGCATTCTAAATATAATTTTATAAACTCTTAAGAATATAATATAAATTTGGAAAATCTTCATTGTTATAACTTATAAGTTACCAATTTGATATATTTACCTACAACATATTTTTCTATAATTAGCCACAATGGCAAATTTCAATATGATGGTTGCGCTGTAGCATGTAATAATTAGACATATTTTATTTTATAAATTGATAAGCTATTCTTATAAAAATACAATAAGTAAATACTAAATAAAATTAAGTCTAAAATTACTATAAATAACAAATATGCTGCCAACGTTTGACATCCTATAAATAATTGCTGGTAAACCCTACAAAGCGCGCTGGGTTCGATTAATGAGCCAATAATTATTCGGCTTTACTGTCAGTACGCACTCCCGCTACTTAATATTTATAAACACATACAACATAAAATATAATGTACCTACAGTTTATAATTAATACCTATTACAGGGTAATTTGTACCTACCTTAAACTGAACTTGTGAATTGCCTAGGGCATGTTACTAACACATAATGATTACGCAGTTGTGAGATTATAAATAAATATAACTTAAATTTACCTCCTCAGTAAACTTTTGGAAAACAAAGACAAACATTTATTTTATGAGGAGAATAACAAACCAAACGAAATATTATCTAAATCGAAAATCGAGACGGCACAAATATCAAAACTGAAACCCAGTCAAATGTAAACATCTTTTGTAACACCAAGGTTGTATGAAAAAATGCGTTACGCAATTGCCTTGGTGTTTATGTAGATATATTTTTTTGGATAGGGTATAAAATGTAATGTAAAGTTCAATTGCGAAAAAAAATCAGCCAGTCAGATAAGTAGTTCATATTGTAAAAAGAAAATCTGAATCTTATGTACAGATAGGCATCCAATGCCGACAAGTCGCTTAAGCTGATTACAGAAAGTTTTAATCAAACATAATGGCACTGATGACCAAAACAAACAATTGTGACATAGCCCACAAGTAAACAGCAAAGTTTAAGCGTGGAACATGTTGAAGCCACTGCACCACATGCATCCCCGCTATCATGTAAATGAACACAATACATGTAAGCGAATATTCATGAGGTTGTAAAGCCAACGGTAGCTTGCCTACTGTCTCACTTTGATAAAATAAATACGTACGTGGATAATGTACCACAATCACTCTGCGTTTTGGGAGACAATGCAAACTCTTGTACCTATAGCTAAACCAAATATTCACATGTGATGACTTATTGTCAGAATAGGAGCGATCTACTGCGACCTGCATTTTGTGTACCTACTGAAGTTTTCTAAACTCAACCAAAACTGGAGGTTCTTACATACACATCGTAGATTTTTTTTACGATCTTACATTGCATTCTCAAATAAAGCTTATTTGTAAGTTAGTAGGTAATCGTTTGAAGTTTAAACACATCAGTGTTAAAGGCAATGCAAAGTTGTATGCTTGATGGTTTTGTATTGATTTGGTTGTCTAGTCCCATATATAATGTATTCGAATTATTCATAACAAAAATGAAGATAAAATTTATTTCACTCGTTTAATTAGTGATATTTAACCAATTGAGATATTTACTTTCATGCGTTTTCTAAGTTTACAATTACGTTTATCGATATAAACAATAATAATAAACATTGGTACTGCTCTAACGAGAGCAATTAATTTCTCCAATGTATATTTGAAATAAAATACCCATGATGTTTTGAAATAACGATATATTTTTCTCATAAAGCTCACATAATGCTCCTAAGGGCAATTATAGGCCGTTAGAGTACAATAATGGATCTATTGAGAGGCCGTATCGCTGCCTGTATCTTAATTACTAATGTACTAAAATAAAACCGAGAACCATATCTCTACCTGTGCACCTTAGTAATCTCTTCTTAACAAATTAATAAAGCTGAGATCCTCTCTTATCTTATTACAAGTAACTTTTAGTTTATTTTCGTCTGGGTTGCACACACAGGTTTGCTATAAGCATAGAATATACTATATACTATCCCTTGGCCTTTAAATAATATAATGTACCTACAACGTAAAAGTGCTAATATATAACAAGACAAGGTTTAAGGCTTGACATTGAATTTTTTACTGCTTTAAGTTTCATAGATATAATTATTTTAATTCATTTGCATTAATCATGAGAGACGCTTAACACATTCAACTGCAAGTCAATTATGCTAGGATTATCGTAAGTATTGGCCAATAAATAGGCATGGGTATTTCATTGACCACAAACTCACTGTGGTAATTCAATGATGTGGCATAAGGTGGTGAACACATAAAGCCTAGAAGAGGTCTTGAAATGCCTGTTGGAATACAGATGCACCTAACACCAAGTAATCTGTCGAGAGATTTTCAACTTAAGGTGACGCCGCGTTAAGCTTAAAAATCTGAAATTCAACGTGCTGCGTCCCGCTTCCTACTATAGCGACCTCTCATAGAAAACCCGCGTAAACGGAAAGGGCGTATGCGACAAAATGGTTTTTATTGTTTAATTTAAAAACTAAAAAATATATATTTCATAAAACCTATATACAAATTATAGTATCAGTTTCAACTAATACATAGTCTGGCCATAAATACTGTTACAATTAAAAATAAGAAAGATATTACATTTGAAATTGGAATCTGTCATTTTTATACGATTGTTCATTGGGTTTTCTAATTTTGGCGCCAATACATTGGACAATATTTTGCGATATTAAAATGGAGTGGGGTGATAAAGAGAACCGAATCGCTGTGATTGCATTACACAAAGTTGGTATTTAGCCAAACGCAATTTTTAAAACTCTCAATACGCTTGGTATTAGTCAAATGTTTGTGTACCGGACTATTAATAGGTACAATGAGACCTCCTCTGCTTGTGACAGAAAAAGATCTGGCCGTCCACGTAGTGTTCGTACGAAAAAGGTGGTTAAAGCAGCAAGGGAAAGAATTCGAAGAAATCCTGACCGAAAGCAAAAGATTTTATCTCGGGAGATGAAGATAGCACCCAGAACCATGTCGCGTATTTTAAAAGATGACTTAGGACTTGCAGCCTATAAGAGACGCACTGGTCATTTTTTAACTGATAATTTAAAAAAGAATAGGGTGGTAAAATCGAAACAACTACTGAAGCGGTACGCAAAGGGAGGTCACAGAAAAAATTTGTTTACGGATGAGAAAATCTTTACAGTTGAGCAACATTTTAACAAACAAAATGATCGTATTTATGCTCAAAGCTCCTAAGGAAGCTCTAAGGAAGATACTACAAGTACCTATAAAGTGGTACTCCACCTTAGTGTTCCAAGATAAATAAGAAAACAATATTATTGTTCCATATTAAGTTTTTTTATAGAATTAGTAATATTTTAGTTACGAGTAAATTAGAAATTATTTTATGTAAATTGGATCTAACTAGGTCAACCTAGACTAAATTTACTTCGACTTAATCACAATATTAGATTTGTAAAACATGTTTCATTAATAGAATTTTATTTTGTTTATATTTCAGAGTTTTAGTTTAGTTTTAGGTATATACATTTTAAATTTATTAATCAGTTCAGATCAAATAAACTATAAGTGAGCCGTATCATATTTATTTCTTTAACCTCTGAGATACTTTTAACATTATTTGATTACAAATTTGGAACAAACTATACTCTCGTCTGTCAAAATTAATCATGGCAAAGTATTTATAATCAATATATAAAATATAAACTATGATATATAGAAAACATTCTCAAAGCCCTCGCTGCTGTCGATAGGCAAGGTTTCCAACAGGATGGCAGCGTTCCCCTTTTGGATGGCCATGCTTATGCGTTGGCGGAAAAAGCTCCCAGCCCGTCGGCCGTCTCCCGCAGCCTCGATGAGCTTGGATGATAAAATCCGAGCAAATCGGAGAGCCTCGAACTCCCACGGACCCAAGGTTTCCACTGCGAATGGAAAAATAGTCTGAAAATTATTAATTATGAAATACATGCAATTATTTTATTATTTTGTATTTATATTATTTATTTTGTACAGCAACTTGCATCGATTACGTATTTATTCCAAGAATAATTGCATAGTAGAGTTAATGCAAACGTAAAGCAATTTTATTTATAATAATGTTGTAGCAAGTAATACTCGTACAGTATCCAACGTAATTGCTTACTTACTGTTTCCGAAAATTGTCTAACTTAGCTGTGTTTGTACCTTATAATTGTCCACACGTACAAGCTGTGACTGTTTCGTAATTACTGAAATTGTGAGTATAATTGCACGACTCTGAAACCTAACCTACTTTTACCCAAGAAGATTTAATCTATTAATCTGAAGTTATTATTAAGGACTGCACTTTCAAACGTTTATTTTATTTGAGAAATAGGTATCATTTTTTATTTATTTGAATATACAATGTTTAGAGTAGCAGATTTGCTTTATCGAGGGCTCTACGCAAAATTTTAGGTATTTTATTTTATTGAAAAAAATATGCCTCTACGATACGAATATTATAGAAATAAAAGTAGGACAATTTTTTTTTGTTACTTATCTTACTTTTACTATTCTTACTTTTTTTTTACTTACCACAATCTCAATATGGTCATAATATGGTTGAAGGTGCTAAGTACACAAACCCTAGAAGGAACTGGCTCTCATGTGCAGCTACCGGAAGGTGTTTGGCGACAAATATTCTACATAAGGGTGGTGACCAGCCTACCCCCGTGCAATGGTATGTTTTCCTTCATAGAAAGCTCATTGTAGGATGCAAACTCACAACCTTCGTCATGGCACTCGATGTCACTCCTACTGAGCTCTTCTGCTCTTCTGCTCCGTAAGGGCTGAACGGATTGACATGAAACAATCATACCCTGGAATAACATATAGAATTCTAGTTCTAACGAGAAAACATTAGATCCCCGTGAAGGCGAGTGAAACCGCGGGGCGGAAACTAGTAATTTAATGTAATCCGCGTATATCGTATATACGTAATAATATAATTTATGTCAATGCAAATTGCACAAAACACATTTCAATCAGACACCATTCTTTCAATTTAGGTATTCTCAAATTTTGTACCTACTCATTATATTACGTACATATATGCCAAGAAAAATTTATAAAAAATATTTATCTTATCCGCCTACCTCAATAAAATAAGCATATTAAATAAATCTGGAAGATTTGGATTCAAGTGAATTCTTAAAAAACCTAAGTAATCCTAATGTACAAATATTTACACTCGGCTGATAATCCAGACATCGAAATAAACAACGGATCGCTACACAAAAGGAGTGCCAAACACAATAGAGCTTTTCTCAGTTGGATCGCCTGACAGGCGTAGGCAATCGTCTTTGTTGGTAGTTTATGTGCTTTGCACAGTGTTCGTAAGGGCATATTGGTTTATTGCCAGCTATAATCCGGAGTGTGGACTGTCTGTAGGTCTGGTGTGTACCGGCTCTTGTCTCGTAGAGCTGTAGCTCGTAGACTCGTAGGCTTGCGCCTACATGCCTGGTGAAGGTGAACATTCCATTATGTATATTGTGGTTTGCATTGTATTGATATGACCTCATTATGCTATATAAATATATATTTTAATCTACAAATGTATAAAGAGAAATTCATTAGGAATCAATATTGATACTTATTGATGGTATTTTTTAATACCATTAATATACTTAGTTTTACAAACCTACATTTAGTATTTTCGACTAATAAAATTTGTCAAGTTTGATACTTTAAAATTTAAATTATCAAATTTATAGTTTAAATTGTAAAAAGCGTAATAATGTAAATCTGATATTAACAAATCTTAATGAACGTGTTTTGAAGTTTTTAGAACTTGAAAAGAAAAATAAGATTATTTTTTGGGTCGAATTGAGAACTATGGTAAGTGATGATGTGGCCGAAGGTGGTAAGCACACAGAGCTTAGAAGAATCTGGCTCACAAGTGCAACTGTTGGAATACACCGGTTCGTTTAGCGACACATTTTCAACTTGAGGTTGGTAGCCAGTCAGGCGGGTAGTTCAAGTACCTACTGTACCACCATGGTTTTTTTCACCGAAAGTTTGACCTTGAGCTCACTGTGGGATATCAACCGACGACCTTCGCTGCGGTACCTATCCATTAAGCTATCATCGCCTTTTTTCAAGGTTTATCAAAACCTAGAATACCTAATAGAATGCTACGGACTATTTTCTTTTTGACTACTGAGAAAAAATAAAACAAATAGTTTTTAATCAAAAACCCAGTGCTTTAAATTCAAAGTAGTTTGAATTAAAAAAATATTAAGAATAAAATTAGAATATTATATCAAATTGAGTGCTTCTTATCAAACTTTGCTTACAAATTAAGAAAAATAGACTTATTATTGAAAGGTTAGATTTTTGAGTTCGAGCTCTTAAAAAGGGTTTATAAATCACATAACATCTCAAATATATTTAAGATGTTTTGGATCTCCATACGAGCAAGAAAAATCTTGTGATTCATCGTCTTTTCCTCTTGAAAGTTTTCGATAGACATGGAACTGTCAACTATTATAAGGAGTTTTTTTGACAACCTAAGTACTAAAGTTAGCAAATTGCTTAGATCAGACACTTTTGTTTTGGAACATAGCATGTTTCAAAATAAAATCAACAAACAGTAAAAGCGTTAAATTTGGTACCATAGCACTTAGTTGGAGAGTAACAGGATTAAACTTGACGAAAAGAATGGAGGTTGAATATCAAACGAGGGAGTTCACACAGGCCGACCCAATTCGAGTACTGTTAACATCTTTGAAGAACTCGAATAGGATGCTTAATCGCGCACAGTACAGCCCTGGCGAGTGATCTGTGATCGTGCCCTTGACTTGAGAACTCACTTAAATACTCCAAGACTCGGCATCAAAGAGTCGAGAGTTGCCGGCTTCAGCTTCGAATGCGTGCGGCCACTCTCTTTTTATGCGATTCAAGAGACTATAGTCTCTTAGAAAATTAATAATACCTTTCAATAACGTTTTTAAGGTTCCGTAGATGTATCATATCCTTTGGTACAACAAAACAAACTATTTAAGCTATTCATTGAGTACCAATCTCTAACTCAGCTAAAGCCAATAATAACTCCATTGTATTAAAAGTGTAAAACAATTCACGTCTCTGTCTGCAGCAGAACATCTATCATACATTTAAAGGGTTTAACTAATTAATATTCTATTGAGCTCAACCTTTATCAATCCTTTCAATGGATTGAAAAAAAATAAGTGAACTTCAACAACCATTTTTATTAAGTGGACGCATCAATTTTGATTGTAGTTCAGTTCCATTAGGGATCGTTCATCTTCCATCACAAAATAAAATATAAACGTATTATATCGACACTTAAGTAATAACATTCTATTCTAAGCCTGTTGGGAACCTTACCTATCGACAGCAGCGAATACTTTGAGGATATTTTCTACTACGATTTCTATATATTATAGTTTGTATTTTATACAATTGTTGTAAATACTTGTAATAAATAGTTATAATATTCTAAGCAAATAAATGTAACATTCTATTAAGTATAAAATGCTATTAATCCATGAATTATTAGATATAAATTGCTTTAGAAAAAAAAACATTAAATTTCTACTTTAAACGTATACAAACATTATTTTTGTATAGAACAATATTATTCCGGAGCCTTCCTGTAGCCAAAAGATGACATTCTACGGGCCATGCTTGTTTAGGCTTTAAAGCTACAGTTCCACTTACTTATGTTACTTAACATACGGCCTTGTATCTACACAGCAATGTCAACATGATTTAAAATCTGTAAAGTAGAGAGTACATAAATACCGTATTAACATAAATTAATTAGATTATCGAATCAATAAATACTCTTGTTACAAACTCTACTTTCTTGCTAAGCCTTTATTTTATTATAAAGACAGTCTTATACAATCTAATTATATTGAGTAAGTAATTACTTATCTAAATTATTATAAACATAAAATTAGATGAATCTTATTGTTCATTTATGGTAGGTACCTACACTTGATTCTGGCCCGCGGTTCACGCAAAATTAAAAGGTAAGTAAGTATTGTATGTATCATGTATTCATCCAAAATTTATTCTATCTGTCGACCAAAATTCATCCAAATCTATTGAACTTTTATGGAGCTAAGTGGTTAGAAATATACACTTTTAAATTTCGCATTTATAATATTAATATGGGTAGTAGAATAGGATACGATGGGTAATTTGGAATATGTAAATCAACATGTCTAAAGTCTACTTCCATATTCTTCGTCATCAAAGTATTTAATATGGAATATTCATTAAATGAACTAACAGCTTATGGTTCGCATATCAGCGAAGCCTAAATTCGAATTAGCGATAGTTAATCGACTTTAGAGATGCGAACTCTAATATGAGCTAAGCGTTTTGGCTAAAACTGATATTAATAGAGATCGTTTTCGACACGCTCGTTATCATTGCATTATCAGTCAGCTTTGGTAATCTTTTAACTACCAATCTTCAAATTGACTTCAAATTGAGTTTGAACATTATATTGGATATTTATATAGGTACATTGATTGAATTAATGAGTTTTAGGTTTTTAGTCTTTTCAGTCCACTCTCCGTTCAGCCCGCGGACCGAAACTCCCCCTGCCCGTTTGCATTAGTCGTTTCGCTACGGTTTCAAAACGCCTAAAAAAATACTTTCCTTAATAATCCTAATAACCTTAGTGATATATTATTAGAACCTAGCTGTCCCCCGTGGTTTCAACCGTGTTCTCGAGAAAAAAAAGTAGCCCACGTCCTTCTCCATACCATTGGCTATCTGCGTACCGAATTTCACCGCAATCAGTTCAGCGGCTTAGACGTGAAAAGGTAACAAACAAACAAACTCACATTGGTATTTATAATAATTATTAGTTAGGATAGTATGGATTATAGTCTTGACGTATGATCTTTGAAAACATTTTTTTCTCTTTAATTATTTAAACATAAAACCTTCACAGAAAAGCGAGCCCCAAATTCAAAGTTATTCCTAACTATGACTGTACAGCTTCTATCAAGTTATCACTTAGAATAATCATCATTAAATATTCATCTACTGTGGAACACACTTTGGAGAGAGTGAGTTTCGTGATGCGTGACGTCATCGATCGCGTGAACACAAAAGTGCGTGAACGTCACGACTAGTATAGTAGGTAATTTTTATAAACAAGCTGATTGAATAAATTGCATAAGCGGCCAACTGTCTAGTTGCTGGTAATGTATTTATTTTTATGATGTTAAAATTTACTACCTTAAATACAAATATAATAAAAACATTATCGTTTAATGTTATTTAAGCTGTATTTTAATAGCTAGGTTATATTTTGTGTAAATACTATATGTATGTGGTAAAATACAGAATGGATTCAAAAGCACTTTACGATTCTGATTTGTTGAAAACTGCTGGCTAAAACACATTATGAGTAACTACAATTAGACTTCAGTTCCAATGTTAACTATATACCTACCCTATACGTCAAGTTATGGTAGCTTATGTACCAATGTTGCACGGCTTGAATAAAAACATAATTATTTTTCTCTTAAAAAATATTTAAATTACCGATTAATAAGTAAATATATACTAATAAATACTAATATTATTTTGATACAAACCTGTGATTGTTGGATTCTCTTTCATTCACGGAGCAACGGATAGACGTGATTCTTTGCATAGAAATAGTTTATGGATCGGAAAGTGACATAGGTTACATTTTACCTAGTGTGGGTGAAACCGTGGGGCAGAAGCTAGTAATAAATAAAATATTAAATTATTAGATCGTCTATTTACTTTCAAAAGATATTCGTTCCAGAACAAAGCGCGGAGATACCTAATTTAAATGTAGGTACCTAAGTTTAAAAACTTTGCGAGTCTACTTCACCACACAAATTAAAACGCATTATTAATGTGACACACGACTCGATACAATCGCACATCGTTACAAAATTAAGGGTAAAGCGGCCACAATCATACTTTAAACGGAACATTTTTTGCTCATGACGCCTGTTACATTAATTTAATGGATTACCGGAATCAGCCCACTGTTTCCTCCGTTAATACACCTTTATTAACTTATTAAAACGTTAATTCAGCATTCCGTTAAGTGTGAAATATGTAAAGCACCTGGCACAAGCTATTAAGTGACCTCAGTTCAAGTGAGAAAGAGAGAGAGAGCTTTTACAACGCTTGCTACAATCCGCTTACGCGACAAAATCCGCGGTTTTCCCATTACAACCATTTGTTGTGCCACTAACGATATAATAAGCGTGCTTCTGATGCTAATTCAGTGTTAACTGTAATGTTAAGTGTGATATTAAAAAAATATTTTCTTGAAAGTCATGAGGCAGCGGAATTACATCGGAATGCTAAACTATAGCAAATAATTTAAAAAACACTAACGCACTAAGTAATACTAGGCCAACTCCCAGGCTAACATCGGATTTGTTCTTAGAAGTAACTTAATATACTTACCTACCTATTGTAACTCGTTACTTCCAAGGCTAGCAAATTTACATAAATTCCCTATAAGTACTAATGATCCGCTAATTGATCATAATAAAACCTTTTTCCTTTCCTCCATTTAATTTTTTAATGCATTCTAGTATAATTATTTCCTTCTTCCTCATTACTTTTGTGGTGTAAAATAAAAATGCGATTGTACCACCATTATACCTACTGTTTCTTCTCTTTCCTTATTCACCAACAATGGACGCAAAAATATCTTAACTTACTACATGAATACAATTGTGCAAATACTCAAATAGACTAATGTCGAACGTAGTGATGATAAAAACTGTAGATTATAATTATGATATGCCTTAATTAAACATTTCCGACATTTGAGCTATATTATAGTACTAGCCATTTCACCCGCGTTCCCGAGGGATCTTATGGTTTCTCGGGATAAAAAGTAAGTTTCTCGATAAATGGGCTATCCAACACTGAAGGAATTTTTCAAATCGAACCAGTAGTTCTTGAGATTAGCGCGTTCAAACAAACAAACTCTTCAGTTTTATAACATTTGTATAGATTATAGTATATAGTATAGATTTAAATACTACCCCGACTAACCAATAATAACAACAAACAGCTATGATCTAACAACATTTATAGATTATCCGTGTCGGAGCTTTGACATGAAAGTAAATTTCACGCTTATTGCACGCCTACCTATTCGATACTTACCTACATATTCCAATGATCATTCGGTTTTTGCAACCGTAATGAAAATAAACATTTCCCAGTTCCGAAATAACATTTATTTATGCAAATGAGGTAGGTAATGCCGGGTGTTACCGCTTCATTTTAAGTATAATCAGTTTACGGTCCTACTCTCGAGTGCCCTTTTCTTAATTGCAAGCATAGGATTTAACGAGGGCACAAGAACGCGATTACTTTGCAAATCTAATATTTTTACACCCCGCCCTAATAGAGACGGTTTAGCAAAACGAAAACAAATTGCTATATTTATACTAAATTGTAAATTATTTCCCTTGAAACGTTTTGAATCTCATCAGGTTTCAGTCCAATTATTTTGTTTAGGAAATTCGAGATCTATATAAATAATTTTAATCATGTTACTGTAGCGAAAATGATCAAAAATTTTCCTTTATTCATACAAGTTACAAATCCGTTTTTATCTATAGACGTTTAAAAAGTCTTGTTATTTATGAATTCCCTTTCCTTTCGAGTTGGAAATTGTTTTTGTGTCAGAATTAACTAAATAATCCTACATACATAAGTCCTATGTATGCCTGTTTAATGATTTTAAACATAGCACCGATATCTGGGAGTATATCGCGCCGCTAAACATATCAAAGGATTTAATAAAAAGTCACTCCTTGAGGAGTCGCATCGCGGCGTGCGGCTCGCCGGGAGCGACGCCCACAAAAGATACATACGATGAATAAGTTTGAGCAATTTATGAAACGTTATAAGGTGTAAAGAGGGCTTTTAATAAAGGTTTGTTCCGTCGACGACAAAGGCTTCGGCTCTTTGTTCCTGCTCGGTGGCGACGCGCGACGGTCGCATCTGTACGATAAAGAAGCTTTTATCTATGCCGCAACAATTTTGTACAAAGAAATATTGACAGGTATTACGCGATATTTTTTAAAATAGAATAGGTAGCAATTTCGCTATTACAGGGTTCCAGATAATTTTAAACAGTTAAAGTAAGGGTTCAAGACTTAAGTCATATAGTGTGCCATCTATTGAACTTTTGTATTCGTTAGAAGCGACTCAGAGTAATCTATATGATAATAGACACGGACAGTGAGTACATAATTGTCTCGTACAATTGAATGCTAAAGCAATTTCAACGTTTACTATGTTTGCCCTCGAGATATTATAATCACTGGCAAGGAGATGCTATTGTTTTTGTAAAGCACAAATTCGTGAAAACAAAAAGTACAATTCCTTCATGGTTTGAGGGCAATTCAGTAGTCGTTCATAAGAGTCACTCATTATTTTTAGCCATTATAAATGTAATGTGATGTCAAAAAAGGAATGACATTAACGCAAGACTTTTAATAATGTTTCATTATGACCTTAGTATGTATGCAATTAAGTCTCTCGATTTTATATTTTTTTAAAAGAGAATTATTTTATTCCTTTGAGAAAAGTAAAATTT
Source organism: Tetheella fluctuosa (assembly GCA_951216915.1). Taxonomy (NCBI): domain Eukaryota; kingdom Metazoa; phylum Arthropoda; class Insecta; order Lepidoptera; family Drepanidae; genus Tetheella; species Tetheella fluctuosa. The sequence continues at coordinate 6,538,917 of OX578229.1, read as the reverse complement.
ATATGATTCCATCATAAGATAAGTATCTAAGTAAATTATATATTATAGGTATTAGGCTCCAAAGTGTTTGCAAAGGACAAGTCCGTTGGGCAAAGCCAGTTGACAAAGCTTAAGATGGCAGTATAGCGTCGACCTAAGCAGAGGTTCTGGGGGAGATAGTGAGGTTCTAGCAGCTATACACTTCGGTCACTGTCCCGACACTATACCGAAGATATCCCGGACATCAGCCTGTACAAGATTAGAATGGCCCTGAAACAGCTGAAGAACAATAAGGCGCCGGGCGAGGACGGAATCACATCAGAGCTTCTAAAAGCGGGTGGAATACCGGTACTGAAAGTCCTTCAGAAGCTCTTCAATTCCGTCTTGCTCGAGGGAAAAACGCCAGAAACATGGAACAGAGGCGAGGTGGTGCCGTACGTCTACCTAGGACAAACAGTCCAACTAGGTAAGTCGAACTTTGAGAAAGAGGTCAATCGCCGAATCCAACTCGGTTGGACAGCGTTCAGGAAACTACGAAATGTCTTCTCGTCCAAAATACCTCAGTGCCTTAAGACGAAAGTCTACAACCAGTGTGTGTTACCAGTGATGACATATGGCACAGAGACGTGGTCTCTCACTATGGGCTTCATAAAACAGCTCAAAGTCGCTCAACGAGCCATGGAGAGGGCTATGCTCGGGGTTTCTCTACGCGATCGAATCAGGAATGAGGAGATCCGTAGATTAACTAGGGTCACCGACATAGCCCAGCGGATTGGCAAGTTGAAATGGAAATGGGCAGGCCACATAGTGCGCAGAACGGATGGCCGATGGGGCCGAAGAGTTCTGGAGTGGAGACCACGGACCGGCAAGCGCAGCGTAGGACGTCCACTTACAAGGTGGACAGACGACCTTGTAAAGGTTGTTGGAAAACGCTGGATGCAGGCCGCCCAAGACCGGTCCTATGGGCAGCTGAGATGATGGTGATGATGAGGTATTATATATAAATCCTAATACCTATACCAAATCAAATTTCAAATAAAGAAAATAGGTACGAATATCATTTTAAAGCCCTTCACATTGTGTAATTCACGAGCATAATGTTATATAGCATATTATGTTACCGGCCAAACTCGATTTCAGGCCAAACTAGTTTGTCTTAGGCCAAATCGGTTCATCCTAAGCGTGTCAGGACATACTATTTTATCCTAGGACAATCTAGTTTGACCTAAATCCTAGGCCGAACTCATCTTGAATTATTATTCGAGTAAAAAAGGGAGTAAAAAACCAAAGCCAACAAGTTGACGAACAATATAAGTTAATATACGTCTATATTAAATAATTATGAATGCAGATTTAAATGTCATACCTACTGGATATTGCATTCCGCAATTGTTTGATAAAAAAGTCAAATAAAGTACCTATGTTAAAAGACATAACGACCTGTAAGTGCCCGCGCTGGTCCGATAAATTTGACTTCCCTCGGGTTTACCACAATCACGCAATAACGTGTTAACAACTTTCATTTATATCGTTATTACATTTCATTAAATTTATTTCTCATCAAGGTATTGCGAATTTTGCAGCGCGTCCACACCGGAACCATTTGCGAAGCGGCGACGCAGCCTCTGGCACTACTGCGGATTCTATTGTTCAAAATAAACTAGGTTTTATACTCCTCGCTATCAGCTGATCTTGGTCATTTCACAGCTAGGTATAAAATATATTTTAAAAAATTCTAACCTACTTTTGCAACCGTTTATTAGCCTTCATGGAAAAATATTCAAAATAAATTACTGTAACATTACCAGCATTTTTTTACTCAATTAGCTCGAGTAAGGTTATTATTTTTATTTAGCCTCATTGCCCTAATATAACATAAAATACTGTTACTTAATTACACCCAATAAAGTATACGACTACCTCTTTATAATTAATAAATGATAAACAAATATTAATTGATGTTATCATGATGTTAATTTTATTCTAATATTTTAAGTTTACAAATATTATAGACTACTAATACACATTAATTTCAAATAGTAAAACGGGAAGTCATTAATGTGTCAATTATCAGAATTGCGATATTTACTTGGCACAATAACGGAACACTGTCACGTGACATTGAAATTTATTTCACAGTTGGAAAACAACAATAATATAATATTGTACCGAACGTAAACAAGTACAGAAAATAGTACTGTATAAAATAGAATAAATGGTACATTTTAAGTATGGAAACCCAGTTGCGGCCATTAGAGAATTTTCCTGGCACCGTGGCACACGAGATTCATAACTAAACGACATTCTCTTTTGTGCTACGAACGCTATTCTTTTAAACTCTCCGTCTACAGAATTGTTCTTGCTTCAGAAAGATAAATGCTTTAAAATATCAATTGTAATTCTTACCTACTACTAAACCTTATTATTAGTAAACTATCGTTTGGTATATGATAATTATGGATAGCATCAATTTTCAGTCAATTAAGATTTACTAACAGTGACTGTGGTTATTGCTGCAGATAATGTGGAGCAACACCTCCCTAATTGATCCATTTTGGTTATCACTATTTATATCAATGTTCTATCTCTGCGTGAATAAATTATGAAGTAGGATTTTAGGTTAATTTGCTAACATACCTGAAAATTTAAACTAGGACATTTCCCTCTTGGGCGATATTTCTACATACCTACAGTAATTATGAGACTGTACAATTAGATATGTATTCGCACCTAAGGCTCGTGCCGTATTTCTCCATATACAATGCCAGCTTTTGCCTTCAAAGCAATGTCAGTGTTAATGCGCAGTAATTTCAACGTTAAGAGTTTACGACTTAATTTGAACTCGTAATCAGTTTAGCGGGTGCCTCGCCCGTCCGCCCGCCCGCCCGTCCGCCTGCAGGAGATTACCAAGCGAAAACAAATGACTGACACATAAATCTTCCGATCTTGAATTACATAGGTCCTAAAGTTACATTTTTGTCTTTACTGCTGATCTTTATTGTTGTAGTTTCTATCTTTTAATTATAATTAAAGTAACGCGCATATAATTTTATTATTTTGAATAAACTTTATTTTTAGCACTGGTTTACTGAACTATGATAACATTAAAAATGCAATTAGTGATCATATCGAAAGTGCTTAAAGTGTGCTTGCTAGCTTTGTAATTTATATATCATACAAGGTTTTGTATCTGAAAAAAATATTGCTTGCCTTTTTAATAACCTAAAATAAATTTGAAATTTTATTCAAAAATATATTAAATATAATAATAATGATATCCGGGGGATTCAATGTCTAATTCTTTTGTTCTAGTCTATTAGTAATGTTAAACTGTTTTTCTAGATTTCGATTAATAAATTCTTAGTTCAATAATGTGTCAGAAATATATAAATAATGTTCGGGATTGATGTCGGTAAGATGATGTTAAGATGATTGTACTATCCACACGCAATAGGGAGATAAATCTAATTAGTGCTGAACCATTTAAAAGCACTAAAATATTTTTTTATTTTATGGTATGTACCTACACATTATTTATTATCGTAACATATCTTTTGTGAGAAAGATTTATAGAGAAAAACAACAACAAAAATAATTGATTATGTAATATATTGTTACCTTTCTTATAAAATAAATTATGCTGGTGTATCCATGTAAACGTAATAGGTTACTGAATTAATAAAATAAACGACCCCAGTCACGGCTAATTAATTCCATTACGGAGTAATCAAAGTTTATTCTTTTATCAAGCATTTATTTGCTACAATACAATACTGCCCCAATTGCTTTAAGGGCAATAATTTCTGCTCAATATCTAAGGTAATAAACCACGTAAACATTAGTTTATGGACGTCAATAGGGTATATAATGCCTACGCATTATAATAATTGATTGATTAAAATTAATCGTAATTATGAACGAGAAGTTTGATTATATTAAAGATGTTAAATATTTTATAGTAGAATTAAGAAGTAATAAAGACACAGCAATAATTACAAAAATAAAACCATTATGTAAATGGTTTACCATTATTAAAAGTTGCTTAAATTTTGAACATGTCTGTTTGTCTTGAATCTGGGTGTAATTATATATAATGTATAAGTAAGTACCTACAATGTATTTAAAAATAAAGCTATGTAGTTAATTATGAAAATAAAATCTGAAAAATTTATGGTGACCTACATGAAGAATACTTTCAATGAAAATTGGATTAAATGCAATATTTTGAATAGTTTTTGGGATAGATACTTTTGGTAATACGCACTTTTGAGTTTAGCAATCGCAGAAATAACTTTGATTTTTACAGAGTCTTTGAGAAATACTATGAAATACAAACTTATTTTTGCTGCCTTTGTAAATAACTTGTACATGCTTTATACATGTAATGGAAACCTACACACTGCGTGGTCCGACTCACACGCGCGGTTGGCTATTTAAGCTATGCGGGGATGAATGAGATAAAAGCAATTCACGTACATCAATTGCTTTGTTAGATATAGATTTTTCCATAAAACGTCTCTCTGGTACTTATGTACACACAATGTCAAATAGTATATTTTCTTGTCTAGCCTTAATTAGACCTCGCTGCAACAAATTAGAATTTTAATTGGAATCTTTATTAAGCATTGTCTTAATGTTCCCAAAAATTATACAATCATGTTGTTCGTGGAGGGATTTTATAAAATTACTTTATTATTTTACGTTATTATTGCTAACTTTTTTAAGCTTTAATTATGTATAAACGTTAATTGTGTTAATTAATATTTTTTCTGATAGTTCAATAGATATTCTTAAGTAAAACCTCTCCACATTTTAATTTCTTGAGAAAAAAGTATTTTATATTAGCTGCCTTTCGCAAAGCAACCATTTTTCGACCATACGGTTTCATAAACAGCTTAATTTGTGCCAAAATTGTTAATCCACATACTCATGTTTGTGAAACGATACACGCCCGCCTTCTAAGAAAACTGCATAATATATGCACCGCACTAACGACCAGACTGGTGCATTTAAGTTTTAAGCACTTTAGCAATCAAGTTACTCTTGACGGAGATTTGTTAAGTTACGCTCTGTACACAAAACCTTACATCGCACTGAGCTAACTTAACGTAAAAACTATATAATATTATGTATCCCAGTTTCAAAAATAATGTTTATGAACTTGACACTAAAATTATTAAAATATCTGAATAAAAAAGTTTCAATTATGTAGCCTACATACCTACTTATAGGTAAGTATACAACTGAGGTGTTCTACTGTAGCTGCCCCGCGTCTGCATCTTGCAGGATGAGTAGAACCATCGTCAGCTATCATACAAGGTTCTCGACTTTTCCTTAACTCTCCCGCACTTCACTGCTGCCTACCCACAGGGAAATACCTAAGCTCTGGTAGGTATATTATTATCTCACATTTCTTAAAATTTTCACAATTATAAAATAACTAAGTATCTAAATGAATTATATATAAAACTGACGTAAAAAGTAGATATTAAGTGAGTAATTTCATTTTGGTCATGTAACGAGTGCTCATATAAAAAAGATTTTTATATGACCTAGAATATGGAGGTAACAAAAATTAACGTATCAATGCACAGTGCGAATGTTATTTACTAGTTTTGCATCTATTGCATACACTTTCACTATGTACAAAGTGATTTAAAATAAGTTTCCATTGGTGCGTATATTTGCAGTGACTACCCAATTTTTTTTTTTCATGAATGCGATAGTTTTAAGCACTAGAGTTTTTTGTTTTGTATTTTGTCAAAAGTAAAGGTAAAAAAGTGTAGCAATCAAATTTAAACTAGCTTTCCAGCCCGCGGTCCCTATTTTTTTTTATTAAGAGTTCAATTTAAAAAATCCGGCACTCTGAGTACAAAATTTCAGTATTCTAGTTTCACGGGTTTGGGCTGGGAATTGATGAATCAGTCAGTGAGTAAGTCAGGTTATACAAATACCAAAAGATATTGGTGTCCGAAAAATTCGGAGAATCTAAGAGAATATTGCGGAGCACTCAACCGAGAATCAACAAAATAATACGACATGATAACACAGTTAATAGGTAGGTACTAATCGACACGCCTATAATATTATCGATCTTGATGGTAAAGCTAATTGCTTTTTGAAATTACAAGTCTGTTAATAATATTCTCAATTTATAAATCTAATTACCGAGGAACCGAATCAAATCCAAAGGGATTACATCTTCAAAAGCTAGACAACTAGCATAACGTCTCTAGATTCCTTCAGGACTTACATGTCACTATCACACTAAACATCGTATATTTGTACAGGTACTTAAAGCTAAGATAAATCCAAAGGGATTTCATTTTCATTTCATTTGAACTAAAACAATTTAGATTCATACAATCGTATAACTTGAATTTAGCCACAGTCACTTCAATACATAGAAACTGTCCATGAACTCCCTAGCTCCTAAACGGAATCTGAACTCATACGTGCAGTCACCTACTGTTACAAAATAGGTAGTTTTAACATTCCGTTATCTGGCCGAATAAACTCAGTTATATAATACCAATGTCTGGGGTGTTTAAGTGGGAGTAGAAATGCAAACAGACGCAGCGGGCCTCGGTGGTTGGACGATCGCACACGTAGTGGTGTATACCGCGATCCTTAACTGAAGTGCAGCAGGTGCCTCCGTGGCCATGAATATTAACACACATGAATATTCTCACTATGTTTGCGCATTTCTTGCATGGTGACGTTTCGCTGACGACGCGACGGCCCGGCTTGTGAGGGTCGGGTCAACGAAACAATCTTAAAGATTTTTTGCGAAACACCGACATTGTTCTTTGTCAATGAAGTTGTATATAAAGGTGGTTTTCTCTGGTTATATTTTCTTCTGCTTAATACTAGACTTGAACTATCAAGTCTAGTATTAAGCTTCAATAGTTACTGCTATAAGTACTAACTTATAGCAGTAACTATTGAAGCGTATTAAGATGTTTATTAATATGTGCATAAATATAAGTACATGTGTTATTGAAGGCAAAGTATATAGTACACTAATGTATCGCCAAACTAAATTTTCTAATTATTACATCTCATATCTGCAAATTTTAAAATGAATATTTTCGTCAAAAACATTTTCTTCCACTCTACCTAATTATTTACAGATGGAACTGGTAGTTTATAAAACACTCGTATAAAAAACGACAAATAATTAAATAAATGTTTTTTTAGATCGGCTGATTACAATAGTTTGCACAAGATTTTCACATTTCGAACTTTTTTGTGTGTGGTGGGTGGCATGTGAAAAGTGATTACCACTAACCAAAAATATAACAACATGTCGAATTTTAGTATATACTCTTCTTCAAAGTGCGAAGATTAGTTAGGTACTTAGATCTGCAAATCTATCGCGCCATTTGGCTTTTGACCTAATGTACTCGTATATCAGGTAATTTTTAGGGTTCCGTACCCAAAGGGTAAAACGGGACCCTATTACTAAGACTCCGCTGTCCGTCCGTCCGTCTGTCACCAGGCTGTATCTCATGAACTGTGATAGTTAGACTGTTGAAATTTTCACAGATGATGTATTTCTGTTGCCGCTATGACAACAAATACTAAAAAACAGAATAAAATAAATATTTAAGGGGCTCCCATACAACAAACGTGATTTTTTTGCTCGTTTTTGCTCGATATTGATAACGGCAACAGGTATTCGCTTGAAATATTCACAGAATATTTAGTTATATATTCACTTTAAAAATAAATAATTAAATTAAAATAAAACAAATATTTAAGAGGTGCTCCCATACAACAGACATGATTTTTTTGCCGTTTTTATCGTGCGCGAGTCCGACTCGCACTTGGCCGGTTTTTTTTTTTAATTCAGGTTTGACTTTAACTTGGAAATTAGCTATAAAAAGAAAGAAATAAAAGCATTTTATTCATCCCAAAACACTCAACATCAAATAACACACTAATTATAATTATCTAAATTCTGTGTGTCGCGGAGTAGAAACAAGGCCCCAACTCAACATAAAGTAGTGGATGGCTACACTAGTATTAAAATAATAAATTGTTGATTGTTAAAAAAAAAAGATTTTTTATTTTCCATGTCATTATTTCTAGTAACAAGTTTGGCCTTGTGCCTATGCTTTGTCCGATTGTCCGTATCCATTTTTGTTTCGTCTATGCTTTTTAAAAAAGGTTTTCTTTAACTATTCTATCTAGTAAGTCACCTCCATGAGCGACCGATCTTCATGTTATAAAAGTCTATGCTCTATACCTAGTCCAATCACAAATCGACCTTGTGACATACTCGTAGTAGTGTGCATAGTGGTAAACATTTTCTGACCGCAACTGTACCTACCTGTAATGAAAACAAACCTTGAAAGGTTATCGTGAAACTGAAAACTATACACACAACATTATTGATTGACTTATAATATGGGACAAAATCACCATATTATATTCAAATATAACATCCGCCTGTCAATACTTATGGTTTATTGCCCACTTAACCGGCGTTAGAGCATGCTTTCAAAAATACTGTCACGCGTTTGGAATCAGCGTGCCGCACGACCTGGTCCAAATGAAACCGTACTTGTGTTACTTTATTGAAGAAGTCTTGCCAATCGAAATAATGGAAAAACGAGTTTGTGTCGAGAATAAAACTAGAAAGAGCTTTTACATTTTGTTTTAAATCTTTTATCAGTATTCTGAATAAGATGCCTATTTTATTTTTATATGTATTCCTTTTTATTTTTGATGAAGGCAGTTCAAGATCAGAAAATACTAAAGAATAACAATTCTTGATGTCTTTATCTATCTATCTTCTAGAAATCTAGAATAAAGATCTTTTTTATCGACAATATCTTTTGAGAAAGAACCATATAGGTATGTATATCACACGGCGCGGCGCATGAACTTTTAAATTTATAAGTTTTTTAAATATCTATCAATTAGCAAAAAAATATTTTGTGATTCATAATTTTCCATTATGAAGATCCAGTAATCTTCTCTATTTTTATGTGAAAAGTAAATAAAGGAGATAGATATTTTATATTCGCATTCTGTCAATACCATAAACATGCAACATTTCAATAGATACAACAATAAATATACCTATAGGTAAGTCTTAAACTCGTAACACCGGTGATTCCATATGTCGCCTCCGCAATAAATCCCACTTTATGGGCAGTTAAACGCTTGTTATTCCGCAAACATAAGTAAAGCTCTTGTATAAAACACAAATAAAACATAAGCAAAAATATTTTCCTTTCCCTCTGTCACGTCACGACTCTTAATTTAATGTGCCTTTTACGATTATTGTATTTATAACAATTTTGCTAATGTGCGTACTATAACTTCATAAAATTGCGACCAAATAGATTAATAAATAAATATCCTGGGACATTATTCCTCACACACGGCCATACTGACCCCAAACTAAGCAGAGCTTGTACTATGGAAGCCTGATAACTGATATACTACATATACTACTTTTCTTTTGTAATTACATACATATATCTATATATGTATGTAATTACAAAATTATTACAACCAGACACAGGACAAACAGACACAAATGTTTGTCCTGAGTGGGAATCGAACCCATGACCTGTGGCGTAATAGATAGGGTATCTTACCAACCACGCCAACAGGCCCGTCAAGTAATGTAAATGTAAGTACCTTATAAATAACAGTCATATTAACTTGACACTGAAATTATTGGATTTTGTAAATAGCTTAGTAGGGCCCTCCCCTACTAAGCTATGGGGAATCATGGATGGCGGGTAATGGCGGACGCACAGTTTTAACTATGTTACAATAGGACAGGAGATATTTTGAATGACGCAATCGTAAGTCGACCCCGCAGCCAATGCCAAACAATAAGTCTTAAAATGAGGAGGCTAACTTGATAAGTTAACTTGATTATTTTTCAATAATTTCTTAAAGCTTGGCCATCCAAAAAGGGAACGCTGCTAGCCTGTTGGGAACCTTGCCTATCGACAGCAGCGAGGGGTTTGAGGATGTTTTCTATATATCATAGTTTGTATTTTATACATTGATTGTAAATATTTGTTGTAAATAAACATACCTACATAATAAACTAAAGACTGATTAATAAATAACTTTGATAACTTAATTTGGTTTCGTTTTATTTTAGTTTTCCCTTAGGTGTTCGCAATTCCCCCACCCTCCCCTACATACAATCGAGTGATTTTCAACTATCGTTCGAAACATCAAGTGACAAATTTATTTAATTTCACTTTTACAATAAATATAAAAACGAAATAAAATTACCAACTTTTTAAATTAAGTTTTCTTATAAATCTTCAACCATCGTTTTATTATGGCACTTAAATTTCATTGAAGCGAAACAAATTTATCTTTAAAGTTGATTGACTTCAACAGCGTAGGCTTCAGTAAATCAAATTTATTTCAAAAATAAATGCGTTTATCATTTGGGGGAAATCTATTGTTACATATTATTTTCAATTGCATTTTTATTATTGAAGTAAGTATGTATTATTTTTAGTATTCTAATACAAACTTCATCATTTTGAGAGTTCAAATAGTCTTAGCTAAAATTAGCATCCACCCCGCGGTTATTACTCGCGTTCCCAAGGGACCTATGTTTTCCAGAAATAAAGTATTCTGTGTTTTCTAACTATCATGTATAATTGCAATTCGATAAACACATTAAACTTTACATACTTAACAAACAATAAAACTGTAACATTGCATGTATAGATTATATTATCAGAATAGAAGGAAATAAAAAAAAGCAAAGTAAGTAAGCCTATGTTCGTGACGGGCCCCTTATCCGTTTAACGGGCTCTTTGTAGTTTGTTCGCTTGTTGGATCGACCAGCCGACGTTACTAAGCCTTTGTCCACCCAGCCTCAACTCAGGTATTCTTCAACTAGATACAATGTTCATATACAATAAATGCCTATTGAATATCCATGTCTAACATGATAAATTTGGATTGGGAAAATATCTTGAATATATTTGCTGATATTGCTCCCTTTATCGGTACCTATAGCTGAATAGACGTAATATATGCATCTGTCTGTCACGCAAATGGTGTCTTTTTAGTATTACCCCATTACTCCAGAAAGAGGGTAATGTTATTCGACTGTATGTTTGTATGTAAGTACCTTGTAACATTAAGCATATGAGCTATCCTTGGATTTGTCTTTGATTGAAGTAACATAATAATATTTAAATATGGCCTTTACGGATCAAAAACTAACCATGCTAAACTATCTATGCTACCATTTTGACACAAACTAAAAATTAAACGTTTTTCATTTATTTACGAAACTAAAAAGATGGAAACAAGAAAATATCTTTAGAATATATAACTAACTAGCTTCTGCCCCGCGGTTTCACCTGCGTTCCCGAGGAATCCTATATTTTCTGGGATAAAAAGTAGTGACAGCTACCTCCATACCTTTCATCAAAATTGGTCCAGCCGTTTGATCGTGAAGAAGTAACAAACATACACACTCACAAACTCGCATTTATAATATAAGTGTGATAGATATTATGTATGAAATTACTACACATCATTTGTAGTTCTTAATGAAATCATTTAGAATCTATTTATACAATAGAATATATCCCAGAACCATTAATGACTCATCAAAAACTAGTTCTGCACACTCGAAAAGTTTGAACCCTAAAGCAACGTAAGAGAAACAACTTCATTTAGTAAAACAACATTAATAACTAGAACAAACTATGAACTCTCTATAACTATTACTTAACCCAACCCAATAAGCTAAAACAATTCAGGTACCTACAAGTACAAGCGAAGTAAATTGTATTTCACGATTTTACCAATGAATAGAGATGATTGTAAACGAGCTCCCTTTTATCCCGTTATTGTATCATTTCTTACAATTTCACCGTTTTCTTTGCCACTTATCGAGCTACTGTGCATTGAAAGAGAAAATATCAAGCAATACTATAGAGAATTGAACTCAGCGAAAACAAGGGACACCTACTGAATATTAAGGTATAATAAATAATGGAAAAATATTTTCTCAGTGGAATAACTCCCTTGAAGTGAACGGAGTGGAATAAAAGCTATTAATGTCTGAATTCCTGTCGATAAAACTGTGTATTGTAAAAATTGACAAGCTATATTTAGAGCACATAAAATTATGTTTATGACCTCCCAGGTACTTTGCATGAACAATGTTTGATAAAAGATATTGAGTTTTGTCAGCATTTATGAGGTTGCCACACTAAACGATATCTATATGGGCATGTAAATCAAAGTCTAAAACAACCTATCCGTGTGTTCTGGCAGCTGCACGTGAAGGCCATCTAGGCTTTATGTGTATATAATTTTCGGTCATTATCATCACTTAACATGGTAACATTGTCGTTAAAAACAAGCAAATTCTAGGTACATCTAAAAATCAATTGAGATAAATATTCTGAGAAATAGAAAACAAATCTCATAAATTCAAGAGAAAATATATTATGTCACTCATGTGTCACAAATAATAAATGTTGCCTCAAACGGAAATTCTAAATTTTCGTCTGAAGTGACAAGTGTTCAACCACAATTTGGTTCCAAATTATAGTTCTACCGTATTGTTCACAAATTAATTGCTTAAATACGTAATGGAATACTACTGTTTCGGTAGCACAGAGGAACTATTAAAATGACGCCATTGGCTTAAAGCCAAATCGATTTGTAACTGCCGCACAAAAAGCAATAAAAATTGGACGTGCATACACGATAACACCGGAAAAATAGCTGCATTCGTCATAGTATAGTGTTCCCGTGATAACAATGAAACCTTTATAATATTGGATATTTTTATCTGAAATAAAATATAAGTACTTATAACAACTTTATTTGGATTTTGATTGTCTGTCAACATTCGAAATGTGCCAATAATAATGTTTAAAAGCCCGAAATATTGTTATTATCTGTATTTATCAGACTATTAAAGGTCGAATGAATTTTGATACCCCATTTATAATCAACATTCTTTTTATCAAAAAAAACGATGTATTATTTCAGTAAACGCTCTTGATGTTGTGATATATTTTATACAGTTTGTAATAAAAACGATATTTATGTTATACAAACGAGATTAACTCTGAATATAAAATTCTGAAAATGAAAGAGACAAAGGCAGATAATAACATCACCAGCCTTGGCCTCATGACGAATAGGTTAGGACGTGGTGTGGGTGGTGGATATACCGGAAATTAATGCGATCGCTACCGAACTAATAAAGTAACCGACGATTGTACTTACATTCATAATTATTGAAGGAATATTTACTCTCACAATATGCTTTGGTTAATTGCAATATGCTTAGATATAACATAATATAATAAAGATGGCCATTTATAAACATTCGTAGACGTTTGTAGTCGATTCGTAGCAACATACTACGAAAATTGAGACTTATTTTCTTCTCCTCCTTATCCTAATCCTAACTAATATTATAAATGCGAATGTGAGTTTGTTTATTTGTTTGTTACATTTGTAATGTAAAACAGTTCTAACTAGCCAGCACTAACAGCACAGCCTATACCTAGTATATGATTTAGAAATGTGAAACTTGGACTGAATGTTCCTTTTATCATATGGATAACCCACTAAAATAGGATTCAGAGAGATTGAACCCTGAAATATTTAGCTAAATTTAAAAAGCAAACCTAACATTAAAAATAGTTCCCAGCTTACTTATTAATATGCAGTGGTGTGAGAGCCCTCCTTATAACGTGACCGTTGATTTTGTAGCTTTCCTTATCACCACACCATCACATACGGCTAGTGGGTGTAAACAAAAATATTTCCTCGACACCCTTCTAGCGGTGCCTCGTTAGAGGAAACGATTCAAATACAACAAACATTTGTTAAAAATAAGCAAGAATAAAGTATAAAGTTTTTGAATTTGTTGATGGCAAAATAGGATTTAATGAACCAGTTTTATAGGCCAAATTAGTTTTGATTAAAATAATTGATTGATATCGGTAAAAAAATAAAATTAATATTTTATAAATTATGAAATAATGTGGATAAATTATCTACGCGATAAAATATTTATCATGCTTTATAAAGTAAACTAAAGAAGCAATCATGAGGTAACTTGAGCAATTTTCATAAATACAGCGGTTAAAATTAAACAACATAGTTACTACGAGTATATGGCATAATGCTATGAAAATAAGCTTAAAATAAAGCACGCTATTGTGGCCACAATCAGTGGCCAAGATCGCTACAAACATTAGAAGGCAAAACAACCACTTCCCATTGTAAATGCAGCGAAGACAAAGGGTGGTTAGTTAACATTTTAATCTGGCGTGTTTAGAGCCCCCTAATGGCCTCACCGCACGGTGATGTATAATGGGGCCGAGGCCGGATGCAGGCGGGCATTCTATTGCCCACCAGATGATCTATGGTCAAGTGCATGAGACGTTTCATATGTGATTATTTTGAACCTTAAATTCAACATCGCGATGTATGACTCGTAATTAAACTGCATCATACAAATACATTGTGTACTCAATGTTCTTAGCATGTGAATGAAATCGCCATCTTAAAAAAATAGGATGAACTACTAATAAATTCTATAATTGAAAAATAAGTAAGTAAGTGCATTTTTCTACATAACTTAAATATTCTTCTTAAATCGTGGATATATTTGGCTTGGTTCGTACACGTTGCGATCAAAGCGTACCAAATCCTTTTGAAGGTACAAATATTTACATTGTTGTCCAAAGTGTGTTCACTTGCGACTCTCAGGGAAAATCATTCCAAGGGCCGCGTAGTGTTTACTCAGGCACTAGTCATACCTGACTAGTGTCCAAACATTACAATGACTATCAAAAGCAAAACATTCATTATAATTCAACAAGTTATCGGTAGTAGTGATTGAGGGCCGGGAATAATCTAGCATAATACAAACTAGGGATCGTGCAGGTGGCGGGCGCGGTAATGGCTTCGGCGACTTGATGAATAGGCCACTACGTGCTCGGAGTGCAAAATACCCCATTCTATTGGCGTCGCCTCTAAAATATTGCCGAAATCGCCCGTTCAACATCAACTAATTCAATGTATAGATTGATTTACTCCCCTCCGTCGCTGAGCGTTTACAAATGGTTTAATTTCGCTGCGAAAGATTGAGGGTTTCTTAAAGCTATCCAAAGAATCGGATATTATCAAATCCAACCATTAGGTACACAAAGGCTTAGTGATGATGGAATCGTTCTAAAAATTGGTTTTGAATTCTCGGTTGTAAAGTAAAGAAAACTTTAATCTCTTTCTTGCATCTCGTTGGATTGTTTTATGTAGAAATAACATCAATATTAGATGCATAAATGAAACTTCTAGATTTATGCAAGATACTAATTTTATGGGGCTTTAGGCTTTTAGGCCCAACGTCAACGGGACCATGGGCCTAGATGCTCCAGGTGATTTTCGACTTGAGCAACTACGCCCAATGTCAAATCGAACAAAAAACGATAGTGTTTTTTATAGTTTTGGTTCTCATTATTACAAAAGTCTTAAATTAAAGTAAAAAAAATATTTATCATCAAAACAGTCGGTTGGTTGGTAGGCACTCTCTTCTATTAGAAAAAACAAACTCGTATGAAATTAAAACAAAAAAACCAGTCAAGTGCGAGTCGGACTCGCACACCGAGGGTTCCGTACAAACTTCGTCCACCGTTCGTCCATCACGGAAAATGCACAATTTTATTTATTTACCTTATTTGAGGTAGGTGCCAATTAAGGCGACGCCTTGAAGATTTTGGTTGCAAGGATTCCGATTTTTCTCAACAATGACTGAAGCGAACGAACTGAAATTTGTTGTAAGAATTCATCATGTCTTTGCCTTTATTTTTTACGTTGCATAACACGATTGGATAACTTTTATAACACAAAATAATTAATCAAAAATACCTCTTTAAAATAAGAGATTCCAATTTTACCGGCAAAATTTCTACATATATCAATTGAAACTGATACTATAAATTGTCCTTAGGTTTTATGAAAATTATTTGTAGTTTTTAAATTAAACAATAAAAACCATTTTGTCGCATACGCCCGTTCCGTTTACGCGGGTTTTCTATGAGAGGTCGCTATAGTAGGGAGCGGGACGCAGCACGTTGAATTTCAGATTTGCGGCGTCACCTTAAGCTAGACCTCTAAATTGTATGAGCGCCCCCTTTAATTTTAATTTTTTGCTGCTTTTCGCCAAATTTCGTGATTCTAGGTCAACGGGGTAGTTCCCGTATATAGAAATAAACGGGCAAAATAAACGCGTTTGTTGTATGGGAGCCCCTCTTTAATATTTATTTTATTTTGTTTTTAGTATTTGTTGTTATAGCGACAACAGAAATATATAATTTGTAAAAATTTCAACTGTCTATCTAGCTATCGTGGTTCTTGAGGTATAGCCTGGAGACAGACAGACGGACGGACAGACAGCGAAGTCTTAGTAATAGGGTTCCGTTTTTACCCTTTGGGCACGGAACCCTAATGATTAGGCATCTAGGCCCATGAGACTAGTTTGACGTCGGGCCTAAAAGCCTAAAGCCCCAATTTTAAGATTGGTACTACACAAATAATAATATAGATAATTTCAAGAAAACTGTTGGTATAATAAAATTTCTGGATAAGAAATTATATTGTAACACATATCCATGAGATGAAATTTCATCGAGGCTTAAAAAAATTCGTCTTCGGAAATTCTCACGAAGTCAAGATTTATTGAGAGGGCTTTGATTTATTGTTCTCTCCACACATGGGCATAGGGTTTCAAAGACAAAAAGAAAGTTTATTTTTGTGAAAAAACAAAGAGGTTTCCCATCATTGAGATTCGGTGGTTTTTCATCCACCCTCAGTATTTTGTTTTGTTGCTTTGTTTGCTTCATTGGCATGCGCATAGCTAATTTATTAAAAATGTTACGATGAAAAGGTTTCCTGTATATGTACGACTGAGATATTTTTTTTCTATATTGAGTAGATAAATCTATACGAGCCAAATAATTTTAAAAAAATTAAACAAGTTGTAACGTCTAAGTAATAACAAATTAACGAATAGACTTAAAGTATGAAAATAAACAATACAATAATGTAATAAATATAAAAATAATTAATTATCAAATAAATTGTGATTCACATAATGCACAACCAAAATAAATATCTAGGATTTTACACACAATACCAAAATTAAAATATAATAATCTACTTATGTACATTATTATCAAATTGTTAAAATCCGTCTTGAATATTGTAGTGAACATTTTTGCTAAAGTTATGAATCAATGTCATTTCCCACAATTCTCACAGAGTTCGGTGAAGAATGATTCCTCTTCAAAACTACTTCTTTCAGTGGCATAAGTTTACTCTAACTTTTACTAAGATCTGCAAAACTCGAAACGAATCCGATCAAATCAATTCAAGTTGGAAAGAATAGACAAGTCGGCAAAGTTAGAACTTTATCCACCTTTACCTTCAAGTCAACTTTACGATGACTTAATTTAATTGATATCGACATAATATGCTTTAAACTTTTATACCTATCTTAAAAACGTGCTATAGATACTATTAGTAACAACGTTCATAAAATAACTCCAACTGTTTCTTAATGCAACTTCAGAAACATTTTGATTATGTAGTTTCATTTTAAATTACATTATTTGGAAATGTAATTAGATATGTAGCAAACAAAAAATACTTTTATATATATAAACTGGTTCCACAACGTGTAACAATGCACCACAATCACGTTGAATAAAAGAAAATAGTTAATTAGTTAGGTGATAAATAAAGTTGTGTCATGGACAATAAAATTTTACCGCGACACTTCCTCAACTTGCTCGTCTGAACTTTGTAGTTTCTAACCAAGTACGTCTATCTGCCTACTTTTAGATTAACTAAATTGTAGTGCTATTCTCACATTCTTTTATTTCTTATGTTTTGATGTCTGTATTTGTTATTCATGAAAAAACCTTCAAAATATAATCTATACTAATATTATAAAGCTAAAGAGTTTGTTTGAACGCGCTAATCTCAGGAACTACTGGTTTGATTTGAAAAATTCTTTCAGTGTTGGATAGCCCATTTATCGACTACTTTTTATCCCGGGAAAACACAAGTTCCCTCAGGAACGCGCGTGAAGTCGCGTGGAAATGCTAGTAGTTAATAATAGTTTTGTCACATACAGTATGAATTCGCATATTTATTACAATTTTATTATCAGTGCCCAATGGTTACAAGCGTTCAAAGCCTATATAAGACTTCTCGTTACAAAACGAGTGGATCCAGAGACTTTTGGCATTTTCCGCGATAAATTCGTCAATGTATCTAACGGTATAATAAAAACTACGGTGAGGAAACGGATCCACATTTTCTAGCTGAGTTGGAATCTTCGTGGAAGGAAAGAAACCATAAAACAATATAAATGGGACGTGAGCCTCGCTCCACGACTAACTTTGCTCTCTGACTGCGCAGTGCGCTGTAAATTCGCGCACGACTTACGTTCACTAACAAGTTTTTGCTGAACTAGCTCTCTTGCTATCGTGTGAATGGCTGTTGGTGTCAAAATTTATCTTGGATTTTGGTTATCAGCATCAACTACGGTCCTAAATATTATCCAAAAAGTTTTTCTCGGCATCTAGTTTTGATAAGCATCAGTGATTAGCAAGTAGGTATTAGTTATGTATTTAGAAATTAATCACATGAAACTTCTATATAGTACATATTTAAATAAATGTTTTAAGAGCTAATATTTGTGTTTAATAACATAAATATTCAACAAACAGCGTACCTAATAACTCCAACACTGCTTTAATAACAAACAAAGTTGGGTGAATTAAATTAATATTTAAAGGAAACTAATTAAACGAGCGAATAAAAAAAATCATTCATTGAGCAATATCTATATATAAATCGTTTAATAATAAGCCATATTTTCATATATACATAGTATCTACATAGTTGTTATCTATGTATATTATATAATCAGTTGTTAACCAATATTTTCTCACAACATACAATAAATATTTAAGTTCTTACATAAAATACCAAATATCTACCCAAAAAACTATTTGTATTCTGAATATCATACTTATGTTGGTTGATCAAATTCTCTGTTGATATGATCCTTCGTATCCGATTTGAGAAATTTGTGAAATGAAAATACAATTATTTCACCTCACATTTAGACTTCATGATAAACAGCAGCAATTTTACTCAAATAGAGTCACTGTTACTTGAGTATAGAGTCGAAATTAGAATACTGTCTTTAATTTATGAACGTCAATATAAAGTTGAGTGAGTAAGTAGGTATAGAGAGAGATTAAAACCGAGTGGAAAGGTGAGGTGCCGCTCTGTCAGTTCTCATTATTCAGTAGGTTACTTACTGCTGACTCCAACCTCTAATTATTTCAACATTCTTAGCGCTACGAGGCGTATCTTTTGACAAATCTTAGCAAAGGGATTTATACAGGAGAGATTATAAATATGTCTACACGCAATTTTCAGCAAGCTTATTATTTATCTAAAAAGGAATACATTTACACAGCCCCCAGACGCGTTACAGATGCAATTTATCAAAATTCTAAATTTTAAAACTGTTATTGTCTGCTTTTTACTACAATAGGAATAATTATCTGCAAACTTCAGACTGTACAATTAATTAATAGTGTAAATACTTTAATTACTTACAACAAATTTTATCTTTTAATTTCAACATATCTAATATACATATATATGTAATACAGACATTCCTAACTGAGATCACTCTGTCATCAATAAATTTCTAATTCGTTGCATATTTTATATATATTTTTATTTTACTAAAAACGCGTTTATGTATATTGATATTCATAGGATTAAGTCCTATTAAGTCTATTCTTTATTAGAAACAGCCAGTAGAACCCCATCAAATTATTCAGTCAAGTAATATAGCAGCAAAAATTCTTGGAGGATAATCACAAGCGCTACGCTACGTGTTGAAAGTGAGCCATCTTTATAATAATCGTTTGTCACGGGACTGGCAATAAAGCTCCGTAAGTCCCCCTTTAGGTAGGTAAATACCACCTTTTTTGGGCCCACCTCGCACCCTTGGATTCGTAAACCGATTGTTTCCTCAAATACCTATGCAAATATAAAGGGTTTTGGAACTAATAGGGTATGAAAATTTAAAGTTTTGTTTATTTATAAAAGGGAGACGTGGAAATTTGCCCCCACTAACTATGCTGAAGGTTATTATGAGGTAATGAAAACTTTAAAACATCAACCACTCTTTTAATCGCCTAAGGATATTGTTGATAAAACTGCTCACATTCAACTACAAATATGTTAGGTTTGTGATACAAACCATCAAAATTCCTAATATACCTAAATATCATCCTACACATTTTTTGCGTATTGCTGGAAATTCAGTGTAGGTAATCCAATTCGTTTGTGTACGGTTTGTTTTTAATCCGTTTTATTAACAACCCTTTTCATACGAATACATATGATTCAGTACGGACGTTATATTGTATAGACGTTAATAAATATAAAGGTTTAAATTGTATTCAAGATTAATAAATTAATTAATTGTATATGCTAGTATCATTTAATTTTGTTGAAGGTGTTTCAATAATGTTTGAAAACTTACTCATTACTTAAATATCAGTTAAAGGCAAATAACGGTACCAAAAAAATGTGGTTGATTCTTGTCATGTTTGGATTCAGTCTAAACTTCTCTCTGTAGATCAAACATAATTCTAATTTAATTAGATTCCTAAAATGTTTTATCAATTGCAAAGTGAAATTACTGAACTACCTATTAAAATTAAATGCTTTTGGTTAGTAACATGTTGCATAACATGAGAATGGCTGGATTCTTTTAATTTTCAAAATGGTTTTTAGGGAAAAAAAAGCCCGGAAATTTGGGAAATTCGAGAAAACAGAGTAATTCTTTTTTCTATATGGGGGTAAAGTTATGTTTAGCTGAGCCGATTTTGATGAATTTTGGCACAAGGCCTAGTTTCGATCAGAGAGAGAAACTTTTTATCCTAGATACGCAGGTGGAATCGCGGAAAAACAGCTAGTGAAAAATAAAATAAAAGGCGTTGTAACCTAAAACCAATATCCATTGATGCGTAAATTTGAAAATGAGTCCCACATACATACAAGCACGCGCGCTAGTCGAATATCGAAACGTAGTTTTGTAAAAGTTTTTGATAGATTTCGAATGAACTTCGGTCTCGTTTTAATTTCACGGGTGAGGGAACTGATTTATACGAATGTCCCGAAAAGCTAAACTTTACCAAGTTTTGATCAGTGATCATGGCGTGATTTATCTGAGCCGAAGTGATATATGCACGGACCATGATCCGAAATCCCGACCCACCACTATTATGACTTATGCGGAAATGGTCCACCGACATTCAATCGCACCAATACCTATCACATCATAAAATTCGCTTTTAATACTTATAATCAATGAATCAACTCACGAAAATAACACCTTGGAGCTAAAAAATATATAAATAAAAATCGCCAAAATGTTTGTACGCGCATAACTTCCGAATGACTATGTACCTATTTGGCAAATTCTTTTTTTGTTGTTTTTTAATTGTCAAGACAAGGTTTGTATGTCAGAAAAAAAATACCAGGAACGTGGGTGAAACCGCTAGTAGTAAATAAAAATGAATCACCGAAATGCTTGTACGCGCATAACTTCCAAAGGACTGCACCAAATTGGATAAATCTTTCTTTTATGTGTTCGTTATTGTCAGGAGAAGGTTTTTATGAAAGAAAATGTTTGACGGAAAAAAAAATATGTATAAGTACCGGGATCGCGGGTGAAACCGCGGGGAACAGCTAGTATTCAATATTAAAAAATGGTTGGGTTTTGAAAAATATTTCGATTCCCTTTTTGCCAATTTTGTTAGCTATATTACATGTTTAAGTATAACCATGGATTAATACTATTACTATACTATTATGGGTAATAAAATATTAAAAAATATGTTTGATTATGTGAAGAAGCAAGTATGTTATTACTTAATCTTACTTATAATGGTGATTTTTATGTCGCTGGCACTTCTTGTAGGCATGGAAGTACTCATCAATATGAACAACTGTTACTATGAGAGCAACTGTGAAATCACGAAAAAAATATCAGCTGTTCAATACAAAAATTTAATACCTACTCGACCAAAATGTATGAAGCAACTGTTTTATTTTACGCGATATCACAGTTGGCTCCATAGTGAAAGTAGTTCATATTGATGAGTAGTACTTCCACCCCTGCAAGTATTACCAGCGCCTAAAAATCATCCTGTATATTATATGTATAGAACATTTAGCAAAAAATCTTGTACCAAGAGTAACAAAAGACACACAGAAAAACGTTGTCTAGGGAGGTGTCGGCAGGCAGCTCGGCGGGGCATCGTCCACCATCCGCCATCACGCTCAGGCCCATGATTAATTACCCCGGAGATTTATGACGTAGGAAACCGATTACTCGTGTCGATAACACAATACACAGCCCAGGGAGTTTCACTTGAATAGCCATATAGGCTCGAAAATACTTGATTTTATTTATTTTTAGACACATTTTGAGAAACAATTACTTCCTATAATGGGTTACAAATAGTTATAATATAGGTAATAATACAGCTTTATTACCTGTATCATAATAATCCTCATCTCTATGAAAACATACCAACTCTGTACTAACTTTTCGCCTACGGCATCACTTGCGCAGACTGTTTAAAATTTCTATATATTTTTTCTCGTCACACAAGCAGTCAAGCATGCATACATAAAAAAATAAAAAGGTATATTTGCATTCTGTTACTCTCCCTTCAATAAGTTTTTAGTAAATATATTTAACTAGCTGTTCCCCGCTGTTTTACCCGCATTCCCGGGTAAACAATAGCCTATAACCTTCCTCAAGAATTGGGCTATCAAAGGCAAAAAGAATATTTCAAATCCGACTAGTAGTTCCAGAGATTAGCGCCTTTTAAACAAACAAAAACACTATTCTGCTTATTATATTAGTATAGATGTATAGCAATATATGCTGGTTCCACAGTTTTATTATAGAGTAAGTACCTATGGATAAATCTAATAATTTGGTTAAACAATAAAATCTCTTAATCGCATTAGGTGCGCTAAAGTAATCGTTACACTTACGAAATATCTACTAAATGGAATTGGGATTTCGGTAGATATTTTGGAAGAATTAAATAAAAAGCTTTGAATGGCGCAGGGAGTATTTTTCCAATCGTCAATGTCTGCCGATAATAATCATTCATATCCCATTTTCAAATAGATTACGGTTGATGAATATTGACAAACAAAAAACGAAATGCTATTAAATTCTAACTTTAAATCATCTTGATAACAATCGATTTTATGAAATTCCTCTGGGAGGAGGAGATAAATGAAATTTGTTACAAAAGTTCCACTGGATGGCTCTCGGTCACGATATTAAATTTGTGCCATCAAGTGGCATTCAAAGAATGGGCATTTAACTTAGATTTTCAATCATGAAATTCAATAACACTTCAATATACAGGTGGAAAATTTGAGATGGTTCAGTGAGGGCACCTACCTTAGAAGTTCTTGAAGTTACAGGAAAACGTTCTCAGGGTAATCCTGTGGGTTAATGTAATATGGTACATTACATTTGTTTTTAATGCGAGGTATTATTACAGTCATCGAGGGAAAGGTTATGAAAAAAGATTTTTTAGAATTCTAGAACTCGCTGTTAATAGAATCGGTTGGCATCAAAAAAAGAGCTTGTGAATACTACTCTTTATATCGGCGACTGTACTATTTAAAAAAAACTGTCATTTTAATCTGTAAAAAACATAGATGGTCTCCTAAGAATGTTTACTTATTTACTTCAAGGACACAATTACTTAAAGGGTAACACTAACAACTAAAAAGGAAGACCGTCACCAAATGGGAGCGTGCCCAGAATGCTGGCTGCATTTCCACGTTGGATAGCTAAGCTTATCCGTTGACCGAAATAAAAGCCAGCGTTCTGGTCACGCGTGTGTTCCTTTAACCGCTCCGCCAAGTCCTTATATATACTGTGTGCCCCTGGCCCCCACGGGCCGAGAGTTTCTACCCCAAACGGCTCAAACAAGTACCCTCTGTCGAGATGTGCATACTTGCGCCGCTTGAGGCACTCCGCTGATGTTGCTGCGGAGCCGGCTCTCTCTGATGTGCCTTGAAGATGAGACGGCGCCAAGGTATCAACGCAGGTGGCATCCCAAACCAAGGGTCGTCCCAACTTCCAGGGCATGAGAGTCATTCCGTCGGGCCTCTTACCATCGTCTCTCATGAGGCCACGGGGCTCGAGTGTGGCGGCCACACTGACGCTGGTTAAAGTCCGACGGATGATATCATTGAGAGAATTATGACGGGGCACACGTCCTGCACTGGAGACACACGCAAGGGCGTGGTGTCCCAAGCGGTCTGCTGTGTCACCACACTGACACCGATGTGCGACCTGACAGGGAGCCCCTAAACGAAGGGAGATGGCCACCCGAAAAGTATTATTGTCTAAAAGTGTACCTATGTTTTTGGAGGGAATTACGTGCAACCAAAGTCCCGATTCCCACTCTGAGACAGCGAGGAGACGAGCACGCTCTGACGGACTACTGGACGTTTCAAGAAGGTTATTCCGATCCAGTAGGCAAAGCGGCTCGTCCCACCGTCTCTGAGAGGATGGGACCCTGGGCACGCTGGTTTCGGAGCAGGCTAATTTCCATGTCGCTTCACACTGGTTAAAACCTGTAATTTGGAATTTGGTTAAACTTTTAGATAAAATTTTTTGGATCAAATCTTGCGTGCCATAAATAGATGATAAAAAAGCCGGAATTGATACACTAGTAATTTTGCGGACACCCAGACCTCCCATTCTGATAGGAAGTGAAGCCTGGCGCCAAGCGCGATCATCCAAAGGAGTGTTAAAGATAGAAATGAGTGCGTCGCGCATGATGTCATCCAACTGCTGTGTGAGGTTTGGGTACTTCCAGAGTTGGGAACATCGAAGAAAATACGTGAATTTTGGAACAAAAAGGCAAAAACGTAAAATAACAAATGCCACATGAGTATTAATTTTGAGCAGACGAACCGAACTGTCTCTGAAATTTTGAATTTTATCTTGGATGAAATCCGGCAACGATTCATCAAGAATCGGAGAACCAAGAAGACGAAGCGAAGATTTATCTATTGTTTTGATTCCTGGTGCAGTTGCCGCGAAAATATCTATAATTTCATTTTTTGATGTATGGCAATCGGGTATGTATAATTCGCACTTTGACAGGTTTAATTCAAGTCCTATTTGTTTAAAATCATGAATAATACTTTTAAGGTCACTTAAAACAGAAAAAGCTTCGCCGCCTAGGGTACCGTCATCCAAGTACCATACGTTAAATTTTGATTCCAAGCGTTTGATGATGGGATGAATAGCGAGACCGAAAATAGCCGGCCCCAAGGGATCACCTTGTTGACAACCTACTTCGGACGACAATAAATCATTTTGGTAAATTAATTTTGAATTTTTACTATAACATTGCCAAAGAAAGTTGTATACATCCGGTATTTTTTCCCTTATTTGAGTCAACAAAGCGCCCCTATCGACAGAATTAAAAGCATTTTTTACGTCCACCTTCAGCACCACTTCGTCAGCGTTGCAGGTAAGGAAAGTTCTGAGTGAGTGTACCGCCGCCTCACAGCCGCCACGTGAGCCGAAACCTAACTGAATGGGTTGAAAGTAGTCACGTAATAGTTCACTCTTTTTTTTACAACACATTTTAGCTGCAAGTCGACGGTATGTAGTTCCAACTGCAATCGGTCTGATACCTCCATCTTTTTTGACCAAGGCGCAAAGATTTGCGCCATATAAAATGTCAGTGATGGATTCGTGAACCTTTCCTGCCAGCATTGTGTTCATAAGAGACGTAATGGCCCCGAGGAGGCCCTCGCCTGCGTTTCCACAACCCACCGAAATGAGATCTTTTAAGTGTTGAGGTGTGAGAGCATCGAGGCCTCCAGCGGAACCACTCTGAAATGATGTTATAGCATTTATTACATCTTCCGCCAACACTGACAAATGGGATGTGGTATCGCCAAAGTCTGGAGGTGGTGGAAGTTGTTGATCAAGTGCTGAAGGCGGATGTTTGCTCAGGAGGGCCGAAAGGGTTTCACTTGAATTTGGAGCAACTGTGTCACTTGAAAATAGAAGCCGAGCTGCACCTCTGATGTCCCCATCACCAAGACGGTTTTCCACCATGTGACAAGAAACATCACTTTGAGGTCTTGTTTTTTTACCGAAACGCCTTTGTGGCTGTTTTAGCAAAAGCTCAGCCACGGTTGTAGGTGTTGCGCAGTTTCGTTTTATCTTGTTGGTAAGAGAAGAATCATTGCCGTCACAGACATGCAAAATTCTATAGGGGAAGGTCAGCAAATGTTCCCATGCACTAACTGAGTTTTGATTTTGTGCTGCTTTTATATCAGTAGTGAGACATTGAGCTACTGATATTCTTGCACCGCGGGGAATTCGTTTTACAACGGGTAAATTTTGCTTACAAAAACTAATGGTTTGCCAGAAAGGTTGTGATTGTGATGGGGAGTCACTTGTAAGTGATGCACTAGCACTATGATTTTGAATATGATTTTGATGAACTTTAGCGTCGTGTATTTTTAAACCTCTGATACCTTTGAAAAAACGTGTTTGGGAACATTTGCTGCAGGGAAGGAGATTTTCACCTGGCACAGCTGGTACTACTCTGGTGGCCACCTGATTGACAGAGGCCATATGGAGACGGCCCAGTAGTGGAAAAACATAAAAAAACTTACATTATTACTATAAAAACACACACCAAAACCAAAAGCATAAAAAAACAACACTGACAATGTCAAATAACTGCGCACGTCTTCACCACCTGGCTGGGCATCCGCCGTTGTTTCTATGGAAACTAGAATCAACGGCGTCCTGACGTGTGGGCTTCTAATATAATTATGGACCAAGCGTGTGCCGTTTTTTCCAGCAAATAATTTGACGTTGAACTTTCAAAATTATTTAGGAATATTGGTCCACCGTAAATAACACAATACTTTCCTTGATGATAAAGTTCAAGCTTTGGTGATACAATATTGTTGAACAAACTTGGCCGTTTAATGATAAATGTTTTCAAATTGTAAGTAAGGGCAGTATCACAAATGATCGGAGTAGCAACACAAAACATAACATACAGTGAATGTGTTATAGTGGGCGGCCTTATCACTAAAAGGTATACAGGTAAAAGGTTTATATTAGGTACACTTTTCTAATTCCTGATTCATGTTTATGTCTCCATCGTCGTAATATTTCAATATTTAATCAATGTATAATTCCAATTCCAATTTATTGTTCCATCGTGCCAACGACACTGACACTGACACTCAAGGATAAAAATGTAAGTAAATTACTGGCCCTTCTATTTCCACCCTGTACCTATACCTAAAGCATGAATTTATTTTGAATAAGCTTCGTCTCAATTTCATTATATCGTTAGCTATTCATGTATAGATAGCCTATAGCTTAACAGCCTGGTTCTGTCCGAAAAGAACAAGTTGATTATTACAATGATTGAAAAATGAACAACACATGTGATCAAAGACTTAAGATTCCATGCCAAAAGGGTCGAAGAAAAAGTATAATGTGAGTAATCCATGTAGGCGGAGCTATGTTTTATGACCACAGATTTTCGACATGTCCTCTTTTATGATCCGTAAAACTTTTATCCTTCCTTTATGTACCTATGGATTCCAACCCTTTGTAACTCATAATACCAACGTTCTTATATCGGAAAATACATTTATAAGATAGTTTCCTTAACTCCCTGTCGGGTTTTGTCGTTTTCGATAAGAACAAATTATGGGATAATTTTGATATTTCTTTGGTTTATATGCAGAGATAGCTCTACTGTTTAAAATTTTTGTTTTTATTCTTCATTGCACCGAAGTTTATTCGAATGAAAGCCAAGTCGTGAGCCAATTACTACCGTAATGTAATGAGCGATGTGCGTGTTGTCATTACACATCACATCATCTGCGCGTATAACAACTGATTTACAAACAAGGCCCTAACAGCCGACTAATAGCGGTGTTACTATTGTAGGTACCTAGTTACTATTACTTACCACACTACTATAAACAACCAAACTATAGCTGGGCATTAGATCATTGACCCCATTGTATATATTCTTAACGCTTTCATATTTATGAAGATAGGAGAAAATGATTAATATCATGAATTATGTGTGGGCGAATGGGCTAAATAAGACTCCAAAATGTTAATAACACAAAAACTGTGTAGTACTATAAAATACAAAAGATAAATATCACCTTATAGAATTTAGAAGAATTTAAGAAGTTATACTCACATACTTAAATAAAAGTATGTAGCACAAATGATAAGTAAAGAATGAATGTAAAAAATATCTTTTTTACATATTTTATCAAGAATGAGATGAAAAGAAAAGTCAACAAAAGTGAATTATGTTGCAACTTTTATGTTATATCCAATTGCGAGATAATGATTTCCTGGGGTACAGCTATCGATGTGATCTATGTAGCGATACCCTTGAAAAAGGAATATTTTACGAAATGTATTGTTTCATCATACTGTAACGATATTATAGGAGGAATAAAAATAAGTACAAGGAAAGCGTGATCCGTGAACGTAACATATGAAATGGAAATAGCTGCGGAAATAAACTAACTGCATCCTAATACGCTACGATGTGGGTATTTCATTTGCAAAATCTCTTGGTGAATTGGTTTGCACTACAGACTGTCTGCTTTGTATTCAAAATGGTTTTACTGACATTTGAGTAAATTACAAAAGGCCGTTACAAACGTACAGTTTATACCGCGATACGGATTTAATTTTGCAATGGGAGTTATAATTCTCAATGTTTATCACCAGTGGACCGAATGCGTGCGGCTTGAAGTCGAGCTTAAAAATTGTTTTAAGCTCGTTAATTAAATGTAATTTAAAAAGGAATAAGAGAATTACAGTAGTATTTATTTATTGTAATGTCCTATTTTAATAAATGAATTTACAAAGTGTCAAGACAGGGTGTTTTGATTAACTAACAAAAAGTTTAACTATAAATTTATTATGGCACAGCTATACACCTCGTAATTTTGTTAATACAATTTGTAATTTATCGCTTTAAGTATCAGAGCTTTGCTGTAAAACGTACTAGTTGCAATGAAATGCTCGATACAAAGTTGTTAGGCAACGTTACAAATTCCCTGCAATAAAACCTGAATTGAGTGAGCATTTCCTGATTTAAATTTGGTGTCGTGCACTAAATGCTTAATTAATTATATATTTTGAACATTATATTGGGCTAGGTATATAATAAATGCCGTATTTAGTTCATTCACACCTACACAAAAGAATAGGATTTATAAAAGATTTTAACAGTGAAAGTTTATTTTAAATGGCTCTACGTGAACTCATAAAATAGTTACATTTAATTTATTAATAAATTAAATGTTGGTTTTCAAACAATCAATCAGTTTTACATTGACAAAATACCACAGGATGGAAGCGGACAAAACGGATTGGAAATAAAAATATATGCCACGGTGTTTCACTGTTAATGATAACGTGCCTATTTATTTATTTTTTCCACTTTATTATTTGCTGATCCGTTAAGCAAATAGGCATTAGAAATATGCTAGCTTGGTAAATGTTACAAAAGTATTTAAAAACTCAATAAAGCAGTAATGTAGTATTAGCATCACACAAAAGTAAAACATCATTCCAACAGCTATTCCAAGTTAATCGCCGAAACGTCGCGTCGCTAGTTCGTTAAACTGCCATTCGCATTATGAGATTAGGTTATGTAATAAATGTAGATACATAGCACATTTCAGCCACAATACATTGGATTACGTCAAATTGTGACCCTAGCTTGAGTGTAAGTGCCAGACAGGAGACGCAGTTCAGCCTAGAACAAATTCTGTTTTTTTATCATAAGTAAATGTCACTGTCAACACGTGGAGGTGATTCCGTAAAGTAAATATCACAAACTCGAACATGAAGTCGCTGTCTTTATACTCTGTCTCTCTTGATAACTAAGCTATCAGGTGATAGGTCCGCTGTCCGCAGCATCAATGCACAAGCTTACCAACGATTTTAGTTTTAGAAAATACAGTAGATAAATTAAAATAAATAAGTTCCACTTAGCATACGCTCAGCTTGAAATATTGCAGTCTCTTCAACGGGTATTTTGGATAAAAAATTCGTAAAGAGTCGAATCTATTTCCTACATCCGTATTTATTTGACATATATTATATAGTCACACCTATCTCCTACTGGGGTAGGTAGAATCCATATATTTAATTATAAAGGAAATATACAATAATACATACCTACAGTAAATATTATTTAACACTCTCTATCCGTGACTGATATTAATAGACAAATTAAATTGCTTTATCAGAAAATTCGATGAATGCAAAAAATATTGAATCATGGATGCAGCTGCTGAATCGCAAATTGTTTATGGTAATGTTCCGTTCGGCGATACGTGAAATATTCAGGTTTTATTAGCACCGTCGCGTCGCCGTTGCCGAATGTGATATTAATGACGCTATAACTCTACCCAAGCTTGATCGCTAGTCGACAAAATAACCAAATAATTTTACTTTATATCCTTATACTACTGCTTCAAGTTACTAGTAATACGACAATTTTTTCTTTTGGTAAATCTAAGCTCTTATTTATATTAGGCTCAAAGACCGAAAACGCTTATTGAGTGAAAAAACTGTGGGCTGTTTTTTCACGCGTTGTGGTTTTCTAACAATTGTTTTTCAATAAAACAAGAGGTTAGATAAATAATGTCGTATTTTGTGTACAAATAATGCGATGATAGCTCAGTGGTAGTGTCGTCGGATGCCGCGGCGATAGTCGTGGTCCGAATCCTACAATGATTTGAAGTGAATGTTTTGTTTAGGTGAAAGAAAATATTGTGAGTAAACTATACCAGGCTGGCTAACTACCACCCTCACATTTAAAATCTGGCAACAAACACCTACTGGTGTGTTCCAGCAGCTGCACTTGTGAGCCAGTACCCACTTACCATCATGAGATTATGGCCAAACACAAGCCTATACAAAGTAAAAAAAAAAAACTGTCATTGTATTATTCTGAGCTTTTAAAAAACACCACTTCAAAGCAAGAGCGAGTTCCGTCCAATAGGGTGTGGCCACCAGCGTAGCACTCCGCTCTACGGGGTTGCGTTGGGGTTCTCTCGCCTGTAGCTGTCTGGGCTGAGTGACAGCTTACCCTGGAATCAGTAGCAGTATGGAGTATTCATATTAGCAATATGAACTTAAATGATTGTCAAAGCTCAATTGGAGCAATGGTTTGGTACCAATTTGAAAATTAATAAATAAAATTAAATAATATTAATTTAGCCCCTTTTAAACTCTATTATTAATATTATTATGTATAGAAGTAAAAAACTAAGACAGTCGGAGTTGCCACAACAATACATAGGGTTCTGTTCGGCTTCTCAGTGTATAGAAACCTAAAATGGTCTACGAAGTATTCCAAAATTGTATATTATTTTACCTCTACTATCTACTACCCATGATGAACTGAGTCATAAATGCATGACTATACATCCTTTGGTGCATGCAAAGGCATTTGATGTGTTAACCGCATAAACGTCTATGCGCTAACCTACACATGAGGCTTAAAACGATAAACAGTGTTCGAATACGTACCTACATACTTGTTAATTCCACCGGATTATCCTCGTCAGAATGCCAAGTATGGGAAAGGCAGCGTAGTGTTAATAAGCCTTTGTTTCAAAGTAATCGGTTGGTAAGAGTGCGTAAATAAGAACACTTCGCTGCCGGAAATTAAACCCGAAAGCCCGCACACATGCGATGTACCGGCAGGTAGCTCTACTGACTCAACTAAATGAGTAAGCTTCTTTTTCTTTCAGAATTAACTATCTAGTAGTAGGAAATGATAACTCAATGTTAGTGACGTCGTATTGGAGACGGAAGTTTCTTTAGATACTCTGACCTATTATAGGATACCTCTAATAGATTCCACCAGTTGAATGAACGGTACACAAAGTGGTCAGTCTATACGCATATATTGGCGCAGTAATTAACAATGGCTTAAGATAACCCTACGGGCCTTGGACTGTACGCTTTTCATTGGCCGATATTTTATATGACATGTGAAAATAAAACATTATGACTAAGCTAAATAACTAAGCTAATTATACTAAGCCCAATACAACGTATAAAATATTCGTATAAACAACACATTACATAACACTGTAGGTACTACGAATACCTACTATAGAAAATGTATTGAAGTGTTGATAGTAAAATAACATAATAAACAGAATGTGTTCAAAAATATTTGTTTTGGCTTGTCATATAAACACAATAACCGCTCCAGAAACCACAACGAGGGTCACGAGACTGGAGCCAAGACTGAAAACGAAACATTTTGCGCGGTACAGATAAACATCTTGGCTCATTAAAAGTAAGTAAATACAACGAAGCTCTTGAGTGTGCAGTGCATAAATTGCCCCCTATCTGGCCATCGCCTGACCCTTAATGGCCACAAGGTGGGACAGATCGTTATCGGGAAAATGGGAATTCTGGTGGTCGACTACTTTGTCGATACAAAAAAATTTTGTAGCTCGTTTGTGCGGCTAATGTACAAAAATTTTCGCTTAGGACTGGAAGTTTCGCTGTTGACTGGTCGAATGATTTATTATGAAACCTTATTTCAGAACGCTTCTTATTTGTGGTTTTAGTAGTAAGAAGGCTATAGAGCCTTTATACAGTTACAAATTAAGTCATATTTTAAGAAATAACTTATAATTTATAACTTATTTTATATAAATGAAATTATCGAGGAATCAAAACATAACACATCACTAGACATCATCTACACATCACATAACTAGACGCATTAGTAATTTTATGATGAAACTGAAGTATGGAAGTCGTTAAAACTTTTTCTAGACAACATAAATCCAAAGTGCAATGAAAACTGAGATTTGGAAAGTTTATATCTCCATAGAGAGAAATCTGTAGGAACAGTTGGTAAGTTACTTAAACACTAGTAAAACAGTAGTCTCTTGAAGCCATCGGCTACATTGTGAGCCACACACACGCGAACGTCGCACCGAATCTTTTTCAAGTCGACAACAATGCATTGTAACTGGTCACGCAAACACTTCCCTAGCCGTTACAATGGCAGCACCAATTTGGACCAAATTATATATTATAATAACATTATTATATTTTTACAAGGCTCAAAGCCTTCATATTTGAAAAACTAGTTCTATAGATATTTCATTAATTAAACAAACAAAGGTAAAATTAAGGGATGTTTTATTGTTTCAACATTGTGTCTGTTTTTTAATATATCTAATTTAATAACTAGCATTCATTAATAAGGATAGTGTTAAATTGAAATTTGTTTAAATAGGAAAACTTTGAGAAGTAGATATGAGAGGCAGTGAGGCTTTAATAAATCAAAATTATTGGCAAAGTTTGGGGCTAGCAAGGCACCTGAGATATTAATTTCCCTCATATTTCATTACACTTGAAACATTTCTCGTCAATTACAGATTGTTTAGGAATGAACAAGCTAGCTACTAAATAGTAACAAAACAGCATGTAAAATCTCAAGCTCAAGTTTGAACTTCTCTCACCATTTAACTGCTAAATATCACTCAAACAATATCAGCAAGTTTTTTTATTGTTATTTGTATATTAATACAATTCACATTGAATACTTAGTTTAAGGGCTGTTCAGGCTCTTGAGAGGATTTTTTTTCTGAAAAGATCCGATATAAATCTCAACAACATGAAAGGCTATGTGACCTTTAACTCACCTGACGCTAAGAGTCAGAGCTTCGCTTAGTTTTTGTACATAACCTAAACATTTTTAATAAATATTAAAATTATTATTCATTTAGTAAGGTTTTTCACCACGGGGTTTTAACCATGTTCTCAAGGAACCTAACATTTATTTTCCTGAGATAAAAAGTATCTTATATTTATTTATTTAAGTAATATTCCTAGGTATGATCTATCTATTCACACAAACTTTGTCATTTTAATATCAGTAAAAATTATAGTAGGTAGTAGGATTAATAATTACTAAATACTAATTATGTTTATTAGCACACTATTGCTAGACACTCATGGTAAATAAATCGTGATTGCGATTGACAGGTATTATTTGTATTGATTTAACATAGCTGGTAGCATCCCCAATTGACGTCAACATTGTCGCAATATTTCCGAGGGGAAACCTTCTCAATTATAACAAAAGTAGACAATAAAAGCAAATCTGAGTAAAGTTTTACGAGGTTTCACGGGTATCCGCATGCCTCGGCTGACGACACGCCGCAACTAAGCGTTGTAAATTTAGCGAAAAATATTTCTTACGCAAAGAAAAACAAAAGCGACTTCATCCCCGGGTTGAAATTTATGAGATGCGCCGTGGATTAAAAATGTTTGCCGTGCCCTCGGGCGCGGCCTCGGCTTCATTAGAGCGTGTTTCTGGAATATTCTGATTAATATTTACCTTCCACTTCTTGCGGATTGTAGTTCATTAACCTTTTGTCTTGTAATCGAGGCGTGCAACGACCAAATTGGACTGCGTTGAATATTTTTGAATATCAAATCAATTAGCGCTTGCCTTATAAAATATTCGTGGCAGGTTGACGTGTAGGTACTCGTAAACGAAATATAACGTATCTATTAGTGTAAACCCTATACTTAAATATGCATTAATGACTACAATGTATGGAGGAATTGATCATAGCTTTATATTCCTAATAATATTTATCTACGTTCCTTCAGCTACGTAGTTCCTATCGAGTTTAAATTACTGGGCCGTCTAGTGATCATGAATATTTCGTTAGTTTCAAGCCATTGGACTTAATTAATTTGTCTTTTAGGTTAATTTCTATAAACTATATAAATAAAGCATACCTATGAAACATGAAACCTATCGGGTAGGACAGAATGACCAACATTCCCGAAAAAAACACCATATATCACATACACACAGGTGCTACATGTTACCCCAAGAAGCTATGTTAATATTTTTAACCCTTTCAAGTTACAGCAAAGTTAACAAAACTTATTAAAAAGTCAACCCTAGACAATATCGGGAAGCCGGTATAGGTAGTTGATTAAGCCTATATACGACCAAAAAACGATGTCTTCAATCAAAATACCTAAGAACTATGTTGATCACAAAAGAAAAAACCGGCCAAGTGCGAGTCAGACTCGCGCACCGTGGGATCCGTACAAACTTATAGGTATGTAAATAGTTCGTCCATTACGGGAATCCTAATGATAAGATATCGATTGAGGGACAAACTTAACTTTGTCGTTGGAAAACTGTTGTCCTCATACATCGCATAGTGTAACGATCTTCAATGTAACGGTATTTCTTTACTGTAAAATGTTCTGCGCACACGAGCATAATTTTGCGATAAATATTTTCTTTTATTTTCTTTCACACAATAGCACAATTTTATTTATTTACCTTATTTGAGGTAGGTGCCAATTAAGCTAGACCTATAAATTGTATGAGCGCCCATACAACTCAGAGGGCTATCTTAATTGGCGTAACTATGTATGTCGACCCAAAATCTATAGGGTACTTCCGGTTGACCTAGAATTGTCAATTTTGGTTGAAAGCAAGGTCTTACAGTACAAGTAAAGGGAACATTCCAAAAAATAAAAATAAAAGTTGAAAATTAAGGTAAATTTAGGTACTTACAAGTTTTCGCGAAAATCTAAATTTGCCCATATCTTTTTATCGTGTTGACTCAAGACCATGATTTTAATACACCTAATAGGGACTATAGACCTCAGTATCTGGTATAAATTTCAATTTGCTAGGTTCACCCGTTCCTGAGAAAATCGGTGGTGACACACGGACAGACGGACAAGAGAGTGATCTTATAAGGGTTCCTTTTTTCACCTTTTGTGGTACGGAACCCTAAAAACAAATCAGCGTAAAATAATTTTAGCATCAGTCATTTTTGAGAATCTCAGTCGTTCTGTCCCACCGGTATAACAATATTAGAAGACTTAGAGATACTAGTAGTATTTTTTGAAGTAAAGCCATTCAGACAATATTAAAAAGGATACACGTTTTTATACTTGAATAATAATCAACATTATCACAAGTTAATGGCAAAAGATAAATACCAAACGATTATTCTTTAAACACTACTTTATACATCTTGACAGATAAACAAACACGCAACGAAAGGCAAGGCGCTCATCCATCAGGGGCCCGTTGAATCTGATATTCCGACTACATCATTCACCCAGAATTACCGCCCAGTTGCCTTAATACATCTTTTACACTTCGTTCTACATTACCTGGGTAAAATATTCCCTAATTTCCAATGAATACTCGTTCTGTGACTAATTTACACCTACTTATAAAAGTTTCAACAGTCGTCTGTTAACAATCCATTTTATTTTCCAGACTTCTTATATCTCAAATTCTTTAAGGTCTTACGACTTTTTTTGCAGACAAAGATTTACTACGGTAATAATAAAAGAAGAATAGAATAGTTTACTAGGTACTTACTTACTGCACTATTCTTTTCCGTATATTATTTAAATTCTATTATATTAAAAGAAAATGATAAAGGATGGAATAGTTAATCAAATGGTAACAAATAAAAGACTATTGACATAGAGTAATTTTTGTGGTTTCTAGAGTAATTTCTTTATAAGATTCACAAATTGCATGTCTGTCTGCAGTTTTGAGCCAAGTCATCATGGTCCCAAATTGACTGCTAGTTATTGCAAATTGCTCGGATTTTATGACACACTTAAGACTCGTGCACTTAAGAACGTGCTTTTTAAGGCTTTTAAATTTCGAAATTTAACTAATTCTCTAGAACGCAATAAAAAATAAAAGCGGGTGGAGTCTTTGATGAAATTAAAAGGAATCCTGAAAAGGAGCAACGCTAATGAGGGATCGGAGACTTGCCCCGACTCCTGCTCAACGTCTCCAATATCCCTTCACAGGAATATTTTTTTCACTTTTACTACAACTTCATAGTAGAAGCAAACACACACCTTGTCATGTTGAAAATCTACCTTCTACCACCTGTCATATACGCAGCAGCTGCGCTTAATAATTAACTCCTTAGATTTTGTGCTTTCCACCTTCATTCACGTCGTCACTAAACCAAGGTAACAGTGAAACGCTTAACCTTGGAAAGGGAAGGTTGCCGCAGTATTTGAGTCAAAAGTTGACTAGATATGGTCAATATGAATTATACTGAGACAATTTACAGACTCAAAAATTTGGATAAAGGTGAGAGAGTGACTGTCTAAAATATGATTTAGCGGTACACATCACATATTGCCAGAAACATTTCCCATGTGTTCACTGTATTATGTTTATGGAGGAGCAAGGTGGTAAACTCCTCCATTGAAAAGGGAAAATCTTCCGCCAGGCTGGGTCATCGTGCCTGGGGACCGCGGTCCAACTGTTGATGTTGGAATCTTGTAGGTATATATGTTAAGTGCTCGACGAACTTTGTCAGTGCGATGTAGAATCTTGTTGCGCCATCTATCCACGGATAGCGGAAGTCTTGATAGATGTCGCTACAAGTTTATCAATAATTGTTTGCTTTTATAAATAAATTTAAAAGACTTAAGGAACTTATTTTTAAATTGTATATCACTTTGTAATCCCTTTATTGTCGGTAAGTAACTCAAAAATACCGGTAAAGCACGACATTATTAATATTTTAAACAAGTTCGAAAATTATTTCTAATCTACTATAATCTTTTTATTTAAATACACGGTGACTTAAATACATCAATTTTCTTTAAACATCTACTGCTTCTGAAAGAGGTTTGCCTATGGGCCAGCATTATAATAATTATGTTCACTGCTTTATACATTTCCTATGGTTTTGTCTTGTATTGTTTAAGTTTTTTGAATTTACAATAAAGGCAAACAATTATTGAAAAACATAAGTGGTATATTTTAATACAAAAAGTGAAAAAATATCAACAATTTTACCTACCCAACTAATAATGAGAATTGATGAACTAAGCGCCCTGCTGGAAAATCAATACAAAAAATTATCATGAAAACATAAAGGTAGAAACCATCTGAAATTAGCGTAGGCATATTTACATTTTAACGAAAAAACCTATTTTATCAAGTGTGAAAACTATAGCGAGTTGAGACACTCGGCAAGTCAGCGCAACGTGGCAGTATTGTATATGGGTGCAGTAAGGGTGCAGTATAGGAAGCGTACCGCTAAGGCGAACCGGCTGACAAGTGCAATTGCCGTGCGCGAGAGATACGAGATAGCACAGGCACGCCCCGCTGTTAACACTTCCTTAGCACGCCACGGAACACTGACCCCAATGAAACATTTATAAATAAGCTGCCATTGTTTATTAAATAGCCGTATATCACCTACGAATATACTAGATTTTATTTAGCTTGTCATACAATCGCACTATGGTATAGGACACAGCTGATGGTAAGCTTACAAAATTTAGAAGGTAATTAACTGCTTCTCATTTGCAACTATCAAAATACGCCACCTGCAGACACTTGGTAACATATTTTCAACATAAGGGGAATGAGGAAGAAGCTAGTTTTATTTTGTTTTATGATCGTCATAGTTTACCTTTTAGTTGCTCAAGTTTTGGTAGCTCAAGGTTTATTATTATTTTTGTGGTTCGAATTAGAATTCGTAAAGTAAATATTAGGTACCCGGCCCATATAAGGCCTGCCTAACGATTTTTCCTTTATAACATCATGAGTACCTACAGAGAATAAAAAAAGTATTTAGTCATTAGGCGTTCCTTTTCTTATTAATCTTTAGAAAATCAACGATGACTACATCAAGAATCATGTTTATTGATAAATCTGAGAAAATTTAAAAAACCTTCCATCGGGACTTATTTTGACAATACAATCTTAATAAAGCCATGCTTTATTAATTATATAATAAATATTAATAACACTAAAACCAAATTGCTGCATGGATTTTTTACCGTTATATCACGTGTAAATAGCCATAATAAAATTATTATATACAAAAACGAAGACGATTTATGAACCCACCCAAACTTACATTTTGAAACTCCGACAATTAAATAAAATGGTCCGCGCCAACTCCAACAACTAGTTTTTTCACTATTAGTCTCGAATGATTCGCCGCAGCTCTTTGATTTCTTCGGCACTTTACTGTGATTGGTCGAGGCGCACACATTGACATTTAAACTGTTTGAATCAAATAAGGCTAAGCGGGATTTTTAATTGGTGGGCTTTATATGGGTCAGGTACCTTAATCAAAATAAATCAATCATTGTCATTATATAATTTTCGAGGAAGGTAATTACTAAATGAAATAAGTAGCAATAATTAAACAGCAACATTGTATTTACACTAGTAAAACCATTTAATTAGCATAGTTTCAATTAAAATTTCCAACGAATTTAATCATTTCAATTAGGTATGTTGAATGCAACTGTGTAACAATTTCAGTATTTATATTGAAATCCATTGTTGATTGTTGTTTTGATTAACCCCTTAATAATTTGATAATTTTACAAATTATTAAATATATTTGTACAACATCGTTGAGTTGATCATGGCTTTGAAGAAAGAATAAATTCATATAAATTTCATAAAATATGGTTCCATGGGCTATTATTTTTGCACATGATATTATTATGTCCGCGGACGACGCTTTATAAACAGTAGGTTAGCTTTCTAAAAAGCCGTAAATAGGTAGGTACCTATATCCACAACTTTTTGCCATAATGTATAAAATGGCGATTACAATATCAAAGTGGCATGACAAAAAGCGTTTACTGAGTACTTACCTTCCTACAGTTTGAATAAGACATTATGCAAATGAACACTTTTTGAAAGCTTTTAAAGAACTAATATGAAGTCAAGGTTGTTTCATAAATAAAAATTCTGCTACCGTACTCGTAATTACTCGGTACCTATACCTCTAGCAATTCATTTCACTTTAGTTTAATTTCAGTTTGTATTAACAGCACCATTCACACCCATGTTTAAACGTGGGACTTGTACTAAGTTAGGGTACAGTTTGGAAACTAGCTAAATTTGCAATTACTATGCGAAATATTACGTTAGAATTTCCAATTATTTAAGTAGCGTGCGCAAAGCTGTTTTGTTTTACTAATATTTTTCTCGTTATTTTATAAATAAATATAAATGGTAAAAACATTTTCTTTGGTTTTCTTTTGAATTTTATTTATTTAATCGAAATTAAAAAGTATTTTAAAGCTTGTAAATGAGTGCACCAATTGTAATTCAACCACTACCTTTAAAAGTAAAGATAAAAATGAAAGAAAAGCAAACATTTCAAGCCCTAGCTCTCTCTTATACGGAATCAGCTAAACCTAACTCCGAACAATTTCAGAATGCAAACAAGTATGGTGCGCAATCAGAAAGAACGTACCTTCGTATCCAGTTGAAAATGAGTGCAGCACTTGAGACTTGTGTTGTAAATCTGATTTTGTTTTGTCAAATAGTAAATGAGAATTTATATGAATGACTTGAATATCTATCTATCTATTACTTTTGTATAATTAATAGGTTTTATCAAGAGTTACTGTGATGTGTATTTAATTACTTTTATGTAGCAGTATTTAATTAACTTTATAAAAGATATAATAGATAGAATAATAAGGCAACTAATTAGCTCTAATTAATTAATATATCGATGTCAGCAAAATTATCTCTACTCTTTTGCAAGTGCTAACAATAGGCTTGTGGAAACTTTCTATGCAGAAGGGTCTAAGTTCTTTGAGATACGGCCGAATATCGATAGCTGAAC
Source organism: Tetheella fluctuosa (assembly GCA_951216915.1). Lineage (NCBI taxonomy): Eukaryota > Metazoa > Arthropoda > Insecta > Lepidoptera > Drepanidae > Tetheella > Tetheella fluctuosa. The sequence continues at coordinate 6,498,024 of OX578229.1, read as the reverse complement.
AGATAAATTTCAAACGCAATGCTACAAGATATACAGTTCTTTGATAAGTCATGTATTGAAGTGGCAATAACACAGAACATAAGTTCCAAAGTATTCTAAAGAGATTGGTCAAAAGCAATTGAATCAGTTTCCCGAGGGAAATTAGTCAACTAGGTAGGTATTGAAGAATCATCATATGGTATATCATACCTCAAAGACTGAAGACAAAATTTTCAACCAGTGCGTATTGCCAATGTTGACAGCGGGACATATGTAGATGTAGTATTTTACTGCTGGCTACATAAATAAGCTCAGAGTCACTCAGCGAGGAATGGAACGGGCTATGCTCGAACTTTCTCTGATCGGTGAATTCTATATAATTATCGAGCTATAATATATTCTAAGTCACCTTCACTGTATTCTTTGAAAAAAAAAAACCTAAAATATATAGTAATAAATAATTTGTCAATACGATATTTAGTGATTTTATTCAAATTGTACATTTCACCAACCAACTATTTGCTTTAATGACGGCCCTGGAAAGAAATCGGAACCTCCTCGCTAATGGGCTGCGAGCTGATAAATCGAGCGGGGCGGGACAGTGATCGCTCGTAAAACTTTTAACGACCCCCCAAATTACTACCTATTACATCGCTTTTCATTCTCACCATCTATTGAATTATAGAGTTACGACTGTGGGTATATTATATGCTACTCCGAAAAACGATTCTCAATTTTGTCTTTATTACACCTAGCAAGGTATTTTTTCTAAAGAACCAACGTTATACAATTTCGTCTTTTAATCTTTTTGTACGAAATTATATATTCATTCACTCTACAAAGATGACAAATTACCAAACCAGGAAACACATTATGATACAATACACTAAATACAATTTAATGTTATATTGTATATTCAATTTTAATTTTGTATTAAATACCTTTCTCTGAACGGTAATGACAAGCTAATAAAGTCGTTTTGATTAGATTTATTTTATAATTTAGTTACAGTACTGGTAGTGTAAAGCATTTCCCAATAAAATTGCCATCATCATATGAAATTGTATGAAATTACAATGTAAATTCTCAATAAAAAGGTTAAAAGCACGTAGCTATTTGACGCTATGACAGGAATGTGTTGTTTCTACTAGGCGGAGCTAAGGAGAACATTCAGGCAATTTGTTTGTTTGCGTCGGGGAACTAAGAGATTGCCTGAAAACATCCCAAGATTCCTTGTTTTACATCTCATTTGCTCACGAATAGCGACCGGTGTTTGTTCACGACGACGTTATAAACGAAACTACCTATGAAATTAACTAAGCAATTTTGACATTCACAAAAACAATGTTTTAAGCACATTTTTAAATGAAAAGGAAAGTAACTCAGTTTGATGTTTTATGGTAATGAAAATTAAATCATTGTTTTCTATATACCTAATTAAATATACGAAAATTATGAATTTACTAACAGATTTTTAGCATTTTTTTACTAAACTGTTTTATAGCACTATGTAAAACATAACGTTTTGTGGCAGTTCGTGGCTTTACACGCTCAAATTGAATTTATACTTTATAAAGAAACACTAATCTAACTACTGGTATTTTATAGAACAATGTAATCCCCACAATCGAACGACTTGCTATCGAGTCCCCGCCACTAACTCGTCTAATTAGTGTTCCAAAACAATCCGGAAAAGTTGGATTTGATAATAAAACTGGCCTCAACTATTAATTGCTCCGAGTGTTGCAATCGGGTGGGACCGATAATTTTGTAAAGACAAACTTATTAATCCAAATGAAATGGATACCAACTCGGAACTCGTTTACAATATCTGATTTAACCCTATTTGATAAGGCAATTGAAAGTGAAGTAGGAAATATCACCTGCAAATATTAAAACAAAGAAACACCTATTTTCAAATTGAAACGTTCTTAATTAAATATACTTGTTTTTTAAAGAAGCAATTAAGTTCAGTGAGATGTCTAAATACAGTGTTCATTTGGTAACATTCCAACGTTTGCGTAACGTGGAGTATTCTAAATGAGTTAGAAAGAGTTATATGAGACTGTAGGTAAGTCTTATTCCAAATATATGGCACGTGAAGCAGGCGGAGGAACTCAACAAACTCACTTCATGAGGCAGATCGTCCGTAGCTAAATCTTTACTCTATTCTCTTAACAAAAAACTTCGTTATCAAATGTGTAGCAGCTTGTCTATCTGGTTTTATTGCTACGTAGATTATTGTATAAGTAGGAATGTATAAAATGGTTTAGAAGATGAAATCACAAAATAGGAAAAAAGTTACACGGTAAAAATTATTCAGTATAATATTTTCACAGCTATAATAAGATTATTATAACTGTGAAAAGGTAGTAACCTACTACCATTAGGTATCTAAAAGTATTTATACAGAGTTTAGACAGGTAAAATTATCAACAAAAAAATGCCCGTATAATGTTTATCATAGTTTTATGATTATCTGTCTACCTACAGCAATATATATGCAAACAATCGCAGTGTTTGTGAAAATACTACATTGGCTGGTTTTGCGCACTGTTATCGGTCTAAGTAAAATTTCAATTTCTAATCCTTTTTGGAAGCCACACTTTGGAACACTCATGTGGCAATGATTACAAACTGTTATATAGATAATCACATTAAAGTGAGATAATCGTCAAGCGCAAGACTATTCACACATAAGCCATAGTAAGTACATCTCCATTAAAAGTAGGTATCTAATAAGGGGCTCAAATTAATCACAAGAGGTTCCATATTATCATTACTTCTTAGAAATAGTCATCAGTATTAAATAATAATCAATTAAACCCAAATACATCTAGGTACTCTAGAACGAAGCAATTTATCAATCAACACTACAATATGTTTTATAAAAACCGGCCAAGTGCGAGTCGGACTCGCGCACCGAGGGTTCCATACAAACTTCGTCTATCGTTCATCCATCACGGGAAATGCACAATTTTATTTATTTACCTTATTTGAGGTTGGTGCCAATTAAGCTAGGCCTCTAAATTGTATAGCGCCCATACAACTAAGATGTCTTTATTAATTGGCGTAACTATGTATGTATGGGGACACCCTTTAATTTTAAACTTCTTTTATTTTTTTATTTTCCCATTATTTGTCCACACAACCTTGACCTTGCTTTTTGCCACCAAAAAACAAGGTCTTACCTTGCTTTTTGCCATTTTTTTATATATTTGAGTTGATTGAATGAAAGGTAAATTGCGGTTTACGATTTATGACCTATTAAAAAAATACTACTTACTAGATCTAGATGTTTGCACGGTAATGTACATCATATTTTTTTGTTTGTTTTATCATTCTCTTATTTTAGAAGCTACACATTTTACCACTTTGGAAGTGACTCTTGCGCAAACTATTCAGTTTAGAAAAAAATAATACTAGAAACCTCAATATCATTTTTGAAGACCTAACCAAAGATACCCAACAAGTATGGGTTTGATGAAAAAAAAATTTGAGTTTCAGTTCTAATTATGGGGAACCCCCAAAATTTATTGTTTTTTTTTTCTATTTTTGTGTGAAAATCTTAATGTGGTTCACAGAATACATCTACTTACCAAGTTTCAACAGTATAGTTCTTATAGTTTCGGAAAAAAGTGGCTGTGACATACGGACGGACAGACAGACAGACATGACGAATCCATAAGGGTTCCGTTTTTTGCCATTTGGCTACGGAACCCTAAAAATGCTACCAACCGATAATAAATGCAGTAAAAGTAGGTAAATACGGTTCGAGATACTAGTGATGTCCATGAAAAAAAATTACGAACCTATTTGCAATCTCATCTGCAAATAGGTTCGTAATTTTTTTTTTCTCGTCCACCTACGAAAATCCTTATTTAAGATGCGAAATTGATATTAGAAATAAAATATCATAAAATAACAAAAATAATTTAAAAAATGTCTACATATATATATTTTTATACTCTACTAATCAACTCGCCTAGAACTCTTTTAAGTAACTGAACTCGAGTAATAACAACGTTGCTTGTACGACCAAGTAACATCACTAGCTTAAGTGCCAGCTGAAGCACTGCGCAATCCAAGCTCGGGATATCTGTCGACCTTACAATGTCGTAAAACAATGTGACGCTTTTCTGGGTCAACTTATTGTGTTTTCGCTTACTCCAAAAATGTTTACACTTATACGGGATTGTTTCGACCACAGCTATCTAGTTTCTTTGTGTAAATAACAATTTCAAACGTTAAAATGTACAAGTATGTATGTATGTATGTACAAGTTTATTTTGGACACAATTCAAATAACAAAAAGGAACTGGTGTATAAAATCAAAAAAATTATTTATACTTAAATAAAAAAAAACGTATTCAAAAACTGAAAAGCATAAAATAATTCTTTCTACATCATTTTGAAGTCGGTGCCAAGTAAAACATAAAAAAAAAACTTCTTCAAATAAAAAAAGAACTTTTCAAATCGGTTCATAAATGACGGAGTGATGAATCCATTAAAAAAATCCATTAAATACAACCGAATTGAGAACCTCCACCTTTTTTCTTAAAGTCGGTTAAAAATATAAATATACAGGTTTGCGAACCGATTCACATTTATGTAAAAGCATAAGCTCGCTTCATAATATAGCAATATAGTTCTATACTGTGTGCCACCATTAACTGCGTGAGTTACATGATTTTGGGATTATAATCACATTAGCCGAGCCGATCTAATATTTTGAGTAAAAAAATAAAAAAAGAAACATCTCTTACATAGGTAAAGGACGTTAAACGCGAAACTCTTGTGAAAATCGGCGTACACCCTTTTCTTTATCCGTTTGCTTCTCATTTTAATTCAATTTACTGGATGGAGGAGAAAAAGTAATCTCCAAGGTTGGGTCGGGACACGCTACAGAGAGATTGGAAGTCATCGGCGCAGTATTGGGACGAACTCATATACTTTTATGGCGGCAAAAGTTTTTTATTCGCGGCAGAAGAAAAAAGATTCGCGCTCCTTAGGAACCCTCTCACATGTGAGCCGCATACGTGAATAACTATGAATACGTGGATGAGGAATGAAAACATTAGTAGTCCTTTCACTTCTAACTCGGATAAAATAACTGAAGTAGATTTCCCTTCCAGAGATATTACTGCTGCACTCCACATTATCCGTATTATACCTATATAGAAATAAAACCCGGCAAGTGAAAGACCATGCCTACCATAGGGTATTTAATCAACAACTCGTGAACTAGAACATTTTCATTGGGGGTGATAGTTTTCCTTGTTACTTCAATTGTTGATCTAATGCTGTTGATTTTTCAGAACAACAGTTTTAGCTGCAGGGGATGAAAGCACGTAACTCATACACACCAGCCATTTAAGCCCTTTATATTGCGTATAAATAGTTGAAGAAACCTGAAAATTATTTTTAAGTTATCACCTCTAATTGGAGTATCCCAGTTGTGGTGATAAATAAAAAAATATTTGCTTGGGAGGTACCAACTCAACAAGTTTTTTTAGTTAATAAAATAGTTTTGCCATGCAGACAAATAGACGGACATGACCAAACTAAAAGGATTTTTTTGATAGCTGAATGTTTTTTTTTATGTTTTTGTTGGAAGGAACCGTAAAATTAAATTGTATATGTACTACAAATAATTGAATTTAAAATATACTGTCTTAGAATTTTCCCTTTTAATTATCCAATTCTGCTGATGACGTGCCCAATCAAATAGTATTCAAGCATTTTTTTTATTTTTCTTCTAAGATTATGAACATTTTGTTTAGTTTTTTTTTATTGTGGGATTATTTGAGCTGGCTAATGTTTTGCCATATTTACTTATATTATGTAATAGATTGTATAAGTATTTTACCATTTTTATTGTCTGTAACAAATTTATTTGTAGTTTATCTGACGCGTATCGTCCTGATTCAGCTTTATTATTGAACTTAAATAAATATTTCGTTTCTTTCATCGTATAAATCCTACAAGAGATTAAAGAATGTGGTGTGTAGGCACAAACCTAGGTGTGCTACAGATCATTCAGTTATTTTTTCGGGTCTTTTTCCCGCATTTCCTTATATTTCCGGCTCCGTGGAAAATTTATTTGGGCTTAGAAAGTGGAGTAATACCAAACCGGACCCGAATAGCGAATTTGCGACACGCGGCACCTAATATATCACAGAGGCAAAACTTTAATCTTACCCCTACCAACTTTCCGTACATTGTGCCTAAACGAAACATATATTAACGTTCATACGCTGTCGAAATGAGAAATATTAACGGTATGAAATGCACGAGTAAGGAATATTTATTCACTTTATTTATATTTGTTTGGAATAAATTCTTTCCGCTACTTTTTTGACATATTTCGTAATATCACGCCTCTGAAAAAGAAATGACACTATTTTCTTTCGCCTTTTCTCCCTAATTGACATATCGTAATATAGAGTGGTATCAATGATAGATACTACATAGTTTTGAACTAAAGTAACTATGTACTTGTTTACAGATCTTTCATAGTCAATACTTCATATGACTATCAATATAGAAAGATAGCCTGGAGGGACATATTTTATATCCCACGCTAAAAGAATGCTAGAGCAATATAAGCACAACAAGTCTAAGCATAAGTAAATCTTACAGACAAGTATTCATGAACTTGTTCCTAACACGCGATGCGTAACATTGAAATGTACTATATTAGCATGTGTATGTGTATGTGATACAGAAATCTTAACGATAATAGATTTATCGGGATTTGTGATCTTGTTTTATAGGTGCGTGACTGAGTCTACACTAAGGAACAATGCTGTATCGATGTATTCCTTATTTATCTTTATGTATGGAGCATTAAAATCGTTGGTTGTAAATAGCTTTTTATTTCGTGTAGCTTCACATACTATTTATGGAGGTTTCTGGTTTAGTAACATAGAATTCACACACAATAGAGATTAAACTCGGTCCTGACATTAAAACTATGTAGGTATCGTAATGGGTGCAACAACCGAAATAAAGTACGAAGTGTGTGAAGTACAACATTCATTTATTTATTTTACTTCTCAAAGATTTTTCTACTCTACTGCAAAGATTTATAAATAGAAAACAAAATGGTTGCTATACAGGCATTAAAAGCATACAAGATCGATTAACTCAACAGCTACATATTATTACATCTAAAGTAGTTTTAGTGGGTATTCACAGCCGCAATTCAGAGAGAATACTGAAATGCGCTTCACGAGACGTTCAAAGACCGTTCTTCACATATTTTCAATGCATCATTAGGGCCTCGTTTGTACGCATTTAGATGGTATGTGGTTCAGTTTTCTTTGTTCAATCTAAGTAGTATTTTGTTGCTCTACGAACTAGTGAATTACGAGAACCACTTATTTGTGTTGTGCATAAAACAATGCAAAAACTGAATATGTACTTCGCACCACCTGAAATGACGAAAAAAATAAATTAACGCTAGTAATATGTTTAAGAATATCCTCTTAATGCAAACTTAGAACCACCAGATATTTCATCCAGCTACTGAAATAGGCAACCAGTCGAACATTAGTTCTTCGCTAGCTAGAATTTGTTGTCAATTCTGGCCGTGAACATAACTTTTTTTTTTTTTTTTACTTTGCATATGCTTGTGTTTGACTACAATCTCACTATTGTAAGTGATGATGTGGCCGAAGGTGACACACAAAGCCTAGAAGGAACTGGCTCTCAAGTGCAGCTGTCGGAACACACCAATAGGTGTTTGGCGACAGATTTTCAACTTGAGGGTGGTAGCCAGCCAGGCGGGTACTACAAAGTACCCTACCACCGTGCTATGGTTTCCTCACGATGTTTTCCTTCACCGAAAGCTCAAGCTCATTGTAGGGTTCGAACCCACGACCTTCGCCGCGGCGTCCGACGTCACTACCACTGAGCTATCATCGCCTTATTTCATTTTGACACTCTAACGCACGCATGTATTGCCTATCTTTCTGGTATTCTAAATAATAGTCACTGTTATGCGCATGAAATATTTGAATGACCTTTTTGGCTTTCATATTATTACTAGCATCTGCCTCGTGGATTTTCCCGTATTTGTACTTGTATAAAATTACTCTATGACCAATTTCCGGAAAAGTAACTAGGTATATACAATCTAATGATAATACACTAACCAACAAAAACGTCCCATATGTGAGCTCTAACATCTTAAACGCCTTCATGACCAATGGACGCTGAGCTTGCATTATTGCCAGTAGAACCAGGCGCTTGGGGTCGCGAGTTGGAGCACTCATGGACGGGCACGCGTGCCATCCACAGTAGAATATAGCATCTGATAATAGTGAAGCCTAGAAAATGAATGTAGATTGGTGAGTTTTAGCCTGTAATGGGATTTATAGGGTCGGTCATCACTATCATACATAACCTAGGGCCAACAGACCTTTCAGCGGCAATAAAAATATTTTAGTCTTTATTTTATGTAAAATTATAATATCCCCTTTGCTTGCTCGTAACTGATATTCAAATCTACACGATAGACACTCAATTTCTATCTCACACAATTTATAAAAATATAAAATGAACACAAATAAAAAGTCAAAAGAGAGACATTAAAGCTCTTACATTTCAGTATATCCATTTCTAATGGTGCACTATAAGAGAGCCATAAGTGAGCCAATCTTAATGCATGTTTTTAAAAAGCACTAAGTTGCTGAAATGACTCGAGAGTATTATTCGATACCAAGTTGAAATATATTTGTAATTCTTTAATTTAGGTATACATTGCATTTTATATAAGTTCTCAGTCTGTTTCTTTGTAGACTAACACGAAAAAATATATTATGTCTACCTGCTGTTCGACATCACCCGCCTTTTGAGATATTTTTTTTAATTTATCCTACTTATAATATTATAAATGTGAAAGTTTGGATGGATGGATGGATGGATGTTTGTTACTCAATCATGCCAGAACGGTTGAACGGATCTGAATGAAATTTAGCACACAGATATAATATATTCTGGATTAAAATATAAGATACTTTTTATCTCGGGAAAACATAAGATCTCTCGGGAATGCGGATGAAACCGCGGGGCAGAAGCTAGTTTTTATATGCTTGTATTTGACCAATCTCACCTTGGTAATGTGAGATATTGATGACTGAAACGAGTGATGATTACTTGTTAATAAGTTCATTTTATAAAGAACAAAACGGAAAAAAGATACTGCAATGTACCCTACCTCCACAGTGATAAAGTTTCCTCACATCACTAATATCAAACTTTGTTCAGAATCAGGACGTATGCAAAAATTTATATGGAAACTGAACCATGAAAATGGACCCTAACACATCAAGAAAAAATATGTTTATAGAGTTGGGATATAAAAATAAGTTACGACACAAGGTCAAATATCACGGCCATCAACATAAATCAGAACTTTCGTAAGCTTCAGTTATTTATTTGTTTTGACGTAAAATATGTTTCACGTTCAACACGTTTAACATTTGGGTTTTATTATTTCTTAGTACTCAATAACATTAAGCACTTATTTAAAAGAAAATCAACTAAACTGAAGACTACCATTTTTCGCTTGTGAAGATACGGAAGATCTCTGAACATCACTTGAGAGTTCAAGATTTACAAACAATGTTGTATTCTATTTCTTACAAACAGAATAGGTAGTATGTTTGTGACATCAGAAGGCAGCCCTAACTCCTAAGTACGATTTCTACTGATAAAATTATTTATAAAAGCGCGACTGAGATCTCTGTTAAAGTAGTCTATAAACAAAATGCAACAAACCTGATAAGTTATTTCTCCAGCGTTGCACAGAAATAACCCAAGCATAAAGAAAAGAGCTGCGACGAAGAAAATTATCTTCATACTTGCTACAAATGTTAGTTGATCTGAAAGCTAGGATTCATAAACGATAAATACTAAAGCATCTGGAAATGTTTGAATGAACATTTATAGATGCTTTAGTATTAACATTAAATGAGTGAAGCACAGCGGAACATTAAAACAACCTGTGTAACAAGACTGAATGAGCAATATAAAATACTAAACCAACATTTAGCAAGCATACTTTTTGTTAAACTAGTAACTTACTAGATTTTTTATTTTATTTTTAATATGTGTATCTTTAGACTTGGAATAGTCTAAAAATGCCTGAATAAATATTGCAGCACTACTTAGTGTATCGAGGTGATTATTTTTTAAGAACCTGCAAGTTAGTGGGGAAAATAGTATCTACCTAAGAATACCTATGTTATGCAAAAAAAACTTCATCAAAATTATCCAAGTAGTTTTTGAGGAAAAATGTAAGATACACACAAACAAATACACAATTTACCCCAAACGCGGCAACCGACCGGCTAATTTCCGTCGTGGGTAAAATATTATAAATTCTAGCGCTTCAATAAATCAGCGTAAGCAATGCAAGTAAGCTGTACAAAGTCAACGGCACAGACAGACAAGCGTAACAATTGTATTACTTACGGCAATTTGCAGGAGAAGCGACACGGCGGATCCCGAGCTCTGACAAAGTTGTAGCGCCATCACTGTCCCAAATGCTTTGTCGATATCCTTAGACAATCTAGTGAAAGAACGTTTCAACTTTATTTCGTTTCTTTGCAACTCAGTTATATCTGGTTTAAATTAGGTATGAGATTACCTATATACAATGTAGATTAAATTACATTGTATATAGGTAGCATAAATAGTATTGCAGATTTGAAACTCTATAATTAAATAAATCTTCTTTATCCACCTTTGATTACTACCTGTGATAAAATTACGTATCTCGAACTAGAACACTAAAATTAGGTACCATTATTTTATCTTATGTAAACAATTAATTCAATTAATTTTTGTCATTGTGCATTTTATTTGCTAAATGGATGGACTATTACCTACAGTAATAGTATAACTATTGATACTATTAACAATAGTACTATTGCCTTGATTAGATGATATTAAATTTTTATTATTTTTTTAAACATACAATGTACTTAATCAATATCTACTCTATTTCCACGTGATATAAATGTAGTTCTTCAATAACCTTTATTATTTTCAACTAATTATAAATTACAAGTTTATTCACAAGAGTCACGTTGTTTAGTATTACCCCTTCATTCGCAACTTGAATTTAAATAAAATGGGCATTACCTCAAAAGATCTTTATGCATCACGATTCCATCAACCAGCCCTTGCGACAATGTCTCCACAGCTAGTCTTGTATTACCCGCAGCATTTAATATATCAAATTTATCTTTCAAACTCTCAAAATAATTCCTTAAAGTAATAAACTTGTACTTGTACATAATTAAGTATGCCATAGTAAAGGAGTCCACGGAGACAATCATAGTCATCATCATAATGAAGAGGACAACTGTAGTAAAGATGCGGAACGATGTCCCAGCCACGGAATTGTCATCGAACGATGGATAATATGTTACTATGGTAACAAAATGAGATCCTGTAATAAAGCCATCAAATAATAATTCACAATGAAGTATGAAATGAACGAAATGAAATTGTAAATACATCATATGCGACTAAAATACCAGACCAAAGCTGAGAATAGAGAGATTGCTGTTCAGTAAATCTTTAGAAACCTATATTGCCCCAATTAAACTATTTTTAATGCGATTGTGCAGTCAAAAAAGATCGCAAGTTTAGAGCTCGTATTTTAACGACGGAGACCTTCCCTTCATCGGAAATAGATTGATGAATTATCTTTCAAACCTCTAAAGATGTACTACTTTTATAAGGTCCTTATTTTTGTCTTAGACTGAGGCGCAATTTTGTGACTTCTGAGCCGTGTTCTTTGCGAGAATGTACGTAATTACTAGATTAATTTTGCGTAACGTAAATTGTTCTCGTCAGGAACAATTTACGTTACGCAAAGTATAGCCTTTACGTTTTTATTTGCATTTATTAGTATATTATTAATACATAAAATATACCTTCGAGAGCTTTTCTCAGTCCTTCAAAAACAAAACACGCCACCGATCCATACACAATCACGAAATAAGCTATAACATTTATTCTGACGATACGGTATTCCTCGCCCATCAACAAAGGCTGTTCGTGCAGCTCGCACACCTCCACCATATTGCGATTGAGGGTCTTTAACAACCTCTTGTTGGAAATAACTGAGAATATCTTTATCATAACGATAGTATGGCTGACGGCAAACGTAACAGAGTCTCGTTTCTCGTCCTCTGGGAAGTCGCCCATCACAGCGGCCATAATTTCTAATACAGTCATGAAACCGTACGTGAAAAACAGTAAGGTGCTGAATAGTCTATAAAATAAACTTTGATCATTCCTTATCACCTTTTCTTCGTACCAAAAATTTCCAGCACCAACCAAATATATTTTACTGCAATAGTTCTTCAATATGTTATAATTTTTCATAATATTTTTTGTTGCTATGCGATACCTGTCTACGCAATAATTAATGAGTTTATATAATAATATCTGTAACAATATAATTAATGTAAAAAAGTCTACATTAGATGACTCTACCAAAATACACTGGACAATATTTTTCCCTAAATATGTATGGACTCATAATAAACCCTATTTAGATAGTAATTATTTCATCATTAAATTTATAATCTTTAAGTACATTCTTATGTTCATAATAATTAATGTTTTTTTATTTATTACATACAATTATTGTAAATACTTGTAAATGATATTATTAATATAATATAGGTAATGTTCCTCTTACCTCCGATCCGCCACGCTCTATCACTCGATGGAATTTAACTTGCTACGATTACTAACTATCTAATTGTATGAGTAAAAAAACTTGATATTACCTCAACGTGTTGGAAACTTTATAATAACTTAATTTACTTTTCGATAAGTATTAAATAAGGAGAAGGGTTCTATTTCTATTATTTTTTTATGGAAAATATTTACTTAAATTCCTCGTTCAAAAAAAATCGGACAGAAACCCGTATCATCTATCCATGGTACATGGTAATTGAAATTTTATGTCCTTTTTTAAGACCCCTCTGTCGTAGCCCTGAGGCAAATTCATAACGGGGAGCTCATTCTACATGTTAATGGTCCACAATAGGAACCTCTATGAGGTAACGAAATCTATTAACTTTAATCTGGCCCTTTTAGGGAGGTCAAAATCAGGGAGGAGTGGATTGAAAAATGAGAACTCAGGCGCATTATGTTCTTAAATACCACCTTCGATATAACAAAATATAACTAACCTTATTATATTGGAAAAAGCAAATAACGTTAAACTTTCAAGAAATATAAACTTCTTTCACTTGTTTTGTCTATTGGTTATTTATTATTAAATAGCGTTCGCCGCACGATTTTTCCTGCGTTCCCGTGGGATCTTTTTTTTTTCGAAGTAAAAATCTTCAAAAAGTGATCTATCTCTGTGTTAACTTTCATCCAAATCCATTCAACCATTTATTGGTGAATGAGTCACAAATGATTGGATGTCATATAAACTTACACTTTTACATTGGGAGTATTTACCATGTTTTTCCTTTACTACCGGATGGATATTATGTAGAAAGGTATTTATCAGGAATCAACATAGAAACCACGAAAACTGTATTTTCAGTAATAGGAACGAACAGTCTACTATCAAACGGATTTGTTCGCAATATGTATAAGGTTACAAGTCTTATAAGAGTGTAATGGAATGCAATTCCTCATGTTTATTTCAATTTAAACCTGAAGAAACAATCTAACGATTAAGTACAGTACTATTAACTTACTGCTGATCTCTAAAAAGGCAATAAAGTGCCTATTTAACAAACTAATAATGTAAGTAATTTATGTGAAATTACATAATGATTTGAGTTTCACACATTACGGGGAGAATTTATAAATGTTTGATTAAGTGGAAAATACACACTAGCTCACCTTGTAGTTCTTTTATAAAGTTAAATTACTTTCACCTCAACATAAAGGGAAAAGTTTTGTATCGGCCAGAAGATGCTAGTCGGGCTTTTGATTAATTATTATTTCTTGCCATCTACCATTTTCATGACTTTGCTTATTTTTTTGATAATCAAAACAATCAACAAATGGTAAATATGTACTCAGGGCCATAAATTTATGATGTTGAAATTTAAATTTAATGTCCATTGACAGTAAGCAATTTGAATCGCTATTTAAAACGTACAAACTATACTTTGAAACGCGAGAACCTTTTAGAGTATTTACTGGTACTAAATCGGAGCCCAATTCTGTAGCGTATTTTCCGTTAATATTGATACTGAAACAACGAAATCGATATAGAAGTGGAAAACTCCACACGAATAAAAGAAAGCTTTACTTACACCCGAGCGGCCCATTTAAAACTTTAATAGTGGATACAGACCCCTAAAAGTCATCAGTTTACTCGAACAATATTAGAGAGTGTACAAATTGTCTTATTTCACACGGCCGCCTACTGTGACCGCTGGCGCCATGCCAGCCCCCAAAAAAGGACGTACGAAACTAGAAAGATAACCACGTGCACTCTACACTCATGTTTCACTTTAAAGCGCATCTTTTGACTCAATATCTACTACTCACTATCATCCGCTCTAGCGTAGTTTATAGCTACATATAACGACAAACTTAAGTGTCTTGTATTTCTCATATTTGAATACATTTCTTGTTATATAATCATTATCGTTACCTTCAGACCAATTATGTCACACATTTGATCTTGTGGTTCCATATTGTTTGAAACCATAAGATAGTTTTTATCTGATCAAAAGGTGTACTGATTTAATACCTTTATAATTTGCCGCTTCCAAAATACAATGCAATGTCGATGGCAGGACACAGCAAACTGCACAGACCACTTCCAGGCTTGGGTGTTGTATCAGTTATTTATTGCCTACCACTTTATTGCCTCACTGCGGATTTGGGAAATGGACACCCTCTGCGGAGGCGGTTTCTATCCAATTGGCCTTGTATTTGGTTTCCAATATATGCTAATAATCATTTTCAATTATATTTTGGATTCATTTTGTGTAAGCCAAAAAGTATTATTCTCTAGCTGATATCTATTCGGTTTCAATAATGGATGAAAATCGGCTAAACCAAGCAAATATTAAATAAGTAGGTACGAGTAACAATGAAAAAGATTCCACTATTTTATGTTGCCGTATAAGTATCGGTTAGTGTAGTGTTTCTAAAAATTTACTGACAATTCGTGAAACAACGCGGAATTTATGTTATTCATGGTTAACGCTATTTTTTACTTTTACTCGTACGTCAAAGTGAGTTGATAAAACCCTAACCCTACTCAGTATACGAGTATCTAAGTCAATTGCGGTTGGTAATTTCTAGTAGCGTATTCAGCAAAAGTTCCAGCAATGCGATATTTTAACTTATCTACCTGTGGAGTGATTCTGTAAGGTAAATCTCACGATCTACGATGCTTCAGCACTGTTCCTATGCTCTGTGTCTATCGCTAACTAAGTAAGACATGAAAAGTCTACTGTTCGCGGTTTCGTCGACGAGTTTTGTTTTACAGAATAGCATAGCTGCAAGCGTCAGGTTATTGCCGGCCCCTTGGGTCTATGATCCGCATTGAAACATTGGCTTGCAATGAAAGCTAGATAAAAATTGTTAATTAACGTTGCGGTGAAAAATTTACCGTTTCGTTGATTCATTTGTTTTCTATACCACCTTTGTACCCGACTAATGCTAAGGAAAGGTTATGATTTCTCTATGTGTTGGGCAATCCTTACATTTTACAAATTTTAACATCCTTATCCTTAAATTTTATAAAAGTAATGACTCACTGTCTTTCTGTTAGTCCGTTAGTGAATTTAAAACTCAAGAACTTGTCAGTTGTACATGATTTTCTTTTCAATTCATAGATGTGTTAAATATTCCAATATTTCTACACATGAACATTATTTTCATAAATGTATAGTGAAAGATGTTGAACAGAGGTTGTTAGTAATTCACCGCCAAACCTTTTCGACAATGGCTACGGCAAGAGAGCTGCGACGACATCAGGCAACTTTTGCGCGTTAAGAAGGAAGGAGAAGGACGTTTTCATATCCTCTCATTTTGAACTATGACACGGTCCTCAATTCAGACGTTCAAAACATTTATTAAATAAATAAATATTTATGATATTCCTCATTACGGTTTATAAATTTTAAATAAGTAATCATGTTTTTACTACTTATCATTACTCTTTCGAATTCCTTTCGTAGCCCAGCCACTAAATTCCAAATTACTATTTACCTTCACTATTTTAGCAGTATCTATTTAAACCATCGCATATACCAGTTAAAACATTCATACAATGATATTAGGCTCATTACTTTCTTTCGAGTCCTAATTCTATATTATTTTTAAAGTTATCTAATCTAACTTTGTAGTTGGCAACATTTTATTAATCAACTTATCGTGGTGTGATTTCGTAAAAATAAAAGAAAAACCGGCCAAGTGCGAGTTGGACTCACGCACCGAGGATTCCGTACAAATCACGGGAACCGTAACAGAAAGATAAACGATTGAGAGAAATAGGTACTCAAATTTGCCGTTGATAAACTGTCGCAAAAAAATATTAACAACAAATTTACGGTTTTCAGGTTTATTCCTTTACTTGTGCTATAAGACATTGCTTCTTGCTAAATTTCTTAATTCTAGGTCAATGGGAAGTACCCTATAGGTTTTGATTCCCTTGCGATTAGTTGCGAGTCTCAAAATATGCGGCATAAACGGCCATATCTTTTGATTGCGTTGACTTAGATGTTTGATTTTTTCACAGCTTCAAGATATTGCAGACTTGAGTATTTGATATTAATTTCAACTTAATACCTTCACGCGTTCCTGAGAAAAAGGTCTTGACAGACAGACAGACGGTATTTTTTTTCCTTTTGAGGTTCGGAACCCTAAAAACTAAATTATCTTGATTAAAGATAATTTCACACCTGAATAAATTCTCAGATTGAAAATATCTCAGCCTAAAAGTTTGTTCAAACTGCATTAGATTGCATTGAGCGGTGTAGTTAGTGCTAATTGACGGCGGGATCGTGTATTTTTTTCAAGATACTCGTACCTATGGATCTAAACTGGATCACATGAAAGCTGCTATAAATTTATAATGATCCTATTCTACAGCGCTAAATTGTGATCTGGTAGGCTATTCTGAACTTAAACTCGACGGTGAAATCACGAGTGAGACATTGAATAGTCACTACTCTGTCAGAATAGCCCAGCTGCAATTTTAGGTTATTTGATGCCCTTTAAATAAGTTTTGTTTTAAGAATAAAGATTTATTCTTAACAAAATACACATTTTGTTTATGAAAATGCTGAAGATATTGGATCTCGGTAGCTTCACATCTACCAGCGTAACGTGACTTAACGTGAGTCTAAATTCAAAATGTTTTAAAATAGGAAACAGCATTGCATCCTCAAAATAAATAAATATTTATGCTTTACTTAAGCTATTATAAAACTAAAAGCTTTTAGTTTTATAATAATATCTCAACTAAAGGTATCTTTAGAAGGTGTGTACCTACAACGCTTAGTAGACGTCTAGGTCACCTCTGTTCAGAGTTCAAGCTCGTCGCCGTTTTAAGGTATTTAGTGCCCATTCCGTGGCTTTCCATCGCTTGCTGCACACGACATTACAAAGAAGCACATTATATTCATGACAAGGCTAAATTACCTCTATCTTGCAGCCAAATGATAATGCACTCGATCACAGATACTATCTAAAATCAGATTCAGTGTTTTTTTTTGTTACATAAGTAGTTCTTCTTACATAATCTAAAGAACACCGCATGGCTACTAAAAACGTAAAAATATTCTTCGTAGCACAGGGTAACATGGCTGCAAGCTAAGTCCCTTATTAATTAACTCCATTTAGTCCACATTACGGAAGTTTGACACGAGGCGGGAACGGATGTTCGTATTAAAAAAGTTTTTCGCTGTTTTAAACATGCAACAGCGTTGAATAATTCATTCGTTTGCTTGTGTGTGAAAAGGCTAATTGGAATCATAAAAAATCTTCTGAATTAAAGTTCAACAAACTTCAAGCAACGATTTAATAGTTCATAAATAATGTTGTATACTTACTACATATTTAAATAGTTCGTTTAATTTGACGCCGTGGAGTTTCAAACACTTGATGTTACCATTAAGTATCTTTATAATTTAAATATCTAAGATATTTTATTAAATAAAAGTTTTCAAACTTAGCCAAGTGTCATGGCATGATATTAAACTGTCTTTGCCTAGAATTTGACGATCTTAAATAGGGAACATTTAGGGAAATTTAAATATCCATAAACTTACAAACTTTATTAATCCTAACATTTTCATAATGTTTTGTTGTTATGTTCAATTCACATCATATATTTCAAATATTTATTTTTTCATTTACAAACTAACATTGAGTATTTTCAGTATCTATACGATATAAAACTACATATCGGTCTGTATGCATAAAAGTTAGTGTTTCGAAGCTATAAAAATTCCAGCCATTAAAAGTTTGTGTTTTTTTGTGTACAACAATAATTTAACAATTTCAACCTGTTTATTTCTTTAGAATAGCAGACAATAAATGTAGTATATATCGTAGGTATATATTTTTCTTGAGTTATAACACTGTGAGAATAAAAACTTTCTTCTAAAGTTTAATTTCTTATTCATAATAACAAGAATGGCGAGAAACAAAACAAAACGGCCGGCCATTTTTGCAGCAAATGATGTTGTAATGAAAGACAAATGGCTGTAATCATGATAAGCTAGGTGCACGGGTAGAGCCAAATTGAATTACAAATTTTGGCCGGAGGTAGGTGAGATATTATGCAAATTCGTAACGGAGTCTTGTGGGGTGAAACATGAAGACACTAAACCTCAACGCGATGTTTACCCTGATACATGAAACGGTTTAAAATGCTTATGCTCTTCTTGACCTTTTCCCTACCTTATTTTGATATGCATTGATCAATCATGTCTTGATCACTTGGAGAGATGATTCAAATATTCAGAACAAAATGTATTAATAGTAAAAAAAAATAGAATATCATCTTAATTTGTAAATGTAAATAAATAATCAATACTTCTTATAAAGTCCTCCATAATTATAAGTACCGTGGAGAAACAAAACTTAAATCGATTCACCAGATGCGTAACATAAAAAAGAAAATGCATTAACTTGAGTATTTCATTCAACTAAGTAACGTCCTATCAACGTAAAAACTTTTACTACTTGTTTATGTACCATTGATTTCTTTTATATTGTTCATGATTAAATAAATGCGATGTAGTAAGTGCGTAGCAGGTGCTACGAAATTGTGTAAAACCTTTTATGATAAGCTTTAAATATATTATGCTAGCTGAATTGCAATAAGTGAGTACTACTTTAGCTTATTCGTTACTTGAAATAGATACTTAAATATAAGACATAATACTCTTGTAATTTTAGTTTTTATGCAAAAGTTTCGTGGTAAAATTTATGGGTGAAATATTGCCGTCGTGATCGCTCTCGCGTACGTAATGTCTTAAGGTCGGATAACTAATGAGGATAACATTTGTCTCACAGTGACCAGAGGATTTCTACAAGGTTCCAACAGTAACAATGAATATCAAGATATTCACTAGTACATAATTTAGTAATATTAATAATAATTAATTATAGTTAATATTATTTCTAGTATTTGTACCTGTAAATTCTAAACAAGTTTAGCAAGAAAATAATATTAGGTACATATTCAATTTCATAATCTCACGGCTTAGAAAACTTTAAGACAAGAGTGGAATAGCTTTTTCCTGATAAACGTATTACACTCCATATCACGCTCGTCTCATTAAAGATCCTATTAGTTTAGTTAGTTTTTTATATTAAATAACTTAAGTTGATAAGTTTAGTTTTTTATAATATATTACTTTGGTATATTTATATTTTTTATTTATAATTGCACTTGTTCCTCAAATGGAACAGAAATATAGAAACCTACAAAGATACTGATTACTAGTATATTTTTTGCTATCATTCCTCTATATTCTATGAATGTGGTCTTCATATGTCATCTAATATGATCAGATAGAAACGTCGAAACCGGCTCGCTTATCTTTTCGCAAGTAATGTCGGATATTTGTCTCGGTCCGTGTTGCCCCATCATTCAGTGAAATCATATTTTTCTTCGTCTATCGGGATCATTATGGAACAGGGTTTGGTTCGGTTGCCGACGCATCACTCTAACATGTTCACACCTGGATATCGCGTCGAAGCGTGTCCTCGCCAATGGCTCCCGGGATGTGCCCCAACAGGAATAAGTACGTGTGAAGGTACTGGTATTTTTATTTATTAAAGTGGAGTATCATGTCATGGAGTTGCCATGCAATGATTGAGGCGTTCTTATCACGATCGATGGATATACAGCCTAGATACTGTATACCTTAGTCATCCCGCAATCCGAATGGATATTGTTTTCCCGGATTATTGTTAGTACAGACCCTTATCTACCAATGTCTATTAAATTAGCTATTTCGATGTGATTGAGTAAGAAACATTAACCAAATCATTGAAATAAATAGAAATTGGAAACACAGAAGTTGGATTGAAATAAAAATAAATTATTATAATTTTGTGGAATTATTGTAGCTAATTATACATCTTACTGTGTACCTATATAATTTAATAGTAAATACATGGATTATGCCCTACATAATTTATTATTTACATCTATATTATACACAATGTTTATAATGTTATACATGTATCTACGTAAACAATTTTATATACAATTTAATAATACATTTTTTTCTGAATTATCACCAAAAATAAATCAAAGATGTTATAGAATAAATCGAAGTGAGTCGTAAGTTGTAATAAAGTGGAACAATCAGGTAAAATGTCTATTTCTGACAGAAAGCTGGCGACCCAACTTATTTTTAACAATATAAGAGAAACGATAAATTACTTCTAAAACCTATAAAGTGTTTTGTGTTAGTGTGTTTTATTTTTATAGTTTTTACTACATACATGTAATAATATGTACCTACCTAGTACGTACCACGTGTTAATACATTGTAGTTTTAATTATGCTCGTTTATAATGACTTAATAGCCAAATAATAAGCCCAGATGTACACACTGACTCTCCTTGACTGTCTTTCTCGCAACGACCTCAAGTCAAATATCACACTTGCCATTATGAAGATAGATTTTCATTTATGTAATGACATGTTCACGTTAAAGTTACAAAGTCAAAGCATTACTTGATGTAGTTTAGACAGACAATGCATGATATATGCCAAGTCACGTTAGATAAATGAAATTACGTAAGATTTACTAGAAACTCAAACCAATAGATTTTATATAAAAATAATATAGTTTTTCCAGATAGCTTGTAGGTAGATATAATATTTAGATTTGTTAATTATGTTTTATTTTAATTTAAATATTGAAGTATTAATACTTAATATATTTAATATATCTTCAGGTTCTGTGGAAATAAATATGTGCTTACGTTATATATTATAAATATATTGTGAGTAGGTATATCATTGTTGTAATTGAAATTTTATACCATTGTGTTATTCGAAACATTTTGCGCAAACTAATCCTACTGATGTTGTTTTACAATGTGTATGTTACAATATGCTTCGCTGTTAATATATTAGAAATAAAATGACAATGAATGGTAATTATGCCACGATTTTACTTCCATTTTTTTTTAACATAAACCAAATCAAATGATAGTTGTGAACCATTTTATATATTTATTTATTGCTAAAATATGTAACAATGTAATGTAAATATGTAATATTTATGAATTAAATTAAATTTAGTTTAGGTATCATAGCTAAAAGACAAATCTTTCGAGGTCGTCATTTTATAGGTTTATAACATCGAGTAATAGTATATGCTAAAAAAAAGTATTTGATTGGCAATCAACAATCCTACAGTACATAAGTCCTGAATATATTATTATTTTACAAGCTTCTAATAAATATAATTATAGGTACGTACTTTATACTTTCGCCGACAGTCTAATGCAAGAACAGCCATTCGCGTGAAGGCACAGCCCCAAGTCGGTTTGGTCAACAGAGACGAGCTAATTCTCTCGAAATAAGGCTAGGTGCAAACAGCTGCTAAGCTCACTCCAACATGCAAGTAATTGGTAACTTAGTTTACGCAGCAGTGTAGATTTTCATTAAAACTATAGTAATAATTCGTAGATACCATGGGTAACTAAATATACCTACTTTAGTTATTTTTCTTTTTTCTTTATCTAAGAACCTTTATTCTTACTTGGGTACGGTAATTAGTGGAACATTATTACATATAGTAATATAATATACATGTAAATTATATTGTATGTTTAATTTGCAAATTTTATATTTAATGAAACAATCACGGCGGTACCTTGCTACCAGTACATTCGTACTTAATCGTAACAAATACAAAAGAAATTTAAAATTCTCAAACAACGCAAAAATAAAATGTTCAACGAACACGAAAACATTATGTAAATATAATGAAATAGCCTCATATTCAGATACGAGCTCGTCGGAATACGTTGTTAACATTTGAAGGTAAGCATATAAAGAGTCAATATCGGCAGCCCACGAATAAATGGAACATAATGAAAATATATTACGGGCCCTGCCCTCGTAAACGACTGCGACGGAGTCGAATGTTATTCAAATAAACATTACGCTGATCGAACGTCGTCACGGAGTTCCAGAAATCGTAAAATTTATAACTCATACGAATACCTACCTACATGCCCGTTTGGCCTGCTGAGGGTGAATGTATGAGACCCACTGGAATCGATAAGGCTTATGAGACATTCTCTAACTGTTGGTTATCGTAATGTTATACTAAGACTCTATAATGGCAAATTCCTTTCATATACCTACTTTTAAAAAATATGACAAGGAAATGTTGTTACAATTTTTTTTTTTAATGTTAAATATCTCAATTAAATAATATTTAGATAAACTTTAAGTTAAGTGATCTATTATCCATAATACGATTAACAGTCAAGCATTGCAGGAAGTTGATTGCATTCGTGACCTAGGCGTCCACGTTGATGGAAAGCTTCGTTTCCATACTCATATAGACAAAATTTTTAACAAAGGTTTCCAATCGTTGGGGTTTGTCTTGAGAAATTGTAAGGAGTTAAAGAGGCCACAGACTAAAATCTCATTGTACAATACACTCGTTCGGCCACATTTGGAGTATTGCAGTCAGGTCTGGTCCCCTAATTATTATGTTCACATTAAACGTCTGGAACGAGTGCAGAAAAGATTTTTATGGCACCTTTCATACCAGTCGAACATAGCTAAACGGTTACCTGCATATGTCGACCGTCTCGCCTACTTCCAAATTGATAGTCTGGAGAACCGAAGGATAATGCTTGACCAAATGTTTTTGCACAAACTCATAAATGGGTCGATTGATTGTTCATCATTGTTGGAAAGGCTCAACTTCAAAACTCCGTCAAGACTACCAAAATCATCAAAGTATGTTCCTTTTGTTCTGAGGGGATTCAAGAGTAATTTGGGTTTATACTCCACTCTTAACAGATTGCAGAGACAGTACAATGGCCTGGTTAATGGCCAAATTTAAAGATAATGTTCGGTCCTCAGATTGATCTATGATAAAGCAATGCAATACTATGTGACAATCTATTTCTATTTTAATTTAGTTTATTTTATTTTGATTTAATTGTGTTTTAGCATGTTTAAATCTGTATTTTTTAATTTAATATTAAATTATTATCGTAATTATTTTTTATCATACTGTATTATTATTTTCTTGCTTTGTATAATGTATGCTGTGGTAGCCTATAATTGAGGCAACACTTAGAATGTAATGGACCTATCTGTATGAAGTTAAGTATTTAGTGTATGTCTTGTTGGTTGCCCTTAATAATAAATAAATAATCAAAAATAAACCACAATGTTTAATCGTATAATACAATTACAGTCGTTAAATAATCGCAGTCTATATATTGTTATTATACCTTTAAGTTATAGAATATTTGGATGTATGACATCGAAAGAGCTTTGGGAAACGTCAATGATTGATCATGAGCAGAGGCGCCTGTGGTGATCCATCAGCCAGAACAGCCGAGATCTTCATCTGCAAACCGATTAATAATCATAACTTCAACTTAATTAATTTATTGATATTATTCCTAACACGTAGTTAAGTCAAATTAAATTATGGTTTGATAAACACCATGTATTTCGTGTGGTAATCAATTTATGACTAAAGGCGTGGCTACACTAGGGGTTTACTTGAATTACTTATTTTTGGATTTATTATTTTTGCCATTCGGAAATACAAAAGAACACGCTAGATAATATAATAATTAATGAACTAAGTACTAGAAGTAAATAAAATTATGCTATTTTCTAGTTCATCGGTGCAAATTGAGACTAGAAGACCAAGCTAGCAATATATTTCAAAGATGAAGGGTAGAATCATAATGAAGTGATCAAGCGGCCGGAGCGTGAAGATAGCTGAAGGTCTGATGACGGCCATTACGGAAATTCGGTGAATTCGCGGCCTCACCCCTTTGGTCGACGTGACCTGCCACCCAAGCAGTGCGTGAGAGGCATAAATTTTGCGGAAACATTTACACTAGCGGCAAAAAATGAGGAGGGTTCATGATATTTTCAAGAATATGATTCTATCTCCACCGCAGACTCATGGCGAACACGTACGCAATTTACAAAAGTGATTTCATAAAGAAAAATATAAATGCATGCTTATTGGCTTAAAAAGATCAATACTGAAATATTTGTATTACTTTTTAAACTTCCTATACAGAAATTACGCGGCCTGACCAACTTGGATGCTTTACCTTTTCATCTTTTACAATCAATTAACATATTGCAATAATATATGTTATTGAATTAAGCCAGAGATTAATCTTACAAAATCTATATTAGAGTGTTTCAAAAAAACAAACTATTTTTTTTTTTTCGAAGAACATTGAAAAATCTTCCGAGTATCCCTCAAAAATGACCTCAGTAAAATATGAGCTCTTAATATTGATATTTAGAGGTGGCGATTCTTAATTTTCTATTTCCCATTTAAATAACATGGGAAAAAATCATTTTTTAATTTGGAATTTTATTGCTCGCAAACGAATCAGTGTAAAGCTATATACAAAACATATTCTTGTAGGAAATTTTACGCTCTACAAAAAAGATTCGAGCAAAGATTTCCGTAAGGTGAGTTGTTTCGGAGTTATAAGGCCTAAAACATCGAACCGTTTAAAAAAATGATGTTATTAACTTATAAACACTACAAAACTGACTTATATCACTGAAATACACAATATTATTGATTTTCAATCAGAAGTATAGACTTTCAATAGAATATTAATAAATAAATTTCATTAATCACCGATAAATGATTAATTTTATTGAATCATTAATAAAAAAAAAACATATTACAAATTAATGATGAAATTTTACCATAAATTTTATATTTTATAGATTCGTAATTTATTTCGAGTCTTTATACATTTGTTCAGGCTTTTGAAAATAATTTAGAACTATGAAGGAATTTTTTTTCCTTTTGGTGATTCATGAATTATTACAGTGATCAATTTAAATTAATCTATACTGCGAATGACGAATTAATTTGTTGAAAGTTTGAGGTTATAATTCAACCTAGCGCTATCTTTTTGCGTGCTCTACTTCCATTGAACAGTCGGTTGTAATGGAATTGACAATATGGATCATTTTGACAGAAATGATAACACATTAATTATCAACGCCTCTTAGCGGCGATTATTATTGTGTATTTCAGTGATATGTCAGTTTTGTAGTGTTTATAAGTTAATAACATCATTTTTTTAAACGGTTCGATGTTTTAGGCCTTATAACTCCGAAACAACTCACCTTACGGAAATCTTTGCTCGAATCTTTTTTGTAGAGCGTGAAATTTCCTACAAGAATGTGTTTTGTATATAGCTTTACACTGATTCGTTTGCGAGCAATAAAATTCCAAATTAAAAAATAAATTTTTCCCATGTTATTTAAATGGGAAATAGAAAATTAAGAATCGCCACCTCTAAATATCAATATTAAGAGCTCATATTTTACTGAGGTCATTTTTGAGGGATACTCGGAAGATTTTTCAATGTTCTTCGAAAAAAAAAAAATAGTTTGTTTTTTTGAAACACTCTAATCTATATAATTATATTTTTATTTCTTAATTTGTCATCTGGTGCATTTCTGGAATAAACAGAGACACTTCGCATAAGCTGGCTGAATAACACAGTTGTATAGAAACAACTTGTTATTCAGGAAACGTCAGCGAACGCAACTTAATTAGAAATTCGTTGACCTGTGAATTTCATCCTTCCGTTGTGGATAACTGTTTATGATATGAACAGCTGCCGGTAGCCTTCAGTTGTAATAAACTTATCATTAAAATCTCTATTTGAGATGACCCAAGCAGAAATTGATATTTGTGATTAGATTAGTGAAACTGATTAAAACTTTTAATTATAACTTTACGTAACGTTAATAGTTAGTGTCATTTTTACTAACTCACATTAATCAATTTCTCAAGTTTATCAATTCACATATTTTGTGCATTGTCTCGTTTACAATCGAACATTACTGGCTGTGTTTTCAATCACAATCGTATTAACGTGATATTTAACTGCGATTCGATATTTTAACGATTGCCGTCAAAGAGGTACACTTTAATTTGACAGTAACAGGCTGTGTAACAGGCAGGTGATAAAACAATGGAATGGACGTAATGCGATACATTTTTATAAGGTTTAATTTAATACCTACTGTAAATGGAACCTCTATTGACTACAGACATAAATCAAATCAACTATGCCAACATAAAATCGAGATATTACACGACTAGTTTCAATCTATCATGGGTACCTACATCACTATCCCTATCTTCATCCAACTGTTTATGTAATGCGCACAGTTTGCACGGTAGGTGGGTACTTTGTAGTTCCTGGCTGGGTGGCTACCACCCTTAAGTTGGTAATCTGTGCAACTCCAGGAACACATCAGTAGGTGCTTGAACCTACTGATGTGTTCCTGGAGTTGCACTTGAGAGCCAGTTTCCTTCTAAGCTCTATAAAGTTCGGCAACACAATTGTTTGCCAAAGGTGACGGTAGCCACTTTACCATCAGGAGAACCGCCTGCCATTAAAAAAATAGAATTAATTATTTTAATATCACTGTGATTTTGATGCAGTTTTCACAGTTACCGAGGTAGTTCCTTGAGAAAGTTTTTTTTGTATTATTGCGATGTAACTAAAAGGCCGTTTAGCTGTAGTTGGGCAATGGCCGTTTTTTAAAAATTAACCAGAGATTAAATCACTCCGTAACGGATGATGCCGCGGGAAAGAGCTAGCAACTTTAATTTCATTCATAGAAACATTTTTAAATGTTTTTTTTCGTAATAAGATATTCAATAGTTTCATTGGAAATGTATTTGTGGAGCTAATTTATTACATTTCCATGTAAATCGTAGACACTAACGCCTCGTTTGGGCTCGACAGAGGTCGGAGCACCTAATAAATTTAACCGGCACTTTTATGGGAAATTCCTCGTTTTATTGGAACTTTGCTGAAAAACAATCAGTTTATGCCGAAAGAATTTGGTGATTTCAAACACCTCTATCCTTAAATTGATGTCATGTTAATTGTAGTGAATGGATGGATGTTTTTTACTCAATCACGTCAGAGACATTATAGTCTGGAATAACACATAGGCTACTTTTATCTCGGGAAAATATAAGATCCTTCGGGAACGCAGGTGAAACCGCGGGGCGTCGGCTAGTTGATTGATTGTAGTGTGTACAAAATATACTTTACTTTTCTGTATCCTTTTGCTCTTACTGAAAAAGTAAAAAAAAAACGCGAATAAACTAATCATTACACATTAAGGGACGTTGACGTTGACATTTGACGTTTATTTATTAAGGGACGAAAAACAGCTACAACCATATACCTACAACATAAAGAATTACAGCTAAAAAAGGTGTATAAAAGAAATAACAATATTGCAACCTACTACATTATCCACAAATTATACAATAGGATTAATGACTAAAATGTGCCACTAGAAGCTTAAACTATTTTAATCGAAAAAGAAAAACAAATTGTAAGTACTAAAAACAGGCCAAGTGCGAGTCGCACATCGTGAGCTCCGTACAAACTTATAGATATGTAAATGGTTCGTCCATCACGGTAATCTTAACGATAAGATATGGATTGAAGGACAAACTTAACTTTATCATTGGAAAACTGTTGTCCCCATACATCGACATAGGCCGCGGTCAGTTCAGTTTAATTGCAAGTTTATAATCGCAAAACAAAAATTAACAACAGTAATTTTGTTGTTCATTTTTGTTTTGCGATTAACAAAAAAATAATACTATTTACCGTAATTTTGTTGTAAAAAAATTACAACAAAATTACGGTTTTTGGATTTATTCCTTTACTTGTGCTAGAAGACAATACTTCTTGCCAAATTTCATGATTCTAGGTCAACGGGAAGTACCCTATAAGTTTTGATTCCCTTGCGAGTCTCAAAATATGCGGTATAAACAGCCATATCTTTTGATTGCGTTAACTTAGAAGCTTGATTTTTCCACAGCTCCAAGAGATTGCAGACCTGAGAATTGATGTTAATTTCAACTTGATACCTACACGCGTTTCTGAGAAAAAGTTCTTGACAGACTGATAGACAGACAGGCGGACAACGAAGTGATCCTATAAGGGTACCTTTTTTCCCTTTTGAGGTACGGAACCCTAAAAATTTTGTCATTTCAAAAACTTATCGGAGCAGTCAGTAGAATAAGGATCACTAGGTAAAACTCCTACATATATCATAATCACACTAACGTAATTGTTAACTAAATCAATGCGATTGCTGATAACGAAATAAGTTATATAGTAACATGCTAACCGATTATACATAATTATACAATTAACAAATCTCATGTCACAAGGTTTCACGGGCGTCGAGCTAGCGGTAACATCTAAACTCGTAATAAATTACAATTGCTATAACTCGAGTCATCCTCCCGCGTCAAAGTTATACCACACAACTTCGCACTAATGAATGAAGACTTTGCAAACTAATTTGCCACCACACCGCAATGACAGCGCTCCTTAAAACTATTAATATTGTCATACCATGCAAGCCTTGCTGACAGTGCTGCCACTTAAGATACAAATTTTATGCAAAATAATATAATCCCAACAGGAGTTTAGATACAGGTTTTGAAAATATAATTCTTTCTATGAACGAAAACCTACCTGAAGCTCCGCTAACAAAATTTACAGAAAAAAACAGTAGATTGTATTTAGCTGAAATTTTAATATTTGATTAAAAAGTCCCGATTAAGACATTGTTGTTAGTTGTTATCCACAGTCGCTGCCTATTAATACTGACCATGCTCAAATAGTTAAGTTATCGAAGCCACAATGCGCTGAGTGAGCACGTCCCCTTACAGTTCCCTGCCCCGAATTATACCAAACTGATCTCAAAGGGTAACTCGATTCGATGTTGTAGATAGAGAGTAGTCATGGAGCTTGGGTCATATAACTTCACATTAATGAATGAGAACTTCACGCTTGTCGCTCCGCGATGGAGCTCTTTGCGACTAATGAAATTGCGCTACCACAGGAATTCTGATGACGCAAAGTGGATTACATGCCAGTTTTGAGTCGCTCGTGAACTAACGATCTTGTGTGTGCTTGGAGAACATTATTCATTTGTACACAATACGGCTATTCACCGGCCGAGAACATACTAGACTTGACACTTACCAAACCTGCAGGTGATGTTCAGAATAAGCTTATTCTTCGATATTTTATCAAAGTTCATGCATTTGCTTGTTTGAACAATGTAATTCAATGAAAACATAAGTAAAACAGTGGTGATGGTGAGATTATAATTACGGATAAGTAATAATATTTCGTCTGGATAATTACTATATCCATGAATAATAAATGGTATAATCTTAGGTATAATATACATTATGCAAAACGGGGAGCAAATTAAACTTGTGAACACTGAAAAAGACATCGTCGTTTGAAGTTTCCATAAACAAATCCGTGAACTAACGCTACTAAAAACGGTTTTTATGCTAAGCTGAAAAGGATAAATCAGTCTGAATTCCAATGAAAAATAAGGATTAGGCCTTAAATTTGCATGCAGCACGTGGGTGGTAAATTATCGGGGTGTTTGGCGGATAGCCAGCCGACATTTACCAGCAGTATTAAGGACACCAAGTGCTCTGTTACCAAATAGCCGACGCGTGACTCTAATCTCAATTTTATAAAACGATAATAAAATTCAAATATCATTATCAATCACAAAAGTATAAAATGAAACGAGCATCGATGTTTTATTCTTGACGGTGGATGCAATTTTATATGCAATACAATGTTACACTATACATTGAATATCAACCTAGTAGTAGTATGTGACTCTTTTGGATTCACAAAAATAAATCAATGGTGAGACCATTATCATATTCGATCAAGCGAGATTATGTGCTCAGTTCGTGTATATCAATATCCTTGTAAGAGCTGACAATTTAGAACATCCGTCGCCTGGTGCAGCCATTTGAGAACTGTTATCTATGTCTAAAAATGTAAAACATGCTTTGTCATTGAAAAGTAACTAGCTATAGCTTCTTTCTAATTCACGCTGAGCGGCGATTATGCTTGACTGACCATTAAGGACTTAATTGAACTGCTCTTAAGTCCGGTGAGTTCTTAAACAAGCACCCCGGCACTTTGCACGTCCTTACATTTAAGGAGCGTAAAATTTATCTAGTTGAAATAATCGCGGCAGAACAGCCAAGTCGGCCCATTATGTCTGGCCGGCCGCCAGACATGGGGCTCTTCCGGCAGACAAGTGAACTGCCAACTGTACATATTGTACTTATTTATTTACCCTAATAAAAACATTTAATTGTATGCCTTTGTCTGTATTTCTAGCAGCTAATGATTTATAGTTTGATTTTCACACATAAACAGCAAAACTTATTCTAAGTAACACAAATAATTACATTATTTTATTTATATGAATAGTGATCATATCTTTTAAATTATTTTCTTCTTTGACATGTTTTTTTATTCCATTATTATTTAAGGACAGCCAGCCAAATGCACAACTTATTATTGACTATCAGTAACCGCAAATATGTAACCATACAGTTTTTGTAAGAGAAATAATTTACAAACGAAGTGAGTGTCTATCAAGAGGTGCAACCACACTGCGATAGTCGACATTCCGTCGAGGTCATCGTCGATAGGTGATTGCACAAAAATATCCAAATGATAGGTATTATTGGATCCAAACGTTTGTTAGTTTCATATTTCTAAATTGACACTGCAGGTTTCGAAGTGATGAAGCTGTCCCAATATTCCGAACCAAGCGTTGGATCTGAGCCAGTTAGCATTACTTATTCGACAAATTCCCGATTAAACCCAACTTGGCCACCACCTGTCGTTAATTTAGCTTTATGTAACGAATACATTAAGACATCCATACTAATTTTGTTATCAACAGAGTGAATCTTCGATGTCGACCGTATTGTGGTTAGGACCGCAGTAAGTCGACCGTATCGTAGATATCCAAGACTTTAAGCTGACTGCATTCTACGAATAGTGAATACTGAAAAC
Source organism: Tetheella fluctuosa (assembly GCA_951216915.1). Taxonomy (NCBI): domain Eukaryota; kingdom Metazoa; phylum Arthropoda; class Insecta; order Lepidoptera; family Drepanidae; genus Tetheella; species Tetheella fluctuosa. Next base: position 6,466,389 of record OX578229.1, on the reverse strand, counting down.
CTACTACATGTATATATTCGATTTTTCTTAGAAAGAAAAGAGTATATTTGCAGAATGTTTAGATTTTTACAACCAGTTATTTCCTAAGGACTTAAATCCATCTCTGTTGAAAGGTTTATACTCCAATATCGTGAACTAAGGTTATTTTCGGTAGCCTAATCCCGATAGAAATGGGATAGAAGAAAAACCGATTTTGGATATTACAGTCTATTTTCTAACTTCATAAGCACCCCTTCACATATAGACAAAATAAATTAGTTTGGTACAGACAAACCATCATCTTGAACTATTAGATTGTCTAGCCAATATAAATTCACCTTCTCGCAAATTGTTTTTCTTTCAGCCGATCTAATGATGATTTATTACAGCAGTGTCTGTAAAGGTCAAGAAAACAATGTTATATCTTATTAAAGAGATAATTACTTCAACCTTTCCAAAGTCTAATTAAACCCAGAACATCTATTAAGTATACACAATAAAATGTTCCAAGAAATACGCTTTGCCTTTGCCGTGTTGTAGCTTTAATTACCAAAACGTATATCTAGTATAGAACTTTACCTATTATCTAAGTTTGTCATATATTCTTAGTTATGGTTCTGGCCCTTAGATACTTAGGAAATGATAATAGGCAATTAATTGTTCACTGGTTATATTTGATATAAAACATCGAGTATACGGTACAGAGGTCGGACTACAACTAACTTAAGAATATATAAATGTTTTTATTAAAGAGTTCACAAATGGAAGGTGTGCCAAATCTTAATACATGATGTAATTCATGGATGAGTAATATTATAATGTACTGGATACTAAGTAGGCACAATACTTCCCCTCCTTTTTTTTAAAAAAGAAAAATAATAATAATACAATAGTAACAAACATTTAAATAAAATTGTATAAAAAATCAACATAATAGGTATCTATCTGAAAATTACATTATAATCTGAAATGATACATGGTTAAATAGCACTTAAAATTAACGGATACACATATTCACTTCACTAGGTACACTTCACTTCCATTAAAAAAAAATATATATATTATTTAGGACAGCATGCGCCCTTGTCAGGCTACTGCATACGCTGGAGCAGCGTGCGGCGGCCTGCCTCTGCGGCTAGCTCGAGACCCTCCAAACTCTCTTCTCAGTAACTTCGTGTATTGTGTTTTGCAACACTTTTCCGCAAAAACACAAAATGCCAAAAAGAATGCACCCAAAATAATAATAAATATCAGGTTCAGCTTGTTATGGGTGATGTCGTGTAGCACGCTGGTGCTTGCTTGGTTAGCACCATTCTGCGCGATAACAACGTTTTCATGGCTTTGAGGATTTCCCATTTTTTATTAATAAATAAATATCCTTGCACAGTCTTCCAAAGGTTAAATTTGCAATGATGATTAATTTGTGTTCAGTTATTACTCATGCAAAAACGCACTGTTGGCTTAATAAGTCGCCCATATCGACTTCTCATCTGATTGTTATGATAATCAATACCAATTTTGTTAGAAGTTATTTGTTCTGCAATTGTTTTATTTTCGATGGGCTTATTTGTATTGGCAGATTGAATTTCTGTATCACCGTGTACCAAATAGGCTGGTTTTAAACGATCCATTGAAATGGTTTTGATCATATCTGAAATCTTCACTTTGAAACATTTATCACCATGCTCTATTACTTTGTAGGGTCCAGAGTATGGGGGTGTCAAAGGTTTGGTGATATGATCAGTGCGAATAAAAACATGTGTACATGCAGTCAGTGCAGGATGAACAAATATTTTTTCTTGTCTGTGTGGTCTCCGAGGCACTGCCGCTAAATTGCGTATATATTCTCTCAAATTATTCAAAAATAGTCCGTTGTCAAGAGAGATTGGCCTTGACGGCTCGAAAAATTCTCCTGGCAGCTTTAAAGTGGTTCCATAGATAAGTTCGGCAGCAGATATTTCCGTATCGTCTCGTAAACTGGCTCTTAACCCTAGCAGTACAGTAGGTAGCTCGTTCACCCAATTTTCTGTGTTCCCTCGGGACATTAAAGCGGACTTAAGAGTCCTGTGCCATCTTTCGATCATCCCGTTTGCTTGTGGATGATATGCTGTAGTATGAATTTTAGAAATTCCAAGGCGTTTGGTTAAGTTATTAAATATATGTGATTCAAACTGACGGCCTTGATCAGTTGTCAACCTTATCGGACATCCGAATCTTGTGATCCAATGCGTATAGATGGCTTCTGCTACACTTTCGGCAGTAATGTCTTTTAATGGAATCGCTTCTGGCCAACTAGTAGCTCTGTCGATCATTGTCAGAATATACTTATAACCTTGACAGTACGTAAGAGGTCCAACAATGTCCACATGCAGATGTTGAAATCGGTCGCTTTTCGGAAACGAGCCAAGAGGAGATATTATGTGACGATGAATTTTCGACATTTGGCAATGCAAACATGCTTTTGTCCACTCATTAATATCCTTGTTCATTGAACTCCAAAAGAATCTATTAGTCATCATCTTTCTAGTACAACGAGTACCTGCGTGACTAATTCCGTGGATCGCTTCGAAAGCTGTAACACGAAACTGTTTAGGTAAGTATGGGCGTACCATTTGTTTAGACATTTCACAGTAAATTGGTTGGTTACCATTTGGATAATTGACTATCTTAAATTGTAAGTTTTTTGATGTCATCAATGAACGCAGTTCTTCATCATTTTGTTGAGCTCTAGATATCTCATTATAATCCAAAGGTGACGGCATGTCTATTTGTTCAATTCTTGATAACGCATCCGCAACGATATTTTGTGATCCTTGAATGTGTTCTATTGCTGTGCAGAATTGACTTATAAAATCAAGATGTCTCATTCTTCTCGGTGTGTCACTACTACTCGCAGCTTTTTTATGTAATGCATACACGAGCGGTTTGTGATCAGTAAACACCGTAACGTTCTGGCCTTCTATCATGTGACGAAAATGTTTTACTGACATGTATATGGCAAGTAACTCTCTATCGTAGGCACTGTAACGTTGTTGAGTTTCACTAAGTTTGCAGGAAAAGAAACTTAAAGGTTGCCACTCTTGATCCACTCTTTGCTGTAGTACTGCACCCGCACAAGAGTTCGACGCATCAGTCATAAGCGCGAGGGGTGCACCAGAAATAGGATGATTTAACAGAACAGCATTATGCAAGCTGCTTTTACACTGCTCGAAGGCATCTTCAGCTTCCCTGGTCCAATTAATTTTCGTTTTATCCTTTCGTTTTGTGTTATGGAGATATGCATTTAAACTTGCTTGATATTTCGCCATGTTCGGTAAATTGCTTCTATAAAAATTGATCATGCCCAAAAAACGTCTTAATTGTTCCACATTATTTGGTTTGGGGTATTCAGAAATAATTTTTACTTTGTCATCCAAAGGTCGTATGCCTTCCGTCGAAACGTGATATCCTAAAAAATCAAGTTCACTTTTCCCAAAATCACATTTAGCTAAGTTAATAGTTACCCCATATTGATTCAAGCGTTTGAAAACAATATCTAAATGTTCACGATGTTCAATTTCAGAATTTGATGCAATAATAGTGTCATCGACGAAATTAAATAAAAAATCCAGACCTTGAAATACCACGTGATTCATGAAACGCTGAAATGTTTGTGCTGCGTTTCGTAGTCCGAAAGTCATCCGAGGAAATTCAAATAGTCCGAATGGTGTTATAATGGCTGTCTTTTCAATATCCTCCGGAGCGATTGGTATAAAATGGTATGCGCGATGAAGATCAATTCTTGAAAATATCTTCTTTCCGGCCAATAGATAAGTAAAGTCGTGAATACGCGGAATAGGATATCTATCCGGCTTTGTTAAGGCGTTTAGATTGCGATAATCGCCGCATGGGCGTATTTCGCCATTCTTTTTTGCCACGACATGCAGAGGGCTCGCCCAACAACTCTTCGAAGGTTGACATATGCCCATTTGCTGCATGTAGTCAAATTCATTTTTCACTTTGATGTACTTATCAGGAGGAAGCGGTCGAGCTCTAGCGAAGACAGGTGATCCTCGAGTCTCAATGTGATGCACGACATTATGCTTTGGAGTGTCCTTGTAGCACACAGGTTTTGTTATATCGGGATAAGCTGCTAACAAATCGTAGTATGGATTTGTGACGTCAATTGTTTTGATTGTAGCGTCTACACAACTGACTATAGATCCACAGACGTTTAGACTTGTCACTGCATCAATAAGTTTTCGACCGTGAATGTCGACCATCAATCTATGGTGACTTAAAAAATCGGCTCCAAGTATTGGTCGTTTGACATCAGCTAGTAAAAATGTCCAAGTATAAGGTCTTCGTAATTTTAAATTAAGCACTAGGTTCTTAGTTCCGTAAGTTCTTATTACACTACCATTAGCTGCATACAGTTTATAATTATCACTATCACTAGAACTGTTAGTATATGGTCTCTTTGTTGCAGGTAAAACGGATACATTGGCTCCTGTATCCACCAAAAAACGTAGACCACTATTTAAGTCGGCCACAGAAAGGCGGTGGGAAGGCAAAATAGTGCAGACATCCGCCACTGGCTGCACTTTTTTTAGTTTTCCTTGTCTGTCTTCTTCCAAGCGCACGGATCTGTGCATTTGTTAGCTCTATGACGAAATCGACTATGATAATAGCATAGTGCATTGGAATCATTTGACACTCCTCGGATAATGTTACGGCCACGCGACAATGAACGGCTATTAAATCTAGACCGAGATTGATGAAATTTCCTATATTTGGACCTTGATCTTTGTAATTCCATAACTTGCAAGTTTAATTGAGCGATCTGTGCTTGCAGGGCCGAAAAATCTTCCGATGTTGATGACTTGCTATTGCTGCTATTGACTTCCGCTACGTGAAGAGGTCGTGTATTTTCCAAAATTTTATCGGCAATCGCTGCTAAATTTTCCTGATCTTTAACCTCACTGACTGTAAGGACAGCGCGGACTGAAGATGGTAAATGTCCCTGCCACATAATGTTTAGGGTTTCATCAGGTACTTTTCCTCTTGCTAAATCACGCATATATCGCAATAATTGAGAAGGTTTTTGATCGCCTAGTTCTATTTCACTCAATAATTTTTGTAGCTGGCGGTTTTCTGATTCTTCGTATACCAACATCAATCTTGACTTTAAGGTTTCAAACTTTTTAGACTGCGGCGGAGACAGTAATATATCACTCACTTGTTTAATTACATCCTTTCCTAATTTAGTAACCACTAGATTAAATTTAGCGTCATCACTTAGCTTTTGTGGCGTTAATATAGCTTCTATTTGCACGAACCACAGACGTGGTTGATCGCACCAAAATTCCGGAAGTCTTGAAGAAACCGTAACTGATGCTAGCTCAGATATACCACTGGATGAAGCTGTATTTGAACTTGTCATGTTGATATTGAGAAATGAGTTGCCACAACAGGAGTAGTAGTCCCTGGGCCTTTGTCGGGGTCACCACTTTACCTATTATCTAAGTTTGTCATATATTCTTAGTTATGGTTCTGGCCCTTAGATACTTAGGAAATGATAATAGGCAATTAATTGTTCACTGGTTATATTTGATATAAAACATCGAGTATACGGTACAGAGGTCGGACTACAACTAACTTAAGAATATATAAATGTTTTTATTAAAGAGTTCACAAATGGAAGGTGTGCCAAATCTTAATACATGATGTAATTCATGGATGAGTAATATTATAATGTACTGGATACTAAGTAGGCACAGAACATTCAGTTATATCAGGTTAATTTTACCGTTGATTAATTGGATGAAGAAAATAATTTGATTTCCACAAAGTTAATGTACTAAGTAGATACTACATCTTAAGTTTTAGATCTTATGTATATAGCCCATTGTACACCTTAAGGACCCAAAGTAAGCTTTATTACTCACAATTTAACGACCACATTGCTCTAGTCACAATCGAATAAATAGTCTGAATCGGCTCAATCCAGAATACACTCATAAAATAATTCTAATTACCTACAGTTTCAATATGATTATAGAAAAAACAAAGCAAGTATTTTTCGCAGTTGTTTGGGGCACATAATTAAACTGGAGAAAATATTGTTTAATATTTAATATTTCTACTTATGTCTCCGTCGATATTTTTTCTAATTAGCGTCACAGGCACGTCGTATAATTGCCGATGTCCAGATGTGCGCCTCCCCAACCCCAAAGAGATGCAATACAGCCCTGGCAATTAGCCAACATGGTTACGAGCGGGGGGACAACACCAACATAATATCCAATATTTCCACAGCTTTATACCTACCATACTCAAATTACTTTAAAAGGATATTCGCGAAATACGTGTAACTCTAAAATCACAACTTTTACATTGCGAGCTCGTTTAATGTAAGTATAGGTAAGGTATTTGTATAGTGTCTGTCAAAGTCAATATTCGGTTCGATGTGGATTGCTAGACATGACCACACGTCTTCAATTTAAACCATAAGATACACAGGTAGGTAGAATCTATACTAATATTATAAAGCTGAAGAGTTTGTTCGTTTGTTTGAACGCGCTAATTTCAGGAACTACTGGTTCGATTTGAACAAAATTCTTTCAGTGTTGGATAGCCCATTTATTGAGGAAGGCTATAGCTTTTTATCCCGGGAAAACACAAGATCCCTCGGGAACGCGGGTGAAACCGCGCGGAAAAGCTAGTTCCTAATAAAACATAAATAATGGATTTAAACCTCTTCTTCGATTTGCCTACAATATTTCATAGATTAATTCTAGATGTTCTTAAAATAGATCTGTAATATTCATACTAAGTAAATAAGTCAGTAATGAAAATTTTACAATATGAGTAAGTACAAACACAATAAAAAATTTAATCAAAGTAGCTGTGCAACATACCTATGACAATAACCGTAGACTTTTATTTTACATGGCATAAGCTTGTGTTTGACCACAATCTCACAACGGTAAGTGATGATGTAGCCGAAGGTGGTACACAAATCTTAGAAAGAACTGGCTCTCAAGTGCAGCTGTTGGAACATGCTGGTAGGTGTTTGACGACAGATTTCTAACTTGAAGGTGGTAGCCACCCAGGTAGGTACTAAAAAATATCCCATCGTACTATGGTTTCCTCACGATGTTTTCCTTCACCAAAAGCTCAAACTCATTGTAGGATTCGAACCCACGACCTACGTCAAGGTATTCGACGTCACAACTACTGAGCTATCATCGCCTAAAAATACCAAACTATCTGTCTGTAGTAGGTCAGAGACTAGCTTCGCTTTTCCTACATTCAATTAAACTTTTGCCAATGTTTATGGCGCATACCTACAGCAATTCTCATTACTTTTGTTACGAGAGCAAACTAGAAGACAATTGAAAATTATTAATTCAGTCCACAAAACTAATAAATCATCCTCTTTGCTGAATTTTGACATAGTGAATATATCAAAAATTACTTTTATCAAAATTTTGCGTAGAGTTTTTACGCAGAGCAGCGTCAGATCCCAGTGACCAGCTGGACCGAAGCCAACTCGTTACGAACAGCGAATTATCAATGCGATCGGCACGCTCATGGGCACAACCGTCGAGCGCACGACCATCACCGACAACTGCCCCCTACTATATTAAAGACATCATTGCCTATCACGACAAATTACATTTGTTTCTATCGGAATAACTAGTGTAAAAATTACATAGATTATTTTTATGTATCAAAGTTTTATAGGTACTTCGAGAAAATATTCTAAATTATGTCGTAAATAAAATTGAGAGAAGAGAGAGAGTTGAAGTATCTAACGATACCTTATCGGGGCTAATGAGAATGTACCGATATAGAATGCGAAGACTTTGAAGCATAAATGATATGAAGCGTTAACAGTCAGTTAGTTCTATGGTCAATCGATTTGTATGGTCATATGTCCCGCAACCCGACTCAACTGCAGTATCAAACATGTTGATTGGTTGGAAGTATCAAATCAGTAAATATAAATAGAAAAGCGATTGAACTCAACAAATAAAATTTCAACAAGAGGCCGACAACAAAAAGCGATTCCTAAACAAACAAATATCAAAACAATTCCATATTATTATCTCCAATCTATGTATCAAACAATCGTTCGTCAATATTCGCTGATCCATTTTGGGGACGTCCTGGGACCGTATACTTTGTTTTAAATTAATGATATCCATATCTCACGATCCCAGGGAATAGTCCTTCGTATTTGTCATATAGATTACCTACTTTTTCTGCTTCCGAAGTAAAATTTATTTGATGTTCTTACATTTCTTTCATTGGGATATTATCATTACCGACTTGTGACCAGTTTTTGATACCAACACTTAAAAGCGTCATGGTTATATAATATTGAATTGAATTGATAAATAGACAGAATATACTCCAAAGTATTTTCACACAGCCATTTATTTTCACAATGCGGGATGTTCCAATATTTTAAAACTTATCAGCTCGATTGCCACAGTAAATTGCACCCTATCAGAAAGGGATTAAGATGATTTGGGAATATTTTCACTTAAACGTGGAAAAGTGAGGGTTGGCGTGACGTCACGGTGAAATTTATTCGCCAATGATAGGAAGGTTAACGAGCTGTAGGTGTTCCACGTTAAACCTGCCATAAAGTGTGCTAATGTGACGTCAGATTGCTCGAGTATAGACTTACGCACGCTCTAAAAACGAACGAGCTATCTCTACACACATATCTATTGGGATGATGGAGTCTTATGTTGCTCACTTTGTATTTGTTCTTCAAACAATAAATAAACAAATATTGATATTAAGCGTTGCCTCCTAAAGATAAATTAATATGTTATTATGAAGCTTGGCATTCGTCGCATTTACTAATTTGATTTATGAGCAGCAATCAATTAGAAAGTGCTTAATGTATCCAACGTTTAAATTAATAGGCATACCTATAATTAATATTTTCTGCTTTACGAACTGAAATTAAGTCTTAATAATTGGTAATCGTTACTCTCAAGGCACTAAATTAGACTATTATTTAAAAGCAAATAAAATAAATCTGGACGGAGTTTCGCATAATCAGCGAGTGAAGGTTGCCCAAGTATGCCACCCTTCTTGTAAATACAAACCTCACGCTCACGTATATGCCATAGTATGCCTATCTGTTGCCTTTCCATATCGAGACGACGATCATGACAATAGGGCTGTGTCACTTGACAGTACTGATTTTACTCACACATACGTATGACATGGGCTTCACTATTGACTAGGCGAAACTCCGTCCAGATTTTTAGGGTTCCGTACCCAAAGGGTAAAAACGGGACCCTATTACTAAGACTTCGCTGTCTGTCCGTCCGTCTGTCTGTCACCAGGCTGTATCTTAAGAACCGCGATAGCTAGACAGTTGAAATTCTCACAAATTATGTATTTCTGTTGCCGCTATAACAACAAATACTAAAAACAAAATAAAATAAATATTTAAAAGGGGCTATCATACAACAAACATTTTTTTGCCGTTTTTATAGATAATGGTACGGTACCCTTCGTGCGCGAGTCCAACCCGCACTTGTTAATTATTTAGTATATCTATGTTGGAAACTGTAGTATTACAGTAGCGTTTTCACCTGCGAATATCTTTATAAATCTCAGTATGTTTTATTATGCCTACAAGTTTCACGAGATGTTTTGAATAGTATTTGTATTCAATTCCTTAATACTTAGTTGCGGTATTACCCCAAATTTCGAGACGATCAGCCAGTGAAATATATTTTATTACTTCAATTCACGCAAATTAGAAATTGATTTTGTTTATTTTGTAGGTAGTTGAAATAACTTTTTATTTACATTTGCTTCAAGTTTATAAACAATATTTACTTCATGTTTTGAAATAATTGGCCAGTGATATATATATTTCCATACAATCTTTAGGTAACTCTCCATTCAATCCACTAATTGGCATTTATTTCATTTCACTGGTTTCAATAATAACATAGTTACACCAAGTTTTGAAACTATTCGCGAATTAAATATTATTGTTCCATTTCCATACAATACACAAACATCTTATTTCATCTACTAAAAGATCAATGTTGGTTGTTCCAAAATCCTTTTATGAAACACAATCATCTAATTGAAAAAAAAACGTTAATCATCTAATTTCCTTTTAGATAGAAGACTGGCAAACAGGCTGTCAATCCTACTGATGGTATAAGTGATCACCGTCGCCTATAGTTATACATACCTATACATTAGCAATACGAGGGGAATCTTTACAAAATCTTGACGGCAACTGGCTCTCAAGAGCCCTTCGACACATAGTGCCCCTTTTATTTAAAATACGTGTTAAACACATGAATAGGGGTATTTTTTTTATATTAAACGATGTGTATTTTACATTAGATAATATAATTTTTGACTGATAAAGAATTAATTCCACACGGCTATTTTCGTTGTTACATACAATTTTACAACGCCACTTAAAATTAAATGTGGAATAGATGTGCAAACAACAAACGGACTACCTAACTATCAAAAAACTGCTGAGGTCGCACCCTTTATGCTTTCGCTAAAATTAAATACCTACAATAACCCGAAACTTGCAAAGTCCCTAAAAGAAAATAGTTTTTGAAATGTTTAAGTAATTGGTTAATAAGCTTAATGAAGATGATATTTTGAAAAAGTTTATAGCTTCTTTGATCTCCTCTGATTTAATAGAAATACACTCTAGTTTAGTCCTTTCAAAATAAAATCAACCAAAAAGTTTTTAACTGAATTAGGTTTGACTAAAAACGCAATGCTTACATCAACTGTGGGTTTCGTCCCACGAGTGAACTTTTTAATAGGTTCCAGACCCCAACCCTTGGGACAAAATGAACAAAACAAGCTGGGAATTAATTGCACGGATAATGAGAATGAGAAATTTACTTTTATCTAAGCTCAGTTAGGTACTAAATCTTGTCTACTAATTCCGTTTATCAAAACGGATTTCTGCAATCATCAGAGAAATGAGCATTATATCTAGAAAAAGCAGCAATTTATTAAGGCGCTGACAACAGCTAAAGTCTCTCTATTGCAACCCAACCTATATTAAGCCTACTAAATGTACGGTATTGAAATTTAAATACACGATACTCAAGGATATAAATGACAAATTTATTAATCTCAAAACACGATTTCATTTCATTGCCTCGATAAAAAAAATTGCCAAACACAACTCTGAAAATCAAGGAATTCCCAAATTTATCCTATACATGAATGTATTTTTCGATGTGATATTTTACATTAATATTGTTCGAATAATTAGAAAATGATTTATTTCGTTAGTTTTTGGAATAAGGAATTTATTTGTACATAATTAATTATTTTTATAAATGTCGCTTACGTTATTAATTCGGAGCAGTTAGGGGGAGGAGTCAACATTATGCCACACTCTTCTGTCACGTTACTTGCGTATTTTGCTTTGCCCTCACTCGCATTCCGCGGCGATCCGCGTTGCTAGACGGACCTATACCACTTTTTTTCCGAGCGCGCGGTTTCAACATTATCATCCATAAATGGGTAAAATATCTTTTAAAAAAAATGTGCAATGCCTGATGAATAAAGTAAGGTAGTAAGCAATTTATTTCACAGTGATTGACAATGATAAAAGTAAACAAATACTTGTGTTTGTCAAAGCGTCATATCACTGCCGCTAGATTGCAGTGTAATTTATGAATGTATTCAGCCTATTCACATTATAACTTTTTATCAAATGAAATGACAATATTTGGAGGGAAAATGAATTGCATTACATAACTTTTACAATATGATCTCGTCGTATTATTTCGCATAAAAAAGTATTCAAACTAAAGATTTACTTACCACAAAAAGGGCATAATAACTGATTAATTTATAATCTTTCATACATTGGGAATAAAATTTGTCGTGCCGCATCACTGACCGAGAAAGATTCTTATTTTCATCATAAAAGTCATGTCATTGTTAGCTCAGCGGTCCTGGTTATAGGTCAAGAACCTATAACTACTTTGATGTGTGTGTTCAAATCCATGTGATGACACCATGTTTTATAATGAATGTAAAGTACCTGGATGATTGAGTAGTGTTGGTATTTAATACTTTTTATTTTGGTAAACAAAAGAAGGAACTTGAAAAAGAGGAATCAATAAATGGAATTAGAGACATCATCTGGATTCGAACCGCGGACATCTGGTTTAAGGCTTGCACGATCTCCCGCCTGAGCTATTAATTACTAACAGATATTGGCGAAATTTACTTTCGTATTCTAATGAAAATGTAGCAGTTTCTCATTGATTGAAAACACGGTAAAACGACAAAATGAAACCTAGCTATATATTTTGAATTTTGTACAATTATGAGGCGAATTATTAAGTAAAATCTATATGGGTATCGTTTCCATGGTTTTCGGGGGTGCTTATTACGAATATATAACATATTTCGAGATCCAAGATGGTGGACGCGAATTTAAAAAAAAAATCAATATGGGTATCGTTTCCATGGTTTTCGGAGGTGCCGATTACGAATATATAACATATTTCGAGATTCAAGATGGCGGACGCGAATCATTAAATAAAATCTATATGGGAATCGTTTCTATGGTTTTCGGGGGTGCCGATTACGAATATATAACATATTTCGTGATTCAAGATGGCGGACGCGAATTATTAAATAACATCTATGTATAAGGGTATCGTTTCCATGGTTTTCGGGGGTGCTGATTACGAATATATAACATATTTCGTGATTCAAGATGGTGGACGCGAATTATTAAATAACATCTATGTACATGGGTATCGTTTCCATGGTTTTCGGGGGTGTTGATTACGAATATATAACATATTTCGTGATTCAAGATGGCGGACGCGAATTATTAAATAACATCTATGTATATGGGTATCGTTTCCATGGTTTTCAGGGGTGCCAATTACGAATATATAACATATTTCGAGATTCAAGATGGCGGACGTGAATTTTTAAATAAAATCAATATGGATATCGTTTTCATGGTTTTCAGGGGTGCCGATTACGAATATGGAGTAGTGATATCTCTGCGCGACCTAATTTAACTACTAGCAAACTATTATGTATTAGTATTTTAACGTACTGCCAAAAATTAGAAGACACTTTACAGACAACTTTTACAACGTTTGTTGGAAATAATATTAGAAGTCAATTATATCAACAGCTAAAGAACATTAATTTTAATACAAGACCATGGTCCTGCTTCCCGTCTGAATTTTTATTAAAGTTATTTCTACGTATGAGAATTGACTACATCGTCAAATTCAACAATCGCAATCTGAAAATTAGTAAATCCAAATGTTGAAAATACCTTTCAGTTTCGCATTTGTAGTTTTTGAATAAGTATCTCAGTATTTCTCTCTCTCATTTTTTTTATTTTGGTATCCTATTATATTATTAAAAGGTCATAAACAATAAAAAATATGTTAGGTATTAGTTCTACATACACATACTACGAATAATGACGAATGTCTACACAAAAGCGGCATTTCGCGTGACTTCAAACGCGATAAACCACTGTATGACTTGTTACGCTGTGGTACTATTGTAAATAATGGTGTGAAAGATGAAAAAGTTACAAAAGTAGGATGAATCATATCGAAAAAAGTAATCAAACATAAGTCGCCAACAGGACTCGATCCGTGGAAATCTAGTTCGAGGATAGCACGATCTCCCACCTGAGCTATTAATTACTTATTGATGGCGGCGAAATTTACTTTCGTATTCTAATGAAATTGTAGCAGTTTCTCATTGATTGAAAACACGGTAAAACGACGTTTTCTAAAAATGAAACCTAGCTATATATTTTGAATTTTGTACATTATTTTCTTCATTCATATTTCTTATTAAAAAACATTTATACATCCACACGGGCGACGCGAATATAAAATGATAAGAGAAGCGGTTTCATTAAAATTAGTAGGTACATACTATTGTAAATAATGGTGTGAAAGATGGAAATAAAATAGAAAAGTTACAAAACTAGGTTAAAATATATTGAGAACTCGGTTATTACTATTTCTTTATAGCTAGTTGTAATTACATATTTATACTATCAATAATAGCGCCATCTAGTTGTGTTAGTTTCATAGATATATTTGTACTTGTTTATTGTTTGGATGATGGCCGAAAAAGTGCACCGTTTTACCGCGTCTTCGTGTGTGGCGCTATGCTGTGCTATACGTGCTATATATATTGGGGATGTAGAGGGGCGTGGCTAAAATTTCAATTTCTCAAGGCCATTTAGCTGTTGTCAGCGCCTTAAGTTTTGTTATTGATACGTGAAATTAATTTGATACTATAGACTTATGTAAAAGACTTATGGCGATTTTCTTTTATTATTTAATAATATTATTAGGTATACCTACTTTACCTAAGGGCATTTTTATTTTCTTACGATATTTTTTTTATAGTCGATTCTCATCACCAAGAGCTAGGCAAATAAACGATCAATCATTTACAAGTTCAAAGTGCTTATTGAATACTTGAGAAGAATCTTTGTGATGTATCATTCTTGTATTGGGTCCGCGAAGCTTCTCTCTCGCTTTTACCTGTTGATATATTTATAGCCATACTTTTTTACTTAAGTTATTGTTTATGTTATCAATAAACAATAACTACTTGCCTACTCCGAAATTATTACTTCCCACACTTGTGTCCCACATAAGAGAAAAAAAAAGTTATTTCTCCTCATACTTATATATTTTATTATACGAATAAATAATACCATTATATTTTGTCGGAGTTAAAATAGCATAAAAGGAAATCAATTTTCACAAGAGATCTGAATTACGAAGACTTATGAACGCAAAGCTTCTTAATTAAAATATATTTTGCTGATAGTTGTTAATTATTTCTAAAGACTTTTTATTATTACGTTTATAATGTCAGAAGGCTATGGATATTAGCAATACCAGGGGATTGCCAATGTGTTGCCGACCTTTATAAAACTTACACCTTACTGATCGAATACTTAAGGTTCTTTGTAGTTAAAAAAATATGTACTACGTAATACTTTTCTTTAAAGGTTCTATTGATTGTTTATGGTTCTTATTGATTTGTTCCTTTTGTTGGTTCCTGATTATCACTCCTAGCTACCAATGCTTGTTATTTATGTATATCGAGCATGATTATATCGTTTTCTCTAACAATATCTGATTTATTTTAATGATGCTCAGACTTTTAATAATCATTTCTTTGATCGTTATAGCTTTATTGAAGGGGAAAAAATATTTGAAGAACTAAAGCTCGTGAAGTGAAAACAAATATATTTCAATTTTCTTTGGACCTATATGGTGTACTAAAAAACCATTCCTTTTACAATTAAAATTTATCTATGTTCCTTATTAATGTAGGTTAAATTTTTAACCGTTTACTTAACAACTATATAAAGAAAGTTAATTATCTACCACTAAGCATTCTTTACTTATCTACCCAAGAGACATATATCCTAGAACATCTACAGCTGGATACAAGACAAGTCTATCTCAGATGAAATGTTTGCAATGCTCTCCCACTGTAACACAGTGTCCAAGTTAGACTGTATTCCACCAGTGAGTTTCCAAAACTACTAATTGAATGTCACTAACCATTGGCTTAGATAACTTACATGACATAGGTACTAATTCAATTTACTCTTTGTACTATTGTCCAAAACTGTTATTAAAACTTATTCAGGCTAAAACCAACGGATGGGTGAAATTATTTAACAATATTACAAGTACCTACTTAATACGTACCTATTCAATTTAATACTTATTTTTAGGGTTAAAAAACTAAATGGTAAAAAACGGAACCCTTATAGTTTTTTATGTCTATCACAGGGATGGCGGATGCAGATTTTTTGACATCCGCGGAGACGGATCTTTTTTTTTTTATACAACATTGTCGGCAAACAAGCATACGGCCCGCCTGATGGTAAGCGGTTACCGTAGTCTATGAACTCTTGCAACACCAGGGGTATCACTCACGTGTTGCCGACCCTTCCCCCCTCCCCGATGAGCTCGGACGGATGACTGATGATAGATACGGAGTTTTGAAGGCTTACATTCGCGGATTCGGTCCTTAAGATTTTTTTTAACTTCGTAGAAATATTTTTAGTAATTAAAGTTAAAAATTGGTGCGATAATATTATTTTTTATTATTTTATTTAATAAAAAGCAATAATCGCCTGAAACCTTCGCTCTTATTGGTATATCAACACGTGCCGACAGCATGCGCCCCTTGCAGGCCTCGCCCAATTTATTTCCTGTCATGACCTGCGCTTCACTTGCATCCGCATTAATACAGATGTTAACATCCGCATTGATAAAAGCAAATTTAGATGCGGATGCAGATATTCAAATCGATACGGTAGCTCGACAATTGCGGATGTGGATGCTAATGTCCGCAACATCTCTGGCTGTCTCTCCGTCTCTGCGTCTGTGCGTCTGTCCGTAAATCCGCCAGCTGTCAGCCATTTAATTCGAAGATGGCAGGTAGGTGTTTTCTTTTTTTGCGCCGCTACACAATGGTGTAAGTGCAGTTAAAATAGGAAAAACCAAAAAATGGGATGGCATTCCATACATTTACATTCAGGGATGAAAATGCACAATCCAGTTGCTTGCAAAAGTCATACTTTAAACATTCTGAATGCCTGTCGCATACAGTGCTTGTACGTGGGAATATTTTTACATGCCTCTCTAATCAAGTACTAACCACATGCACTCCTAAAATTTGGCTTGCGAGTGCAATTAAAAAACAACACAGAAAAAATCCGACGTTATACACACATGCCACAGTAAAATTCCTCCCGAAATCTTCGGAACTCGGAGGAGAAAAAAAACACATTTCAGAATGTTTATCAATCACTAAACCAGGACATAATAGCGATGTCTATCACAATAATCACATCTTGTTTAGAATAGGTAGGCACTTAAAGACATATCGAGATTGGAACCAATCCAATACAATGATTCATAGCTTTGGATGCCAAAATGTAGTCATTCAAGAGTACTGAAACGTAAATACTGTGTTGCTTAAGTGCTTTATTATGGTCATAAATACAAGACCTAAATTGTAGCCTAGTTTCATGTTATAAATGGTTATTTTATCCGTAATGCTATTATTCTTTTAGAATAAGTAATCATTGTTATTTATGTTTTAAGTACAAAGATATTTATTAAGACATAAGAAGATATAAATGTTGTAGCAACGCCATAGTTATAAAAAGTTTATGCTGAATATGTAACATCCACAGATGCAGACACACGAAACATAAACAGGGCAAGTACTATATACATACTTAACGCATTTTTCACTACGTTTATCAATTGATTTCCCTTATCAAACTGTTAGGTAACAGATTAAAGAGGTCAAAATTATTCGTAGAACCTCCAACGGTGGCGGCCGCCCAAGCCACCTGCCACTCCGCAGACAACTGCAAACTTTCTGCAACATAATTATGATTATGTTACGTATACAAGCTTCCTCAACAATAACACAAGTTTTAATGTAAAGACCATAACTTTCTAGTTATTGTACTCAAACACTATTGATTTAGGTGGCAAGCGGCACTCTATAACTCATCTATCTAAAACTGACGTTTTAATGAGTCTAACTTGGCCATCTATTGCAAAACTTTAGCTTAAAATTACCCACATCTTTAACGGTGATATTAAATTTCTGTTGTCTTTGATAATTTACGGCGCCTTCGGGAGCTTATTAACACGTTCATTTATTACATATTGATTTCAATTACCTACTATGAAATTGGTTTTCCGAGTAGGGCTATTTATGATTCCTTTGTGGTTGATATTTTCTAATTAGGAAAGCCAATTCAATATTTAAGGACAAATATTTAATCAACTTTCTAAAACTAGTAAGAAACTTTTATTTATAGATATCCTATATATTGATTGATATAGAGAAATTACCGAGCATAAGTTACGAGTTTATTCTGTTCTATATTTTTTGAGTCCTGTAACCAAATGGCTAAAAACTAAACCCATATAATTTCGACCTGGGGCTGCAGTCTCGACATAGAACGATCAGATTATAACGACATTCGGTAGAGTCTACTGTCAATTCTATCGGTATCTTATCGATTTTTGACGCAAACTTAACGATCTCTGGTAATGTTTGCGAAAATTGCGAACATTGTCCATTTGTTGTTAAATGTTTGTCAAAATTCGACCATAATTGAACAAAAGAGTATATTTAAGAATGTAAAAAAGTCACTTCACTCATATACGAACTCTTTTCTTTATAGTATGTCATCGTTGCCGTGTCATCGATAAAGCACTGACCGTAGGACAGTGGTGATATGTGTGTGTGTGTATCAAACGTATTGTAGTGTGTGTAATGTTTTTTTTATTAATTTAACTTATTTCTAATGCATATTATATAAAAATATTAGCTTTCAGCACTCATTCTCCGTATAAACGTAAACTGTGCTATAATTAAAAGAAGCCCTGGTACTAATTAGTCGGTAATTTCTTATTACAAAATTCAAAGAAAAAACGGAGATACAAAATGAAAGCAACCAAAATTAATTTCATACTAATATTATTATCAAACCGTCTAAGCTGGTGATCGATAAGATGAATACTTGACTTAAAAGTCGAATCTATTCAAATTAAAATGGGAGTAAAACGTTTCAAGTGGAACCTTCAAGAAGTAGAAGTAGTACTGCGCCCTCGTCAGGTGCCCGCAAACTTTGTTAATAAAAACGATATTGAACTTCCCACTCGATGGATTTTATTCCATGGCATTTTCATTCCTTCTTTGGATATTCAAACGTGTGTGTTTAGGAAGTAATCATTATTTTTTACACCCACGTTGAAGTAAATTGATATCATAACTCCTCTTTACTTTCATTTACTATATGCTGTGGAAATTTCCACATGACACCTTTTTATAACGTGAATGATGAGTTATACTGAACAACTTTAACTACTGTATAGAGCAAGATTTATGGTTTGTTTGAAAAGTTTCAATTATTTTTTCACGATTCAGTTATTCAACTCAACATTGATTTCAAAAAGATGACATTTCAAAGTATCCACACTATATATTTTTCCTAAATAAATATTTTTATGACACAAAAGTAAAGGTAAAAAACGAACGTAGAACTATTTAGTAAAATGTTGAAAGAAATGAACTCAAGCCAGCAGGGTTTACCAATTCCAATTTCATCTAAACTGAAACTAAAGCGTCATTACAATAAATGTCCCATAAAGGATTTATCGACAGTTTCTACTGAGGGTTTTGCTCACGTACCCTTGAAGGGTGAATACCAATTTCAGGCCTCCCTTAGATACGTGTGAAATAGTCGATTAAATGGTTTTCTTGCGTCTGTTTCTGTTTTAATTGCGTGGGAAACTATCTAAACTAAGCTTAATTCCTTTAAGTTTGTAAATTCAAAGTTTTATATTTAAAAACGAGTAGAAATAAATTTACTTACATACACTTAATAGTTGGATATATATTATAGTAAAACCATACCTCACCGTTGAAGCTATTCTATAGATTTAATTTATATTTCTATAGGAAAGGTTATTCAAAGATGGAATGGATGGAGTGTAAAAATAAAATTAGGAAGCGTGTGCAAGCCTTTATTAACGATAACCTTCTACGAAATTCGACATCTAATTGCATAATTATAATGGATCGTAATAATTGAGAACATAATTACAAAATAAGTAATTTTCCACAGGATGTGAGTGGAAATGTTGCATTGCCAAATACTAACCCATAATACAGAAATTTTAAACGAAAAAAATAATCTGATTTAGAACTGGTAATATACTCGGCCATTGGAACTGATTTTACAACAAAATTAGTTTTATATATTTTTTAATTTAGTTTCACCGATGGCAATGTGGCGACAAACAAAATAATACATTATGATAAGTGATTAAGCAAATAACAAATTCATTCATGCCATAAAATATGTTAAATGTTTGTCCCTTAAGACAATAATTAGGTAGGTATAATCAAATTATACTCTACGAGGTATATTTACTATAGATACATATACCTACCTGCTTTTTATAATTAGAATGCTTTATTCAATTTAAAAACATGCAAGTGGCTTTCAGTTTCCCTTACAACACTCATTTTCATTAATTAAATTAAATGGTGCTCTACTTAACACCCTCATAATTGATGGTTCAATTTCACTCGCCTCTTTGGTAAAATACTGCAAACACTGAATATGTCATTCTAGCAACCTGGAACATGGGAAACGTAATAATTTCACACCTATTCACTCTAAGTATTTAATATTTTGTTCTGAGTTTTAAACCAGCTCTGAAAGGTTGAACACAATGCATTAGTAATTGTTGTATTTTTTAAAATCCTCTTTCATTTACATCATTACAAGTACCTACTTTGTGCAAACTTACCGAAACAAAAGTTCCATAGGATAGATCCTGAATACCAAAAGCTTTAAGTATGAGAGGCTTCTGCGCTTGAGTACTGCCAATCAGAACAAGCTGCCGGATGTCGTTGTGTTTATTCTTGTCCATTTCGCACTTGTGCCATCCACAATTGAACATCGCATAGGATAGGTGTGATGCCTGACAAAAATATTGTGTCAATCTTACTTTCTAAGGTCCGTATTGTATAATCAATTAAAGCTTAAGTTAAAATTCGAGATTAAAACTTTTGACATTTGAGGCCAGGTTCCTATGACATAGTTTTTTATTAGTCGTTTAGTAGTAGTAGTTTTGATACTCAGTTAATTAGTAGTGCAATCATTTATTTGGTGAAGTACATGTAGATTATTAGGTGTGCGGTTAATAATTCCCCATAAATTATCACTGGCAACCCTATGTTCTTTTGTTACAGTATTCAGCAGCGTTAGGTATATTACCGGCGTATGGTCAGCATTACTCTCTTGAACCCAAAAAAATGAAACGCTCATAATGCTTTTAATTAAATTTATAACTTTACTTTGTCACCGAAATTACAAAACGGAGCCTCCCTAATAGGGTCATGTTAGCTTAACTTGCGTTGTGCGTTAGAAATTTAAAGGCTATAATGTGGAATAGCATGAAGCTCAAATTGAGACCTTGTCATTTTACATTCTTATTTCTTTTATTGGGCCATTGATAATTGTATGATTTTGAAATGCTTTGAAAACTTTATATAAATAGTATTTCTTACTATAAATTAGTTTGTATTTGACCAAGTTCTCACGTAGGTAAGTATCAATGTTGCCGTAGGGTCGTGCAACTGCTAAACAACTCTGGTATGTGCTTGGTGATAGATTTTCTTAAGGGCTAATGGCTACTGGCCAATGGCTACCAAGCCAGCCAGGTATGTACGCAAAGTACTACACACTACCCTACACTACCCCCGTGCTATTTTAGAGGTAAGAGAAAGCCTCACGATGATTTCGAATTTTAGAACAAAAATACCTTATTAAGTTACCTGATATGTTATCTCCCCAGCGTTCCACAAATTCAGCGCCAGTAATAAGAAGAGAGATCCTACAAACGTGTAAGTCATTAATGCATTAGTCAGATCGAGATGAGGGGAAAGCTGAAAAAAGAGATTTATAAGCAATTGAAGAAGGATTGAACATGTTAGGAGCATACACATCAAATAACGTTTAAAGTATCATTAAAATTATGTATTTAGAAGAAGACAAAATAATATATATAAGTAAAGTAATAAATATCAAAGCATACGATACCGCTAGACGTAACAAAAGTAAAACGGCAACAGCTGAGCTTTCACAAACTTGCAACGACATTATTATTCCAAAAACCCGATGTATTTCCTCTGCCAAGCTAAAATAGATAAATAGTTTCGTATTTGTACAATTATTTATTAACTGGTTGTATAAACAACGACATCAAACAATATTTTTTTATTAATATAATACCTACATAAACATTATACATACGTATTACATACATAAAAAAAATTCACAGGAACAGGAATAAAATAATTAAGATTTGATATACTTCCGTTCTTTTGTAATATAATTAGGTACAATAAGTGAACTAATTTACTTAAATTATATATATTAAGTATATATTTACAAAAGAAAAGTAGTATATGTGGTATATCAGTTATCTGGCTCCCATAGCACAAGCTGTGCTTATTATAGTTTGGGGTCAGATGGCCGTGTGTGAGGAATTATGTCCTAGAATATTTTATTTTTATTTTAAAATTTACATAAATATTGTTTATTTATTTCTCGGAAAAGTAACAGCTATTCATAACATATTATTTTAGTAGTAGAATACAATAGATCTAAATAATAGCCTTTTACAAGTTTTCACCTATGTGTTGATTGCTATGAAATATTATAAATTGAGTGAAAAAAGAAAAAATATATATAAACAATATGAAGTAAAATTATAAGTTAACCTTATAAGGAGTACACATTATGTTGATGTTGCAATAAACGATTATATTAAGAGTGATCAGTGTCAATGCATGGTAAGTATGCGAACTTCAGAATCACTGTCATAAAATTAAACATATAATAAATTATCCTTGATTATTTTTTTTTAATTATGATTTCTATTCGCACTAGTATTCCACATGCTAAAAAGCCATAATCACTACAACATATTATAAGACAAAGTCCCTCCGCCGCGTCTGTCTGTCTGTACGCGATAAACACAAAAACTACTGAACGGATTTTCATACGGTTTTCACCAATGGACGGAGTGATTCATGAGGGGGTTTGGGTATATAATTAATTATGATATATATGTTTCAAAATTATTCGTTAAAGTTTCAATTTATTTAAACGTAATAAGGTTTTTTATTATTATGATGAAAAACAGGCTTACAACAATAATTTTTGATGCATACGAATGCCTTCCAAGCATCCATTTCGGAGTTTCTCAACAGCTTTTCGTTTAGTCATTGTCAAGATGTCTCTATCAAATTCTTCCCTAATCCTCTCAAAGTGATGACATAATGTGATGAACTTGTATGCCATGGTGATTAGATGCGTGATCGGCATGCAGTCCGCTGACATCATTGGTAGCATCATATACAACCAAGTTACGTAGAAAAATATTCTCGCGCCAGATGCTACAGTTGACTCATCGCTATAGTTTGGCAAGTATGTTACCACTGTGTAGAAAGGTGTACCTTAAATATAATAAAAATGACAATAAATAACTCTGGCTCCTGAAACACTCCGAGATATATATCTGGAAAACTTTATCTATAATTCAAACTGTTCGCAATTCTACGTTAAAACCAAAAGTTAACGTATTGAACATCGGTTTTCTATTACGTAGTAACAAAACAATTATAAAATAACATATTTAGAACTTTTGACTGTGTGTTCGAGCCTAAACAAGTATTTTTAGGTTTTATTTTATAGCCGAGAACCCTCGCTACGATTGAAGCAAAACAGCGTCTTCGAGTCGTGACCGCATCACATTTGGCCTCTTTCTTTTTTCTTATTATTAAAAAATTAATGTCAGTCTATTGTCAATACATTTGTTGGAGTTGATTCTAAATAATTTTATCACCGCGCCGCTTTATTTTAATTTGATTCAAAGCACCCTTCCTGTGCGACTTGGAGATTGCCAAGGAGCTGAAATCAGGTGAGTGGCTATTGGTTATATTATAACTCATAAAGTTACTTGTTTGGGTATAACATCTCACCGCCGCATTTTTACATGGGAGGAAACGGAGACGTGAGGAGGCACACCTAAGAATACAGTCCACTAAAAAGGCTTTTAACATCTTGCCCCATCATTTTGGTCCGTCGAACCGCACGTTTTGCAGTTTTTTTTCCCTTTTATAATTTCGTATATAACCGCTTGAATTTTCAATTTCGCAATTTGTGTTACTTTGTATTGTTGGGTTCTGGAGTTTTCCATTTTAGAAAAATGACGTCTGAAATAACACTTTTATTAAGCAAACGCGATTCTTATTTTGCACGTATTCAAAACATTTACCAATCAATACCGAAAAATAAAGGCGAGAAGAATCCTTTGTTTGAATTGCAAGCAGAAAATATAAATAATTTACGCACAGAATTTGTTCATCTAATTGACCAAGTTAATTCTAAGAGCTTGAAACATGACGAGACCTATGTTCCTACTTATGAAACCTTATGGGCCTTTGATGATATGTACTACGCTATAAAAACTGCTCATAGTATTAAAGATTCTCGTAGCACCGATAACGTTGCTAATACTTCGACTACACTAAAGCTACCTCGTATAGAAATTCCTGAATTTCATGGGGATATTCAAAAGTTTCCATTATTCATCGAATCATTTCGAACAATCGTGCATTATAACACAACCATAACAGATGCAGAACGCATTCAGTATCTTATTTCAAAATTGAAAGGCAAAGCTCAAAGTATTTGTATAGGCATTGCGCCTACCCCTGATAATTATAAAGTATTATATGACACTTTGATAACTAAATATGAAGACACGCGTGCTATCGCTATTTCGTACTTAGAAACTATACTGAACTTGAAATCTTTACCAAGCAAGGCATCGCCTTCTAGCTTAGAACAATTCATCGATCAGTTTTCAACTTCGATTTCCGCACTACGTCAACTAAAAATAGAAGATTTAGCCGATTTTATATTTGTACATATCGGATTACGCAAATTAGATTCAGAGACTTCCCGTGCATTTGAAATGTCTTTAAGTAAGAAAAATTCTTTTCCGCAATATAATGATTTTGTATTGTTTATTCGTGATCAAACGAAGATTTTGCAACGAACGATGCCCGCGTCACCTGTTTCTTTTGCTCGCTTGGGACATGTACACCGGAGTGAAGCGGTCATCTCGAATCGCCCGCCGCAGACATTCTTAGTAAACAATAGTAATCCTGTTTGTAGTTATTGCAATAGTAACAAACATTCAAATTTATACCAATGCGACTCATTTTCAAGTTTATCACCTATTGAGAAATATAATATCATTAAAAGATGTAATGGTTGTGTCAATTGTCTAAGTGTCCGCCATACTCTTGTGTCATGTAAATCTATGTCAAGTTGTAGGTTCTGTAATAGGCCGCATCATAGCCAGCTATGTCGCTTTTCCACAGACTCACGATCAAGTACATCGAATCAAGGTTCATATTTCAATAAACAAAATAATAACTATGGTTATGGTCAAGTAAATTCATCCGCGTTCGCCGCGCCGCTGACGCCGTCGCAGCCCGCCGCACCGCACCACGCCGCCGCGGCTGCCAGCACCGCTTCGCAACCCGCCGCTACTTCGCCACCGCGCGCTAGTGGTCAGCGTAATAGCAATAATACCGCCGCCACCGCGCCATTGTTTACGGGCTCTGCTACAAGTAAACAAGATTCGCTTAAAACCGTGTTGCTGGGAACCGCTATTGCATCAGTTTTAGATTCTTTCGGTAATCGCCGTAATATTAGAATATTAGTTGATATGGGGTCACAGAAACATTTCGTTACGTCGCGTTGTTTACGTACCTTAGGTATAAAAATATTGCCTGATAATAAAAATACGTTAGTTCAAGGTATCGGGGAAAATACGCAGCCTATTAAAGGTGTTTCGAATTTAACGTTATTTTCAAACTCTGATGAACATTTTTCATTCGAGTTGCAAGCGCTAGTTATTGATAAAATATCAGGTAATCTTCCTGAAAATCAGATAGACACCGCGTATCTTGATTATTTGCAAAATGCACCCCTCAGTGACCAACATTGGTATTTACCTGGTAGAATCGATCTATTACTAGGCGCTGAAGATTTTGTGAAACGTATTTTAAAGACTAACCGCATTATTGGACCATCTGGTCTTCCTGACGCTATTGACACCGTTTTTGGATATATTGTTTCTGGTTCCGCCTTTACGTCTAACCCTAAACTGCCGTCGGTAAAAAACTTCCTTGTTACCACTGAAAATGTTGACAATCTTCTTTCAAAGTTTTGGGATATCGAAGAAGTTCCCATGCGCAAGCATCTATCCGCTGATGATAAGAAGTGTGAGGAAATATATCTACAAAATACGACACGGGATAATCGTGGCCGCTACGTTGTTCCTTTACCATTTTGCCGTGATCCAAAAGATTTAGGTGACTCTCAAACTACTGCGACGCGTAGATACAACTCACTGGAAAGACGATTCACACAAAATAATTCACTTCATAAACAATATGATGAAATCATTCGCGACTATTTAGATAAGGAATATATTACCTTAGTTTCTGAATCGCAAAATAATTCATCTTTTTACATTATACCGCATCATCCAGTTATCCGCGATGACAAACTTACGACTAAGGTTCGCCTCGTACTGGACGTTAGTGCCGCTACTTCAACAAATATATCGTTAAATGATTGTTTATATTCAGGACCTAATTTACAATCTGATCTTCTCACAATAATTTTCCATTTCCGCTTATTTCCCATCGCAATCACCGCAGACATCCGTCAGATGTATTTACGAATATTAGTTTCACCTGACTTTCACCGCTATCTTCGAACTTTATACCGCTTTTCAAATGAACCTAAACCGCTAATTTACGAATTCAACCGCGTTTGTTTTGGCCTTAAATGTAGTCCATATCTCGCAATGCGCACAATTAAAAAACTTATCGAGGATGAAGGCTATGCCTGTCCTGATGCTTCCGCTATTATTTCCCGCAATCTGTACATGGACGATTTAGGAACTTCCGTTATGGATGAAAACACCGCTATTAATATTTCTCGCGATTTAATTAACTTGTTTCTTAAAGCAGACTTAGAATTAGTAAAATTCTCAAGTAACTCGCAAAAACTACTTGAACAGTTGCCAGAGCAACATCGGCTGTCCGCTTCTGTTGATATTTCTGATAATGACGAATTGAAAATTTTGGGTTTACGTTGGTGCCCACTAGATGATCAGTTTTCTATTACCGTTAAATTAGACCCGCATAATGTTATTACTAAACGAACTATCCTGTCAACAATCGCCAAACTTTGGGATTTGGTAGGCATCGCAGCACCTATAATTTTGTACGCTAAATTAATGATTAAAACCCTTTGGCTAATGAAGCTGGATTGGGATGAACAGCCACCCGCTGACGTTTGTACGCGGTGGTTGAGTTTTAAGTCTGAACTTCCACTTCTGGAAAAACTTAAAATTCCGCGTCACCTCGGTATCAATTCCACAGATTGCGAATTGGTTCTGTTAGGTTTTGCTGATGCAAGTACATCTGCCTATGGAGCTGTGGTTTATTTATGCGTGATACATCCTGACTTTCCTAACAATATTGTCAATATTGTTTGTGCAAAGTCCAAAGTGGCTCCAGTCAAGGTACTTACTTTGGCTCGTTTAGAACTCTGCGCATCTTTATTACTTGCTAAACTTTTAAGATACGTATCTGATAATATATCAGACAAATGTAAAGTTTCAAAAATATTTGCATTTACGGATTCCAGCGTTACTTTACATTGGATTCATTCTTCACCGCACCGCTTCAATGTTTTCGTCAGCAACCGCATTGCTCAAATAAATGATTATTTACCCGCATCGCATTTTTTCCATGTCGCCGGTAAAGAAAATCCGTGTGATTGTTTGTCGCGAGGGCTCACGCCTAGTCAACTGCTTGACCATCCGTTGTGGCTGCATGGTCCTTCTTGGACTCATCAACCACTTTCTGAATGGCCTCTCAATAATTTTGTTTTTAAAGATGAAACTATATTACCTGAGGTTAAAGCTAAAGTCCTAACTTTATTAGTGGCTGACCGTGAAAAAGAAAAACCATTTTTTTGTGAGCTAGCATCCCGTTTTTCTTCGTGGAGCAAGCTCCTCCGAACTGTAGTTTACATATTAAGATTTTTAAAAAAACTACCGCGCGCCTTTAGCATTTCGGTTGTAGATCTAAAGGTGGCTGAAGAAACCGTTTTATCCGATGTTCAATTTGTTCATTTTGATAACGAAATTAGTGATATTTCCAAAAATAAATTGCCATCAAAACAATTACGCCCACTTTGTCCATTTTTAAATAATGGTTTATTACTAGTCGGTGGTCGCTTAAATAAATCTGATCTTGAATTTTCCGCTAAGCATCCTATTTTGTTGCCTAATAATGATCACGTGGTAAATTTAATTATTGACGCCTATCACAATAAATACTTACATCCTGGGCCTAATTTACTAATGTCTCTGTTGCGCCAGAGGTATTGGATAATTTCATGCCGTAAAATCGTTCGTAAGCGTTTTCGACTTTGTAATCGCTGTTTCAGAGTCAATCCAAAAATTGATTCTCCTTTAATGGCTGATTTGCCAACGTGTCGTGTAATAGAAGCCAAACCGTTTTTACATACCGGGGTGGACTACGCTGGTCCTATACCTATTCTTATCAGCCGCTATAGAGGTGCTCGACAACAGAAATCTTACATTTGTTTATTTATTTGTCTTGTAACTCGCTGCACACACATCGAGCTTGCAGTCGATTTAAGTACATCCGCTTTTATTAACGCATTTAAGAGATTCGTGTCTCGTAGAGGCACTTGTTCTACGTTATACTCTGACCAAGGAACAAATTTTATAGGAGCTAAGACTTATTTTGATGAATTGACTGGTCTTGTTAATTCAAAAGATTTTAAAACCGCTTTTTCTGTTGAAACGCGAAATCAAGGTGTTAACTGGAAATTTAATCCGCCAAGCGCCCCACACTTTGGTGGATCTTGGGAATCGAACATCCGCAGTATTAAACTTCATTTAAAACGCGTTATTGGCGAACAACTGTTAACTTACGAGGAAATGCTCACGCTGCTTACCCAGATAGAAGCTTTGTTAAATTCGCGCCCGTTGACGCTTCTTAATTCAGATCCATCTGAACCAACGGCTTTGACACCTTCGCATTTTTTGACCCTTGGTCCATTAAATTCGTTGCATAACGCGGACGTTTCAACGCTACCTCTCAATTTAGTCAAGCGTAAATATTTATTAGATAAAATTATCCAATCGTTTTGGAAACGATGGAGAACAGAATATCTTCATACACTCCAAAACCGTCAAAAATGGAATACTCCAACCGCACCGATTACAAAGGGTACAATAGTTTTGGTACATAATGATAATGTCCCCCCTTTGAAATGGCCGTTAGGTGTAATCGATGATGTTTTTCCCGGAAAAGACGGTATAGTCCGCATTGTTTCTGTACGCACGAATTCAGGTATTTATCAAAGACCTGTGGTCAAGGTTGCTCCTTTACCACTTCAGTAAATTCATTCGTCGTATAACTGCTAACTATTTTACTTAACTATCCAACTATTTTAATTTCTTATGATTTTCAATGTGGAGGTCAATTATTAAGTTTCGTATCGCGTAATATTTTTGAGTTTTATCTTTTTTGTGCATTCTCGCGCTCTTTGTTCGTTAGAAGAACAGGGAGATCTTTGTCCTTCTAGGCGGGGGGAATGTTCGAGCCTAAACAAGTATTTTTAGGTTTTATTTTATAGCCGAGAACCCTCGCTACGATTGAAGCAAAACAGCGTCTTCGAGTCGTGACCGCATCACATTTGGCCTCTTTCTTTTTTCTTATTATTAAAAAATTAATGTCAGTCTATTGTCAATACATTTGTTGGAGTTGATTCTAAATAATTTTATCACCGCGCCGCTTTATTTTAATTTGATTCAAAGCACCCTTCCTGTGCGACTTGGAGATTGCCAAGGAGCTGAAATCAGGTGAGTGGCTATTGGTTATATTATAACTCATAAAGTTACTTGTTTGGGTATAACATCTCACCGCCGCATTTTTACATGGGAGGAAACGGAGACGTGAGGAGGCACACCTAAGAATACAGTCCACTAAAAAGGCTTTTAACATCTTGCCCCATCACTGTGCCTTGATAAGATTACATAGAATACAATAAATGATTAATGGTCTGATTTACGACGTTTAGTTTAGTCACTTTAAAAATGTTTTGAGGAAGTGGAAAGGGCGATAAGGTTATACCATAATATTATTATTAAAGTGTAGTAGTACACTCACCCTTATTTTTTTATGTCAGAAGGTTAACAAGCTGGCAGGTGGTGTAACCCATATTGTAATTAAAAAAATATATATAATATTTGAATCGATTCATATTTTTATTAAGTTTTATACTTAATGTAACGATTAAATTATTTCTTATTTTCTAAATATTAACCAATAATCCGGGCTTACCAACCCTTTAGCTTTGATGTGACCGCAACTGCGGAGCTATTTAATTCTGAACTAATTAATTAAGACGCAGAACACACCTTAATTAATCTCGTCAGTTAACTAACCTTCCACGATTGACCTTCTTACGCTCTCCACGCCATAAGCAATAAGAGACAAGTATACCGATATTACATACAACGAAATACCAATTTTCACTTTTTTATACTGTTTTCTCACGACGTATTCCTCTTCTAATTTCTCACCCACTGTAGCCATTTCATAATTCAATTTCCTTATTGATTTCTTATGGTACAACAGCAAAAACATTTTAGCCAGAACGATGTTGTGTATGGCGAAGAACATGACAGCTGAGTTTTTTTCCACTTCGGGAAAATTACCGAATAGGGCGGCGAGGTTCTCGAGGAAAATCATTGTAGTGTAAATAGAGAAAGAAGCCACGCTGTAAATCTTGTAAGGGATCGTTTCTCTGTATATATCCTCGTACCAACAGTTGCCGGCGCCGGCGTAATACACGTATTTACAAAAATCTCTAAGTAGGCATTTTGTTTTCGGAATCATTTTTTTATTCAATATTTTTTAATAAAACGGTAGTTGTAACATGAAAATTATTTCATTAATTATGATTATATATACGTCTTGACGAGGTAAATGGAAATATTTTATGGAATAAGAATATAGAAGTAATAAGGCAAATGCGTGTTAATTAACGGACAAGTTGTTTCACCAAAACAAAAAAAACTTTAACGTCTTGAATATTTTATGTGAAAACAATAGAAAACCAGTAATTTACTATTAATTAGTAAGGTTAAGCTTGTTACGAGGACTAAAAAATGTAAAGAATATTCACTGTAATTAATGGCGTACGCCTACATTCAAAACTGTATCTATTATTAAAATTTGATCTATTTTATTATTAATCATTAACCAACTCGATAATTTTGTAAAGATACTCTTTTTTTAAGAAAGCGCTATCCGAGTTCTACTAGTAAATATCAAATGAATACTAAAATACATTTCTGTAACACTCATAAACCAAACAGGTAGGTACTAAGATCGTCCCAGGATTGAAAAAGGGAAAATATAACCTGCATAAAACATAACCTCCTATGTCCCAACATTAATAATTAAACGTAATCTCAAGGTAATCCTTGCAGAAGTGAGACTCGCTCCCAATGTCAGCTGTCATGGAAAAAATGCTATTCCCTACCTGGGAGGTTGTTTGGAGATTAGCAAAACCATATTAGCTGAAAATAAAGCTTCTTATATCTAATGGTTAACGTTAGTTATGTGGAAAATAACTCGTTGCCTATGTTTGTACTCGTAGTTATTTGGCTTCTATTCTAGTCCTTTTAAGACCCGACAAAAATATTCGTGCCTACCGTCGCTTCATGAAAAATTTAAACTTTTCAACATCATTTTATGACTAAAATTACGCATTTTTAAACTAATTACACATTATAAAAATATAAACAATTACAACTAAAAAGGAAGACCGTCACCAAAAGGAAGCATGCCCAGAATGCTGGCTGCATTTCCACGTTGGATAGCTAAGCTTATCCAACGTGGAAATGCAACTTAGCTTATTTTATGACTAATATTTTTGCAATTAAAATATTTATCTTCATAATAAAATTACAGCTAGAAAGATCTGAATAGTCGCACATGTAATAATGTTATTAAAACTATGTAATAATTTATCAATAAATGAACAAAATATTATACCTTTCTTTTAAATTTGAGTTACGATGGAACTTGTACTTATTGCAATAGGGTACTAAATTACTTATCACAGTTTCACCTGTGATCCCCAATTTTAACCCCTTAGCAGGGTCTCTGAAAATCCTTTCTTAGTGTACTAAGATATATATGTATATTCCAATTTTATGGTTCTATGACCAGTAGTTTAGACTCCGAGATCTGCGAACCACTTTCAGAATCAGTGGTTTTTTACAAGTGTTCATTTTTCCCCGAGAAATTATTGAAATTACCTGAAGTATGGACATTATTAATTAATTAATTAATATGCCCAATCTCAATACAAATACTTAAAATCAGCATTATATAAAAGAAAAATCTATCAGTCAGTAAGAAGTAGTTCATCGAATTAAATCTACTCTCAGGGATTGCATCTATTCTGTCTGACACGCATAACTCTAATATAATCTGTCATTTTCGGGAATGTCGGTAAGCTATAAAAATATAGTATGTATGTATATAGTGTATATTCTACTAGGTTCCATCCTGCGGTTTTACCGGCTTTTACGTGGAGTCTTGCGTTATCCCGAAATAATTAAAAAATGTCTATGTATGTACCAAATTTAATTCAAATCCGTTCAAACGTGACGGCATGATTGATTAAAATGTATACACAAAAACACACTCGCAAACATACTTTTGTATTTATAATATTAGTCGGATATCTACATGTCCCGTGACTATGGGAAGTTACTTGTGTAAAACACGTTTTATTTATACTAGGTTACTCGACTCAAATACGAAATGAGCGCAATTTAACCTTCAATAAG
This sequence comes from Tetheella fluctuosa, assembly GCA_951216915.1. NCBI lineage: Eukaryota > Metazoa > Arthropoda > Insecta > Lepidoptera > Drepanidae > Tetheella > Tetheella fluctuosa. Next base: position 6,433,747 of record OX578229.1, on the reverse strand, counting down.
ATGATATTACAATATTAGACTGTCAGTCAGTATGTCAACTACGGCAGGAAGTCAATCAATCTCTTATAAGGTGAGAGGAAAATTCCGTTAGCTCCTGGTTATGAACATAGTAATGTGAGAACACATACACATATTATTACATAATATTATGATATATTTATTTAATCACTTACAGGAATTAAACATGACAGGTACTTATTTTTATTTTTATGATTGTAATAGGTTGTCACTCAAAGTAAAATAAAGTAAATTTTATATTGAATTTTATTTTAGAGCTATTATGTTATTTCTTTAATTTTTTTTTTTTTATGTTGTAAGGTTTTTATTATAAACGATATAAAATATATTTTGTACCAATTTATTTTATTATGTTAGCTTATTAAGATATTTTTGAATAAATTTTATTATTATTATTATGTCCTTTATTATTATTTTTTATATTTTTTATTACATTTATATCAAAATCAAAAACATTATAAAAAATCTAGCCTAAAAAGAATTCATTTTTTACAATATTTCTAAACAAAAATAATAATATTATAAAAAAACCGAATCCTAGTACACCGCCAGCAGCGGGGCATGGCCCAAGCTACCGGTGGTTAGGGCTGCAGAGTGAGGAACCTCCTAACAATCCTAGCCGTGTCTAGGATTACTGCCTTCTGCATCTGACCCTTGTTCCAGCTACCAAGTGAGAGCCTCTCAAGATGTTTATCGAGGCTCTATGCTATAAGCCTGTTTGCCGACACGACTATCGGGACAATGATCGTTGAGTCCACGTCCCACATGGTGGTCACCTCGTGGGCTAAGTTAAGGTACTTACTTAACTTGTCCTTTTCAGCCTTCACGAGGTTCTCATCATGCGGAACAGTGATGTCAACGAGCATTGCCAGGCGCTGAGACCGATCTACCAATAACAGGTTTATTAGCGACAATATCAGGTTTATTAGCGACAATAGTCCTGTCCGTGATAATAGAACGGTCCCAATAGAGCATAGCATGACCATTCTCGTCATTATTTGCGCTCGGTCGGAAACAGACGTGTTTAATAATTCTTTACAATAATCAAATTAAATTTAATCAAATTATTATTATTTGTGACCTCGTTCTACTATTGTGCTATGCACATAGGTCGATAAGTGTATTTACGTAATTATAATTAAAGTTCGTAGTGGAATTATGAAAGTTTGCGTTCAGAACTGGATTTTGTCCATTGAGCAATGTTTAAATGAGGTATGCTCTATCTCAGCAGACAGCAAAATGAACTCCGAGCAAAAAATAAAAATTAGTACATTGTGCAGAAAAGTGGGTCACGGTACAGCGCAGATGGTAGTTCAATACCAGTCCCTGAAGCAGAAGCTATCCAAGCTCACTCCTCTATGAAACTCCTTGAAGATCAACTTGACCTGTCGCAGAGACTTAAGGATATTAAACAGTCCATTGAAGAGTCAGCAAAACCGGTATCATCAAACTCTTTTGCTGACATTGTACGACAAGGTCCAAACAAATTTGTTCAGCCGTTAAAAGTCAGTTCAGTTGCCATTTATCCCAACGACAAACTAAAGACTAGTGAGGAAACAAAATCCCTTGTACAAAAAATTATCTGCCCTGAACAAATGAAACTGCACGTGAGAGGATTGCGTAAGACAAGAAATGGTGGTGTGATCATAAGCACAGATATAAAGGACGACATCGAGAAGCTTAAGAAATCGGAGCAGCTAACGGACTCGGGCCTTAAGATCGATGAGCCTCATAAACGTAAGCCTAGAGTAGTCGTTATCGGAGTGCCCACGTTTTTGCAGGAGAATGAAGTCTTTTCCTGTCTATACCACCAAATGTAGCCGACAAACTCCAGAGCTTCAACCTTGATACATTTTTATCTGAAATCAAGTTAAGCCATAAATCGGGAAAGAAGGATGCTGAGAAGTGTAATTATGTAATAGAAGTATCTGCAGAAATACGCAAAGCCCTGATATCTCGAGAGAGAGTATTCGTGAATTAGTCATCTTGCCCTGTAAGAGATTTTACCTTGGTAACACGGTGCTATAAGTGTCAACAATATGGTCATGCAGCTAAGTCATGTCGAGAGACAGCCTACACCTGCGGCCATTGTGGCAATCAAGGTCATTCAATAAACGAATGCACAAAGAAGACAGAAGAACCAAAATGCGCTACTTGCTTGCACTTCAAAAAGCCAAGCAACCATAATATTGTTGCTGTGCTGTTGACTGTCCGGCGAAAAAAATGGCTGAAAAGAGGTACATCAATTCTATTGACTATGGTGGCGCCTAAAAGCGCCGTTTATTGAGGTATACCTGACCTATTTATTTATTTTTATTTAATCTTAAATTTTTATTTATTAGTTTTCTGCACACTATGAATGATGTAATTAATAACTTAGATAATTTCTCTGTATCCGAATCTAAAATTTGTGAAGTTGAAAATTGCAAACAATATCTATCCTCTTGCAATACTTTAACCATACTAACTCAAAACATACGCAGTATTTCTAAGAATTTTGATAATTTTAGCACATTCCAACAAAGACTAAATATAAATTGTGACATTATTGTTTTTACCGAATGTTGGCTTGCTAAGCAATATAACTTACCGCAAATGCTCGGATATAATATGTATAAGAGTAATGTCAATTACAATCAAAACGACGGGGTAATAGTTTATGCAAGGAATCACCTAAATGTCACTGTTGAAGAACCAAATATACATGACTGCAACAGATTGTTAATTAAGATTGGTTCGGAGTTTGCGATACTAGCACTATATATGCCCCCCTCTTTTACAAATATAGACAATTTTATCAATTCTTTGAATATCACCTTGCAGAACCTATCCTCTTTCAAAAATATAATCTTAATAGGAGATATCAATATTAATATTTTTCCAGGAGGTACCGATACAACCGCTCAAAATTACCTCAACCTATGCTCCTTTCATAGCTTGCTCCCTGCGCATACGCTGCCTACTCATCAAAGTGGTTCTTGTTTAGATCATATTATAATAAAGGCTAATTTCCCCGCACTTGCTCTAGTTATTAACTCGTCATTAACCGATCACAATGCTGCCCCACTAACCTTAAATTGTAAATTACGTAATGTAAATAATGCTCACACAACCACAAAATTGAATATAAATAAACTTGAAAAAGATTTACGTAACATCGATTTCGACCCAGTTTATAATTCTGCTGACTCACAGGTTTGTATGTTATACCTAATAGAAAATGTCAACATGCAATTCAGGTAAACACAGTAAATATTCGGCTGAGTAACAAAAACTATAATATAAAACCTTGGATCACGCCAGGTCTTATTCGCTGTATTAGACATAGAGATAAACTGCATATGAAAGCTAAATCAAATCCAAATAATTCAATTTTGCAATTAACTTACAAAAGATATCGAAATTTCTGTAACGATCTCATGAAGAAAGTAAAAATCATCTACGATAAAAATACATTGGAAATGGCCGGAACAAATAGTAAAAGGATCTGTAAATGTATTAAAGACGTAACATATGCTTCGAAACAACATGAGTCTTTTTCAGGGTTATTACAAGCACATCCATCTCATTTGTTAGCTAATAACACAAATAACTTCTTCGTTAATGTTGGAAAGTGTCTGGCAGAAAAAGTTCAGAATCAATCACAACACTATACAAACACTCACTTTACGCATAGCACTAATTTAACATCATTTGCATTGCTAGACACGGACGAAACTGAGTTAGAAAGAATAATAATGAGTCTAAAGGACGACTGTGCAGTTGGTTGGGATAGTATATCAAATAAAATTATTAAACAGTTTAGGCACATTTTAGTACCTCCACTAACATATATTTTTCACAAATGTCTGTCCTCAGGATGCTTTCCCGATTGCCTCAAAAAAGCTGTTGTTGTCCCTGTGTATAAATCTGGTTGTAAAAAACAAGTGACAAATTATAGACCTATTTCTCTACTGTCCACTTTGTCTAAAATATTAGAAAAAATTATAAATGTAAGGTTAGTAAAATATCTGGAAGATAAGTCGATTTTGTCTAAGAGCCGGTTCGGATTTAGACCTAAAGTATTTACTGCTGATGCCGTCCATCAGTTTACAGACTATCTAGTGAAAGAACTTGATAAAGGTAACCACACCGTAGGAATCTTCCTGGATCTAGCAAAAGCTTTTGACTCAGTTTCCATTCCTATTCTTCTACGTAAGCTTGAAGCCATAGGTATCACTCAACTGAAACTCTTTACAAGCTATCTAGAAGAACGTACCCAATGTGTAAAGATTGGCAATGTCCTCAGCGCTAACCAGAAAAATACATCTTTTGGAGTTCCCCAGGGAAGTATTTTAGGCCCTACTCTGTTCCTGATTTACATAAACGACCTTTGCAATTTAAAGCTGGATCACGGCATAATTATATCATACGCTGACGACACTGCTCTTCTTTTCTCGTCTAACTCAGGAGAAGATGCTTTCAGATATGCACAATATGGTTTCAATGAGGTAAATAAATGGCTTCAGCAAAATGTACTAACACTAAATGCAGAAAAGACAAATTATATTAGATTTTCGATGCGCTGTCAGCTCAAACTAACCCAACATTGAAGGCCCATCATTGTAGAGTCCCCACTAATAACCAATGTGTCTGTCCCGTTATTGAAAATACTAATAAAATTAAATACCTGGGTATTGTGATTGATGAAACTCTTTCGTTCAAGCAACATATAGAAGTTTTAAATAAGTTGATATTTGTCTTTAAAAAGTTATGCTATATTGCAGATCCAAAAGTTATTAGGCAAGTTTACTTTGCCTTATGTCAATCAATATTAACTTACTGTATATCCACATGGGGTGGTGCGGCAAAAACACTATTATTATCTGTTGAAAGAGCCCAAAGAGCGATTCTCAAGGTATCTACATGCCACCCTTTTCTTTTTCCCACTAACCTTCTCTATAAAGATTGCAAAGTCCTAACAGTCCGACAGCTATTCATAATGAGTATTGTACTAAAACAGCATACTTCCCTTTCTTACAGCACTGTATTTACTAATAAAAAACGGAAAGATAAAGTTTGCTCTCAAAATACTAAAACAAAACATGCTTTTACATCCAAATTTTTCATTTTTCTCGGACCACTTCTCTACAATAGACTAAACGCCATAGCAAATATCTACTCTCTGAATTCCAGTAGCTGTAAAAAAATCCTTATGGATACATTGAAAAGCATGTTCTACGAAGATACAGAGAAGTTACTAACTGTGTTAAAATAAAATGTTATTACCAAAAGTATCCGTTTTACATTAATTAGTTTTTTGTTATAAAAGTAATATTTATTTATTGTTTTTCATTATACTGCTGTTTACCAACTACACATTAATTTAAATTATTCACTGTAATATAATTATAACGATTATGATTTGATTATTTAAGACAAGCAAGCTCTTCTCGGCTGAAACACAGGTTTTTCTAGTTCAGGCATGTGTTATAGACATTATACCATAAGAAAAATTGTACTACTGTTGTTAGCTTACTAAGATATTTTTGAATAAATTTTATTATTTATTATTATTATTTATTCTCGAGAAGACCATGTCGAAGGGCAAGTTGTTGATGGATAATTCTGGCTACTTGGTTGTGCCTATGCAAGTACTCGCCCTTAGCAAGATGCGAACAACCAGAAATGACATGCCTGAGAGACTCACCGGGACGGCGACACGCTCGACAGATGTCGGGAATATTATTATTATTATTATTCTTTCAGACATCACGGCGCATGGACCGGTCTTTTTTAAAGGCGTGTGTGGGGATGTATCCCCATGGATGATGATGATGGGGATGGATCTGTAGATCCAACACGTAGAGGCCCATTTAAGATATGTTGTTGGGATGTGTACACCTAGCGATACTATCTCTGTCTGCGCTATTGAAGAGATACAGGTAAAGACAGCACCCGCTAAGTGCAAGGACTATTACAGAAAACAGGGAACTATACTGAGTCTATGGGGGGGAACTTGCTGGACTGGTTGTTGGACTATTGATTGAGACAACGGAACGCCTGCCAAATCAAATGTCTCAATCTTTGATGATATTCGTTATACATATATATTTGATAATTCTGGCAGACGGTGACTCGCCACCAACTGAATGGTGTCCGCCCCAAAAAAAGTCACCAAAACCAAGGTGACAGAGGGAGCAACATTGGTGTCAGCAGCTAAGGGTGTAGAGAGGTGTGCACCGGTTTCACCATCGCGAGAAGGCTCGTGAGCGGGATTCCCCGTTATTACGCAGATTGAGCACTTCCACCCTTTCGAACATATAGCTCTCGCGCTCCACTAAGGCTGGCCAGTGAAGGCAAGCCGTAGGCGGGGGCATAGGTGCCCCCGGAAGGTCTCGGGTCCGTGGTGTCGCTACTCACCAACAGCTCGCCACAAGCTGCCCTGCGTTTATAATTATTATTTATCCTATTGCACCGATTCGTACACTCACTCGTAACACGACGACTGTTTATTAATGTTGTACCCCAGCAATAGGCCGTAGACCTTTTTTTTTTTGAAATGCACAGTTGCACATGTAATTTTTTCTGTTAACACTTTTTGTTTGCTGAATTCTTTTATTTTTATATTTTTTAAACTTTCTTTCAATGTGAAATAATAGGTTTTCTACTCCGTTTCGATTATCTTGAACAGCATTTTACACACCTGAAGATACAAATAAAGGGGAACCCACCTTAAAGGCTCAATGTTTAACAACTTTAGGGTCTTTTAATTGGTACGTTACGCTACGTTTAAGCGTTTAAGAAAATGGTCTTAAATAACGTATAAGGGAACCCGTATACACGGAAAAACACTTAAGCATTCAGGCACTATATTAAAGTACCTGATCACGTAGGCGGAAATCTGCCTGACCAATAATACACCTTTAACCCTTTACCTAATTCGTATTCAGGAGTTGCACGTGAACCCGGCAAGGATTACAAAACTGTATTCGGGAAGTGACTGTAAATGGCTTTAACGCCAGTGGTGTTAGACGCTGTCTCCCATTTAAATAGTTGTAACATTCAAAAATAAATATAAATAAACAAACTTTCAGAACCACTTACCTGTTTCTCAAACTGTAATGGATATCAGCGCAGAATGTTGATTTTTAATTTCAAGAATGCTTACAAACTACATAAAGCAAGTGTTTCAAGTATTATTATAACCTTTTACAATACATTGCTATAGCGCAAACGTGCTACCACAAGGTCATGGTAAGATTTGTTTCAGAAGTAAGGCAATAGTTACGTTATCTTACAATTTCTTTGCTAAGTTTCTTGCTGATTCTTCTCAGTCGAAGGCGACTTCCGAATCGGTGGTAACTTCAGTAGTTTCGACGTTCATAAGTGCTCTCTTAGGGCCTAAACTGATAAATGGCTTTGACTTTCGTAGATTATTATTCACTCTGAAATTTGGAGGTAGTAAATTCAGATATTACCGTGAACGCACATCATTATAATTTCCATCGCTTTGTGTGCGTGTACGGGTAACGGTGTTATATGAACTTGTACTTACCTACAGCTGTTAGATCCTGTTATATGCAGCTCTAACGGAGCGTGTGTAAGATAAACCTGTGCACTCATTCATACACAACGTATTCGATAGGTTTACCTGAACGTGTGTGCCCAGCTTTATTCGGCAAAACTCGGTATCCCTTGTATAATACAGATGTGAGGGTTTATTGGTTCGCCGGACTTTGCCGTTGTTCAGAAAATTCAATTCTGCACATTTGTATATAGGGATATGTATGTAGCACGATACGGTATATATATATAGGATTAGTTTTAATTGTTTAGCTACACTTTCAGACTTGAAAGTACACTAATACAAACAACTAATTACTGAGGGATCTCTGAAACCTCGGAAAAAACAGCTATTCCATACAAAAGTTCAATACCTCTCAAAAAAACAATTAAAAATAGTCCTGTGTATATAAGATATAGCGTTGTTAGAATTTGGTAACTTTTAATTTTGACCGATCTTTTAAACTATTAATCTAGTTCAAAAAACAGATGATTCCAATTTCATGATCCAGTATTTGTGTTCGTTCACATAAAAAAGATATCGTATTTTTTTTTATTCAGTTTTAATCATACTTTACATTTTTTTAATCAGTGTATCTTATGAATCAATCTGAGGAAAACATATACCGGAGCAAAAACAACAGAAACATTTTAGAAATTTAGTCTCAACTTCACTGTACTCTCAATCTCAACCCCAGGTAATTAAATTCTTGAAAGAAATAAACAAAATAAACTTTGTAAGTACCTAAGTAAAACTTAAAACAAGCACATCTTAACTGTTTTTTTTTAACTTTGATATGAGACCGAAGAAGACTTCAGTTTATAGTTAGTGTGTCAAACAGTTAGTTTACTATGATACCTACATAGTGAACTAACTGTTTGTTACTGCCTACTTTTTATTTTTCCATTATCGGCAGGTTGACAAGCAGGAAATGAAACTGAGGGAAATAGTAATGGGGAGTTTTTCATAACTTTACGCATAGATAAGCGAGTAATAATAAATTAACACAGTTATAAAAATCTCTTAATATAAATTATTCGGAAAATAAAACGGAACAATATCGGCGCTAGGGATTTCAATTGTAAGATATTTAGCGGGCTTCCACCGGTACATCCCAGTAGGATGCCTATTCATTGTAGCCGTAGGTATAAATCACCCCGGTACACACGAGGAAACCAGTTTAATTCAACCGGTGTCGATAATACCAACTCCATGTTTAAATAACAACCAAATCACGTTTCACACAACTTCGCAAAATATTTCGAGCTATCCAATTTGGAGCATAAATTTTTAATTGTTCTTATACCCGAGAAGAACAATTAAAAATTTGCGATGCAATTGTTATAAAATTATATTATCACTTCTACTCACATACACAAACACACACTAGCACTCATACTTCGTCTCTTTCACAATCATACGTAAAAACTATCGACGTTTATTTTTTCTTCGAAACATTAATATTTGTTACACGATACCTTATAATATCCGCAATTAAGTGGCATTATTACTTTTTTTTGTTTAATTTAAAAAAAAAAACATAAAACTCATTCAAAACCAAAATACCGAATGTCCATTATGTTGTATAAGATGTGATCATATTGTGTAGATAGTTTTAAGGTATATTACCCCACCTTATAATTACTTGATTGAGCTTTTCTTAGCTCAGAAATATACCCAAAAACTATTTCTTCTTGTATAATCTTCACTGAATCGTGGGATGTAAAAATAATCTAGGAACTGTGACATCGATTCCATAGTTCACAACACAATTATACTATTAAATTGCGGGAAAAAGCTGATGTAATGAGGACGCACAAATAATCAAATTACATTTTCATTGACAAAAAAATGTAATATATGATTGTGAACTAGGGTATCGAATTGTAGAGGTCAGTAGGGGCGGCAAAATTTGAAAAGCCTACTGGCGGCAAATGTGCGAATCCGCCACTGGTTGACTGTAAGCTTTATATTATATATATATATATATTTAAGAGCTGTGGATTTTGTTATAAATAAATAAACAGAACCTGGAATTATGTCAAATGCATGTGTACACACTACATTTAAAGAATATAAATATCTAAAATAATTTTGTAAGTAAAATTCCAATAAATACCTTATAAAACAATTTCGGGTGTGCAAAACAAAGGGTTCTTTTCGTTAATCAGAAATGCTAATTAAGAGAAGTTCATTATGAGTTTTCCCTTCGACATTAATTCATGAACATTATTTTATTGTGGGAATTTTGTTATTTTGAATTTTTACCCAACCGAGAAAACTCAACACTCAAATATTTATATCTCTTTATAATTATGTATTGAGGTTATTAGGCTATAACCTGAATGTTAATATTAATAAGCTGATTAAAAGGATCAGAAATAAATTCAGAATCAAATAATAAATCAAAATGATTAGATACTGAAATGATTATAGACTGAGCTTATTTTTATTATTTTCCCACGTAGATACTTTTGTTTTTATGTTAAGTAGATACTTGTCTATGCTTGTATCTTATGTATGCTATCTAAAACAAAAGAACGCTAACAAACCTTACCGCATCTTTTTATCCATCCAAACACCTTTAATGAGCGATAATTCTCGCAAGCAGGAAGATTTACACATTCCACAAGAATAGTTAGGTCAGATAGGCTCCCACTGAGCGCTCGCCGATACTACTATATATCAATGGGAGGTTCCCTAAGGATTAAGTGTGTTGGTCACGTATTAGAAGTGTTTTTCGACGAGCCCTTAACATTATCCTACGTTAAGAGAAAAAGTTTAAGCATCGTACCTTTTATGGGTTAATGCCGGAGTAAATATTTCGGAATTTGTTATAGGCAGATACTTTGCGAACAAAAACTATATAAATTTTATGTTTGCATTACAAATAAAACGGCTATAGATATACAATGCATGTTTCAGTTATTACATCATGAATTGAAGACTACTCTTCACGGTGTAAATAAAACGATCCATCTTTTTGAAGCGATTTTAATTTCAAATTATAATTGATCTGACAGCCAGTTCCATTAGGATATCTTTAACCCACCCATGTTTTGTACTTTTTAGTAATACAAGATGAAAACAAAGAATACCAATATAAAGTCTAGCTTAAATTCATATTTAAGTAAATAACAATCCTCTGAACCGAATTTAATGCGGTGTTCTCAGAGTTTCCAAATACGGTTCAATTGTAGTAACGGAATGGAAATTGATGATGGATTTGTGTCTAATTGCTATGTTATTGGATATCACCGTTAGACAGCGCAGTGGTGGTAAACTAACTATGCAACTCAAGCGGGCGAGCCAGTTGTATTGTGAGAGTGTTCTCTTTATTAAAACTTCCTCAACAACAGAACTTGAGAAACCACCGAGTGGAAAAAATACCTAATGCCAATGACTTTGCAATCACCCATTGTATAAATAATTGACAAAATACAAGCGCACAACGAATTTAATCAAATTAATATCTTTACGTCTATGATTCCTGAAGGTATCAAAAGTTTCAAGTACACAAACAATATACCTACGTCTTGGAAAAGGCTCGCTCGGGTTAAATAATGGCGATGAACTGGTACGTTACTACGAGTCGAACTAAGAGACTACCTCGACTTGTCAAATAAGTAATGAATCTATATTATAGCATAGATTTCGTAAAACTAAGTAGCTTAGTTTTGTATGTGTCAGTATATAGTCGGCAATGTACCTGTAGGTACCTAACAGAGGAATAGGTTAGAAATGTTGTTTTCACTACGAATAACAATTTTAGTCTTGTATTAGGTTTTTGTAAGAGTAAGTACCTCTTACACAAAATTCTAATATAGGAAAACCGGTAAAAAAAACTTAATTAATAAATATTAGACGTCATTGTAAGTTTTTTTACTGAAATTTTAATGTGGAATTATTGCTTTCTTTGCGTAGCATGCGTTCATTATATTTTGGATGAATTCGGTTACAATTAAGTAGTTGCACATGAGACAGACAAGAGTTACCAAATACATTGATTGGAGGTTTGGAATATCTCGTACTAGCGCCTTATAGTCAAATACACAGATGCGTGCGGGGGGTGTGTTGCTCTTAGTCTAGTGCTACCCTTTTTACGTTTTTCATAGTGAGGTGTGGTACCTTTGATAAAGTAACAATTACTTACCGCATAAATTATAATATAATAATATCCTAGGGCATTTTTCACACACGGCTATCTGATCCGAAATTAAGTGGAATATTGTAATATGGTAACCTGATAACTGTAGATTATATTATTACCTGTTAATCTATTTCTATACTTATATTATAAAGCTGAAGAGTTTGTTTGTTTGATTGAACGCGCTAATCACAGGAACTACTGGTTCGATTTGAAAAATTCTTTCAGTGTTGTATAGCCCATTTATCAAGGAAGACTATAGGTTACTTTTTATCTCGGGAAAACATAAGATCCTTCGGGAACGCGGGTGAAACCGCGGGGCGGAGCTAGTACTTAGATCTATGATAGACTATGTCAGATTATATAACGTCTACATCCTTATCTTTATGCTTTTAGTGTATTCCGGAGAAAGTTTTATTTTTGTTAAATGTAAACTTTATTGTTACTAATGAAAACGTTTGTGGTTTTTTCGATAAATAGAATACCTACAATAATAATACACATTTCGAGTGAAGCGCTACAAAAAGTCGTCGAGCAATCAGAACGTGCAAACTTTAAACTAATTTAACTTTAAAATAGCTTTTTCCAGCTCAACATAAAATTGTGTTGAGTTGAGTGTTGACATACAGTGTCTTATTTGCCATTCGACATGTTTACCTTCGTCAAAACGTGTATTAATACAAAATCATAAAGTTTTACAAGCAATACAATCATCGCATATCAATGCGACTATCAACTATACAGTGATCTGTATAATAATTTATTCTAAGTAGGTATATAGATACTGAAATTGGTAGGTAAGGTTTAAACAGAAGCCCTGGTTATAATTTCACGAAATCGGTGCTGAAAACGCGAAATGGCTTCGATATCGGATAGTCGATGCCAATCCCGTGCCGAAAGCAAGAACACCACAGATGTATTCCGCCAGTTATTGCACATTCCCAGCAAATGTGCACTGAATATGTGCTCCGGCTGAATATTTCACAGCTTCATGCTTGCTCTTAGCACTAAATGAAAAAAAAAAACAATGTATAAATAATACAGGGAACACGTATGCAATCGTACATGTCGTCGATTTAACAAATGACGGATCTTTTAACGCCGTGTTCACTAAACTTTCATCAATAACTTAATGTATCCTTGAAACCAAGTTACTATAGGTACCTACTTTATTATTTATTATTTTTTATAGATTGACAAGCAGGCAAGCGTTCTATCTGAAGTTTTTGGCATAATGTGAGCATCACGTTAGGCCGCTTGGTTCCGCTAGATGACGGTGAAGTTATATTTGTCAGCGGATGCAGCGACCGACACTATGAAGTCAGAATGCGCACGCGAGTTCTCGGAAATTTAAAAAATTGAACGAATTTCTCACTTTGATAACTTTGGTAATACTTTACACTCAAGGTACACCATCTGATCTATACTAAGGTATGTATTTTATTGTAATATTTTAACCCATTGGTGATCCTCATAATGAATAGTTCCACAACACACCGTTTTTAATATAATAAGTCTTTTAATGATCTTTATCATTTTACGTAGAAACGTTTTATAGGTACATACATCTGTCTGTCAAAAGCCACAATCTGTTTTTTAAATATTGAAATGAGTTGTGAGGAATATTCACTCCGGAAATTGAACATGAGTGCTCCAAATATTTACTAAAGGTTGTTATTATAATATATAAGGTCCTAATAAATGAAGTACGGTCCTTTTGAGGGATGATAGTCATAAGTATTCCGAAAATGATAAAAAAAAAATATTCGGTCGTAATTTTAATGAAAAAAAAAACCTGATATTGTACTTCATCACTACTAAGCATTAATTAAAACCATTAACAGCGTAATCAGTGGTAATTTTATTTATTAAAAAATAAAAATACATTTAATGGTTTTAATTAATGCTAAGTAGTGATGAAGTACAATTTCATCTTTTTTTTTGTCATTAAAATTACGACCGAATATATTTTTTGAAGTGTAAACTTCTTTTAGCGCGGTACGCATATGTTTAGATGAGGTAAAACCTCTGGACTCCCGACACCGTTATGAGACGCGACACCGTTATGATAAGACGCAGTTTGACGTTTAGTTTCTTTTTAGATGAGGTAAAACCTCTAAACTCGCGACATCATTACGAGCGAGACGCAGTTTGACGTTTAGTTTCTTTTCTCAATCTCAATCTCTCAAAAAAAAAAAGTTTTCACTTCTGTCGGCACTCCCGGAGTGCAATTTTTTATAATTTTGTTTTATCATTTTCGGAATCATCATCATCTCAGCCGCAAGACGTCCACTGCTGGACATAGGCCTCCCCTACTTATGACCTATACTATCATCCCTCAAAAGGACCGTACTTCATTTATTAGGACTTTATATAAATATGTAATTTTTTCCAATTATATTATCACAAAGACTGACCTATTATTAACCGACTTTATGAAAAAAGGAGGAAGTTCTCAAATCAGTTGTATATATATATATATTTAATGGATGTTCGTTTCTCGAACCGATTTGAATTTTTTTTTTATTTGAAATGGTCCAGATTGGTCCCATTTTTATCAAAATTCAGTTCTGAAGATGGAATCCTGAGGAATTGAGGGAACTCCTCAAATATTATAGGCATATACATAGCGATTTTGGTATTTTCGGTAAAAAAAAAACATTTGCATTCAGAAAATAACATTTGGTGATGTGAAACTGATAAACAAGACCATAGACGACCACTGTAACTTCTCAATGTTCGAATCCTACAATGAGCTTGAGCTTTCGGTGAAGGAAAACATCGTGAGGAAACCATAGCACGGTGGTAGGGTACTTTGTAGTACCCGCCTGGCTGGCTACCACCCTCAAGTTGAAAATCTGTCGCCAAACACCCATTGGTGTGACAGCTGCACTTGAGAGCCAGATCCTTCTAGGCTTTGTGTGCTTTCCACCTTCGGCCACATCATCACTTACCATAGTGAGATTGTGCTCAAACACAAGCCAATACTTAATAAAAAAAAAAAAACCTATAGCGTCATAATGGTTCTATTTAAATTTCATTGGTATTGGACAGTAGACTCCGAAGATATACCAGATAGGAATTGTGTAGTGATTGAAGTATAGTTAGGTTTATGACAATTCCATTACGAGGAGGTACCTAACTATGTTCAAGGACGTGTGACTGGGCTGGACTTGGACTAGGAATGCATACACGGAACTCCTTAATGACAAACAGCTCGAACGTGTTAATTCAGTACCAATGGATATTATCTCATGTCAAAATTTAAAGGCGAACATAATAAATAGTATCATTTCTGGCAATGCTCTTTGACGAAAGAGTCTGTGTGGCCTACTCAATAATTTATTTGATTCTAAATTAGACGGTGCTATTCCTTCTAAGGTTTTACACGACTGACAGCTAAATACATACACATATTAGGCCTAAAGGATTTTTTTTATTTCCAAGATCTATAACAGCTTCATCAAGTGTAGTGCCCTGTAACTTGTGCACCGTGACGGCCCAACTCTTACGGACTTTCATTCATATTTTTTCAATATTTCTGTTTCTGTACGGTTCTCTTTTATTCCGTTTCATTTAGCCGTTGTTTCCGCATTCGAAAAGCTGCCTTACTAGGTCTACCCATATTCGTAACTTAAAAGTGTTAAATAAAAATAATTTATAAATAAAATAAAACTGAAAAGTATGAAATAAATATCTTCTTTCTACATCATTTTGAAGTCGGTGCCAAGTAAAACATTAAAATTACTAAGGATAACACAAAACAACAACAACAACAAAAAATACAACGAAAAAATATTAAAACCAATCTTTCACACTAACTCGAAATATTATCAAAAATAAATTAACCTAAAGACAAAACTTACCTAAATTTAGTATGTGTTTATAGATACTACTGAACTATAAAGAAAACTCGCTGAAAGAAAACAAATCAAGAAAGTAACCTGAAGACTAAGTAATTTTATATTTTACTTGGCACCGACTTCAAAATGATGTAGAAAAAATATTTATTTGATACTTTTAAGTTTTTGAAGTCGGTTTTTTTTATTTATAAATTATTAACATTAGTATATTCGTAACATGCTTTATGAAAGCTGTATATTATGAATTTATGACTGACATATTAACAATGTTTTATTTCGAAAGGCTTAATGTCATAAAATTACCATCACATTTAACCCATATGCCCGTGACTAATTCTTCAACGTATAGGTATATATCTTAATTTCGAACCCTGTTGCGTGAAAATATTCCGGGTTATCCCTGTTCCATAACTTTCCTAAATATTCGAATAAAAATTTGAATATGTAAACGATAGGTAATTAACTAAATAAACAAACTAAACCTTTAATTAATATTCGTAATCAAATTAAAATATATAAAAAAGTTAACCTTGCCGAGTTTCTTGCCGGTTCTTCACAGTTGAATGCAACTTCCGAAACGGTAGTAACGTCAGTAGCTTCGACGTTCATAAATGCCTTTCTTGGGCCTAAACTGAATAAATGGCTTTGACTTTGTCTTTGATCTTATTGGATCGCTAATTAGCGATCTCAAGCATTCCTTATTCTACGAAATTATTGAGATAAGTATAAATATTCTTAGACACACACACCCTCCCTTCCGCAACACACACTCTCACACACCCATCCACTCCTTCCCCCACCCACACTCACACACACTCATCCCCTCCTTCCCCCCCCCCTCCACACACACTCACACACACTACACATAAATACACACTCTACACAAACATACACATTTTCGCAAGGTAGATGTCTAATTTTCTAATACTACTAAAGTTCTAATTTCTTTTTTGATTTCTTCTATATCTTTTCATTTTAACAAGTTATTTTTTCTTTTAAAATTAAAAAATGTAATTGATATAAAAATAAGTAGCACAAGTTGGGAGAAGACGCTGGTTCCCGAACAGTTTAACACTAGTTTGGGGACCAGAGGATTCATATTTTCAAATACTCTACAATATCAATTGTTTGCGTTTCCATTTTTCTTCTTCATCTTTCAAGTTCAGGTTCCTCAGATGCATAATGCCTACGCTCCGTGTAGGAGTGCGGGGATGCACGAGGCACGCCAGCAGGTGCGCCAGGTTTGCGGTGCTGTGTCGCAGACGCATTGGGTTGAGCGGTGCCAGAGCCGTCCCCATCTTAAAACATGACATGCTTAAAACGTCCTAATTGGAATCTTATGCCTGTTTAGCGCTTTCCATATGGGCCATAACATTTTTTGGCCAGGCAGTAGGTAGTTCTTCCGACCCCTGCATGTAAAGGTCTACATGAGCATGAGCATGTAGCGAGGTGCGTTTGATTCATCCAGTTATATTGCGGCAAACGTCGTTGAGCGTGGCGGACACCAGGTTGGCGTGCGCGGAACCTTGCCAGATTAAACAGGGATACTTGTCGTATAGTTCTCTGCGTTTCCGTTAATGACTTACTAACCTAACACGTTTAATTTATATTTCTACTAATACGTCATGTATCATAAAGGTTCTCAAGTCGAGTACCTACTTCCCTCGGATGCTACGAACAAAACAAGAATCAAAAATATTTTTTGATGAGTTCAAGGTATTTCAACATAATTTCTAGATTTGTTTTTTCTGCATTGATTGAAAATTTAGATAGGTATATAATATAGGTAGAAGTCGGAACAAAAACACCCACACTTTTTGACTTGGCGCAAAAAAATACCCACCAAGGAACCTAAACAAACCTTTTTTGTAATTCTAATTTCAAAGTAAAAGTAGCCTACAGCATTTTTCTTGATAGTCACTTAAGAAAACAAATAGCAAAAAACTCTTCCAATTTTACGCCATAAATTATCAAAAGGAAGCGTTTGTTTAGTCATAATGTTTTTACGCGTAGGTAGCATAAATTAAGCTTATTGCTTCTTTGTAGGTAAATTGCAAGCACCAATAGCATAACATATCACGTCGAAAAGCGGCAGCATAAGAAGTAACATCTACCTAATTGATTTAAAGTGTAAATTGGTATCATAGATCACCGGGTCATTTGCAGAATTTATTAGCAAAGTTTAACGAAGGCTAATAGCTTTTATACATATTAAGGACCCTTTATTAAACTCGCCAGCAAGTACTTAATATCGACGAACACCGTAATGGAATTTTTAATTATTAAAACTGTGATGAAGCTCCTATCCCTTAGGTTATCATCTGACCCGTAAACAAGAGACTTTTTAATAAAATGTGATTAAGCTGAATGATAACATCTGAACTAAGTAGGTATTAAATGGCGAATGGCTATAGTTCAATAGGAGGACACCCACTTGATTGTTTGTCTTCTAAATAAATATTATCCAATATTGTCGACACGTAACAAATCTTGATAAGTAGATATTCAATACACATGAAACTAAAAATGGAAAAATTAAATTAAATTTTGAATTCAGCGAAAGAATTTCAGATTCTGGAACCGTACTTTCCTTTCGCTGACTTCAAAACGAATCCTAACATCGTTATTTTATACTCTTTTAGTGCAAACCCATTTTGAAGGCGATTTTTCTTTTTGTTAAATGTTAATAATAGGTACTTTTAACACTCTATTATCAATTCAGTCGTACTAACTCAATATTATACTTGGTTAACTTATTTCAAGACACTTATTTGGTAGCAATACCTATCTATATACTTCACCAAGCACAGCTTCTAGACCGCAGAACTTTCAAACTTTCTCTTACGCTCACTCTTGTCCAAATAAATTCAAAACAAAATACCAAGTGACCTCTGCTCACAGTATGCCATGCCGGTGCTGTTACTCACGAAGAATAACAAAAATGAAAATAATAATATTTTTGTAAATTTACTTTATAAATAAAAATATCCTGGGCAATTTCTCACACACGGCAATCAGATCCTAAAGTTTGTAACCAGTTATGTGATATTTAGGTTTTTTTATAAAGATAAAATAAGTCTGTATCATTTATAGCTAAATAGTTTCCGCACCGTGGTTTTACCCCCGTTACCGTGTTCCTGCTAAGTGATGTGATCCACCTCTATACTGTAGCAATACGAATATTTTATTTATACGGCCGAACAGGCATGCAGGCATAATTGAGTCCCAAACATCAAAGCATTCACATTTATTATATTACTAGCTGTCCCCTGCGGATTCACCCGCGTTCCCGAGAAAAAAAGTAGCCCATGTCCTTCTCCATACCATAGGCTATCTGCGTACCAAATTTCATCGCGATCGGTTCAGTGGTTTAGGCGTAAAAAGGTAAAACAAACAAACACACCCACATTCGCATTTATAATATTATAGTTAGGATTAGGATACGATAGGATAGGATTATGATTATGATTATGATTATGATTATGATTATGATTATGATTATGATTATGATTATGATTATGATTATGATTATAATTATGATTATGATTATGATTATGATTTGGATTACGTTTAGGATTAGGATTCGGATTAGGATTAGGATAATAAGATAAGGTCGTAGCTGGTACATAAGTGTAACACAGCCGTAGTCACTACCTACTACCGTAGTAACTATAACTCTGCCGTAGATCTTCTACCATACGTCTAGTAGTATCGAAGTTCTGATATATTTGCAGCAAAGTTGCAGTCGTATCACTGTCGTAGCCGTAGCGTTGCCATTACCGATGGTCTGAATTAGCTGTAGCTCAAACGTCACCGTAGCGCTGGTAGCTGTATATGTGCCGTAGTCGAAGCTTCGGCGTAACTGTAGCACTGATATATCGTAGTAACTCTATCTTCGTCGTAGCTCTGGCGTTGCTGAAATTATATCGTAGCATTAGATCTACAGTCACCGTAGATCGTAAAACAATAGCACTGATGTAATCGTAGTTCTACCGTAGCTGTACCGCCACTGTGGCACTGTCGTAGAGATAGCTCTACTTCCTTCGTAGTGTTGGCATACAACTTTCTAATATAAAATGTAATCGTAGCCATCGCTCTACCGACACCGTTACTCTCAACGTAGCCTTAGCAGTCCTGTAGTCGTTATTCTGCTATAGCTACATCATTACCGCTCTGGTGTAGCTGTTACTACTGTATCTGTAGTTTGCCGAAGCCTTTGTTTGTAAGGCAAACACAAAATAAGTAACGGTTGTATTTGAGTGGTTTGGCCCTAATTGAGAAATAAAATAGTGGACTGTATATATTAGTTTTAATAATGCTATTAAGTAGTACAAACAAAGTAAGAGATGGGATGTAGTGGTCGAGCGCGCGCGTGAGTCGCTTGTCGCTCCCTCTGTGAAGGTGAATGCAATCGCGGCGGCCGGCCAGCCGCGTCGCGCTCCGTCCGTCGCCCTCGGTCATGTTGGTCGGTACAGTGATACCACACTGTGCTTTATTGTGTCGTAGACATTGAGCAGTCCTCCATTTTTTTAATATTGGTTTACTTATTTATCTATCAATAATAAATAAAGTTGACGTACAAAGATGTAATTAATAGCGTTGATGGATAGTCAACGATATCTGTCGGTAACGACGCGACGGCAGTGATGCCTACAGTGGTGGCGCGCAATTCTTATTTAACTTTAAATAACTTCTGCAATGTAGCAATCTACGTGAACACCGGACTGAGACCGGAGATTGAGCCGGCGGGATCGCGGTGAACGACCGAGGAACTTCGACAAAGAGTAATGATCTAACACCGTTGGACCGACACCTCTAACGTGGCGGGCTACGAATCCCGCGTTATTGCTTTTTACAATCAACCAAATTATATATTTTCAAACTGGAAATATGCGAGTCTAACAATAATAGTTGTGTAAATAAATGTATTTTAATTACATAAAGTAAACTCTTTGTAACTGGACCATATCTGGAATAGATGATCCTCAGAAATCACAGATAGTTTTCCGAGTTTACGGATCTGCAGCTTGGGAGCAATAAAGACAATGGTTTCCATACACCTATATACCTTGATAGACAGTCGATCGCAAACCATTCTAACGGCAATCTTGGAAACGAAGTTGTTATCTGGGCAGCTCTCACGTTTTGTTGAATTAGTAAGAGGGTACAGACAAATGGCCATGTAAGAAACACGGAACGATCTCCGACTCGCTCCGAAAGCGATAGTACTCCACTAGTTACGATAATAAATAGGGGCTTAACGCTAGCAAATGGCCGATTAGGGCATTCTTGACTACAACACGAGCATTCTGATAAAGTTAGCGTTTGCTTTGCAACGAGTCTCGTGGGTTTTATGGGCAACAAATAGATTGTTCCCGCCTTAAATCACTCATATGTTTTAAAGTTTATTTCTCGCAGTTTATTTTACTCTGACTTCAAATATTTGTATTCACCTTCGTTTATTTTCATCGATGGCCTCTACATCGATGATTATTTTTATTGCATGTTGTATAAGAAAGCGGGTCGTACACAACAGCCAAATAGCAATCAATACATATTAAGATTTGTTCAGTAATTATACATAAATATTAACTACTTAATTGCAGTACCTACGTAGATCCATGGTATGATTTCTATAAATTATTTAGTTTCAATGACAATAACGTAACCCAAATTATTCTATATACCTAATTACGAATACGATACGAGTAAGGGGCCTTTTGTCAAAGAATACATAGATTACCTATGCTCTATTTTGTATTGGTGTTTTGTCCAATAACACATAAATAAATGGAGTGGACTCATTTCGATAAATTTGTTTTACAATCGGTGTTTTTGACACGTGTTAGAGATTTTGTTCCATTTTAGAAAAAAAAAATGATTGAATTGAATAAGTAAATTCAATCGTTTCTATCCTTTCGCTTTCGCACATTATGATGTACATAATACATGCAAGTTTAATTATTTAGTATATCAGTTTTTCTGATTTCTATAGTAAAAGCTCTGCTTAGTTTGGTATGAATAATGTCCTAATACTTATATAAAGTTCCAAGATATTCATAGATACTACATAATTTTAATAAATGTTTTTAAAAACGTAATGTCTCCATGGGCATACCTGTGCTGATTTCAATAATAATTTTATTATTTGTATTAATATTTAGAGATACCGATACCGCGTTCGAACACATATCCCAATACTCAGGTATCCAGCTATTTCTGAAAAAGACGTGGTATTTACTGCTTTCCTGAAAATAAACGAATACAAAGTTAAACTTACTAAGGAACCCCAACACTAACCATGTTAAAAATAAGAGTAAAAGAAAGGAAACTAACGTTTAAGAGGAAACGTGATAATTACGCAAGAAAGTTGAAGCAAAAGAAACTTATCGAGTATTTACGAAACGAATTCCAAAGTTCCACCACACACGGACTTCCTTACCTTGTGAACATGGAGATACATTGGATTGAGAGGTACGTATAATCTGTTTTAAGTATACCAGCGATTAAATAAAAGGAAATAAATCAAATTACCACAAGTAGAATCGAAACCTGTTGTAATTTTCTATTATATAAAAGAAAAGTAGTATATGTAGTATATCAGTTATCTGGCTTCCATAGCACAAGCTCAGCTTAGTTCGGGGTCAGATGGCCGTGTGTGAGGAAATAATGTCTCAGAATATTTATTTATTTATTTTATTCACAGATTCTTTTGGGTGATAAATTATATATTCTGCATAGTTCTCATGTATGTTCTAATGTCTGCTCAATATTCAAGATTTGTCGTAAGTATTAAACCTCGCGGGATTAACTTTTGATACTCATGCCACTTTTATATAAATTTTAATGTAAAGCGATTCTTATTCTTTACAAGCTTTATTTAACTTCACTTGTTAGTTGTGTGGGTAAAATCTTGCAACTAAATCGACGTCACTACTACTGGGCTATCATAAAAAACACGTTTTTTAGATATTTTTATGTATATATACAATAGCTTACCTCTTAATTAATTTAATAGATAAGCCTCCTTGTGTCTAATTCTTAAACACCAAGGTTTCATGAAACACATATTTTGCTACCTACTCACGTAGGTACTCACTCTAGGTACCTACCTAATAATCAGGTCACAATTAATATTATCTTAATTGTTTTTTATATATACCTAGGGCATGTTAATTGAAAACATTTTATATACCTGCTTATATATAAAATACAAAAAAAAACCTACAATAATACAAAAAAAAAACAAAATTCACATATCAAACTTATGAGACTTTGTTACGCCCCGTTTCTTACTTTGTGGTAATTAGTCCCCGAGCTAGGTGCAAATTTCGTCAATCATTTCTTCTCGGGCGATAACTCGTAAAATGATTGAGATAGTTGTAACATGAAGCCTCGTGAACGTCAGCTGCGGCTCCGTCAGTGGGTTGAGCAGCGGTAGCTATAGGGTATTTTACTCCATATGAGAAAAAATCTAAAAATGTACAATTTAGATAGCTTAAGCAATAAGCAGTCGGAAAATGTTAGTTTTAGTTCATAAAATAACTTAATTAATTTTAAAATGCATTTCAAAGTTTTCAGTTTTTCTAATCGGTTTCTAAACAAGCAAATCAGTAGCTGCCATTATAATGACGTCATACGGTGCTGTATGTAAACTAAAAATCGTCAACTGAAGTATTATTATTTTTACACTAGTATTAATGCATTCAGAAACAGCACACTAATAAAAAGAATAATCTCATTTTTAATTTATATAATTTTATAAGTCCAATTGAGACCAATATCAGCGCATTTATTTACTGACAAGATACTAAATAACGTCATGACCGTAGAGTAACATGGTTTTCATCAAACTACGTGCGAAAATTGAAAATGTAAAATTTAAATACATTTTTATGGCACTATCGATTGAATAAAATTTTTGTTTTTTTTGTGGCTTCTTTCAGTGGCTTGTTAGCACCTTAGGAACGAATTGAGACACTTTTCAATAATACGCTATTACCTATAATTTAATTGATTAAGTATCACATTAGGTAAGTATTTCTTCATTTATTTATTTGTATTTTTTTTCAATTTTAAGATATCTATAAATAATATTATATATTTAATCGAAATATTAAAATAAAAATGTATCTTTCAGTTAGTGCGTGGAGCATAAGTCTAATAACTTTAGGTATGTAATTTCCTCCCGGATGAAAATACATAAGCTAATTGTTAATATGATCCTGTAAATAATAATAAAAAAAAAACAGGCAGCAGTATGCCCAGGGCTGATGCATTTAAATAGGCGATAGATGCTCCCGTCTGGCTCATACGTCACACCTTTCAGGGCATCCGCTGACAATGTTTCCACCGAGATACAGCCAGCTGACATTTTTATTTATTCACAATACCATATATTCAGTTGTTCTACACATAACCTTAATCTATACCTACTTAAATAAAATTAAAATTAAAAACTAAAAACTACTTACTTATAAATAAAAAACCAATACCATATAAACTGTCATCTGGTAAATTTTCAATTGACAGGAAATCGCAGAACTTTTTTTTCTTTTTTTCATGTTCGGGTGACCAGCTGACGTATAATCCATCACTTTATAGTCAGCTGACTTTTTTTTTGTTCAAGATATAGGGTTAACTATAATTTGACAAATTCTCAATCGGGAGGAAATTACTTTTTTCTTTCTACATGCTTGGGATGCTCCCGCTGTTCAACCCACCGATGGAGCCGCAGCTGACGTTTACGAGGCTTCATGTTACATCTCTGCGAATATTTTACGAGTTATCGCCCGAGAGGATCATAGTCATGAATGAAAATCTGTTCCTGGTTCGGGGACTATAACGCCCTTCTGGTTGTCCTTAGGCAATAAAAAATAATAAATAAATTATAGGAAACACCAATAGTAATGAGCGTGGAAATGGACTACTTTAATTGGAATATTTCATACCCTGCTATCACTCTATGCCCCATACACAGCACAGATGATGAATTAATGGATTCATTAGCCAAGTAAGTGTGTATTATTGTTAGGTCTGACAAAGGTTCAAGGTTTTTGCATTTATTCATAGTTCAACAATAAGAACATAAAAACGATTTATTTTATTATTATATAGTTTAATATTCTGATAGATATATTCCTACCTACACATAACTACAGTAGATCTATCTTCACAGTTTTTCATTTAGCGAATCCAGAGACATTGTCGAACAGAATATGGACTTTTATTTAAAAACAATCAGTTTAGCACGATTGGAATCAATTGACAGTTTGGAACTTCCTGCTCCGGAAATTTTATCGGTAAGTCATGTACATACGTAGGTACCGAAGTAATTCTTTGTTTTTTTTTTTTTAGCAGTCACACGTGGAATGGTCACATTGAAAAATTTTGCAAGACAGACGGTCGGGTGCACTTGTTTTGCGTCGTGACGTGCCTACCTACGTACATACTTAGCTTGTTTTGTACGAATAAAATTCGGCCGTAAAACTGAAAAATGCATTTCGAATTAAGTTCTGATGTAAAGGTTAAATGTTGGTAAAACAAAACAGATCGTTTCTTTATAGGTAGTATGGAACTCCAAACATTAAAATTAAACCATAATTAAAAGTAACCTTTCTATTAACCAGCGTGTAAAACCTGAAGAATACGCAAAGAAAGCCGCTGAAATGTTCAAGAAATTCGATAACACAATGCTGAGTACAGTTACTAACTGGCCCATATCGGTACAGTCGTCGATGACAGAAATGGGGATGTGCCACGTTATCAATTCTAACACAGCTGTATTCGATAATCCCCTGTAAGTTTACTTCCCTGAGCCTTATTGCTTGCTTAGGTAAGCACTGATTAAAATTATTTAAACCTTCATTTGTCAAATGCTATCGACCTTACAACATTTGATATAATTAGGTAAGTACCTAATATTATTTGACGTTTCAAGTGTGAGTATAAGTTTGAAGT
Source organism: Tetheella fluctuosa (assembly GCA_951216915.1). Lineage (NCBI taxonomy): Eukaryota > Metazoa > Arthropoda > Insecta > Lepidoptera > Drepanidae > Tetheella > Tetheella fluctuosa. The sequence continues at coordinate 6,408,213 of OX578229.1, read as the reverse complement.
ACTTAGGGTAAAGGTACTTAGCCTATACATAATAGTGTATTTAGTATTCAAAGAAAGGAGTTTCCCGAGAATGAATTTAGGATATTTTAATTTTTTATATAAGTAATCACTACATATTGTAAAACAAACTCCCTCGCTGCGTCTATCTGTCTGGCCGAAAGCGATAAACTCAAAAACGACTGAACAGATTTTCATACGGTTTTTACCTATGGACGGGGTGATTCATGACCCAGGTTTAGGTACCTATATAATTCATTAAAGTTTGGTTTAAATTAACTAAACTATAACGATTATTGTGGAAGATGTCGGAAAAACTCCTAGTGCGGCCATACCTACACGGGTACCTAGAATTCATACCGTTTCAAGCTGCTATTACATAGCGAACTACAACCTTCCCCTCATTGACATACCTACACGTGACCGCTTGAGCAGTATCGTCCGAGAGATCAGCAACAACATCGCGAAATTCCGTCGTGCGGTCGAACGTTGCAAGACATAGGTACACTGAATGCTCTCGACTTCTCACACGTCATTTTTATTAGTCACGCGTTGATTAGTACCATAAATTAGCCAGTGATTTTGTAGGTAGTAGAACTCTTAGTGCAGAGTTTGCTCGGGGTAGTATCTACTACCACCATATCTAATTCCGCCGTGAAATAGTAGTGCACTTGTATTACTGTGTTTCGGTTAGGAGGGTATGGGAACCGGTGAAATTACAGCCACAGGCAATGATATTATAAGTAAAAAGGTGTAGAATCTACGTAGATGCAACGCGCGAGTGATACCCCTGGCAGGGAAAATATAATATTGTATTATCTTTGCCCGTGGTGTTATAAGCGTCTCTAGGCTACGGTAACCGCTTACTATCAGGTGGGCCGTACGTAAGCTTGTTTGCCACCTATGTAGTATAAAAATAACAGGATTATAACATTTGAATTTCCAACTACTCCAGCGGTTGAAACGACTGCTCGTGCAGTTGAAAATTACTGCTCGAGCTACCCGTGTATGACCGGCCTTAGTTATAACAAAGTGTATGTTCCATTATGAGATGTTATCATTGTGATTCTAGTAAATGGAGTGATAGCAACGTGGTCTACGCCAAGAACAACATTGAACTTTCGGTGCATGATCGGGACTTCTACGCACAAATTATGAATTTAACTGATAACTATAGGGTACGTAGGTAGCTAACTTATGTTACGGCTATAATTTTATGGAGAAGTCTTTTCTTTAATACTTACATCCTGCAGTCCCTACCTACCTAGTATAGCAATATGCTATTGTTATAGGAGACTTTTGTGATTACCACCATCGGCCATTATCATGTCACTTAAAATGGTAAGATGGTTATCAAACAATTCGCCTTCTCATATCTAGTAAAAAAAACTACTTTTCAATGTATTTTTTGTATACAACAGATTTACGTGACAAGTCCTGATGATATAATTCTTGGCACTACTTCTGCGTATTCATTCTACATGGAGGGATTTTTATCATTTGGAGTGCAAGTTTGGAGTACGCGAGTATCCGACGACTTGAGACTTGTTCCTCTGCACCTCCGCAACTGTAGGCAAGTATACCTATATAAAGTCCCCCACAGGTAGTCTCATTGCAAGACATACTACTCTGTCAAGAAAGTACCGGGAAACGACCAATAATACACAAAATGTTAGTTATTCATCCAGTTATTTTATCGCCTTCAAAGTATGCTCCTTCAGAAACGATACACTAACGCAAACGAATAATCCAATCATCAAAACATTTTTTAAACGCTTTTTCCGGAATTAATTTCGGTTCTCGTCGCGAATTCTTTTATGTCTTCTAGCGAATGAAAACGGGTGCCACGAAGTGGTAATTTGAGTTTAGGGAAAAGTCGGTAGGAGCCATATCTGGTGAATAAGGTGGTTGCTTGATGGTATTTATTGAGATTTTGATCAAAAATTCGTTCACTATGATTGGCCTTGTGCGTAGGCGCATTATAAAGAAAGAAAAACCGCGCGATAGACACTTCCAAAGTGGTAAAATGTGTGTGAATGTAACTTCTAAAATAAGAGAATAATAAAACTAAAAAAAATATATGATGTACATTACCATGCAAACTTCCACCGAAAATTTTTGAACGAGATCTATTAAGTAGTTTTTTTTTAATACGTCATAAATCGTAAACCGCAATTTACCTTTCATTCAATCAAATCAAATATAAAAAAAAAAATGGCAAAAAGCAAGGTCTTACAGCTCAAATAAAGGGAAAATTCTTAAAAATAAAAATTTCCCCTACATACATAGTTCGCCAATTAATAAAGACCTCGGAGTTGTATGGGCGCTCATACCATTTAGAAGTCTAACTTGATTGGCACCAACCTCAAATAAGGTAAATAAATAAAATTGTGCATTTCCCGTGATGGATGAACGATGGACGAAGTTTGTACGGAACCCTCGGTGCGCGAGTCCAACTCGCACTTGGCCGGTTTTTTTTTAAATGGTACAGATCGACTCGTGAGACACAGAAAGTTCAGCGGCTATCTTCAGTCTCTATGATTTTCATTCACTATTTCCTTCACTTTTGAGATGTTAACTCCAGTTGAAGACGTTGATGGCCTACCAGAGCGACGCAAATCTTCCATCACATCTCGACCGCTTTTGAACGCTTTGTTTGTACCACTCATAAGCACGTTTTTGATAAAGTCGATTCACCGTAAGCCTTCTGTAACATTTTCAGGGACTCCCGAACACGAAATTCCATTGGCGATGCAAAATTTAAGACAAACTCTTTGTTCGATGTTTATGTTCATTATGAAATTCGCAATACACGCTAGATACGATCTAACTAAAAACAGCACTGTATTTAATCTAAATAACAGATGCATCTCAAACTCCGCGCCAAAATGGAAAACAATTGTCCCCATCTAACGACAAAAAAAACTAAAAAATAATTTGGAACCATAAACAAATCATCCATTACCGATACTTTTTTGACTGAATACTTGCAGGGGTGGAAGTACTCATCAATATGAACAACTTTTACTATAGGACTAATTGTGAAATCACGAAAAAAGTATCAGGTGTTCCATACAAAAGTTCAATACCTACTCGACCAAAAAGTATGAAGCAACTGTTTTATTTTACGCGATATCTGAGTTGCTCCCATAGTGAAAGTTGTTCATATTGATGAGTAGGTACTTCCACCCCTGCCAGTATTGCCAACGACTAAAAAATCAACCTGTATAACGTCACTATTTTATTTTCCAGGTTTATGGATGAGCCAATAAACAAAAGATATCCTATTTACTCGTACAATCGCTGTCTGACAGAATGCAGAATTAGAATGATAGTCAAACTATGCGATTGTATTCCTCACTTTTATAGACCATTACGTAAGTACAATTATTACATTTGATTATCCAAATGTTTGAAATGGCGCCCGTTATATTTGAAGATTTTATTACAGGCAGAGAGCGAATATGCAATTTAGGAGAGCTAAAAATGTGTTTACTTATTTACAAAAAAGACATCATGACGTTAACTGCCTCTTTAGAAACATTAAAAAGCGTTTTTGAAAAGTTTGGGAATGCCAACAGTATCCCGAGAACCTCGCGTGATTGTAAATGCGTCAGTAATTGTGAAACAGATGTCTACCAAAGAGAGCACGAGATCTTCGTCCCACAAAGTGGGACCAAAAGATTAAGAATTGGAATTACTACATTCCCTAAAGTGAGGGTAGTTAGAGAAATTATGTTTACTTTCTCGGATTTGTTTTGTAAGTATCAACTATCGACTGCCTACTAAGCTTTTATAACATTGATTTTTAGGATTCCGTACCCAAATGGTGCTGAGTGTAGGTACTTCTAAGTCTTAGCTGGCCGGTCGGCCATCCGTCCATCTGTTTTGTGATAAATTTCAATATCCTTAGATCTAAATGGGTTTGTTTGATTACAGTGCGAGGTGGAGGAGTAGTGAACTTGTGTATCGGCTCATCAATTATTTCGATTATGGAACTATTATTGACGGCGTTAAGAATACCAATTTACGGTTTAAAACTAATTATACAACATTTATACCAAATTATCCGCAAATGCATAATAACACAAAAGAACAGGATAGTTAAACAGTAAAAAGAGCAAAACTTTTACTATAATACTTAATTTATTACTAAGTAGTCTTTATTTACACGTTTTTCATAAAATTATCTTTTGTTTTGTACAACCTGAAACAACAAACAAAGATATTACTAGTATTGAAATTGTAAATTAAATAAATCAATCTGAATATCGTTAAATACTAAAGGAGAGCTTTGAAAAAAAAAAACTTGAATTCCACGCAGGATGAATTTATAGTTTATTAATATAATGGTTGTTCGGCAGAACGTGTGCCATGTGGTAACGGGGGGGCAGATAAGACTATTTGTAATATAGTGCTTCTAATAACCTATACATATGTACATGTACATGTATACAGTATAAGTATAAGCATATACTTATCAAAATCTAATAATAGATAATACAAACATGACAAATCTGTCTATATAAAAATGAATCTCCGAAATGTTTGTACGCTCATAACTTCCGAACGAAAGCACCTATTTGGCTAATTCTTTTTTGTTGTGTTTGTAATTGTCAGGACAAGGTTTGTATGAGAGAAAAAAAATACCGGAATCTTGGGTGAAACAATAAAATTATTTTGAAGGTTGATGCAAATAGTCATAACTGCCCCCCGTTACCATTTGGCACCTGTTCTGCTGAACATCCTGTAGGTACGTATATTATAATGTTTTTGTATAAATAAGTATATTTACCTGTAATTTCATGTTATTCTGTATGTGTGCTTATACTATTACTCATTTTCTTGCACCATTCAAGGATCTCTTGTGTGAGCACCGATGAAGCAATCTCTACTGAAAAATAATAGTTTTTATTCAAATTTGTTGTTTCACATTTTACAGGCACATGATAAAATTTTACAATAAAAAAAAAAACAATCTATACCTTTTCTTTTAAAAGCATCCTATTCATTGTAGTTATTCTTCGATTCAAGTCAGTGATTGATTTATCATCCGACATATTTGTTCTGAAAATTGATAAATTATTAAATTCAAATAAAACTATAATAAAAATAACTACATAAAACAAAAGTTTCAAGAGTTTTAGTGAACCTAAAATGAAATCACAGAAGAAAATTATTAAATTCAACCCACAATGCCTACGCCACAAAACCGTTGATTGTGCAGACCGTATTTCGATCATCGCGAAGTTACTATCTCCTCGGACACAATCACATCAGGCAGCGCTTGACATAAATATCAACCGACCCAACTAATCTTCTTGCAGAAATTAAAGATCTTATACATTATGCCTTCCACGTATTATTCCTTCAAACGCTGGAGTCGTGCATGTTATTCAAAATATTGGCGTGTGTGGAAAGAACAGCGATTCAAGTATCTGTACAAAAAACAATCGCCGTGCACCAAGTGTGAGGATGTCGCTGCATTTGAATACGTCAAACACGCGATAACCATGCAATCCAACCAAAGAAATAACAAAGTCTATATTCGATGACAGGAGAACTTACCATTACTTTGAAAATTGTTTCAAGAAGTACTTCGTAGCGAGTGCGAGGCACCTTTTGACGATATATTTGCAATCTTCGAACGACTTCTTCACGTTCTGAACGAGACATCTCATAATGCAAACATCTTTTAATAAAGTCGGCAAACCTTAATTACCTATAGAGCCACAATTTGCGGCAACGATTTTAAGTTTATTCGTTCAAAGTTAAATTACTTCGAAGGTAATTATCATTTGAACCAATAACTCATCATTAATGTTGCTTGATAGCTTCCCAATACAAAATGGCTCTTTTGGCTAAAGAGGAATTTTAACTTTATATTGTATTAGATTGTGACATTCCATAAGCGCAGATAATACTTCCTATATATTTTAAACAAATGTAAACAATTATACTACAAACAAATAGTAAGTATTTAGTTCATAGTTTGTTAGGCTGTCGGAACAAATAAGCTATAAGGATCAAGGCCATACACATTGACTTATCATTTTCGTTTTCTTAGTCCGATTTCTAAAAGCAGTAGCATTGTTGGATAAAATACAAATGGTATTCATAGTACAAAACAGAATCCAAAGTTATGCTGCCTGTGAATGCCCGAAAATTATGACTGTTGACAAATATCAGAAATATTGTCAATAATTGAAACCGCAGGTGAAAATAAAACTATGCGTTTAGTATCCAGTCTCCGAAAAATAATAGTTGATAAACCGTATGGAGGCAGACTGCATAACCACAAGGAAAATCGAACATTATGAAAAAGTTATTATTCGACAGCTACAAACAATCCGTCACTTTTTACATCAAGTAAAGCCTCCTTACCAACCATTTTTATTTCACATTATTCTAGTATCTACATATTGTACGGTACTACGAAATCGATGTTTAGACTTGTTTTGTTAATAAAATTCCAAACTTGGCTGGCCGTGTAGACACACGGCAGTGTCATTCATATCTAGACATATGGTAGACAGATACATTATGGTTACCTACTAAATATTTAGCCGTTACCAAAACATTATAATGCTCAATCAGTGATCGTGATTAAACACCGAAGCTCTTGATGATTATCTACATTCACTAATATAATATTGTGATAATTCATACGATGACGTTTATCGGAAATTCAGTGAAATTACACAAATGTAATTTAATATACTTTTTTAGAAGTTTTATAAATACCTAACAATTTTTAGTGGTGGCATTTACAAACTCATCAAAATCTATGCGAGTAGTTATTTAATGGAAATGTTACTTAGACTCAAAGACCAATCCATTCCATCCAGTCAAAACATGATCACTATCCAACTATCAATAAATCAACGTATCCTGATCTCAATGTGTCTTCAACGAAGCGACTTTCTTACGCCTTATTTGTGTTTTCGACATTCGGAGGTACTAAACTGATGCATCGATACAACTGCAAGTCAATTTAAGTCATACAAGTTATTCCTTCTAAAAATGAAATTTATTAATTCATCAGGGATACAGCAAACATTAAGACTTACACTAAATTAACCTAAAGTACAAGTATGTGTCGATAGATCAAGATCGACCGAGAAAAAAATGACACAACACTGCATCACCGGACACAAGTAAAAACGAAGATAGAAAGCAGTAGGTATATTATCCAGGTAGTCCGAGTCGATTATACAAACCACAAAAGACAGACTTCAATACCACATTCCTGAAAGCACAAAAATATATAATTTCACTATAAGACATTCAAAACTCCATCATCTGGGGTTTGGTTAAAGATTAAAATAATTCATTGTATGAGTAGATTTTTCTACAGCAGGTATCAATTATATAATTGATACTGAATTATGAGGTTTATTTATTATCGCCAAATGGAAAAAAACACTAAGCAAAGCGTAGACAAATGAAGAAACCATTTCTAAAAAAGAATGACGAGAGACCAGAGCAATTCACTCAACATTCGACCAGATCAAAAAAAATGCAGTTGAATTTTTATGTGAAGTTGTACTCAAATTATTGCATTTAATTTGTCATTTTTACTGAACCAAGAACGGACGTGTCACATCGTCATAATATTTTTGAAAAATCTACTCATTGGATATTGTCCAAAATATTGGGAAGGCGCGTAACAGACGACGAACATTCTTGCTTATAAATTAAGAAATTCCAAATTGATGAAGAGATTAAAGATATGTTAACTAAAAACGAATATGCCAATCAGAGGAGACCGACCAGACGTAGATACACCTTTAAAGAATACCTTACCTTTTATACAACCATTAGAAGAAGCGGACGTCAATAGTCCTACCATCGATGCGAGTCCTGTCAAACATTTCTGTGACTTTCGTTAAGAAAATAATATTTCAATAAACCTTAAAATCGATTTGAGATACAACATTTATTTACAATAATTGTTGAGATACTTATGTACCAATATAAAAGTTTTATTGTGTTCATTTTAAAGGATACTTATTGCCCTCTCTGCGTCCCACTCTTTGTGGAAGCGCACAATAGCGGTGTCTGGGGCCGTCATCTCAGCGAACTTCACGTCACCACATTCAGTGAACTTTTCGCGGATCAACTGCCATGTCACAGTCGGAGGAAGCTGAAACAGTCCAAAGTATAAGGTATTTTTACTTTAAGTCTAAATTAAAAGTAAAATTTTACTAATATGAACTTGCACATATTGCAAATTTTATTGGCGTCTTATTGGAATTATTGAATTTACAATTCGCTGATAGCGACAGTAACAATATATTACAGTTGTTATTTCGGAAACAAGTTTTCGCTATTTGAGAGTTGGTCCCATAGTAAAAGTTGTTTGCCATGAGGAACCTAACATTGGTTACGAAAAGATGATGATAATATGTCAAAGTATCCACCCAGGATTTCTCGTAATGACGATAGAGCCGATAAAGCGAATGGCAAACCAGCCTTATTAGCTAGTATGTAGGTATGATAATTTATTCTCAAATGTATTTCCATTATGTGACTGTGGATTCCACGGCCACATAAACTACAGCGTAGGTAGATAGATAGAGATCTCTTTATTGTACACCAGAAAAAAACATAGTTAACAAAATCAAGACCAAACAAAAATTACTGTACAATCGAATCAAACTATTGTTTCGATCTTATAACAATATTATTGTGGCATTTTATACCTGGCTGTACATAAAAAATAACATAAAGAAGAAGAAGAATAACACAAAGATAACACACATACATGGCATATTTGTTTTGGTACATGAAATTAAAATACAAATTTCAAATAAGGAAACTATTAATTTACTTACATTTGAGATTATCACCATATCGGAGGCCTTTTCCCTATTACTTTGCTGCACAACTCCTTGGTCTCTGCCGTAACCTTGGCCGGAGACTGATCCACCCATTTGCCTGTTTTGACCTAAATTCAAGGTACACTTTATTTAAATACATACATATTAATAATAATTAATAGATATTTAATTTAGTAGTAAATGGTTCTAAAAATTATGCTAAGTGTACAGAGGTGGAATTAACACTAGTTACATTGCAAATGTATCCTCGAGATTTAGTTTGAAACATATTGGTATCAGGTAAGCGTTACACATACCTGAAAGCGGTCCACTGCTCAAAGAACTGTTACCCAGAACATTGTTACCCATAACATTGCTAGACATGCCTGCATTACCAAGTACACTGGAACCTAGGTCAGCATTGCCAAGTCCCAAATTGGCCGAGTTCACACTGGCCTGTGCAGATAGCACTGTCGCCAGATCATTGGCAGTTAATCCTTGTTGGAGCAGCTGGTTTTGTAGAGCACCCAGTCCCGTTAAACTGAGAGCCTGTAAATTGTTCAACTTTAAAGCTTTTATTCGCGATCATTTCAAATTAAAATAAAAATAATTATAAAAAAAAAGCTGCCTGATCAAAACAATAAGGTAATACAGAGTAGATAAGAAAATGTAACATATTAATTGAATAAAATTTTCCTCAATGCTTCACATTTCGTCAATTTATATTATGCTGTTGAAATTTATTATCAGGGAAATTTATCATTAAGTTACTAAGAAACTCACTTGCAATCCGAGATTTCCACCCAAAGCTGAACTAGTATTGAGTGTATTTGCAGATAGTCCTGAACCCAAGCCATTTAATGACACTCCAGCAGAAGGCACTGCTCCTAGTACTCCTGTACCCAAAGTGTTTCCAGTGTTTGCCAAATTTAAGTTATTTGTGGCAGGTGCCTGTGGTAAATTCCTGGCAACATCTCTCAGTGGCTCCCCATTAGTACCCAAGCCTAAGCCAATGCCTTTGAGACCCTCTGGTAATCTGAATTCAGATTTGTCTGTTACACCTCTGTCCATACGCACTGTCATCCTTCTGTCATATAACATCTGCTTATCAAACATTGATATGGCCTGTAATAAATTACATAAATTGTAATGTTTTCTGTATTTCATTTTTAAGGTAAAACATAATATTTACTCTTTAAGAAGAAGAAGAAGAAACCTATTTTTCCAAAGTTTCCCTTTTATTCATGATCTAGCTGTTCCCTGCGGATTCACCCGCATTATCGGGAATAAAAAGTAGCCTACAAACTACCTCAAGAATTGGGCCATCAAATGCAAAAATAATTATTCAAATTTGTTCCAGAGATTAGCACTTTGCACGATTAGCACTTTGTAAGCACTGCCTCACAACATCATTTTAGTCACTATTATATTCTATCTATATCCTAATAATAATATTATAAACTCGAAAGTTTATGTGGATGGATAGATGGATGTTTGTTACTCTTTCACGTTAACTCGTTAATCCGTTAATCGTTAATTAACGAAGTTAACATTTTGATTAACGGATTAACTTTTAAAAATGATAACGGACACGTTAACTTCCGTTAATATGCAGAAGTCCGTTAATCGTTAATCCAATGCCTAATAGTTACCGCACGGCAGTCGGGCGGCGCGAGGCAGCGAGTGAAACAAAAACAAAACTAAATATATTTTGCCGGCGCGTGCGAGTGAGAAAGAAAACTGCGAAGAGATTTGTTTCGTCTGATCATTTCATTACTTAGCGCCGGTGCTTAGAGTGACGAGTGTTTTGTTTGTTTGTTTTTATTATAAATTAATGTCAGTGATCATTTGCGTGTTGATAATTGATAAAGAAGAGTGCAGTGTAATTTAGTTAGATAGAAAAAGTGTACTGTGCAGTGTACTGAGTAGTAATTAAAATAAAACCATATCATGGATGTTGGAAGACATGGAATCGGATCGGATTCCAGCGGTCCTGATGAGAATCTATGGCCACATTTGACTGAGTATGTGGAATTTTTATCCAGATTTTATAATCCAGGTTTTATAAGTTCACTAACGCAACGATATAAAGATGCAATTTTACACATATTAACGGATTAACGATTAACGTTAACTTACGTTAATTCTTCTGAAATGTAACGCTTTAACGTTTAACGAAGCTAACTATTTTTGTAGCGGATTAACGATTACCGAAGTTAACGTGCCCGGCTATGACCAAATCCGGCACACAGATAGAATATATTCTGCATTTTAACATATAGGATACTTTTTATCCTGGGAAAATATAAGATCCCTCGAACGCGGGTGAAACCGCAGAAAGCTAATTAACTATAAAAGTATCTATATATAAAAAAAACCGGCCAAGTTAGAGTCGAACTCAGCACCGAGGTTTCTGTACAACCTTGAAGTTAAACTAAATTGCGAGACAAACTCAACTTTGCCATTGGTAAACTGTTGTCCTCATAAATCGATATAGTTTACCAATTTCAAATAACTTTATAATCGCAAAACAAAAATTAACCACAAATTTACGGTTTTCGGATTTATTCCTTTACTTGTGCTATAAGAAGTTGCTTCTTGCCAAATTTCATGATTCTAGGTCAACGGGAAGTACCCTAAAGGTTTTGATTCCCTTGCGAGTAGTATAAAAAATGCGGCATAAACGGCCGTATCTATTGATTGCGTTGACTTAGTAGTTTGATTTTGTCACAGCTCCAAGAGATTGCAGACCTGAGAATTTGATGTAGTATTATTTATATAGTATTTCAGTTATCTGGTTTCCATAGTACAAGCTCTGCTTAGTTTGGGATTAGATGGCAGTGTGTGAGATTGTCACAGGATATTTGTTTATTTATTTAAAAAAGCACATTCAAATATTTACCTGTACAGCCTCAACTGGATGATCATATTCAATGACAGCAAAACCTCTGCTATTACCATCTTTGTCTATTGCTAAGTCAATGTTGCGCACTTTACCCGCCATTTTAAATACTTCTTTTATTTTTGCACGGTCTGCCTTGTAATCCAACTACAAGTTGTATAAAGTAATTAAATTTTACTAATAATATTATAACTTACTTATGAAGATAAGATTTTTGTCACATCTGTATGTATGTGAATGTAATGAAAATAACACAAAAGAAATGATATAATAAATCATGATTACTGGTACTTACATTGGCGACAAATACTTTTTTGACAAGTGGTGGTTGCACATTAATAGACTCCAAAAACTGAAGGCTCAGACCATAAGTACTGTAGTTCTCGGGTTCTCTTGGTTTGTTGATGCCCCAGCTAAAAATACATTTTTAAAATCAAAATTCTAATTCTTAACTTCTTATTCTTTTAAGTTATAAAATAAATAAACTAATAACTTACCCATCTTTATCATCCCTGCCACCACCTCCGCCCCCAGATCTTGCCGTGTTCAGCCTGTTCCTTTCATTTCCTGAAAATATAATAGTAATTTTTATGTAGTCACAATCTTCCAAAATTAAAAGGTTAAGTTCTGTGTGTGCTGTATGTATAAACCCAGATCACTTGCTTCAAAATGCTGTGGACTTAAATTACTGCAAGTTCCCAAGTTTAGGAATGGATAGCACTCACATAAGAAGTGTATTGGTATTTCATAACACTATAAATTTCAACCAATACTTTCAGAGAAAATTCCTCATACAGACCTACAGGCTTACTCTTCAAACCAATTTCAATTTATTTGAGAGTCATGTGATTCGGTACGCTTCAAATCAATGAGAGTAGGAAATGTCAAAATCCAATGCAGATTGATCGGAATTAAAATCAAGAGTAAGCCTGTTGCACAAAAAAAACTTTTTTGGTACAGGACCTAGATTTTTTTTTTGCCCAACCCTAAATCAAAACCTTGCTATGCCCATGACCACAAGGACATGTGTGTTTTTTATCTACATGTTTTAATGCATGTGATGGTAACTTTTTTAAAGTATTTTATATTTACTTTAAACAGTGTAGGTGTCAATCAGTGAGACAAAAGCATTAAATGGATGCATTCTTGGATTGCATCTTGACCACCTAACATGAAAGCAGCATATAAAAACTAAGAGACCAAATTAGTTAGAGCAACTGGGTCTCAACCAAAAATCTACAAACAGCTAACAATAAGTACTGTGATGAGGAAATCTGCTCACAAAAATCAGTTGAGTAATTCATGTTAGCCCTAGCAGCAGGACTGACAAAGCAAAACTATGCAAGATGCCTCAAATTATCTTAATGCATAAAAGTAGAATCATCTTAATAGGTTTATGAAAAGTGCTTGTTGGGAGACACACAAGCTAACAAATCTGCTGATAGTTAATGGAAACTAATCACAAATGTTAAGACACAGTAAAAAAAAAGAACTTGTACTAGGAGATGTACTCCTCATGCTATCATAGTTAGAACACATCTGCCGAAAGTTGATACAAACTGATTATAAATAGGTATGTAAGACACTGAAAAAAATACAATAAAATAATTTGAATAGATGTGTATATAATACCAACCAGTTTCTTCTTTTAATACAAGTTTCCGTCCATTTAACTCATATCTATGCATGACAAATAATGCATTCTTCATTGCCTCTGCATTTGTGAACTCCACCACACCACACCCTCTGGGTTTACCATTTTCATCATTGAATAGTTCAACATAAGCAACATCTCCAACCTGAAAACATGTTTTGTAGAATAAATAACAATTACTATGTGAATAAAATAACTACCTATCTTTGGGTAATATTACATCTGTAATATGCTATTACTAAAATTAAAATTACATCTGTTAAAATTACAAACTAACCTTTTCCTTAAATAAATCTTTCAACTGGGTCCAACGATATTCGTAAGGTATATTGGATACAAATAATCTCTTGCTGTCTGAGCGATCGCGGTCGTTGGAGCGGTCCCGTGTAGCATCAGAAAACCTCGACGGTCTATCGCCACGCCTCGAACGGTCCCGATCCTTCTCTCTTTGGTTATCCATTACAAATCACACCTGTGAATAATATAAGACACTCAAAATCGGTATATTGCCGGTAAAAAGCACAACATGAAGGAAAGCCCAAATAACTCAAACAAATTAGAGAAACCTCTGTCTTACAATGCTATATTTTGTTTTGTCCAGAAGATGATTCGAATATAAAGTTGATAGTAATAGATTGCTAAAATTAAAATTCTGGTCGACCGACTGAGGCAAAGATAGAAAGATGGATAAAATAATTACGACTTGCTGTCAAGTCAAAAACAAAACTGTCAATCAGCTTGTGTGTATTGATACAAAATGGCGGTCAAGGAACATAGGCTTATGGCATAAAAAGCACTTTGCAGCCCGTCACTTCATAGTATGGTAAATTATGAACGTACTTTGTACCAACATTGAGATATAGAAATAATCTTATCGAATTAAAATGACAGCTTATGCATTTTGTTAACAAATACCATACTAGCTTTCAAACATAGACGTGTTATACTTTTCTTTAGGATGGTAATGCTGGTATGATTGATTAAATAAATGTCAATATTAAGTCATTCATGTTATTTCTCATGAATGTGGTGTGCCTAGTTTGTCATTTATTGTGTTGTAGATCAAATATTTTAGCTGTTATTTAAATGGTGGGCAAATCTTTAAGAAAACGTACAGTTTGTGGTGTCAGCGCGTGAGAATATCAACTTCTGGCTACAGATGGGTCTAAAAATAATAAGCTGCTAAATTAACACCGCTAAATTTTTTAAGTGTCAACACCAGCCCATCGTCACTTCATAGTATGATAAATTATGTATGAAATTATGATCGCACTTTGTACCAACATTGGAAATAGAAATAATCTTATCGAATTAAAATGACTGCTGATGCATTTTGTTAACAAATACCATACTAGCTTTCAAAAATAGACGTATTATACTTTTCTTTAGGTTGGTATGATTGATTAAATGTCATTACGTCATTCATATTATTTCTCGTGAATGTGGTGTGCCTTGTTTGTCATTTACTGTGTTTCAGATCAAATATTTTAAATGTTATTTAAATGGGGGGCAAATCTTTAAGAAAATGTGAAGTTTGTGGTGTCAGGCGTGTGAGACGATCAACTTCTGGCGTATTTTTGGCCAGATTTCCATTTGAACCGGACAGGTCGGTAAACTGATGTTTTAATGTGATATTTACAATCATTCTTGACTTTGAGTCTTTAGCAGTTACTAATTTAATTAGTTCGAAGTAGTTAGTCATGGCTTGTACAAACATTTTGTGAATAAAATTCTTCTTGTCAATAAAAAAACAGCTAACATAAAATACGAATAGTGTGGAACAACTTATCGATAATCCTCTTATTTCAGATGTCGATTATGGGTAAAGCTAACAGGAAATGAGGATTTGCCATATTTACCTATACAAAACTTAAATGAAAACAAGTTCATTTATGGAAATCATTTTTCACCCAGTGCCTTCAATAAAAAAAGGAAACAGATTAAGAAGCCAACTAACTCTTAATCTTAATGCGCCACTCTCAGATGAAATTCTTTCATTTGAGAGTGGCTCATTTCCTATTGTTCCAGAGTTTAAAAGACAGAAAAAGGTATTTTGATTTATTGGTATTAATAACTTTGCTACCAATTTTTTTTTAAATTAAATTCAGGCATGTACTAATTAGAATGTTTGATTATGTTACAGTAGTTTCTGCTGGAGAAGTCTGGTGTACTGTTGAGGAAGCAAAAAACTATTTTGAAAAGGATACTCAATCAGTCAGACCAATCTCAATGTTTTGCACTCTTTTTGTGGTTAACTTAACCTGGTGGACATGCAATGACCATGAAGATATCATGACAAAACGATTATATTTAAATTAGGAAACAGTGCCAAATATTAAATTCAGATATTATTAAAACAGAAGAAATTTCTGCGAACGCTTCCAAGGTAGCTCAACTGAGAAGTGTTGCAAAGCTATGTATGTGTTTGTACAATATCTTTACTTTGTAATAATTTTCATTCCATAGACATTCTTGATGTTGACGTTAAGGTTAATGTTAAAAAAAATGATCAAAAAATTCGTATAACTTTTATTATATGAATACTCGTAATACTCAAAAATAAATATACTGGTAAGCAGTACAGCAGCACGTATCGCACATTTATCGATATCGGTAAACAGTAGGTACTGGAAGTGACAAGCCCTAGCGTTCCTTTTCATTACGTTGGTTAGTAGTACTGATCGGTACGTATCGGTGTGTTGGCACAAAGTAAGTTCATAATTCGGTTCAAGGATTGTTTGAGAGTGCCGACTCAAACGTAGTGTATTAATCCTCTTTGGTACTCTGTGCTTATGGCTGTCAGCACCGCGGTGCGGTAAACTGCGGGCGGTGGTTGGTATTTTCTTCCGTTATGTTACCAATCTAGTCAAAATTACCGATATAAAAAAATATGTATATTAGTCCATATCTGTACATGTGCTGTGACAAAAAGAGAGAAGCATAGTGAGACAGTAGGTCAGGGTTGCTAACCATAGAAGTAAATAAGTAGGTATGAAATACGTAATGTAAATATTATGAAAAAAAAATACACATTTTAAAAATCTAAAATCAGTATGTGCATTTAAAAAAAAATAGATTATAGGCATACATATTACAGGCCCAAAAGTGGGTTTAAAATAATTTTAATTTTGAACCACTATAGTGTTTTTTCGGTTTTTCTGATAGGGAAAATTATTTAGAATATGCGTACAAAAACAAAGAAAAATATTAAAAGCGCCCATATTAATACATAATTATTTTAAATCCACATATTTTTAGCGTAATATTATTTTTACAAATTGAAGCAAAGAAAAAAGACTATTTTAAATTATTTTTAAACGCATAATAATGGATTTAAAATTTTATCAAAATAAAACTCAATGATTAGGATGTATAGCATAGATTTCGTTGCCTCAATAAAATGGGGGCTACCGTTTTTGAGCTCACCAGTTGGCGCCACAGTCGAGTAAGGTCCTATAAAAGTTTGTTATTATGGGCATGAAAACCATGTTTACACAATATGATTATATTTAATACCTTAAACCGTACCGTAAAAATATCGAGCATGCCTCAGTTTTACGTAGTTCCGTTTTGTTCGAAAAAAACAAGGAGTTATAAGTTTCCGAAAGAAAAAACTGTCTCAAAGCACTGTCATTAATTGACTCGTAACTCTTAATTAATCTCAGGTATTGCAAAATATTCTAATTAGAAATATTCCCGCGTAGTCCACCCAGAAACAGTGAAGTTTGACATTCCGAAGACCTCACGCTACACTAGCGCCTTTAGCGAAAAATACACACGCGATAGCCCCCCCTATCTGTCAGTAGGGTTGTCACTAATGTCACTTGCCTATGTCAGTCAATGATTGACATGCCGAATATAGTGTTGTATTTTAACTTGAAACCTGTATTAAATCTATATAGTCAGAAGAGCCAAACGGAATAATATACCGACTTACCTTTTGAAGTCAAGTCAATTTGTTCTGCTTCATAAAAAAAAACTAAAGAATAAGTTTGATTACCGTACAATAAAAAATATACACTACTCTCTGTCCATCAGTTTATTTGATATTCGACTGGGTATTTTACTCTATATGAGAAAAAATCTAAAAATATACAACTAAGATAGCTTAGGCAATAAGCAGTCGGAAAATAATAATAACTTAATTAATTTTAAAATTCATTTCAAAGTTTTCAGTTTTTTTAATCTATTTCGAACGAAAACGAAACAGAAGCCGCCATTATAATGACGTCATACGGTGCTGGAGGCCGATTCTCGCGCTTTCGATAATAATATCGAAATCGATAAATATATCATGACAAAAGGTATGATATTTACGTATCGACTGCTAGAGACCACTCGTTGAATATCGCACGCTAACGATAGATAAATATTGAATGTGATATCTCGAAAATACCAAAAAAAAAATTTTTTTGTATATCCACCATGTTTTATGATAAATATCGAAAGTGATATTTATCTCTACAGCTCGAGAATCACCTCCCAGACTATTGATTCGGTCGGACTATCGCATAAAAAAAACTGACAAATATTCCCGACGTAAAACTGCAAGAAAGAAAGAAATAGACTTGGGATGCAAATAATTAAAGATAAAAAAAACTCCAAAAATATGTTTTAAACCTAAAGTCCAGTGGTGCGTCAGTCTGCGCACCCCACGTTCGAGTAATATTTAATAGGTAATGGTATAAATACGTTAAAGGAAAAGAGCGAATACATTTTTGTTAACGTTACAGCCCTCCCTGTGAATAGTTTTGGTAATGTTGCCATAACAAATATTAATCTTTTACCTAATTAAATTTTTCCTATGGTTCAATGTTCAATGTATGCAATATATTGAAAAGCGCCCCCTTGCGGCATCCACAAACTTTTGTTTCTTTCCGTCACACGATGACATATACACGCACACATTCATGTTTTTGATTGTATTGCTTCATAAATATTTTTCGCTTACGATAACCATGCAGGAGGCAATCTGCGCTAGATTTTTAATAAAATAAGTAGTTTTAATAATCCACAAATTATGGAGCAAAGCAAATCTAATTCACCTAAACTATTCGTGTGCACCGCTATAGAAAACAAGGATGAAGTTGAAGAGGTACTGTGTTTAATTTCGCAGTTTCCCAACAAAGAATAATTTTGTCGGCCATGTAGAATCTTAATTTTGAACATTGACAGTGGTGGCGCTGATGTTTACGTGGCGCGAAAATTTAACTTACAATGTGGTACCAGTTTTCATTTATGATGTTGTCTTCGCATTTCAGAGATACGAGAGGGCCTACAATTTCTTTCAATCACTCGTTGCCGACTGCAGTGAAAAAGAAGCTCACGACGCGCTCAACAATGCTGTTTGTAAGAATCCTGAAGAAGTGTCGCTCGGAATGCTCATGTCCATACTTACAGAGCCTCACAACGCTACCAAGTGCTACAGAGATCTCACGCTAGTCACAAGAGACGGTCTAACTTGCGTGCTTAATAATCTTTCCAATTTGATCTTAGAAAGATATTTAAAATTTCATGATACCACTCGTGTACAACTTCTATGGTTGATAAAAGAGATGATAAGGAATGCAGTCACTGGAGTGGACAGTGTATGTTGGAATTTGATGCGATACGCATCAGGAGGTGATAACAATCCTAAAAACATAATACTAGTTGAATCTCTTTTGGATATTTTTATTGAACATCGGTCATGGTTAGATAAATTTCCTGTACTTATTTGTATGGTAGTGTACACTTACTTAAGATTGATAGAAGATCACAACATACCACAGTTAATGAGTTTACGTCAAAAAGAAGTAAATTTTGTCATTGCTCTAATAAGAGAGCGCTTTTCTGATGTTTTAAGCCTGGGTAGAGATTTGGTACGCTTACTCCAAAATGTAGCTCGCATCTCTGAATTCAGTCAACTATGGCAAGATATTTTGACAAACCCTAAAACTTTGTGTCCGACATTCACTAATGTGTTACAACTATTACAAACTAGAACATCTCGTAGATATTTGCAATCTAGACTTACTCCTGATATGGAAAGAAAACTTGTATTCCTTACTTCTCAAGTAAGATTTGGCCACCATAAAAAGTATCAAGAATGGTTTCAAAGACAGTATCTTGCTACTCCTGAGTCGCAATCTCTAAGAAGCGATATGATCCGTTTCATAGTTGGAGTAATTCACCCGACAAATGAACTTCTTTGTTCTGACATCATTCCAAGATGGGCTGTAATTGGATGGCTTCTAACAACTTGTACTTCAAATGTTGCAGCATCTAATGCTAAATTGGCATTATTCTATGATTGGTTGTTTTATGATCCTGAGAAAGACAATATAATGAATATTGAACCAGCTATTCTGGTCATGCATCATTCAATGAGATCACATCCAGCTGTCACTGCTACTTTACTTGATTTCTTGTGCAGAATCATTCCAAATTTTCATCAACCTTATGCTGATAAAGTGAGACAAGGTATATTCAACTCTCTCCAGCAAATTATTGAAAAGAGAGTGTTACCCAATTTGCATCCCTTATTTGATTCTCCTAAATTGGATCGAGAATTACGAACAACTGTGAGAGAAACTTTTAAAGAATTCTGCACTAATGGGAACGGCGAAGGTGCCTCTGGGTTACGGGAAGAAGGTAACGAAGATATGCCCAGAGGAGGGCCTGATGAACCGGCGTTTTCAGATGATGAAGATGATGGTCCGCCAATTATAGCAGAGGATACGGATGATGATGACATACCGTTGTCAGAAGTCCGCGCTCGAGAACGTCCTGAGCTGGCGGCTGCATTGCCATTAATTTTGCGACCGCTCGCCGAAGTCCTGTTGGATGAGAGGACATCCGCTGCGGCTACGGCATTACTTAACGCTTGCTGTGTACCAATGCCGACTCCGGCTGCACTCGCAGATCTATTTTCAGCGGCGGTACAGGATGTGCCTCCGTTACGAATAAATCGTAATCCTTCGTTAGCAGAGCTCGATACTGCTATTAATTCGCCTATATTTTCGATGTTTTCTTTACTCATCGGTAAAAGTAGTGAAACCGACGCGAAAAGAAAACTAATTTTGGAAACTCTTAAAGAAATTCAGACTCAAACAGCTTTTCGTAATGTTGGTTTTTACTTATTATTTTATTTGAAAGTATGCTTTGAACGCGAACGCCGCTCAGAGCGAGATGCTGCAAAAAGGAGGAATGTCAAATTCAAAGCTGAAATATATAAGGAATATTGTAGTTTATTAGAAATCAAAATTGGAGATAGCTTAGCAGATGACTTTGAAAGATGCCAGGAATGTGATGCAAACCTATTGGTGTGGTTGATACCAGATGTTTATGCCGAGTTCAAAGATCAAGCTCAAAACCACATTAGATTGCTCCACTCAATCGTTTCTACATTAGATGCAGGTCAATTGCAGCAGCTAGTGTGCCTTACGCTGCAGGGCAGTTTGATGATGTTCAAATCGGACGACATAACAACGATGCTTTCTACGAGTCTGGGATGGGAGACTTTTGAACAATATTGTCTCTGGCAACTACTGACAGCTCATGATATTTCAGTTGAAGATGTTCTTCCTATAATCCCTAAGTTATCTCATAAAGAACATGCAGAAGCATTGACATCGGTTCTACTGATGTTAAAACAAGAGAGGCCTACTACAGAGGTATTACGACAATTATTCTGCAGGCCTGTCGACGATGATGACACATTCGTGGTGTCCACAGTAATGTACTGGTGCCAAGATTATGAAGACAAAGTTGGAGATTTAGTTTCTGTTTTGTTGAACACACGATATCCTGGCACTAGCCCTAACAAAAGAAAACGCCCAGGAAAACACAGCATTCCACCAAATGCTCCACCATCTGCTGAATTGGTAATTATTTATAAATGTTATCTTGTTTTAAAAACTAGTTGCTCAGAGTCTCCTCAGAAATTAAATGTTACGTTCTTGCAGGTACTTGGTCACTTGGAACAAATAAGAATATGCTGTGTAGAACAAGATGACATGTCAATTTTTAATATGGAGTGTATGCAGAAATCCTTACAGCAAGCACAGTCGAATAGTAGTGATAGTTTAAGGGTAAGAACAAAATAAGCTCGATATGTTACTAATACACAGTATTTATACATTTAATCAGTTGTAAAAGGAAAACTTGCTGGTACCTACCTAAGTTTCTGTTAACAGGAAGTCCAGGATCTTAATTGTTTAACCAACCATTCAACAGCATACATTATCATACAGACTTGATATACTTAGTAGTTTTGGATAATTAATATAATTATTTATTGGTCAAGCCCTATTTGCATGTATGCTTAATACTTGACAAACTTACATAGGTACTTACATAATACATTCTTATCGTCATGCATTGCACATCAGGGTGTAGACAGGACCACAGATTCTTACTTACTATGCACCTGACACCACTTAGTCAATGTATGGGCAAAATTACAGACAAATCCTTACGTGGCTACGATCTTTTCGATACTCCATACTTATAACTACAACAACCAGTTTTCAAATTTCTTAAAAAAAAATGTCCATACTGAACACTTGACATGTTTGTTTTGTTGTTATGAATATTTCTGGTAGGAAACATATTTTTATTTGGGGTGAGGCGCCTCTTGTTATAGGTAACCAACCCCTTAAAATGGTAAGATGTATGAATGATTTCTTCTTTATACCTATAAAACATCTTTATTATATTATAAAACAGTACTGACGACAACGCACAGCCATAACTGGTAGATAAAAATATGAAATTTAGAGGAAATATTCCTTGAGTACCCTAGGGGTGAACTAAAAGTTTTTTCAAAGTTCTACCTCTAAGGGGGCAAAATATGGAATCGCGGGTGAAACCGCGGGGCGCAAAGCTAGTAATTATTACTAAACATTATTATCATAATCATTACAGGACACAGTCTGTCAAACTAATGTTGTGATAATAAATGTAAATATTTTAATATATTTTTAAAGTGCACTACATCCTATTAGCAAATATGTAAATAATGTATTGTTCTCTTAATAATTTTTATGTTAATTACAGAGACAATATAGTGAATTATTTGCTTTGGCGTGGGAGGACGAATTACCAATATCTAGACGAGCGAGAAAATTAGTTTCAAACTCACTGCCAATCAACCAGAATTTACATTCGTCTAATGATGACAGTGAGGTAACTAATCCTTATAATATTACAGACTTATAGCAAAATAGTATGTAATTTATGAATTTAGCTGTCGATGTCGAGAGCAGAAATTTGTTAAACAAAGTCAACTGCATTCCATTTTATGTCCATTAACAATAACTTATTTAGTATCTTATTTACCTTAAATATTATGTTGGAAAATTAATATTACAAATATTCCACCTCGATTAAAGTTATACAAATACAATATTATTTTACAGGAAGAAGAGATTGTGAAGCCCAAACAAGCAAAACGTCGAAAGAAGGCAATCTCGGATAGTGATTGAATATCTCGTGTAAAAAAACATGGTAATTTTGAACACCAAAGTGCAACTCTACAATACAATAAATATTAGTGTGTGTAATGCATTGTTGGTTACCTTTTGTAATTATTACACAGGTGCAATTCCAAGAATGGTACCTTTTGATTAATAGTCACATCATTTTGCCTTGGTATGATGTAAAAATGTTATCTACTAAAAATAGCTATGGTTTTCAGGAAATTCATTTAAATGGTTACAAATATCCGAAAACCATAGTGTTATCATACAGTGGCGTACGGACACGAACAAGCTCAAAATCAATAAAGCTCATCATTAAGCCTAGGTGATTAAAGTTCCATTTACATATGTTTTATGATTAACAAATGAGCTTGTGTGTTCGGAAACGGAATTTCTCAGTTTCCAATAATGCTGAGAAATGTGTTCATATTCTGAATATATCATACATGCATTACTTGTACATTTCTGCACCATTAAGTAGTCATTTATTGTAAATGTAGGTAAACCTTTATTTTATTGTACAGTTTTTTTTTATTCCCCATACAGTGTTGGACTTAATTTAAGTATAAGGAGACCAAGAATTTTATTCAAAGGATATAATATTGTATTGATGCAATTTTCGAAATACATTTTACACTAAGATCAATAAAGTATTTCCCCTTTTTTACTTAGTTTTATTGTATAAGGATAAAATGATTGAATTGAAACGTCATGATGTAATTACGTTTTTAATGACAAATAATTATTTTCCAAACAGTTGAGATAAACTGCCAAACAATGCATTTAAATATTTTGATTAATCAACATAACTATAAAACTCGCTTATTTAAAGGTGTAAAAAATAACAATACTAAAAGGATAAAAAAATTAAGAATAAAATATTAAATAATATTTTATTATCATAAGTGCCTTAATTTTTGGATTTTTAATATTTAAAAATGTCTTTTGCTATCTAGTCTTATAAACTGCAAACTTACACACTCTATTACAAACTTAATTACACTCTATAACACAACAATCCCCACCTACACCAATTATACAATACGAGCTTAACTATATTGACCAATTAAAATAAAACTATAGCTTCCCCTGTTTATATCTTTGTCTAGCTTGCGCCTTGCTGTATTTAGTCTTCTTTTCAGGTACAGTATTATCTTCCTTGGAATTATCATTAAATCCTAGAAATGAATAAATATAATAATTTATTTATTTATTTGCACAAATTACTTGTAAGCATGTTATAATAAAGACTACATAAGTATGCTAAAGTAAAAATGTACAATACTCTAAGTGTTTAATGTCCGAAATTCGGATATTTCTCGTTTTATTTTTAAAATGTCGTGGTCAACAACGTACTTTTGATATCAGTTTAAAAGTTCTTTGATATATCTTTTATTTTCGGTTTAATGGCCTAGTCTAATCACTTAACACTTGAGCCCTGTATACAGTGGATATTTCCATGTCATATTTTCGAAATGTGACAACTGTGTTTTTTTTAAGAAAAAAAATATAAAATATTTTTGTCGAGCTTGATTTTTTTTTGTATGAAAAATTTACATTATGGAAGTAGTAGGATACTTATTACTTTATAGCACTTTATTTTAGTAGTAACAACGCTGGAAGCGAGCTTCCACCCCCATTTAGTAATTTAAATACTTAGTATTAGCTGAAAATGTGACATTTCTTGATGGCCCTGACATTATCAAATTCTTATATTTTTTGTCCACTACTTTTTATAAAACGTAATTATAATAATGGTGTAGTTAAAATACGTAAAAAAAATTGCGGTGACTTTCCATACTTTATACATAGGCAGGCACATCGTGAGGTACATAAATAAAATGGGAGGCAAAATAGAAGTTAAAATATAAAAAATATATATTTTCAAGTGCATCAAATGAAAGAGCTCGTTAGAGATATACCTACAAAGATATAAAATTAGTCTTATAATTTTAAAAGGCATAGTTTGAAATATACGAAAAACAAGCATTACCTATTACCCTATGTCCAAAACCACTGAGTATAATTATTAAAAATTACATTAATATATATTTTTTTTTAATTATTGTAATTACCTAAGTCTTCTGGAGGTTGTAATGATTTTCCTGCACTCCATGTGCCCATTAACGTTGTTGCTTTTCCAATAGCCCACCCTATACCTGATAGCGCTATTGAAAATGCTATCATACTAAATGGATTCTGCAAATAAAAACAATAATTGATTACAAATAACTTGGGCTAACGAACGTTCCTGAGGCGTGCGGCGGAAAATGTTAAGTCTGGTCAAAATTTTTCCGCCGTTTGACCGTCAAACACAGTCTGTGTTTATATAAAAAATATAGTAAAAACATTGTGTTATGTACCTAAGAACATGACGTAATGAATTTAATAACGGTTCAAATCAATGTATGGATGTCGCCAAGATACTTTCATAGATAGATAGGTACCTAAATAATACTTACAGATAATGTAGGATTTGAAGTCAAACTATAGTCCAGTACAACAACGCCTATACCAATAATGAGACCCACACAGGTACAGAGCCAGATTGTATTTTGATTATCTGTAAGTTAAGAATGTGCAGAATTCTCGTTAGCATACAGAAAGAAAATTAGTACTACCGTACAGAAGGCCCAATCCCTCCCTAATAAACACTGTGTTTAGGTACGAAATGTACGAAATCTTGCCTACAAACGGAACTGGTTCTCAAGTGCAGCTGCCGGAACACACCAATAGGTGTCTGGCGACAGATTTTCAACTTGAGGGTGGTAGCCGGCCGGGCGGATACTCCGTAACGGCTGAACGGATTTGCCTGAAATTTAGCCCACAGATATTCTGGATTAACATATATAGGATTTTTTATCCAGGGAAAACATAAGATCCCTCGGGAACGCGGGTGAAGCCTCGGGGCGGAAGTTAGTAATACATATACGTACCCACACACTCGTCATTTGCATTCGCATTGGGCGCGTGGCAATGTGACAGACAACTGGCTTTGGTACTTAGAAATACGGTCGCGCGTTCGTACCTAAACACGGGAGTGGGACAAGCCTTAACTAGGTATTCAATTACCTGGAACTTAGTAGAAACGAGTCCACCTAAGTATATTAAAATTGTGGATCATATTATGTACATGTTAGAATACTTTGTTTGACGTTACATGTGCTAAACACACTATTGAGGCAATATATTTTAAGGTAATTTTCTATTTAAAAAATAAGAAAGAATATAAGCCCTTGTTGCAACCAAGGGACCTCCAGATGAACCAACATTATGTGTGACTTTGTAAAAGGCTAACATGTCTTATCCAACATACGCTACTACACACTCATCACTCTCTTTTGTACAATATGTATTACAATTGAAAGGTAGATGCAAATGATGGATGACAGACAGTTAAAATTAAGACAATGAATACAGTGGGTTACTATGAATTACCTTTCAGTGTTTCCTTTTGCATATCAGTAATACTTTTGATAGAATCCATTAGCTTTGCATTATGTGGTTCGATCTGCAATGCTCTAGTATAAGATATAATTGCCTCATCATACAGCCCGCTAGCTGCTTCTACTTCTGCACGTCTAAAATATCCCTGGAAACAAGCAATTTAATTAAATATATTTGGAGGCCAAATCTTATAGTTATTGCACACCTATTGACTATCTTTTAAAAGCCAGTGGATAGGTAAGAAAGTCAAATGGTTGAGTGTGAGAAATGTCCTGTAATTATATATTATTTAATATAATTATAAAAAATACCTAAATACCACTGGTCAAGGCTCCAAAGAGAGGAACTTCTTCACAAGGTGTGCCATCCCTAAGGCTCCATTTATTATAATAACTATAATAGCAAGAGAATAAAATCAAATGACAGGCCGGTTGGTGTGGTTGGTAAGTAAAGAAAAGTAGTATTATGTAGTATATCAGTCATCTGGCTTTCATAATACAAGCTCTGTTTAGTTTGGGGTCAGATGGCAGTGTGTGAGGAATAATGTCCCAGAATATTTTATCTATTCTCATATTACCTACATGTTTTTATCCAGACCAAACCGATAGCCTTATGTCTACTTATCTGTTCACTTGAGCATCAATGTAGGTATAGATTTTGATAAAGTTTTCATGGTTATCTAAATCTAACTGAATCCTAGAGAAAGGCTTTAACTCCTATTTTAGTCACATAACTACCTCGTCGGCAAGTAGGATGTCTATGATATATCAATTGCACAAAAAAAACTCATGAGGGAAATTAATTTAAATTAAACTAAGTACCTACGTACTTATTTCAGGATTTTTTATTATTAAAGAAAAATTAAAAATCAACAGAGATATTCCAAATTTCTTCATAACCATTTTATTTTTTAAACAAGTTCCATGATTATTAGACTGTTAATTAGGAACCACTCTATAATAATTATTGTTACTACTTACTATAAGTGCTATATTTATTTTATACTATTTTTAATTGACAAGTAGTAGATACATTTGTATAATCGCAAGTGATCAAGTTAGTTATTTGCAACAGTGTATGCAAACTATATTCAAGCACTCTAGCCAAGACTAGTATTTCTTCTTAAAGTTGCATGTCAATTTTTACCTTACCCTGCTGAACAATTACATTGTGGTCAAAGGTGGTAAGTACACCATACCTTATATAAGGAAACCATGTGCATCTTATTGGTGCTGCGGCATCTAACATCATTACCACTGAGCTATTGCTGCTAAGCTATTGCTAAGCCTTAGCTGTGGCAAAGGTGAGCTATGATAAAGAAAACCATTGTGTGGAAACCATAGCATGGTGGTAGGGTAATTTGTAGTGTCCAACCATAACTACCAACCAAAAATAAATTTGTTGATGTCTGTGAGACTAAACACATAGTTAAGGGTTAAATAGGCAATAAAAAGCAGTGCGACATGTGCAGTGCGCATGATTAAATCATATCCAATAATAATAAAGAAATTAATAACCTTTGCCCAATTAGGCTGCAGTCTAACAGTTTCATTTGCATCCTGCAGCGATAAATAATGTTGATTCAACTTCAGGAATGCAAAGGATCTATTACTATGAAGAACATAATTATTAGGGTCCATTTTAATTCCTTGAGTATAAAGGAGCACAGCTTCGATAAATTTTTCTTCCTTAACACATTCATTGCCTTTATTCTTCAGATCTTCAATACTTGGAGGCTGAGTACTTTTCTTACCTTCATCCATTTCTAATTTCCGATAAGATTTTGGTATCACTTATCAGTTATTATTTGGCAAGTAGAGTAGATGTTATCATAGAAAGTACCTCCTTTCCTGACTAAACCTGAGATTCATTAAAACCCAATGATGACGAGATAGGTCTTGTTGTTGCGACTCGATATTGGATAGTAGTGAATAATGTTTAAAACTCAATGAAGCTCCACTGTTTAGCTAGGTCTTGTAAATTACTCTTTGATGATGAAGAAATTCAAGATGAATATATAGATTTAAGAATCTTTTTTTAGATTATATTAATTTTAAAAAAAGCTGACAAACACTGCAATCTAGACTCGCTTTCAGATCAGTCAGTCAGACACAAAGAGGATTAAATCACTTGGTCAGACAATGAGACAAATGCTCTCGGTAGAGAGTATTATGTTCCAGACAAATGACAATTGGATTGGGTGAATTTGGTTGGTATTGGTTGACACATGACTGACACTGACAGCAGGCAGGAGATAGGGATGTAGATTCGTACGTACTACGTACATGCCAAGCCAACTTCGAATTTATGTAACTGGTATGTGATACCTGTCACGATTTTATTTATACCCAAAGTTTGCCTGGAACAGATTGATTAAGCGATAAGGCCGCCTAAATCGTATTCTCTTTTTAGATTTTTTATGTCCATACTTCTCCTGTATGCAATTATCTTATACTAGCTTACCACCCCACGGTTTCACCCGCGAACCCCTATTTTACTCCACCAGGGATGAAATTTTCAAAAATCCTTTCTTAGCAGATGCCTACATCATAATAGCTATCTGTATGCCTTTTAGCCTGATCCGTTCAGTGGTTTAAGCTCTGCGTTGATAGATCAGTCAGTCAGACACGTTTTCCCTTTATATGTACAAAGAGAGAGAATATAATCACTACGTTCTAATATACAACAAATACACACAGGGAGAAGATGTTACTATCGTATTAGTAGGGGAGCCCAGGATGCTAAATTTGCAGTTACTAAAGCGTCATGGGGACCTGTTGGATTGTAAAGTTTTTCATTTTAGTGGGGGGGAGAGGGCGTACAAATTTTCAAAAATGTAAAAAATCCAGTCATATGGAAATACTCAATACGCGTCAGACATTCATAGTGTATACTCGCAATGTATGTATTTCTGATAACCGAGAGCTATTGATCTGACGATTAATTAGTGGGAGGTGGCCGTAAAACGGTGTAGAAAAAAAAAGTTATTGGAGCGTGTCAGGTATTCAGAAGTGAACTCAAAAAAAATTCTATTCAAATGACTGACGATTTGGACACGAACAAAAATCATGTCCGATTTTTTAAAATGTAAAAAAATGTTACCTTGAAATACTCAAGCGCGTCAGATTTTTATACAGACAGCTACAACTTGATGTCCTAGTCGTCCTCAATGATAATCTGACAATTATATGGAGAAAT
The DNA here is from genome assembly GCA_951216915.1 of Tetheella fluctuosa. NCBI lineage: Eukaryota > Metazoa > Arthropoda > Insecta > Lepidoptera > Drepanidae > Tetheella > Tetheella fluctuosa. Next base: position 6,378,732 of record OX578229.1, on the reverse strand, counting down.
ATTGTTAATCTAATTTTTTGTTTTTTTTTTAATTATTGGATGTAATAAAAACAATATAAATATGGGTGATTATACAAACGTTGGGTAACTCATCGTCATAAGACAATGGAACCATGCGTTATTATATTTTGTATATATTTTTAAATATTAAATTTATATACATATTTTTTTTAAATTTAATATTTAACATTTTTTTATTGGTCACTCAATTTCAGTTATTCATTTAAAATAAGTCTTTAAATTTCCACTATATATATTCTCAAAACGTCAGTACTTTGGTATGTCACAATCCCAAAAACGCGCAATCAAGTGGCTGTGTATTAAATATTATCTTTAATTTAAGCAAAGAACATGGCTAAATAGAGTATGGGCGACTGCCCTAACCATGTATAAACACTGTATCTAGTAATATGTAATCCTGAATAGCTGAATATTGGTATTTCGTATGAAAACAGTTTCAGGAACTAATCATATCGTTACAATCCTGAAAATATAATCATAGAATCTCCTACGTAAATAAATAAACAAAGTACACAAGAAAACGATTTTGCTATGAACTTTAAGTTAGGCATTTGTTTACAAACTGCAACATAGGTAAAAAAAACATTATTATTATTAAATCATACGCGGATGAAACCGCGGGGCACAGCTAGTATTGAAAAAAAAAACTAACGACATATTCATTTATTATGTAGGTGAGTATACATTCATTTATTTATTGTGAAGCAAAAGTGATAAATCGAGATTATTCTGTTAATCTTCCAGTAGGTACATTACTTAAAAATGTAGCTGGAGCAGACGACACATTCTGGTTTCTCGCCCACTTCTAAAACCAAATCACAGTCATAACCAATGAGACATACTTTTTCTAATCAAAAAGCAGCAGCCACTGTTCCCCACAATACACCTTTTTTTTTTTTAGGTGGGGAAATCCTCATGGATACCCGGACCACTTCAGGGGAAGCGCCCGGGTTATGTCAGACTCGTACTGACTAAAACCTCACCGTATTCCTTCTCTGCCGTATGGTGAGGCTGCGGGATAAATTGATCTCCACCCGCCAACGGCACGCTCCCCCTAGGGAGCCCTTCTCTAGGGCGGGGCTTGGCACACGAGATACAGCCAAGCCCCGCCTCACCTCCGCTGAGGCGCCCAGGAATACTTGGGCACCTCCAGCACGGGACCCTTAACGTCGGTGGCAGATCCCCCGATCTACCGCCCACAGGTCCACCGTATAGGGCGGCATCCGGCCCGCGAAAGCCAGACGCCGCCTGCCTCGTCATCGGCGGCGGATAGGGAGTGAGTCGGGGCTGTCCTCCCGCTCCCGCTCCGCCGCTTCTTTCTGCGACAAGACTTCGTCGCAGAAGGAAACGACCGCCTTTCAGGACTCGTCGCTGTCGACCATGGATCGTATCACGGCCGGCAGCAACAAGTCCCCTCCTATGCTCGCGGACAGGGCGGCGCGAGACACGGCACAAGCTGGGCAAGCCTCGCGCGCCCCACAATACAACTGGAGGAATATGCAAGTATGTCCTCTAAGAGATTACTTGTAGTTTCGCTTTTTTCTTGTGGATCATTATTCAGTCAACATTCTTCGACATAAAATATACAGGGTGACTTTTTAGTTACTGGCAATACTTGCAGGGATGGAAGTACTCGTCAATATGAACAACTTTTATTATGGGACAAACTCTGAGATCGCGTAAAATAAAATGGTTGCTTCATATATTTTGGTCGAGTAGGTATTGAACTTTTGTATGGAACAGCTAATAATTTTTTCATGATTCCACTCTTAGTCTGATAGTAAAAGTTGTTCATATTGATGAGTACTTCCACCCCTGTGCCAGTGAGTCACAGAGTGACTAAAAAGTCACCCAGTATTATACAATTATTGCGATGATTATTGAATTATTTGAATAAATTAAACCAAGAGTATACACAATGACATGTTCCGAAACCTTTGGACATTTTTTTTATTTGGTTCTAATCGAATCAAGTGTAATCGAGTATAATCGGTTGTCATTTTTTTATTGCGGCACTATTTAATTAAGTGGCGTTTCGTTCCAGATTTTGCCAATGATTTCTTAAAATCATATTAAGACAATCAAATAAATCAACGTTTTGAGATGTTGGTACCTACCATTCGTACCATTCACGAAGATGTGGTCAATAAGCCTACTTTTAAAGATATTTGCGTATGCTGAAATTATCAGTATTATTTATTATATTATTTATAATTGTGAAATACAATTATTAGTATAATAAATAATAATAATATAATATAAGACAATTTCAGCTTACGCAAATATCTTTAAAAGTAAGTTTATTGACCATATCTTCGTGAATGGTACGCCATATCATCGTAATGTTTTCTTGTCAAATAGAAAAACATGACAACAACTTTTAATTATTTGATTTGTTCACAAAAGTTCTAGGAGAATAATAAAACCATAATAATTAATAAATTAATATTTAAATTGTAGTGAGAAATTTCTATACATGCTTAGGGCAGTTGTTTAGCCATGTCCTTTACTGTTTCACTACAATCTATGATGTAGTTAACAATGTATAATCACAACTTTTATGATGTAATATTCTAACCTTTGGGTAAAATAATAAAAAACTTTGTGTTCAGTTTTATTCGTCAGTCCACTGTGTGTTGTTCAAATTTGAATTTCCGGCAAAATATTGTCGATTTAAATTCAAATCCGTGTTAAATTTCAACGTTGGTAGTCAAGTTAGTTGCAGACCGCGCCATTTTACGGCCGCTATTACTGTGCCAGTGCTAGCGTTGTGTTTGTCATGGAAATACGTGCCGATCCAGTCAAAATTTTAGACATATGGTTATTTCCGGATTAGCTATGATTCTTTTAAATTTAGCTTGTTAATATTCGAAAATATCAAAATAAACGCTAGTTCTAATGATAATTTCAAATTCATGTCTTTTTTGTCAGTCCGTTGGCGTCAGTCCTCTGTTTGATATTGCGCCATAGGACTGCCGTGTTTGCAAAGTACTGACATTTAGCATATGTTTAAGGATTTTTTTTCTTATTTCAGTTTAAAACATTATGCCTTCTAAAAAAAAATATGTCTATGGATAGAGAAGATATTATATTGAAAAAAACCGGTCAAGTACGATTCGTACTCGTGCGCCGAGGGTTCCGTACCTACCCATTATACCGAAACCGCCAAAACTATTTTCTTTCACACAATAGCACAATTTTATTTATTTACCTTATTTGAGGCGGTGCCAATTAAGCTAGACCTCTAAATTGTATGAGCGCCTATACAACTCAGAGGACTATCTTATTGGCCGCTGCTGCAGCTGTACGCTCTACACTTTGTTGATGGTTTAAGCTACATCGCCCCATTAAAAACGTCAGCTTTTTCCGTAATTTTTAAAGGATTTCCTTCAAACTAAAAAAGAAATCAATTGCGCTCGAGTATTTTGAGGTCAAAAAACGTGACCTCAAAATACTCAAAATACTTTTACAACTTTGTGACGCGCCCATTTCCTAATGTTACGCTCAAATCGTCAGATTATTGAAATATACTCTTTTCTCCGTGTACTTAACCTACCTTGTCTTAATCTGACGCGCTCGAGTTTTTCTGAGGATCCATTTTTTTTTTACTGATAGGCTGCCCTCAACGCACGCCCCTATATTAAGAGTTCATATATGGTAGGGGTACATTACAGGGTGTAAGGTTTCTCCCGAAAATCAACGACAAACGACGGACAAAAAAACTAGCAAAAAAAAAAAATCAAAAAAGTTGACTTGCCCCCGCCAACTTAAGAGAAATTTCAATTTTTTTTAAAAAAGAATGGACGTCGAACAAATGATAATTTTTTCGCGACAATCAACGACAAACGACGAACAAACGAACTGGCAAAAAAAAAACAAAAAAGTTGATTTGCCCCCACCAACAAGAGAGCTCTTCTTACTGTCATTTCGTAAAATAATGCTGTCACACTATCTCTAATAGTGATGGATTAAAATGCAAGGATTTTAAGGCAAGGATAATCGAAGTTTACCAATTTGATTTAACCGTAAACAATCAAACTTTTTTTGTATTGATCGGATAAAAAATTATACTGTTGTAGTTTAATTCACAGTCTTGATTTATTTATGATCCAAAACATGATATTTACAACTTTACTCGATCATTAAAAAATACGAAGACAGGCCAAAAACACAAAAAAAACATGTCGAACATGAATGACATGTATTAACTGCGTGTTGTTTTTAGAAAAAGCACCTGTGTCGCTTTAAGTGCAACAGAAAAAGCCATGGTAGTGAACGTGTACAAGTGCGTCTTATTAAAAGTAAGTATTAAAAGTCTCACTACAGTCTATTTGCATCAAGATTTGCATAAAACGTAGTGATTTAGGCTGGGAATACACGTCAGATTTTTTCATCCGATAATCTGATCAGACTATCGGAAGGCGTTGGAGCCATTACTTTGTTTGAACCTACAATATACGTCCGATTCAATAGTCGGACGGAATTGTATTGAATGTTCGCAAGAATTGTATTGAATGTTCCAAAAAATCTGACGTGTATTCCCAGCCTAAATCACTACGTTTTATGCAAATAGACTAGTACGACTTTTAGCTGCAGTAAAATGACAGTTAATTTAATCCTCTTTGGATTTGCATGCGTCGCGTCAGTCAGTCCATCCATTCCACCGTATATATAGTGTATTATCTATGCATTCCACTCAGTCAGCGTCACCGTTGAAATTGTTGAAAACTAGTTTTCGACGTGTGATGATTACTAGAAACGTAGTGATTATATACTATATATGATTACTGCTATAGAAATCTATATGTGCATATTGTGCATGCATTGTACTGCCAACGTGGTTGAAAACTGGTTTTATTTTGGCTGCCTCGCGTGATAATGGGCTAATAGTAGGTAGTAACATAAAATTCCCATAAGTTTTGTTATAAAATTGTTAACAGTCCCACCAACTTTATTTGTATTGTTGAGGGGATTCACTACCTAAAGACGTTTTAAGTTTTATGACTGACATTTCAAATGAGTGTCATTACTATTTTGTCTGGTCTGCCTGAACGAATAGATAAGTTGGTGTCACTGTATTTAATTTTATTAGGTAACTTTTTAGGTAAGTATGTGTAATTAGGTAGGTCTAATTGAATAGTAAATCAATACATTTCATTATAATAAATACTTATGTCACTAACAAAAAAAAACATAGTCAATACCTTCATTGAGATTCAAAGACTTGAGATTACTTTCAAATTGTCCATTTGTGAGATCTAATTTGACACAAATAATGAAGGGAGGTTTTGCATTTGTAAAATGCATGACAGGTAATTTAATCATTACCTTCCGTTTTATGGGATCATACAATTCTATCACACGGCCTACTTTATTTTTGTCAACATCACAAAATGCTAAAACTTTTCGTCGATTTACTGGATACAATGCACGGACCAATCTTCTTCCACCTTTACCTGCATTCCAAATTGTAAAGTTATCCCAATAAGCTATTATACATTGTTGAAGCCTTTCTAACTGAATTTGCCAAATCCTTTCTCTTGTAATGGAAAATGTTGTAGCTCCATCATGATAAGTGTAAATTACTAATTCTTCTTCCACTCTCTTAATATCTCCACCTACATCTAAATGAGCATAAAAAAATAATAAATCTTCAGGTGTACCATATCCACTTTCATCAAAACCGTCTATTCTAATATAAACAGATCTGTGACAAAACCATGTGGGCATAAGGATAGTTGGGCCATTTGAAGTAAATATCTGCATAGTTAATTGTGATGGATTTAGATTATTGGCCCAGCGAACTAATCGAGGTGTAGAGTCTGCAGGGATTCGTGATATTTTACTCCCAATAAGGGCATTGTGATTAGATTTTGCAGCTTCCCATTGTAATTCGATTCTGTTTGGATGCATGAAATCATCAATGTCTTGAAAGCAAAGATATTGACCCGTACTACTTCTAACAGCACCATTTTTAGCTGCACCAACTCCTCTTGAGATAGCTGCTCCCGTAATAATGAAGTTTAGGCGAGTATTAAAATATTCAGCCCATTTTTCTAAAATAACCTGTGTTCTATCACAACTACCATCATTGTAAACCACAATCTCAAGCTTTGTTTCAGTATTAAGAATAGTTTGAGCTGCTATTGAATTCATACAGTTATTTATCCATTTTTCTCCATTATATACAGGTATGATGATTGAAATATCAGTCATAGCTTTACATATTTACACATTTCGATTTATATTCCATTCCATATAAAATTTCTATGATGATAGTAAATCTATAAAACCATATAACAAAACCCACGATGTTAATTTTTGAGTGTTCCACCCAAAATACCCAATCTTAGAATCAATACTAAACTAATAGTAAAATGACTCAAATGAAACGTAGGTATTTAGTGATTGATATTACGTAATCTGTGACCAGTCTACAATAAAATTATGCTAAAAATATTCGACTTCGCATTTACTATTTCGATCAAATACGAATCAAAGAGGATTAATTAAATCACTACGTTTTAATACATACGTTTAAGAAGGAATTTAAATTGAAATGTTTCCAACTAACTCTCAGTGCTGCCATCAATGCTACCGTTCAACGTGTATAAAAATCTACCAGACGATTGAACCAAATCTATCATGAAAAATACGTACCTAATTTATAAGGGTGTGTAATATGAGGTTTCAGTAAAATAAAACAGCTCGCACCGTATATTTAAATTTCAACATAAATATACAAGGCTATTTGTAATTTTCGGTGACAGATTACTTATTTCACTCATAGATTTTACATGAGAATCTCTGTGGGGTGAGTGTAATGTAATATATTTTTTGCCCATATGACTGAAGGTCTACTCCGACCGAGAATGATACACGCACGATCCGATAATCGTGTACAAAAAAATGCAGCAACTGACTTTCGTGTAATTCTATTGTGTTTCGATTTTCGGAGTAGACCCTGAGATAAAACTTAGGATGGTCTGGACTTAATAGGCCTAGATGTAATTAAATAATTTGAAATTCAAATTCTCTGAATGATATAACAGCCCATGCATACCATACCTACTCTTTTCGATCGATAAAACAAGACATGACTATTTTATCAATGTCGATGCGAGGTTTACGATTATAGCATTACTACTTTCGTTCTGTCAAGTGCGAGAGTAGCGCCAAAACGGACGTTTGGCAACTTTGTATGAATATAGCAGTTTGCAGAGAGACTGAAGCTTGCCGAGTTAAAAAAAAAAATTTTTGGTGACTAACCTAGTTGGCCTACCTACGTTAGCTACAGTACAGTCACAGTCTCAGTCTATGTATGTTTTTTACGCTATGGTGCAGTCAAAGAGGATATAATCACTACGCTCTAAGAGGCGGGACTCCCATACAAAAAAATGGGACTTGTAATAGTATGATTCGTGACTATCTACGACTCGTGCTCTTGAATACATACCAATATGAGAGCAATATACTACGTCATCTTCAGGACGTAGTGTAGTAATAATAAATAATAATAATTACAGCCTATATCTGCCCACTGCTGAGCACAGGCCTCCTTTCACGATTAAGAGGGAAAGGGAATGGGCAAATACTCCACCACGCGTGCCCACTGCGGGTTGGTGGAGGTAGGCTAGTGGTCAACCTACTGTTGGAGTTTTCAAGCCACCTAGGTGGTCTCCAACTAGCTTAACGACTATCACAATTAAGTGATTAACCGGGACCAACGTCTTTACGTGCTTTCCGAAGCACGGAAACGCTCAAGATGAAATACCACTAGGCGGTCACCCATCCAGATACCGGCCAGACTCAACGTTGCTTAACTTTGCCGTAGCGATGCGCGATGGCGAGATATTAGTATATTATCTATGGCGAGAGGTTTTTTCGATTGTTTCGATTGTTTGAATATCTCGATGGTTCTCGATTGTTTCGACTTGGACTTGAGTCCGACTCGGTCTGTTATTGGGACTGGCGCATGGCGCGTTCATTCATGAGTTGTTTTTCGATGGTTTGTTTAGACTTTAGAGTGTCGCGAGTTCTTGACTTGCGTTGTGATTGCGAAACCAAACTAATTCTTTCAACAAGGCTAATCGAAAATAATCAATAAAACCAATAACCTATTGAAAATTCGTGGCATTTTGATGAATTTACAATCTCTAGTTAAAAATAAAACAGTGCATCGTAAGTAAACGTTCACAAATAAGGAAGTTTCCAGTCTCATAAAAACATAAAATAAGTATATAAATTTAAAGATAATAAAAATATATTAAACATAGTAAAAAAAAAACTTGAATATCTTAAAAATGACGAAGCTATGAATTTTTGAATATCACACTCACGAAAATAAAAAGCCGCGCGGAGCTTTCACGGTAATACGTCACAAGTCTCGTACGCCGCGTTGTGGGTTAGATGGGAAGCACTAGAACCCGGTTATCTCGGTAGAGAGGTGCGTGTTTCCTGCTTGCAATACTATCTCGGACGTGGTGTGTATATGTAGTATTGCGATTTTTATCATATTTCTTATTATACTGGTATATAAAAAGTAATTGTAAGCTATTGACGTGAAGTTTTGACGATGGGGAGAGGATTTGTGCGCGGACAATCTAATAATTTGCCAAAAGTCGACATGGCTATGGTTTTAGACTTTAGCAAAGCCCAAAATCTATAGCGTATCGAGAATATGGATCATTCAGTCTTATTTTTTAAAAGGAAAAAAGCCGGCCAAGTGCGAGTCGAACTCGGGCATCGAAGGTTTCGTACAACCTTGTAGGTATTTAAATAGTTTGGGAACCAACACGGGAATCGTAACGAAAAGATAAACTAGATTAAGAGACAAAGAAATTCAACTTTGCCGTTGGTAAACTGTTGTCCCCATACATTGACATAGGTCGCGGTCAGTTTACCAACTGCAAAGTTTATAATCGCAAACAAAAATGAACACAAATTTACGGTTTTCGGATTTATTCCTTTACATGTGCTATAAAACATTGTTTTTTGCCTTTTATGATTGTAGGTCAACGGGAAGTATGTAAGAGGTTTTGATTCCCTTGCGAGTATTTGAGAGTCTCAAAATATGCAGCATAAACGGCCGTATCTTATGATTGCGTTGACTTAGAAGTTTGATTTTTTCACAGCTCCAAGAGATTGCAGACTTGAGTATTTGATATTAATTTCAACCTGATACATTCACGCGTTCCTGAGAAAGAGGTCTTGACAGACAAACAGACTGACGGACAATGAAGTGATCGTATAAGGGCTCCTTTTTTCCTATATAGGAACCCTAAAAAAGTTTTAAAAAGATTCAAATGTTTCGGATTTATTCATTTATTTGTGATATTTGCTTCTTGCCAAATTTCATGACTCTAGGTCAACGGGAAGTACCCTATAGGTTTTGATTCCCATGAGAGTAGTTCCGAGTATCAAATTATGCGGCATAATCGGCCGTATCTTTTGATTGAGTTGACTTAGAAGTTTGAATCTCTTAGAAAAATGTCTATGAGATTGTAAACCTGAGTATTGAGATATTAATTTCAACTGGATACCTCCTGAAGTCACAAACTGCCAGCCTTCAGTGGAGAGAGTGACTGAGTATATATATTTAGGGTATAAGGTTACACTCGGCTTTGAAAATCAAGTAGTGGAAGTGAAACGACGAATAGCGCAGGCGCGGGCTGCATTCGGTGCCAACAAACAACTACTGTGTGGAAAAATACCCCTACGTCTTAGAGTCAAAGTCATCGAATAGTGTGTCATGCCCGTACTAGCCTATGGTACGGAAACCAGAACTCTTACGCAGGAGTCCGCCGAGCAATTCCGAGTCGCGCAGAGGGGCATAGAGAGAGCTAAGCTCGGGGTCACCCTACGAGACAGGAAACGGAATGATTGGATTCGAAGTAAGACCACAGTTAGAGACATTATGGCCGTAATAGCGCAACATGGACAAAACATGCACACAAATAAATAATGGCTGTTGTTACACCATTGTTTAGCTGCACACTAGCGCAAAAACTAGTGATGAGGTATGGAGACCGATTAAAATGAATGATATTGGAATGAGTGAAACCAGAGTTGTTCATTTTATTATCAGTTCATCTAAGTATTGCGGGACCATGATCGATCGTCGTAGTTCCTAATATCACGTCGAGATCACCAATGTGGGTGTTGAATGAAAAGTCACAAATTCTTTATTTAAAGTTCAACAAGGAATATTGTATTGTGTTACGAAAGTCCTCTTCATGCCTAAACGGCTGAACGGATTTTACTTTAATGTAATGTTTAACGACTTTTGCTATTAAACTTTTCGTGTAAAATTGAAAATAAACTAGTTGCTAATCAAACAAAAGTTCACGGGGGTGAACTTAATTGGGGTATAAATCAGAAAATATCGATCCCAAAAAAAAATTATGAGGACCAAAATTGTAGGAAATTAAATGAGTCATATAAAAGCAAACATCCCCTTTTAGTGAATGGGATGTTGCTGCCTTTGCTTTTATATGACTAAAATGTTTAACAACTTTTGCTATTTCCATTGTTCGTGTAAAATTGAAAATAAACGGGATATTTCATTATCGAAAATATCGTACGTTACTTCCTTCCTCGAAGTTTAGGTAAACATACTCTACCTATTCCGATTTCTGTAGTATTCTTATTAATTTAATAAGAATAATGTTATACTTAAATAATATAGTTCCGTATAATCGTTCATTCATTCATTCTGTTCCTTGTGGTTACATCACTAATCCCCCGTACCAAGAAATTACGTATCGTTATTTCATTCGTAAGCATGCAGTAATAAAATACATTTTGTGATGAAAATAATAGCTTAATTTAGTAATCAATTACTTATTTGTGATAGGAAACTTCGTCTTTACCCAAACTTGAGGTTTCTGACCGCCTTTTACAGGTAAGTACTGCACAAGCAACCATTTTATGGGAGCTCTTACTAGCGACAGTTTGCAAGCACAATGGCGAATGATCGCTTTTTTTTTTTTTTTTTTTGACTGGAACAGAAAGTTCTTCCACCGTTACGCGGACTTTTGCGGTGAGCGCTGAGGGCTCTCAACCGCTACTTAAAACTAAAACTAAATAAATTTAGGGCAACGGTAGCCTGAGGGTGCCCCCTGTGGGGCTCGACCTCGGCTCAGGACGTTGCCTGGGGAATGAGGGAGGACTTAGCATGCAAATATATTATTTGGGGATCGGTCGGATTGCTAATATGCAGCTCGGGCCGCTTAATCGGGACGAGACTGGGAAGGACGTCGCGACGGTCCTCGCCGGCGAGGACGAAATCTAGGTTGTCGATTACGCATCTGTATCTGTTTGCGGGCTTCTTCGGCCTCGATCTGTGCTAGGGTTATGGCATCGTCTGGTTCGCTGAGGGCGAACCTAGGCCTACGGATGCGGGAGATAAGGGACGGGGTGTATGTGATAGTGTTGATTATCAAGGGATTCGCGTGATGCGCTGCGGTATCAAAATATCGGCGCGAGGCGCGTTTCATGAATTGTTTCATGGTGGGGAGACCTAAGTCAAGGTGGAGGTTTTCATTGCGCATGTACCACGGGGCGCCCGTGGCTTTGCGCATGAAGCGGTTTTGAATCACCTGAAGGGTGTGGAGATGTTTGGGAGCAGCGTGAGCGAACACGGTGCTCGCATACGTCATGACTGGGCGAATGATCGCGGCCAACTAGTTTTTATAAACCAAGTGAACGAGCGTTCAACTTCATTGGCAGAGGGGAACGCCTGGACATGTGAACAGGTCTAGATTCTCTTACTAAGGTAGTAGTATGGTAGTTCCGACTTCGGTTCCGATACTTTAAAATCGGAGGCATTCGGAGGTCGAGGCATAGCGGCGGCGGCGCCGCGGCGGCGCGGGCGCGCGGCGGCTGCAGTCAACGTGTACGAACAGGTTTATCCATGTCGCCAGGGGAACACGCGTTCTGTCATCTGTATTTCACTTGTTAAATTATCTTACTGTTATAAAAATGTGATTATTTTTGTTTGTGACACCTTTATCTATCTAATACCTTTAAACCTGTAAAATAAAACTGTTGCTTCATATATTTTGGTCGAGTAGGTATTGAACTTTTGTATGTAATAGCTGATCATTTTTCATGATTTCACAGTTAGTCCCATATTAAAGTTGATCATTTTGATGAGTACTTCCACCCCTGTAAGTATTGCCAGTGACAAAAAAAAACACTGTATATTATATAATACACAGTGTACAATTTTACCTATTATTAATAAATTGGTTTATTATTTTTTAATTGTAAGAGGCTGACTGATTAATGTTTGTACTATTTTATTTTATTGCCTGCTCTTGATAAGATGTGTTATCTTTCTTATGCCACCATCTCCGACTCCGCCTCCGCCTCCGCCTCCGCCTCCGCCTCCGCCTCCGCCTCCGCCTCCGCCTCCGCCTCCGACTCCGATTCCGACTCCGATAAACCAAAAAAACTCCGACTCCGATTCCGGTACCGATAAAACCACCTCCGTAACATCCCTAATTCTATGTTTAGACAGGAGGGAGAACGAACGAGAACTAGGGATGTGCCATTGAGTGAAAAAAAACGATTTTAGAAGAAAAACAATCGATTTTTAAATAATCGTTTTTTTCACTCAACGTCACATCTTTGCAGGGTTGCCACCTCAAAAATCATCTTGTCACTTGATCTAGTGTAAAATATCGCTAGAAGTAAACTCTTAAAAAGATGCGAAACTATTTTACATACATACAACAGCACAAATGGCGCCATCTTTTGATCGACCTGTTTATTTTAGTTAACTTCGTATTTTTTCATTAGTTGCACAGATGGCACCGTTTAAAATAAACGTTTAAAAAAATGTGTGAATTATATAATCGATTAATGTGAAAATCGATTATTTTTTCACATCCCTGACGAGAACTGACGAGAAGTCGAGTAGGTAGGTAGCTAACGTATCATTTATTTAGGTTAATTGTATTCTATGTGTATCATCTATGGCGAGAACTGATTAGGCAGCAAAGTATCATCAAGATATTAGATTTTTTTGTTTTACCTAGCTATATTTCAAGCCAAAACATGGGTATAAAAGAAGCTAATATTTATTTAGACAATCAATGGAACACATACTATGCAGGCCAAACAGTAAATGGAAGAATAGAATTTGTTTTTGATACCCCAAAGAAAGTTCGAGGTAAGTTCTATGACGTCTCTTACTAAACATCTTGGTACATATTTATTTATTAGCTACTGCCCCGTAGTTTTATGAGTTTTATGAGTTCCCGAGATCTAGTGTTTGTTTTCTCGATATAATGTAAAAGGTACCCAAAAAAAGTTAGTATCCATTGAGCCTTACGGTAACTATCTTCCGCTCCGCGGTTTCATCCGCATTCCCGAGGGATCTTATGATTTCCCGCGATAAATAATAGCCTATAGTCTTCCGCGATAAATGGGCTATCCAACACTAAAATAATTTTTCAATTCGAACCAGTAGTTCCTGAGATTAGCACGTTCAACCAAACATACAAACAAACTCTTCAGCTATATGTAGATTGAGTAATAAACATCTACTTGAATATATGAAATATTTAATAATTACGTATATGGATATTGAGGATACTTTTGCCCTATAAAAAGGATATAGGTAATAACTCATGTTAAGTAGGATAAGGGATAGGGATATTATAATAATATAATTATAATATGTACCTATATTAGATTAGATTTAATCTGACCATCTCTACTTAACCGTATATAATTATTGTTATCAATTTTAAGGAATTCATGTGAAATTCAAAGGAGAAGCTCACACTGAATGGTATGAGAGTAAACAAGAAGAGAATGCTCAAGGAAAAACAGAGTCAACTGATACTATGCACTCTGGGAATGAAGAATACTTCCAGATTTCTTATTATTTACTGGGGAGCAATACTGGTAAAAATATTTTTAAAAGTTATACTATGACATGATATTTTGGCTATGATGTTTCAAAAATGGCATTAAAAGAGCTCTTCAAGGTCAGCAACATATTGGCAATCCCCCTGGTACTTCAAATAACCATAGGTGGGGCGGTGATCTCTTACCATCGAGTGGAGCACCTCCCGGCTTGTAAACTTTCTGAGGATATTTTTACAAATCTTCAGTACACATTACATATTGGATTATTATCAATGTTTATATTAATAACACTAACACTCGTCAGAAAACACTATTTTTAAAATTGCCTATTCTTTACTGATTGTATGATTTACCATTCTCTCTAAGTACCTTCTCAGAAAGAATTCTTATTATGCTTATAGTTTTTTAAAATGTATGTCCTATTTTTTTTATACCACTAAGGTGGCAAACAAGCATACGGCCCGCCTGATGGTAAGCGGTTACCTATACCAATAGCCTATTAGGTCTCTGCCTAAATTAAGGCAAATAAGAAGATAATAATGTAAGGTACATTCTTTCATCACATTATTGATAACTGGGTACAATATATTGGATGTCATTGAGATGTAACAGAGATACCAAGATTTACCTTAAAAAAATAGCCCTTGCTGACCAGATTGTCTATAATTTGACTGCAGTACAAACAAAATAGCAATCACAGTTTCAATGAAGAATACAGTCCATTTGTAATTTTGGTTAATCTAACTAATAATCAACATTAAATATAGCTGAATATTTGTATTGACAGTGCTTTTCAGACTAGCTGGCAGGCGGTCCACCTGATGGTAAATGACTGCTGTCACATATGGCCAATACCAATTACAATTAATTACCAATCTTTGTATTTTTATGTAGTTGGTAGAATATTGTAGCTTTCTGTTTTGCTTATTTGATTAGGATTATTCGGGATATACCAAGCAAAATAGGAGAGCTACAATTACTAGAAAAAATAGAAGCATTAATCATCACTATTACACAGTTAATTTATACATATTACCTGCTAAAGGCTTACTATATTTACAAACCAGTATTACAGTCATATCTTATCTGAGAGTGATGTCATTGACTGCATTTGTATACTCATGCTAATAGGTGTTGAATAGTCATAGATGTAATAGTATGGTTTATTGACATTGGTTAGTACTATATTTACATAGTGCAGATGATTATTGAAATTCCAGTAAATAAAAATAATTGTATATTTTGGTAGGCCAATTTAGGTTGCCAAAAACAAATATACCTATTTACCTACATTTGAAGAATGGTTGAGAAAGAGACATAAAATATGTGAGATTGTGATATAGTCGTATATTTGCTTATGAGTTAATAAAATGCTGACAGTTAGTTAGTAATTTTAGTCTACTAGTTCAACAAGATCAAGAACTTTCCCCAATAAATCTCCTATTTATTTATTACTAAACATATTGAAATCATAAAATGAGCCCATAAAACCAGTATTTCTGGTTTATTTGTGGAACAATACAGTTCACTCAATTTAATTAACAGCCATAGTATCGAGGTGATTCATACTCAGGCTTCCTATATTAAATCTGATGGAATTTGTTCCTATTTATGTAATGTGTGTGATAAATTTATTTTTAGGTAATGAGATAGAGATCCCAGCTGGTAAACAAGTGTACAACTTTACATGCACTCTGCCTCCAGTACTTCCCTCCTCATTCGAAGGGGAACATGGCTATGTGAGGTACACTGTCAAAGTAACATTAGACAGGCCATGGAAGTTCGACCAAGAGACCAAGATGGCGTTTACTGTTATCAATGCTTTGGATTTGAACCTCAACCCTTCATACAGGGTAAGATAAGAATATTAAATGGTACCTATCTATCAAGAAATATATTTTTGTAAATAGCTTTTTCTTGAATCAAGTGTATATCTTGCCCTTTTTGGGGAAACCTCTATGGTTCTGACTTTATGAGGTACAAACGTTCATAGAATTTTATGCAAATTAGTTGCTTATGACACACAATAAATATTTATATCAGATTATTAAAATACTATTCTTTTACAATTTAATATTTATAGGAACCAATTCACATTCAATTGGAGAAGACATTTTGCTGTTTCTGTTGTGCGTCGCCGCCTCTCTCGGTGGATGTTCAAGCACCAGTCTCAGGATACTGTCCAGGTCAAGTGATGCCAATAAGAATTGATATTGAAAACAAGAGCAATGTACAACTTCATCTTGTCAAAGTATTTTTACGCAAGGTAAGATATTAATAAAATACAGATTTTATTATAGCATTTAATTTATAGCCTTCTTGTATTTTTTATATAATTGTTGTGTTTAGGTGGTGACATACAGAGCGACGTCGCCATCGACAGCGACAAAGAAAAGTAAAACCGTCGTATTAACTTTACAAGAGGGTCCTGCTCCGGCCGGCTCCACAAAGTCCTGGAACTTGAACCTCGAAATTCCGCCTATTCCACCGTCCAACCTCGTCAACTGCAATATTATTGATTTGGATTACGATTTCAAGGTATAAAAACCGGCCAAGTGCGAGTCGGGAGGCACCGAGGGTTCCGTACAAACTTCGTCCATCGTTCGTCCATCACGGGAAATGCACAATTTTATTTATTTACCTTATTTGAGGTTGGTGCTAATTAAACTAGACCTCTAAATTGTATGAGCGCCCATACAACTCAGAGGTCTTTATTAATTGGCCGTTGGCGTAACTATGTATGTATGGGGACACTCTTTAATTTTCAACTTTTTTTATATTTTCCCTTTATTTGTGCTGTAAGATCTTGCTCTTTGCCAAATTTCGTGATTCTAGGTCAACGGGAACTACCACAAAACAAATAAAAGGAAAAAAAAACGCGTTTGTTGTATGGGAGCCCCCCTTAAATATTTATTTTATTTTGATTTTAGTATTTGTTGTCATAGCGGCAACAGAAATACATAATTTGTGAAAATTTCAACTGTCTAGCTAGAGCGGTTCTTGAAATACAGCCTGGAGACAGACAGACGGACGGACAGACAGCGAAGTCTTTGTAAAAAAAAACAAACGTCTATAATTCTACTGATATGATTCTATTATACATGTGAAAGTTTGTATATATGTTTGTTAGTCAATCATAATAGCTAATAGGATTTAGTTGAAACTTGGCATATAGATAGATCGTATCCGGGAATAAAGCATAGGATATATTTATCCCGGAATACCATAAGACCTCTCGGGAATTCGAGTAAGCTGCTGGGTGGAAACTCCAATTACATTACAAAAAGTCGCTAAAACAGAGGCGTATTTTGTTTTATTAGAGGTACATTTATTTCAATCAAGGTCGACGAGTTCCAACAACGCCACAGTATATAGCGATTTGACTACTTTTTTTTGCTTAACTTATGTGAGTAGGATGATGTCATACTGGTGTTTTGTAATGTGGTCTAACAAATTGTTGTAATGCGTCTGATGTCGGTTTATACCATTTGTTTGCAGTCCATGGTAATTGGCTAACAGTACCTAGTTTTGAAGTAACAATGTGCTCTAATTATTTAATGGGTTTGAAAAATTCTATTGGGTAGTATTTTGATAAAAATGATCGAACTCGATGTTTCGCTTTTTGGCGTAGACCCTCAGGAATAAGTAAAGTATTATAATACCGGTGCGGGAAATCTGACCTTTATCTCTATAAAACAGTACCGTGACTGACTGAAAGACAACGCACAGCGTAAACCGATGGACCTAGAGATTTAAAATTTGGAGGACTGGAGGTTGTAAATACCCTAGGGGTGGACCAAGGAGGAATCTCCCAAAATTCAACATCGTAAGAGAGTTAAATAGGGGATTGCGGGTGAAACCGCGAGGTGCGGAAAGCTAGCTATAAATAAATAGCGATTATAAATATATTTTTGAAGTAATTGATCCTTATGATTCACCTGTTCGATCGCTATTATAAAATAAAAAAGCTTGTTCGACATTTCGCGGGTTTTAAATGTTCGCGATTTTCCAAACATCTATGAAAGCAGTTGTAGGTATGTACTTATTTTTATAAATTAAATGTAGTCTACTTTTTCCATAAAATTACCTATCTGTAATATTTAAAGTATTTTCCCCCCGTCTATTATACGCGGTAAATCCTTTGGTTAGTAATCAGTACATGATTTACAAATTATTATGATTATATACAGGTGGAATGCGTGGTGTCAGGCATGCACTTGAACATGCACGACAAGAAGTATCTAACAATCGGCACCGTGCCACTAGTTGGTATGCCGGGACAGATCGCACCGTCGGCTCCAGCTGCAGCTCCTGACGCCATCGGGGGGCAGTACTCGCCGAGCCAGCCTGCCGTGCTCCCCGTTAGTCCTGGCCAACCGGCCCAGCCTAATATCGTAAGTGATTCGAAGCTTTAGAAAAATCTATATATGCGGTTTCAGTCAGTGGAAGAAATGGTATTCTAATATTACTTTCGTGGTGAAGGTAGTGTTGTGAAAAGTTATTAACAATAAATTATTTATTGGCGCATATTAATAGGCTGACAAATATTTTCAAGTGATTAATGAATTAATAATTTGCAGATGCCTTCAGTCCCGGGCGGCGACTCTACGCCTGGCTGGGTGATGCCCGGAGCGCCGCCAGCTCAACCGCCGTACCAGTCACTATATCCAACACTTAGTGAGTAAAATGTTGTTTTTAGGGTTCTGTATCTAAAAGGTGTCCGATGTTGTCGGAGTTGTAATCGTACTTTGCCAGTTGACATACATTCGATTTAATTTTTATCAATGACTGCCAATATGTATCATGGTTTAAAAAGAACTGTTTGATTTGAAGTGACACTGACTAATAATTTGTTTGTTTGAGTTATTTTCATCATCTTGCTCATACCCCTGGGGTTTACCTTATACGTGTTCACAACTTTTCCTGATGTAGTGATCGATTGTCGGCTACATACTTATTAAAAAGTAGTTCATGAAAAATAGTACATTGTAATTTTACTTTCAGCTAATCCTGTGTACAGAGAGTCTACAACAACAGCGCGATCAATCCAGGATAGAGGCGATTCCAATTATACAATGATAACCGGCCCAAATAATTTCGCTCCATACTACCCAACTTACGCAGCCATTCAGCCACCACCACTACCTCAGTAAAATAAGACAGCAGCTTTTTGACTATTTATTTTATATTCAAGCTTTATATGGCCTGTATTTACATAAAATATTCTTAGATTAGGATTACGCGTAGTTTATTGGTATGCACTAGATATGGTTGTGAAAGAAATACTTTACCATGTGTGTCAAATGCTGGTGCCATTTAAATCGCAAATAACAGTTGTTTTCATAGGCGTGACCGTATGTTCATGGGTGGGGCGAGTGTGATAGTAGATAATGCCAGCTATATAAGTAGCTGAACTCATCACAAGATCCAAAACAAAATACCTGTACATGAAGAAATGTAAAGTCCATAGGTTTTGAGACACAATTATACACCTTAACTTTATCTTTCCATATGTACTATGTATAGTAGTAGTGTACGTGCAGGCTTTTTGTAAAGAATCCGTTCATCTATTATTAAAATCTTGTACTGATCGTAGTTACCGAAAATGCTATTATATTCAATAAATTTTTAGCATGTCTTGGGTTTGTACCCTCCCTGGCACAAGCCAGGGGCAAGTGCCGAAGTGCCCCATCACGAGTACGCCTATGGCTGTTATTCCGAAATATCCACCCAGTACAAAGAAAGTGCTAAACTGACGTCAGCTAATTGAATTTGTAACTGTACGGCCGTCAAGGGCCGTGGCGCCACCAATAGGATTGTTCAATATTTGAAATAGCAGAATTCTGTATATTAAGTTGTTATAACGAAATCCGTCCTAGTTTTGCAGACTTTTATTCATAGATACGCACAATCATATTTACTAACAATTAATTATTAAGTTGGATGGTCCCCATTTTGAATTTTTAACGAATATTTCTTGCTTTACGTCCATTAATGCCTATGAAACGTAATTTTGTGTTTTGCGCCAAAAAAAATGGAAAGAAAGGTAAAACGATTTATTGACCCACATCACACATGCAACACATGTGCATGTCTATATGCGACTAATAAATTGGTGACCTGTATCATCCTTCTTACACTTGGCACTACACTACAGTAGCGTCTGCTCCAAAAATCACTCCCATTTTAACCTGATGAGGGATTTTACTGTATTTGTCAGACCATCTGTAGAAGAAGCATTTGTAAGTAACAATTCAGCAAGAATTCTAGGGGAGTTGTTTGTTTTGAATAATAATTGTAATCTCAAGACTTAATCGATAAAAAATTGTAATCTCAAGTACATTATTTATTCTTCGTATAAGTTGTATTTATAATGTAAAATGGAATAAAGATTTTAGAAAAAAAATATGATTTTAGGCATAAAAAGAAACAAAGGGGTTGTATAACGACAATCTTTATTGATCTTCCTCCTCAAAATAATTGGAAAGGTACAGAGCTTTTTATCGATTTAATCCAATCCAAAAATGTTGAATGCTACTTTAAAAATATGTACTACTAAAACATAATTACATAAAATATACAGTTTTTTTCATTATAATACAAAAATAGAAGTTCATATTATTATTTTTTCAAGTTACAGATTCCATAATTTTTTGTTTTATAAATGAGAATATTTCATTTTTTTTATTGCAGCAATAGGCTTTGTGTGGTTATCACCTTCGGCCTCAACATCGCTGTTTACCATGGTGAGATTGTGGTTAATTACAAGCATATCCACAGAATGCTTTTGATATTTTATAAGTTAACGGTTGCAGAGTGCATTTTTATAATATACCAGTTATGTACACGCGCTCTATGTTCTTCATTTAGACATACTAATGTACAAAGTTTGATCTATGCATCTGGTGATCAATTGTGACTACAAGGTTTTGGTCCACAGGAGCAACCACCTTGGATTCAATATAGTTTCTATGTAACAATCAACCTGATTTGAGCTTTGTTGGCTAACATGTAAATGTCATAGGTCGACATAGGTTGATTGGCCCAACCGAAGCGTAGCCTTTCTATGATTCGACCATATTCACATCTGTTTGCTACTATTAGAATGGATTACTATATAAATGTATTTTGTTATACAATAATAACAGGTAAGTATGCAGTTTTGAGTAGATACTATTATGTAATTGATAATAATATACTAAAGAAATCCTGGGACATCCTCACACATGGCCATATAATTATATAAATGTTTTATCATAATGGGAAGGAAAAACAATGAAGAGATCAATATTTTTTCTACTATTTTTAGATCTGACACTGTTTTGTATCGTCAATGAATACGACGTTATTTATGAATTGTGATACTCCCTATGACGAAAACAAACCCTAAACAGAATAAGCCTAATAAACAATATTACTAATAGGCTTTGCAAATTGTTAAAATTTTAATTGTCAATGTAAAAATAAAGAGTGAAAATGATTCTAAAATGCGATTGATGGATTGATCGCGTACCTTTACGTACATATACTACTGTTATAATTCAATTTGACTTAGAAACGAGTGGACATAATATTCTTATTGGTAATTTAACAAGTGTAAAAATTATATTTTTATTTTGGTTGGCTCGGAGTCAGCTTCGGATATCACATCTGATGATCTTAGTTTGAGTGAGTGTTTTCTTATCTTAATTTTCGACTCGAGAGTAGTTTTGTGCAAATAAGGAAGCACATGGCCAACAGTTGTTATTAACTAACATGTGCACTCGTATCTATGTCAATGAACTTCAAGTTACGTACATCGTAGCGTAATTAAAGGATAGTAAATATTTTATAGTAACATCGATTTCGAGCACAATGGTATCTGGAAGTAGGAAGTACTGATAATGTTTTTTACGACCAATTCGCTAGTTTCAAGGACTGCATTACCATCGTATAATTTTAAGATATTTTAGCATTCGATCATTCTATAAATTCTATCCCTGTAATAAACGGTCACATCGTCTCACGCTTCGTTATCTATCGCGCGAGTGACGCTCCGCGCGTGACACGATTTCTAAGTTTCGAGTTTACACTCGTCAAAACGGTCGATAGGCGAAGACTAATTTAGTCGCGGTCGGAATCCGCCGCCGGCGCAACCGATAGAGATCCCCGCGAATCGGACGCGAAGCGGGGCGTCCTCGGCCGGCTCCGCGGTGCCCGCGGCCGAAACGGGTCGCGGGTCGTGGGTCGTCGGTGTCGGTGTCGGTCGGCGCGTCGGCGTCTCTCTTCAGCTCCGTGTCTGCGTCCACCCCCGAGGAGTGAGGTCCGGTGCGCGGCCCAGCGGCGGTCCGGCCGGCGCTCTCAGTATTGGCCGCGCCGGAACCCGCCCTGGTACGTGGAGTCCTGCGACAACAGCCCGTCCGGCTGCGACGGGCAGTCGGGAGCGGTCGACTCCTGACTGAAGTCCGGCTGGGAGGCGCCCTGCGAGAGCGACAGCGGCGGCTGCTGCGAGAGCGGCTCCTGCGAGAGGCGCGGCGGGCGGCGGCGCGGCTGGCGCGGCGCGTGGGGAGCGTGGGGAGCGTGCGGCAGGAAGGGGGCGCGCGGGCCCGGGAACGCGGCCGCCGGCACCGCCGCGTGGGCGTGGGGCGCCGCCGACCGCGCCACGTACGCGAGCGGGTCGCGGGGCGGCCGCGCGCGGTCGTACACCGACCCCGGCACCATCGCCTCGCGCGCGTCGAACATCGACGTCGACATGAAGTGCGACCCCGGGTTCTGCGCGTTCACCAGTTTCTTCGGCTTCGCGAATTGGATCGCGGACTCTTTCAGGTTGGAGAGGGGGCCCTCGGTCAGCACGCGGCGCTCCTTATAGAACGCGAGCAGATGGTTCCAGAGCGGCTGCTTGCTGAGCACCTTCGGGTTGCCGACCACGATGAGGCCGTACTTGGCGCGGGTGAGGGCGACGTTCAGCCGGCGCGGGTCGCTCAGGAAACCTATCCCTTGATGCTCGTTCGAGCGCACGCACGACATGATGATGATATCCTTCTCGCGGCCCTGGAAGGCGTCGACGCTGGCGACCTCGATCTCCTGGTACAGTTTGGCGTGCAGGCTGCCCTGGTACTGCATGTGCTGGACGAGGTACGAGCGCTGACCCTCGTAGGGGGTGATGATGCCGATCTGCTCGGGGCGCACGCCCGCCTTCAAGAAACGAGTCGTCAGTTTTTCGACGTTGGCAGCCTCGGTTCGATTCAAATAAGACGTTCCGGATCCGGCTATCTCCTCTTGGCCCTGTGTTACGTAAAAGAACATCGGTCGGTCCGGTCTCGGCCACGGGAAGTCAATTTTGTGCAGGCGTCGCTCCTCAGCGCTTACGCCGTTCTGAAGGGAACCCTCGTAGAAGAAATCGGAGGGGAAACGCGACAGCTCTGGGTGCATCCGATACTGAACTTCGAGTCGGAACGGACGGATTCCGAGGACGACCAGACGTTCGAACAGACTCTGGCTGAGGCCGGCTTTAGCGGCTTTCTTGCACATAACGACGGGACCCAGCTGGCAATGATCACCGACGAGGATGAGTTGTCTCGCTCCGAGCACCACGGGCACCATACATTCGGGCTCGGTGGACTGCATGCCCTCATCTATGAGGATGGACTGGAAGCGCATGCGTGCCACTCTGGGGTCCCCGGCGCCGACGCAGGTGGTGCACACGACATCAGCTGCATCCAAAAGGCGTCTTTCGGCGGCGCGTCGCAATGCCCGATATCTCCTTTCGTCGGCAGCCGATAATTCTCCCGCTTCTTCCTTGAGTCGAGTCAACTTACGCAGCTCGCTATCGGCCGATCCCAGGGCGCGGGCTTGTTCGTGAAGTGCTAGAAACGAAACCGAAGACTCCATAGCTTCCCGGGACTTGGCACATAACCTTACCACCTTTAATCCGGTTCTATGTATTTTCTCTGTAAGTTGATCGACGGCAGTGTTGGATGGCGCGCACACTAGAACTGGGCCACCGTTTTGCCTCACTAATTGGTATACGATGGTAGCTGAAGTTACCGTTTTTCCAGTTCCGGGAGGTCCTTGAATGAGAGACAGAGGGCGTTGCAGAGCGTGCTTTACTGCATATACCTTTGAGAAACACAAAGAGAATTAGATATTTATTGCCGAAACACACATTAGTCAAACATATATAAAAATTAAATGTAGGTAGGTACCTGAGATCTATTGAGATCTGGTAAATTGGGGGCACTGAAGTGTTTTGGCAAATGTACGCGGAACAACACCTCCTCTACCTCGTGGCCCAGCAAGCGACGATAGATATAGCCAGATACAGATGAATCGTCTACGGCGAACTTACGCAGGGCTAGTTGCATTCTGGAACAAAATTGAAAAACAAAACTCCGTCATTATTAAAAACTAACTATCCCCCGCGATTGCACGCGCATTTTCATTAGATAATCCATACTTATAACTAGGATAATAAGAAACCTGTCACTCTCTGGAACATAAATTATCACTAAGCAAAAAATCACGTCAAGCCATTGCTGAAGGACAAACCAACGATAAACTTTCTTATAATATTTGTTGAATATTTATACAAAAAATAGAAGCAAACATGATTGAGAACTTATATTGAGAGGATGTTTTTTATTTGTGATGTTACATATTATTCATTTAGCTCAATTAAAATAACCAACCTGTCAAAAGAAGTGCTCTTCCATATAAAGTCGACGACAAAGTTAGAAGTGCAGTCAAGAGGCGCACCTGCGCCGCTTTTTAGCTCGAGCCCGACGTCGTCTCCGTAGTTATCTGGGACTTTGATCACGTGACCTACACCTGACCAAGCCTTGTGCAGTTCACCTACATATCTGTGAAGTTGAATAAGAAATTAGAGATAGGTCTACTCCAATCTTGCTTTTAAAATCTTGCTCAAATAGATTTCAACCAGTAATCTATGGAGATTTTTATCCAGTTAATGAGTTTGCAAATTAAACAATACTCAATTTATGTTATACTGTAAATATTTGGATATTGAATTACCAAGAAGACAGATATTATAATAAGAATCTACAAGATCAATAATTTTGAAATGCATCTCAAGAACACATACCTCAATCTCAGCTCATCACCATGCATAAGCTTCATATCACTGTCAGTTTTAGCAAGTGTAAAGTAGGCAATGGTCTTCTTATTGAGCCCCACATCCCAGCGAACCTCAATACCCTCTTGAGTCTGTGACTCTTTGAGCCTCTTATCATAGTCAGCTTCCAGCTTAACCAGTGGACCGAAGATGTTTTGATATTGGTAGCCATCTTCATATCTGAAAAAATATAATAGTTTAATCATGGATTTTAATTTCTCTTAATGTCAGGCCAGAGCATTTTTACAAATAATACCTCTACTTACAATATGCACAATGTCAATTGGCTGGATAGGAGTTAGTCACAAATACTCAGGACTTTATATTTTTTAATAACTAAATGGTGACAAAAAGCGGGGAGTGGGGGCGGTAGCTTAGGGTATATTTTTGTAAAACAACAAAGTTCAAAACACACCTTTTACTATTTTATAGCCATTGTACAAATCGCGAACGTTTCGGAGAGTCTAACATCAGGCCAGCCAAAATAGATTGCACATATTCAATTTCAAAATCAATTTTATAGCCTCTGGAACGAGCACAACGTGCTGTTTTAAAAGTCTGCACCTTTAAACCCTTTCGCTTTCCTACTAACGAACTTTACGAATATTGCGAAGTTCTCTCAGTACTTAAACACTTCTTCCACCAAATAATCAACAAGCAACACTCTCTATTAAATTATCGACCGGTTGTAATATCTAAGAAAAGACGTAGAGATGTTGTATGTGAAACCCCTAAATTAAACTCATATTTTTCTAATAAATTTTTCTGTTTTCTTGGCCCCTACTTATATAATAGAATCAATAAAGAAATTTCAATATATTCTTTATGTAAATCCCAATGCAAGAGATATGTCAAAAGTTGGCTTATGTCCTTAACATATGAAGAAATCGAAAAACTAATCACAATCTTGAAATAATTCAACAAATAAATACATAATCACCTCGGTAATATCTGTTCTTTGTTTGTTTAATCATCATCCTACTGTAGCATATACACTCACCTAACCATACAAATACACACACACACACACACACACACATACGCACACACTCAATAGGCACTCTTGACTAAAATTGGCAAATAATTTTATTTGTATAACCATGTCTCTAAACTATATGTCAATTGCTATAGTTACAAAATATAATTTAAAAGAACGTAGACGACTTCAGCTATGGGGGCTGCTGCCTAGAATACAGGCTTGTCGGACTGCCGGACGGTAAAATTCCTTGTAGTGCACAAACACCCTTTGACTTTAGATAGTTAAATAAATTCTACTTGCATGATATTTATTATAGTTAGATGACACAGTATTATAAAACAATCAATTTACTTGTTGAAATACGATTTCAAAACATTTTGTTGTACCTTAGCAATACTTGATGTGGTTCCTCATCTACTCCAGGTTTCTCCAGGTCTTGGAAGGTAGCATCTACATTGTCACGCCACAATTCTTCTAGCCGACCTATCTGCTGTGGTGTCACCTAAAATAATAACAATTATATTGTAGCTTTTTATACACTAGCAAATGTAATGCCTTTATGTTCTTTTAAATTCTTGTTATATAGGTGAATTACAAAACACATAATAACAATAAACCACAACAAAAATTTAGCCTAACCTCTATTTTTATTGTTAGTATAACTTGTTAGCTTATCAGTGGAAGTGGTAGGCCATAACTGCAATGCTTTGTTACATAATAATTATAAAAAAGTATAAATATTTCACCTGACGAGCTCTCATTTGCTCTGCTTCTGATGGAACCTTCACCAACCACGACAGAAAGGCTCGGTCGGCTAAAATAATAAACAATCAATAATAATTGCACAACTCTTAAGATTTTGAGTTATTTACTTAAGTCATAAATAACTATCTCACAATATGATTTATTACTATGACGAGTATGCAAGAAATTATATTACAGATAAACACTAATCAATAGGGAATATGCATGGTTTCTTTTTTTTTGGAAATAAGATATCCAATCAAAGCGTAGGATCAACCTATAATATTTTTACAAAATATTTGTAAAATTACCAAAGATTTCTCATAGCAACACATTTAGCTATTTAAAATTGCGTGACGTAGACTATGTTCAAACGATCTATCTCACCACATACCCGTGCGTTCTCACGGTGAGACCCACTTTCAAGTTCAAAATCTACACTCAAAAGTGCACCGTCAAATTGAAAATCTGACGACAAACACCTACCAGTGTGTTCCAGCAGCTGCTTCTGTCTGCTGAAGGAACTGGCTTTCCTTGGCCAGTTCCTTCTAGACTTTATGTTCTTACCACCTTCGACCACATTATTTCTTACTCTAGTGAGATTGTGGGCAAACACAAACCTATAAATAGTAAAAATAAAACAAATTACTATGCAGCATGGTCTTTAACATCACGCAATTTTAAATCGCTAAATGTGAGGCATGATAAATCTTTGTAAATTTTACAAATATTTTGTGCTCCGTACAAAATAAATAAAAATGGTAATATTTTCTTATTTATTGTCTGATTTGATTAATTCTTTCAAATTCATGGTTGTTTTGAGTCTTTTATTTAAACTAGAGTAAACCCGAACACGCTTCACTGTGGCTTTTCCACTATTTTTTTTATTGTATTGTACTTCCTGAGCACTTTATCAAAATAATATACTTACATATTAGTGGTTTCCATTGCTCCTGATCCCAATTCATGTCTTTCAAAGAGCTTTGTGCTGCACAGGGTTGTCTGTTAACAAATATTTCTCATCAATTTCTTCAACATGTAAAATTGTTTTATCTTCTTCATATTACAAGAAATATAATGTAACAAGATGGTTATCAAAAATTTGTTTGAGTCATACAAAAGCTGAGTGAAGATTGCACCCATGAATACTTACCGGCAGAGGAGCACAACCACGGAGTCAGCTTTAGCTGGTATGAAGCCAAGAACAAAGACATTGCGAGCGCCACAAGAGTAGCACTCAAGCAGAGTCTCTCCAAGAGGACCATCACGATGTAGTGCAGCCTCCTTGTGCTTGGCGCGCACCAGGTGGTTAATGATATGCGAACCCGAGGTGTTGCCACGACCATTGCAGAACCTGAGTGATTATCAAGTTGTCATAATTATACCATGCTACAATATTATATAATTTTCTTAAATTATTAGTATGCATTTTAATTAAATGTTTACATTCCAATGACAAATTCCAAGGTTAGCTAATATACATACATAGCTTGAAGATCACAAGTCCCAAAAGTTGTACACATTATTTTTAGCTGTACCTATAATGATATCAGCTTTGGCCAGTTGAC
Source organism: Tetheella fluctuosa (assembly GCA_951216915.1). Taxonomy (NCBI): domain Eukaryota; kingdom Metazoa; phylum Arthropoda; class Insecta; order Lepidoptera; family Drepanidae; genus Tetheella; species Tetheella fluctuosa. The sequence continues at coordinate 6,350,429 of OX578229.1, read as the reverse complement.
AACAATCTTTAGCATGATATATCATTGTGTTACAAACTATTTTACAAAAAACATTTGAAACATTGTGTTATGATTATAAATTACCTATTATAATTTTAGTAAATGACCATATTTTAATTTAGGTAAACTTTAGCCTATAAATGTAAACCATGTATTGTTTATACAAATAAGGAATAGTGTAATCAGTTATGAAAACAAACACACATATTGATTTACATTTTAAAAGTTTTAAGTATAAAAACTAATATGTATGAAGAATTATTTATTGTACAAAAGTACTTTAAATTTTCTTTTTCAAAATTTTTAATTTCAACTTTTGAACATTTTAATAGTATGTAGCCGCTTCATAAATTTGTAAATGTGCTTATAACGATCCTCATAGGACAGGCACTGCCTTGTGTGAGGTTCACAAGAAACTGTAGGTACCGACTTGGCTCATAATTTTTCTAAATAAATTTATTATTATAATTATTACTTGCCCTGCCTAATTTGAATCAATCCCTAAAATCTTCATATGTTATGGTAGTGATCCAAATTAACCCGCTAGCTACATAAAGCCAATAAGAAAATTCAGTTATTTCCCAGAGATTGGCAGCTTGATCTCCTTATTTTTATAGTTAGATACAAGTTGGAGGATGAGTTTAGAATAAGATGACTCACCACTTGTTGCATATGTTGCACATAACAACTGTGGCCGGGTCGTGAATCCCGCAGTACTTGCACGCATGATCAGGCAGCTCCTTGCTGCTATAAAGCGCTTCATCCTCTTCTTCAAATTGCAATTCCGCTATGGCATTTGTAACACTCGAAACTTTAGATGATAGATCTGAGCGGCCCAATCCATTCACCTATAACAAGAAAATATGTAATAAACTAACGATTGGACGCTCTCAGCCTCTGCACACGAAATGGATCAAAGTTTAGGGTTATGTATGATTGAAAACAAAATAAACAACAAGGGCCGTTCTCACTGACCTGATTTGATGTTGTCAGGCCGTGATCATGCTGCGATGCTTGAGTTTGGCTCTGAGATGGTAGAGTGAAGTCCGTAAACTCAAATTCAGAGCCCTGAGTGTCAGCACCGATAAGATCCGCTTCTTCAGTGTCCAAAAACGTGAGTGTTTGGGAGCTCGGTCCGTAGGCGTCGACACTCATTTTAGCCTGCTATAATTATAACGAACAAAACAAAGAAAAAGTGTCAAAAAGTAAAAATATTGCACGATTAGACGAAATTCCCATAACAGCCACGCAATAATTATCAAACGACATGCGAAGGATTATGAAAAATCGCCATGTTAGCACATGGTTTGTTTCCGTTTACCTAATTCATTATTATTTATTATTGGTCACATTTGAAACATTATAATGAAACCACCAATCAAATGAGAGCATTATTTGACATATTTAAAATTTAACCAACTAAAACCAGAGAAAATAACTTACGACATAAACCATAGATAGACAGTCGTTTTTTTTTGTTTCTGTCTGCTTTGTTTGGTTATTATTTTACCGACAATCTCGAAAGATTCACCGACCGACTAGTTGCTAAAGGGCTCTACACGATTGTCGAATCGAAACAGCTAAGGACAGGCGTATAAATCTTTTTTTTTTTTAAATTAGTATCAAATAAGTTATAATATAAAATTTAAAATGTTAATCATATTAATTTACATAGACAAGTAAATAACTAAGCAATAATAAAGAATTATCGCCAATTTAATTTTATTTATTTTATTTACATTTCAAAACATGGTTTTGGCCACTTTTGATTATCAAAAAAAAAGAATCAACTCAAAATATACCAATTTTTTGAAAATAAAATTATAACGTTACCTACGTCACTATGCAAGTTCCTGCCTGCCAAAAGGTAGCTTGACAGCATACTCTTTGATTGACAGTTTGTTTTGGTCAAATAGGATAGTTGCCTGTATTTTAAAATAACCTAACCTAACCAATGTATGAAACATCTAAAAAAAAGGAAAATCACGATTATTTTATTAAATTTATCCTTTTTATGATTTTTAATGACCAATCTAACCTTAAAAAGTAAAGCTTTTGATGCTAAATAATTATGACGTCATAATAATATAATAGGTAATTTTTATAAGCTTATTTAACTTTACCTTACGTGTGGGTACAATCTTGCAACGTTAAACCACTTCTCCCCAAGCGATTGAGCTGAAATTAATGTTGTCACACTTTTGATGCTGGTGACAGTATAAACTAGAATACAAAAAAAATATTTTTCTGAAAGTTTATTTAAGGTTCCGTACCCTAAAAGTAATACCGAGCTTTATTGCTGTCACTCTGTTGTCTGTTTATCCGTTCGTTTGTCACGGGTCTTAACTCGTAAACGCAATGAGTCACATTAGAAATTCAATGAAATAATTTTTCAGGAGGGTTCCATTCATAAAAGGAGTAAAAACTATGTTTTTATTTTGTTACGGGATTGTTACGTATGTTCCAACTATATATGTACGTGTGTAAGCTGAAGTAAGCTGTTCCATACCCCAAAAAGAGTTGATTTTACGGAACCCTCCATGCGAGTGCGGTAGTTGTTTTACACTTTGTTACCTAATTTGACGGAAGTTAACATTTAGCGTATGTTGATAAGTTTGTTTGTGAACAGTTTTTATTATCTGACATAAAAGTTAATTAGCTAGGTACCTTGTTGTAGGTAGGTACTGTACCGCCTGGTTGGCTAATCTTAATATATATATTTCTTGTGTGCGTGTGTATGTGACTGAACTCCTCCTAAACGACTGGACCAATTTGGATGAAATTTTGTGTGTATATTTGAGCGGGTCCCTGGATGGTTTGAAAATACAATTGGACCCGGTAGATGGCGTCGTAATCGAGTTTGGACAGGACAACGTCTGTCGGGCCCGCTAGTATAATAATAAAAATTAAGTAAATATTCTGGGACATGGGATAACTGATATAAGTACTACGTAACTATTTTTCTTTCGTAAATGTACTATACTTATATAGATAATTACACCCAGACTCAGGACAAACAGACAAATGTCTGTTCTGAAAGGGAATCGAACCCACGATCTGTGGCGTAATAGATAGGGTATCTTGCAAACCACGGCAACTGGCCCGTCAAGTATAAGTTACTCTATGCTACCACACTCGAGTTGAAAGTCGTCAAGTAGGTACCTACCTACCAGCACAGTCTTATTATCACTAGGTAGTACCCTAGTACTATAGTACAGTACCTATACTGTGCTACCGGAGTGTTCCGTCGGCTGCACTAGCGAGCTGATTCCTTCTAGGTTTTGTGTGCTTATTACCTTCGGGCACATCATCGCTGACCATAGAGAGACTATGGTCAAACACAGGCCTTTACGGAGTAAATATCAACTAGGTACTAAATACGAAGGTACGTACAATTTAGACGAGATTTTCGTCGGTTGGATATTAATACATTGACTGGAGTGGATGTACAATATAGTTATTTATATGTTTAGGTAGGTACACTTGAATACCTACGCATTTACAATTTTGCGAGTCTGGCTGTCTGGTTCTGGTTCACTCGTTCTATTTTAAGTGTACATGAGTAAGGCAAAGCGTTAAAATAAGCGGGGCTTGAAACAAAAAAATATTATCAATTAGGTATGCTAAAACCGCAAAAGGATTAAATCATGTTCATGAAAAATGGTCATTATGTCTGTTGACGACATGACGTAGAAACTATAGCTCCTACTATAACTCAGCACAAACGAGCACTTGTATGTATCTACTTATTGCAAAAATAGAAGTGTAAGTATAAAAATATATAAAAAATAGTTAGTAAAAAAAATGTAGACAAATAATGTAGTTGGTAGCCTAACTAATTTCATCTCGAAATAGTATAACGCACACAAAGTCGCTATCTGCGTCTGTTTGTTTCTCCGCTCATTTCTTCTAAACCACGCAGCGGATTTTGATACGGTTTTTAACTAATAAAAAGAGCGATAAACGAGTAAGGTTTATGTAAATAATTTGTTCAAAATGGCTGAACTATCGTGCGGAGCCGGAGTGGGTCGCTAGTTAATAATAAAAAGACTTCTAGGCTTTGTGTCCACCTTTGGCCACTCGATCGCTCACTATGGTGAGATCGTGACTTATACCTATAGTAAAAAATAATAATAACTTAGGTTATTTCTCCATGCACAAACTTAGCTGAGTTTACAAGGTTGCCTAAGAATTTCTCAGTTACATCAAAGACCATCAAATTTATAGGATGGTTTTTGATGTAACCAAAATAGGTCTCAAAATAGTAAATATATACAATAAAAATACTTTATGCTCATAGTTTTCTACAACATACCTACCTACTTTAACGGGGCTTTCTCTGCGTGCAAGAGATTCAAAGTAGGTAGGTATTTATGGTACGATGAAGGTACAGTAAGTACGAACATCACACCGGTGACGTTGCGGGTAATAACTAGTATAATTAAACAGAAAAATAAGAAAGTATTACGTCCTTCTTTTGTAAGAATAACAACAAAAAAACAGTGAACCTCAGACAGCTCGGTGTAATAGCTTGATAGTCAATGCAAAGACCGAACGGCATGAGAGCTTGTGAAGTAGATAGAACAAAAAGTAAAATAAATATAAATAACATTTTATGTAGGTTGGTAGTCAAACCTAGCTGTATGTAATAGTTGCGGTTGACCAGTGTACGAAACATGCGTAATAAAATTCGCGATATCTTTTCCGCTTTACCAATCGCGGCTAGTGGAGCAGGCACCGACTCTTGACGACTGTTTATTTTCGAATCAACCCAAGCCTGCTGAATTAAAAAATATAGGTCGGTTATTGGTGAATGATGGAGTCGGTTTGACAGGACGCCAATTTTTTTTATTGCAGTTTCACCGAATAATTCGGAGGTCATTAACGTTTCGTTTGAGCCTACAAATAATGACTGAGCAATTGTTCGCTTTCTCAAGTTTGAAAAGAGCTCTATTCCAATGCAGATAATTTAGTTCTACCTGCTGGATAAATAATATCAGTGCCCTGTACTCAGATCACTCATGCATTCAATCGAATTCAAGCACTGATAGGCATTCCCCGATATTATCTGTACCAAGTTATTTACAGTGGAAAGAGAATTCTTCGAGATAGTTAGATCAGTTTTTTGTTAGTTCCTATATGCCATGGCAGCAGTCGCGGATTCGATTCCTATTCAGGAACCAAGGAATGACTTGCTAACTTTGGCTAGCTTAAAATATGGAACAATTAATTTCTCTCTTTGCCTAGTATTTATATTATGGACATTTATTTTTGTTTTAAACATTCCTATATGTCTCCGTATGAACATTATATTTTCATAAATGTAAGTCATTATATTTATTTCTTTAAATAAATGCTTTGATGAGTCCCGAGGACCCATACATACCCACCAGACAGAAGCTAGTAATATAATTATAATGATATGGTGTTTTAAAATGATTTTTTTCATACAAAAAGTTAATTTATTGTTGTAGGTATTGAATTGATCAAAAACAATATAGTAACATGACCAGATAGAAACATGACGTTAGGTGGCGTCAGGTGGATCGATTTTGCTGGTGATAAAGTAAAAAATGAATAACCTTGTACATTTCCTATATATAAAATCTGCAGTTTCAGGTGTAGGTGTCGACACTAAAAGTTTGTATTTGCATAAAGCTCTCAACTTCATTGCTACTTAGTGGGTAGGTAATACTGAAAGCCACACAAAACGTATAATAATGTTATAAATGCAAATAGATACATGCATTTTCGTCTAATTTAGAAACCCGTTGCTTTGGCACCGGGCCAGGTCTAGATTATCATCAAAGACTTTTGGTTTAGCTACACGAGAACAACTTGTGACTTGGAAAATGTGTTGGCTACTTTCGAATAAAATTTTCTATATTAAATTAGATGTATAATTATATAGAAGATTTTATTCGAATATAAATAATTGGGCAGAGATAAATAGGATAAGTTTGAGTTTTAATATTATTAACTTACCTAATCCCCAGCGTACGATGCAATCCTCTTTTTTTTTAATCAGAAACCATAGTGGGTTTATTAATAATTCACCAAAATTTCATTGCAATCGGATGAATAGGTAGGTACCTATAGGCGCATACATTAGAAACAGCCAAACAACAGACCGACATATATTGATTGATTTTTTAAATATAAGTATTATTATTAATTATCCGTATTATTTTTTCGGATAAACGATAAAGATTACACAGATTCGGTGAAAGAAAAAAGTCGATAAACGTGCAAAGCTAAGAAGTTCTTCAAATAAATGTTCAAACAAAAATCGCAATCGGCCCAGTCGATTCACTTACTTGGGTATTCTTATTCAACACAACTTTATTTTTGCCAATTCCCAGAAAGTCAACGATCCCTCACTTTGGAACGCGGCGCCTAAATTCTCATAATGTTTGAACTTAACATCAAGTACAGTCAAGAATATAATTTAATCAGCAACTTAAAAATTCAATAATGTTACTGAAAACTTTCGGCCTGTAGGTATAATATAAATATATCGAAATATCTGTCTATTTTCAATAATTTGGTAAGATTGTACCTAACGTCTGATTTACTGGGATTTTTATTTGTCTGCGATTTTACCCGCGTTCCCAAGGGATCTAATATTTTCCCGGGATAAATCTTATCCATACATTATACATATAACGGCGCGTGATTAATGTACTCGATTTATTGTGATATTTAAATGACTTTTTAGTCGATGCGAATAATTATTTAATTTAGGAATTTATGATTTATCAGAGCGGGTAACACCGAATGGGGTTGTGAGTGTCATAGCGGTGACGACAATCACTTTTAAGATGGTCGCCACGCGGTGCACACGCACAAATCCATTAGCTCTTAATCCAAGTTTACTTTTGTAATCCTTTGTTATTTTAATAGTGTTTTCATTTAGTAATTTGTAATATAGTCATTGCCATATCTTGCGATTGTTATTTCTGCAATTCCTGCACATACACGCCCATAAAATACCAAGAGATAACGGACCAGCTGCGACACGTGGTGTCGCAACCTCTCGGCGATCCGTTACATATAATAAATCTGTAGGACTAGCGTGTCTGTAGTACATAATTTTTTTTTTTTACCAAAAATGGAGTTTGGGTGATGCAGGAAGAGTAACAGAATGCAAAAAGATATTTTTTTCTTGTCTGTCTGTTTCAACACGCGAATCTTCGAAACTACTGTTCGGTTTCACAGGTTAAAGCGGCTTGGCTTGGCGCTTCGGCTTTATTCCATCGAAATGGGGTAATAGGAAGAAATAATAGGTAGATAATTTTTAATGTCTGCGAGTGCAGCCGCGGGCAAAAAGAAAATTTCATAATTTCATTCAGTAGGTATGTGTGTGCCAAATTTCATCCAAATCCGTTCAGCCATTACAGATTGCTTGTGTAACATTAACATTCACACAAATAATAGGATTTTCACAAAACCATGTTCAAAGCATTCCATCACGAAAGTACTCTCTCACTCACAAAAATGACCGACTGGAACGGAAAGCATTGATATTTTTATGAGTCGTTGAGATTGAAAACCATTAAAATATTTTTATTGTAACTGACTGACTGATATTAACTCTCCTGCTTTAAGGAACTTGTTAGGTAAGTATACCTATTGCTGTGGGATATTTACTTGTGTATTTTGAAATTTGCTTATGTAGATTAAATAAAATGTTCCTAGGTATTTTAAAAGTTTGTTATATGAGTTGACTGTACCATAAAAATGATTACTAAAATGTATAAATTCATGTGCAAGCTCCAACTGAGGGTTTGCGAGGTACCTACCTACACACATAAGTAACTCCAATCCAACATTGCTCGACAATATGGCTCGATATCAGATTTCGCTGCAGTTGACTCTGAAAACTCCAGCTAATTGATGCAAACGCCTTGATTGATGAGAACGATGCCCTTCATACAGACTCAGTTTCATTTTTAAATCGTTCAAAGAGACCGGTTATAAATCACTTAAAATTTTACAATGTCGTTTATTCAATGGGAGCCAATGTAATTACAAACATGCAATGATTTCATTAGGCCGAACTGTAAACTGTGTATGCGTCGTACGTAGTAAGACTAGCACGAGACAATTGCTGACAATTGCCCCGGAGCGGCGCCACTCGTGATGTCACCCAGAAGACTTCCCTTCTGTTCCATATTTCAACATCATAAAGTTTCAATTGCCGCACAATACATCATTGCGTTTGTTCTACGCATCCAGGTTTGACGGCAAGACAAAGCAGCAATGAGGCGTGTTAAATTAATTGTTTCGTCGTTTAGATACAATAGTTTAGCAGAGTGAAACATTAAATCCAGCCGGCCCTAATTGGTGCTGTGGATATGGCCCTCATCCAGTGAGCGGGCGACGTTGAGGGCCCACTCATCATTTCTGAAGTGTGAATATCTATTATTAGGTACTCAGTTGTAAAATTGTGCAAAGACATAGATGGAATAGTCTCGTAATGCTTATACACTTTGGACCCTGGATATTTTGCGAGCTAACTTTAAATTGACCCGTGCGTTACAATGCAACCGCTTCCTGTACTGCATCGGATCAATAACATTCATATGTAAATCTGTGTTGAAACCGCTCTAGTACTTCATTACAGCGTCGGCAATAAAACATAATGACATCATGACAACAGACGACCGGCATTCACTATCGTAAATCTATTTCTCAGGACGATGAATTTATCTCGTAAAATCGCACCAGAAATTGTTTCGAAAATAAAACAGTTTCATATTACTTACATTGGTTCATATTATGTTCACACATAAGTAGACTAGCTTACTGCCCCGCGGTTTCACCCGCGAACCTCTATTTTACCCCCTTAGGGATGGCATTTTCAAAAATCCTTTCTTAGCGGATGCCTACATAATAGCTATGTGTAAGTATGCCAAATTTTAGCCCGATCCGACCAATGGTTTGAGCTGTGCGTTGATAGATCAGTCAGTCAGCCACGTTTTCCAAGTAGCTACCTAAATAATTATGTTCTGGATTTTCAGTACCTTACCTACCTACTTCAAAACTAATTTCCAAGTAAGTAGCTACCTAAATAATGATGTTCTGGGTTTCAAGATTTCTTTAGGGAGGGATGGTGATTGAAAACCTAGATAAGTAGGTACTACTATTTTCTTTTTATGTCTAATCGTACTCAACAATATCTTCGTTATTCAAATCTATTAGTAAAACTGGCCAAGTGCGTGTCAGTACGATGCAGATGTGGTAGATACAGTCACGTGGACACGTGGAACTGGTTGACTATTCATTTAAATTAATTAAATTTAGAATAGTATCAATTTAGCAACTGAAAATAAAAACAAATTTAATGTTCAATATTTCGAAAACGAACAAATACATTTAAAAGATTTATTTAATGATGTCCCGCGAAAAATAAAACCCCAAACTATTTTACGTGTTATTATTGACATGATTTGATAACTTGGTAGTCGTCATAAAAATGCAAAATCCGAGTTTCATATCAGAAAAGTTTCCTAGTAAAATAAAAAGTGACAGAGTGCTAAAACTTGTAACTATACATATTTATGTTTAATTTTGACCCGGCAGTGACCTTGCAACTTCAACTTAATTGCATTATTTAACCTGTGATCCATAAACAAGATTATAATGGATATAATAACCGCAGGACGATAATTATCATAAAATAAGTTAGATATTCATATTTCATACATAATGAGTATTAATAGTTGCCAAGTTACATAACTTTTAATGAATTTACCTAACAAACAATGCAGTTAACCCACTCAATTATCCTTTACTAAGGTAGAGTATTGCAAATAGATAATTAACAGTCTCTTTCAGGTCCTGATACCATCAGGTGGACTGTCTACCTGTTTGTCAACCTTTATATCTAATATAGGTTATATTTTGAAAGTCATTCATCCAAGATACAAGAGGGATTTTTTCCTACCATAGCAGTTACAAATGCAAATATACAAGATACCAAATGACACGTTTCAAATAATTAGTTATGCGTGTTTCAAACCAATGGGTAAGTGGGTACGAAGTTGGCGCCGCATCTCATCTGGATTCATGGCGCGGCGTGTGGCCGACGAGTTACAGTGGCTCACCTATCGACACCACAAAGGTATTACCGACTCATTGTGATTGGGACTGTATTTTGACCCGCTTCCCTCGCTAGTATCGAGCCGTGATATGATAGTGATCTAAATCGCAATTGAAATCTAAATTCTGACCTCAATTTTTGCTTTATTAACGACCAAAACACTGAACTAATAAGTTTCGTTAAAATTCTTGATAAATAATTATTGTGCAACAATCTACAATCAGACGTTAACGAGTTGTAGCTAGAGCCCAGAGCGCCGAGTAGACAGAATGGTCGTATTTACCTAGACTAAATTAAGAACAATTTACGAGATGGTTGTTTTATGTTTGCAGACAATTTGGTTCACGGCTCATTGGCAACTACAAATTTCTGGAACCGCTAACTGTAGTATCAGAATGCATATTTCTACCTACATGCAGTTCAATACACGCAAATCTTACGTAAATCAGTGACGCTACTCCTCTGTTTTTTTACAGATTAAAAAAAATAAATAAATAAATAAAAGCGACAGGCTATTATTTCTTTTACACGTTTTCATCCAAGTCATTATTGCACGTTAGCGAAGTAGATATATAATAGGTGTTCTTTTAATATTTCCATTCCAGTACTGGAATTAAAACTTGTCGTGTTTTTGGTTTTGGTTAATTGGTTTATGGATCTGAAATTCAGCGTAAATGTCTCGAAAATGTACATAAATTGGAAAATATTTATTAAGGTTTAATGTTTAAGATATTTATTTAACACAGGTTACCTTTGTTACAATGTAATTAATGGTAGGTAATATGGGTAGTTAATATTATAATAATCAGGTAGCTACAAATATTTCGTAGTAGGTACTTTAGCCTTATCTAGTAGGTAATTAGTATCATTAGGCCTTGTTCATTGAATCAACACCTACATACTGTATCTACGAACGTGAGATTATTATAGATATTCCTTAGGAGACGTCAGGCCTGATTAGATCACGATATGATGAATGCTTCTATTTATATGTATACATATGAAATGAGTTAATTAATAACTAAGACTTTCGATTTATACGTCTATAATTTCATACATATAGACAACAATTATTAAAATTACATTTTGATAGGAATCAATTCAAATTACCTATATCGTGTACTAGCTGTCCCCCGCAGTTTCACCCGCGTTCCCGAGAAACAATTCTGTTCGATTTTTTAAATTTTCTTTTACACAAACCTTGTCCTGACAATAACGAACACACAAAAGAAAGATTTATCCAATTTGGTGCAGTCGTTCGGAAGTTATGCGCGTACAAACATTTCGGCGATCCATTTTTATATATATAGATAGAGGTGCACCCGCCCGCCATGTCAAAGTACGACCTGAAAGTTGTACAAAAATAAATAGCCGTAATCTATACTAATAAATTATATATAATAAGCAAATCCAATGTGCACTTAACGGATGCTTTACGGGAAGGAAGCATTTGCAAAATATAAACAAGCCCAAGAAATTCAATTCGATGGCTTGTTTAGTCAACTGATAATGTCTCTACCATATCGTCCAAGTCTCTTTGTTGTAAAGCTAGCAAACTCCCCATCATTGGGGTAATTTATACTGTTGACAATACAATCAGATTTATTAGACGTCTGACGCCAGGCGTTAGGTCGAGCTTGAAATTTTTGGTGTAGGAAAACATTGTATGAAAACTAAATGTAGGCTGGCTGGATACCTCTTAGTTGAAAATCTGTCATATATGTCAATAAGTTACACTGAGCGATGTATCGCATTTGCACTTTAGAACCAATTGTCTTCTATTTTGTCTGCTTATCATCTTTGGTCAATGGCCAAGTGCGAGTACGACTCGCGCACGAATGGTACGGCCATTATCTATAAAAAGGGCAAAAAATCACGTTTTTTGTATGGGAGCCCCCTCAAATATTAATTTTATTCTGTTTTTTAGTATTTGTTGTTATAGCGGCAACAGAAATACATAATCTGTGAAAATTTCAACTGTCTAGCTATCACGGTTCATGAGATACAGCCTGGTGACAGACGGACAGACGGATGGACAACGGAGTCTTAGTAATAGGGTCCCATTTTACCCTTTGGGTCCGGAACCCTAGAAATATCTTAATAAGTCTTTATAAACCCAGTTTCAATCACGATATTCACGATAGATTTAGATCAAAAGATGGATAATGGATAAGATGAAAATAATATAATGGCGTTATGTAGGTACCTAAGTAATTTTCATTCATTTACATACACTTCATATAAAATCATAAGTACATAACTGTCTAATCGCCACCACATGGTCACCAATTCGTAGCATGATCAATTGAATACTAAGTTGAGTTAAATATTTCGTGGAACGAACTATTGAATGATAATCTGTTGCAAATGAATTGATATATTCACAAGATACACTCATGTAATTATGTTTCATATGTTGTACATACAGATTATGGGTGTGTATGTATAGATGTGTAATTTCTAAGGCTATTATAAGACCTCCTCGTTTTAAGTACATACGTATATAGGTACCTAGATATGTACATATACGATAAAATTTATGAGTGTTTCTTTTGTAAATCACAATATCATTAGGATCTATGGAAATCACGTATTTTCTAAGCTCTGTTTTAATATTAGCTTCAACACGTGGTTTTAGTTGCGTCCCCAAGAGTGGGGCACTAACGTGGGGGAATAGGGCTAATTGAACGTAATTAATTTGACAAATTTATAAATTTGTCATAGTTCGTGAATTCCTATTATCTATATAAAGTCGGCAATAAAAACCAACCCTACGATAAATATTCTTGTTATTTGTTTGGCTTGGAATCGCACAAGTATAATCGACATGAATAACAAAACTTTAATGTAATTGACAGGAAGGAACATTGGTACAAAAACATGTAACAGTTACTCTATTAAACTCTGACAATTACTAAAATACGATCTACATAGTCAATATTCATAAGTAAACGATCAAGACTTTATAATTATATCTATAACATGTATCGATCGATCAAGTGTGGAAACACGATAACAGCTTTAATACAATCCGCCCAACACAAAACAAATGCGCCAAAACCTTTAAGTACGCTATGTTCCATTCAACGACTTTATAGCATCAGATAACTCACTTTTTTACCCACAGGCTTCGAGAACTATAACCATTGTTTTACTTTAATCACGATTACATTCTTAAAGCAACTCCGAATAAAACTGTTGTAGGAATTTTATTAAGACTTACGAGCATTTATATTTTCAATTACATACCTGATATGAGGATACCATAGCATGGTGGTAGGGTGCTTTGTAGGATCCACTTGGCTGGTTACCACCCTTAAGTTGAAATTCTGGCGCCAAAAACCGACTGGTATGTTCCGGTAGCTGCGCTTAAGAGACAATTCATCCTAGGCTTTGTGTGGTAACCAGCTTCGGCCGCATTGTCATTTTTCATCGCGGGTGAAATCGCGGGTGAAATCGCGGGGTGGAAGCTAGTTCTTAGGTATAATTTATTACTTGTTTATTTATTGAAACAATTTTTGAACGTACTTTTTACAATATCCTATTGAGCCAAATGATCATATTAATGGAATATTATGGTCGAGATCTACTCTGTTATTTTATATCTCGGTTAACTGTAATAAACCTTATAAGTGCAACAGTGTTCCTTATAAGTTTAGCTAAGCCTTGACTGTCCTTAGTGGACAATAATGTAATTGTACTTAGCAATCCATCACATACAAGATATGACGTGGGAATCGTCCAAATTTATCTCTATGACGTCATTACAGTCAATTTTGGTTTCATGAGGTTCATTTAAGAGCCCTATATAGGAATGAATTGCCCTAATCTTAAGAATTGTGTTTAGATTAATCTGGGAACCGAATATGAATGTGTAAATTGTCGACAGACGCAGGCATCCTATTTGAGCGAGGAAATTATATTTTTTTGATCAATGTTTGAGAGCTCCTTTTGGAAAAAAATTATGGACACTTGGTATTGGGTCTCGTCACACAATCTGAATATAAAATTCAAGTAGTTAGATGGGTACGTAGAATGAGATTGGTGATCACATCTCATCTTATCTAATTAAATTTCATATTATATTATTTTTGGTTAGGTATCTAGGTTTATTTATTTAATCGCACAAAAATAAAATGTATATATTTAATAATGCTGTCCTACAAAACAAACAGTCAGTAGCAGTTCCTGTACTCATAAATATAATAAAACAAAAATAATAATTATAAACTTTACTGTAATATAGTTTTGTAACAAGGCTTGAAAGTTTATTGTATGGTAGTTCAAGGTAGTTTAAAAGCTTACCTGCATGGAGTTAAATTGAGAATGATGTAGACTTTAAATATAGATTTTTATTTTGTTTTTCTTTTTTACCATGGTATTTTATTTCTAGTTTTCCGTCATGCGGTTTGACTCACAATCAGCTCCTGAAAAAGTTAGGTGACATCGAAAGGGGCGTGTCCATGCTAACAAACCGATGAATCTTCAACACTTAAAACATAATCCAATATCCGATCCGAGACTGTGTATAATGGCAAGTACCGCGTGGGCTAATATGTATTCATACCTTTTTGGAATTGCGTATTATTTGTTATATATAGTTGTATATGATACGTACATATAGAATATAGTCACTGTAAAGCGGAGCTGACGGCAAAGCTCATCCTTTATGGTGACTCGTCGCCTGGCGATGTTTTCGGAGCTGGCCTTCACCGTCTGAGCAACGACGCGGCCGGTGTCGGTCGTTCACGCACCTATACCAGCTAATTATAGTAACACTGTGAATGGGTTGCGCGCGACACATTCACATCCAAAATAGATATCTACACATTTTCTTTAGCTTACAGGTCGACCACCTGCTGAAGTTAATAGTTTCAATGTTCAATTTTAAACTTGGAAATGCCTTTATCACATAGGTACAGTATGGTCAACAGGAATATGTGTGGGACAGGTAAAAAAAAACTCAAACTCATTCATTCAGAGATGTTTGGAATTTCCCGACGCGCTGACATAAACTGGTATTTGAATAAATACGAATAAGATATTAAATCGTATCGTATCGATATAATAATACAATTGATATGGTAGTTAGTGCTTCTATATCAATGATCCCGCTAGTTCATCGAGTCAGGGTCGAGCGGAAGTTTGACCCTATTGCCTATCAATTGATACTGAATGAAATCATTACATAGAGCCGTGTTGCACGCTTGCTTCCATGATCATGATCATGTTACCTCTTTGGCAAACATGTATATATATCTTAATTTGGAGTTATTGCGAAGAATATCTGCTGCCTGATTGCCTCAATGTTCGATTGATTGGTCCGGAAGCAATTATTTTCATAAAAAACTGTATTTTTAATGGTTAATAGAATAACAGTGCATGAAATAATTCAGTTTCTATAACTTCGTCCTCGTTCAAGAATACAAAGAGTCATTAATTTCCCTAGATTTGTTCAATGGAGTATGTCTTGTTTTATTAGCGAGCGTCGTCGATCCAGCTCTTCGACCCACGCCCAATGATACAACCATTACACGCTCGATTACTTTCAAATTACCTCTTTACTTTGAGGTTCTATGTCGATGTTGCTCGAAAGTCATCTAGAGGTGAACACAATTAGTTTTTTCGACAAATATCTTATTCCCGTGATAGGTCACATACTTTAACAACGATATCCAATCAATAATTGCACGAGTTAAAAATAATGTGATTAGTTATTTTTTCAAAAAAACATATCGTTGGTGCTAACAAATGGGCTATTTAATTTATATCCATTTAATCTGAAAACATTTTAATTAACATGAGCTTTATATGAAAAAATAAGAGTTTGCAATTTATTAATGAGATTTTCGTGGTTTTCATTTAAATTTACAGTACTATTGTATGTAGGTAGAGGATTAATAAACTGCCAAAAATAAAGTGTAGGTATGCCACGGATGTATCACTTAATTTTTCATGTATCTGTTATAGTGTTATAAATAAATAAATATTCTTATGAAACAAGGAGGTGCATCGTTAGGTTTATGTAATTTGTAATGAATGACACGGTTGCACAACAACGTAGGTATTCAATTGTATTGTTGCATTAGCATGAACACAATGCGGCTCTCCATCCAATTCAGTTTGCACTGAAGACCCCCTGAAATCAATGCACATGCATTACTACAAGTACGAGCTTGCACAACATGTGCGTTGGCGTTCAGACACAAACCGACCGACATAATGGCTAATGAAATGACACATTCGACCCTCGGCACCAGGGTGTAATTAACTTTAAATAAAGAAGGCCTGAGATCCAACGTGGCCTTACGGCTGAAAAAATAAAGTGAAAGGACTCGTATAATTTATAAAAGGAATGTATTATAACTTCAATTGTTTCAAATGTCAATCGTATGAATTAATTTGTAGTACAATGCTTGATTGACGTATCGATCGATATCGCGTATCTGTTGCGGTAATTGAATCTTTGTTTTCCCTGTGGGTGTCGTTCGTCTGTCGCGTCTCCTACGCGCGTACCGCTAGCAACAAACGAACGGAGGAAGTTGACTCACTCTGCAAGTAAGTAGTTCCGAGGCGATCAATTTCAATTTGCTTAATATTCCAGAGAGGAACCTCCGCAAATCATTCTGCGGAAAGGCGGTAAGTGGCAGCCGAAATTTCAAACGATTACATGGTAATATAATTCCACTACTGTATGAATATATATTTTATGACTTCCATCGCCAATTTATTCCTTAATATGAATTCTGTAATACTATT
Organism: Tetheella fluctuosa; assembly: GCA_951216915.1. Classification (NCBI taxonomy): domain Eukaryota; kingdom Metazoa; phylum Arthropoda; class Insecta; order Lepidoptera; family Drepanidae; genus Tetheella; species Tetheella fluctuosa. Next base: position 6,333,565 of record OX578229.1, on the reverse strand, counting down.
CCGTAGTTGATACGAAAAACGAGTTATGTGAATATTCACCCTATCGACATTTAGAAGTCAAACTATCTACTTTCCTGAGGAATTGTTAAGTTATGTATCTACCTATGCATATGATGCAAATTTAGGTTTTAAGGGTTGTCCAGCTTCATACTGTATTTCTTTGGTACGATGAGATATTTAAAAAAGTTACTAACATAAATAATATTTTATGTTAGTAAATATACCTATTATGAAGATATTTTTTTTGATGGAAAGATGAAAATGTCAGATCATTTTAGATTAAACTTTGAAGATATGACGGAATTTGTCAACGTTTGTACGAATATCAGGATTGAAATATTTTATTACTTATTTGTCGGCAATTATTGAAATTAGGTATCCTTGGTCATTGAACCTTGAGAAGATTTGACACTCTAAAAATATTTATTGAGGACCTATCGGAGCATTATATTCAACTAGCTGTCCCCAGCGGTTTCACCTGCGTTCCCGAGAAAAAGGGTAGCCCATGTTCTTCTACATACGGGTAACAAACAAACTCACATTCGCATTTATAATATTAGTTAGGAAAAAGATGATTAACTTTTAATAAAAACTTTATCCGATTTTTAATAGGTGCACTAATTTGGTTCACTTCCGGAACGGAAAAAGTTCCATAATTCATATTAGTTTCAAAATATATTTTTGTGGAAATCTATTTACAAGTCCGTTTAACTATTATATGTTAAATGTTATTATTTGTGATAAAAAAAATGTAATCATATTTTTTTATGTATCAGATATACTAATAGCAAGATTTTTTTTAATGCTGCGATTATAGTATATCGATAGCAACAATGTTTGTACCTATAGGTATTGTTACCTATAAATACAAGCGACCCAAAACTGTTCGATGTGGAAATCAATGGGGAAAATCTATATTTTTTTATTTTTTTTTACTTTGTATAGGCTTGTGTTTGACCACAATCTCACTATGGTAGATGATGATATGGCCGAAGGTGGTAAGCACACAAAGCCTAGAAGGATCTGGCTCTCAAGTGCAGCTGCCGGAACACACCAATAGATGTTTGGCGACAGATTTTCAACTTGAGGGTGGTAGCCAGCCAGGCGGGTACTACAAAGTACCCTACCACCGTGCTATGGTTTCCTCACGATGTTTTCCTTCACCGAAAGCTCAAGCTCATTGTAGGATTCGAACCCACGACCTTCGCCGCGGCATCGGACGTCACTACCACTGAGCTATCATCGCCTTAAATACATATTACGCAGTACCTAAATATCCTCGGGCTGAATATAATAATGATGGTTCTTGATTATAAATTAAGTAAAATGTAACCCAACCCTGGCTTCAGAACACACCTTTGTAAGTTTTATGCAATAGTTTAACTGATGTAAGTTGTCATTGGCAATTTGTTGATGGCATTATGCATGCGCATGCAGCGACGAGCTCGGGAACACATTGCAAATCAATACCGTATCCCAACTACCTGTGGACCAAGGCACCTATGAACTATGAAGACTATTTACCTACAAAATATTATCGAACATTTAAGTGGCAAATAAAAGTATCCACAGGTTATTAAATTAAATAAATGCAGTTGTAATAGGTACATAATATGGCTAATAACTTTTTCTTGGTTCTCATCTAAAACTTAAAGAACTTTTTCAAAATCAAAATCATGCGCTCGTTGGGTATGTATAATCTATACTATACTTATAATCTACTAGATTCCGCCCCGCGGTTTCACCCGCGTCCCCCAGGGATCTTATGTTTTCCCGGAAGAAAAAGTAGCCTATGTTCTTCTCCGTACCATAGGCTATCTGCATACCAAATTTCATCGCGATCGGTTCAGCGGTTTAAGCGTGAAAAGGTAACAAACAAACAAATAAACAAACTCACTTTCGCATTTATAATATTATAGTTAGGATTAGGATACTAATATTATAAAGCTGAAGAGTTTGTTTGTTTGTTTGGTTGAACATGCAAATCTCAGGAACTACTGGTTCGCATTGAAAAAATATTTTAGTGTTGGATAGCCCATTTATTGAGTAAGGCTATAGGCCACTTTTTATCCCGGGAAAACATAAAATTCCTCGGGAGCGCGGGTGAAACCGCGGGGTGGAAACTAGTTTTTAATATGATGATTTTTAATATTATTTAATTCGCACAAGGTGGTAGACTCCTCCATGTAACAGGGAAAATCTACCGCCAGGCTGGGTCATCGAGCCTGGGGACCGCGGTCCAACTTTTGATGTTGGAATCGTGTATATATGCCAAGTCGTCGAAGTACTTTGATAGCGCGATGTAGAATCTTGTTGCGCCATCTATCCACGGGTAGCGGAGGTCTTGATAGATGTCGCTACAAATCTCTCCAACGATTAAAACGTACATTGTATATAAGTGTGTTTGACCACAATATAACCGTGGTGTGTTTTCCTGATTTAATATTTAACCACAACATAACTTAGGCAGTCATTACTTGATATTATTTAACTAAATATCAATCGTGCCTTACCGTATAATTAAAAACCGGCCCAGTGCGAGTCGGACTCGCGTACCGAGGGTTCCTTACAAACTTCGTCTATCGTTCGTCCATCACGGGAAATGCACAATTTTATTTATTTACCTTATTTGCCAATTAAGCTAGCCCTCTAAATTGTATCAGCGCCCATATAACTCAGAGGTCTTTATTAATTGGAGTAACTATGTGTGTATGGGGACACCTTTAATTTTCAACTTTTTTTTAGAACTTTTCTTTTATATGTGCTGTAAGACCTTGCTTTTTGCCAAATTTCGTGATTCTAGGTCAACGGGAACTACCACAAAACAAATAAAAGGGCAAAAAAATCGCGTTTGTTGTATGGGAGCCCCCCTTAAATATTTATTTTATTTTGTTTTTAGTATTTGTTGTTATAGTGGCAACAGAAATACATAATTTGTGAAAATTTCAACTGTCTAGCTATCGCAGTTCTTGAGATACAGCCTGGAGACAGACAGAGTCTTAGTAATAGGGTCCCGTTTTTACCCTTGGGTACGGAACCCTAAAAAGTAAAAAAAACTTTTTTTTAACGCTTCTTACGCATTCGGGTTTAAAGATTAGTTATTTTTAAGGCGACGCCTTAAAGATTTTGGTTGCAAAGAAACCGATTTTTCTCAACAATGACTAAAGCGAACGAACTGAAACTTATTGTGAGAATTCATAAAGTCTTTGACTTTATTTTGTCCATAGTATAACACGATTGGTTAACTTTTATAACACAAAATAATTAATCAAAAAGACCTCTTTAAAATAAGAGATTCCAATTTTACCGACACTGAGGATCGATTTGAGGTTCCAAAATTTCTACATATATTAATTGAAATTGATACTAAATCTGTCTTTATGAAATATATTTGTAGTTTCTAAATTAAACAATAAAAACCATTTTGTCGCATACGCACTTTCCGTTTACGCGGGTTTTCTATGAGAGGTCGCTATAAGTAGTAGGGAGAGGGACGCAGCGCGGCGTCACCTTAACTAGCTTCCGCCCCGCGGTTTCACCCGCGGTCCCGATGGATCTTATGTTTTCCCGGCATAAAAAGTAGCCTATGTGCTATTCCAGACTATAATCTATCTCTGTGCCAAATTTCATCCAAATTCGTTCAGTAGTTTTTGCGCGAAAGAGTAACAAACATACATCCAGACATCCAGACAACCATACTCACAAACATTCACATCTATATACTAATAATAAAGTTGAAGAGTTTGTTTGTTTGAACGTGGTAATCTCCGGAGTTACTGATCCGATTTAAAAAAATCTCCACTGCTAAATGAAGCCACATATTATTCCCGAAGGTTATAGGCTACTTTTTATCCCGGGAACGCGAGTGAAGCCGCGGGGAACAGCTAGTTTATAATATTACCTAGTACTTTTGTTATATTGATATTTTTTAGTATTAGGTATCTACCTCATTTAATCAACCCTCCCTCGCTCTAGACGGCAATGTTTTCAGTTTGAGTAATACTTAAACGGATCTTATGGCTGTAAAATGGGTTAGAAAAACATCATGTTTGATTCCCCAAACACATTCACCCTTAATTATAAAACTCAATTTGACTAAAACACAGTTAAAGTTGTCACATATTTATAATCACCTTATTGTATTGTCAAACTAGGTGAAGTTATTTACATGACTACTTAATCAGTAATAGATAAACAACATTTTATACGTCCATTAGTCTATCTATAACTATCTCACGACATTGAGGAGTCGACAGACTTGTGATTTATCAAGAGTATAAAGAATCCCACATACATATATGCATAGATATGCGTGAAAAACATAACCCTGACTTTGCTGTCGCACAGTCGGGTATTAAAAGGATGACCCACAGGGAGGGATAACCAAATACTTAACTAGGTAGGTATATTTATTTAAGTACCTAATAGCATGTATGGAGCTTGTTTGAATGTGATATTAGCACAAACGAGTATAATAGGTACCTATTAGGGGTTAACAGAAGAAGATTTCTTCGTTAAATAATTAAAGTCTTCCTTCCCGTTTGCCGACGGAAAATCTGCCGTCTGGGTATTTTAAATATACAGTACCTATAAATTTACAGGATAATTCGTTGATTCCAATGGCCAACAGGTTTTGTTTAACCTGTAGTTTCTGTCAGGCGCGATATAGAAAAGAATTATAATTTTTCTTAGATGCGCCTATCCTATTTAAGGGCTAATTACTACTATTAGCTGAGATCTTTTTAAGGCGTGAATATGAAGATCATAAGATCCCCTTAAAAATATGTACTTAATCTAAACAAATATTTGCAGTTGTTTTTTAGGGTTCCATACCTCAAAAGGGAACCCTTATAGGATCACTTCGTTGTCCGTCTGTCTAACTGTCTGTCTATCTGTCAAGACCTATTTCTCAGGAACACGTGGAGGTATCAAGTTGAAATTAATATCAAATACTAAGCTCTGCAATATCTTGGAGCTGTGAAAATCAAATTTCTAAGTCAACGCAATCAAAAGATATGGCTGTTTATGCTGCATATTTTGAGACTCGCAACTACTCGCAAGGGAATAAAAAGCCTATATTGTACTTCCGGTTGACCTAGAATCATGAATGAATGAAATGAATTTGGCAAGAAGCATTGTCTTGTAGCACAAATAAAGGAATAAACCCGAAAACTGTAATTTTGTTGTCAATTTTTGTTTTGCAATTATAAACTTATTTGCAATTGGTAAAATGACCGCGGCCTATGTCGATGTATGGGGACAACAGTTTTCCAACGATAAAGTTATGTTTGTTCTTCAAGCCATATCTTATTTGTATGATTCCCGTGATGGACGAACTATTTACATACATAAGTTTGTACCCTTTGTGGCCGATGTTGCTGTTAATACTTGTTTCTCGGTTCATATGATTGATTTTGACCTTCATATGGATGACTTAAAAGGACCTCAGCTAATTTATACTTCACATATTTAACTATTACTTACGTGCTAACTGGGAACCTTTTATCCTGATTTCTACAACCAAACTGAATATAAACACGACATGACTGTGTTATTCCAACATGCCTAGTAATCATGATGTTGAGTCGCGATAATCTCGCCTATCTATAACACGGAATGAATGAGCTCTAAAGTGATTTCCTCGAAGCTTGTACAGTGCTGACTTGTTAATTTCAATGTTGTAAAGTAAATCGTATTTCCCGGTTTTTTCCTCGAATTTGACCTTCTGGAGCTTGTCTAAACCTTCTTAATGCATATTATAGTGAAACCATTAAAATTTTAATCAAAAATAAGGAACAGTACCTACAGGTACAGATAATCAGGTAGTTTACCCCAAAACAATAATAGAATACCGGTTTATTTATTGCAAAGTTGTGAAGAAAGTTTAGTGGTGTTTTTACCAGGCTTTAAAATATTCAATTTTTGATCCTTGTCCAAGATATTATCATGTGTTGTTTTGTTTTCTTTTCTACGAGGTAAGGTGCCGTTAATACACATGAGAAAGTAAAGGTCTAAGGATAGAACCTTATGGAATGTTAAATTTAAATAATTTATTTTTGGTGACCCATGGGAAAGTTTACCAGTTAAAATCAATCTTCAGTTTCCTATCATATAAGTATATATCAAAATAGTAGATTATGCACCAAGGGGATAAAGCAGTGTCTTACGTGAAGGGCGGCATATTGTACACTGAGTGCAACGAGGGACTCTAGAGCTATGTTGAGTCCTGAGTGAAGCGAATAGTTTTTATACAAATTTTAACGTTCTAAATTCAAATCACATTATATCCCTTGGGGCTTTCATACAACATTCCCGACGTGGGTGAAAAAATTCCCGACGTTCCCAACACTCCCGAGTGTAGCGAGGGAGTTATGTAGATTCCTGAGTGAAGCAAGGGGTTAAGCCGCTCAAGAAGAAGACAGGCTTTATCGTCGAGGTGAATACTCTACTTTTTATACCTATTGCGAGACAATAAAAACCCAGGGCTTCATAAGATACCACACAAATGCCAATTTTGTAATGGAGATATTCAAGAATTGAAAAAATAACCCCAACAGTTTTTAAAAGAAAATTTAATATAATTTTGAATAAAACTTACACAATGCCCGTATACTATGCTTATGAGTTTTTATACGAATTTTAATGTTCCAAATTCAAATCACATTATATCCCTTGGGGTTTTCATAAAACATTTTATCCCTTGGGATATAATGACTTGCTTTACGTTGAGGTTGCGTGATTTGCAATTGGACATTGTCGAGCAGTGAAAAAATATAAATGTCACTGGTTTGAAAGGTAGAACTATAAATGCTTTGTAACAACGATAATTTTAAACATTATGTTGTCCTTGTTATTTAAAATAGGCAAAACCAAACGCAGAATATCTTTGCAAATAATTAATTTAACTGCCATTTTATTTCAGTTTTCCTTTAACTTTTCGTTTCCAATTTTATCATTAAGATCATGGAACTTATAAATATCCAAGACTTCTTGGATTGTTATGTTTGAGCTTGGATTGCTAAGGTAATGTTTGAGCTTGGATTGTTAAGGTAATGTTTGAGGAAATATAAACAGCATTTTAAATGTGCATTTCCGTTAGTATGTTCTGAAATAAATAATGTGTCATTTTCTGCAGTAGAAAATCAATCAATTCCTAAATTGTACTATCACCACTTTGCATTGCCACATTAATACCGTAAACGTTTACAGAAAAGTCAAATGGTTTACATCAAATTCAATGGTTTTATACGGAGGCAAGTGAACTGAAACGCAATGGTTTGACCGAAAACGTATCTGGGACTAGTTCGGGTCGGTGCGTGAGGTGCGTGCTTTTAACGTAAACATGAAAAAGTTAAAACACTTTTAGTACGATGTTTGACGCTTACCTACACCGTTGCGAAGCTTGTAGTAAACATTCACAAGGCGAAGGTTATTCTTAATACAAATAAAATAATAACAATATAATTTGCGTGAAACTACAATTAATTTAGTATTTCATTTAGGTGGTGGAAGTTACGCTTGTAATATTTATTTAATCATCAACAATCTAAATTTATCACAACAACAACTCGATAAAAGAAACAACTAAAATTGTCGGCATTTATTTTAATTTAAAGTGTAGTGCTTTAAATTAAGCACTGGGTTGAAAAAACATTTGTACAACAACAATTCGTACATTCGCGCGGTAATCGGTAAACCAAATACCCTATTCAGCAATGCAATGATAAAAAGATAATTTCAGAAGAGGACTCAGTTCAATTTGTTAATTTGAAGTATAGTCATTGTATTCAAAAACCTAAATTTACAGGCCCATCTCTATTTTTAACGAAATGTTTTGAAAATTAAGGTTATTCCTAGTAGATAGGTAATCCTAAGAGACCAGCCACAAATAATAAAAATAATAGTATGATATATGAATTCTAATAAATAATTAATTGATAAATGTGTGTAACGATTCTTTTCTTGGTAGCTTTGATGTATAAATGATAAATTATCATATAATTAAAATAATCACGCGTTTTATTTTTATTTTGTTTGGCCTATACTTATTTAAGAATTATATGTTTTAACCTCCGTAAATATAGCAAAACCACTACTGTGGGATAGAATATTATTTAATCATTATGATTAGTTCCATATTTTAGGCTAGCCAAAGTTAGCAAGTCATTCCTTGGTAATTGCGTTCGTTTTTATAATAAAATACCTAACTCGGTAACCAAGATGACCGATTTTAAATTCAAATTTTACGTAAAGAAAGTTTTGAAGGAAAAGGCTTATTACAAGGTAGCTCATTATATTGAAGATAGGGATGTTTGGAAATAGTTTCACTCTGCACAGGTGCACTTCGCATATTGTTTTTTATTTTATTTTTTTAGTTTTAGCCATTAGCGTATTCGCTATTATTTAATAAGAACTTTTTTGCGTTACATTTTATTATTTAGTTTGTATTGGTATTTTTCTTTTTGATTTAATTGTATATTGTATTGTACATTTTGCTGTTATTGAAAAAATATAGCCAATAGACAGATTATAAAAAAAAAAGAAAAATATATATAAAAAATGTAACCTTGCTGAGTTTCTTGCCGGTTCTTCTCAGTTGAAGGCTGATTTCCGAATCGGTGGTAGCTTCAGTAAATTCGACCTTCATAAGTGCCCTCCTAGGGCCTACACTGAATAAATGGCTTTGACTTTGATTAGGTGTTTATAAATTATAACATTGAAGAATATCACCATTTCTAAAAGTAAATTACACGGCAATCGATTTTAATTACACGAGTATGATCTCATAGAAGTAAATGGGTAATAAGAGTTCTGTAAGAGAAAAATGGCAGACTGTTATAAAGTGTGAGCCTCATGATATCACAACTGTAGACTAATTATGACAATTATCAAGATTAATACCTATAAATTAGCATGTTTTGTTGGAACAGTTTGCGCGTGTGGGTGTGTTGCTTTGATACACAGAATCATCAAGTTCGTTTAATGTGGTTTACAATCTGCTAAAAGCTAAAGGTGTTCCAAAGAACATTCCGTTAATATATTCCGCTTTACACCTGTTAGTGAACTGCGGAAATAATTGGATACAACAACTACCCAGACTGCGAGGCGCTTATTGGTTTGCTTTGTTTCAAAATTTCATATCGGAAGCGTTCATTTTGTTTTCTGTAAGATCTTTTGTTTCTTTGTGCTTCAAATAAATGTAATACAAGGTCTACGGCTATAATATATAACATGGTATTCGAATAAAGGTAGGTAAAGATATAGAGTTCGTAACAAATCTATATATATAAAAGAGAAAGTATGTATGTACGTATGTATGTATGTTCCTTATAGACTCTGAAACCGCTGAACCGATCGCGATTAAATTTTCAGACAATCTTCATATTAGCTCCGCGGGTAATCTTGTAAGGTTTGGTGGCGATCGGAGCACTTGGGACTGCGGGTGAAACCGCGGGGCGGAAGCTAGTGCTTACTGACGTCGGCGTTGCAATTGTGCGGATAGTAGAGCCATGTGATGTATCCCGGCGGGCGGCGGCACAGGTTATATAAATACGACGTAGTCCGGAAGGATTCCCACTATGTCTACGTCGGACTCGAACATTACCTAAACAAAACTAGGGCAACTAGTTTCTCCTGAGAAAGCGTACCATAAATAAAGTCAATTGGTCTAAACGAGCGAATTTTTATTCTGGGGCGATGAGATCATTAGGTGAATGGCCGATGGCGAAGCGGTGTTTGTTGAAATGGGTCGCTGGGACTTCACCATGACATTGATGGCTTGAGAGCCAGATTAAAAATCAACACCATTACAAATCAATTCATGCTTATAGGTACCTAGGTAGACAGTTGGATATAGATCTCAATAAATAGATCTGGGCAAGATTTTTAGATAGGATCTACGAGCGGCAACTAACATACGTAAGTACGTATGTTAGTTGCCGCTTATTTATACATAAGTATTTCAAAATGTGAGAGATTCAAATATAATAAATTAAAACCGTAAATAGATGAAACGTTTTCAAATATAAAAAAAAATTCGTTAGCCATCTCATTGGAATAATAACTTTCGTGTTTTAACATGTGTTTTATAAATAAATTATTTGGCGACATTTTTTTGTGTAAAACAAAGGAAGTTAGTTTAATTTCGAGGATGACAAGTTAATTCACTAAGAATGATGAGACGACGTCTTGACGACGTGATGAAAATGTATAGTTATGAGTGCTATTTTATACTAAATTATATTGACATAGTTTTCTTTTGTACTTCGAAAATACTGTTAAATATCTTGAAGTCATTGATTTTTGGTTAATGGTTACCATAGGTACTTTTATTTGTGTATTTATTGCTTTTTCAAAGTGTTTGAGTTATCTAGAGTGAGTAATGTGGGGTCTGGTTTTCGATCCATCTTCTTCACAAGGAAACTAATGTATTAGTGTCCGCGATTTATTATTTTTTCTCAAGATAGTCTGGTTTCAAAGGCATTGAGATAAAGCGTCTGTTTTACTCAAGTGACCACAGATTTGATCCTGAATTATAAAACTTTCTGCCATATTTTCTTTAAATAAATATTACGTGAAATAAGACTACCAGTAGGAAACATAATTCATAGTAATATATTTGTGTTAATTGATGTTTCCATAGATTAATCAAATCCAACACTGCAAATGTCTGCTATATTTTCATTAAATCCCATTTTATATATGAAGAAGTTGTTATGAATGATAACGACATTTTCCTAATCCCTATTAAAGTGTAATTATTCATAACATAAATTATTCATAAATATCTGTCCGGAGCTTTTGGAGCAGATTGGTTTGCGCACCAACAACGTAACACTACGAAGGCCTAATCTTCTGCATGTACCTTCAGTGAAGACGAACTATAGGCAAAACTCATTCGTCAACAGAGCAAGTAGTAGTTTTAATTCGGTGGTGGGTACCGCGGCGGTTGATGTAGAACTGGACATTTTTAATACATCCGCCACGCGTATGAAATGTTTTATGAGCGAATTGTTTTTTAAGAAGTAGATAGTTTTTTTATTTTTGGTTTAGTTGTTTTCTTAATAAGTTATTCTGTCTTTGTTAAACATCGACTAATGTTTTTATTTTCTTTGGTTCATTCGGTTTTTTCGTCTACATTAATAGGACTGTTTTGTTTAAGCTATTTAATTAGTTATACACGGAAACTTGTAATTAGCCATTAGTATCTATTTCTATTTTTTTACCTTTTGTCTAGCTGTAAGTTTTCCGAAAATTGTAAAAATAAAATAAAATAAAAAAATAAAATAAAACAACTATTCAATCAATAAAACCAAACTGTTAAGCCTGTTTGATATCTCATTTTTTTTAGTAATCAGCGTCCCATTTCAGTCTTTAGAGCGTCCGAATCGGTTAATGCTCTGCGACCCATCAATCTGGTTGATTGGTGAAATTGAGAGGCGCCGTCTGAGCTTGCTAAATAGCTAGATGCACTCTGACTCACGCGGCCGTGTGACCGTTCTATACGACTATAACTCGTGTAACTTCTATATACATTTTTATCAAGGGAAGTCCGTGATTATTGATGGGATATGTACTCACGTATGTGTAAATGCCGTGCCGTAGTCGAAGCGCACATGCTATTTTGGGTCCTGATTTCAATAAACACAACAGTAGTATATTTTACTCAGAATATAGAGGAGTAACTTTACACCATTAGTAAACAACAAAACTACTATGGTTGACGAATGATACCGATACTACTGCATTACCTCTTATCCTTGAAATATTTCGCAGCGGTCATTTGCTGTAATATCTTGTCACCAAGTAATTTGCATCCGCTGACCCATATTATTATAGAACTGATGTTAAAACACTTGCCAGACGATTTTCAAATGAAATTACTAGGTTTCAAAATAAATAAATAGAGTAACATTTAAGAAAAGTTGACAATACACTACACTCTAGGGATAGTATTCCGGTCTGTAGTGAAGCGCGTGTATTTTCTATGAATAAACCAGATAAATAAGCTGATTGAAAACATCATGCTTTCCAGACGGAGCATACCGCATGCAAGTCTATTAGGTATAGTCTCAAATAAAAATATTTGACACAGTTTGTAAAACGTTGGCGCTCTCAGTTCATGAAAGTGGCGCCTGACTCGATCCAAATCTGTAAATCATACAAATTGGCATTGTGCCGGGCAAAGATTAGCGAAGTAGACAAAAACAAGACTGATGATATAAGGATATTAGTGGAGAAACTACCTAGTAAGTTTTATTCTATCAAAGAAATATACTGATTAACAGGGAATTTGAACGGTCTGAAATCAACATTTTGTAAATAATATCAATTTTTAATATGTAAATAATAAAAAACGGATAAAGTATCAATTTATGTTTTCATATTTTCAACAGTTAATAAAGTAAAATTGATATTTTGTTATAATAAAATATTCGTTATGAATGGAAAAATAAGAATTATTTTACGTAAGTATCACAAAAACACAACATAATTCTATTTCCGGAATAGTAGACTTATCTATGGAGTAGATATCGCACACATATTTATCATATTGAAAGAAAAATATTTTTAAATTTTTATATAGATTAAAAGTGTATGTAAGATCAACAATATTTTAAATACAAACAAATACCAAACAGACATTGATGAAACAGGCTTCTAAGTTTCTCATAAACATATTTAGGAACATGAAAGCAGTGAACAGTGTGAACACTCTGATTTTATTAGGTGCGAGAGCAAGTAGTCGTTCGAGACTTAGATACAAGGATGAAACGTTAGTGCAAAATTAGCGGTGCAATAACCGGCGTACATATTTCAGGCACTTTATGGTGACACAAGTCATATTGTGTAGACAGAAGGTAGGTATAATTTTTATAATAATGGATGCCTATATTCTTCATTGTCTTTAATTTATTATAACGCGGAAGTAAATACTGAAATAGGCTGCATGGTAATGAATCACGAGAACGCTTTGAGATTATAATGATGATTGGAGTTCGTTGACATTTCATAGATGTCAATAATGTGACACTTGTGAATATTCTTAGACATGCAAACAAAAATATGCAATGATAGAATGTCACTTATTCATTGTAAATGGACAGTTAGTCAGTGTGCCAAGTATCCGTTGAAATTTGAATAGTTTTTCTTTCGTTACATGTATTCTGATTTTGTAATCTGTTAATAGGGTCGACAACATTTTTGATGACTCAATCGTGGACATAATAAATATACGTGTGTTATTTATTACAACTTTTATTAATGTATTTATTTATTTAAACAATCGTTTGAAGATTTCATGCATTTTTTGCATTCTGCCCTGCGGTTTCACCCGAGATTCCCTATTTTACCCCCTCAGGATTTGAATCTCGGAAAAGCACACTCTCAGGAGTGTACTCCTACGTTAAAAGACGCCCTAATCCGTACAAACAAACACTTTGGTATACTTCCTAACTCCATGCCCTGAAAAAAATATGTTCTATACAAACTTCGGATTCCCATAAAGATTCAATTTTTAAAAACGTCAAAGTACATGTTACAATAAATATATCAAATAGCATTCCAAGTTTCTAGTAAATTTGGCCAGAAAAATGTTATACAAAAGACAAATATTTAGTAACTAATTCCGCTGGATCTCCTCTGTCGAGTCTCACATAAGACAGTCAGAGAAGGAGATCCAGCGGAATTAGTTACTAAATATTTGTCTTTTTTATAATCTTATAATGGATTTCCGCAATGTCACGCCTGAGTCAATTAGCAGAAAATTATTATTTCCCATACAAACTTTCATTTTCTATTTTATTCCCTTTAAGGAACTTTTCCAAAAATTCAGATACACGTCACTCTTAATATTCAGCCTGATGGCAAAATACAATTTTTCATTGATTTATCATCAATTATGAGAGATTTTTATACAAACTTTCACTATTATAACCTTTCTTAATGAATATCTTCACAATCATCACAAAAAATACTCTCAAAATTTCACGCTCTAAGACCGGTGATTAAGGATGTCCGTTAATATGTCAGTCATTCAGTGATCAGTCAGGACTTTATTATGTATATTTAATATATATGATTTACTTACAATATAAGCGGTACCTACCTACCTAGCCAGAAACGATATTTCTGGAGCTGGTGGCGAAGCTAAAGCTCATTTGAGGTTTGTTTGAAGTGGCATCATCGACTGCTGGATGGGTGCGATGTTATGACAGACCATCATGTCCGCAAACGACTTATCCGCTGTTGTAGTCAGAACGGTGAACTATTGTGGTATCTACTGAAAACATTAACTATTATTAGCTATACACTGGTTCGCATTTGAAATGATCGCGTTACTATGTTATTTTGTTTTCATTCTACATAATATAATAATGTTATTATTGAAGGATTAAACACATTGGATCTATTTCGGACGCGGAATCGAAGCTCGTGCTATGTTGATACGATTACTGACAACGAGTTAATGCGATCACAGATCAGAGGCGACGAATGATATTATCTGACAACTGGTTGACAGCTCTGTTGGACCACACATGTAGTTAGTATGCGGTTTCCATGGAAAACATACGTTTCCAATACTTTTGTATTTTAATATAAGGGCCATGCAATCATAGATGCACGAGATAGTGTGAAAATCCGAAACTGAGTCCGACTCATAAGACAGTCTGTGTATATCAGGGGATACAGTCATCTGTTGCGGGGGTACATCGAAACATTGAAATCTATTCATATATATAACCTAGATTTATTTTTATAGGATTTATTGCAACATCACATTAATTTTTATCTTCATGTAGTAAAAGAAAAATATAATATTTGTAACATGTTTACATGAGAGGGAAGGGTCGGCGCGGGCGCGAGGAAGTGGCGTACGTGGACAAGACAGGCCGGTGCCGAGCGCTACGCGGAGACGCCTCGTGAGGCCCTATCCCAGAGCCGATAAATCAGCCGCGCTGGTGATTGGTGACATCACCGTCTGTGGAACGACCTTCTAGCTAATAGCAACATATATCTCCATGGCTAAAGTACTGAAGTAGGTCGGGATGTCTTCAATACATGTAAGTAGTTTATGATAACTATTTTCGGGTGGGTTGAGTAACCGTTTCATGCAATAAATTTTAAATATCAACATGTAGTAACTCTGGTTAATTGAACTAGAAATATCTACTTGTATAACAACTTTATGTGTGTAAATTGCTCGTATAATAATCTTGGCGCCTCTAAATTCACATAAATAACAATAACTCCTTAGTACCTACCTACCTACGTTAAATCCAGGGCAAGTAAACAGTTGCTGTGTCTCAAAAATCTTTTGTATTTTATCAATGATCTAAATATACGCACAGCTTATTCTGAGTCAGGTGACATTATAAAAGATTTTACTAATGTCACCCTTCATTGACACGATAGATTTGAGAAAACGCTGAGAACTGCCCTCCCACATTATTTATACATAATTATGTTATATTATACAATCATTGAATACGCATATATAATATAATAATAGATATAATATTGTACTACCTAGTTTCAGACCCAAAATTCTAAAAATAGTATTTTCGTAGCACCGTAGCACCGACCTTATCGTAGAATTTGCTATAGTGCTGTAATCAAAGTAATATCAATTATAAAAGCTCTATTTTTGACTAATGATTAAATATTGGCTTTAAAATAAAATAATAATATTTTTAATGGTGAGATATACTTAACTACTGAAGGTAAAAATATATATGTGAGTGCACTCTACATGAACGTAAAGTCCTATAGCCACCGCTACTCCGAAAACTTGCTGAATGTAGAATCGGAAAATCGATGCAGGCGCTCGTTTTTTAAAATTGGATGAGTTGGTGATCGACAGCAATCGGGTGCGCGCGCGCAGTCAGTGGCCCGCAAGTCGTCGTGTCGCGCGCTCCGTTCTTCGAGCCGCTCTACCCCACGCCGCCGCCGCCGCCGCCGCACTCGACTCTTTTTTCGAACACACTAGAATAACTTCTATGAACTCTTTAAATACGAATTTATTGAAATAAAATAAAAAAAATATTTTTCAAAAAATTACCCTTTAGTTAAAAATCGAATTGCAAATTATTAAACACGTGTTTAGATGTAGTTGGCGCGAACTGAACACGGTGTCGCTGATATACACATTTTTTCACTGTTAGTGAATAATTAGCGGGCGACGTCGTCGCTAGAAATTTCACTTTTAACCGGCAAGGATCAACGATCCACCTTGTCTACGGAGTGTCTGAGACGCAGGAGCCATACACCATTGATTCGAGTGAGTATACCCATTGTATATCTTATGTCAAAAATACTTATTCCATAATTTTGAGAATAAGTTTAATTATTATTACATAAAATATATATATATTGCGGTTATTTTTCGTCATACTGGAAAAATCTCCGTTTATCAGTAACATGCAAACTAAAAGTTAAGATTAATTATATTTTATGTAATGTAGTATAACAGAAGTAAATAAATCAAAGATTAGTCCACTCGTGGTTTAAATGCTGATGAAATTATTGATTAGTGAACTGTTAGATGATCGTGAATGATAGGCCGGTAATTCATTGGTTAGGTTTCTAATGATAATTTCTTACAGACTTTCTATTTGACCACGCACTATCCAGTATGTTGGTACTGTAGTTTGATATCACTTGAACAAACCAACGCTATCTATTTACATTCGAAACACCTAATTCAGAATAAGAATATTAATTCGCTTTAACTATTATACCTATGTAATATGTGATGAGTAGGCATTATAAGCGTTCCGTGGGTCGGTTAATTATACGAGTAATTACACATCATATTTTATGCTACGATACCGACTTATAGTTTTGCATTAAAATGTAATAAATTTATTTAGTGAGAAATATGTTGATCAGTTAATAAATATTTATTTGCGAAACATAAAATATTAAACTCGCGTATTTTATAAGTCATTCATGATTTTATGGTAAAAATACTATTATTTACTAATTAAATAATTGTGAATGTTGTCACTGTATAATAATTACAACTATAACAGTTTTTGTGAAATAAATGTCAGACTGACCTAAGTTAAAACTCGTGTATCTTTTTTAGTATTATGTATTTTGAGTGTTATCATAAGCTGTTTATCATCGCCTTAAGTAAATAAAATTAGGAAGTGTAAAAATAACTATAATTCTTTACACCCAATAAATAAACTAAATTATAATAGATAAATCATCAAAGTTTTAAAGCACAGTCTAACTTTAAAATTTTATTTCATTTAAAATTCTATGATATTGTTTGCCAATGTCACGCAGTAGCATTTATTTCTTATTTATTGAGTCAAAATGAAATAAAGCGTGGGGATGGAGTGGTCCAGTGCCATGGTTATTTTCGAAGTTATTACAATCAAAACACACACACACTTCAAATATAAAAAAAAAACATGTAATATGAATCCATAAGCTTAAATTCTCAGCGGCAAACGTAGAATGGGCGTATTATAGGTCAATCAATTATATACCCTAGTCCCTAATTGCATCAAGTGAGTGAGATCTTGAGTGATGATTAGTGAATTATGATAACACCAACTTGTTATAGGATAAATTTATACGAAGCATCAACCTATAGTAAACCAAATTTATGGTAAAAAATCTTAATTAGTTAGGAGGGATAACATGTCCGCGGTTATTCCAATAAATAAAGCGATTTTAACTACCTTTTTAATTAAGTGGTGGCTATGTTGATCTATTATTAGTAGATAAAAAAAACTATAAATAATTATTCATGCGATTTATTATAAACATACATTAGAGATAGCGGAAAGATCGCTTCAGAATTTATTTTATATAAAATAAATAAATAATAATAAATAAATATTCTGGGACATTATTCCTCACACACGGCCATCTGACCCCAAACTAAGCAGAGCTTGTACTATGGAAGCCAGATAAATAATATACTACTTTTCTTTTGTAAATACATACATATATAGATAATTACACCCAGACATGTTCATGCACACAAAATGTTTGTCCTGAGTGGGAATCGAACCCACGACGTTATGTATAGTATAGATAACGTTTTCATATCTTCAGAAGTTCTAGTGGGTGAGTGACCAGTGTTTCAGAGGTACTAATTTTTGCTTTTGTCATTGTTTAGCAGAAAATTCCTCTACAATTTGTTACATAGTGTAGGAAGACCTTGTGAGGCCGAATCGTGAATTGTTACAGACATACTTTGTAAAGTGATTTTGCATATTGTAATGTAACCGTTTGAATTTATGAAATTGTTAATGAGGTGTTTACATAAAGGGATTTTATATTAGATTCCATAAAAGTTCTTAAAATTAAAAGGAACGAAATAAAGATAGATATAATCCTACTAATATTATAAATGTGAATGTTTATATGTTTAGATGTTTAATAGATGTTTGTTACTCAATTCCGTAACGGCAGAACGGATTTGGATGACATTTGACATACATACTAATATTACCCATAAAAAGGTAAAGTTTGTGAGGTTGTAGGGGGTATTCGATTGAAAAATTATTTTAGTGTTAGATAGGCCATTTATTGAGGACTTTTTATCCCGGGAAAATATAAGATCCCTCGGGAACGCGGTTGAAACAGCGGGACTGAAGTTAGTATAGAATATATTCTGGATTACCATATAGGATACTTTTATCCCGGGAAGACATAAGATCCCTTAGAACCTGGGTGAAAACGCAGGGGAAAAGTTAGTATAAATATAAATGAAATAATACCTACATAACAATATTTTCAAAAGTTGCTAAACTGTTTGGAGTTATTGCTATAAAATTAAAGAGGGTACCTAACTAATTAATTAACGAAGTAGTGAAAGTAGAAATAATCAACTCGCGTTGTAAGACATTGTAAAATTTTGTACACATACATTTCTTTTTATGTGACTTTGTTTGAATAGTTTGCAGAAATTAGCACATTGAAAATATAACGGATTAGGTAAACAATGGTATTTCGTGCGCTCACAAATTTGCAATTATTTCTCATCATAAAATATTTATGTATGCGGTTCAAATAATCTGAAATTGTAGAAGTAAGAAGTCATTGGCATCTAGTATTCCTTACATATAATTTAATAGTTTTCGAAACTAAAATTTAACGAGACATTTTTGCTCACGTGCTAGAACAAATAAATACAAGGATTCACCCATAGGGACCACAATTTTTTTAACTAATCCGTAAAATATAGGTAGTTACTTATTAAAGTAAACTTAAACACATAAACATTATTTTAGGTCGCGTCGATTCAATTTGACGCAAGTTCTATTTATGCGAAAATTCGAACGATTATCTTCAGTTCAGTTTAACTCCCAAATCTTGAAAATCCCAGAGGCTTATATACGCTTTTAATCATTAGTCAGCATCAGCTTCTCTTGTTACTCGATTGGCTCTAGTCATGGAGTCATTAAATAGTGTCACGTCGTTGGCCCCGAATCACCTCAGAGCTATTTGTATCAATTAAATCGTCGTTGTTAATTTTCGCATTAGGTTCGTGAGAACTGTCTGAATGTCTTCGATCTTGGAGGTCACAGGGTCAGTGGAGGGTGACGAAGCCCTTGAGACTGGGAAGCGCCTCCAATTACGGAGATCTCATTATTTATCCTATTATATTTATCTTCTATACCAAAAATAGCATTCAAGCAACGGTTCTTGATGTTAGATAACTTTTAAGGCTATGCTAAGTGTTTATATTATTGAACTATTGGATGAAAAGTTATCAGAAACGAAATTGTAACCAGAAGAACAGAAAATCATCCAACTGGCTCGCAATTAGAAAACATGATCGTTACTTCCCATTAGGACGATTGCATGGTCTCTAACGAGATTGGAAAAAAACTGTTTTATTCACGATTGGTTTCGGTCTCTATAAATACGCTTTAACGCTTGCATCTACCACCATCAAAGGTCTGATTCACATCGAGTTCTTCGGTTCGATATGTTTTTGTTACTACGCAATCTAATCCAATCCGCTAGCTGTTGATGGGGATTTATCGGGCGCCAAATAATATGCACATTTAGAAATAAATGTTTTATGCAAAGCTGAGTTGTGTATGGAAACTATATATGTAGGTCTTGTATAAATTGGTAACATTAAGCGTACCTCGGCAACCGATGCGGCTCCGCCAGCACGCCAAGCGATAAAACCGTCAGCGGGATTACGTCAATGAAATGGGTTAAATGGACTGAAGCAATAAATGTAGCCCTCGCCGTGAACTCACAACGCAGCCGTGAGCCGCGCACAGATCCGCGGCCCCGACGAAGGTCACACACACACATCATATCATAAGCGAAACGAAACACTCTTGGTAAATATCAATTAATATGTCTGATATTTCACTCTCATTTATATATATAAATGAGATTATATATTAGAACAAAAATAAATTCTTTGAAAATGTATTTCAATGATTGTTCTCTCTTCTTTTATAGTGTGTGTGCTTACGACTGATATCTTAAAACATACTTATGAAGGCTCTCGTAAATCTTTAATTTTATGAAAAAAGCTAAAAAGTGGTCAAAGTGTAGTATATCGTATTAAAAACAGCAACCAGGCGTACCGCGGCGGTAATGATTCGGAGCATCGCATTGAATGGTAATGATAACGGCGGTCGTTGAACGAGCACTCATGAACTTGGTTCCGTGGCCTTCGAGTCGCCTTATACCATCTTATTGTTAAAAGTACTAGGTATTGTTTCTGCTATGTACCACCTACCTTGCTTGTCCTATAACTATCGTATTCTGTTCTACCAATATCTAACCAAACTGTAGTCTATTATCGATAATAATATCTTTCATTGCACAATCGTCATTATTTTGCTATCACGTGTTTATGCAAACTGTACTAACTATTGCAATGTACAAATTTTCTTGAAACATTTAGGTAATGTAGATATTGCTTTTAAATAGTATCGTTTTCAAAAACAATTTTTCAATTCAGTAACCACGAGAAAACTTGATCAAAACAATGAAGTAGTTAGTAAGTAGAGCCCATACAATGCAGTACTCTACACGACACGTGCCGCACCGCGCCAAAGTCGATCACTAAGCAGATATGCTGCTATTCAACCGTGCTGTGGATAACAGAAGGTGAATAATATTTGATAACCATATTTAAAAGGATAAGGAAGCAAAACAGTTGTAATACCATACACTTTTCAGATTCCAAATTTGAATCGTGTTTACGAGTAGGTATTTCCTACTGCACGTAACACACCTCCAATGATTCCAATGAGGAATATCAGCCTCCATCATTAATTGCCCTCGAATTTGTATCAAATTCATTGGAGTCGACACCATACCAAATGTAATCCGTAGTTCGCAACTATGTTGCTCTAGATTTGGGTCGTACGTGATTGCATCCAAATCTGCCAGCTAGTTCGAAACTAAATCCGTTGGGTCCCGTATAGTCGGCCTCAATCTCTTTCCTAAAATATAACTCGGTCTACGAATATAGTAGCCACAATATAAATGTTCCTGAAACATGAACGTGTTTCAATTTTTCCGTGTTGCTAAATATTGAAGCTTGGCACATTGGCCTAATTTTCACAGTTCAATAAAACATTTCCCCGTCTGGTTTCCCTGAACTTGCACGCGTTCGATCCAAAGCAAATGCCCCATACTGAAATAGATCGCTGATACATGGAGTATCTAATAGAAATTATTATGAGCAGGTATATCTGTGGTGCGTACTTCTTCAGTTACATCCTACTTCTATAATAAATGCGAAAGTTTGTGGATATTTATTATTCAGGCGTTGTAATGGCTTAATGCATTTGGATGAATCTTGGCATACATATAGGTGGAAAAATAGAGACTTTCATATTTAAGGAAAATATTTGATCCTCTACTCCCGAAGGCGGTAGCTAGTCCAGTCATATACCTACTATATTAGTATAGATAGATCTACTAGGTCAGGAGGACAAGTGCAGGTATCGGGTAACAAATATTCGTAGCATATAACTTGAAGTAGGTTAGTAGGTAGAGTAAGAAAAATGTGCAAAAATATTGCTACGAGTAATGAAAATACTTGACAATCTAAGTATCCCTACTGCCATTATAAAAAAATTTGAGGCATTTCATGAATGAAATAAGTATCAGTCGATCGTGACTCAATAAGTACATTCGCATGCCGCATCCAATCAACATGTGTATATTCGTGACTAGTAAGTAGGTATTGTACAGTGAACAGAGTCGTGTGCTTTTTTATTTTAAACAGAATTGCGATCGCGGCACGCCGGCAACATCGTTAAAATTTTACTGCTGTCCTACAGTCCATTCGTACACTAACCGTTTCTTGTATACCCTACCCTTATTGTATTAAAAAATGCTAAATTATATAGTTCATCAACGCACCTTCCAATGCACCTAGCAATTTCAAGATTAATCTTGTATCCTTCCATCTGTTACGTAGTTTTTCTCAAAAACTAGGAATTTTAAATTTGATGGTTGGGTTTTGATGATACGCAACTATATCGCGAGTCAATGGTAAAAAAAAAACTATTTTAAATAGGGGTCGATAGTTTTAAAGATTCTTATATATAATATATACTTATATATATACATTAATAAAAATAAAAACTTGTGAAAATCTTTTATTATAAAGTATTCCACATGAGGTAAAAAAATTAAATTATGGGTCGATCTTTCGACTTATAATTTAATATCAAATGAACATCACCACTGCTAGCCATAAGCTTTTTCTAACGAATACCACAACTAGTGGAGCCCTTAAGGCTCCACTTTCAAATAATGTCAGGGACTTACGGTCCATCTATGTAGTTTTTATTACAATGCTGGTTTGAAGTCACAATTGTGCAATAAATAAATAAATTAATAAACGTAGATGCATAATTCAGAGCATGTTTCGAGACAAACCTGAGAGAAGTTAACAGTGTTAGTTATCACAGTTTATTATCAACGATCTCAACGTTGCACTTCGTGGACCCGGATATTCATTTTATCATTGTACATACTTCAAATGTAATTTATTTTTAAATTTTCCAAAGCCAATAAATAAACTGTTGATAAAATATATGATAAAATAATAACCTACCTACCTATCTGATTGTCAAACATAATGTTACTCCGCCTGGCGTAATTGTTAAACTTGTAGTTCATAGCATCTTACACCTTACACTTGATTAGCCTTTGGCCTACGAATAAATACTATATCTCATACAAATATGTACAACAATGTGAACATTTATAAATACACCCTAAGAGCAACATTTATCTGTGACCCTTAAATTATAATAACCCAATTAAAAAGTTATTTTCATTTATTATAACTTCAAAACGATTAGTTAACATCATTTAAATTAAAATATTTGTCATTCAAAAATATAACAGATTAAAGAAAAAGTTTACTTTAATGTCAGGCAATTATTAACGTTAAACGATGACCCGAGATATGTTGAAAAATGTAACCTTTACTTGTACCTACATATTAATATCATGTTTGTATTAAATATCGTATGTTTTATTGTAAAATCCGAGAATCTTCTTGTAAACGAAACGAGATAAAAAATATTTTAAATGTGTCATAGTTATGTGGGCCAACGTAACCTCACAATATCACTTAGATACAATTACTATGTACTTCCTAAATATTATCTCTTCAATAATTAATATAATATACAACTAGTGTAACACAAAAGAAAAGTAAATAGTAATACCTAATAATATCCTAGGGCATTCTTCACACACAGCCATCTGATCCCATACTAAGCAGAACTCTATGAAACCAGATAACTGATATAATACATTATATGTACCTACTACTTTTTTAAATACCGATCTAATATATTCTATATTAATCAATCATCACCTTAAAATAGTTATTTGTGCAACAAGAGAGCAAAGTCGTTTTTTGTTGCGAGTGAGGATTCAAAGGCACGAGATGCAAAAAACTTTGCTCTCTCGTGTAACACACATAACTTTTCACTTCAGCAGCGAGAACACTTTAGGAGATAATAAATATTTACAAGTTAAAAATCAGTTTTGTTTGCAGTAAATACTTATTTTCGTTTAAATACAACAATAAGTTAAAAATTCAATAAATTACAAATAATTATCTTTTTGAATAATTTCTTTATTTAGTACGAAATTCCGAACGTGTTTGTCTTTGAGGTCGAATTCAAAATCGGAACTTCGAAAGGGCTGGTCTTTGTCTCTCTCTCTTTCTAATGGCAGGAAAGATATCTCTTCTCTCTCTATCTCTATCGAGTGTGAATTTTTCGAATAGTATGATTAACCCAAGGCTGAATAAGATATTAGCGGCTTTCTGAAAAAAAAAAAAAGTTACTTTGTCTCACTCAGTGATTTCAGGCAGCAAAACCTACATGTTTGAGCTACTGAAGAGAAAAGGTCATTATCTATTTAAGTTCCGAGATATTATTGTTATCGTGACGTAGGTTTTCTAGTGGTATTGATGACGATACCAAGACATTGGTTTTTAGAAAGTCAAGAACAATGGTTGCTAAAAACAATGCATTGTAAGGAGTTTATTTGAGAGATAAATGATGCAAAACCTTTATGAATAAATTCTATACAAACCGTTATTATTTATAATGGATTTATTTGGCAGTTAAGGTAGCGGTTTTTAGGGTTCCGTAGCCAAATGGCAAAAAACGGAACCCTTATAGATTCGTCATGTCTGTCTGTCTGTCTGTCCGTCCGTATGTCACAGCCACTTTTTTCCGAAACTATAAGAGCTATACTGTTGAAACTTGGTAAGTAGATGTATTCTGTGAACCGCATTAAGATTTTCACACAAAAAAAAAAAAAACAATAAATTTAGTGGGTTCCCCATACTTAGAACTGAAACTCAATTTTTTTTTTCATCCAACCCATAAGTTTGGGGTGTCTATGGATAGGTCTTTAAAAATGATATTGAGGTTTCTAACATATTTCTTTTCTAAACTGAATAGTTTGCGCGTGAGACACATCCAAAGTGGTAAAATGTGCCCCCCCCCCTGTAACTTCTAAAATAAGAGAATGATAAAACAAAAAAAAATATATGATGTACATTACTATGCAAACTTCCACCGAAAATTGGTTTGAACGAGATCTAATTAGTACCTAGTTTTTTTTAATACGTCATAAATCGTAAACCGCAATTTACCTTTCATTCAATCAACTCAAATATAATAATAAAAATTGGCAAAAAGCAAGGTCTTACAGCACAAATAAAGGAAAAATTCTAAAATATTAAAAACGTTGAAAATTAAAGGGTGTCCCCATACATACATAGTTACGCCAATTAATAAAGACCTCTGAGTTGTCTCATACAATTTAGAGGTCTAGCTAAATTGGCACTAACCTCAAATAAGGTAAATAAATAAAATTGTGCATTTCCCTTGATGGACGAACAATGGACGAAGTTTGTACGGAACC
Source organism: Tetheella fluctuosa (assembly GCA_951216915.1). Classification (NCBI taxonomy): domain Eukaryota; kingdom Metazoa; phylum Arthropoda; class Insecta; order Lepidoptera; family Drepanidae; genus Tetheella; species Tetheella fluctuosa. The sequence goes on along the minus strand of OX578229.1, from coordinate 6,308,149 downwards.
CTCGGTGCGCGAGTCCAACTCGCACTTGGCCGGTTTTTTTTAGTTAGTTGAAGTCAAATTAGCAAAAAAATGGACGAAAAATAATACCTACCCGTTGAGTTTCGTCAAATAACGATCAGATAATATTTAACTGATTGAATACGTTACCAATGTCATTTTAAATCTATTATATAATATAATTTATAAAAATCAATTGATTTTCGTTAGTCTCGCCAAAACTCAAAAACGGCATGACCGATATGATTTTTTTTTGTTTTGTTCACTCTAATACCCACTGTATAAAAAATAAATTAAAAGGGAAAACCCAAAAGAACAGCTGAAACATCGATTCGGCGAATATTATCGATCTCACGTGATAGGAAGTTCACCGGGTCATCTAGTAACGAATAAATATTATGAATGATCATGAAAGTGTTGAATGAAACAAGACAATAACAGATTTTATAATGGAATTAATTTTCATTAGACCATTTATATATTAGATGCCACGCTTGTAACATATTTTTTAAATGTTATTTTGTTCTAATATACTTATATATATATTTGCAAAATTTCATGAGAATCTTGCGTGACCAAAATATAGGTTTGTACTCGACGGACGAGGGAAGACGAGTATATTTTTATTTAAATGAGGATTCCCACGGGTTTATTTATAATTTATAATAAGACATGTTATATTTATGTATGTATTTTCCTAAAAATTTTCTACTTACAGTTTTTAATTGTCCTACTGAACAAATGATGGATATGATATGCTTATCGAGATCGCTTTAATTCTTTTTTCAGGGCAAAATATTTATCTATGTGCTAAAACTAATTTCCAAATCTGTTCATGAAAACATTTATAATTTTAGTAGGCTTTTATTTATTTAGGATTAGATGAAAATACTAAATCCTCGTACGTCTCTTTGTCGTCTGTCAATGATAATGTTGAAATTTAGTAAATATTAAAGCGATGATAGGTGAGTGGTAATGACGTGAAATGCCATGGTAAACGGTCAGAGTTCGAATCATATAATGAGCTTGAGCTTTCAGCGAAGGAAAATATCGTGAGGAAACCATAGCCTGGCTAAAACCCTCATGTGAAAATCTGTCGCCGGTGTGTTCCAGCAGCTGCACTTGAGAGCCATTTCCTTTTAGACATGTCTGCTTAGGTATCACCTACCAGCCAAATAGCGCACTTATCTTGTACCAATCTCGAAACATAATATTTCTAATAATAGACGACAGCTTATAAAATAATTAGTCTATTCCCCTAGTATTTTGTAACTTTCTATAGTAATGAGTAATGACTGTCTATAATTTTGATTCCTGGTTTCATCGCAGCTCTACGGCTATTTGATTTTACGTGCATTCCAAACCCCGGGTGGAACAGGAATGCAACGTTGGTTTCTGTGACGTTCATGTTAACGTGCTGAATACATTTGCAAGTCATAAAGTCCATTATTTTTGCCAATTTTATTTGCCAATTCATGTACGGAAGTTATGTTTACGGAGATGTGCACCAGTCGTAAACAATATTTACGAAGTCGTTAGCGAGCTCATCGTCAGGTGTTCGCTTGATGAATATGTGAACGATTTACAAATTAAACGTGTCGAAATGGTCATTGGCCCATCAACCCATCATTTCCAAGAAGGTTTCGTCGTAATGCTACCTACCACTTTTTAAGTGATTTAATTAAAATTGTTTCACTCAATAGTTTATTATAAAGTGCATAATATATTAAATAAATGATTTTTTAACCGTATATAGATCACTGTCATGTTTAAATACATATATTTATTTCTGTTTCTATGCAATACTGGTGAAAATGGAACGATCTCTATCTAAAAATCCTTCGAGTGAATATTATTTTAATATGCCGACGATTATAAATAATTCTACCCGCCCACGGTTTCTCAAAGTATACCATAGACCAAGATCAGCAAACGTTTCATTTCATGATTTTCTCCCGACTATCAGAGACAGATTTATGGATCCTTTCCACAGCCTACGCGCATCTTATCATTGGATGCAAAAAGCATCCTATCCACTTTTAGCTAAGGATATTAATCGTAAACTCCAAACAGTTTCAGTGTTATTGGATAAAGAATACGAAGGTATCTATACATATATTTACGCCTGGTGTAAGTAAATCCAATAGGCTTATGGCTTATCAATGTACTTATGAGTATCTACCGCATCTAAGTGATATCGTATCAATAGATATATTTTTATTATGTAATTCATGTAACTCTCCATAAGCTTTCTTAATTTCGTATCAAGGTTACCTGAGATTTGGGAAACAGGTGATATGATGTCATAGTTTTAAAATGATATGCCATAGATTTGCACGACTATAGTTCATGTTTTAATACCTAATTAAATGATTTAATGTAGTCACTTTTGTAAGCATTTGTTGAGATTTTTTTATATTCAATTGAAGGAAAACAGGCTATTTAGTTGATTAGGTGTAATTACAGCACAACGTTGTCTTTCAAACAACCTTTGGTTAAGTTAATTACCTATATTATTGTAAAATAAATTTACGCAATAAACAAATACTATTTATTATTATCAAGATAGTGAGTAAACACATGTTGTTTAACTTTTTTGTATTTATAAAGGTACACGTATATTGTAGCATGGAGTTTCGTTCAAAAGGCAATATAAATAGTTATGTGTGCATAGCTGCGTCCGTTGTCTATGAGTGGGCGAAAACACCACGCAGTGTCACTGAAGTGAAGACAGCTAAGTTACAGCCCGGGAATGAACGTGGTATAGCGGTAAAGTATTTATTTGCATACCAATTAAGCCCATAAAGTTACACGCGTTTTTCAACTTTTTACCCACGACGTAACGGAGAAGGTATAGGTTTGCGTTTGGGGTAAGAGGTGTTGTAATATCTGTCACTATCTTATGATGTGAAAAGTACTCACGTTCTGAAAAGTATGTACCGGTATTTTGATTATTATCATTATCATATTCAGCCCGAGGATGTCCACTGTCCTTCATTGCTTTCCACCACGAACAGATGATTGATTATAAACAAAAAATATATATTTGATGACATAATGAATGAATTATCGTATAATAAAGATTTATTATTTTATTTATTTATTTATAATGATCATAGTCTTGTATGGTTTTTAGTCTGGTATTTCCAAAAAGATTCATAATTTTCCTCATATCTTAATTCGAACTTCAAAACTTCCTGCCTATTTACCCGAGTGCTATTTGACATAGATCTTTTGTAGTTCAATGGCCTTTTATAAGACTAAAATTACCCTTTTAAAATGTATCTACTCATACAGTCTCCCTTATCAGTAAAGTGGGTTAAATCTCCGCGTGACGCGTCTGATACTCGTGTTTATCTCTTATGTATATCTTTTATCTTACCTATCTATCGTCATAGCGCCTACCCGATTAAGTTACTAACAAGTTTTAAACTAATAGCAGTTCATTATAATAATTTTCCATTAAATTATGCATTTAGATTAACATGATGTGATAAATTAGCTTCATTGTTCTCCACCTGTTGTAGTTATTTATGAATGAAAAATTGACAAATGTTGTATAAAAGCGATAAAAAATATATCAAATAAATGTAAATTTTCTAGAATAAGTGCTTATTAATTGGCAGGGCCGTTGCACTCCGTTATATCCTGATTGTAATGATCCTGTTGTAGTGGATCGTAATAAATCATTATTTTATATTTATCGATTTTGATAATTTGACTTGAGAATAATTAATGTAGTATTGTTTTATGAGGTTTTTATCTGCAATATACCTTTTGAATTATAATTTACAACGTAGAAATAAAATTGTGATCGTTATTAATACTTTAATAATTATTATTCTTACGATTGTAAAACTGTATTTTTTTACTATTTTGATGTCTAGGTACTACCGTATTTTTTAGTAAAAATATTATTCAGTTAACCACTAAATTGGTATAAAGTAATAGGTATCTACTTAAACCGGTAAACAACCTGCCAAGTGCGAGTTGAACTCGCACAACAAGAACCCTTAATAATATAAATTCAACATAATTTTGTATCTCCGTAACAACTTTACCGTTAAATTTTCTAGAACGGTAGTGCTAGGATCACCACACAATATAGATTTTATTGAGTAGGCATCGTTTTTTTTACAAAACGTATGTTTAGCTAGTATTTTTATAGTGTTTGATATTTTACTGTAGAAAATCAGAGGAAGCTTGTCGTGTTTGTTAAAGTTTTTAATGATTCGTATGATGATGATGAGTAGTCGACCTCTAGGATCGGCTGTGGCTGTTGGCGACAGGACGGATTGCTTGGAGACATCGACATCGGCAAGGAGTTAACCGTACCAGGCGCATGCGCAACACATGCACATGCAAATCTTAAATGTTAATGACAGCCTAATTAACTCCAACATATAATATGATACCGAAACATATCCACAGTGTGACTGGTTTCCATAGCAAAGCATAGGTCTGATGCTATGTTCGACAAGAAAAAAGAACCTTTGTAATTAATTATATTTGTAAATTTAACCATTTCATTACATCTTTTTGAAACTACCTATTTTTTCTTAGCGAAGGTGTTAATTTCTTAACCGTCATAGTTAATATAATAATAATAATAGTTATAGTTAATTTGATATTATTTTTAAATCAATTAAAATCCTACTACTAACGACCATACCTACAAATTACATAGCGGTATTAAGTACAAGTACAAGTTTTGAATTTATTCGATCATTGTGAATATTCAAATGGATTTTTGTATCTGGACTTAATTAGGGTTCCGTACCTCAAAAGGTAAAAAAATGGACCCTTATAAGATCACTCTCTTGTCCTTCTGTCCGTCTGTCTGTCCGTATGTCACCACCGATTTTTTCAGGAACGGGTGGACCTAGCATGTTGAAATTTATTTTAGGTATGCATTTACTCCATATTAAATATGTGGTAGGTACATGACATGCAGGATACGTAGGTAGGTAAAAAAACCAGTGAATAACACAAGAATAACTGTCTATATTTTAAATTCAAATTCATACCTAAATGTCATTATGAAACGAACCATTAGTATTCCTCAAATAAATTATCTATTTTAGGAAGGAAATTGTCCATAAATGTATTCTATAAGTATATGAATTACATACATCTAGGTATTAATATTAGGTAGGAAAAATGTATTATCAAAAATAATAATTTATTAAGCTACCTAACCACACATAACCCCAGCTTTATTGGAAAACAGGAAAATAAGTACCAATACGCATCACACATTTTCATAATAGGTACCTAATGAAATTTTATATCAAAATTGTAAATGAAGAATCCACACCATAATCAAAGAGTACCTATTTATTAAATGGCCAAATACGCCAGCAATAAAATTATGGTGATTTTGTCACCGCGACCACGGTACCTCGACGTTGTCAAACAAACGTAGTCCTAAGGTGGAAGTACACAGCCTAAAACTAGCTCTCAAATGAATCTGTCGGAACACACCGGGCGATTTTCAACTGGAGTGTGGTAGCCAGTAAGGCGGGTATCTATTAAAAAGTACTCTACCTCTTGATATGGTTTTCTCACAATGTTTTCCCGCACCGAAAGTTCAAGTTCATTGTAGAATTGTAGGACTTTCGCCCCGGTATTAGACGTCACTACCACAAACTTATCAAATTATTGTAACATTTTTGTTTTATTCTTTGGGAAACATCGAGTTAAAGCTCTCATAATTCAGATTTAACTGAGTTGATCCTGTTAAATCAAAACCTGACGACTTATCTGTTATGCTATGGAGATAGAGCTATCGGTTATTCTTTTTTTGGTCGGTTTAGTAACTAGTAGTAACATTAGTTGTGGACCCGCGCCAATAACTGTTGTCTTTTGTATTCGTAACATCTGTCGTAGAACTATTGACGCTTTTTATTCAGTGTCCGATTGATTCGCTTAAATATAAACATCGTAGGTACATATGTACAACACGTAGTTAAATTCTCACGCAGCAGTCCTTGCTAGGCAACGGAGCGCCCCACTATTATCTGGCCTATTAATATTATTTATTTATTATTAATTGGGTTTTTGTATTATATTTATAGTTATCTCAGGTTTAATGATTATCGCGATGATAGCTCAGTAGTGACGTTGAAAAGATGAAAACGATCGTGCTTTCCAATCTTCAATGAACTTGAGCTTTCGGTAAAGGAAAACATCGTGAGGAAACCTAGCAAGGTACGCTGCAATAAATCTGTCGCAAAACACCTACCGAGAGCTGTATTTGATAGCCAAGTCCTTCTAGGCTTTGTGTGTTTATCACCTTCGGCCGCATCGTCATTTACCATATTGAGATGTGGTCAAACACAGGCCTATACTTATATAAATAAAATTAAATCATACAATAACGACGCCATTTTAAGATTTTTTCTCTTAATAAATCTCATTATTGTAACCGTGAAGGTGACACAATTATGTACGAATTTAGAATAATAGCTCAATTAGCTTCGGTTCAAATTAGTCCACGTTATAATAGCTTATACATATGTATATATTACTTCTTTAAAACATATTTGTATCTCAGTGGGTCAGCGATGAAAAATCACAACTTTAAATTTCTTTATAGGAACCGCCTTGATAGGTTCCATACCAACAAGTACGCCTTTCTAAATATCTTCTTATAGAAAAACCTTATCACAATGCAATTTGTAACCCGAATACTTAGATCTCTATCGGTAGGTATATGTCGAATACAATGGGACATTACACGATAGGTATTTCGACAAATCTCGGCATACGCGTAAAAATGTGTTACAGTGTTACATGCATGAGTACATGTGCAAGCGATCCTTAGTTGCTTTTCTACGAATTCAGTGGTAGCCGGCGAAAACGACTAGAAGAGCGTAATGTCATCAAGACCCCTATGCAAGATTCAAATTACATTCACGTCTCTTGTACCTTGTCATACAATTCACAAGTAAACAATTTACTTTTTATAGACATGGATAATGTCATTCAACTTTATTATCCCTGTTCTGTCTGTATTTTGTTATGACGAATTCAAATCAGCAGTTTTCGAACTACAATCACCTCAGTGTCGGCTGAGTGACCGAAACAAGAACAAAAACAATTCTGCCATCGGTCTCTTCTCGCCTGCAGTAAGTATATGAATAACAGCAGTATTAAAGTCATGACAGTCTTGAAAATAATATACGTAATTAAACTTTTACGTTGGTAATTGATAATTACATACATGATAATTACACACCAACGAATATCAGATTCTAATTATGCACTGAAGTGTTCATCCTAATTTCTAATACAGTTAGAAGATCAACTGACAACTCGTCATATTTTACAAACAATGCTGTTCATAAATTATTCATAATTGCGTGCGGATATACTGAAGTGTCATCAGTGGCGAACCTCCCCTTCGCTTCATGTTGACTCGTACGTGAAGAGTGACCGCCCCTGATTGATTTCTCGGATGGCGTCTCGATAGCCGAGACATATTTGATAGGTGAATAGGAGACAAATCACGGTTTATTACTTGGGGAATCACATAAGTCCAAAATAATCCTACACGGGCGTCACCGAGTTCCCACTATTTTCTTTGTTTAATTAACACAATCAGATATTTCATACTTGCTCATGAAAGATTGCGAAGACTTTGGTTTCTCTCGATGGTGTAACATATATTGACGTAGGCGTTATAGTAGATCGAGATAAAGTGGCACAAAACGTGATAAAACAATCACATGTCACTCCTGTCACGATACCACTCGCCGCGCGCCGACTACTTTGGTGACCGAAGTGACGTGTATCCAATACAATATTAAATATGGCTTAGTTTAAATCCATTGCTCTTACGCTGTGTAATAGAATAAAAAAATAATATTTGTTAGTTTAGAGCGAATTAGCCAAATATATCGGTACATAATTAGTATTATCTTATGCATGACTATTTAATCAATAAGATAGGTGGAGATTATAAGCTTAATTTGTTACCGTCGAGACAAGATGATTTAAGTGTGTTTAGCCAAAGTTCAATAGCCGAACGTGACGTAACGAGAACGTCACCGCCACTTTACTGATAAGATATCATTTCCATTTTGTTAACCACTATGCGGATTAATAAAGGTATAAAAAAATCTGAGTATAATGTAAATTAAGATAATTTATAATAACTAAGCACGTAGACTATATTTGTTTTCTGTCAGAAGGTAGGCAGGCAGATGGTTCACCTGATGGTAAGTATATAAATTGGCAATACCAGGGAGATTGCCAATGCCGATCTTCACAAAGCCTAGTACTGCAACTGGCTTTCAAGTGCAACTGCTGGAGCACACTGACAGGTACTTGGTGACAAATTGTCAAGTTGAGAGTGGTAGCTAGCCATGTAGATACTGCAAAGACATTCCCTACCACCGTACTATGGTTTCATCATGATGTTTTTCTTCATCGAAAGTTCCAGCTCATAATAGGATTCGATCCAACGACTCAAGTCACGGCGAACGACGTCACTACCACTGAATTACGTCTCTGAAATCGTCTTATATTGTATAGATAGATATAGATTTGGGAACTTCTCTTCGCTTCTTTGTTATCTAGTTATCTATTAAATTTTGTGCGCTAATAGAAATTATGTTTTTAATTTATCACTTGTTGGAAATGTCATATCGTAGGTATCTCACACATGATTTATGTATATATTTTAAAATACTTCAGATGAAATCTGGATTCGTTCGTCAGACAGCCACCATTTGTCCTCCGTCATTACTAATGGCACATGTCAAAATGACACTGACGCCGCGGTAGACAATCGACTGCAGAAAAAACAAATAACCGACATTGAACGGCTCCAAAGCATAATAACTTGAAATTATAGGTACTCGGATGTTATCCAAACAGACTCCTGACGGAAGCTTAGTTATAAAAAGTTACCCTCTCTTAGGGAAATGATGTATGATATCGCACCCAATCTGCTAATGAATCTGTAGATACCCAACAGTAATTTAATGTCTTAATTTCACTGTGGTACAGAAGAAATACTACGTGAAGCTGCACTTTAGTGAAGTACTCGTAAAATACAAGTCTAAGAATAGAATGTTAATGGAACCTACTCTTATGGTACTGTGATGTGATAGAACAAACAAACTATATTTTTCTTTGTTACGTAAGTAACATTTTGAACAATTCTAATGGCACAGTCAGTTCATAAAGGGCAATAATTCGAGTCAGCCGTAACCGGCGCTACCGGTCCACACAATGGTTTAAGACAAAGCCCGCGGAGCGCGCGAGACGATGACGGATGCCCCCGGCGCGCACTGCGCGAGCGCATTGTTGAGCCTCCTTCACACTTTCGACGCGTTTCAAGACTTTTATATGTATTTACATGTTTGTATACGGTAAAATTTCAAATAATAAGATATGATATCAACTATGACCTGAGTAAAACTAAATAAATCACTGATTAATGTTTGTATACTTTAGAACACAATAATAACATTTTGAGCAGGCGCACCTAATTATAAGCTTGATCCACTAAACTGTACAAAGACAGGCCACTTGTGTCGTTGACAACATAAGTCGTTGATCCCCAACTAACCGGCGGAATGGAAACTTTGAGGAATCATAGGCTCACAATTTGTGTTCTATTGACTATTTATCTACATTTAAATTGGTTAGCACGTTAGCTTTCTACTATCACATCGCTCGCCATGTATGTAGAGCACACCCTCATAACCTCGAGCTGTCTCCGTCATCTATGCAATGACTTCTATTGCGAACTATTAGGATTTGAAATCAGTACGATTATCCCTCAGCACTATGACATTGGGTTAAAGTCGGCGCAAAAAGTGCTCTTCGAGGATGTCAACTCTAAATATACAAATTATAGGTACTCATGTTAGTACATGAGTACCTATAATTTGTCCTGTATGTTACCTATGATTTGAAACAAAATAATTCTTAGGCCAAAAGAATAGGCTATAATATGGACCTGGCTTTAACTGTAACTACCTACATAATAATCCACTTAAAGAAGATGCTCGCATTGCTAGAGTTCTGTAATGTAAAAATAGCAGCTATAATAAAACGCTTAAGGGCATGTCAGCGCTTCAAAATATTAGATTTTAATAAATTATATAATATAACTTTTATTACATTAAAATATATGCCAATGAATCCCTCAACTGGTGATTTGGTCGAACACAACAAATACACTAAATTAATAATGACATTCAAACTTTACTTTCACATAAACCAATATAAAATTGTTCAGCATTCTTTCCTCCAGGAAGCACGACATGTTAATAAAAAAAAGAAGAAACCTGTTCTTATGAAATAAGTGGAGGAAAAAATTGTATTGGGTACCGTCCTTGTCTCCAAACCCTGTCTGCGTCTGCACCGGTCTGCGTCAGTCGTCAGTAAAAGTAAGAGTAGATGATCCTGTGGCGCCACTAGGTCGTCCACACGAGTTTTTGTTAACACAACGTCACGACATGTTGTGCAGGAGTTATTTCTTACTACATTTTTAAGTACGCTACCAACTATTTTAAAATTCTTGGACCATTAAGAGTTGATGTTAAAAAATATTTCTTAAACCTTTTTGAAATAAGTTTTTATTTTATGCTTTGTACTTTTCTGTCATACTGTTCAAATTTCTTAGAACATTCTTCGCAGTGCCTTAAAAATATTTGATTTTTCCCTTGCGAAATAGAAAAACCATGTTAACCAAATAAATGGTCATGTCATAACATTAATTATAAAACTTGAACTTGTCTTCCCCATAGATTGCCTCAACTTACGGTTCTAAGTTGCAAGAAGTGATGAGTTGTTCTGCTCGATGCTTTACGGTAACGTGAAAAAGGAAAACGTGGATTTTTTAAATAAAATAGGTTTATGTATAGTCTTGATACCATAACTAAATTTTCTTAATTATTAATATGGCCTCAATGGCGGGTAGTTAAATCTCCATTATCTGTTGTTTGACTTAGACAGTGGAAGAGATTGAGTCTAGGTCATACGTCATTATTAGCCTAGGCACGAATCGGGTCAGCGCTAAGATTAGGCGTTGTACACATAGAGATATTATCTGCAGTGATAACAGCGATACTACGTGATACCGGGAAATCAGAGAGTTGTAAAGATTATTTTGTTTATGCAGTCGTATCATATTGTTTTACGTAAATTATAATTTTGTTTCATACATAAAGATCATGGTTGAAGGTTAAAGATTTCAATTTAACTAATACTTTACCTTATTACGTGCTTAAATAGGGCTGATGTGTGGAGGAATACGTTTTAATTTTATTTATGTATGTATTCAATTACCGTCACATATATCTAAGGTAGATTATTCTACCTACATTCTGGACATACCTATATTCTGGACAGTTTAGGCCCTAGAAGGGCACTTATGAACGTCGAAACTACTGTAGTTGTCACGACGTGGATTTAGGCCACGAGTGCTACGACGGAGCATAAATAATAGATGATTTTCACCAAATTAAAATTTATTATCGTAATAAAGTACTGAAACAATGTAAATAAAATGATTACATGGAGAGGAGGAGAATGGTTAATAGATAATAATGGTTTGAGTTATGAGGATTGCACAATTTATTATAACCTTTATAAGCTTAGGTTTTATAAGTACTTCTCAATCTTGAGAGCTGGTTTACATAATCAAGTACCTAATATTCAATATTAAAACGTACAGTAAATTGTTGTTTTTTTGAAGCCTCTCCATGTAATAATGAAAATATACCAAAATAACAGACGTATTTTAGACAGAAACAATTATTATAAAAGGAAAGAGGTCGCATCGTTACAAAGTTACCACCCATTCGGAAGTCGCCTTCAACTGAGAAGAACCGGCAAGAAACTCAGCAAAGTAATTTTTTTTATATACTTATCTATTTTTTTTTGGACAGTCTGACGATGTTGCCTTTTTTCCATTATATGTTTAACAATTTTTAAAGAAATATAATACAAAAATGAAAATAACAACAACAAAAAACACATCGATTTCATTGTTACTATCCAGTGTAGGATGTTGGTACACCTATAGGTAGGTACTGATATCAATTCTCTGTACCATCACAAGCTTCTCTTAATTAGCGTTCTTAATAGTGAGACCACGTAGTCCCTAAATTATTTTTGATTCTTCGAATCGTTAACGAGTCCTTTGCATATTTGCTTTTGCTCTACGTGACTTGCCTGAGAATTAATTTATTTTATACGTAATCTACCTTTTATCTTCTTCATTATTGTACATAATACTATATCTCTTTGATCCAAAAATTTGCACAAGTGTCATGCGCACACACCGCAAAAATGAGGTATAGTATAATACATCTTTGAAACAGGTGGCAGATGTTGGCACGCGGCAACCGAATGTATGTCGAGCAATGAAGACCTAGCACGAGGGTGGCGCTATTTGAACAGCCAATAAAATCATCTGTGATTGTATAAATGAATTAATTCAGCATTGTAAACGTCATTCGCAATATTGTTTTAAATATCAGCATTTTATCAATAGGTTTGCATACCAATAAAATTTGTAGTTACTGAATGATTTGTTTATAATACCAAGTGTTGTTATGCCATTATAAAGGACATGATATTTACACTTTTAGAATCAATGAGTACATAGTTTTGCCTGAAAAGAAAAGCTCCATTGGCAGCCTACGGAAGATATAATTTTTTTAAAAGAAAAATGAGTTCACCTTCATTTAAATATATATATATTCTGGGACATTATTCCTCACACACGGCCATCTGACCCCAAACCATAGATTAGTAAATAGTTACGACCTCAAACTAAGCAGAGCTTGTGCTATATAAGCCAGATACTGATATACTACATATACTACTTTTCTTTTGTAAATACATACCTAAAGAAATAGATAGACACCCAGACTCAGGACAAACAGACATGTTCATGCATAGAAATGTCTGTTCTGAGTGGGAATCGAACCCGTTCGATTCTATGACGTGATGAAAGGGTATATTACGAACCACGCCAACCGGCCCGTCAATAAAAATATACTCCCAAATTGGTTTCCTTGATACTATATTGTTTACTTTTTTAGTTTTTGGCTTAAATAATAATATACTTAGGTATAAAATGTACAGGTGTTCCAACATTTATTTTGATTGATTACTCAAGCATTATGTACCTTGTCATAATCAGCACGAGTGCTCATTTCTCCGTAAGATAAAAAGTGTCTAATTCTTCATTTCCTCTCGTATAGTGATATTTATTTATAGTGTCTCAGTAAACACGAAATTTAACAATCTGTCATGGCGCCGCAAGTTCGCCTCCGCCGAGTCCGAATGGAAACCAAACAAAACAAAGCGATATTACCGAGGAGCCGAGGTGCCTGGCGCCTGTCTTATCTCGTGACACGTGGGCCCCACCACCATCCTTTCGTTCGATATTCCTAGAAAACATTCCACGATTTTTATAAAAACGTTTGCGTGTTTTATCGTCTCGACATTGTCATTAACACATTAAGTTCAGCTCAGCCAATACGGCGGAAGCTCAAAACTTTCCCCTTAAAAATGAGAACTAGCTTACAAGAAATCCTCCTTGATAAAATATGCGCATAACTCTCGGGAAGTTTGTTTATTTATGGTTTAAAATTATAAATAACGCGAAGCCCTGTCAATCATTCTTGTTTTGTCGCGATGCCCATGAAGAAAGCTTCGCCATATACAGAGAAGTAGTCAGCTATTCAGGGCTTAACGTGCCCAGTTTTTGGTATCAATAAAGTTACTCGTATTATCGAGTTGTCCATTTTTATTGAGCTAAAGACATCTGTTTCTGCTAACCAATAACCATTAAGGTAATTTTATTTCAGCTATGATATTTAACAACATCTGTTGGAGCTATGTTTCATATTTAAATCCAATTAAATTTGAAATTAATTTTTTTGGTCACACAAATTTTGCATTTTTAAAAACTACGTTACTGATTTTTGGAAATGCTGAAATGAAATATTCAAATGAATTGAAACTGATGGCACATCACGGTTCATTCTAGTACCAATATCAGCCAGACCATAAATATTTTAAAATATCAGTGAACGTTAGCCATAAGATATCTGTATCCATATTTTCTTAGAATACCTATGAAACACCAATTTTCACTTTTCATCTACGTCAAATTTCATCTAAATCCGTTCATTCTCTGAAGTGTGAAAATACAAATAAAGTAAATAAACAAACAGACGCCGTTTCATCGAAAGTAGTTGAATATCCAAAATGTTTTGGTAACAATAATGCTTTACGACTTAGCTACGAGATTTGATACTTTGACTAGACTACTAGAGTGATCGTAGCTCACTCGCTTGCTTTTTTTAGCCTGCAAACTTATAAATTCTTTTTTACCATCCAGTTAAATTCTATAATATAATAATAATATTCTAAAACCAAATAAGAAAAGTAATATCTTATCTAATATATAAAATTCTCGTGTCACGGGGTGCGTAATCGAACTCCTCCGAAACGGCTCGACCGATTTTGATGAAATTTTTTGTGCTTATCCGGTATCTATGAGAATCGGCCAACATCTATTTTTCATCCCCCTAAATGTTAGGGGTAGGCCACCCCTAAATTTTTATTTTTATTTTTTAGATAAAATGTTTTGTTTTTATTTTTTTATGATACAGCATCAAAAAATACATACAACCCTAAATTTTCAACCCTCTACGATCAACCCCTATTTTATTTATTTATCTTATTTGAGGTTGGGCCAATTAAGCTAGACCTCTAAATTGTATGAGCGCCCATACAACTCAGAGGCCTATCTTAAATGGAGTCAACTATGTATGTATGGACAGAATTTTCAACCCTCTACGATCAACCCCTATTTTATTTATTTATCTTATTTGAGGTTGGGCCAATTAAGCTAGACCTCTAAATTGTATGAGCGCCCATACAACTCAGAGGCCTATCTTAAATGGAGTCAACTATGTATGTATGGACAGCCTTTAATTTTTAACTTTTTTATTTTTTGGATTTTTTCCTTTATTTGTGCTGTAAGTCCATGCTTTTCGCCAAATTTCGTGATTCTAGGTCAACGGGAACTACCATTTTTCCAATAGAAACCACTCTGTCCCCAGCTGTCAAACATTAGACGTCAATCAAAACAAAACAAAGGCGCGTTAGACAGAACGAAATCTGTCGGGGTACTTATTAACATAAAAAAATCAAGGTTACTTTGTTTTAGAGAAATAGGGCAGAACAAGGTCTGCCGGGACAGCTAGTACTTATATAAAATTCTCGTGTCACAATGTTAGTTACCATACTCCTCCGAAACGGCTCCAACGATTTTTATGAAATTTTGTGTACATATCGGGTAGGTCTGAGAATAGGTTCTTATCTATTTTTTAAACCGCTACGCGAGTGAAACCGCGGGAGACAGCTAGTAAAATTATAAAATATTACAAAGAAAAATACAACCAACCTAAAAAATTAAATAAAATATAAAAACTATTTTCATTTTCTGTAAAGGCCAGGTAGCTGTCTTCAGTCTTGTGGAGATCCACGAGAGTCCACTAAGTTCTGTTCCTTGCATTTATACTCCACGTTACTGCAACTTCTTTTATATATAATTTCTTATTTCCATGGAACACTCGCTCTAATAAGCTCGCGCAGGCTATTTCTGCTGTATCTGCCATTTTCATACTTTGCCTTATGACAAAGTATGAAGATGGTTTCTGTTAAACAGGCCTAACTTACTACATATTGACTCTACGCCATACATATGGGTTTTATGCCAAGAAAGTAATATGACATATTATAATTATTATAATGTAATGTAAACACGAGTCCAAAATTACGTTAGTGTTTAAGAAGGAATTAGAGATAGATAATAGGTAATTATGAACGATTATGCAACAGATGGCCTCTCTCAGTAAAGATAACAACAAGATTCAGCCGTCGCTCGCGAAAATCGCGCACGTAAACTTACTCGAGGCGTCACACACGCATCCTGTGTCTTCATTTAACATTATCTCATTAATTAAGTAGAAACGGACTGACTTTCAAAGTTTAATTTTACTTCGTGTGAATATTATTATTTTAGTTTTTCATATTGTTTGTGACGTTATTTGGTAAGTCAATAGACAATCTCCTATTATTGAAAAAAACTATATAAAATACTTATAAAATATATATAAATAGTAATTTATTTATGAATGAAAAAATATCATAAATGAAACTAAAAAGTATAAAATCTACGACACAGCTATTAAAATACTAATTTAGGCGGGACGTTTCAAATCGTATATGTACTTAATGTAGAATTTATTTGAATAAATTAATTAATGACGGTCATTTTGATTATTTGTACTGTTATACTTTGTTTTTAAATTGAAGCACCTAGTTTTTCACAAGATTAGTAAAACGTGAAAAAGTTGCGAGGACACGCCCGGCGGCACCATTACCTTAATAAATTATTTTTAGGGTTCCGTACATCCTATGAAAATGCGGAACCCTTATAGAATTACTCCCGTGTCTGTCTGTCTATCGATCTTTCACAGCTTATTTAGTATTAGTAGTTAGTTCCTAATCTCTCTATATCACGGACGTATAGCGTAAAGAAGCGAATTCCAATTTTGGGAGCACATATAAATACATATTTTTAAGTACATCATGTGACGTATTAAATTAAAGGGTTAAATATGTTTTTTTTAAATGCATATAGTTTAAAAGATATTAAAGAAAGTATAGGTACTAAAATCGAGCTTAAAATATTGAAAAAGTAGGTAACATAGGGCCTCAGTCATAAGGGTTTTCTAGGTTTTTCCAACTGTAAACTTACAGAAAAACTAAAATTCTAAGTCTTAGTCGTTATAACGGCCACTTGTAGCTAGTTATTTTTGTTATAGTTTTTTAATAACTCTTCTTTTCTTTCATTTCAGGTACTTCATAATGACAGTCATCCTGAATCAAAAACGGATAATATATTCGGTTCAATATCCAATTACAAACACAAAACGTCGTAAATGTCGCAACGAGAAATAACCTCTTCAGGAATCTCCTGGAATCGGTAGTAGTGACATGTCAGGTGGGATATAAATATAACCTGTTGTAAGTCTGTCTATAGCGCAGACGGTGGACTGTAAAAATGTGTACAAGTGACTGTCGGGTGCTTAAAAATATGGATGTGAGGTGTTCGTTATTCAAACTGTTATTATTTCAAACACTGGTGGCGTGGTGCGGAGCTAAACATGTAACGATAAACATGAATAGCCTGAGGGATAACTTCAGGGCGGGAGACGTGGAAGGCGAAGTCCAGGATAGCATAAAGAACCTTATGCATACTGGTGAGTCTCATATTAGACTGTAATTGTATTGCAAAAGTAATGCATTGGATTATTGCAGTTAATTGACATTGAAGTCATAATATAAAAGTTGAAGAAATTAAGTTTCATAAATCTGGGTGAATTAGTTTTTCATATTTACTAGAAGATTATTATACCGGATAGATATTCTTTTCTAAACCTAAGTGGTGTTCGTCACGCTTAACAACATAAAGGACCACCTCAGAAACAAAAAAAAGAGACTCCTGTGCCATGATATTCTCCTTTAGTATCTATATAAAATATTCTAACAGGTATATGTATATCTTATTTTTACTAAAGGCACGATTGATTAAATATGATTAAATTGAAATCCGTTAACAATTAAAACTGACGGATGACAAGGGTCCGTAATCTCATGTCTGTAAGACCAACATTTTCACGAATTTCATATATCTTGTTTCTTGTTGTTTTGTAGTTGTCACAGCATTTGAAAACCATATAATTGGATCCAGATCTTGTGTCACGATGCCAGATTAACTTTGAAGGGCCAAATTAATGAACGTTTGATAGTGCCATATTTTTATTATTGTAAATCATACACATGTAAATCGAGTTACATAATTACATAGTATATCATTAGTTGTAATAAGTAACTAGGTATACATATTTGCTCTTTATTTATTTTTGTTCAATGTAATAAATACATATTATTCCACTCTGCACTACACAAGAACAAAATAAGCACGAACATGTAATCATTGTAATTACAAATTCCATCTACCGACATTCGACCACACCAGACGACTCAATGGTTTTGATCGACGAAATAAAATATTTTTTTTTAGGTCATTCACTACCTACCGCATAAAATCGCCTGCTATTAAAGATTGTAAGATAAAAAGCTAAACTATAGAATTACTCAGTATTGGGTTACTGTAATCGACTGTCAACTTAACCTGTTCGATACTTACCTACATTAAATGTTTTTATTTTTAAAATAAAAACGATTGAGCAACGTAACCTCAAGATACCCTCTTGGGCTTTCGCGATTATGGAGAATACTGATTATATTTTGTCCTTGTACCTATACACGATCTTCATATTATCATGGAATACAAAATTATAACATAGCACGCAAACGCTGATACTTTATAGTTTAAGTCTCGCAACTAGAACGAGAAAATCGGTTTACAAGCCTAATAACACGCCCAAAATAGAGTCCAGAGTGCTCTAAGTGAGGCGAACTGAAAGCGTCAAATTGAAGCATAAACGTAATGAAACCAATAACCGTAAAGCGGCAATCGGGTGGCGGGATTTATAAAACAAACGTGTATGTGGGATCGATACGGTCGACGAACTTCCATTCTAAATCAGTACCAAGATTATGATCACCAGCCTTAGTCTACGTCAGCCTGAAAATAGGCGTCACCATTAGGGAAGCAGGCAATAACAAATGACAATTCTCGATAATCTATACTAATATTATAAAGCTGAAGAGTTTGTTTGTTTGTTTGAACGCGCTAATCTTAGGAACTACTGGTTCGATTTGAAAAATTCTTTCAGTGTTGGATAGCTACTTTTAACTCGGGAAAACACAATAGGCATCCCTCGGGAACGCGGATGAAACCGCGGGGCGGAAGCTAGTAGTTTGTTTGTGTAACTCAATGGGAAATCAACGTTCATGATGCGCTTTGAATATTGCGTTGTGAAAAAACACAACACAAAAACATTTGTATGTTTAAAAAAAGGAGATCAACCTCTGAAAAGATTCTATTAACACACTTATTTATGAACGCAACTTTAGACACGCACGACAGACTTACATGATAAACTGGCCAGAAAGTACCAAAACAAAATGACTAGTTAAATATTTGATTAGCGTATCGTAAAAGTAATTAATTAATACCAAAATTTATCGCAGGAAAGTGTAAAGTATAACGATCCGATTCACTTATCTGATAAAATCAATATTTGCTGAAGGAATCTTATCTGTGTGGTGCAGAAAGGAGCGAATCTGTTGGTGTCGGTGACGTAGAGCGGCGATGACGTAAAGCTGTCACTTGTCATCTGAGAACATGAGCGTAGGCTTTGCGGCTAGTTAGGTTGTTTGTATTATCGATAGACAAATGTCACCAATGCATTGCTTTATTATGTAATGAAGTCCTCATCCCCTTCAGGAAATGAAGAGTTAGATCCGGGAGTGGATGGCACTTAGGTCTTATAACGCTGCGTGACACGCGACGTTGGATTCAAACCTGATGTATCCTAATTTACATTATATTGCTATTTTGTAGTTTTAGATTACAATCAGGTACAACAAGAATTTGGAATAACCTATTAAAATCTTTTTTCACTATGAATAGGCATGTTTGACCACTAGCTCATAATGCAAGGTCATTCGGTCACATAATCACTTGCCGTCACCATAGCAAGTAAAGTGACACAAATCCTAAAAATATAATAAATTAAAATGATTTGCATTATGCGTTGGTATTGGAAGTTCATGTAGATCGATGTTCTGATTAATTTCAAATTTGTATTTATTGATATTCCATTTATTTATTAAAACTAGATTACGCTTGAAACGCTTAGCTAGTTATTTATAAAAAAAAATATACACTATATTATATCATATTTTACACATAATATATTCGAAATATCGTGATTCATTCAATAACTTGCTTCTTCAGTAAAAAAAATATTTTTATAAACTGCATTTTTATAAGCTGATGTTTAATAACATCAACTATATTTAATTTTGAATGAACATAGAGCCTATGACATATAACATGTAGTCATACGAGTATGATATTAAAGTTTAGTCACAAAATAAATAGTTATACGCATGTACATATTATATACTTTTGCAGGAAACTCATTTAAGACGTTTGTTCTTGTCACATCACACTTAACACCTCTGTTTGTACACTCCGATTATGTACAATTAAAGGTGATGTAACAAGCTTTTATCACTATACATTAAATCTGGTTTTGCGTTCAGTAAATCGCTTATAGAACACCTTGTCATCATGTTATTTGTAACACTGTCGATCGTGAATTGGTATCGATCCAAATTAAGTAATTGATTGAATAACATGTACAAATTTGTCAAGAGTCTCCTTGACCGTAGACATCAAACAATGAAGACGAAGATTACGGATTTGATGTGGCGGTATAATTCTATGACATTAAAATGAGATTATCACCGGACTGGTTCCTATCCGGCATTGGAACGTAATGAATAATAATTAATTCTATTATATTAGGTATCTGCTTATTATAGCTACAGGGGGTACTACGGGTTGATAAGGATGAGTCTTTACAAATACCGATATATATTTTCAAACCACTTCCAAGTAGAGACCTCGCATAGGCGCCCTATAGTGCTAATAATTCTAAGTATATCACAGTTTACCCAAGCATTAAATCATATATATATATATACCTACCCACATATTCTGACTTTTATTAATTTAGGTATGTTAACCGTCTATGAATGAGTCCACGTCATGGACGTCCATAACGTGTACGGTTCAATAAAAATGCAAAAGGCTGCGTATTCGTTTTAAACGTGTTCCTTTTTGTTGTCGTTCTTGAAACTATCATTGAACGTATTCGATTAAATAAAGTGTTATTTAGTTCTGGGCGTTCCAAGAAATGATAATAGATACTCCCCAATTTGTTATCACTTATATTATAGGCTCCTACGAGTTACCATTTATTTTTATTTTTACAGAAATGCCTAATGAATAAGACATACTTACATTTATATTAGTGCAATAGTTCGGATTTCAGTCACGGAGTTGGTGGGTTGTATTCATCCGTCTTGTCAATTGTTGAAATGGGTTCAGTATTTGTGATTGATATAAGCGTATCTAGTTAGATAGACTAGGCTAGTGTCAGTGTGCAGTCCACCCACTAGCGTGCTATGCGTAGCATGACTCGGCAAACGGTGAGGTCGGTGCTCCAACGCCCGTCTGTCGCCGGCCGGTCGCCGGACGCCCGGCAGGGGGCGGGTACCCCGGGTAATAGCAAATCATTGCTGCCATGCCTCTGGCAGACGACTATACATGACCGAATGCTCTAATATTCGTCTAGACGACCCACGCATGCCATTACAAAAACCCACGGTGCATAGAGCTATTTGGATATAAAAAAACCTTAATTTCCCATTAGTTAAATTGAGGCCGTATCTAAATTATCTAGAGACATCGATCAAGTAAGATTAAGTAACGTTTGTAACCTACATGCATCGGAGGCATGCGACTGCTCGGTGTGACACTTCCTGGCAGGGACACTATCACGGTTTTGAATTCTGAATGGCCAAAATAATGTCGGTATTGTGGCTTGCAATATGAGGGCCGTTTTATAAATCATGTTGTTTATGTTGTTCCGTATATTCCACTTAGATCACAAAGAAAATTATTTACCACCATTATCATAACTCCAGACCTCGTAGGACAGTTACCAAACCGGCTTATCGCAGTTTTTACGTCAATTATTTATTTATTTCTATGACTGCTTCTAGACAAATATAGAGTGAGAAAAACACGAGTAGCGAGTAGAACCTGTGTGGCCTTACCAGTCAGCGAGTGTCAAGTAACTAGCGCCGCTCGGCTGCTGACGGAGCACACAGATTTCATATGAAATTGTTCATATGATGAGTGACTAGCTAGTAATTTTGATTATCTATGTAAAATGTAAACATAGTTAAACTTGTTACTAGGAAACCTATAAACATATTATATTAATGTAACTAGGTATAATTCAGAAAAACTAGCGGCATAAAAGCGACAAGGCACCCAATTCTTAAAATCATTGTAGTCTGTCTCACATGTTTAATCATTGTGTTTGTTCTGACGAGTTTCTTCCTTGCGCATTCCATGATGTTCCATGATGTCAAATTTCAAGTTTCTGTCTTCCCTAAGTTGATCCTGATGAATCAGCTGATTGGGGATCTGGCGTCTATCTATCCGAATCAAATACATGGTACCCTTTGAATTTTTGTACAGTAGCAGTTTCTTTTTTAGCTGTGAAAATAATAATTATTATAAATTGTAAATAATGTAAATAAATAAAAAATGTAGGTACAAATTAAAATAAACTCTAATAAATAAAATAAAATGTGGAGGCGAACTATATAACAAATTTAAAACAATACCGCAAATAATATAAGTTAACAAAGAAAGACTGATAGTGTATACGATAATGAATACGTAATCCATAATTATTCTACTAATTAATTGTACAATGTGGGTACGCCGTCGCTCGGCTGCTGGCGCCATCTATAGGCCATAGGCTGTGACATTAACCCTTACACCATGTCGAAAAACCAATATGCTCGTCATGCTTTTGATAAATTTATAATGTTTCTAATTCTATTGATATAATATATTCGACCTTTTGTACGGCGCGGCGCGGCGGTTAGCGATAGAATGTCATGCACGCGTGGTACCTACTGATAGCTGGTGGCTAACCCTCTATTCCAAATAGGTCGAATTATGATAGCAGTTTTTTTTGTAATAATTTACGACATTACATTATTAAAAAACATACTTTCATATTTTAAAATTAAACACAAAAAAATAAAGCTCAACTTTATGAAAAACACAATGTGTAACTATAAATGTTTTCTAAGTATGAATTCAACTGATTGGGACAAAAATAGCCGATATATGTCAGCGAATGTCGGTCCGTTACATCGCAAACTCAAAACAAAATACCAATAGGAATATGAATTAGTTTTTATTGCAAATAAAAAAGTTATAACAAAGCAGTTCGTTATTTAAAGGTATCATATTACTTATATGGTTCGATGATAACTTGCATCATGAGTCAATATCAATAGCCACGCGTAATGTATCTTTGTTTATCACGATCAGCGTTTACTTACCAGTCGCAGGTCAACGCTGTCTTGTAATTAATGTTTTTGTTTCCGTTATTCCTGGAAACCACTGTCATATTCGAAACCGCAGTTACTGCAACTTCGACAGCAAAATTGTTCTCCGTATGTAGGTTAGCGTTGGTTTCTCATCAAATTAACGAAAACGATAATATTTCTACTACATTTACTGTTGTCGTAAACATATATTTTGTACACTAACTTAATATTTTCAGAACTATCAAACATATCTAATGGATGTTTTATAGAATTTGAAAGTTTTTAATTAATTTCAAGTGATATTCTTAGAATTGTATTTAGGTATTTTAGAAATGGGTTTCATGAAGTATCTTAACTATATCAAATCATACTCAAATTTATTTTTTGTAGAAGTAGGTAAGTACCTACATAACTTAAAATCCCATAGAAAAAGGCTAGAATGAACAAAAGTCCTAGGTAAATTTATTATGGTTCTAGCTGAATTTTCCTTGATTTCCTGCTGAATTGGCAAATCATATAGCTATTGCTATAGGTACGGTACCTGAAAGATTTAAGAGTTACCTAAGGTACCTATTTACTAAAAGCAAAGCTTCACCAATAAGGTCTTCATCGACAAAATACTCCCATTTTGGAAGATGCTGTAAATGCTTGTAAAAAGTAGAGTTATAAGATATCATACTCTTGTTCTAGGTATCTATTCTCATCGACACCTGGACTCGTCGCAAGTGCAGGTGGTGACACCGGTGAAGGTGACACACGACGGCGAGCTGGTCTCGCACGCCCTGGAGCACGCGCACGCGCACGGGCACGCTCGAGCGCGCCGCGACCTGCACCACACCGAGCATAAGATGTCTCATGTGCTGCATTACAACCTCACCGTTGATGGCCGACCTCTTAGGCTGGATCTAAGGTGAGTTTTATATACTTTATTGGAAGCTTACGTGGAGGCATGTAGGTGCTGTTTTCTTTGGTGCTATATGATATATAATAAATAATGATACAAATACAAATATTAGCTTCAACGGAGGAAATTGAAGAAATGCTCGCTGTCTCTAATCTATGTGTTACATATTCAAGGGTGATATTGCAGATTCAATTAGGTAGTCTTATTATCTTGGTGATCTTTTGATTTTCATATTCCAAGAAGTTCTTGTGACACTTTTATCTAATTAGCGCAGTCAAGGATGAATGTTAAAAGTGTATGCCTTGTTAACGAAGCGTCAATGCTATTTATTTATTCAATGCGTGAAATACTAATGTTTTTGTCTCCAATGGCAAGAATGGCAACAAAATATCCGTGAGTTTATATAATTTCCATTTTACAACCTGTAACCGTATTGTATCACGTATTACGAATCATCATTATCTATATATTATCTATTCATATTACATAACCGTTATCAGACACTATAACAGTATCTGAACAGTAACATAATTTTGTAATGATAAATATGAAGTTCATTGGCAATGCCATTAAATCTAAAAGAACATTGATCGTAAACTTTGTAATTATTGTAAAGCAACAGGCATTCATTATAATCCGATAACGCATCTTACTGATTACCTGGGTCATGTGATATTCGGCCGGCGAGACATGCATTGAAAAACAGATAAGAGACTG
The DNA here is from genome assembly GCA_951216915.1 of Tetheella fluctuosa. Classification (NCBI taxonomy): domain Eukaryota; kingdom Metazoa; phylum Arthropoda; class Insecta; order Lepidoptera; family Drepanidae; genus Tetheella; species Tetheella fluctuosa. The sequence goes on along the minus strand of OX578229.1, from coordinate 6,283,359 downwards.
TAAATAAACTACGCGCCCGCTCCGTTTGCTGTTACCGGCTCGACTGACATCGTTTATTTTTTGTCTATCGCAAATCGACCTTCTCAAATATTTGAACTTGCCTCGACTATCGCACTGTGAGTTGTGGCTGTGGGGCACATCTGCGATTTTTATCTTTTGCAGGCGAAATTACTATCACTATTAATCGTTATCATACGATAGGTTTTATTTCATAATATTTTTCCAGTTTAATATATATATATATATATATTTTTTTATACAACATGATCGGCAAACAAGCATACGGCCCGCATGATGGTAAGAGTTTACCGCACCGTAGCCTATGAACGCTTGCAACACCAGGGGTATCACTCGCGCGTTGCCGACCCTTCCCCCCTCCCCGATGAGCTCTGGCGACCTTACTCACGCGCAGGAACACAACTATAAGTTATTTGGCTGCGGTATTCTGTAAGGTGGAGGTACTTCCCCAGTCGAGCTGCTCTTTGAGCGACATATCGCTATGCTCTACCTCTCTTAAAATATTATTCAAATTTAGTTTTTAATTACATAAACCTTTTTGCTGTTTTTGTTACATGGACACCCACTTAGATCAACAAGCTAATACAAAAAATATAAGTTGAAATAATTAATCACATTTAATTATTATAGTCAGTGGTGCGCAACAGTGAGTATCATACGCGTGAAACGATTAGGAAGTAACGTTTTACTCTTTCGACTCGGCAAATTAGTCGAGACCTTATTTACCTATTCCGTGGTCGAGCCCAATTAATATAGCCCCGATTTGTTACTGAATTCCCAGTACAAACACATTTGGTAACAATTCATCTTTTTTATCTTTGAGAAAGCCCTAAAGGAGTGATTAACGAGGCTAAGCAGGCTTACCTACTCAGAAAATTTACGTTTACCCTACTCACGCAAGCCTTGAAACACTCTTCTAAAATGACATATAAATTTTGTCACAAACGTTTTACGCGTACTGGCTAATTGAGTTTATTGCAAAATTTAGCAAATAAGTCCTTTAAATAAACAAGACATTGCGATGCAACTTGCGATCGCAGCAAAGATCATCCGCACAATGATGTTAATGCCAGCAACAATGAATTTAGTGTCCACAGTGTCCACACTGTATTTTAAATATTTGAAGACTATATGATGCTGCAAATAAGTCGGTAACAACCAACTAACCTTGAGACGGTAGTCTGTTAGCCCGCTTCCAAGGAATATGCACATAAATCTTTGTAAATCTGACTGAGACAAAGTTCCTCTGACGCGATATAAGACCATTGTTGCTACTAGGGACAGCTGTATTTATATTCTTGACACTTTTATATGTAGATTTGACCAGAAAATATTATTTTGGAATTCTTTCGTGATTTTAATTTTTCACCCATACCATAAGCTCAATCTGTCAATTCTGACATGATTTTGGAAAATCTACCTACTTACTTCTGCCTCACTCACTCACTCACTCACTTTTTTATGTGGAGATTTTTAACCCAGATTTTTCACTTTTCCGTACGATTTTTCAAACATTTTCATTCATACAATCCTTGTCCTGAGAATTACAAACACAACAAAAAATAATTAAATATTTTGTAATATAATGTACTTAATTACAATCAATGTATAAAATACAAACTATGATATATAGAAAACATCCTCAAAGCCCTCGCTGCTGTCGATAGGCAAGGTTCCCAACAGGCTGGCAATGTACTTAATATATTTCAAAATTGAAAATAAATTAAAGCCTATGTTACTCAGGAATAATGTACTTAGCATTCTAATGGTGAAAGAATTTTTGAAATCGGTCCAGTAGTTTTTGAGTTTATTCGTTACAAACATACAAAAATACAAAATCTCTCCTCTTTATAAGTAATATATTATTATTATAGTGTAGATTTTTATTTATATAGATACTAGACTTTTACAAACCGGACCTCAATCCAATGGTTGAAACTTGTTTTATAATTATTCTAATTTTCTATGTTACGTATTTAATACCAATTATAAAAAAATGTTATTATGTTTCTACAGTTTATGTTTAATTAATTTAATTGATGAGCGTAATACTTACTATAAGTTAGTTGCTATGGGCATTCCTATCCAAGGTCCTTGTTTTAGTTTGCTTGATTTTCGCATGATTTTAGAAGTATAAAAGATAAAATTCGTACTACCTGATAATGAACAGTATAATTATGCCCTACATCATTTGTGTTAGATACAAGATATTAATTTCGGACACGATGTTGGCGAGGCGCCTAATTCACCGCACGCACTACTTACTGGAGCTAATAAATTCTGCGTGCTATTTCCGTTCACTTTTTTTTTAGCATAACTTATAACCCGAACACTGACTGATGTGGATTCTGTTAGACATTGAAACAATTACCATCTTACACCTTGCATAAATAAAAACTACTTTTACAGTAATACATAAAATCAGAGGCTATTCAACTAGCTCTTAAGATAGCCAAATACGAATACAATAAATCAGTTAATGTTTTACCTAATCAAAGGTAACTATTTTCCTTATCGAGGCATAGCTGGCTTTATCTTAAGTTAGATATAATGAATTCCTAATCTGAAGGTATAACAGCATTCCTATGCCGAATACTTAGTGCTAATAGATTTATGAAACACAGTCGAGTGAAACGAAATAAAAAATAATTTTAATTTACCAAAATGAGTTATCGCTTAGTTTCATTGCAACTTGACATATACAATTCTAGTAGGTAAGGTAATACTGAATTTAATAATTGATTACTTAATATGTTTTAATCGCGAATTTTGTATAGACTTAACTAAATAAAAGACATACCTATATTACATTTCTAAAGTAAAATCTATACTAATATTATAAAACTGAAGAGTTTGTTTGTTTGTTTGAACGTGCTAATCTCAGGAACTACTGGTTCGATTTGAAAAAATATTTCAGTGTTAGATTGCCCATTTATCGAGGAAGGCTATAGGCTGTTTTTATCCCGGGAAAACACAATATTCCTCGGGAACGCGGGTGTAACCGTGAGGCGGAAGCTAGTTACGAAATAATACGTGAAGCTGAAGCTTTTAATAATATTAAGAGCCAGAAGAATTATACATTGATCAGATTCATAAATGTATTTATGCAATTAATGTAGGTAGCAATGCTATGTGAAAAAAACCTTCGCGGCCCATTTAAGTTATTACCGAGGTATAAAAATTACTTGACTGAACAACCTTTGGCTATGACTATACCTAGTGAATTGTTTTGGTGACTCAAGAAAATTGCACAAAAGACAAGCATTATTACAATAAATTAATGTTAGCGATAACAGATAATACTTAGACAATATCGAATTATCGAAATTGTACAAGCGGCTTACTTAACTTTGTGTTTGGACATTATATTTATCTTTATTTGGCTAGATAACTTGTAAAAGCCCTACGATTAAAGATCTGTCATCAGTAAATTCTGCCCAATGGGTGTCGGTAAAGATTCGTATCATATTTATTTATCATGGAGAATGCCGATCAAAGGAAGTCCGATGCGTTTTCGCTCGGCAATAGTTTCGCGGAAGTGTCGCTATCACTTGCAAACGCACTAATGCCTACCTACTTAGAAACTATTCGTGCACTTTTTATACTAGTAGGTACGGTACGCACGTTATATTAACAGGTAGTAGGCTCTACAACCATGTGAAAAAAATTGCACCCGCTATTTAATTCCTTTTCCAATAAAATTTATACGTGTGGTTCTAAATCATACAAATTATCAAATTAAACATAATTCGATTCTGTAGAATTATAGCTATTTACAAATTTAAAAGATTGGGGTGCAAAGCCATGACCTCGCCGAATTTCTTCTTATATGTAGAGTTAACTGGGACGTTGGGCTCATGCATTTTTAATGGGTGTGGGACAAAAACTCGACAGTTTGAATGTTGCAGTATGGTTTTCGAAGTTCAATTCATCCATATTTATGTGGCAATTATTGTAATACAATGAATTATGAATATTGCAAGGATTACGCAACGCGACCGTCCCGTCCGTAGCGGGATTGGTCGTGTGACCAATGTAGTATTGCCTAAATGAACAGACCGTAAACAAAAAAATATCGTCTTTAGTATAAAACAACCTTTTGTTGAAACGTACTCAAAAGTAAAAAATATAAGCCTAAACCATTTATTTGACACAAATCCAAAAAATAAAACAGAAAAATGCATATACTGTTACTTTTGTCCTTATTGTTTTTTTTTTTTAAATAGAACTACTTACTGAACAATCGAGATAACATGACATTCCTACCATTAACCATGAAGGAGTTATCCTGGCTGCAGATGAGGAATCAGGTGAAGATCATGTCACGGAGCAAAAATAACCATATCTCAAGTACATTGCATAGTGCATACCTACCATTAATAATTGGGTAGATCCATGTGATAGTGAGGAAACGGTCCTAGCTGCTCTCCAAAGCAATGGTCTTTCAGTTGTATTTGATACCAGGAAAAGGCGGAAAATCAATTCGAAATTATAAACCGGAATGACAACCGAAGGAAGGCAGTTAAATAAAAGCTTTTAAAAATAGTACTATACACTTACAACAATATACGGAACTCAATGTCAAAAAGTTTCTAATGGATTCTAATTTTATTCCAGTTATCATTGGCATCAAAAGTTTCTCGCCTTGTAATTACAATAAGTGTTTAGCTTTAGCTCTATGGGAATATTGGGTCACTATTAATATAAAAAAAAATAATGCAAGGCCAAGGCCGAGCATTATGTATACAGTAGGTATACATGCATTCAGCAATCAAACGCCAGAAATATATTTGTATACATAATCAATTCTTTACATGACGCTCGTTTTCTGTCCGATCGAGAGTTTTTCCTTTGGCAACAGCCAAAACTTTTGACTTTAAAATACAATACCAACAATTTTAAAGTCAAATTGAGCATGGTGATACACTTATCTGAATTATTAAATTTTATCGTTATTGCAAACAGTGGGTGCCATTTGGCAAAATAACACTTAGGAAGTAATAATGGACCGCGATTTCATCGGGTTGGCAATTTGGTTCGCAAGCTCAAGATCAAAAGCGACGGTTTACTCATATATAATGGCGATTAGTTAGATACCCATTTAGATTGCATAATGGCGTTTTTATACAGAATCAGTAAACATTGCGCCTGCTATCATGTTACGATCTCCTTTACTGATGTTTTTATCGAATAATATTAGTAAAGCGAGTGCGCCTCGTCGACGTTCTAATGGTCGCGGCGGTGTTAACTTCACTAGCGGCGGCTGGTAAATTGGAGCCATCGATATTAAATTTTCGCATTGGTAACATCAACACGGCAAGAGAACAGACAGGTTCTGCGTGCCAAGTCGTTACGTTCAAAATAATTTGCATAACAATTTGTATTTTGTGTAATTGCTTCGCACTAAATGCTTTTCAAGAAATATTTATATAAAACGACATATTTCTTTTGTTTCTCATAATTTTAACTTTTTTAATCATTATATCTGCATGTTAAAGCATTGCCACAGATTACTTTATAGTTCTAACATTACCGTATAAATCCATACCTCTAGTTAAAAGTAATTTGGCCTTTGGACCTATCAATAAACGCAACACCAGGTTCAAGTGCAAAGACCTCGTAAGGCTGTAATAAAATAAAGGTTTCGCACTGCAGGGCGCCAAAACCACAGGGCTCTGAGGTATTTATATTTACATACACTGTGTATATCACGAGCTGATACTCGATACTATGCGAAAGGTCCAAGTAAAATGAGCCCAAAACAATACACTTTTGGTTTTAGTCATTTTGTTATTTTGCACGACTTAAAAGGCCTATAGGTAAGTAATTTATGTAGTACATTCTACAAATCGCCACAACTTGGTAGTTGGCTAACATTTACTTTGCGTGAAGTAAAACATCACGAAGAACCATGTCTACAGGTATTTTTGAGAAGTAAGGTTGAAAGGTGTGTGAAGACTATCAAACTATCAAACATTATAAAATGAAGGCTCGTAATAACCACCACTAGAACCGAATAATATGGGCTTTACATAAAACATTTACATACAAAAACTTCACAAAAAATCTAAATGAACTATTATTTAATTCTGTAAAACCACCACCAAATCAACTAAAACCATTGGAAAATTAAAATTTCCTAACTGAATCTTGTCAGTTAAAGTTGGATACAAAATTCAATACAAAAGCGATTATTGTCGAGTGTATTTTCGATATATTTGCATGTTAATCGCAGCTATTTGGCATTTTAATCGCGCCCTTATCTTGTAGGTCTCGCCTCCGTGTCGGCGACGCGTATACCCTAAACACATATAAGGATATTCATTGACTATAAACCGAGCGCCCACTATAATTGGCATAAAACAGCATGGGTTAAACGAAACATTTAGAGCCATTTGAGCTCCAATTTTATTCAAATTAATGCATAAACTATCCCATATACTAATTGACACTGGGGTCAAGGGTTTGGTTGTAAACTGCGATAACATGTGACATACCCAACATACATAACGTTAACAATATTTTTTAGATTATCATCATCATTGTCCCAAGTTTATTAAAAATCTTATTCTTATGTCTTAAAAACCTGGTGTTCTTGCATCTCGATAGATTAAAACTAATATAAAATAATAGTAATAACTAGTATTAAAATAATTAGATTAAATACGTAATAGGTACAGGAGACTTAACAACTTCATGTCTCAAGGTTGGCAACGCGTGAGTGATACCCCGACAGGGAAAATATAATATTGTATTTTCTTTACCCGTGGTGCTATGAGCGTCTATAGGCTACGGTAACCGTTTACCATCAGGTGGGCCGTAAGCTTGTTTGCCGCCTAAGTAGTATATATATATATATTCTATCATATTAACGGTTCCTATTTATTTATTTATTTAATATCCGGTTAACGAACAGACAGATTGTCGTTATATTTCTTAATTATGTACCCTCGTGAAATGGGAAAGGAACCATTCATAGAAATTAATCGTCTATTAAGACACTTAACAAGTGCTTATAGCAAGTCGTATTTTCTGCTGGTGGTTGATACTAGAGACACACAAACTTCTGTGGCACACGCCTCAACGGCTACACGTATCTGGGGCGGCCATGTTTACCTCCACTAATTGCCGTAATGAGCGTTATCTGTGTGCTTAGTGCCTTACTAGCCACTCCAAGTGTTTGCCTACCGATCGACTGCTCACCCTACCCGAGCTTGATAATGTCCACAACTAAAAGCAACTGCGTTTCCTATGTTTATATACGTACCTACGTTTTGTTGGCAGACAGGCGCCGCTCAGACGAGTAGGTACTTCACATATGATCGATATTCTGTTACTGATTATTGTTCATTCAATGAATTGATAATCGTATCGGTCATCCAATGTAAGTGTGCCTAATACCTATACCACACTATTTCTCATTGAGAAAGGAATCAAACGTGACGTAAGGAGTGTTGTGGTGTTGCAGACGAGCGATTTCGGTTTAGGTTACACATCCCTGTCACACACCGGAATATCTTTGCGGCAATTTTTTCCTGAAACAATTTATTTCTAGATCTGATTATTATTTAAAATATACATATTGGACTTTATGAGCCATTCCACTATATAAAAAAAAACTTAAATCGTGACTTTAAAATCCAATTCAATAAATAATTTACAGGGTTTTCCCCAAAATATAGTGAAATGACAGGACACCAGTGAACATGGAAATGAACAATGAACTGTAAACAGGTATATTTAATTAAAACTTAGTTAAACACCTTTATTTATACACATAATAAGTTTCACACAAAGCGCTCGAGTATGTGCAAACAACATTATTTCCGTAATTATCCGAGCCAACCGGGCGGATTCAAGATTAGTGATCACAAAACTAGGTCTACTTGCCTATTGCTATCTCTGCTACTCGCTATCAGCCTACACTTAAGATACTAATAGTTCCGCAATAGGTATAGACTCTCCATTAGCTTACCTCAAGGGCTAATCAAAACATAAAACTGTGGTTAAGTGCTCATTTGAACGATGGACTTAATTAAAACTTGCTTCTTATAAAATTAAATGGTGACGTGGGTCGTGGGTGTAATTTATAACTATTTGATTAAGCTTTCACCTAAATGACTTTTCTAAAGTATGATATCGTTAATATATCAAGATAGCATTTCAATAAATGATTATCATGTCACACATAACAAATGGCAAAGAGCCGGTCGATTATACTAAAGCATTGAAGTTACAATTAAGTATATCCTTCCTTACCATTTAACACTCAATGTATAGATTGCATTCCACAATAGCTACCTTCAGGTCAGTATCTAAGGCCAGTCGCGGCTTTACCCGATAAATCTTGACCGTGTGCCAGGCTGCCAGCGCAAAATCTACTTTTTATGGTCGTCGTTGCCGTCGTCGCCATAGTGGACGGATTCCTTGGCCGATATGCGCTTAAACCGCAACTTGAATTTATTGCTATCGACACACATTTTTCAATGTTCGACGGTTTTTATTATTACAAACATAGTAAATTAAAGAAACAAACATTGATCGGTCAGCAAGTATGTTTCACTGCAACGTTAAACGCAGTTTTTATGAAAGTAATTGTACTTCGTTTAAAAGTGGTCAGCGATATATATTCAACGTTATATCAGAAGTGTTAGGCGAACGATAGGAATGCTGATTATTCACGATACTTAACATTAATATAAAATCTAGAGTTTTCTATTAAGTATATTGGAAATAAAAATATATAAAGTTATATTTACAACAAAAATAAGTAGGTATAGTTAGTTATATCTCATTTTATTTTCTCATAATAGTATTGGCGCGCGCAAGAATTTCAGTCTCGCTGGATCTTGGGCAAGGAGTTCGTAGTAATCGTTCGTCTTTGTCCAATAAAACTTGCCATACAAAACAAATTCTCAACATCATGTTGTGGTTTTTTAAGATTCTGTCACATTGAGTAGCATTAACTTATAACAAAAAATTAAATCGACTTCAATGTGGGTACTTTTTAGTGCAAACCAACTTTGATACAAAAGATCAACCTTGCTCAATCAAAATGTATAAAAAGTTTGAATTATTTTTCACGATTTCAGGGTTGGTCCCATAGTAAAAGTTGTTCATATTGATGATTACTTCCACCCCCTAAAGCACTGCCGGTGTTTTAAAAATAACCCTGTATAATATGCAAACTACCTACTATAATATCAAGCCGAGAAAATTATGAGACACTTATAATGTAAAATGCTGGTAAAACCATAACAATTATAGTTAAATGAAATTAAATGCAATTAGCTTAGTGCTCGTTACATTAAATCATTGTTTTTCTTTTGTTTCATAAAGACCGTCGGTGACGTTCATAACGCCAGCGATGGTTGTGGAGCGGCATACCGCGAGCGGGCGCACGCGACACCATCCACATCCAGAATCTACGGCATGCCATTACACGGGCACTGTGAGAGGCCAACCCGCCTCTAGTGTTGCACTCTCCGCTTGTGATGGACTGGTAAGAAAACTTTATCATATATTTATCCGTCCATTTGATCCCAAACTAATCAGTTTGTATTATGGAAAGATTTTCAAGAAGAAGACGGGTGTAATTATCTATAATTACATCCAGACTCAAATGATAATATACCATGTGCTTTTATTTCAAGTTCATATATAGAAATGATGATAAAAGTGAAACTTTGATTTAGCGTCATCTGTAGAATATGCCTATTTAGAAACCTCGTGTTCGGACTACCGCGCCCACGCTTTCGATAAAATCTATCTCAAATAATTATTTATACGTATTTAATTATCTATTACGACCCCTGTATACCTAAGCCTTATTAGGATTCAAACGACTTTTTTCTCAAGTTATGCGTACAATATTGTTTGCAACCTTGATATAACTGATAGGTGCGATACTATTGCCAAAATTAAAATAAATTAGACAAGATATAACAACCGAACGAAAGTGGGCGTTGTATAGATAAGGAACATATAGCATTTCAAAATTTTGTTGTGACATTAACCACTAATTAGTAGCGCAAATCAAGGATTCAGTGATCGATCATAAGTACAGTGCGATAAGTATGTAACGCTGTTGTCATAATAAATTCATTAATAATTAACTTTATGCTGAACGTGCTTAAAGTACATTTCTCAACGAACCTAGTAATAAGTAATATAAATAGTAGAAGGAACTTCAAATTAATGTAACCATCAAAATGTTATTCAAACAACAAAAAATCTAATTGCGTGGTAGAGGCGTGGGCGTCACGTACATATAAATTATTTCTTCTTCGAAACAAACCTTTGTAAAATGATCACCGTTGATAAAGAGCATTAAATTATAGCATGACGTCGAAAAGCATGATCGTATTGATATAATTTGTTTGAAAACATTCCTTACCAAGACATAATTGGAGATTTATTTAACATCAATGGAATCAATTAATTTTCATTTATGGTTTATTATACGGTTTCCGAGTAGGTACTTTTAAATAACATGGACAAAACCTTTTGAGATGTAACAAAAGTTATTGAATATATTTTATAGACATTTTTTGCATAAGCTCTAATAGCCATTTATATTCTTAACATTATTAATATCCGAGATTGATATAATCATAAAGTACATTAATTATAATACACTTACGTTGTAAACTATGATTACAATTATAAAAAGTTTATCTGGTACTTAAGGTTTTTTCATTGCATGCCGTAGCGTTATATCTACAATTACGACCGTACTAGGTACATATCTATCAAGTTTTCCTTGTTTTACAACTTAATAACCCTAGCAACGGATGTGGATTATAATAAACAAATGGGCAAAATTCGCTTCATTATTTAAATCTTATATCATAGCCTTACAAAAAAGCTTTAATCTTGTACCTACCTAGACCAACCGATCCTAGTGCAGCTTCAAAAGCGTGTGAGTTCTGCAATCTAAAGAATATTTCATCATATTACAAATTGTAATAAAATTTCAATTTTATTAATATTGAGAAAAAAATATGTAAAACTAATCACCCAATAACTTTAGGAAGTATTCCTTGCTCAGACCGCGTTGGTAATCATTAGCTCGATGACATTATGTTTGCGTTATGTAAATGGTTACACGGTTCGACATGCTCGTACCACGTCCGTTATATTGCACGCAATTATGATTGAAAGCTTAAACCAAAGTCCTTTATTCATAGTCTATTTCATAGGTTTAAATGCAGCTACAAACGTTGAGTAATCCCAGGTAACAGCTACTGTGCATAGTAGCCAAGGAATCCATTTAGCCACCACTATTCCAAGTCAATCACCTCTTACTTTTCAATAGTAACAAATTAGCTTTGACAAACAAACAACACACAAATTGACATCTCAATACGTTACGTTACTGATGAGTGTTGGCGGATTATGAATTCATAATAATAAGTTAGAACGACCATTACCATGTTATGTGCGAACAACCTAGTTCGTTTATGCGGTAATAAACAGTATTGTCTAAAATTTAAAGGCGATTGTAGACTGAACTATTTTGACAAGTACACGTTAAATAGCGGTCGACTTACATGTACCACATCAATCTTGTATTTTCGCAAGTATGAATGAACTTTGACAGGTGAATGAAGTGTTTATAGAGTTACCTAACGGGTAATAAGCATTAGGTAAGTAGGCACTTTACAAGATGATGATAGAAGGTGCATAGAATAAATTCTTGCCTGAATTAATAGCTATACAATAGTATAGCTAACTGAGAGGAGATATTATTAAACATCCCTCACAAAGAACACAAAGTTAGTTAATTATTAATACAAAAGTAGTCAATCCTCGTTCAGCAAAGTGTCAGATGCTCACTCAGTTTCATCAATCAGTATTCAATATTCCACTCAGATGATACATCGTTAATTTTGTATTTTTATTTTAGTCTTGACTATGATGCGAAATTAAAGTTCTTTATAATTGAAAAAGGCGCAGACTAAAAATGAATAACTTATTTTTTTAGCTTGGAAACAGGTACTTATTCAAGGTTATTCATTTTAATTCCATGGAGACCATTTTACATTTTTTTACGAATAAATTTAATGTTCTCGAGAATCGAGATCCCGAATCGGAAATGGCGCTTGTTGGAATGTTTAGGTCTTGACCCACTCTTTTTTTATAAGACGCGCAGCCGATTACTGAGAATTTGTAATTCGATATTTTCTTCTCCTATTATAGACCGTACGGTATAAATTTAATTAATGCTGATGCGTTAACATTACCAGTAAATACAGTGTCAGTAGACCTATAGGTACATACAGCCACTGCACTTGAGAACTAGGTCTCTTCTAGCTTTTGTGTGCCACCTTCAGCCACATCATGACTTACCATGATAAGTTTGGTTAAAATAATGCAATGATTAAATTAACAATACAAACAAACATCAAAAACGCAAAAAGAAATAAATTTTAACTTTTCGTCCTAAACGACGCAGCATATGAAAGAATACTAGTTGAACAGCTAAATAAATTTGAGCGGTACATCAGTGAACCCGCCACCACTTAAGATCCACTAAGCGCTAACCACTTGACCAGCTGGACCTCAAGTGGGCACATCCGCGTTGGTTTAACCTCCACGTTCACTTTCTATAAGAGTAGAGCACCCACAATAATGTATCGTGAATAATGATAATAAACCTGAAAGCTATAAGGATATTATTTAGTTGAGATAAGTATTGTGTTTCCTACTTGGTTTACGTATGTCCTACTAGTTTTTGTAAAGAAAACATAAGCTGAATTTATATTTAGTGTTTCTCGTGTAAATATTATGAATATCCGTGAATTGTTATTATTATATAGTTTTGGTCCAAGTAAAGCTATACGTTATAGCCTATACCTACTATGTAAAACAATACACTTTAGTTATAAAACAAAAGTAAGTCTCTCGATGGGATACCTAGGTAGGTACCTATGGGAATCTGCTCAAGTAAGTATGTGGTATCGATTTAAATCTCTGGGTGGTATATTATTATATAATATCGTTATAGAAATAACATTCGTTTTTTTAAAAAGTTGATGGATCGATTTTTCATTACTGAGTGGATTTATTACGATTGATTAATTCATTTGCAATAATAAATTGATAATACAATATGCAATTATACTAATATTACTAATTTAAGGATAATTTTACGATTCTTTATGGATAACAAGAAAAACAACACACAAATCACACATTACACATAAGTTTGCCGCACTAAGCGTTGTGAGGATAGGGAAATTAAAATGACGTTATTTATATGTGATATCTCAGCGGGTAACAAGATATTTAATAAGATTTAACATTAATCAATTAATGAGTTGGCTATATTGCGCAGCATGACTTTCGTGGACGGCCTTCTACAATGCAAGGCCGGTGACATACAGGCTAGCGAACCGCTCCGCTCCATCGATCCATCCATGAACCGAATGTCCACGTATAGCTTCAAGCGTCTCTATAACAATACTCATTACAATCGAAGTATTTAATTTACGATTAATTCCATTGAAATTATCATTATACTTTTGAAAAATTATAAACTAAAGCGTATTTTGAGATATAATTTTAAACATGGATTATAAAACAGCTAAATAACTTTAAAGTATACCTATATGTCTGGTGGTGACTGAAAATGCCCCGCTTTTTCGAAACTCTTGATGTCCTAATATGCGTATTTTTATTAAGTAATTAAATATCTAAGTACTTAGATCCGCTTTTGAAGATAAGATTATCCAAAATCTTTATGATATGTTATGGTTAACGAGCTAAATTTATTTATAACAACTTTATGACGCGCATACGAAGCATCCTTTATCTTCATGTTTGCTTGTTTATTACCTATCAATTTTAAACTATTCCGCAATTACGCGCACCAGTAAGTTGATCAAGATATCTGTTCAGATGGAATAGTTTCCATTAAATTTCGCGCAAAGCCACGTCTACTTCGTTATCAATCAATTTATCTTATTACTAGCAAACACAGCGAATAGTTGCTAGACCGGTTTGAAGCTCTCAATGGACGAAGGACCATTCAATATTAGGTACATTACAAGTTTAAAAAAGAAGTGTTTCGTGGTTTAACTGCCTCGTTTTTTCAACCGTGAACATGCATATTTAAGCCCAATCATACCTAGATCAATGTCAGACATTATAAGTATTTTAATTTAGTTTTTATATCGTATCATGAGGTTATACAGTTTCGTTATGATATAAGATTATTTATTCAATTAAAACATAGGAAAAATGCTTTTAAAATACTTTTAGTCTGTGAGACAAGTATTGTTAAGTCCAGTCAGATGTTAGGTATAAAAAGGGGACGTCATTAAATATCGCTTAACCTCACAACATTATTATTGCATTATTGGTTTGATTATACCTACAGGTTTTGATATATACTTTTAATAAGATTCATCCAAATATGTGGCAGGTAGTTGTAGTAACCTAAAAAACACAATAATTTTATATAACTTTTTACTTTTGCAGGCGGGTCTTTTACGGACTGAAAGTGGAGAATATTGGATTGAACCGTCCAATCAAATTTTTAGCGATAGTCATCAAGGAAGGCCACATGTAATTTTCCGAAGATCAGCTGTGGATAAGGTGCAGGCGTACCATAGAACGAAAAGAGCCGTAGACGAAAGAACAAATACTCAAACTCGAAGAGTTAATAATGATAAGAGTAACCAACAACTTCCTAAAAGGTATACGAATGCTAGAAGAAATCGCAATAGCAAAGAGGCTAATGACCGACGTCGACGTGAATATTTAGAACAAAGACGAAGGAGATTAGATGATATGAGACGTAATCCTACAGAGTATAGAATGCATCAAACCAACCTACGAATTGAAGAAAGAAGGCCACTAAAAAATTCAAAAAGTAGTTCAGTGGAATCCAATAAGTCTTCTGACCAGAATGTTGAAATAAGAAGGAAAAACCGAAACAGAATGAGTAACGATAAAAGACAGCGACGTATTAAAAATAGAAGACGGAAGCGTAAGACGAAGAACTGTGCTACGAAGCAACCACCATACCAGTGGAAATACAGAAACGTACAAAATAATTCTAGTGAAGAATACAAAAAAGCACAATATAATACGGTAATAATGACTTCTCAAATTAGCAATTTGTAGCATAACTTGTATAGAATAATATATGTATATGTATCAGTATAATATACCTCTGTTAACTTAATAACTCTGTTCCAGAATAAATATCGAAATCAGAATCATCATTACCACAGCTTTGATTTGAATAGCACAAAGCGTTCGACTCGCTCCGTCAGCAGACCACGACACGTTGAAGTGTTGTTAGTCGCTGATAAGTCTATGACCGAGTTCCATGATGAAGGCAACTTACAAACATACCTTCTCACTATTATGAACATGGTAAGTACAATGTATCTATCATGTGAAGTGAGTTTATTCGTTGTACATTTTACTTACGTATATGTTCATGCTTAGGTTTCATCGCTATACATGGATCCTTCGATTGGTAATTACATAAAGGTGGTCGTTGTGAAAATTATTCTCGTTGAAGAAACTGAGTCATCACCCCAGCTTGAGGTATCGACAAATGCAGATTCGACGCTAGCGTCATTTTGCCGCTGGCAAGAACAGTTGAACCCCGATAATGACGAGAATCCGCATCATCATGACGTCGCTATTCTTATCACCAGGGAAGATATCTGCAGTCAGCACGACACTCCTTGTAGGTATGAAATATTCATTTTATTTTCTATATCCATATAGTATCAATTACATTTTGATCCAAAATAGAATTAATATCTGCTCGAAATATATTTTGATGTATTTAAATTATTCGACAAGCATAATCAAATGCTTGGAGACATACACAACAAAGACCCATGAGCTGATCATGTTAGTCTCGCGTCTGTCGGAATATGATACGGCGAATCAGTCACAGTTCTATTGATCAACGTAAAGTAAATACGAAATGAAGTTTCGTGATACTTGCAGTATCACTTTTTTCTTAGCAAACTCGCACTGAAACAAGGTCAATGGCAGGAGCAGGCGTCTGTTAGCAAAGTAAACAGAATCACGATGAGTAACCGACTTGGAAATAGAACACTTTCATATTTGATTGTCGACACCTGTCGGGAATAGGTGTTGTGGCGCTTTTAATCGCTTCAAAAGCAATTCACTCTCTTTTACGTCTCTTGAAGAATTTAAAAGTCTTGCTTACTTATCTTAACACTATTTATACGAATAATTTGAAATTAGTATTAATCTACAGATACCGTTTTCACGATTTCCTTTAAATTATTAGCTTATTTTTTGCATGAATATCAAAAGATTAATCTATACCTAGCATTTTCTTTTATACATTTATATAGAACTTGATATCGAGCGTTAAATTTCAGTGTCTGACTTAAATTTAATTAGTCAAATTAAAATCAAAGTAAGTTTATTTTCTTAAAATAGGAATGATTTAGCTGTGTGATGTGAAGCTTGTTAGTTTTAACCATTGATTGAGTTGTGTAATATTGCATTCGGTAAATCTGACAACACTCGGTGGCTTGTGCACATACACATGTTGCACAATGTCCGTCCTGTTTAGTCTGTGAGCTACTATTTAGTTTAAAAGTTTACTTTGTCGATAATCCGCAGAACACTTAACACTCGGCCGTCGGCACCGCAGTGTCTGACCGCGCAATATATCTACAAACAAATACATGCATATTTATACATAATATAGACAGTTCGCGCGTTTATAAGTGCTCCGTTATCTTTGCTGTGTAGGTGTCTATTTTGGTAAATGATAAAGAGAATCACAGATAACAGGTTTTAAGAATTATTTATGTTTGACACAGTTAAATGAATTTTTGCGCATGATGATGATGAATATTATTATTTGCACTAAATTAAGTGTTATTTTTCAAAATTGATGAATCAAACAAGATGTGACTCTTGTATTTGTATTCGACATATATATAACAAAATTGCAAGAATATATTTTCTCATGATTAAAATTAATGTTTAAAACATTGCCAAATTCAGGACTCGTCGACAAATTGGTATTTACAATATTGCTTTTTTGCGTATGTTTGCGAATCGCTAACGGCGATGTTCACGGGTCGAGTGGTCACATCAAAGGTGCCGACATTAAGGCCAAGGTTTCGGTGTGTACAAATTGGGCATTCATTATTTTAACAAAAGCCTATAACCATATAGCGTTATATAATTACAAGCAAAATGTTGCACAACTCTTATGAGAGCCGTGCGTCGGACTCGCACTGGCGATCACGATGACGACGCGAGCGCACAAACATTGCTGATATAAGTGCGACAAGTTGATCGGTATCTACAACGCTTACGAAACTATGCAATTTTGTACGTATATAGAACGATTTATTATATACCTGCAGTTTTGACAACTTTTCCAATCTCTACTGTTTTAACCTCCCAAAAAAGGAGGAGGTTCTCAATTCGTCGGAAACTTTTTTTTAATTTTTTTTATGTAAGTTCGCCGATTACTCCAAGACGCCTGAACCGAATTGTTGTTTGAAATTCTTGTTTGAAAGGGTATACTTCCCAGGTGGTCCCACTGGTACCAAGTCAAGATCTGATGATGGGATCCCAGAAAAAACGAGGGCAACCCTCAAATTTTATAGGGACGCATAATGTGTTTTATAAATTTTCTAAAACTATTCAAGTATTTGCTAGGGATGCAACGATACCGATGATGCCGATAATCATAAACCGCAGGTTATCGTTATTTTTGACGATCATCCGTATCGTAAAAAGTATTACGATTTATAACGATTCTTAAAACTATTTTGATGTAAATTTTTTTCGTGAATAGAAATGCAAGACTGCGTCGATGTTTGCGCTGGCAGCACTAATGACAGCCATATTTCATATTTTTGACATTTGAAACTTGAAAAAATTGGCCCATAAGTATTTGTCCATCAAACCAGCTACTGTCAGCTGATTCAGAAATATTGTTTTCCACAGCTACTAGCTGGTTCAATCCATACGGATTTACGAAATAGACTAAAACCTGATAATTTAATTTTTTTATGTATTCTTAATAAGAATTTGAAAGAAATTGATTTTAATTATGACATTTAGGTGGTAAATAGGCTAAAATTTAAATAAATGTTGATTTTACTCAATTGTCTTGTTTTATTAGATGTAGGTAAATTAAAAAATCGTAACGCATTCGTTATCGTATTCGCTATTACGATGCATTCGTCATTTGTATCGTTATCGTAATAGAAATATCGTTGCATCCCTAGATTTGCGTCTGGTACTCATCATGTTTGCTGAGCTGATGATGGGAAAAAATAATACTCCTTAACTATTAGAAGCTAGTGAATAATTCTTTAAAAAAACGTGTGGCACTCGGGGACTGCCGCGGTAAAGCTATTGCATAGCATTTTTTATCAACTTATGCAATTATAATTATTTATTTATTTTTTATTTATGTTTTTTTTTTTCTTTGATATTAATTCAAGTTACACTTTTTGAGCGTGGTGACCGATAAGAAAACAAACACCTATGTATACATATATACCTACATATATACTTACGGGGCACACATGCGGTGAGTGTGGCATTATAAAGATATGATAGATACCTATACACCTATATACTTTCTCACAAACAGCTGCTTACGTATTCGTCCGATTTCGGAGCAGCTCGTCTCGATCCGTGCGAGCTTCGTACAGTCGTACCATATGCAAACGCTCGGCCGAGCTACATGATAGGCGGAGTGTTAGGTTTTATTTTCGTTACGGAATTTCTTGATTCGGTCGCCGCGCTCAAAGCCCGCGATAAAAGCTATGCAATAGCTTAATATTATAGACTCGTATAGACTGCTACTTATGTTCCTTTGAGTTAGTCAGGTGAGATCATTAAGGAAGGTACAACTTCTTGTTAGTTAGGAGTTAGGAGATAATTCTTAAAGTACCGTATAGACCGCTAGTTTTCATTCTTGCTAATTATTTGGGTGATTACGTCGGGAGTCTTAATTTTATGCTACTAAACTCTTATGAACACTAAAAATTAATAAATAAATATTATTCAATATTGTCGACAAGTGACAAATCTTGATAAATATTATACAAGAAACTAAAAATCGAAAAATAAAATTAACTTTTAACAAAAACCAAAAACGACTTCAAAGTGGGTTTGCACTAAAAAGTATAGAATAACGATGTTAGAATTCGTTTTGAAGTCAGCGAAAGCGAAGCACGTATTCCAGAATCTCAAATTCTTTTGCTGAATTGAAAACGTATTCTAACATCGTTATTTTATACTTTGTAGTGCATACACACTTTTTCCTCAATGAAACGTTTTCGATGTTTATGCAATCAATAGATGAAATGTTTACAGTTATCCTATATTTTTTCAATCTTTCAAGGAGATGCTCTGTAGATACAAAAAAATAGTGCAGTTAACCAAATATTTTAGTTTAAACAAGACATTACACCAGTAGCCCGCAGACCTGAATACTGTGACGATGAGCAGACGCGCGCCCGGCGGCCGGCGGCGGCGGCGCGGGCGGCGTTATGTAACTTCCTATCAACTGGTGCATATTTGTGGTAACACCAGTTTAACGGTAAAATCGTCATTAATCGTAGACTTCGAAGTTGTCTAGATTCCAAGACTTTCAATTTATAAATAGCAATAAAATATAATTATCTCATAGGTAGGTAGGTTACCTACGTCTAAAGTAGGTAACGAGCGTTTTATAAAATCATCCGCCTTCTATTTTTGAACTTACTAAACATATTAATGTACATATTTATTATTATTAAGTATTATAATAATGCGTATTTACTTCGTTTGTAATAATGAAATTATTGAATACTTCGTTTGCACACGTTATCAATTATAGTAATATTTAAATAATCAAACTAGCAAAATGAATAAAGTTTTATATAATTTCATATGAGAATGGAGTCGAAGCGAAAGCAGGTGCATATGCGCACTGCCGGCAATGTCTCGCTTGTAAGATTCAAGTTGTTCAGTGCATTAATTCTGATCCAGAGCACGTATCGCCAAAAACCAGTGTATAATGAATGCAATGAGGAAGCGCGGTGCGTTCGGTAAACGGTACAAACGAGTAGTCGAATGTTCTCAGAAGGCGGCAATCAAAAGACAATGAGCGTGTTCATAACGGTGTCGATGCGAGTTGCGAGCCGCGGGCGGGCGCGCCACCCTCTTGCATTATGCATTGAAACGCATAAAAATTGCAATCATCAATATATAAACGCCTATAAATAACATTAAACGTAAAAAGCGCCGCCGACTTGTCATATCTGCGCCGCTTAATTAAGCCTGATCATTGAATTTATTCCATATTAAACTACAAACTTATAATCATCACGCATTTTTTTAACACGCTCTTATCTAAAATGTTAATTACGACTAGTGACTACCAGACCGCATGATTAAGCAAGAAAGGTCAAAGGACAGACAGTGCTTAAATTTCATATTTGAGACGGGAGATAAGAGAGCTATCGCCTAATCTTCCGGGACAGCGTTTAATCGCTTGCACATTCGAAACATGTGGTAGCGTTCTTGGTAGCGGTAGAATGGACAAAGGGCGCTCGTTAAAAATAATGATGTCGGTTAATTTTAATTCGTCGTTGCGAAGTGTGGCGTCGACAACCGACGCCACGCCGTCTCAGGTGCCCGCTGGCCGCGCGGATCGAACCGGCCGCGGCGCTTATCTGTTCCTCTACAGCTACGCTAATCTCACATCACATGTATTGATTAGGCTATATCACTGCACTGCATTATGATATTATAGATATTATCTAACCAAACTATCACAGTTCACTCAAACAATCAAGATAGCGCGGGAATACATTTATGGAAACATTGGAAAATACCTAGAAAATACGTTTTTCTTATTCTAAAATTATTTTCTCTTTGTGCAGTAAATTATAACTTACATCAGAAAGATAGCTAACAATTAGAATGTTATATTCACAAAAAAATAATACAAAGATATTGCTCGATAAAATATAAGTTTATCTGTTGTGTATTTTTCTGATGTAGATTTTAAACAAATACCGCGGCTGTATTTCCGCGATGTTTTTATCTCGCTGTCTCTCCATTTTCGTTTTTGTGAACAACACACAATGGATAACCAATTCACTACCCAAAAATGAAAATTCTGTATTTCACGCTTGACCCTATTTCACGCAATTATTTACCAAAAATGGTATTGTAAAGTCTTAAAAAAAATGTTTATCTGTATTCACAATGCAACTTTCTCTGGTCGTTTGAACGCGCCGCCTAAAGCGAGCCATCGAAAGCTCTCAACCGCCGACACGATGCCTCGTTCGCGGTCGATTAACATTTTTCACTTGAAATTCTGTGAAGAGCATCTTTCTTTGGCAGCTCGACAACAAACGAGGGTTCCTTTATTAAGTGAGGCATTTTTACCACAGTTATTAAAACTAGATACCCACGAGAATGCACGCAACCTGTGATTTACGAGTTCCAACCTAAAAGGTTTAATATTAATCAAATTTTAACATCATTAAAACATAATTATCCGAGTATGGTGTGTTACAAATCGTTATTCACTTACTATAAAATGGCTTTTAACTATTTAATTGAAGGTTAACAGTGTCAATCTCAATATGGGTTTCATAAATTATTGTTAACAAACGAGTAAGATAATTTGAAAATTAAAGTAAGCTAAGACACTAGCCGTGCCCCACGTTTTGTATTATTATTATAACCTATCTCAATAAACGGGCAAAAATATTTTTCAAATTAGTTCCTGAGATTAACTCATTCAAAAATACATTCAAAGATATAAACTTTTCAGCTTTACAATATTACTACGAGTATAGAATATTTTTTTATACTAATAATTTATGAAATTCGCGGGGATTTTACTTATATTAAAAGAAGTCAAAAAATTCGCCTCCGTATTTTTTCTAAAGCTATACTATTACAGTACAATATAAATATAGTTTCATCGGACATGACATATTAACAATAAGATGGAAGAAACCAATATCAGAGTAAAAAAATATAGATAGAGTTTTTAGTACGCCTATTCATGACAACACTACTGCATAGAAAAGACATCAACGAGTTGCCTCAATACATTTACGTAACGTAAATTATTTTTTATTGCAATCTATAAAAGGTTGCCTTTCAATTTCACTCGTTCGTTCGCCGTTTTACATTTTCATTTTGACGGTATAAATCATTTACAAAATCACATTACTTAACAATCGTGACATCGATCCCGCATAAATATCGATAAATACAATATTTCGATTCATCATTAATCATTTATTTAAACCGCTTTTATTAAATGCTTTTTAACTGAGCTATAAATAAAAACCTTAATACGTCTACACTACACCGTGAGTATGTTTTGCATGAGAGTATATTGAATTTATTACATGGAATTTGTAGAGCTTTTCATTGGCTTCCGCGTGGCTGTGAGTCAGTAACGCACGCGTATTATTAGCAGACTATTCCCGTCCTAGCCAACTTCATAGATTCCCTGCTTAATATTTTATAGATGTGACAGTACCAAATAAATATAAAATAATTTTAGAACAAATTATAAAAAAGAAAATTACTAAGTACCTACATTCTCTGAGTAGTTTCGCGCCGGAACTGAGTCATCTTGTTCAATGGGCGAGCGTCAAAGTCATTGGCTGCTAAGACGTCCTTCACCTATAAAAATACTAGAATTTTTACAAGTCTAGAATATAAATACTTTTTGGTTTATCTTATCTTACATACATACGATTGAAAAATGAATTGTTTAGGTAATTGCAGAATTGTGTAACATACTGTTCAATTTACTAAATTGACTCGCAATTCCTGGAATTATATTTTTTGTATGTAGTATTGGGACGCACGTCCCATTCGCAAGCCACTCAAATATATTCTGCAGATATTTTTTGTTTCTAACCCTCCTTAATTCCATCCAACTCTCACATGTGAACAATATATTTACCATGTCACTAATGTAGTAGTTATAAATTGTATTACGGTTTGACTAGTCTGCAAGAATCTCATTCACTGATAGGCCACAAGCTTGACTATTCCGACACACCACACCCACCGCGCACCTAACTATATACAACACAAGGTCCACAATTAGTACACTATTACGATTTACAACTACGCAACTATAATGTAAAAGTTGTCAATATTGCTTTAATATGCTCTCATTTGTGATTGCGGCAGTTGATAAAACATATTCAGAATATTTCAAGATACTTAAAGATTAATTAAATATTCAATTTTAAATAGACCAATTTATTTTGAGTATTAATAAAATATTCTTATTTAATTTCTATACGACTAATTCACACACTGATTGATTGACTGATTGTCACATTGGTTGAGGATCACTTAAGGTGTAATGCAAATCAAGTACCTGAGAATTATTAATATTTAAAACAACACCTTTCGAGGCGATTACGGGAATATTAGACATTTTATGATTTAATTATTAGAATAGAAAGTTACTTCAAATGTGTTATTCGCAAATGTGTCACTGGCACTAGCCTACGTGTAAGATTGTAGCGTATGTTTATTTCCAGCACGTTGGGCGTGGCTCACGTGGCGGGGATGTGCAAGCCAGACCGCAGCTGCTCCGTCAACGAGGATAACGGCATCATGCTGGCTCACACCATCACACATGAACTAGGACATAAGTACGTATCATTTTTTTTCTTATATGAGGAGTTGTTGAAGAGCGACAATCACAATATTCACCTACAAATATGGCGAAATGGTGATCTATCTAATTTCTAACACTTTGTGTCCTTTTATTCTATATCGATATCTAGTTATTTACTTTGTGTAATATACCAAGTAGGTAATAAACAAATCAATATTGTATTAATATAACTTCAAGCTCAGTCCATTAGTATTCTTGTAAAATCTGGATTAAATATTCATTTTGTATTCAAATATATTTCACTAATGAAATGATTCATAATTATCTCAGTATATCTACCTACATATATTACATACTATAAATAAACGGATAGTTCTTTATGATCTAGGGTTTCTAGAAAAAATAATAATAATGTAGTACTTGGTACACGTCAATAAATCATATCAACACGTACAAAAGTTTTGGGAATGGATGTTTGCCTATAATGATTTTCATTGTTTAACCTACAAATCTTTCTACAGTCGTGTGGTTTAAAAATTTTCGTAATTTTCTTAGAATAATAACTATTGTTCGAGTGTATGTGTATGGCAAACAGCCAACATCAAAGGAACAGCGGTTATACGAGTGATTTATGCTAAATTACATTATTTTAAACTCTTGAAAAAAAGAATAATATAATAAATACTGATGTCACGACAAATCCAACGTCGAGATAACATCTATTCCAACATTTAGGTTTAATATTAATGTGTACTTAACAATTTGTTTCAAAGTTTTGAATAGTCAATCCCTTTATCCAAATAGATACATTATGTTTGAAGGACTTTACGTTCGTAAATTTAATAACGTTTAATATGTACTGAATGTTTTACTACGCCATATTTTTTTATGACCAATTAGATAACAGAAAATGATTTAGACTATTAGCAAGATATATGGGCAGGGCGATGTATTATCATAATAATATCTGTTATAGGTAGGTACTTCAGAAACATTGCAAAATCGATACTCAATATACAGAAGCTATAAAATACTAATAGGCACTAATAAATTCTACCAACTTTCATACTATACGTTTACGTCTCACCGTAAATTTTATTGTGATTTATGTGTCTACAGAGCAACAGTCAATCGTTCAGATCACACTGTTTGCTATTTCTACCAATATATCAACCAGCAATTCCTATTAACAATTTTATTACGTTCGGTTCAGAAACTGCCTAAAAATATTCAAAGCAATATATAAATCGCTTGGTATCGTTATTCATTAGAACCGCGTAGGGTTATTATCGATGGTATAAATGGGGCTATTTAAACATTGCAACAGAATCATTAGTCCGTCATGATCCCCTCACCTGGTCAAAGTTTATGAGTTGCAGTACCGTCTACAAAAATATAATTAATAACTAAAAATATTCATTTAGATTTTTTCTCTTAGGTACCTAGAAAAAATATAGAATAGAGTTATTAAATACATAATTAATGACTTCCTTTGCAAGTTCAAGCATTAAGACCATAGATATGTCAATCGTCATGTTCATTAAAACCCTTTGTAATAAGTAATATTAACATTTGTAAGCATCAATCAATACGGGACTAAGCAATTATGTCAGTACTGAATACATGATGCACATCGGGTGAAAGCTCGAGAAGTCGTTATCATTAATAATTTATTTACTGTATGTAAGTTAATAGACGATGTTTAAATCACTGCTCGATAATACTTCCTACATCAAACGGCTGGCTACCGTGCAAAATAAACAGAGCCAGGCGTCCCTATGTATCATCTCACTCCCGGGCGGCTCGTGGCTACTCCACGATATTTTAAAACTCAACAACCATCCGTATTATTGTTTGTATTATTTTGGAAATAAGTGCTAGTTTTATTTGGCAACGGTTGCCTGGCGCTTTGGTTATCGGTACTGAGTCATGTTTCTGAGCCGAGATTACCACAAGGACGTTGCTTTCGAGATAGAAAATTATGAAACATTCGTTAGGTTGCAGCCGGCGTGTGCCTCACTCGCTTGCTTACATTCCGACCATATTCGTGTTATTCGAGGGAGTTGTCGCAGTCGCAGAATTAGACATCGCCTACAATCATAATACAAACAAACACAGGTTATGTTAGTGGTGCAAACATCGCGACACAGCCATTGACCTTCCCCTTGTACTCGTAGATACATGAATGCATCATTCGTTCGCGTACAATGCACCCGGTGCATTGACGTCGCACTATCTGCCCACACAAGTTCATTATTTTTCACTTAGGTAAGTAGTTATCGTGAACAAAGAATAAGAAACGGTTTGATAAGCGAAGCAATATGAAAGCGACAGCGAGTGGTGATACCTACGGATCACGACTCGCCACATTGCCGTAAATGTACAATGAATTGAAAATTTGTGCTGTACTTAACTTTATCGAAGTCGTCAAATTACATATGAAACTGGCTTCAGGTTTTAGTTGAAAATGATTGTTTGTATGGAGGTAAATTAGTCCCTTGGTCGCGTGGGCACAAATCCACAAAGAATCATGGCAAGAATTGTGCAAAAAAATCATTTTTTTAGAGAAGTTCATTTCTTATTTATATTATTATTATCATTTATTATAATATTATATAATTCACTTGATCAGTTAACAAAGATATTTTTTTTCATAAAATCATTATTTTCTCATTTGGACGAAAACTCATATAATAAAAATACAATTAGTAGTTTTCGTCCAAATGAACTTCTCTAAAAAAATGATTTTTTTGGTAGTACTAAAATATTTTATTTTATCGTAACCATGCAAATCGTATAACTACGATAACAATCTTTCTTATTGATCACAAACATAGTTTTTCCTCAAAATTTTAGTTTTATATTTATGACTATACCTAATCGAATAATATAAAATAATAATATAATTAAATTGTAAAATAATATTAAAAATAATGCCCCGCAGTTTCATTCGCATTTCCGGGATAAAAATTAGGCATTGTCACACTCTGGGACATAAACTCTCTAGGTATGTAAAAAATCACGTCGATTCGTTGTTCCGTTGCTGCATGAAAAAGGGCAAATTAACATACCAACAAACACACATTGGTATTCATAGTAGTAGGGAAGTAGGAATATAAAATAAAATATTGAAGCTTGTACATTTAGGTATATTGCTTGGTATTATTACTAATTCTTATGGTCATACCTACTGACTACTTCATCATATAGTGCCTTACAAACTGGAATAGGTAGGTACCTGAACTAGATAATCTACTAGCTTGGCACTTGGCAGTAGGTCAATTAGGTATATGAGCAATCGTAGGCATACCTTAACGATATTATTCATCAAGACATAAAAATGCAGGCATTAATTTATGGAATGGCTTAAACAAACATTTTTACATTGATCACACATCACCGAAGTGCTTTGGTGGCTATGAAAATATTAACCCTAATTGTGGTGGCGCCATGGCGAGATTGCCCGCGGGACATTGGGACGAAGGCCTCCATCCAAAGTGATAGTGATGCGATCGCCGGCCACCAATCACACAACCATTACGCACAACACTAATAGAGCTATTAAGATTAACCACCCGGCGCACGACCGATAAACGCTATTATCATTGCATTTATTACATAGTATGAATTAATCATTAATGAATATCTTGAAGCCTGATCGTTATTGACATTTTAAATGTATTGTTGTTAAAAGTATGTATCAATTTAATTATACCTATTGTGTAAATTGTTTCCTCACGGTCTTAATGCCGTAAATAAATAATGTAGATAAACGTTTTTAACATTGAATTTATCATATAAGTTAATATAGTGCTTACACGCGATAGTATGAGTAGGTAAATAGTATCTTCTTATTAAAAACAGATCATCGTCATTTACTAAACAAAAACATTATTGTAGTCAGGTGTGTTCATCACTGAGCCATAACGGCTTATAATAGGATAATAATAAGGACATAGCTCTAATACCTAAAGCTATTAATAAATTGTAAACACTGTCATGCAATTGAGGTAATAGGTCATTCAACTGTACCAAATAAACACATGCTAATGGTGGTGTCGTCATCAAATACCTACGATGACAAAATAACCGTTTAATTTATTAGATTTTAGCTGTATTCCTACCTACCTGCCTCATTATTCTTTGTTTTATCGCATTTTATTTATTAATATATTACTACTGCCTTTTTTGTTAGTGTTTAGATTATTATGATCAATTAGTGCAATTATATATAATAACTTTCTACTGAGAAAACAATTAGGTACATAAGCTACCTACTTTACTTTATCTCTGTTATCATAAATTGAGTTTTGGAACGCGCGTCCCATTCGCGAGCCAAAGATAAATCCAAGAATATAATATCATCCTTATTATAATGTTTTTTTTTTATTGCAGTTTTGGCCTTTATCACGATACCGAGAAGATTGGATGCCATCGACGAGAGGGGTCGACGCTGCACATCATGACGCCTATATTTGAAGCAGACACGGTCCAGGTTGCGTGGTCGAGATGCAGCAAGAGGGACGTCACCAA
Source organism: Tetheella fluctuosa (assembly GCA_951216915.1). NCBI lineage: Eukaryota > Metazoa > Arthropoda > Insecta > Lepidoptera > Drepanidae > Tetheella > Tetheella fluctuosa. The sequence goes on along the minus strand of OX578229.1, from coordinate 6,255,167 downwards.
TTTCTTGGAGTAAGTAATATATTTATGAAATTAGAGCTATGGGTTGTTGAACACCTGATATTTCTGTAATTAACTTATGTAACCTTTACAATATTAAGTTATAGAATCAAAAAATTCAGCTCCAAATTTTCATTATTTTGTTCAAATTACGTTTGTTAATAAAATGTAATTTACGAGTAAATAATTTATCAACCTCTATAAAAGTTCCGAGAATGCAAAATCACAATAACTTCATGATTAGGAAACCAGTGGAACAACCAGTGAAATTTTAAGAATTTGTTACATGCAAATTTTATGAAACATTTAAGTATCGGTTTCATTTGTTGAAAGCTAACGAAGTGCAGCCGTTTAATATATTTGAAAGATTGAAACACTTCCAATCGTTAATGTCCTCCGAGTAAATTGCAAAAAGCTTTTAACTCTTCTCGGTCGTTTCGTTTAAATACCGAATCCTATTAAACGTCGAGAATTATCAACCATCAATGTTTTAATGTAGCGTTCGGCCCCATTGACAATATTTTGTATTACTTTCGTTACATACAGCCACACATAGATAGAAAGTTATTTAATTGTACTTGTTAACAGCCTCATTACAAGCGAATAACATAAACTATGTTTTTACGATATTAATAAAATTGAAAGCAGAAATCCTACGCGCACATAAATAATACTACGCCTTGCCTTCTAAATGTAATACCGGATGTCGTTATATTCGGTTTCAAAAAATTAATTATAAACGTCGCAACTTGATCTATCAATATTTTATGTTCATTCCAAATACACGCGCTTAGCTTGTTTGTCATCATTCAACAAAATAATCATCATAAACCATCAGATTATGGCTTTTTTAAACGAATCTAAATTCAAATAAATGGATTCAACTTTATGCTTGTAGGTTGACAATCAACGTGCAGTTATTTATAACGACGGTTTTATGATACACCTAATTAGAACTCGTATCATGGAGGCAGGTAGCTCGCGATTGAATAATGTGTATTTAGGTGTAGGTGCTTTATTGCGCGAATCTATTGTAATTGTCAAAAAATTGGAACGAGCTCAATGGGAGCGGTTTATATACATAGTTGCGTAAATTATTCCAACATTCTTAGCTTAACTTACACGCATTTACTCGAATGTTACGCAGCATGTGGTGAATCTCGATAAGATACAATCAAGTCAAATATTACTGTAGTAATTTTTATTAATCTTGAGATTTATTTGCTTTTAGTGCCGGCTTGGGTGAATGTTTAAGCGACAAACCATCACAAGAAGAATACGTTTATCCTGAAGTTCCAGCTGGTAAGTACCTACATAACATATAGTAAAATAATTATAAATCACATTTAATTACAAGATCTTCCCATCAGCACAGAATAGCTCGAATCTACCTGCTACGCCGTAGCTACCAAAAACGTCAGATATACTAGAGTTGGGTGTAGGTATTCGTCAGCAAAATGTTTAAATTCCTCAGGTGTAACATTCGACGCAGCTACTCAATGTCACCTCCAGTTCGGTGCCGAAGCAGTAGTTTGCGCAAAGCCTACGGAGTTGTGCGAGCATCTGTGGTGCCTCGTGAACAACACCTGCAAGACCATGCTGCGCCCTGCTGCGCCTGGCACGACTTGCGGCCCAGATATGGTAACTACGATATATTACTTCCTTTCGTTGTAGTTCCGTACAATTATCTGTCTTCCGCCTTTGGTTCTCTGCAATTTTTTTCTAGCTGCAAGGGCGGTTCCATGTACATATAAAAAAGTGAGTGGTTAGCCTTATCTAATAACTCACTTTTTAACTTTTATACGTTTACTTTGTATAATGAAAACAATTTGAAATTAGTCGTTTTCTTGGGATACCCGCTCGCTATACGCTGTTCTGTCGCGGTCGTACTCTTATGGCAATTTTGACTTCCTAGACCGCCTGGACGGTGACATATCCCCTAGCGCCTCCTTCCATTCATCCTAGGATGATAGACATCAAGGGAAAGTAAACTAAATGTTTGTTTCTTTTTGCATAGTGGTGTCAAAACCAGACTTGCGTGGCGCGCACGGCGTCGCCCGGGCCGCGCAACGGCGGCTGGGGCCCGTGGAGCGAGTGGAGCGAGTGCTCGCGCACCTGCGGCGCCGGCGTCTCCACGCAGGCCCGCGAGTGCAACAACCCGGAGCCCTATAATAGTGGCAACTATTGTATTGGAGATAGGAGCCGGTAAGTAACACTAACTATCGGTTAGTAGGGTATCGGGTAGTCAGTGGTTACAAAATATTTAGATGATTTATTGAATCAAAGAATTGCCTACGTCTAGTATATTATAATGTAGTTTACTACATAATATGTCGCTGGTAACCTCGGTAGGTCTATAATTATTATATAGGTATGAACTTATTATATAGGTATTTTTATTTTTTTCTTAGATACAAAGTATGCAACACCGATGCTTGTCCTATCAATGAGCCGACGTTTAGAGAAGTGCAGTGTGCCAATTATAACAACAAGACATTCAAAAATAAAACTATAATAGCCGAATGGATACCATATTTCGATCAAGGTAAGTAATCCTGCTTGTCTATGTGTATCGACCTACCAAATCAAGAATTCATTATTTTATTAATTAATTATTCTTATTCCACACACATAAGGTATAATTATAATAGATTAAAATACCATGAATACCTTGAAACGAAGACATATTAAGTTAATCACTTACAAACTGTTGAGCACTATTTAATGTTAGTATGTTGTCAAAAAAATGATATCATTATCTTAGAACAATAGTACAGACGCAATAATACAACTTACTATTTCCTTAACGTAATGGGTTTTGTTTGTTTACATATCGTGAAATATAAATATTGGAATTTAAATTCAACTGCCTACTCTTAGGTAGTAAATAAAACCGGTTAACTTAAACAGGAAAATGACCGAATGTGTTTTTGTAGATAAGCCATGCGAGCTTCAGTGTGTGTCACGTGACGACAACGATATGGAAATGTGGGGCGGATTCGTAGCTGACGGTACCGCGTGCAGGCAGAGTCTGGGCGCTAGAGACATGTGCATTGCTGGTAAGAATATTTTATGAAATAGGTTTTTGGATTGTACTTTTGTTATTTCCCATTCTGTTTAAGTCAAGCGCGGATCTAGGGGGGAGGGGTGCATGACTCCCAAAACCATATCTATTTTTTTATGATTTAACATACTTAATATAAAGTTTTTAATTTAAAAAAAATCTTTTGTAGGCTATGATAGTGTTTCAATATATTTTTCCTAGTCTTTTTTAATTATCCTCATAAACTATATTTTTATGTTTATTATTTATCATATGTTTGATATACAATATTCAAGATACATCAGTCTCTGACCCCACCACCCCCCAAAATTTTATTCTAGATTCGCGCCTGGTTTAAGTAAGGTTCTGTCTGAACCGAAGGGGTAGCCTAGGTACTACAATGTTTGTTGATAGGTATAACTGATTATCCCAAAACATACCTACTCCTATTGAGAGAGAACTGCGTGGCACATACCTACTCCTGTTCTGTCAGTGTACACTGTGGAGAAATATCTAACTATATCATATATAATTTTGCAGGAGTATGTTACAAAGTTGGTTGCGATTGGATCGTGAACTCTGACGCAGAAGAAGACACATGTGGAGTGTGCGGCGGTAACGGCTCTGCATGCAAAACTGTACTCGGGATTTACAGTAAAGGAACCACCAGGCAGTCTGGCTTCAGCGAGGTAACGCTTTATTTCAGTGTACGAAATATCCAGAATACTCCATAAAAATGGTCAAGAACCCATGCGTAAAATAATCAGATTCTCTTGTGACAACTAAGGCTTTAATAAGTAGTATTTTTCACGGATATGTTCAAAATATTATTGAGTATCTATTGTTTTCCTTTCCCTAGGTCGCAGTAATACCCGCTGGATCGAGGAACGTAAAAATTCAAGAGAAGGTTAGCCCAGGAAACTTCATTTCTATAGGAAGTGCACGTTCTAGGAAAATGTATCTCAATGGAGCTCGGTAATTATCTCAAGATAACAATAAATTTATGCATGTGAATAGGTACTAACGTATATGACATGACTATATTATTTTACTTTTTTATAGTAATGCCACGTTAACGGAATACTTCGTGGCGGGAGCTCAAGCAATTTACGAACGGGACAGGGACTGGGAAAAAGTTCGAATATCGGGACCAATCGCAGAAGACATTAAAGTTTATGTAAGTTATACTATTATTTTAAAAGTTGTTCTCCCAAAATGCTCACACATACAATATTGAAACAAAATTTTATAAAGAACAATAGTTTTGATCAGTGCGTCAAACATCAACAACCCTAGCTACCACTGAATTACCTATTAAAGCCATTACCTACCAAAACCGAGCTATTTACCATAAGTTTATATTCCAGCAACGAATATTCCGCGGCAAGCACCGCAACCCAGGAGTGACTTACCAGTACACAGTGGATAGGCAGCGGTTACGACAACGCTTCAGCTACCGGCTGTCCGAGTGGTCGCCCTGCTCAGTCTCGTGCGGCGGCGGCTACATGCGGCGGCATCATGAGTGCGTCGATGATAGAAATCGTATGTATCCAATTACAAAACCTATCAAATAATACCTAGCCTAATGCATAATTAAAATGTAACTATGGGAACATAAGCATGCAATAAGGTAAAAAAAGCTACGTAGGTACCTACATACTATAAGTTGACTCGCGATTTCTGTAATTCTATTTTTGGCGAAACCACGATTATTTTGTTGAATTTATCCTTTTTATGATTTTAATAACCAATCTAACCATAAAAAGTAAAACTTTTGATGCTTTATAAATATGTCGTCATAACTATGTATTTAATACAAACTAGGTATATAAACCTATCGTTTTGACATTTCATAAAAAGTAGCTGATTTGATTTGTCAATCATCATCTCTATTATCCTGAGATAAGGTATCTCCTTACCTAGGCACTAATCTATATCCTAACACATTATGCCAGTGTTGTTTAAAAAAATGAAAATATGCGCATCGTCAAAGCATTGTTTGCGGTCCGTACTAATAAGACGGACTCACCGTCGGTATATTTATTACGGTTTCACGGCTAAACCGAACCAATTTTCATGAAAATCGGTAGTAAAGTAGCTTTGATCACTGAAATAAACATAGCATACTTTTTATTTCGGGATAGCGAGTGAAACTGCAGGGGACATTGTGGGTATTGGTATAAAACTGTTATTCAATTGTATACAGGATTGGTAGAGCAGTCGCAGTGCTACCACATCGAGCCACCACGGCACGAGGCGCTGATGCAGCAGTGTCGGCAGCCCGCGTGCCCCACGCCCGCGCCCGCGCCGACACCGTCTCCGTCGCCGACGCCCGCGCAGCCGCACGTGCACTGGTGGGTCGGCAACTGGAACCCATGCTCTAAGCCCTGCCATATGCCGGTATGTTACGGTACCTACCATTAATAAAAGTTGTTCACATTGATGAGTACTTCCACCCCTGCAAGTATTGCCAGTGATAACAAAATCACCCTGTATAATACATCAGTCTCATATTTGACAACCTTCCTTAAAGCCACGCAACAATTAGGATCTCTACGCCCTTAGAATAGAATACAATAGAAGATACTGCAATACGTCGTCCGAAGCTATAGTGGAAGATGAATATAAAAATTAACATGCAAATTAAGAAAAAAAAAAAATAAATAAATAAAGAATATTTAATGTTGCCCAGACGAAACCGTCCTGTACAGTTACTGTAAGCAGCAACTCGGTCTGCGATGCGCTACGCATTTGTATACGCATTTTAATTATTACCAGGTTAATCATTACAGCGTACCGTACGTACGCACTACATACGGACCAATAGTTTCTGCATGTCCATTTGTCCATACTTCATGCGTCGGTAAACTACCTCAAATATTATTCGATAAACTATATTTTATTTTCCAGGGCAAAGAAGCAACGAAACAGCGTAACGTATACTGCGTGGATAAGATATCGTACCAGGTGGTAAACGACTCCGAATGCGACATGACGACTAAACCCACGAACACAATAATATGTGCTGACGTACCGGCGTGCTAATGGACAACTGGTATACCTACGATAAAGGAACTGTTGATAGATCTAGGATTTTACAACAATAAAATCCCTATAATATTAAAGTAATAAGAATTTGGACTGATTTTCTCTTGTTCATGATGCTATGTTGATTATATTGAATGCACGAAAAAGGTAAAGCTGCTATGAACAGAGTTTTCATATCCATAGAAAATTTATTTAAACCAAAATTAAAAGAACAAAGAAAATTGGAACAAACCTCAATCAAGATGAGGAAAGACGTGACATAATAATGAATATGTGAAGTGAGTAAGTGAACTTGGATGCGGACTCTAATGTAGAGACAATTATCTGAATGCAGTGGAAATGTGGAGTTGCGTGACGTGAGCGCCAGTGATTTGTACTTGTAATGTTTAACTTGCATTAATTAAGTAACCCATCGAATAGACGTTATTCACTTACGCGTAAGTACTCGAATAGTAAGGTATATCACCTAGTGGTGACGTGCGAATCTCGCAAGTACATAAAACAATGCTCTGCAATTACCACTTACTGCCATATTACATAAGTAATTTCGACTTTAACGAATAATTAATAATATTTTATATTCTGTAACATCAGTATTAAAGTGGTGTATGTATTTCCTTAAAATATGCAAATAATGTGAAAGTGTATAAGTAGATACTTACTATAAAAAATTTGGACCAAAAATATTTTAGAATTCAAATTCACGTTGCCATAATCACGGTTACTGCCAATATGACACTTGTAAAATATTAAAGTAAGTTTATATTATAAGTTAAAATGTATTCATAATTGGATAATTCATATATTTTTGTACAAATGAATTATTGGATTAATACATTAATTTATTATCAGTGTGGATCAAGTTTTTGTAATACAGTCAGTTTGTTATAATTTCAATACTTTTTAATGTAATAACAGCTAGTCAACACCTTAAGCGTTTGTTTCACCGGACAATTCTTGAAAATGTTGGGTGACGCAGATGATTACAGGTCAAAACTTCGAAATATTAATGTGTAGTAGATATTAAGTGCTAGTATATAGAATATGGTGGTGTATGATGTATCGCCTTAGATAATATTAACCTCGTACATATATCTTGTGGATCGTCTCTCCTTACAATTAATAATTTGTATGTATAAAAATATTGAATTGAATACAAATAGGCCTTGTTATAGTTGGAACAAATATGCCCAAAATATTTATGAATATTGAGAAGGTAAGGAGCGTTATTTGAGTCCTCGTTTCACATGTGACTATGCATAATTTTAAAATACTAGTAATATTTTATTTATCTCGTACCTACTTATTATTCTATTAGCTATAACTATAATCATTTTAAATGACTTTAAATTTATTAGTTTACTGATGTTTCAGTTCTAAGATGCATCAGTGAATATAATGTCGACCAATTGATACACAATTTTAATTAAAATGGCTTGTGATACTAATCTCTCATTATGCACGAAATATTTTTCTTTACGTTTAGTTGAAATATCGTATTTGATGTACTAATTATAATTGTGTATGTAATTTGAAATGACAATAAAATCGTGCATTGTTTAAAAATATTTTTTTTTTTAGCACTCACCTTCCTGATTCTCATCTAACTTTCTTGGGTAGAGAACCCATACAAGTTCCTCTTGCTTTTTTGGTTTCCGTACTAAATACAGGAACCTTATAGTTTCATCATGTCCGTCTCTCCGTCATGGTTATTTTACGACTAGACTACCCGTCATATCAAGCTGAAATGTTGATAGTTATACGCTATGAAGCAAACAGTTATCAAATATTTCGTAAAAAAATTGGTTACCTCCACTACATGTAAAGCAGGGGTGAATTAATTATATTCCTCACATCAGTAGCTTAAATGGTGAATCTAAAAGGCAAATGATCACCGGTAAATCAATAGGCTTAACTATTAAGCAAGGAAACAGGTATACATACAGTCGATATTTAACCACAATTTTAATAATAGAGTTTGACTCGACCTTATCACAGAGACACAAGGATGACATTAGTAGTTCAATTGTGAATGCGTATATCTCTGCTATTTCATTTTTGTTTCATGCGTTACATTATTATGTACCCGTCATGTTGGCTGTTCATAGAATGAAATTAAATGCTCTATTAAAAAAAAGTACAAAGTGACTGTCAATAACTTTCGTGTAGGGTCCCTACCCTCCGCGCCGCGCGTCCACGGTCTGCGATCCACGGTACCAACTCTACGCTTTTAATTATATTTCCCTTATCATTAAGCTCAGTCTTAGGTTTTAGACTGTAATAAATCGTATTTTATACGGAACCCTACACTGCGCGTGTCCTGACACGCATTTGACCGGTTTTATAAATAATTATTCAGCTTGTATAGCTAGCTGCATGTAGATTATAACTCAAAGGACTTCAGGGAGAAAAGATACAAATTATGGTAAATCAATATTTCTTTTAAATATATTTAGAAAACATAATTATGTACGGTATACTCGATAAAATAAATATACAATCGAGATCAGCACAGGAAATAAGACTCGACGAGCCTACGAGTGCTCTTATGGAATTCTTAAAAGAGGCGAATTCGAAAATATCACTAAATAAATTCTTATTTTCTAGAGCCGCCAACGAATCTCATTAAAATTATTATTTTTTGTGAAGAAAATACGACGACGTATAACTTTAACTTAATTAACAATAAAGAGATCCGAAAATATAATTTCAACTAAAAAATAATACAGAAGTTTGTGACTAAAGCTACATAATATCGGTGCGCAAAAATATTTGCATAATTATATTTTGATATTGTTCATTTGAGGGTTTAACCCTAAATTAATCACATACCTCCTCATTTTCAATCTCAAAACGTTATTAAACTATAATACTTTTAAAATATCGATTACTTTTAAAACATCGTAATCAATCAGAATCAATTTAAATACAAAATTCTTCACATTTAAAACATTTTTGTTGAATCAAATAAAGGTTTCACTTTGACTTCGACTAAATTGACCCTTTTAATAAAAATAATTGAGATTGTTATATAGGTATTCTGTATAAATACTTAAAATAATTTCTAAAAGTATTCTAAAATCTAGAGAGTAAAAATTCTCATTGCTGGTTATTTTTCCTTTTCACCAAATGCGCCTTTTTTCTTCTGGAAATCAAAAATAAATTTAGGTAAATAATTTACATGTAGGTACTTACATAAAATAAACACGTCGTGTTTGCTGTACAACATGTTCATTTTTTAATTTGAAATGCAATAAAATAGTTCAATATTTATTATTTACGTTTATTTCTATTTTTATGACATTCATTTAGATTTGCATTAAAAAATAAGAAATTCTTGAATTAACCAGTTCCATAACACGATTCTTTGGTAATGATGGCTTCAGATGAAACGTCAAAGCGTATATTTTTCTTTCTAGTTGGATATTTCTGAAAAAATATGGAAAACAATCAGCAGTCCACATTTTTTCTTAAACACTTTTAATTATGTGTGCAATGAAAAGATATTAAATGAATTAACATAATATAATATGTTAGGATTAATATAACCAATAAGAAAAGGTACATCTACATCATCTCGATAAAAATAGTGAAATAACCTTGTCTTTGGTTCTGGGATCAGTGTTCCTGGAGCGCTCCTTCTCGAGATCAGTGTGCAGGACGGCCAGCTCCGTCGTGAGCTCGGCCTGCACGCCCCGCAGCCGCTCTACTTCTACCAGCACTTCAGCTTTGTCCTTCACTGTCAATTTCATGTCACGGTTATTTAACAATAAATTACATGGATATGGGCAACATGTACAGAGATATTGTGTTATCATCAACATCCATAATCAGCCTATAGACACTTAATGCTCGACTAAAGTCTTTCTAAATGGTTGACACCGCCTGCCATCTTTCGCAGGTCATTGGACCTCCTCCGAGTAATCAATAGGATAGTAGATACTAGAATGAGCTTTGTATGAGACAAAGTTTCCTGTGTTCATTCCCTGCTTTCAGGCATCTAACATTGAGAAATATCTGTATAAATGTTATAGTTACTTAAACTAACATTTATTACGATTTACACTGGCCGATTAGCATGGAAGTGAGATAGTTCGATTGCCACATAAAGTTGTGAGCAATTTCAGTAAAAAATATGCAATATTCTATTATATGTCATAGCATTTATTTTCATAGTCGCCATTCATAATCGATAATGAATAGAGTTTTTAGGGTTCAAAGTGTTACAACAAAGTCAAAACATAAGAGGGTCCCAATACTTATGCTACAGTCATAAGTCTTAATCGGTCAAAAGTTCTTTCAACTGAAAAAAACAGGCCATAGCCCTAAAACTCTTTCCTGGTACATAAAAAAAAACAACCTATCTATACTAATATAATAAAGGAGAAGAGTTTTTTGTTTGTTTGTTTTTGCATTTGGGCTATCTTGAGGAAGGTTAAAGGCTACTTTTTATCCCGGGAATGCGGGTGAAACCGCGGGGAATAGCTAGTAACCTATATTATGTGAAAATAAGTAGATATTTGATCACATGGGTTAATGGCTTTTTTTAAAGTACCAGGAAAGAGTTTTACTCAAAAGTAGTTTTGACCATGAAAGAATTCTGACTGTGACATATAGGTACACTGTATGGACTCTATATCAATAACGCCATTTCTTCGCAAGAAGCTGTAATAGTTCAATAGTTAGGGTCTTATATTATTCATATCCTGTACATAAACAACAAGTATAAATAATAAAGTGAAAAATAATAAAAAGTAATACAATTGTGAGTCAACAAGTAATTTTATAGCAAAATTGCACAGTGCGTTGAGTTACAGAGCCACAAAATTAAGTCAGTTTTATTACTATTGTTCGAAATTCGAATACGAAAAACTTAGGTAGGACTCATAACAATAATATTTTTATAACATAATTATATACTAGTTTCCGCCCAGCGGTTTAACCCGCGTTCCCGTGGGTTCTTGTTTTAATCTAGAGAATATTGTCTGTTGTAAATTATGAGTAATGACCGTTATGAGAATTAATAGCTATGAAAATAAAAATATGTCGAAAACATTAGTGTAACAGTTATATGCACAAGAATCACATACTATGCACAATGACATACTAAGCAGCTGCAATTATTTGTTAAGGATTCTAGCAAAGATGCTAGCATATTATGTTGAAAAGGAAAGGCAAGGCACTCCAAGATGCAATGCAAAATAATACAGACAAAGAATAAGGTCACAAGGTTATTACAAGATAGTTACTTGATTATTAAATTTCTATTTATTAATGTACACTTACTTTCTCCCTGTCCCAATATGTTGCACAACTTCTTATTCCTAGATTTTACAGTTAAAAGCTCTTGTTTTAGGCTTATAACCTCCTGCTTAAGCACAGCAATCTCCTTGTCCTTTCGCTCAAGAGCATCTGCAAACTGGACTCTGGTGATCACTTCATCAGATGTCTGACGAAGTCGTACTCGGTCATTGATTTTATCCTTTAACAGTTCATTCTTTGTTTCATCTTTTACCCTCTCAAAAAATTCTGTATCTTTGTCAGGAGTTTTTGGACCTTCCACTGAATCTTTTTCATCTTCATGGTTGACTGAAATTCAATTTTGAGATAAAGGATTATTACACAATAATAAAATAAAAGTCTGTTGAAACTAACATCAAATCAGGAAAATATATATTATGTTAACTATAGGAATAAAATAGTACAGCTCACAGATCTACTTTTTTTAATAATATCATAAAATACTTACATCTACCTTCTTCACCAGCAAGCATATCATTGAATTGATCCAGGCTCATTACATTTTTCTTCTTTTGCTTCTTAGATCCACTGCGTACCGCTTGCTCTATAAGTTTTTTTTCAACATCAGAATCCTTTTTCAGCTGTTTGTATACATCCTTCTTCTCTTCATAATCCAATGTAGACAAGAGAATGGCCTAAGATATAATGGTTTATTTGTAATGAAGTCTTAATCTAGAAATGTTGTAATTTAAACAAACATTTTATCTGGTAGTTTTATGATCCTACAAAGACTTTTTATTCACACTACCTTCATCAATCACAATATTGCATTCTCTATGAGTATTTTTTAGATATTTACCTGTTGCAGTTCTGTCTCAAAGTTGCCATCAACCATCTCCTCATCTTTTTGCTTCCACAACTCCCACTGATTGGATGATGGATTGCCTTGTTTTGTTTTCTTCTTCTTTGCCACAGTCTATGTGAATAATATCTCTTACTTTAACTTATTTATTACTAACTTTTTAGATACTTCTAAGGACTTACAGATGATGGGCCATGCCACGTACCTATCGCACTATAAATTTCGTTATTATCAACAAACAACAAAGATTATGTAAACAAACCTGGGACTTATTGTTGATATTTTTAGGTTTCTTGAGAGGCTCGGACTTTTTGGCAGTGCTTGGTTTCGGCTTTTTAGTTTTTAAACTGTCGCTGGTAGGAGGGTGGTCGTCGTCCTCAATTTTGAGGCCAGCAAATCGGGATTGAACAACGAGCGCAGCCATTTTTCAATTACGATATTGACTAAAAAAAACTTAGGTGTAGATAATTTCTCAAATAATGTGAGCTAAATAAAAACCAAAGCAAATAATTAATTGATTATTGACTTTTTTTTACCATAATATAAAAACAAATACTAAAAAGACAAAAAAACGCTTGATTGTATTGAAATATTTAAATTTTATGTATTATTAATTAAAATGAGCGCTCACCAATGGAAATTCTGTGGAAATTTATTTTTTTACGATGAAAAAAACTGGAAAAACTGTAGAGAAAAAGGATACCTATTCAACGGACAGACAGACAGTTGAATAAGATATTGCCAGAAATAAATGTGCCTACCAATAATATTGGTACTTAAAATTATGAAGATATTAGTCCAATATTTTATTATTTTTCAGTATGGCAACCAAATCCTTTCTAATGAAACAAATTAAAAGAGGTAGAAACAGACAGAGCACAGCTAGATGGAGAGATAAAACGTCAAAATGTTCAGTAGAGTTCACGCCACCACGGAAGTCCGATGGAATTTATGAAAATGGATCTTATTTTATTTTCTTCTATAATAGAGGTGGACCCATCGGACTTCACGTGGATTACGTAACTTTGATGCAATCAGTATCAAACTGAAACAACCTCTCAATCGATAGAAATATTACATTGTCGAAAATTATTCCATTTGCAATGCAAACGCTGTTCATTCACATTACTTCACATACCTATGAAGTTATCAGAACATAAAAAAACATCAGCAAAACGCTATATTTAACCAGTTTCTAATTGAAACTGATTGCAATAAAATTACACCTTAGCCGGGTGGGTGGTTCTCGCCTAATTAACATTGCTAAGAAATTCCTTAAGCAAAAGCTATAAATGTGAATGATTCATCATAAAAAGTAAGTTGTTTTAAGACATAAACAGCCTTACTTATAAAATATGTACCAATCATTATTTTAGCGCCTAATGATATTAATTCTTAACCTCTTAATAAGCGATTAAGAAGTTTCTACTTATAAATGTTAAACGTTGCTTAGGAACGGCTTAGTCAGAAAAAATATTTTACTCTGCCTATACCGCCATTGTGTTCACAGCATAGAATATTTTTGGACTCGATGTCAGACTTTAAATGCGGTAACAGTTTCAGAACCATGAATATGCAGAACGAACGTACTGGTTTGATTATACTCTTTGGTCAGTTGTCATGTGTAATACGCATCGAAACAGTTGATTAAAACCGCCATTTTACGAGCACTGTAAAGTACTACAAGATATGACCACAGTCTATGTAATAATGTAGTCGGCCAACGGGCACGTCTAGACAGAGCAATCATGCGGGGCTTGCGGGGTGAGAGAGGAGCGATAGCGAGCCCAAGCTGCCACACACTCGCTTGGGACACAATGCAGCAATGACGAATGCCTATACAAAGCAGCATTTCGTTTCGCGTGACTTCAAACGTGATAGACCACTGTATGTTTTTTATGCTGTGATATGACATACAAGAGTCGACATTAGGCACGAGTTAAATATTAATTACTTGGGCTAAATTCTATACCGCTCAGTGTATACTTTTTATATCGATATATGTTTTCATGAAATATGTGGAAGTGGTAATAATGCTTATTATTTTTCTTAAGAGCTATTTATATTTTTTTATCATGGATCTAGAAAAAAAGGCGGACGCCACCTTATAAAACAATTACTGAAGCACCCACAGTAAGCCAGCTCGCTTAAATGCATACACGTCCGGCACGCACACATTCACACCACACTAAGCCGGCCGTCCGCCATTACGCTCCAAACCACACACAAAGTTACGTCGCCACCATTTTGGTGCTTCAATAGTTTCTTAGCGGCCATCTGTCCGCCTTTTTTTCTAGATCCATGTTTTTTATGATAAGAAAAATACGCCTGCCATAACATAACTCATAACCCTAGAAACACTTGCACTTCGGTTATATTATGGTTGCATGTCAGATCTCAGGTATAAATAGGGTAATAAACAAAATTTAAGAACTTAATTGATTAATTTATGGAAACCATACCATTTTGACAAATATCGTACATTTTAGGTACGATTAAAATTTACATTTTATGGAATCTATATTGGCAACAAAGGTACCCATTATTAAATTATTATTAATACGTCAAAAACAGTTGTCATGATAACGATGACACGATGATACAGTGCAAAGAGGATATAATCGCTACGTTCTAGTGCTGAGCAGTGGTGACAGCTTGGGGGTAGTTTTAAAAGGAGGATTTTTAGGGGCAGACAGGCACACACACCTTTATATATATATTACTAGCTGTCCCACGCGGTTTCACTCGCGCAGCGGTTTAAAAAATAGATGTTGGCCGATTCTCAGACCTACCCGATATGCACACAAAATTTCATGAGAATCGGTCAAGCCGTTTCGGAGGAGTTCAACCACGCACCCCGTGACACGAGAATTTTATATATTAGATAGTAAGATTTGTATTGTGAGATAAGCCCCCTTATTCAGACCCTTTCGGTATTTCTTATTTTCTGAATAGCCCCGTATATTAGTTTTGTAGCGACATCTATCAAGACCTCCGCGCCGGATAGACGGCGCAACAAGACTCTACATCCGACTACATCGTGCTAACAAAGTTCTCTAAGAATTTGGCATATATACAAGATTCCAACAATTTTAGATGGACCGCGGTCCCCAGGCACGAAGACCCAGCCTGGCGGAAGATATTCCCTTTTCAATGGAGGAGTCAACCACCTTACTCCTCCATAGCTTTATACAGTATAACTTACGCATTAATTACGAGTTTCGGTTTCAGCCGAAACTGAGACTGAGGCCAAAGTTTCGCTTTTGGTTTCGGATAAGGATTTCACTTAAGAATTTTAAAAAATGTTGGGGGAAAATTTTGATAAGGGTTAGCAGCACTGACTGATCATTAAATAATCAGTGCTGCCAACTTAGTGGATTTACCACTAAATCTGGTGGTTTCAAACCCTCTATTAGTGCCAAAATATCGACTTTAGTGGCTGGTGGATTTTTTTATGGTTAAGTAGAACTCAATACTAAGCCACTTACGCGTATATTTCTATTTAATTTAATTTTCAGGAGTATTTACTTTTACTGTGAAGTAGGGAGCACTGATCCGTCAGAATAACGTGACATCAAACGAACCAGCACACTATACGCGGAGATCCCCCGTAAAATATTTTTTAGTAATAGCACTATACCATTTCTGTTATTACTATACTATTATCTATACTTTACCGTGGTAATAGTTCACAATTACGACGAAGATGAATTAATTTTAATTTAGAATAGCAGGTGTTATTGAATAATTTTAATGTTCCTGATGTTTTACAAATTGTTATTGTCGTCTTGGCGGGGACACTACCGTACCCCCAGATTTTTTTCTTTTTAAAGGCTTATGTTTGACCACAATCTCACTATGGTAAGTGATGATGTGGCCGAAGGTGGTAAGCACACAAAGCCTAGAAGGAACTGGCTCTAAAGTGCAGCTGCCGGAACATACCAATTTTCATCTTCAGGGTGGTAGCCAGTCAGGCGGGTACCACTGTGCTATGGTTTCCTCAAGATGTTTTCCTTCACTGAAAGCTCAAGCTTAATGTAGGGTTCAAACCCACGACCTTCGGCGCGGCGCGGCGTCAGACGTCACTACCACTAAGCAATCATTATCTTAAAACTAATCGTAATTGTGTATTGTTTTACTGATTGTCAATATTACCTACGTAGTAATAAAGGAAACTTACTAATATATTTATTGTTTTCTTTCATAAAATAATAAAAAAAGTGGAAAATTTAGCGATTATGAGAGTTTTTTTTGGTAGTGGTTTTAGGAGTTTAGGAGTTGAATCTGGTGGAAAGCTAGTTAAACTGTTGGCAGCACTGCAAAATGATTAATGTCAATAATCAATAATTGTCATTGCGAAATTTGCGGATGGCGGGTTACTAAAATTTCAATAACTTTTTTTACTAACTTTTATCGAAAAATATACGAAAATGAAATTACAGTGCCAAATAGAGGTTGTAAATAGATTACAAAGTAATCTTCATATACGATCGAATGGAAAATATTTGAAATCTACTCTAGCTTTAGGAAAAGAACCTAAGTATGATAAAGAATATTTCATAATACACTTTTCGTCTGTAAATAAATCTGGATGTAAATATCGTGTGAAAAGTTTAAAGCAAGTATTCGTTAAGTGTTTAAATGAGGGTAAAGCTACAATAAGATTTGAGGAGCCTCCTCACGATTTATGTATTAGAAGTGAAGCTATACAGTTGAAGTGTTTTATGAGGTTATTAAAATCTTGTATTACTGGCGAAGTTAAGGAATTTCAAATTTCCTCTTTGTCAAATTTATGTGTAACAGCTAAAGATAATGCTCCTAAAAAATTAGTTATTCGTGACCGAAGTGAATTTCCAACCAAAGGACTGCCAAGAACACTGGAATCTCTTTATATAAATGGTTTAAAACTCTGTAACTTTCGAAGAGACATATTGTTACTGAGACACCTTGTTGTGCTTGATCTTAGTAACAATGAAATAGGTAAAATACCTGTAGAGTTTGGTAAGTGGCAATGTCATATAGAACACTTTTTTTTGCGGAAGCTAGTTAAATAAGTTGACATAAAAAATCTTTTTCAGGTAGAATGCCTAATTTAAGTGAACTATATCTGATAAATAACCAACTAGGAGTAAAGGGAGATGTAGACTGGAGATGGTTGCTGGGACCTGAGGTAATCTATATTAATATTAGGGGTTAAAGTATGAAATTGCGGATTTGTACTGAAAAATTGAAATTCGTTTTTTTGTACTAAGATGAAAACTTTTAATCACATAGAAAATTGTCCGAACCACGAAAAAAATGGTTGTCCGTTGGAGCAAGGTATGGCAAATATGGAGGGACGAATTTCTAATTGCAGTTCCTGTAGAGTTAAAACGGTTTCTCATGCTGAATGAGGACACGCGTTATCATGGAGCAATAATGGTGAAGATCGATTCATGAGTCGGGGCTGTTTCACTGCTAGTTTTGCTATCATTGTTCGGAGTTCGGCACAGTAGACATCTGCTGTTATTGCTTGACCAGATCGGAGAGAGCTATAGTGAAAACCACCGTGCTGAGACCACCAAACAGTTACCATTACCTTTTTATTGATAAGCTATGCTTTAGGACACTGTTGCGTTTGACCTGGGGTCAGCCATTGCATTTTTTGCTTACGGTTATCGTAAAGAATCCACTTTTCATCAATGTCACAATTTGATCCAATATTTCTGTATCGATTCAACAAGGCAACACAAGTTTCAACATGCGTTTCTTTCTGCAGATCAGTCAAATCATGAGGCACCTATTCTTAATTTTTTTTATTTTATTGATTTGACACAAATGAGTCAATATTGTTGGTAGGGTAAAGTTAAACCATGCCGCTAATTCCTGGGTAGTTTGGCTCGGATTGGCTTCCACCATCTCTTTCAATTCATTGTTATTCACCTGTGTGGGCGGACTTCCACATGATTCGTTCTTCAAATCAAAGTTTCCATCACGAAAGCGTTTAAACCAAAATCGCACGGTGCGTTCATTAGCAGTCCCCTCTCCAAACGCAACATTGATATTGCGAGCTGTTTCTGCCGCGTTAGTTCCGCTTCGGAACTCGTGTTCAAAAATCACTCGAATTTTCGAAGTATCCATCATTCTTGTCTAAGCTGAGTAAAAAAAAAACTGAAAGTCGATAATCGAATGTTGCACATTTTGAAGAAGAAAAACTTCATAGGTACCATGTGAAAAAAGTTTCAATCAAAAATCTCAAACCATGAAGGTTCTATGTCAATTCGAAGTACCTATTACAATAAAACGGCAATTTCATACTTGAACCCATAGCTTTAACCCCCTATTACTATAAAGCTGAAGAGCTTGTTTGTTTGAACGCGCTAATCTCAGGAACTACTAGTTTGATTTGAAAAATTCTTTCAGTGTTAGCTACTTTTTATCCCAGGAAAACACAAGATCCCTTGGGAACGCGGGTGAAACCGCGGGGCGAAAGCTAGTAAATAATAAATTATTACTCCCTCCTTGGGCCTAACTGAATAAATTGCTTCGACTTTTTCAATGTCAACTCATCATAAATGACATTTAACTCTTGTTTCATAAAATTAACTCCACTTTTGTTTATGTGATTTGGTGTTATGTTGTGTCGTACCATTCTCAGTTCAGTCACACCAACAACTGGAATTTGCAATACTTATTTGTGATGTATGCTATGCTTATTTGATTTTCTGTCAAAAAAAAAACAATTGTTTTTATTGTTTTTTTAAATTATGGTACATGTAAATAGTTATACCACAGCGTAATTACATACAATGTCCATCGCGTTTGAAGTCACGCGAAATGCCGAAGCAATTGTGTCCCAAGCGAGTGTATGACAGCTTGGGCTCAATACCGCCCCTCTCTCACCCCGCAAGCCCCGCACGATTGCTCCGTCTAGACGTGTCCGTTGGCCGACTGTAGGAAAGAGTTACATATACTGTGGATATACTGTTTCATGAACACAAAAAAAAGGAAGTAAGGAAAGAGGGTAGGAGACATAATTAATTAAAATGTGGGTATTAATATAGATGTAATTGAATCCACAATAACTGGTCTAATCTCGTCAATTAAGGATGGTAACTCGAACTAGTCTTTCTTATAATTTTATCAGTATAACCTAAGTAAGGCATCCACGGATAGCACTGCGGCTAATTTGTAGTTAAAAATAATAATAAATTCGTTTGCACAAATTAATTATCCAAAGAGTCAAGGATAAGCCAGTAGGTCGCTCCAACCCTTTTATACAGGTTGTAAAACACGTCGAGTAGTGGGGGAGATTGATGATGCGCTCAGTGCACGTGTTGCTTGTAAAATTCTTGCTACGCTCGTACGACGACGCAGGCGCCGTCATATGCTTAGTAACATAATAAGATATTTATGTTTATTGATCATTTGATAAGGATCGAAAATGTATTGTCTGATTGTTTGTATAGGCATCACTGATCACATAAAAAAAGTACATGCTTGCCCATGTGATCAACCATTCAATTACTTAAATAGCATTAATGGCTTTAAGTTACCAGCAATATTAAAATGCACTTTCCTATTCATAATAAAATTATTTTAACCTTTTTACAGATTACCAAAACCTTGAAACTGTTGGATTTAAGTGGAAATAAACTGGGACACTTTCCTCAAGGAGTATGGAAACTGCAAAAACTAGTCACATTGAAATTGGATAATAACATGATTGGAAGATTACCAGCCACACTTGGCCGCATCAGTAGTCTAAGGCATGTTCATTTTCTTAATGTCAAGAAAGCAGAATGCATCTCAAGCCATTATGTAAAACATTACACTACTCAAATGATGAATCAAACTAAATCAATATACTTGTCCCAGACAGTTCATGTAATGCTAATTCATAATTAATTCTGGGCTACGATATACGATTCTATACGATTTTTTAAGTGTCTATGGCTAAATCCGAAACTATAGGAAATGCCATTATTACAAAGGATTTGATTTTGTGCTAGGTAAATTGGTTTTACGAAAATTCAAATCCTGGGATGCCTTTGAGCAATTTTCACTATTCTTCGTATTTAGGGTTTAGCCATCGACACCCGATCATATCAATTGTAGGATTCGAACCCACGATTATCGTCTCGGCATTCGACGTCACTACCACTGTGCTATCATCAATGCTTAGTTTGGGATCAGATGGCCACATGTGAACAATATCACAGGTAATTATTTTATTTATTGGCACTTTTTCAAAGTATTAATGAGTTGGTTGTCTTTTACAGATACCTTACAATTTCACAAAATGAGTTGGAATCCTTGCCATGCAGTCTAATGCAGTGCCACTTGGAATACATTGATCTATCAGTAAACAAATTCCATCACAAAGAAGTGGAATCAATGCAAAATAAATATAATCCATGGGATTTTTATGTTGGTAATTTGGTGAATATTTCAGCAAAAGTTGTTTTGAAGAACAAACTTTTCTATGCCCCAAATATTATACCCCAGACATTAGTCCAATTCTTAGATAATGCAAATATGTGTGTGTGCGGTGCACCTGTGGTAAATGATGCATTTTATATGAACAAAGAATTTGACCTTAAAGATTACGTCAGAGTTGTGGTGTTTGATAATAATAGAACCAGTACCGTGGAATTTGAATGCTATTTTTGTTCACCTAAGTGTTTTAACAAGTAATAATTTTATTAACTACCTAATGAAATGAATGTAAATGGTTTGATAAATAAAATATGATGTATTTTCTTATATACAGTTTTCTTAAATACTATACTGGATGTATCTTTAGTATATTTTTTGATTAATTAAGACCATCAAGCTTCCAGTTTATATCTTGAACAACTGGAGCTATTCTAAGATGTGGTTCTGAAAAAAGAAATAAATGCAATAGGATGATTGTTTGTTTGGAAGTCAGTTACTCAATAGTACTAAATGGCTGAAAGAATTGATATTTATAAGCAAATAAATCGAATGATGCGGTAAAACAATTGGACGAAAACAAGTTTAAAATGAAACATACCAAGTGAAGCAATGCCTTGTGGAATCACACTGCAACCCTCCGGTACATTCAGAGCTGAGATGCTAGCATTTGTGGATTCAATCACCAGTTCATTTGTCCATATATTTTTAAAACTGTCTTTCATTTCTTTCAATAACTTGTCTAAAGATGTCTGAAAAGTGAAAGCCATAATAATCAGTGGTGGATCCAGGATATTGGTTTTTGAGAGGCATGGCCCATGGATGGCTATGGGTAGGATAATATTAACATAATTTGAGATTTGTCAAGAGTGGACCCAGTTGATATTGGGGGGGGGGCTTCAGAATGAATTTCAGAAAATGAGTTGACAACAAACTTATTTGGAAAAACTAACATGGGTATGCATGCTATTTTTGACCTTCTTTATTTTATGACTTACAAGTAAATTAATGGATGAATTAATGACAATGATACTGAACACTGGGTTCGAATCCAAAAGCTAGATATAGTAAGAAAATATCACTCGTTGGTTGGCTAACTATCACATCTTTCTTTTTTATGCTTTTTGCGCTAACCATCTTTGTCCACACCACACAAGCCTTACCTACCATTTTGTAATTGTGAACAAACAATTATAAAAAAACTAATATTACCTGCAATACAAAAGCTTCCTTATCCCTATTACATAGACTCAAAGCGGTAACGACTTCTTTGACCTGCAGCCTTAGTTCATACGACGAAGTGACGAGAGTGTGAAGGGCCATGACTAAAGCGACGTCTTCATATTGAGAACCTTCTTTCAGTGAGGCAACCTTCCGCTCGTGCTTCCTTCTATTTTTACTTGATCGGAAACTTCGACTAAAACAAATTTTAAACAATAATATACTCACTATCATTAACGCCCTAAGGAAAAAAAACTGCTTGGCATAGCGAATACAATACAATGTCTCACCTTGAACCCTTTGATGAAGATGCAAGTGTACTTCCAGCATCAGAATACAAATCACTATCTTTGTTTGCATAAGAATCATACACTTCCACAGAATTTTTGATCTTGTGCTCTCTTACTAAACCAAGACGCTCTCTGTGTCTTTTGAAGGTAACCCAGTTTGTTTCAATTAACTGCTTAATGTTTTTATAATCTTCTAATAAAACTGGTAGTAAATTTTCATCTGTGAATTTAATAATTTCGATTATCTGTCCAATGCTATCCTATACATAATTTAACAAAAAAAATCGTGCCTACCTTTCATTGTCTGTTTTTTATATTTAGTACAAAGTCGTAGTCCAGTTTTATACTGTCCACATTCTATTGCAAATACAATTGATTCCTCATTGTTATCAATAAACTGTTCTAGGATTGTTAGGGCTTCTTTATGACGTCTCTCTTCTTTCAGCATTTTTACAAGGTCCCTACAGTAAAAAGTCAAATACAAATTAATAGAAAAGAAGACCACTGAATGAGATTTCAAAGTAAACAGGGGGGCACTCACCAACATAAATGTATAAATAGATCATTGGGCCAAGATTGCGCCAGCTTTATCGCTAATTCCCATTCCAAAGCATCTTTGTAACACTCAATTGCTTTGTCAAAATTATTAGATCGTTCATAAATAATTCCAGCTTCTACATACTGCTTCTTCAGGTTTAAATAAAGTCCATAATCATCTGATATTTGCCTATAGATATCATCTCCTGGAGAAAACATTCTCAATGCCTCTCTATAAAGACTATGATATTTCACAAATGTTTTAAGTTCATTGTGTCTCTCTGATCCACACTTTACTATACACTCAACAGCTTTATCAAATCTTTTGAGATGTTTGTTAATTGTAAATCTTTTATAGTTTTCATTCATCTCATTCAATTCATTCAGCATGGGAATATATTCCTTGGGGTCTTTTTGAGATTTATTTGCTACTAGAAGCACTAAATCGAAATCATACATTCCAAGAGCAACATCAAAAAGTTGATTGACATCAACCATGTACAGCAAATATTTGAGAGCCTCATCTGATCCAACAGGCAGTTTCGATCCACCGGATTCTAGCAGTTTCAGATCTTTAATGAGTGATAGAGCTGTTTCCAAATCCTCGACATTGTTTTTCTTAACATAAGTTGTCAGTAATGGTAAAATTTTACTATCACCATCTGCTCTCTTTTTCAATTTTTCCCTTATAGTATCACAAATTCTGTAAATTTTTGATTCTATGTCCTCTTTTACCTTGTCGTTCTTACCCGCATAACTGCTAGAATACATGGTTTTTGTTACATCCAAATTTTCTAGATCTGATAAGAAGAGATTTAACCAAGAATTGTTTTTAATGGATTCCAAGAATATATCAATGTGTTTCGTGAATTTTTCAGGATCATGATCATGTATAAGATTTAGATTTATTCTTTGTTTTCTCATTAAGTCAAATGCCTCATGATATTTAAGTGAATCAAGAAATTCGCCTATAATTTTCAAAGACAATGGTCTTGGTTGTATAGTTTCTAGATTACCTCTTGGCAATTGGAACACAGTTCTTGTATCATTAGGAATGACAATAACAATTTTTGCACCTCTTTCAATCTTCCTCTTATAAATCTGCTCAGATTCTGTCTTCTGATAGTCCATGATAGCATTAAGACCTGATGTTGTCAACTCAGCACATAACAAGACATGTTGCAATGTTGTCAGAAGCAGGAAATGTGTGTGAACAAAAAATGAACTGACATTATTCATTACCATTATATCATTGATAAAAAACTGTCCTTTATGAGAGAGGCCCAAAAAAATTATGTTATTATCAATAGAAAATACACTAAATTTAGGACAGGATACATTGAATGATATATTTTGTGGTTCAATATCTCCTCCTAACACATACTGTACAATATCACCACTATTTAATTGTAGGAATAATATTTTGGACTCAGTTGGATGAGAATGAATTCTTGTAGTTGCAGCTGGTAAAGATGCAGTATTCACTTTGTTTACTGAATCATTGACCAAGACAAATTCAATGACACTAAAAGTACATTTGTTATCAATTGTCATACAAAGTAAGGTATCAGAATTTACCCAATGCCAATTATAATACTGAAATGGAAAATCATATTTATCCAACTGTATAGTTCTAAGAACTTTGTATTGGAGAGGAAACTTTAGTGTCTGTTCATAAAATATCAGTTGACTGTCAGCGGTGCAAACAAAAAAAATATTAGAGTTAAAACATGATGGAGCAAAATGTACAGAATTGATAAATGTTTCTGCAACTAATTCTAAAGATGCCATTGGAGGAGGCACTACTGTTTGTCTAAAACCTGTTACTAAAAGTTTATTTCCATCTATGACAGTGATTATTGCATCATCACCATCACTGTTGCCTCTACTGTGGTCAACATTCCAAATCCATGAGTAAGTATAATATTGGCCATTATGTAATATAATGTGGAGTTTCTTATTATTGGCAACATCAAAATCATGATCCCACAAAATCTTGCTTATCTTTTGATCAGTGTTAAATGCTAAGGTTTGTTTGAGGTACCAATGATAATTACTAGTTGTATACAGAAATAATTTCTGTGTGTTTGTTTCTATATCTCTGCACTGCAGAGTCAGGATTTCTGAGTCTGAACTCCATGCCAAATCTTCTACATGGGTTGTTGAATTAACAGTAATATCAAATTCACCATGTTTTAAGCCATTTTTTTCAAAGAAGGAAACAATATATTTGTCAGTTAATTTCTGTGTAGTTGCAATAACATTACCACTCGGTCTCCATGACAGATTAGCTTCTAGACCTTGTTGCTTCTCACTAGTGTATTGTAAACTTCCTTCTCTATCAAACACTTTAAATCTTTTGATACCATCCATTGTGAAACCAATAGCATATAAGTGTCCATCACCTCTCCATGATATCTTTACTGTGTTATCTGCTATATGAGGATCTATAAAATAATATTATTTTATTTTTTAATCGATTTCTACGTATTTAGTATTCAAACAATTTTGTTCTATGAAGTATAGACCTGAGTCACAACCGTCCAGATATGGGACATCAAAATTCAACCTAAACAATTTTCAGTGCCCCATAATGTCAACAATGCATAGGGGGTCAAAACTTCTTAATAGCTAAATTGTATTGATATTGCAGTTGTTCCAAATTATATTTTTATTACTTAAGGCTTGATTACTCATAGAGCGCCCCTAAGCAAATACCCCAATTCCAAAAACCCACCAATAAGTCTACTCGCAGACTAATATAACTCTTCAAAAATATTTAAATTATAACATCCACTAAATTTAGTACTTTGTGAACAGTCAACTTACCAATGCTCACATCAGTTTTGACTTTAGCAGCATGCTTGCCCTCAGAGCCATGGAACTGCGTCTCTTTTTTACCCCACCCTACAGTTATGAACTGTTGTTCACCAAAATCTTGGTTGATGAGTTTTGCTTCATTGATTGGATCAAATGTACAGGACATTAGTATTGTATTCAATTCCTTTGTGACCAATACTAGTAGTTCTTGATCAGGACTCCATTCCATTGCCTATTACAAGTAGTAGAATTTTCCCATCAATAAAAATCCAGACTATGAAATTTTGGAATATTTAACATTATTTAAATTAAAACTAACATAAAGTATAATATTGGCTTAGTTCCACTTTAAATCAATGGATGTTAAAGGATAAGAGAGTAGTCATATTCCTATCATAATATTTGGAATAGAAATTGATATGCCCTCTCCACCTTCGAGCATTTACCAAATAAATAGTAAATGCTCGAAGCTCTCCACACTAAAAATATTATATGTGCTTACCAGTATACCATCGTCACACACTCCTGCCAGGTCGCACAAATTGCCACCATGACTGATGGTAAAAAGTTCCCCATTTGCAAGCCCTACACACAACGTATTAGGCAGTGTGAGAAAAGTCACATTCACAGGACTGTTATCAGGGGAAGCAATCTCAGACAAATCTTTATTCCATATAATTTCACAATTTTCATCAAAGTTGCTCACACTAAGGTTATGTGTACAAACATACAAGTCACCGGAGGAGCTGCCCTCGTCATGTCCATGGCAAATAGTTAGTTTCTCTTCAGACCTTATGTTAAGGTTTTTCAAAGTTATATCCCAAAGATCTAAATTCTTCATAATTTTACCAATAATATTTCTTTGTTTATAATGGTGCCTCCACACTTGGCTATGCGTATTCGTGATATGGTGCCTCCACACTTGGCTATGCGTATTCGTGATAGGTATTTGACAGTATATGGCATATATTTGACGTATAGGCAAATAGGCGATACGACCGTCCACACATGGAGCCAAATACCAAAACGTCAAACATGTTTGCTGTAGGTACCAGCCAGAGAGTAATTTGTTCATGTACAACATGGACGTTGCACTTGCAGCTGGATTTTATTATTTGAACTCATGTTACTATTATATGTTATGCGTAAAAAAATACAAAGTGATGAAAAAACGACCAAAAGCAAGGCGATGGTGGATGCTGACTATACACAAAAATCGAACCAAGTAATTAATTTGCTGATTTCATTTGTTACGACTTCGGTCAGATTGAGTTGGAGTATATGCTTAGGGGCTCTATACAGGAATGATTATCATTTTAATCGATAATTTTTTCGTATAATTGATTTTGAATCATCGATTTATTTGATAATATTAGTCTATTTTTAATAAATCGATTACATAATTCGCACATTTTATAAATCGATTTTTGTAAACAGCGCCGTCTGTGCAACGAATGAAAAAATACGAAGTAAGTATACTAAAATAAACAAGTCGATCAAAAGACAGCGCCATTTGTGCTATATATGTAAAATAATTTCCCATCTTTTTAAGGATTTTCTTCTAGTGATATGCTAGTGGCTCGCATAGGTACATTTGTGCTATAGGATAGGAACAATTTTGCATCCGAGAAGTGTTGTCCTCCGAGGCACCAGTAATGGGATATCAGTAATTTATGGGATTTAGAAAATGATTTTTTTTTCCTTTACATTTGCAATATTTTTTTGCTGGACTGCATAGGTAACAACTATTGAAACACTTTTGCTGCTTAGATGTTCAGTCTTCCGAGGCACCAGTAACGATATATGGGACTTTAAAAAACATCTGATCCAGTTAGGGTAACGTACCCATATTACGTGACCTTATAAATCACATTTTAAATGATCTGCAAAGTTAATAAAATTGGCTCATATTTGTCGTTATTAATACAGCACTTGACGCATGACGCCAAGAGTGCGTGCATACTTATAATTACAAGTAATAAAAATATTCGCTCTGTTTCTGTCGAATTCTTTTTGTAATCATCCCATTAATAAACGCATTGTACAGCCGATCGTGCGACGACATTATTGTACACGGACTCTCGCCGACTTGCTTGACGTCCCAGCATATGTGCGTCAGTGTTGCCACCTGTGAGTTTAAAAAGTGCTTAATGCTGCGTGCCATATTTGAATATAGCTCGAAAAAGCGCGTGATTTCCCTAGAGAGGATATTGACTACGTGACGAAATGCTAAGCCCCATGTAGAGATTCGTGGGAGAGTGAAAAAAAATATTATTTTATTAGTTTACTAGCTTCCGCCCCACGGTTTCACCCGCGTTCCCCAGGGATCTTATGTTTTCCCGGGATAAAAAGTAGCATATGTCTTTCTACATACCATAGCCTATCTATATATCAAATTTCATCGCGATCGGTTAAGCGGTTTAGGCGTGAAAATGTAACAAACAAACAAACCAACCAACAAACGAAAGTGAGTTTGTTGGTTGGCATTTATAATACTAGTTAGGATAGTTAGGATTAGGATTATATTTACACTTTTCATTCGCCATGGTTAGACTCAATGCTCGCATGCTCAACATCGTGAGAAAACCATAGCACGGTGGGGTACTTTGTAGTACCTCCTTGGCTGGCTACCACCCTCAAGTTGAGAATCAGTCGCTAAACACCTATTGGTGTGTTCCGGCAGCTGCACTTGAGAGCCAGTTCTTTCAAGGTTATATGTGTTATCTTCGGCCACATCATCACTTACCATAGGGAGATTGTGGTCAAACACAAGCCTATTACAAAGTAAAAAAAAATACGCTTATTCTATCAACGAAAATTCCACTTAACTGTTAAGAAACTAAATCAAACACGTACTTATTTTTCCAGGGAATCTATGGAGACAGTTTTTCAAGAAATGTTAGCGGAACCCTCGAACGAATTTAACAATTTCTGCCGAATGTCAAATGCAGATTTTAATTTTTTGTTGGAAAAACTCTACCCCATAATTTCTAAAAACAATACGAAATGGAGAGAATCTATACCTGCAAAAGTTAGATTAGCGATTACTTTGCGATTCCTTGCTACCGGGGATAGTTATAGAAGCCTTCACTATACCTTCAAGATATCAAGTCAACTTATCTCAAAAATTATAAGGGAAGTGTGTGCTGCTTTATATCAGGTTCTAAAGGATCAAATCAAGGTAAACACCATATTTAATTTTAATTTATTTTTATTAATCATAATTTAAGAGAATATTATTAGAAAGATAAATAGCTGATGAATTTTTCCCATCATGATATCTCGGCGGTCTTCAGATAGTTTTCGTAGCTTTTTTGCTACAAGTACCCCAAAGGTAGAGTATTCATCATCTTCATCCTTTCGCTGCTGCTGGGAATGATGTTGCATAAAACTATATGCTTCATCCATTCGTTTTTTTGCCTGTATAAGTTCAGGTGGATTATTTTGTCTTCTTCTGTTCAATATTGGTCTTTCTGTTGAACCATGTTGTGCATTTAAATTTGATTCCTGTTGTTCTTGATTTCTGGTATTTTTATTTGTAGGGCCCTGTTCCGAGTTTTGACTTATATTTGAATCTTCATTGATCTTAGGAGTTTCAGGCTGCAAGTAAAAATAACATTCACATTTTTGTTACAGTTGCCCGTGGTAGAACAAGACTGGCTGGCCATAGAAGGTGGCTTCCATCAGCGTTTCCCACACTGCATAGGTGCGATAGATGGAAAACACGTAGTTATTCAGTGTCCAATTAACAGCAGCTCAGAATATTTTAATTATAAAAGATCTTTCAGTATTGTCTTGTTAGCCCTGGTTGACAGCAATTACTGTTTTATGTATGCCGACGTGGGATGCCAAGGGAGGATAAGTGATGGAGGTGTTTTTAAAAATTCCGTTCTGTGGACAAAAATAAATAATAATATGTTGGGTCTACCCGCACCAATCCCATTACGAAATGGAAATGCAGACCTTCCATACATATTTTTGGGTGATGGAGCATTTGCCTTGCACAGTAACATAATGAAGCCATATCCAGGGGCTCAACGAGAAGGCACCAAAGAAAGAATTTTTAACAAGAAGCTCTCATCAGCCCGTGTTGTTGTAGAAAATGTATTTGGTGTAATGTCTGCCGTATTCAGAGTACTACGTACGCCAATGCTACTGGAACCAGAAACAGCAAGCCAAGTAGTCATGGCATGTGTTGTTCTACACAATTTTATGAGAAGAAGTAGACTGTCTAGAACTGTATATAATCCACCTGGTACATTCGACATATATGATGGAGAAGATTTAATAATACCAGGGTCATGGAGGAACAATATTTCCAACAATCCAGCTCTGCGTAATATTGGTAGCATTCCTAGAAGATCTCCAAGGAATCCAGTAGACATCAGAAACGAGTTTGCTAATTACTTTTATGATTCATAATTATATTATTATATTACATGCAAACTATTCTTACGCCACCACTAACATCTGTCATGTACAGGTATAAAATAACTAATAATTAATTTCACCAGCACTAACTAACATAATTGTACTAAGGCTTTGGATATCTCCTAGAAACGCGATATCGATTACATATTTTAAATTAATGTCGAACTGTCTGGGACACGTTGTATACATGTATGATTAGGTAACTACTCATACTATCGACGCTTTTGGCAATGAGCAAAAAACGAAAACAAAAAATATCTTTTATACTTATAAAACTGAGTTCTAGGAAGGAAGCACCATTATCATGTCAGATTTTCGAGTTTTAAATGAACCAAATGAATGTACCTGCGAAAAATAATATTATTTTTCATTTAAAATCTGAACAATTAAAATAAAATAGTTATATCAGTTTATTTTATCTTTGAATAGTGTAGGTATATAAGCAATATATAAATATATTTTTTATCCATATTAAATTTGTAGAATATTTGTTTTTTTTAACACTAAGCTGGCAATTCAACTAACTGGACGAAAACTAGTGCAAATACCCTACCTACCTAACAAAATATTTAGGTAGATATTTCACAATTCTCAAAAGGTTACGGCATGTAACATACACCTCTCTTGTTTATAACCGTTAAATTTTGAGCGTTAATAAGGTGATAATCTGAATTAGATTGAAACCCTTGTTGTAAATAGAAAAGCTGAATAATAAAATATTGTAATTAATCTATGTAAATTCAATTATAAACTTAATTTATTCCTTAAATTGCAACACCCTAACAGGGTTCATGTACACTGAACCTACTGTGTTTCATGTAATTTGTACTTACATGTTTTAGCAATTCATAAATAAATATATTTGCAATGATAAATAAATCAACAAAAATTTTAAGTTATTAACATTTAAAAAGTTAGATAAAATAAATATAAGTATAGGGAGAATCAATATATCTTAATAAACATTTAAAATTAATTGGATGGGGAATTTCGAGAGGAAGAATAATAAAGGGATAACTTTAACCTGGAACACTAAAAAAATAATGATTACTTAGTATTTCCCTCATCAAGATCACACAGAGAGTGATCCTTTACTCTGATTTTGTGTAAATGGACAGGAGTAGATGCATGACTCTTTGATACCATCTTTTAAATTTTTAGTTTGTTTTGAGGGTGTACTATAGACATCTGTTTACCCCCTAAAACCTTACAGGCGTGATTTTATGTTATGGAATGATGAAAACAATACATAAACATTCGATCAAAGCTATCACTAGTCATTTGCTGTTTGTCATTGAAGAGTTCCATTGTCGATCTCCGAAGATCTTCATCAGCTATGTTATTCTGTACTAAAACTCGACGGTGAATTGACGCAGCGACTATTCTCTGTCTCACTCGTAAAACTCAGTAATCAGGAGTTCGAGTCTGTCGAGTTTTAGTACAGAATACATAGCAGATCCTATTGTAGGTATAATATACTAAAACCTTCCCTGACCTTTAATAACGAAAACCCCATCCAAATCGGATCAGTAGTTTTTGAGAAAATCGCAGACATATAAACGTAACTTACTTACATACATACGGGTCGAATAGAGAACCTTCCTTTTTTTGAAGTCCGTTAAAAATTGCCTGAATTTGCAGAGGGCTGAGGAATCAGGTTCCGAGAGACTTGTAAAATAAAGGGACCTTTATCTTCATTCTCGAAACATTTAAAACCTTGTATCCATGGAGACTCATGGAGTCGAGGTAGGTACTCGGGTCATCTATCGTTTTCTAGAAGTCGAGACCGACGAGTCATTATCGTCACAGCCAAGCGGCGCTTACTATCACTTTGAGAGAAAAGAGGAAGATCCTTGATATGGAGATTTAGTTAATACAAACCAGTATTTTTACTAACACCAACACATACATATACAGTAAAATTCCGCCTAAAACAATGAAACCAAATAAAGATAGTTGAATCGAGATCAATTACTCATCCGTCCGAACTGGTTGACAGTTCGTGCGCTAGTGAATAGCCGACCATGTGTGGACGGTATATTTGCGTATTTGCCTATTTGTCTCCTTTGATGTGCCTTGAAAAACCGACAGGCGTACGGATACGCGAGTTTGTTATTTGCTTATTCGCCACATAGGCAAATATGCCCGAATATTCGGCGAATAGACCCTCCACACATGGAAGTTATGTGTCAAATACGGCGAATACGCCAATACGCATAGCCAAGTGGGGAGGCTCCATATTTGTCTCCTTTGATGTGCCTTGAAAAACCGACAGGCGTACGGATACGCGAGTTTGTTATTTGCTTATTCGCCACATAGACAAATATGCCCGAATATTTGGCGAATAGACCCTCCACACATGGGAGTTATGCGTCAAATACGGCGAATACGCCAATACGCATAGCCAAGTGTGGAGGCACCAATAGGTATTTGACAGTATATGGCATATATTTGACGTATAGGCAAATAGGCGATACGACCGTCCACACATGGAGCCAAATACCAAAACGTCAAACATGTTTGCTGTAGGTACCAGCCAGAGAGTAATTTGTTCATGTACAACATGGACGTTGCACTTGCAGCTGGATTTTATTATTTGAACTCATGTTACTATTATATGTTATGCGTAAAAAAATACAAAGTGATGAAAAAACGACCAAAAGCAAGGCGATGGTGGATGCTGACTATACACAAAAATCGAACCAAGTAATTAATTTGCTGATTTCATTTGTTACGACTTCGGTCAGATTGAGTTGGAGTATATGCTTAGGGGCTCTATACAGGAATGATTATCATTTTAATCGATAATTTTTTCGTATAATTGATTTTGAATCATCGATTTATTTGATAATATTAGTCTATTTTTAATAAATCGATTACATAATTCGCACATTTTATAAATCGATTTTTGTAAACAGCGCCGTCTGTGCAACGAATGAAAAAATACGAAGTAAGTATACTAAAATAAACAAGTCGATCAAAAGACAGCGCCATTTGTGCTATATATGTAAAATAATTTCCCATCTTTTTAAGGATTTTCTTCTAGTGATATGCTAGTGGCTCGCATAGGTACATTTGTGCTATAGGATAGGAACAATTTTGCATCCGAGAAGTGTTGTCCTCCGAGGCACCAGTAATGGGATATCAGTAATTTATGGGATTTAGAAAATGATTTTTTTTTCCTTTACATTTGCAATATTTTTTTGCTGGACTGCATAGGTAACAACTATTGAAACACTTTTGCTGCTTAGATGTTCAGTCTTCCGAGGCACCAGTAACGATATATGGGACTTTAAAAAACATCTGATCCAGTTAGGGTAACGTACCCATATTACGTGACCTTATAAATCACATTTTAAATGATCTGCAAAGTTAATAAAATTGGCTCATATTTGTCGTTATTAATACAGCACTTGACGCATGACGCCAAGAGTGCGTGCATACTTATAATTACAAGTAATAAAAATATTCGCTCTGTTTCTGTCGAATTCTTTTTGTAATCATCCCATTAATAAACGCATTGTACAGCCGATCGTGCGACGACATTATTGTACACGGACTCTCGCCGACTTGCTTGACGTCCCAGCATATGTGCGTCAGTGTTGCCACCTGTGAGTTTAAAAAGTGCTTAATGCTGCGTGCCATATTTGAATATAGCTCGAAAAAGCGCGTGATTTCCCTAGAGAGGATATTGACTACGTGACGAAATGCTAAGCCCCATGTAGAGATTCGTGGGAGAGTGAAAAAAAATATTATTTTATTAGTTTACTAGCTTCCGCCCCACGGTTTCACCCGCGTTCCCCAGGGATCTTATGTTTTCCCGGGATAAAAAGTAGCCTATGTCTTTCTACATACCATAGCCTATCTATATATCAAATTTCATCGCGATCGGTTAAGCGGTTTAGGCGTGAAAATGTAACAAACAAACAAACCAACCAACAAACGAAAGTGAGTTTGTTGGTTGGCATTTATAATACTAGTTAGGATAGTTAGGATTAGGATTATATTTACACTTTTCATTCGCCATGGTTAGACTCAATGCTCGCATGCTCAACATCGTGAGAAAACCATAGCACGGTGGGGTACTTTGTAGTACCTCCTTGGCTGGCTACCACCCTCAAGTTGAGAATCAGTCGCTAAACACCTATTGGTGTGTTCCGGCAGCTGCACTTGAGAGCCAGTTCTTTCAAGGTTATATGTGTTATCTTCGGCCACATCATCACTTACCATAGGGAGATTGTGGTCAAACACAAGCCTATTACAAAGTAAAAAAAAATACGCTTATTCTATCAACGAAAATTCCACTTAACTGTTAAGAAACTAAATCAAACACGTACTTATTTTTCCAGGGAATCTATGGAGACAGTTTTTCAAGAAATGTTAGCGGAACCCTCGAACGAATTTAACAATTTCTGCCGAATGTCAAATGCAGATTTTAATTTTTTGTTGGAAAAACTCTACCCCATAATTTCTAAAAACAATACGAAATGGAGAGAATCTATACCTGCAAAAGTTAGATTAGCGATTACTTTGCGATTCCTTGCTACCGGGGATAGTTATAGAAGCCTTCACTATACCTTCAAGATATCAAGTCAACTTATCTCAAAAATTATAAGGGAAGTGTGTGCTGCTTTATATCAGGTTCTAAAGGATCAAATCAAGGTAAACACCATATTTAATTTTAATTTATTTTTATTAATCATAATTTAAGAGAATATTATTAGAAAGATAAATAGCTGATGAATTTTTCCCATCATGATATCTCGGCGGTCTTCAGATAGTTTTCGTAGCTTTTTTGCTACAAGTACCCCAAAGGTAGAGTATTCATCATCTTCATCCTTTCGCTGCTGCTGGGAATGATGTTGCATAAAACTATATGCTTCATCCATTCGTTTTTTTGCCTGTATAAGTTCAGGTGGATTATTTTGTCTTCTTCTGTTCAATATTGGTCTTTCTGTTGAACCATGTTGTGCATTTAAATTTGATTCCTGTTGTTCTTGATTTCTGGTATTTTTATTTGTAGGGCCCTGTTCCGAGTTTTGACTTATATTTGAATCTTCATTGATCTTAGGAGTTTCAGGCTGCAAGTAAAAATAACATTCACATTTTTGTTACAGTTGCCCGTGGTAGAACAAGACTGGCTGGCCATAGAAGGTGGCTTCCATCAGCGTTTCCCACACTGCATAGGTGCGATAGATGGAAAACACGTAGTTATTCAGTGTCCAATTAACAGCAGCTCAGAATATTTTAATTATAAAAGATCTTTCAGTATTGTCTTGTTAGCCCTGGTTGACAGCAATTACTGTTTTATGTATGCCGACGTGGGATGCCAAGGGAGGATAAGTGATGGAGGTGTTTTTAAAAATTCCGTTCTGTGGACAAAAATAAATAATAATATGTTGGGTCTACCCGCACCAATCCCATTACGAAATGGAAATGCAGACCTTCCATACATATTTTTGGGTGATGGAGCATTTGCCTTGCACAGTAACATAATGAAGCCATATCCAGGGGCTCAACGAGAAGGCACCAAAGAAAGAATTTTTAACAAGAAGCTCTCATCAGCCCGTGTTGTTGTAGAAAATGTATTTGGTGTAATGTCTGCCGTATTCAGAGTACTACGTACGCCAATGCTACTGGAACCAGAAACAGCAAGCCAAGTAGTCATGGCATGTGTTGTTCTACACAATTTTATGAGAAGAAGTAGACTGTCTAGAACTGTATATAATCCACCTGGTACATTCGACATATATGATGGAGAAGATTTAATAATACCAGGGTCATGGAGGAACAATATTTCCAACAATCCAGCTCTGCGTAATATTGGTAGCATTCCTAGAAGATCTCCAAGGAATCCAGTAGACATCAGAAACGAGTTTGCTAATTACTTTTATGATTCATAATTATATTATTATATTACATGCAAACTATTCTTACGCCACCACTAACATCTGTCATGTACAGGTATAAAATAACTAATAATTAATTTCACCAGCACTAACTAACATAATTGTACTAAGGCTTTGGATATCTCCTAGAAACGCGATATCGATTACATATTTTAAATTAATGTCGAACTGTCTGGGACACGTTGTATACATGTATGATTAGGTAACTACTCATACTATCGACGCTTTTGGCAATGAGCAAAAAACGAAAACAAAAAATATCTTTTATACTTATAAAACTGAGTTCTAGGAAGGAAGCACCATTATCATGTCAGATTTTCGAGTTTTAAATGAACCAAATGAATGTACCTGCGAAAAATAATATTATTTTTCATTTAAAATCTGAACAATTAAAATAAAATAGTTATATCAGTTTATTTTATCTTTGAATAGTGTAGGTATATAAGCAATATATAAATATATTTTTTATCCATATTAAATTTGTAGAATATTTGTTTTTTTTAACACTAAGCTGGCAATTCAACTAACTGGACGAAAACTAGTGCAAATACCCTACCTACCTAACAAAATATTTAGGTAGATATTTCACAATTCTCAAAAGGTTACGGCATGTAACATACACCTCTCTTGTTTATAACCGTTAAATTTTGAGCGTTAATAAGGTGATAATCTGAATTAGATTGAAACCCTTGTTGTAAATAGAAAAGCTGAATAATAAAATATTGTAATTAATCTATGTAAATTCAATTATAAACTTAATTTATTCCTTAAATTGCAACACCCTAACAGGGTTCATGTACACTGAACCTACTGTGTTTCATGTAATTTGTACTTACATGTTTTAGCAATTCATAAATAAATATATTTGCAATGATAAATAAATCAACAAAAATTTTAAGTTATTAACATTTAAAAAGTTAGATAAAATAAATATAAGTATAGGGAGAATCAATATATCTTAATAAACATTTAAAATTAATTGGATGGGGAATTTCGAGAGGAAGAATAATAAAGGGATAACTTTAACCTGGAACACTAAAAAAATAATGATTACTTAGTATTTCCCTCATCAAGATCACACAGAGAGTGATCCTTTACTCTGATTTTGTGTAAATGGACAGGAGTAGATGCATGACTCTTTGATACCATCTTTTAAATTTTTAGTTTGTTTTGAGGGTGTACTATAGACATCTGTTTACCCCCTAAAACCTTACAGGCGTGATTTTATGTTATGGAATGATGAAAACAATACATAAACATTCGATCAAAGCTATCACTAGTCATTTGCTGTTTGTCATTGAAGAGTTCCATTGTCGATCTCCGAAGATCTTCATCAGCTATGTTATTCTGTACTAAAACTCGACGGTGAATTGACGCAGCGACTATTCTCTGTCTCACTCGTAAAACTCAGTAATCAGGAGTTCGAGTCTGTCGAGTTTTAGTACAGAATACATAGCAGATCCTATTGTAGGTATAATATACTAAAACCTTCCCTGACCTTTAATAACGAAAACCCCATCCAAATCGGATCAGTAGTTTTTGAGAAAATCGCAGACATATAAACGTAACTTACTTACATACATACGGGTCGAATAGAGAACCTTCCTTTTTTTGAAGTCCGTTAAAAATTGCCTGAATTTGCAGAGGGCTGAGGAATCAGGTTCCGAGAGACTTGTAAAATAAAGGGACCTTTATCTTCATTCTCGAAACATTTAAAACCTTGTATCCATGGAGACTCATGGAGTCGAGGTAGGTACTCGGGTCATCTATCGTTTTCTAGAAGTCGAGACCGACGAGTCATTATCGTCACAGCCAAGCGGCGCTTACTATCACTTTGAGAGAAAAGAGGAAGATCCTTGATATGGAGATTTAGTTAATACAAACCAGTATTTTTACTAACACCAACACATACATATACAGTAAAATTCCGCCTAAAACAATGAAACCAAATAAAGATAGTTGAATCGAGATCAATTACTCATCCGTCCGAACTGGTTGACAGTTCGTGCGCTAGTGAATAGCCGACCATGTGTGGACGGTATATTTGCGTATTTGCCTATTTGTCTCCTTTGATGTGCCTTGAAAAACCGACAGGCGTACGGATACGCGAGTTTGTTATTTGCTTATTCGCCACATAGGCAAATATGCCCGAATATTCGGCGAATAGACCCTCCACACATGGAAGTTATGTGTCAAATACGGCGAATACGCCAATACGCATAGCCAAGTGGGGAGGCTCCATATTTGTCTCCTTTGATGTGCCTTGAAAAACCGACAGGCGTACGGATACGCGAGTTTGTTATTTGCTTATTCGCCACATAGACAAATATGCCCGAATATTTGGCGAATAGACCCTCCACACATGGGAGTTATGCGTCAAATACGGCGAATACGCCAATACGCATAGCCAAGTGTGGAGGCACCATAAAATAATAATCAGCCGTTTTGAATATTTCCACACGAGATAATTAATGAATGAAAATTTTATGAAAGCACAGATAACCATAAAAATTTGTAAACGCATGTGCAAAGAGTATAGTAATTAGTAATATAGCTGGGAATACACGTCAGATTTTTTCATCCGATAGTCGGATCCGACTATCGGATGCCGGCGGACATTCAATACAATTCCGTCCGACTATTGAATCGGACGTGTATTGTATGTTCAAACAAAGTAATGGCTCCAACGCCTTCCAATAGTCTGATCAGACTATCGGACGAAAAAATCTGACGTGTATTCCCAGCCTATAACGGCAACGCATGTGGTAGTAATAAAGCGGTTCTTACACTATCCTATTTGTTGAAACTAATGAGGATCAGTAAAGTTATAGCAAATTCAATCTAGTATGGAGGAACAAGGTGGTAGACTCCTCCATTGAAAAGGGAAGATCTTCCGCCAGGCTGGGTCATAGTGCCTGGGGACCACGGTCCAACTATAAATGTGTTGGAATCTTGTATATATGCTAAGTACTCGACGAACTTTATTAGTGCGATGTAGAATCTTGTTGCGCCATCTATCCACGGACAGCGGAAGTTTTGATAAATGTCGCTACATCACTCCCTTCCTATATCAGAGGTCGTTTCATTGTTGCTGCGTCGTTGCTGATGTAGCTTGCAAGTGCCAGTGCGACTCGGAAGTCTGCGGTGAGTCGAGACTGAGCGGGGTTGCTGCGACAGGTTGAGCCATGGTAGTCCACGTGTGCAGAGACTGCCACGCCGGAGAATGAGGAGCCGTCCGATGAAGATTCGGACGTGTGCTACAGTGGACTGCGCAAGCGATGAGTGCTGTCGCTGGGAGTGTGCCTTGCATGACCAGGCCATGTGTGGTGCCAGCATAAGAAACAAAATCTCATAAGCTATTTTGCTGATAATGCTGATTGCTGTGTATGTGTCCATCCAATACATACATACACAATAATTACTAAGCCATGGAGATGGAAATAATGATTACCTAAATGCATTGTACACTTATCTTCCACAATTTTATTAATCATAAATACATAACTAAACAACTACACATGATGTAATGATAATAATGATTACACTTTAGGATAGTATGTTGTTTCAAACTTCTTCCTTGCCTTAGGATATGGTCGTAGCACCTTGGGTATATATTCAGGCAGATGTTCATCTAACCTCCTCTTAAAAGGATTAATTCCACGCTCAAATGGTCTTCGCTTAGCTTCAAAGAATCTAGTATTATGTTCAATTTTGTATATCCTTTCCCAGAGATAGATTTCTGGTGGTAAGAAATGTTTGGGCCTATTCGAAACCAAATGTTTATATCTGGACTCTAACCAACATCTCCTCTTATCATCTTCTATGTCAGCAATGGTTTGTTCTTCTGTACCAAGATATGGTTTCATTTCATGTTCACGCTGTTCAGGAGCATTTAAATAGAATTGAACTAACATTTTTAGAATATCTTCATTCAGGCCTTTGACTTGTCCATTCTCAATGCTCTCATATAATTTCAGTGGCTTTGTGCCGAAGCAGATGTTATGCTTTGGGTTTTCATCCATTCTAGCACCATGCATTTCAATAGTGTTAAGCTGATATGCATATAATGACCATAATTGACCATTGGTTATGACTGTTTGAGTGACCAATGGATAAGTTAAGTCATT
Organism: Tetheella fluctuosa; assembly: GCA_951216915.1. NCBI lineage: Eukaryota > Metazoa > Arthropoda > Insecta > Lepidoptera > Drepanidae > Tetheella > Tetheella fluctuosa. Next base: position 6,215,226 of record OX578229.1, on the reverse strand, counting down.
GTATGTAGTGAAACCTTGATAATTAGCTTGGGCCAGCAACCAGCCAAAACTAGACTTTATAGCTTGACAGTGTAATGCTTCTAGATGGTCCTCTGGTCCAAACGACTCCTTTCTGGAAAGAATATGACCACGTCCATGGAAAGATAGCAGACCAAATTCATCACGATCTCCAGGCCAATACCCTGAAAGACAAAATGTTGTGTTACTCCAACATTTCCTATAGATAATATTCATTTTATAACTAAATCCCAGATAAAAGATTTCAAAAATGTTTCAAAAAGGTTCCACCTGCATTTCAGAAGGTACTAATGGCTTTCCCAATATAAAAGAACTCCTTGATTAAGGCTCATGCTGCTGGTAAACCCACCTGATAAATAGTAGTTTTACTAATGTGTCTATCAGGTCTTCAGTGGCTAGTGATCAATTTATGTGAAAAATTTGATGTAAATTCATTCAGCCAATAAGTATGTTAACTAACACACAATTTGTCTGTATAGTTTATATGTAGTAGTATTTTATTAATAAAAAAATAGTACCTGGAATATTAGTAGCATGTCTAAAGTTTTCAAAGTATCCAAATGATCCTGGTACAGTAGTAACCTTTTTTACTTTAAATTCGGGATTCTCTGCTTCACTGTAGGGCAGTAGAGGTTTTAAGGGATGGTGACCTCTCATTGCTAATATTGGTGACCCTATAATTATAAATTTTGTTATAACTGGTTCCCTTTAACAAGGCTTAGTGTCCTTACAACCTGCATCAAAAATTTGGTGGTGGATCTCAGACTTAATTGTATACTTTAAATAAACAATTTTATAATGTAATAACTAAACTTGCAATATGACTGACATAGCCTTTATTCGCCTCTTACTTGCATAGCTATCACTGCCTATACTGACATGCTCTGGAATGATCCGCCATGTTTAAGCCCATTCGTAATCTGCACAGATAATAACTACATTTGACAAGAACAAATTGTTAATTCAATTACCCTACTTGTCCTTTTCTTTTTTATTAAAAAGGTCTTCACTTTTTACATACACAACCATACTTTACTATACTCACCTAAATATTGGATAGCTCTGTCAATATTCTCATGCAGTCGATCCTTCAGCCATGAATATTGTTTTCTCCACTTGACCACTCTTGCAGGTACATCAACGCCACCTACAAGCCAAAATGCTTCATGACGAGGATCATAGTCAACCTGTGTACAAAAATGACGTTATTTTCCATTCCCAAAGTTGTATGCAATTGAGTCAATGAAAAATATTGGATAAAGTTTAATATGAATATTTGTCTGTTTTTGATGTACTTACAATATAATTTTTTTTTTTTTTTTTTACTTCGTATAGGCTTGTGTTTGACCACAATCTCACTATGGTAGGTGATGATGTGGCCGAAGGTGGTAAGCACACAAAGCCTAGAAGGATCTGGCTCTCAAGTGCAGCTGCCGGAACACACCAGTAGGTGTTTGGCGACAGATTTTCAACTTGAGGGTGGTAGCCAGCCAGGCGGGTACTACAAAGTACCCTACCACCGTGCTATGGTTTCCTCACGATGTTTTCCTTCACCGAAAGCTCAAGCTCATTGTAGGATTCGAACCCACGACCTTCGCCGCGGCGTCCGACGTCACTACCACTGAGCTATCATCGCCTACCATAGTGAGATTGTGGTCAAACACAAGCCTATACGAAGTAAAATAAAAAAATAATTATAAATTTATACGTACAAAGTATGAAAATGGGCTAGGTACATATATAAATTTAATATTAAATTATTACATATTATAAACACATATGGCATCTATATTATTTTTCTACAAAATAAAATAATCACTTGAAATCAATAGTTAACATAATTTAATCACCTGTGCAGATAAAATATGTGGTACTTTATCAGTAAGGTTGTTTGATATGACCCTGTTGATTTGCCTTACAATACACTTAGCCAGGGCATCTTCCTTTAATGCTGCTTCTGATTTTTCTGTAGGACCACCACTTAATTTGCGACTGAAATATTAAACCATTTCTAGTATTTTTTGTAAAAAAATCTGGTTACATTTGTTATTATTATTAGTGTTTATAATCTCATTTACTCTGTCAAGGATGTATGAGGATGAATTTCTGAACAAAACAAATCATGTAAGCACTTACTCTACACCTTCACATTCCATAGCAATAGCATCTTCTATATATGACCTTATTTGCTTCACAATAGAGTCTGCATTTTGTTCAGAATCTTTATATGTGTCTGGAAGTTTGTCTATAGGTATAAAATGACTTCTTGTGTAGCACTGTACGAGAGGCATGGCATTATAAGGTACTTTGTCTTCGTGAAACATAATACATCTCCAACCATAATAACAAGGCATGTTTAAAGCTATTTGTTTTTCTTCTACAGTCTTTATGTTCTTGATATTTGTATGAAGAGTTTCTTTCTCACGAGACTTTCTCCCTTTGAGAGATGTATCCAATATAGGAGGATATTCCGGTGTTTCAGTGTACTCATTCTGTTCATTCAATGCGACTTGGGATTGTCTTCTTAGTACTATATTTTTAAGTTTTGGAAATGTTCTATGGCCTCGAATTAAAAGCATTTTTTAAGCATCTGCTTGCCATAAAATTACAAAATTACTTTTGTTTGAGGTTAGTGGTTATTTTATTATTTTTTTCGCGACTTTCCGGACCAGTGTTTCCACTTAAGATTTTGGTTTTTCCCTAGTTTAGTTTTTCTCCAAAACATTTCAAAACTTTTCGGTTACTTTTCCCTAAAATAAGGAGAAATCCCTAAAACAGGAAACAGTGTTCCAGATTAACGCTTTATAGAATCTTTATTGTCTGTGATCTTTCGTGTTGTGTTTGCCTATTTGTCTTTTTTGATTTAAAAACCGAACGACGGGGGGAAAACGTTTGTTATTTGCTCATTTACCAAATATTCACAGATGGAAGTTATCTAAAGCTAAAGAGATTGTTTGTTTGTTTGTTTGAACGTGCTAATCTCGGGAACTACTGGTTCGATTTAAAAAATTCTTTCAGTGTTGGATAGCCCATTAAATTTATCAAAGAAGGCTATAGGCTTTTTATCCCGGGAAAACACAAGATGCCTCGGGAATGCGGGAAACCGCGGGGTGGTAGCTAGTTTGTTAAATTCAGCAAATACAAATAGCCATGTGTCAACTAATAAGAGATACCTACTGGAAAAATCAGTACAATATGCATAAATCGATTCGTGTACTAATATGAGTAACTTAGCGACAATGTACTATAGTCGCCAAAAATTTTATCCGGAAAAAAATAAAATACGTAACTAATGGAGCTGATACATCAGATACATGGTTGAAACGCTACAGCGTCGTTCATTCAGCGTCTTATATTTGCCCTTGGGTGTTGGCAGATTGACACCCATGTAACTACCAGTCCCTTTTAGTACTACTAGTAGGTTTGGTTTCCTCTATCTACCTACGTAATAAGTAGGTACCTACTAGATTTCCGGGTCGCCCCACGCAATACCAGTGTTGCCAACTTAGTGGATTTACCACTGCATCTGGTGGTTACGACCCCCCTTTTAGTGGCGAAATATCGACATAAGTGGCTGATGGATATTCTAGTGGTTTCAATTAAGTACTAGTAGAATTCAGTTTCAATTAATAAAAATAAGATACTAAGCCCTTTACATGTATCGAAATATAATATTTCTATTTCATTTAATTTTCAGGACTTTTCTGAGCAATAGGCAACACTGATCTGTCAGAATAACATGACGTCAAATGAACCATCCCGCTCGATACACTATACGCGGAGATCCCCCGTAGAATATTTTTTAGTAATAGTTAGTGAATTTTAGTGTTCCTGATGTTTTCCAAATTATTATGTTTTTACTTTCTAAAGGCTTGTGTTTGACCACTATCTCACTATGGTAAATGATGATGTGGCTGAAGGTGGTAACCACACAAAGCCTATATGGAACTGGCTCTCAAGTGCAGCTGCCAAAACACCACAATAGTAGTTTGGCGACAGATTTTCAACCTGAGGGTGGTAGCCAGCCAGGTGGGTACTTACTACGAAGTAAGTACCCTACTACCGTGCTATGGTTTTCTCACGATGTTTTCCTTCACTGAAAGAACAAGCTCATTGTAGGATTCGAACGCACGACCTTTGCCGCAGCGTCCGACGTCTACCACTGAGCTATCAGTGCCTTAAAACTAATTATTATTATATTATAATTGTTTGTTGTTTTACTGATTGTCAATATTACGTAGTAATAAAGGAAACTAATTATTCATTATTTACAATTAGAAAGGGAAATAAAAACAAGAACAAAGTACACGTCATAATTTTAAAATATTTACAAAAAGAAAATCTGATCTAAATCGCTGCCAGTTGGTAGTGTGCCCAGAACGCTGGCAGCATTGCCACGCTGTATAATAATAATAAAAATCTTTATTGTAATAACAAGGTGTTTACAGTGAATACAAGCCCTGAATACCAAACTAGCATTAGCTGTATATTGGTAATCAGTTCCTCCCCAATAAATAGTGAAGCAAAATTGAAAATACATTATTATTAGCTAGGTACAATAGAAAAATATGAATATGTGTGTGTGTGTGTGTGTGTGTGTGTGTGTGTGTGTGTGTGTGTGTAATGTGTGTGTAATGTGTTTGTGTGTAATGTGTTGTGCGTAATGTTTTGTGTGTGTGTGTGTTTGTGTTTATGTTTATGATGTTTGTGTGTGACTTGCAGCTTCGATTCTATTTCTATATTAGCAATACTTTTTCTATATCGTTGTAGTCTTGTTCTTTAAGCCATAGTTTAATTTTATTTTTAATTGGGTAATTGGATAGACTTTTGGTTTTATGTACTAGATTAAGTTTGTTATATAGCCTAGGTGCAACATTACAATAGTGTTGTTGGGCAAATTTACTGTTAACTCTGGGAACTGGACATTTATTTAGTTTTTTACCAGATGGCTTTAGTAGGGGTACAGTGCATTTATGGTATTTACGTATACACTGATAGACAAACAACTTCCTCACAGTTAGAACTTCAGCTTTTTCATACAATGATTGTGTTGGATGTCGGAATGGTAAGTAAAGAAGAACATTGAGTACTGCCCGTTGTGCTCTTTCGAGCTCAATCATGTGTGTCTTGGCTGCTGACCCCCACGAGCATATGCAATAAGTTATTACACATTCCGCCAAGGCTTTATATGTTCGTATCAAGAGAGTAGTGTCTGGTATAAGTCTCAAATCTTTAAAAATATATATAAGTTTCCTTAACCGATTGATAGTTCTAGATATATGTTTCTTCCAATTTAATTTGTCATCAATATTTACTCCTAAATACCTGATTTCTGTAACTCTTAACATAACATAGGACAACCACAACGCGCAGAAAAACCATTCCTGGAACGATTACAGGGATACGAATGCATGCGGAGCTGAAAATTTTTAGGCGAAGACGCCATAGTCTTACTAAAACAAAATAATTTAGTTTTATCTACATTTAGTGATAATAGACTATCTATCCTCAAGCCATACAGCGACAGAAGACATTCCCTCTTCAGCCAGTTGTTGTACATTCTCCCAGGTATCACTATGAAAAAGAATGACAGTGTCGTCAGCAAACATTTGAATGTTCGCACCTTTGATATGACATTTACATAGTTCGTTAATGTACGTTAGAAACAGCGTCGGACCCAGTGTACTGCCCTGCGGCACCCCATATGATCCCAAACTAAAGTTACTGAAGTGATTCTCAACTCTAACACATTGTTGCCTTTCAGTAAGGTAGTCCCTGAACCACGAAAGTGCGTTCCCCCTGATTCCTAGCCTCTCTAAACGCGTTAAAAGGATTGGGATGGATACGGTATCAAACGCCTTTCGTAGGTCAAGGAATACTCCTACGCATTTATCATTCTTGTCGAGGTGGGCTGTGATGTTATTGGTAAGCCGTAAGACAGCGTCATCAGTGGAATGCTTAGCACGAAACCCGTATTGATTCTCACTAAGAAGTTTATTATTTTCCAGGTAGTTAATTAGCCGCTTATTCATAATTTTTTCTATAACTTTTGAGAGGGTACTTAAGAGAGAAATTGGCCTATAGTTTATAGCAAGAAACTTATCTCGTGATTTATAAATTGGGCAAACAATGGCGCATTTAAATATTTTAGGGAAAATGCCATGTTCAAAACTTAAGTTAGTTAAGTAGGATATGGGCTTCGCAAGAGAGCTACGACATGTTTTTAAAACGTACGCTGTTATTTTGTCTATGCCTGGAGCGCTGTACATCTTAAGACTGCCAATCACATGAATCACCTCAACAGGATCTGTTAAATATAGTGCCATGGATTTTAATGGTACGTTGGTTGTTTTAGAGATTTGGGCTAGAGTTACCTCATCTGTGTCTAACTTTTGTAGGGTCCGGTTAGCAAGATTTGAGCCAATAGATGTAAAAAACCTATTGACTTCATCAAGAGATTCTGTAACCGTTGCTTTTAAGTTAAGCAGTTCTGTAGACGGTGTGTTAGCCTTATTAATATTACATAGTTCTTTAATCGTACTCCACGTTTGTCTCATATTACCTTTATTTTTGTTTAGTTTATCGGTGTAGTAATTTCTTTTCAATGTTTTTATTATTCTTTTCAATGTATTTCTGTAAGCTATAAATCTGTTCTTAATGTCTTGATTGTTTGAATTTACTTTTACTTTTTTATGCATTCGATCTCGTTTTCGTATAGATTTTACTACCCCTATGGTGATCCAAGATTTTAAAGGTCGGTTACGTTTTGGAATCTCTTTTACTGTGGTGTTGGCATTTATGAGGTCACCTAGTTTTGTTGTTAGTATTAGTGCAGCCTGATTAACATCTGTTGTTGAATATAGTTCATCCCATGATTCAGTCTTAATCATATAAGCATTCTGCTTGGGATTAGAGGCATAGTCCATATGCAGTAGAATAGGTGAGTGATCCGTCAATTCGTCAAGAACAAAACTTTGTACCTTAGAAGTGGTTTTTACCATAAAATGGTCGAGACACGTATTCTGCCTAGTAGGACAGTCAATCGCTTGCTTTAGACCATGGCTGGCTATTAGATTTAGGTATATTGCAGAATTAGCATTAAGATTCTTGGGCATAATATCTATATTTAAGTCACTCGTCAAAATGATATTATTGCTCTTGCTGCATGTAACCAATATATTATCTAGGGAGTTTACGTAATTAAGTGGGTTTTTGAAACAAGGAGGACGGTAGGTACAAATAATACATACTTCGTCCTTAATATTAACCACAATACAGTTTCCTTCAGAACATTCAGGTTCAAATGAAGTCACCTCAAACGATTCCCGAACATAAACTACCACTCCATCGTTCTGATTTAGTGAGATATTCGATCTAAACATTTTATAATTATTTATTGTAGGTAGTAGAGTATAAATGTTTATTGGTCCAGCATTCTGCTAACAGAACTAATACTAGTACTAATACTAAGACATCAATTAATTTAAGAAATTTTGCGAGAAACATAAGAAAAGTATCAAAGTTGGCTTTTATACTTCGTATATTAACTGTTAAAATTGAAAAATTCTTATTGTTGGAACAGGGTATTATTTCTAGACACTCAGCGGGCTCATTTAACCTTCGGCACTCAATACCCTGTTTGTCAACGTCATTCATAATCGTTATATTTATCGGATTGAATTTTGTTTGTAAAATAGTTTTATGTCACTATTCAATATTAATAAAAAGAGGGTAGCTGGAGCTTTGTATTTTCCCGTCGAGATCTTGACTTCATAAGTGTTGATAAAAGTCTGTTTATATTTTATTGTTTTAGTAGACGGTAGGCTATAGACAGTACTAAAACAAGCATTACTTTTAGTGATTTGGTTATTAGTTTTTGGTATTATAATAGGAAATATATTAATTCTATGCATTGTTTTGCATATCAAAATTATTTTTGCATTAATGATGTTTAATACATATCTTTTTGTGAGATTTGAGTTGAGGCTGCAAATCCAAGAATGTTATACATGTTGTGAGTGAAGTGGTGGATGTGTGTTTGTGTATATGTTTGAATGTATTGGTTAGTGTTAATATTGAAAATATAGTAAAGGTATGTAATAGGTGGTGTAGATAATGTGGCTGAGATGTGGTTGAGTATGTGTTCATATAAATGTACGAGTAAGTGTTAGATTTACAAAGAAATAAACTTTTATAAATAAATAGTAACAAGGCACAGGTTCTATTTGTTGTTAGTGTGTATCTAAAATAAGTTAGTAGTCATTTATTTTTACAAAGGTTCTCAACCGCGCTTGCAAAGTCGACATTTATTATTGTGGAGTTATTCTTGTTTTTAACGCGAAATACATCTTTAATTTCATTTGACTTTATGGGATGACCAATCACATCGGCAGTATTTTCCACAATAGCGGGGAGGTCTTCCTTACTCTCCTTCTGTTTTTGAGGGACATTTCTTAATTCCAAAATAGAGATTTTGGTGGAGAATAGCTGACGCTCCATATTGTCCATTTTTTCTACCAGTATGGCGATGCTAATGCTCTGGCCGAGGTATTCACCAACTCTCTGGTCACGAGAAGCGTCGATCAGTTGATTAGATATATCGCTACTTATTATTTTCTTTTAAGAAAACAACAAAAAAAATAGTGGAAAATTAAGCTATTATGAGAGTAGGTACCTTTTTTGTTAGTGGTTTTCTGGTGGTATTAGAAGTTGAATCTGGTGGAGAGCTAGTTTAACTGTTGGCAACACTGCTCAACACCTCTATTTTAGATATGTGTCTATGGGGAAAATGACTCTCTTTTGAGTACTTTTGACGTTCAATCGATCGAATGGTTTCCGAACAAGAAGCTCAAATAAGCCAACAATTCAACGTTTCATTAAAGTAGCAGGTCAGCGGTTCATTGATTGTTTGAAATAATTGATAGGTACCCATTTGTTTTGGTTCAAAAGATCTTAAACTAAGATGCAAAAATTTGATATTTTAAATCAAATCTTAATCTAAAAAACTTAAACTCATAAGTCATAGACTACCAGTAAAATTGGTAAATATATAAGAAAGAAGAAAGAAAGCGGCGCGATTCAGTCTCGCTCGCTCGGGTCCACGACCCAATCGACTGATCGAATCATTGTCGTAGTGATTCGATCATTCGCGCGTATCTCGAGACCCGGTTCTTTTGATTCGTTCAATCGCGAACGAAACGACGACACATCTACTCTATTTGCCCTTGGTTATTAGCTGATAGACAACCAAAGAGTATATTAATCACAGACTAAGGAGAGACGCTACGCATATTTAATATATTGGAGACACTGACTTCCATTATACAAGTACGCTGGACAGTATATCATCGACCTTTTATTGAAGCCATTTGATTTTCGCCATTTTAGCGCTGATAGCAATCGTGAGCGTCCACGGAACTAATAGTAGAGACGGGACATTTTAGTGTCTATATCGATAAAAAACGCTTTCTTTTTTATTTATCGACATAAGTTGTACCTGCGATTTCGTCCGCGTAATCTTTTGATATTGTAATCCCTAGACTAACAAATAAATAATTACAGGCATAGCACATAACTGAGTAGGTTCCTGTGGTAGTGGGGTGGTGCGGGAGGGGGTGACGTGACGTATTAGAACTACTGTCTCGCTATGCACGATTCATTTTTAATTATCTTTTGTCATTTGGCGTAATGAAAAAACACCCATCCGCACCGCTCCACTTCCGCAGGATCCAACTCAGTTAAGCGTTATACCTGTAGTAGCAAATTGGAGGAACTGTCCAACAGCTAACAAACGGGTAGTTATGCCTAAAATGTATATGCTGCATTTTTGATAGCGAGTTTTACAAAATACGCAAACTCTCATACTCCAAACGATTTAACTATCACGTAGACAACACGAAATAACGTAAATCCTTAGAGTTGCACAAAAACAACACGACGGCCATTTGCAACAAATGTCAGTAATAGTACCTGAGACGCTCGAGAGGGGCGCTTTGATTTGGCACAAAAAACAACTGTCATTTCGAAAGAAATATACTGTCCAGCGTACTTGTATAATGGAGGTCAGTGATTGGAGACAACTATACTATCTTTATTTTACATTTACTGTAGTTAAATGAAGCAAATTTTATTTTATTAATTATTTAGTACAGCTGCTTAAAAAAAGTTTAGTGATTTAACTGTATATTGCATTGCATTGCACAGAGTAATAAGTTATTATAGTATGTTGTGTGTGGTGATATATTTCTGGTTCTGAACGCACGCAGATAGCTGATGCAATAAGCAAGCAAGAACATTTTGATTTGACATTTCGCCACCTGCCAAATTGTTCTCAAATATAACCAATTTCGAAAAGTTACTTATTTGTGGAGTAAATCATGGACGACGACATGGTATTTGATCCTTCTTTGAAGAAGAAGAAGAAGAAGAAGACTGGTTTCGATATGGACGCGGCCCTCGCTGAGCAAGGTGAGAGCACAAGCATGGAGGCGCCCGCAGAAACGGGTGACGTCGACTTACCGGAGGACGATAACCTCGATTTAGATAATTTTGGCAAGAAAAAGAAGAAGAAAAAGAAGACGTTCTTCAATTTGGAAGAATTGGATACTGCATTACCGGAAACTCCGCCGGCTGAGGAACCTGAACCACAGGAGGAAGAAGCCATCGACGATCTGGATTTAGACATAGACTTTTCGAAAACAAAAAAGAAGAAGAAGAAGAAAAACATCGATGAACTCGGTGTGGAGGACGATTTTAAGGGCGAGGACCAAGAGAATATCGAGGATGTTCACGGCGACTGGATCGGCAGCGACCGAGATTATACATTTGACGAACTCCTTGAACGTGTATTTGACATTATGCGCGAAAAGAACCCCAGCATGGTCTCTGGCAAAAAGCAGAAATTCATCATGAGACCTCCACAGGTGGTTCGAATCGGTACGAAGAAGACATCCTTTGCAAATTTCACAGAAATTTGTAAAACACTTCATCGGCAGCCAAAACATTTATTAGACTTTTTACTGGCAGAGTTGGGTACCAGTGGTTCTGTAGATGGTAATAGTCAACTCATCATTAAAGGTCGTTTTCAACAAAAACAAATAGAGAATGTCCTTCGTCGATATATCAAGGAATATGTAACATGTCATACATGTCGTTCCCCTGACACCATCCTACAGAAAGATACTCGGTTATTCTTCCTTCAGTGTGAGACATGTGGTTCTCGCTGCTCTGTGGCTAGCATCAAGTCTGGTTTCCAGGCTGTTACTGGAAAGCGTGCTGCCATCCGTGCAAAGACTGCATAGAATATTAGTGCTTAGTGATAAACTAATTTTACAGCCAAGACCATGGGGTACATACAGTAATATTTCTTGCTTTTGTTGTTGTTTCAAAATCATTAATATTTTTATCAGCTGTAAATCTGGTGCTGATGTTTTTATGTATTCTTATTGATGTGCAATTATGAGTAATTAGATAAATAATTGTGTATAGATAATAGGTATGAGTACATACCCTCTATTGTATACTATAAATGTATATAATAATTGGGAACACAATAGTTAACTGTTGATCATCTTCATCATAAAATATCTCACTAGTCAAATATTTCGATTAAAATATGGCTGGACCTTATAAAGTATTTTTCCCATGACCTGTTGATATTGTTATAAGAAGTGTAAAGTGCTCAAATAGATATGTAAATTGGTTGCAAGTTTGGAAGGCATTGTTATCTGAATGTACCCCATTAGAACCCCATATTTATGTATAGCTCACTTCTGTATTATTCTCATTGGTACACAATGTTTTATAAATTATTGTTTTATTTCATTTAACCACACAATTAAATAAGTAACACCAATAGTAAATTGAAAAAGATTTATTAAGATACAAAATAATGTATAAATAAAGTAAATTCATAATAAATAATATCTTGAAATACATTATACAAGATATACAAGTGTAAAAAATTTAACCAGCCAATTAATAATACACTTAGATGGTAAATAATAATTAAAATGATGCAACAAGCTACTTCAGTTAGATTACTCATGATTTAAATATTTAATATCAATTATTAACAATCTGACGAACATAATCATGCCTTACAGCTTTATTGAGGCTTTCAGCATACAGATCTAGACGTTGAGTCATAGTGAAACCCCACTTGTCTTTAATTTGACGACACAAGTTCAAATCAATTTGTGCAATAAGCAAACCATCCTTCACTCTGGACAAACTTGGAGTCCTGGACCCATCGGGGGCTGTTATATAGCTTGAACCATAAAAATGTCCAAACTCTTTATGAGCTGGTTTTCCATCCCCTGAAGTGAACTCATTAGGGAAACTTTCAGTTCCTACTCTATTTATTGCACAGGTAAAATAACTGTTAGCTATAGCAGCATTACGAGCCTCAACAGCCCACAAGTGTTCACTGAGTCCAGCAACAGTCGCGGAAGGATTGAACACAATCTCAGCTCCGTTTATCCCAAACATCAACCAATTGAGTGGATGATGACGTCCATAGCAGATGTTGATTGCTATCTTGCCAAACTTTGTATTGAATACTGGATGTCCAGTGTTACCTTCAAAGTAATAAGTTGACTCATTAAAGTCACCAACACGCGGGATGTGGTTCTTCCTGTGTTTGCCAATTACATTACCAACTTCATTTATTACAACAGCAGTATTCCAAATAGTGTCACCATGAACTTCATCTCTTTCAAGGATAGGTGATATAATAACCATGCCATATTTTATGGAAAATTCTTTTAAGAATTGTGTACTAGGACCATCTGTTACAGATTCAGCAAACTCGCACCAAGGTTGCTTTTCTCTAGTGCAAAATACGAATGGCATACTCCATGCTTCCTGCAGACACAGAATATTTACTCCTTCATCAGCAGCAGATACTATAACATGTCCAACTTTATCAAAAATAGCTTGCCTCTGTTCCACAATGGGCTTATCTGTAGGAATGACAGTTGAATGTTGGATTATTCCAACTCTAACAATATGGGGACTCCTTGTTTGTTCTGTCAGTGTTGGAAAATCGTATGCTACTATATCATAGTTTTTCGCATTGGCATTCTGGATATTTATTTTCTTCAAATTTAACTCATGATGATCAATTCTACCGTAGTGAATTCTATTATACTCTTGTAGTTCTCTATTCGATAAGGAGCTAGATATAAGTTTATCCAAGCTGGGAAGTTCTGGTGAAGCTGCCATTATTTTATTTTAATTTGATAAAACCATAAACTCAGTCTACCGACTATGCAGAGTATATAATTAGATAATAAAACACTTGCTAACTACTACATAATAATATTTATTATGTGCAACAGTGAACCGATAAGAGTGATAAGGTGATAATGAAGAAGAGGTACTTCCGATATACACTGCGAGCACTGTAAGGTGTGACGTCATTTAGAATACTGAGAAGACGTTCCATTATAGTTAGCTATACTGGGTACTGTTTAAAACGGAACGCAGTTCAGTATACTGTGTGTCATCCACGTATATGTATTATGTAAACTGTCATTCTGGACGCCGTTGATCACGTGATCATAGCACTGAGAGCACTTTACCTCGAAAACGCCAGTGTTAACGTAGTGGTTATATTCTCTTTGGCCAGTGCTCACAGTACAAAAATGGCGACGATTTATGACGTCATATATTTCCCCAGGATATTGCGGCAGTATACTGTCATCTATTACGCAACGAATTTCTCCCCAGTAAGTGTACTGAACAGTGCTCGCAGTGTATAACGGAACATACCCGTAGTGATTTTGGGTATGTTCCGTTGTACACTTTTTTTTATTTATGTAATTACACCTGCATTAATTTGTAGAACCAAGTCTATACTACTTCGCGTGCGCAAACTCCTGACTAAGTCGTCGTTTGTTTTCTGAAGTACAGTTATGTCGATAATCAGAACATTCCGTTTTTTCTCTTCTAAAAACTAGCAAAAAAAAACAAAAAAGTTGATTTTCCCCCGCCAACTTATGAGAGCTCGCGTCATGGCAGGAAACAGTTTCATCATCACTCAAGATGGATTTTGAATTGGCAAATTAAATCTACTATATAAAAATAAGTCGGGTTTTCCTTCCTGACGCTATAACTCCAGAACGCACGAACCGATTTCCACGGTTTTGCATTCGTTGGAAAGGTCTCGGGCTCCGTGAGGTTTATAGCAAAGAAAAACATAAGATCCCACGGGAACGCGGGTGAAACCGCGGGGCGGAAAGCTAGTATTTTATATATTAATTTAATTAATTAATTATTTTATTCGTTATTTAAGTGTTAGATCATAAAAAAGGTTTTGCCTTGACATAAAGATAATATTTAACATAACAGTGTGATTATTTATACAATACCAAGTAAAATAAATATATTTATTATTGCAGCCATATTTAGGTACAGACTATAAATCCATCTTGGAAATAATCGCTTCGAATTTGCATACATGTATAAATTGCGTGACAATGCAATATTATGATGACATAGTTGGAAGGAAAAAAACACAATTTAACTAAAAAGAAAAAAACACCGAGCCAAGCTCGATAATGTTAATTAAATAAGCGGTGAATGATGTACATACTAAAATATGATCTATCACTTTATGTCTAATTAACAGATTTCAAAAGTCATTCACCTTCATAGTTAACAATATTAGCCCCTTTTAAAAAAAAACGATTTACCATGTCTTCTTCTTCTTATTTTTAGGTATGGCAACCAAATCCTCTTCAAAAGGTCTTCTCAAGCTTGAGTCTTGACCAAGGATTACTACCGCCAGTTAGTCAGTGGCATGGTAAATCGTTTTTTGAAGTGTAAACTTCTTTTAGCGCGGTACGCATATTTTTAGATGAGGTAAAACCTCTGAACTCGCGACACCGAGATGCAGTTTGACGTCAAGTTTCTTTTTTTTCTCCCATTAAAATAATTGCGGCCAGTAACGTTGCTAGTCGCTGTGAGTAGTTTTGGCGCCATAACAAAACAAACTCACTCAGAAAAAAAATCTATTTTAGATTGTAATAATTTTAATGATAATGATACAAGAGCTCAATCTCAATCTCTCAAAAAAAAAAGTTTTCACTTCTGTTTTTCTTTTACTGGCACTTAGCGTGGCAGCAACTGACGATACATCTCAAAGCGATACATACATAAACATTATCCACATTTACATTATCCACAGAGTACTTACTTTTTATATTGACAATTGACATTATTAGGGTTCCACAAATTTTCAAAAGTGTCGATACCTACTCGATACCAAGTGTCTAATTAAAAGTATCGATACCAATAAAAGTATCGGATCAAAAGTATCGATACTACTCAAGTATCGATACTTTTTGCGAATCCCTAGACATTATCTTTCTTGCCTACCTACAAATGTGTACAATGTTTTTATTTCACGATTTAGCATTCAATTCACTTCAAAATGAAAACATGGTTGTTTACATGCTTCTTATGAATTATTAAGTAAAATAATTGTTCAATTTGTTGCAGTACTTTGAAACTAAACAATTTAGACTGTTGTAACTCCACGTTCCCCAAAATGAATACATTACCAGCTCAACCTGTTGGTATTCAGAGTACAGCAGGAGCAGTGCCTATTCGCAATGAAAAAGGTATTTTTTTTTACTTTATGTAGACCTTAGATTAACGCGAATAAGACGAGGAAACAAGTTTTGATAAAATTGTATAAATATGTCATTGTGAAGCGATCATAATTTCCTCTGATGTGAATTGAATGAACTACAATGAAAAACACTCGTTTTTCATTGTAGTTCATTCAAGTTCCTTTCTCGCCTCACATAATGTTGCTAGGAACTGTTGTATACATGTAGTGATCATTTGTTGTAAAAATCAATGGATGGCAATCATATAAACAAGTAAATCTTATATAGGCAGAGATCAGCTTTATGTTTTATCATATTTTTATTTATAGCAATCAGAGGAATATATAAAATGCTAAACACCATTTTGTCTGCTATTTGGGAATACAAACAAGCTCTTCCACCTGTGGTTTCACCTGCATTCCTGAGCTGAAAAGTTCTCTGTCTTATTGAAATGAAATGAACTAATTTTATTCATTCTAATAGGCCTTCACAGGCACTTGTGAATAGTCAGACTCTAACGCACGGTTCGGAAGGTTGCTTTTACTGAGTAGAGCCGGCAAGAAACTCAGCAATTACAAAACAAACTTAGATTTATTACATAACCTCTTAGACCTGAACTTGAACCAAATATGATAATTATGTTTTATATGGTTTATTATAGTTGTAGGGGCATAAATAAGACACACATTTTTTTTAAATATAACTAATAAAAAAAGTTGGTGCACATATGTGCATCCTAGGTTTCTAAAGTTCTTTTAAGTGTGGTAACTTTCAAAACAATTATTTTTGAGCACAGATAGGTAGACATTGCATTTCATACACATGGTGCTGCAGCGGGAGGAGCACATCGGATGACGACATTTTGAGGCGGACTTGCTGTCCACAAATCGCGGCAGATGACCAACATTGTCAAGCCTTATTTCAAGTTGTGGTTGGGGTATAACCGGCCAGTTTTTTTTTGTGGGTGGTTCATTAGCCCACTGTACATCGCTTGTAGGACAAGCTGGATCTTGTCGAAAGGCTGGAGCTGGAACGAGATCTAGAACCAGGAAGCAAGAAGTTGGGTTCAACCCTTCTGCCGCTATACTTCATCATCGCTTTGGCCAAATTCAGTCTGTATTAGAGTAAGCCTAGCTTGTCTTTGCATTGGACATCTTCTTCGGCGCAACAATGGGTGTACATGATCCAGCAATTGACGACAACCAAATCAAGAAAATGGCAAAAAGTTCTTACTGTCCACTTTCTTGTTCGCATTGCACTTCGATAGTCAGCAATTAGTCTGTCGCACAAATCTATTCCACCCATGCAGGTGTTGTAATTTCTGACTGCTGCTCTACGTTTATTTTCCGCTTTTCTTTCTTACACCACCGGCCGCAAGTATCTGCTGGAGCGCTCCCTGAACATGTAGACAACATGGTTACGGCCTTTGTATTCATCCATTTTCGTCTCTTACTTTTTCATCCCACTGTCCTCTTTCTAACGCCTTGTCGTTCTTCAGTTTCTAATAGCATTTGTATCTAAATCAAATTCAAAAATCATTTATTCAGTTTAGGCCCTAATAAGGCACTTATGAATGTAACAATTGATTCTACCACCAGTTCGGAATACACTTGGACTGAGAAGACTCCGGCAAGAAACTCAGCTAGGGACATTTTTTTTATAGATCTTTGTTCTTTTTTATTTTATATTATGTCTGTTTGTTCTGTGTCTGGGTGTAATTATCTATATATGTATGTATTTACAAAAGAAAAGTAATATATGTAGTATATCAGTTATCTGACTTCCATAGTACAAGCTCTGCTTAGTTTGGGGTCAGATAGCCGTGTGTGAGGAATAATGTCCCAGAATATTTATTTATTTATTATTTATTTATTTATTTAATTTATGTAACTATTTAATTACAAATATAAAGTTTATAAAATTATAATGAAATAGTTTGTGTAGCGAACATTTCATTTAAATGCATTCTTGTCTTCTACAAAATCAGAAACTTTATAGTACCCTTTTTTACATAACTTTTGTTTAACAAATTTTTTAAATCTATACACAGATAGTTCTTGAATTTCTTTGGGTACTTCTACTTTGTTATAGAAACGTATACATTGACCCTTGAATGAGTCCCTCACTTTGCTGAGCCGAGTTACAGGTACAGCAAGTTTGTGCTTATTTCTGGTGTTCAAGCTATGAGTATCGCTGTACTTAGGAAAATTTTGTATATTTTTCCGAACATAAATTAAATTTTCATAAATGTACTGTGACGACACAGTCATAATATCTATTGATTTTATATATTTTTTTTGAGCTGAATACAGGTTTCTCTGTTCTGCTAGTAATTCCCAAAACTCTAGCCCTAAATACTCAAAAAACAGTACAAGACATTCATGTCTGCACTCCCCTGCGAAATTAGCACGTCATCTGCAATATCAGATCCACGGCAAGGCATTACGTTCTTCTGCCACAATGATCGTGATGTACTTTGACTTACTTCTTCAGTATTTTCGTTATCTTGTCTCGCTTCTTCACGTGTTTCATTATCTTCGCCTTCTCCACAATTTTCTGCTTCTTCAGACTCTTAAAAAGCTCTTAAGACATCTGGCGGCAAGTACTCTTCATCATCATCGTCTCCAGAAAAGTCTAAGTAAATCCCGGTCGTCAAGTATCATACAAAACTAATCTTTAGCCCTGAGGTACACATAATATGTGTACCAATAAAACAAGACGACAATTACACAAAAAAAAATTCAAACGAACATAAAAATATCTAAACTAAATTAAACAATTGTATTTTTTAACGAAATTCAAAGATTGCAAGCAGCTGCCTCTTGAAAAAAATTCAAACGAACAAATTTAAATAATTAAAATATTTGACAAACTTTCTCCGCGAGGCCACCTATTGACATGAACCGAAACTCTATAAGCTATAGTAACACATTCAAGTACTAGCAGCTGTCAAATGATGTCACTACTAGTCTTAACTTGAATAAATTAAAGGTGCACATATGTGTACCGAGGGTCTGAAGAGGATAAAATGTATCCTACAAAAGCGAGCGCTACACCCAAGCATTATCGTCATTTAAATATTCATTAATGTTATAGTATGCCTTCTGTACTAAAATGGACGTAACACGTTCCTTAAATGTTGTATAGCTGTTGTAAGAGCTGTATCTACATCTGTTAGCTGTCTAATTTTTCTAACTGCATATGCAGCCGAACTGAGCAATCGAGAGATTCGTTATTTAGCACTAAGTTACAGCCTAATCTTTTTACATTGGGTAGTGCAAATTTAATACATTTAGTTTTCTTTGCATTTAAAACTAGGTTATAAACCAAATTAATACCTGGGCTAATGCACCGTTTACATCGTCATAATTCGATTTCAGTCTATCAACACTAAAAAGCAGTGAGGTATCGTCCGCAAACAGTACAATTCCACAGGTATTTTGGACATAAAAGGGAAGGTCATTTATATAAATTAAAAATAGAAAAGGACCTAAAATAGAGCCCTGCGGCACACCCATATACACAGGAGAACCAGATGATTTAACTCTATTGACATCAACACTGAGTTCTCTCCCCAAGATACGACTTCATCAGATCAAGTACCCTTAACTCCATAATAATTAAGTTTACATATGAGTGTTCGGTGATCAACACAATCGAAAGCTTTAAATAAATCACAGAAGACTCCAATAACATTCTGTGACTTTTCCCAAGCGTTAAAAATATTTCTTAAAAGTGCTACCCCAGCATCAATCGTTGAACGACCTTTTGTAAACCCATACTGCTCATTATATAAAGTTTATTCAAATTAAAGCGAGCAAGTAATTGCGTTAAAATTATCTTTTCAAATACTTTGCTCAGGGCTGGCAAAATGGAAACTGGCCTATAATTAGTAGGATCACTAGGATCTCCCGCTTTGAACAATGGTATAACTTTGCTATGTTTCATTAAATTCGGAAATTGACCAAAATCTACGCATTTGTGAAAAATAAAAGCTAAATAGAAAGCAATTCTGCCGCTATACTTCATCATCGCTTTGGCCAAATTCAGTCTGTATTAGAGTAAGCCTAGCTTGTCTTTGCATTGGACATCTTCTTCGGCGCAACAATGGGTGTACATGATCCAGCAATTGACGACAACCAAATCAAGAAAATGGCAAAAAGTTCTTACTGTCCACTTTCTTGTTCGCATTGCACTTCGATAGTCAGCAATTAGTCTGTCGCACAAATCTATTCCACCCATGCAGGTGTTGTAATTTCTGACTGCTGCTCTACGTTTATTTTCCGCTTTTCTTTCTTACACCACCGGCCGCAAGTATCTGCTGGAGCGCTCCCTGAACATGTAGACAACATGGTTACGGCCTTTGTATTCATCCATTTTCGTCTCTTACTTTTTCATCCCACTGTCCTCTTTCTAACGCCTTGTCGTTCTTCAGTTTCTAATAGCATTTGTATCTAAATCAAATTCAAAAATCATTTATTCAGTTTAGGCCCTAATAAGGCACTTATGAATGTAACAATTGATTCTACCACCAGTTCGGAATACACTTGGACTGAGAAGACTCCGGCAAGAAACATTCCACAGGTATTTTGGACATAAAAGGGAAGGTCATTTATATAAATTAAAAATAGAAAAGGACCTAAAATAGAGCCCTGCGGCACACCCATATACACAGGAGAACCAGATGATTTAACTCTATTGACATCAACACTGAGTTCTCTCCCCAAGATACGACTTCATCAGATCAAGTACCCTTAACTCCATAATAATTAAGTTTACATATGAGTGTTCGGTGATCAACACAATCGAAAGCTTTAAATAAATCACAGAAGACTCCAATAACATTCTGTGACTTTTCCCAAGCGTTAAAAATATTTCTTAAAAGTGCTACCCCAGCATCAATCGTTGAACGACCTTTTGTAAACCCATACTGCTCATTATATAAAGTTTATTCAAATTAAAGCGAGCAAGTAATTGCGTTAAAATTATCTTTTCAAATACTTTGCTCAGGGCTGGCAAAATGGAAACTGGCCTATAATTAGTAGGATCACTAGGATCTCCCGCTTTGAACAATGGTATAACTTTGCTATGTTTCATTAAATTCGGAAATTGACCAAAATCTACGCATTTGTGAAAAATAAAAGCTAAATAGAAAGCAATGTTATATAATGACTTAGCAGAAGCACAAGCTTTCTTAAAAAATTTCGAATATTTTTAACATACTCAACAAAACTAATATTTTGATTATATTTCTTCATGCCATACAGCTCATACAACTTAGCTCTGCTTCTGTAAATACCTACTGTTGCCCAGTCATTAAACTTAATGTTATTATTTAATTTAAAGGACTTGGGTTTAAAAACCTTATCAAATTCTTTTTTATAAAATAAAAGAGATCACTGTAAAGACTATCTGATTCATCCTGTAACATTTTAACAGAAACAATATTTGATTAACGTTATCTTTGAATCGGGCTATACGATTTAATGTTATAGGCCTACAAGTTATTTTATGTGGTATATCCTTTGTTTCATTTAAAAGTTACCTTCTGACCACAATGATCCGAAGTCAACTCGGTAATAATAGACTTTTCAAGTACATCGCAGCTACAGAATACATGGTCAAGACAAGTGGCAGAAGTTTCTGTGATTCTAGTAGGCTCATAGAATAAATTGTTAAGATTAAATGATTTAAACAGATTAATTAATCTTAGTGATGTAGATGAATTTACTAATAAATTAACATTAAAGTCACCACGTACAATTATACTCTTATTACAGGTTTGAGCTTTCTTAAGAGAATCTTCTATAACTAATTCAAACAAATTATAGTCACTTAAAGGGTCCCCTTAAAGTGACTATAATTTGTTTGTTGGTACACGCAAACTATAACATAGCGCTCAAGCTCTACGCAGGACAACTCAACAGTGCGCTCGATAGATAAGTCTACAATGTCCTTGCGGTCCTTACATTTAATGTTGCTTGAAACTAAAATTAAACTACCACCGTGTATGGCTGACTTTCTTACGAACGCACTTAACAATTTATATTAAGAAGTATTAAGCAATAATTCATGATTCTTCAACCAATGTTCGGTTACACAAAATACATTAACATTGTAATATTCGAGAAACAATTCAATTTCCAATTCTTTGCTAGCTAGGCCCTGAATATTCTGATGAACAATATTTAAACGATTGAGCTCAGCCTTTGTCGGTAAATCTAAAAACCCTCCCTAGACACCTGTTATCGCCAATAACACCAGTGTCAACAGCCCCAACTAAGCTTCTTGTAGCTTGGTCATAGATGTGTATATTGCCGGCTAACAATGTGCAATGTGTCTCTTATACTTTAATGGCAGATACATGGTATATTTAGTCAACATAAAATTAAATATAAAATTATTAATATCAAAATAATACATGGCGTCACTATGACGATGAATTAAATTGTATAGTGTCATATTAATGTCATATATAGGCCTATTCTGTTCCTGAGATAACAGATTAGAATATGGGAAGGCACATAACACAAATTTACATTTATAATGGCTGTGCAAGTCAAGCAACTTGTTAAAACTAATGAGGATATCTTTTTTCCGTACGGATAAACTATCTCCACAAAGTATAGTTACTGTGGTATTCTGATTTAATTGTTGTGAACGAACGTTATCTATTAAATGACTATAAGGAGCACCGGGAAAACATTTATGTATAACCCGTTCTTTCAATTCGTTATTAAGTATAGGGCCAAAGTTTTTACCAATTTTGTCACATATGACAATCGTTTGTTTTATTGTGCCCTGTGGTTGTTTAGTTTTTAGTGAAGAACGACTAATATTTAACTCAGTCTCTGAATGAGAACTAGGCATTGCGCTCAAATAGTTACTATGCTTATTTACTAACGAGTCAAGACGTTCACTATTATTATTTCAAAATATAGTCCAAAATTGAGGGAATTCAAAAAAGGTTTTTGCGATTCTTAGATTATAAGGCGCAGCAGCGATCGATTGATTACAGCCATCGCTGTAAACATTATCATTTTCTTCCTGTAGAAACATGGCGTAATATTAGTGACATCTGTTATCTTATGAATATAGCACATGGTATTGTTGATAGTTCTGAGTTGCTTTCAATGATATATGTCCGAACTGGTCAACTGGGCCTTAGACATCATCCTATACTGCATGTACCTTCCGCTCATACCAATTATAGGCAAAACTCTTTCATGTTGCGTAGTGCTAAACAATTTAATTTAATTTGTTCTGAACATGATATGGACATCTTTTGCACAAAACAAACTTATGTAAAACGTCTTCTGACTCATAATTATTTTGCTCCCTCTCCGAGTGTGACGACCTAATGTTGTGATTGATTTTATGGCTAATGGTTTCCAAACTGTACCTAGTGTGTAGGTAGTTAGTTGTGTAGGTAATTAGTTGTGTGAGCACTGTATGTATTTGTTGATACATATATAGCTTTATAATTTTTCATCCTTACGTTTGTGAAGATAGATTGGAGTATTTAGGCTTAGCAAAGTATCATTAAAATATACATCGGTGGAGATTTGTAAGTAGCATTAAGTCATTTATCTTTCCTTTAATATATTGTATAATTTTGCTGTAAATCTTCCTAAAAATAAATAAAGTAACTTATGTTTAAGTATACCAAATTTCATGAAAATCCATTCTGCCATTATGAAGTTGAGTCAAGTCAAAGTCAAAGCCATTTATTCAGTTTAGGCCCTAGGAGGGCACTTATGAAGGTCGAATTTACTGAAGCTACCACCGATTCGGAAATCAGCCTTCAACTGAGAAGAACCGGCAAGAAACTCAGCAAGGTTACATTTTTTATATATATTTTTCTTTTTTTTTTATAATCTGACTATTGGCTATATTTTTTCAATAACAGCAAAATGTAAATTACTTTCACATT
Source organism: Tetheella fluctuosa (assembly GCA_951216915.1). Classification (NCBI taxonomy): domain Eukaryota; kingdom Metazoa; phylum Arthropoda; class Insecta; order Lepidoptera; family Drepanidae; genus Tetheella; species Tetheella fluctuosa. The sequence goes on along the minus strand of OX578229.1, from coordinate 6,191,658 downwards.
TATAATATGTGTAGGATATAAGCACAGATGTAAAAAAAAGAATATAATATATGACGGAGAACCAACGTTCACCTCGGCATCGTCTTTAGTAGTCGTCTAATGGGCGACATCGACATCGGCACAAAACCAACTATTTACGATTTTATTATAGTTTCTACAATTTTATTAGAAATAATTGAGCAGCAGGTTCGCGACACCAATCTAACCTCACTACTGTGGTCCACCTCGATCCACGCCCGTTAACAGACATGAGCCTCACTCGCCCAGCGAACGTTAAGATGGCGCCTCGACCCCACTCTAGGCTATAATCCTTTGCTCAGATTGGACGTTATACAATGCAGTGACTTTTAAATAAGTTAGTTATATTTTACAAAATATTAAAATGAAATAAATCAAATTAAATTAAATTAGGATTAAACAAGCTATTTTCGATTAACAATCAACTCTTCCTCGTTCAATTCCTCCGACATATATTTATCTTATCACATTTTTTTTTGTATAGGGCTGTAGTTGACCAAAATCTCCTCATGGTAAGTCATGTGTAGCCAAAGGTGGTAAGCACACAAAGCCTAGAAAGAACTGTGTCTCAAGTGCAACTGCCAGTTCACACCGGTAGAAGTTGGTAACAGAAGTTCATCACCAAATAAATATGGTAGAATAATGACCATTGTTTCTTCAGGTGAAATATCTATGCAAAAGGTGAAAGTGCAGAGATACATATCGGGAAAGAAACCAGATTATGCACAAGGTGTATCATCATCAGAGGAGTCAGATACTGAAGACTTTATAGAACAACAGAGACCTGAGCGAAGGCAGCAAGCACTACCACAAATTATCAGTAAGAAAGAGGAAGAAGTTGTAGAGTCAGAATTAGAGGCAAGTGTCCATTTTTGATTCTGTTGCATTTTTTTTTACTATTGATAGTCTTGTAACCACAATGTCACAGTGGCACATATCCTTATGCTGGAAATTGATGGTAGCCAGGCATGTACTAGAAAGTACTCTACCACAAGGCTGTGGTTTCCTCATCATGTTTTCCTTCACCCAAGCTCATTCTAGGATTACCCATAACTTTCACCATGGCATTCAAAGTCTCACTGTACCATCATGGCCTTAAATGCATGAGTATTTGTGCCCCATAAATACTCCTATATGCCTAATAAATTGTAAGTAAGCAACTCATTCATATCACAGCAACATTTCCACATCTTCTGTTGATGGTACATTCTTTAAGGTTGTTAATATTAAGATAAAGATTATTTATTTCTTATGTTTTACACCTGTTTAGGTTGACGATCCGCGTCTCCGGCGTTTACGCGTCGCAGCGCGCTCACCGCTGCGGCGAGATGAACACGAGCCCGAGATCATTGATGCAGAACCCGAGGCTGAATCTGAATCCAGTGCCGAAGAAGCCAAAGACAGTGACTCTGAGAGTGAAGATGAACTTGATGAGGAAGAGATTGAGAGACGTCGGCAGGCTCTTAAAGCAAAACTTGCTGCTAGGTAGTTGTGGTTAAACATTTTACTTTATTGCCTATGAGCTTTCTCCTCATAGTTTCACTCATGTTCCAGTGAAAATTAAAATATTTTATTAGGCGAAAAAATTCCTTTGGTTTATTTGTTGTAAAGCATTGTTTAAAGATATAAACCTAACTACATGTCAAAGGCCTATACTTTTTTGACGCACCGCCATTTTAAAATTGATGAAATCGCAAACCTGTCTAAATTGATGGAGGATTTTATTCAATACAAACAAAAAACGTCTTGTGAAATAAATGTTGCATTTCTAAAATATATAATGTGATTATGGACATCAAATATTGATGACCCTAGTGCAACAGATCACAAATTGAATTTGAATTTGACTCCACTCACATATTATTTGACCATGAAATACAGGGTATACCATTGGTCCTTTCATATGCTGCCAGTCATATAATGATTCTGCCAATGTCTTTGTCTTGGCTGTAAAGCATTATAAAAAAATACAAGTATCTTTTCAGGGAGGCGGAGAAAGAAGTCCTTGGCAGAGATGATGATGAGGAAATGTTGGATGGTGACAAAGAAGAGAGTGGCTCTTCAGATACTGAATACACCGACAGTGAAGAGGATACTGGTATTAATTTTGTTTTCTTTCTAACTGACTTAAAAAAAGGAGTTCCATTCGACCCATAGGCCATGTATGTTTATATATCCATGTATATTTGTTTGCAAATCTATTAGAGACCTAGTTCTCTACTAAAGCTTGTATAATTTACTTATATGTTCGACCTATGAGGTCACAATTATGTTGTTTGTCGAGAAATGTATCCGTCTTATGTTTATTGTGAGCTCCTAATTCTTTGAACCCTCCTAGATTTCAAACTATTGGAATTCCATAATAAAGTTTATTTCCAGTAATTTATTTAATTTTCTGAATGTATATAGGTCCTAGAGTGAAACCAGTATTCGTCCGAGCATCAGAAAGGATGACAGTAGCAGAGAGAGAGCGTAAAGTCAAACAGCAGAAGAAGGAAGAAGCTGAAGCGAGGAAGGAAAAGGAAGAACGAAGGAGGGAAGCTCTGAAGTTAGTTGAAGAGACTATTAGGTCCGAACAGAGGAATACACAGGTATAACATCTACTATGATCAGATTTATTTTTATGTTTTTGACAATATCTGAAAATGAATGTGGTTTATTTTTATTTCATGTAGGGTGAACAAAAAGAAGGAAACATCAATGACGTGTGTACGGACGACGAGAACGATGAACTGGAGTATGAGGCGTGGAAACTGCGTGAAATGAAAAGGATAAAACGCGACAAGGAAGAGAGGGAAGCGTATGTTCACTTTAAACCAATTTGACATATTATTTTCATTTACGATCATGAGGTTGCATCAAATGTGTCACTGCACATGTGGAGTCCATAAACTTTGCATACTTACGTAATTTCAGTGTGGAGAAGGAGTTGTTAGCTGTTGAGCGCTTGCGCAACATGACGGAGGAAGAGCGTCGCGTTGAACAACGTCTCAACCCCAAGCTGGTTACCAACAAGTCCGTCAAGGGCAAATACAAGTTCCTACAGAAGTATTACCACAGGTATGATATTTATGGGTTATTAAACGTTCTTCTAAAACATCTAAAAAAAAATAACTTCTTATCTGACATGTCGTGAAATTTGTCGCCCCGTAAATCCAACAACTCCCTGCAATTTAATACCTTTTGCAAGGGTACCCATTAGTCTGCGGAGGGCCCCTTACAGGGTGAATTCAGTATATCATACTAAGATGACCGGTATATGAAATTATTTCAGGAATGTTATGGGATACCAATACAGTATAATCTCACTAATCCGGCACTTCGATAGATCGGCACGTCCAATAATCCGGCACCCTCCGCCCACGTCTCCCTTACCCTTCTATACGTGTGCGCTTTGGTCGCTGCGTCATCGACTAGCAGTCTAACCTCAAAACTTATCACGTGCTAACGTATTGTTTCTTTCAAGTGAGACTAGTTTATTACATACATTTATTCTCTCTATGAAATGCTTTATTTTATTTATTACCTATGACTTTTTCAGTATAACCCAGTAATCCGAACATTCCAATAATCCGGCACCCTCCGGTTTTTAATAGTGCCGGATTAGTGAGATTACACTGTAATCTTGATTTGTTTGACTACAATGACCTTTAAAAAGTATTGCTATGCGACTTTGAAAAAATTACAATTTATGCAGATTTTCAATAATTTTCATTTTCTTTTTTACAGAGGTGCCTTTTACTTGGACAGGGAAGAGGAAGTGTTCAAACAAGATTTCTCTGGACCTACATTGGACGATCACTTTGATAAGACTGTTTTGCCTAAGGTCATATTATTTCTTTACTTTTTCTATCTAATGTATCTATTAGTGGTTTTTGGGCACGATAAAGAGTAAAATTTCGAGGTCGTATTTGAGTGTGCATCGTTTTTGACGCAAAAAAGACGGATAAAGGTACCTGGCAGAGAGAATAAAGGGAGAACTATGCTATATACGTTGGTAGGTGACGAATAAAGTATTAAAATGCGTTCACGTAGCAGGCGGAATTTCAAATGCACTTTATAGTAGAAAAATAAAGGTGTGGGCGCATAAATGAGAGACGATGAAAGACGGAGAACTTGGCCTAGATTTTATTTCTATTTATTTATTAGATTACTATAGTTTGCTTTCTGTCACATGTTAGTGTGTATCACGTGAGAGTTGCTCGCCCTTTTTTTGCTTAATATTTGAAAAGTAAAACATGTAAGAGAATTCACTCAAATAATTGTTTTTTTTCTTTATAAGGGATGTTTGTTCAATGGCTGTTAAGCTATTCTTCGATAAGTTTATACAAAAACTATTCTACATTCGCTTCTGTGGCCATTGAAGAATTAGGCCTAAATAAAATACGGAAAGTACGCTATATAGATGAAAAGAGTTGTAAAGACGAATTGGTGAAAAGAAAACTTGCGTGTGGGACATTGACTTTGAAAACTGATTGTTACAGGTGATGCAAGTGAAGAAATTCGGTCGTTCAGGGCGTACAAAGTACACGCATCTCGTTGACCAGGACACTACAGAGTTCGACTCGGCGTGGAGCAACGAGGGCGCGGCGGCCAGGCTCGCCAACTCCAGAGGCGGCATGAAGCAGGTGTTTGACCGACCCACGGCCAAGAGGAAGCATAACGTGTGATGTGCTTGCTGTTCTAAGTGGGAGTTCAATCATCTGTTGCATAGTGGCTTTATCATGATGAAGAATATATTATATTATTACTAGCGACCCACCCCGGCTTCGTACGGGTGCAATTTATATTCACAAACCGTTTATCGCTCTTTCTAATAGTGAAAATCTAAATCCTTTGTGAGGTTTAGATGTGGCTAAAAAGGCCGCTAATGCAATTCATTTTTCTAATTCTCGGCAGACCCTACTTATTTCAATATGTTTTATGTAAAATAGTCACAACGAATAGTCACATAATATAAAATTTAATTCAAAGATTTGGTATTGATGAATCTGCCGTTAATTCGGAAAAATGAATTGAATTATTATTGCTCGATGGTCTATTTAGCCCCCCAGTACGGCATATAACAGACCTTTTTGAAATTAGATATAGCAATGTACCTAACATTATGTACATGCCGTTGCGCTCGACAATATAGTCGTGGTCCCACACACTGGGTTTGAGTTTAATCATTTGACTTGCGATTACTGGTATTCTATTTTTTTATGTTGTTTTGGGAAGCGCGTCCCTTTCGCGAGCCAAAAGGCGATAAATTGACTCATGTGTTTAACACGTTCGGTGCCAGTGACACAACAACGTGTGTGATCTAAAACTTCTTACTCCTATGCCAGATGTGTGTCAACGGAATTCGTACTCCTATGCCAGTGACTCTTATCCGTGACTATGATAATTTCGGCCGGCCTAGCGCAAGGGCTTAATGAATTATAGCCGGATATGTTAACTATATTATGTTACGGCGTTTTATTTATAATTTTGGCTATATGACATTGTTCGCTCGATAATATATAACATCAGAATCTATGATAAAGCCCAGGTAGGAGTAATTTTGTCATAAAAGCGACAAGATTTTATAATATTACAACAATTTAACGTTGATATTCAACCTTTCTTGTCCCGACTCGCGACTGGCAATTGTAATGTGTAAACATTTTAATCAGGTGTGATTTAGGAAGTAGTTTAGTGCGACGAGGCATGTTTTCAAGTTGTAAATGTTAAATGTAAGTTGTATATGTTAGAGAATGATGAAATAAATTTTGTAACAATGTGTTTTATATTTTATTTGAGCTTCCACCCCCCGCATTTAGATTAAACCCGCATGCCCAAGATTAAAAGTAAATGCGAGTCTGATTCGCGCGCCGATGGTTCCATACTTTATTACCTCGCAATAAAGTTCACATGATAGCGCGGTAGTATCACATGAAACGTTTTATAAATTAACTAACAGCATTGCGAATTTTTCCGCTCGTTCTTGTTTTACTTTTTTCATGACAATTTCGCCGCTAAATATTGGCCGCGCAATGAATGTTTGCAAAACATTGCCAATTTTATTTGCTAAAGTATTCCGACGTAATGTGTTAAAATTAAATGTTCTAACTAAATGACTATCATATTGAGTGATAGATGGGGAATCCTTACCACACACCATAATCCAGATTCATCGCTAAAGAGATTCAAGCGGAAGCAACTTTGAACGGATTTAAGATGGAACTTCTATCGTTACTAACTTTTATATAAGGAGTTCAGCGCTGCACTGCGACGACACAGGAGATTCTAACTTGATTTATGAGAGTGATATAGTTTGGTGGAGTGAATTGTATTTTTGTAAAACCGAATTTACTCCTTAGCTGCTGACTGGCTAGTCGTTTTAGGTAGGTATATAATAAGTTAAACTTATTTTCGTCAAATTGTTAATAAAACAATTTTACTACTTAGATACGGAAAAATCCACTGCTGCGTCTCCCATAGATCAAACTGTCCTAAGCCGCTTTCTCCTGGAGCAGGGTCGTCAGCGTCCGCAGTAGCAGGTCGTCTATGTCCAGCTTGTACGTTTGCAGGTTGACGATGATGATGAATATCCGTTGTCTGTAGTGTTAAATCTGCTTCATGTATTTGCTTTTTACGTCATTCACAGTAGGATAGACAAAGGTCAAAAGTCGTTCAATGGAAATCATAAAACGTCTAAAAGATAGGGATATAAATAATTGTTCAGCGGTTAGAGTACCTATCTGAGCCCACGAACTCGACCAACATCGTTTAAGAGTAAAATAAAAGTTTAAGCGCCCAACTCCGGTGGGGCGGGCGGGTAGATGATAAAAGTTTTGTCCCGCTGTGGCCATTAGACAATGTTTGTCGGGACGTGCCGTGCTCTAGGGTTAAATTTACGTTACCTCTGCCCTTTGCCCATCGAATCCTTACATATTATAAATTAAAGTCCCCCGCCGCGTTTGTCTGTCTGTAATACCTAGTTAGTATTGAATGGATTTTGATACAGACTTCATGATTCACTTGGAAGTTTTATATACTTATATCATTTAACGATTTTTATCGAGTTCAATTTTGTGAACTCAACTTTTATTATGTCTGCAAAAAATGGGAGAGCTATTTTCATTTTGTGCGCTGCGTAAATAGTTCGCGATAAGTGAATAAGTATAGGTAATGTACCTACGACAATATTGTTGCCCTTGAATAATTCTACAAATAAGTTCGCAATAGCTGTGTCTATATTATAAGGATGACCCATAGTGTAGTAGGTACCTATGGTATCCCACGTATATAAGTTACTTACTTAATTTTTTTACTCTGAGCCCAAAGTACCTAATAATTTTTGTCTTTCAAAATTTCATCATCTTTAATTATTTACACTAGGTAATATGTAGATCAAAATTCTCCTTTACACGATATAATGAAGATATCATACGTTGAAAATTATTAATGGTAGGCATCACCTATAATTATTAATACATAATAAGTATTATTATTTGTTAGGTAGGTACCTACCTGTAATCTACAATGCTGCTACTGCTACAATCTGTAAACTCGTTAGGTGCTACGAAATAAAAGTTAGGTTACCGCTTAGACTTTATTAAAACAATTTTTAATTGAATGTTTGAGTTCAAACATCGCATTTGCTATTTACAAAATCCGAAGGTGATTTATAATGGGGAGGATCGGGTTGCGGTCCGGACCGACTCATTACGTCGCGATTGAGGTAGTAACATCGTCCAAAATGTGGATCTGAATCAACTAAAGAGCTTTCTGCTAATCCCCAACCAAGGACGTTATTACTCGTTTCACAGAAATAATATTTTTCCTCAGGAATGATTCGTTTTCTCACATTAAGGTACTTACGACGACCGCCGTCTGGAACTGAGCCATAAAGTATACTAAATATGTTAGGCTCCATTGGTTTCATTATGGGTTCCGGTGAGAGATCGTTTTCGGTATCCCTGAAACATAATTCTTGTGAAACACCAGACTTGTTCAAACTCTTTATTTTTGAAATGCCTAGAATGGGCCCGTCTCGTGATATATTCTTACGCCGATTGCAGTTACTTGCTTGGTGTTGTAAAATTAGTGAGGGTAAGCCAAATTCCATTGGATATCTCTGAACATCTTCAATACAGTAACCCTTATAATTTTCGCCGAAAGTAGCTCGTTTCAAGATTTCTTCCTTGTTTTTCATAAACCATGACGAGCGCTTTTTATTTTCATTTTCGTAATTCTCTTTAAGAAATTTAATAATTAATGGGTTGTTAAAGTCAAGTGGCATTTAGTATATTTATTTAGGTATAATATAATATATATGTAAAAAATAAATTCTAAAAACGCTTAGCCTACATAAATATACATAAATAAAAAACTGTCATTGTCATGGTGATGTTTGTACCTACAGCACAGCATGTATATTATTGTACCATGATATTATTGTAGGTACCATGCAGCACAGTATAATTTTATGATATACAGGTGTTATCCTTAGATAAGGTGGCTATTATTCCGTACATAAAATAGATATCTAAAAACCTTAAACTAGCATTAATACCTAGTGAGTAAAATGACAATTAACATTTAAAAATAAATAGAAAAAAAACAAAAAAATTGACTTTAAACGTTACACATTTACCATGGTATTCGTGAAGAGTTTAGTTTACTTATTACAAATACCAAGTAGACGTTTAGATAGCATAGGTTTTAAAAATTGTATAGATTTATCTGGTGACTGATTTCTTAAGTGAATAATGTCTATGTACATTTTATCATCGTATTTTTCTTTGATAACTTAAAAGTGTTAAACACAATTTGTGCATAATTTTTCGTTTTACGTTGAGAATTATTATTAACATTTTTAACGGCGAATGTTCCTACAGCCTACTGGAATCCATCACTGTGTGTATTCAAAAACTAAGACTCCAATCAAAAAATCCAAAATATCCGCCAATACCTATACTGGGTAATTGCCTAACTACGCTATGTAGGTAGGTACCTACTTGTACATAGGAATAGCATAAGTAATAAATAATATTATATTTTTTTATACCTATATTCCGTACCTTCAAAATACCTATAAATAAAGAAATAAACATATTTTTACATTTGTTCAAAGAAGTTTATTTAAAGAATTTGAACTTTAGAGTGTCATCGAATGTTTTGAGATTTTAAATGTAGTATCTGGCACACACAAACTATTTCATACTATATATTCATACATATGTATGTAAGTACAAAATGAGGAAAATGAATAAAGAAACACAAAAAGAAAATCAATTTTACCCTAACCCAGGGGTTTCCAAACTGTGCGCCGCGGCGCCCTGGTGCGCCGTAGAGAGTAAAGAGGGGCGCCGCCGTGAGACGCTTTTGTAGGTACTCGTGGCTACTAAATAAACAATTCAAATCGTGCGCGGAGATCACCAAGCTTACACGTCACAGTTGCCAATGTATTTTATTTCCTATTTTTAGGATTCCGTAGTCCACAAGGAACTCTTATAGTTTTGCCATGTAGGTCTGTCTGTCTGTCTGTCCTTAGCTTATCCCAGAGACTCAATACTAGAAAGCTGTATGTATACATATTATTCACGCCGACAAAAAAAAACAAAAATATTGTGGAAACAATTTTTCGATTCAGGGATCCGTTTGAGAAAATTTAAGCTTTAACGTGCTAATTTTTGTTGTGTTTTAAATCACATGAAACAACAAAAAGCCCTCTTCTTAGTCCACATTATTGTGATGGGCAATAGGGGAGACCGGGGATAGTTGACCAATTTTTTACTAAATAGTGCATATTTTTAATGTTTTAATATATATAGACAAGAAAACCATATCAATTGATAGAAGAACTATTAATCTAATAAAAATATGTGATATCTAGTTCTTAGTTAAGCCTAATGTCGATAATTTTATGCATTTTATAGAACACTAACTCTTAGTCAATCTACCCCTAGTCCGGGGTAAGTAGACCAAATGCCAGGGGTATGTTGACTTATGTACCTATAAGAGTCAAATCATGAGAAGGGTCAAGTAATTAAACATTTCAATCAGGCATAGCTTTGTTATTTTTTTTTGCGATCTCATATGCAAATTTCCGAGTCTCATAAGACGCCAATCCATAATAAATAGCAGCTACCTCAATAAAATAACTGGCTAAAGTTTTCTCTTCAAAACTAGAACAAATTTTACTTTTTTTATATATCAAACTCAAACTCATTTATTCAGTTTAGGCCCTAATAAGGCACTTACCACCGGACTTGGACTGAGAAGAATCCAGCAAGAATCCTTTGTATCCAGGGCTATGCTTATGGTTATGGAGAGGGCTATGCTCGGGGTTTCTCTAAGTTGAAATGACAATGGGCAGGGCACATAGTGCACAGAACGGATGGCCGATGGGGCCGAAGAGTTCTGGAGTGGAGACCATGTACTGGCAAGGGCAGCGTGGGACGTCCACTTACAAGGTCCAATGGATGCAGGCCGCCCAAGACCGGTCCTATTGGAAATCATTAGGGTAGGTGTATGTCCAGCAGTGGACGTCTTGCAGCTGAGATGATGATGATGATGATCCAGGGATGAGAATTCTGCACAACAAACTCTCGTCAAGTTTGGATTACGTTCAAATTTTTCGTTTAATTTGGCACCGTAACGATGTATCTTTTATAAGGAATATTATACTGTTTTGGTGTCGCATTAATGCTTTCTCGTCAAAAATGACTGCGTGACAAGATATTTCAGATACATTTTTTAATGTTTAGCTCATTCAGTTGTTCTTTCACAGGTCCTTTTTGCTATGTATTAATCAAAATAGCTATACTTCTTTAAAAATCCAATAAATGGTTAACTTACGTGTTGTTTTCAACTCCATATTTTAGCTTTTGGGGTAGGTTGAATAATTATTCAACCAGCCCCAAAAATAATTGGTCTACTAGCCCCAGACGCCATTTTATATTTTGATCACATAGCTAGCCTAAACACTGCCGCTGATTTGAATAATAAGATATGAAATATGATAAATATGCACTCATCAAACGCTAGGGCTAATAAAAAAATGGTTCACATAAAACGTGTAGGCATCACATCAAAAAATGTACTATATCGAAATTTCACTTACGTCATTAACAAATTAAAAACGTGTCACCATTTGAAAACGACCTGCGACCGCGATGTGGCACTTCGGACAGCTGTGCGGGATGCGGAGTGTAATACTTGGCTGTGATCGGATGATACAATACTCATACTGTCGACGAGTTTTTGGCAGATAGTCTACCTACCCCTATAGTCAACTATCCCCGGTCTCCCCTACGGAACCCTACATTGCGCGTGGCTCGACACGCACATGGCCGGTTTTCATAAATAATGAATGTATTCTTGTGTATCAATATATACATTAAAAAATCTGTTTCATATTGTAGATGTTTTCATTTTTGTGCCTATCTACCTAGTATCATTGTACCTTGTACCCTATTTCGGCTAGCTAGGGTGCCGAGACAAAACGTGTAAGTGCACCGCGAACTGAAAAAGTTTGGGAGCCCCTACTCTAACCTATTTATAATAATATTTTAACCATACCCATGCCCTAACCAGAGATGAATTAATAATTCTCTACCTACGTACTTCGTAAGCCTAATAAAAGGTTCTTAAGCAAAAGGTATCTCTCAACTTAAATGTCAGACATTCTTAACGAGATATCAATACCGAAGAAAAGTCAATTTCAGGAATTGAGAATGAAATTAATAATCGATCATTTAATCCAAAAAGAACAAATTAAATATATCTTTTTAATGAAATGGTTTCACCACTGTAAGTTAGGGTGTTATAAAGTTATCTAAGCACACTTTGAGACGCCTGGTGGTTCGGAATCTTTATAATGATCTGGGTCAGGATGGGGGCCCGTTCGACTTTTGACGTCACGGGTCAACCTCCAAACGCGACCATACTTTGGAGCATTTCTTTTCATGTAAGTATCGTTTAGTCTCCACCCATACACCCACCCGCTGGTTTCCATAAAATAGAACTTTTTCTCCGGTAACATACGAGCCCTACTCTTCAAGTATACTTCGCGGCCAAACACTGGTATATCTTTGTAGATAATTTTTCTTTGCTTCGGGTCCATAGGGCGCATTATCGGATCTATAGTCAGATCGGTATCCGGCCTTATGAGTCTGGGGTCTTCTTTAACATCGCCTAAACCCACTTCTGGAATTGAATGGCCTTTTCTCATTTCTGCCACTCCTGGGATATGAACAGCGTCACGGATAGGCTTCAACCTTCTGTTGGTAGCGGCGACGAGGTTGTCCCTTGTGATAGTTGCCATGCCTTCCGCCATGGTTTGCTCTATAACGTCTGCTTCGTAGTAGCCCTTTTCTTCACGCTGCAGCGTTGCAGCATGCTTCAATTTATCAGCGTGATAGTGATTCCATCTCATACGAAGTCTGGTAGTCTTGTCATAGCTTTCAATAAGAAACTTTATTACATCAGGATTTGTAATGTCAATTAGTGGCATTTTGTGTTTTTTAAATAGTTGTTCACTATCAGCTCAAATTAATCAAACAAATTAAAAACGAGATAAATAATCGAAACCAGCAAAATATAAAAATATTTAAAACATAGAAGGGATCATCATAAATAATTCATATGCAAATGTATGAAAAAAAAAACGAATTAAATTGACTGACAAGAGTTTGCTTTTTAAAGTCTCATGTGTGTTGGTAATGGTTGGCATGGTAATTTACTCGTTCAAAAAAGTTTGTTACATATTTTTTGACGATCAATTTTTTTTTTATAACTTCACTTCACCACTGTATGGACTATGGCCGTTCATTGAAGAGACCTTTCTGCCATTTCAACCAAGTAGTCTCAATAGTCTCCAATCAAAATAGCTGTGACTATAGATAGACGGACCGACGATATGACGAATTTGGATTACGTTCAGTTTCAATTATATTAATAAAGAAAAACCGGCCAAGTGCGAGTTGGACTCGTGCACGAAGGGTTCCGTACCATTATCTATGAAAACGGCAAAAAAATCATGTCTGTTTTATGGGAGCCCCCCTCAAATATTTGTTTTATTTTAATTTAATTACTTATTTATTTTTAAAGTGAAAATATATTTAAATTTTCTGTGAATATTTCAAGCGTCTACTTGTTGCCGTTATCAATATCGAGCAAAAACGAGCAAAAAAATCACGTTTGTTGTATGGGAGCCCCCTTAAATATTTTATTCTGTTTTTTAGTAGGTATTTGTTTTTATAGCGGCAACAGAAATACATCATCTGTGACAATTTCAACTGTCTAACTATCATGGTTCATGAGATACAGCCTGGTGACAGACGGACAGCGGAGTCTTAGTAATAGGGTCTCGTTTTACTCTTTGGGTACGGAACCCTAAAAGAGCAAATATATGACCGAAATTTGAAAAGTAAAAGTAAATAAATAAATAAATATTCTGGGACATTCCTCACACACGGCCATCTGACCCCAAACTAAGCAGAGCTTGTACTATGGAAGCCAGATAACTGATATACTACATATACTACTTTTTCTTTTTGTAAATACATACATATATAGATAATTACACCCAGACACAGGACAAACAGACATGTTCATGCACACAAATGTTTGTCCTGAGTGGGAATCGAACCCACGACCTGCGGCGTGATAGATAGGGTATCTTACCAACCACGCCAACCGGCTCGTCAAAGTATAATATTATATTGAAACGAAGCTACGAGAATATTAGTATTTACTATATTAGGATACTTACTTCTTATATTAGTACTTACTTCGAACAATAAAAGTTATGTTAATTTTAATAGAATTTATTTTATTTGAATCACATAACTTTATATTCTGGCTTCACATAATCTTATACTAGGTTTTAAATCTGAACATATTTTTGATATTTTCTCTGATCTTAGCATATTTAGCATGTTTGAGCATCCTCTTTTCAATATTTTATAGAGAAAGATATATATATATTTATATATTTTGATTGTAGGTAGCTACGTAGATACCTAGCTACAATATGTAAATATACAAGTAATTAGTAATATCACATAGAAAAAGTATTCTAAGTTGTATTTATTAATATCTAAATAATGACTAAACGATCGGTACCTATAGATACTATCTTAGTTTGCAAACTTTATCCTTTGGCTCTTTGATTAATTTCCATATCGGAAATTGGGAAATGTACGGGGGTGCCATCTCCGAATTTTTGGGCTACTGAATTAATCATCTCAGGAGTCGCTTCTCTTAGGTCATAAGCCCAGCCAATTTTCTCAAAAAATTTTATGATCTTGGTGCCAAAATTGAAGAAATCAAAATGTTCAGCAGCTTTGTAATCGAAGGGAAAGGCGTGATGGTAATTGTGCCAGCCTTCTCCAAGTGTACATATGGCAACGAAGCGGTTCTCTGCGGGCACTATGTTTCTAAAAAAGCAGAAAACAAATTAAATCACGTATTTCTAGGTAGCTATAAAATAAGTCGGCATTATATTTTAGATTTTTTTATATTATTCAGTAATATTATACAGCTTATCGTAGGGTTAACTTACTTGTTATAAGGTTTATATCCATATGCATGGGCAAGGCTATTAACAGTGAGCTCACTATGAAACATGCCCAAGAATCGTATGAAGCACTGCCAAGCCACAGCACACTTCCATTCTTCGTTCCACAACCATATGCCAGTCATAGTTGGTAGAACATAGCAAAATATTAGTTTAAGAAGATTGAAGTACCTGAAATCGAACGCTAAATCACATTGTGGTACAGAAATAAGAAATTCTAGATTTGTTACTTGATAAAATACCAAATTAAAAAAACAAACTTCGAACGTCGTGTATTTGTGTAGTAAACTGTAGTAATGTTTAGGACCGAGACTGGAATGTTAGGCATGTCTCCTGTCAAATAAATCTATAAAGATCTCAAATATGTTTTATTTTATGAAAAATAAGTAATTGATTGATTGTTTCGGATTTCTTCAGTCTGGCAAATATGTTAGGTTATAAAAAATACATTTATTTTATTCATATATTCTTTGCCGGATCTAATAGCACTGTTTTAAAAGATTGGTTTATTTAGAAAAAACCTGACAAGAAATTTAACAATTTGGTACCTACTGTTTTCAAAACATACTAAGATGAATTTAATTTTGATTATTTTGGTATATCGTGTTATTTTGTTATTTGCCATGGTTTTATAACACCCATCGATCTAAGAAAATTATATTTTTATCATGTTATTTACCATCCAGTTTAACTTTACTGTTAATATAAACACTTCACCTGTTGTATGTTTTAAGCAGTGGATCATTTTCAATGTCACTCATTTCCATCTGTTTGCCACGTAGTAAGACCTCGTCGTTTTTCTTCATCATCAACCATCCTATGTGTGAAAAGAACAGACCACGGTTTGCGTTGTGCGGATCTGCTTCAGTGTCGCTGTATTTATGATGGACTCGGTGATCACGTACCCATTGTCGTAATGAGTTCTGTTAGCATTAAAATGCCATTAATACCACCGATAATTCTCATCGTCTTAGTTCGATATTAAGGCATTTTGGATATTGGGAAAATTAATCTGATAGAAATTGTGGAATTAATATGTTATAACACGGAATTTCTAGGGGCTTATTCAATCAAACCAATAAATCATGTCGAAGGGTTGAGAATAGGTAAAACAAATGTCAAGTTTTAAGAAAATCTTGTATCTTTGAGTGAATTTAAATATTAAATTACTCAATTATCTACTCACATGAAATTCAAATACTTTTAATTCGTTTTCATTCACATTTATATTAAAAAAAACAATATTATTTACCTGGCCTGCACTGGAGAAACACACTAGAAGGAATAGCTTGAGAGGCAACTTAGCCTTGTATGTCCTATGAGTCCAAAGTCTATGGGCACCCCCAGTTATTCCAAACCCAGTTGCGACGTACATAATTGTAGCTAAGAATACCAAAATATTAATTTAGAAATATTCTGGGACATTTAATGTCCCGGAATTTAGAAATACATTTAATGTTTTTATGATTGTAGAAATAAGGACAACTTACCAAATACAAGTGATTGCCATTTCACAGGGAAAGCATAGTAATAACACCAATAAACACCGAGTATGTGATAAGCTGTTATTAAAATAAAATTAACCCATTTTATCTCATTTTTGAAACCTAAATGTTTCTCAAAATTTCTTAATATTTCACTGAACGAAGGCCTCGGTTTTATTTTATCTTTGTCCATTATATTTGTAGGTTTATTTCTCCTGGACTTGTTATCTGGACGGATGTTCGTTACTATGTGAATTTGGTATTTAGATTTTAATTACAATCAGTTCATTTGGTTCTTCGATTGTGTTGCAAGTCAGCAAGTTAATTAAACCAGTACGTTAGGTGCGTGCCTGTTAACATGTCACTGTATGCAAACGAAACGACACTTGTTAATACAAATGAATTTGAAATATAGGTTACGCAATACAAAAAAAATCCTCTAAATGGTAATCGGACTCACGCAAAAAGGGTTCCGTGCAATAATATTAAACAGATTAATTATGGCTCTGTATGCACTTGTTCTGTCACTTCACCCCATCACTCCAGTTCTGTGGCAGAATTTAACATCAAGTCATAGTCAGAAGTTTTTAGGTTTTTATTTATTACTTTCCGCTCCGCGGTTTCACCCGCGTTCCCGAGGGTTCTTATGTTTTCCCGAGATAAAAAGTATCTAATGTGTTAATCCAGGGTGACAGCTACCTTCATACCAAATTTCAACAAAATTGGTCCAGCCGTTTGGGCGTGAAGAAGTAATTAACAAACATACAAACACACACACTTACAAACTTTCGCATTTATAATTGATTCTACACAATATGAATAGCTTTATTGCGTAATGGCTTTTTGAAGATAAAGCTCTAACACAATCTCGATTTTTTTGATCCCATTTTGGGCATTATAATATGAATGCCCCATTTGAACTTAATTTTCCTATAACATACAGCTATTTAATTACTTTATCCTACTTGGTTTAGTAGTTAGAAGCTTGACGGATAGACGACGGTCGGATAGAGTTGCTACAACAATAGGATTCCATTCGGACCCTCTGGGTATATAAACGGTATTGATATACCATCGTATCCCGGCTCTGATTAGTTTTAACTATTATTTTGACAGTTATAAATATCTTACCTCTGCGAGTTTTATAAACTTACGCACCTCTGGGTTTTCAGTGAATGACATCGAGAGGAAATATTCAAAGGCATGTTTACCCGCCGAATCACAATGGCCCGTGTGGTGCTCTATGGTCTAAATCCATCTCGTTGTAAGGGCAGTCCGGACCTATCTATATAAGCTGTCAATGATGATGATATCTAATAATAATAAGTGATAAAGTGGATTGAATCTTAATATACATAAATCTTCTGCATCACCGTAACTACTTCTCGACTAAGTCAGTGGTAAGCCCATTAAGAGGAAAAGAAGACAAGGAAGACAATTAAAAAGATAGGACGACGAGGTCAGCAATTGCAGGCAGAACTTGGAGTAGAATTGCACATAATAAATAATAGGGTATTTGACTGACATGCAACTGCAACTTTTTATGAAATGTCAAAACGATAGGTTGATATGGAGTTATGTATGAAATACAAGCATGCATCATAATTATATAGCATACTCTTTATGGTTAGATTGGTAATTAAAAATCATAATAAGGATAAATTTAATAAAATAATCGTGGTTTCCCCTTTTTAGGGTTCCGTAGCCAAATGGCAAAAAACGGAACCCTTATAGATTTGTCATGTCTGTCTGTCCGTCCGTCTGTCTGTCCGTCCATATGTCACAGCCACTTATTTCCGGAACTATAAGAGCTATACTGTTGAAACTTGGTAAGGAGATGTATTCTGTGAACCGCATTAAGATTTTTACACAAAAATAGAAAAAAAACAATAAATTTAGGGGGTTCCCCATACTTAGAAATGAAACTCAAAATTTTTTTTTTCATCCAACCCATAAGTGTGGTGTGTATATGGATAGGTCTTTAAAAATGATATTGAGGTTTCTAACATCATTTTTTCCTAAACTGAATAGTTTGCGCGAGAGACACATCCAAAGTGGTAAAATGTGTGTCCCCCCCCTGTAACTTCTAAAATAAGAGAATGATAAAACTAAAAAAAATATATGATGTACATTACCATGCAAACTTCCACCGAAAATTGGTTTGAACGAGATCCAATTAGTAGTTTTTTTAATACGTCATAAATCGTATACCGCAATTTACCTTTCATTCAATCAACTCAAATATAAAAAAAGATTGGCAAAAAGCAAGGTCTTACAGCACAAATAAAGGTAAAATTAAAAAAAAATTAAAAAGTTGAAAATTAAAGGGTGTCCCCATACATACATAGTTACGCCAATTAATAAGGACCTCTGAGTTGTATCGGCGCTCATACAATTTAGAGGTCTAGCTTAATTGGCACCAACCTCAAATAAGGTAAATAAATAAAATTGTGCATTTCCCTTGATGGACGAATAATGGACGAAGTTTGTACGGAACCCTCGGTGCGCGAGTCCGACTCGCACTTGCCCGGTTTTTTTTTTAGATGTTTTATACATTGGTTAGTGTTGGATAATTTATTTTGAATATAGGCAAATACCCTATAGTACTAACGTAATAATAGTGAAAAATGGAAAGCCATTTTCTACCTGTTTAAAATCATGCGAATATAAAAATTCCATTCGAAATAAAGTAGAGAATAAAAGTAGAGAATAGGTCGTAAAAGTAAATTATTAAAAATTCAGCGGAACCCTCGAACTTAGTTTTTGAATAGGTATTCAATAAATTAAATTTAATTATCCTCTGTATTCAAACGTGATCAAATAGAATAGGTAAACGGCGCGTGATATAAATACTAATTAGTACAATATGGGTCACAAAAATACACACTATTTAGAATGTTTAGTATAAACTTTAAAAGTGTACTCGTGCCCCAGCTGTAGAGAATTATTGGGCTGATGGTAACCAACAACATATATTTTTATCTACTATCGCAAAGTTATCCGAGTTATTAATTTACAATTAATATTATCAATTGTAACATTCGTACAGTTATACCAAAGAAGCTCGAAATAAAATATACCTACATTAGGTATTACGACGTTAGACGGCCATTGAACTCGCTCCATTAGTGGTTCTGTAGACACTTAATTTGGCATATAATCCTTAAAAGTCTGTGCCAAGCGGTTATGGATAAGCACCATTTATTAAAGAAGACAAAGTGGAAAGTTACTTTACTTTATAGAGCCTTATCCAGGGTTGGTACTTATCTTTTTTTTAATAAAACTAAAATGATTCCGAGGCTCAGTGGAGTAAGTTACAATAATCTAAGAAAATCTGTATTAATGTTCGGGCTATCGAGTATAAACGTGGTTTCTTAGCTAAATTTATAGCCTCCTGTGGTGTTACTTATTACCGACCTACGGGGAACGGAAAGTTCTAAGGTAAATTTTTCTTCCTTAGCTTTTCTAAAGCTTTGTTCTGCGACTTGGGTCTTATAGTTTAGTATTATTTGTGTTATTTATTGGCCTTTATCTTTAAACGAGTAGACATTTATTTGTGGTTATAAGTAGGTATTTATTATTATTATTATTCTAGGTAGGTTACATGAGATATCAATGATATTATAAGTAAAGAGGTGAAGATAGGTTACCTAAACATTCGATCTTCAAAAACGGCACACTAATCCACACATAAATAACTAAATAAATCGGTATGAGAAGTGAATCCGTTGACGCCTGCGACACGACACTGTGGTAAAGTCTGGCTAATTAGCCACATTTTAACGTGCCGCTTGCTGAGCGCTGTTAACCTATCTATACCTTTTTAGTTATAATATCATTGTGAGATATAATGTATGTGAGTATACAAAGAATATTTTCAATTTAAATTCCAAAATTTCTATCAAAACGACGACAAAAATTAATGTCTTCAGCCACCAAACAGAATAAACCCATTTCAATTCAATTTCCTGTTTATAAATTCATTGTGGATTAGAAACGCTTGATGTATCTTCTTATTGCAATGGAAATTAAGTTTGATGGTGTATTACAATTTTAGAAAGGGTGATTTTTGATAGCTCGAGTAGTAAGGCCTTTTAATGGAACCATTATCGGAAAACGTTTTGTCACTTCACGACCTTATTTACGCCTCGGATAGGTACCTACTCCATGATTGTATTTTGTATACTGATTTATTTTAATGATCCACGCTTCGATGACTAATGCTTCGTGAATTTACCATTCTGAACATACTGTATAATGTATCTGAATTTTAAAATTTAATGTTGTTCAAAAGTAGAACGGAAACAACATAAAAAGTTATCTAAGCTTACAAAAATGTAGAATATTTGGAAACGTCCAGTATCTATCTAGTAAGTAAATATTTGCCTTAATATCATTTACTCTTATTTACCTAATAAGTTGATTTTATATTATTCCTATAGTGTAGCTTTAAATTTTCAAATAGAAACGCCAATATGGTTTCACGGTCCATTCGAGGTGAACTTTCATGATCAGAAGCTACTGAATACACTTTTCTTTAACGAAAATATGGAAGCAAATATGTATAATAATGGAAGTTTGCACAAACAGTATAAAACAGCGACCAGCGAGAGTGAATCCGATATTTTTCAGGTATTCTTTCGCCTTAAAAGACTATAAATTATCCTGAAATGGACACACTCTCTGAAATATAGTCATACAGGCAAAAGCTAGTGAATTCAAACTGTTTAAACAGTTCAAGATTTTCCTTTTGCAACTGAAAGTTTTATATCATCACGAAAACTGAAATGAAAATGAATGGTCTTCGAAAAATCACGAGTAAAACAAAAATACATTAAATAAAGCATATAATTTATTTATGAGTTATATCTACCTATTAACTATATAAATGTAAAGTGACCATTAATAAATTAACACTATGTTTGAAGCGTTACTATTATAATAAACAATAATATATCTTTATTCTGCATAAGAGGTTATTTGTGCAATTTATAACTTACCTATATCCTAGAGATTGTCTTAAAGATAAGTTCAAATCTATAAATATTATGACAGTGTCACCGCTGTACATTTATGAAAATTTTATTCACGTTCGGAAAAAAAATACAAAAGCGATTCTAGCGATTGAAACTGCGAAGCAAAAACTTGTATAATAAAAATCTCAGTAGGTATATAAATTGACATGGCGTCGATTTATGTTCTCAACCCTAGCCGTCGCTAAAGACATAAACAGCGTTATGAAGGCACCCCGCTGATAATATTTGCTTGTTATTGTTTCCTATCATGTTTACGTCCGTAGCCGCGCACATCAGCGCAATAAATACAGATATATACGCTTCGACTGAGACTTAGAATTGTGGGAGTTTCATGAAGACCACATTAATGCGCTTCCTGACTCTACAATACGTTTTTCATTTTAGCTCTCTGTGCATGGCATCCCGTGATGCAGCACATCATTTTATTTATTTTATTCTGACATCATACAGTCATTAAGTTTGTGTTTCTAATACAGCTCTTACTTAGAGTGTCGACCATTGTTTCAGAACATTATTTTTAACCATATCCACAGACTGAAGGATTGCTTATCACTTTTAGTATATCTAAAACTTTAGTGACAATTAACAAATTCACCAGATTGTTAAATATGCAGTGTTTACAAAGAAAAGATACATTTACAAAAGTATAACGGGATATTGTGCAGGAAAGATTACTTTCATGAGGACCTACTTATTCCTATTTACAGCTTATTTCTCTTTACAAATAAATTTTGACAATATTTAAATAGGTAATGACAGACTCACTTATACAAATAATAAAGGACTGATACCTACAAGAAAGAAATATTACATTCAGGAATCATGTCCTAATCAGATGCATTAATAATGGCCATTATAAGTGTCCAAAATTTAACGTGAATGATTAATTTTCGTTATTGTAAATAGTATCAAATCAAACCCTGGTCAGAAAATTATTTTCTACGTTAGGCAACAATATATCAATGCTCGTAATTATTCTAATAACAAGAATAATTGCAATTAGCTGGTCATAAAATGGCTAACGCGAAATATTGCAACTGATAACGGTTTAAGTAATGTATACACATAACGAATTTATTACACTGGACAAGGGTGAGGCAATAAATTAATCATAAACAAACCATTTTCACGGCCCAGTGCGGGACTTGTTTATCAAGGAGCGGAAGGCATTGAGCAATCCTTATTTTAACCCACTCATTAATTATTTAAATGCATCCACTTCGTTAATGTCGATTCCAGTACAATTAGAAGGTTTTGTTTAAAATTTACTATTATGGCAATATGCTGTGATTTCAACGATAGTCTTCCCTTTATAATCATTACCCTGAGTGTTTAATTGACTCGATAGTTAGCCTTTTCTAAAGCCGCCATACTTGCTAGTTACCACTGGCAGGTGACTACATTTTCATCTATAGAAGAAATAGAAGCATTATGTGTATCTAGATATAAGTTTAATCTTCAGATATTCTGATCTCGTTCCTATCAATACAGTAGTAGTCATAAATTGTAACTATCCGAAGTTATCCGCTATTACGAATACGAATTAAGATATTCCATACAATAAATACTGTTCAATACGAAACGTAAGCGGGAATCGTAAATGTACCGTTTCGTTACAGTAGGTGTTTTTATATTTAGTGATAAAACACACTTGCCCCTTAACCCTGCAGGTTGGTGACGCGGACGCCACACAGGCTCTACGCCTGTAACAAGAATATTCACGAACTTATTGAATCGTACCATATTTATAGGCATGATTTTTTTTTATATTCCAATGAATTAGGTACATAGGTACCTACATGGTTTTTTGAATAAATTTTCCTTGACACATAACACAATCGTGTTTTGTTTACTAAACCTTTTAAAAAACAATCCGACTGAAGTGTGATGGGTATGAGGAGTTTAATATATGCTTACATAAATATGTATTAAATTAGTTTTTATAGTCATTTGTTTTCGTAGAGAAATCATTATGTGTAAGTTAATTAGTTAATTAACGAAACAAAAAATGAATCCAGAAAACATCTGAAATACTTTTTTACCTACGATTACAGCTGTGGTGGTACCTACTTCCCTAAATTGTCCCGCATTTTGCTGGCATGTATGTGCGGACGATATTAAAAAAAATGTGAATCGTGCTTTGACTCGAAGTAGGAATATGGTTTATATTAATAACTATGATAAGGTTTTATCTTCTCGGTGAAACAATGGTAGGGTGCGGAGAGCAGAAAGTCTTGCCATCGTTAAAGCTTTATTGCCTCGACAGATGTTTATGAATTATGTCGACCCGAAGCGATTCATAAATCTGACTCCTTCTACTTACGGCTTAAATTATTTTAAACGGAAAACGTTCATGGTAGCCATGCAATTAACGTTCTTACCAATTTAGAGGAAGATATTTAACGTCATATATTGATGGAAACTAATTTGGAAAATTATATTCCGTAAAATATTGTTTCCTAAATATCATTACAGCTTGTCTTGCTAGATTAGACTAGACTATCCAAACTCCAATATTATGATGGCAACTCTGAGCTTCCGTTTTACGCAACTAAAGCTCTATCAAATGGCCACTAAACAATATCTTTGTTGTTAATATAATTTATTTGCATTAACGTATCCGAAACTAGTCCGGCGATTGATAAAGTTTTGATCGATAAAGTTTAAGGCAAGACGCGTTAGTTCGGCTTGTGGTTGACGACACGCATACATACTGTAATGAATAGCTCAAAATCTATGAGTAGGTATCCTCGGAACAACAGCGTTTCTTGGAAACATGGAATTACAACGATGAAATGTACCCATCATGCGGTTTCGTGTTTAAGGTATGTAAAGGGGCCGTGTGATTGACCGAATAAATAATACATTGGACAGTTCACGTGTTGCATGTGTCAATGTATTGAAACGTAGGATATTTTCCTAGTAAGTAAGTAACCTATAGAA
The DNA here is from genome assembly GCA_951216915.1 of Tetheella fluctuosa. Lineage (NCBI taxonomy): Eukaryota > Metazoa > Arthropoda > Insecta > Lepidoptera > Drepanidae > Tetheella > Tetheella fluctuosa. The sequence continues at coordinate 6,167,623 of OX578229.1, read as the reverse complement.
TATTTCAACATATTTTTTTATTATTTTGGAATAAGATTGTGATACCTATATCTTTGCAGGTCGATATTTTTCAAGTAACTACTATTGAATTAATTGCCTAGAAAATTATTTAATTCATTTTATACCTCTTGCTTAATTACCTACCATTGTATAATACTTCAATTGTTAATCAATATTAGTTAAGTTTTGAATTTAATAAGCACTAAGCTGTCTTTGTGCTGGTCCTTGATGAACTTCAAAGCTAACTGCAAAGTCTATCAGAGTATAAACTAACAACTTTTGTATAATCTGTCTGTGAAATCGAGGTTGTTATATTAATTCACGGTGTTGGCATTTCATGAAAATTATTAACATCAAAGCCATGTAGATGAAGTGCCATTAATTAACTGACTGGCTTATCTAAATAGACAGACCGGTTGGCGTGGTTGGTAAGATACCCTATGTGTCACGCCACAGGTCGTGGATTCGATTCCCACTCAGAACAGACATTTGTGTGCATGAACATGTCTTTTTGTCTTTAGTCTGGGTGTAATTATCTATATAAGTATGTATTTACAAAAGAGAAGTAGTATATCAGTTATGTGGTTTCCATAGATGGCCGTGTGTGAGGAATAGTGTCCTAGAATATTTATACGGACCTTTAACTAAATTTTAATAACATTAAAAAAATATTTAGATAAATCTCACGACAAACTGCTGTTAAGTTACTTGTCAAGATTTTTTCATAACATAATATGTAAAATTGTATCCTACAAATATTTTAAATGTGAATACACATTCAGCTTACATACATACACATGCATGGTTGTAAGCTCCGTAATGGCCGAACGGATTTTGATGAAATTTGGTTTAAGTGTACTGTAATAGTACATAGGGTAATTTTCATCCCTGGAATGCAGGTAAAACCACATGGAAGCTCGTCTGAAAATAAAGTGAAAGAAGCATACTTAGTTTAATCCCCAAAACTATTTACAGAAATCTTTTATAGATCATAAATCTAGATTATTACGAAACCGTTCAGTACAACCTGTAATGTAATGCACCGAATTAGGATTTATTTGGGCCATTAATCATTGCCGACTAGTCGCTTCTCTTGTTTATTATGCATGAGGATAACGCTCAAACTAAATAGATCAGTATCAAGATTAAACAAAAAAATATTTTTACATTTACAACTCACCATAGTTTCATCGCAATCGGATGAATGGACAAACGTTTTATTTGGAGAAAGGTTCAAATGAAAAGGTGTCCCAATATTATAATATGTATAACAGTATTAGCAGCTTTAATATTGTATCTATTTAGTACCTGTATTACATAATTCATTTATTTTGATGTAAGTGCTTAAATTCAACTACATTGTATTATTATGCTGTATTAGGTTTCCACATACAAATACACTACACATACATATACATGTATAGTGACAGATATAGGCCAAACCGTAGGCTCTGTTGAATTGGAAGACAGTAAATCTTTTTGCAATGCAAAGACGAGATGCCATTCAATTCCTCGATATTAATATTCATTCCTTCCATTATTCCATGACGAAGCTATTAAAATCTCGAGAAGAATTTTTCGCCTGTCTTATTAAAGATATGTCTGGGATAAAATTTGATTAATTCTTCAATACCGTCGTCTTATTACACGGACTCTAAATACTGTGCTTATCGACATTGGTTACAATGATAGGTACTCTACCTTATATTGATTTGAGTATCTGGATGAAAAAAATACACTTCGATTACTTAGTGTGAGTAAGAAGATTTGACTTCCGACTATGATATAGCTCCGTGCACTCTCATTCAATGTTATTTTTATTTTTTTACTGGGATCAGTCTTGAGTTGACTACTTTCTCATCATGGCTAGCGATGATGTGGTCGAAAGTAGTTCGCACACAAAGTCAAGATGGGGATTGGCTGACAACTGCATCTGAAACAGCACTAGGTTCTTAATAATAATAATAATAAATCATTTATTTCCATTAAAAAATAATTCATACAAAAAGTTTACTAAGCACAGCTTGTATCGCAGGAGACAACAAACGGTTATCAAACGAAGTTTATAATCGAACAGTTCGATAAACATATTTGAAATAACAATCAATAATGAAGAAGGTTAAAAATACATACTTATTCTACAAACTTATATTAGAAATTTATATTTGGCCTATTTATTGTGTGTGAGTGTATGTCTGTGTGGGAGTGTGGCGTAGAGAGTGTATGTGTGTATGTTGGGAGTTGTATGTGTGTAAATGGTGGGTGTGAGTATAACTCAAGGTTTATTTTTAAGAACCTGTCGAAAAGATATTTTCAGTTTGAAGATAATCTAATTTCAGTAACCAGTGCTCAATTTCGTGTTTAACCTTTAGTCTTGTGAGTTTGTGAAAGTTAGGAATATTACAGCACGCGATGTTGTACGTAAACGGATGTAGAAATTTAGGAAGACGTTTGGCAAAGGCAGTGCGGGCCATGGGGACAGGTATTCTAAAGACTCTGCGTTTGGTAAGTTAGTCAAAGTCTTAAGAGATTATGACGGTTTTGTGCATCTTCAAGGAATTTCTCAGTATGAAGAGTTGCCTAACGCGAAGAACCTTACACTCCTCGTACAGTTCGTCGGTACTATGTCTATAAGGTTTCCGCAGCATCACTTGGCGACAGACAATAACAGAAGCTAGGAAAATAAAACAAATTGAATATCAACATAATTTTGGGTAGACGTACAGATTTATTTGCGGAAATATTTGAGTTGGAATATTTGATAGAAGTCTAACAGACAAAACAGACAACATTCTAATCTGTTTAGTGGGAAGTTTCATAGCCTACGGTGTTCGGCGGCTAAAGTTCGGGCACTTCGATTGTAGTTATAAGTCTCCAAAGGGCATACGTCTGTGAGCAATAACATCTCTACGGTAAAACGTCGAAAAACACTTTATCAGTCTTCAAAAATCATAGCTATGTAAAATTTTGTGTTACAATATGTCAATTGAGTGCGATTACCTCTTGTTTTTGTTTACTTATTATTTTACTATAGCTTTCCGATTTACGAGCGTTCCCGAGGGAACTTTTTTTTTCTTTTTACTTTGTATAGGCTTGTGTTTGACCACAATCTCACTATGTTAAGTGATGATGTGGCCGAAGGTGGTAAGCACACAAAGCCTAGAAAGTAAAGCCTTTAGTTTTTTTTATATAAAAATAATTGTTTATAATTATTCCTTTATTTTATTTATTATTTTTACTATAATCCCAAATTTCGCCATCGCTATTACACAAAAGCTTACACATCTGTCTATATAAATAAAAATGAATCGCCGAAATGTATGTACGCGCATAACTTCCGAACGGCTATACCTATTTGGGTAATTTTTTTTTTGTTGTGTTTGTAATTGTCAGGACAAGGTTTGTATGAAAGAAAATGTTTGATGGAAAAAAATATACCGGGAACGCGGGTGAAACCGCAAGGAACAGCTAGTAAGTATAAAAGTGTGTTATAATAATGATTAAGTACTTCCGTTATGTACCTATACGTAAATGTACGTTAAATTTGTGAAATTATTTGATAAGTATGACTAAAGACATGTTCATTAAATTTGAAAATTAATTTATAATTTAATAATGTACGAGTACCTATGTCCATATATTTTAATATGATTTCCGAAGATAACTTTTGATGTAAATTTTATTAATTTGATTAGGTATTTAAAAAGTAGCCTATAACCTTCCTCGATAAATGGGCTATCCAACACTGAAAGAATTTTTCCAATCGAGAGATTAGCGCGTTCAACCAAACAAACAAACTCTTCAGCTTTATAATATTAGTATAGATATCAACCAACAACAGCTATATGTACTCAGTAATATTAGATGGTTATTGCTTACTTATCTTGATAGCGCTCGCGAGTCGCGATTCGGCCGTGAGACTTCTTCGGCTATACCAAAGGAATAATCTTAAGATAGTGTGAACATACTATGTTACAGACATTTATATTCATTTTTATGTTCTTCATATCCAAAAAAAGGCACGAATCGTTGACATGAATTAAAGTAATTCAACCACAAATCGATTTGACAGTTATTAATTCATAAGTGACTAATACACAATTAATTAAAAGCACCGGTAAACTAGTTGTAGTGATATATTATATTATTATAAACTGGAAAATGATGATTCTAAATTAAGTTTTTCTCTGTATTCTTTAATGCTAGAGATTTGTGAAAATATATGTTAAACTAGAGGATTTATGCCAGGGAACTGTTTTTTTAATAAGTTAAAATTTTCTATGATAACGTCAGAAAAAAATCGAGAATATGTGTCTTTTTAATGTTGAAAATAGATTTTTCTCTTATTTTACCCATCCAAATAACTTGAAAATATTAACAGACATTATCAGATCTAATACAAAGGGAACTATTTTGTTACTTTTACAAAAAAAAATGTTTTTTTTTTATAAAATTAAAACGTCTTTCTTAATAAGAAATAGCCTTTGTTCCTTCTCTCTTTCGCCCGTTGGTTTAGTGCGGGACAGGGTTATTTGCGTATATCGTCGTCTTAAACATCTCCATGGAAATAGGCCCGTATAAACGTTTCCCATTCCAATTATCTATCCGCCGGTTACATCGAGGTTGAATTGCACTGCCTCCACAAAGTCTGTTATATACTTAGTAGTATGTTCAATATATTTTATATCTTTGTTCTTCCCAGTCGATTTCCCTGCACTGGTGTTTATCGTCCCTGTGGGGCCTGTAAACACAAAATCCACAGCCAGTAGGTGAATGCGTAACGCTCGTTATGTCGTTCAACCTCTATAGATTGAAAACTAGGACGGCCATAAATGGAATCAATAAATAAAAAAAGATGTACATTTTGGCTGACTCGTGGATTACAGGCTTTGTTGATGTTTTAATCAAGAGATTATAGGCGTATAATTAAAATGAAAACTCTTGACTCTTATCAAGAGAGATAATAGAATTATTAAATTCCTAATGCTATATTGTGTTGCTAAATATTTTGTCGTGTATATTATTCCCTACGTTATTGTTGATTGAAACTTGAAACAACGAATCGAAAAAATAGAACATTTGGCTCTTAGAATAAAGCATTAGGACATTAGGCTTTATTACAATCAAATTGCTGAAATAAAAAGTGATTGTGGAAATAAAGAAGCATTAAATTGAAGTGGTTTTGCAGAATAGTCTTCCCTTGCACTTTCACTCCACGACAGTTGATTATAGATAGCAGATTGAAAGCCACAATTCCATTCGAATGGCTCTACTATTATTACTATAGAAGTATGGAATAGTAGCAGGAAAATCTTTATTCTTTAGCAGATAGGTTAACAATTTAGTTAACTGATATTTATACGGTTTAATTTTTTATCAGATGAGAAGCTAGAAGCAACAGAAGTCACATTTTTATTGTATAATTAAGTAAAAATTTATATGGGAGAAAATATACGAGTATATTTGATATTTATAATGGGCTAGAAGTAGTAACTTATTTAATAGTAGTTATGCATTATTACAAAAATAACTAAATCAAAATATTTATGTTGGAATTATTAAATATACCTTTTATAAAATATCCCAAACCTTCTAACCTTATGTTAATGAGCTATAAGATGTTGAACCGTAGAGATTGGCCGCGATCATTCGAACGATTCTTACTCCATCAATCATTACCGATCCAGGATCAAGGAACGAACAATTTACAGAAACCCGTGGGTCTGGGGTAGCCGGTCAAATAAGTAAAGTGCTTCTAGTGGATTATAATATTTCTGTCCCGCTCCATTATTATCTTTCCTATAGCCTATGCTTACAATTATTTCAAGGTTTCAGCACATCATTCATTACGAATCTAGTCTTCTGTATTAATCGTATATCCTTGGAACGCCTGGAAATCTGTAATACAGGTTTAGTCTTCATGTTACAAAACTTGTAATTTCTTAATTATTTTATTCATATTTTTTCATAGTCCATTTAGTATCAATCTATAACAAAAATATTTATCATTCTTCATGTCTTGTCTCAGACAGAGAAGTGGAACCTTTCGATAAGTACATTTTTCATTCAGATTTGATTGCTACATTTATGGTTGACTAGTTAAGAAATTTGTGATATAGATATCTTTCATATTTATTTAATTTAGGTTATATCGTTAAAAAAATATCCAACTTCATAAAACCTTCGATACACCGACGCGTTAGTAATGAAACACCGTTACAGACCGGACACGCGGGCTTTTATAACTGTGTGTTTATGGCCCCTATGTCATGTACAGGCCGGTCATAACTTTATTGTGACGTCATAACCTTCTATGCATCCTCGGAAGTAAGCGTGGTACGAGGGTACTTGTGTGAAATATATATTGTTATACATTATTGTACTGTTAAAGTTAATTGAAAATTTAAATTGAACGTTATCACCCTCACTTTGTTTACATACGTAACGTACACACTTGTGTATCCTAATAATATTATAAGTAAGGTGATAATAGCTCCAAAACTTATCTTCCCTTGGAGATTTGGCTACTTTTGCCAATTTTACGGTTATGCAAAGAGGCACACAATTCCTAGCACTCTATTATGAAAAAGGCACTAGAGACCATTTACGGTAAGTCTGGCCGCCGCAGCTTCCGCAATGCTATCATGCTCAGTGGTAATGACGAACGAAGGGAGTGGTTTCGACAGTCAGTTCTCTTCTCGGCTATTTGCCTCAGCCACATTCTTGTTGTAGTCATGTTTAATAATAAATCACTCCATAGTAGCTAAACGGATTTGAAAGAAACTTGGCACCCAGAGAGATCAAACTTTAGAATAACATACTAAAATATTTAAAAGTAAGCGGGGCGGAACACAGTAATAAACATGAAGGAACGGTTCATCACTTTCCATAGAGAACTGTCAAGATTTACCAAAATAAATGTATGCTTTATGTTAATTCGGAGTCTAAATAAAAACTAAGATCTTGAGTAACAAACCTACACACAATTATATCCGTAAAAAATTTGAAACATGTAAAAGTAAATTTAATAATAATTTAAACAAAGTAAAAAAAAATGCTTTTAATTTAGTTGGTAACTGTGTAGGAAAATTAGGAAAATAATCAAAACAATTTACGACGGTCAATAATTAACATTTTCAAAACCAACAAACCGTCTCAAAGACCGTTACATGTGAACGAATAAAACTTAATTAAATAAACCAGCTCAGTTCATATTATCAGGTAAAGGTGAGGTGTAGTATAATTAAATTTTGATGCCCAAGGATCCCTCTGATAATATTGCCGTTATATCCAATTTAAAAAGTAAACAATACAAGGCGCCGCGCTGCTCCGGCACACTGTCAATTCGGCCTCCATCTTGTATCTCCTACGTTGTAATTATATAAGTAAGACAAGTAAACAAGAATATTAATTTCAATAATATGTGGGATAAACAAGATTATTTTGTTTTTATATTTCTTGCAATAGAAATAGACCATGAGCTCACGTAATGCGGAACATGATGTTTATAGAGTACTGACTCTCAAGTAGAAGCTCATGTACCCTCAATCTCTTCGTGATTTCTAAGCGATAGCTAATCGATAACAAATTGATTGAGAAAAGATGACATCTATCAAGACTTAGACTTAGATAGATGGCAGAACATGTTTCTACATCGCACTAACAAAGTTCTCTAAGAATTTGGCATATATACAAGATTCCAGCATCTACAGTCACATAGTCCGCGTAAGGGTGGAAGATGGTCCACTGGACCCACCATCAGCTTCAAAAAAAAAAAAAAAACTCCCCAGGCACGATGACCCAGCCTGGCGGAATATATACCCTTTTCAATGGAGGAGTCTAACATCTTGTTCCTCCATAATAAGTAATATTGTGTTCAAAGGTGACGCTCATGATGAATCATTATAGGTTTAAAATGAAATTATGATAATGAAAACAAAAATGCATCATCCGCAGTCGGCGGACAAAAGAATGAGTCATGTAGGCCGAATTTTGAGTCCAGTTCGACCGACGAGTCCAAATTTTTGCTAATTCACTACAATTAACCTACTAAACGCTACGGTCTACTAATTTAACCAATATATTTTTTTCTATGCGATGGACTACTCCGTAGATCACGTTTATTATCTGATAGTTGTAGGTACTTCTTTACAGCCACTTCGTTAACCTAATAATATATCGAATTTCGCAATTCTAAATTGAAATAACAAAATGACCTAAAACACTCAAGAATAAATACTTTCCAACCCAAAATATGGTAAATAAAACATTATTGTAAGAAGTCATTAGTCTATACTCGCGTTCGTAAAATTACTAATTTGGGCTTAATATTTCGTTATCGGATCTATTCACCTTGTTGAATAGTTATACATAAAAATATAGCTGTTATATGTAGGTTGCCGAGTGTCAAATTTTATCAGATACGACAGTTGCCGTGTATTCACATTGAGCTACGAACTTCCTGAGGGAAATAGAAAAAAAATACATATTATAAATACTAAAGTTTGTTTGTTACCACTCAACTACGAAACAGCATGAGATTTGACACAAAGATAGATTATATTTTGAATTAACGATAGAATATATTTTGAATTAACACATAGAATCAGTTTTAGCCTGGGAACGCGGGTGAATACGTGGGGCGGAAACTAGTATGGATATTATTTTTTATCCATGGAATAAGAGAACCATACAATTGTTAAGAACATTATTATTACAAATTTTATATTAAATTGTGAAGTTCAATCAAATAAAAAAAATATCGCGATTTCAAAGTTCTATACTGTGCCTACGTTAAAAATTGTTCGCCATGACGGACCCAATTTAGGTTTTGATAATATCCACCGAGTATAATGCGACTGTTAGCAAACTATAATATAGTTTATCAGATTGTAGAAAGGAAACATTATTTCGTAGCGCATGAATTTTTAAATTGAATGAAATGGTGCCAGGTGCCTTAAAATGAAAAATGTCCCGCCACGTCACGATGCAAGCGTAAATAGGGCATCTCGGATTGTCCCGCCCGCCCGTGACATTCCGCGCGTTATGCACATTTCATGTTGCACAAAGTTACCGATCGTTTGTCCCTCATGTGTACACAGCTTTATCGTTTCGTTTTTGTTTTGAACGTATACTACCACTACATTTACGTTTATATTCTTCGACAAAAAAAGCAACTCACGGAAATATTTTTGAATTAATTGCCAGAATTTCAGCTATTTTAGTTAGTGTCACAACAAAATCTTTGTTTAGCTTGGATGCTTAACGAGATTATTGCAGTTGTCAGAGAAGCAAACAATATTTATTTTAGAAATCTTTGTAGTTTGCATTGTTTGTTTTAATTAATTATTATAAATATTACAATTACAGCATCAAACCTAGATATCCAACCAACTCTTAGACATACTATATGCTCTATGGATATGAAATCGGTGAACCAAGCATGAGACATCGTCAAAGCTATATAATATTCTCATCAAACGGTACATCTAAGTATCAATGGTTAAAAATGCTTTGGAGGGTAAATACCTTCAATATTTGGTACAGTGAATGCATGAGCAGCTCAAGGAGCATGTCACAACGTCTCGTGGCATCTGTGCCATGGCAAGGCACACGTTCTACAGACGTGAATTTTATTTCACGCTTCCGATATCGGGGAAGGGAATTGAAAAAGGTATTTCACCGCATCGACATCGGTTGCATTTATTTTAAAATATTTTTACCAACATTTTTACAAAAGTTCCTTGAGGTAAAAGTACTAAGAGGTTAAAGTCAGCGCAGCATTCTTATATTACCTGTTGTATTCGTAATTCATCATTTCCTTTGTTCTAAGAATGTTATAAAAAGTGCTCCATAATGGATACCTACACTTCATCCGTAACAGGCAATATTCTGTAAAAGCAAAAGAATTTTGGAAACGCTTTGTTTTAACGTGACAAGATCCGACTTGTTATTGTTTTATGAAAAGTCGGAAGCAAGAGCTGAATTGTTTGAGAACCCTTCTTGAATTGAGATTAGTAGCAACACCTACGCAAATAACCACAGAGTACTGACACGTTATCGACCGACCAACAAGCGACCCGAGCAAGAAACTATCGTAAATAATAAACAGTTCCATTTATAGTTTTATTTGCCAAAAGATGTCGGATATTTGAAGACAAGTGTTTGTCAGATCGTGTTTTGTAACCGTTTCTTTACAAAGCTACGTGGAAATCACTGACCAAAGTTTTATTTACATCAAATACCTACATACAAAAATTTTTGATATATCAATTTCAAAATAGATTATACATAAAAATTTGAAGATTTCGGGGTAAGAATTAATTCATTAGAGACTAGTGACCTTTGTCAGCGATTTAATTCAATTACTTCAACTTTCAATGTGAATCTTGCTGACTAGATCTCAAACAACAGTTTCTTTGTAACAGAGGTTCCACTTTCTTAATTCTATCAAGTTCTTATAAATTTCTCAATCAAACGGGAATTAGAAAGTAATTCCAAAGGTATTAAATAAGATTGTAACTAAAGGTATTCCGTTGTAGGTAACATCGGGAAACAATAAGACAATGTAAATACCTAACCAATCAAAAGGAATACGTAAACAAACCCCTAGGTTTCACAATTAAAACACGAGCGGATCTTGAAACTCGAAAGTTAACTGAAGCAAATTTGAAAGCCACATTTGTTGGAAAACATCTTACAAGCGGAAGAAATTCGAAATTTTCCATTAAAAGAAATCAACAAAGCTTTACAATCGGGAATCGATGAAAAAAGTCAAAGCGAGCGCAGCTCTACCTACTTCTAATTTGTGAGTTGGCAAGTAGCGAAGCAATTATTGGAAAACTAACTGATATAATTAATTGAACCATTTGAGCGCTTTGTGATCGAACACTTTGTTTTTGATTGGTGGAATTTATTAATGAATCATTTAACTCCTTCACTGGCACGGTTTGATGGAATTGTTGATGTCGTTGGGAAAATAAGCCTAAGAGTTGTTCGAATATACTTAACTTCAATTCCTGTACGATTTATTTATTATGTAGGGTTAATGTAACGGTTGGAACAATATACGGAATATATGTGGCCCTAAGACATTTCATTTATCTCCCGATAGGAAACACCTAAAATTTAAAGATATCCATTCGGACCAAAGCTGCACAAACCTGTTTCTTGAGAATTGTTATCGAATAATAAAATTCATAATAATGTATAAATAACGCCATTATTAAAAAAAATATTAAAATATGTAACTACACATTTTTACTCGTTTCACGTACAAAGGAGTGCGAAGTTGGCACGTACGCAGGGAGGGACCTCAGAAGTAGCACACAACTAAATTAAGAGCACAAGCAGCGAAATTAAAATCTGCGGTTACATTCACGAGAGCTTCCGGTACTAATAAACTTATGTGAATAAGCTTTAGAAACGGAAATAAGTGCTCTTCCTCTGAAACCACAGTTAATAAATAAAACAAACACGAATTTTGTGTTGGAAAAACTGTTTTCATGAGAAAAATAAAATTATAATTTTCATAATATTTAATTTCATCAACAAAGCTCAGATAAGAGCTTTTTATAGGCATTCGCTCGTGGAAATGACACCAAACGATAAAATGTTGGAAGGAATTGCTGACAACGTCAAATTTAACGTGACTTTACTGGGAAATGCGAAATACATTAAAATTATTTTTTTATCTGCATGAGAATATACACTTACGTTTCAATATAAATAATATGTTCTGCAGGGTTTTTCCATTACATAATACAAATAAACCTAAGGTACCTACACAGTGTTATTACAGAAAATATATTATCACTTTCTTTATTATGTTGTGTTTTGCATCAGTTAGGTACTAATGCTGCATAGTAGAGTCCATGGAGTAACATACCTTATATTCCGTGTTGGAGTGCAGTACAATGTAAACTCCACTGTTGTTTGTTTGGTGAACTCTATTGTTTTCGTTGGTATACCTAATAAATATTCTGGGACATTATTGCTTAGCTTGTCCTATGGAAGGCTGATAATTGATATACTACATATACTTCTTTTCTTTTTTAAATATGTATATACTTATACAGGTGATTTTTTAGTCACTGGCAATACTTGCAGGGGTGGAAGTATTCATCAATATGAACAACAGTTGCTTCATACATTTTGGTCGAGTAGGTATTGAACTTTTGTATGGAACAGTTGATATTTTTTTCGTGATTTCACAGTTAGTCCCATAATAAAAGTTGTTCATATTGATGAGTACTTCCACCCCTGCAAGTATAGCCAGTGACTAAAAAATCCCCGGTATAGATAATTACACACAGACTCAGGACAAACAGACATGTTCGTGCACACAAATGTCTGTCCTGTGTGGGAATCGAACCCACAACCTGCGGCGTGATAGTTAGAGTATCTTACCAACCACGCCAACCGGGTCGTTTATCATTTGCCGACATTGGCTCTAAAAGTAGAGTGAGCTAAGAATAGAGCTCCTTACCCTGTCGCGTCGGCTTCCACGCGATTTAGTATGCATTTAACGCATTGATGCATCCTTTGTGCGTCAAACTATTAAACGTGGTCACGCAAACATGAAAGTGATTTATAAGATTTTAGATACAATGTAAAAAATAAATTGAAAGGCATGAATTTATAAATATTAATTTATCTTAATATTAACAACAAAAATACAATGTACTAAGTATCAATTATATAGAAAACTAACTTCCGCCCCGCGGTTTCACCCGCGTTTCTGAGGGATCTTATGTTTTCCCGGGATAAAGCCTATAGCTTTCCTCGATGAATGAGCTATCCAACACTGAAATAATTTTTCAAATCGAACCAGTAGTTCCTGAGATTTGCGCGTTCAAACAAACAAACAAACTCTTCAGCTTTATAATATTAGCATAGATAGTATAGATTTCCTCGAAACTGCCACCGCTGTCGATGGACAAGGTTTCCAGAAGGCTGGCAGCGTTTCCTCTTTTGGTTTATGAGAAGAATGGAACTTGTTCAAGGATATTATTTAAATATGTTTTAAAAAATTGGGGATCTCTCTTTATTCTCCTGATTTAAGAGGTTTACCTTCGCATACGTATCTGCACAGCAATCAAAGCCTAAAAGACTGAAATATCTTATAAACATCAAAATATTCTGATATTAGAAAATAACGAATCATAACGATATCTATACATTATTTTGTACAAAAAAATATCTTCCTTTGGCATTATTAGCAACTGATAAAAACCGGCCAAGTGCGAGTCGGACTCGCGCACCGAGGGTTCCCTCAAACTTCGTCCATCGTTCGTCCATCACGGGAAATGCACAATTTTATTTATTTACCTTATTTGAGGTTGGTGCCAATTAAGCTAGATCTCTAAATTATATCAGCGCCTATACAACTCAGAGGTCTTTATTAATTGGCTTTTCTATGTATGTATGGGGACACCCTTTAATTTTCAACTTTTTTATATTTTAGAATTTTCCCTTTATTTCTGCTGTAAGACCTTGCTTTTTGCCAAATTTCGTGATTCTAGGTCAACGGAAACTACCACAAAACAAATAAAAGGGCAAAAAATTCGAATGTTGTATGGGAGCGCCCCCCTTAAATATTTATTTTATTATGTTTTTAGTATTTGTTGTTATAGCGGCAACAGAAATACATAATTTGTGAAAACTTCAACTGTCTAGCTATAGCGGTTCTTGAGATACAGCCTGGAGACAGACAGACGGACGGATGGACAGACAGCGAAGTCTTAGTAATAGGGTCCCATTTTTACCCTTTGGGTACGGAACCCTAAAAATGAAATATTTCATAAACACTACATAATGTAAGTACAAAAATTGACACTATTTTGTGTCATTACATATTTATTTATCTTTTTTTATATCCTGCTATGATTCTTTGTTACGAGTATATTTTCCTTTCAGTTAATTGACTAACTTCAAAAAGTATAAGTAAAGTGGCATAATTATATGGTTGAATGTTCACCTGAAGTGATTTAAGTTGTTTACACACCAAAACCACTATTTCTCGCAGATAAAGGCACATTCATGTTTCCCTGTGCATAAATCCGGGGATGCCTCGAACATTCGTTCATGACAGGAACTACCTCCGACAAAACATTCGCTTATCGACTGCTTTAAATCTTTCTCGGTGAGTTGAACACGAGTCGAAATTTATTGTTCTCATTGGTGGGTGATGCCGAGCCCTCCTACGGAAACCAGTCGATGTCCGTGAAATTGTCACTCTTTGTGTGTATTGGCTGATAATATTTTTACCTAGTCGGAATTGTGATTAATTTTATACATATATCAGTATTTATAGTAGGTAGGTAGATGCATCAGAAGAAGATTTTGATATACCTGCACACCTACATTTCATGTTCAAGCGTAGTTTGTATCAAATACTTTTTATTACCGTAAATCACTTGGATAACTTAAAGAAACACACACCATTATTACAATCGGTGAAGCCTAACTTTGATGCAGTTAGGCAATCTCGCAAGTATGTACCTACCACGTTTCTGACAAGATAAGACGGCGTTGACTCGCTTCTCAACGTGTGGTCTCCTTAACTCGCGTCTACTTTGAAGAGTCGTCCATTTAGTAATTTGACCATATTTATGAATCATTTTTATGAGTCTCCCTATTTCATTTATTATTATTAAACTTTTACCTCGTGTTCCTGTATTAAAATGTGGTGTACAATAAGTAGGTATAATCGATTGCATTCTATTATAGTAGGTATTTTAGTAGGTAAATCCGAATGTATGGGTTGTTTTTTAATTCACAAATATCGCATAACGCTTATATTATACATACTATACACACATTTTAACATAGTCTTCTTTAATTTAGTTCCAAACATCATTTGGTTAAAGTTCCAATATCCGTTACTATATAATTTTGTTCATCCGACTAAAATAATAAATAATAATGAGCTCTAGAAACTAGTTTAACTCTAGGCATTACCTGCAAACTAGGAGTTTAGCTTACTTTATCATTACCGAGTGTGGTACCTAGTTAATTTGTTACCCCACTGAGATAATTATACGAGTCTAGATTACCGGCTTGTTAAAAGTTAGTATGATGATATTTCAAAAAAAACATTTTATACCGTAATTCTGCAATATGATAAATAATTAACCTATGAATTAAAATATCACAAATTCATCCCATTCCATCCCACATCCACAGTTGAGTAAAAAAAAAAGTTGCTTTTCATTTTCCAGAAATTTTCCTGCAGTGGACAGGCAAACTCACCACAAAGCAAGATTAATATGGCTCAGTCGTAAACCTACGGAACCGTATAATACTTTGGTCACATAAGCCGGCATAATCACAGGAGCTGTCACTTTTTTGTACGAAAACTACTTGCCTTCCTTCTTTAGTGGCTATGTTATTCTGTGAAATAAAGATAAGTTCTAACAAATACTTAACTTGACGACGTTTTAACTTACCTTTGTTAGAATCTTAAAAAAATGGCCAAGTACATGATGGAACATGCGAAGTATAGGGTTCCGTAGTCAGTTAGTACCATGTTACTATGTAAATAAATATCACCCCCATTTACATGTAGGGGAGGAAGTCTAAAAAATATTTTATGCGATTTTATTAAAATAACTTTATTTGCGTTATAGACACGTATACTATTTCAGCTTGATATTAATAATAGTGTCCGAGCAAAATGATCATGACAGACAGATAGAAAGATGGACAGATGAACAGACGGACATAACGAAACATGGGTTCCTTGCTTGACTATGGAACCCTAAAAAGCAGTAAGAGATATTATGTGAAAGGGAAGATATGCTGTAAAGTTATTGGACTGACTAGAAAATAAACCAGCAGTTGCTACATATAGTTCTATACGTCAATTGCTCCATATAAACTTCATTATCCAATCGAAGAGATACAATTTATTTGAGCGCACTAAACTTCAAAACCACTGAAAGGGCTTCGATATCAATGTGGATTATTGAGATGATATTTATAGGTATATTACTATCAGAATGTACAATAGTCTAAAAGTGCTCAGTATAAAATATGCCATATGTATCACACGAATACCCTTCCTTACACGGTATATAGGTATGTACTTATTTAATAATATATATTATAATTAAATTACATATAAGGTTGTCAATTTTATCGTATTATTTGGTAGATACATATAACTTTATATAACTGTTGTGATCAAAAAGCATCAGTTGCATGTTACTTGTTACGTGTGATGGTAATATTTAGGTACGGTTGCATTTTATATTCCCTTTAACACTCTGTAAGTGATATAAAGCACAAATATTGTATATCGGATATTGTATACAAGCGCATCGAATACAGTAATAAATTTGCAGGGTTTTATGTATATTAGTAGAAGACAATGATATGGGCACTTTGAATATTTAGAGTTGCGACTGAGATAGGAAACAGGTGTTAAAATTAGTCACACAAAATCACTAGAAGCATGTGTAATTTAGGTACACAACATGGAGTAGATAGTTACCCTCAGTCCAATTGAATTGAATCAATTACCAGTTTATTGTTTACACGCTGTTCCAAATTGCTTTCCATGCACCAATTCCCAAAGATAACACAAATTATAGCGTTGTGATTCTACTTAATTTAAGAGACCATTTGCCTCTGAATGCGAGCAAAACTCCGTGTGTACTAAATATTAATTAAATTGGTTAATTCCTGTGAAACAACGCGTTCTGCTGTTTACTTGAAGATAATGTTTTGTTTGGAACAATGAATGCAATTATTTCAACTGCTTCCAATTACTTTTTATTTCTAATGGAGATTAGATTAAATATACCACCAGATGAACATAGCTCGTACCTAACAGAATACACAAAGTGTATCGGTTACACCTTAGCTCATTATTAGTTTAAAAACTAGCTAAAAAATATGCCCATTATACATTAAATTAACTAGTTACCTAAATTCGGTGTATACAGATAGCATATTTATAGATACTAATGCAGAAACATATTATCTATATATATGCGTTAGAGTCGGACAATTCATAAGTGTCTGTCATGACCTATTTGAATGAATAAAATATTACATTTCATTTCATATGCTAGTTTGACATTAAAAGCTTGATGTATACTTTGACGCGAAACTTAATAATATATCGCGACACTAGATTTAATATCTCAACAAACTTATTTCACACTCGACTAATTATTCAAACAATTGTTTTGTGGTTCATTATAATAATGTATACCTACTGTGGTGTTATGTTCCTTATAAAATGTAATAAATCGCCGAGCAAATACTCTATTTATACTTAATTGCGACGTTTCAGCAATTGCTTCCAACACAGGCCATTTTCCTGATTAATTTCTTTCCACAATCTAAGCCTACAACGCACGAGTTGCTTTCTCCGAGCCAACGTTGTTTGAACGCTCGGCAAATGTGTACTTTAGCGAACACGATACACAAAAGTAACAATTTATAGTAGGTACAGTTACTAGAAAAGGAATTTGTGTTGTTTTATTCACAAGTATTTTTAGGATTTATTCCTATGCAAAAAATCATGTCGATCCGTTACTGTGTAAAAGAAGGACGAACCAACAAACTAACAAATTTAGTAACACACTTTTGCATTTATAAATAGTACGTATGCCTTTATAACCATGAAATATTTTTTTTTTGTAAATAATAGAGATAATTAAAAAACAATCAAAATATGTTTAAATCTGAAAATAAATTTTATATACTCATCACATTTTCTGTCCTTAATTTTATTGTCCTCACTAAGGACTTACAAGCACATTGTAATTTATGTTAATATTTACCTAATTAGGTATTATTATGATACTGCAATATTATGAACATCCTCAATTATTTATTTATTCATTAACTCATCCCGTATGATACAACTAGCGTGAATACTGTTTATACTTGCTAATTAGTTAATACATTTTAAATGGCCAACAATATTATGTACATTAATTAAATGTGGGCGTGACACGTGAAAAATTAATTTATAATTTACGAAATTTGAGTGATTCACGATTATGGTATATGCATTTAATTATTCTCACATGAAACAATGAGTAATGAAAACATTATTTAATATTATATGACGAGCAAAATTACATGGATAATGATGAACAGAATATATTAATCTAATAAA
Organism: Tetheella fluctuosa; assembly: GCA_951216915.1. Classification (NCBI taxonomy): domain Eukaryota; kingdom Metazoa; phylum Arthropoda; class Insecta; order Lepidoptera; family Drepanidae; genus Tetheella; species Tetheella fluctuosa. The sequence continues at coordinate 6,149,487 of OX578229.1, read as the reverse complement.
TCGATTACATTTATGAATGAATAACAAAATGTAATAACTAAGTTTATTTTATAAATAAAATTCAAATATTATATCTACCCTAGGTGCGGTATAAAATCTAGTATTATGTATTTCGTCCTACTTACCGTTCCATTGATTTGTCATGCTTAGGCATATACTACGGTAACTATTACTATGGGCTTACTATGTCATAATTATAATGGGAAAAAGGATCACCTCGCCTTAATAGTACTCAGTGTAACTATTTCTGCTGAATCTCCATTCTTTAAATAGTCCATAAAGATAAAAGGTACCGCATATATCCTGTGTGGGATTATCGTCAGGATGTGGATATAAGTCCACGTTTCATTAGTTACATTAGCGAGATCTGAGTTCGGTCTCCCGGATAATATGATAACAATACATTATGTCAGGACAAGCGGTGAATGTCCTCGGGGACTTTATTCAACCTCAGCTGTACAAAGATTTACTTTTCTTGTTTGTTTTGTAAAGCTATCAATTTGCCGTGCTTTACAGGGTGCACAACCTGTGAATAAATATTTTCTCAGAAGCGGCTCTTGCAAATCTTTTCACATAATAAGATTTGACAGGGTAATATGCAATATTTATTTGCATTCTCCAGGTAGTTTATATGTCCTAGCATATTCTTTTAATATTATCTTTCAATTCACATTGCATTTTTACATTTTATATGAAAAAGATTTATTTTATTATTATGATACTTAGATGAGTAATTAACCATCTCTCTCTTTGATTTACGACAAAAGAGAGTCTACACCCATGATTAATGTCCAGCGTCTTTGAGTAGAGATAGTAATTGGTTCACATTAAGCCCTCATAAATTACCAAGGTTATTTACCTTCCACTCAAACCATGGACGGGCGTGAGAGAGTTCAGAAAGAATATTAATATTTTGTATGCTTGGTGCGAACTTATAAATCTCAATTCAAATTTTAAGAGCAAAATCTAAAACTTTCAAAACTTTGATATTTCGCTAAGCTTTTCGATTTAAGGTGGTATTGAAATTAAATATTACGCAAATTTTCTTCAGCCTAAGCATGGAAAGACGGCGGCTGAACACAGAAATTGAATTAACCAAATCCCTTTGACGAAGTTCGTGTTTGCCGGCAACTCGGTTAAACTGTGAAATTATTAGCGGCCGCCTTACGTTGGCGCTCTTTTGTGGTGTCAGCCTATACTACTGTTTATATTATTAAGATTAACATTCAAATGCATCTTTCTCGCGTATTCTTATTTTAATTAACTGTTCCAATTCCATAGTTAAAAAAAAATGCTGGTAAATGTTGTATTTCCTTGAACATCAATATCAAAGTGTCCTCTAGAAACATTTAAATATGTATTCATAATTAATAAAAATCAATAGGCCTGAGTACCTACTACATTTGTTAGGAAAAAAAAATAGTAAAAAAAAATTAAATAGCTTGGCGCCATCATCCCTCGCCTTGTGACGTGATTGTATCGCTATGGCGGGAAGTGAACGAAATAAACAGGAAGTTAGCTAAGGTAGGTTAAAGATAACCTCGAGCAATGGAAGTATATGCGTGGGTATATATGTTAATAACCTTTTGTATGTAGTTACCAGTGTAGGCAGATATAAGAAGTAGGTCTATAATGTGAACGCAAACGAACGAAATGAGAAAATAGGTTTATTTAATTTCAGTCCGTCGTCGCTGTCACATGATATCAACGTACAACGCGTAGCACCAAATATATTTTCATTCGTGTACGAACACATCGAAGTTTCGAGCAGACAAGTTCAGGACAAGTCGAGATTATCGACTGAATAAATCAGGACGTAAGGTGCCCCAGAAGATTTATTGCGCGAAGAGTGAGAAACACGCGTCTTATCTTGCGTTTGGACCTAAACAATTCTTTCCATTGGAAAAATATTCCGACTAGCCCAACGCACATACCTACCTACTGTAATGAAGATTTATTTGTCCGCTTTCTATATTTATAATCCATTATTACGTGGGCTAAGCACTCGCTCTCACAAATAACAAATCAGTCATTTTATTACTAAGATTTTTACGAGTATTTTTCTTTTGTGATTCCAGTGGTTGTCTTCATAAATCAACATAATGAGACTTATTTGGAAAAGTCTAGATTTTATTCTGTGTTATAGTTTTGACATGCCTACTTATGTAGTAATCAATAGACGAAACTATTCCCCAAACCAAGAAGAAAGTTAAATAGACTTTTGTGTTGAACAAGCTTCCGCTCCGCGGTTTCACCCGTGTTCCCGAAGGATCTTTTGTTTTCCCGGGATAAAAAGTAGCCTTCCTCAATAAATAGGCTATCCAACACTGAATTTTTTTTTCAAATCGATGCAGTAGTTCCTGAGATATGCGTTTAGTATTCCCCGTATGTAGGCCTGGAATTTAAGACATATGGTACTTCTCATTCTAGGAACGCGGGTGAAACTGCGGGATGGAAGCTAGTATGATATTAACTACCTTTAAAATAAATAGCTAAGACCAAATAATGTATAATGGAGCTTTGTAGTGAAGTGCTGTTATGGGTTTGGCGCTATCAATAAATAATGAGGTTCTCATTTCAAATTATTCGATTTCTTGTTGAATGTTAAAGATTGATGAAACTCAATTTTATGAATACCACCAGGTAACAACGTTTGACAGGTTTATAATTCAATTTCCATTAAATCTAAAAGTGATTATTTATTATTAATAAAGTATTCAATGTTCAAATTATATTATTACCTACAATGGGCGTACGCTTGTAGCCGTAGCTTTGTCGTAGAAGGTAACGATAGCTATGGCGTAGCATTTCTAGACGTGGATTAGAAAGCCCTAAAAATGAGCATTTACAAGATACAATAATTAAATAGTTACTTATAATTATTTATATCGTATAAGTGTACGTCATTCGGTACCTAAGTTAAATAATACTCACATTTATATAACTAAACCAATTTTATTATGTTATAATGAACTCATGATCATAAAGCATTATAATAACATTTAATTCTTTTCAGTGTCCTCCGCGTCCTACAGTTAGAAGGGGAAATGCAAATACACAATTTCGCATTTATAGAAAGACATTTTGTAAATACATTATGCATGACGGGGTTATTTTGTGTTGGCGCGAGTCTTAAAATTAATCGTTTATGACGTAAAGCATAACAAATATAGGTACTATCATTTTGATAAAATATTTGTTTGTACTATATCCCTAAATAAAAATAGGACAAAGCCAGGAGTAAGAAGAAACAGAAGAGAAGTACGTAATACATAAGTAACTACTTTGCTATATAAAATATATTTATTAAATACGTACCTACTATTAATGAATGATGAAACCGTTTTATATACTTATTTATGTAACTTATGTACGTAAATGACATGTGTAACATAATCCTGGATGGATCCATATACCAATTAGCTGACGATACCTGTCTGATTGTTGTTCATAAAAACTTGGACTCAGCACAGAGAGTAATGCAGGGAAACTATGACTTGCTATGCAAGTGGGCACACGATGTCGGCTTAGTAATAAACTCACAAAACACCAAGTTAATGCATATCCACTCTTCGCATTTTAAAACAAATACTAAGCCCAGCATCGTTGCCCACGACCATGGCTGCATGCATCTTGCCCCCGCTAATTGTAAATGCGAGCCACTCGAGTCTGTATCAACCCATAAGTATATTGGTTTCGTGATCGATGACAGATTCAACTGGGGTGCCCACATAGACCACGTATGTAACAAGCTGAGAGCAGTTGCATCCATGATGACCATACTCAAATACAAGCTTCCATACAAAACCCGACGGATGTTATATATGGCCCTAGCTGACTCTGTTATTGGTTACGGAATCAGTAGCTATGGAAGAACATATAAAACTTACCTTGAAAGAGTATATAACCTGCAACTAAAACTCCTAAAAATACTGACTCTTATTTACGTACAAAAGGGAATCGCTTCCAATGAAAACCGTGATCTTTTCAACTACTATTGCGGGGTGGTAAACGTGTTCAATAAGGTAAAAATGGCTGTTTTGGTGCACGAAGATAAACACAGAAGCAATCTGTGCAAAAATTCACGACCAACGAACTTGCGACAAGTACTGTATTTACCTATATACACACTACCCGTAACAAATAACGAATATGGTTCTAGGACATGGGAGTACTTGTTGCCGAAGTACCAGAAGACATGAGAATTATGTACGTTTCGACAGGGAAAATAAAAAAATACTTTAAAAAAAACTAGGTATCAAACTAATGTTACAAAAATTTAAAATATTATAATACTCATGCTTCTAATTTATTCTGAATTATACGAATTGTAGCTTAAAGAATTGTTCTAGCCGACTTATTTGGTGTTAATTAAATTATCGATGTGTGCGGCGACCGGCTACACAGATAAGCCCACGAGGCTTCCGTGCAGGCTAATAACGTCATGTATAAGTGTAATTATTATATGGTAAATAAATATATATTTAAAAAAAATATATTTAAATACTTATTATGTATTGCTTTAGATGATGTTAAACATTTAATTTAAAAAATAGCCGACATTGTCAGACTGTCCAAAAAAATATATAAAAAATGTAACCTTGCTGAGTTTCTTGCCGGTTCTTCTCAGTTGAAGGCGACTTCCAAATCGGTGGTAACTTCAGTAGCTTCGACGTTCAAAAGTGCCCTTCTAGGGCCTTTTATGAATAAATGGCTTTGACTTAGATTTTGTTTCAAAATAGCAATTTTATAATTTTGGGAAAACTCGAAAGAGTTTCTACTTCGTAAGGAGTACATAATACTTACCAGTATTAAAGTTATTATGGTTTCCCTAAACCTTATGATTTATTTTCTCTAATAATAAAATATCGTACCAAAGTATTTGCCGTGATATGAGAACCTCAAGCTCCCGAATAAAAATTATTATAAAATACTATTATTATTATTTTTTTACAAAAAATAAGAGTAATAGTTATCATATTTCAGATGAGAAAATTAAATACATAACTGAAATTTTGTGAATTTTGTTCTATAAAACTATGTACACTTTAACGCTATATCAAACGGATGTGGTTGGAATTTGCATAGATCCTGAGAGCAGAGAATTCCTATGTCCTACACGAGCTATAAATTCTGTGGAAATACAGTAACGTTGTTGAAACAAACACCAAACAGGACCAGGCAGAGAACACTGTCGTACTTGTGAAAAATAAATAGAGATTTTGTTTCTTCGGTTTTTCAGTAGTACCTAATAACAACCTAAAAAAAAAATACGAATAGACATGGAGTCAAAACCAAAATTAATCTAGTATGTCATAGTGAAATACCGATATTATTATGGTGTTTCTTTGTTCAAAACATTCTGTAAATTCGTTTTAACTAGTCAAAAGTTGATTTCATTAATTTAAATTCCTTTAATTAACCGAATTAGTCAATTATAGAAATAACCAAAAGTTCAAACTAATAGGCTGAAAAACACCGGCTTGGGCTCCAGGCTTTAATTATAACATAAAGTCATCAGTAAAAGATAAAAAAGTAAATACAATTATACTAAAATATACTGGAATGATTATGTATGTTGGTATATGTAGGTATAATTAATAAAAAAGATTTGAGCTAAAGTAAAAATTAAATTTATACATTTTGATATGGCGATTTTATGCATGTGTTCGCATATCCGTGGCCGGCGTCATATTTTTGAATCGAATCAAACGATTTCAATGTTTTAAATTTAAACCAATATTTTTATTTCACTGCGTGACAAAATATCCAGTATTTACTTTACGGTTAATTGAATTTCAGTGTTGACTCGCAAAATCACAATTTCACATTCAACATATTTAAGAACAATATTATAATTGTAATCATGCTTCTTGAGTGCAACTTTATTAAACTAGTTTTAGTTAGTTATGTATAAAAGAGTTAAGGGTTACTTTTGATCTTCTGTGGACATATATATGTATGTTCCATGTTTGTATCCACATATGTCTGTGTATGAGCTCTAGAAGTTTTATTACAACCTTATTCACAGATAATTTAAACGTTAAACGAGTCAAACGTCGTTTATACTTCGGAAGTAGTAACAAGCAGCCAACAATGTCCATGAATTAACAATGAACTTGGGTCGGAAATTGGGGCTATTTCGGACAAATTGCGTATGCGTAAGCTAGCCAGAACGTTCCCTTTGACAAACTATTTGTTGTATAGGCATTAGGATTCCCCTTAGCTCTGTCAATAGCATATTGTTCGGGCATTAATCAACACAGTCTTATTTGCTACGAATTTCATAGATATTAAAATACTCATTTATTTCAATTAGTCCGTAATGAACCGTAATTTATCAGAGCTCTGTTGTCAGTTCTTTGAAATTATTATTAAAAGACAAAACAGGGACATACGAATTAAATTTACTTATCTCTAAATTATTTGACGAAAAAGCATGCAATTCATAATCATTGTCAATATCAATTCTAAACTCTTCCATATTTATGAAAAAGTTCCAAACTAATTATTTTTATTAAATCCGTAGCCCAAAGGGTGCATTTTTTACTAAGATTTCTCGAACTTTTTTCATTAAATCCCACGAAGTATTTGAAAAGTTTCAATCGTATTTTAGAAAAAAAATCTTACTCAATTTTTTACTTTGTTATTGTTGACCTAAATCGTCTGGGAAATGTACGTGATATCGATCGTTTAGTGTCTACCTCACCACAAAGGTTTTTTTTTATACCACATTGTCGGCAAACAAGCATACGGCCCGCCTGATGGTAAGCGGTTACCGTAGCCTATGAACGTTTGCAACACCAGAGGTATCACTCGCGCTTTGCCGACCCTTCCCCCCTCCCCGATGAGCTCTGGCGACCTTACTCACGCGCAGGAACACAACTATAAGTTATTTGGTTGCGGTATTCTGTAAGGTGGAGGTACTTCCCCAGTCGAGCTGCTCTTTGAGCGACATATCGCTATGCTCTACCTCTCATAAATCTATGATCTACATTATTTGTACAACTAACATTTATGATAGATAGGTACTAAAGTATGTACTAAATAAAATACTACAGTACCTTTAACATTTATTACAGCCAATATACGAAGTAGTTTTTTGGATGGCAACAAAGTAAATTCCGTAGCTCAATTCAGATCGGAGGCTGAATACAGGCGCTCATGTTATGTGTTCCATCCCATTAAGATAAGCCACCCAAAACGAGACGCGTGGCTTAGGATTAATGACCGGAAACATAACGGTGTCTACAACAGTATAACACATTTGAATGGCATCCGCAAACATCATAAAATAAGAAAGAATGTGAATTATAAGCGGTTATTCGCTCGTTTGCTAATTTTATGCTCTTAATAAATCGTTGATATTCACGCTACCATTATTATTTTTTTATGAAACAGATTTGAAATAACATTAAATATTATTAGTAAAAATGTTACCACACTGGAAGAGCTGAATTAATTCACTTTGTCAAAGCTGGAAAACGGATTTGAATGATGCTTTTAGATGTATTGGCGAGAGTTTGAAACGTACCTATAAAAGTTAGATCACAAAATAACATTTGGGTTCATAGTCAGGTTATGTTTAATGGATTACTAAGTCCAAAATGGACTTACCTATTTCTAAATGAAGTGGGTTAACAAAGTGGTCTTAAATAATGTATTATTAGTACAATTAGTTATTATTTCTGCATACTACATTGTCTAGCTACGATAAAATTTCATTGAATATACCTATTTTATAAAAAGTTTATATCGCAACAAAAAAAAAACAATCTAGATAATGAATGAACCTCCATTGGATACTATTACCATCGTAGGCGAACCAAACTATATTAAGTAAACCAAGAAATGTTAATACTCTTTCAGAATCCTAAACTTTAAATAAACATTTAATTCATTTGGCCACTGGATCAAGTAGAATTTTCAAGAAAGGTTCTCACCTCTAAAACCAAACATTTATCTATACTCAAGTGTGTGGGTAATTTGCCTTGCCTGACTGATTTCCTTAAAATATCTGTATGTTAATATAAAAATAATAATAGCTTTTTTATTATTAATACTACCCCAACTTTTGTATCATTAAGGCTAGGAATATACGTCAGATTTTTTCATCCGATAGTCGGATCGGATAGTCTGATAAGACTATCGGATGAAAAAATCTGACGTATATTCTCGGCCTAAACAACAAGTACATAGGTACAGTACAATAATTAACAAAAGCTGTGAGTAAAAATTCACTTACGAAATAACTTCGGCCGGAACTCGTTACGACCTATGACGTAAGCAAAATTATTGTGCAGGGATGCTTTACCATTCTCCTCCTATTTAAAATGTAAATTTTAAGGAATAATTCAGCAAGGAAACTTTTTATGCTCTAATTAACTGTATACCTCTTTTATTGGACTATCGTGGCATAAATTCCAAACGTGCGTAGTTAGTTCCCTATAATAGAATTTTATTTACATTTATTTGTGACTTTCCGCAACAACTCATCAAAATAATAGTGTATGTCATAAAAAAACTAATAGACCATTATGATAAAACCTTTAACAAAATAAAATTGTAGTGACATTTATCAACTATACACAAAATTTATACTACCTGTGGATAGATGACGCCACAAGATTCTACATCGCGCTATCGAAGTTTCCTGAGCACTCGGCATATAGAATAGAATAGAATAGTTTTTTATTTGACAGTATATATCAATTTCTAAACCTATTACATGCTTATACTAAAATTATTATTAATTATACGAGTTTCCAAAATTTACAGTTTGGACCATGGGTCCAACTATAGACGCGAAAAAATAGTCTTCTTTAATCTGGGTGCACGGAAGTGCCCCCGCCAAGTAGAGGAAAAGATTTCTTTTTCGATTTCCATATTTGGTATTTCGAGAGACTTTTTTTTTTCGAGATTACAGACTTGGTCTTAAGGCAACGCCTTGATGATTTTGGTTGCAAGGATACCGATTTTTCTCAACAATAACTGAAGCGAACGAATTGAAATTTATTGTAAGAATTCATCATGTATTTGACTTTATTTTGTCCATTGCATAACACGATTGGTTAACTTTTATAACACAAAATAATTAATCAAAAATACCTCTTTAAAATAAGAGATTCCAATTTTACCGACATTGAGGATCGATTTGAGGTTCCAAAATCTACATATTTTAATTGCAACTGATACTGTAATTTGTACATAGGTTTTATGAAATATATTTTTAGTTTTTAAATTAAACAATAAAAACCATTTTGTCGCATACGCCCTTTCCGTTTACGCGGGTTTTCTATGAGAGGTCGCTATAGTTGGGAGCGGGACGCAGCACGTTGAATTTCAGATTTTTAAGCTTAACGCGGCGTCACCTTGATCGTTGGTTATATTGATCAATACTACCTACTGCATGTTTGTCTCTCATTCAACCTGTCACCCTGTTTAATATATCGTGACTACTATTTCAAAACTTAAAAATCTACGGAACGCTAAACGTTTTTTTATTATATTGTATTTGCTTTATATCAATAAAAGTAATGCTGTAAATATGAATTTAAAAAAAATATATAAAAAAAAGCAAAAAAGCTCATGTTTTTTTTTTGCGATTTTATATCTGGTCCCATGTAAAAATTTGTCATATTGATGAGTATATTCACCCTTGCAAGTATGTCACACGTTTAACTTGTCATTCTGTGTATTCTACTATCACAAAATAATAGACACTACTGGCTGAATAAAACCCCTCAGTAACTATTTGAATAAATGCGATCAAAATACAAATAATGACTTGTATAAATAAAACAATAAACTGAGGTTGTTTACATTATATCATTATTAAACAATTTTGAGAGGAAGGGCGACACTTGAAACCTTGAAATGATTTAATTTCCTTGGAATATCTTTGGTGAAAACACAAATTCAAATTGAATTTGTTGACTTGTGTCCCCTCTGAATATTCTAGTAGCAGATTTCACTTGACGCCATGTAAGAACAAGATTGAAAATAAGGATGTAAAAGATTCCTTTTAAGTTTGTCTAAAAGTGACACTGGGCTGATCGGACTTAAAAAGTTAAGTCACATATATTTACTTGGCAGGAAGTGTAGATAAGTCTCATTTCAAACTAGCAAAATTGAAATAGAACGCGTGTATGATAAGCTTTAAAAATTGAGATTGGCTATATTTTATACGAAAATCTTATAACTTTAAACGAGCAATTCGTGTATAGTATTTATATCAATTTATTACGTGTATCTCGGAAACGGGTCTAACGATTTATACCAAATTTTGTTTTTAGTAAAGTTTTGCTTTTTAAGTTTATGTATATAGGCGTAATTCCTGAAAAAACGCTGAGCGAAGCTCGGCCCAGGTACTTGTTTATTATAAAGCAGAGATGACGCATTATTGGTGTAAATTATTATGAAAGAACAACTTTTGTTTTACGGCTTTACGATGCTATATAAAAAAATGTGGTTCAGTTACAAAATACACGGAGTTTTATTCCATAGCATTTTTACACAGCGTAAAATTATTATGAAATAAATTTAAAATAAGGCTTTTTTATTATTCATATACCTACCGAGTATATTATATGAATATTATATGTATATTATAGTATATTATAAGAAATATCACCTTGATGATTACAGGTATTTACTAAAGTACTTTATTTTCAAAGTTCTTTAGAATTTACCTATAACAACTTGACTACAAAGTCAGTATATACCTACCTATTTCTCCAGATACTAACCTAATGCTAATGAAACTGATTCTTTGATGTAACACATAAGAGAAGTTAGCAGTTGTGATTTGGCTATTAATCGTTGATGTTTTATAGTAACATAAATAAAACATGTAATAAAGGTGAAATAATATTTACCGAATAAATAAATGGCGAGCCATAGGTATTTCACGTTGCAATGCAAAACAAAGGATAATAAATGAAAATTAAATCACGCTGTAAAATATTCGTAAATACAATTTTATTATCAAATGCAAAGAATAGTAGGTGATATTTTTCATTGTTATAAAAATCTAGCTTTTCGCCCCATGGTTTCATCTCCTATTTTACCCCCTTAGGAGTATAATTTTGACAAACAATTTTTAAATGGATTATGAAACTTAGGCATGTTACAATATAAGGAACTTGTGTGCAAAATATCTTGTTTCTTATCTCAGTGGTTTAGACTGCGTTGATAGATCAGTCAGTCAGATAAATGACGCTATACATCTCGATAGCTAAGCTTAATTATTTGGTCTAATAATAGTAGTTTAAAAGAAATTTAGAGAATAAAAAAGGAAAACCTTTAATTTAATTTTGTAGGTAACAGACTTTAACTTCAGGCACTTTAAAAACGATAAAAGTGGCCGTTAAGGCATGTTGGAAACCTCAAAGACATCTAGATAACTCTGTCTTATCTTGATGACTACTATGCAAATTTTATCGAACCCTGAAAATAATGAAAAGGTAAAAAAAAATACGATTAAGTTACAGATTTCGTTGAAATATAGGATACGATAGCTTTCTCTCGTGGTTTCAACCTTAATTCTAGGATAAAAAGTATATTCAAGTGTAATAAAGATTTTTACTATTACGTCCATCCCAGTATTCGAGCTACCCCTATACTAATTTTCATCAAAATCAACTCTTTAGTTTAGCCGTGAAGTTAACAATCTGAAACACAGACTCTATTAGTATTTATTTATTTAAATTATAGAAAAATAACAGGAATAGACTACAAATAAGTACTAGGCGACGAATAACAATAACATATTTTAAATCTACTCCCTTTAACATTTTTCACAATTGACTACATATATAAGTAAGGATATGTATTAAAATATTAGCACACAACACAAGTAAAACCTTCAAATGCTCTTAAGATAAACTAAAATTGCTTCACTTAATTTTCATAATACGGGTCAAATGTTTCAGTAATATTAAAGTTGAGCTATAAACGGACAAAGTAACTTCGCTAATAGAGGTCCGTTTTCCATATAACCCCTTCAAACAACATAGCTTAGATTGAACGACGCGATGACGCCAACTGCCTGTATTTTTGATAGCTATCAGCTTACAACCATGCAATTCGAAGAATGCCAGTTTAAGTATTATTATCTGTGTTAAGTCGCTTCGAACCTTATCTGTGAACCTTACAGTCGATTCAACTCAGCATAGTTACTTTATATCTATAGCTTTTACGGGTTCAATGTTCTTTATTTGCAGAATTAGCTTTGCAAGTGTGATGACAGCTTTTGAGGTTTTCAGGGGTCGAATCTGATTGTATGGTCAAAATGATTTTAACTGTGAGTCTCGAAAATACTCACCTATTCTCTGAATGTGTATTATAATGTGGAATGAGCTCCCCGCCGTGGTTTTCCCAAGGGAGTAGAGCATGGGGTTTTTAAAGCAAGGTGTGGAGAGATTTTTGCAGGGTCTACAACGTGCAAGTGATATCCCTGGTAATGCAAGCATCTATAGGCAACGGAAACTGCTTATTTTAAACTCAAAATGAATTATGATCGACGATTACTGGGAAGGTTTAGAAATAATTGAAGCAATTTTCACCACTGCAAAGCGTGGCAGAGTTCAGCTAGTAATAAATCCCAAGCCGGCGCAAACAAATCCTATTTTCCAATTAGACAGGAAGAAAAATCCAAACATCTCACAATAACATAAATCACAATTCAACACTAATTATAATAAGTGTAATTAATAACTAGAGATTTGTTTCATTTTCTTCAGCTCCAATTTCATAGATTGTTTCCGCGTTTGCAAAATTTTATTACATTAATTATTCTTTTTTATCAACACCATTTTTTGACAAAGACTATTTGTATTTTAAAATGGTAGTAATAGGAGTTCTGTAAGTTAAATGGATGCTATTAGCGTATGGAGGAATAAGATTGTGTATGGCAAATAGGAGCTTGGGGAATCCAGTGTCACAAAATCCGTGTCCATAATCTGAATTACTGGACAAGTAATTAATAATAATATGAGAATCCCCTGGATAAATCTTTAATCATCACGCCACTGAGCCTTTAATTCATATAATATACCTATTTTTCACACCAAAAAAACTCATACAATATTTTAATAGAAAATCCCTTTTGCATTTTAAGTGTAAGTATATATATTTATGTTCGTGACTGTATTGTAGTGACTGAGTAGGTACATAAAGAGTAAATGTTTAATAATGCTACGGCGCGAGAATACTGCAGCACAGGGCTACGGTTAATACTACGGTTTATATTGCTACGGTGCTAAGATACTACGATTCACCTGGAATTCACTACTGAGGTAATAAGATATACGATTATATGGTATACATATACTAATACACTATTAATATATTTTAAACAAGTTTTTCCTGTTATCCCGATTCAACACTTTCAGTTTTTCCGAATTTTCCATTGTTCCGGGCAACCTTTCCAACTTTTCTTCCGCTAAAAATATTTGCGAAATTGGTCAAGGCGATCTCTAGTGATGCGTTTACCAACGAACAGCATTTCATTTTCTTTTAAATAGATAGGCTATGGAGGATGATAGATAGGCAATTATGACGCATGTTAAGAAAGTTCACTTCTTTATAAAACATGTACATTTATTCATATCATATATGTATATTATATATAAACGCTAATGATCCCAGAGCTACTATATAATTGTAAAACTGAGCATGAATTATTGTACATCCAACTCGCACGCTCACGAACTCTGAATCCGTCCATTTTATCTGGCTCCTGAGGTTTTACTGACAAATGATATATCCGGGTCGGCCCTTGCGAAAGTATACTTGGGTTTTCTACAACTCATGGACTCATTTATATCAACATATTACCTCATACATTCACTGATAAAAGTGCGCTTTTATTTTATACATGTAGAAATAACATCATGTTACAAAAATAAAATGATTTAATAGTAATAGTTTACGAAATGGGAATTATGTTTTAAACAGTCACATTTATGTTTTTATTTTCTATTACATTTAAGTGTTAAGTAGCATTATTACGTATATTTTTTGTAAACACACATATCGATGTGTAACAAAACTTCAGAATCTAATTTATCATTGAAAGGCAATGTGATCTAGACAACTGGGAGGCACCTACAAGGGCACAGATCTAGGACACAACCATAGATCACAATCAATCACATTATTTATTCCACTTCAGTTTAGACGCCTATTTACATTTAAATGGAATTTGTACATTATGTAACAGTTGTGTATATTATGTTCTAATCAAATAAGATCCTCCAATTGACCCACCCTCGTTAACTTTGCCAATTATGTTGAAATACGTTATTTGTTCAAAAATAAACAGCGCAGAATGTTTTCTCATTTTCATTTTGTAGTAGATTGATATTTATAATTAAAGTTGAAGTTACATTGTTATGTTTTCTTTTTTCGAAATTGACAAACTATAAACAAGAAAAATAAACATCAACAAACATTTAAGATTTGCGGCGAAAATGGTGCAATATTAGTAAAACCAGAGCGGTAGGTATTGTACATTCTACGCTCACTACGTTATTCAGTGAGCTTTTCCCAATAACAGGCTAGACGAGCACCGTATTTGTGTTGCGTGACATTTTCACCTCGCCGCACACAATTGTGACACGTAAAACTTTCTCGTTTACCTACGCGTAGTTGTTGCAAGTTATATTGAAACTACAGGCGAGGTTTTAATTTACACCTGGCTATAATGAATGCTGCGCCACATCCGTATGATGGAATCACCACGATACAGCTAGGATTGCCTCATAGATCAACCTAAAATTAATCCATATGAAATACTTGGATAAGTTTTGTCATAAAAAATATTACCGATACCTATCAGTTTTTAATTTTTGGAGTCCAAAAATCGGAGAAGTAGTAACCCTATTCTCAATTTATCTCTTATCTATGTAGGTAAGCAGGTACAAGATAAAACACAATATGTATGAATAGTCGATAGAACACATTTCTTGATGGAATCGAGAGCGAATGTCTCCTTTACCGCAGGTTATTTACTCTGCTTGTTACAAGACGTACGGTTTCGCTAAGTTAAAGATAAGTAGCTTCTTCAACCTTTTCAATCCATTTAACTAATAGCCTACCATCAAGTTATCTTGCATTCCATTTTAACCCTCTTTATTTGTCTATCTTGTCAGCAATTGTTCAACATTCAACCACATTTAGAATAATTATACCAATATATCTCTTTTTATCTAGAGCCATCTTCATCATCAACTTTGTTACAATCAGTTTCAATTTGAAAAAATCTCTAAATCGATAGTATTTTCACAATATCGAGAAGGATTCTTTTATATAAAAGTATTTTTTTAAAATATAAATGAAATTAAAACATATTTTGTAAAAATTACAGATAAATGTCAACTATCCTACAACTTTGTTACATCATCATGAGACAGCATCAGACCTCCTACTGGGATTTAAATTACGAAAACAACAAACCGTGTTACAATTCGATCAAAACTTGTACAGAAAAGTATCAAGGGTTTATACATGTGTGAATTTCTTAACTTTCACAGCAAAGATCTGTTCAGAAACTCAGAAAAGGTAAAGGTTAGGTAGAAAATGTTGGAAAGTTACGGAACTAAATATATCTCAAGTCTCTAAGGTTTCTGAACTTACAATTATTTTTGCACTTGATATTACAAACATTTTTTTTTCTGCAACAATATTACACCAGTTAATCTCATTCAATAGAATTTTTTAAGCCGAGGTTAGAAATTACTTTAATTTTGTGGATGAGGCAAAGTAAAACGAGTATTTAGTTACCAATTCATAGTTATAGGTATAATGTAGCAAATCTATTTAATGTACAATACATAATAAAAACCGTTTACATTTTGTGACATAAACCGAATGAACCATATTAATTTGTTGCCAAAAACAATAGATGTTGTTATTTGTTCTTGAAATCGTTGTGTAACATTTATTATTGTTTCTTTGAGCCCGAATAACTTACTAATAGAAATAATTTTAGAGCACTATTTACTTTAGGAACAGGTAATAAACGCAGCTTTATGGATGCTAATAAATTTGTTTATTGCGTAGGTCAAAATTCATTTGCGAAGGGTAGGTTTACACGCTTCGATATTAACAATATCGTCGACGTAAATTGCGGAAATCCTTAAATTAGCAGGGTCACCATTATATTGTATTAAACTTTGTATAAATGTGCAAGTTCTACTTTTTATACTCTTTATCTCTATATACCCCTCAAATTAAATATGGTAAAAAGGTGTAGAAATAACCCAGTAGTTATAAAAGAAAATCCTATTCAAATTATGTTAGTGGAGCTCAGTTAATGGAGCGTTTAATTATTTCAGAGGGCTTTGATAATTGCTTGAAACTAACTGTAGCTAATAGGTCACAGGTTCAAACCGCAGCTCCGTTGCATGATTGTACTCAAACCAGTCTTACCACAAGTATATGGCGAGTATAGTTAAAAGTTGTAAAAGGTCAACTGGGAACGCATTACATATAACATTACAAAAAATAAAGTGGAATTAAATGTGGCGCTATTTATAATAGACTTATAGATAGATTAAGGGTTTAATGTTACTTCGAAATTAAAATTGTTTGAAATTTCAGTAATGAAATCATAACGACACTAAAAAAAATTTGATTAGATTGACGAAATTTGGTAATTTTCCCAAAGTAAACCGGCTGTAGTATTAAACAAAACGGTGATTATATAAAGTTTAATTGAAAATCCCAGAATCTGTGATGATAAGGGTTTTTATTATTCTCCAGGTAAAGCATAAAGTTCGTTGGTAGTAATTGGAAAAGGTTGTAAAAATAAAGTTGTTAAAGAAACGTCTTGATATTTTAACTTAGTTCTGTTTTCTCAGGTCCGGAATTCATGTTCAAATCTGTGTGATCTTGGCCGGATGTTGACTCATAGTTCGTACAAAGCAATTTTTCCCGAATGGCAACACTTGGAACGATAGAAAATATTTATTTTTGTAAGGAGCGTTAGGAGCGTACCTGACATCTAACAAATCAATCGAAAATTTTACTTTTATTTATAGACGTTTATATCCGAAAAAAATTTAAACTTGATTTTCTTTTGCGATTTTTAGGATAACTAACTTTATTTTTTTGTTTGTTTTTGATTACTTTATAACAAGTATGCTAGAATAAAAATATTTTATTTCTCAAATAGAAAGCACTATGCAATCATATCAAATCATAATCAAAGCCAGCGAGCTATAAACATTGTTCGGATTGTTTACCTAGTCGTAACAGGATCATTACTTCAATCATTCTCTTCTATGACCTTTACTGAGTCACAGTGTTGCATTTCAAAATCATGATAAAAAATCCTAAAATTATCGTTATTATTAGAATTGTCTAAATATAATTGAAATTATCAAACTGGTGCAACGATTGTCAAGCAAAAAAAATTTGGTACCTATTCTAACGAACGGTTAGTTGGAGATTTACATTTATAATTATTGTACATTCGTATTTCATTCAAAATAAGTAGGGCACAGCTAAATAAATATATCACTATATTATACCTGAGTTTCACTGGGAGTAGCAAAGAGAATATGTAACACAATAGACCATTTGTCTATGAAATTCACGGCATTTCGAAATAAGAGCAACACGCAATATAACAGTCAACTCTTAATGGAACAAATGAAAGCTTCGTGACACAGGAAGCTAGGAGCTAAGTTTCAGCGTAAGTTTTAGTTGAGCCGCTTAGTTATGCACCGAGAACAAACAAGGCGGAGAAGTAGGAGACAAGTAACTTGCGTGGAACCTTCGAGGCTCCGAATCAGCGAACTTGTGCACGCGTCGCGTCTCGTTTTAAACAACGCTGTCTATTTTAATTCATATAACTTTCAACAGTTACGATTGATGAATCTAAAATAATATATAAAATAAATACATTTCAATATTAATCAAATTATGTGTTGTGGTAAAATAAAATATTTAAAGTATTTTCATAATTAGCGTAGTTTATTGCGTTCAGCTTCAGGTCAGCTCTCAAGGGGGTTACCCGCGAAACCTCTTGAGTGCGAGGCCGTGGGTAAGGGACCGCTTCACCCGCATCTAGTTACGCCACTGAAAATAATAACCTTTTTGAGTATACTAGAGATTGTATTGTCATGAGCACCAAAAGCGTGAGCAAAATTTCAGCTCAATCGGTTGGGTGGAATTGGTTTAAAATTTATTTGACCACACATAACTACTAATAGGTGAAGTTAAATAAAAACATGTAATAATAAAACAAAGGCAGGTTATGCTGCCAACTCAAGGATGTAATATTTGTCGAATACCAAAACGGATGTTGATCGTAAAATCTAAAATAATTTCACTACAGTATGAGAACGATTTATTAATACTCATCATAGTTCGCTATATTATGTCTATTATCGATATAATCGATATTTTCTCAAATTCATGCTCAAACCGATGCTACGTTATAGTACCTTACATGAAAAATCATAAGTATTATTACTATACTAAAATAGAAGTGACGATAATATTCAGTATTTTATAACATTTAGATAATAATAAAATAACCTTAATCTATACCTACTTAAATAAAATTAAAATTAAAAACTACTTACTTATAAATAAAAAATTTGCCCCAAATCGCTGCCGAGCGGAAGTGTGCCAAAAAGGCTGGCAGCATTGCCACTATACTTATATTATAAAGAGTAATTATTTGTATTTTTGTATGTTTTTAACGAATAAACTTAAAAACTACTGGACCGATTTCAAAAATTCTTTCACCATTAGAATACTGCATTATTCCTGAGTAACATATGCTATATTTTATCCTGGGAACACGGGTGAAACCTCGCGGAAAAGCTAGTCATTTATATAAAAATGTAGATACAAAAAGTGACCAAGAATAAAATGAAATAGTGAAAACATTCGTCTCAGTTTATAGAGATAATTTGGTTTAATTATTTTAATAAATCCACGGCTGATATCATTAAAAAAAGATGAAAAGAAAAACCCTTTGACAACCATCAAATAATTTCCGGCAACACGTTTTATCAATTTATTTAAAGGAGAAAATATTAACAAGTTGTGACGATGACGCCATTGTTAAAATTTCATTAGCAACCTGACGGAAAATTATTATCATATCTGATTAATTAGCCCGCGTTGACAGCGCATACAGCTTCGACTTGCCTTGGGGGCTTATTTACAGGATTACAGACTGAAAATGTGTAAGAAAAGGTGATTTTTATTCCATTTCAGCGTTCCATGTAGAGTTAGATCACCCAATTACGGATAGCGTAAATATGTAAATTTTAGGATGTAAATAAAAAAAACATTTGTGATATGAGAAAGACAAATATATATTTTTAAATTACAATACGCATAATTTAAACACGGAATACCTAAACAAAAATCCTAATCTTGAAGTTCTTACGGAAAATGGACAATATTCGCGAAGAGTTCAATTGGTTATGGTCATATACATTCAATAGCTTAATACACTTGGTGGGAGGCCAAAGGTGTGCATTCAATAATTTCCAGTCGCAATCTAAATTATTGTCAAGAAAGAAGGAATACCTAAATTTCGAGGTATGTATTTTATTTATTATAGCTTATCACCCGCGGCTTCGCTCGCGCAGACTAACTACTACAAACTAACTAGACAGCACTAACTTGTGGATATTCCGTTATTATTTACTATGTAACTTTTTAAAAGTATAAAAGTAAATTCCAAAAATCTTTAATTGACGATAACTGTTTTTTTTACATCATGCTATTTTAATGAAACAATGCTTCTATCCTGCTCCAAATTAATTGCTGTCTACCTGTGAAATCTACATGAAAATCTGTTCTGTAGTTCCGGAGATGTGCGCGAATAAACATACATACAGACAGCTAAAAATAATTCTAATAAAAATCGCTGGCTTATGAGTTATTACTTTTCTTTAGTTACCCCCTTTCTATTTTTATTATTTTTCTTCAATGTACAGATGGATTCTACTGTTTTATTATAAGTTTAGACTTGGGTAAATCAACTTTAACATCATAAAGTTGTAAATGGATGTTCTATATATTTTTTAAGTTAGCTACAGAAAAAATATTCGCTAGAGAGTTTTGACTGTAAGTCTATATTTTAAGCAAAAAGGCATCTACATCTTCCAAAAAACATTGAGTGACCGGAGACATAACCGGCTACCACCAGTTTCTGAGTTTAGAAACCCCCAGCTTAATTAAAGTCAATCTATGATCAAAACTATTGAGCTCATTGTAATTTTGTACGCCATTGACGGTGACAAGTATACTTTTAACAATAAATTAACATTGATCAGATTTCTAGAAACTGGGAGTTAGACTGGTTACACTCTTGTATCCCAGTACATATCGGTTATGTGACCGATTCGTCACCGATTTGTCATGTTGTGTATGTAAATGTCTTTCTAGACATGACGTACTGTGATGGTGATTGATGTGTGGGGATAACGGTTTACAACTTCTACAGAACTATATTTTTCGTTTTATAACACATCGGTGATGTGACGATGACGTGCCCGATGATTTTCCTCTAGTCCGTAAAAATTGAATTTTTTTCCCAATTGCTATTGAAAAGCCTAGGTTTTTCAAATTATGTACCTACATAATGATATCATTCATAAATTTCACTAACATACTACTATACAGTGAATACAATATTCCAACACAATCTCGAGATGAAAAAAAAACTGTCACCACGTTTGTTAGGATCTTCATAAACACAACACGTGCTTTGCAATATAAGGCCACCCAGAGCGCCTGAAATTATTACACCGCACGTTTACGTTTCATGAATCTCGAAAGTCAATCTTATTTATATACAAATAAAGTTTGATATTAAACGTTTGGCCACTAGAATTATTTATCCAGGACCAAGTGCTAGGTGTGACACACGCAAATTGTAGTGGAAATTGCTATAATCGTAAATTGAACGTAAATTGGCTCTATTAAACGAGCGCAATAATATGAGAGAATAAATAAGGCAAACGTTCCATTTTTACTTTGTAGGTATACATAATATACATTGCTTTGTGCGTTGAATTGTAAAAGATCTTAAAATTTCACAAACTAAACATTCCAAAAGGTTCGATCAATTTCAAGATCGATCCATGAAATGTAATCTTTGATGATTGTAGTTCATTCTC
This sequence comes from Tetheella fluctuosa, assembly GCA_951216915.1. Classification (NCBI taxonomy): domain Eukaryota; kingdom Metazoa; phylum Arthropoda; class Insecta; order Lepidoptera; family Drepanidae; genus Tetheella; species Tetheella fluctuosa. The sequence continues at coordinate 6,128,332 of OX578229.1, read as the reverse complement.
TTCGCTCTGCGGAACATGGGGTACTTAAAAAAGAGCCCTTCAATGTCAGCCTTAATGAAGAGCACTTTTTTACGCCTTCTTTAGCATAGTTGCAATACCTACCTGGGTATTGCTATGTCTATGGGCGACGGTAACTACTTATATCAGATGGACGGTCTGAGTGTTTGTCACATTAGAAAATCTAGTAATTTATTACTGTTATCTTTTTATTAACAATTATTTTCATTGATGTTTATAGTAAGTATTCAGATTTATATTACTCGAACAAATAATATAGATGATATAAACACATAAAATTCTAGTTGCTCATTCACCCTTACATTCCACGGAAATAAGGGGTAATATGTTGTTTAGATACAGGGTGAAAATGTCACGTTTCATCATATAAATCTCGCATAACATGACGCTGATTTATTTTTAGGAAAAATAATATAAGTGTACGTACAATGAACCTATAAAAATACCGCAATGATTTTCCAAAGTTATGCTAACACATTTAGTTAAAAAGTTTAATTATGTAATTTAATTATCTAGTATTATTTAGATTGCCTCTCTCATGTAACCAAACAGATATTGGTAAGTAATATATTATTATTCATCAATCTAGAAATAGTTGCTTTGAAATAGAATGTCAACTATTAATTTTATTTAACACAAATCGAATGATTCGTTGACTTTTACCTTGAAACATAAGGAAATGTCAAAAGAGATCTGTCAGATCAATTTAGGTTGATATTCAAGTGAACATGGACTGATACAGAGGTAACCATAACATAAGTTCTTCTGTTATTTCATACGAAACTCGTGGCCGTAGTAAGTGTAGATTTCCCTCGAGTTCATAACACTGATAAAAGTACTTTCTACGAGTAAAAACTTATCTCCCTAAGGGTCGAACTTCTTCGCAAATAGATTACGATATAGACCTTTGCTCTTAGACTATCAACCATTGTTCCTACAAAGAACTAAGTCTTTTTTTGGTTGAATAGTATTGAATTTCATTGTTCATTTATAGATAGAATAATAAATGTAGACACATAACAGTTTTTAGACTTGTTTCCAACATTAATTTTAGTAGGTAGATATCAAGTGAGAAAATACCACCTTATAAGAACTAAAAACATTTTTCGCTTACAAGTTTGCAAGCATCTCATATTCCACAATATTAACTTTGTCTAACTTACCTAACGTCTCCACGGATCGACGTTCAATGCGATGTTTGTCTTGTAGCACCCTCTAGCGGAATATTACGAGAAGTTTATTAATTTCCTTATATAAAGAACAAGCCTATAAGTATCTCATACAAAAGTTCTTAGTTTAGTTTATTAGGCCCGACGATATCCAGGTAGACAGACGGTGGACCGATAATAAAACGTAGTGTTGGGAAACAATAGACGTGATTTGCCCGGATTATTTGATCCAATGAGGTTTATTCTCGGCAATAGGACACTATTTAATTATTCGATAAGATATAATTAAAATGATGAGGAGATTTACAGATTATTAATCACTAAGTTAACTAAATTAACTGCTTCGGCAACCACTGTATTCTTGGGGAGTTTCGTAATGCTTTTGAAAACTACGCAAACGCTTGTTGCAGTGGCTCTTAAGTTTCCAGCTAGTGAGCAGTCTGACAAATAATATAATGGATATAAGCACTACATTATTCTAATTCAATACGTTTAACAAATATACCTACATATGACAGATGCACTCAAAGACTGTTACAATAACATTATTTACATTGAGAATTGATAGCCTGTCACATGACAACGGATATCGTAAAAATAGGTTAGCAAGAAAGGAAAATTCGTTCAATGTATTTCTGAAAGGTTGTTGAAGTGAGCAAACTAGGCAGGTTACGAGCTTATGTGATTCGTCACAGAATGACAGCCCGACGGGAAACACGCAATAACATGTGTTACGTTACAGATGCCTGAATTTTATTGCGCGATACCCAAGTTACACGGTTCATGAACGGAAAATCCCATCCCATTTCTCAGTCGCCCTTAAAAAAGTCATGTACATAAGTCTACCTCGCGATTATTTGGAATAAATAAAAAACATGGTAAAAATTTCATGAAACTCTACGCTCGCCAAATATAGCGAAGAAAAAGATAAATTAACTTGCCGCAAACCGCAGCGTATCTCATTTATCTAGGAAAAAAAACTTAGAGGCTTATCTAAGCCGAAAATAAAATGGAGATGAAACGTAAGGAATCTGAGGTGAAACCGGGCGCGTTTTATATGGTTTGAAATATAGTGGCCTCTGGGTGAAATCTTTGCAGAGACCTACAATCATAGGGCGTTTTTGTTAATCCAAACTTTTATCACAGGTAAGTCGTTCTTCGTTGATAAAAAGGTAATTTATAATATTTTACATTGAACAGTTGTAACCAAAGCACTAACATAAACAACAATTAAACTACATTAGCCAAAAAATATTAATATAATTGACCACTATCACAAACGGTGGGCTGTGTTATGTGGGTGGACAATATTTATCATGATACTCTCTAATCTTTTCCATGTGAATTGACGTAATCATCCTAAATACGTAAATGTATACGTAATTGAAAGCTTATTCCGATGTCATATTATTCTTTCTCAGCAGGAGTTTTGTGCTACTGTAGTGCACCACAAATAGCTAAGTAGTCTATTGATACAAATAAGGTACACCATGCTTTTTATGTCCGTGTGCATTATTTTAGTAGATTGATTGAAGTGCAAAAAATATTAAATAAATAAGTGAGTGCATTAAATAAATTGTTTTAAAAGGCTGTTGATAAAAATTTTGCAACTGTATAAATTACTTTGATGGGAAAATTTACTGGCAATGCGTACACGAAGCGTTTTTTTTTTTTTTCATTTCATAAAAAGTAAATGATTGACACGTTTTGCTTCAGAACCTAGTCTATGCCAAAGTATCACTCAAGCAGCAATAAGATAACAAAAAAGAGTACCTAACGAGATAACTATTTTTTATTTTTTTTATACAACATGGTCGGCAAACAAGCATACGGCCCGCCTGATGGTAAGCGGTTACCGTAGCCTATGAACGCTTGCAACACCAGGGGTATCACTCGCGCGTTGCCGACCCTTCCCCCCTCCCTGATGAGCTCTGGCGACCTTACTCACGTGCAGGAACTCAACTATAAGCTATTTGGCTGCGGTATTCTGTAAGGTGGAGGTACTTCCCCAGTCGAACTGCTCTTTGAGCGACATATCGCTATGCTCTACCTCTCTTAAAATTAATTATTAACCTTGCCTATCGACAGCAGCGAGGGCTTTGAGGATGTTTTCTATATATCATAGTTTGTATTTTATACACTGATTGTAAATATTTGTTGTAAATAAAATTAATTATTTATTTACTTTTAGCTAAATTAAACAAAGTAACCTTCAGTTATAACTCATTAGTCTATAAGTCATGGTTACAACACGCAACAATAGTGAAAAAAAAAACAACCATATTTAGCAAGTCTCTGTTTTCTAGATTCCCTTAAGACAAAAGCAAATAACCTAAAGGAAAGGGCTCCCAGACTATTTACGAGCGGCATATTGCGTTATAAAAAATGATAGCGGTTTTCTCGGGAAGCAAACTCGTTTGCTGTTTATCACCCTAACTGATAACGTTGAGACCGTTAAAGAAAGTGAGTTGACGAGAAATACTTAGGCTTATCTAATATTGACGAAGAAATATTTCATAATATCCCAACGGCTGTCAGTGTGCCCGATTAGCCTTTTGTTTATCTCCCAAAGCTAGCTCTTTTTTCGTCCAATTTCACTCCTGAGACGAAAGCGGCTGGAGAGCTCAAAGACTTGTTTGTAAAGAAAAAATGAAAACAGGTTTTTCAGAGAGAAATAAAATATATGTAAGGGTTCCTTATCTTTACTAGGGATAAAGTAGAAATATTATTTAAAACAAAAAGGTACAAAATTATACAATATTCACGGAAATAATGAAGGAAATAAAACCATTTCATATTTCCAAGAAACCGTGTCCTACATTTACGAGAGACAAACTAATGCGGATACATAGTTACATACTATCAAGTGGTATGTATGCACTAAAAAAACTAGCTTTCCGCCCCACAGATACACTTGCGATTCCTTATTTTAAGCCAAATGTGTAATAGTGTAACTCTGTGTGCAAAATTTCAGGTTTCTAGAAAAATTCTCATTTTATACAAACAGTACATTATTTTAAATATGATTATAAAAATACATTTAAAAATATAAAAAGCAGATCCCACAGCAACGGTAACAGGGTCCTAGTTACCGGTGGTCAAGGCTCCAGGGCGAGGAACTTCCTCACTATGCGTGGCGTCTCCAGGAGCACTGCCTTCTGAATCTGGCCTTTGATCCAGCCGCCTAACGCGAGCCTCTTGATTATTAAATTATAAACAAAATGAATATGTTTATTAAATCAGAAATCAGTGCAACAAATCCCCATATCAAAGGAGAATCCGAATTCCACAACTATTTAATTTAGTTTCAAAATTTCGTTTCAATTATATCAGTGGCCCACTAATTGCCCGAGGGAATGTAGCTAAGAATTATGAGTCTCGAGATAACGATGTTGAAAATTAACACAATTAAACACTGTCCAAGGTTGTTAATTAATTGAGAATACTCATTGTGTTCACAGGAAAGTGTCAAATGATACTTTCTTTTAGACTGTAATTATGTTTAATTATTATATCTTTTAAGATTAAATTATACTAAACTACTAAAAAAACAAGGCCTATATAATTATCTTCTATGTACCTCTTATAAACATAATTATAAGAGGTAATAGTTATTATTAATCCTTATTTTAAATAAGGATTAATAATAACTTGAATTGTGCTAGAAATATTAGCAAATAATCCTATATGTATGTTGTTTTAAACATTCTGAAGAATTTTAGACCTTTCAAGATTAAAGTGATCTTTTGAATAAAGAATGCTACAGTAGCAATAACATTATGTTTGTACTTTATATTCAAGCGCTGTGTATTTTTTTTTAAGATTTAATTTTAAGTGCAGTGGATAAAATAAAATTTGGTAAGCTGAGACGTGGGGTGCCCTGAACTCGCACAGGGTTTTGACAACATGTCATTAAACTGAGAGCGACGATTATTATCATCGTCTTATTATTAATAAACACTTACATGGTTAATTTAGTCATGAGTTACAATAAAGTCATTCAAATAAAACACTTTATATTATTAAGGGTTTAAATCAATTATTATGATAAATTGAAGTTTAATAATAAAGACTTAAAAAAGGAATTTACACAAATATATTTTGGTAAAAGAATGCATAAGCATAAATAATAAGATCTTGCACCCATTTATATCAATACTACTTTGAGGTACCTTAGAAATTATACAACTGTGTGGCGACAAACCTTTGGCGAAAGTTAAAAAAATAAGTTCTTAACGCTGCAAGGTTATATACAAACATTTAGTTTATGTTTATCTACTATACTTGGTCATAATATTTATTTTCATGAGTTTCAGTCGAGTGCGGTGCAGTAAGCCACTGAAGCGCTCAAAACAGAAGATGGCGGACTTAAGACCACTTTACGAAGTGCACTATCGCATAAAGTCACATTTTCACGCTGTGGACGCGTTGAGTATGACCTCTACCTAACAATGGCTTACATCTATGTATTCGTGAAGAGGTTCAACGGTGAACCTGCCTTAGGTTATTCACGTAAAGTATTTATTATCACGTACCCTATTTAAGTACTTTTGAATTTTTTTAAAAGGTATTCCCATATTTTTATTAATTCAATCGCCTCTTTACTAATGGTAATACGAAGATATTTTTTTATTTTTTTATCGTCTATCAGTCTTATGAACTCGTTATAAAAATGCGTACAATAAATAATATGAAATAAATTAAACGAGTAAAAAAATAAAGAGTTTGAATAGGCCTTATGCTATTTGTATTTTCTTTGTATAGTTGAAACGGATTGAAAGCAATTAACACTATATTATGGAAACTTATCATTTTTATTATTCGTATTTCTTAGATTTTTTGTAATTTATGCACGGATTATTACATGTTTGACTTAAACATGCAATTACACAGGCCATTATTATTATATAAAAGGTCGGGCGGTAATTAATCCCGTTTTGCAGAATGACCGTACAATAATACTTATGCGTTAAACTTGGTAATTATTCCAATATAAACAGAAGAAAATAATTTGCTTAATGTTAACTAAGTGAATAGCCAAACGAAACAGCTCAAACTATCCAGTAAACGAGTTACTGAGGAGTACGGAAACGAAATCAATCACAAAACGATGCGAGGGGTCGCGCAAACGGGAAATAATATAAGCAGCAAACTCTCTGTATATACGTATAGGTATAAAGTGTACTTTGAAAATACTTCTAATAAAAAGAGTTTTGGTCATTAGGTCAGAATTCATTTGAAATCGTATTCAAACTCAATGGAATAAAAGCATTTCATGTCGATGCTCTAACTTCGGTAGGTATATTGTACAGGCACATCATAAAAACCATATTCGTAGCAGTTCAGGTTAACGATATCGTTACAAAGTTATATGATAAGGCTCTACCGCTTTATTGGTGCCGATAAGCAATCTGTAAATATAAAGGTTTAGTCCACAAACAAGATCAGAATATTCTTCATGCATAGGAATTATTTACACTTAATAGTTTACACGTAGGTACATAGTACGTGTTTAGAGCTACGAAATCATAGAACCTATACGTTACATTATTTTTGTTATTTGCGCAATGCTTGTGTAGCACTGTAGAACATTCACTTAGCATCGCGTAGCATTTATGTAAGAGCAACGGTATATACGATTCAGATTGTATTTTTATATTCTAAATTAATTAATTTATATCAAGTTAAACATTATTGTACATCTCAAGCATATATGTAAGTCTACAACTTTGGGATAGGTGAATCAATAAATCAGTTGCATTATAATACAGTAGGTATTATCGGGACGTTGTATGTGTCCTCGGATAATTCTTGACGTTTATCACCTAGTCATCATGACGTCATACATCATCAGGGTGACCAGTATTAGTCCTATGAATCTATATGTGTAAGCTTACAATTTAAAACTCCTATCATATCGCCGAATGCTCCAACATTATGCTTAAAGATATAAATGTAAAAACAAAACGGTTAAGTACCATTTTCTCTTCTGTTTGTGCTTTTTTTTTATAAAAGCCACAGCGAAGCGCGGCAGGGATTACTCTAGTAAATTTCAATGGACTAAACGAGCTGTTAGGTTTGATAAAATATTCACTATAATCTGTATTAGCACAGGTTAAATTTCTAACTATGCTGTAAAAAGTAATAAAAAAAAACAATGTAATCTGACCTTTAGTTTGTTCTTGCGGCACGATCAGACTTTGATCGTAATATTTTACCGGGCGCGTTCCATCGCTTTTTGTTCCAGTCCGCTTGAGGTTTCCACGCTTCGAAGAATTTAATAATTCCTCAAATCCTGCAAGTGATGTTTCGAGATATGGATTTATGATAGTCAAAATTAAAGTTTTGACGTAATTTGTTGAGGTTAGTTATGCAGGTTAATTTCGAAGTAAGCTTAAATTTCATTTAATTAAAATTTAAAGTAAAAGTGTAAATTTCTATGAAACTTATATAATTTAAGTTGAAGATGACTTGACATAGCTCGTTATCTTAAAGTCAAAACTAGATTAAACATGTCTCAGGGTTTTCCGTTTATTTTATTCAGTGTATTAAGTTACGTTGATGATATGATCAATTCCAGACCTTGGTATACTACTAATCTAGCAAACTTAAGCGGTAGTTAATTCATAATTAGGAAATAAGAATATAATAGGTCATGCCATATAATGTCGAAGTCATTACGACAAGTGCAAAAAACTAATAACACCCCGTTCACACAGATGTGTCCGTTTAGACGGATTATTCATTTTTAACGATTCGCCTGTTCAAATTGTGATGTTCATACGACCTGTGTATTGATGTACCGTAATTTTTCATAATATGTGTAATGTGACACTAACAATAAAAACGATTTGTGATAAATAACGATCCCGCAAAACAGATAAATTTACCGCAACGTGAACGGGTTGTTGGTCCATACGTTTTGAATACAACCTTAATAGACCTTCTAATACCGCATCAATTGAGGAATCCATAAAGGAAATTTAATATATAAAAATACCTGTGGTACTTACTCATATTTAAGAGAGTTCCTTCCTATAGTAGGTTACTGCAGTAAAGTTACTGTTCATATTTTCTTTTGTTACGTTTCTGATTTCACGAGCAAATGACGGATTGTCTTTCGTAAAGGCTCACACGGAAAAATGTTCCTGTGATGTTCACAGAATCTAATGAGATTGTAAACACGGCAAATCAGTCAAAGATTTACAGTACTTTTACTATAACACGCCATAGTTGCCAAAATCCATTGGTTTTAACATGAACAATAAAATAGGAAATACCGACACAAACATGCATTATGAGAAAAATCCTTATTATCAAAATCATGTATTTAAAATTCCATTTATATTTATGAATGCTGAACATATTTGTTGCTTATGTTTATCATCAAATATTGTTATAAAATGCGATAACACCGAAATTGTATCAGTTTTGTGTTAACTACTTTTAGCAAGCCATAAATATGTACATGATAATACCTACGCCTTATTATTAATTATGTGTTAATATTTTGACCACATTACATTATAGTATTCAGTTATTCTATTCCGCCCTCATTAAACAGGTTTGAATCTATATCTATTATACTAATATACTAATCTATACTATAATATTATAAAGCTTTAGAGTTTGTTTGTTTGAACGCGCTAATCTCAGGAACTGCTGGTTCAATTTGAAAAATGATTTCAGTGTTGGTTAGCCCATTTATCGAGGAAGATTTTGTCCCGGGAAAACATAAGATCCTTCGGGAATGCGGGTGAAACCGCGAGGCGGAAGCTATTGTAATTATATACTGTAACAAAAATGTTATATTTGGTTACAAAATAAAAGCTTACATTTAAATAAAGGAGACGGTCTTGTTGGTTCGTTGTGGGACACAGATTCCATTTGTGTAGGTGTACGTGATTAAACCAAGCGTGAAAACCCTCTTATATTGGCGAGATAATGTGCTTAAATTAAATTAACGTAATTAAGCATATTAGAATATAATTAATGTGTTGTTTAAAATTCGTATAATGTGTTACTTGTAATATGCAGATACTCTTTGTGGAGTTTATTATACATTAATAAACAATATAAGTCAAGACAAAAAGAACTAGTAAAAAAGGAATTACCTATTCTATAATGCCCTGGATCTGCAGTCGCGACATACATGACATGTCATCGCAAACTACCGATCGCTAAATAGTAACGAAAAAAATTGGTTGCTATGACGCTTACGACACATGCAAGACTAGATACTGGGCTATTAAAAATGGTCGCAGTTTTCACAAACATTACGAGAAATCGTTAAGTTTGCGAGAAAAATCAATAAGATACCGATAGCATTGACAGTAGTTGCACCTACCAAATATCGTTATAATAAACGGATCGAAATGACGTAACGAAAGGTTTATATATCGAGACTGGAGGCCTTGGAAACACATAATTTTCGTCAAATACGTACCTACGTACGTATGCTATGTATGGTAAGGTCAGAGTAAATTGTTGGTTTAATTCATAAAACTCACGGCTAGTGTTCTACAAACATACAGCTTAGGTAATTCATGTGTTGAGTTAAAGTCAAAGTCAAAGCCATTTATTCAGTTTAGGCCCTAGGAGTGCACTTATGAAGGTCGAATTTACTACCACTAATTGCTTCATAAATAAGGTTAAAATTACTATAAGTGCGTAAAAGTAAACAATGAGACTCATTTCGCTGGATAGCTTTGGCATTAAGCATTGTAATTGACAATAAAGTAAGTTTTAATACAAATACCTGAATGTGTTTGCTTAAATTTTATGCTTGACTTTATTTTGTTTTGTCTAGCCTTACAGTTTTTATTTAAGGTTTTCAAATCTTTTCGAAATTTGTAAAAAAGTCAACTGATATCTTTCAAATAAAGAGAAACATAATGAGATAATTATTCAATTATCAAACATGAACATCACATGATAAAAAGGTATTAAATAAACAATTCAGATAATCGGAGAATTAAAATAGTAAGTAGGCCCATCCCTACTCATCAACAAAACAATGGATTACGCTATGACATTACAAGCTAGCAATATTGCTGTAGGTATATAATAATTTTTTGTGGTCTGGTAAATTTTAAAACGTACATCCCTGAGTGTCATTTATTTGAGGTCGATGTTCCCAAGTGTGATATCACCTAAAGAAATTTATACTTTATTTATCTTTTTTTGTAATATAATGCTGCATTTTGTTAAGTATATAATTACATCATAAGCTATAGAGTAGTTGAAATTAAGTGCACTATATGTAAGAAGCTTAAATAAATAAGTTCTTAGACATGAAAGCATCGAAGTCTTCTACAATAGAAATTTTCGCTGAAAGGAAAATGTTGGTATAAAAATACGTCTTCGCTTAGTGCTTATTTACTGAGTTATTTTTGTGATAGGTATTAAACATTTCGAGAACATTCTGATAGTTAATAAAAGGCATAATAAGTTTAGCAGATATTGTAGGCCTTCAATAATGGTAATAATGAAAACCATTTGCACTATTAGGTCTCTGAACTGAGACCCAAATTTCAGTAAATATAATTGAATGAGCATTGTTACCGTATTTCGGGTACATTACAGATCCCGAGCTCTAAGTTGATAACTATATTTTTAATTATAATTATAACATTATAGCTTTATCTATTAATAATTAAAGAAAGCCAATAACAGTATCCCTAAATCTATATATATAAAACAAAATCGTGTTAGTTTTGTCACCATTTATTACTCAAGAACGGCTGGAACATTTTTTATGAGCTTTGTTTTGTTGGATTCCACTCCGAATAGCAGAATAACTATTAAAACATCGGATTTTTATTATACCGGTAACGCGGGTGAAAACGTGGGGAACAGTTGTATCAAATTACCAGACAATCATGTTATATATTGTGATACATAATTATGATACTTTGATTATGTACTGATGTGTAATTGTTAAGATCATAATTATGATGAATATATAAATTAGACATAATAGTACCTATGTGTGGTTATATGACAACTATTACATAAATAGGAAGACTATTTATTATAATAAAAAACAACAATTGAAAAATTGACATTGCAAATTTTAAACTTTCAGATTTTGATTCGACTTTGTCATAAGGATACCTACGCCTTAACTTGAATAAACCATCGCACCATAACTCAGTACGCGTATTAAGTTCTATTTATAATGAAGTAAAAAGACTAATAAACGCATAAGATATTTTTTTGCAACATAATTAGTTCGATTAAGTAAATAATATTTTTATTTTAATGCACTATATTTATTTAAAATAAGTTGATGATAATGGTGTAATAAAACTAAGTTTCTTTTGAAAAAGTCGTTGTTCAGTTTATTATTGGCTCTTCTTTACAATGACCGGTATTAGAGTCAGCCTCATAAGTTTTGTAAAGGCTTATTTGTATAAAAATATGTGGATTTTTTTCATGTCATGAACGCGAACATGAAAACTAATTTAAATAATGCACTTGTAATAAGTCGAGAGAATCCTTAGTTTGCAAACTGCACGGCATTTCTTATTTACGATGGACTTAGCGGACTGAAGCGTGCTGAAAGAGTAACGGGTTTTACACTAAAATACTGCGCTGAAACGACACTCCATTCTAATTACTCCTTATAGTGAAAATAAAGTCATGTTCGTACTTAAATTAACTACAGGGAAGTTTAAAAAGCAAAATGTATCTATTTGTTTAATTGTAGTAATGGAGAGCTTTAAAAAAAGAACTCCACCAATGTTTAGTCTAAGAGTTTCAACAAAGTACCGCGAGCCATACTATTTTGCAGTTGTATCTTGTATATTAAAAATTCATTTGTCGTTTCATAGACTTTATGGACAAATAGCGTTACAAAATTAATAAATATACATTATTTAATAAATAAGAAACAAAACAGAATTAAAATACATAATATTGAAGATATAAGATCTATAACATACTAAAGGAGACAACTTAACTATTATTTACAGTAAAAGAAAAGACAAAAAGGGGGGCTTACAGGGCATCAAAAAAATCATCCGCATCACTGTCAACAGGAAAAGTGCCCAAAAGGCTGGCAGTATTGCCACGTTGGGTGGCAATGCTAATTCTTTGTCCAAAATAAAGGCCAACCCTTTGGTCACTTGAAGAGTCGACTCATATAGATTGTTTTTTTTTTCGTATTTCTAATTAAAAATGTGTCTGGATGAAAATATTGTAGATTTAATTGTAATTAAATTTTATATAATATAAAATCGTGAACCCTGTTTATGGCATTTTGTTTAAATCCGATTCATAAATTGTTGTGTTGTTAGTGCATATTTTAATAAAAATTTAAACAGAAATCGAATACACGAATGTTCAAATAAATGTCATTATACATTCTTGTTCTTGAATCAAATTCACAATAATAGCATTTTTATAAAATATAAAGTGTGAATATGATAGGCATGAAGACCGGAAACGCGCTATGGAAAAACCTTTTTCATGCTCAGTGAGCGATTAAAATGGTACACAATGGTAACTACGCAACATGAATTTTAAATAAGTACAAGCAATTCCGAAATAAATAAATTGTTATCTCCTTTCAGTACACCACTCATATGTTTAACTAGAGAATTGAAACAAAATATTTTCGTACAAATGCATGACTTCATCGTAAAATTAATATTCAACTAGTTTACAATATTTATGCATATACATACATATAAAGTCAACTACTGCTATACTTAGCAAGTTAGAAACTAACGAGCCATCAACTAGTTAGTAGTTTAATATCAATATGCTCATACTGACCTCAGTCAACAAGATACTTGCCGTAAAATTTGGTATCTCACATTGCATAAACTATAGATATGTTATGAATGTTATGGCTTTGAAAACATAATCTAACAAATCCCATATTCGATTTTTGCCGAATTGCATCTCTCGCATATAGTGCCGATTCCATACTGATGGAATAAAAATTCATTCGGCTTCGTTAGCAAATCTCTTTGTCCATCAGTTATGAAGTTGTTTAGCAGTCTATTGCAATTCGTGACGTAACTATGAAAAAATATCTTGTAATATTTGAAACAGATGCCCAAAAATATATTAATTATGTGTGGGTTCAGTTTTTGATATAAACCCCAGCGATTAATCATGATATAGAAAAAAAAAAAATTAAGTATAGGGTATAAGTAGATTTTTGAGTCATTTAATAGTAACTGGTCTTTTTTTGCAATTTTTTAAGGAAGTAGGTATGTATAGTCTGTCTCAAATATTATTCTGGGATTTTGAAGCAGATTTACCCTGAAACTTAAAACTTCACTGGAAACTATCATAAACCGGTTTTTAACGAGTTACATGGCTGCAGGCGAGTGTTAGTTGTTTAAATTTTATAAACCAGCATGTTTTCTTTCCTTGCCATTTTTTTTCAAATTGTTTTTAAAAATTCTCAGAAAATTTTGACTTTATTGAAGAAATTTACCAAAACTTTTTAATTAATACATGTTATGCACTCCAATATTTTTAAATCTAAACGTATCTGGGAAAATTTAACTATAAAATTAAAGGTAATTTTGAATGTCTATCTTATTTCATATTATGCAAATAGGTCCAATAGGTTTCCATCATAATAATAATGACAAAAATGTTTTATATCTCCTCAACAAATAACATTATTTACATAACAATAAATGTAGTTTTTTTTTCTTAAATACTTTTGTATTGACGGGCCGGTTGGGTTGGTTGGTATTTCGATTCCCACGCATGACAGACATTTGTGTGCATGAACATGACATGTTTGTCCTGAGTCTGGGTGTAATTATCTATATAAGTATATATTTACAAAAGAAAAGTAGTATATCAGTTATCTGGTGTCAGATGGCCGTGTGTGAGGAATTATGTCCAAGAATATTTATTTTTATTTGTTATTTTTATGGTACAAATTGTCAACGTGGTGCGTGAACGTACGAACATGTATTTGTGTATGAGTGAGTGTATATCTAGATTTAGTGTATAATATTAATAACATGGGATATATTTACCAAAAATATAAATTTGAAAAGCCATTTTTGGTACAGTCGTCGACGATATATTTACAATTGAAAGTTACAAAAAGATCTTTACATTAAAATAAGTTGCCATGTAATGTGACAAGTACTTGTTTACGTGATATATTACAGTTTTATATTTTCACTCAATGTGCCCAAAATATGTTTACACTATTTAATCCATGGAATTTGCCACTTTTTCTGACTTATATTCGTTTACATAACAAGTTACAGAATAATATTTACACTCAATGTGTCAAACGTGATACACGTCAAGAGCAACATTTCTGTTTTTACGTTTCATGATGCATAAAAACTTTAACGCATTCTGCTACAAAAACATATTTACATACATATTTACAAATTTCTTTATAATTCATCTATTTCGTTCTGGCCTACCTTTTATTTAAGAAACCTCCTTGCTATAATTTTCTTTAGCTTCTTAGGTACTTATTTTTAATAATTCATATTAAGAATATTCCATTCTATTTATGATATTTCTAGAAGTGTTTTATCTTTTCGAGCGTCATTGATGCATTGCGAGTGTCATTGTAAAGATAAATTTCATAAACAATATTAAATAAAATGTTTCGCATAGACGACCATACAAAGCACAAAATAATTACCATGCGTGAATATGGAGCAACGGTTACGGATATATCGGAAGAACTGGGGATTTCGGTAAGTAAACCTTCAAATGACGGTAATAAATATGGCCTTACGTCATAACATATTAAATTTTATGAGAAATATTAAATAGTGAATCTCATCACTCTCATCTTGTTTCAGCGACCAACGGTGTATCTGTGGATCAACAGATGGGGCAACGAGGGAACAGTGAAATGTCACTCATCTAAGGGCCGAAATAAAAAAACCTCTGAATACACTGACAGGGCTTTATAGAAAGTGTGATGGTCCAGCGATTCATAAGCGTACCTACATATGCACAACAATTAAATGTTAGTGCTAATACAATCAGAAGACGATTAAAGAGTGCAGGACTTCGTCGTAGAATCCCTGCGAGGAAACCGCAACTAACTGACCGGCACAAAGGTTTGCGGTTGAATTTTGCCAATAAATATCAATATTTCGACTTTGAAGACGCGGTTTTTATCGACGAAAAGGTCTTCACAACACGCCAAGATGGACGCGTGTCCCTATATCGCTAAACACGCGTTACGACGAACAAAATGTCTTGGTCGATAGAAGAAGTGGACGTCTGTCAATTGGTTTTTGGGGGTGGATTTCGAGTTCGGGTCCAGGTGAACTTGTGGAAATCACAACACGAATGAATGCCAACAATTATTTAGAAATCCTCAGAGATGTCTTACTACCAACACTTAAAGCTTCATTTGGTGATAAAAAATATATTTGGTACAGGACAACTCATCGGTCCATATTTCCCGTATAGTCCAAGCATGGATCAATGAACAAGATAGCATAGAACTGATAAAGTTGTCACCAAAATCCCCGGACATGAATGTTATTGAAAACATGTGGGGTCTTATGGTCCAAAACTGGGACTCTTCGAAGGTAAAGACCAAACAAAATTTAAGAGAACATGTACACGAGCTGTGGGAATACTATCGCGGTATTGACTACTGCGAAAATTTAGTCCGCTCTATGGGCCAACGCTTACAAGACGTGCAGGATGCTTTTGGCGGCTACACACGATTTTAAAATGTTTAAACATTAAGATATTCACACGTTGTATGATTATTTATATAAGAAGTATTTTTTTTAATAGAACTAGTATAGCACTTTTTTTAAAATTAAAACACCTAACTGTACTCATAAGTCTTTTAATCAAAAGGTATAGTAGAAACGAAAGTAGGTATGTCAGCTTTTGATCAACATAACAATAAAGCCACGTTCAAGAATAAAAGCCCCCTAAAGCTAAAAAGCACAACTTTAGGGCCAATTTTTATTCCTCAGATAGACATTTATCCAACAGATACCCATGACCATGACAATCCATACAGTTAGTCATCGAATCGCGCTTATCTTACGTAAGGAAGTTCGGCCTTAAATTCACTTTTATTTAAACTTAGTATTCTTCAGTATCTATGCATTTACAAAATAACCGGCCAAGGGCGAGTCGGATTCGTACATTAAGGGTTCCGTACAATTTTCAAAAAATCACATTTGTTGTACAAATAAACAGCTCGACTTAAATATTTATTTTATTCTGATTTTAGTATTTGTTATTGAACTTAGGGGCACAGAAATACATCGCCTGAAAGTTTTAATAGCCTAGTTATAACTGTTCGTGAGATAGGTACAGCCTGGTGAGAGACAGACAGACGAACGGACACTAGAGGTTTAGTAATTGGGTCTGTTTTAACCTCTGGGTACGGAACTCTGAAAATCAAAAATACTGAAAATGGTTTAAATGTAAACATCGGAATTAAAGACTCGACATAGCATTGATAGCGTCATCTAAACGAACGAGATCACGAAAACGAGACAAACAGACCATTTGACAGTATGGTACTCTTTTCGACGATTGTCAATATTTTAGACTGCTGCTTTCAATTGTTTGTAAAGGTATTTATTTACCAGGAAATATAAAACTGTTTATGTATGGTTGATTGTAAATATTAAAATTGAGCTTTACATGCAATTTAATTTGGTACATTAAGAGTAAATATTATTATGTAACTTGTCATGTAAACGAATATAAGTCAGAAAAAGTGGCAAATTCCATGGATTAAATAGTGTATATATGTTTTGGGCACATTGAGTGAAAATATAAAACTGTAATATATCATGTAAACAAGCACTTGTCACATTACATGGCAACTTATTTTAATGTAAAGATCTTTTTGTAACTTTCAATTGTAAATATATCTTTGACGTCGACTGTACAAACGATGTTCGGGGTTATTAGCGTCACCGATAAAAGATTTGAGATCTGAACAGGTGCCAAGTTCCATGCTATAGTAATGTACAACATTCTTCAATTGATTTAAAAGAAAATTAGTAAAGTAAAAATTTTATGTTTACTATTCATAATTTATAACTAAAGTAAAAAATACAAACTATGATATATAGAAAACATCCTCAAAGCCCTCGCTGCTGTCGATAGGCAAGGTTCCCAACAGGCAAATTAGTTATGTTTTTATCTATTAATATTTAATTTCTAACATGGTAAGTTTTAAAATTAAAAAATACCTTTATACGAGCAATTCTTGTATATATATAAATATATAATCTGAATCTCGGAAACGGCTCCAACGATATTCATGAAATTTAGTATGCAGGGGGTTTCGGGGGCGATAAATCGATCTAGCTAGGTTTCATTTTTGAAAACGTCATTTAAAAAAAAATACCAAAGCAAAGCTCGGTCACCCAGTAGCATAAAATTTAAATTTGCTAGTTGTTTTATTTTATTACTAATAAATTAGTGTACCTACAATAAATTTTAACTGGATAGGTGTGTAATATTACACGCTGTCAGTAGGTACGTCACCCCTTTCTTTTCCGACCTTAGCGGACACACTGCCGTGTGTCTATAGATGAAGCATTTATATATATTTATGCACACAACAATTTTATTATTATACGAGAAATATTTCAATTATTTGTACTTTGTCTCTTCAACAGTTTCTATGATCCAAGTTCAATAGGTAGGTACATAATTTAGGCGCGCGGTGGCCGTCCACAGCGCTGTCAGGGCCAGCACCACACTCATTTGTCAACAGCCTGATATAACAGGTTACCAGTGGCTCCGACATTTGCATGCGTTCGAACTAACTTCGTAAGCGCTGTTCATGTGGAACCTATTACGATTTGTAACCTGGCTAGATAGGAATATGTTAAAATATATATTATAATGAAGTGTGTAAGTAGTATAATTAATTTATAAATATGAAAGTTTCATGAATAATTTCTAGGTTTTGATTTTTTATTTATATATTTATCTCCGTACCTAGATGTTATTTTTATTATTGACTAAAGTCTATAATTTTTAAACAGTACTCACTCATTATTGAAAACATACTTTTCAATATGATAACAATTAATTACTCCTTATGACGTACAAAACGTATCCATATAAATAGATAGCTAAAGTCATAATTTACAGAAATAAATAAAATTACTATAGATCGTAAAACTGTGGTAATATGAAGTTTCATTTAAATTAACATACAGAATATCGAATATAATACATTAAAAAATAATTTCACGGCTGGATACACGAGATCCCCAATTAGCTTGACTAACTGACCGCGTAGGTACTTAAATGTTCCTTTTTGTATGGGTGCGCTGCGCTATTTACACTTTTAAAATTACACAAAACGTGAACGAATATTAAAATAAAAAATCGAAACATGAAGATCTGGGATTGATTGATTTGTTTTTGGCCATTCGTTTCGGATTGAGTGTTCTATTTCAGTATTCATATAATTTGGCGTGTATTTTAATCTGAGTTTTCAAATGAATTTATACAGAGAATCCGGAAAGCCTAAGGATTTTAGCCTATGAAAAATACACAGCATTCAAATACAAATCATTTTGATATCAAGCCAATTTAGAAGAGTTTTTACATAGATACCTACATCTTCAATTTGTGTGCCTATTCCTGTACTAAAGCTTAAGATCAATGTCACCGTGTGAAAAGATTTGCACAAAAAGGTCTCTCGTAAGCCAATAGAGAAGTAAAAGCCAACTTCAAAGTTAACATCAAAGGTCACTTGAGGATTTCGATGACCATTTCGTTGAGAAACAAGGTAACGACATTGTATGAACAAAAAAGGGGCTCGTTACGTGTACAAAATTTTTCGATGAAAAGCTGTTAGTGAGCCTATGAGTGTACAAAGTTCACATGTTGTCAATATGCTTGTTAACTCGTCAAAGCTAAAATAGCAAGATTACTGAACTTCCCCATACAATTAATACTTGACTACGAAAATGTCAGAAGACGAGAAACTCTGTTTAATAACTACATCAGCAAAACATGCATAGGCACTGCATTAATATTGTAACCGCCAAAGCTGTATCTATAATTGTATAATAAGTATAGATCGGATATCAATTCTTTTATAATTACGTTATAATAAATAACAAAGCCATTCCTTTAATTTCCCAAGTTTGGACCACAAATCGTGTTGTTTATTGTATTTCCAAATTGAACATTAAATTTAGCTTTCAGTCTTAACTATTTATAATTAAATTAAACAATGTTCGTAATTTTATTTCTGAATTACAGAAATTCGGACAGCGAAATCATTCGGTTGTTGAATATGAAACAGATTTGTCACAGCTCTGTTTTCCGCTGTGTTATTTTCATCAGGCGCATCGCCTATTGAATTTACATGCGCTGGGCGCGCTACCATGACAGTCACTTCATGCATATGTATGGCCTTATGCAAACTGCAACTTTGCCTTTCATTGAATAAAAATATTTGAAATGTGACGACGAGGCGTCGTTGCGTCATGCTTTGACATTCTCTTTGTTACAATTGTAAATCAGTGAATTGAAAGCCGGTGTTTTAAAAATAACCCTGTATACAATTAAAGCGTGTGATTATGAACCCTGTTGGCATCGACAGTACTATAATAGTAGAGTACATCAAATCAAGCTCTAGAGCAGTGAATGCCTTAATTTAGGGAGCTAAATAAGCTTGCCGAATCTGGGCCAAATAACAGACTCTGAGTGGCTATAAGGAGGCTGTCTTTCAGTTGATAAATATAATACCTCCCTCAAATAAAATAGACATATATATACCTCAAACAGGCAAATAATGTAGGAATACTTTATAAACATACCTATAATATTTTCAAATAATGTAAAAATATAATTTGTTCCTAAGTATACTTATTACTTGTTTTTACCTACAGAACTGAAATCAGTTACATTCTTAGAAAAGGCATACATAAGCCCATGTTAAATGAATTTAAAAAAAAACAAAAAGAGTCAACAAATACAAATTGTCAATTAATTTGCACCCGTTAATTGAAAAGCAAGATTTTCACATTGATTTTAAAATGCACTATTACGGGTGTGAAGATGCTTCTTATACAAACAAGTTTAATTAATTGCTTTTCCGCTTCGATGAGAAATTTAACTTCAGTTGGAACTGGTTTTATTGTTCCCTCGATTTCAGACTAACGTCTACTATAGCTGCCGTGAATTGAATATTGTGATTTAACAGTGATTTCACTGTTAAAACTGTTTTGTGCTTGTTAAATTGATTTAGAAAATATAAATTTGGTATATTAGTTATTTTCCTTTTGAAAACTAATTATGAACTGACTGGTAATGGCTCGTTGGTAGGCTTGCTTCAGATCTGAAATATAGCTCAGACTTCAATATGAAATAATTGTCACCTAGGTTAACTTAATATTCAGCAGAGGTCCAAATAATATGCTAAGCTATTTCACATTTCATTTTTGATTGATCTAGAAAGTAACTGTCGAATGAACAATTTTATTTTTCGATCCCCAAGGGGTATAATTTTAAGAACAAATAGCTAATTCCGGTTGCTCACCACCCAGAAAAGTTTTTTCGAAGAAATGTTCCTATTTACAAATATTAGGGATGCCTACCTCTCTGTTATAAGGACCAAAATGGCATGGCGATAAGGGTACAATTTGTAAATGATTGAGGAAAAGTCGAATAAAGTTTGCTGTAAAAAATATCCCGTGAGATTTTTGCTGAGGATTTGTATACAAAATTGAAGATCGTATTATCCTGTTCAGTTTTCTGAGTATAATCATTTATAAACATCTTTTTTATAATATTTTACAGAAATTTTAACAAATTATCCTTATTACTTATTAGTAGTATCGTAGTCTTGAACATTAAAATTTTGTTTTGAAAAAAAAACGTTGCAAACATATCAACCCGTTATAAGCATTCGTAGAACTGTGTAATATTCTGACAGAAAACTTTTACAACCTCACTTACCTTTATAAATAGTTAGACACCAAATCGAAATGTTTATACATTAAGAGAAGGGGTTGCTCGCTTAGCAGTTGCAATAACAGTGCGGGGTCGATGGGCCGTCCGTCAACACGTTCGCACTTGACACGAGTTCCACATTCAACCGATGGTTTATTCATGGGCCCGTGAGCCTCTCAAGCCTCAAGTAAGTGCACAGACTCGATGGATTGCCTCGCAGCTACGTATACAGATGGTATATTTAGATTTTTGCCGAGCTCTCTTCTCCTCTAATAGTGTTTAGTTAAATATAAAAAAAATGGTTTTATGGTAAACTGTATAATAAACAATAAATAAACATGCTACGATCGTAGCACAGGTACATTACCTTCAATCCACCTGTTTTATGTATATAAATCTTCTTGTGAATCTAGTGAAATCAAGTACTTTTACATTGCACATTTTGAACGTAAATGGTAGGTACTAAATAAAATACGTTATATAATATCTTGCAAAAAAAAAAACAATCATGACACCGCAAATAACTCAATTCGGGAGATAGCAATCTAATAATACCTTCTTACTTGCGGAGGTGAGTAACCAACCTCTGAAAGGGGAAACGTTAAATGTTGCTGCTAATTTGTTGATTGTTGTTTGTTGAATTACGAAATAAAATACTTCTTTAGATGAAAAGGTATTTGTTTTGTATATTGGTTCAGGAATATACAAATAGCATGAATGTTGTTGCTATTTAAGACTCAGAAACTATTTGTCCTTGCAAGTTGGAGAGCAATCAAGTCACCTTCTTAACGACCTGAAATAGAAACTTACTCCATTCTGTAATTTTCAGAGATATTAATATTCCCAGTAACCTTAAAGACGTAACTATCTATGATTTGGTCAGCTTAATTGTTTCGTAAATGCGTGTCGTATGTCCAATAAACACAAACTCAGCACTGCTCTCTTGTGGCAGCCGAACACTGAAATCAAATTAGCCGGATCCCTTTGACAAAGTTCCAGTTTGTTCACTACACGCTCTACCTGCGAAATTATTAACTAGCTACTGGGTGACACCAAATCTGTGTACAAGACATGTTTACTTATGCGCGATGCATTATTTAGTGTAAGAAAAGCTCAGAGGTCAGCTTGACATAGAGGTGCGCACTTTAGGAGCATAAATATTTCATGAATGATATAATATTTCTTGCTTATGAAATTATATCTACGATTTATTTGTGTCTTTGAGTGTATGATGTACATACGGAGAGTTTATTGACATATACAGGGTATAAAATAAACTTTCTTCTAATGTCAATTTCTTAAATTTTCTTGACATTCAAAGTAGTTTGGCAGCAAAAGTGATTTCATGCTGCGTGAAAATTCCATGAAAATCCGTTTTGTGGTTTCAGAGATTAGCGTATCTAAACAAACAGATTAAATAGTGACTTTTAATTCTGTTACCCTTCGTACATCACCTTCAATCAGATTTTTGGTAAATATTTTTAATGTATAGACAAGCTCGTTCTACAGTTTTATTATATACGAGTATATGTATTATGTATAAGTAGTCCTAACTATCGCAAATCTTCTAATATATAAAATTCTCGTGTCACAATGTTTGTGTGCAAACTCCTTCGAAACGGCTTGACCGATTCTTATGAAATTTTATATGTATGTTCGGTAGGTCTGAGAATAGGTCGTAAGCTATTTTTTTACCGCTACGCGTGTGAAACCGCTGGGGACAGCTAGTCTAATATATAAAATTCTTGTGTCCCAGTGTTTGTCTGCAAACTCCTCCGAAACGGCTCGATCGATGTTTACGATTTTTTTTTGTGTATATTCGGTAGGTCTGAGAATAGGTCGTAAAGCATATTTCATACCGCTACGCGGGTGAAACCACGGGGGACAGCTAGTATTAATATATAAATGACTGAAAAATGAGTCTTCTAACTTTATACTAAGTATAAAACATTGGTACAGAAGATTATAAAGTAGTAGAGTGAAAAATTAATCACAGCGACCTAGTCATACTTGAGCAAGTTTGGTAGCCATCCAGTAAAGTTTTAAATTATACGTTTTGTGAATTAATTAAAACTGTCTAGTGCAACTTGTTTACTAAACTAGTTTTATACGTATATTGTAAATGTATTTATGAATATTTGATCCTCAAGTTTTTGCAACTAATTTTGTTTTATGAGTAAAAGGATCAACTTTTAAACATACTTATAATTTAAAGTCGAGCCTCCAATTATTTGTATACATAACCTTAATTGAATTGCTTTTCAGGCAATTTGGTAACTTTATCTTCGCCAATTTGGACACTTATTTCAACATCATCTTCATCATCACTCTTTAATTTACTTTTTAGGGTTCCGTAGCCAAATGGCAAAAAACGGAACCCTTATAGATTCGTCATGTCTGTCTGTCTGTCTGTCCGTTCGTATGTCACAGCCACTTTTTTCGGAAACTATAAGAACTATACTGTTGAAACTTGGTAAGTAGATGTATTCTGTGAACCGCATTAAGATTTTCACACAAAAATAGAAAAAAACAATAAATTTTGGGGGTTCCCTTCCCCATACTTAGAACTGAAACTCATTTTTTTTTTCATCAAACCCATAAGTGTGGGGTATCTATGGATAGGTCTTGAAAAAGATATTGAGGTTTCTCATATTTTTTTTTTCTAAACTGAACAGTTTGCGCGAGATACACTTCCAAAGTGGTAAAATGTGTCCCCCCCCCTGTAACTTCTAAAATAAGAGAATGATAAAACTAAAAAAAATATATGATGTGCAAACATGTCCATGCAAACTTCCACCGAAAATTTATTTGAACGAGATCTAGTAGTTAAGTAGTTTATACGTCATAAATCGTAAATCGCAATTTACCTTTCATTCAATCAACTTAAATATAAAAAAAATGGCAAAAAGGAAGGTCTTACAGCACAAATAAAGGAAAAATTCTAAAAAATAAAAAAAGTTGAAAATTAAAGGGTGTCCCCATTCATAAATAGTTGTACCAATTAATTAAGACCTCTGAGTTGTATGGGCGCTCATACAATTTAGAGGTCTAGCTTAATTGGCACCAACCTCAAATAAGGTAAATAAATAAAATTGTGCATTTCCCGTGATGGACGAGAGATGGGCGAAGTTTGTACGGAACCCTCGGTGCGCGAATCCGACTTGCACTTGGCCGGTTTTTTATGACTACATTCAGACGCTCCACACGAATGAATATTAGCTTGGGAGATTACCTTTGTGTTGCCGGCGTTTACGAAGCCTAATCTAGCTTACTGGCTCTCAAGTGTAGGAGCTGCCGGAACACACCGGTAAGAGCATGGCGACAACTTCTTAACTTGAGACCAGACTGACGGGTACCTTTTACAAAGTACCCTAGCTCTTGACTTAACATGAAAACCTTGAAATGGTAGATTTTTATACAAGGAGCTAAAATGACCCATTTTATACGAGGTAGTTTTACTCCCGAGCTTTAGCGAGGGAGTAAATAGAAACCGAGTTTTAATGGGTTTTAGCGCCGTGTGTTACACTATACTTTTCACTACGATTGCGAGAAAATAAAACAATCCAATACAAGAATCCACTCGTTTTTCTGTCCTCCACTTCATAAACTTTTCGTAAGTATTTAAATAAATGCTTTGTGACCTTGACGGCAACAGATTGAAAATTATTTCTTTTCCTTTCTCTTCTATTTGTAAATTAGGGTCTCCATTCTCACTAGATGATGACATTTTCACTATTGTAAAATTAATTATGGTCACTACCAATTTAATTTGCAATTAGAGAAAAATTATAAAGATTTCGCGCAGTCTTTTTTTTTTTCTTCTGTAGCCGCAACACATTGCATGCATTCTACCAGAGATCACCGATTTTAGTTCTATTTTCAAAATTAAAATGAAGTTCTTTTTTTATGAAACAGTAAAGACTTTTTCGTTTTTGTAGGCTCATTGTCATTTGACACACCTAAATTTAAAAAAAAATACTTTTTCCCCTAGAGGAAGAATTGCTATTTTTTCTTCGCTCTGGTACGCCACAATGACGGTCTTTTTGAGCAAGAGGAGTGAAAAAGTATATACCTATCAATTGTTCCATTTAAAAAAAAGTTCTTATGCTAGAAATAAATCCTCACACACAACTAACCAAAGACATAAAGTAAGTGTGTTACAGAGAGACTTTTGGGGAGTGATAAAGCGTATTATTAAGTTGTGCCACTATTCACACGAACAAAGCGAAATCCAATTCAGAGCTAATAAAGCGAGAATGTATGGAATCAAGTTGTTGTAGAGTTCACCTGAAAAGCGAGTGCGACTGAAGCGGGCCCGCAGCCGCGCTAGACTAACTTGCGACTTGTTACTGTGAACAAACTACTCGAGGCAAACTGTAAATTAAGATTAGAACTAACCGGCTGCACAAGCAAACTTGTACGAAAATATTTGCCGTCTCCAAAGCTCGTGTGCTGTGAATGTACACGGAGAATTTTCAGCGCGGTATCAAGTTGCAACGCTGCCAACTTGTAATTTTAATATAGTGCTCGATTGCAGTTATTAATTTGTATCTAATGAGTGGTATTACATGTGAAAAGAAGCATTGCAAGTGTAAAACTGCACATATGTATTGCTCGTAATATTTTATGTGGTGATCTTACAATTTTGTTAGTCTACAATAGTCTACATGATAATTACAAACTTGCTCTCCAATTGTAACTAATAGTTATTTATTTAATTATCTAACAATTAGTAACAGTAAAATTATTCATTACTATGTCACTGATATTTATTTATATTATAATATATTACATATTATACATATTATTATATTATATATTACAAGCAGCATTTGTTATTTTGTTTATATATTTTTATCCCATAAAATTGCAAATGTTGTGAAATCATTGAAGCTACCCTGCCAAAATCCTGCAGTAGAATAAAATGTCAAAACATTGTCGCACTAATCTGAACTTATCTGTTTTGAACTCACGCTCCAATAATTGTTATTTCCAAGCGGTTCAGTCTCTCGATTTTGAATATCAAAGCAACGATAAATAACGGTACATTATCTTTAGTTAATCTTTTGTACTAGCTGTGTAATAAATTTTATTGTAAGTTAGGTAAATCGTTGCCATAATTTATTTTAATTGTAGGTATCTTTTAAATTTCAATGTTTGCAAATTTTCCTTTTATATTCAATAAACGAACGAAATAAACAACTACATACCTAAATATTCTAGGACATTCTTCACATACGGCCATGTGACCCCAAACTAATTGCTTACTATTTCATAGATATACCTACATAATAATTACAATTTATCACCTGCTAATACAGAATTATGTTTATTAACAATGAGTTCCTTTGCGATAAATAATACTAAAGGTCATCAGTGAGTGATAAGATTTATCAATGTTAAAGAAATGGTTTATTTTTGGTCCACTCCAATTACATCAAATTATCCTCTGACATAAATGAAGTGTATTGAACTACGCCTACAAAATAACTAGTGTTACATCCACTCGGATATAAAATTACCAGAAGGAATACTAATATCGGAATTCACACGTCAATATTCATCAACAGAATGTATTTAGCTGGCATGCTCGAGGTATATAAATAAACAGAAATCGAACTAGAGGTTCAATTATTTGCTTTAAATATTGCTAGATTCTAGATGCGGGTATGCTCTATGTTTATTTATGTCGTATAAACACTCCGTGTGTGCCCAGCTTTCCAGCGTCTTAGCGAGAGGCAAACTTTTATAAATTGACACGAGTATACATATTGAAAAGCGTTATTTGATCAGTAAATATTAAGTCATGTAGATTGAAGTAGCGTTTGTTCTTGAATTTAGCTTAGTACTAATTGTTTATTTAATAAAGAGAACCAGAAATTGAATTCAATAATGTAAAATATGGTATGCTTCGTGAAAAGGATTATGAAAAAAGTTTAACTACTGTACCATTATAGTTTCTCAGAATATTGAATAATCTAATACGTTAGTACGTACACGGTTTAGTTATTATAATGAAATCAAACTAAATATACGAATTGGATACTTATTTCACGATGCGTAGGTATATTCTATATAGGTATGCAATCAATAGGAATTTAGCTAGCTATTACTTTACAAAATATGTTGACAAATACAGTACATCAAAAGTGACTTTGACATGTCCAACAGGATTTTACGAAATCACTCCTTTGATTTACTTCATACTGCATAAAGTTCCAAACTGTCTTCTTTAAATCCCATTAAATTTAAGCTAAATCTAACAAGCAATATGTAACGTTTACTGAAACCAACCTTGGTTTGCCTATTATTCGATTGTACACATTCCATTTGTAAAATTCATTTGACACAAAATCACTAAACTATCTGGAGTAAATACAAATAAGCATTTAATAATAGTTAGGTATTTGGTTACCCTGACGCAAATGGCCTTAGTTTCAAAACATTTAGAAGTTTTCAAAGTAGGTATAGTGGCATTCGGTCTACCGCACAATAATAGACTAAATATACGTCAGTCATAATTACTAAGCGTACCTAGTTGGTATACATTAACGACATCAATTTCTAGTTTATTCAAGATTGAGCTAAGGACTATATAATATTTAATTTGACTTAAAACTTCGACAAGCTTATTTCATAACTTTCCTTTCATAGTAAATTTTTACTGACTCTTACACTTTGGTAAATCAAAATAAATTAGTCAAAGCTCTCATTCTGCAGATTTGAACATTATTAATAGTGGTTATCAATTAATTACAGAAAATTTTAATTTCAAATGAAAACAAAATATACGAATTTGGAACTTTACCTAACTCAAAAATAAAATATTTGCGATCCATTGAATTAGAGATTAAATTTCATTACAAATTAATTAATAATGAATATGGATGGGCAAATTAGTTGGAAACATTTGAAAACCCTCATGTGTTCACAACTAGGCATTCAACTTTCTAGTTGGACTACTCTGAGAGGCGGACAATGAGCAAAATTTAACACCACTTAATATTTTGGACAACACTGAATTTCGGTTGTAAATTTAGCTATTTTTGAAACCCTTGTTTGTACATGCCTAATTTTGGGGATGTAAAATCCAAAAAAAAGTGAAAATGAAAAGGCAATTGATGATATTTTTAACTGACTTCAAAAACGGAGGAGGTTCTCAATTCGACTGTATGTTTTTTTATAAGGGTTTTAAGGTCAAACTATCAGATTTATGTTGTTTGCAAAAGCCTTTCAATTTAACATCCATAAACTTATTTGTACTTGTAAGTGTCAATTTGCTGGACAAAATCCCTTTTGTCCATAAATAGCATAATTCATGAAAAGCCAATTTGGGTTCCAAAAAACATATCACAGTTTTATTTTTACTTCGAGTGATGATGTGGCCGATGGTGCTAAGCACACAAAGCCTAGAAGGAACTTGCTCTCAAGTGCAGCTGCCGCAACACTGGCACCGATAAATTTATCAACCTGAGGGTGGTAGCCAGCCAGGCCGGTACTACAAAGTACACTACCAAATACCCTTAGATTACTGTTTATGTTTTTGGCTGACTCTAGCGATGGCAGGACATACATAACGTATTTACAAATAGTGTATGATATCCTCGAGTGTACACTTCAAGTACACAAATCTTTCGCGTCAATAAGTGCTTGTTTGTAAAATAAATTAAGTAATACGAATTTATATAATTTTTTTCAATAAACAGTTTATAAAATTTGATATTATGTGTCCAGATTGTTCACACATAAAAATTTATGCATATTTACAATATTTTCACGATCTACGGTAAGCGTTAAGGTAAAGCTTAGTGTTTAAATTGGGCTGATGCAAAATGCTCACAGTTGTCTTCCATCAGATTCCATCGAAGCCACTATACAGTATCATATGCAAATGAGGTCTGACCCCGATTTGGAGCTAGAGTTATTGGATTGAATATTCAGCTCGGCCAGTATTGTATCGAGGATATACCGACGCTCTAGCTAGACTCTACAGACACTAAAGAAAAAATATACAGTACGAAATAAATTAAAGAATTGTGCCCAACATGTTTTCATTTAAAAATAATAAATATAAAAAAATATATCCATAAACTTTTTTATTTTTTATTAAAGGTTATAATGTTACTTATATATATATGAAATAATATATATTATTCCTACAGCTATCTTTTCATATTTCCGGTTGGATGCTGCTTTTCATAATTTATATGTTTTTTATGTAATTGTGTTTAAAAATAAGTTTTAAATGAAATAATAAAAAAAGTTTCCATTTCTATTTAATAAAGGTTGACGTTAGATATTGGCTTCTTAATTATGTAATTATTCAGGAAAGCAAAACGATGATTCGCGTTAGGAAGATAGAACGAAATTCAAATGAATTTGGGCGATTATTGGAAATAGCTCCGGGACCAATGTTCAGCAATTTGTTTTCAAAGTTTTTGATTCCCGATGGATGAACAATGATATTTAGACGAACGTGGGAATTTCTAAAATAAATTCAGCTTTTTAGTAATTTTGTAATATTATTATTCATAGATACGCTTAAGAAACTTTTTTTAGCTATTCTAAAGAATAGTAATAGTACTTACCTAATTGGTGTTTGAATCATACATTAAAAATATTGGTGTGTTCCGGCAGCTGCACTTGCAGCCAGTTCTTTCTAGGCTTTGTGTGCTGACCACCTTCGGCCACATCATCACTTACCATAGTAAGATTGTGGTCAAACACAAGCCTATACAAAGTAAAAATAAAAAATGTGTGTATCTTTAAGTGGATGTTAGTTACTCATTCATGCCGTAATGAATGAACAGATTTAAATGAAAATTTCTCGAATATTATATATACTCTGGAATAAAACATATGGAATAATTAGTATGCCGGGAAAATTTTCGATTTCTCGGGAATGCCAGTAAAACCGCGGAGCGGAAACTAGTTTATATACAAACTATCTCGTTATCGTGGCTGGGGTTCAATATGACGAACATTCCTGCAGCGTCCGGCATTGCAAATAGTAGCAAAAGTATCCAGTTATAATCCGTCATTTTGTAACAAGATATATTTTTTATACACAACATGTGACACCAATACATTTTCGTCGGTCGTCACATTTGATTTATATTAGAGTAGAATTTTTTTTTAATTTTGCTTTTTTATTTCAATCTTTTTAGAGAATTCCTCAGCTTTTTGTCTAAATATCTGTCTATTTATCTGTGTCTCTGTATGCTTGGTGTCTCACAATATATTATACCCCTAAATTTAGCCCCCGTAATGTTTGCTCCAATTTATATACAAACCAAGAAGAAAAATATTAGACTACGGCGCCCTCTGGCGAGTTAACACTATAACACCTATCTAAGAACCATCACCGATTAATTAGAAACCTTTTACCGAAAACCATATCTAAAACGGTAATTTTTTTTGGAGATAAATGGGAACATTCCTTTTGTGCACACACAAACATACAAACAACCTCTCACCCTAAACGCATATACCGTCACCATTCCGTCGTGGGTAGAAAAAGTTAGCAGTCCAGCAATAGTCAGATTTGAAAAATTGTCTTTAAATTTTAGGGGTTTAGAGATATAAACTTACTAGATTTTAAAATAACCATTTTTACGTTAAACCGCAACTTCCGAGTTCTGAATAAAATAAGCCCAGACAAATTCATTTCAAGTGCCCCCAAAGAAAATCTGGTTTAAATACTTAAGCAATTACTACAGCTAGAATTTTTAATCTCCTCATTATGATGAACAGCCCACTGAGATTATGAGGGCAAATTACAAGATTAGATCCTCGGAGGACTGAAAATTATAACTACCGGCACCGGTAAGCGAAATAAGCGTTATAAATGTATTTTTTGTTTATTTATGGTTGGGGTTTGCCTTTTGTACATTATATTAAATCTTGCTTGCTCAGGTAGATTGGAATTGTTTACATTATCTGTTCTTCGTAAATTTTGTAACGTGAAATAATAAATGTCAACTACAATGATAAACTTAAGTTTGTTATTTCAACAAGCATTAAGAAACATGTAAAGTATATTATATATGTTACCAACCCAACTCGATTTCAGGCCAAATTAGTTTGTCCTGGGCCGAACCGATTTTGAATTATTATGTAAGTAAGTAAACTAGGGTTTCCGTGCAGTTAAAAAAAAAACAAAGAAGTGTATTCACTTCTAACCTAAAGTATCCGGGTCGTTTCTGAATAGGAAGATAAATTGATCACCAAATTACGATTACTTACATATGTGAAAACATTGTACATGTAACTTCTAAAATGTCTTTCTCAATTCAAAATAAGTTTTACCTAGCACAAACTAGTTTGGTTGGCCTGAAATCTAGTTTGGCCGGTAACATATAATATATTTTACAACTATAAATCCCAGTAGTCTGAGATGTACGTTGATCGTCAGTCAGACAGACAGTCTGTTTCTCCATTTATAGGTATATGGAGATAAGTAGAAAAATATAAAATCTCACTGTGGTTACAAATGTTGGGGAATTAACATAAAATATACACAGTACGTTCTCTGTGTTATACTATTTTTTTTAGAATACCGAAATTCTTGAGAATTCTCCTTGAAGCTATCCAATATTTATTTCAAAATAAATAGCAACATCTCTCGATTTCCATACCCGGATAATGTGGTGTAGATACTTTTATTATTCAACGGGTGATGATGGCACTTACTACGGCACATCTCGGCTTGGGCCCTTCGGCACGCAACAGGATTCCTATCACGAAACACATAAAGTTTCATGGTTAACTTATTGCGTATTTGTGTCGAAAACCAATTACATGATACCGCATCCCTGCTTTTTCTCTTTTTCCGAGAGAAAACAGGAACAACGGATTGAATTTTAATTTAGGAATAATATTATGTCTAATATATTCTCGGACAATGTATGTTGGTGTCAGCTGTTCGTAATGGATTATGATAGAAAAGGTCTGAAGTTTGTTGTTTCGCTTGCTCTAATAAATTCAACCTTTTCAACTACTGAACAAATATATTTGGTTCCTCTTATTTAATTAAAAAAAAATCTGATTATTTACTATAAAGATTTTTGTGATGGTTTTCTAAACTAAGATATTTTTAAAAGTCTAAGTCAAAGCCATTTATTCACTTATGAAGGTCGAACTTACTGAAGTTACCACCGGTTCGGAAAATCGGCAATAAACTCAGCAAGGTTCCATTTTTTTAATATTTTATATATATATTCTGACTATTGGCTATATTTTTTTAAAAACAGCAAAATGTACAATACAATATACAATTGAAACAAAACGAAAAATACCAATATGAAGTAAATACTTAATAAAATGTAACGCAAACAAGTTCTTAACCATTACTTAAATGTATTTTTTTATTTTTTTATAAATATTTTTACCACTGATTATGCTGTTAATGGTTTTAATTAATGCTTAGTAGTGATGAAGTACAATTTAAGGTTTTTTTTTCAATAAAATTATGATCGAATATTTTTTTTTGTCATTTTCGGAATACTTATGACCTACACTATCATCCCTCAAAAGGACCGTACTTAATTTATTAGGACCTTATATATAAAACTTTGTATTTTTGTTGTAAATAAAAAAATAACTATGCTACAATATGAAATTTTACATATTGAATTAACAGCGGGCCCCAAACTAGGCGAAACCTGTATCTTGGTGACACATTATGAAGTACCTGCTAAATAGAATATCTTATAACTTTTCATACAAAAGGTCAACTCATGATTGTTTATTCATTCTCGAAATAAACAATCATCCCCATACTTAGCTGAAATAACGATTGCAACTTTGAAATGACGCCTATACTGGGTGATTTTTCAGTCACTGGCCATACTTGCGGGGGTGGAAGTACTCATCAATATGAACAACTTTTATCATGGGACTAACTCTCGAGATCATAAAAAATTATCAGCTGTCAATACAAAAGTTCAATACCTATTCGACCAAAATGTATGAAGGAACCATTTTATTTATTGCGATATTAGAGTTGGTCCCATAATAAAAGTTGTTCATATTGACGACTACTTCAACCCCAGCAAGTTTGGCCAGTGACTAAAAAATCACCCTGTATATATCATAATAGTATTACTTAGTAACAGCATAAAATTTACTTAAATAAATACTATAAGAGAAATTCCTTTAAAATGTTGCTAAGTGTGTATCAATGCTCGTGACTGAACTACTTTACGTCTCGTGCACCTCACATTCACTTATTACTGCACCTCGCATTTACCAAAAATATGATTCAAGGATTTTTTAATTCCGCCGATGAAGCAGAAAACAGGTTTATCATACATTTAGTTCCTCCTTTACACGCTGCCAACTTTGGTAAAAAAGAGACGGATGGAGTTATAGTTTTTGGAATTTTCGCATTACATGGAAAGTAGAGGTTTACTCCCTCAGCGTCAGAAGTTGTGTGTCGTTTGAGATTTTATATGGACTAGTTTCCCTAAGGCGACGTCATTGAAAC
Organism: Tetheella fluctuosa; assembly: GCA_951216915.1. NCBI lineage: Eukaryota > Metazoa > Arthropoda > Insecta > Lepidoptera > Drepanidae > Tetheella > Tetheella fluctuosa. Next base: position 6,094,732 of record OX578229.1, on the reverse strand, counting down.
TTGTTACGAGATAAAATTGCGTTGGTTTATGCTCAATGTAGTTTTATAACGCACCAGTAAATGTGTTTTACGTGGGCAATATTTTGTCAAAAGATACCGAATATGATTTGAAGTTTAGTGGTACGAAATTTTGCATTATGATTTTTAAAAAACCATTTAAATATACCTGTGAAATAGTCAATAAAGCTTTCGGTATCTTTTTTAGAATAGTAGTAATAATCATAATAATTTATTTTTGCCGCTAAACAATATTTTACAGTATTTAATTATGTATAGGCCTGTGCTTGACCACTATCTCACTATGGTAAGTACACCTAATTTATTATATATTAGATTATAATGTAGATTGTATTTTTGTTGTAAATGTATTATTGATATTAATGCTATTTACTACAAGTAGTTACATATCTGAAACTAGTTTAACTAATTATTTTTCAGAGTTGGTCGCACCTAAACGAACCTAGCATAGGTTTCAACAATATACTGAATATACCACCTCTTAAATAATATTATTTCAATTTTGAGTCGAATAGTCACCCCACAAAATTGAGAGTCCGCTCACAGCTCAATCACAGCCAAATAACGATTTGTTACAGCTTTAAAATATATGCAACAATAACAACATCATCAATAAATATTGGTTGAGGCACATTTTAGTTGTTGCATTCATGTAGTGCCATATTCCTAACAATCCTTTCTAGATGCCCAAAGCAATTGACAGCTTTTGTGTTGCAAAACTGGTGAAACGTGCTCCTACGAGAAATTGTGACTGTTTAGGTTATAAATTAACCACGCCTTGGGTCATGTTTTGACATGCAAACCGTTGCCTGCCAAAATATAGAATCACCGTTGGAATAGGACTCCCAGTTCCATCCATTCATCCGAGAAACCTCCAATTTTGCATTTCACAAATTGATGTTTATTAAACTAGGTAAATAAATACCTACCTTAGGTTAGGTATGAATGATTAGGCTACCTGTCTACCAAACAGCGTGTATGTCATGTATATATTATGAGCTTCAAAACACACGACGCTTCAAAAAGAGAGTTCTACTGCACAACAATATCCACAATAGACACCGTATATTTCTAGATGTCATAATGCAAGGTGGTTGAATTTGGACCTATTGGTCCAAAGGTAGATATTTATTATACCTACCATAATTTTCAGGAAATCTAGCTTTTTTAAATTTATACTTGTACATATTCAAAATTTATGGATACTCAATCTCATACCTTAATAGGAGGTTTTGTCGTTCCATAGACTTTTTCCTTTATTGCTCCACTCCGTAATGTGAGAGTAAGGTGATGTAATACGCTAACCTAGATTGCTTTTAGGTCAAATGGCTTTGTGTGCATTTTATTTCAAGACGTTTAATAAATTAGGAACTCAAAACTCTCCAGTCAGAACAAGAGATCTAAACAATTTCCAAATAATTTTTCACTATAAATATTTATGAAAGTTCAACGAATAAAAACCTACAATAAATTCCATATCCACTGTTATAATTATTTAAGCCTAAATGTATTTTTAATCCTAAAAATATCTTGGTCGGAGCAAAGAAAATTCCATGAAGCATCCAAGCATAGTTTGTGCATTCCGCGTCGCTTGCGGCCGGCATATCATTGCACTGAGCTCGCAAGCAATATAACTTGAGCAGCTTTGACCTGGCTAAGTAAAATTAAAGAAATAGCTAGAAGTGTCAATACTATAAACATTTGAAATATCTCTTTTATGTAATGTAGGCTTAAAACACCCTACACTCAGAAACAAATTTCTTAAAATATTGATTTCAGAGTTGGTCCTAATTTTGTTAATTGTTTGAAAAATGATTCTCATAACTCTTTATCTAAAATGATTTGGTCATTATTGATCATCGTGATCATCACTCGTGACACGACATAATATTTATAATTTTATTTCGTAAAAGTCATGAGGAATTTAATTATACTGAGTAACACTATATGTACTGAAATGATGAGGATTGAGCATACGGTAGCCGTCGCGCCGCTTCTATTAAATTTCTATGATCTTTGTTCTCACCACATTTCATTGTAGGACCATTTCCTTTAAAGAAATAATCTCTTGGCCGAGATCTTTATATTCTACTTCATTAGAGAATTATATTTTTACCAAACAATTTGTGCAAGGTAAATCTTATGCGTGGATTTTTTAAATTTATATTTCACCCAAAGTATACAAAACAATTTCTTTTAAATCTGCAATAAGTACCTACCTACTTTCTACTACAACTACAAACCCTTTATAAGTAGGTAACATTCTTTAGTTATTCCAATTTTCGCAAACATTTCCGAGGCTGTCGAGTTTTAAATGAAATAATATTAAATTGTAATTAAGCTGTCATAACAATCGGGTGGAGCAAGTCAAGCGCTCATTAGGATGAAATAATTAGGATTTCACGCTAATTAAAAAATTACCTTTTAATTAATTATTTTACTAAGGTATTTCTAATCAGTAATATTATTGCAGTTCATTTGTGTAAGGCCGACTGTATTGGATCAATATTACCCCTCGTTGGAAACTTGTGAACACAGAGCATGTTGTACCTACAATAAAAAATGCAGTTCCATTCCATCATTCATAATAATATATTTATTATGATAGTAGATATATACTAAATATATATAAACATCTATTCATTTCCATGAACATTGAGCGTTATAGATGACTCCATTACCTTTTCCTTTGTTTTCGTAATAAATACAGTCACTATAAATGTATAATCCCCTTTACTTAATTGGATCGGGAAGTTTTTAGGCGGTAATTCAAATCCACGCATTCTGTATACACCCTAAAAAATATCATAATATGTATATATGCAATAAATATAAGTTAAATCACACAATATGCTAAGATTTAAAACAATGGGGCTTAGTTTATCATCATCATTAGAAGATCGAGATTGTCTACAGAAGCATAGTATAGAAGTCTCAAAAAAAAGTCGTGAGCGTACAAGAGGCTACCCCATGATTTTCATGACTTGATTTTCTCACCAATTTTACAGTTACTGCTGTATTGTGATTATTAGTTTATTTATTTCTTACCGGCGGCATTGGACAAAGAGTTGGGACTATATTTGTATACTGGGTCAACCATGGCCTGATTCCAGTCACATTCATAAAGTCACAAATTTTAAAATCTACTGAAATTGCACCGACGTTGAGTTTAGAGTACTATGACTTCTGAGTTGCATCTGAAGAATATTATACAATTAAAAACTATCAGTTAGAAAATATGTTATACAAGTATGTAATAATTTATCATGATAAAAATGCGTTTATTTTATTCACTCGTTTTTAACTTACTAGTATGCAAAAAAAGGATACTTACAGTAACGTTGTTACCCCAGGCTTGTAATGTTGTTACATTCATGTTTGATACATAAGAAGACGTGCGGTTTGGTCGGTATGTAAACAAATGTACATTTTTTAGGTAAATCGGATTCGTATATATCAGTTTCGCGTTTTTTTGACTGTAAAAACCCTGTTAAGAAAAACTAATTTTAGAAGAAATAAAAATTACTTTTACTGCATAAATGATCATGGAATTAATATCATCATTATCGATTATAAATATAGATTTTGCTGGAGTAAACATACCAAAACTATTTGCTTCCAGTCAAATATACATAAAATGAAACATAATATAAAATTATAGTAATAACGCATGATAGCCACAAGTCAATAGCAACGAGAAATCAAATGCACTGATACTTCACTGTGGTTAAACCCGATTTTTATAATAATAAACAAAATGACAATAGACAAATAGTATTAAATAATTATGAATTTTATTACCAAAATAATTATAGTAAATGTTCGTCAAACGTCAATGCTTTTAAATTGCTCTAGGTAATATTTTATTATGGTATTTTTTTTTAACTGCACGGAAACACTTCATATTGAGAAATGTTTTCACCATTGTCTAATTATTTGTGTTTTCACAATACCCCTTGGTATTTCGGAAAAATTCGCTTTTTCAAACCATCCTACGATATATATACCTACATGAATAGGGTACGATATATATACCTACTTGAGGACTGGATAGATGGCATCTCGATTGGTGGCTCGAAGATCTCCAACCTGCGATATGCAGACGATACCACTTTGTTCACCACCAGTACCCAGCACATGGAAGAACTTCTCGAGAAAATGGAACGAGTTAGCCTTGAGTTCGGACTTAAGATAAACCGGAATAAAACAAAAGTGATGATGGTCGACCGCATGAATAACAATTCTCCAGAAAGTACACAAATTGCTAATTGTGATGTGGTGCAATCATACATTTATCTGGGGGCCTTAATTACGAACAACGGTGGATGTATCGACGAAGTGAAGAGGCGTATGGCAATCTCTAGGTCTGCAATGGACAAGCTGAGGAAAATATGGAGGAATCGCAACATATATAGAGCCACAAAAATCCGGCTAGTTCGGGCACTTGTATTCCCCATATTCTTGTACGCCGCAGAAACGTGGACCCTGCGGGAAGTAGAGAAGAAGAAGATAGACACCCTAGAGATGTGGTGCTGGAGGAGAATGCTCGGAGTATCGTGGACTGAATTCCGTACCAACGAGTCTATACTTCGAGAACTCGGCATCAAGCAGCGTTTATCATCTTTGGTACAGTCCCGTATCCTCACCTTTTTTGGTCACGTATGCCGCCGAGGCGAGGTGGCTATTGAGCGACTTGTGGTCCAGGGAAAGGTTGAGGGTACCAGGCCACGAGGAAGATCGCCTATGAGGTGGACTGACCAGATAAAAGCGGCAGTAAATGACTCATCATCACTTCATGAATGCACGAGGAAGGCGGCCATCAGAGAAGAGTGGCGGCGTGCTGTGAAGCTTGCCACCAACACCTGAAGTGATGACCACGACCACTCTGTCAAGAGTGATACCGAAAGAGAAGAAGAATAGGGTATTACACACATTTTTGAAAAGTTTCTCTATTCGTTCCTAAGGTGCTAATAAGCCACACAATTTTTTTATTCAATCGATAAGTGCCATAAAAATCATTTAAATTTTACATTTTCAATTTTCGCGCGTAGTTTGATGAAAACGCTGGACGCCATTTTACTCTACGGTCATGACGTTATTTGGTCTCTTGTAAGTAAATAAATGCGCTGATATTGGCACAGATATTGGTCTCAATTGGACTTAAAAAAATATACATTAAAAATGAGCTATTATCCTTTTTATTAGTGTGCTGTTCCTGAATGCATGAATACAAGTGTAAAAATAATAATAATACTTCAGTTGGCACTTTTTAGTTTACATACAGCACCGTATGACGTCATTATAATGGCGGCTACTGTTTCACTTCTTCAGAAACAGATTAAAAAAACTGAAAACTTTGAAATTAATTTTAAAATGAATTAAGTTATTTTATGAACTAAAACTAACATTTTCCGACTGTTTATTGCCTAAGCGATCTAAATTGTACATTTTTAGATTTTTTCTCATATAGAGTAAAATACCCTATTCACATGCCGACTGAATTCCAGTACATTTTGACTGAAAGCATTTCAAATAAAGTTTAAATAACTCGCTCCGTTCATTTATACGCCTTTGTCTATTTGCTTTCAAAGAATCCAATAAAGTGTACCTTGTTTCACTTCCCTCGTCCATACGAATAGTTAAGGGAATTGTTTAGGAAATATTGTAAGACTTCATTTTAAATTGAAACTTTACAACTGTCCACAGAAAGCCGATGAGAGGTGAGGCTTATTTAAAGAGTATAATATGTTATGAATCATATAACAAGATAATAATATGTAGGAATAGTCAAGTAGAAACATTAAAAAGGTGGTAGGGAACTATCTAATCTGATAATTATCACAATATACTTATATACAGGGCTATTTTTAACGACTTTTTAATTGTTGAGATAAACTTCCGGGTTTGAAAGTACTCATTAATACAAACAACTCTTACTATGGGATCAATTCTTAAAGCGCGAAAAATCAATCGCACTTGCAGCTTTGCAAGCTGCTTGTATTACATGGACGTTGTTGACGGGACAATTGACGTGGTTGGTAAGATACGCGACTTATCATGCCATAAGTCGATGGTTCAATTCCCACCCAAGACAGACTGATTTGTGTATGAACATGTCAGTTTGACCTAATTCTGGCTGTAATTATTTATATAAGTATATATTTAAAAAGCATGGAGTATATATCAGTTATCTAGTTACCATATAGTAGCTCTGCTTAGTTTGGGGTCAGATGGGAATGTGCGAGAAATGTCCCAGGATATTTATTTATTTAGTACCTACTAAAAGTAATTTCAACCTTGAAAATGTTACCAAATAATTAGAACTAATCCTATATAATATATGTATAAGACTTTGTATGGAAGACACTATACTTTATTAGTGGTTTTATTTGGAAACTAGACTCAAAATTGTAATAATAATATCATTACAATTTTGAGTCGAATAGTCACCCCACAAAATTGAAATTCCGTTCACAGCTCAAAAAACGTTATAAAACTAAATGCAACAATAACAACATCATCATAAAATATTGGTTGTCAAGCTGGGAGGCACATGTTACTTGTTGCATCCATTTAGTGCTATATTCCTAACAATCCTTGTTGGTTGCCCGAAGCAATTTACTGCTTTTGTGTTGCAAAACTGGTGAAACGTGCTCCTACGAGAAATTGTGACTATTTAGATTATAAATTAACTACGCTGATTGCTTTAAGCAACCTTTGGTTATGTTTTAACTTGCAAACCACCAAACAGCGTATGTCATATATGTATGAGCAAAGAGAGTTCTACTGCACAACAATATCCACAATAGACATCGTATATTTATAGATGTTAAAATGCGATGTGGCAGGAAAATCCAGCACTTTGAAATTTATACTTGTACAAATTTTAATTAAAATTGATATGTATAAATTTTCACTCATACATTTATACAGGTTTTGTCGTTTCATAGTTTTTTTTCCTTTATTGCTCCACTCCGTGATTTCAGATTATGGTGAAGTAATACGATAACCTAGATTGCTTTTATGGCTTTGTGTATTAAGATCAAATGATCTCATAAATATGTGCATTTTATTTCAAAGCGTAGAAGTTTAACAAATTAGAAACTGAAACTCTCCACTCATAATTAAGTTGTCATCGCATACTGGTGGAGCAAGTCAAGCGCATAATTTTTAGGATTTCACACTAATTAAAATTTACCTTTTAATTAATTATTTGACTAAGGTATTTCTAATCAGTAATATTGTTGCAGTTCATTTGTCTAAGACTGACTGCATTGGATCATTCGTTCGTCTCTCAGCCAGTCTCTTAGTCTGAAACTTGTGAACTCAGAGCTATAAAAAAATCAGTTCCAGTTCATTATTCATAATATATTTATTATGATATTATTAGATATAAATATATATTATATGAACATCTATTAATTTTCATGAACACTGAGCGATATAGATGATTCAAATACTTTTTCCCTTGTTTTCTTAATAAATCCAATAGCTATAAATGTATAATCCCCTTTACTTAATTGGATCGGGAAATTTTTAGGCGGTACTTCAAATCCATGCATGATGTATAGACCGTACAAATTAAAAAGAAATCATAAGGTGTATAAATGCAATAAATATAAGTTTGTAAATCACACAATATGATAAAATGGAAGACAATGGGGATTGGTTTATCATCATCATTAGAAGATCGAGATTGTCCATATCTAGAAGAATATTTGAAGCCTCTCATAAAGCATCGAACAAACTTGAGAGCCTTTTATTTCCTATTGTTTCACTGACTGCGTCGTCAATTTTATAAATAATTTTACAAGGATCAATCAAAAACTTGTGGCTCAGGCAGCACATCGAAGTATCAATTTGTAGGGACATCTATCAACACTTTCGCTATCCGAGGATAGATGGTGCAACAAGATTCTAAATCGCGCTAACAAAGTTCTCTATATAGTACTTTGCATATATACAAGATTCCAACTTCTACAGTTGGACCGCGGTCCCCAGGCACTATGATCTAGCCTAGCAGAAGATCTTCCCTTTTCAATGTAGGACTCTACCACCTTGCTCCTCCATATTGGTGACCCCGACGTGATTGGAAATTCCATCCCCATCACTTCCAAGCCACTCCGCACCTGGTCTCAGCTCAGTCACACAGCATGCCTGCTTCGCTTCAATCAGATCCAATGCAGTCGATGCACCGTGCTACCTGGTCCTGCCAGTTTCAATTCAAAGCAGACTTCCAAGCAGCACTGGCACTTGCAAGCTACATCAGCAACGACGCAGTAACAACAGATCGACCTCTAGTCTAGGAAGAGAGTAATGTAGCGAAGTGTTGATCACTTCCGCTATCTGTGGATAGATGGCGCAACAAGATTCTACATCGCGCTAACAAAGTTCTCTGTATACTTTACATATATACAAGATTCCAACATCTACAGTTGGACAATGGTCCCCAGGCACTATAATATAGCCTGGCGGAAGATCTTCCCTTTTAGCTCAGATCGAGGCTGAAGAAGCCCGGAAACAAATACAGATGCGCAATCGTCAACCCAGATTTCGTCCTCGCCGGCGAGGACCGTCGCGACGTCCTTCCCAGTCTCGTCCCATTTAAGTGGCCCGAGCTGCATATTAGCAATCCGACCGATCCCCAAATAATAATAATTATTTGCATGCTAAAGCCCTCCCATATTCCCCAGGCAACGTCCTGAGCCGAGGTCGAGCCCCACAGGGGGCACCCTCAGGCCACCGTTGCCCTAAATTTATAGTAGTTTTAAGTAGCGGTTGAGAGCCCTCAGCGCTCACCGCAAAAGTCCGCGTAACGGTGGAAGAAGGTCCCCTGGACTTTCTGTACCTGCTCAAAAAAAAAAAAAAATCTTCCCTTTTCAATGGAGGAGTCTACCACCTTACTCCTCCATAAATTTAAGACAGGATTATGTCATGAAATTCAATTTGGACCTCTGCTGTTACTGCTGTATTGCGATTTTATTTATTTCTTAACGGTGGAACTGAACATAAAGTTGGGACTATATTTGTATACTTGGTCAACCATGGCCTGACTCCAGTCACTTTCATCAAGTCACAAGCTTTTATTTCTACTGAATTGGCACCGACGTTGAGTTTAGTATTACGAGCTCTGAGTTGTATCTGAAGAATATTATACAATTAAAAACTATCAGTTAAAAAATGTTACGAAAATGTTATGCATTATTTTAGTTCCTTACTTACTAGTTTCCAAAAATAGGGTACTTACAGTAACGTTGTTCCCCCAGGCTTGTAATGTTGTTACATTCATGTTTGTTACATAAGAAGACGTGCGGTTTGGTCGGTAAGTAAACAAATGTGGATTTTTTAAAGTAAAGCGGATTCGTATATATCAGTTTCGCGTTTTTTTTACTGTAAAATCCCTGTTAAGAAAAACTTATTTTAGAAGAAATAAAAAATTATTTTACTCATATAATTATTGATTTTGCTGGAGTAGGTAAACATACCAAAACTGTTTGCCTCCAGTCAAATATAAATAAAATAAAACATAATATAAAATTATAGTAATAACGCATGATACCCACAACTCTATACGAGAAATCAAATGTACTGATATTTAAGTGTTATAATAAAGGGTTTTACCTTTATTATAATAATATCCAAAATGACAATAGATAAATAGCAGTTAATAATGATCAATTTTACTATCAAAATAATCATAGTAAATGTTCGTCAAACGTCAATGCTTTTAAATTGCTTTAACAGTTATGAGAATTATTCCCTCATATTATTCTTCTGTACATATGCTACATGCTTTCAAAGAATCCAATAAAATGTTACCTTGTTTCACTTCCCTCGTTCATATAGGAATATTGTAAGACTTCATTTTAAATTGAAACTTTGCAACTATTTACAGAAAGCCAATGAGAGGTCAGGCTTATTCACAGAGTAGAATATGAATTATATAACAAGATAATAATATGTACGAATAGTCAAGTAGAAACATTGAAAAAGTGGCCGATCGTGGTAGCAACACGTGGTCTAGGGGACTAGCAGGGAACTATCTGATCTGATAATTATCACAATATTTTTATATACAGGGCTATTTTTAATTGTTGAGATAAATTTCCAGGGTTGAAAGTACTCGTTAATTCAAACAACTTTTACTATGGGACCAATATTCTTAAAGCGGGAAAAATCAATCAGCCGTTCCATGCAAAAGTTCAATACCTACTCAACCAAATTGTAAAAAACAGCAGATTTTTTCACACTTTCAACGTTGGTTAAAAATTTCTTGTATTACATGGACGTTGTTGACGGGCCGATTGCCGTGGTTGGTAAGATACGCGACTTATCATGCCATAAGTCGTGGGTTCGATTAGGACAGACCTAGGACAGAGCGACAGAAGACTTTCTATAGAAGATACTATACTTTATTAGTGGTTTTACTCGGAAACTAGTTGACAAACCAACCGGTTTTATATATAACATTAAGAAATCATAAAAAAATATGTTTAACGATGTTAATAAATTTTTGAACTATGATAGACTGAGAAAATAAAGATTATATAACATAAAGTAAATTTACGTCATTTTGATATAGGTATTTAAAGAATTGCCTTCATCAAACAGCACAAAGCAATTAATGCCAAGGATACCGAATTGAGACATAGATTGCCTACATAAAGCAAAGCCGGTGTCAAAGTTACTCTCTCCATACATTTTCATGATCACACAATCACTAGTTCGGCCACATTGAACGATATCCCCGATCGCCGTTTCTACAGGACTAAAGTGAGAGATTTCAATTGGCTTGAAGCCAAGATATATTGGATCCAATCCAAGGCACACCCTACCGCCTTGTTTGGAGTATACCATTAGCGAGTTTTCACATTTATCCTATCATTGTAATAATTTATGAAAAACTCTTGATAATAGTTTCAATTTTAGATTAATGCCGTCCTTTATAAAATTTTAATTACAAGGATCAATAGGGGATAAAAATAATTAATAAGCAAGATTGAGAGCACAAAAACTTAATTAGTTAATGTAACAAGGCTATGAAACTCTTATTTACTATGCATGTGTATTTCTAGCTTAGGAGATAGGGCTATCATTGTCAGACAAATTAACAAAGGTCAAATTAATATACTTCAATTAAAATTGACATGTGCTAGGAGTCCCATAAGCTTTAATCCTCTCATCATAGTAAAGCTTCTATTAATTTATATTATTTCTACGTATACAAAAACCAAATTATTCAAGAAACACACAGGTTTTATGTATATGGAAAGAAAATCCCACAGGGTTCTATTCTCATAAAAGTATCTTGAAATAAAGAGACATTTCCATTCACATGTTATACGTGAGAATTTGCTGATCTTCAATATTGTATTCATTGTGCGGACAAGCTTTCATATAAATATTGTGTATCTATGGTAAAACATAATCTTTTGTTTATGTCAATGAATTTTTATTACTTCTATAAACATAAATTTGAAATATTTTTTCATTTCCTAAAAACTACGTAAATACGAGCGTACTGCTAAAAAACAGCAGACTCACATCCACAAAAACATATGTTGCAGACTTCAATCAACCCACTTCAAGAGCGCATCGTATAGTATTCAGAATTAGATACAACCTATCTCTCGGGATATCAACCTAAACCTCCGTTTACCAATAGACAGGCAATTGAGTAGGAATACGTTATTTAGACTGACTTGTTGTTACGGGCTAGACTTTCAACTGTATTAATAATAGCCAGCCATTTATGGAACGCAAAAACGGTAATAAAACATAACCGGGTATTCCTCAATCAAAATTGCAAAGGTGGTGATCGAAATCAATGAGCTGAGCTGATACAAAGATATCATCGCAAAGATACCATAGAAGGTTCAAAGGTGATTACAAAATAATTTTATGCAGATTTAAGTCATATGTTTAACATGTTTAAGTTGAAACTCCAACAGACTGCTAGCTAACTTTGACTAAATCGTCTCGGTTGAATCGGGTGTGGGTTGCAGTTACAGTTTCCTAAGTTATGATTAATTTATTGGCCCAATGAAGCAGGCAGCGTTACATAAATGAGTGGCCACCGCTCTTACATTATGTATGAGTATCAGTCTCAACCTTGGCGCTTTGGCAAATATTCAAGTCCGTCTCTTCGTAATTATAATGATTTAATACTCGCATTGTTTTTTCTTGGTCTAAGTTCATTTTCTATGTTATAATTTTGGCACGACATCAAGAAAAATCACATTTCCAGAAATGTTGTTAAAAGAATCGGTATAGAGAAGTCACCCAAAACAACGTCATTCTATTATAAAATCCGGGATTATGTTTGCTTTGCATCTGTTGACAACGTTAACAACTTCAAATTAGTTTCAACCAAACCGATCTAAAGTTAAATGAGTCCAAAGTTGTACGTAAAAGGATACTAACTGCGTCATGCTGGTGGACGTTTTTAAGGCAATCTTGTAAAGTGCACTACCATATCCGAAAGGGAGTCGCGTCCGTGTGATTTACGTCTATAACCTCCACACGGGAAATCTATACAGCAGCTCGCTAAACGTCGATATTTTTTGGGTTCCGAAGTCATACAATAGGATTTAGGATAGGTTGTTTCATAGTCAAAACAGTCAGAGACGATGTAACCTACACGAGAATAGGGCGACTTAACCTGTAACCCTGTATATATATTCTCATAGTTTTGTCATGTCCATGAGGACATACGTCCGTCTGTTTGTCATGGTCATTTTACTCGTAGACTACCAGTTATCAAGCTGAAATTGTATAGTTATATAATACGTATCTATAACGCAAATAAACGTGTGACACATCGAGTGAGATATTATTAAAAAAGGTCTTTTAAAAACATATAAGTGGTCCTTAACACTTTCTTGATGTAAAGATTGTTTACGAAATATCAAGCATTAAGTAAGTAAATTTTGTAAGAGATGCGTTCTTCCCCACGCTTTAATTTTAAACTGCTACTCGTAAAAATCTAAATAAATTCACAATTGTAGCATATATTATGATGAATTTAAAAGTAAACGTATTAGCGGTATGTGAGCTTTAAATCGTATATCGAATTTCTATACGTCTGTGATTGGGTCATCTTTATATTATAATTATGTTCCTACCAAATTTTAATCATAAAGTAGATTCGGAGAAAATAATCTGTAACAGACGGACAGACAGTAAAATCCTATAAAGGTCCCATTTTTTCATCGGAACAATTGTTTTTGTAATATCTATAGTAATATCTATACTGATATTATAAACCTGAAGAGTTTGTTTGTTTGTTTGTTTGATTCTTTCAGTGTTGGATAGCCCATTTATCGAGGAAGGCAATAGGCTATATTTTATCCCGGGAAAACACAAGATCCCTCGGGAACGCGGGTGAAACCGCGCGGAAAAGCTAGTTAATATTATTTCCACACAATTAAATCAACGTGGCTGTACCTATACAATATGAAGTCATTACAACGTTGCATATAACACATTGTAGTCTCATGAAATATCAAAAAACCTCAAGCGGTTTCATGTCGTAATAAACTAGAGTGTAGATTAAAAGTGACTCGGGAGAAAAATGCTCTTTCATGTTGTTACGCACGAAGACCCCGGGGAGGACCGTCAGCTATACCCATAACGTTTTCTTATCAAGACTACACAGAAACTACCACGATACTTTTTTCTTACACATTTCCTATCAAAACTAAAGATGATATATACACTTTAGCTTTGCAAACAACATTGAGTGCTTACTATTGTAATTTAACAGCAATGGATGGCGAATATAAATGCTTTTCATCGTTTCTGAGATTTTAAGGCGAAGTGTGTAGTAGTAAACACATAATTAATCCTATTGGAATTTGAACAAAAATGGATAAACTCCCCCGCCTCTGTGACCAAGCGTGGTATTTTTGAAGATCCCCTCCCCTAAACGGGTCACGTAGTATGGGTACGTTCCCTAAGGTTACTTTTAGTTTAAACTTGTACTGTGTTATAATCTAAGACGCGAGCCGTATCTCGATATACCCATAGTTAATTCGAAAGCAAACCACTGTGGAAGGTCGATTTTACACGCGATAAATCTGCAAAGGGATTTTTGCCTTGAACCAAAATCATCCAGAATTCTCTGGCACGCAGCTGAGCCCGCTCCACCAAACTGTAAATCTGTCGACGATCGGCCTCTATGATCCGTTTTATGGCCAGACTTTTTAACAACTCTACTCAAGGTTTTAAGACCTCGCACTGACTTCAAATTAACTAAATTATGTAAATGGGTTACACGTTGTCAGAGTTTTTAAGTAATATATTTGAATTTTCTAGACAACTGAAAATACAGTTACTCGTTTAAATCCAATTTGGAAGCACTAAACTTGAGTATGTTCGAAGAAAAATCCTTTAGCTAAAAACGTCTCAGTAATAAACATAATAAGTAGTGACTTAGATAAGAATCTTATATAAACAATGATGATAAAGGGAATTATTCTTAGTTACTCGTACATACTCGTACACAGCTACTATACCTATAAAATTATGTTTGCCCGTCAACCTATTTCGATACAAATAAAGCTAATTTACTTACTTGTGAATCCCCAATAAAAATCGGTTCTATGGTTTCATAGATTAGCGTTTGCAGAAAGACAAACAGAAAGATCATCATCATCATCATCTTCATCATCTCAGCCTCCCCTAAGGATCTCCAATAGGACCGGTCTTGAGCGGCCTGCATCCAGCGTTTTCCGACGACCTTTACAAGGTCGTCCGTCCACCTTGTAAGTGGACGTCCTACGGTGCGCTTGGCGGTCCGTGGTCTCCACTCCAGAACTCTTCAGCCCCATTGGCCATCCGTTCTGCTCTCTATGTGCCCTTCCCATTACCACTTTAATTTGTCAATCCGCTGGGCTATGCCTGTGACCCTTGTTCGTCTACGAATTTCCTCATTTCTGATTCGATCGCGTAGAGAAACCCCGAGCATAGCCCTCTCCCTGACTCGTTGAGTGACTTTGTGCTGCTTTATGAAATCCATAGTGAGAGGCCACGTCTCTGTAGATACCATATGTGGTAACACACACTCTGGTTGTAGACTTTCGTCTATCTATAGGCACTGAGGTATTTTGGACGAGAAAACATTTTGTAGATTCCCGAACGAAACAGAAATCTCTTACTCTTCCTATTACACAACCTCCAATCAGTTTTTGGTCAATTATATTTTTTGTAAAGACACGCCCCGGTGGTAAAGTTTTATTATATCTACTATATATATAGATATATAGATTTGTGTGTGATTTCTTTCTTTTGAAATTCATTAATAAAATGTAATTAGAAAAATAAAATAAAAAATGTTACGAAAACATATAAAGGTCTAAAAGTACGAGTCGACGTTATAAAAAAAACATGGCAATGAATAAATATACATTACTGAAGTAAATTAAGACTGGCACAATGTCAGACGTGTTTTTGTATCCATAACAGATATAAACTTTTATACAAGTGTCCTTTGAAACTGTCACATCGTACGTGATACATAAGCTTTATATGAACGTTGACATTCCTTTTCACATTGGGCTGATAGCGAAATGGATCTAACTATAGATAGCACTATGCCAAATATAAACAAGCCAACGTGATCTTTGTGGAGGATGCACGAAACATGAACAAGATAGGTTACTTTATAAAGATAAACAGTGGACCTTACAAGGACACTCGAGCAATATTGCTTAATAGAATCCATGCCCAAAATCAGTAGATTTAGGTGATTCGCATATTTTTTGGTAAAATAGTAACTAAGTAATCTAATTTAATAATTATATTTCAAAATAATAATTTAATCTAGTCTTAGGATATGAATTCCATCAAGCAATATCTATCAAATCTTTTTATATACCCAGATCTAAATTTGTCTTCACCATAAAATATTATTAAAGATATATGATATTAATAAAATAAATTCCAAATGATAATATCATTTGCGGAGCCATAGAATTGCGATATATCTGATAATTATATCTTTAATACTTACTTACCTATATAATAAAAATTACAATTAACATTGTCATTTAACATTATATGTAGGTAAGAAAACATAAAAAAGTTGTCATGCAAACAAAGCAAAAACACCTTTCGGTATATTTTTGACACGAGTAATTATGTTGTATACCCCAACCCGTGTCGTTAGACAAAGGGCACTCGGTAACTGATATGTAACACGGGTTCCAGTCCAGCTTTTAATTTTAAATGAAAACTCATAATTAAATTATGTTTGCTTTTTATTTACTCGACTCTCGGATAAAAGATAAGGAGAATAAATACAAAGATGTTTGTTATATAAACGATCGCATTCATCTATCATATAAAGCATATTTTAGATACTATTTTATATATACCATTTTTTTTATACTTAACATTTCCTATAACGTTTTAAAGTATATTTTAAGAGTTTCCTAAAAAGAAGAACTCTATTAGATTAAGCTAGAAAATAATGTTTAGTGTAGAATTCACACCGTCTCACGTACGTTGGAATGCGTCCATTCCAAACTAAGCTACCACACGTCTCTTTCTCCACTATTGAATGTCTCGAGTTTCTAAAAAAGTTCTAGTCTGTGACTAATAAATTAAATACCTTTTAAGCGTCTAGTCAGATTTAAACCCATTGTAAAAGATGCGATGTTCTAAACAAAATGCGAATGCATTAGCATTTTTATTATAGGTACTTCATAAAAATGTGTACCAAATATGAATTTGAAGTTATCACAGTTTTATAAAGTATATGGATGGACTGCTCATTCTAGCGCTTCTCAGAGTATTAAGTATACGCTGTCAATTTTAATCTTAATTAACTCCCTGAGATGTCTTGGAATATCTCTGTATGTACCTATAATATAAAGTAAGTATACAAGTATATCTATGTACTAAACATGTCTAAGTGTGAACAGTCACGCCGCAGAATTACGCCGGGCGCAATCCTTGACCCAATCGTGTCTGTACTGATACTGCGGCTAACCACACGACCCCTGACTTAACGGTCGAGGGACGTTACAAACTCACAATCAAGAATCAAACCTCGACAACCAGACAACATACCTCGCCTTTAATTATCTTGAGACTCGCAAATACCTCACGATATTTCAAGTTATTATGTTTGTCTCCTTTAAATAAATCGATGCCATATTTTTCAGTTATGGAAAAATGGTAATGTACCGATTCAATAACATTTTCTTAGGCTATTCATATTTTTATAAGGCTATGAATCTTTATTTGGCTATTATGATTACAAATAAAGTAGAATTCTCAATAATATAGTTTGTTTACTCTACAATAATGTTCGTAGCATATTTCCAAATTTAGAATAAATAAAGATACTTGTGAGTTTAGGAATACTAGGTAACTTAACCGGCCAATTAATTAGTTTTTACATCTTTATCATTCTTTTTTAAACCTATTTTGAGACTAAGAAACTAATTCAGATGTTTAGTGATGGTGGTTATGATTTTATACTTTTGGTAAAGTTAATTTAAAGTTCACGGATGTCAATATCAATTTGTAATTTCAAATCTATTATGATACGATCAGATAAGCTTTGCAAAGCGGGCTAATGAACACTTAGCGCACTATTATCTAATGTATATTCCATTATTTGTAAGTACTTAAGAATGGAGTGAGGCTAAAACTGTTTCATTACAAAATCGTAAATATGCATGGTTGATAATATTTTACTATTTTATTTTATATTTACCAAGAAATAATAAACTCATCCTAACTAAATGGTAGATCAAAACATAAATTAAAATAATAAAAACCCTGACCCAAACAAAATGTTTCAAATCATTGTTTAATCCTAAAACAAAATAGTGAAAATAAGCGAATTTGAAACAAAATCAGTAAATGCAACAAAATATACATAGGTATAGGTATTATCTTATAACTTTAGACGAACAATTCATGTATTTATTTCACTTATCTCGGAAACGGCTTTAACACTTTGGATCAAATTTTGTATATAGATAAGGTTTTGCTATATCCATTCTAAGTTTATCTATATCCATATCACGCACGCATGCATATTTACTATCTGTGCTTGTCATGATGTTAGGTTAGGTTATTTTTACTTTTATTATATTTTCTTCGTTTTATTAATGAACTGCATATCTATCGAATTATCCAGCCCAGACACGACATTGCTGCCATAAACTGTTGAAATGTTATTGAAGTTGTTTGTAGCATCAGGAATTTCGTAAATGGAACACCATAGCATTATGTACAAACATGGCCTGTATTCCATTATCCATAGGGCCTAAAATGGTTATTGCAATATTTGACATGCGGGTTGGTTACCAAGCGGATAGTGAGCACTTTATGACAGTATTTGTCTTGAAGTCAACTACCGATTAATTGAAGTTTGATTAGGAGTTATTTAAAATTTCGATAATGCTGATACCACGAATGTAATTTTTTTTACATCCGTGGCTGATACTAATATTATTGATGTGAATATTTTATGATTAGATGTTTGGATGTTTGGACACTCAACTCTGTAACGGCTAAACGAATTTCGATGAAATTTGGCACACCGATAGAATATATTTTGGATAAATGTATAGATTTATTTTTCCCGAGAAAACATAAGATCCCTCGGGAACGCGATTGAAAGCGCGGGACGGACGCAAGTTAAAAATAATTATATTAGTTATAATAATTTCAAAATTAAGTTGTATCAAATGAGCTCAACATTACTAAATTTATTAGTATATAATAAGTAACACGATTATGATAAACAAAGTGATATTTCTAAACAAACAAGCCTAGACTGTTTGCGAGTAACCAATTTACCTGTGAACGAGAACGTGACTTGTGCTAATGCGGGAGCGGCGCTACAGCCCAAAACCCATAGCCCCTGAGGTAACTACTGACCATTGAATTAAAGACAACCGTGAGGGTTTCTGGAAGCTCATATACTTTGAAATATTGTATGATACAAGTGATACCAGGATAACGAATCAGTTACTGATTTGCTTTTGTTTCTTAAAATAGTTACTTAACTAAATAAAAAAATCCTATAAATCTCTGGGTGAAATAAATTTCTCGTTACTACGTTATTATACAATTTATTTGATTTGCAATGGCTGAAATCTTCACAAAGTTTAACTTGAGAGTAAAACTTTGATTCAATCAAGGAGTGAATATTTTTTTAGTACTCGACAGCAATCCACGAAAAACGGCTTCATCAAATACTATATAAGCTGTGCTTCAATTTATTTACAACTAGCTGCCGCCCCGTAGTTTTAACCGCGATCCCTTATTTCTGTGCAATTTTCTTAATTTTTTTCCGTAAAAACTTTCTACAAAGTATTAGAAAACTTAAAAAAATATATTTTGAATAATTTTAGGACTAGTAGGTATTTAAAATAGTACTAGAGACAGGCTTTTTACTGAGCTCAATTTAAATCTAAATGATATTGGTGCCTTGAATGATATTCTGGCTAAGCCTACAAGTCAAATGGTTAAAAAGTTGTACCTACAAGTTTGTTCAAAATTATAAATAAGTTAAGTTTAAGTAAAATATGTTGATTGTTATTAGTTCAGGTAAGGGTATGATGGGACTGGCATGGTCAAAATTGACAAAAGTCCCTAAATAAAAATAGAATTTAAAAAAAAGTACTAAAATCGAAGTACTGTGTTAATTACAACAATAATAAATAAATACAATTTAGATATAATTTTAATGCGTATTTTTACCATATCTAGTAATACTGGTATCATTGTGGGTAAACCCAAAGGCACTATCCATGAGACTAATATTCGACTCCTTAAGGTGGACCACACATGAACTAGCCAATTAAGGCAACTACTTACACGTGTGTAGGTGACCGCCTCTAATGGAATACCTCCGTTAGACATCTTCTCAAAACAGGGACCTTTACCCATCCAATAATACGCAATTTGAAAGTTACTGCTTCGTAATTGAATACGAAAGTAAAAGGGTTATTTTTTAATGTAAAAAAATGCTGGAAAATTTTAAAATAATAATTTTCGTCGGTCTTTGTTCTGAATATGATTAAATTATAAAGGTCCGTATTATAATTGAAAAATAATTCATCCTAGTTAATTTAATAACCACTGTTCCGTATACTTGTTATCAGGAATTTTCCAATTTTGAGTTGAGGATCAGTAACGAAATGAGATTGGATGTTTTCCTAAAACTTTGGCCGTTATACTGAATTGGATATTTTTGTTTACTGAAAACCACGAGAGTATAGCACTGATTAGTGTAATCATCTGCAAATACAGAAATATAAAAAAAATATCAGGAACTAAAAAGATTAAAACTAAAACCTTTTGCCACTAAGGATAATTCATAAAGTCCATAAAAACAGATAAGTTATGCAGATTAAAACCATTCTAAGTTTTTACTATTAATTATTAACCTAAAAGGTGAGAAAGAGGTGAGACGGTACCTAAATTAAACAAAATTAAACCTTACAAGAGCTAAAAGTGGCACTTTTACATTTACCCAAAGTAAACTAGGGGAATGGAACGAACTTACTGTAAATTCAACGGATAAGTTTTGTAGGTACGTGTAAGAGAAAAATAGGTACATTATGCGATACGAATAGCTACTACATACGGTTATTTAAAATGGGCAAAGTATAATAAATTTAAGCATTGATGTTTCTAGGAATATTTGGTATATGGGTATATCATAAGTGAACACCAATCACGGTATTTTGGTATAACTTCAGTCCATTTATTCCAAACAGCAGTTTTCAAAATTCAAATAGCCCATACACCGATACTCCACAGGACGAAGTGTGTGAAATTTGACCTGCCAAATTTCAAATAGCCCTTGATTAAATGATGGCATTAAAAAATAAGAGTTTCTTACATATTGCGAGAATTTAAACAATGTTGCCTGTGCTGAAAGGTACGTAAGTAGACTCTGCTCAAAGTCCGAGTTATTCCCCAATCGCAAGCCGTGTCTCTTCTCAACTCCCCTGACATCTTTGACCAAAATGGCCACTGCCGATGTTTAAACACAAACCACTAGATATGTTAATGTTGAGCATTAAGTCCCTGGATATTCATCACATTTTAGTTTGTACAATTGAAATAACAGTTGTATCGTCATTCTAGTCTACGTGATGCCCTCTTATGACTCCTATTTAATTGGAATTTGAATATATTATGTATATTTTATCGTTGAAACTTGAATTATTTACTCATTTAACCTGGATTAGTTATGAATAACGTCAACGTTTAAGTTTAATAACTGTTTGAGTGCAATTTCTCTCTGACAAAGCATCTTAATATCCATTGTTAGAGCGATAGAAGATCTTTGAACGTTATTTGTCTCTCGTGATAATATAAATATAATAAATTATACTTATTATTAATGATTACTCTTTGAGGGTAAAATATAATATAAGCTGTGTTTACTTTCCAAGGTGTCCGACGTGACAAGACTTCAGTTTTTTTAACAGTAGCACTTAGAGAGGGCCTGATTTACATTCATTAAACAATATTATTGACCAAAAAAAGACAAAGTAACCAATTTTTTTTTTTTCTAAAGACAGATCAATGTTTTATGGTGCGTTGTTTTACAGACGCACACGCCCACTTTACAGTTGAATTTACACCGTATTAGATCATAATGTCTCATATCTCATAATAGTAGGACGTGGGTCTTAAAATAAAAGATGTCCTGACTAACCTTCGATTTTAATATAGTATATATTATGAATAACTAGCTTCCGTCCCGCGGTTTCACCCGCGCTCGAGGGATCTTGTGTTTTCCCGGGATAAAAAGTAGTCTATAGCCTTCCTCGATAAATGGGCTATCTAACACTGAAAATTTTTTTCAAATCGAACCAGTAGTTCCTGAGATTAGCGCGTTCATACAAACAAACAAATTCTTCAGCTTTATAATATTAAGTATAAATAGTATAGATGATATGGTGTAAATTTTAAATGGGTGTGTGCGGTAGGAAACCACTCGCATCCGACGGTCAGTTGTCAGCCACTGCTGATGCCATGTTGGTGAAATTTATCCATTTAGGCATGGACTGATACCGGGAGTGACATCAACAGCCGTGCTATCATCTATCAAACAGTTTACACGCGATTTCAAAATATTCCAAACCCATTTTAACAATTTACAGTTCGATGCAAAAGCTGTTTAGTCAAATCCGCTTAAAAATAAATAACATTTTCGGCTTTAAACAATATCTACGAGTAAAATCAACGTAGAATCTAGGTTAAAAGGCGTTTAGTCTGTATTTGTGATCCTTACTAACCTATATACAAATCCAAAGTTTGTGGGCTTTTAATGCAAAAGTTAGTATTTGTTATTACTCAAACATGCCGTAATACATGAACAGATTTGTAAATTTTGCCATAAAGATAGATATCATACGCTGGAATAAAACAAATGATTCGTTTTATCCACACTAAGATGAGATAAAAAAATATTTACGAAAATTAAATCCGTGAAACCGCGGGGGGAAAAGTTAGTCTCAAATAGATTTCTTACAATTGCATTATCTATTTTTAGTTTTAGTTTACTTTGTTAACTAATTCCAAATTCTAATAATATATCAGGGCGAATTAAAAGCACACCGAAGTAATTCAATAAAATGTAAATCCCTGAATAATTTTCATTGAAATGATCGTTAGCTAGACTACTAAAACGGAAATTTGGATCAATAGAATCGAGCGTGGCGTAGTATCAAAAGCCTGGAGCGCAATCAGCATGTAGCAGTCCCATAATACTGGCGTTCTATTGTAGTGCAGTGAAATTGTATCAGTGCACATGAAATTGGACGAGCAAATGAACCTAGAGCAATTTTAAGAAATATTCCTAGGGTAATATAGGACTCAATCTTCGATGTACCTACACTTCTAGATTCAATTATACTTAATGAATTTTTCCGCCAACGCATAAGCTTGGCCATCCAAAAAGGGAACGCTGCCAGCCTGTTGGGAACCTTGCCTATCGACAGCAGCGAGGGCTTTGAGGATGTTTTCTATATATCATAGTTTGTATTTTTTACTTTAATTGTAAATATGAATTCGTATATGGAGTGAACACTGGACATGTTTGTGTTGCTGCTGCCATGTTGAGCAATAATTAATTTGTTAAAATAATTTAGTTTGTATAATTATTGTTTTTAGGAACAAACTATTATCTTTATATGTAAAAATACATTTTTATCCATTTCCAAAACAAGAAATTAAAAAGATTAGCAGCCGTTTACCTATAAATTTGCGGATATTGTTCGTAATAGAAAGGAAATTGAATGCAAAACTCGATTACCATAAATAATTCCCAGGGGATTGTCTTCGTTGGAATCAATAGACCTGAATTGATTTGTCCAAGTAAAGGGTTATATTTAAACTGATTCAAAGTGATTACGTACATCAATTTTGCTGTGCCTTATTGTGGAAATTGGAATGATTAATAATCCTCAACAAAATGTGAAATTAATTGAAGAGAAGTAACGTCTACTATTGCACGGGAAGTTCACAAATGTTTATTGAAAGGAAAATGGTTCTTATCATGATGACGGTTTAAGATATTTTTTATCTATACTTAGGAATATGGTTAAAAATTTCAAAGATGGTACCTATTATTTTCGCGACACGCCATCCAGCATAATACCTCCCAAAAAATAACCCAAAGTCATTTCGCTGAAAACTGCTTAGACGTGCATGGTGGGCTAAGTAAGGTAACTTTTCAGTCTGGCTAGCTGCCAATGTTTGTAAGAAGTTCCCCGCATCGGGTCTCGTACAAAGGTACCTATAAAGTTTCACAAAACTGTTCAGCTTTTGTGCTTGTAATGCTACCCTCGAATTCCGGAGGATATTCTGGGTACACATATTGTTGAACATTTGCTATTGACGCTCTAAGTTTCGTGGTTTAGAATTGTTACCTGTAACTATTGTGATCGAGTGTAATTCTAATAGTTAAGATGTTTGTTACTCAATCACGCCTGAACGGCTTCTAGATGAAATTTGGTGCAGAGATAGATTAGTCTGGAATAGCACATAGGCTACTTTTTATCCCGGGAAAACATAAGGCATAAGGATGCCTGCATCGTTTTACAACCTTTTTGTTCGTTTATGATTCAATTCCTGTGGAATTAGGTATATTGTAACGGTGTTATATACTATAACTATACCTAGTTTTGTTTTACTACTTCAAATAATATAATATTATTATGGTAGTGAATAGTTTATTGGCCATATTTGGCAATATTTGATAGAGCAGAAAGTCATCTAACACCGACTAAAAACGTTTGTAAAAACCAATGAAATACAGGCTTGTTGCTTTACATTTAGATTTGAAATACAAAAACAACAAGAGACTCGTGCTATCATGCTCATAACATTTGTGCATTGTTTGGCAACCAAGTATAAACTAAAGACAAAATTGACACCGGAGTTATACATATTTTTTGTAAAGCTTTATGCGAATTAATAAAAAACCGGCCAAATTTGAGTCAGACTCAGGTAATGAAACAACTCACATCGCTTTGGAAAAGTCTCATAGGAGGCGAAGAAGTGACGTAAGTAATTCTTCATGGGATTTGTTTATAATATTGCAATTAAATAGTTACCTTACATATGCGATAAGCTGAGCTAAGCCATCCAAATGCAACACGCATCACCTTATTAACTCTGCTATGCCCAGTTCCTAGAACCCTGCTCAATGTTAATCTCTTGTTACATGTATACCTGTCACTGTTGATGACGTCTATAATGACAAAGACGGCTATTGCCGTCATCGTCGTCAAGGTGCCAGTATTGATTCGATTGGGCTTTCAGAAAATGGCGATTGCTACTATTTCACTGTGTTCCACGGCCACGCCACGGTAATTACATGAGTCACTTCAAATCGGTTCAAACATTGCATCTAAGACATGAAAATATATAAAAGGAGAAACTAAAACGGAGAAATATTTTTTATTTGCGAATTCTTTCACAGAGAGACAAGAAGCAAAAACAATTAACTATGCATACAATTTATTGATGTATCATATTATGAAAATTTTGATTATAGCAACTATGGCTGGAATACTTACCCATATTCCGTATAATCTTTTAGATAAAATAGTTTTCTATTTTGGATGGAAATAAAAGAAGTGAATTTAATAGACCTTTTGTATAAACAAATGTGTAGAATAGAACAATGTAGTGTAAGGGATTAGGTACGGCCCCAGGTGGTAACACGTGCGTAAAGCCACTGAACTCGTCCTGAAAAGCACGTAGCATAACATTTGAAGTTACGAATATTCGTCTCTTACCACATGCCTACCTCTGCGTTTACTCCGAAAAAAATATATTATGTTTTCTTGTGTTTGCTATTATTTAAATTCATGATGTGAAGAAAAAACATATTTCACATAAATTAAATTAAATCATTTCAGCGTTTTGATCGAAACGTAACAAAAATTAAAGTATCTATCTACTATAGAAAATCACAATTTAATTTGGTTTTGATTTAAATATTTTTAAAGACGAGAAATTTTAAAAGTAATGAGGATATACCTATAAGTAACTATTAATTAATAGTTAGATAATAATAGGTGTTTAGATATTAACTTTAAATTATTCTCTAGAGAAATTAATATCAATACGTTTTCTAATAAAATATAAGTCTTAAAAATGATGAGCTCATTTTAATACGTAATAATAATTCATTTATCCATAATAGTTTGCAAAGTATAACGTAATTTATATGATCTTATGGGTGGAAAATACATAAATATAGAGATAGGTAATGAAGAAAACTTTATGATCCTAAGAACCCAATAAAGGGATAGTTGTTACAAGTATTTATGCATAGACCGTGATTTTGAATTTCTAATATTACTTAAACTATGTACTAATATTAAAGTTTAGAAAATTAATATAATAATTAATAGAAAGGTATTTAGTACGTATGTAATTTTCATTATGATAGTTTGTTGTATATAAGCCGATAGGTATGATATGCTGAGGGAAAATCGCAGTTGGTAGCGTACCTAACTATCTACAGGGATATTCAATGTTTACCATATTCTAGAAATTGGTTTGCTCAGTATCACTAGTATTATCGATCCTCATGAATTTTATACCATGTGTGACAAAACTGATCAAAACATTATTGTGGATATGATAAGAGTCAAAATTAAATGTTGTATACAAAAATATCACATGATATCAGATAACATATTAAGTCACATTTTTTTTAGCAAGAATGCCAATATTGACTAAGTTATTTGATCAGAAATGAATGCGGAGTGAGGAAAACCAAATGAAAGCGATGGATTTATATTTAAGTTTGAATAACCGTTTGTCTTCTTATACCTATAAATTCATAGTTTTTCAATGTACCTATACCATATTCCATAAATTAGTTTAACTCTGTATCCTCAGTAGAATCAATCCTACCATAGTGAGATTGTTGTCAAACACAAACCTATACAAAGAAAAAAAAATCTCTATAGGTTTTATATACAACCTTATTTAGTGCCAAAACTGATCAACAAACTTTCGTTGGTACCTATAAGGAATAACGTTGTATAAAACACCTATATTGATCTAATAGATATAATTATCTAATATCATTTTATTCTCGGAACATTTTGAAAATAATGAGAGCTTTCTGCTTGATTGTTCAGTAATTTAATTCAATCACTTGTAGACGAAGAGCCCAATTTATTTAACATCGACACGGCATATCTCGAGTGTTTCTCACAATTTGACTTTCTCCAACCTTTGCCATTGTACGTTATTTTCGTTAGAGCCAAGTGGATGATTCTTTTATTATCCAAAATACACTTGATTCAAATGGCCCTTCCCAGGGCTTTTGTCACAAAAGAACGAGGGCATTCGAAAAGCAAATAAAACGTGCTCCCTCTTCACGAATTGTGATTTACATAATGTTTTTTACTTACCTTACCTTACTAGAAGTACAATTTCTACAAAAGGCACGGAATATTATATAAAATATGAAAATATCTTGTAACAAAACTGTTTTTGCCGTCGTTTTCTTTTTAACTAATGGAATCACTAATGCATTCGTAGACGATACCTATCAGATAATAATATCTTGGGTAAAGTGTGATCCCCACGTAGTGGTCTAAAATTAGGTGGATAGAAGATCAGGTTAATGATACTCTTAGAAGTGGATGAAAACAGTAATATTCTTATACTGATATATAAAATATAATTACCAGCGATGAAGTATTCTATTAAAATAGAAATGCAAAGTAAATGTCTCATTAATCTTCAGCAGTGTAAGATATTGTTCGCTCATTGTTTGCCACATAGCCGCGCAGGCATTAGTGCAGACGACGGAACCCTAAGCCAGGATACCGCGGAGCACGACGGAACCCCGTTTGTTCATTTGAACATTCATCAATGTCAACCTGCTAAACAGATAACTAACAAAGTGATGTATGGAGTGAATCCACTGTGAAACGAGCCTGGACGAAACTGACGTGCAGTGGATACCATTGGACTTTTTCAAATTTTCAGCTGTGCATTTTGTACATCACTACCTTCATTCGGTTGACTTCATAATGACATATACTGTTTTTTTTTATAGTGTATCGTTCATAAAGTAAAAATTAACAAACCTAGTAATAGTTACAGTGTAATGTGTAATTAAACCGTCTCGTTTTTTCCTTTTTTAGATTTATTTGTCATCAGATAATAAGCAGTTATAAATAGAAATTAAACTTCACCATTTTGCTTACAAAGACTTTCATTTCTATAAATATTTATTCTATAATAATTGTGTCGCGATGTTCCCAAATCTCGTTTCAGGCCTCGTGATTAGTTCGTTTAACTGAGCCACAGTACAATTATGTGGCGATCAATTCACGTCCTCGAAATCCGGACTAGACACTCAAATGGAATTCAGTTGAGCATTTTCAATAAAATACGAAATAAAATTCATGTATATTCATGTTTTGGGACTCCTAAAATTTTAAGACAGTTATTGGCAATACTAACTCGTCGAATAAAACTGAACTGGTTTTCAATACCATCTCGTTGATGTATTCGTGAAAACAGATGCTGTAACAATGGTTTTTATAGATATGGTTTATTTAAATAAATAACCTTTAAGTGCTTTTGAAATTGTAGTTACAATTTCAAAAACAGCTGCAATTGTAACGTTTTGTAATTGATCTCATTACGCGTGCCGAGTAAAATAATAGCTAGCAAATAGCGATCAAACACTAGATATACGTAATAACAAGGCAGATACTCTATTCATTTAAAATTACACATAATACTATTAGTACCTACCTATCTATGTATTGTAGTTATGGTTGCTCTTTGTCCAACGGTTGACAAGCATATTATATTACCTACTAGCTGTCCCCCGCGGTTTCACCCGCGTTCCCGAGAAAAAAATTATGTGCGATTTTTAAAAAAAATCTTTTATACAAACCTTATCAATAACGAACAGAAAAAAAAAGAATTATCAAATTTGGTGCAGTGGTTCGGATGTTATGCGCGTACCTACATACATTTCGGCGATTCATTTTTATTTATATAGAATATATTTAATTTCTCATTATATTGTTTTTTTTATGCATGGTTAGGTACTGATCTCAAACTAAATGGAGCTATTGCTATGGAAATCAGATAACTGATATACGACAAATATTATATCTATTATTTGTAAATATATGTACTTAGACATACATATATACTAGATATTGACATCCAGATACAGAATAAACAGATATGTGCATGCATACAAATATTTATCCTTGGTGGGAATCAAACCCACGAACTGCTACAATGCAGTTAAGGTATCTAACCCACGCACCAACCGTCCCGAATCTTATCATAATTGATTCTTCAAACATACATCTCCGATTTCATGTTAGTTATTGATATTGATGTGTACTTTCCACCTGCAAGTTAAACAATACAATAGCACTCTGTAAACGTGCTGTTTACACACTATATGCATTGGTTGTGAGGTTAATCCTACTAAAATCCTACTTCGTACTATCTCTATCTAATATGTAAAATTCTCGTGTCATAGTGTTTGTCTGCAAGCTCCTTCAAAATGGCTCAACCGATTCTTATGATTTTTTTTGTGTATATTCCGTAGGTCAGAGAATCGGTCGTAGGAAAAACATCGTGAGGAAACCATAGCACGGTGGAAGGGTACTTTGTAGTACCCGCCTGGCTGGCTACCACCCTCAAGTTGAAAATCTGTCGCCAAACACCTATTGGTGTGTTGCGACAGCTGCACTTGAGAGCCAGATCCTTCTAGGCTTTGTGTGCTTACCACCTTCGGCCACATCATCACCTACCATAGTGAGATTGTGGTCAAACACAAGCCTATACAAAGTAAAAAAAAAAAAAAAGGCTATTTTTTTTTATACCACTACGCGGGTGAATCCGCGGGGGATAACTAGTAGTATTATAAATCCTAATATCCTATCCTTACTATTCTAATCCTAACTAATATTATAAATGCGAAAGTGAGTTTGTTTGTTTCTTACCTTATCACGCCTAAACTGCTGAACCGATCGCGATGAAATTTGGTACGCAGATAGCCTATGGTATGGAGAAGGACATAGGCTACTTTTTTTTCTTGAGAACGGGTGAAACCACGGAGGTCAGCTAGTAATATTATAAATGCGAATGTTTGGATGGAAGAATGGATGGATGTTTGTTACTCAATCACGCCAGACAGAACGGTTGAACGGATCTGGATGAAATTTGGCACACAGATAGAATATATTCTGGATTAACATAAAACATACTTTTTATCCCGGCAAAACATAAGATCCCTTGGGAATGCGGGAGAAACCGCGGGGCAGAAGCTAGTAATAACATATTATGTTTATTAGCCCCTACCAGCCTTCGACCCCTGTCATGATGCATTTCCCATGTCCCTAACAAGGGTGTGCAAGGTAACTATATTATACTACACAGAAACACCATTTGTCGTATAATCTCTTCCATAAGGCGGGATACCTTGTTGATCAATTAACTTCAATGCAGTCTTCCTTTGCTCCAAATACCTATTTGATAATTTGTAAATGTCTATGGTATCTTTTTGTAAATAATATGTAACTGAAAATTGTTTTCTTTCTGACATAAAATGAAAAGTGTTTTTACGTGTTGGCCACTGTATAAGTTCAGATAAATCGTCAATTGCGAATTGAAGGTCTCTCGGCGACTTTTCAATTTATTTGTGACAGCACTCTTGTGGAAGATAAAGAATGGAATTATTTGGAGGGGGCAATGTTGTGGCGGAAATTATTCACTCTCTGAGCGTTCGGCGATCGCGACTTCCATCTGTTGCCATTCCAAATTTGAATTGGAGGCATTTATTAAACAGCGCTGCCATTGTAACTTTGATTTCACGTAGAATATATAGTAACTATTCACTTGATATTAGGCATGGTTCTCAAGACTAACTGGAATTGTTAGAATGGAGTAAGTTTACGTTCTTACAGAAAAAAGTTAGTAAGACGAAAATAAGTTTTGTAAGCGTTGTGAAGACACAATAAGAGTTTTTTTTAATATACATATGGGATTGTAATAATGTTAAAACAAAACTCAATAATTTGAATTAACTTCTGTAAGACGCAGGTCATACTGTAAGCTAAGCTAACTTGGCTCAGCTCAGCTCACGTAGCTACGGCGTCTTTTCATACGTCAGCAAAGGTACTACACACATCAACTGCAGCTACGAAAACTGGAGTTCTAAGTTAGCTTAGTTGGCCTGCTTTGGGAAGCTATTTCAAATATTTATGTGTTCTAATAATTGTGTGCTTCTTTGTTCAATAAATAACATATGTTAAATTTTCAATTAGTCACTATTGAAATATCAATATCAGTCGACGCCGATTGTTCAACAAGTTACTGGGTTTAAACTTGGTTTTAATTAAAAGGCTTCTGTAACCGCCTCCGCTTCTTATCTCAAAGCATTCTTGAGTTGCGTTATTGTAACGGTTTTTCCTGAACCGTAATAAAACGTTTCACATGTCGGCCGCAGTCCCGTTGACCGCGTGCGGTCGGCGTGAAGCTAAATTGATGGGTCACTCCATCGGCAATGTAATGGTCCTTCAAAACGAACGACCCCTGGCCAGTAAGTGAAATTCACGTTTGATTAACTTTTACTTAAGGGCAGTGTTTTAGCGAGAGTGCTGTTCCGAAGTTGGGCACCAATAACACTGAAAACGTTTATTGCCACTTCTTTTCTAAATGAGCCTGTGCGACGAATTAAAAATAGGAGTTATATGAGAAGCTATGAGGGCTCACTCGGGAGCAACTCAGCTCATAAACAGGAAGCTCAGGCTCGATGAGCTTTTGAAATTTATGCACAAACATTTATCGCCCGCTTTTCGGCAAAGGAAAACATCACGAGGAAACCTGCTCGCGCCGAGGGAGTAATTTCCAGCGCGTGTGAAAGTTTTTTGATGAACAGCGATAAAACCGAGCCTATAATATTTTTTTCTAAAGGTAAGTAATATACATAAATAATTCCTCTAGTGTTTATGTTTGTCTGTAACGGGCTCTACGTATTCAATATAATGCTTTCAGTATTTTAAACTTTTCATAGTCAATGTTAATAACCATTACTTGGTAGTTTTATTTTATGGTGCCCCGTGGTTTTACCTACGATTCCCTATGTTACCACCTCAGGTGTAGAATTTTGAAAAATCATTTTGAGTCGAATCGAAGCCTAATTTATATAAGGAACCTATGTCCAAAAATTCAAGTTTCCAAATCCTGCAGGTTTTGCTGTACTTTGATTTGATTTTTCTCCTTTTATATTAACAGAAGATTCTTCATAATTTACGACTTTGATGTAAATATGTTAAAGGTATCTCACTCGTACACACCCGTAAGCCTTTTTTTTTTTAGGTGGGAAAATCCTCATGGTTACCCGGACCGCTTCGGGGGAAGGGCCCGGGTTATGTCAGACTCGTACTGACTAAAACCCCACCGTATTCCTTCTCTGCCGTATGGTGAGGCTGCGGGATAAATCAATCTCCACCGCGTGCCCCGCCAACGGCACGCTCCCCCTAGGGTGCCCTTCTCTTTAGGGCGGGGCTCGGCACACGAGATACAGCCAAGCCCCGCCTCACCTACGCTGAGGCACCCAGGCTGCCACGTCGTCGGCGGCGGATAGGGAGCGAGTCGGCGTTGTCCTCCCACTCCGCCGCTTCCATCAGCGCCAAGACTTCGTTGCAGAAGGAGTCGACCGCCTTCCAGGACTCGTCGCTGTCGACCATGGATCTTATCACGGCTGGCAGCGACAAGTCCCCTCCTATGGTCGTGGACAGGGCGGCGTGAGGCACGGCCCAAGCTGGGCAAGCCTCGCGCGTGTGTTGCGCCGTGTCCGCGACACCCGCCGGGCAGTGGAGGCACTCCTCTGTGGGCTCTCTGCCCGCCACCCGACACAGATAGCGACCGAAACAATCATGACCGGTCAGCATCTGTGGCAGGTGGAATCAGAGAGCCCCGTGGGCCCCTTCCAGCCACTCTGTGAGAACGGGCCGCACTGCCGCCACCAACTTTCGGCTAAAACCGGGTTTGTCGAGGCGGGCCGCCCACTTTTGGAGGAGGACCTGACGAGCGTCCTCCCTTCAGCGCACGGCGGAGTACCAGCGAGCACACACGCACCGACACCCGATACGGTGCGGTACGCCTAGGCCACCCTGAGCACCATGGCGCGCACGTCGCAGCGCTGCCAGATTTCGGGCGCTCATGGCTCCTGCCCATATCGGCGCTCCGTAGAGCGCCATGGAGCGTACCACACCGGTGTAAAGGCGTCGGCAGGCACCTCCGGGGCCTCCCATGTTCGGGAGGATACGCCCCAGAGCTCCGCAGCATACAGCTTCTTTTCATATTGCCACCTCCAAAGAAAAATTTAATTAACCTGCGATCAATACATTTGGACAAAACCCAAAGTAGGTAGGTATAACAAGAAATGCTTAGACGCGATGGAAGAAGGTTTACAAAATGAATAAATTAATTAGTTTAACGTTTTAATGGAATTTGTTTGTCCAATTATTACACTAATTTGTATTCCAAACAAAATTATTAACAAATAAATATTAATGGCAATTTAATCATATTTCAGCTGTCTATTATTCATTGTTCCAGTTACAATGGAAAACCAATATAAATAATGCCGCGAAGCAATCCGACGAATTCCAATTCATAGACAATTACTGGGAGTCGGTTGCAGTTAAATTGGCCCAATAAAAACAATTATTGTTGGCATAAACGCGAGCGTTACGGGTTGTAAACACGGATTATTAGTAGTTGTAAAAGACAAAGAAGACTGTATAATAAGTACATTAGATCGCTTCGATGACCGCATTCCTACTTTATCGACCAATAACAACGGTATAGGAAATTTACAAAAGCTATTACGTCGAAATGTTGAAGTTTACGAACTGTGAATTCTTACTTTCTCGTTTGTTCTTATTTGCTTTTCTTACTTACTTTATTTATTAACTTTCCTCAATTTTGATTGATATTAGGGTTCCATAAATTATATCAATTTGTTAAAATATAAGTTTCTCTGTTATGTAAATGACGTCAAAAACAGAGTTATATCTAGTTATATTATAACTCACAACGTCAATATTTTTATTAATGTTAGTATTTGTGTAAACTCTGAATAACTGCGCAATCAATACGAAATATTGCCGAAGCAAATAAATTAAACACTAAATCATTTATTTATCAATAAAATATATCGAAATCGTTAACACAAAAAGTTACAGCGATCGCCGGATGGATGGAAAATATAGGAAGACGTTTGGCAAATTAATTACGGACAATGGAAATAGGTATTCTATAGACTCTGCATTCAGTAAGATAGTCCTAATCTTGGAGATTATGACGGTTTAGTGCATTTTCAAAGTAATTCTCTGCATGAATTATACCTTATTATTATTATGATATTCGTGCCGCACACTTGTAAGTCGACGACAGAACGTCTACGCTTTTACCTCGACATTAGGTTAATTCGTAGACCATATTTTTGCAATTATGAGTATTTATACATAAACTCACACTTTTATATGCTGTATATTCTGTAAAAGTTACGTGTTAACTGAAAAAAATAAGTTTATACTCTCTTTCGTTCTTTCTAGCATAGAATTTAGAATTATACACATAACGCCTTTTTTACGCATAGTCTTTTTATGAATTGGGTTCTTATGTCTTGAAAGATAAAATTAGAACGAGACGTTTCACATGAAATACTTTTTGTGTTAAACGAAGTGTCGCAAATATCATGTTGTGTAAACATTCAAGATGAAAAAGAAAATGAAATAAATTGTAACAGCACCAACAAAAAGTTATGTTCATTACAAAAAGAGCCATGGTTATTTATATTTGGTAACTTAATGAGAATTTAGCAGCTCAAACGAGTAATTAGTGACAATAAGGTTGATTTTAAAATACCTTATACGATTTGTATCTAGGTATGTATATTTGTAATTATTGAAAACCATGATTAAAATAAATATATTCTGGGACATTATTTCACACACGGCCATCTGACCCCAAACTAAGCCAGATCACTGATATACTACATATATACAACTAAAAATACAAGTAGTATCTGACAACTATAATGTTACAATATTATATATTTTTTTAGAGATATACTCTCCACCTTTCAAAATGGATAGCCATTATATATTTGGCGATAATTTGGGTAGAACTACATTGAAGTTATTTCCATATCTATTTATATGTAGGTATAAAGATATTAACACGCCCGTAAGTATGTAACACCATAATTGGACTGTCTGCACATGTTCACTGTGCGGGTATGGGACGTAAATACAACCTTCATAAATTGTCTGCAAGATACGCTCCGAAGTGTACATCGAGCGACGTCGCGTTGGATGGTGTTGTTACAGATAAACATTTTTAGGGTTCTGTATTTATGTGAGAAAAACCCTTCCGTTGAATTGTATATTAAATATTACAGCAGTTTTTACTATTTTGACTTAAAACATATTTATATAAAATTCATTTTTGTTGATACACTTGCGCCTTCCCACATACTGGCGACTTACGTAATGACTTGACGTAATGTCGCTGGGGCGGCTGCGACCGGTGCTGAAAAATCCAAATTTAAAAAATACGCTTGATTGGTTCTAATTTTTTGTTCATACCGTTCGTGGTAGAAACCTTGGGTCCGTGGGGGTTCGAGGCTCGCCGATTTGCTCGATTTTATCATCCAAGCTCACCGAGGCTTCGGGAGACCGACGGACTGGGAGCTTTTTCCGCCAACGCATAAGCTTGGCCATTCAAAAAGGGAACCCTGGCAGCCTGTTGGGAACCTTGCCTATTGAGGGCTTTGAGGATGTTTTATATATATTATAGTTTGTATTTTAAATATTATTATTGCTTATTTGTATGATTAATAATAAAGGATTAAAACATTTTAAAGTGGTTTTTGGTTTCTCTTATAGAAAAGCTCTATTATACGCTTTTTATATAAAACCTAGTTTATGTAGAACCTTCTATAAAAAAGTTCTGCTCATACTTGTTAATTTCGCTTTTCTTCTTCACGCCCTCGTCGTTTCTTCTTCCTGTCATAAAATAGATTAGGATTCATAATATGAACAAAAATATTTCATTTTAAAAATGTATGGCGGTTTTTGATGAGATTAGGATGTGGTATATTAGTATTTCAACTGTATGACTGGTATCATAGAACGTCTGTATTCTGGATCACCGTAGAAATTTTCTACTTCTTGAATTGCTTTTACAGAATATTATGGTTTCTGCATAGACGGAACCAAACATTGGTCGAATATACTAGTAATATAGAGTGGTGCATGGCACAACAATAAGCAAGATATTTTAAGTGCTACATATCGATGAGCACAACGATAATGTCAATTTGAATCGATTAGTTTATTATTGACTAGTCGACACCATAAAAAATACTGTCTCGTCTGATCGCTAACTTAGGTCTTAGCAACCAATGTCTTTAATATTCTAAAGCTCCTAACCCTTCCCTATGTTCAATGTTAATATTTTAGTTAAAAAGTGCAAACAATGTAGTAACATATTATAGGACAAAAATACATCCCCCATTTCATAAAGTTTCCCTGCTAAGTCAGCAGCAGAAATAAATTTACCCTTTTTCAGTTGCCGACGCAGATTAAATACGCAGATAGTATAAACGCTGATAGGAACTTGAGCTCGAAAAACGTACATTATTCTACATTTGCTAGGTTATTTATTCTTATAAAAATTAATCGATTCTCTTATAGATTAGTGAATAACAGTACATAAAAAAGGTATAAGTAAAAGCCCATTTTGATTTAATAGTACCTACCTACCCATACATTTTTCAAAAAGGTGGAAATAAATCTTGGATAGGTATAATAAAAAATGTGTGAATGTGAACAAAAATATTACACAGCTTCCAAAACGTGGTAGAAAAGAACGTAACTGGCTTAGTTTCATGAAATTAAAATTCATGTTCAAAAGTAAATAAAGCTCCATTCATACCAATGCATGTACCGAGCGAGATGTAGAATTATTTTCCTTGCAAATTGTTTAGAATGTTCAAGTGATAAAAAAAATAAAACGATTTAAAACTGGTTTACAGGGTTTGTTCAACAAATTCGAGCCCGTATCGCAGTTTATATTCAAGCCAGTTTGAATAGGTCTTGAGGCTCTAAGAACACCAATATTGGTTCGCGTGAAAAAAATTGGTTGAAACAAAAATAGTGAATAGAACAAAAGAGAGCGTTTCCTATTGCCAAATACTATAAATTCGGGAAAATTAAAACAATTATTAGCTTAGGATTTGTTTTGTTTACAGATAACCCCTTTCTGAAAGTGTTAACAAACTTTCGATAATCCTGTACAAACAGTTCCTACGATGTTATGATACTGTAAAAATTAAGGCAACACTTTTACCGTTACCTACAAATCTCAGTTAACGTTATTATTTAAATTCATATTTAAAGTCCATTAGGTTATTTTTTTGCTGAACATTGGTAAGTAGTATACTTTATATTTTAAGAGCTTATAAAATCCTAATCATTCCAAGCAAATGTACTTAGTACCAACTGCATTTTTCTTTTGACGGGTAATTTACACTTTCTTACATTTTCTCAGGTTCTATTGAGCACTTTACTCCACCTGTCGTCATTTCCCCGGGGTCTTTTCATTTATCGTCTTAAGTCTAATACTTTGTTTTCAGTCTTTCACAAGGTATCATCTTTCTTTTGTATGTTTATTGTCAATTTATTTTACGACGGCACTTGGCTATTCTTGTGGTATTACAGGCAATTAATCGCTATTTGTATTTGACAAATATAGTAAAGCTAGCAAGCGTGCAGTATTGCCAGCAAAAAAATACCAATGAGTATAGGGTGAAATTCGGGCCTCACTCCGATGGAATGATTTTTCCCTTAATCACAGCATAGGCAAAAATAACTTCGTACCTTTTAACCGTGCAATAAAATAAATTTTGAACTTCCGTTAACATTTGATATTTGCCTCCAAGTACTTATCGCATAAAGTAATATTGTATTTCCCAATGGAACGCGCGTCCCAAAACTACATATAAAAAATAGAATTTCAAGAATTGCGCGTCAAGTGTGTACCTATTTAAGAACTCAATACGTTATTCAAGGGTATGATATATTTTTTATGTCAGAAAACCAATAAGATGATGACCTGACAGACCTGATGGTATGTGGCCACTGCCACATAGGGACATTTGCAATACCCAGGGAATTGCGAATATGTTGTTGACTTGCAAATTCTGGAAGGCAATGCAAGTGCCGCTACTGGAAAACACCGGTAGATGTTTGATGACAGACTTTCAACATTAGGGTAGCAGCCAGCCTGGCGGGTACTAAAAAGTACCTTACCGTTCGGGTAGGTTCCATTCTAGTGGTTCTACAAACTTTGTCACGGTATTCGATGGCATTGATGTTCCCTGCATGTCAAACGTTTTCCAAATCAACCAAATATACATCACTAATACGCAATATACTTCAGCAATTAAAAAAATGGTTATATTTAAATCATATTATAACATGACTATTCGGAATTATAGCATAGACAAATTGGTAATAAGTTCGAAAATGTTTAGTATATAGTACAAACTGGTAATAAGTACGAGTACTGTTATTCCCTAACGATTATTTTA
Source organism: Tetheella fluctuosa (assembly GCA_951216915.1). Taxonomy (NCBI): domain Eukaryota; kingdom Metazoa; phylum Arthropoda; class Insecta; order Lepidoptera; family Drepanidae; genus Tetheella; species Tetheella fluctuosa. The sequence continues at coordinate 6,056,547 of OX578229.1, read as the reverse complement.
GCTTAAAGTAGCCCAAGGGTACCATTAAAATAACTTTGAAATTATTTCTGTGGTATGTAGGTACTTACTTGGAATCTACGCTTGGAATAGATAATAATTTCAAATGAGTATTTTATAGTTTTGAAATACAAACTCTTTCTTCTGTGTAGAGTTTTATAAATTCTTAATTATTTTAACATTCCAGTTTATTTCATTTAAGTATTTTTAAATCAGCTTGTATTCAAATTCTACCAACTCACATATTAAAAACTCCGTGGAACCGAGAGTATTTTTGGCATATATAGTCGAAACAAACGTATGTTACAATAGTTATTGATATCAAAACCACTTTGTGAACAAGGTTTGTTACACCGCTGTACACTACATTGAATATCTTGGGACCGTATCGGCAATAGTCCCCATTAGATTTATTATCGGCACGCATGAGTGATTTCTGTTGCCGTCGCCATTGCTCCCAGAGGTCTATTTTGTAACATGACCGAACATAGCATTGTTGTATACATTTGTAAGGTTTAATATTGTATTCAGATATTGTTATTAAAATACAATTGAAGGTTGAAATATGCTTTAGTGTAAAGGAAATACCAGCGAGATAGCACAATAACTCTACGTACCTATATAAATGTAATCTAATGTTTCTATATATACCACGCTTCGATATGCCATTACTATTACAGAGAATTTGGTTTTTTTTCTTATTGGAAATTAGTAAATTGTTTGTAAGTTGTTATATTGAGCAAATAATTTGGTTTAAATAAAATATAAAAACATTACTTCAATGTAACGTTTAAAAACATTCGGTAGACAATAATAAAATATTATTTCAATACGTCGAGGTTTCACTACTATTAAATAAAACATGTGAGATGAACGCTAAAGATGTAGATAAAAAAATATAATGGGGAAAAAGAAGCACAAAAGCTATGCAGCTGCGAACGATAAGATCTATGCATTTCATATAGATTAACAGCTAACGCCCCGCGTTTCATAGCTCCAGTACGAAGCGGTCTTAGCGAAGGCTTTATGTTAGATGAATTGTGAATTTTTCGTTTCAATGCGTAATTAAATAAATACCTATATAAATAACACTAGTTGATTGAATTTCATTTCACAACGTAAACAACTGACCTTAAAGTGTCTATTACCCAGATATAGGATAAAACTCCTGGGTCAAGACACAGTCTGGCCTATTTAAATATCTTGTCGTCCACAACTTTTATATCACCCTTATTCGGAACAAGTCCAAACAAACAATACGGGCTATTGCATGGGTGCAGAGCAGCACAATGCAATGTTGTTGCATGCATAGCTTTATAAACTATTTCATTTCAACTCCCCAAACTATCTTCATTAAACTGTTTAATACTATAATATAGGGTCTTTATTACAAATAAAGTACTATAACTAATAATAAGAGCGTACGTAACTCTGTCGCTGCGCGGCAGCGCTCACGCGTTCCGATCGGTGGCAATATTATGACTGACTGTTTATTTAGCCGCGCGGGCATGGAGGCGTGCGGAGCGGCGACAGGGCTGCGGGGGCGGAGGACGTGCGCAAGGGGTACACGCTAGTTTGGTGCCTCCTTGGTTAACGCGGTCTGCTATATCCTCCCCCTCCAAGTCACAAGAACGGCCCGACTGTGACTTGGCTGGTCGGCCACGGCGTCGCGGATGTACAATTGCCGAAGACGTTCCCACGTAAGGAGTCAAGGCGCTGGCATGGTACTTTCCTTTGATAACCCCGTTACTGTCAACAACTACAAAAGACGTCGGACTCACGATTTTAGAGACTTGATAAGGGCCTTCCCGACGTGGTGCAAATTTACTGGTAAATCCCCGAGATGCGTTACTCGCCAGGTGGGTCTCCACAAGAACCAGGTCACCCGTCCTATAGGAAGTGTGGTCACGTCGGTGCTGGTCACCGGTCATCTTTCGAACATCCTGCTGCTCTTCAATCCGTCGCTTGACATCATGCAGGATACGTGCGAATTGTTGTAAATATGGAGTGATTTGTGGCACGAAGTTCTGTTGAGACACTATCGCTCGAATGTCAGTGTGAACTGCCATAGGAGACCGCAGCTCCCGAGCGAAGGTCAAATAAGCAGCTGATTGGCCTGTCCCTTGATTATAAGCGCTATTGAGCGCAAAACGTACCATCGGAAGAACTGTTGGCCAGAGGCGATGTTCTTGTCCAACTAAGATGGCGAGGAGCTTTTTCAGCTCACGGTTCTTGCGCTCGGCAGGGTTAGCTTCGGGATGGTATACCGGAATCAAAGACTGCTGAACTCCTAACACGAACATTGCTTTCTGCATTACTGCCGAGATAAACTGGCTTCCGTTGTCTGAGATCACTCGACGAGGCAACCCATAGCGCAAGAAGACTTCTTCTATGAGTGCTTTTGCACACGATTCAGCAGTGGCATCGCCTAGCGCAAACAGCTCAACCCAACGACTAGCCGTGTCTTCGACGAGAAGTATCCACTTCTCTCCATTACTCCCTTCAGGCAGTGGCCCAAACAGATCCATCGCCAGCACCTCAAATCTCTGCTGGGGCACTGGGGTCTGGAGAAGACCTGCGGGTTTCAAATTAGTGGCTTTATATTTCTGACACAAGTCACAGGACTTAAGGTATTGTGCCACATACGTCCTCATGTTTTTAAAATAATACTTATCTTTAATCTTCCTCAAAGTCCGCTCCAGACCCAAGTGTCCAGCAGTGGGCGCGTCATGTAGCTCCTTCATGAGCTCTGCCCGTAATGACTCTGGTACCACTAGTTGGGGTTCTTCAGACTCCCCATCCGGGTCGCAACGGTAAAGCACACCTTGAGAAAGGTAATACCCTCTGTCTGTCCAGCGTATAGCTGCTTCTGGGTTTTCAGGGTTTTCGAAATCCCGTATGATGCTACTCACTTCGGAGTCATTTAATTGTGCGTCACGAATGTCATCTGGTCTACGTTGGGGCAAATCGACGATCACTGGGCAAATGCTGCAAGGACTGGAACTCGGCTCTTCAGAATCATTATTCACTGGGCGACTAAGAGTATCCGCAACCACATTTATTTTCCCCGGTGTATATTCAATATCCAGATCGTACGATTGAATCTTCATTGCCCAACGAGCTAATCTACCACTGGGCGTCTTTAGCGACAAAAGCCATTTTAAAGGCTGGTGGTCAGTTGACACGCGCACTTGTGCTCCCTCGACGTACCCTCTGAATTTATCCAAAGCCCAGACAACGGCCAGGGCCTCACGCTCGGTGGTATGGTAATTGCGTTCGGCGGAGGTCAACAACCTGCTGGCGTACTCAATGGGTCTTTCTTCTTGAGGAGTCGACCCTTGCATCAACACAGCTCCAAGAGCATATGCACTGGCATCAGTTCGTACCACGAACGGCTCGTCAAAGTTTGGTTGGCGAAGAATGGGACTGGTGGTGAGCCGTAACTTAAGCTCTTCAAACGCTCTTTGCTCACCCTCCCCCCATTGCCAACGTCGATTCTTCTTTGTCAGCTCCGTCAGACAACGAGCTATGTCTGAAAATGACGGAATGAACTTACGGAACCACGCACAGGTTTGTAGGAACGTCCTTAGCTCTTTCAGGTTCGTCGGAGGCTTCATGTTAATCACTGCTTCGACCTTCGTGGGATCAGGCTCGATGCCACGAGATGATACGACGTGTCCTAGGTAAGTTACTTTTTCTCTAGCAAAAACACATTTTGTACGATTTGCTTTCAGATTGAACAGGCGGAGGCGCTCGAAGACCTGCTGAAGATCTTTCAGGTGTAGGTCCAGATTTTCAGATATAACTAAAAGATCATCGAGATACGTGAGGACGCAGACATCTTTCAGGCCGGATCTCATCCGATCCATCAAACGCTGGAACGTAGCCGGGGCGTTCTTCAAGCCAAACGGCATCCGGCGAAACTGGAAAGTTCCAAACGGAGTCGTAAACGCTGTTTTGTGGCGGTCTTCAGGGGCTACAATCGTCTGCCAATAACCAGCTTTTAAATCGATCGTAGACATGACGCATCCCGCTTTCGTACTCTGCAACAGCTCATCAATCACCGGAAGTGGGTACTTATCAGTACGAGTGACGCTATTCAATTTCCGATAATCGATGCAGAATCGGATCTCACCGTTTTTCTTCGGTATCAATACTACTGGTGAGGCCCATTCTGACTCAGCATCTTCAATGATGTCATCCTCTAACATCTTTTCTATCTCCTTCCTGATAATTTCTTTCTTTGCGGGAGAAACCCGATATGGCGGGCCAGCAACAGGCTCGGCATCTCCTGTATCGATTCGGTGTACAGCGAACTGGGTCGGTCCTCCCCCTGCAGCAAAAATGTCCTCATGGCCATTCAAGAGGTCGGACAGTTGCTCCCGTTCATCTGGACTAAGATGGGATCCCTCTTCCTCGCGAAGACCCACAGACGAACAAGTTAGTGGCTGTAATGCCCTAGTTTCAAAACAAATAGGCTGAGGCTCCTTATCATGCCTAACATACCATACACCACGAACAAAATCTAATACCATGCCAACGTCCTGAATGAAATTCATCCCTAACAAACTATCGATAGCATTAGGCAACATAATAAAACCAACATCTAGTGCTACCCCTCGCACCGTTACCTTAACCTGTGCTATTTCAACATTTTGTGCGCAGATCCGCCCATCTGCATATTTTAGTTCAGTAAATACATTTTGGAACTGATGTCCATTCTTAACAAGGTGATTTCTTAAGCTAACACTCCCGATACAATGCTTAGCTCCGGTATCTACTACTATATTATCTACTTCACCATAGATTTTTACACTTAGCACTGGGCGCACACGTGAATCAATATTATCGCAACTCGCGGACACTGATTGAAAAACGGTTGTGGATTTTGTGTCCAATTTACTTTCCTTACACGTAGGACAGTTCGACCGGATAAAACCGGGTGCACCACACCCGAAACACGTAACCGAAGACGTTCGCGGCTCATCATCTTTAGGCTTCTTCTGCTTAGCAAGTCGCTGGCAGGCCTCTTTCAGATGGCCGTACTGTTTGCAATAATTGCAATGGGGCCGAGATTTATTAAAAGGCTTAGGCTTTATAGACGACGCGGCCGGCGACTGTGAATTTGCCGTGGAAGAAGACGTCGAAGGTTTACAATCAGCAGTGGAACGCGGACGACTCTCATCTATAATATCTTCAACGCTTCGCGCTTGTGATAGTAGTTCCGCAAAAGAATTGAAATCAGCGCGCGGAACCTTCTCGCGGATTCGGCGGTGCAGCAACCCGTAGGTCATATCTAATTGCACCGCTTCTAGAAGAGTGAACGGAGGAAGTTGGGCGAGTAATGCCCTGATGTGACAGACAAATATATCTGTGGATTCGTCGTCCCGCTGTTCCCGTTCGAATATTTTTCTATATATTTTAGGCGGAGGAAGTCGTGGCCCAAACGTTTGTTTCAGTGACTCAACAGCAGCTTGCCAGGACGGGGTGGCGTCCTTGACACCTTGCCACCACGTAGCGGCATGTCCAGTCAATAACATAGGGAGCCCACGATGCGCGATGTTATCGTCGACGCCTACACAATCTTTATAGGTTTCAACAGCATCGAGAAAGGCCTGGACGTCGCTTGCCTTTTCTCCATCAAAACGCGCCGTACACTTGGCAAAATTGCCGGATAAAATGGGTAATTGTCTACTCACAGGATCGCTGCGATTACTTAGCCTGTCGATCAGTAACATTAGTTGGTCGGTCGACAACGCGACCGAAGTCACTGCAGCATCAGCAGCTGGCGGCGGGTCTACCCTGGTCGCCTGCGCAACGTCAGCGCCAGGACCATGCAGAGTAGACTCCGGAACAGGCGCTAGGGGCGGCGGCTGTGTCGGCGGTACCGCGTCCGCAGACGGGACAGCCGAGGCGCCCGCATCGACAGAAACCGGGCTCGCGGCACGAGACCGAGTATGCACCATTATCACTTGAGCAGTTCACAATTTGCAAACCGAATCACAGAAGTGTACGTTAAAACTGAAATACGCGTCTAGGTACTTTAGATTGTATCTAAGCACACATACCTAACTGTTTACTATTCATAAAACGACTAAAAACACAATTTAGTACTTTAGGTTCTACCTAAGCACTAATACTTAAATGTTCACTGTTCGCGAAATTACTAAAACACGTTAAGTACTTTAGGTTTTACCTAAGAACTGATACACTCTGTTCACGAAACTGCTAAAACACATTGACTAGGTACTTAAGGTTTTATCTAAGCACTAATAAACTAAAGTAGGTACCTAGGTACAGTTCGGAAAACGACTAGCAGTAAGTATCAGTTTTTGAACACAGTCAATACAACCACTTAAATCCGTAGGTTCCTTAGGTCTAGATATCTAAGGTACCTAAAGTCTGAAACCGAACCTATTTATCACATCACACACAGTCATTCAATGATCATTGATACTATGTAGGTATCACCGCGAAACGACACTATCCAGGTCACAGTTCGTAGGTACAGGAAACCTAGGTCTAGGTTTTAACCTGAATATATACCTACAACGCGCGATCTTACGATAATCAACAGGTTAAAGGTTTTCTTCAATCCGGGATTAAGTCCGGGATACGGAAAGCGAGCAATATGTACTTCACGAAGTGGCGGGCGTTCGATGCCCTCACACTACACAGAACACTGCCAAATATGGTAATGTTTGGCCGAAAAACGCGCGAAAAACACACGACGCGGCACTTGACAATGTCGCGGAAGTTCTGGAATTCGAAGTACACAAATCACGATTCAGCTCCACGTTAGGCTGCCATTTTATAGGGTCTTTATTACAAATAAAGTACTATAACTAATAATAAGAGCGTACGTAACTCTGTCGCTGCGCGGCAGCGCTCACGCGTTCCGATCGGTGGCAATATTATGACTGACTGTTTATTTAGCCGCGCGGGCATGGAGGCGTGCGGAGCGGCGACAGGGCTGCGGGGGCGGAGGACGTGCGCAAGGGGTACACGCTAGTTTGGTGCCTCCTTGGTTAACGCGGTCTGCTATAATAATGGTGTTTACTTGTTCTTGTGTAACATTTTATACTTAAATGTTCTTTCACTTAAATATCATCTGGTTTTAAGATCTCATTTACAAACGAATCATTTTCACAAAAAAAGAGTCTTTTAATTTCTCAGAAGAACTTATGGGCCTTGGAGAAATCTTAGGGAAGTCTTTTAACTCCTAAAAAGACCATCAATATCACTGCATTATAAAACAAAGTCCGCTCGCCGCGTTTGTCTGTCTAAACGCGATAAAATCAAAACTACTGAACGAATTTTCATACGGCTTTCACCGATGGACGAAGTGATTCATAAGAATGGTATATATGACGATGATTGTGGAAGATGTCGAAAAAATCATGAGTTAATTACTTTTTTCCATGAGAGAATAAAAATAATAACAATATGTTGTTCAGAAGTTCATCTTTAGTAATACTTTTTTAATATAAAATATTAATTATCTACCTATCATTAAAATTGCATAGCATTTAATTTATTAGTTGATGTTTATAAACATTAAAAAGAAAATGCTAACATTATGGAAAAATATATAAAAAGAGCAGTGCATTTGGTAATCAAGCAAGTTATAAATGTTATTGCAACTTTTGGACAAACTAGAATAATAATATAATAAACTTCTGTTAAACATACCGCAATGATTATGTATTCATGCTATCATTCTCATAAGGTAAAGCAGTGCTTTTAATAAAACCGGTTTCAAAACTCCGAGAATATAAAATAAATTTACTTACGTGAAGTTCTTTTATATTAACATTGTATATGACATAAATACGCCTAGATTGGAAAGTAGAGACGTCTGGTAATCCAGAGCTTCAGCATAAATGTTTGCATTTGAATTGAGAAGCAAACACGTTCGTTTCAGCGCCTGACAAGTATCGACTCTCGATATCGATTTTTATGTTTACTTTAAAATTACCAACGTATTTTAAAGCATTATTTATTATAAATTTGTATAGTTAAGATATTATTTAAAATTCAAATTGCTATCTGAAACATATATTAGGTAATATATTTTTTTTATAAATGAGAGAGATCGGTAATCGATATAAACAGATATAGCGAATAGTATATAGCGAAATTACTCTTTAGTTAACTAAACATAAATATTTATTAGTTTTATTGAAAATAAAGAAGGGAGAAACAAAAAAAACTGTTGAACGTTCCCTTATCTTTGAAATTGTTTACCGATCTCAAATTTCAGTAAGAAAAATATTGTCAAACATAATACAACCAATGTTTAGCTAAGCATTGTTCACGGTTGCGCTTGTTATTTATTGTTATTTATGAATTAATTAGTTAGTAGATATTTATTTTGGGTTAAATATGGCACTGGTAAACGAGTAAACGATTGCTGTTATTATTATTCGATTTTTATTATTTAGATCATTGTAATAACAGTGGGCTTAGAAATGAGCACGGTATTTGTGAACGGATATAGGTACATTAAAGTTTGCATATATGGCCAGTATGAAAATAGTGCTTGATTTACAATAACCTAAAAATTTTGCTGTAAAACAAAATACCCTTTCAATTTTATTAGTCGATAGCAGAGACGTATGTTGAACATTTTGTGATCAACATACTGTGGATTATAGGTACATAGCACTTGTGTATAGTACGGGTTGTTAGTAAGCTGTTTGCATTGGTCATTTGTCGACGTGGCTTATCGGACATTATTTGCTCTCGCCGAGCCGATTCAATTTCCTAGCTCGACCCAAATACGGATTCTACATGGTAACGGTTCGGAGGCGACGAAGGTATACTGTTTTTGTATATAGCTTTCCGCAACGGCTATAAAACGTGAGCACTAAACTGAATGTGGAGAGCATCTGTAGTCAATAAAAATATGGAGGGGTTTCTCGTTACATTTTTTTATGAAAATTACTTTGATTTGTAGTTTTTGGAATGAAGTAGCTGGGATTAACATATGGGTCCCAAAACTGTTACCTTGTTATTATGAAAAAAAAAAAAATATATGCTGTAGTATAAAACCGATAATTGAAGCGATACTATATATAATAAATCATATATACCTAGTCTTGCCATAAATATTGTCACAAAGAAAAAACATTTTTTTTTATTGCAAATAATATTTATTACTTTTACAGTATGTTAGTTTAATACATAAATAAAAAACAATTTAAAATATAAAAAGCTTATTCGAAGTGGTCTCCATTGGCTGCAATACAGTCCTTTAAACGTTGAGGCCAGTTATCAATAGAAGCACGCACTCTTTCCATGGAAAAATTCTTCACTGCCAATCGTATGGATTGTTTTAGGGACTCCAAATTATCATGGCGTTTAGAGCAAGCCGTACTCTCTAAAACTGACCATAAATCATAATCCAGCGGATTAAGATCGGGACTAGACGACGGCCAGTCTTCAGCTCTGATGAAGTCCGAAACGTTTACTTCCAACCAAGACTGCGTGGACCGAGCTTTATGACCCGGCGCCGAGTCTTGTTGGAAGGACCATACTTGGTTATTGAACATGGTGTTGTTAAGGGGCTTAACTACCTTCTCGAGAATGGTATCTCGATACACTTGTGCCGATGTTTTGATACCTTTTTCACAAAAATATGGCTCAGTCACTCCTTCATAGCTAACACCCCACCAAACCATCACTGAAGTCGGATAATGCCCACGTTGCACTCTGTCGACTAATTGGGAAGCTTCCTTAGAGCTTTGAGCATAAATACGATCATTTTGTATGTTAAAATGTTGCTCAACTGTAAAAATTTTCTCATCCGTAAACAAAAATTTTCTGTGACCTCCCTTTGCGTACCGCTTCAGTAGTTGTTTCGATTTTACCACCCTATTCTTTTTTAAATTATCAGTTAAAAAATTACCAGTGCGTCTCTTATAGGCTGCAAGTCCTAAGTCATCTTTTAAAATACGCGACATGGTTCTGGGTGCTATCTTCATCTCCCGAGATAAAATCTTTTGCTTTCGGACAGGATTTCTTCGAATTCTTTCCCTTACTGCTTTAACCACCTTTTTCGTACGAACACTACGTGGACGGCCAGATCTTTTTCTGTCACAAGCAGAGGAGGTCTCATTGTACCTATTAATAGTCCGGTACACAAACATTTGACTAATACCAAGCGTATGGAGAGTTTTAAAAATTGCATTTGGCTCCATACCAACTTTGTGTAATGCAATCACAGCGATTCGGTTCTCTTTATCACCCCACTCCATTTTAATATCGCAAAATATTGTCCAATGTATTGGCGCCAAAATTAGAAAACCCAATGAACAATCGTATAAAAATGACAGATTCCAAATTCAAATGTAATATCTTTCTTATTTTTAATTGTAACAGTATTTATGGCCAGACTATGTATAATATTGTAAATTAATTTAATCTTTAATGCTTCAATTTATGGGTTGACTAAATTTAATTAACAAATTCTGTATAATTTCAATAATAAAATAAAAAAAAACATATATCTAATTACATTCACGCACACAAATAAAACAAAACCTTTTCAGTTTATTTTATTTATTAAAATTAAAAGCAATTGGAGCCTCGCATGGCTCAAAATCGAATCGTTCAGTATGCATAGGTAGTTAATCTGATTGTAGCGGTTACATACAATCGTTTGCTGGGCTTACATTGTTGCAACCAATTTGTTTGGATATTACGGTTTGATTTATCTGTATTAAATTTCGTAGCAATGCAAAACTTTTTAAATAACATAATCATCAGCTTTTCGTAGTCCACTGCTAGACAAAGGCCTCTCCTAAAGTACGTCACTCCTTCCAGTTCCTTTACATCAGCGTCTAGTCTAGACCGGCTACCTTTTTCTTTTAGGTCGTCAGTCCTTCGGGGTGGGTAATTAACTTGTACATTTAAAATATCGTATGTATAAGTACTAGTTAATTTTAATGTGATAAACAAAAAATAAACTGTCGGATGTACCTATAGCTAGTCTTCCTCGGGCCTTCATCAGCCCCGCAGTTTCATCCGCGGAATATTTCCTCCAAATTTAGGTCCAATGGTTTAGGCAGTGCGTTGTCTGTTATTCAGCCAGTGTAACTCCCAGTTTCAAGAAGTCCGATAAATTTTAATGTATTTTTTAAAATATACCTGTCACTGTCAATTGACAAAAGGCGGCAATAGTTTTGATCATTGATTAACTTTGAGCTTTCGGAAACTGGTGGTTGGAGTTTTATTATAGTTTTATATATAAGTAGATATTTTAATATTGAAAATATATTTATTATTCAAGTAACCAAGAAAAAGCCACTCGTAGCGTCCCATTCGCGAGCCAACCGATTAATGGAAAAAAGCCAACATTGTCAGACTATCCAAAAAATATATAAAAATGTAACCTGGCTGAGTTTCTTGTAGGTTCTTCTCAGTTGAAGATGACTTCCGAATCGGTGGTAGCTTCGATGTTCATAAGTGCCCTTCTAGGGCCTAAACTGAATAAATGGCTTTGACTTGACTTGACTTGACTACATATACTACATGCTTACTCATGCTCACTTTGAGGCCTTTGCTTGCGGCGGCGTCGTGTGGCGGGTCGCTCACTTCCCTACAATATGTGCGAGGAGGGCGATGGCTGCCACATGCGTCATACTTGTGAACAGGTGCTGCTTGTGGGGGCTGGTCTGCTTAAATTTGCTGTCTATGTATTAACTATGTCACTCATCATTTTGTTTTTTTTTTTTTTTGTTATAACACACATATATTGTCAGTGAGACTAGATACATAATTTAATGTAATAAATCTGAGTTGGTTTTGAAAAGAGTAATTGCTGAGTTTCTTGCCGGCTCTTCTCAGTAAAAGCAACCTTCCGAACCGAGCGTTAGAGTCAGACTATTCATAAGTGCTTGTGAAGGCCTATTTGAATAAAAAATATTTTTATTTTCATTTTCATTTTACATTTATTTTGTAAATACCTACTTATATAGATAATTATACCCAAACTCAGGACAAACAGACATGTTCACGCACACAAATGTCTGTCCTGAGTGGGAATCGAACTCACGACCTGCGGCGTGATAGATAGGGTATCTTAGCAACCACGCCAACCGGCCCGTCAATAAAAAGTATTAAAAAAAAACTATTTGCCTTTCTCGATAAATGCGCTATCCAACACTAAAATATTTTTTCAAATGGAATCTGTAGTTCCTGAGATTAGCGCGTTCAACCAATCAAACAAACTTTTCAGCTTTATAATATTAATATCATAATAATATTAATAAATAGTATAGTATAGATAAAGTGCCGGGAAAAAATACCAGAATAATTCAAATTGTCTGAGTTTGGGAAAAGATATAGCTAGGTACTAAAAAACAAGTCATGTTTTGAATTTTTTCGCTTTCTGAGACTTGGTCAAGCGTAGCAGTGGGTAATATTTTCCCATGCGATGTGAACTGAAATAAAAATTGATGAGATCCGAATAAATAATAAACCGGGGAAAATTCCTAGCAGACCTCTCGAGATTAGCGAGGAGTCGACCTCTAAGAACTTAGGTAATATCATGATTTTGCCGAAACTTTTAATACGTATGAATTCTATATTTCTTTTCTTCACGTGTTTTTTCATGGAACTAATAGGCCAAGCCTGAAAATTCTTTGGTTAATACAAAAACAATCTTGAAGGTTAATATGTACCTAATATATTTATATTTCATAGAAATTATGTTTTTCACAATGATTCAGACGATTGAATCTTTGAATAGCCTCAGTTCGCTTTTGTGGTTACAACAATTCATACAAATTAAGTACATAAAGTTCAGGATGTACAGGTCAGATAGAACTTTGTACGTTTGTCTTATCTAAAATGAAACATTTTTGTCAACAACAAATAAATTAATAACTCACAGATATAATATCATTCAAAATTTCTCCCACAATCATTCCCTGGGGACAATTGATTACGTGGCCTAACATCCGTTCATCAATTGTAGGGAGATAAACGTCAAGCCGAGTTTGCAAATGACAAATGTTTGCTAATGACTCGTTCGGTGAAAACCGAATAATTTCGCGAAAATTTTACAGGCCGGCTATAATGGCCGATGGAAATAATAATTATGATTGTTATAGGTCTACACCTATTGAGAGTGTCGTTAGTAAAATTGAAATACATTTTCGAATCTTCGTTTGGATCTTACATTTGACTATTGCTCCTTGAGATTTTTTCACAAAAATTAACTACAATATTGTATTATAGTTTTTTCTTTGGAATATTAAATGAGCAACAGATTTTCTGTAATGGTGAATAAAATTGTCAAGTTTCCGTATTCAATCGGGGTAGCGATAAGACGCAGCACAATGACATGAGTACTCACGCCATTAACGGCAGCATTAAAAGGGTGCTTAACACTCAACGGATTGTACCCTGTGAATAATGGCAAAAGAATAGCTGGAGGGGCTACCATTTTTAACGTCGGCTGAAAAGACTCGTAACTCGGCAGTCATTCAGAGCAGTAATGTGAGTTACGTGACATCGTATCGAGCACGTACCGTGGATCGGTTCGCTTTACTCTGGTTTCCAGTTTTGGTGAGACTAGCGATCCGCCCAGTCAGTGCTAGACGTATGCGTTTTATTATGGGCACACTAAATTAATATATTATGTAATGTAATATACGCATCTAACATGGCTAAGTAGACCACATTGATTTACAAGTAACATATTTGGATAACATAATATTATTGTATTCATTAATAATGTTTATAAATATGTTATAATAACATTAAATATAGTCATAATTATAAAAGGTATTTAATGAAAAGCAAATAAAATATTTTTATAACATTGGTTTACATTCAACAACAGGTAAATTTTCTTCAATAAAATATCTGTCGAAAAAAAAGGCTAACGGCCCGCAATACAAGTGAAGTCAAAAAACTTTGTTCCTATCTGTCAAAACTGAGATAAAACTATGCTTATCTTTCACAGCATAAAAATTGGCTTCATTTTGATAATGACAGCGTTCCGACATAGTTTCTTCATTTCCCAGAGAATACAATACGTAAAATATAACTACATATTATCTTTCCGCTGAACTAATAAATTTATATGGTCTCTGAATTTTTTATAAATAGAAAATATTTTTCCGGTAAAAGCTTTGTGTTTGGGATTGAAGTAATAGTCGTCCAAACTCACTGTGTTAAAATTTATTGTAAAAAAGGTACAGACATTTGGATTTGATTGCGAGAGCGGGGACGCCTCGCGTAGCGTCGTATCGTTGAGAAGAGTAGTATTTGTGGCGCGCAAGGCTGTTTATGTGTTGTGTGTTTGGCAGCTCTGGTGAAGCGACGCGCGGCGGTTGTCAGCGCTGTGTCAGTGTTGCCAGGCGCGGACACTTTGTCATGAGAACGTTGACCAATGAGTACCCACTAGTCAACTTTAGCAATAGACATTCCCCTCACGTATATTTTGAAGGAGAAATGCATTCGTTCCCATAACATTTATTCTTATAATAGAATCATATGATATCTTCAATCTTTTGTTGAAATTTCTCTTAAGAGAAAAGCACTTGTCAGTTTTATTTCTACCTTGCATTGTCATGAAATCAATCTGATTCTACCTGGACATTGTGTGGTTTTAGAAAATAGTTTTATCACACTTATATTAGGTAGGATAAAGATGCCATAACATATATTTTTTAGATTATATAGAACCTTAAACAAATTACCTACCTATATACTTATTATACCTATACCTATAGCTGCTTTATTAAAATATATACGTAAAATGTAAGTAACGAATTTCATAAACATAATTCCATTTCTATTGAAATGGAAACCATAATTCCTGACTCAATAAAAGTTCCAACAGAGAGGTAGACGTAATAAAATATCCCTCATTACAAGTAAGCCTATTGAAGGTGGGTCGTTTCGTGATATAATAATAATATTATCGCGGATTTTGCGAAGCACCAAATTTCCCTCGGTTAAATGGGGGTTTTTTATCCATATCAGCCACACATGTTTTGGCAATGCGGGACACGTCCGTCTATAGAGCCATGCACACCAGTGTCGCTCTCTAGCAGACAAGAAATTGCCCCCTTTATGGTTCCATGGCGAAGATTTTATGTCTTCCACTTACGTACATTGACTTCCGAGGTCGACAATTTCCTGTATTCTAAACGTGTTACGTTTGTGAAAGACTTTAGAAAGAAAATGCGTCGTCTAAATGCGGGGTGCGAGCATTCCTTCGACGTAAATCTGAGTAGCTCATATTTTATGTATTGGATTTTACGGTACCCATATGGGAATATGTACTGTAAAGTAAATGTTGCCTATAAAAGTGATTTTACGAAAGTAAACAAAGGCTTTGGTATACGACAATGTAATATGTTTGTTGCATGTTTTGTTATGCCGTAAAATAATTTGATATCTTTAAAATACCTAGGAATATACAGGATGTAAGAGACGGTTCTCCGCAAACTGACAGGGTGCATTCAGCTCCTTATTTTGAGTCATTCCACCTGAATTTTTCTCCGGATAATTTCCATATTTTTTATTGTTTATTCAGTTACTATTCCTTTATTTTAATGTAAAATTAAATCTTTAGTACACAACACTCTATTTATTTACATAAAACAGCAAAAATCCAAAAATCAGTAATGGATGTTGAAATACTCTAACGCACGACGCGGGGTGGCCGGCTCGCTGCGCTGCAGTTCGCCACGTGCGTTACATTTACATTGCGTATGAGGTAATCAAACAACGAGGTTTATTGGATTCCGTGACGTTCCGGAAATAGTTTCATGTACCGGGCACCTTAGTATGATATACTGAATTCACCCCATTAGTTTGCGGAGGGCTGTCCCTTACACCTTTATAAATATATTTTTATGTCAGTAGGCCGACAAACAGGCAGGCGGTTCACCGAATAGCAAGTAGCTACTTTCGCCAATGGCTAGTTATGCCAGGGAGATTGCCACTATGTCTCCGACTTTTACCAAGCGTGAAGGAGGTAACTGGCTCTCACCTTCTAGAAAACTCCGGTAGATGCTTGGCGAGAGATTTTCCACTTGTGGGTAGTCAGCCAGGCGAGTACTACAAGGCACAGTTTTTACCTACAGTTTGTTAGCTTTTTACCTACCGGTAGTTAAAATTTACTAACTAGGTATTATACCAACTCACTAGAACTCCAGACCTACCTATTTTTTTTATCTCACTAATAGTACAAATTGAACCAGCTCTATGTGTTCGTAGACAACCTCACGAATTAGCGATGTAAATTCTTTCAATCACGCAATTAGTTAACAAGTACAAATAAAGTCTAAAATTAGTAGGTTTTTTTAAATAGTTTATTTTCTCGTTATATTCGTTTTCATTCTTCTACAGATAATAATCTTCGAAGCATCGAGCCGGAACCAATAGGCAGAACAAACAATTGTTGGAACTCCTCCAAAACAATGTCTGGTATTGGAGCCAAAATGAGCAGATAGTAGCATTTTGCTAATAAATTAGACATCTGATTCCAGTGTTTATGGCTTAATCACTTTCACTTTACTGCCCATGACGAAGTCATTTGATTATCATCAACTTTTATGGTGACTGTTAGGGACCATAGAAAAGGCCTCATTAACATTATTAGAACTCTTATTCTGATACGATCTTAATGAATTTATTCCTGTTTTCAAGATTCGTTTGGAATTTTTGTCAAATTACTAATTATTTTCTGGGATATGTTAAAATATAATAAACACGGTGCTAGTTCAGGTTTTCTTTTGGTTAAAAATAAAAATAAATATTTTGGGACGTTCCTCACACGGCCATCTGACCCCAAACTAAACAGAGCTCGTATTATGGAAACTACCTATAGATAGCTGACATACATATACTACTCTGTCTTGACTGCTGATTGAATATTTTAGTAATTTTAAAAAGTAAAATAAAACATTTAACATTACCCGTGATTTGATCAAATTCCTGCAACGTCTATAGGTGATTTTTATAAATAAGGCTATTTTCACATAATCTGTAAGCCCATGTGTTAGTGGATATATATAGGTAAGTAGTAAGACAACAAAAAGAGGCTTTGCCCGGTTGCTCGGGGCATTAGCCCGGTAATCTTTATTAACGAACCGGACACTTAACACTCGTTTCATGGGGCTACACGGTCATTCCCCACAAACAGAGTTTTCTTTGACCACGGCTCTAAAATGTATTTAATACAAAGATAACTGACGTGTCTGGACGGTCCTTCTATTCAAACGTCTGTCCATTGAATATTCAATGTGATCTAATGAATACCAGCATTTCTTTTATATCTTTGAAATGTACGTTGACAGTTCAGCGTTAAAATAAATAATTGTATTTGAAAATGCTATGCCTGTATTAAAAAAATGTTAAAGATCAGATGTCATACTATATATAACTTGTTGTTTTGCATTCCCGCCATATTTACGTAGGTGGATATATTATTTACATAGAACACGATTCAATTAAAAAAGTCTATCGTAATTTTTTACCACAAGAAATATTATATCGACCTTCTTAAATATGGGTGGAATGTAAAATAACAACCTGTCTTAATTTTTTCTAGAATACTTAACGCAATGAGACTATTCTACGTACAAAATGATTATAAAAATAACGTTTATATGAGCTCGAAATTATATCGTTGGTGTTGAGTTACTCGTAGCCCTCGTAGGTCAGCGTTTCGTAGCACATCTACGACCCTCGTTGTGACCTGTGTTATTATGGGGCTGTTCTTGTGGAGAACATTATCCCGCGATACCGTGCTACGAACGTGTTCATGACTTTGTACAGGATTCCCACTAGTAAGGGATACAATTTAATGCGTTTGTTGTACAAAGAAATTACCTACTTGTTTTGTCTCGTATTAGTTTCATTTCACCTGATCCCGAAATATACATTTTATAAAAACTATACATGAAAAAAATATTTTACCTAGTGTAATTTATTTTACGTTTACATACATCGTTACTTAACAGTTTCAGAGAACAACAATATAAGTTTTCAACACAAATTTGCTTGTTCGCTCCTACATCTGTCTTCCTTCTCAGACATAGTCAGACATACTAATACTCTAGTCAGCCTCATTCTTTTGTAATCAGTCCCAAACTATCAATAGGGTTATTCTAAATATATACAACCAAATTATTTTATCAATTTGATAATATCCAAATAAAATACGTATCTAAATTTATTCGATACCTATACACCTCGGTATACCTTGCTATCCTAATTATTTTAAAAATATTACTATTTCAATTTGTATTTATTTTACCATTATAA
The DNA here is from genome assembly GCA_951216915.1 of Tetheella fluctuosa. Lineage (NCBI taxonomy): Eukaryota > Metazoa > Arthropoda > Insecta > Lepidoptera > Drepanidae > Tetheella > Tetheella fluctuosa. The sequence continues at coordinate 6,038,256 of OX578229.1, read as the reverse complement.
ATACACAAATTGAAATTCGTTATCTCATTTGCTTTTTAATCTCTATAATCTATACCCAAGTTTATCTGGATGGATTTGTATGCAAATGATGTCGTCAGCGTTCTCTGATTTCTATTGTTCTGTTTTATATTGAATTCCATTTATTTCAATACTAAATTCAAAAAACGGTCTATTATTGTCTGGAGAACAAAGATCTTTGTTAAACCTATTTTTATAGGTTCTGAAGAAATATATAAAATAAATAGCATATAATAATATGATAATAATTTATATTATAGATATTTTAAAGAATTCCCTAGTTTATTTGTCACAATTTTTAGGGTTCCGTACCCAAAGGGTAAAAACGGGACCCTATTATTAAGACTTCGCTGTCTGTCCGTCAGTCTGTCTGTCACCAGGCTGTTTCTCAAGAACCGCGATAGCTAGACAGTTGAAATTTTCACAAATTATGTATTTCTGTTGCCGCTATAACAACAAATACTAAAATCAAAATAAAATAAATATTTAAGGGGATTTTTTTTCAGTTTTTATAGAAACCCTTCGTGCGCGAGTCCGACTCGCACTTGGCCAGTTTATTATTTTTTACTCATGTCATTTTTTATACAATCTATCCATCTTATCTTCTTGTTTGATTCTTTCCCTGTGTGAATTCCTAATAAATATCGTATTGTATATGCTACTAATATCCTAATTAATATTATAAATGTTAAAGTTTGTTAGTATGGATGTCTGGATGTCTGGATGCAAGCCCTGAACAGCTGAACGGATCTGGATGAAATTTGGCACAGAGATAGATTATAGTCTGCAATAGCACATAGGCTACTTTTTATCCCGGGAAAACATAAGATCCCTCGGGACTAGTATTGTATATGTTGCAAATACAGTCTTCAGCACTCTTTACTGCCTAAAAATATAATATTATTATATTTATATATATTATTGATAGTATATTATTATTGATTCTGCTTCTGTTGTAATGATATTTTTAATATATTTTCATGTTTCTGAATGTTTTTTTTGTAGTTACATTGGATGGTTACCACTTTGCAACGAGAATTTATCGGGCCATAAACTGATGGAAAGGCTAGCCGTATAGTAAAAGCGAGTTCAATCTTGTTTTTGTTTCCTTGAAGTTGGCAAATGAATTCGACGACAAACTTTTCATTGAAAAACCGATCTCCCAGTTCACGTTTCTTTGTAAATTACATTGTGTAATTAAAAACTTGCAGTAGTTTCATTAGTACCTGTGACAATAGAAATAAGAGAAAATAGTTTGCCATGACTAACAGTTGAATCATTTTAATTTGTGTTTTAGTTGATGTACCTTCAGTAAATGGCGAGTGGTGTTTATAGTATCCAATTGGTACGGTAACCACTTACCATCAGGCGGCCCGTATATTATTACCAGGCATTTACAGCCAGCTTATTTGCCACCTAAGTGGTTTAAAAGAAAAATATAAAACAAAAGCTTAAAATATACTCGACGCAACAAGACTCAAAAGATGAAAGGATCCAATCCTTACGTAAAGAAAGTGGCCGGCCATTACTTCAATATTTTTGACCTACATTTAAAATACGTCAGCATTACCAAGATTTTATAGCGCATAAAATCCCTCTAATAACCAGCGCATTATAATGTTAGGAAGACCCCTGACATTAACTGATAACTGAGAACGCTTGAGGCTAAACCGTTAGTAAAAAATCATACAACATTTTTGTCGCGTCGAAGTCGCGTCGTTTATTAAAATAACTGCAAAGAAGATTGTCGCCTGAGGCTTGTTTACATTTTAATGTATACTTAAGACTGAAATATGCGGTCGCACGAGTCTTTTAACGTTATTAATAACATCCTTTTCATTGTTTTTAATGAACAATGTGACAGAATGAAACAATTTTGTGTTGTACGAATAACAACAGCTTTAAATCTTTTTACGTATACTCCGAATAAAACTTATTTCATCATAATTATCTTTGTGGTTTTACTGTATAGATATACAATAATATTTATTAGTACATAGCGTGTATTTACAGTTTCATTGCTACTGAAGTGCAAATATTCCCTTTGGGAACTATATTTTTCTTTTGAAATAATTTTATACATTGATCATATTTGAAACCTCTAGAGTTCAATGAATTTCATATCATTACATAAATTGAAATTGTACGCAAGAGTAAAATTTGTATGGTATCATATAAATATGTTTTTATAATACCTGAGATTAGAAAGCCTGGGTAGCGTATGATTTTATAACAGACTGGCTTAATTAATTAATGTTTTCTTTAACATCACTTTCAACCCTTTGGGTGATGATAGCATTGGAACATGTGAAGTTAATTAAAGTAGAATAAATGTACGGTATCCATTATTTTATTCGTTGAAAGTTGAGTTAGTTGTTATTTATTTTATTATTATGAATTAAATTTAGACTTTATCTGTGATAAATAAATAAACTATTGTCGTCTAACAAAATAACTTGTAAACGTGTTTTATGTTTATATTAACCATATAAAAGACAATGTTAACTCAGAAAAATATGTAGTGAGATGTGTTTACCAACTGGTTTCGGTCCATTTGTTTGGATAGCATCTATCAATGTCAGATAAGTGAAGGGGTGATGTATAGACCTGGGAGAGTCACTGCCCGCGAGGATTCAGTAGTTGAAATCACAATGGTTTATTGCCTATTTACAAGCAATTAAAAGATCACAACAAATAAAGACATAGATTGATAAAGTAATTGAGTCTACACACATATAATGATGCCAAAGCACATACCTAATATAATAATCTCCCTATCTCAGTTATCATTAATTAAACATCAATGATACAAATCTACTTCATGTTATATTTTTACCTTACCATGCAGTTTAGTGATATACATAACCCTAAAAGAAGTTGTGCTTTACAGTACTATATAATTTTATTATGTAGTTTCTTTGTAGGATATCCACATGAACGTCCTTGAGGTTGTGTTTTAAATTTTATTATACTGTATTATATTTTATTGGCAACGACTGTGCCCATGTCGTTGTACACGAGATGATGAATTTGAACTTTGTCATTTTACTAGCCCAACTTTGTTCCTAACAGTCGATTAACTTAAGTATTAACTAAGTGAGTAGTTCAACCCTTTGGTCCCGCTATTAACAACCTTGTAATTTGCAACTAAATTATAATTTTGATCGTCTATCGAATAATGTCACTTAGTAATTGCTTTTAGAGTATATAAAATACACAAAAATAACGTGACAAAACCATCATAACTAATTCGTTGGAGCTGATTCGAAAATAATGACTCGACATAATCAAACACTATCGTATCGACACCTACTTATACCGAGAAATTAGATTTAACCCAAACACAAATAGTCACAATTGAACAATGGAAATGACAAATTGGAATACGATAGCATATCGATATTTTCTTTGTTAGACGTAATTTTTCGAAGGGTGCTACGAACAAAAGCCTTTTGTGTAACTGTGTGAGCAGAAAGCTAATAAACAGGGTATATTTTTGTTACACTAGTAAATTAATTAAGAACGAATCAGATCAATATGTAATCTATTATGTATATAAAATAAAACTGAAGTGTCTATCTGTAGTACTTTGAAATAAGGCATTTTTAGGCTCATATTATTTGTTTATTTGCACGTTACCAAAACCTAAATACGCGCATAAAGTTTTATCTGACTGTTTGAACAGGAGTTTTCATTGGCCGGAAATATTTAGGGTTCCTACGTAAAAATTGAAAAAAATTTAGAAATAAAAATGGTCTGAAATAGGACGTTATACCTTTTATACCGAGAACGCGGCTATAACCGCGGGGCGGATGCTAGTCGTTCATAAGAAATGTGATCGCTCATATTATTCTCATGTGACCTTTATGTGGCTCTTGTTTGGTTTTTATTTGTCTAGTGTCTTTTTATTTTAATTTTTAATTACTTTTACTTTAAATCAAAAGGCTTAAATGGCTTTCGTTGTTCTTGTTTGTGATTCTGTGTATTTCCAATCTTAAGCACGTAGATTGACAGTTACGAAGATTGATATTTTAGATTGTAAGAAATTATTTATAAAAATCAATTCTTATACAGAAAAAAATGAGAAAAATACATTTTTATGCAGACACCTAGAAAACTTTATCTACATTAAATTTCATAACACTCCCTGGGCAACACTTTTCTGAAATGTTTGGTAAGTTTTTTAGAAGCAATCTTATTCACCCACAGGTATGTTAAAATTGTATAGCAAAGCAGCAAAAAGAAGTATTTTACGAAGGAGATAAAAAGCTTCAGTCGGTGCTTAGAAGAAAAAAATTGTTTGGCCACTTTTTAATAAGATAAGATGTTTAATAAAATTCTGCTTACTTAGATCAGAAATTCTGTCAGATCTTGTGTATTTAATGGATTTCGAAAACTGTTAACGTAAGAAATTTAGGCCGGTAAAAACTTTAAGTACGATTCTTAGGATCTTTTTAAGGACTTTTTTAGAATCTGATAATCCGATTTTCAATTCAAGTACCGATGTTTCATTTATCTCGATATTCATTTAAAAAATTACAGCAATTGGATGTAATTTTATTCCACAAATTTTCTGTAGAAACTCGTAACAGAATGTGAGAATAGTGTCACTACAATAATTACGGCCGGAAACGTGAAATACATTTATATTTTCTGTTCAGCAATATTACGTTTCTCGAACTCGACTTTATACATTCTATTTCTATATAGCGTGTATTGCTTACAAATTACATCTACAGTATTAAGTAGTTCTCACGTATACACGATTCGGTATATGAATCTTCAGCTTTTAGGTATTATTATTATGACCGTTATCGTATCAATTTAGTAATGGATATAGCTTGCCCACTAGCACTTCATTGATTTAAAATGTTATGCTATATTTGAATAATATATTTTACCTAGGCTTTAGGTATAGATAAAGCTATAGAGACCATTTACAATAATAGGGAAGTTGGTTGTTTACAGTTCGAAAGCAAAAAATATAGTTGCGTTGACTGCTTTACGATAACAGCATTTTTGTGGCCATATTTTTTATGTTTTCGCTTCTCGGCTCACCAGCGTCCAGCTAACAGCAACCTATAAATTCTAGATTTCCTTTTATTGTACACTCATTCATCGGAATGTTTGTTTCCATTGGATATTTGTTTCCATAACTAACTGGAAATCTGTCAGGAAGGCGTTTCCACTCGTGATAATTGAACTTTTCTGGTTTCCATAAATTTAACGATTTCATGCGTATATATTTTGGTTGATAAACTTATGTTTAATAAAATATTTATTTAATTGCCTTGGCTATATTAATTATTACCATTAAGTGTACTTATATATGAAGGTATATGGTTTCGCGCAGGTTCTAAAATCGTTCGGATAGTTTTGCACATAATTTGCACTGGTCCAGTTTTTACGTTACTGTTGCATACAAGCAATATATTTTTTCGGCTATCTCGTGGTGTTTGCGCTGCCCAGAAGCATAAAAAAGCATAGGTGTAAAGAATTAAGTGATAAGGATATTATGATCGCAATAAGTGCTTAACGGATGGGAATATGTTACTATGCTGTCCCTACTTATTTAATTGAATTATAATACCTCCATATGCTGGCGTAAACAGTATAGGTAGGTAATTATATCGCAATTTTTGATCGCTTTCACAAATAAAATATTATAAAAAATTATTGGATTCATGGATGTCTACAATAAGTTTAGTTGATAGTTAGCGAATGCGTACTTAATTTATATACCAAACTAGCTTCCGCCCCGCGGTTTCACCCGCGTTCCCGTGGGATCTTAAAAAAGTAGTCTATGTGCTATTCCAGGCTATAATCTATCTCTCTGCCAAATTACATTTTGTGTTTTAAAGTTTTTACGTGAAAGAGTTACAAACTTCCATCCATCCATCCAAACTTTCACATTTATAATATTAGTAGGATAAGCGACATATATACTGGAAAATGTATACCAATGGTAGGTACATAATACACCTAGTCATCGTTATGGATTAAGATAATAGTTAGGATGAACATCACTATATATCAGCGTGCAGCATACCAATGTAGCATTATTCATTAGACAAAAGGGCACACGCTATAGTAGCGACAGCGTTTCCTACGTCAAAACATTTATTATGACACACGAGTGAGTTATGCACACTTATGCTCAACAGCATACCGTGGCGTTGGTAACAAATGAAAACATGCCTGCCTCGCTCATAATCGCTTAATGTTCCTCTCCGAATACATAAAATATCTACGTATGTGCGCATCATTATATTTAACGTTGGCAACCTTAATTTGTTTTATTTTTGTTTTTTTCGTGGTAAAGCTTTTAGTGTCGGTTGTTTAAGCCTACCTACCTACATTCTTTTGGTATAGGATACTTTATCATCGAAACCACCGAAATACTGTCGTTTCTGTTGTACTTAATAGTTATATTATTGCTGATGTATTAGTATGGAATTCATTTAATTACTACTCTTTATTACTCTGAAAGTATTTAAAGTTGCACGTAAAAGTAATAATCAACACCATGTCCATTTCTTAAAATAAGTTACGACTTGAAAGACGTTAACATTAACCAAATTAGCATTTAGGTATTTCCATTGGAAATTAGTTATATTTTGTATTGTAGTTTTCGATAGTCTCCTACCCTACTTTAGTCATTTACATCTAAAAATATCTATTTATTGTGAAATTCTGTATAGGTGTAGGTTTTCTGAATAAATAAAAATAAGAATTCATAAAAATCTATATTTGCGTCCTAAATACGATCTCACATTTTTTTTTGTTTTGGTACAATTGGTAAAATTACGTCCGAAGAAAATATCTGTATACCTGATCGATTTTTATAAAATTTTGACGATTATAACTATTTTCTTGGATAAATGACTTTATTCGAGATTCTTCTTGGAATTAGTGACTAGTTTTCAAATAACTTTTATCTAATTTTCAATAGATCCAAACTTCCACGCTCGATAGCCTAGTGTCATATAAAACAGCAAGCTTCCCTGAATGGACTTCTTCCTTTGCCGGTTTTTCATACATTCCTAACATGATTATGTGAAGATTAATGTGCCATATGGTTTATTGTAGCTCTTCATATCCTTGGTATGGTTTGCAGCTACATAAAGAAAGAAACAGACAGAACATCATTTATAATAGTTTCAGTGTGTAGATTTTCCACTATACAGTGTTACTAGCTTCCACCCCGCGGTTTTACCCACTTTAATCTTCAAACAAATTAAAAGTAGGTATTCTATGTTTTATTCCAGGATATCTATCTATGTGACAAGTTTTGTCTAATGTTTCGTCGTCGTTAGGCACGTATAGCCGTATAAACATCCAAATATCAAACATTCACGTTATTTTATAGGTTAAATATGTTATATTTTCTTTTATTTATAATTAATGTAAAAAATACAAACTATGATATATAGAAAACATCCTCAAAGCCCTCGCTGCTGTCGATAGGCAAGGTTTCGAACAGGCTGGCAGCGTTCCCTTTTTGGATGGCCAAGCTTATGCGTTGGCGGAAAAAGCTCCCAGCCCGTCGGTCTCCCGAAGCCTCGATGAACTTGGATGATAAAATCCGAGCAAATCGGCGAGCCTCGAACCCCCATGGACCCATGGTTTCAACTGCAAATGGCATGAACGAAAAATTAGAACCAAGACAAGCGTATTTTTTAAATTTGGATTTTTCAGCACCGGTCGCAGCCGCCCCAGCGACTTTACAAGTCGCCAGTAAGTGGGAAGGCGCAAGTGTATCACACACGTGGCATCCCATACCAGCGGCTTGCCAACACTCCACGGGATCAAAGTCATACCATCCGGCCTCTTGCCATCGTCACGTGCAATCCCGACTGGTTCTAGTACAGAAGGCACTTTGGCAACAACAAGAGCCCTACGGATAATATCATTAAGAACCGCGTGGCGTGAAAAACGGCCGGCGTTTAAAGAGCACGAAAGCCCATGGTGGCCGAGCTCGTTGACAAAGTCTCCGCAGCGGCAGCGATGAGGATGATTGGTCCTGGAACCAAATGCATAAATTTAAAGTGATTCGGTCTAACAAAGTACCGATGTTTGTAGATGGAATGGCTTGCAACCAGAGACCCGATTCCTTCTCAGAGACAGCTAACAAGCGTGCGCGGTCCGAATTTGAAGAAAAATTGGAAAATAGATCTTGCCAAGTTTTTTCGCATAGAGGCTTGTCCCACTCTCTCTGAGAGTGACTTAAGGTTAGCGACGGAATATTTGTGCCTGGACAAGCTGCCTGCCAGGCATTTCTGGCATCGGACAGGTGAGAAACCTCAACGGATCCAATAGATGGGTACAAAACAGATCCAACGAGTTCGCCCACACTATATACCGACGACAGAAATGCCGGCAGTGAAATGTCTGAAATTTTCCGCACTCCTAGACCACCATAAACAAACGGGAAGGGTGGCCTGAGACCACACTTTGTTTTCATTAAAACAACAATTTAGGATTTTAGCCAGAGAATAAATTATTTATTTTATTTATTATATTATCAGCAAAATGATTTTAGTCTGAAAAGTTTCAATTTATTCAATTATAACTTAATATTATTTACTATCCAATCTCATCTTAACGATTCTTCTGCAACTTTTAAGACATTTTTTCCATCTTAAAAGTTGAGTAAAGCCCTTTCATTGTCACTTACCGAAAAATAAAGGTTTTTAGGGACTGAAAACTTTTCGTTTAGGTAATACCTAGCGAAAGATAAGTTATTTTACCTTTTACTGAAGTTTGTCACTTTTAATAAAACTTAGAATTTTTTACTAATATTATAAATGTGAAAGTTTGTATGGATGTTTATTATTTTTAGTTTTTTGAACGGATTTAGATGAAACTCCGTACAAAGTACCTCCCAGATTTTACCCTCGTATGAAATATAAAAATTCTTATAGTGGGAATTTATAAAACCTCTTAAGAACTATGGGTGAACGCGCGAAGCTAGAATTTAGTAAATTTTTCATTGTTGTTAAATATAATACGAAAAGATAGAGGAGACGAGAGAAGATCGAAAACATCGCCTATTGATTTTATTTTACTCTCATATGAAAAATTCGTACCTTAGCTTAGATTGATGAGAGATGGCCGTGTGTGAGAAATAATGTTCTAGAATATTTATTTATTTGTTTAGACAACTTTGTACAATGTATTAAAATGTTTTTAAAGTTGTTAAAATGAAATTACCTAAACCAAATAAAGTAATTTTGTTTCTGCAAAAAAGTAAACAAATTAGGCTGCTAGTAGTAAGTACCCTTTGTAGGTACAAAATAAATTAAAGAAACAAGAAGTGTGATGACAAGCGTGTATAAAAGTTGACAATGAGCTAGGGATGCCGCAACTGGCAAAAAATTACAGCTTTATCTCTCTTCGTATTATTATTTCACTCGACCATAACCTACCGACAATTGTTCAGGGAAAATTACCCTGAACTAGGCTTATCTGCCGGACGTCGTTTGTCTTACTTAGCTACTTTAGTAAGTGAAAAGTTAGGACATAACCGACGATGGTTCTCAGTTAAGTATGAAAACGACCTCGTTTCAAAAACAGGCAATCTAACTTCGATCATAACTAATGCCGATCTAATTGAGTTTCTAGAGAGTTATTGAAAATGTAAATTAGGTTATTTTTCGTACCGATTCATGGAAAACTGTCCGAATAATGTAAATTGCAATTTAACATTTTATGATAATTATTTATTATACTCAACATAAGCATGTATTTTGCTTGTTTGTTTCATACCTATGCTTTGAATACTTAGACGTAACTTGTTCTAATTACTATCAGATGGGCCATCTGCCTGCTTTACAACCTACTGACATAATAAAAAATTAGTCTTACGCAATCTCTCGAATAAATTACAGGTTTAATAAAAATACTCCCTGCGGTATCAAGCGCGTTCCCGGTATAAAAAAAAAACATTTTTTTTATAGTTATTGTGCTATTCGGGGCGCAGATAAATCCAAAAAATTAAAGATCTTAAAAATCGATCCAGCCGTTCTTGAGTTATAAATGGAGTAACTAGCCCGACTTTGTTTTATGAATAGATAGTTTTGTAAAAAGAAGCCCGAGGTTGCGGTATTTGACTATGTAACGTGTTTATAATATTTATGGTAATATTTTTTTCTGTTATTTCAAATTCAAACGGCAAATAGAGGATATTCTAACACCCTACTACTAATAGTACAGACAATGAATTAATTTGAGTTGTTTGACTGTACTATCAGTATTTGACAATGTCGTACTAACAGTAGTAAAAATCGTACTACAATTTTATTTCAAGTATGTAGTAAAGTACCTACGAAACAAAAGTAATGGCAGTAAAGTGCTGCCAATCTTGCCGAGATAAAGAAAGTTAACAGCATGTTTAGGGTGATATTAATACATCACAGTGGTTGGACATCAATTTATCAAGCGGACAGGGGACTGAGAGAGGCCGTACCGATACTGTCTCCAGCTGAAATTACTCGTAACCTCCCTACCCTGGCCTTCATTCATCTTGTTACCATTTATCAATCGTTTGTTAATAACCATTGCGTGACGAGGTTCTTATGACCAACTTGTTTCAAAATGTTATTGGTTTTCGTCCGAACATTTTTCTACCAGTGAATGGTGATTTGTGAGTACAAAGTATTTGCTACTACGCTCAGGTTAATTAATCACACAAAAACAATCTGCTTGAGAAGAAATACAAAAATATTTTAAACATAAAACAGACCCTCAGAAACTTATTAAGAAACTCACCAAGGCTTTGTACCTAGAAGATATCAAAAACTAATTAGAAACGGAAAGATTTTTTTCTCACCTTTTCTCTTATTTACGAAATAATTCCAAAGAAACAGCGAAATTCAGGGGTGAAAGTTTCAAGTTTAATTAGGTGGGTGAAAAGTTTTCCTCTGAGCGAAACAGGTACGCGTTTAATCAATAAAAGGCTTTTAATATACGTAGCTTTACGTGTGAGAAAATACTCAAATGTTCCTATGAATCTTAATCTTAACTTTATTAAGTGAATATAATGTTTTAGACAAGCACAGTAATTCTTTTCAAAACTCCATTATGGGTAGGTATCTACTCTTTGAAGGATTTTTAGTACCATCTTTAAATTAACATTCTCCGCAAGTCGGTCGCTAGAAAACTCTTTTTATAACTTTTTGGTACAATAGATATTAATTTGAAATATAATTTCAAAGGGTATCTACTCTCTGACGAAATTTCAAATACTGGAAAATATTTCTAATCAAAGGACTGGATGTTGGTATTGAATGTCACGGAAATAGTATGCCACGTAAAAGGCACCACGTTAACGTTACCGTACCTACTTGTCGGTATGTCACATACGAATAGTTGTAAAAGGATTGCAAAATATAAATAGGTATATTTGGTGTTGTAAACGAATACTGTGTCCGGTGTCGGATGCAAAAAGTTTTAAACAAACTGTTGACTCTTTCATTAGCGCAGAGCTTTAGTGTTGGAATTATTTTTGTTACAAAACCAAGCGCCAAAGCACTTCACTGTGAAGTGCTTTGGCGCTTGGCAGTGAAGTCTTCACTGCATAGGTATTATTGCACAAATCTCATTGGTTCTCATATCAGCGATGCAAAGTCAATACTCGTCAAAGATCTTCATTGGGCTTAATGATAGAGGAAAATAAGTTCTATCCGAACAGGAAAGAACTTTTAATTTGATTAGTTCTTTCCATCTTAACTTGTAACAAGCGTTAGTTTCAAAGTTTTTCCGGATGCAACAACTAGTTAATGTTAACAAGTTGAACCTTATTAATTACTGCCTGTCTATGAGCGCTATAGCATTAGATACGAGTTTGTTTATATAATATATGCGCCAGGTAATTACCGCATCGTATTGTGACACAACTTTGATTAATAGTTGAAGTTCAAACAAATTAGTGGCTTGATTGATTAAGGGTTTTTGACAGGTTAGTACCAGAGAATGTTTGTTTGACGTCACAAATTTGTAAAAGGTTTGAAACTATACATTTAATAAGGACCTTGAAGAGCTAACTATTCCTTTGAAACCCTTCAAGAAAACGGTAAATGTAAAATTTAATTTCAACTAACACAAACTTTGAAATCATACTTTACGAATAAATTGAACTGTACACGATATTGCATTGAGCTTCGTAGTTTTCAAAGGTAATTTGCTGAACAGAAACAAAGTTCTGATTTGCTAATAGCGCATTAAATGCCAGCAAAGAAATGCTTCATAACGAAGTAAAAAGCTGCACTGTTACTCACGGTTCATTTTAAAGCAATCTGAAATACTTAATTCTTTTTAAGCGCTTTGTTAGTTGGTGGATTGCGTTTGTTCTCAATTGCAGCTTTGTGCTAGGATTCAAATTATTATTTTTGGCTTGATATACAGGGTGGCGTCAACCTAGTCACATTAACTCACACAGTAGCATCCACTTGTTGCTATAATAGTATTATAACAGTAAAAAAAGAAATTCCAAAAATAAAATAAAATACATTTTTCGAACAAAATAAATAGCGTAAAAATTGACCTCAAATAAAACACCTTTATGCAAGGGCGCACGAGCGCACGGCACGTGCCGCACATTGTCAAAGGACGCCGCCGCAAGGTCATTTTAACCGTCTAGTACTTTATGCAGATACAAGTTGATTGAAAAGTAAGAATCCTAAAAAGCTGTCTGCAGCTTAAAATATTGGTCTTTTGATTGATTTTTTTATGTATATGTTATTATAATACGGTAAAGAATACACAGAATGATTTATTGTGATTAGGTCGTCGCCACCCTGTAACTCTTTGACAAAAGTACTTATCTTTTTATTTACGATCTAAAATATTTGCCAACAAATAACACAATAGTGTGTTTCACCACAATCTCACTAAGGTAGGTAATGATGTGGCCGAAGGTGGTAAGCACACAAAGCCTAGAAGGATCTGGCTCTCAAGTGCAGCTGCCGGAACACACCAATAGGTGTTTGGCGACAGATTTTCAACTTGAGGGTGGTGGCCAGCCAGGCGGGTACTACAAAGTACCACCGTGCTATGGTGCTATGCTCACGATGTTTTCCTTTACCGAAAGCTCAAGCTCATTGTAGGATTCGAACCCACGACCTTCGCCGCGGCGTCCGACGTCACTACCACTGAGCTATTATCGCCTATAGTAATTAAATAAAGTGAAAGTTTCTGAGGATCTTCAATTTGGCAGAGCTTTTACATAAATTTGCCATTTGAATCTTATTTTTTTTATAACAGAAAAATAATATTTGTAAATACCTATTTGATTACAGTCGTTAGGTTAAGATTGACCGACTTACGTCACAAATTGTGACTTATGAGATGATGTCCTTTTTACAGGAAGTATGTAGTAATCTGAGCTGAAATCATTTATCTTATTCTAGTTCCAATTTTATGTTGGTACAGTATAATAGCAAATTACTTATAGTACCTAGTATTACTTATATGTCTACATTTTTTTTTGTAATATAAACAGTCTTGTTAATTTTCCCCGGAAAGCAAAACATTTTAGAATTAAAAAATATTTCATGAACGTTAATTTATGCTAAATTGTAAATGCTATTCATTAGCAAATTGTTGGACGGAGTGTTTCCCGTAACTAGACCAAAGAGACCCTTTTTATGTACTTCATTAGTATATAATTTAAATAAAATTTAAACTTTGGTACTTGTAGAATGTTCACTGTATTTAAAACAGCATATTCATTAATTACTTATTTACAAAAACAAATGGTTTACGCTTTCCAAATACCTGAAATTTATTTCACCTTTAAATAATATATTTTTTAACCAACTTTATCTAAAACCTACTTCAATGTAAAAAACAATAACAGTTGCTTGAACTGTCTTTACTTCTAGAGGTACCTAATGTATTTGATATCATACAAATATTTTTTGATACTTGATTGCTAACAACTGATAACAGTTTGAAAACTCATCATTAAAGAAATAAACTTTGAATGACACCTGTATTCCTCATTTCAAATATGGCTTGTTCTGACAACACAGATATTGCTTAATCCAGTACCATGTACAAAGATTGATAGTCAAACGTAGCTGGATATTATACGGTACATGACAGGTTAAACGATGTAACTTCGCTGGATTACACAATTACACGAATAGGTTTACCATACGATTGGTAGGTATTCGTAAAGTTGATCTCTGTTGCTGTTAGGGTCACCATGAGTTAGAATTAAAATACATAAATACAACTGTGCGTTAAAAAAGTAATTAGATTGTTTTATTGAAGTGCGCGTTCTAATCTATACTAATATTATAAAGCTGAAGAGTTTGTTTGTTTGAACGCGCTAATCTCAGGAACTACTGGTTTGGTTTGAAAAATTATTTCAGTGTTGGATAGCCCATTTATACATATATATTTATCGAGGAAGGCTATAGGCTACTTTTTATATCGGGAAAACACAGGATCCCTCGGGAACGCGGGTAAAACCGCGGGGCGGAAGCTAGTTTGCTATATTGGTGGACAATGCAAGTTTTGACCAACAACGAAATAAGCGGCCTGGATATACAGCCATCCTTTTATATTAGTGCTAATTCTCGAACTCTCTATATTACTTAATTACAAACATTATTGAAAAAGGATAAAAAACATTTAAAGCTGTCTAATTAGTCTATGCCATTGTCACGTACCTTCGGGAAAATAGTCGTGACCAAATTTTAATGGCGACTAAATGAATTTTCGTGAACGTACAAGCAATTGGACTAATTTGACAGGACCAAATTTCTTGTATCCTCTTTAATATTTTTTATTTGAAAGAGATAGTGAGATAATATAGTTAAGTTTAAAAACAATAGAACCAGCACCATTGTGACATCCTCTAACAAAATTCGAAATGCCACCTAGTGTCTCTAATAACTGTTTCCAATTCTATGAGATCCTTATTGGTTGTTGAAATAAATTTAACTACTGGATATACAATGCCGTATGAAGAATAGGACATTTTTCTTTAATTTTTTTCATCTAACTTTATGGACTGGCGCTGGACTGAAAGTGTTATATATAAACTATTTGGTACAAATATAAAATAGTTTGGGCAACCCTATTTCCGTCTGATTTGCCTCAGCGAGCCATAGCGGTGCCCTTTTCCTTTTCACAGGAAAATTGGCTTCCGTGTGGGGTTGCTACGTAAATGCATTCTCTTTATATTTGGCAAACACTTTATGTTTTAGGCATGATGTGTCCAGTTGGTAAAGAGTTATATTTGCTGTTTTGAATTCTGGATAAAAAATCTTCACAGTATTTATGTCACAGAAATATATCTAGAGTTTATGTTTTTAAAGTCTGTGTCTTGAATACGCGTATATAGTTAAATAAATAATTTTATTTTAAAATTTCCTTATAATTCGAATGCTGCATTAACCTAAAACAATACTATTAGCACAATATATTATAATTTGTGAAATGTTCTAACTGATCTATTGATCACACAGATTTCACATTTCAAATACTAAGTTACAAAGGCTTCATTGTTATACTTGTCCTATATATAACAGCTGTATCAAACGCATAATGTTAATTTGGTTTGTTGATTTATTTGGCGACTGGTAGCATCAATTATGTACTAATTAGTGACTGTCAATTACATTTACTATGTCCACATGCGTAGATTTAGATTAATTAATTACTATTTCAAAGAGACCTTGTATAAGTATTTGCACCATTGATTAGATTTCATTATTCATATTTAAAATTAATTCAATACTGGATACCATTTATTATAATTATTATTTTAGATGAAAGGTGTAAATTTCCACTTAAGTAACATGAAGAGTAAATATATGTATGTATGTAGTTAAAATATTAAGGAGTATAACTTAAAATATTAATATTGTCATAACTTAAAATTCCAACTTAAAATTTAATGTTTATTTACAATCAATGTATAAAACTATGATATTATATAGAAAATATCCTCAAAGCCCTCGCTGCTGTCGATAGGCAAGGTTCCCAACAGGCTGGCAGCGTTCCCTTTTTGGATGGCCAAGCTTATGCGTTGGCGGAAAAAGCTCCCAGCCCGTCGGTCTCCCGAAGCCTCGATGAGCTTGGATGATAAAATCCAAGCAAATCGGCGAGCCTCGAACCCCCACGGACCCATGGTTTCCAAAATTAAAATTAAAATAGGGATTTTTATACCAATTAAACATGTTAGTTCAATAATTCATGTTTTGTTGTTACTAAGTACCTATAGGCGTGTGTTTGACCAAAATCTCAGTATGGTGAATAATGATGTGACCGAAGGTGGTAAGTAGGTACACAAAGCCTAAATGGAACCGAAAGTGCTTGGTGACAGATTTTTAACTTGAAGGTGGCCGTGGTAGCCAGTCAGGCGAGTACTTACTACAAAGTACCTTACCGCCATGCTAAGGTAATCAAACATGTCTTTTACACCACTACAATATTTTATAATATTTATATCACAAGTTGAAAAATCACTCGCAACAAATAATTTACAACGCCTTGCAGCGTACAGGCGAGGATCGGTGTATTTGTATGTTTAAATTACGCCTCAATGATAGTTCCCACCCGGGCGAAGCGGGGGCGGGATAAAAACAAACTGACTGCAAAACTTACTTGCACTGAAAAATATGAAATAATTATAAAGAAACTCCAATTGTTTCGAATTTTGCGAAAGAAACAGCTTTTTCATTCAAAGTTTATTTATATTGAATTAATATAAAAAAAACTAAAATAAAATATGTTAAAGTACCTACACAAAAACTGCATGTGATATCTAAATAAGTAAACATGTGGTAAAATATGTGTCATTTATAAAATGCTTTTAGTTTTTCGTCGTTCTTCGGACAAATTTTGTTACGACATGATACTATGATCACACATTTTAACAAGCTTTGTGTGAGCATAACGTGGGACAGGAAATTAAGAGCCAACAGAATCTCATTATTCCCGTAAACCTACTTTATTTATTTGGAAAAAACTTTGATATTCGCACGTTCGATGAGGGTCATTAATGATTGACATATTATTGACCGGCAAGCGCAGCGTAGGACGTCCGCTTACAAGGTGGACAGATGACCTTGTTAAGTTAGTTGGAAAACGCTGGATGCAGGCCGCCCAAGACCGGTCCTATTGGAGATCTTTGGGGGAGGCCTATGTCCAGCAGTGGACGTCTTGCGGCTGAGATGATGATGATATTATTATTTTGATATTACTGTATATTATTACCTAATTTGTTATTTTTTTTAATAAAAAATAAACAAAAATGATGTAATGTATTTAAGATTAGTTGTCATCATCTCCCATCTCATGTAGTCATCATCACGTAAAAATAAAAACGACGGTTGTCTCTAAGTACTTTCATATATCTTTTTTCTCTGGTGATTTTTAAATTTGAATAAACGATCAAAAATGTCTTTCCTCGTAAGTACTGTACTAAGTATTTCGAATCTTGCCTAAAAAAGCAATGAACGGTACAAAGTAGGGTTATTTCCTCGAAAACGTAGTAAAGTGCTTGCTGATTTCTTTAAAGCCCGGCAATAGTACTGAACGTAATCCGTTCAATTTTTATTTCTTTCGACGAAGACGTTAGTGTTGTCGGCAAAGCTGGAGGCACGTATTCCGCGGGCACTTTACGTGAAATTTAACCGAATAGGTGTGCGTAAGACTCGGATCCGGCCGAGCGCATACTCCTACCTTACATTAAGTTACGTGGTTACGCACCATTAGCGGAGATTTCGCAGTTTCACCCTGTCTCAATTCCGTGGACTATTAAAGGGGAAATTTCATTATAAGAATGGTTCTCTTGAATAAGCGATGAACGCGTGGAGGTGTACCTGAGACTTAACGGCCTTCGCTGATTAAAGATTACATAGGTAGTCTCGCCTTGGATGGCGTTAAATTTAATTTGCTCTTGCCAAGATTATATGGCATAAGCCCGTTACCATTAGACTTGATTACTTATTTAGTCAGCTATGAAATTTGTTGAGAATACGACGAAATACTTGCTAATTATGGGTTAAATTTTCATATCCGCGTTCATTGTTTCAAGTTAGTCATTATTTTAGTTTGCTTTTGACTTTGAATTCAAGTTGGTAGATAGCAATTGTGATGCTAAATCACTTTAAGACGATTTGTATCACGTTGCACTAACGCAATATTATTTTCGTAACTTAGTGTCTGAATAATGCAAATATACAGAAACAGATAGCTTTCAACAGTGAATATCTATGCAAGTATACAATTGCTCAACGCTAATAGGTACAGCATGTTAGATACATAATAATAGATTCTCGTAGTACATCTTGAACATCGTTAGGTGCACGTGGGAACGAACACATGGCCAATACGATTTCTGTGTATGCAGTAGTCTAATGATGGCTTGGAATCACTAAGCATACATACTTAGAAACCATATTCCAATACTCCTCTAGAAACTAGTTTTTCAAGACAATTTCAAATATTTTACCATAGCAGTACATAAAAAAAAATAGTATTATTTTCCATGCGCTAAAATTCCTAATATTATGTTCTTACAATAAACGTCAGTGAATAAAAGGCGATGGGTACTAGACGCTTACTAATGCATTTGGCCTAGACCAAATCATTGTAAATTATTGCCTAGGCCCGTCTACATCTCCGAGAGAAATAACCACCTAGATCAGCTTAGAGGCTTTGTGAAACGTGATTGACGGAAACAAATGAACTTTCATTATGTACACAAGCCGCCCAATAGTTAGACGGAGGCCGACCAATAAATCAACAGCATTCTATCTTAATTTTATAATTTGATTGTGAACTTTTACCCCCTTAGTCTTTAACGAAGCAATTTATAGATAACCTTGTCATACTTTCAAATAAATTCGAATTTCAAAAACCTAGAACCTCAGTCTAGACTGGGAAGTTATATTCAAAGTCAAAGCCATTTATTCAGTTTAGGCTCTAGGCGGACACAGTCGAACCTACTGAAGTTACCACCCACACAAGTATATTTGGAACTAAGTAATGTTCAAATAATTTTACTTTGATATTTATAAATTGCTATTTTTTATCACTATCTACGAGCATTTCTTTTTGACAAAATAAATAAGGTATAATTATGTGAAATAATTCCACGAAGAACGGAAACAAAAGTTTGTTTATACTTACAAAAATAATGAGACAAATAACATTATTAATGTTTGTACAAAATATTATCATCGTCAGCATAGCCAACACGTCAAATTGATATGACAACGCACAGTAAGAATGTGGTCCCAATTACTATCACTCAATTTCTATTGATACATCTGTCCATACCAACTTTCAACGAATATACGAACTCAGACCCATCACGAACGAGTGGCAGCGCCAGTTTCAATAAAACCTTACGCCGCCCGTATATAAATCTCAGGTTTGACATATTGTTCACTACCAATATATTTCATGCTCTCTGTACGTAAAATATAGAAGATGTATAAAAATAAAATGTAACGCGTCTAGCGCCCGCATACGATAGGTCCTACCTAAAATAACCCCTTTGTTAGTGTTAGTTTTTATTATCATATATCATACTAGCTGTCCCCCGCGGTTTCACTCGCGTAGTGGTTTAAAAAATAGATAGTAGCCGATTCTCAGACCAACCCTATATGCACACAAAATTTCATAAAAATCGGTGGAACCGTTTCGGAGGAGTATGGTAACTAACATTGTGACACGATAATTTTATATATAAGATATTATATTATGATCATCTATTGTATAAAAAGAGAAAACCAAATCGGATGATTGACTGACTCATCACCGCAAAGCCTAATTAAAAAGATATTTGTAGTCTTCAAAAGTAATTTTCAAAGTAGAATTTGATTTTGTTTTCCTTAATTTTATGAAGTCTTACAAGAAGAGAATAGAAAAGAAATATTTATTAATTATTATTATTATGGAAGTAAGGTAGGTAACAGGAGACAAAGGAGAAAGAAAACTCATTTTGCGACTTATATTATCACAACATACAGCATAGAAGTAATGAGAGTGAGAATGTAACGATTAACATTAATATTTTATATCATAAGTCTTGGTTCAGGTCTCATTTCTTATTAAGGTTTCTTTAGCCACTTACAAGTTTGCGAATCGATCACAGAACTTTGAATTTACAGAATCCTAAAGAAACATCTTATCGTACACTGAAATGGGTATATTCTGGAAAACATTTTTTCAGTTGGTATAGTAATGAGATAATTTCTTCAAGTGTGCCTGAGGAGTATGCAAAATGGCTGATTATTTCTCGATATTTTTGGGAAAACAGCTTATAAGTACCTATCACCATTTTGAGTACCGTAATCCTTATCTTATATTGAGGTTGCGACTCATCTGACACCTTTTTTTAATCGACATCAAAAAAGAAGTACGTTCTCAATTCGTCGGAATCTTTTTTTTTTTATGTATGTTCCCCGTTTACTCGAAGACGCCTGAACCGATTCGGAAAATATTTTTTTTGTATGAAAGGGTATACTTCCCATGGGATGGGATCCCAGAAAAATCGAGAGTAACCCTCAAATTTTATAGGGACGCATAATGTGCTTTATATCTTATATAGGTATATAAAATTCACGTGTCACAATGTTAGTTACTCTTCCAAAACGGCTCGACCGATTTTTATGAAATTTTGAGTGCATATCGGGTAGGTCTGAGAATCGGCTACTATCTATTTTTTAAACCGCTACGCGAGTGAAACCGCGGGTGCAGCTAGTACTTTCTAAAATTATTCAAGTATTTGCGTCTGGTACTCATAATTTCATGTTGCTGAGTTGATGGTTGAAAATATAACTCCTTAACTAGGACATACAAACATGGCACATAACCATTTAATAACAAAAACTAATGTCATATACTAGTTCCAAATATTTTATGTGGCAGTTATCATAATTTATGTGGTGTAAAATTGAAAAAAAAAGACTACTTTGATTTACAGTCAAGGGGTTGGAATGTCATATTAAATAATTATACCCAATTAATGCAACCCCAGTTCACAATAATAAAATTATTCCACGACAAGTCAATTGAAAAACCATTATAAAACTACATTATATTTTTAATGTTTGGTTCAAATCAAAGTCGGAGCGATTAGATTTTGGACCAAACTTAAAAAATAATTAATTATGTGTCATGTTCCAAGTAGATATACACATAACCATACCTTCTAAACTACGTAGAAGGCAAAATAACTCATTAAAAAGAAATATAATTTATTTTACAAAATTATTTTTTGCGAGTGTATAAATTCTAGTAAAAGTTAAAAATTAATGCACTACTCAAATTTCAAATTGGTTTCATCAAAAGTAAATTACGTATTTATACTGAACCCAGGATGTTTATACTTGAGTGGTGTTTTCATTTACTTAAATTGCTTTCGCGACCAAATGGAATGTGCGCAATATTTCAAAATAGACGGCGAAAGTAAAAAGAGTAAAAATCAACGTCCACGATATAAATCACGTCACTTACACAGTTTAAATGCTTGGTTTGACTAATGGCTCCCTTTTACGAAAAGCTTCAAGCCAAAGAGCCTTTGATTTTGCTCTGTCTCTCTATATACGTAGTTACCGTGCCTATGAAGCTAATTATATATTTTGGAAACATGTGTTGTAGGTACATACATCATAGTAATTGTGAAACCAATTCCGACTCCATGCACAATAATATATTCCTATTATAGTTATTTCAACGAAACAAAGTGTTTCTTCCATATCACTACATAGTATAAAAAACGTAGCTTCCCGCTGTCTGTCCCTATGTATCTTTAGTCTTTAAAACTACGCAACGGATTTCGATGCATTTTTTTTAATAGATAAGGTTATTCAAGAGAAACGTTTTAGTATATAATTTGTGAAGTTTTTGTTTACATTGGCTAAAATATAATGATATTTGTTGGAGGTGTCGGAAAAAATAAGCCGTCTGGGAGCTTTCAACGAAAACGCTACCTGAACCTTTTGAGATATAAGTAAATGATGTATGGTGGAATTATGTATCTTATATAGATCTACAGAAAAGTTTTTGATGGCATATGTCTATCTCTTAAGGATAACATACTATATCCATTTAAATACTTAAAAAAATGGGCAATTATAAAGCTGTAATTGGAAAGCTATTTACACAAAGCCTTATCATTTTAAATAAGTTTGAGGTTTTAAGCATTTTATGCACATTATTTTACTCCTTTACAATTAATATCTTAGGAGCTATCGTAAATTAAAAATTACGCGCGAGAAAATAAATTCAACCGGTCTCGCGCCAACGCGACACGACGACGACGTCGGGTCTCGCTTGATGCAGCCATCTGCGCCCGCGCTCCACTGCTCGCCTATTGCCACGCAACAAGCTGATGTAAAAAATGTAGGCATAATATATTATGCTCTTCTACCCGTGCGAAGCCGGGGCGGGTCGCTAGTCTCGAAATAAAAATCAAAAGTTAAATCGTTACAAGTACCTACTTCAATTATAAAGAAAACTCGAATTCGTGTCTATACAGGGTGATTTTGTTATCACTGGCAATACTTGCAGGGGTGGAAGAACTCATCAATGTGAACAACTTTTATTATAGGGCTAACTCTGATATCACGTAAAATAATATTGGTCGAGTAGGTATTGAACTTTTGTATGGAACAGCTGATAATTTTTTCATGATTTCACAGTTAGTCCCATAATAAAAGTTGTTCATTTTGATGAGTACTTCCACCCTTGCAAGTATTGCCAGTGATAACAAAATCACCTAGTATATTATCATTGTTATAATAGCTATCAAATAAGACAATAGAAAAGCGATCGCATATTCACGGTCAAAGAGATATCTCGTATTGACCGTGAAGTGATAGAAATACACAGCGTTTTTATTGGTTAAAGCTTCATCGGGGAAGAGGTATCTCGTTTCCTATCGATCGTCCTAGCCCTACAACTACTTTATGCGCAAATATTCCAGACGTCTAGTTGTCAAAGCGAGAAATCCAACCGCGTAAAGTCCTATCCCAAACCTTGTAGGATGCGGTATTATTGCGCTAAGTATCAGCGTCAGAGGCCTTAGGAAAGCCTGGGGCGACAGATAAAAACAATTATGCAAATTAGTAGCGTTCACTAGACAAATATTTTGTGGAAGTAAGTGGACACTGATGAATGTGCTGCAGGATATGACAATATCTCTGGTAAAATAATTAAAAGATATGCTCATGAACTGGCCAGTCCCATACTCCACATTTGCAATCTTGCCCTATCCTCTGGTGTATTCCCACGTGCGTTTAAAATTGCAATAATCAAACCCATACATAAAGGTGGGGACAAGACCTGCGTTAACAACTACAGGCCGATTTCAATCCTTCCTACCTTGTCGAAGATCCTAGAAAGATTAATGAACAAACGCCTCGTTGATTTTTTAGAATCAAACAACCTTCTTTCTTCATCCCAATACGGTTTTCGTCAAGGTAAATCTACTAGTGATGCTGTTCATGAGCTCACGAAACTAATAGTGTCTAACCTTGATGAAAAAAGGAAGTGTCTGACTATATTCCTTGATCTGGCCAAGGCTTTCGACGCGGTCTCTATTTCCCACTTACTATCTAAACTTGAGAGGATTGGAGTGAGAGGGCTACCTCTAAAATTGTTTGGGGATTATCTAAAGCTTAGGAAACAGCGAGTAAAGATAGACAACATGATTAGTGATGAGCAAACGGTAACTTATGGTGTACCGCAGGGTAGCATTCTCGGCCCGACGTTGTTTCTCGTATACATAAACTCCCTCTGTAGTGCGCAATTGAATAATGGAAGAATTTTAACATTTGCAGACGATACTGCACTTTTCTTTAGTGGGTTTTCCTGGGAAGAGGTCTTTGGCAGCGCTCAAAGCGGATTTAACGAAGTTTGTGCATGGCTCAGGGATAACTTGCTCACGTTGAATGTCTCCAAAACGAAATACCTCGTATTTGCTTGTAGATCAAACCACCTCCCCTCACCGTCTCTTTCTATCACGGTCCACACCTGTTTCAAGTCCACCGGAGTATGTCACTGCCCATCCCTAGAAAGGGCTGACAAAATTAAATACCTTGGTGTTATGATCGACCAGTTCCTCAGTTTCAAACCTCACATCGGAATACTTGTAAATAGGCTTCGTAAGCTCATATATTTATTTGGGACACTTAAACATGTTGCGGACCGTGGGACAATACGAATGGTTTACTTTGCTCTATGCCAATCTATTCTAGAGTACTGCATCACCTCATGGGGTGGTGCAGCAAAGACTAACATTATTAATGTTGAGAGAGCACAGCGAGCCATTCTCAAGGTTGGTGCTGGCCTGCCATATCGCTTCCCAACAACGGATCTCTACAATAAATGGGATGTACTTACTGTCAGACAAACTTTCATTCTTCAAACGGTATTACGAAAACACTCCCAAATGAATTATGACCCTCAATTGCTAAAAGATAAACGCAGAAAGGGCAATGTCTGTATTACTGTACCCCTCCACACAAGCCGCTCACACAATTTCTTTATCTTTCTCGGCCCTTACATCTACAATCAAATAAATAAAATACTGACCATATACCCTCTACCAAAATCATCCTGCAAAAAAATGGTTACACAATGGTTAAAAAAATTAAATTACCAAGAGACTGAGGACTTACTGTGTCCACTTGGATGATCTGTTATCAATTATAATTAATATTGTTCAAAATAAACTTGTTTTATATCTACGACCATTTGCACCCTGCTTACACCAACGCTTACACACTCATTCATCTATGCTGACACTAACATACACACAGACACACAGACACACATGCTGTCAATAATCAGTAAAATTCTTATTATTACTTTTTTTTTTCTATTATTACTGTATTAATTTATTTTAATTAGGTAGTGTTGTCATGACACATTATTGTTATTTTTGCTTTCCTTATATAATTATTACTACCGTCTGTTTGTTGATATTTTTTATAACTCTGTCTATCCGTGACGTGGGGCACTGGTGACCTGTAATACAGGTTTTTTTAAACCTATCTCAGGCACCAGTCTCTCACAAATCAGGTTTTTTGCAGTATGTAAATTGTTAACAGACTAATGTAAGTGACCTGCTGTGAGAGAAATAAAAATAAATTTATTATTATTAAATTTATTATTATTACACTTTAGAAGTATTTTTAAGACTTTTATACGCTTAAAATTTGGAGTCTTTTTCAAGACAATTTAGTAATTTTTAGGATTTCATAGCCGAATGGTATTTAGAGTAGGTAAAATCCGCAAGAACTTCTATAAATTCGTCAATTTCATAAAGTTATAAATAATATACCAATATCCTCTAATCACATTACTAAAACTTAATCAAAGGGTTCAAATTTGACAGGAAGGTCTCTTCTTGAAACTGATCGCCATACAGTTATGTAGTAAAAAAAGAATAATAGTTTACGAGTGATATTCTTTACACCCAACTGTGGGATGGAAAACATCATCGTGTGAGGTGTTGTTGAACAGGTTTTTATGTCACATTTTTCATGAAGCATTAGATTCGTAATTAGTTAGCAATTAGAGAGTGGAGATCCCTTTCTAACTTTTCAAACATGGAATCAAAACATAACAAAACAAAACAAAAAAATGTAAAAAATATCTAGAGCTTCAACACTTTCAATGAATTTTGTTTTGAAAACCTTTTTTTTTTACTTTTTATAGGCTTGTGTTTGATCACAATCTCACTATGTTAAGTGATGATGTGGCCGAAGGTGGTAAGCACAGAAAGCCCCGAAGGAACTGGCTCTCAAGTGCAGCTGCTGGAACACGGGGGCAGATTTTCAACTTCAGGGTGGTAGCCAGCCAGGCGGGTACTACAAAGTTTTTCAGTTGACTGCCAGACTGATAAATAAAGTAGGTACCACAAAATCATTGTTACGTAGAAAGTAATACAAAATCCTACATTCCGTGTGTGGTCAGACCACTACGAAATTATTTTCTCATTATCAGCCTTTAGGAGTTTTTTTAAACTATGATTAGGTTTGTAATGTCTATAATTTCACTAATGTAAATGATGATGTGACTGATGGTATTAAAGCACATATTTATAGCCAAGTAGGGAACTGGATCAAAAGTGCAGCTGCCGTAACATACGGTGCTAGCGATACATTTTCAACTCGAGAATGGCCCAAGCACCAAGGTGTACCAAGCAATCCAGGCGGTATCTACGGCGAATTTTTTCACCGTGCTATGGTTTCCTCACGCTGGTTAAAATAATGATATTTTTGTAGCAATTATCACAAAAAGTGTTTAATGATTTGGGTTGACTGTAAACAAGATAAATCAGATAAACTGTCAAACTTATCAGCTAAGTATGATAGATAATATATTAAAAAGGTCGTCCATATTTCATATGAAAAAGGTAATTAAATATTTTGTTTGGAATTTTTTTATGAAAATCTATCAATAGCTTTATTCCTTGTTTTATTTATTTCATTTTGCTTCGCGTATTTCACATACCAGAGCAGAGCTATCTATCGATTTGTTCAACAATGCTGTAGAGCAATAAAATTTCAATATAATGTGAAATTTTGTTTCAATTGCATCGTCCGTCTCAAATGGTGGTCTTTGGAAATAAAACTGCGAAAAATCTGTAGTTTCAGACTTTTATTAATTTCATAATAATAACAATCTATAGTTCACAATATTCATAATTATCAAAACTTTCAGAATTCAGAATTATGGTTATTGAGGAGAGGAAGTTTAGTGTTGCAGTAATATCTAGTTACCTAACTATTGGGAAAGGTCACATTACAAATTCTACATAGTATAAACAAGCTTGATCGTTGTAATTTAATTTATCTCTTTAATTTAACTACTTTTTTTATTTGGTTGTATTTTATGTGTGTTTCGTGAGCTTGGCATGGTAGAAAGGCTTTCAACAAACTGAATCTCCTTCTGTCTTCAGCTGATAAGCTTATGAGTGGATGGAAACGTGCACCATTCAAGTGGTCTAAAGGTGCTCCTACACAGAAGTTATATAATAGCATAAAGTTCGACAACACTCACAACTTATATAACTGCTTGTGGGTACCTACGCCATAACGGCGATCGAGGCAAGTTGCATCAAGCGATTCACTTAGCTCATGATGGTACAGTAAAAAGATGACTCGTAGTGGGTTCGAGTGCCAATTTGACTCCATATTGCTATCAAAATCAAAGGTTTGTTTTAAGCTTTTATTTTAAGACCCTCGTCCTGCTATTTCGAAGTTTATTATTTTAGCAATTCGATGTAAATTCGCTGGTGTAATGGGCGCGGGCGTGTGCGTTCGCGAAATCACACATCGTAAGAATCCACCTTTATTTGTATGTGGTGGCAGTCCTCAGTATACGGAGAAATGAGAAAAGATAAAAATTACTAGAGTTAAATAATTTATTGTGTCGAATAAAATTACTTCGTCAGCTGGTTCATAATCAATTTACAACTCCAAATAAACTTTTCCATTTAAAACCTCGTATTGTTGAAAGTTCCAATTACGTTTTGCTAAATGTTGAAACAAAATTAACGATTCATTCGTCTGCTTAAATACCTGAAAACAGAAGTTAGCTAACTGAAAATAAAGTAATGAGGCATCATTCGACAAAAAAGAACAATAGGCTAATTTATGCTTTATTTAATTTATTCATACTAAATAGTGTATTGGTTAAAAAAATACTTAAAGGAAAATAAGAACCTATGTAATATATAAATCAACCCGTGGATGGTTGAACTAGAAATGAACCTTGTGACTTTAAGTACCTACTTACATTTTGTACTTGTTTAATGAGTTTCTTTTTGCCGCACAAAAAGTTCTACTCAGGTTTTGTTGACCGACTCGTTACTAGTCCCTTCATGAAAAAACGTTTGTGACTAATTAATTATATTCTTTGACTAAGCCGTGTCATAAAGGCGATAAGTTGATAAGCCTCTACTTAATAGTAAATGTAATAGTTTCGTTCCCGTTATCTCTCAAAAGGACATTTGAGATGCCCAACGGAAGTTTAGTGGGCAACCAAAATAGTTCTAAGGGCGATAATATTTGAGGCGTTTAACTTTGTAATTTAATACAGACCCGTTTGGTCTGTTGTGGCTTACTGAAGAAATAATTGCCGTAAGTTATGAAGTTAGTTTCGCCAACAAAAGCTAAGAACAGCTTATTGGAAACTCCATGTTAATCTTTAGTCTATTCCATAGAAATATAACTTCTATCTGGATAAATCTAAACAATACTTTATAGCAATAAGCTAATCACAAATAACAAAATATATAATAATATAGTTTTAAGTGCAAAATAAATTAAGGGTAAATTTTTCAATCGTTGGATAAATTGAGGATAAGTTATTCTTCTGAAAAAAAACTGTTCTTATCTTAAATTAATACCAGGTAGAAACCGCTTATCTAACCATTATATAATAATAAATGTTATCTAATCTAACAACAGATTACTTATATACCTACAAATCAATTCTTCAAAATCAAAACGAGCAAAGAAAAGCGAACAATGAAAAAGTTATGATGACGCTGTAACTGACAGACAAGTAATGGACTATTTAGCTACAAGAATTTTAAGTAATAGCTAATGCTTGGCTTTCACAACCTAATGTAGCCAAATAGATAAAGCGAGGCACTCAATTTACACAGACATTTGTGAAAGAGTTTGGGGGTTATGACCCCAAGTACCCCAAGAGACGCTAAGTATATATTTTTCTAAGTGCACATAAAATGTAACTGAAGGTGTCTACTACACATATTTAAGGACACTTTACCACCTGTCTTTACTAAATATCATGACCCCATTATATCCATCTATGTATTTTACGTACCTTTTTTTCAATATCGGTTCTAAGAATCCAAGTAGGTAATACCACGTTATATGAGTATTATATGTTGATATATTAAGCACAAAAATATGTTTAAAATAGTGTTTTTAAGGCCATTTTATTAAAGTATTACCTCATATACCTACCACATATCTCCAATTAACTCATTAGCCTAATAATAGTAGGGATATTCTTTTATTATTTCTTGTAAAACCACAAGAAGTGATATACTGTGACTGTACATATAATTTATTCGGATAGCGTTATATACCAGAATTTCTCATTCCTATTAGTATTTTAATATGAATTTGAAACCATCCTCTTTTTGAGATGAGTTTGGCGCTTTCATTAACGCAATGCTTATTTAAAATACTCATTTACTGAAGCACTGAAAACGGATAAAGATATAGCCGCCCTACATTATACATTTTTAGTTGTTGCACTACTGCACATATATTGCACACGCACGCACTCAACAAAAAACTTTATTCCTATTTTTTAGCTATCACTCACTATTTTAGTCTACATGGATGCATGGAAACATTTTTATTCCTGCGATTGTTTCTCGTTCAATCCCATATGTTTCTGTTTGTAGTTTTTTTGCGGATTCAGTTTTATTCGGGTTTTGTTTTGGCAATTATTTTTATGAATCTCTGTTTGTAAATCTTTCACATGTCTGGTAGATATCACTTTGATTTATTAACTGTGGTTACACTTATATTTATATCTTTCTTATTCCCCTCGGCTCGCGAATAAGATGCGCATCCCAAAACTACGTACAACAATATTATTCCACGTGATTCAAGTTATTCTATTTCGTATTTAAAATGATATCGGATACCTTGAGACTTCCAGCTTTTCGGGCTCTTTACCATCAATATCACTTATTTTATAATTATGTAAGGCTTTGTATGTATGTAAGTAACATTCGATCTTTAAAGTCGTACGAACTCTTGCCCCAGGAGAATGTATATACCGTAGGAACCAATTTGACGATCAAACAATGCCTTGATAATGTTTAGCTAAGCACTTGCTCTATGACAATGAATACCTACACTTCCGTGTGCCACGTCTACCTCAAAGCTTGATGTGTTTATAGCTTAAATGTCAGAATAAGCGCCAAGTAGCTTGAGCTTTCGGTGAAGGAAAACATCGTGAGGAAACCATAGCACGGTGGTAGGGTACTTTGTAGTACCCACCTGGCTGGCTACCACCCTCAAGTTGAAAATCTGTCGCCAAACACCTAATGGTGTGTACCGGCAGCTGCACTTGAGAGCCAGTTCCTTCTGGGCTGTGTGTGCTTATTACCTTCGGCCACATCATCACTTAACATAGTGAGATTGTGGTCAAACACAAGCCTATACAAAGTAAAATAAAAAGTTAATTAATACTGTTCACTTAATATAAGTTCGTATAAGTTATATTTTATTAAAATCTCTATAACAGTTACAGTTTGTATGTAATAGTAAAAAGTTTTATTTGTGCCTAAATACTTATTTTTCAATAAAAAAATTTAAGGTATGTAAAAAAAAAAACAAAATCCGTTAATAGTGCTTAGCGTTTTGTTAAACAGGAAGTAGATACCTATTATATAAAGTTATGTGCATGTGTAAATTGGATCTTAAAAACGAGTACTACGAGTACGGTTTGATACAATATTTTTTGTTAGTTGAGTTATAAAGTTAAGCTAATTAATAAATAATACATACCTTACTATTTTTACTTCTTACATATTTTAAATATATAACCATGGAAAAAAAATTAGTAACTACTAGTGTACATTACCTTTTCCTGAAATAACACGGATCATACCAAATGTTTATCGATAACAAGTACAATCCTGCCTAATAAGATCAATACAAAGGTTCACGGCAAGATTGATCGTGGCTCTTATTTGGAAAAGAACTCGGAAGAAATGAGAAAATAATATCTTTAACACAGAATAGCTCTATTACGAGAACAAACGAGTTGTTCATTGATACTCTTAGAAAGTTATTTATTTGTACACTAGCAATGCCCCGCGGTGTAACTTTTACTTTTGTAGCATTAGGTATTTTTTTTTTACAGTAAGTACCCCAACTTAATTATGAATGTATGTTTTGTATTCTTGTGTGTTGTTCTATTTTGATGTGTCTAATAAATGTATCTTTCTTTTTTTACTTTAAATGTACATAAACGTACACTACTAACGAGTATAATTTTTACCTAAATTAATGTGGTTGCTTTGAAATCTTTCAATAGCATTTACAATTTATTGAATAACCTACAAATTGTAAGCTAATAATCAGATCATATTGCCGTAGAAAGAAATCCTATCTATAAATTAAATATGACCCCAAACTCTGCAAATTAACCATCTCCAGCGGTATTACGGGTTAATTAACCCGTCATTTGACGCGGAGCTCTTGGAGGTTTTATTATGATTGATAGGCATTTATGGGGTCACGGGGTACTGACCTCCATCTTTTATCAAGTCTATGGGCAACGAACAAAAAATGGGAGTACCTAAGTCCGATCGATTGACCCGTCGAAGACGACCTCTCTATTGTGATTGCCGGTACAACAAAATATCTATTGGCTTCACTATTTAATTAACTTTTAGTGCAAAATAAAAATGTGTTCCTTTTTCAAGTCGTCGCCTAATCTGGTAAGATTCAGTTGTTTATTCGAAATTATTGATTAACTTTTAATGCTTATAAACTTATAATTCACTAGTAAAGAAAATAAATTTGAGAGATGGAAGTACTCATATAATTTTCCCACCAACTTAGAAATCCCGAAAATTAAATACTTTTCTAACATAATATCAACCTTGCTCAATCAAAATGTTTGAAAAACCCTTTTTCCACTATTTAAGTGGTTCATATTGACATGAATATTGAAGAGTACTTCCACTCCATTAAAGCACTGCTGGTGAGTTACAAATAAGCCCTGTACTATAGTTATTTATTTCATTATTTAGGTACAACGTATTAACTACGAAACAAACATTAACTGAGTGGGGCAAAAATTATTCTGATTTAGAGCCAGGATGGCATTGGATAATGGGACAAACAGAGAATCATTACAGTATAATGTTTTATTCGTTGAAATACCGTGACATAGAAGGGACATTGTCAGGGAAATAAAACCAAGCGTAATATATTCTGCACATATCGTATTCTTGGAATTGCATATTATGTGACGGGTATTACGAGTAGGCATCGCTACCGATGCATAGTTGGAATATTCTGTTTAAAGCTACCCGTCTGATTTTCTACGGACTTCGGCAACGCTCCACTTCTACGACAATTTAAATTCCATTTTTATCCAGACTTTCATAATTCAAGGATTATATTAAAATAACGTCAGTTATATTCCAAGTTTAGCGTTGCATAAATTGTACGTCGTTGCTTGAATTGTTTGATTCTAATATTTTTCTTAAATAAAATAGTTCAAAAGATGTTTTTGATGCTAAATGAAAATGCGATGGTACTGCGTTGTAAGTTTATATCTACTGATGTAGGTACATAAGATTTGTTATTTTTTATTGTTTCATGTTTTCTTTTCTGATTTCAGAACTCAAGCATGTTAAATTCTTTTGAACCCCATTTTGGAATTTTACATGGAATTTGAAATGGATTTCACAGGACAGTAATTGCTATTTACTATCTTACTATACAATAATCCAAAACGTTCATTTTATTATTTTAACAGAATAACAAAAAAGGGCAGATCGACGGTCGTCACGTACAGGCCCAGACGCTACCGGCGCAGGATGTTTTCGGAATAAAAGTGTGTGCCAGGTCAATTATTGCGTCAGCTATAAACGGAATGCGGACCCAGAAAACAAAAAAATATGCCTTGAAATTACGCCATACCGAGCTAGAAAATTATATCATCGTCGAGCCTATTCATACCTTCATCTTCTATCTTCTTCTATGCCTATAAAACAGTATCGTAACTGACTAACTGACTGGATAATGCAGAGCCTAAACCTGATGGCCCCTAGATATTTGAAATTTAAAATATTTGGTTTGCGAAAATTCATCTCAGGAGATCATGAATGAAACTAGTATGTTATGAAAGGTGTTTTCTTTCATCCTCCATAATCGTAGTATTCAATTTTCATTATCAGTAGTACCGACAATATTCATCACTTCTCAAGGTTTCCTTTATTTCTAAAAAGCTCTTGACAACACCGGTGTGAAGTTAGCAGCCAAAAGCTAGCAGCCAATATAATCCGACCAAATTAAGAAGATTTCTTAAAATCGCTTTATTTGTCCTAATAATCATGGAAAATTATATTGAACATTAGAAAATGATTAACTACAAGTGATAAAAGGCCTCGCAGACACGAAAACATCAAAAAAAGGCTTTTATTCAGAATTGATAAAAAATTATTCATATGAGTTTGATGGGCGATTGGGATCTCAAGATGTCCCGTGGTCACTGTAGCAATGCATTTAAATTGTAAATATATAATAAATCATAATAAATAACATCATGTTATGTACTTACCAAGGGGATTAGATAGGTAGATGAGACAGCAGACAAAATATAGTACAGAATAAATATTTATCTGAGTTTGATGAGTGATAAAGCTCTCAAGAGGTCGCGTGGTCACTCAAGATTCACATTGAAATTGTAGATACATAAGTAATCTAAGTATATAGCATCATGTTAGGTACTTACGATGGGGATTACATAGGTATATGAGACAACAGCCGATATAATTTAATAAAATAGCTATACGAGTTTGATAGCTGATTAGGCTCTCAAGATGTCGCATGGTCAATCTAGATATGTGTTTAAATTGTAGATACATAAGTTACCTAAGATAATAATATCATGTTATGTACTTACAAAGGGGATTACATATGTCTATGAGATAGCAGCGGATTGAAAAGAGTAAAAAATATTCATATACAAGTTTGACGGGTGATTAGGCTCTCAAGATGTCGCATGGTCAATCTAGGTATGCGTTTTAATTGTAGATACATAAGTAAACTAAGTAAATCATATCATATTATGTACTTACAAAGGGGATTACATATGTCTATGAGATAGCAGCGGATTGAATAGAGTAAAAAATATTCATATACAAGTTTGACAGGTGATTAGGCTCTCAAGATGTCGCATGGTCAATCTAGATATGTGTTTAAATTGTAGATACATAAGTTACCTAAGATAATAATATCATGTTATGTACTTACAAAGGGGATTACATATGTCTATGAGATAGCAGCGGATTGAATAGAGTAAAAAGTATTCATATACAAGTTTGACGGGTGATTAGGCTCTCAAGATGTCGCATGGTCAATCTAGGTATGTGTTTAAATTGTAGGTACATAAGTAATTTAAGTAAATAATATCATGTTATGTACTTACGATGGGGATTACTTGGGTATATAAGACAGCAGCCGATATTTTTTAATAAAAATAGTTATACAAGTTTGATAATTGATTAGACTCTCAAGATGTCGCATGGTCAATCTAGGTATGTGTTTAAATTGTAGATACATAAGTGACCTAAGATAATAATATCACGTTATGTACTTACAAAGGGGATTACATAGGTATATAAGACAGCAGCCGATATTTTTTAATAAAAATAGTTATACAAGTTTGATAATTGATTAAACTCTCAAGATGTCGCATGGTCAATCTAGGTATGTGTTTAAATTATAGATACATAAGTTACCTAAGATAAAAATATCATGTTATGTACTTAGAAAGGGGATTACATATGTCTATGAGATAGCAGCGGATTGAAAAGAGAAAAAAATATTCATATAGAAGTTTGACGGGTGATTAGGCTCTCAAGATGTCGCATGGTCAATCTAGGTATGCGTTTTAATTGTAGATACATATGTTATCTATGTAAATAATATCATGTTATGTACTTACAAAGGGGATAACTTAGGTATGTGAGACAGCAGCCGATGAAATAGAGTAAAAAATATTCATATACAAGTTTGACGGGTGATTAGGCTCTCAAGATGTCGCATGGTCAATCTAGGTATGTGTTAAAATTGTAGATACATAAGTGACCTAAGATAATAATATCACGTTATGTACTTACAAAGGGGATTACATAGGTATATAAGACAGCAGCCGATATTTTTTAATAAAAATAGTTATACAAGTTTGATAATTGATTAGACTCTCAAGATGTCGCATGGTCAATCTAGGTATGTGTTTAAATTGTAGATACATAAGTGACCTAAGATAATAATATCACGTTATGTACTTACAAAGGGGATTACATAGGTATATAAGACAGCAGCCGATATTTTTTAATAAAAATAGTTATACAAGTTTGATAATTGATTAAACTCTCAAGATGTCGCATGGTCAATCTAGGTATGTGTTTAAATTATAGATACATAAGTTACCTAAGATAAAAATATCATGTTATGTACTTACAAAGGGGATTACATATGTCTATGAGATAGCAGCGGATTGAAAAGAGTAAAAAATATTCATATAGAAGTTTGACGGGTGATTAGGCTCTCAAGATGTCGCATGGTCAATCTAGGTATGCGTTTTAATTGTAGATACATATGTTATCTATGTAAATAATATCATGTTATGTACTTACAAAGGGGATAACTTAGGTATGTGAGACAGCAGCCGATGAAATAGAGTAAAAAATATTCATATACAAGTTTGACGGGTGATTAGGCTCTCAAGATGTCGCATGGTCAATCTAGGTATGCGTTTTAATTGTAGATACATATGTTATCTATGTAAATAATATCATGTTATGTACTTACGATGGGGATTACTTGGGTATATAAGACAGCAGCCGATATTTTTTAATAAAAATAGTTATACAAGTTTGATAATTGATTAGACTCTCAAGATGTCGCATGGTCAATCTAGATATGTGTTTAAATTGTAGATACATAAGTGACCTAAGATAATAATATCACGTTATGTACTTACAAAGGGGATAACTTAGGTATGTGAGACAGCAGCCGATGAAATAGAGTAAAAAATATTCATATACAAGTTTGACGGGTGATTAGGCTCTCAAGATGTCGCATGGTCAATCTAGATATGCATTAAAATTGTAGATACATAAGTAATTTAAGTAAATAATATCATGTTATGTACTTACGATGGGGATTACTTGGGTATATAAGACAGCAGCCGATATTTTTAAATAAAAATAGTTATACAAGTTTGATAATTGATTAGGCCCTCAAGATGTCGCATGGTCAATCTAGGTATGTGTTTAAATTATAGATACATAAGTAACCTAAGATAAAAATATCATGTTATGTACTTACAAAGGGGATTACATATGTCTATGAGATAGCAGCGGATTGAAAAGAGTAAAAAATATTCATATACAAGTTTGACGGGTGATTAGGCTCTCAAGATGTCGCATGATCAATCTAGGTATGCGTTTTAATTGTAGATACATATGTTATCTATGTAAACAATATCATGTTATGTACTTACAAAGGGGATAACTTAGGTATGTGAGACAGCAGCCGATGGAATAGAGTCAAAAATATTCATATACAAGTTTGACGGGTGATTAGGCTCTCAAGATGTCGCATGGTCAATCTAGATAGGCATTAAAATTGTAGATACATAAGTAATTTAAGTAAATAATATCATGTTATGTACTTACGATATGGATTACTTGGGTATATAAGACAGCAGCCGATATTTTTTAATAAAAATAGTTATACAAGTTTGATAATTGATTAGGCCCTCAAGATGTCGCATGGTCAATCTAGGTATGTGTTTAAATTATAGATACATAAGTAACCTTAGATAAAATAATCACGTTATGTACTTACAAAGGGGATAACTTAGGTATGTGAGACAGCAGCCGATGGAATAGAGTCAAAAATATTCATATACAAGTTTGACGGGTGATTAGGCTCTCAAGATGTCGCATGGTCAATCTAGATAGGCATTAAAATTTTAGATACATAAGTAATTTAAGTAAATAATATCATGGTATGTACTTACGATGGGGATTACTTGGGTATATAAGACAGCAGCCGATATTTTTTAATAATTATAGTTATACAAGTTTGATAATTGATTAGGCCCTCAAGATGTCGCATGGTCAATCTAGGTATGTGTTTAAATTATAGATACATAAGTAACCTTAGATAAAATAATCATGTTATGTACTTACAAAGGGGATAACTTAGGTATGTGAGACAGCAGCCGATGAAATAGAGTAAAAAATATTCATATACAAGTTTGACGGGTGATTAGGCTCTCAAGATGTCGCATGGTCAATCTAGATATGCATTAAAATTGTAGATACATTAGTAATTTAATTAAATAATATCATGTTATGTACTTACGATGGGGATTACTTGGGTATATAAGACAGCAGCCGATATTTTTTAATAAAAATAGTTATACAAGTTTGATAATTGATTAAGCTCTCAAGATGTCGCATGGTCAATCTAGGTATGTGTTTAAATTATAGATACATAAGTTACCTAAGATAAAAATATCATGTTATGTACTTACAAAGGGGATTACATATGTCTATGAGATAGCAGCGGATTGAAAAGAGTAAAAAATATTCATATAGAAGTTTGACGGGTGATTAGGCTCTCAAGATGTCGCATGGTCAATCTAGGTATGCGTTTTAATTGTAGATACATATGTTATCTATGTAAATAATATCATGTTATGTACTTACAAAGGGGATAACTTAGGTATGTGAGACAGCAGCCGATGAAATAGAGTAAAAAATATTCATATACAAGTTTGACGGGTGATTAGGCTCTCAAGATGTCGCATGGTCAATCTAGGTATGCGTTTTAATTGTAGATACATATGTTACACAAGTTGCTGTCTTATATACCCAAGTAATCCCCATCGTAAGTACATAACATGATATTATTTACTTAAATTACTCATGTATCTACAATATTAATGCATATCTAGATTGACCATGCGACATCTTGAGAGCCTAATCACCCGTCAAACTTGTATATGAATATTTTTTACTCTATTTCATCGGCTGCTGTCTCACATACCTAAGTTATCCCCTTTGTAAGTACATAACATGATATTATTTACATAGATAACATATGTATCTACAATTAAAACGCATACCTAGATTGACCATGCGACATCTTGAGAGCCTAATCACCCGTCAAACTTGTATATGAATATTTTTTACTCTATTTCATCGGCTGCTGTCTCACATACCTAAGTTATCCCCTTTGTAAGTACATGACATGATATTATTTACATAGATAACATATGTATCTACAATTAAAACGCATACCTAGATTGACCATGCAACATCTTGAGAGCCTAATCACCCGTCAAACTTGTATATGAATACTTTTTTCTCTTTTCAATCCGCTGCTATCTCATAGACATATGTAATCCCCTTTGTAAGTACATAACATGATATTTTTATCTTACGTAACTTATGTATCTATAATTTAAACACATACCTAGATTGACCATGCGACATCTTGAGAGTTTAATCAATTATCAAACTTGTATAACTATTTTTATTAAAAAATATCGGCTGCTGTCTTATATACCTATGTAATCCCCTTTGTAAGTACATAACGTGATATTATTATCTTAGGTCACTTATGTATCTACAATTTAAACACATACCTAGATTGACCATGCGACATCTTGAGAGTCTAATCAATTATCAAACTTGTATAACTATTTTTATTAAAAAATATCGGCTGCTGTCTTATATACCCAAGTAATCCCCATGGTAAGTATATAACATGATATTATTTACTTAAATTACTTATGTATCTAAAATTTTAATGCCTATCTAGATTGACCATGCGACATCTTGAGAGCCTAATCACCCGTCAAACTTGTATATGAATATTTTTGACTCTATTCCATCGGCTGCTGTCTCACATACCTAAGTTATCCCCTTTGTAAGTACATAACATGATATTATTTACTTAGATAACATATGTATCTACAATTAAAACGCATACCTAGATTGACCGTGCGACATCTTGAGAGCCTAATCACCCGTCAAACTTCTATATGAATATTTTGTTACTCTTTTCAATCCGCTGCTATCTCATAGACATATGTAATCCCCTTTGTAAGTACATAACATGATATTTTTATCTTAGGTAACTTATGTATCTATAATTTAAACACATACCTAGATTGACCATGCGACATCTTGAGGGCCTAATCAATTATCAAACTTGTATAACTATTTTTATTAAAAAATATCGGCTGCTGTCTTATATACCCAAGTAATCCCCATCGTAAGTACATAACATGATATTATTTACTTAAATTACTTATGTATCTAAAATTTTAATGCCTATCTAGATTGACCATGCGACATCTTGAGAGCCTAATCACCCGTCAAACTTGTATATTAATATTTTTGACTCTATTCCATCGGCTGCTGTCTCACATACCTAAGTTATCCCCTTTGTAAGTACATAACATGATATTATTTACATAGATAACATATGTATCTACAATTAAAACGCATACCTAGATTGACCATGCGACATCTTGAGAGCCTAATCACCCGTCAAACTTCTATATGAATATTTTTTACTCTTTTCAATCCGCTGCTATCTCATAGACATATGTAATCCCCTTTGTAAGTACATAACATGATATTTTTATCTTAGGTAACTTATGTATCTATAATTTAAACACATACCTAGATTGACCATGCGACATCTTGAGGGCCTAATCAATTATCAAACTTGTATAACTATTTTTATTAAAAAATATCGGCTGCTGTCTTATATACCCAAGTAATCCCCATCGTCAGTACATAACGTGATATTATTATCTTAGGTCACTTATGTATCTATAATTTAAACACATACCTAGATTGACCATGCGACATCTTGAGAGTCTAATCAATTATCAAACTTGTATAACTATTTTTATTAAAAAATATCGGCTGCTGTCTTATATACCCAAGTAATCCCCATCGTAAGTACATAACATGATATTATTTACTTAAAAAACTTATGTATCTAAAATTTTAATGCCTATCTAGATTGACCATGCGACATCTTGAGAGCCTAATCACCCGTCAAACTTGTATATGAATATTTTTGACTCTATTCCATCGGCTGCTGTCTCACATACCTAAGTTATCCCCTTTGTAAGTACATAACATGATATTATTTACATAGATAACATATGTATCTACAATTAAAACGCATACCTAGATTGACCATGCGACATCTTGAGAGCCTAATCACCCGTCAAACTTCTATATGAATATTTTTTACTCTTTTCAATCCGCTGCTATCTCATAGACATATGTAATCCCCTTTGTAAGTACATAACATGATATTTTTATCTTAGGTAACTTATGTATCTATAATTTAAACACATACCTAGATTGACCATGCGACATCTTGAGGGCCTAATCAATTATCAAACTTGTATAACTATTTTTATTAAAAAATATCGGCTGCTGTCTTATATACCCAAGTAATCCCCATCGTAAGTACATAACGTGATATTATTATCTTAGGTCACTTATGTATCTACAATTTAAACACATACCTAGATTGACCATACGACATCTTGAGAGTCTAATCAATTATCAAACTTGTATAACTATTTTTATTAAAAAATATCGGCTGCTGTCTTATATACCCAAGTAATCCCCATCGTAAGTACATAACATGATATTATTTACTTAAATTACTTATGTATCTACAATTTTAATGCCTATCTAGATTGACCATGCGACATCTTGAGAGCCTAATCACCCGTCAAACTTGTATATGAATACTTTTTACTCTATTCAATCCGCTGCTATCTCATAGACATATGTAATCCCCTTTGTAAGTACATAACGTGATATTTTTATCTAAGGTTATTTATGTATCTACAATTAAAACGCATACCTAGATTGACCATGCGACATCTTGAGGGCTTAATCAATTATCAAACTTGTATAACTATTTTTATTAAAAAATATCGGCTGCTGTCTTATATACCTAAGTAATCCCCTTTGTAAGTACATAACGTGATATTATTATCTTAGGTCACTTATGTATCTACAATTTAAACACATACCTAGATTGACCATGTGACATCTTGAGAGTCTAATCAATTATCAAACTTGTATAACTATTTTTATTAAAAAATATCGGCTGCTGTCTTATATACCCAAGTAATCCCCATGGTAAGTACATAACATGATATTATTTACTTAAATTACTTATGTATCTAAAATTTTAATGCCTATCTAGATTGACCATGCGACATCTTGAGAGCCTAATCACCCGTCAAACTTGTATATGAATATTTTTGACTCTATTCCATCGGCTGCTGTCTCACATACCTAAGTTATCCCCTTTGTAAGTACATAACATGATATTATTTACATAGATAACATATGTATCTACAATTAAAACGCATACCTAGATTGACCATGCGACATCTTGAGAGCCTTATCACCCGTCAAACTTGTATATGAATACTTTTTACTCTATTCAATCCGCTGCTATCTCATAGACATATGTAATCCCCTTTGTAAGTACATAACATGATATTATTATCTTAGGTAATTTATGTATCTACAATTTAAACACATACCTAGATTGACCATGCGACATCTTGAGAGCTTAATCAATTATCAAACTTGTATAACTATTTTTATTAAAAAATATCGGCTGCTGTCTTATATACCCAAGTAATCCCCATCGTAAGTACATAACATGATATTATTTACTTAAATTACTTATGTATCTAAAATTTTAATGCCTATCTAGATTGACCATGCGACATCTTGAGAGCCTAATCACCCGTCAAACTTGTATATGAATATTTTTGACTCTATTCCATCGGCTGCTGTCTCACATACCTAAGTTA
Source organism: Tetheella fluctuosa (assembly GCA_951216915.1). Lineage (NCBI taxonomy): Eukaryota > Metazoa > Arthropoda > Insecta > Lepidoptera > Drepanidae > Tetheella > Tetheella fluctuosa. The sequence goes on along the minus strand of OX578229.1, from coordinate 5,996,568 downwards.
TCCCCTTTGTAAGTACATAACATGATATTATTTACATAGATAACATATGTATCTACAATTAAAACGCATACCTAGATTGACCATGCGACATCTTGAGAGCCTAATCACCCGTCAAACTTCTATATGAATATTTTTTTCTCTTTTCAATCCGCTGCTATCTCATAGACATATGTAATCCCCTTTGTAAGTACATAACATGATATTTTTATCTTAGGTAACTTATGTATCTATAATTTAAACACATACCTAGATTGACCATGCGACATCTTGAGAGTTTAATCAATTATCAAACTTGTATAACTATTTTTATTAAAAAATATCGGCTGCTGTCTTATATACCTATGTAATCCCCTTTGTAAGTACATAACGTGATATTATTATCTTAGGTCACTTATGTATCTACAATTTAAACACATACCTAGATTGACCATGCGACATCTTGAGAGTCTAATCAATTATCAAACTTGTATAACTATTTTTATTAAAAAATATCGGCTGCTGTCTTATATACCCAAGTAATCCCCATCGTAAGTACATAACATGATATTATTTACTTAAATTACTTATGTATCTACAATTTTAATGCCTATCTAGATTGACCATGCGACATCTTGAGAGCCTAATCACCCGTCAAACTTGTATATGAATATTTTTGACTCTATTCCATCGGCTGCTGTCTCACATACCTAAGTTATCCCCTTTGTAAGTACATAACATGATATTATTTACTTAGATAACATATGTATCTACAATTAAAACGCATACCTAGATTGACCATGCGACATCTTGAGAGCCTAATCACCCGTCAAACTTCTATATGAATATTTTTTACTCTTTTCAATCCGCTGCTATCTCATAGACATATGTAATCCCCTTTGTAAGTACATAACATGATATTTTTATCTTAGGTAACTTATGTATCTATAATTTAAACACATACCTAGATTGACCATGCGACATCTTGAGGGCCTAATCAATTATCAAACTTGTATAACTATTTTTATTAAAAAATATCGGCTGCTGTCTTATATACCCAAGTAATCCCCATCGTAAGTACATAACATGATATTATTTACTTAAATTACTTATGTATCTAAAATTTTAATGCCTATCTAGATTGACCATGCGACATCTTGAGAGCCTAATCACCCGTCAAACTTGTATATGAATATTTTTGACTCTATTCCATCGGCTGCTGTCTCACATACCTAAGTTATCCCCTTTGTAAGTACATAACATGATATTATTTACATAGATAACATATGTATCTACAATTAAAACGCATACCTAGATTGACCATGCGACATCTTGAGAGCCTAATCACCCGTCAAACTTCTATATGAATATTTTTTACTCTTTTCAATCCGCTGCTATCTCATAGACATATGTAATCCCCTTTGTAAGTACATAACGTGATATTTTTATCTAAGGTTATTTATGTATCTATAATTTAAACACATACCTAGATTGACCATGCGACATCTTGAGGGCCTAATCAATTATCAAACTTGTATAACTATTTTTATTAAAAAATATCGGCTGCTGTCTTATATACCCAAGTAATCCCCATCGTAAGTACATAACGTGATATTATTATCTTAGGTCACTTATGTATCTACAATTTAAACACATACCTAGATTGACCATGCGACATCTTGAGAGTCTAATCAATTATCAAACTTGTATAACTATTTTTATTAAAAAATATCGGCTGCTGTCTTATATACCCAAGTAATCCCCATCGTAAGTACATAACATGATATTATTTACTTAAATTACTTATGTATCTACAATTTTAATGCCTATCTAGATTGACCATGCGACATCTTGAGAGCCTAATCACCCGTCAAACTTGTATATGAATATTTTTGACTCTATTCCATCGGCTGCTGTCTCACATACCTAAGTTATCCCCTTTGTAAGTACATAACATGATATTATTTACTTAGATAACATATGTATCTACAATTAAAACGCATACCTAGATTGACCATGCGACATCTTGAGAGCCTAATCACCCGTCAAACTTCTATATGAATATTTTTTACTCTTTTCAATCCGCTGCTATCTCATAGACATATGTAATCCCCTTTGTAAGTACATAACATGATATTTTTATCTTAGGTAACTTATGTATCTATAATTTAAACACATACCTAGATTGACCATGCGACATCTTGAGGGCCTAATCAATTATCAAACTTGTATAACTATTTTTATTAAAAAATATCGGCTGCTGTCTTATATACCCAAGTAATCCCCATCGTAAGTACATAACATGATATTATTTACTTAAATTACTTATGTATCTAAAATTTTAATGCCTATCTAGATTGACCATGCGACATCTTGAGAGCCTAATCACCCGTCAAACTTGTATATGAATATTTTTGACTCTATTCCATCGGCTGCTGTCTCACATACCTAAGTTATCCCCTTTGTAAGTACATAACATGATATTATTTACATAGATAACATATGTATCTACAATTAAAACGCATACCTAGATTGACCATGCGACATCTTGAGAGCCTAATCACCCGTCAAACTTCTATATGAATATTTTTTACTCTTTTCAATCCGCTGCTATCTCATAGACATATGTAATCCCCTTTGTAAGTACATAACGTGATATTTTTATCTAAGGTTATTTATGTATCTATAATTTAAACACATACCTAGATTGACCATGCGACATCTTGAGAGCCTAATCACCCGTCAAACTTCTATATGAATATTTTTTACTCTTTTCAATCCGCTGCTATCTCATAGACATATGTAATCCCCTTTGTAAGTACATAACATGATATTTTTATCTTAGGTAACTTATGTATCTATAATTTAAACACATACCTAGATTGACCATGCGACATCTTGAGGGCCTAATCAATTATCAAACTTGTATAACTATTTTTATTAAAAAATATCGGCTGCTGTCTTATATACCCAAGTAATCCCCATCGTAAGTACATAACGTGATATTATTATCTTAGGTCACTTATGTATCTACAATTTAAACACATACCTAGATTGACCATACGACATCTTGAGAGTCTAATCAATTATCAAACTTGTATAACTATTTTTATTAAAAAATATCGGCTGCTGTCTTATATACCCAAGTAATCCCCATCGTAAGTACATAACATGATATTATTTACTTAAATTACTTATGTATCTACAATTTTAATGCCTATCTAGATTGACCATGCGACATCTTGATGGCCTAATCACCCGTCAAACTTGTATATGAATACTTTTTACTCTATTCAATCCGCTGCTATCTCATAGACATATGTAATCCCCTTTGTAAATACATAACGTGATATTTTTATCTAAGGTTATTTATGTATCTACAATTTAAACACATACCTAGATTGACCATGCGACATCTTGAGAGCTTAATCAATTATCAAACTTGTATAACTATTTTTATAAAAAAATATCGGCTGCTGTCTTATATACCCAAGTAATCCCCATCGTAAGTACATAACATGATATTATTTACTTAAATTACTTATGTATCTACAATTTTAATGCATATCTAGATTGACCATGCGACATCTTGAGAGCCTAATCACCCGTCAAACTTGTATATGAATATTTTTTACTCTATTTCATCGGCTGCTGTCTCACATACCTAAGTTATCCCCTTTGTAAGTACATAACATGATATTTTTTACATAGATAACATATGTATCTACAATTAAAACGCATACCTAGATTGACCATGCGACATCTTGAGAGCCTAATCACCCGTCAAACTTCTATATGAATATTTTTTACTCTTTTCAATCCGCTGCTATCTCATAGACATATGTAATCCCCTTCGTAAGTACATAACATGATATTTTTATCTTAGGTAACTTATGTATCTACAATTTAAACACATACCTAGATTGACCATGCGACATCTTGAGGGCTTAATCAATTATCAAACTTGTATAACTATTTTTATTAAAAAATATCGGCTGCTGTCTTATATACCTAAGTAATCCCCTTTGTAAGTACATAACGTGATATTATTATCTTAGGTCACTTATGTATCTACAATTTAAACACATACCTAGATTGACCATGCGACATCTTGAGAGTCTAATCAATTATCAAACTTGTATAACTATTTTTATTAAAAAATATCGGCTGCTGTCTTATATACCCAAGTAATCCCCATCGTAAGTACATAACATGATATTATTTACTTAAATTACTTATGTATTTAAAATTTTAATGCCTATCTAGATTGACCATGCGACATCTTGAGAGCCTAATCACCCGTCAAACTTGTATATGAATATTTTTGACTCTATTCCATCGGCTGCTGTCTTACATACCTAAGTTATCCCCTTTGTAAGTACATAACATGATATTATTTACATAGATAACATATGTATCTACAATTAAAACGCATACCTAGATTGACCATGCGACATCTTGAGAGCCTTATCACCCGTCAAACTTGTATATGAATACTTTTTACTCTATTCCATCGGCTGCTGTCTCACATACCTAAGTTATCCCCTTTGTAAGTACATAACATGATATTATTTACATAGATAACATATGTATCTACAATTAAAACGCATACCTAGATTGACCATGCGACATCTTGAGAGCCTTATCACCCGTCAAACTTGTATATGAATACTTTTTACTCTATTCAATCCGCTGCTATCTCATAGACATATGTAATCCCCTTTGTAAGTACATAACATGATATTATTATCTTAGGTAATTTATGTATCTACAATTTAAACACATACCTAGATTGACCATGCGACATCTTGAGAGTCTAATCAATTATCAAACTTGTATAACTATTTTTATTAAAAAATATCGGCTGCTGTCTTATATACCCAAGTAATCCCCATCGTAAGTACATAACATGATATTATTTACTTAAATTACTTATGTATCTACAATTTTAATGCATATCTAGATTGACCATGCGACATCTTGAGAGCCTAATCACCCGTCAAACTTGTATATGAATATTTTTTACTCTATTTCATCGGCTGCTGTCTCACATACCTAAGTTATCCCCTTTGTAAGTACATAACATGATATTATTTACATAGATAACATATGTATCTACAATTAAAACGCATACCTAGATTGACCATGCGACATCTTGAGAGCCTAATCACCCGTCAAACTTCTATATGAATATGTTTTACTCTTTTCAATCCGCTGCTATCTCATAGACATATGTAATCCCCTTTGTAAGTACATAACATGATATTTTTATCTTAGGTAACTTATGTATCTATAATTTAAACACATACCTAGATTGACCATGCGACATCTTGAGAGTTTAATCAATTATCAAACTTGTATAACTATTTTTATTAAAAAATATCGGCTGCTGTCTTATATACCTATGTAATCCCCTTTGTAAGTACATAACGTGATATTTTTATCTAAGGTTATTTATGTATCTACAATTTAAACACATACCTAGATTGACCATGCGACATCTTGAGGGCTTCATCAATTATCAAACTTGTATAACTATTTTTATTAAAAAATATCGGCTGCTGTCTTATATACCTAAGTAATCCCCTTTGTAAGTACATAACGTGATATTATTATCTTAGGTCACTTATGTATCTACAATTTAAACACATACCTAGATTGACCATGCGACATCTTGAGAGTCTAATCAATTATCAAACTTGTATAACTATTTTTATTAAAAAATATCGGCTGCTGTCTTATATACCCAAGTAATCCCCATCGTAAGTACATAACATGATATTATTTACTTAAATTACTTATGTATCTATAATTTAAACACATACCTAGATTGACCATGCGACATCTTGAGAGCCTAATCACCCGTCAAACTTGTATATGAATATTTTTGACTCTATTCCATCGGCTGCTGTCATATATATCTAAGTAATCCCCTTTGTAAGTACATAACGTTATATTATTATCTTAGGTAACTTATGTATCTACATATTAAATGCATACCTAAATTGACCATGCGACATCTTGAGAGCCTAATCCTTTATTAAACTTGTATATGAATATTTTTGACTCTATTCCATCGGCTGCTGTCTCACATACCTAAGCTATCCCCTTTGTAAGTACATAACATGATATTATTATCTTAGGTAATTTATGTATCTTCAATTTAAACACATACTGAGATTGACCATGCGACATCTTGAGAGCCTAATCACCCATCAAACTTGTTTATGAATATTTTTGACTCTATTCCATCCGCTGCTATCTCATAGACATATGTAATCCCCTTTGTAAGTACATAACATGATGTTATTAACTTAGATTAATTATGTGTATATAATTAAAACGCATACTCAGATTGATCACGCGACATCTTGAGAGCCTAATCAACTATCAAACTCGTATAGCTATTTTATTAAATTATATCGGCTGTTGTCTCATATACCTATGTAATCCCCATCGTAAGTACCTAACATGATGCTAGATAGATTACTTATGTATCTACAATTTCAATGTGAATCTTGAGTGACCACGCGACCTCTTGAGAGCTTTATCACTCATCAAACTCAGATAAATATTTATTCTGTACTATATTTTGTCTGCTGTCTCATCTACCTATCTAATCCCCTTGGTAAGTACATAACATGATGTTATTTATTAAGATTTATTATATATTTACAATTTAAATGCATTGCTACAGTGACCACGGGACATCTTGAGATCCCAATCGCCCATTAAACTCATATGAATAATTTTTGATCAATTCTGAATAAAAGCCTTTTTTTGATGTTTTCGTGTCTGCGAGGCCTTTTATCACTTGTAGTTAATCATTTTCTAATGTTTAATATAATTTTCCATGATTATTAGGACAAATAAAGGGATTTTAAGAAATCTTCTTAATTTGGTCGGATTATATTGGCTGCTAGCTTTTGGCTGCTAACTTCACACCGGTCTTGACAACTATCTTATCAAAATTATTCTACGATTCTCACAATTTAATTATGTACATTAGGTATGCGTTTTGTTTTGCGTATGGTCACACTTTCGCCTATCAACAGTAATAACGACAGGAACAAAGGAAAATCTTTACTATACTAACCTATAATATGAAATATACAGGTGCCGAAAGTAACCTCTTTTAATTTTCATTTTTTAATCAATAAAATATTAATTTGCATAAAAGGTTGATTAAGGTTGGGACTTTTACCACACCGTATGTCAACATTTTCAATGGTTCATTAGAACCGTTTTTTCCTTCCTCTATACCGCTCGCGCTGTGGAAACACATATTAAATGAAGTTAATCAATATGTACTGCTGAATTGACCGATGGCTAATTTGAAAAAAAAAACAAATGTAAATGTTTATTACTTTTTTTAGGAATCCGTTACAACCGATGAAGAAACGAAACCCTTATAGGATCACTCATATGTCTGTCTGTCCGTCTGTCACAGCATGTTTTTTCAAACCTACTGGACGATACAATTGGTTGGTACATAATTAATATATATAGTTAGATGTTTCAATCACGGGCAAATAGCATAAATAAACGAATTCCATTTTGAGGGTTAATTTTGGGAGCAAATAAGAAATAAAACAATAAAATTCTAATGCATCATGGGACATGTCAAGTGAAAAGGCTCGTTATGAGATGAGATAAATGCATAGTTTTAAATATTCTAAAGAAAATAATATATGTAAATCGAGCGCTTTCATGAGGACTAGTCTCTTCCTGTTACTATGACTAAAGTTTATATATATTTTTTTAAAATTTTCTTGAGTACTCTAGGGGTATAACAAAGAAAAGGGTATTTAAAATTCAACCCCCAAGGGAATAAAATAGGGGATGGCGGATGAAGCCGCGAGGTGGAAAACTAGGTAACAATAATTTATACACAGCACTTAGTTTCCATAAATAGTTAAAAAGACGAAAAGTGTGTGTATAAATCTTATATCAAACACATAATTGATACATAAATCTACCGACCAAACAAATTAAATATGAAATTATAGACAAAGTTCGTCGTTAATGGGAGTTGCAAATTGTTTTTAGGCATTATTTCACTTTTTTCTTTCTCATAGTTAGGTGGGTGTCTAAAGTTAGGTATCTTAAATTAGTGACTGCAATTATGGGCTAATAAACTTCTATGTAAACCAAAGTACTCTTATTTATTACTGGTTTTATAAAGTCTGAAAGTTATTCATATTAAGTTGAATGCGTATAACGGAATAGCTAATATATTCTCCTTTCTTTGAAATAGATGAAAAACATTTACTCTTTTCATTTTCAAGTACCTATAGGTATATTTATTGTAAATAAAATCATAAAATTTTCTATTACCTATCATCATCAACGCCCACGAGAAACATTTAATTGATTATAATTTGTTCAAAAAACAAAAACAGAGAGCTGTAGCGACTCAAGTAGCGAATGATGGTGGATGGTTTGATATCCCACGAATCTCGTAGTTTTTAACACTGGCTTTTATTTGCATTAATATATGATTCAAATTTCGTATTCCACGAAACATACATACGTGAAATTGAAAATGCGTGAAATGTTTAATTAAACATTATTTTGTTTGCACGGATTTTTCAGGGAATTGAATTGTAGTATAATAACGTTACTAACCACACTACCCAATAGCCGAATCGGGTAAGTAAATAAATGTTTAAGCGTCGACATGCTCCGTTGGATAGATTTACATTTGAAATCCAAGGGTCAGGCTTTATTACCTTTTTTTGCGTAGGTAAGTTGAGATCGCGACCCTGGGAGGGATTTATCCGCGGTTATATTTCAACGACTTCCCTAACATGAACTAAGAAATAAATGTATTAACAGATTATGTTAATCTATTTCATAGATAGAGTAAATTACTTTCTCGCTTTTTATAGTAAAAGACAATACTAATTATGACAATATTCAGGACCGCGGGTGAAACCGCGGGGCGGAAGTTAGTAGTATAAATGTGAAAGTTTGGATGGATGGATGTTTGTTACTCAATCAAGCCAGAGCGGCTGAACGGATCTGGATGAAATTTGGCACAGAGATAGATTATAGTCTGGAATATCACATAAGATCCCTCGGGAACTCGTGTGAAACATCAGGGTGGAAGCTAGTCCGAAATAATTCCATTTATTTGTCTCCGTTTATCATATACAATTTTATTGCAAATGGTTCAAAAGTATACAATGCCGGCCGAATAAAAATTGTTATTACGTTTTTATGCAGGTTGGATTAATCCTGACGGTAAACGTGCAACGGATCGCCGATTTAACACGCGATAAAGTCGGGCACGTTTTTCTTTTTTTTCTCCTGTATTGATCTTGGCAACAGTCATTTGCTTCAAACCAAAAATGGATAAATCACCTAAAGGTATGTAGCTATTTTCAGGATATGTTCGCTCAACTTCGAGTTACGAGAGCGAAATTGCTTGTTTTATTTTTTATGATGTCTGCGGGTTGGTTTGGAAGTTATAGATAATCTGACGCATCAAGTCCGTGTGTTTACTTATTGGGTTTACATAATAGACACCTGCTTAAAAACATTATAAAGACATAATTGAAGACATCAATTATCGCAACATGTTATCTCAACACGAAATTGTTGCTTCAATTTACAGAACCATTGCTTTGCAAACTACAAAACGAAAAACGATAAAAGCAAACAGATAGTTGCATTTTTATCTTGCAAACGTAGCGCAGTAAGCTATGCAAATGACTTCACACTGAGAAGCCGGGAAGGTTTTATCTAAGGCAGATGTTTCAACGCTGAACCCAGCCTCTATTTGGTTTACAATTTAGTATGCAAATTGTGGACTCCGCATTTGTAAGTACTCGAATGCGAATTAAAGGCGCCGCTTCATAAAATCTTTGGAGCTGGCGTATATTGCATTAGAAAGAAAATTAAAGTACCGCCTCCGCTTACACGTCACAGCCTCGAATTAAATTGCTTTGAATATTCAAATGAGTTTTGTGATTAACGAGAACATTCATGTTTGGTGTTGCGAGTGTTTTAGAGGTAACATGTATAGTTCTAATTGGAGGTTAACTTTGCGTGGTTCTGATGAATTTAATTTAATTTCAGTTGTATACAAAATTCTCGTCGGGGTCCCTGGATTAAGTGCTCACAATAAATGTTGGCTTTGCATTGTTTTATTTGTATTGCTTAATTTATTGTTGCCTTTGATTACCTGTTATTACGCATAATTATCCATTATAATTTCTGTGTACAATTTAGGTAACTATACTTACTTAACTTAAAATGTATTCCATCTGATATTTAATGTTTTAACTTTATTTTATGATAATTATAAATAGCTCCCCTAGTATCCTATACTTATTACCATAATATCTCGGCCCGGTTCAATAGATAGGAAATTCCCAAACTTACAGTATCTCGATAGGTCTGAGCGCCTCGCTATATATCGCCCCATAAGGAACAAAGCTTGTATACCTACTATGACCCTCAATATTATACGAACCAAGAAATGTTTAAGAATTTCATAAATTTCACTCTTCGTTGGAGATATTTTGTCTGATAAGAATTTTTAAGCCTTTTTAGGGTTTCGTAGTCAAACAAAGAACCCTTACAGGTTCTTTGTATCAGTCCGTCCGTCTGTCTATCACAGTAATTTTACTTGTAAACTTACAGTGAATCACTTTATCACACATAGAATTATTACCGATAACAAATAAGTTTTCAAACAATGCTTGCTTGGAATCTAAGCCAAAAATTAGTTATATGGGCGTATGACGCGCGCATACTCGGTTTCTATAGGTAATAATTCTATTTAATCGTATTAATTTTTTACGTACATTTTTTTTTATTTTTTTTTACTTTGTATAGGCTTGTGTTTGACTACAATCTCACTATACAATTACAACTACAAAATTTATTCTAAAATATTTTAGTATGTTTAATTAAAATCATTGATGTCATTTTACTGTTAACGTAATATAAAAGGTCGTTTTGCATGACATACATGTCTATTCTGAAAAATCTGAAAAAAATTACAACACTCGATCAAGCACTGAAGTGAAGGAAATATCAAGCCCAATGGGAGTCTTCTAGTTCATGAGTTATATCGACCTATATGTCAAATTAAACTAGTCATGATAGTCACTAGCACAAGATAGTGATACAAATATAATGATCGCACTCGTGTATTTCTAATTGATCCACTAATGTTCATATATTACGACTCTTATAATAGTAGGGGATGATGTAAGGTATTATTTTTCTTTCCATTTCACTGCATGGTGCAAAACCATATCGACACTTTTATGGCTGCGTTACTGTCTTTAAATCTGGCAGCGAGTTTTTAATCTCCTGATTAAACTCATTAACAATAAAATAAACTTTTATCAAAGCCTCAACAGCTAGTAGGAAATATATCGATTAATAGAATACTAGCTGTCCGTTTTTCAATCCCCTATTTTACCTCCTTAGGGGTTAAATTCAAAAAGGCCTTCCTTAGTGAATGCCTACTTTTATATAGTAATGATTATTTGAGGATTATGTGAGGATTTTGTTTGAGTTTAAAAAAAAAAATATGTACCTACCTACACACTTCCTGCCTACTTCTCGATTCACCAGTGTGAAGTTTGCTTATCAAATTTTCAACCAAAGGGTCGTGTAAGTTTTAAATTAATGTTAAAACCATTAATCCATCATTCGACGGTGGAGCCGCAGCAGTCCTTAGTGACAGAGTGATGTCTTTCCAGCGATCCGAAACTGATTGATCATTAGCTTATAATTACAATACCTACCTATTGGTGTTATAAATTTATTCTTATCGTTTTCGATTATGTATTTGTAAATGAAAATATTGCTTTAAAATTTCAACATACTATTGACGAACAGGTAAGGTTAAGATCTTTAATAATAATTTATTGTTTACGATAAACTGCTTTCTGGTGTACAATGAAGAGTTATCTATATATCTTGCATAAGACCTTAACCCACTGCGTATTAGTAAAATAAGGGCAGTAAACGATTTAGGTAATCTAGATGATTTACACATTGTCTTAGCGCCACAAGTCCCTTCAATAATGCTTAAGACTCAAGAGTCCAGCTAGCTACTTAGTTCCGTGGGAAGCGATTAAACTTGAGAGTTCGTAATGATAACGAGAAATAATTTTCACGAGCCCCTTGTATTTAGAAGTGGAATGTTTTTCGAGCTATTTTTTTACTGAATTATTACAACATATTTTAATCGGTTGGCTTGCGAATGGGAAGCGCGTCCCAAAACTACCTACCAAAAAAATAGAATTCCAGGAATCGCACAATCGAATAAAATTTTATTTATTTTGTAAAATTATTTTTTTACCATTTTTACTCATCATACTCCAAGTTTAGGAGTAGGTACTTTTTACTTCGATAGTGCAAATTTTTACACCTCTAGAAGATAGTGAACATTGCATGGTCATTTTAAAAATGAATATCTTCACGCCAATTACCCGTAAGACCTACTTCTTAGAGGTTTTAGTACTGAGCACAGTTTAGAATTTCATCGCAGATATTTAGGTACCAACGTATTATTTTGAACTAGCTTTCCGCCCCGCGGTTTCACCCGCGAACCCCTATTTGACCCCCTTATGGGTGGAGTGTTCAAAAATCCTTTCTTAGCAGATCCGTCCGATCCGTCCGATGCGTCTAGTGGTTTGAGCTGTGCGTTGATAGATCAGTCAGTCAGTCACCTTTTCCTTTCATATATACACAGAAAGATAAAAGAAGAAGTCCTGACTGACAGACAGATAGGTGATAATTAACGCAGATCCAGCGGTTTGGTCCTAAGAACATGAAATTTGGAGATTATGTTTTTTTTTGTAACGTAGGGGTAAAAAATAACGTAATAAATATTTTTTCTAAAATTAGCCCCTAAGGTGGTGAAATGGGGTTATATAATTTGTATGATTTTTTTTTATCTGTGACTTGATTGCTTTGAAAGTTGGTGTACTTTATATGTCGCAGATAGATTGTCGAATCTGCTGTTTTACAAAACAACTGAATGATGTTCAGCTAGATTGTCATTGTGTTACAAAAAGCATTTTGGCGTAGGGATACCATGATGAAATAATAAATGAGTTGGTAAATTATTACTGTTACAAACAAATTATTAAAAAAATAACCACGAAATTTACACTTCTAACCTAAAGTATCCGTGTCTTGTCTAAATAGGTGTTTTATTTGACACAGTTTTACATAACGTGACCCCACCGCATTGATAAATGCAAAACGTTTATGCAATTAAAGTTCAGTAATTATTTAAAAAAATGCTAAACGTCGTTCAGTTATTTTACATAATGGTGCCGTTTTATAAAATAGCTAGCGGTTATGTAAAATAGCCAATTAAGCAATGCAACTGCGATATATATACTCAACGTAAATACAAAGACAGGTGTTCCGCGATTTTTCAAAACATGCCTTAGGGGTGGTTAAAGTTGCATGAAAAAAAAAGTTTTTTTCGTGGCTTAAAATTAAACTAAAAAGATGAACTTACGCCCAATGTAACAACAAGATCAGAACAAAGGCATTGTAAAATCAACCCTTAACCCATTGACAAATTTATATTACCGCCATACGCGTTATTGTAAGGAACTTGTGTTAGCGATGCAAACGGCTTAAGGGGTTATATGTGTTGCTGAAGTTAGTTATAAATCTACTATATTATTATTATATCTACCTAATCCATAAACTTTAGAAACATCAGCAACATCACAGTAATATCACCAACGCAACTCACTCCGCAATTCCGAAATATAATTCTCAAAAAAAGGGGAATGCGAGTGAATGTGCAGGGCGACAAGTTTTTTTTTTAATAAAGCAGGTTGGAAGTGTTACGTACCGCCTTATAAGGATGCCTGTCCACCAAAACAGAGTGAATGAGCGAGGATGCAGTGCAGACCGGCCGTGCTGTATAGGTCAGTGCAGTAGAGTGTTCTTATGTACCGAAGCGGAACAAGTTAGTGGAGCCGAGCGAGGATGCAGAGTGGGACTGTGTTGCACAGAAGCTTCAGCAGATTGCAGATCCAATCCGCTGAAGCCACGTCTTCAGAAAACGAGCGCTTTAGAGACGTAAATTTTATGCAGTTTTATTTTTTAATATTTTTCTAGTTCCAGCGCAGATCCGCTCGCTTCGTTTTAGTGGACACGTAGCCTAAACGTGTGACCACTCAATCACAGGCCAATTTATTGTATCCTGTATGCCATTATATGCTTAGGTGTCTCTTCTCGGCGACAGTTTAATCAGTATATTGATAACATGTAGTGTACAGTCCAACCAGCAACCGGAAAGGATTTATTTTATTCTTACAAATAAAAAAATCGCACATTTAAGTAAATTGCATTGACAATAAATTATAGATCCCTCTGAAACACGCACTAAAATCATGGAGCAATGAAGTTATAGTAAAAAAAAAGTAGTATGTATAAATAATCCTTGTTTTTTTTTTTTTGGACCTGACTAGAAGGTGGTGGGTCCAGGGGACCATCTTCCACCCTTACGCGGACTATACGGCGAGCGCTGAGGGCTCTCAAATAATCAATTAGGCTGAATATACAATTTTATAGGTATTAGACTTGGCGCTGCGGCACAACAATACGAAAATGAGTTACCATAAAGAAATGATAGAGATATGCACCTCTATCAGGGGATGTGTACATGTAGAATATTGAACAAACAAATACTTACAGTCTAGCATGTGCCAATACACTCCTGTATGCCAATGGCACTCAAGACGCTAACCATCCTCACACATTGCAATTTCAGGCAACGCTGCACAGCATTTTTACATCCATAGCTACATATTCCAACTGAATTTCAAAACTAATAAAAAAAACACATTTTAAAAGCGTACAGTACCATATTATTACACTGTTAATTTATTTGACAAAATAGGAAATATACCTTCTACTTTCTCATGGTCACTGAAAGGCTGCATACTTATTTAGCCTAGATTTGCCGCAGTACTTAGGTATATGAATTATATCCAACGCTTGTTAGAGCCAAATTAGTTCTACTCCTAATTCAAGCCACTTTACCTAGCGATGTTATTTCATTTGTTCTGCTCTATTAATTGTACATCTACCGTACAATGTTTCTATATTTGTACAATAGCTTTGAAATGTTAATTAACTTTTGAGGTTGAGTGTACGTCACTCAGTGGAGCTATCAAGGATACTCGTTCACTCGATTCTCACCCTAATATAATAATAGTTCCTATCTTCCCCGACATTATGGTGAGTCGTTAGCGAAAATTAGTTTAGTGAGTATCAACAACCTTAAGGGTCTTACTTTGAAGTGCCACAAATGAATACATTTACCTTACTAATATTATACAGAGAGACATTGCTGCTCCTTTATTTAGATCTCTATAATTTGAAGATAATGTTTTTAAATATAATAACAATTTAAGGAATAGCAAACATCATAATGTAAGTTGAATTATTTTTGAATTTAGGTTCGTATATAACACACCGTAAACTTATCGCGTGTTAAGATGCCCATTAGAATACGACATCACATAATATAATCAACGAAATTACCCCATCTCCACATAAAAGTGCCATTTTGTTACTTGGCGTAATGTGCTGTAAGCATATAAAGGAGATAAGTGACACTCTTAGAACGATATCACACTGGGATAGTATGGAAGCTAACATGTTTTATTTACTGTAAAGAAACATATCCACGGCAGGTTTCATGACCCCAAGACCGGTCGCTTTAGTTTAAATAACATATTTCAAAACGTGAGGGAAAGTTTAATTTTATTCTACATCAGTGTCGGGGGTGGTTTTTATGTGAATAGAAAATAGCCTGTTCCTAAAAATAAAAGTTCTTTATAATACGGTACGTAGCATAAATAAATAAAAGATAAATGTAATTTAACACAAACAAAAGTATTTTTTATTTGTGTTAATTTATAGTTAATGCAATCGTAAAAACTACGAAATTATTTTGTGACTTTTTTCTACTACTATTCCGAATTTTACCGCATTCTAGATGATTTTTAAGTTTTCTAGATAACCTCTATCTATTTAGGTTTTGCTATGGAAAAACTTAAGAACCATTCATATACCTATAGTATAAATCAATGTTTGTCTGTCTGTTTCATTGTATGTTTGTAACGTATATGCGTTCTAATGTAATTCATCCGATTGCGATGAATCTTTGGTAAGTTTATGTTTTTGCGCACGCCCGCGATGGTCTCTTAAAGTTGGGATTTGTGAATTTTGTAGGATAGGATATTTAGGGAGTAGGATTGTTATTTTGCAATTATATTATTCAAATTAGGATGTATCTGGTCAGCCAGGTCAACCAAATCATTAATATGTAGTATATCCCTTATCCGGTTTCCGTAGTACCTACAAGCCCTGCTTAGTTTAGAATCAGATGGTGTAAAAACGTCCGAGGATATTTATTTATTTGTTTTCGATACACACAGTGTATCAAAATATGAACCCTCCTTTAAGATAATTTCCCTTATAATAACGCTCTCTTGATATGAAAACAGAATTAAGCATGAACTAGGATAGCCTCATTGAATTATTATCTTAATAATTGGCATAAAGAGTTTTCAGCACTAATATTAGACATGCTTACATTCAAACTTTTCTGAACATTGAAACATTCTAAGGCTTTCAGGAACCCCAACTTTGATTGATTAGTGCAATGAACTTTTGCAAATTAACAAGCACCGTTGGATAGAGGGGGATTTACCTGATTTGCTAATGACTTAATTTAAGTAAGTAAATGTAGGTCAATTACCGTCTACTTAAGCTCATACTCTGTCTGTGGCAGCCTGCGGGTTTACAAAGAACTGCTAATTTACAGCTTTTATAATATTTTTTTGTGTTATGTTACAAGAATACAAAATAACAAACTCTCAAACACAACCTCTTATCCCAAACCACAGAAATAAAAATAGCTTCAAACGCCTTATATATACATTATATACCTTCTCCGTTCCGTGGTGGGTAAAAAAGGTTTCATGCAGTTTTATTTATAATTTGAAAAAGAAAAGGACAGAAGTGACTAATTAGTTTTCTTATTGACGATGCAGCGTACTATAGTTTATGTGTGTGTGTATGCATGTTTGTTACCACTCTAGCTCCGTAATTGATGAAAGTATTTTAAAATGTTTTAAATTATAATTTGGCACACAAGGAAGCTTATCTAGTGAAAAAGATAAAATCACTAACCACCTTACAACAAGGTTAATATAAATTGGTGGAACCTACTCAAATCTCATATGACTATTTATTTTACTCGAATATTAGAGGCAACAGGAAACAGCATCATACATAACAATAGTTTTTTTTTAAATATGTAAGAGTGTGTGTAAGTAGGAACTTCGTACTGGTTTACCTAAAAGCTATTTTAGGTTTTATCCAAAAAATCTAGATAATATCCGGATAACTTCAAACAGTTTCCTACTAAAATGTTCATGTCGAAGACCGTCCAGATTGAAATGGGGTTTGTATTCCAAGGTCGTTCGCAGACTTGTCCTGAATAGTAATTCGAGAGAATATTTGGATACGTTTCAATCAAGTTTAGTTACAGTGTCATCATCATTATCTACACGCACTATTCTGGTTTATTCAGCACTAGTTTTGTGGTTATCAAGTTGATGTAATTATATTTATTCATTTTTTTAAGAAGGATAATAAGTAAATAAATAAGGATAAGGTCCATAAAGTACGTGTTTATTAATATTTGTGGAATATATTAATTGAGCTCGTCAGAAGTTTTCTTACGGTCAGACAATAATTGTATTGCAATGGATTCAAGCTTTAAGAAATATGTAAAATAATTTGTTTTCCACTTTACGTAATCGAAGTCTAAGTTTGCCCTGTAAATAATCATTTCTTCGGACTCTAGCTTCATTTAATGAAACCTTCAAAATATACCACAAAATAAGAACAACTTATTTATTTAATTAAGTTTGCAAATTGTTAGGCCACAATCTCCAGAAAGTATTGTAAGTTCCTGATTTTTTTTTCTCTGAGACCTTACAGTAATAACAATAAAGGTAATTGTTGCAACCATCGTATGCAGTGGAAGTTTGGGTGACATTTTGGAGTAGTGCAATTGCACTTAACGAGCCAACGGAAAATGAGATTATACCCGTCCGGGAGCCAGCAAATGGCGTGAATTGGAAGATTAATTTACGCCTTCCAAATGGGTTCCCAGACTCATTGTATTTGACTTACGATAAAAATAAGTGGGATTACTGCTCGTTGTCTTGAATGGTTTGTTTGCAATTTTTGTTGTAAAATAAAATCGTAGAAAATCGCCATTAGATTTTGTGACATAGCTGAGTATCATTACTAGTGGAAATAAACCCATTAGTTGTATTTATTGTTGGAGATTTAGGAAATATACATTTTGTACCTAATATAATAGACTATTAGCGCAGAAATAACGCAGCAATTATTACATAAAGCACGATAGTTACACTTTATATTCGCGACAAGATCGAAACATAAAATAGCTATTTATTTTGATACTGAGAAATTAGGTTTAGGTAATATATGAGTGAAGCTAAAAATGGAGTTTAAAATCCAGACTTGTATTAAAAATCGGGAAGCAAGAAAAACGCATTTAATTTCTTTATTCCTTAGAAAATAACGCTACCATTATTCTCTTACTTGTTAGGGAAGTACCCGACAAAAGCGTTTGAAACGAGCCTACGTGAATTATTCAAATATATTCATATGTCGGATGGAAAGCTATGAGACGTGTAAAGCCGCGCATATATTTGGCGCTAACTAGCGCACCTAAAATTTAATGGCCATCTTGTAATCAGAATATAAAATAATGCATAATGATGAGCATGAATATTACGATCGTGAAAATTTTAAGAAGTTGATAGCAATTTTTCTATTTGATAGCGGGATCAATGCTTAAATCTGTGTTTAGTCGGTAGGTACCAGTATAAGTTTTATAACAAAAGTATTATAGAGCTATTTTATTCATCCAAATATCCCATAGTATGCTGTATTTTATTAATATTTAGATAATGTAATACGATACAAATTTATAGTTATTGCACAAAGTAATACAAAGTTATGTTTTATTACAATCTCACCATAGTACGTGATGATGTTGCCCAATGCAGTAAATATGTACACATTACTAATAAATAGAAGGAAATTGGCTCTCAAGTGTAGCTGCCGGAACACACCGGTAGTTACTCGGTGACAGTTTTATCAGCTTGGGGCTGGTCCGGTGGTAGAGTCAGTCGTTACGTTCATAAGTGTCTTATCAGGGCCTAATCTGAATAAATGAGTTTGAATTACATGGACACTGCAAAGTATTTTCATCATACTTTAGTATCCTCATGGTGTTTTTATTCACCGAATATAAAATATTACAGAGTATTCGAACTCAAGACCTTCACCACGGCATTTAATGCCACTACAACTGGGCTATCAACGTCTGAAAAACAACTATATACGATATTGTTACTCATTCTATTTCTCAAATGTTTAAAAGAATAGCTTGTTGTTATGTTCCTGTGCACAAATAAAAATAAACTAAATGAAATGAAATAAAAAGAAACTATAGAACAAAACAAGTGAATGCAAGTAAGTACCCCGATGTACAAGAAAAATAAATTCTAGAAAGAACGTCGCTCAGCCGTCATCAAAAACATTCATCAAATCTAGAGACAAGGAAAGGAAAAAACTTATGATGCTATTACATTTTTGGTCACTGCAACGTCTGTAGCTTAGAGGTCGAAGTGTCGTCGGCTATCGCTTGACAAAAGGACAAAAAATCTTGGGAATATTTCCTTCGCGTCGTTCTTTTATAATAAGTAATCTTTTGTTGGGAATGGCTGACACAAAGAGCACTCCCGTAAAGCGCGGCAATGGGACTTGATAATGTAAGTTGACGCTTAGAGAGGCTTATTAAATTTGAATCGCCCACTTTAAATGAGATTTGCACGTATCTCGACTCATTCGTTGACTTGTGCTTGTCTTAGGTTTTTTATCCTTTGTTTTAATAAAAATAGCGAAAACATACTTAGCCTGAATGGTTAAAAAGCAGAATGAAAATAGTTTTATTATAAACAGCTTAATTTAACTTTAGTTTATATTTTTTTTTGAGTAATCATTCGATCACAAATGAATGTCACTTCTTTACAAATTGCAAAATTAGTTATTTGTTACTGTAGTGTAATCATTTCTTACAAAGTTCCACGTTTGATTAATTTGTTTAATAACCTTAACTTGACTTTGATATCATTAATTTATAAAATTAATGTGTTTTGTTTGACTAAACAAAACATTAATTATGGAATTAAATTTTAAGTTCAGACAAGACACTGACATGTTAGACATTGATATATTTACGCCGTTTAGGTACTCAATAGTAAACTGAAGTTATTAACTTATTATTCAAAAGTAAACTATTACTTATTTCAGTTTGAATAAATTTACCAAAACCTATTTCTTTAATGAAAAAAACTTTTCAATATTTTGTGGTTTGAAAACGTGTTTTCTCGAATGTAATATTCAAGCCCTTTTGTAAGTTTGGTCACGAAAAAGAAAGGTAGATACGAATTGGACTGTAAAAAATATTGGTCTGAGCTCAACGCTGAATATACAACTCAGGATCAATAGACATTGGAGGGCTTGGATTAAATCGGATTTTTTATATTCACATACACTGCTCTTCACGTGTAAATGATATTGAAAAATATTGGAAAAACCCTTCAATTCATAATACGTACCTACATACTAGTAAAGATATAAAAAAGACATATAATTGAGAGATGTCCATAGCTGAACATAGGTCTTTCGCATAAATATATTTATTTATTAATTATAGGTAATTATGAGGGTTAGTTAATTATGATTTCCATAATGAACAGATAATGATATACGGAACATAGACGTGCCTTTTACTGCTGGTCGCGTAAATAAGCTCAGAATAAATCAGCGAGCTATGGAAATAAATTTCTCTATGCGATAGAGTCCAAATGAGGACATTTTGTAGGAGAACAAAAGTGATGGTACAGTCAGTAAGCTGAAATCTCCGTGTGGCCTACCTATTGAATATTTTAAACTCATGCTTTGATAATCATAAACATAAATAAGTTATATGAAATAATATTTAGGTTGAATAAGCATAAGTATTTAAAAAAAAACCGGCCAAGTGCGAGTCGGACTTGCGCACCGAGGGTTCCGTACAAACTTCGTCCATCGTTCGTCCATCACGGGAAATGCACAATTTAATTTATTTACCTTATTTGAGGTTGGTGCCAATTAAGATAGATCTCTACATTGTATCAGCGCCCATACAACTCAGAGGTCTTTATTAATTGTCATACTATGTATGTATGGGAACACCCTTTAATTTTCAATTTTTTTCATATTTTGACATTTTCACTTTTATTTTACCTTGCTTTTTTTCAAATTCCGTGATTCTAGGTCAACGGGAACTACCACAAAACAAATAAAAGGGAAAAAAAACGCGTTTGTTGTATGGGAGCCCCCCTTAAATATTTATTTTATTTTGTTTTTAGTATTTGTTGTTATAGCGGCAACAGAAATACATAATTTGTGAAAATTTCAACTCTCTAGCTATAGCGGTTCTTGAGATACAGCCTGGAGACATACAGATGGACGGACGGACGGACGGACGGACAGACGGACGGACAGACAGCGAAGTCTTAGTAATAGGTTCCCGTTTTTACCCTTTGGGTACGGAACCCTAAAAAAGGTCATTTTCTTTAAATCCTTTCACATTATACTTTGCCTCAATGCTAAGGGACATGATCAACATGGTTGAACTTATTTTTAATGAAGCTGAGGAAACGAAACAAAAACTACTTTGATAACATAACTACGCATAATTATTAAAATTATTATTTACTTAATATAAAATGTATTGATCGTATATCGGAAGAGTAATTAATAGTGCACTTTTGTCGTGGCTTATTCAACGTTATTGCGTAAAAGTAAACGCTCCCACACAATATAATAATTAAAAACTGTTAACACTACCCGTTAACACAGAAATAGATTGGGGCTAAGCTTTTGTTTTTTTTTTTTATACCACAAAGTCGGCAAACAAATATACGGCCCGCCTGATGGTAAGCGGTTACCGTAGCCTATGAACACTTGCTAGCCTATAAATATTACTGAGAATATGAATTTAATGTGATTGAAAATTTGCTAACAGTAATTTTATATTTTATTTTGTCACATACAAATTATTTTAAAATAAAAATTAAGTTTTTGTCTTAGAAAATTATCGTTACCCTTGTTTTGACACAGAATTAAAGTAAGCGTTTCTGTAGTAAATACTTTTAGCTATAAACCAAAAATGTAATATCACTCTTATACATATTATAATATGTTTTCGGGTGTTTATCTAACGACGTTCAATAACGCAATGCCTATTACTATAGCTAATAGGAAAATGCCGGTTGATTTGAAATTAGTATTAATTAATAATTGATTGTGAAGGTAATTATAGTTTTAAACCTCTACCTACTTTACAATCACATTACCAAATAACTTTATGATAAAATAACAATAAATTATGTTTTTTTAAACAACAAATGAATCTATGCAAGTATAATTCTATTCATTTCTCGTTCTATCTATAGGTATTATTTTTTAAACACTCTTTGAATTGTCACTTCGACACATTCAATTTCTAGAAATTATTAAATTAAATTAAAATAATAATTTATTACCTTATTAACTAGAGTCACCGATTACTTTAGCGATTGTCTTATATTACTCACTAAGCCTCAATACCTCTGTATGTATGTATCTGTATGTAGTTTCATATAGTAATAGACGGTAATGTAGTAAGACTAGTTGTCATGGTTGATAAAATATCCTACTTGTCAAGCCACAGGTCGTGGGTTTATTTCCCACCCAGCATACACATTTTTATGCATGAATACCTATGTCTGTTTATCTAGGTGTATAAATATATTTCAAAATATTTTAAATGCTGGGTGGATATTTTGAGATGACATATTTTCGAAACCAATATTAGATTGTTATGCCGAACAACTTTTACTATGGGACCAAATCTCTCTAAATCTAAATCAAAATGTATGAAAAGAAATATTTTTTACGTTTCGAAAATAATATTGACATAATAAAAACACAAAAACAATATTGAGCCGTCGGGAACAGGGTCCTAGATACCAGTGGTTAAGGCTATTTATTAGTTCAAAACCAGCTTGAAAATCAATTTATCTAAATAAAAGGACACTACAACGACCACGAGGTCCAGCTCCGTACAAAACGAAGGACGTTGATGTTAATATCAACTATTAAAAGTAATAGGGCAGTTAGCCTGAAAATGCATAATCCCATAAGAATAGCTTCGTATTAATAAACTTAATTCATATTTTATTTCAATATAAAAGAAAACGATAATATTGCATGGCTGTTATAAATCCAAAGACTTGGCAGAACATCAAGGAAGATAAAAATTGACTATGTAGGTCGAAATGATATCGATTACGGGAACACATAAATTTTACTGAATTTTATATCTGAATTTACAGCAAAGATATCCAGACTGACTCATAAACTTCTGAATCTAGGAGGTAATCTGAAGTACCATCGTGTGAAGTCTAGTTCTAGGTCGTAATTTTTTTTTTATAAAAAAGATGTAAGCATCGTATCTTGTAACATAATATTTTGTTGGCATTTCATATAAATGTTGATTGTTTTTTTTTATACACACACACACAAAAAATCACATTTATAATATTAGTATGATATTACTTCTCCGACCAAAAGTATGGGATATTCAGATATGCTATTGCCATTTTAAACGCTATTCCCAGGCAAAGGGTTTGTGTAAGATGGGATCCAATATAAATCTACCATTAAACCCTTTGCACTACGAAATCGTATTCCTAACAAACACATTAGTCAACCAGTAGTGTTTACATAAGAGGTCGTTTGTGTTTTTTGGGTTCCGTAGTCAACAAGGAACCCTAATAGTTTCGCCATGTCCGTCTGTCTGTCTGTTTGTCCGTAGCTTAGCCTAGAGACTCTTAGTACTAGAAAGCTGTAATTTGGTATTACAGAATCACGCCGACAATAGGGTAACAATGGTGGACAATACACGTAAAGTGGCGATGTTTTTTTTTCTCGTCTACGATATGTGAAAAAATTCACAGTAGTAGTAGGTATATAGTATACGAACGAAGTTAAAAGGAAAACTATCACAGGTAAGTAGGTAAGTACAAGTTTACGAGTAATAGTCGACCAACCAAAGTAAGGTCGCTCATCGGGGTGGGGGGAAGGGTCGACAACGCGTGAGTGATACCCCTGGTGTTGCAGGCGTTCATAGGCTACGGTAACCGCTTACCGTCAGGCAAGCCGTAATGTTGTATAAAAAAATAAAACATATAAAATGAACTTAATAATTATTAGGGTTTTAAAACACAAGAAACAACAAAAAGCCCTCTTCTTAGTCTACATTATTGTAATGGGCACTATGGAACCCTACATTGCGCGTAGCCCAACACGCAGTTGGCCGGTTTTTTTTATTCATTAAGTTACATCAAGATATCGGATAGCGGATTTAAAATAGGTGTATACTTGGAACCAGACCACAATAACCATCCTACCAAATTATTCAGCACTAATGTTAAAGGTAGGTACTATAATTCCTATAAATCTGGCAACAAATCAACAGGGTTACTACTACAAAATATCACGATATCACTGTTTAATATGAACAAGAAAATATTTTTTTCTCTTTAATTGTTTAGGCCAGCCACAGGCTTTCTTCCTGTCCTAGTTGCAGTTCGTGTTATAAATACGATCTGTCCGTCACCGGGGTTTTGATGTAGGTCCGAGCCAGACAGATGGACTGACGGGTCGTGGGCCGGCTGAGTTTTTTATCCTGTGACAAATGGCTCCTCTTTTTCGCTTCAGTAATTGGTCGAATTTATGCTATAAAAGAAAACCGTTTCACGCCTGGATCCCTTCTCGAACCGCTAAATAATTAATTATATTTTCAGCGCAAGAAATTCCCTCATGAGAAGTTACGTAAACCTCCATTGAAGTAGGCACTCAGATATATATTGAATTAGCCGGTCGTACATTCATTTCGATCTTTCAATCCCATTTAATCTTGATAGCGCTCTTGAGTACCCCGATCGCCTTGGTCTATAGAAGTCTATTTGTGAAAAAAGACCCTCTCCGATATCTTTTAGATATTTTGAGGCTCTTATCATCCAACGGTATTTTGTTTGTCGTCTATAGGTTCGGCCCCACATTGAAGGCATGTTAACCCATCGTGGATGAAAATATTTCCTATGGTATTTCTTACATCAAATTCATTTAAAATAACTCTGTTGTTTACTAGTATATTACAAAAAAAAACATTACGTTATTAGATTCATAAATAAAATATAATACCTACTATATAATTCTAATAATTTTATTCGACAAACAGTTCTTTCCGGTGTACCAAAATCTGTTATATCACAGCTTTATCGAAGTTATCTGGCAATGTAATGGTACATTTTAGTTGTTTGCCAAGTGATTGTACGTTTTCACTTTGCAATAAATTATTTTGGATACCTGCAATATTTTTTCCCGACATAAAGTTCCTGATAAATATTAATTTTCGTAAACGTATGATTGAATATTAATATTAGTTAAATCTAGCTTCTGTCCCGCGGCATTACCCGCGTTCCCGTAGTATCTTGTTTTTACGCGATAAAAAGTATCTTATATTGTATTCTAGATTATCTATGTTTATGCCAAGTTTCATCTAAACCTGTCTAACCGTTTATGCGTGATTCAGTCACAACACAAACATCCAAATATCCCATAATCAAATTTACAAACATTCACATTTACTACCTACATTATTATTTGATTGAATATTAGTAAATAATTATCTACATATTAAGATTCATTCTTGAGTTATGACGTAAACAAAATAATATACTACATTTACTGTATTGACATACCTAATAATGTAGGCAAATATAATAACATCTTTATTCTAACGAATATTTCATCATATTATAGTGAACCCTTTGCTTTTGATACTTACATTTTTATTCTGACTGTTAATATAATGATGCTTCTTGTTGTCTGTTCTCTTTAAATAAGTAATTAGCAGAAAATAATTCATATAAATGTTCCTGTTTAACAGTGTAAAGAGATTTCTTAGTACTTATTATACATAACTAGCTTTCCGCCCCACAGTTTCACCCGCGTTCCCGTGGGATCTTATGTTTTTCTTTGCTATAAACCTCACGGAGCCCGAGACCTTTCCAACGAATACAAAACCGTGGAAATCGGTTCGTGCGTTCTGGAGTTATAGCGTCAGGAAGGAAAACCTGACTTATTTTTATATAGTAGAAGATTATGCTTTGGGTAAGTAAATTAAAAAATAGGTTAAAGTAAATATGATATACGATTCGAAATGTTGCTTACTATGCGAATGTAAACGAACGATTCCCATACGCCCATTTTATAAGTGAATTTACACCGCATTACTAGCATGATGAAGATCAAAATAGCAGGACGAGGGTTTCAAAACAAATGCGCCCACAGACCTTCGATTTTGATTATTATGCGGTTACGCGAGGATGTCAAAACAAAATGCGCCCCCGGACCTTCAATTTAGATTTTTATGCGGTTAGCGATACGGTATTAATTCGTTTGTGAAATGAGATTGTTCGCCCGCACACCATGTGAACTTTTAAACAGTGCGTCAATCTTTTTTGGAATCGGAGCGTACGAAGCGTAAGGATTTCTTGTTTTGCATTGAAATCGGCAAATCCGCGCCAGACTTTATTATTTTGATCAACTGCCCATAACGTCATCCACAGTGAATATTGAACACAGAACCTCTATAATACGAGTGCTCGTCAGTCTAACACTGTTTCGACGAACATAAAAATGACAGTTTGAAATCAGTTACCTACTAGTGGAGGCGCCCCAATTGCCAACGCTCCTTATTATCCGAATGTTCCAATGCCGATTAGGTGGATGCGCAACTTTACCTACGTTCTCACTACTGCGAGACCCAATTCTTTTTTAAATAAATCTTTAGATCAGTTTGATATTGCAATAAATATAGACTACTTTATATTACTTGCAGCATAAAATAAAGTGCTCAGTTTGCACTTTAAAACCGGTAATCTAGAAAACTACGGAATAGAGATTATATTTATTTATTTATTATAATGACTTTCTAGTGTGAATGCACAATTTATGCAGTGAATTTTTAATATACGGTTACCATTTACTAAATTACTGCTTCAAAAAAACCAAACTACTTACTTTTTTTGTATTAACAATAACGACTACAATTTAAAAAAAAATGTTACATTTATTACAGTAAATAATCTTAATAGAATTAGATTTATACTACTTGCTCTCAAGCTTGATGCATTTGCAACATTTTCTCCTTCAGCTGATTGCGAAATCGGGTTAATTCACAACGGAAACGTCCGAATCGGTTACGTGGGTGTATTCTGTAATACTTAATAAAATTTAACATAATTATGTTTTAAGGTACCTACGTGACCTTGTTCTTTAACGAAACTTACTTACGGATGTTCTCAAATAACAAATATTACTTATTTCTTATCAATAACACTATCAATTCAAACTTTTTTTTTTTTAATAGCATGTAATATTTTTTAATTAAATAATAAGATTGTACTATATTTTATTGAAAATAAAAAAATATTATTTTACCCAAATTCAAACTAAGTATAGACTTATTGTGTCTCTTGGAATGTTTGCTAGTTTCTTTCAATAATTAATTAGTCATATATTTCCTATGTCCAGCAGTGGACGTGTTGCGGCTGAGATGATGATGATGATATTTCCTTTTCCCTTACCTATAACTAATGTAAAGTTGAAGTAGACGGCCACATAATCAACTTACGCGCATTAATAGCCGGTTAAAATTTAAAGTAATACATGTTAGTATATAAAATAGATGAGTAGAACGATGCTGAGAATAACCTCTTTGATGTAGAGCTCGGCACACCACCGCAAATATAGATGGACCTAATTAACTTTGGATCGATTTTGTCCACAATCCCTTAACTTTCCTTTGTTCCATTGTAAATGTAAATAATCAGATATATCATTGAATTTGTTACAAGTTAGAGCAAAAGGTGAAGTTTGAACAGGTTTTAGGTCGATGGATAGATTGAAGTAAGTTATTTTTAGAATGTTAGTATTTTTGTATCGGTGATACTTATTTTTATTAAGTCGTGATAGAATAAATTATTATTTGATGTGAGCACTTATTTTCAATGATGGTATCATGAATTAGGTAGTAGGTTGGGGTTATAAAGTACTTTATTCAGTATGCTTACTGAAACATAAATAGCTGGACAAAAATTAGAACATCTCACTGCTTCCCAATTCAATACAGTATATTTTGAGGATAAAAATATGATATTCTGTAAGTGATTCTATTGAAACTCCGATCCAAGAAATAACAATTTTATTGTATACAGACTTATTTGGGTCAGATTATTTTTTATGTCTATTTTACAATAGATAGGCTTCTATATGATGACAATGGCACTGTTATACGTGGTTATGGGACCTAAAGTAGAAAGAAATATACAAATATAAATATAAAAAAAAAAAATACAAGGCTTTAGGGCATTGAATTTTGAGTAGGTACCTGGCATTATTACGTCCTATATAATAAACTGAGTAGTTTAATTGAGCACTTAAAAATAAAAAGTCGTAAGAAATATAAAATTCTAACTAAAGTCGGTAAATTTAAATTTTCAAACTTATACCTTCTGTTATAACTGTGCCTAATAAATATTTACGATGCGGCCCACTATACTTGTAGTAACGTAACAACTACAAAATTGGAATAAAATTATTCAAGGAGGTAAATAAACGTCTTGAAAAGAAAATCCCAGTTTTGGTGTTAAAACGGTGGCGCTGCAGCCATGAATTTCGCATGAAAATTGACGTAACCGAAGACGCTGCATGAAAATTTAAATCACTCCAGGATTTATCGCTCCAGCGCCAATAATGTTTTAAAGTTAAAGGTTTTCATAGAGTGTACTGTTTATTTGAATAACACAGTATTCTGACATAATACAAATACAGATGTTATAGTTATATATGTGTCTGATGGGGCGTAATAAATACTGCTCGATAATGTCTTATTAAATTCAAATACATCAGGTAGTATTAAATATTTATATAAGATCAATATTCTGGGACATTATAAATATATATTTAATATTTATATATGATAACCATATTTATATTAACTACTTATACTTAGGCTACAATAGGCCATTAGCAACGAGCTATGTAATTATCGTCAAAAATGTAAATATACCATTTTCCAAGAAAAAAACACCGTTATGGTTTCGCTTAAAACTCTCGGTTTAGTTTTAGTGCGGCGAGAACGTTTGTACACGCTATTAGGTCTAATATGGTCGCGTTAGTGAGCAGCTTGAATAAGCTCAACTGTATCTGAATGAAGAACAGCTGTTTTTAAATAAACAAAAATATAACTGTTGTTAATTCAGAATAAAATTAATGCAAATACTTTTTTCGTATGCCAGGGTAAAAATTGAGTATTAGGTAGATACTTTAATTAATGTAAATTTAGCCTTAGGTATATCTAATAAATTTGTTTGAATTTAACTAGAACTTCTACATCTAGGAACTATTTGATCTAAATGCACATATGATATAAGGCATAAGGGGGGGGGGGGAGGTTGGGGTTCTCGTACCACTCCCATTGTTTTGTTTATTTTATTATCAAAGGAATTTAGGTGGCTGTAAATTCAGCAACCTAAATTTCTAATGCTAATATTTAAGTAAGTTTTGTAAGATTTTTTGATGTGAAAACAAATTAAGTCCAGCAGTGGACGTCGGACGTCTTGCGGCTGAGATGATGATGACGATGAAAACAAATACTTACCTAACTTCCAAGATACTCCCTAAAATGGTCCAGAAAATTTGAAATTTTAATGCGCTCATTATATTTTGCTACTAAAGCTTGTTAAGTGTCTAAAGTTATTTTCGGGATCGTCATAAAAAATTACGACAGAGTTTATAGGACTAACAGCATTTACGGGGGTAAAGGTCTTGTCGCATTTATATTTAAATGAACTTTATTGTGAGTCTGGAATACAAATTTGTGATCTCGACACCCGTCCAACTCTGCAGCTTCAAATTTTATATAGCAAGTTACCCCCGTGGCAATTACCGAGGTCATTTCAGCCAGCGCTGCGCTCCATCTGCGACTTCTAACTCTACTTAAAATTTCAAGTTTGATTTCACATTTATTATACTTAAAAAATTGTTCATAACTTCCTGAATGTAGATTAAGTTAACTTTAACTTATTTAAACACTAAGTAGAATAAGTTCAAAGTGAATTACATCTGTATGCAGTTTTAAAGAGTAAGTAATTAGCTAAAAGATTAAAAATTTAATTGATTCTCCGCTGTTTTAAATTTTTACAATTAAGTACTATCGTTGTGGTAGTGGAAATTATTGTAAAATAATCTTTATTCTCTTAATGTTCATGGTGTGAGTTTAGCCATCCGTTCTGCGTTTACGCGAAGGACAATGGTCTGTGAGACATACTTGTTATTAGACTTTAATTGGATTTCCAACTCTGACGTATCGGTCAGGGGTAAAAATATGAAGATCAAAAGTTATTTGCACAACGTACCAAAACATTATGTTAAGTTCCAGTTAAGTAGTATATTACATCTTTATTAACCCCAATTTGCATAGCTCGTTGCATATACCATAATATGAATATGCAAAGCACGAGGTTTAAGCACTTGAATTAGTTCGTTCCTCTGTAATTTACTTGCATTATTTATGCCCATTATGACGTAAAATTCTTCCTCAAAATATTATCAATAAAGGTACCCTCTTTTGAATTGAATTACTGACTAATATAATTAGAGTATTCAATAATAATTCAATGAATACAGGAGGAATAAATTGGGTATTTTATTATTTTTGCAATAATAAATTAGAAATTGTGTATACATGGACAAATTCTATCAAATTTTACGAGTCAGAATTTCAAAAGAAAAGAAGGATAAGCGACACCTTTTTCTTTTTTATTATTATTCATTTATTATTAACAAAAAATGGCATTAATTGCACCATAAAACTAAACAAGCTCAAGTTCTATTCTTTCTTAATCCAGTAGGTATATAAAGTAATTATGTGAGAAAAATAATGCTTCCGATTTATTTTTTAATCCCTATGTAGCTAAATTTATGAGCAAGCATTGTGACTCTAAATTCTTCTTAACACGTCGGCTGCGGTAAAAATATTTTTAGGAAAATATAAAATGCGGCAAGGGATCTATTCAGCCTCACCAAGAATTTCTTCAACGGAGCGAGTCGGGGACAGTTTGAATTCCCGAAGGAGTCCAATATTTAAATTGATGTGATTATGCTAAATAAATTTTCTTATTTGTAAAAAATAAATTTCGTTATATAGATGAAATTGACGGCTTTAAATGGTTTAGTAGATCAAAAGGACCTTTTCCCTGTAAAAAATAAATTATAGGATCTACCTTTCTGAGAAAAAATAAAATTTCTAGATACCTACATTATTTATTTATTTATTGCATACTAAATATAATAAGCAAAAGAACAAGTAAATACATACATATATAACCAAACAGAACATTTTATAAATATTGCATATATTTATTTTAAGGTGATGATAGCTCAGTGATAGTGACGTCGACGCCGCGGCGTAGGTCATGGATTCGAATTGTCCTACAATGAGCTTGAGCTTTCGGTGAAGGAAAACACTGTGAGTAAACCATAGTACGATGGTAGGGAACTTTGTAGTACCCGCCAAGCTGGCTACCATCCTCATGTTGAAAATCTATCGCCAAACACCTGTTGGAGTGTTTTAGCAGCTGCACTTGAGAGCCAGTTCCTTTAAGGCTTTGTGTGCTTACCATCTTCGGCCACATCACCACTTATCATAGTGATATTGTGTTCAAACACAAGCCTATACAAAGTAAAAAAGAAACAATGAGAGTGTTAAACAAAATTTAATTGGATAAGTTTACATAGCTCTGAAAATGATCTCATTTGTTTAGATAAACAAAGAGATTAATAAATTCATTTTAGTGCCTAATTTATTATAAGATATTTGGAAATATCTTATTATAAATTAGGCATTAAAATGAATTTATTATTCTCCCCAGATAAAAAGGCTCCGGAACACTTAGAGTTTTGATTTTAATCATGCTTTTATCATAGAAAGTAATTTTCCATACTTTTAAATTATCTTGCGGAAAAACTACAAAGTGGCAAGTATGTACAAACAGAAGCTTAAAAAATTACACATCCGTGTATTATAATAGGTATTAAGAAGGTACAAAAATGTAAAAAATGCACTCGATATGCAGAGATAAACCATATCCCCCTTATCACGCGAGATGGTTTAAAACAAGTCTAGTAAAACCCAGGTTTTAAATATATCCGCCACATTCTAACGCCATATAACCAAAATAGATGGGGCGGGCTATCTTATTTTGTCTTAGGTTTTTGTTGTGCGTTTTATTTTATGAAAAATAAACCATTAAAAAATGTATACAAAGTAAGCCGCGCTAATTTTTGAATTAATTTCGGCATGCAATAAATTATGATATCAAAGAAAAATTATTTCGTTGGAAATTTATACAATATTCAAAATAAAATAAATTTATCTGGGAAGAGGTTTCCTGTTTGATGTTAAATTATGGTGAAAATATTCCATTTTATTATACCTCTATGTAATGAAGGTTTTTTATTCAGAAAAATGCTCACACATCCATATCAGTATTTTGGGTCCACAAAATATTTATAAAATCAAAAAGTACAATATTTTGTGAATCATTTTCTTTATGGTTTTAATACTAAGTGGTTTAATTTGTTTCTTGATTTTAAATATTTTTATTTCAATAAAAAGTGAGAATCTATAATTAATATTGTGTATTAATTTCTAATATATTTAAAAACTAAACCACTGGCTGCTATCAAAAGTTATGTATAGGTAACTGACAATTCTAATGATCCAAAATTATAAGTAAATATAGAACATTTAGGTTTATACCATTTCATACAATTTACTGCTACTCTAACGTCTATGTTTAGTGCCCTTTTAGTGATACTATGAGTGATAAAGTATCGACTAGGGAAACATTATACTGTCTGGTTTCTACAACTGCAATGTTTTGAACTACCTATTTTATATTAGGTATATTAGATTATAGAAAAAATAGTAGTAGATTCGTATCAAATTTTATAGCGTTTTATAGCGTTTTAAAGATAGACGTAGACTTGTCAACATACAAATTCTAGAGCTATACAGTATACACGTAAAAATACTCTTCTGCAGACTGCATTTTTTGATGCAAATCATAATTTACGAGTGCTGCTAGAATACAGAAAATAATTGGCACCCTTATCTTTAAAGTCAAACCAGATTCACAAACAGAAGAGATAACGGTATCAATGTATTTATATATAGATTCTAAGGATCACAAAAATAATTAATTACGTAACCGTCGCATTTTTCACTGATTTCTGTTACTATTTTTTGCATGAAGCCTTTGTGGTTAGGTTATTATGATTTAACTCGTACAAGTTAAATCATAATAACTCTGTTGTAGCAGTAAGTAAGTATGTATGTATACCTTACTTGCTCCCCTGCCATCTATCATAAGCGCTAATGGATGGTCTATAAGTTTCATTCTATAATGTACGAAAAGTGCTTACCATTTATTATCGTGTGATATTTTGAAATCATCTCTTATAGGTCACATTTATTTAGTTGAATGAATCAGGTATGCTTCCAAATTAAATAAATAATTATTAATTTTCTGTTCTCATCATTTTATCACTGTCAGCGTTTTATTCAGATTATTTGAAAGCTCCTCCATTTCTTGCGACAGTTAAAGCTGGGCTAAGACTGAATCTCATTTTTGGATAATACCTAGATAGTTAGCGTCCATATGTCTAAATGTAAATTTATTTCTTAATGTCTATTTGTATCACTAAATTGATGTCACCATTACATTAATCGTGATTGAGTCTTCGTTACTAAAGATTATGTTTCTCTATTTTACTATGTTTGACAATAATGATAAATGATGATAAGCAATAATTCTGTGCAACAGGATTTAATATTACAAAAAATCAATTTGAATTCCTCTCAGAAATCGTAAAAAATCATCATCACTTTTGAGTTTGTGTAAGTCAATAATCACTGATTTCTGCTTTGTTTGTGTTTTAAAAATGACTCGCCTTCTTTTTTTAAATTACTCAAGTAAGTAATTGACATATTTTTTTTTGTTATAACCTAGTTATCTAACCTGCTATTAAAATATTTACAATATTACTTCATAATTTGAGCCATTCCCGCCGACTTATCGTAAGCACCATTTTTATCGAAATTGAGATTTTTATCTTATGTAACATTTTAAATTGTAACGGACCAAGCCTTGTAAACGTTTCCCTCCAAAATCCATTAATAAATTACTAAAAATCATAATGCTATGCTAAGTTTAAATTTCATAGCACATTGCGGTGTAAAAATACGGTTACGATAAGTCGGCGGGAATGGCTCAAATGCTTGGCACCATAATTTGAAAATCCCAATAAGAATGTTTTGCATTCATGACGCTGGACAAGTTTTACCATAATAAAAATATAGGACAAACACATCGTAGTGTTTGTTAAAATTAATCATAAAATTTGAATAATGTTAAAAATTAAATAGTTACTCCTAATGTAAAAAGTAGCCTATACACAGTTTCATTTGTTAAAATGGGGTAAGAGAGCGTCGTAACCACACTCACAGTACAAAGAGGGAGTTTTGGGTCAAGTATCCCTTAGGTAGCGAGTGCGCCTCAAGTGCGACGCGTGCAGTTTATCCGAACGACTCCCCAACTCGATTACTGCAGCTACCTCTGTTTGAACGGACATCCAATTTATTTGTTACTTTCGTGAAAACTCCAAGAAATAAATGGTAGCTTTTGGGCTAATAAATTGCTGTGTGAATACGAAGAAAATACTAGACCTTTTTCAGTAGCATAACAGGTTATAATCAGCTTACATTTTTGTTTTTCATTTTATTTTTGAAGTATATTTAACTCTTATTAGAATATAATATTGTACAATTATTTTTAGTGTATACACCACAAATAGGATAATTAATCACAGTACAAATAAAGAAAGAGAATAATATAGGCAGCCTTATTGTTTAAGCTAATACTAATTAATTGATGTGAAAACTAAGTGGTCATGCCGTGTTTCCCTCACTCCGAATACTCACTTGACACGGTACTTTAACACCATTATTCGATCGAAATCTTTGTCATGTTACTTACGTATGGTGGTTATAAATCACAGCTGCTTTAGTGCAATCGATCCATCTATAGTCTACTATTAATATTAAAAAATATGTGAAAATCTATTTGTTTGTTTACATTACGTACTCATACTTATGAACTTCTGATATGGGAAACTAATAAGGTAATCATTTTGAAGTAAAGTACCTTTTAAAGTAGATCTTCCTTATCACGACAGGCGATCTACCACGGGCGCAACAGCTTTCTCACTATAACTTATACATATTATTCTTGGTTATTAATTAACTGTCACCGCCGACTGTGCCAAACGTTATTACGTTGATACAGTTATACACCAGTTCCAATTAACGCTAAGATACTTAAGGAAGTATAACATATTCACTTAGATGTGATATTGATATATTGATTAAGAGGTTTTGCACTTCAATTATCGAGATCGGACTGCCTCGACGACTGCCAAGTTTAGCCAATGTTATGGTCCAATAATTGGCAATTATTTGGTCTTACTCCGGCAGTCGTGTGAGATGGCTGTTATTTATCTTACAACAGGCGTCCAATTAGCCAAAAAGCAAAACTAACAAGGATGTATGGATTTTTCAGGAGATTTGTCGTGGACACAGCTATGCTAACATCATTTTTTTTGGCTACCAGTAGCACCCATTATCACGTTTCTTTAATCCTACTAGTAGCCTTCATTTATGCTCCAAAGCTATTATTTTGTAAGAAGCCTGTGAATTTTGCCGAGAAACTTAGATCAAAAATTTTATTTGACATTACTTGCGAAAATGTCATTCGACGAGTGTGGAACGTCCTAATCAAGTGCTATCTGAAATCACAAAGCTGTCTAAAAATGTCTGACAATGTGTACCTTTGGTTACTCTGGAATCATTTGGTTTTCTATATTTAAGATTGGCTAGTTTTCTTTGGCAGTGTCTCACTGCGCAATTTTCATTATTATTAGTTACTAGCTTCCACCCCGCGGTTTCACCAGCGTTCCCCAGGGATCTTATGTTTTCACGGGATAAAAAATAGCCTATGTTCTTCTTTGTACTATGGTACAAAGAATCGCACTATCTGCACACCAAATTCCATCGCGATCTGTTCAGCGGCTTAGGCGTGAAAAGGTAACAAACAAACAAACTCACTTTCGCATTTATAGCATTATAGTAGGTTTCATGGTATTCCATGTTTACCAAAATCAAAAAAAAATAGCACATCTGTAGAAAAATAGCAACACTAATGATGGCAGCATTAAAATTTAACGTAATGCAAAGATTTCATCATTTATATTATTATGAATACAAATATATCTAAATTGTACACAATTACTGTAACCATTTTACTTGTGACAACTGAAACAATGACAAAGTTCAACATTCGTACATTTATCCTAAAAGGTACCTACAATAAGTTGGGTTTTGGGTTTACACACGACCGTAAGAACGGAAGCGACCACTTTAGCTCCCAATATGTGGGACAAATAATAGCATAGTACACACGAGCGACGTTCAAATAGTATACTGTCCATTGGTCTGTGAGATACGTGACCTGTTTGGCTAACTCAATATTTGTCTCCAGATCCCGAACAATTTGTGAAAAAAATGAAGATAGAAGCTGTGAAATAATCCCAGCAGAGTGGTTTCATTGAAATATTTTAGGATAGAATTTCATAAGAAATTCTTTGTGCCTGA
The DNA here is from genome assembly GCA_951216915.1 of Tetheella fluctuosa. Taxonomy (NCBI): domain Eukaryota; kingdom Metazoa; phylum Arthropoda; class Insecta; order Lepidoptera; family Drepanidae; genus Tetheella; species Tetheella fluctuosa. Next base: position 5,959,538 of record OX578229.1, on the reverse strand, counting down.
TAAATGTGAATTTTTTTCCTGGCGCTTTCTGTGCGCTTAGGTTTGTTGGTCAAATTATTTCAGTAGATAATTATTCCCAAAAATAGCATGTTATCACGATATTAGTGAAATTTACGTTACCTCGGCTAATATTTCATACTTATATACTTGCGTTCTCATAATTAAATTGCCTAGCCCATTGCAGTCAATAAGTAAATTAATAGAAATAAAATACACGTGAAATATAAATGAACCCTTATAGTAACTCTCTAAGACAAGCTGTCAGTAAAAAAGATCTAGTAAATGACAAATCCTCGTAGACGCAGACGCTTTGGAATCGGGCAATATTGACAAAGACCATCTAAAAACAAAAGGGTTCTCGAGACCCCATTCATACATTTGGCCTGAGGCCAAAAACAACTAATGAAAGTCAATGTTAGCTTTTTTCAGAGCAATCGGTGAGCTTTGAGCACTAGCTCTCGCCATTTAAAATTAATCTTGCCAATTTGAAGAATAATCATAATTAATTGATAAGTACACAAAATTATACGATTTGTCCAGCCAATTTGTTTAGTCGTAACAACCAGACGAAGTCACTTTCAAGATTAATAACAATATCTACTAATTGAAAACTTTACAAACACAACTAAGTGCAATAAATGGTTCTTTAATCCTTCCCAAGGGGCTATATTTTATAAAGCAAAGTTCCTCAACATAGGAATGAGTAATGAATAAGTTTGTTCTTGTACTTAAAGAAAAGTGGAACCGCAAACGCTACGACGGATGACTGAGAATCTTACGAAAATTGCTTGACTTGTGAAGGGATCAGAACCCGCATCCTTGCGACAGATTGATGGTAAGCAATTTTTCAAACGACGCGGACGTTGCGTTACTTCGACCCCTTTTCCCTTATCTACCCGTAGAACACGAACCTTCAGTGCCTAGATTCGATTCTTTTGCAAAGGGCTTTGGCAAGATTGATGCTGATATACTGAGGTGTTAGTTGGTTGAGTGTCGCAGATGTTTTGTCTTAACTAGGATGCTTAGAAGATGAAATAGATTTTTTTTCATTCGAAAAAATGTAGGTATCCTATATATGGTTTATAAGGATGGAAAAAATAAATGACTTGTGGATATTAAAAAATACTAAAATAAAAATTGTTACTGATTTGGTATATTGTTACCTCTACGAAAACATTTTGTTTTAAATTTTTAGTAAACAAAAACTATATATTTTGCTAACTTATATTTTCCAAAGATTCCAAACTATTTGTTTTTTAAAAAGCTTTGCTCATAACAAAGTCAAAGCCATTTATTCAGCTTAGGCCCTAGGAGGGCACTTATGAAAGTCGAATTTAACTGAAGTTACCACCTTATTATTCAGAAGTCAGTCTTCAACAGAGAAGAACCGGTAAGAAACTCAGCAAGGTTATTTTGCCAATTATATTTTTTTTTCAAATATTTCACAATTGCAAAACATATTATTATTGATCAATTTAAACACAAAAAATATTAACAAGAAAAAATAACTATTCAACGAAAGTAGGTACTAACCTAAGCAAGTTCATAATAATAAGAATAAGTGTGCTGCTATTTCCAAACATTCGGTTCCAATAATTTTGCCCGATGAATAAATTGCAGGTACAGACTTAGGGGCGTTCATTATTTATGAATGCATACCTTAACACACCGGTAGGTATTTGGTGACAGATTTTCAACTTGAGGCAGGCGGGTACTACAAAGCACCTTACCACCGTGCTATGGTTTCCTCACGATGTTTTCCTTCACCGATAGCTCAAGCTCATTGTAGCATTCGAACATAACCTTCAACAAAATTTATCGCCAAGCACCTATCGGTGTATTTTGGCAGCTGCTCTTTGAAATCTTTCTCCTTCATATTTTGACATCAAGCATAGATAAAAACATTATTTAAATATATTAAAATATTTTGTGAAAATAATCACTCAAATCAACCAAGTAATTATATTATTACCAAAGATCAACATTAATAAATATTTATGATAAATATTTTTATCTCCTTCAAGAAGTTAATAAAACTTTGACTCACATTGAACTTGCATTTGCATTTTTATTAAAATAGTGAGTATTACTTTTCCCATATCTATCAAATGAGTATCTATCCTTTATTGGAATCGAATCACGTGACACTTCTTATCGTTTCAAACCACAGCAACATCGAACTAATTGATATGCAAGGAAGGGGTAAAGTTTAAATTAATTCTAGGTAGCACTAAGCTCCCTCTTGGATTCATATGTACATAAGTATATTGGCTTTATGACGGCAACACTGTTGGTACTTTATAAACAATGTAGATGCTGTAAAATTATTTCAGCTTGAAATTGAGTTAATTTTACTTAGCCCACATACGAACGAAAAATATTTCACATAATAAAATAAAAAACAATAAGAAAAAAGAAAATTATTAATTCTACTATAACATTTGCAGCTTACATTATTTTATTGGATGCATTTTAAATGAACCCTGTAAAACGAATACTTTATACTCAACTGTGTTGATGAGACATGAACTGGAATTCATCCGCAAAAAATAATATTAAAAATGTATTGTTTTTTAAAAAACAGTAGAACATTTTTATTTTCCAAGATACTTATTTATTATTCTTAGGTGAAAGGCAAGGCATCATATTTTTTAAATTATTTCATAGATAGACTGTATGTTTAGTAAATAATTAATATCAGTACTTATCAGCTTCATAATTTTACTAATAAAATAATAACAATTACAGTTCCTGCAAATAGTCTTTAAAAAAAAAAGAAGGATCGAAATTTCCTTCGCAATTTCCTAAAGTTCTAATTTCGTGTTAACAAACTGCAAATTGTGAAAATCCAATTCATAATGATGATAATTCGCTATAATGTGAAACTGCAAATGGCAACACCGAAAACGGCAAACCTCATACTAATTCCAAACATGAACATCTGAAATTGCTATTAACATTTCAGTAGGAAAGCAGACCGTTCCAAGACCCATTTCATTTCAGACCCTCTAATATCCTTTATTTACTTTTATAAAACTTTTCGAGAACTTTGTAGCCCCCGAAATTAAAAGCCTCGCTCTTAAAAAAGGGCCAACAAAATTAGGATGACGGTGAACATAGATAATAACTCCCCTTTTACCCCCGAGCGCCTTAAAAAGACAAGCCACTTTCATAAATCTCCGAGGTGGTTAACGCCTCGTCTGCAATACGAGAAACAAGCTGATGGCTTCGAGCGACAATGGGGAAGGCTCTGCAAAGTTTTAAGTACCATTCAGTAAATGTTTTCAGTGATCTCTCTGAGAGTCCTTGCGAACATTATTTACTCGGGTTAATTGAGTGGGTTGCGTTGTGTATTAGAGATTGTTTGTTATATTTAGTATTCAGTGTATTACTTCGCTCACGTAGATTAACGTTGTTCATCTAATCACACCAGTGGAGTAGTAATGGTTGGCAATAGAAAACATGCAAATGTTCTATGCTTTATGTTAACAAATATATGTCCATATGGATTAGATAATAGTAAGATCAAAGTTATAAATGACTTGAATAAAGTTAAAAATGTATGGAGATTATTTAAACTAAAACCATCACAGTTGACATGTTCAAACAAATAAAAAAAAAGCATTATATTTTTTACTTTATAAATCCAAGTGGATTATAACTATTTTATTTTTGCTCGTAGCTGTTGAATTGAAACTAAGCTCATAGTTCTGTTCAACAAATCGGCTTTTATTTTTATGACTGCTATAAACATTCTCAAATACATTTTACTTAAAAAGTTTTGAAGATACTTTTTTTATTTCAAGAGCTGTAAAGAAAGATTAAATTTAAAATATCAAGTAGGTACATAAATACATAGAAATAGTTAGTACCTATTCTTCAACATACGGCAGGCTCTTGGATGAATTAAGCTATAGAAGCGCTGTTAGTGGTAGGTAATATTTGAACTTTCTGCCCCTATGTAGGTATAAATAGCTAAATCTTAATATCTATAGTCTATATTAGATATTTTTATGTTGAAGTACTTAGAACAAAATTAAAAATTTAATAAGACTGATAGTAAAATTTTATGTGAGAAAAGTCTGAAGAAGAGCTTCCCGCCGTGGTTTTCCCAAGGGAGTACAGCATAGGGTTCTTCAAGAAGGGTATGAAGAGATTTTTGCTGGGTCGACAACGCGCTAGTTATTGCAAGGTATTACAATCGTCAATAGGCTAGGTCAGTGTTTTTCAACCTGTGGGTCGCAAAGCCTCTTTAGGGGGGTCGCGATGCTTCTATAGGGGAGTTGCAAAAGTTTGGGAAAGCTACTGCAGAAAAAAAACCAATAAAGTTTAAAAAGATTTATTAAGAAAAATGTTAAGTAAGGGACATAATCATTTGTATATTCAAATAACTGTCGTAGAAAGACGTTTTTTCTTTACAGATTTTAGTTTCATCACTCCCGCTAGAAGTTGACGGCTCTGTTTGTTTTTTTAGAAATTTATCCATTTTAAATCATTACAAATTACTTCAGTTAAATACGTAAACAATGGCTAGCGCTCGACAAACAGTAGCCGACTGACTGACGGGACAGGAAGGTGGTGGGTCCAGGGGACCATTGACCACCCTTACGCGGACAATCGGCGAGCGTTTAGGGTTCTCAGCCGTACTTAGAACTACAAAAAAATTGGGCAGCCTGAGGACACCCCCTGTGGGGCACGAACCTTGGCCCAGGACGTTGCCAGGGGAATTGGGGATCGGTCGGATGGCTAATGTGCAGCTCGGATCGCTTAATCGGGACGAGACTGGGAAGGACGTTGTGACGGTCGTCGCCGGCGAGGACGAAGTCGTACGTATGCGCGTAAATTTGCCTTATCTATTGGCAACGCATTCGATGTAAAAAAAATGTGTTTTACGATACTTAATTATGTATTTATCCAAACCCTAATTATAAAAATGAATAAATATGTTGGATTGAATATTTGTCACAAAATAAAATACATGAAAAAAAAGCAACGGGTAGGGGGTCGCGAAATATTTCTTCATACTAAAGGGGCCGTGTCATGAAAAAGGTTAAAAAACACTGGGTTAGGGTAACCGCTTATCGCTTAACTTTGTAATTGATTAACAAATTTTAAATGTTTGAGTTTAAAGCAAAATCTTGAGAATGTGTACCATTAATAGATACCAAAAATAATGTGGTACATAATTTTCTAAATCGAATGTTCTGAAACAATTGTGAAACCATACATCAGAAAACAATATGAATGACCCGAAGCTTACTAGATATAAAAACTACGATACAGTATTTGATGGCGCACTTACGAGCCTTTATTGATTCACCGACGCCATTCGTCAAGACTACGAACGGCAATCCGTGAATGAATTATTCATGAGTATACGTACGCTCGTCTCTTTTCTAATAGTGGTTAGTGAGACAAGACGTGGATGGATCTGGTCTCTCATACGCGGGGTAGCCGCGGGTGATAGCAGAATGCTGTCATCTTATGTCGCGTTTTGTTTTTACTGCTTACCGGAGCCAAGATGAGTAAATAAAAATATTATGATAAAGTTAGGGATCGTTTATTTGTATACTATGCTTTTGATGAATAATTTTTATTGGGTAAACGAATGTTTATGATTTGTGATAATAATATTATAATAAAAATGTGTATTGAGTAAAGGTCCAGACAAATAGAATAATTTTTCCTATTTAAGTAGGTAGGTATATTTTAATTATGTAAATGTAATCTAAGGAATTTTCCTTATTTTCTTATTATTTTTAACCGACTTCAAAAAAGGAGGATGTTTATATTATTACATATTTTTTATGTATGTTCGGGCTTAACTCCTTCATACATAGACAAATTTTCAAAATTGTTTTTTTGTACGAAAGGGTATACTCCCGAAATGATCCCATTTAAATTTTATTATGAGCATGGACTTCGAAAATATAAATAAATAAAATAATAAATATTTTGGGACATTATTCCTCACTCACGGCCATCTGACCCCAAACTAAGCAGAGCTTGTACTATGGAAGCCAGATAACTGATACTTATACTACTTTTCTTTTGTAAATATATACATACAAAAAATAAAATATAAATTTTACGAAGATTCTAGAAATACTCTGTTTAAATCTAATAAGCATTTTAAAACTACATATTATACCTATACTAAAGGATTTTAAATAGGTTGCTTTTTGTAAGTTAGAAAAGCTATCTTGTAAGTTTCTAACCACATATTTTATATTAAAAAGCTGGTATAAGCTAGTAATAATAAGTGTTGGTACTTGTATTTCCAAGTATTAGATCAAAATGTTTCTAACAAGTTGAAAATTTGAATTGTTTTTTTTCCACCATCCTTCCTCAGCACGGTACATCCTTTTAATATTATTTAATAGAATAAGTACTACATATTCATGTTTTTCATATAAAACTCAACCCGGATCAGAAACACATTTTACGATTTGTTTGACACGAATGAATATTGACGTGAATTATTACCTTCCATATATCTACGTCGGATAGACGGAGCATCGTTTTTATGACGAGTGGTATGCGATATTATGTCGTGCGGGAAAAAAAGTGTGATCCCTTTCATTGCGGATTTATTGAATTACACGCGATCCGCTCGGCGGTACTCGGAACATCAGCGGATTACTTTTTGCTTCTTAGCTTAAGAATATGGGATTGCATATGAAATGAAATTAAATGAAAATATTTTTTATTCAAATAGGCCTTCACAAGCACTTATGAATAGTCTGACTCTAACGCTCGGTTCGGAAGGTTGCTTTTACTGAGAAGAGCCGACAAGAAACTCAGCAATTACTCTTTTCAAAACCAACTCAGATTTATTACATTAAATTATTTATCTAGTCTCACTGACAATATATGTGTTGTAACAAAAAAAAAAAAAACAAAATGATGAGTGACATAGTTAATAAATAGACAGCAAATTTAAGCAGACCAGCCCCCACAAGCAGCACCTGTTCACAAGTATGACGCATGTGGCAGCCATCGCCCTCCTCGTACATATTGTAGGGAAGTGAGCGACCCGGCACACGACGCCGCCGCAAGCAAAGGCCTCAAAGTGAGCATGACTACCTTAAGCTTGCTAAAAAGAAAAATAATTTCACGGAATATGAATAAGAACACACAATATGTTATATATATATCATATTAATTTTTTTTTTTGAGTAGGTATCTATATATACATCTACAAAAATTATTAAAATGGTATCTGTTCGTAATGTCAAAATAACAGCTTTTTACTAAATGAATATGAAAGTAGGTATATAAGGTAGGTACTTATAACAAAAGAACAATTTAAAAAAAAACCTGTCATTTTGTTCCGGCTAATCTCCGAAATGGCTGGATTGATTTTCTCTAGCAGATAGCTGATGTTATACGGACGTTATACTTTTTATACCGGGAACGCGGGTAAAACCGCGGGGAACAGCTTAGTCTCAGATAAATGTGATGAAACTATTAATATTAAATGATGTTTTTTTTACAACATGTTTACATTACATAATGTTCTAAATACCTTTTTTTTTCACCAACCAAGTATTGTCTACTGAAAGTTTCATTAGTACACTGGGTGACTTTTTAGTCACTGGCTATACTTGCAGGGGTCGTAGTACTCATCAATATGAACAAATTTTACTATAACACTAAGTGTGAAATAACGAAAAAATTATCAGCTGTTCCATACAAAAGTTCAATACCTACTCGACCAAAATGTATGAAGCAACCATTTTATTTTACGCGATCTCAGAGTTGGTCCGATAATAAAAGTTGTTCATATTGATGAGTACTTCCACCCCTGCAAGTATTGCCAGTGACTAAAAAGTCACCCTGTATATACCTACTGGGGTTTTCGTAATTCTTTCTACTCCGTGTGAAAAAGAAATATTTATCTGAGAATGGGAATTGCCACCCGCATCAATGTCATGTCGAATATACGAGTTGTCGAGTATCCTGTCCTAGATTGTTGTTTTAGGCAGTTCACTTACTTATAGGCTGTATGAGTTAGTATAGAGATATTGATGTCAAAATTATGGTATTTCAATTTTTGTGTTGTTTTTTTTTGGTAAATAACAGCTCGGTAACAAGATTAAATCTAAAACAATTAACCAATAGTAGTGTAAGTGTACCAGTCTGAATAATTATGACAGGAAAGGATAGTAAACATTTTATTTCCATACGATTTTTATGCTGTGCAGTTTTATCATAAAAATTAAAAGCAAATAGTCATATTACAAATTGAGGATGTATTGAAAATGCAAAAGGTTGGAACACTTTATTGAATTGAACTCCTTTGTTCAACATACAATAGTTAAACCCGTGTCCACAAAAAAGCGAAATCTCTTTACATCCTTTATTCTGCACATCCGCAGATAACGTATTTCTCAGCCCTTTTAACTTTATACATTATGTTAATCTAAGGTCAACGGCTTATCATGTTTAAATGGATTACATGAAAATGTTACTTTATCTGTTCATGTTACATGAAAGAAAAACCCCTCTTTGACACATGACAAAAAGGTTCTAACATTTTTTAGTTTGCATTTTTATTATTAACGGAGAATAGGTACTTATTTAGTTTTGAATGAAGGTTTTCGTTTAGTGTGATCATTATTGTATTTGTGAAACTGCATTACTATCCTTATTCTTAAAAAACCATGCCTTACTTAAAAATAGGAGATGATATAAACACTTGGAAAAATATGTGACAACCATCAATATACGAAAATATTATCCACAAAAGTACAGAACTCTCATTGCCATTGTCAAAACTGTCATACGTTTTTATTTGCGACAAAAACTTTTTCCAATACTGGAGGAAGTAAGCTCAATCTCGGCAATGAATTACCAATTTTCTTCATAGCAAAGTATTGACTTTCCCGGTTTTAACCCTTTCAGTGGGTTAAGTTCGTTCATTACGCAGCCATGCCGGGAACTTTTTGCCCAGTGTAGAATATTCTGAAGTAGCAAATGGATATTTCTTGAGTTTATGATCAAGGCGTACAATTTATAATTATATTGGATGTGGCAATAGTGTAAATAGGTTTTTCTGGTTTTTTGGGATGCTCCACAAAATTCTACTATAAATGCGAAACTAAGTATATGTGCTTTTCCTCATTTTATCCGAATGAAATGAAATTAATTTAAATTATAGTCATTTCTTTGCTCGAATATGGTCTATAATATAAATGAATTTTAAATTTAAGAGGGAAGATTAAATAAAGAAAATTGATAATAAGTAATGAAATAAATAAATAAAGAAAAAACATTAATTATATTTTCTTCTAAATCACGATAGGTAAATATTACCGACATAATTAAAATTAAAAAGTAATGAGATGCTAAATGAAAGGTTATATTTATTGGTTCATCTTTTTATTCATTATATTAATTTTAATTACAAATTGATTTATCTCTGTCAAGAAAATAAAATTATATGGGAAGCTGTATTAATAACGAGCTCTCAACAGATTTAATTAGTTTATATTTGTGTGCTTTTTTCGGTAAATATTACCTACATCACTTCAATTAATTTAGGCAAACTTTTATTTTTATTATTTAGAATTTATATATTCTTCAAACCTTTTTCAATGAACCCTAGAGTTAGTTTATTAAATTAAGACTTCAGACAGATGTATTGTTTTAGAGTATGAATATGTAGCAAAATGTACCCGGTTGTTACATGATGGTATATTCTGATAAAAACATAAATTATACTAAATGAGATGCCTTATTACCTATATACCTGGTCTGCAATCTTTTGGAGCTGTGAAAAAATCAAACTTCTAAGTCAACGCAATCAAAAGATAAGGCCGTAAATGCCACAAATATTTCACACTCGCAAGGGAATCAAAACCTATAGGGTAATTCCCGTTGACCTAGAATCTAGAAAGAAGTGATTTCAGAGTTGGTTACATAGTAAAAGTTGTTCAGCATGACTCTATCATAGGCTCAAAAAAACCATTTTACAGTACCCACCCAGTAACACTATGTAAATTAAACAATCCTCTACAGCGTGATAAAATCACAACCCTTTTTCATCATATTCTTCATAGTTGGATATAAAATTACGCAATTCATCTCTCGCGTATGTCAGAACATTTTTACTTATTACGTCCATGTATTTGATGTATGGTTTTGCACATGCTTCACGGCGTTGAGCCAGTTCCCCGTGAACTTAATAATGAGTACAATTTATTCTAATTATTTTGTACTCACCTCTCGACTCGCGAGACCCGGCTCAATGAACGCTTTTACATAAATTATGTTTTAGATAAACAGCGCTTTTTTATACAATATTTCTTTATTATAAATATTTATGATGGTAAATATGTATATAGGTATGATAAGATATTCCTTAGAGAGTGTATCGACCAGACAGTTTTCGCAATCTTTTAATGTGTTCCTATAGATAACCAAAAACTCCTGTAGTACTATTTTTTAATAAATTGTATTAAGTTTTGAGTTATCAAATAGTTTAAGTAAGTACGTGATGGTTCTTAATAAAATTAATCAAATGAAATCAACATGGATATAAATGCTAATTTCCCATACAATATTTTTCTTTCTTATTTAAAAGTTGAATAATAAATTGTACAATAATGTTTGAGTTATATTCAAGCATTGATAAACATGATAAGACACGATCTCGTTTTATATTCATTATATTAAAATTGTGGATATTGGTGTGAAAAATCTTGAGAAAATCATGAACATTGCAAAGCTATTGATCACGTTCAGGTTTTGGACGTTTCTAGGTTCAACTTAGATTGTTTCACTTCAGTCCATCGAAACAAGGTTGGGTTTTTAACGACATTTTCATTGACCACCATTGCTGGATATATTAACATAATAAAGGATACGTTTGTATGCAACATGGTCCACAGTAATAAGCCCCAAACCACGTCCGTCACAATACTGCAGTTATTTCGTATGATAACATCACACGTGCGGTCAGATTATTGCAAGTGATGTCATCAATTAATAATACTCTTATTTTTCAATATGCAGGTATTTTAGTTTATTTTTTGGAATGATTCGATCTGATAATTAAATAAAATATTAAAAAGTTATATGGGCGACTGATTTCAATGTTATAAATATAAATTATTCAATTGTAGCGAGAATTACTTTTTTTATGCTAAACTGTTCAAAAACTATATAGTTACGACCTAATTTGCAAAATAATCAGACAGGAAAGTTTGATCTGGGACCTGTCCTTGGTATCGGATCGGAATCACCCTACTCTTGGTCTATTTTGAAGGAAGTTATAATAAAGAAAAGGAATGGGTACTAATATAAACTTTAAAACTCATTCATTAAATATCTCAGCCACGTCATCTAACCCTAAGCTGTTTAAAATTTTGATAAAATCTATAAAAAACTAAAAAACCTCTAGACGGGCCGGTAGGCGTGGTTGGTAAGATACCCTATCTATCACGCCATAGGTCGTAGGTTCGATTCCCACTCAGGACAAACATTTGTGTGCATGAACATGTCTGTTTGTCCTGTGTCTGGTTGTATTTATCTATATATGTATGTATTTACAAAAGAAAAATAGTATATGTAGTATATCAGTTACCTGGCTTCCATAGTACAAGCTCTGCTTAGTTTGGGGTCAGATGGCCGTGTGTGAGGAATAATGTCCCAGAATATTTATTTATTTATAAAACACAAATTGCTGTTAAAACAATTACTATTTTACTCTGAAATCTAAATTTAATTTCTACAAACCCTAAAGTTGTCGACTAACGTTATCCCATTGTTTCTTTCTAACGATAGTTTAGCTCAAACGTGTTGGGCCATTAACATTCCATTGGTATTGTAACGGAATTCCTGGTTTCATGATACGCCCCAGATTTGCTTTTGGGGTCAACGCCTATTGTACATCAACTATAGCCTATGAACACAATACGTTTAATTTATATCCGGCTTGGAGTCGCTAATAACTTGTTGGATATTACACAGAACAGTTGATATTAATACCATTGTTTACGGACATCTCCGGCTTCGTATTTAGTAGATAAGAAAAATATATTATGATTTCGTTATTTTTTTAAAATTGTAATTTTAGGTCGCTTTTTAACATCTAAGGTCATTAGCGACCACAACAAACAGTTACACTAGTTTATAAATATCGATCATTTTCAAAAATTGTATGGTTCGTATCTTGGTTTAAACAATCTTGTAAACAGTTAGGTAAATCATGTTAGCTTATTTAGATAGAAAAAAAAACTTTTATAGAATTATGTACCTACCTTTTTGGTACCTATCATTTCAAATATTACCAAACTTTTTATTTTTGTTCTAGGTATATATACCTACCTAATACAAAAATAAGTACTTATACTATATTACTTATTTATTTTTTCACCCATGGGATTGGGTTAATCAGTACCTTGGTAATAGAAGTTTTTTTTTTCTAAAATAGAACTAATAAATTGTTACGATACGTATCTAAATATAAATCACTTCTCGAAATAATCTGGTAATAAGATATTTTTCCGTCAAAGGGTACCTTCAGTAAATATAAGGAGTCACGTATCTCTAATTCCACGCATGTTTGACTTAAATGACAATCTCATGTCTCTTAGAAACCGAGGCACTGATAAGTTGAATCTGTCGTTAACTTCCTTTGGTCGGGATTATAAATTTCTCGAGACTTTGTAGTCAGCATTTTTCCTGCTATCTTTCAGGTTTATTAGATTCGGTATTATTATCATCATAATGTTTTTTCTCAGTCCGACATATCAAATTAGATAGAGGCAAATATAAATGATTCCGGATCACTTAATAATACGAATCACAAATGGTAACTATGGTTACCTATTTGTATAAAAATAAAACCTTTTTACGTCACGTAGGTCAATTTGAAAGTCAGCAATCCTATCTTTAACGATCCTACGTGAGGATGTCTCAAAGTTGCGATGCTTTACATAAAAGATTCAGGATTATAATCCTCCCCTAGACACCCCTCTACCCTCCTCAGATTGACCGTTGACCTAAAAATGGTGGCGAGAAGAGATTGGTCGCAGAAGACTGAATAGTCATATCATGCACTAGCTTCCGCCCCACGGTTTCACCCGCGTTCTCGAGGGATCTTGTGTTTTCTCGGGATAAAAACCTTTGCCTATAGCCTTTCTCGATAAATGGGTTATCCAACATTGAAATAATTTTTCAAATCGAACCAGTAGTTCCTGAGATTAGCGCGATCAAACAAACAAACAAACAAATTCTTTATATTATAAAAATATTAAGTATAGATTCGATAATACTCTCGTCCTATCTGTTGGAGGTGCTTGGAGCCTTTACAAGAACGTGAAAGGTTATATAGATAATTAATTATTTAATTATTAAAAATAATTTTTACACAGGTATAATGATACAGTTTCATAACATGGGAATAATTTTAAGCATGTTAAATCAAGAGAGCATTTAAAATTAATCCATAAAATGTTTACAGGTTTAAGATAAATCAAAAAGCAGCCTACATGATGAAGCTAAAAAATATAAAACACTGAAGCGCTATTCAATTTTCATATAAAGAGATCATTATTCTCACAAGCAGTATCTCCTTAGCGCGGTTTGAAATAAAATCGCATGGCTAAAATTAAAAATAAACAAATCTACTGGGAAATGAGGAGGCACCTCGAAAGAGGCCTCGTTATCTTTGAAGCCGACGCTTCAAGAAAATAATCAGCGGAAAACAAAGAAAACGGTAGGTAAGAAGAATAAATTCCAATCTTTTAAAGAATTGAAAGATATTCTACGTGGACTTGATTCCGAGGTTAAAACCTTAGGGACATTGTTCAATTGCTGAAAGTATTTATTTGTAGTCTTGGTAGCTTAATAAATGATGTAATGTAAAATTGTAGTAGTAGGTTGTAGTGTAGACCTCTAGACAATGATACTCTAAATACCAGATTAAGAATCAAAAAAAAAAATAATTGAATTTCTAATTTTATATAGTTTTTGGGTCAACACTCTACACAAAATATTCAAATTTAAGATCTATAGCTTGATGTTTTTACAAACTAAATATCTATGACATACGGAGGGACAGACATACAGATAGCAATAGGTCTCCATTTCGCCCCTTGGGTACAAAATCCTAAAGACACAGATATAAAAATATTTATATTTGATCACCCTTCTTCTCAATTAAATATTTTTCGGTGATATTATTTGCATTACCTACTACTTATAGATTCTGGAACGAAAATTAAAACGTCGACGTCCATTTTAATCACAAGTCCCAGGGAAATAAAAAAAGCAATTTTAAATTTCTCCTGTTTTTGTGCCGGGTATCTGTCATTGCCATTCGTATGGTATTTTTCTTAGTGGTTACTTTTTTCGCTTTGTTTTTAACAATTGATTAAATGTGAGGTTCCTTGTGATTTTAAAATGGTAGATTAAGGGAGTTAGGGTTAATAGTTTTCTGGGTTTGTTCGTAAATATCGAGGTTATTAGAAAAACATAAGTAAGGTTCTTTAAATATAAGCATAATTATTATTTTATGTATGTATGTCCTGCTTACAGTACTATCCCTATCATCATAATTACTTAGTCGTTGTATGAGAATGTTGGTATTCGATGTAAAATCAACTACTTATGTCGGTTTATTTTATTTTAAACTAGCTTCCACCCGCATTTTCCCTGGATAAAATGTTCCTTATGTTTCAGAACTTATTCTATCTGTCTGCCCAATTTCATGAAAAGCCGTCTGTTGTTATGGAGCTAAGTGGTAATGAATATTCACATACACACGCCCACACAAACTTTCGCATTTATAAGTTTTAGTTAAGTAACAGTTACTTTCTATAACCACATACAGATAAAGAAAGATACGATAACAACGTGGATGCAGTATTAAAAAGTGCAGTTATTGTGGTCATTTGAGAACTTTATGTAGGGATAGCTCTCAGCGTAAGTGTGCTGTTTGTGATGGCCACTCAACCAAGTTTATTGATACACAGTTATATTGAATCATACAATATATAGCAAACACTCGCTTTCAGAGACAACAAGCCACATGCGCTTGACGCCGGCGACGCTTCAACTATGCAAATTAATTGCCATGCCACGTACAGTACGTTGAGTGCGGCAAACCTCATTTCTAGATAATAATGTAAGACCACCCTCTTTTATTATGAGGTCGCAGCTGGTAATACCCGATGATAGCTCTGTGGTAGTCACCGTCGGATTCCGCGGCGAAGGTACCATAGCGCGGTGATAGAGACATTGTAGTCCCGCCTGGTTAGCTACCACCCTGAAATTGGAAATATGTTGCAAAGAACCTACTGGTAGTTTAACCGGGGCTACGACAGAAGGGCGACATTAGCCCCTTATAATATACCATCAGATGGACCGCTTGCCTGCATTTCAGCCTACTGACATCACTCTCTCACTCACTCACACACACAATCGAAACATTACAAAGTACTTTGTATATTGAATTTTACCATCCTATTCGAAGACTAACATAGATTATTATAAAATAATAAAATTATGTGTCTTTTATCCCAAACTCGTAATTGCAGCGGGATGTAGCTATTTTCTGATAGTTTTTATATAACACGTCTTTTATTCTCAAATTATATGAAATAATTACATGTGTTTTTCGTATGTTACTATTTGTAAAGTAAATATGGAAACAGTGTCTTAGCAAAATTCTCTGCCAGGCCTTCCAAGACTTTTCATTCTATTCGTCGCATTTGTAGATATTCAATTATTGAAAAGAAGGATTTATTCTGTAAATATATTTCAAGAACGTATTACTATCTATTATATTAAATTTCAAGGAAATGAAATGTGGTTTATATATAATGGTATTCTTTACTTGGAAATACACACTTATTGATATTTGAGCTTCTTATACCTTAGTAAGTGAACCAATAAAAAAACAAAATATTTTTTCAAGTAGAAGCTCAAAATAATATTCATAGTTATTTTGTAATGGTTTATTTATAAAATGAATGTGTAGAACCAGCGCGTCTGTATTTTTTTTTACCAAAAATAAGTTATGTATATCTGCCTGTCTGTATGTTTCTACGCGGAAATCTTTGAACCCACTGAACGGATTTTCTTAGAGTTTCCACAGGTTACTATGGTTTGGCGCTTCGAATAGGCTTTATTTTATAAAATATAGATATTTTATAATGTCTGTGAGAGCAAAGCCACGGGCGAAAAGCTAGTATCAAATATAGGTTATTATAAGATATTATATAACTTATTAATTATTATCAACTTAATTATTAATGACTTATTAATATGCTCCATATTATTTGAACTGAGAAACCGAAAATTAACCATAGCAAAAGTTTAAGCTTTCTGAACAATGTTGGTACCTACATAAGAAACTCAAGACAATTATTACTGTACATTTTCCGGCGTTAGGCTGCTAATAAAAACCACGTAGATTCATATTGTGTTTCATTCTAATCAAATAGAAGTTAATATAGTTTTATTGTGTACATAGGTATCTAATAAATTCGACGTTATTTAGTGACTATATTTTTTGATGTACATAAATAATCTGGTTTACCTATTAAGAAAAAAAATACATAATATTGTGAGGTGGTACAGAAACCTTTTGTACATACAAGAGTCTAATTCTCACTTGGTCGGATTTTTGAGAGAATATTCCACCTATTTACTTAGAATAATATCCTACAAATAAAGGGCTACGGATTTAACTAAGTCGCTAATTGCGGGGGCTGAGTGTGAAAAGTGTAAGCGAGAGAGTTAAAATGATTTTGCTTTATAGCTTCACTCTCCCGGCACCGCATTAATTGTAAGTAAATATTTTTTGTTTCTTCAACAACCAAACACATTCTTCTAAGTAACAAAGAAATAGAAACAATACAGATATTTTGGGAAAGACATCGTATTTTTTTAGCAGTGTTAGCATTTTAGAATATGGTTCAAATATACCCTGAAAGCAGGTAAGTATACGTATCTAGTATTTTCTCCTAAAAATAATCTGTGCCAATATTCGTATGATATACATAATATTTGAAATGTGTTATAATGTTATGATACTGAAGGATTATTGAAAGATGAATTTGATTTGACTATTTTACATTATGATATTACAAAAACATCTTCTGAAATGAGTAACAACTTCGTTTATCAACTTGACTAGCCTAGGATAGGTATAGATTTATTGTTTTTCATTTTACGTGATTCAAAAGTACAATATACCTACATTAGTATGTAGGTATAACAAATACAACCTTTCTTTGTTATTACTCTGTTTTTCATCATCAACTAGAAGACGATAAAAATCCAACTAAACATCGCAAAATTAATTCAAAGAGCTGAGAACTGTCCCCAAACGCTATTAACTTACCTTCTTTATTAAGAAGACCCTTTTTAGAGTTATTTTCTTTTTACAGTACCTTTGAACTTTGAAGTTTTTCCCTACCTATTGGATCGCTAACTTGTCAACCGACGGATACAAACTCTTTTTAGAAGACGTCCTTTTGATGTATAAAAGTTTTTAATAAAATTTTGTGCATGAACTTTTTATAGAAGTTACATTTAATTTACTGGTACATTTTAATTTACAAAAGCAATAAAAAGGGAGTAAAAAAACTGGTTTAAAAAACAATAACTCTAAAAAGATAAGCCATCTATTTTGTTTTTTCATTTACATTCCTTTTTAGTTATATATGTGCCAACAATATTTAAGCTGCAACGTAACACTTTATACATAGATACAAATTTACAAACAAAAACGAGCTCATCACTCTTACTGCGTAACGGATAAAAAAAAACTATAATCCATTTGGAGTTTTTTCTTAAATAAACCCAGAACCGAATGGTCGTTATCGGGGATCCTTCCACATGTGTACGTGATAAGAAACAGTGAAGAGATGGTTTCCTGTCCAATTTAGTTTGTAAAGCTTTTATAGTTTTGTATTGTAGCTCCGTTTTATAAGATCTCATGGTCATAAACATAGGTAGTAAAGTCTAGATACTTCATTCATGTATTACCTTTTTTTCCGTTAGAGTCTGAACTCTGTAGGACTACCAAAATACTTTAGCAGAAGATACAAGACAGCTAAATGAGATCTCGTAATTCTCAGTTGGTCTTACTTAAAATCGTTTAGCAGATAATAGTCTTACCCTTTTACCTAATTCAACCATAACTAAATATTTTCACGTAGGCTTAATTTTCATTATCACAAGATCAATTATGGATCACTCCAGCTCTAATTTATTAATTCTTATTGTCTTTCCTTAGCCTTAGCCTTCTCCTCCTCTACCTTTTAATTAAGGTGATATGGTCCATCTGATGGTAATTTTGCTCAAACAACGATTTGATCATGGTATTTTTATGCTTTTGATATTTGTGAACCCTTTATAATAGCATTATATTTATATCATTATACTTAGTAGGTATAGTTATAGGTAATGGTTCCCTAGGGATTAATTGGTCTTGGATCCAGGAAGTTTTTTTTTTACTTTGTAAAGGCTTGTGTTTGACCACAATCTCACTATGGTACCTACGTGATGATGTTGGTGAAAGTGGTAAGCACACAAAGCCTAGAAGGAACTCGTTCTCAAGTGCAGCTTCCGGAACACACCAATAGGTGTATGGCGACAGATTTTCAAGTTGAGGGTGGTAGCCAGCTAGGCGGGTAGGTACTACACTATTAAATTCTTAGGGTAGGCCTTTGTCCAGCAGTGGACACCTTGCAGCTGAGATGATGATGATAGTGAAATTAGAAATAATTAAAAAATAAACCATAAATTATTAAGATAACTAAAGATATTCCGTCATAATTTACAAGACTACGTATTATTGCCAGGATTTAGCCGAATACTGAATATTTATCAAAGGCTGATACTTCGCTCATGAATAGTCATTATAATGTTGTATATTATTATTATGTGTCTATGTTATAATGTGAGTTAATACTCCAAGTATTATGGAATAAATTTTACAATATTTTACTAAGTCAAACATTCCAATTTGTGTTGTTAATCATAAAAGTAATTAATGACAAATGAAATGAAAAGCACAAGCACTTATGAATAGTCTGACTCTAATGCTCGGTTCGGAAGGTTGCTTATACTGAGAAGAGCCGGCAAGAATCTCAGCAATTACTCTTTTTTCAAAACCAACTCAGATTTATTACATTAAATTATTGATCTAGTCGCACTGACAATATTATGTGTGTTATAACAAAAAAAAGAAACAAAATGAACTTAGTTAATAAATAGTTAGAAAATTTAAGCAGACCAGCCCCTAATAACTACTACTACTCAATAACAGTTACTAATTAGGTAACTATTGCTTGTCACTCAAATATTATATATTTTTTGTATCAGCTAAGTGCAGAATCTGTATTTATGACTTGAAACAAGGAATTGATACTAAATACACTGATATCCTTTCAATTAATCCACTTAAACAAGTTTTTAGTGTAAATATATAAATATATGTCAACAGAAAACGACTCTAATATACAACTTATGGTTTCAGTGGGATCGACATTAGGTGTACATCCAAAATATTTGCGTAAACTTTACTTAACTCTAGTTATTATTAGAATAGACTATGATTAATTTTGTACAATAATAGTTCTAAGACAAATATTAATAAAGTATAAAATTAAGCGTATTATAAAATCAAGGGTATTAATAAAATGTACGCCAATACATGTTATGGAGTCGTAACTTTGCATTCCTCCACTGCATTTAATATTGCGTAGAAATTGCAATGGGTTCCATCACAGTGACATATTGGCCTTTGAAGCATAAAAGAGCTGATGTATGCTGTAGAAGGAGAATATTTTCTTTTTCTGTCACACTATACAGAGTAGATACCTAAATATAAAAATAATTATTACAAAAAATGGTAAGTACTCTTCAATGAGAGATCTTTCCTTGGACAAAGGTATTTGGTACATGACACTTCAATGTGAGCCTTGATCACCATCGTTTTGTTTGAGATCTGGAAACGTCCCATTAAATAATAATATTGTATTTTCTTTGCCGGTGGTGTAATGAGCGTCTATAGGCTACGGTAACCGCTTACCATCAGGTGGGCCGTAAGCTTTTTTGCCACCTAGTAGTAAAAATTCGCTTTCATGATGGGTAAAACAAATTCTCCGAATTAGAGAGTGTGTTGCACAGTCCAGTTGACAACACCTGTCAATAAAATGTGTCCATTATCAACCATATCGAGAGTTCTTGATAAAGGCTTTTGACCGCAGATTAAACATTGATATATTTCACAGTATCATTATCAACACATTATCAACAAAGTCATCCGAAACGTCGAGAAATCATTTAAGTCTACATTATGGATAATAATATATCTATCTACATAAAATTCCATTAACTTTGTTATTGTCATTTTCGTATTTAACTAAGAGATGGCCACTTTGTTACAGAATATTTTATTTCTTTTGTACCTCTCCTCTATCTTAATCTTTTTCGTCCTAACCGACAAGGATTACTTTTTTTTCTCAAGAACACGGATAAAACCCGCAGGGGACAGTTAGTGTATGAGTGTTTGTTATTAAGTAACGGCTTTGTAATAGCTGAACAAGTTTAGTTATGACTACTAGATAGATCATAGCTTGGAATAATAAATAAGATACTTTTTTCTTGAGACAATATTTTATTACGCGGTTAAATCCGTGGGGCGGAAGCTATTTCAAAATAATTATAATATCGACATCAAACCAAACCCTCTAACAACAGATCCAAAAATAACTTTGACGAGAGGCTATGTTGGAAAAATACAAAGCTTGTTCATACCTTAAAAGTTGTATACATTTTCCTCAAAATAACGGATTACCATATCAAGGTATATATAGGTAATGTTACCGACATAGAATTGTACATATTTAACTTTTCAGCTTTGGGTAATTCTCCTAGATTTCAGCTTGACCTAACTCCATTTATGGTAAACTCAGGCATCTGGATCGATGGAGATTAATTTATTCGTGAAAGGAGGCCTGTGCTCAGCAGTGGGCAGATATACCCTCTTATTCAGACCCATACGGTTGCCATTCCAATCGGAAAGGACGATTTTATTTTTTTAAATTTAGGCTGATGCTGTGCTAGTCGCAAAATTAATTTGACCCGATCGTGTACCGATCGACTGTCTCATTCCAAATGGATTCTCATACCGAATCGGGACCGCAACCGAGCAGGTCTGAATAAGGGGGATAGGCTGTAATTATTATTTTTATTTTTTATTTATAGTCTTTTAAACATATTATCTATATTATTAATATAATAAAGACGAAAGTGTGTGTTATTACTATGTTGGTTTGTCCTTCTTTTATGCATCAACGGAACAACGGATTAACGTGATTACTGCATAGAGATATTTTATGGGCGGGAAAGTAACATAGGATTTTTTCTGTGTTAATTCATTACAACATATACAAAATTTCGTATTTAATTACATTGCAGGGTTATAATTTAATAGTAGGTATTAGTCTGGATGTTGTACACCCTGTTTGTTTCAATTACAAAGTATATAAAAGCGTTTTATTCATATTTAACTCACATGAATCAGTATGGTTTCTCTTTGAAATTGTTTAAAATAGACGACGGGAGCTTAATCCGGGTCAAATATTAATATTGATACCTTTTATTTCAAATAATGTTAACACACGGTTTAACTGATGAATTGGCGACATGAGAAAGATTTCAAGTTAAAATTGAGAATTATAATCACGGTAGTAAAAATAAATTCTAAACTAAGAAAATTATTTCATAACTTTTCTAGATAATTACTACTGTATATACACACAAAATATTCATTTTCCTTTAGCAAACTCCCTTTATGGTGTAAAATTACTACATGTTTATTTGGGAGCGCAAATAAAATGACTAAATTCTAATAAGGTATTATGTACATAGGCTTAATTTAACATAGTTCTTATTGTCTTGGGTTCTCCGCAAGGACATATTATGAATATGGAGTATTTTCCTTCAACTAAATATAAAGTTTTGAAACAGGAGGTTTAATAATTACAATTAAAAGATGTAACTTAGCAAAAATTATTAACAACAAGTATTTACAATCAATGTATAAAATACAAACTATGATATATAGAAAACATCCTCAAAGCGCTCGCTGCTGTCGATATTTTCTATATATTTTATATAGTTTCACGTTTTATTAAAATATGGTATCATTATCATAAATACTTTTCTACCAAATTTTCACGCCATGTTGAATTTTCACCTATAAATATTTTTTGTCAATTAAAGCACAGTGTCGTTCATTAGGCGTTTGGTATATCATTGCGAGGCCTTCGTCAAAAAGATAATCAGAGTTAAAGGGAAGGACAAAATAATTTAATTTTGTGGATTCCAACCGAATAGATTGGATGTCGGCAACGCGGCGCGAATATTGAGATCAATTGTCAACAATATCATGTTTTAAGGCTTTGTCTCTGTAAAACATGATAATAATGAGATACGCTCTTTATATATTTTTGTTATTCTGACAAAAGATCACAGATGATGTTTTCTTTAATTTCCTGTGGCGTCTTTTTTATTTTTTGGCACTCTTAATTTATTCACAAATTGAGGTCAACACTATAAGTCAGTGAGTGATTATTTTCTTCGATGTTTTGTTGGATTAATAATTTATTTTTAGTGGAGCTATGTACCAAAAGATTATTGTAAACATTATTGATTTCGATATTCCAGAAATTGTTATTTATATGAGACATGCGAATATCAAACGAGTCAATTTACCATTCTATAACTCGTCAGGTGCACCGCAACGGGTCTAAATATTCTAGAATTTCAGAAATGGGAGCCATATAAGTACCATATCCTTTGGCGGTAGGTCTGTGTTGAAGTAGGTTTTTTTTAAATTAAGATTTTAAATTAATAATTCCATTGCTTTTTTGATTGTACCTAATAACTATTGTCAACATATAAAAATGTAAACAGTCGGAAAATAAACTCAATGTTTTAGTACATTGGAGTTTCTAAATGTATTCAGAGCAAAATTCTCTACTTTATCACGTCTCAAAAGAAGCTCCCTTTATTTCTCACCCAAAACTTTACTTCATTTGACATTCATGGGGCATAAGGATCTAAATAGTTTCAGTGAAATATGTTGAGACATATTTCACTTTTGCGTGTCCGCAGGAGAGTAAAGTTTACCGTATTATTATACGTTAAAGTTATGTTTATACCTATGTGTTATAAATATGTTAAAGTTAGCCTAACTATACATTAAACTATAATATACATCTATCATAGTATTGTAATTTTAGCTAGATTGAACTTAAATAACTACTACAGTATTTCATTGGATAATGTATAAGCGAATTAAAAAACAATAAAGTAATGTTTTAAAACACGAAAACTTTGTGGATTCTGTTTTACATTCTGTGACCTATTGAAATTCTTCCAATAACATTTATGATATTTTAAATATTGTAACGTGAGTACTGCATAATTGCAATGCTTTTGAAAGCTTTTAATAAAAATTGAAGATTTAAATTTCATAAAATGGAATGGCTTTTTTTAATTGAATTTTATAGATGAGAGATTTTTTTATTAGGTAATAAGGGTTTCAAAAAATAGTAGTATATGCAAACTCGATCTATTTAAAATAATGCTTTAAATTTTCACCTCTAAATTCAGGAATAATGTAGGTACGTGCAGGGCCGTAGCTAGTGTTCAATTTAAGGTAGGACATGGACATCGGTGGTTTCAGGTAGGGCAGACGTAAAAAAAAGTACAATAAAAAGAATATCGTATAGGTATCCATCGCGAAAAGATCAATGACAGCTCAGCTCTACGCTACTATAACTAACATTGGTAACTTCAGTAGCTTTGACATTTATAATAAGTACCCTCCTGGGGCCTAAAATGTATAAATGGCTCTGACTTTGATTCAGTTTAGGCCCTATATATTGCTTTGAATTTGAGATACATGTCGCTAGTAGTAAATGAATAGTACATTTTTGATAATTTCTTACTACGTATGTGAAAAAAAAATGTCTTTTATATTATCCCTACTTTAGTCGATGGATTTTTTGAAGGTATATAGGGCATTAGTATTTTAAGGTAGGGCATTGCCCCACTATGCCCCCCCCCCTAGCTACGGCCGTGGGTACGTGTTTTCGAGCCACCATTGCCGACCTTCCTTGACGCCAGTACCTAAGCTAATTTAGAGGAACAAAAGTTCTCGGGTTTGATTCCCATAGGAGCAACAAATTTATAAAATTCCTTGGTATCAAGGAATTTTATAAGTGGATAAGGGTAGGGTCTACTTAACGTGTCAAAATTGTTCTACAGCAACCTGCACTAATAAGGTAGGTATCTTGGCTAAGAAATGTTGTAAATCTATCTATGTAATCAACACTACATATTTAAAAAATACTTTTGTAGCTCGCAAAATTAATTAATTTTATGTAGGTATTTTATATAATACTTATTATAGGTACTCCACTTTAAATACCTAGTTCTGAAAATGAGATAACACAACACTCAAAACCTACATACAATACCTACACCGTGCACCGGTGATGTAACTATTCCATATAATTTGGAATAACGGCTTCAAAAGAGTTTAATTCATAACAATTGGTTTTATAAATCTATTAAAATTGCCGTTTTGATTGGGAAATACAAAAAAAATAAAAACTTATTATCAAGAATACATTTATTTGATCATAATATTTACCTAAAGTTTTCACTATTCTTGCCATTTTTAGGGCAGTTTGTTGATTCCCCTCCTGTAAAAGACTACTGAACGGGAATCGACGTAGTCTATAAAGGTGTTCTTAACTGCCGCTTTGATTGGGATGGATGGAATATTTTTCATAAACATTTTTTTTTAATCACAGGACACATGATTAAAGAAACCAAATAAATATGATGATCACCAATGGTAAATTAAGTAGGTATACTAATATAATTTAATTTTCTCAAAGTGACGTTTAAATATTATTTGATTTTGATTAAATTACGTCATTCATTTGATCTGAACCAAATTACTTGCTGCTCATAAGTAATCATAAGTATATAAAAATAATATCTATTATTAAGACATCGTTGAGCAATTTTATTGAAATAGCTAAGACAGTGATCGATTCCGAATAGTATTTTAATCAAGCAACTGTTAAAATTGACAGGTTGACACACCGTGACATTACAAGGGGAATTAATTATACCCCTATTTATTACTTTTGGAGTACTATTATGTATTCTGTGCTTTTAGTTTCTTACCTGTTATGTACATGTACTGCTACTGTTTATTTATTAGGTTATATTTTTGTATTACTTAGCAATATAGTATAATAATTTAGTCATATGTAATCTAATGTATCATCATCGGACGATACAATATTATTTTATTGATTTTAAGGAGGGAGCGAAAAAACAGAGCCCCGAGCACGAACATCTATCGTAATCGCAGTGTCATCGTGTCGAGTGCCCTAACTCAAATTTTAACTTTACCAAGGCGATACGCAAGTGGTTCGTGCTCAGGGCTCAGTACCTAACATATTTGAAATCACACAATAATTTTACCAAAAGTTTAAATGTTAAAAATTACCGTACAATTACAATCGAGTTTATGATATTATATGTAAAATGGAAAACCACAAATGCTAGTAGAATGAGAATATTGAAGTTAGTCTAGCAAAATAAGTTTTTGAACTAAGTAGTTTAATCCACACAACAGTTTGCTACGGCAAACTCAAATTAACTTTGTCTGCTCGGGTGCTTATTAAATTCATTATATCCTATAAGAAAAACTGCAATTAGCTAGTAGAGGAAAGAGCTTTGGAAAATGTTATATCTTAACTACTTTCAGGGCTGTCTACTTGAAAACTGTATTAAATTGGTGTTTGTTTCTCTTTACTAGGAAACTCACTCTGCTACTTACGATCCTACGGATCACTGAGTACCTAAGTTCCTAACATGGGTTTAAGGCGACGCCTTGAAGATTTTGGTTGCAAGGATTCCGATTTTTCTCAACAATGACTGGAGCGAACGAACTGAAATTTATTGGAAGAATTCATCATGTCTTTGACTTTATTTTGTACGTTGCATAACACGATTGGTTAACTTTTATAACACAAAATAATTAATCAAAAATACCTCTTTAAAATAAGAGATTCCAATTTTACCGGCATTGAGGATCGATTTGAGGTTCCAAAATTTCTACATATATTAATTGAAACTGATACTATAAATTATACTTAGGTTTATGAAATATATTTGTAGTTTTTAAATTAAACAATAAAAACCATTTTGTCGCATACGTTTACGCGGGTTTTCTATGAGAAGTCGCTATAGTAGGAAGCGGGACACAGCACGTTGAATTTAAGATTTTTAAGCTTAAGGCTCCAGTCTCCCTAAAATCAGTGTTCTTGCGGAATTTATCAGAAAAGAAATATTGTTTTTTAGTCATCAGAAAAGCAATAAATGAAATATATTTTACATTATTTTAAAGTGTGATATTTGAAGTTTCCAATACATATTTTATTTTTTTTAATTTGACGTCACTTTTATTAGCTTTGTGAGGCTTTAAACATACCTCTATTTACGTTCCACGCGTAGAGGGTCTCAATCATGCACACGCCACGAAAAAAATATAACAAAAACAAGAAATGTATTCAGATTACATTTGTCAGCAAATCCTCTACAATAATCTTATTTAGTTACTTTTTTCAAAATCGTCTCAATTTCTTATTTAAACTGCTTTAAAAAGTTATAAATTACCGAATTTGACCCTTGCAACATATATTTTTTCTATTACAAAGTAATGGTTTAGAGAAATCACACTTTCACCACTCCGAAAGCAACTACTTATCTGTCGAATAAAAAATATATGCATTCAAAAAATCATTTGAAATAAATTTATCGAGACTAAACATATAACACAACGAATGCTGTCAATTCCAATTCCAGCGGAATTGAATGAAATTGATGCGTTTTATGTTTTATTTGTTTAGTTTCGGTAAATTTATTTCAAATGATTTTTTAAATGCATATATTTTTTATACACTTATAGAGAATAAATTGAATGTGACAAAAGCAGAAAAATGTACAGCAGGAATTAGCTATCATAATCTCGGGACATTTATGTGTGCTCGTAATGGTGTTGCCAGATCTGAGCTTTGATACAACTCAATAATAGGGAATATGCATGATTTTTTTTTATTTCTTAAATTTATCATTTACATTTTTATAACATGGAAAAAAATATAAATAGGCTTGAAAAGAGCCAAATTATTTTTCAAAGTGAAATTTAAAACCTTGAATAAATTTGAGCCGTTCAAACGCCACCATTTAGCGCGCGCTTTTGATGACGTCATTTGTTATATCCCACGTTTGTTTACTATAGTGTTTCAGTTACTTCATACGTATTTTCAGTTTTAATTGCTATACAAATCATGGAAGTAGTTAAAAAACCATCTTACAAGTATTGTATGGTACCGAAGTGCAAAAACACTATTATTAGTACACCCGATAAAGTGTTTTTTCGTATTCCATGCGATGCGAAATTACGAAAAAAAATGGTGTAAGATGATGAGAAGGGATATTGTATCTCCATTATTGGTTCTATTTTGTTGTGAAGATCATTTTAACGTAAGTATAGCATATATTTATGTACAGCTTAGTGTGAAAATAGGAGGTTTGGTCTAAAACTAACCTAGCCTTGTTTACAAAAGTTATTTAAAAATGTATCTAAAGATCTTGCTTATTTATCCGTATTGCGGTTTTACGAAATTTTAATGATTGATAATTCATTTCAGGTTAAGGCTCCAGTCTCCCTAAAATCAGTGTTCTTGCGGAATTTATCAGAAAAGAAATATTTTTTTAGTCATCAGAAAAGCAATAAATGAAATATATTTTACGTTATTTTAAAGTGTATGATTTGAAGTTTCTAATACATATTTTATTTTTTAATTTGACGCCTCTGACAGATAAGTAGTTGCTTTCGGAGTGGTTAAAGTGTGATTTCTCTAAACCATTACTTTGTAATAGAAAAAAATATATGTTGCAAGGGTCGAATTCAGAAATTTATAACTTTTTAAAGCAGTTTAAATAAGAAATTGAGACGATTTTGAAAAAAAGTAACTAGATAAGATTATTGTAAAGGACTTGCCGACAAATGTAATCTGAATACATTTCTTGTTTTTATTATATTTTTTTCGTGGCGAGTGCATGAATGAGACCCTCTACGCGTGGAACGTAAATAGAGGTAAGTTTAAAGCCTCACAAAGCTAATAAAAGTGGCGTCAAATTAAAAAATTCATATTTAATTTTTTATTAGAAACTTCAAATCTCACACTTTAAAATAACGTAAAATTTTCATTATTCTGAACAAGGATTATTTGAATAATAGGCGAGATGTCTTGTTATCGGCTCAGATTTTGGCTAATTTCATATTCATAGTAACTAACATGTAAATTTATTCGCTTGGTAGTTATAATGTTAATGACCAACTGGCAAATGCGGTATGCGTCAGTCTACAAAGTATGAAAGTACCTTACAAATGTTTTAATGTACTCTGAGTTTAAAACATACTTTTGCTAAGTGCTTATTTAGAAGGTCAGTTGTGGGTCTTCGTTATCACCATAAAAAACTGAGATACTACAAACCTCACTACTTTATCAGATATATTTTTATATCTAACGTTATATTTACGTCTTGCCAAGAATTTAACAGACCATAGCTCGCTACTGTACCCGGGAGTATTAAACAGTATATTATTATTCAAATAACGTCTACTAATATTCAAAGGATTTATGCAGTAAGCTGATGGTGTCACCAAAGATCAAATGTTCTAGCAAATACGAGCAACAAAGCTATTTAAACACCCGTATATTCAACGGAAAATGTGATGCAAAATAACTGGTTTTATTCAGTTTCCGCTCCAGTTTCTGGTTACATGATAAGCCTGCGGAAGTTATAAATTCATGGTGTAATTCACAAGATAAGCTCTATTTTTGTGTTTGTGTTGATATTCAAACTATAATGATTACTTTCGAATTACTAAATTTAACTATACGGCCTATCTTTAGGTACTTGCTCAAAAAGCCACTATGTGAAAATAGGCATCCTTCATGCATGGGTGGCCTTGTTCTTGAACAAATCCAATTATATTTCATTGACATTATCATCATGATCTTAAGCTGTCTACCTACTACAGTACACCGATTCATCCTATTTATTTTTATCATAATAATATCTAACCCAGGGATATCTACTGTTTAACAAAGCTCCACAAAAACTCGCACTAACGCGCTGTTGGAACGCATTTTTATAATTGATTGCTGAATTCAAAGCTTAAAAAAAATACAACCAAAATGACAACCTCCTCCTTTTTTTAAAGTCGGTTAAAAATTTCCATAAATGTACGTTAGATGTAATATTTAAACTGCAAAATTTCTTTGAATATAAGAACCATAGATTTGGAATCTATTAAGTTAACAAGTATTTCGTTTAGTGGTTGATGACCGATGATCTTACCTATTGGAGCTTGACTTTCCAATAAACCTTTGATCTTTTGCCTGTGAAGTTTATCACAAACTATATTCAAATTTCAGTAAGCGCTACTATTCATATACCTTATAATACCTCTGAGACAACGATACTCCAAGCCTTTCGATGATAATAGAAACATCAGAGGTTGGAGTCTTTATTACGCTTTGAAGTCAGCTGTATAATTGATTTTCTACACCGTCGACCTCCTTTCCCATTTTCTCCCTGAAAGGTGAAGATATTATCCTACGCTTCACAGCATTCTGTGTAATACTAATCTTGTATATTGCATTTCATGAGGTTTTTTGTAAAGGGTTTCGTGAAAAGGCGAAGTAAGAATAGCTTGCTCCCATAATACTCTAATAAAAAATCTAAACAATCACTAACACACTCAGAACGAAATAATTGTTTGTACTCAAATAAATCACCAAAAATTATTTTGATAGCAGTTTTGTGGGAAGTTAATAAAAGGTCAGGAAAATATTATTTTAGTATTTATTAGGTTTATTTATAGTTTTACAGTCATTTAACATAGTCTTTTCTTTCTGTATACAGATGAGAAATTTGTGTATTATTAACAAAAATGTGCAACAACATATTTTATAAAATATCTTAAAGATTATGTTACTATTCGGCTTCGCCTTTGTTAACCTATAATTATTTATAATACAAACAAGAAAAGTACCTATTTCTTAGAATAAGAATTCAATAGCCTTAAACTGTACACTTTGTATTAAAATACGCATTATTAAGATTAAGTTTTATACTTAGATAAGAATTACACATTTACTTCTTAACTTTAGATAAAATTGAAATATAATAACTCATAGTAACCAATGTATCTATTTAGACATTAATAATAAAAAATACACAGCTGTTACCTTTCCTTATTATACTAACTTATGTACGAGTATGAAAATTAATAAAATAATACAAACGTAAACAAAATATTTGTTTTTATATTTTTTATTTTATTAGTTACATTATACATTTAGAAAGTTTTGTATTGGCACGAATTTGTAAATTAATTTAGGTACTTGCCGTTGAATATGGATCGCACGAATATTTTTATCTACAGTTGTTTTTAAACAATGCATAAGAATATTAATAATGTAAACTTAACATCAATTGAAAGTTATTTTAATATTTAGGGTTCCGAACCCAAAGGGTGCCCGACGGTTCGGTCGGACCGGGATTGTCAAAGGGTTGTATCTTGGTTGTTGTTAACCAAAATAGTTAATTTTATTACAGAAAATGTATTACTATGGCCTCGTATCATATACAGTATTATTTAGAACGTCTATTTAACGTTACACAGCATAGTTGAGAACAGAACCACAAATTAAGTTGGTATTATTGTTCACCCTCCTTGTGCTCGTACTTGGCCAGTATTTATTTACAATCACTAAATCAGAGCATTTTTAGTAGGTATCTCAGCTATTATATATTTCATATGCATATCGATTATTTTTGTATTAATCTAATTATCATGGTCAAATATTTCTTAGAGTTATCTACACAATTTGTCTTATAATATAATCAAATGTCTTATGTATCTACAAAAGTGTTACTCAAAAGAAGCCAAGAAATAGACTTTTGTTACGTCATGTCACAATATAGGAGTAACAGCTTGATAGAACCTATTGTGCGCTTCAATCTCCATAGACAATTCAAAGGTTAAACAATAGTATAGCTGCTATACAGACTAAAACTAAATCCCGTGGTTGCCAGAAAAGTGATCCTTTGTTCCATGTGTCATGGTGAACTGCCGCTTGATTCTCGCCTGATAAAATGTAATAATTAGTGATTTTATGTTTATATGGAGATACTAAATTGTCTTTGAATTGTATCGATATTTCAACAATAACAACCTCAATAATTTATATTTCTCTTGTAACTTTACATTAATTTGTCGCAGAATATTCATTTTGAATGTTAAAATCTGAATAATTGGCTGAAATTTGACTTGAGACAGATGGTTATCGAAAATAACAAATCCACAACCTAGGTCTTCAAGCTATTGTCTGGACTAAGTTATATTAATTTTGTTTTTGTAATATATCATATGCGTATTATGTTGAAATAGTTAGACAAGAAACATCTACAACGTTTATAATTAAGATAGATATCTAACGTTGAAAGTTGGAACATCGTAAATGAAGTTAGTTATCAGGACCTTGAACCAAGGTACAGAAATCGTTATATACTAGTAGAACTTAGAGCAATCTGATGAAGATAATCTAGGTGTACAGTAAACTTACCAATTAGAACATGGACATTTATTGTCACCTGAGAATGATTCTGCAAATGACAACTGTAAGTACCACTGTCGTTTTGGGACGCAGATGAAACGCTGATAGTGGCGCTGCAATAAAACGTTTATATCATGGATTGTGCAAAATAAAAAAAATATGATCATGATGATGATGAATTTGAAGGACTACACATAATTTTGATACGAAGTAAAATTGCTCAAATATAAATATAAAATAAAAATAATTCATTTTATTTCGAATCTTTGAACTAAGATAAGTCTTATAATATAAACGCTAACGCCTTTATTACATCACATGGCTTAGACCAAGTCTAATAAATGTCAGATTTTAAGAATATATATCACTTTCTAACGTCATGTAACAAAATCTTAATATTTTATCTTAATACCTGGGTAAAATAAACTAAACTTGCTTTACACCATCTCACGTAATGAGACCGTAACAGTTTATTTTGAAATCCAAATACACTAACAGCTATTAAATATTATTTTGAGAAATATGTAATACAAATTATCCATTCTTACCTCAAGTTACGCCAAATGACATTATCAAAAAAGTTGTTCCCCTGCTTCTTCCAAACTATTCCATAAATATTATTCTCGACAGGTGGATCAGTCGGCTTGACCGTAGTCATTTCAGTCGTTGTCTTTAATTCTGATGCTTTGTTCGTAGTACTTATACTAACAGTTGATGTAATCGTCGTAGTTTCAACACTCCAACTTTTATTCATCATTATATCTATTCTATTGAATATTGTACTCATTTTTGTTGTTAGTTCTGTAGTAGTAGTTTGAGGTGTTGTAGTTGGCGGGGGAGATGTTGCTAAAGGTGCTTTAGTAGATAGAGAAGTAATATAATCTTCTGATATGATACAAGATAATTGGATAGCACTACCCGCTTTATAAAATCTATCTTTTACATCGTGTGTCTGATCTCCATTTATAGTAATTAGGGGAGCTGAAACATAATTTCCAATTTTAATACCAATAATTTTGTTCTAAATCATATTATTGTACTCAGATATTTAAATATTACCTCTACACTGATTGGCCAATTTACTTCATTACTAAATAAAAAAATATGAAGACCAAAAATACAATACCATGTTTGATCATAGATAATTAATTTGTGAAATCATATTTGATACATATAAAGTTCAATTAGAATCCTGACTCTATTGATGAAATATGTATTACATTAAGTATTTTATATTCTCTACGTTTGTAAAAATAAATTCCAAGAACCGATAAAGTCCCATAATTCCATTATAGGTATTGAATTTCCCTTAATTTTAATAATTGCTTCTATAAAGGAAATTATACCTCATTCATAGACTTTGAAATATGTTGGGAAAAGTTTAAAATAAGTACCTATTAATTAAAATAAAAATCAATTTTGATACTTAATACGAGTATAATAAACACAGTAACTGTACTATAGCAATTGAGCCAAGAAAAAAATAATCATTAAAACTAGCCTCTCTCATAAAAATAACTTGCTAAGTAAGGATGACATCTAATGTGATTAAGGCCAAAACACATCGGACGTGCCAATAAATAAGATATACCTAAAAGGTAGGTTTTCTTCGGCTCTTATAACATGTTGGAGAGCTGCTAATTAAACCTTCGGAAATAATATTGTGTAATAACACCGATAACGAGTGTTAATATCGGTTACATGTATTCCTGTGATCAGCAGTAAACATTGTGGGGATGCTGATAAATATTATATATTGATAGAATATTTTATAAATAACTGTTATCTTACACCTATTATTTTAAAACAGGTGTTTAGATTGTATGATGTGAGATTTTTAATTTTCTTTATTCAATATTCTAACACCCTTACCTAAAACGGTTAAATTTGTAAATATAGTCCTTGGTGGATGAGTGGATATTTGGCACATGTAGTAGCCTGTATCTGACCACTTGACTGGGTTCATGCTTAGTCTCCAATTGTTTGGATATTGGAACTTCACTGCTATCCGGTTATCTCCAGTATATGGTGCTGGACCCACTGTGAGGAGCTGTGCAGAGTCCGTGGAGTTGCGCAGCCACATCACCTGAATCAATATTTCCTTGCTAAGCTCATGATAAATGCACAGTGTCATAAAGCTAAACAAAATGTAAGTTGGTAAGACTTGAAAGTTTAAAAATGCGTACAATAAATGGAAAATATTTATAGTAAATATAACACTGATTCAGAAAAAAGGATAAGCTTGCAATAGCCATATAAGTAAATAATGCGACGCCTATAATTTTACTATTTTGATCTCAATCTGAAATCTAGAAAAATATATTTTTGACATAGGATATTTATTGAACATTCATATTATGAGAGAAATGGACAATGGAGATGAAAAACAATAATATATCCCATAGAATTTTTATCTCGGATAACAATTGTGCAACATTACACTGCACTCTTTCAATTTTCCCGGAGAGCGCATCGATGGACGTTTATTGATGATTGCAAGAGTCTATTCGCTCATACCTACAACTTTTAGTGTGCAGTTTGTATTTACAATTGAAATAATATTATATATTATAGAGAATATTATTTTCTCTTGAGAGCATTGAAAAATCTACCATAACATATTTCACTGAAGTGGGCTTTCAAAAATAAGCATATGGGACAAATATTACTATTGCAATTGATATTTAGAATTGCATGTAGCCAATCATAATCATGTACGACACGTATGTAGTAACATTGATGCCGTGACGAAGGTCGTGGGTTTGAATTTTACAATGAACTTGAGTTTTTATTAAAAAGAAAACACCATGTGGAAACCATAGGTGGTAGGGTAATTTGGAATTCCCCCCTGACTTTGTTCCGGCAGCTGTATTTTAGAATCAATTCTAGGATCTAGGCTTTGTGTGCTTACCACTATAATTGGCCACATCATCACTGTGTGATAAGTTAGACTACTACTACGAAGTTATACAACATGACTTGCAATTTTTTAAAACTTTATAAACCTATTTCGTAAAATCTAACATAGCGCAAACTGCAACGTTTCGTTTTGCTTTAAAATTATACTGAATCCACAATATGCTTCTGGCCATTCAATAAAACTTAATATATGGCCAGCTATATAAAATTTTAGTTTAGGGCAACGTTCCAGCAATATTGGTTTCGAATAAAAATAAAATTTACCGTTTTATCCTTGAGCATGACAACTCTGCAGTTCAGAAGGGCTTCAGACCCCACATGAGCAGTCACTTGGGTGTATTTCTCTTCCTCAAAGTACGGGCCCCAATGATGCTCATGATGATGGTCGTGGTAACTTTGGTACGGCACATAGTGTCGAGATTCTTCTACTTTGTCTGTAGAGAAAAATAAACTTTGTACCTTCAGGATAAGGTTTACTTTAGGTTGATTTCGGATCAGATTTTTTATAATTGTATTTCCGTGATTAATTTTCGTATTTAAAAGTGATTGAAGAAGGTTAAGGCAGATATGCGCCTAATCGTCTTTTGAAACAAAATTTTTGAAAATAATATTTTTACGTATGAGTTGGCAAAAGGATATTTCCATTAATCTATTCCAATTGAACATAAAATAATTAAATTACCAAAAAGGATTTCAAAATAATAATTAATTAACGTGTTTTAATTAAACTAGGCGATATAATCGTGGACTCACTAAAATAATTATGTAAAACGAAGCAACCTTTATAAAGAGGATAGTAAACTGTTATCTGTTTTAACTTTCGGAATAAATTGTTTTATTACCGTAGTATACATTTTAAACAAAGGGATAGAAATTAATTTCTTAGACAAGGATCGAGGCCTACACTTTAATTGTGTCTCTTAGTTTTTATATCAGTAGAATTGTACCATTGATGTCAAAGAGTATTGAAATTTGGAATTAATAGTGAATTTGTAATCTTCAATACTAAATAATTCATCATTATGTAATGCTCCAAAATTTATAATATAAAATTAATTGTATTAGGTAGGACACACATCAAGAAAAAGTACTTTTCTTGAAAATATTATCTACACGCACATTATGTACGTTTTATCTTTCTAAATCAATGCTTTAGACATGGGAAAGAGAATATTTTATAAAAACCGACGAACTCCACACATATATTTAAAAATCCACAGTAATTTTGGTTAAAAAATATGTTAAGATGATAAACAAAAAAAAAACCCTGCGATCAAAACACAACGCGTTACCGTCCCGCGGTGAATATAAAAGGAAATTCATGTTTCATTTATGAAAGTAAGGAAACACCCTCACTCACTTCTGACTTTGTGAAAATCGTTACTCACTCTGCAACAAATGATCGCTCCTGTCAGTTGCCCCTTCACGCTTGATGTTTTCTCGCAGTTGCCTTGTGATGTTCTTGAATATCTCCCTGGACAATGCGAGACTGTCCATCTCCTCGCTGCGTCGTTTCCGTGCACCATTTGCTCGATAATCTTCGGGAAAGCGTAATGGTTCTGCACAAATTAGTTTTCTATTTAGGTATCAGTTCACTGTATTGGGACACTCTCCATTCGTTTGGTAATTGTATTGGTCTGGTTGAGTTTCCACGTATGATTCGTTTGTTAAAAAAATCAGTTCTGCTGAAGTCTCGCTCAGATCACACTTAGTACCACTATTATTTGTTTATAAAAGTGTAATGTAACTCACTAAATAACAGGTGAAGTGATTTGATAGATAATGTGTTCAGTGTGATCCAAACAAGAACAGTGATTAATGTGATTTCATTTTAAACATTCTTATTAATATATTTATACTGCATTATGTCTGCCTTGCCTTTCGACAATCACTTTTTTTTCTAAAAGTTTATGGAAGCATCACGGAGGTTATGCGAAACATGTTTATGTAGGTACAAAATTATGTTTATTAAATCATAATCTGTACTAATATTATAAAGCTGAAGAGTTTGTTTGTTTGTTTGAACGCGCTAATCTCAGGAACTACTGGTTTGATTTTAAAAAATCTTTTAGTGTTGGATAGCCCATTTATCGAGGAAGGCTATAGGCTACTTTTTATCCCGGGAAAACAAAGATCCCTCGGGAACGCGGGTGAAACCGCACGGAAAAGCTAGTATAAATTAAAAATATAGTTTTATTGAGTAATCTCTTTATAAATTTTATGATGACAGTTTTGATTTATGTATGTATTTATTTTTCAAACGCTTTACAAAGTTTGTAACATAGGTACTGGAAAAATTAAATACAAAAAAAAACAGAAAAACAAATAAGAAAACAGTAACTCAAACAAGTTTATATAATAAGAGTAATGCGCGAATGGCTAAAATTTAAAAACGCATTAGCTACGTGAAACTGATATCTGAAAACCTATATTGGCCCACGAGTAACATAAAAATAGGTTATTTTATTCTAAATTATGCTTTTGTGGTGAATAATAATAATAGGTTCTGTGTAAAATAAAGTATTAGGTAACTTTTCGATTAATATTTTTGTGGATAGTTTTTCTGCATTTATATCTAATGGCGTTAAACATTACAAAGTTACATTAGTTTATCAAATTCATATTCTAAACTGAGAAACGCTAAATTAATGAGTTCATGAGAAAATCTATATAGATACTTAAAATACATAATAAGATAGAAAATAAGATCCCTCATAGTAAGTCAAACGTCGTTCTAATGGTTGTAAACTAATGGATGTGTCGCAAGTTACATGTAAACCCTGAATCTTTGTAAAATGTCCATATAAATTATTTTGTGACGTCCTTCATTCGTTCTGCAGGTGGCAGGTCTAGGGTAGTAAGTATATAGAAGGTTATATTTTTTTGAAGTTTTAATGGCTTGATGATATCGTCATTTAATTTTTCTTTTTGCTATAATTATATCAAGACAATATAAAAGATATCAAAAATATGATTTACCCATTGATGTATCGATATCGACTAGCTTCTGCCCCGTAGTTTCACCTGCGTTCCAGAGACATCTCATGTTTTACCGGGATAAAAGGTACCTAAATGTTAATCCAATGTATGATCTATACTATAATAATATGTGCCAAGTTTCATCCAAATCCATTCAGCGTTTATGTGAGATTGAGTCAAAAGTATCTATATTAGTACGATGAAGACAAAAGCATCGTACTGTTGCATCATGTTCAAAGTTCCACTTCTCTCATGTAATATTGAGTTCCAAGGTTATTTGAAAAACAAACCCAAAACCGGCTTAAAAATACTTTCTAATGACTACAGCTTTATATAGCGTAGGTTACGCCCTATATAGAATACCGCTCACATATTTGGGTAGCCACGGTCTATCTATCTAGGTATATCTGTGGTTCACCCGTTTACCAGCTTGATCTACTCGCCTATGTGGAAAGGCGAGAGGAACGATTTTGTCTAACGTTCCTATTACTAGCCATTAGTATGTGGAATGAGTTTCCCTTTACTATTTTCCCGCAGAGCGTTATGAAATGGAGTTCTTCAATTATTTTTTTAAAACAGCTCTTCAAGTATTTATTGTATTTGTAAATGGTAACAGGTGGCGGACACCACTTACTACCAGGTGGACTATCTGTCTGCTTCTTCATTCTACTTCCTACTTATCCTATTCTACTCTCATCCTATCCAAATCATACAATCTTACTAATATTATAATTGCGAAATTTTGTGTGTGCGTGTCGACCAATCAAGTCAGGTCATGTGATAGGGTCGGGCTATCACTAAATGTGATCTCTTGCAGGCCCCTTTGCATGTTTAATTAATGTTTTAATTAATTAATTAAATTGATCGATGAATCGAGAAAATAATGTGTGAAATTTTTCAACAAGCTTTTAGGTGTACATATATTTTATACGGGCATCTCGCGGCTTTGCCACACGGAGGAAAATTACTTTCAATATTGAAGAATGTTTACATATAAGTTTTACCAAAAGAAGAAGATTCTTCTGATTTCGTATTTAAAAATAAGTACCATTTTTAGGACTCTTTCGATCCCAATTTTTTTTTTTAACATTTCGCGTATTCAATTTCCGGCTCGGACAGGTCTATTTTCAAAAATCTATGTTCGGTTATTTAAAAATTAAGTTCTTTTATTTAAATTTCGTATCATCATTATTTAAAATACCTACATTCACGAGACGCTCTGTATAGTGGTTCTGCCATAATTTATCCTCGCGAATTTTAATAAAATAGCGAGCTCTTTCCTTTATTTTAAGCAAGAAAAAATAAAAATAAATCATTGCATTCTATTTATTACTTTTCCTACATCAACCACACTCCATTTTTGGAAAAAAAAAAATGTACAGGCACGCTGGTTCTATAGATTTATTATTATGTATGACTTTTAATTTATCTGTGATATTGGCAATTAATTCCGTGAATTCCTTTCGTTATCCATTCACTCCGAAAGTAAACGAATCTTTAGGTATACCAAAAAGTTATTGAGTCAACCCTCTATAATTTACTTTACATGTTTATAATCAATAAATGTTAAATCATATTACATACGATATCATATTACTACAACTATAAGAGTTCCTTGTTTGACATTGGAACTCAAAAAATACCATAATTCTGTCTAAGATATTATTGCAAATGTAGATAATTTCAATTTATTTAATTGTATTATGTGATTTTAACTTTTATCATGTAAAACTGTTTTGATCTGCCAGTACTTTCTCATTAATGTAAAACGAATCCGATTCTCTCATCAAAATCAGCTCAAGTTTAATTTACCTTCGATATCTTCCTAAATCTTTACTTTGATAAGATTACCTACTTTGGAGTAGGCACTCAGTAAAGTATCACAAATGACGCCTCGTCTGCAAAAAGTGATTGTGACTGGTATTTTGTGAAATTATTTAAATTTTGAAAGACAAAAAAAAGTACTGCTTCTTCTTATTTTAATTTAAAAATTTATGTGAGAGATTATAGTTTAAGTCAATTATTATAAACTTCTTGCTCATAACTTGTCTCTTGTGGTTAGTCCATACAACAAACGGTACCTATACATACTTTGGTCAATTACAAATGCAATTTATGCAAAATCTTATTCTACGAACAATATCTCTTTTTTAAAATTAATATAGACTTCCAATAACAAGATTTGCATTTAAACAACAGCTTTACTTTTATAAGAAAACATTTCAATCAATATTCTAATTTTATATGGATTACCAAGAGTTAAACTTAAAATTAGTTTCAGTTCTACTTATAGGAACAGATCTGTTATAGATTGTGTATTATCCGTTAATGGATTTCTAACGAAATTTGTAGTACTACTTAATCACTTGAAAAATCGCTCTCAGATTTATTTTCAAAATTACAAAATTTCCTAGGAATTAGTTTTAAGCTCTACAATTTAGTTTTAGATTGGAGATAGCCATAGCCGAGATCAATATCGAAACAACTTTATTATTTTGGAGATAAGTGATTCACTGTGTGTCTTTTCTTACGCCGTATGCCTGATAATAATAATGGTAGCAAGTGTGGGGTATCGAACTTGGTTATAAATTGTCACTATTACGGGTTCTACATACCTAAATACTAATTAATAAAATATTTTGATGAAAATTATATTTACCAGATGCAGTATGTAAACAGCATAACGCAAGACAAACGAAGTAGACTCCTCCCCACTGCATATTAGAGACATCACACGTGAAAACGCATCACGCTCGCTGCTTACCTGTGAAAAAATAAATTTTGTTCAAACCAAAATAATCGATATTTACAGAACTATAATACCATTTATTATATTGTTGACATTCATTTGGTTCTCAGTACTGTGCCTTGGCCATATTTTTTTCACAGCAGTATGACATTAGGCTATGCTTGTCAGGACATAGTGTCCATTCTAGATTGTATTATGTATAACCAGAGATGTACAAAATACTTTTCGAAAAGTATTTAAATACAAAATGCAAATACTTTTTTAATATAGTATTTCAAATGCAAGATACAAAATACTTTTGCCTTTTGTATTTAAATACTAAATACAAAATATGTATTTTCAAAATACTTTATTGAAATAAAATACTTTATGGTAAAATTACTGGTTTTCTCTATTTATTAAAGATTATAAAATCACAAGCTCTTCAAAAAGAGCATCTGACATGTTGCG
Source organism: Tetheella fluctuosa (assembly GCA_951216915.1). NCBI lineage: Eukaryota > Metazoa > Arthropoda > Insecta > Lepidoptera > Drepanidae > Tetheella > Tetheella fluctuosa. The sequence goes on along the minus strand of OX578229.1, from coordinate 5,918,681 downwards.
TCTGTGTGGACGCATAATCATACCACCATACGAAAATAGCCTTTCCACTGGTGCTGAACTCGGGAGACAAGTGTTGTACCGTAAAAAAACTTTTTTTATAGTTGGATATGTGTTGAGGATATTCAGACTTGTGTCTTCATCTCTTAAATATTGGAGGGTCTCCAAATCAGTAGGTTAGGTTATAGGTATGTATTTTTTACAATTGTTATTATTGTTACTGATTGAGAATATTTGGAAACTGTAAAAACTTTAATGTTAAAGTTAATATCAAATTTTGTATAGAACTTTTTGAGTCAATGTTTAGGTACTTACATTTTGCATTAAAATTCCAATTCCAACATTGGGCAAGCAATCACTGATTAATATTTAATATAAAGTATTAAGTAGCACACCAAATCCAACTCTGTACTTAATAGATAATATATTTTTGATAACAAACAGTTACAATACAAACACTACTTGTATTAATAAATAAATAGTAACTGTCGGCGTTAGGTTAGATATAAAACGTAACCGAGGCAAAATGAAATGGAAAAGGCGCGTACGGCGTAATGACATGTAAACAGTGTTACCAACTCTGAATTTCATTTAGTGCTAAAACTATGTCGAAATGTACTAAAAACGAGCAGTCTTAAAAAAATGGTGCTAAATAAAAAAAACGTCACAGTCCGATTTAAATGTTTTTACTATTATTATAGTTGTACAGTAAACAATTTTGAAATCTAAAGATTTTTATTAACATAGAATAGATTTAAATGTCAATTAGCACACAAAACGACCAAATTAACTTATGATATGATCGAAGCTTATATTTATATTACATACTTGCCACAATGCCCACAATGACATCTTTTTTGTAGTGCTGTGTACGTACCGGTTTTTTATAAATATATTTTTCTATTTCTGTATTTTTATTTGTCATTTATACATTTATACACTCATAATCACTTAAATACGAATCGTTAAAATAACGTATTATTGCCTACACGGCATATTGTTTAAATACAATTTGTTTTGGCATTTTTTTAAAGACATTTCGAGCGAACAACACAGAAATAATGAAATAGCTGCCAACACTGCAAAACGTAACAGTGACTTTGAGGATTGTCAAGAGGGGTCCCTCATATATTATTGGTCAGGTTTTATATGCGTTTTGTTTCATTTGTCATTTTGCGCATAAACTTTCAGAGCTGCCGCGCCACTAGTGGCCATTTTTTGTTTTTACTGAATCGCGGAATGCTTTAGAAAAATAAAGCTAAGAATAAAAAAGTATTTTGTATTTTACAAACCATTTTACAAATACAAAATACGTCTCGAATAGTATTTCAAATAAAATACAAAATACTTTTTAAAAAAAGTACTTAAGTACAAAATCCAAAATACGTATTTTGTATTTTGTATTTGTATTTTAAATACAAGTATTTCAAATATGTCACAACTCTGTGTATAACACTTGATAGAGGGCTAAAACTTCGTTCTATTGTAATACCTATGCGAGAATAAGCTCGTTACTAATTAATTCCCTGAGGAGGTATTGTTGAGCTCACCAACTTAAATTACCACAACTATGAAACGTCAATAAATAATTTAAGCCCATGTAATTGGTTCGTGCGTGTTTAAATAAGATATGCTTCCGTTGCCTACACTGAACTTTCGACGTTGCGGTTTATGTCGGTAGTTTGGTCCGCTTATAAAATGAATAAGTAGACAAAATTTTAATTTTTTATCAGAAAGCCAACATCACGCTTTGGTGAGCTCATAAGAAATTAAATAGTGTTTTGGGCTTGTTTGTGAAGTTACGAGAATTTGTTTATTTATTTAACTATGTATTTTAACCTTGTTTGCAAATAGTATTAAATACTTGCGATTTTGTTTTTATCCTACTAATCCTAGTTAATATTATAAAAATGTGAAAATTTGGATGGATAGATCGATGGTTGGATGTTTGTTACTCAATCACGCCAGAACGGCTGAACGGATCCGGATGAAATTTGTCGCAGAGATAGATTACAGCCTGAAATAGCACATAGGGTAGAACGCGGGTGAAACCGCGGGGCAGAAGCTAGTAGCTCTATATATTTTATTAATTCACATAATTATTTATTTTTGGTGGGACTCGAACCCACGATCTGTCGTAAATTATAATAACCTTTTATCATTATGTACAATTAATTGTCTTTGGCTATTTTAAGATATTGTTTTAACAGTTGCATATAAGTTGCCTCCAATCAAACAAAATTGCGTCGTGCGCGTGCTCACGATAGCCTTTTAGCGATAGTAATCGGGATAGGAGGTTTAATGGCTTCTCCCGGACAAGGAAGGAGACTAGTTAATTTTATCAATGGATTTATGTGAACACATTAAGGTGATTCCCATAAGACCATTGAGTTTATTTAGATTGAATTGAACCAATTTCAATGTACATTAGATTGGAGTTTAAAATATTGGCACCCTTGGATGATGAAATTTCGCACGCAGTAGTCTATGGGTTGAAAAAACAACATAGGCTTTTACAATCTATACTATACTATAATAATAATAATATAGGTAATAATATAATATAATCTATACTTCTATACTAATATTATAAAGAGGAAAGATTTGTATTTTTGTATGTTTGTAACGAATAAACTCAAAAAATATTTGACCGATTTCAAAAATTCTTTCACCATTTTAAAGCTACATTATCCCTGAGTAATATGGGATATATTTTATTACGGGAATGCGGGTGAAACTGCGCGAAATAGCTATATTATATAATGTGAAGAGGTATACCTGCCTATACCGGGAAAACTTGACGCGAATGAAACCGTGGAACATAAGCTGGTATTACACTTAAATATCCTCGGGTTTTTAAGTGATATTTTACCTAAGATACCTCCAAAGCTCATCAAAATTTTGAAAGAGAAATATTTTCGGTGTGCCTCTCGGGTATTATAAGTTACGCCGTTTCTAACCAGAAATTCTGATGAAATATACAAGATAGCTTGTAACTCTCAGTTGGTTACTAGAAATTGTAGAAGTTTGCAAATAAAACATTTAGCAGATAAATAATTTAGTACAGAAATAAGAAAAATAAAAAACTACTTCATAATTATGTTTCATTCATTTTGCTTTTACTATAGACGCCATATTGAAGTTTATGTTTTCAAAGGATAAACAGTTCCATTCTCTTATTTCTCAGAGCTTACCCTGTATTAACTCGTTCCGCAAACACCAATGAAGGTCTACAGATCTTGCGCGTTATTTTCGTTTTCTACTTTATTTTGCTATGGTTACGTTTTTTGTGATAAAATAAAAGTAAACAATTTCAAAGGTCGAATGTTCTTGGTCAAACGGTATAATATGCTACTTTATTTTTGTTGCTAGGTAGGTATATTAAATATTCTCATATAAAGTGGAAACATTCATTTTTATTTGACTCAATAAAATTTGAGTACCTATTCTAAGATTGCTAGACGAACTATTTAGTTAAATAAAAGTAAAAATCTGTAATTCTATTAACCCCTTTGATATGGTATACTAAAAAAGTAATCAGCCTATCGAGACGAAACAAATTGAGAGACTAAACTTGGATGGGCTCCGAATATCAAACAAAATGGCTCGCCTTGGGTTCATTGAGTTATAGGAGTCCTTCTTTCAAAACGACACAATTTAGCAACTTATTCTCGATTCGTTTTTATATCAATCCAATCAAGAACAAGGTATACAAAGAAAAAGGTTGAGTAATATTTTAATTTTGGATTTTGTGATAAGATTGTCTCCAATTTATATCTGTGAGATATCAGATATGCAGGACAGCAGCAAATAATCACTAGTTTTGGGCTTTCCCAGACAACTAAGCATATGATATTGCAGCCTAGTAAATGATAATAATTTATATAATATTAGCTTCTGCCCCGCGGTTTCACCCGCGTTTTCGAGGAATTTTATGTTTTCCTGAAATAAAAAGTCTATAGTATGTTATTCCAGCGTATGCTCTATTTATGTGCTAAGTTCCATTCAAATCCATTCAGCCATTTATGCGTGATTGAGGAACAAACATCCAAACATCGACGATTAAAATATTAAAGTAGGATAGGATTTCCTAAGACTATTGAAAAAACAAACATAATAGGTGCTTTATTTCGCTATATAGTCAGCTAAATGAGTCGAATAAAAATATAAAACGCTTCTTCTGATATAACACAACATTTCACCAGTGAATTTACACCGTATTGCTTGCTTACTTCATTTAATTCAAAATCGAAAGTCTGTGGGCGTCTTTTTATAGTCTCACCCTGCTTTTTTATTTTTTTATACCACTAAGACGGCAAACAAGCATACGGATGGTAAGCGGTTACCGTAGCTTATTGACGCTTGCAACACCAGGGGCATCACACGCGCATTGCCGACCCTGAAAAAATCTCTTCACACCTTTCTTGAAGTACCCCATGCTGTACTCCCTTGGGAAAACCACGGCGGGGAGTTCATTCCACAACTTGAGCGTCCGTGGTAGGAAACTCCTTTGAAACCACACTGTACGAGACCAGTTTGGCTCCAATGTGTGATTACAAGGCTGCTGCTGCTATTACAATTTTAATGGTGTTAGTAATACGGTATAATTTCGCTTATCAGATGGGATATTAATTCTGGCTATCGTTTCAATATGAAGCTAATTAAGTAAACATAATTTTATTACATCGATATACATCTCAAAGTAGACATTTGTGTTTATCTTTGATTGTAGATCAGCGTTTACAACGTCAATAAAATTATTATCTAATCATTTTGTAATTTGGACTGACATAAGTTCTACCTCCGTCAAGTTTTATTACTATATTTTCAAACTTATTACCGGAGGAACTGAAAATATAATTAAATAAGTAATTTGCTCTAAGCTAAATGTAGATAATAATGACTTATTCATTAAATTTGTGAGTCTAATTTCATTCATAATTGTCGTTAAAGATAAAAAAAAAATTAATTAAAACATACACGATTATTCAACAAATTCCATAAAATAATTAATAGGAATAGAAATTATTTTATGTCTTCATTAATATTCAGGTTCGAGACAACTTTATTTCTCACAAGAATTATATTCCAAGCGATCATCCGCTTGCCTTTATCCAATTATTTTTGGGAAAAGGACTGACTTCTGAGAAATGTCAATTGTATAATATGACATTGGGGTGGATACTGCACCCTTAAATACCCTCGGTATAATAAATTACCACCGACATAGATTAAGACCAAAGGTTAGCCTTTCTATGCAAATAAACTGTGGAATGAGTTAGCATAAGGGTTTTTGGTTGGTTCGACTCATTTTGGTATGAATATAAATTATGATTTATTTGATCATATAAATACACGGTGACGCCCTCCGCAGCGGTGCGTATTTACGTGCGGTCAAGTGGATCAAACATTTGACACTGCTATCACAGATCACTTTATACTACTGCTATCAGCTCTGTATTTAGGCAAAAAAAAAAATACAAGTTTTTATTATTATACGGCAACGACAAAGAACGTTACGTTACTATTTTAATTAAATCAAAATATCGTAGGATCTCCTTGTATAAAATACTTCAAATAAAAAATTGAAATAAGGACGCTTGGATAAACTGAAATAAATAAGAAAAACATTAAACCTTGCTTTCGTAATTTTGAAGTCGTCACATGCCTGTAGCTTTTGAAAAATTCAAACAAATCACAATCTATTAGAACGTAAATAAAATTATTTTGCTCCCTTTATATCCATCGTTTAGAAGTGTATTATTATTATCATCTTTTATTGACAAAGGTGTGATGTATAAAGCTGGGTACAAAAAACTGTTTATGTAACGTAAAAGAAACTACGTCAAAAATGATTTTACTGTGTTAAAATGCCTTTCAAGTGGTCTTATCGATACTTGTTAGCGAGGTTAAGGGTGAGCGAAGGCTTTTAGTTTCTACAATACATTTTATTATATCAAACTACTATCAACACATGTTTATAAATTTATTTTGCTTGTTTATTTTTACTCTGTGGGGTATTAATCTCACTTTACTTACTTGTTTGACCTACCTGTTGGTTCTCAGGTGGGACGCGCGTCCCACCTCGTCCGCGACGTAAAATTTTGAGATTAAAAATCCGTTTTTTAGTTAATTTTTGAGCTCTTGGTACGTGTGGAAAGGGCATTAAATTGTCTATGCCGTGGTATGCGTCAAAAAAATGACAACACCGGCTGTCTGTCACAAAAAAAAAGTCAGTCAAAATTTTCAGTCCGTTAGGGCGTTTGGCGTCCCCCGAATAATTTCTAAAATACATAATTGTGAGTGTTTTGAGTGTTTGTTGTTGTGTAAAGGTGTGTAATATCTAAAGAATACTTAGTAATAAACACAATACAGTTATTATTTCACTGAAATACAAAGTATAAAAGTGTTTTTTTTTTTATAAGAACGAGTTGATAGGCGTTTGGTAGTGTTTACAAAAATGCTCTGATCCAGTTTTCCATCACAAAGTGATTATTTGGTAAGTCAGAAGTATCTTTTTAGATAAGAAATGTTATAATGTCGGTATTCTAAGCAAAATCTATGTAGGGTACAATGCAAAATCTTTTCATAATTTTGAAATTGATGAGTAGGTAGTTTTTGACGGTAATGAAAAATGGCGCGAATTTGGAAATCAAGGACTAACAAAAGACCTTTTTTCTTGTTATATTTATATGAAAGATTATAACTATGGTAAGTAAATCGCATTATTGAGCATTTTTAGAAGCTATATACGTCTATACTTTTACAAAGTTGGTATTAAATTCGATGTATTGAGACTTCGAATTGAGTACCTCCTTTTCGTCGCCGAGTCGTACTATTTTGTATTTTTCTACTTGAAAATGAAACAAAAACATGTTTTTTTTGTGCTAAAATGAATAGAATAATCTTCAATCTATCTAATAACATAAAGAATTTATACTAAATCTATTATTATGTCAAGAAATTATATACCTACGACAAGATATTTTTTTCAATTCACTGTAACCCTTATCTTTAGAGACACATTTCTCAGTATTTTAGTATGGAATAAAATAAAACTATCATTATTTATTCATTTACTTGAATAAATATGCTTTTGCTCGAAATAACAACATATTTAACAATACATATGATGGTCACCTTTTATGCTAATGGCGTAGTTTCCAATAAGATCGTGGTCCGCTCTTATTAGTTTATGACAAGTGATAATAAGATTCCAATTGGAAATTTATCTAAAATTCTGACGGTATTTTTATTTTCTAGAATGAATGTGTAGTTATAGAGATAAACACGAAAATCTCAAAGTCGGCACGCGTGACTTTTCGAATGGCTACTCTGGAGTATGGAACATTACGTGTCAAAAGTCACCTGCAAGTTATTTTGACTTTTTTATTTAAATTTGCATAAGACATGCTAACACAACAAATATTTCACCAGTAGATAATAGTAACAAATAAGTTTTTATTAATTTGACACTAACTATGTATATTTGAAGATAAGGTTTTGACTTTTTCGGAATAATTATTTATACCAAATAATTTGTTTTCTCCATATAAAAGCCCATTAAATTAAAACTAATAAATTGTAATGTAACGGATTTTAAACACTTAATAATTGAACTATTGATTCATTGGCTGCGACCCGTATAGATAATAATAAGCTACAGACAATTAATCAAGGAAAAATATTAATTTACGTTTAAAAATAAATCGATTAATGGACTGAATAATCGAATAAAAATCGAAAGATTTAATAAAAATTAAATCATTTAAAGTCCCGTTTTTACTACGTTACAAAATAAATTATATACAGGGTGTAATCGTTAAGTGTGTCCAGTGTGTAAATGAAACAATCTCGATTAAAAATAAATAATCACAATAAATTGGCGGGAACGACAAACCGCGATAAAGTTTTTGAATTTAGAACGAACACCACAGAAAGAGTATCGTTTTTTTGTTTTTTTTTGTAGTGTTTTGCTTTCAGCCAGTTCCAATAAATGCGATATTGAAACACGGTTTATTACTAATTTGAAGTGGTAAGATAATTAATCTACACGTGTATCTACTTGAAAATAATTATGATCATATCATAAAATGAGATTAAGGTAAAATGAGCACTAGACCACTTAAAATAAGGAAACTAAAACCTTTCTACTAATCTCATACTAAATGTATGGGAGTGTTTAATGTCAAAATTTTGGATACTCCTCGTTTGATTTTTAAAAGTTATCGATTTCATTTTACTGATTAGGTAACGTACTTTTGATATCATTTAACTTTTTTTTGATAGCTGTAATATTTACTGAATAATCGCCTGGACGATTACACCCTGTATAATGTCATCACAATTATTATTGGGATCATGCTAAAAAATATCGTAAAAACCTTTAAATAACCGAGTATAGTAATGTCTCGTAGCACTCTACGAGTTACGAGAAATATTCACGACGTTCGCCCCGCGGCGTAGCAGCGAAAGTGAGTAACGCAGATAAAACATAATATAAGAACAAGAATAATAACTCACAAACTGAGTACAAATAAAATGTTCCTTTTTTATAAATCTTCCTAAGAAAAAAGGTTCATCATCACACATAATCCTTATTTACCATGTAGGAAATAATATAGGATTATACGATGTATATGATAATTATGTATTTTTACCTTCAAACTATATAGAAAGTAGGACCTATATAGAAATAATAACTTATTTATTTATTATTATTAAGTCTATAATTATTGAATTTGTTATAATTCTATATCAAAAAATACATATGAATCTATTAAACACTCTTTACTCTTGTAGCTATTTAAATGTTTATTAAATTACACAAACAAAATTTTTATAAACATTTTAATAGCTCTAGCGATAACCTATACAATTATATATGGCGATCTAAACGCAGTTTTTCATCTTTAATTATTTTCGTATATTTTATTATTTTAATATTTAGTTTAAGTACCTAGTTAAGGTTGTTGTTTTTGTTAGTAGATAATATCTTATTGTTTGAACGGCCTTTAGTTTGGGATGTTAAATACGTCGATATCTTGACTTCGTCTTTCAGAAAACGCCGGTGTTTTTTTTTATAATAGCATCACACAAAACAAGTTAAAATATAAAATTCTAGTCACATTAAATCACTTTTAGGTACATAGTCAACTCAAGTACATACAAGTCAGTCAGGTTTTAGTAATGCGGAGACCGTTTTACTAACACTAATCACGGATTTTTGGGATAACCTAAAAATTTACTATACACTCATTCATTTCACTTGCACTTAGATTGATCTTCATTGAACTAAACGCCACCAGTGATATTCAGCAAAAATCAAAATACACGATTTCATGAAAATAAAATGAAAACGCAGCGTCACGTTGCAAGTTCCCGCCAAAAGGTTACCGGTGTGGCTGCCACTCAGACAAATATGCATGCATAAGCAATAAATACATTTTTTTTTAATTTAGTGCCGAAGGAGGTCACACGCCGTTAAATAAAGCAAAATAAAAAATTATGCCAGATACATACGATCCAATCATCAAACACATTAGAAATACTTTTTATTTAATTTAACATTTTTTCTTCTATGTTTAATGTAATGCTACACACAGCTAATCTATATTGTCAGTACCTATTTAATTACCTACATAAATTTCCCTGACGGATCACGATCACACGTATTCATGATACGCTATTTTATACGTGACAAGCCTCACAAAAACGGTAATGATGAACGTTCCGTAACACCACTGTAGCACCTTTGGCTGTACAGAGGTCACGACCGATCTTATGTAGTCTGAAAATGTTGGTCGTAAAAGGGAACAATATAAACGCAATGTCTGCGTTAAAATTAATATAGAGTGTCACCTACGTTGAATATTAATATTTAGGGTTGTTGACGACACATTTTGTGGTTATTATTTTTTTAACATAAAATTATAATTGGCTAGTACAGGTGAATATTTCAACTGGGCATGGATGGCCAAATCTGAATGTATAGGTAAACGAAAAACACTCAAAGGAGTCTCGGAGCCGATTTGAATAAGAACTAAAACTGTATGGGTACATAGAAAAAAAAAATCCTAGCTAATAATTGAACCGATTAATTTTGAAAACAAAATATTCCTGTATTATTGCGCTATCCAATAGTGTCACTTATAAAGATCAAAAAGGAACTAAGGGAAAGGTGAGGGTCAGTTTTTCATAATAGCTGTAAAACGGGAATACTTCATCATCAGACCATGGTCCAAATTTTGATGATGAAATGCAAACTGAAAATTTTATCGATAACACTAAATTACATGTTTGGACTCTTTTGATTTATCTTTTATTATCATACCTAACTAGCTTTTCACCCGCAGCTTCGCTTGCGCAGACTTTATAAAATGAAGACCCACTCGACCGATTTTGTGCAAACTTCACATAAACCATCTACTAAATAGTCCGAATAAAGCCTAAAAAATTTGTTTGGATAGGTGAGCCCGTTCTTGAGTTATAAAATTACAGCGAAAAGTGGCATTGATTTTTATATATTTAGATTATAAATTTATCACAAAATTGAATATATTTACCAAAACTACATGGGTACCTAATACAGAATGCAGAGAGACAATTTTATTTTTGTCTGACAGTCTCTGTTTTTGATCATTTTGAACATGTTAATCTCCATCCCACAAAAACGAATTTTCATGGGGTTTTCTCAAGCAAATTAAGTTAAGCATGGGGCAATAAATGGCTTTATTTCATGGAAATCGGCTGACGGAAAAATATTATAGAAATGTTATAAGTCTGCGCAAGCAAAGCCGCGAGCTAAAAGCCAGTCATGGCTAAAATTCATAAAAGTATGTTAATATTAACGAAGCTTTTTCATAAAAAAACGAGACACAAAATAAATTAATGATGCCCAGCTCGTACTTCACTTTTTCGACAACGCGACAACAAAACTTGGTCTAATTTGAGCACAACTTCAAATCTCTGAAGAGCCTAGCTGACAATTTTTTTTAATCTCAGTTTTGGATCTTTTAATTAATGTTGAACTTCTTTACCTACTTCAAAATGGTAGATAATTACATAGTTAGAAGAAAATACATTTTTAATTCAAAGAGTTATTTATTTATAAACTGTTTGCACATCTAACAGACACAATACAATGAGACTATGAGAATCAATATTTAAGTTACGTCTCAAGACTACATAGTGTTATCTGGGGCTTAGAATAGCAGCTACGGTGTTCCCCTGCCTGTCGTAAAAGGGGACTAAACAGGGGCCTTCGGGGCCGTGGGCAATCGGCCCGAGCGCCCAGAAGCGGCCCCGAGGAGGACGATGGGTCGTCGTGGTCTTGACTCATCGTACGATGATGCTGGGGGGTATCACACTTCCCCCGGGACGGGCTATCTCAGCGTCGCGCTTGGAGGGGCTCGTGTATGCGTTGTGTACGAGAACCCGAGCCCCTCTACAGCGCAGATGGCGACCACCGTGGGGTTTTAGCCGGTACGAGTCCGGCTTAAACAGACCGCTCCCCCTGGGGCGGGTCGGGTATCCTATGAGGATTTCCCACGTAAAAAAAGGTTGGTAATTTGTAACAAAAGTTTGAATAAGTTTTCGCACCCAATTTAGATTTTGAAAATATTAATTTGGAACTATCTACTCAGAATAACTGTATTTTTGTATGAGTAGAAACCTGTATAAATTAATCGGGACGAACTAATTAAAATATCAATCGAGGTGAAAATTGTCATAATATACGGCAGAGAGATAAAGAAGAAAGTTAAATCCTTTTTATTTATTCCTTATTTTGGTAAAAATTGTTATTCACTAGCTGTCCGTGTCCACTGTGGTTTACTTACGTTCACGAGATAAAATAAGCCTATGTTTTTCTCCAAGCCATATGCTACCTACGCGCCCAATTTTATTACGATTGTGCACTTTGAGGCGTCAAGAGGTAACAACCATACAATCTCACTACTAACTAATCGTCGGCGGGTCAATGCCTCTATTTTATTTATTGTTTCTATATCAGAAATCTTCCCTGGTTTTCGATCGACAACTCACTAAGGCTTGAACGATGAAATCTCGAAAAAAAAAACCATTTCAAAATATCCACCCAGTACTGATGATGATTCCATGCACAATTTTATACTGTAAATTAATATTTGTGTCCAAAAAATTGGAGAAACCCGGGTTTGATGGAGGTACAATATTCATTGTATCCTTTCTGTATGAATAATTTGATATGATTTGACAGTTTCAGGCGTATGGTGTCCATAATCTTATCTCATCACGAAAATATACTTTCATTTGTTTTTTCCATTAAAACCAAAAATATTTAATTATTTTAAATGCGATTTTAGGGAAGTATATGTCTGATTAAAAAAGAACCTTCCTTTTTTTGACGTCGGTTAAAAATGGGAAATAGGAAAAACCTAGAGATGAACATAGTTTACTTTTCATCCTGGAAAGGTGGGTGAAATCGCAGGGCACAGCTATTGATTTTGGTCAATTTAAAACATATTGAAAGGTTAATACTTAATATTAATTTTGATCGAGGATACCTTATACTCAATGAATGATTCTTTGTAGCACATACAGAGTAATAAAAAAATAAACCATTTTTGTTGGTTGTTTGAAAAAATCTGCAAACAATAATCTGACATATATATTTTTTATTATATAGGTAATAATATATTTAAATATTCAGATGCTCTACTACAGCTATTCCGATTCGAGATTCCTTTGAAAGATCCGGTAATCGCTGATAAACATGTCATTCCTTTTTGATACGAATTTGTTAAAATACGACAGTAGCTTAGTAAAATGTTTAGTATGACTACTGTTTTGACAGATTCAATATGAAATGTATTACTAGAAATATGGATTATTATATATACCCAGAGCATGGATATCGTAGTATAAACAATTCAAAATCGTTTTTCCTCTTAAGTTATTCAAAATTATTAACAGGAATGAAGGAGCATATGTCCAGCAGTGGACGTCTTGCGGCTGAGATGATTATCAGGAATTACAAAAATAAACACAAATAATTCTTGTAGCCAAAAATAAATTATAATAATTCTCAATGAATTCAAGAATACGCTGGTCATGGTTCTAATTATTGTAATTAAATGTGTAAATATTGATACATTATTAAATGAAGTTAAATGTTTCTTAAGTATAATAAAATTGAGAAATATTTATATGCTGTAATTTCTTGAGAAAGAAAGTATGTTTTCGTCTTATTTCGTCAGCCTATCTTTTTATTTTTATAAAAGCCCAGCTTCGATTGGTGTAAAAGCAGTTCGATGTTCACAATAATACTTCTTTAGATCATTTTGGGAATAGGTTATTCTTTAGGTACTCCGTATTTCTTTTGTCCATAATCCTTCGGGAAAATATTCAATAGAAAAAATTGCCTTAGAACTTGATTTGAATTGGTGTTCTTGCTAAAAGAAAATTTTGGTCCCTTAAATTTTTAATAATAAAGTAACAGTTATAAAAACAACATATTTTGGTAATAGTCTTACCAAAAGAGAAAATGTTACTTTTATACCTATTTAGGAATATAAGTAAGTAAACATAGCACCAAAACTTAAACCTTTATAATTTCAACTTCGCCTTAAATATAATTTGGTATAAGTGATAATGCTGATACTGTACATATTGATGTATACATCTTCATTCATTCCTTCTATCAGCCATCCAAGAATTCCATTATTTTTACTCATGTCACAGTTCACAAAATACCTTCATATAATATCAGTTTTTTTATTCCATACTTTTATATCCATCACTATTTAACATAGGTTTAAAGCTCCTCTCAATTTATCTTAACTGACAGTTTCTTGTCACTCCACACATCTATCTCAGCTGTACCAATATATCGAAACATATACATACTTTATGAAATTATGTCTAATTCTCTAGTAAATAACGAACAGATTTTTCATTCAAACTTTGTATTTCTAATGCTTTCAATATTTATTTAGCGTTCGTAATAATTCTCATTATGTAAAATAAATGATTTTGTTATTATAGTTAACTACATGAACTAAATAAATACCCTTAAAATTTAAAACACCCGCTGTACAAATACCTTCGACCTAAATACAGTTTCGCTTAAAAATCGAATTTTAACTAATTTTTTGACGAAAAATCAGATACGATGAACGATACTACCATTTCAAGTACAAAATTCCTACAGCTTCCTATGGGATGTAGATTATGCGACTTACAGAAACGGCCAAAAACAAATATTACACGATATAAATCATTTTTATAGCTCTGTCACATATGACGTGAAACTAAACCAAAAGTAGATACATAATCTTTAGATTCTATAGTAGATTCATGATGTAAACTGTAGGTAGCTAAATAAGATAACGTTAACTATAAAGTAAAATACGGCAAGAAAAAAGTTAATAAGGAGTTGCTTAAGCCCCTAAAAATGTATCTATTTGACATTATCAGTAAAATAATATGTGCGAATCTGTCGACATGACATGCAGCGTTGCAATTATGGAGTATGATTTTCCATTATGAACATTATAATTTAAACTTATTTATGTTAAGTAACAATATAGTGCAATACCTGAGGCATTAAGTTATGATCTGAGGATTGCGTCAAAAGATACAGCTTTCATAAATTTGTGATTGCTCACAACTAATTAGACAGATAAATCAAATAGCCAGCCTATTTGGTTTACGGTTTATCTTTACCAATTAAAGAACAAACTTATCCTATATCTTTATCTTATCCTTATCTTATGATCATTAAAGCAATTAAAAAAAAAATTCATTTCAAAAGAGATGTAGATATAAAAACTATAAGGTTCGTATGTTTTTTTAATTAAATCTTATTTGTCATACTGATAATATTATTATTGTATAGTTCCTAGTAGTAGTAAAAGCAGATTTACCATGTAGTTTATATTTTACTAAAACTTCTTATAGGATACTAATTGAAATCGTGTTGAGAGTGTGTTTTCCTTACGACAAAAATGCGCAAAATGATAATTTTGTTCGATAAAATGTGTCGCAGATTGCCTACTGTCCTTCATATACGGATAACTACGTATTTTATACCTAAGTAAAGAAACGGCGTCTGTCCCTGACGTATAACAGATTGTTTAAATAGCTAGGTTATATATTCCTAATAATTTATCAAAGGAAAGAGCCATTTTCTATAATGGCTACACAATATTGAACAAAATTCAGTTCACAAAGAAAATTTATTGTTTGAAACATTTACTGTAATTGGCTATTAAAAAAATTTAAAGCGCCATATTCTTAGTCGTTGATAAACGATAATGACGTGAAGGAGAAAATTGGATAAAAAGGGAAACTTCCTGTTAGTACCATGTAAAATTAGTAAATTATTTATTTTTGTATTCATATGAATGCTGAAAAAAGATTTACTACCTATTGAGATCATGTTTTTAGCGCTCCTATAGAAGAGAAAAAAATTACCATCCTTAATCACATAGTATAATTAAAATATCACATGATTAGCTCGCTAAGTATTCCAGGCTTACGTAACTCATTTTCTTTTCTTTTGTTAGATAATATCGCGGACTCACAATAAATCACTAAAGTTTCAAAGGAGTAATGGTATATTTTTTTGCAATGTATGCGTTCCATATAACAATGTATGGGTTTGATTATAACCTTATCACTTTGTAAATCCAAAATGCTTTTAGATTTAAACAAATTACATAAAAATATATATTTACCTAATACATTAGGTATCTAATAACGACTAAGATTAGTAAGACAAACCACACACTCACACTAACTACTGTAACTGGAGTCTGGAATAACAATGGTAACCACAAATTAATACCAAACAGTATAGAGGAAACCTCGTTACGAAGGTAAGAAACTTTGTCTTGAAACCCGAAAATATTTTTTCCAGTAGGAACTTACCATGTGTAAGAAATTCGGTTTTCGACATCTTTCCAATAGCCAAGTACCTGTTTGCTGAAAAAATAACACCCCGTTTGCAGAAAAGTGATGCAGCAAAAGTAGGACGTGGAACGGTACCAAAAATGCAACTTCGCACAGTTTGTGAGTCAAAAAATACGAATACGGTTTTCGTAAATAAGTTTCAGTCCTTAGCTCTTTGCTCTTTGCAGCTCTTATGATGGATGAAACATCTTGCATTTTGACGTTGGCGTAAGAACATTCTATATAAACAGTATAAGTATAATTTGTATGATCTCTCAAACTTATAGCTCCACGAACTCCTATGCAATATTAATTTGAGTGATGGATGGGCTTGTCTTTTTCGCAATGGTGTCAAGTTTAGAAGCAATTTTGGTCAGTTCAGGTCAGCCCCCATAACGTAAATCTTGCCGCGTACCCCCTACGACCAAATGACGTACTTTACAACTACCGTATTTTAAGTAGCCCTGTTCTAAGTCATATATTCAGAAAACACAAGAGAGTTTTTATTCGGTAGAAGTACTCTATTAGATACTAAAAAGTTTTCTAGCTTTTGGAGTGACTTATATTTTTAATTATGAAAAGAAAATATAAATCATTTTCTTTTCATAATTTTATATAATAGTAGGAGGTTTTTATGTTTTTAAATTTTAATAAGATGTTATACAATGAAGTATGTTACTATTTCTATACTTATTCACTCAGTTACTTTACAGTTTCATAGATATATGATCAGTAAAAATAATACATGGCCCTTCATTAACAAGGAATCGATTATTTTTTTAAATAATTTTTGGACGTTCCTTTTTCAATTATTTTATTAGTTTTGTCCCAATTAATAAACAACGCTTCTATTCAGTATAATAAAAACTTATATAACTTTTCATATCATATTATATTATAAACATTTTAATACTTGTATTATTTGAAAAAATATATCATATAATATTTATAGCATTAATTTTATTTTGTTAAATAATTTTGTTGCTGGTTTGATGTTTCGACTTCCATAATTATACATTATTGATTGATCGAAAAAAAAAATGACCCAGATTAACGTTGTTATATTTTTTTATTATTATGGCATTTCATATTAACTATTTAATGCTAAACATCGATAATTAATATTTTGCATAGCAATTATGCCGATGTTAGTTATTTTTTTTATTTCGCTATAGAATGTATTTTATACCAAAACATAAAAAATATTTATAAAAATGTATTAGTTTACGAACTAATGACGCACGTTTAAAATGAGTTATTTTTTTTTATTATGATAGGTTAATGAGTTTAATTTAGTGCCATTTAAATTATGTAATTTAAATTGATAAAGAATATTTAAGCAGTGTCTGAGAAAAATTAAACACATTATATATTCAACGACCTTACGCCCTATTTAAAAAAAAACAAATCAAAAACCTATACCACTCACCGTTCAAATGATTCATAAAGGTACTTTTACTTACATTTTCAAGTGCAAACCAAAGGTCCAGACAGGTACCAGGTATTCATTAGTTAACAAGAGCACAATCATGAACATTCACTGCACTCCACATCAAACGGTTGAACGTAACGAATAGGTTCGGGAGGGTGTATTCTAGTATCGCATAACGATGTTGCCTGTACAAGAGGCTGCGTGGTACTGAGTTCGGGTTCGGACGGGAGCGAGCGGGAGCGGAGTGACGTGGACGTTTCGTCACTTTGGGCTTGTTAGTGTACACACTGAATACGATTTTTGGAGTCTACTTTGGTGAATTTTCTGTTCGAATACCTATTATATATTTATTTTTGGCCCCGAATTATGTTCAATCCAGCCATTTAGCATTTCTCCCTCTTGTCCGTAATAGGTATCAGAAACTAAATTTAAAACACTATACAAATATTATAACGTGTATACAAAAAATATATGTATACATTATTTTGGTATTGAATTCAATAGTAATAATTTAGATTAACATAATAATATGTAGTCGCCTCTTGACCGCCTAATTATTTTGATTATATAGCCCAAAAAGGCCGTTTCATGAGGTATAAACTCAAATGTCAAGCAAATCAAGTGTCATTACATCAATTGTAAGAGGTTCAATTTAAGCAGCGGTGAACACAAATCACACTGTACGTTTGCAGCGTTGCGCTGTAGCGTCGGAGACGTCATTTGAATACGCAAAGGAAACGGAAGCTCCTTAGACAAGCGTAATTTTTAACACAAATTAAAATGTGCCTTTTTTATTTTGACGTGATTTACATAGCTTTCTTTGAAAACAAACGAAAACTTCAAATGGCTTTTTGAAGGCTTTCAATTACGTCTTCTTTATATTTAAATAAAATGGAAATCACAAACATTTGTTGGTAATTTAGATAATATTTATTTATTTAAAACGATGATTTTTTTAAACACTTTAAACACATTGATGGTATTTTCAATATTTAAAATTAGGTGCAATTTAAGGTGCTCATCATACAAAATATCTCGTCATAATAATGGCCAAACCAAGTTTCAATTCAATATAAAAGATGTCTACGATCCATCTAAATATGATGAGTCACTGTCATTTATTAGACAGCTACGCAAATTCAACAATAATCGCCTTCTCATGAATGCTTGTCTTGAAATAAGTACTGAAGCTGAGTTTACAATTTTGACAAAGAATTTAATATAAAACTTTAAGTAACGATCCAGCTCAGATATAATAAGCTCATGATATGGAACCCACTACTATTATGTTGTTCATAGAACAAAAAGTACTAACATAAAACATAAAATACAAACTAAAATATATAGACGAAACAATTTACTAATGTTTCTGTATCATTTAGATAAAAGTCAGAGATCGCTGTAATTCTGGTTGGTTCTTCTTTGATGAAAGCTATTTTCTATGTTACTGGTGCTATTGATGTCCATATATATCATTGAAGGGTTTTTAATTTAAATCAAAAGACATTTGTTTGAGTATGGTTGAATATCACCCAAAATAATAAATCTTTAATAAATAAATAAATAAATATAATACTAACCTATTAGTTAATTAAATTAAACTTCATATATTGTATATTATTATGTTACAGTCAAACTCTTAACCGATCAAAAGTACTGGTAACTGCAAAAAATAAGGAATAAAATAATATATATTGGTAATAAATAATTTCGCAATTATTTCATAAATTCTAACTAATGTTATAAATGCGAAAGTGAGTTTGTTTGTATATTTGTTTGTTTGTTTGTTACCTTTTCACGCTTAAACCGCTGAACCGATCGCAATGAAATTTGGTACGTAGGTAGCTTATGGTATGGAGAAGAATATAGGCTACTTTTTATCCCGGGAAAACACAAGATCCCTCGGAAACGCGGGTGAAACCGCGGGGCGGAAGCTAGTAGTTTATAATCCCAACTAATATTATAAATGCGAAAGTGAGTTTGTTTGTTTGTTACCTTTTCACGCTTAAACCGCTGAACCGATCGCGATGAAATTTGGTATGCAGATAGCCTATAGTATGCAGATAGCCTATGGTATGGAAAAGAGCATAGGCTTTTTTTTATCCCGGGAAAACATAAGATCCTTGGGGAAAACGGGTGAAACCGCGGGGCGAAATCTAGTATTATTATAAAATACTCTTCAAAAGTGATTTTGACCAGCTCTCTTGATCAAAAAGTTCATTGGTACAAACACTTTTAACCGTTAACTTTTTTACTGTAATTTTATTTAGTATGCACTTTTGACCGGTTGAGTTCTTATTGTAACATACCAAAATGAGATATCAAAAAAGTTTGTCTTAATTTATTCGGATATTTCAAAATAAAAGAGATTCTACAATGTTTATAACAGTCAAGCGACGACTAAGCATATCCTAAGCAAATGTCCCAAGGTAATGAACTTGGTGAAAATTGCCAGCCTTTTTTGCTTACAAAGTCTCCTTGGCCCACACAAATCTTTGTGGGTATGATATTACCACGAGTGGCCTTTTTAAGTATTAGAGAGGGTTACGAAAGGGTGAAAAGGTTAGTTTCACACTGGCAAAGATTTTCTCGGATTAAAGGTACCAAACCTTTTATGAAAATTTAATGGAATTTAAATTATATTTGCATAATACAGGTATGTATTAAGTAGACATATAGTATTCTATTTCATCATGAAAAATAATTAAGCTAGATAAAAATGAAGACCCCAAACTAAGCAGAGCTTGTGCTATGGAAGCCAGATAACTGATATACTACATATACTACTTTTCTTTTGTAAATACATACATATATAGATAATTACACCCAGACACAGGACAAACAGACATGTTCATGCACACAAATATTTGTCCTGAGTGGGAATCGAACCCACGACCTGCGGCGTGATAGATAGGGTATCTTACCAACCACGCCAACCGGCCCGTCAAAAATAAATTACAAATCAATACCTATCTACCAAATGGTTGAAAATCGAAATTTTCAAATTTTGATATTGTCTTTTTATTAACAAAACCTCTGAAGTTAGATACTTACCCAATAAATTAATTGTAAACAGTTAAAACTCGTCGTAAATTGGAAAACGAAAAATTAATTCCAATTATAAACTCTTATAACTTCAATGAGCTTTTTTTATGTCATTACTAAAATATATATGTTAATTAAGTTACTATAATTTATACCACTTTTAATAAGTTTTTGTCATTTTGTTTTAACTCAAAAATGTATACTTTATTTACAATCAATGCATAAAATACAAACTATTATATATAGAAAGCATCCTCAAAGCCCTCGCTGCTGTCGATAGGCAAGGTTCCCAACAAATGTCAAATTATAGCATAACGTATGAAAAATTCATAAATTATTTTTACAATACTTACCTATAATAACAACAAATAATTCCTTAACATAACGATAGTGAACAATCTCTACTGACCACATAGTTACACGAAAAAAGTTACCACAATTTAGGCCGTTTGCAAGTTTAACAGCAATAAAAACGCAGTAAACATTTATCTCGGTTACAACGAGAGACCATAAGTACCAATTCACGAAAATACTAACGGTGGCCTGTTAAACACGGGAAAACAATAGATTTACGTGGAAAAGAGCTGACATTTCACTCTGTTCCTAACAGCAATTCACTCACAGTTGTGTCACAAATTTGTTAGCAGACCACGTATTTGTTGCTTTTAGTTTTAGTAGGTACCCAATTCATTTATAAATATAGGCTTTGGCTAGATAATTGATGTACATACACAAAAACACATAAACAGAAGTGTTTATGTTGAGTTGTATTCACCTTATCAAATATCAGTGTTGGAAAATTAAAGTGTATTACATCCATCGTAAATATTTTTCATAAACAAAATAGATTCCCATTGATTATTGCAAATAGCTTCTATTCTATGTTCGCGATGATGACATTTCAAAAAACGGCCATTGCTCCCCGTGGATTATAAATATATAAATAAATAAATATTCTGGGACATTATTCCTCACACACGGCCATGTGACCCCAAACTAAGCAGAGCTTGTACTATGGAAGCCAGATAACTGATATACTACATATACTACTTTTCTTTTGTAAATAAATACATATATAGATAATTAAAACCAGACACGGGATAAACAGACATATTCATGCACACAAATGTTTGTCCTGAGTGGGAATCGAACCCACGACCTGTGGCGTGATAGATAGGGTATCTTACCAACCACGCCAACCGGTCCGTCGACTACTAACAATGATTGTTCTGAGCTATCCTGGGTCCTTTATAGAAAGAAAGAAAAACTATTTATTGACCCACAAAGTCGCATCATGAATAGGTACATAAATATTATTACACCTATAAGAATGATTATAATTGTATCAATGGTTATTTAGTATGTACTGGGTGATTTTGTTATCACTGGCAATACTTGCAAGGGTGGAAGTACTCATCAAAATGAACAACTTTTATTATGGGACTAACTGTGAAATCATGAAAAAATTATCAGCTGTTCCATACAAAAGTTCAATACCTACTCGACCAAAATGTATGAAATAACCATATTATTTTACGCGATATCAGAATTAGCCCTATAATAAAAGTTGTTAACATTGATGAGTACTTCAATCCCTGCAAGTATTGCCAGTGATAACAAAATCATCCTGTATATATGGTACCTATTGTCAATTATGTTTGTTGTAAATGAAATAATCAAATCTATCGTAATGGCTGTTGAAAGGGATTTTCTAAACTTATGCTTTGGAACGTGTCTCCAAAGTTGAGATTGAAGTGTTGGTGTGAAACTTTCCTTCATACGAGCACGACAGCTGGGTACACTTTAAGTACTGTCGCCAACACAATTACATTTACCTGATGGATTAAATATTAGTGAGAAATAATACCTACATTGTTTGATTATTTAAGTAGGTACACATTATAAGTAAAAGTTAAATACATACCTTATATAATTGAAATAAAAAATCACGTCAATTTAAATATTTTCAATGATATATTATATTTGATATCATAAACCTATGTACCATAACATATTATAATATACCATTTTTTTTTGTTTTGGTCAATTAATATTTTGAAGATTTAGGAATTCGTGGTACGTATATTATTAGATATTATCCTAGCTACATAATATGTAACTAAGTATGTTGATTTTTTTAGGGTTCCGTAGCCAAATGGCATATTTATTAATTGGCGTAACTATGTATGTATGGGGACACCCTTTAATTTTCAACTTTTTTTATTTTTTAGAACTTTTCCTTTATTTGTGCTGTAAGACCTTGCTTTTTACCAATTTTTTTTCTATATTTGAGTTGATTGAATGAAAGGTAAATTGCGGTTTACGATTTATGATGTATTAAAAAAAAAAACTACTAATTAGATCTCGTCCAAACCAATTTTCGGTGGAAGTTTGCATGGTAATGTACATCATATATATTTTTTTTAGTTTTATCATTCTCTTATTTTAGAAGTTACAGGGGCCCCCCCCTGTAACTTCTAAAATACACACATTTTACCACTTTGGACGTGTCTCTCGCGCAAACTATTCAGTTTAGAAAAAAATGATACTAGAAACCTTAATATCATTTTTAAAGACCTATCCATAGACACCCCACACTTATGGGCTGGATGAAAAAAAAAAAATTGAGTTTCAGTTCTAAGTATAGGGAACCCCCTAAATTTATTGTTTTTTTTCTATTTTTGTGTAAAAATCTTAATGCGGTTTACAGAATACATCTACTTACCAAGTTTCAACAGTATAGCTCTTATAGTTTCGGAAAAAAGTGGCTGTGACATACGGACGGACAGACAGACGGACGGACCGACAGACAGACAGACATGACGAATCTATAAGGGTTCCGATTTTTGCCATTTGGCTACGGAACCCTAAAAACATTACGTTCAATATTTATTTGTACTACATCAACCTTCAATTCGGCACATCGGCAATTTGGAGAGGATGTCACAAATAAGTTTCTCATGTGATTTATCTACCAAGATTGATAGACAACACAAGGTCTTTGTAATCGACTGTACAATTTCGAACTTTTATTCCGTTCTCTAGCTCATATTTCAAGTTGCGGCAACAATGCTCGGTTTCATTTCATTTTATTTGCTGGTCAGAGGGAACCGGGATCCGGTTGATAATATTGAGATAATGGATTTAAAAAAGTAATTAATGTATAATCCTAATATTTCCCAATATTATAAAAAGGCTCGTATACAATTCTTCTTTCAAGTATCTAAATTCGTTGGAATCAATTCTTTGGCAGATTTGTATTAATCCATTAAACAAAGTCGACTGGCAGACTTTTTAATATTTTATGGTCCACGACTTTTACAAACTTTTAATGTGCTCTTTGGACATTTTTAATAAAATATATTTACATATTTTTTATCGATTGTATACTCAATAAATATGTGTATTGGTTAAAAGTTATCACATAAAGTTCTGTAAATATAACTTTGCTTGGATGTAATACTACTTATATACTAGCGAGAAAAACGAGCTCAGCTAAATTAACAGGGTCTTTCGAATCTTGTTAATCTGTTAACAGTATTAACTATTACTTATTTACATACTTAATGCCGCACTTTAGTTTTCCCTGAAACGTTTGATAATTTGTTGCTATCGATTTATTTGAAAGCATTTTAAGTGCTCTAGTAAAGTAGCATCTTTACTTGAATTTAACTTAAACTAGTAAAAGATATATAGGAGAAACGTTGGTAAGTTGAAACGGCACAGACCAATTGATCAGAGGCTGTGAGTCATGTTCATCTTAGATGGAACGTCGACTTCTTATGTAGCTTGGGGAGTACAATCAGTCAGTGCTAACTTGCGGTGCTATGCGGTGATCGATAGATACAAATGTTTTTATCCAAGAATATGTATGTTGAAAATGTTACAACAGTCGTTTAAAAAAAGGTCAAAATATGTATATAATTTAAAATTACTTTTTATGTGCAAATAGTGAACTTATTGATTTTGATTTCGACGGTATAAAATCCATGGCAATCGATTTTACTCGTGATATTGTGTAAATGTAAGCTGATTTCTTATTAAATTCATCGTCATCATCATCTCAGCCGCAAGACGTCCACTGCTGGACATAGGCCTCCCCTAATGATCTCCAATAGGATCGGTCTTGGGCGGCCTACATCCAGCGTTTTCCAACGGTCATCTGTCCACCTTGTAAGCGGACGTCCTACGCTGCGCTTGCCGGTCCGTGCTCTCCACTCCAAAACTCTTCGGCCCCATCGGCCATCCGTTCTGCGCACTATGTGGCCTGCCCATTGCCACTTCAACTTGCCAATCCGCTGGGCTATGTCGGTGACCCTAGTTCGTCTACGGATCTCCTCATTCCTGATTCGATCGCGTAGAGAAACCCCGAGCATAGCCCTCTCCATGGCTCGTTGAGCGACTTTGAGCTGCTTTATGAGGCCCACAGTGAGAGACCACGTTTCTGTGCCATATGTCATCACTGGTTGTAGACTTTCGTCTTAAGGCACTGAGGTATTTTGGACGAGAAGACATTTCGTAGATTCTCGAACGCTGCCTAACCGAGTTGGATTCGGCGATTGACCTCTTTCTCGAAGTCGGACTTGCCTAGTTGGACTGTTTGTACTAGGTAGGCGTACGAGTCAACAACTTAGAGAACCGAGCTTCCAACTGATACCGGGGTGGGCACAACACGGGCGTTTGACATAATTTTCGTCTTGTCCATGTTCATTTTAAGGCCCACTCGTTGTGAAACTTGGTTGAGCTCATCGAGCATCGTGCTGAGCTCCTCTATCGTTTTTGCCATGACCACAATGTCGTCGGCAAATCGAAGGTGAGTGATGTCTTCGCCATTTATATTGATGCCGAGTCCTTTCCATTCCAGAATTATTCCACTCCTTATTAAATTACATTGTAGATATTATATATTACACTAGCTTTCCGCCCCGCGGTTTCACCCGCGTTCCCGTGGGATCTTATGTTTTTCTTTGCTATAAACCTCACGGAGCCCGAGACCTTTCCAACGAATGCAAAACCGTGGAAATCGGTTCGTGCGTTCTGGAGTTATAGCGTCAGGAAGGAAAACCTGACTTATTTTTATATAGTAGATTTTAATATATAATGGCTTTAAACTACTTAAACTCCGTAGAAACAGAAAATATACGATCATCATTTATGATTTTTATTAGATTACTAGCTGACCCGGCAAATGTTGGTTTGCCATATAAATTATTTCTATTGAATATTTTTGTAGTCAAATAAAAAATAACAAACTTATCAAATTGAAGTACTGCTAAGAAATGTTAATGCTAGAAAACAGTATACTGATAATGTATTTGTTCTTTTATTATTTTACCTACCATTCTCAATTATAAAATACGTATATAGTTCTCTTATAATTGAAATAAATGATTTTCAAAAATTTTGCACGCACTGAGTATTATATTATTGAACTTATTGTCGTTTAATAAGAAAGTGCGTAGAAACTATTTTATTTTATTTTTATTTTAAGTAAAGAGATCTAAGTTTATAGGTTTGAATTTAGAAGTAATAAACAGTCTTGTTACTCCAATAGAAATTAACACGGCGAACCTCAATTTTGGTTTGTATTTTAGCAGTGTTAGTGGATTTCACATAAAAAGTGGCTGAACTTAAACTATTGACACAAATTTTAGGGTGAACCATCCTTATCACTTAGGGGTATGAAAAATAGTTTACGTCCTATTCTGTCCTTCCGAAAATACACATAAAATTTCATAAGAATTGGTCAAACCGTTTTGGAGGAGTTTTGTTACAACACTGTGACACGAAAATTTTATATATTAGTAGATTATACATTTCTAATTATTAAATATGAATACGAATTCATTTATTAAAATATTAATGTTAATAAAACTATCCCTTAATAATTTAGTATGCTACAGCTCAAAGAAACTTTATAAATCTTGTTATTTCTTGAATTCAAATCCACTGCTAACTTTAAGGTAGATACATAATATAAATAGCAGCGACGACGACATTTTTCATATCTACAAATAATGGAAATGCTACCCACGTATTATTTTTATTTGTTTTGCCTGGAAATGTTGCGACGCACGTGTTGATTTTTATGTAGCGTAGACGAGAAAAATACTGGCTAAGTGCTTTTCGGACACGTTGTAGTTGTATCCGTGCAATTGTTTAAAAAGTTTTATAGCGGTACCTGACCATAATAGGTTTCTGAAACTTCTTAGCAAGTCATTATTTCCTCGTTTAACTTTGAATCTAAATATCGACATTGATTTAGTATAGGTACATTTTTATTTATAAAAAATGAGAGCAAATAAAACTTTAAATCACATTTACAATTGAAATTCCTATCGAACCTAAAACAAAATAGGCTGACAAAGACAGTCTACTGATAAAATGAGCAGTCAATCTGTTTTATCCAAAACTTTTGATATACAACAACGCGAGGAATACAAAAGGCATTGTTTTCCCTAATGTTCCCATATATTGCGGCTCGCTTTTAACCCCACACAAAGAGATGCTAAATGAAAAAGCATTTATTTCGTATTCTTTCTCTATTCCGCTTCGCCATTCCTGTTTGAGATGTTGCAAAATGGTTAAACATTTACCCCGCTTCAAATATAACGTTATGGGAGTAAGTAATTTAGTTTTGGTAGACCCCATTCTCTTTGTAGCATTCTATAGTTAAATTTTCTTCTTAATGTTTTCTTTATTTGGAATGAAATTATGCCACTGACGTTATTCAGAAGTTTTTGATGTTTTTTTCTATTTTTCATTTCAATATATTGTCATGATTATTATTTTGAATATAACAATTTGATTAATTATTATGTAAGGTCAAAAGTCGGGAAATATTGCATACAATTTATATCCATGTAATATCTAGTAACACTATTTAAATAAACATCTTAGAATTCTTTCCCCAGACGAGCTTTTTTATTTGATAGTATATGTGACAGTTTTATAGACGCAGTAAGTTTTAATGCCGAAAAAGAGACAGCAACGAAACGTTCATGTGCAGAAGTTAAATGGTATGAAAAGATTGTGTTACATTAAGAACTAGTAAATAGACTTTTTAGATATATTTAAAATTTGAATATAGGTTTTATAAAGGAATGAACGACAAAATACAAGTAGAAATATGGGCGTTATTTGTAACATATTTTACACTCAAATCAATCATATTTTACACTAGCTTCCGCCCCGCGGTTTCACCCGCGTTCCCGAGGAATCTTGTGTTTTACCGGGATAAAAAGTAGCCTTCCTTAATAAATGGGCTATCCAACACTGAAAGAATTTTCAAATTAAACCAGTAGTAGGTACCTGAGATTAGCGCGTTCAAACAAACAAACTCTTCAGCTTTATAATATTAGTATAGATTGTAATATTTTATCTTATTCGAATACAGCTTTCATAACAATAAAGCTAAACAAACAACAAGTGATCAGTTCCACACTTCGTTTATATCTTGATAACAATCAGTAGGCATCTTGTTTCTAGTCAAAATCTAAGTTCTTGTCAGTAGGCATGTTGTCTTACATATTATGATTGTTTTAGAGAAAGCACAAAGAATACTTTTAAAGGTTTGTCTATTTAAGCCCCGCATTTATCCCACGGATACGTTACTTAAGGAATGCAAGGTACTTAGTGTTCGGCAGCTTTTTATATTAAACACTATTTTGAAACAGCATTCTCTAATAACCTATGAAAAAAACCATAAGTCTAGTAAAAAATATGCCACTACTCTGTATGTGATACTAAAAAGTTCAAAACATCCTTAACACAATGGTTTTTTTGTTTCTTAGGTGGACGTTTGTATAACAAAGCAAATAAACTTCATTCAATTTTTCCTACATGTCTGAGAAAATGTAAAGAAACCATAAATAGTTGGCTGAGATAGTTGACATATGACGAAACGGAAATGTTCATTAATTTTCAGATATAAGACAAGTTACATATCAAGTTCCATAATGATTAATTGGCACAAAACACCTACTTTTCGTGAGTCTATACTTAATCTGCCTTGTGGTGCGTTGTAATTGTAACCGAACCCAAGATTCCGATAATCGTAGGGTAAGGGGGATTATGTATTTTAGTTTGTATTGTAAACGATGGGAAATACTTGCTTTCATCATATTCGCCTTGTGGTTGTGAACCCAAACCCAAGATTAATGCTATCGTAGGGTAGTGCAGGTATGCAATTAACAAACACATACACAAACACACACGCACAAACACGTTTATTTTTTATTTTTTTCATATATATACGAGTGCCTATACATGTTTTTTACATATAAGAGTATATATTAACTACACTAGTATTTAGGTAAATGAAACATTTATTCACTTATGTCGAGGGTGGGGTACTGGCAGCTATAACACAGGTTCATGCCTAGCTTAGCTGACAGTAGCTACACATTATTTTTACTTATAACTTGGGCTCTCGAACTTCCTTCAGAGATAAGTTTAAAGAAACTAGCATATTCACAGTTGCATCTCAATTTATTATTAAATATATTATTTGTGCATCAAAATATTTTTTTTTTCGAAAAAAAGTGATGTGCACTCTATCAATACTAGAAATTAGCACAAACTTGTAACCTCTGCCTATAGACTCCAGAAAGTGCAAAGTTAATTTCTAGGACTAAGTACACGCATCTATAACAGAATCCCTACTTCTTTAAATTTGCCTTTGCAAAAATTTAAGGAACGGATTAAAGCTGTATTAGTAGAAAATGCTTGTTATACTGTAAATTATTATTTCAAAGACTCTAATGCTTGGTATATTTGTTACTTTTGTGTACTATTATTGTTATTATTTTGATTTATAAACCTGTTAATAGTCTCAGTGATAACATATTGTGTGTTATAATTCGTATTTCTTGAAATAGTTTTTCTTTGTATTATTTGTAGTAAGCTTAAGTTAGTCATGCTCACTTTGGGGTCTTTGCTTGTGGCGGCGTCGTGTGGCGGGTCACTCACTTCCCTATACGATGTGCGAGGAGGGCGATGGCTGCCACATGCGTCATACTTGTGAACAGGTGCTGCTTGTGGGGGCTGGTCTGCTTAAGTTTGCAATCCATTTATTTACTAAGTTACTCATAATTTTGATATATTTTTCCTTACTGTCATATAACACACACATATTGTCAGTGAGACTAGATAAATAATTTGACGTAATGAATCTGAGTTGGTTTTGAAAAGAGTAATTGCTGAGTTTCTTGCCGGCTCTTCTCAGTAAAAGCAACCTTCCGAACCGTGCGTTAGAGTCAGACTATTCATAAGTGCTTGTGAAGGCCTATTTGAATAAAAAATATTTTCATTTTCATTCAACTCCTAGTTACTTATTGGCGTTGTATAATGCACATTATTTTTTCATATTCGTAGCATTGCGTTTGATATGTATACAAAATAAATTCAGATAGGTATTTTCAGTAGAATTGTGTAACTACATTAGTCATTGTATACCTATTTGTAAATTTAAATTTTGTTGCTTAATAAAATACTATTATTATTATTATACCATTTATTAAAATACACTGCAATAAATTAAATTTTAAAATATAAGTCATAAAAAAATACATTTAAAAATATAAAAAACAGTACCCCATCGGTATCGGGAACAGGGTCCTAGTTACCGGTGGTCAAGGCTCCAGAGAGAGTAACTTCCTCACTATGCGTGCCGTCTCCAGGAGCACTGCCTTCTGAATTTGGCCCTTGATCCAGCCGTCTAACGCGAGCCTCTTGAGGTGTTTATCGAGGCTCTTGGCCATAAGGCCATGGGCTGAAACGATTATCGGTACAATGGTTATTATTATTATTATCTTAAATACCTATCAGAATGAAAAACATTCTTGGTCCCATCGGCAAAAATAATTGCAGTTTATTTTATGAACGAAAATAGAACAGAGCACGTGTCGTATTGCCAAAATAAACAGTTGCTATTTTTGGTATTCCAAAAAGCGTGTAAACTGTAACAACCCACGGTAGCGAAGCTGCGATTGGCCCACCGTAGAGCATTGCAATATCGATGTGAGTCGACCTAAAGTGAGATTCAAATTCGTGCCAATTATTGCAGCGTTTTGTGTTCCATTCTAGTCTAGGTAAACTGAATAGGATAAAAAAAGTTAATGAACATGATCGATTATTCTATCCAAGTAAATCGTGTGTAAGTAATTGACTCATTATCACTGTAAAGTGTATTCGCTTTAATCGAACATGCACGAGATATATATGTTACTAATTCATAAAAAAAGATTAAGGAAGAAATTGTGATTTTCCATTCAAAACTCATCTTGGTTTATCATTGATTTGATTGAAAACATACAGATTCATTGAATATTGGCTTTTACCATCAAAAGGTATAGGTATATGCTCAATATGAGCATTTTAGAGATTACTAAAATGTTGTTGTATGTACCTATATATGAATGTAACATGAAACTGAAAGCACATAAATACATAAAATCGAGACATATTGCACCACTAGCTTTTAGTTCCGCGGTTTCACCCGTAATTCCCTATTCTAGCCCATAAAGAAACATATTGTGTGTAAATTTCAAATTTCATGTTTTTAGACCCTGTCTGTTTGTCAATCATATAGTTTTTTTTTATATATACAGACTAGGGTTTCACCCACGTTATCCCGAGGGATCTTATGTTTTCTCGGGATAAAAAGTAGCCTTCCCTTCCTCGATAAATGGGCAATCCAACACTAAAATATTTTTTTAATTCAAACCAATAGTTCCTGAGATTAGCGCGTTCAACCAAACAAACAAACAAAGTCTTCAGCTTTATAATATTAGTCTAGATTTGACCACAGTGCTTGCTCATCACAATCACAATTTATTTTATAGGTGTGAAAATATCGCATCGTGATTTATCTTGCTCTATTGTAGTATTTAAAATATTAAACACTTTAAAACATTAAATAAAGTGCAAGTAGAATAGTGCACGGCCATAAATGAAAAACAACTAGCAAACCCCAAGAGTCACGGATATTGGTGATATCATAAAATTTATTTTATCTCACTCCGGGTGCAGAACAATGCTTGCAACGTTCTATTATTTTCCATTCGATATCGTATGCGCTAACGACGGCGCGCTTCGGTTTCCATATAAAAAAATAGTCAAGGTATGCTTTTAAAGCTAGAAAAATGACATTAAAAATAATACTCGGATAGGTACAAGAGAAAAGATAAAAGATTTTAGGAATCAGCGCTATTACTAACATAGGTAGCTTTTTTTACTTTGTTTAGGCTTGTGTTTGACCACAATCTCACCACGGTAAGTGATGTTGTGGCCGAAGATGGTAAGATGGTAAAACCTAGAAAGATTTTGATTTTGTTAATCTTGATAATATTAATTCTCATACAGAATATACATTCGTGCTTTTGAACCTTTTATCTACCTAAGGAAATGAATAATACTATTAATCTAGGTATACCAAAAAAGTATTCGTCCGATATCCTAAAAACTGACCTTATAAAAACAATAGCTGATTTTGATATCGTTCGTGAAACAACAGGCTATGAGGCAAAATAATGTTTATTTTCAGAAACACTTTTTATCCCCGCAACATGAAAAACGACTCTCAATAAAAATGAATCTGAATCGTAAAACAAATCCATCTCATTTTTTCAAGAAGCATCACACGCAAACGTTCCTTTGAGGGAATAAAGATACCACGGTTAAAAACCGTTTATTCACAAGTCATGTTTCGTGTGTATCAGCTTTATAGGTGCCGGGAGCTCTCTCAAGGAAAAAGAAATACACTTTTTGCCGACCGCAACGGCACTAACGCGGTAAAGATTTTTTTTACTTCTCATGCAGTGAACATACTTGATCCCATTACGCTAATGTCACGAACAGGGTGACTCGTCAAAAATGAAACGGAATGTCTTGTGATAACTTGTACTCGTATTCGGGTGCAAAATGTTTCTGTCGTTTTGATATCAAATATGAATTGAAATAAAAAAAAAAACTTATTGAAATAGAATTTAAGATTTTGAAATATACTAGATTATCAACATTACTCGTACCGTCAAATAAAAACTGCTTAGTTATTTTACAGCTGTCTATACTGCAAAAGCTTTAATGCTATTAAAAAAAACTAGAATAAAATCTAACACACTTTCATGATAATTGTGCCTATATAACTGTGTTTTTCGTGTCCATATACATTTATTTCCATGCGTAAGTGTTGACGGGCCATGCATGACACTGGCCCCAAGAGATTCAAGGTGAGTTTTCTTACCGTATCGGGATGTCTCGTCCTTCAAATTTTCCGAGTTCAGGATCATTAAGCGTATATTTTCTTGTCCTTCATCTTTATAGCGTTGAAAGTTTAAAATCTGGCTCAATTTTTATCTGCAAATGAATATTACTGATTGATAAACGAAAAAATATATACCTAGTCTTGCCATAAATATTGTCACAAAGAAAAAACATTTTTTTTTATTGCAAATAATATTTATTACTCTTACAGTATGTTAGTTTAATACATAAATAAAAAACAATTTAAAATATAAAAAGCTTATTCGAAGTGGTCTCCATTGGCTGCAATACAGTCCTTTAAACGTTGAGGCCAGTTATCAATAGAAGCACGCACTCTTTCCATGGAAAAATTCTTCACTGCCAATCGTATGGATTGTTTTAGGGACTACAAATTATCATGGCGTTTAGAGCAAGCCGTATTCTCTAAAACTGACCATAAATCATAATCCAGCGGATTAAGATCGGGACTAGACGACGGCCAGTCTTCAGCTCTGATGAAGTCCGAAACGTTTACTTCCAACCAAGACTGCGTGGACCGAGCTTTATGATCCGGCGCCGAGTCTTGTTGGAAGGACCATACTTGGTTATTGAACATGGTGTTGTTAAGGGGCTTAACTACCTTCTCAAGAATGGTATCTTGATACACTTGTGCTGATGTTTTGATACCTTTTTCACAAAAATATGGCTCAGTCACTCCTTCATAGCTAACACCCCACCAAACCATCACTGAAGTCGGATAATGCCCACGTTGCACTCTGTCGACTAATTGGGAAGCTTCCTTAGAGCTTTGAGCATAAATACGATCATTTTGTTTGTTAAAATGTTGCTCAACGGTAAAGATTTTCTCATCCGTAAACAAAAATTTTCTGTGACCTCCCTTTGCGTACCACTTCAGTAGTTGTTTCGATTTTACCACCCTATGTACAAAAATCTAGCTCTTAGATATTTCTCCAGTTTTGAATTTTAAATGTTGCTTTTTAATGTTTCCTTGAATTAAACTAAATGCCCTATCTAAAAGAATATTTTATATTAAATTATTTATAGTTGGATAAATAGTATTATATTATTAAATGAGAATGATTTATTTGTAAGAGACATATTAATGTACTTATATAATTATAATAATATATATGTATTTTTCAATAATTAACCATATTATAGTAGTCATAATTATTGTTTATTATAGTTATGTTATTGTATAAATTTTTATTTTTTATTTTTATTATTATTTTTATTTTTTATTATGAGTTATCTATGCATTTATGTATACTTAATAAGTAGTAAAATTTATCTTTTATCTGTATTTCTTTTTCATCTACCGTTTCTTTCGTCCGTGCATCACCGGTGGCTTCAGCCGAAAACCAGCGCTGTAGTTTCTGCAGCACATGCTGAGCTGGAGCCGTTTGGGCCCAACTTGGTAGAACAATGCATCAATACCTATTGTATATTATATTGTATGTTTTGTATTGTTATGTGTTGTGCTATTTTGTTGTGTCTAATAAATGTATCTTTCTTTCTTTCTTTCTTTCTTTCTTTCTTTCTTTCTTTCTATTCTTTTTTAAATTATCAGTTAAAAAATTACCAGTGCGTCTCTTATAGGCTGCAAGTCCTAAGTCATCTTTTAAAATACGCGACATGGTTCTGGGTGCTATCTTCATCTCCCGAGATAAAATCTTTTACTTTCGGACAGGATTTCTTCGAATTCTTTCCCTTACTGCTTTAACCACCTTTTTCGTACGAACACTACGTGGACGGCCAGATCTTTTTCTGTCACAAGCAGAGGAGGTCTCATTGTACCTATTAATAGTCCGGTACACAAACATTTGACTAATACCAAGCGTATGGAGAGTTTTAAAAATTGCATTTGGCTCCATACCAACTTTGTGTAATGCAATCACAGCGATTCGGTTCTCTTTATCACCCCACTCCATTTTAATATCGCAAAAATTAGAAAACCCAATGAACAATCGTATAAAAATGACAGATTCCAAATTCAAATGTAATATCTTTCTTATTTTTAATTGTAACAGTATTTATGGCCAGACTATGTATAGTACATAAAGATAGGATGACATCTTACTCTTACGAATTAAGTGTTTTATTAAAGCCAAGTGAATTATTATCTGCCTTTCATTCAGGTACTTATATCGTGAAAACATCACAAAAGGATGTGCGTGGGAGTGAAAAATGTTTCGATTCGTCGCGAAAACTTAGTAATGAGAAAATGATAGTAAGCAGAACAAATTGCGAATTGAAGCACGTATTTATTTTTGACGTACGTAATCTTCAGTTTGTTCCATTTATCTAGGTGATTTATTATTATTATTTTTCATTCAAGTACCTATGAAATCGCGATCGTTTTACAAAGATTATGTCATAAGCAATGCTTTTTACTAGATCAAAAATACTAGTTTAGTAGTTTAGTAAATCTATAAAATTCTCGTGTTGCGGTATTTATCTGCAAACTCCTCCGAAACGGCTTGACCGATTCTTATGAAACTTTTTGTGCATGTTTGGTAGGTCTGAGAATCGGTCGTAAACTTTTTTATACCGCTACCCGAGTGAAACCGCGGGGGACAGCTAGTATAGTTATAAAAGTTAGAACAGAAAGTTAGTTAGAATAAAATTTTCATTATAATAATTGAATTTAAAAACAAAGATCTATAAAAATATGTTTTGCTGAGTTTCTTGCCAGATTCTTCTCAGTCCAAGTGTATTCCGAACCGGTGGTAGAATCAATTGTAACGTTCATAAGTGCCTTACTAGGGCCTAAACTGAATAAATGGTCATGAGTTTGAGTTTGAGTTTACCTAAAAATCTGATTTAGAGACAATGTTATTGATAACTCTACCAATAACTATATACCATAAGGTACTAATTGTAACAAAATATATATCAAATATTTTGATGTAAATAACAATTGTAAAACAAAAAGTGCAGCAGATGATCGAATATAGATTATGATTATATGGATCATCCTTCATATACCTACCTTAATAGTTCAAACAAAATAATACGCTGACTACGGAAAAAATTGCGCCAACAAATTGTCCAATAATAAAATAATATCCTACGACAGCCGAGAAAATCTGAACCCATCCGATCGCCGTGAGAGCCGTTGCCTGTCAGTTGTTGTTAACTGGGACATTTCTTGTCGCTGGTTTCCTTTCTCTGACAACTATCAGACTTGTTTGCTAAACAAGAGTGGATCTGCCCGAGGTAACACTAAAAAAAGACAATGTTCAATGTTCATTAGTTGTTTGGACTTCGAACCTAAGATGGAACTAAGCTACTTGAATTTGGCTATTTGTTTTGTATCATGTTGTGTTGCGGTATAGTTTTAATTGAATATTATTTCCTCTTCTTATTCAAGCTGTATTGGTATCGTTCAATCATTATCCATCATTCATTTAACTCAGCGTCTTTTGAATATTCGCTCTTTTATCTAATATGTGATGGATACCTGCAAAAAGGTGACGTTTGCAAAGCTTGTGCATACTAGATATGTAAATTTACATTTGTTTTTGAGTATTTTTTTGACGGGGAGTGTTTAATACCCTATTTCATATATATCTTTATACATATAGGATTATATTTATTTAGGAAATTAATTAATTAGTAGAACACAAAACTATAATATACAAAATGTACATACTAAATATATACAATTAAAAACAAGAACAATAAGTACACATCATAATTTAAAACTATTTACAAAAAAAGGTGATCTATATCGCTGCCAGTTCTACCAACTGGCAGCGAAGTGTGCCCAGAACGCTGGCGGCATTGCCACGCTGTATGGCGATGCTAATCCTATGGCCGAGGTATTCACCAGCCCTCTGGTCACGAGAAGCGTCGTCGTAGTCTTTTTACACTGTCTGTCTGTCTATCTGTCTGTTTGTCCGCAGCTTAGCCCAGATACTCTTAGTACTAGAAAGCTATAATGAAAATGAAAATATGAAGCTTTAAGGTGCTATTTTTTGTTGAGTGAAGAGTCAAGTGTCAAGGGAAGTCAAGGAAAACTATCACACCTAATTAGGCTTTACAAGTAATAGTAATTGTCGACCAACTTATAAAATGTAGGCTTTCCCAAGAAAGTAAAAAGCCTTCTTCTTAGTCCACATTATTGTGATGGACAACTACGGAATCCTACATTGCGCGTGGCCCAACACGCACTTGACCGGTTTTTTGTAAAGGTTTTGGTATGAGTTAATAAATATGTAATGACGGGCCGGTTGGCTTGGTTGGTAAGATACCCTATCTATCGCGCCGCAGGTCGTGGGTTCGATTCCCACTCAGGACAAACATTTGTGTGAATGAACATGTCTGTTTGTCCTGTGTCTGGGTGTAATTATCTATATATGTATGTATTTACAAAAGAAAAGTAGTATATGTAGTATATCAGTTATCTGGCTTCCATAGTACAAGCTCTGCTTAGTTTGGGGTCAGATGGCCGTGTGTGAGGAATTATGTCTTAGAATATTTATTCCTATATAATTTTAATCCTATTTCTAAATGTAATAGGTACCTACTGCGAATTCAAATGAATAAAGTATTATCTGCTCGAAAATATTCAATATGTAATAACGCATGGATAATTTTATAATTATATAACCCTTGATACTGGGAAATATGCTAATTATAAATCTACAATAATTAAAACATGTTTATAACATTAGTAGACCATATATAATAAACCTATATGCCTTCACTATAGGTATATACCTACTCACCAACAATACTTTATTTTCATAGAATGTAGGATGTATCTATTAACACCTCAAATATAATTAATAATACTAATTTCCCTGTCTTAAATTGTAATTAAAAACTATGCTCTGAATTTACGGTGTCACGTCTTACAAAAATAAACAATTATTTTTGTGATAAATTTCTGAAACTGAAAACTGATAAAGCAAGCCGTATATTATATCTCTTTTATTATATCGACAAAGGGGATTACGGAAAGGATTACGCTCAGATTTCAGGCTTCAGAGGTCTGCTATTTATAACAAACTTTGAACAATTAAAATTTGTTGAATGAGGCTAGATACTGAAAGCACAAAATATCGTTAACGTTGCCTGAACTAATACAATGTTCACTTTATTCTGAACAAAACGTAGATTAAAAGAAATATTGTTTATAGGTATTATTCCTTCAACAATCGCATGCATTCAATATTTGCTGTGCCACGTTATAGATTTCAGGGTTGTCCAAATTGTGTAAATATATGAATGACTTAAATTATATCGCAAAAGTTAGTATCGAAGAATGTATTTTATTATTGAATTTAAAACAAGCAAACAATATTCCAGGAGTATAATAATTAGAGTGCAGTGCTACACCAACTTATCAGGTCCGAACAATATTGGAAATAATGGCACTCATTTTAAAATGCCAGTCCTAAATCGTCGAACGAGGGCGATTCATTCGATGGTGACGTTGCCCTCAACTAAACAGATAAGTTGCCGCAGTTAGTACAGTCACGAGCATCTAACTAATATTATAAAAGCAAAAGTTTGCGTGTTTATGTTTGTTACCATTCAGCTCCGTAATAGCAAAACGGAGAACATAGAAATAATACATAAAATATTTTTATCTTGGGAAATCATAAGAACGCAGGTGAAACCGTGGGGCGGAAGCTAGTAAACATAATCACATTTTGTAAATCATTACTAAACTGATGTACAAGCTGGATTCTCTTAAATTTCAATCAATTAAATTATATGGTGTTACGAATGTCGTATTTTCGAACCAGCATTGGTTATAATTTACAAAAAAACTAACTGCCGTACTCAGAGACGTCAATTAGAATTTAATGTCTGATTAAAGTATGTCCATCTTTGTTTATTTAGTAGCTTTAAAATGAGGCAGGTATGGAGATAAATTAAATTAAATTAATATGTACAATGCAATTTTTTAAATCTCAATCAAAATCATTATGTATTAATTTAAAGGTATGATTCATACACTATATTTAGATAAGTGAGCTAAAAATTAATGTAAATAGTCCACAGCCAAAAGAAAAGAAAACGAAGAAAAGATTTTCATTTGTAGTGTAAAATACTTAATTGGCAACCCTGACACGGTGCGGACAGGTATTGCGAGCGAGCAATTAACTTTTCAGATGGATCTATCCAGCCAGAGAACGTGGAATAGAGCAATATGTGGTAATAAAGCTTCTATATTGCTGTTGTCAAGTTTTGTGGTTATTTAAAACCTGATGGAGTAAAGAAAACGACATAAGTTGTTGATAGCTCAGTAGACAGTGACGTCAGATGCCGCGGTGAAGTTCGATGGTTCGAACCCAACAGTGTACCTCAGCATTTGGTGAAAGAAAACATCGTGAGGAAATTATAGCACAGTGGTAGGGTACTTTGTAGTAGGTACCAACCTGGCTGGGTGACTACCACCCTCATGTTGAAAATCTGTCGCCTAACACTTACTGGTGTTTTCCGGCAATTGCCATTGAGAGCCATTATTCGATAATCTTCCTGGTATTGCTAAAATATTAGGTGACGGTAGCCACTGATATGATAAGGTAGACCGTTCGATAGCTTGTCAGCCTTCTAACATAAAAAAAAAATATTGCACTCCGGGAGTGCCGACAGAAGTGAAAACTTTTTTTATTTTTTTTTGAGTTTCTCAATCTATATACCTATATATGTTGCTGTACCGCGCTAGAAGAAGTTTAGGTACACTTCAAAAATGATTGAAACTACGAAATACGTGAACTATTTACTTTAAATGTAAGTACCTACACGCAATTTTATAAAGCAAATCTGAATGTATTTTTTGACTCAATAATTTTTTTTAACCTTCTCTCACTAATATCGAATCGAATGAATAAAAAGCGAAATAGCTATCGCATCGAAAAACGTTAAGATTTTATTCATAAGTTTTATCTAGGACTTATAGGACTCAGACCCATCTGTACCTACGCGAACCTTCTTTAATATTCAGCTCCAAGCACGCCCTCCTAATAATATAAAAACCGCACATCACGTCTGAAGCGACGACAAATCAGGAAGCTTTCAACTCAGGAAAAATTGTTTTATTATGGAAGAAAATAGGATCGTGCATCAAAGGGGCCTATTTTGTACGCAAATTTAGGTGGCATATTTGGCAACACTCCAAAAAGGAAATAATAAAAATTAAAGGGGGTGTTCTATTGATATACTCGTATTCTGCATTGTTTCCGTTTTCACAAGACAAAATAAATCGTTTCTAGTAACGAATGTTTAAGTTTGTTTATTCACTTACTGTTGAAAACTTACATAAACAATACAAATATGTATTCCTTATTGTTGACCTAAATAAAACCCAAAATCTATATTAATAATTCCGTCAAGGGGTACGGTAGACTCGATTGAAACTACTTATCTGTCGAATAAAAAATATATGCATTCAAAAAATCATTTGAAATAAATTTACCGAAACTAAACAGATAAGTAGTTGATTTCGGAGTGATTAAAGTGTGATTTCTCTAAACCATTACTTTGTAATAGAAAAAAATATATGTTGCAAGGGTCGAATTCAGAAATTTATAACTTTTTAAAGCAGTTTAAATAAGAAATTGAGACGATTTTGAAAAAAAGTAACTAGATAAGATTATTGTAGAGGATTTACCGACAAATGTAATCTGAATACATTTCTTGTTTTTGTTATATTTTTTTGTTGGCGTGTGCATGAATGAGACCCTCTACGCG
Organism: Tetheella fluctuosa; assembly: GCA_951216915.1. Classification (NCBI taxonomy): domain Eukaryota; kingdom Metazoa; phylum Arthropoda; class Insecta; order Lepidoptera; family Drepanidae; genus Tetheella; species Tetheella fluctuosa. Next base: position 5,878,300 of record OX578229.1, on the reverse strand, counting down.
TGGAACGTAAATAGAGGTATGTTTAAAGCCTCACAAAGCTAATAAAAGTGTCGTCAAATTAAAAAATAAAATATGTATTGGAAACTTCAAATCTCACACTTTAAAATAACGTAAAATATATTTCATTTATTGCTTTTCTGATGACTAAAAAACAATATTTCTTTTCTGATAAATTCCGCAAGAACACTGATTTTAGGGAGACTGGAGCCTTAAGGCAATTTTCGTAACTTTTGAGAACAACGAGATTTGTAATACTAGATTTTTAATACAAACAGTTTATGAACGTATCAAAATTGAACGCACCTAAAACTGGCGCCTTTAAGGCCGGGAATACACATCCGGTAGTCGGATCCGATAGTCTACGAACTAATACAAACCACTACCGATAACTACAAAAATATCTACCTACATTTTGTAAAAGATGAGTCACATTTCACCCGAGCGAAGCCGGGTTTTCATCTAGTATATTATATAAAAGACATATTATAGTGAAAATAATTTAGGCGAACATATCGCTGAAGCGAGACTTAGTTATGTTTTAAAAAAGAAGAAGACTTTCTATACACCTACATGTGTCCTAAATTATATAGTGGTGTGTAAAATATGTTGGCTTTAATTTTTATAAATAAATATATTTTATAACTTGATGGATTTGAGTGATGCTTCAGAACATCTTAAAGAATAATAAATGCTTGGAAATAAAATCATTGCTCGTAACAACGCCTACATCTCGCCCGCCACGTGATGGTAGAGTCGTCTCAAATTAAGACTGCTATAAATAGTCATTTCTTACTTGACTCTAAATGGTGTGAGAATCTATAAATTTGAATACTGGCGGTCTGGGATCAATTTCATTATATTATTATATTTCATTAATATTTACTCCCTAAACGATTTTAATAATTAAAAAAATAACCCTACGATGAATGTTTAGTCATATTTAAGATTATATTACGAAAATAAAGAATTGTTGTTTGGTAGGTCGATAGTAAGTTAGAGAAAAATGCATATGTAGTACTGTACGATGTATCGATCGATGCAAATATCTAATAATTAAGCATGTATAATTTGTGGTTAGCTTATATAATAAAGTTTCGGAAAATACGAAAATCGCTGAAAGCATAATATAATACAAGAACCATAATATTCGTAGGTAATAATAAAGACAATGTTTTAGCACATATCTATGCGAAAAACAATATATATGTTTACAGTTACCTAGATCGCCAGATAGCACAGTTCACCACACTAAACAGTACGAAGTGACATAAACTGCATTGCGGCTTGCGAGTGCATATTTGTGGGAAGAGCCAGCACCGACACGGCCATTAGTGTACGCGTCATTTCCCTGCCTCCATTCTGTTTGCTCTCTCATTGAATTACAGCTTATGTTCTATATATAAGATTTTATGAGCGCGTTGTTCAGCCACCCTTCCTAATCCAAGTATTATTACATGAGAAAATAAAAAAAATGTATATCCACGTATCAATTTCTAAAACTGGTCGTAAAGACAATCTTTAAAATTCCATGTATTGGCGTAATTTGAAGAAGTTTCTTTATAGTATAAATACCATTAAGTTAAGTAGTATAATATACTTTCCTAACATAGTGGTTCTAATTGTAAACCTTATCCATAAAACCAGCGCTACTTGTATTGAATATAATAATCCTCCTAATCCTACTATATCCTACTTCCTAGTATAATATTATTAACGGAAGCTAGTTTATCACGAAGAACAAGTTTTGATAAATGCGTTGATAATGACAACTACTTACATTATTATTATGGTGTTTACGTTTATAGCTGCGCAAAATGCTAATACTTGTTTACACTTAGGTAAGTATAAACAAGATTAATCTAGCATTTGATGGGACCTAATGCAGCAAAACGGAAGCGTGTAAAATAATTAGTGGATGGATATAAATCATGTTATCTTCGCGTGGGCCACGACAGCCAATAAGCGTTTTACGCGAATTACACCAAGATAAATTACCTTCTCCTGACATTAATGCGAAGTTTCTTGTGAAAATAAATTACCTGTATCAGCCTCCTTTCGATGCTGAAACGTCCTTCGTGTCCGCAATAGGTATTTTTTACGTGTTACAAGGTAACTTTGTCACTGTCTCCCTCATAAGCGTGACACATCTTGGCAAGATAAAATATTGTGTACTACATATACAAGTAAACCTATTGGGATTAAAGTAATATGTTACAAAGATAAGAGCTGTTTTTAAGATATATTTTTTATATTGAATAAGTTTATTTTTTGACCATAATCTCATAGTGAGAATGCCTAAAATGGAAATAGGTTTTGAACCATAGGTCATTGCAGGATTATTTGAATTCAACTTAGTTTTAGGCGAATTTACCTATTTACAAGACATCCTAATTTTACGTTTCCCACCCATGACAGACATTAGTGTACATGAAAATATGTTTGTGTTGAGACTGGGAGGAATTATTTATATAAATATCTTAAATATTTAATAACTAGTATATCAGTTATCTGGTTTACTTGTTATTTTGGGATCGGAAGGCCGTGTGTGAATAATAATACCTCAACGTATTATTGTAATATTTATCAGCTAGCAGAGAAAGTGTGTTATAATGGTTTAAATATTTATCGGTCTCTTTGTACGTTTTACGACAAAGCTACCAATTTGATTGAATACTGGTACAAAGGTAGCAAATAAATATAAAACAGTATTATTCTAGGATCGCGATAATACCGCAGTGGGCAGCTAATTGGCATTTTAATATCCACAAGCTATTACACGTCTTTTGTGCCTGAACAATTAGACAGACAGACAGAAAAGATTTCTAAAAATCACAGGCTTATGTTCTACTAGCTTCCGCCCCGCGGTTTCAACCGCGTTCCCGAGGGATCTTATGTTTTCCCGGTATAAAAAGCGTTGTTCGACCAAACAAATAAACAAACAATCTCTTCAGGTTTATAATATTATAAAGTATATAGATTACCCTTATTTAGTTACCCCCTTTCGATTTTTATTACTTTACAGTAGAATCCGCTGTTTTTCTTTTTACTTTGTATTGGCTTGTGTTTGATCACAATCTCATTATGGTAGGTGATGATGTAGCCAAAGGTGGTAAGTACACAAAGCCTAGAAGGATCTGGCTCTCAAGTGCAGCTGCCTAAACACACCAATAGGTGTTCGGCGACAGATTTTCAACTTGAGGGTGGTAGCCAGCCAGGCGGGTACTACAAAGTACCCTACCATCATGCTATGGTTTCCTCAAGAGGTTTTCCTTCACCGAAAGCTCAAGCTCATTGTAGGATTCGAACGCACGACCTTCGCCGCGGCGTCCGACGTAACTACCACTTAGCTATCATCGCCTTAAAATCTGTATCTGTACATTGAAACTAACACACCGGATTCTACTCTTTTATTATGTATAAATAACATCAAGCACTTATGTATACCTTGAATAATTATAATCTGTTGTAAAGCTGTAATTACTTACACGTGTATTCATCTTGAATATAGTTTCTACAATAACTTATTCTGTTACTACATATATAGGATGGTGCAATTTGACTTGGCTACTCTTTCTGTTATAGTTAGAGTGTAGACCTTAGGAAACTTCCAAATTCTGGAAGATATAAGGTTTTCCTTTAATTTAGAACAAAAAGTCGATTTACTATTTTTATGTGAATTTGGACGTTTAAATGTTTCAGTTGGGAAATAAAATTGATTGAGACCTACTTCATTTTTTTTAAAGTTTATGATTTTCTAACTTTGTTAGTAGTGAAGTGAATTTTTTGTGAAAAATTGAGTATCGAAAAAAAAACGGTAGTTTAAGAAAATGAAAACCCGACTGCGTTTCTGTGTAATTTGGAAATTAAAAACCCTAAAACAACAAAGTCGTCATACCCGATTCAACTTAACTTAAAATTGTAGTAGTCAGGACCCATTCTTTAGTTCAGTAGGGAACTCTCCTTCTGTCGCAGTCGGGTAAAAATAAGGGATTTTTTGCGCTGTGTTAAAATAAGATCTTGTCACTAATGAGCATATTAAGATAAATAAGATAAATTATCGGAGTATCTTCTACCTGTACATTTAATTAATTAGGGTATAAATTCCATGGTACTTCTGAGCTACTAGAATATTAAAACCGGCAACATTGTTGACACTCTATATACGAAAGCCAGGCGTGACTTTAGTCGTTAAGGTTACTACTGTTTATGTCAGTTTTATTACCTAGCCGGTATCATACATATACAAAACCTTATTCTAGAAAAGCCATAATGTAATTCTATTCTTAATTAATGTACCTTTTTACAATGTAACTATAGTTTTATTTATTTTTTAGTTTAAGCTTTCGCTTCCTCTCGTTTACAACCACATTTTTCTTTTCGCCGGCCACCGGTTAATTCGAAAATAGTTAAGGCAATCTTAATTGTAATTCATATTATTATTCTACCATAGGAATGAAAAGCTTTCGGGAGGCGAATCTTAAGAAAGTTCAAATATGGACTTTAAAAACAGTCTGTCTGTCTGAATCTGACCTTTTTACATAAAAGAATAAAGGATATAAGAAAAATGCTGAATCATATAAGAAAGAATATTTTGGTATGAATATTTGGTAGAATGTAAGTGTTTTATGTGAGTAATGTAGCACGTAACACTAGCGAGATACCGTCTCACAGCAAGTCGTCAATGTAGAAATTTGTTCAATTAGGATAAAAATAAAATAAAATATATTATGGAGCATACTTGAAACACCACTTGATTTTAATAATAGCAGAACATATTCTTTTGAAACCACTTAACTGATATAAAATAGATAATGAAATGATTCTTTGAAAATTTATTTACGTATGTTTGTCGCTTAATTTGCCAACATACAACCATAATCATTTAAAACCTACTGAACTAAAATAGCGTTAATGTGGTAATTTATATCTTAATTAGGTGGTCTCAATTTGATAATGTATTACATTAGGAGGAAGGTATAGCAATATACCACAGTGACCATATCATTTTTTTAAATGAATACTAAATTCAAACTTTTCACATTTAATAGAGTAGTAAAAAGGCTATAGTCAAGCGACGCTCATAATATAAGGAGTTAGGAAGCACATCGTATCTGTAGTGCTGATACATTGTCGGTGGTACTAAAATACTGCTCTATTTTATTTTTTAGCTTCTTTAATCTATTAAATTATATCCATGTTTTCATTTTTCTAAACCTTCGAATTCTGAGTCTTCTAATAGGTTCACATAATCTAGTCTCTACAAAATATATCATAAATATAAATATCAGTATGAACATCTAGTCTAAAATAAACTCTATCGATATTACATAAATCTCAAAGTAAAAATATCCTTTAATGTAACTTAATCTAAAAAAAAACTTATTTCGTGTTGTTGTATATTTAAATTCCACCAAAAAAGTGAGTTAACATTTTATAGTAACACTGTTTATGTCGTTTGAGTGCGAGAATGGCGTATATCAGACCGATATCGTTGTTCCCCTTTCTTCTATTGGATATAAACAGGAATTATCATCAATACCCTTTGAGACAATACTGAAATACTCTTTATAGAGGAGGCTCAAACGCTGCGATGCCTTCGGGATCCAATTTCTTTAGATAAGGGAACTCTTTTCGAAGTTAATATGCAATGGACAAACATATCTTACGTTTCACTCATTTATTTATGTAATAGGGGACAATTTCGTTTCCGTCCCTTACATATAATATTCCATAAGACCCCTTTTATTTTACCATTTACGTAGGTAACGATATTAGAAATAGTTTAGATACAGATTATTTTACTGATTGTCTTACTTTAGTTGACTTTCATTAAGGATGGGTTTTTGAATTTTGAAAACTCTTATAAAACCTATAAAATAGGGGTAGAAGATTTCTATAACTCTATTAAATTTACATATTTACAATTAAAGTAAAAAATACAAACTATGATATATAGAAAACATCCTCAAAGCCCTCGCTGCTGTCGATAGGCAAGGTTCCCAACAGGCTGGCAGCGTTCCCTTTTTGGATGGCCAAGCTTATGCGTTGGCGGAAAAAGCTCCCAGCCCGTCGGTCTCCCGAAGCCTCGATGAGCTTGGATGATAAAATCCGAGCAAATCGGCGAGCCTCGAACCCCCATGGACCCATGGTTTCAACTGCGAATGGCATGAACGAAAAATTAGAACCAAGACAAGCGTATTTTTTAAATTTGGATTTTTCAGCACCGGTCGCAGCCGCCCCAGCGACTTTACAAGTCGCCAGTAAGTGGGAAGGCGCAAGTGTATCTACACACGTGGCATCCCACACCAGCGGCTTGCCAACACTCCACGGGATCAAAGTCATACCATCCGGCCTCTTGCCATCGTCACGCGCAATTCCGACTGGTTCTAGTACAGAAGGTACGTTGGCAACAACAAGAGCCCTACGGATAATATCATTAAGAGCCGCGTGGCGTGAAAAACGGCCGGCGCTTAAAGAGCACGAAAGCCCATGGTGGCCGAGCTCGTTGACAAAGTCTCCGCAGCGGCAGCGATGAGGATGATTGGTCCTGGAACCAAGACGGAGACAAATGCATAAACTTAAAGTGATTCGGTCTAACAAAGTACCGATGTTTGTAGATGGAATGGCTTGCAACCAGAGACCCGATTCCTTCTCAGAGACAGCTAACAAGCGTGCGCGGTCCGAATTTGAAGAAAAATTGGAAAATAGATTTTGCCAAGTTTTTTCGCATAGAGGCTTGTCCCACTCTCTCTGAGAGTGACTTAAGGTTAGCGACGGAATATTTGTGCCTGGACAAGCTGCCTGCCAGGCATTTCTGGCATCGGATAGGTGAGAAACCTCAACGGATCCAATAGATGGGTCCAAAACAGATCCAACGAGGTCGCCCACACTATATACCGACGACAGAAATGCCGGCAGTGAAATGTCTGAAATTTTCCGCACTCCTAGACCACCATAACACACGGGAAGGGTGGCCTGAGACCACACTTTGTTTTCATCAAAACAACAATTTAGGATTTTAGCCAGAGAAATCTTAATCATGTTATCTAACGTATTTAATAATTGATCAAATTTAAACAAATGGGTACATCGGAGTAAATAAGTAAACTTAGGCACAAATAGACATAATCTTATAATAAAAAATGCATAATGCGCATTGATTTCAAATAGCCGATTAGATGAGTCGTTAAAATTTTGAATCCTTTGCTCAAAGAAACCAGGAATAGATTCGTCTAAGACAGGGGCACCAAGAAGTAGAAGTGACTCCTTTGATAGTAATTTAATGTTAGGTGCCAAATCATTAAAATTTTGAATAATTTTTAGTTTTTCAGATTCAGTAACAGAATCTGAAATAAGTAGCTCGCATTTGGAGCAGTTAAATTCAAGGCCAATTTTTTTAAATTTTTCGATCAGTGATTTAAAATCATTGAGAACAGAACTAACATCGCCTCCCAAGGTGCCATCGTCTAAATACCAAACATTAAATTTAGACTGTAAACCGGAAATGATTGGATGAATTGCCAAACTAAAAATGGCTGGACCGAGAGGGTCGCCCTGTTGACAACCCACAGCAGAAATAAGTGGGTGTTCCTTAAAAAACAGTTTTGAAGGGTGCCCATAACATTGCCAAAGGTATGGATATAAGTCAGGACAGATATCCTTAATTTGCGTTAACAGAGCGGCCCTATCGACAGAGTTAAATGCATTTTTTATGTCAACCTTAAGCAAAACTTCACCTCCATTATTTAACAGAAAGGTCCGAGCCGCATGAACAGCTGCCTCACAACCTCCCTTTGAGCCAAAACCAAGTTGAATGGGCTGAAATAATTCCGAAACTTGAGGGAGAATGTGACGGCAACAAATTTTGGAGGCCATACGACGGATAGTATTACCCACAGCGATGGGTCTTATACCACCGTCTTTTTTGGATAGAGCGCAAAGGTTGGCCCCATAAATGATTTCGGTAATGGCGCTCGGCACCTTTCCTTCCAACATTAAATTTATAAGGGAGGTTAACTTTGATAATAATTTGGTACCAGCATCTCCAGCGGCACCACAGACAAGATCTTTGAAATGCTGTGGTGTAAAACCGTCAAGGCCGCCAGCAGAGCCAGGTTTAAAAGATAAAATCACGCTCAAAAGATCTTTGGCGGTACAATTTAGACAAGATTGGTCAAAAGATGGCGGATCCGGGAGATTTAAATTTAGGAGCGGAGGTGGATGTTTCGACTCTAAAGCAGACAAGGTTTCGGGTGTATCTGTAGCGACGACATCGCTAGAAAACAACAAATGTGCTGCTCCCTTGAAATCGCCGTCGTTTGCTTTACTTTTGATTTTCCTAATAGTATTTGCCAAGATATGAGTTTTATGTTTGGAAATATTTGGAATAACAATTAAGTTTGGATTTGAACAATTATTTTTAATTTTCTGAGTGAGAGAGATCTCATTTTGGTGCCGACTAGGGACGTACAGCACTCTGTAAGGAAATGTGAGCAGTTCTTCCCAAGCAGTTTGCGAATTTTGAGAAAGAATTTTGTCAATACATAGACATAAAGCTGAAGCCACACAGAAACGTGCTCCACGTGGGATCCGCTTTAATACCGGAACATTATTCTTAAGAGAACAAATATGTTGCCAAAATGAATGGTTGGAATGATTAGAATTTGAAGCCGAAATAAAAACGCCAGGATTAGAGGAGCCGGTATCATTGATTACACTTGGATTAGGTTTGTGTACCTTTCCAACATGAATCTTCAAACCACGGATTCCACGGAAATACCGAGGTTGAGAGCACTGCTCACATCTCAACAAATTTTCCTGCGATGCGTCACTAACCTGGTTGCAAGGTTCCGAACTGGTGCCAGGAACAATATTTAAGCCCAAAGGGAGCATATATTTACAACACTACTACAATCTTGATAAGGCTGGGTTGGAAGACGAAGGCCGCACATACAGATCGAACAGAAAGGGATGTGGCGCTCGAGGCGGCAGATCACCTCCCGGCAGGATATGGGTAGCTCACTCACACCAACCGCAGACCTGAAACAAAACGAATAATGTAAATAATAAAATAATTTAAATAATATTTTAATCGGAAAAATTTTGATACGTCAAGTTTGACGTTCATGACTTTTTTTGACTTTTTATGTTGAGACTTAACTTGATATAATACACCTAACTGAAAGTATAATAAAATTGTAATTATTATTTCACTCAATCACGAGCCATGCTCATTCTATTCAAATACTCATTCGTGGTCTAAACTTATGAGTTTCTTACCATTCCGCAAGTTCCAAAGTGCCATAACTCAACAAGTTAACTTTCCAACTATTGGTAATCGGAAAGCGATTAATTTTCCACGGATGAGTCTTCTGTCGTTGAAAACTAATTTCAAATGGATTTATTGCAGTTTTCGACTCGTTCTCTTGCTGTATTTTGATTTGGATTAGGTTGTTCAATTGTGGCTTTTATAAAGTATTGATATTTTAGAATATAAAGTTAGTAAGTTTATATTCTACGGGACGTGGAACTGAGAATAATTATTCAGGAATTTGCGGACTGTATCATTGTAAATGTTTTTATCATGAAAAAGCCGGTCCGAATTGATATCGCCTTATGATGCGAATTGTAAAATATCAACTGTGCTTTTTTGGGAAAATTCAATCGTATTTCAGAATAAATTACTACAAGAGTGACGTTGTCACGTTTTTATTTTATCAAAAACTAGCTTTTCGCCCGCGGCTTCGCTCACGCAGACTTTATAAAATGTCTATAACTTTTTCCCCGTTAGCCAATTTCGACGAAACAAAGCCTATTTATTCGAAGCGCCAAGTTAAACCTAAAATATCTAAAATCCGTTCGATGGTTTCGGAGATTAGCGTGTTCAAACAGATAGACAGACAGACAACAAATCAAACATGGTTTCTTTGCAATTTGACTCTTCCTACATCAAACACATTCCATTACAACTAAAATAAAATAATGTAAATACACGCGGGTTTTAGATAACTTTTGAACAGTAGGTATAAAAGTAAATTCCAAAAATCATTGAATGACGATTACTTTTTTGCAACATCAAGTTTTATTTAAATTAAGCCTATATTCTGCTCCTTCATTAATTAATCTCGGTCTACCTGTGACATCTACATGAAAATCCGTTCAGTAATTCCGGAAATGTGCGATAACAAATAATCAGACAGACAGATGTACAGAAACACCGGATTCTAATGTTTTATTACCTATATATATAGATAGCTTTCCGCCCCGCGGTTTCACCCGCAATCCTCTACAAAACATTCTTAGTACCCCCCTATGTTATAAGAAGCCCCAATCCGTATACCTACACAAAGTGTACCTCCAAACATATTTTTTTCACATAATTACCCTGAAAAAAGAAATATTTTCCCATTCCCATACACACTTTTGCACTTTACACACTTTTCGGGTGAAAAGAGAGAGATGATAATAATAATAACCCTAATAATCTGCTCTGAGCAATATTTACGCAAGATTCGTATTACAACTACTTTCCACAATAAAGACACTTACAAAATATATTTCCCCCGATTAATTCTACAAAACATTTTCCTTAGTTCTAGCCAGGAGCCCAAATATCCCGACAAACTTACCTCCTTACTCCAAAAATTGTCGTCCATAAAACTTTTGCACCCTATTAGGGTAACAATTTCGAAAAACACCGACATTGTGTTGACAAATTTATATTAATATCAAGTTTCAAATAAATCTGACCGGAAAAATATTGATTGACGGATTGAGTTTTCAAACATGTGTCAAAATAAAATGTAATTTAAATCAAAAGCACTAAGGAGTATTGATATCAACTTCGATGCAAATCTCGCCCAAAATAACTTTCTACCCCTTAACCCTGTTAGGCGATGAGTTTAAATAAAATACGAAACGTATCCTCAATTAATTATTTTAAAGAATGTTTATGCAAAATTTGAAGTAGATTGGACCAAGGAATCTCGTTGTCCCATACAAACTTTGCCCCCGTTTTTCACCCCCTTAGGGGTAGAATTTCGGAAAATCCCTTCTTATCGTATGCCTACGTCATACAAAGAACACACCCTCCAAGTTTCAGGTCTCTACGATCAGCGGTTGAGGCTGTGCGTTGATCCTAAGTCATTCAGGACAAAGCATTTTATATATAAGGTCCTAATAAATGAAGTACGGTCCTTTTGAGGGATGATAGTATAGGTCACAAGTATTCCGAAAATGATAAAATAAAAATATTCAGTGGTAATTTTAATGAAAAAAAAAACCTCAAATTGTACTTCATCACTAGTAAGCATTAATTAAAACCATTAACAGCATAATCAGGTGTACAATTTATTATTAAAAAATTAAAAAAGCATTTAAAAGTACATTACTTTTATTTTATTTATTTATTATTTTTATTTATGAAGTACAATTTCAGGTTTTTTTTTCATTAAAATTACGACCGAATATTTTTATTTATTAGGACCTTGTATATATAGATCAGAATATTTATTTTATTGTATTTATGCAGTAAAACTGACTTAATACATTGTATAAGTTTTATTTTCTATTTTACAACAATAATATTATATATACATAGTATAGATAAAAAAAAAACAACCTTAACTAGGTACTTAAACTAAATATTAAAATAAAATATATGAAAATAATTAAAACTTAATACATAATATAGATACTATCATCAAAAGGTTCTCACTAAATAAATAGCCAGATCTGTATTTACATGCCAGTTTTAATTAAACAGTCACCACACAAAATAGATCAACTATAAACAGGACTTAATAGTAGCACAATGAAATTCGATTTGTTCACAATTTACCAGAATTTGAATGCAGCAGTTATTTCATTACTAGTCATTAACCAAGTTGAATGCAAATTGCGATGATGTGGTCAAGCTTTGGCTGCAACATGAAGCTGGTGAAATATTAGTTAGTGAAATAAGTTAGTTTAAATTGCACAAAATTAAGTAGTTATATTGTTAGCTGTTGTTTGAACTTTATCTTATTGCATGTATTTAATATTCTATTCTAATTTCCAACAAGTTATAAAGTAAGTTATTAAACATGATGTTTCACAGTATATTTATAACTATGTAGGTACATAATATATTTATGAATTCTACTATTGTAGTGTGATTGTGGTAATAATAGACCTACCGTGAAACAATATTTCACATAGACTTAAAATTAAGTATGGACTACATCCCCGTATCGATAATGAATATATCGGCTTTATCTTGGTGCTTGCTTCTAATTAGATTGGCAACATTACTCTATGCTCAATTAACGTCACTCGCGTAAGTACTACTAGAATTCTCCCGCTCTAACAGAGTCCATTGTTTAACCTAGTTGAATTACCTACAAACATACATCTACAATTTATACAAACAATGTAAAGTTTATGTTGAGTAATATTTACTCGTCCAAAGAGATTCTATGTAACTTGTATTGTTTACTTAACAGTTTAGTGAAGACAATAAATGTGTTTTAATAAATATATAGCCGAAGTATATGCTGAAATTTAGCCCTTCAAGTTAGCTAAAGTTAGCTCAGTTATGACCTACTTTAAGATTTTACAGCAAAAGTTCCCAACGACTTTAATTTAATTCAATTGAAAGATATGCGCACACATAATATGTAGACAACAATTTAAAATAATGTGTTCTTCTTCTAAATTTGGCTTTATCTTGTTTGTAATGACCTACATTTAATTGTATCCATAATAATAATAGCAAAGCTGAACATTATCTGGATATGGAAATTACACGACTTGAATAATCAAGAATAAATAAATAGTGCTGTTTTTATAGTTTATTTGTTCTAATAAAAAATCTATAAAAACAAGCGATTTGTTGGTACATCTTTATACCCATTAATGTATTTACTTACGAGAAAACCAGTACAATATTTATTTTCAAACAAATATTAACTCCCCATTCCGCACAGTTAGGGATCAATTTTGAAAAACTAAGTTTAAATATTATCTACGCGTAAATTATCATCAACCTAATTATATGCCATCAAGATGTATTACGAAATATTCACACATCCGCAAAGGTATAATAATATCCCCTGAGTTAATATTATTATTAAGATCTCTGAAGCTATAACCAAGTTCCCTTCATTACTTACGTTAATGGGTGAGATGCGAATACCTCAGTACATTAAATAAACAGTTAAGGAACAAGAACTTAATATTGGCTTTAGTTAAACCGTACTTTGCAATTCCATTTGTACAATACGTAGTCATCAGTTTTCTTGGAAAACCTATTAGCTTGTTTGTTTTATTTTGTTATATTGTTCTCTAGTAACTATTATAGATTAGAATAGTTTTAATATTTTATACATAACTAAACTTACAAATATAGTGGTGAAGTTAAATGCTGGGGTGAAGATCGTAACTTCAAATCCAACAAAGAGCTTGAGCTTTTAGTGGAGTAAAACATCGTGAGGAAAACGTAGCATGGTGCTAAGTTGCTTTGTAGTAGCTACCTGTTTAACTGGCTACCATTTCAAATAGAACAACTATCGCCAAGCGCCTATCGGTGTACCACTAGCTGCACATGAGAGGCAGCTTTGTGTGTTTACCAAATTCAGCCACACCAACACAAGCTGAGGTTGAGGTCTAACAAAGTGCCACATAAAAAAAAAACGATTATGTGGATTACATTTCATGTAGTAGGTAGGTATCGCTTTCGGACCTTACACACATATTAATTAAAAAATCGTTTTCAATGGTTGAACAAATCAATCAAGTAGGCGTGTGTTGAAAACGATTTAATTTGTTACTTGTGTAATGAATATGTACCTAAATCAAAGTACATGTTATAATATTACGTACAAGTAAATAATATTTTTTGTACCGCAGTGTATTTTTATCGAAACATTTTTCCAATTAAATTATACGATCGTTTTTTACATCAAACAGAATTCTTTTGAATAGGAAATTGGTTTTTGAAATTCGCCAACATCAGTGAAGGTTTGCAGATTCGGTAATTACTATGACTGCCAAAAGGTTGTGCCCTTTGAATCAAAAAGTTAACAAAATCATGTTATGAAAGCTCTTTCTAGTTTGTAAGTTTATGCAGACACAAAATTTGTACCGCATATGTCACCCTACTAGTATATCGTTAAGGCAGATTTGATCGAAACTATCGTTTGAGTGGTAATTTTTATACTAATAATGTATAGTTGATAAATGTTACTGCGCATAATGCGAACAACTACGTGAATTTTTTAATAAGTCACGCATCACTGGCGCCATATAATAGTGGTTTCATATTGTGACTTTTGCACTTTTGACTTATACTAAAAGCACGTTGTGAAGGTTTGTGATATTTTTTATTGTTTTTAGTTTCGTTTTCGTACCTCAAAAGGTAAAATGAAAACTTTGTAGAATTACTACGTTATACGTCTGTTTTCTGTCTGTCAAGACCCTTTACCAATACCTCCTCGCGTTCCTGGTTCACGTACGTTTCAGGGTGAAATTAATATTAAATATTTAAGTCATTAGAGCTGTTTAAAAATTAAGGTACTAAGTCAATGCAATTTAAAAATACGTCAATTTATGCCGCATATTTTGACACTCGAAATTAAAACAAAATCTAGGGTACTTTCCGTTTACCTAGAATCATGAAATTCGGCAAGAAACAAGGAGATCAGCGTACAAGACGGAAATACGGAAACCGTTAATTAGTAGTTAAGCATATCATATTTTTTTTGTGAAAACAAACTTACATTTGCTGTTGGAGAATTAATTGACCTGGGAGAAAAAATCTCAACTACAAAGTTAAGTTTAGTGTTTGTACGGAACTCTCGGTGCGTGAGTCAGATTCGCACATTTCTGTTTACAATGACTCTAAAAATAATTACAACGCCTCAAATATGATTATTATTATTTAGCCGTGTTATATCATATTGCCAAATATTAAATTATGATTATCTATTTCAGTAGTTTGCTATTCGTTTTTATTACTAGTACAAAACAGATCTAAGTATTTATAACTCATAAAATATATTATAAGTGACTAAAGAACGGGTATAGTAGTGTTGAAGGTTTGAGGAATTTATTTATGCTACGACTGGTTATCATTATTACAAATATTTGATTTATTCGAAAAGACTATTATACTTATTTACATAATTTGTAATGATGGATGGCATACCTATCGGGCTAGATTTGATTGCCACTAGTGGCTTCATATCAAGCCGTGTATTGTTTTGGTAGCATATTATGAAAATACTTGCTTATGCCCTGGTAAAACCAGGAGACGCTATTCGTGAAACTTTTTTTTTTGGTATCCTTTTACAGCCCCTAAATCATTTATATAACAAAAGAAGGAAAATCGAAAACAAAAATGTCTACCCTATAAAGGTTTAACCTAAATTCTTAAAGTGTGAGCACAATCTGTAGAAATAAGACAGTATCATCATTTTATTACGAATGTAACCGTACACAAATCTCGACGGGAGGATATTAAAAGCGGGACACGTTTTCATACTAATTAAACTTGCTCTTGCAATGCTTTTATCGTACCTACTGTAGGTATGTGTTCAACTGATAACTGGATGTAGTGTTATCTTGAAAGTATCAGTGAACGTTTAGGGTTACTTGGATAATTTTATGTACTTTTCATATTATTTTAGGACTAGATTGGATTGTTTGTAAACTAAAAATACCTTTTTATTGGTATAAAGTTTGCTAATTAAGATATTACGTAGGTACATAATCTCACACGTGTAGGTACTTATTTTTTCTTGAGACTTTCTTCAAGTAACAACTATAAAACATTCAACCAAAGCCATAATCAGAGTAAAATACATAACTAAACAACATCATTATAAATTTATTCCGACATTTAACACTCCTTTGCGTGTTTGATACATACTTATTCTGTGATCTATGGTTGTTGTTGTTTCATAGGATTTAATAATTGTACGTGTAAAAGCTCTTAGCATGATTACATGTTTCCTTCACACGGTATTTTGAATAACGTACTTCACGAACGAAACGTGAAGTTATACTAATTATGATAATTAATTAGATAACTGAAATTGATTGATGTTTGAAAGTCGTATGAGTAGGGCAGATGTGCGTTAAAGTTGTGTGTATTATTTAATAATTAAATTATCTAATAGAAAAATATATTATTTGCTCAACGGGTTTTGTTCAAGTTTGAAGGGAAAAAATTGCAATAAATCTAAATGAAAATCGCTTGACATTGCTAACGATATTTCAGCCATCGATTGCAAAATATGGTTATTATAACTTATTTAATCTGAAAGATTGAATACACAAACTAGATTTTAACTAGAACTGATCACTATACAATATAGTTATAACAATATTATCTACTATTCTTTATCTGTTTTGCTCCCTTTTTATACCTAAGATTTATGGAATAGTAGCGAAAAGGTTTATCTTTTCAACTGACTTCGAAAGTACGGGGGTGACATGTCCTGATTAATGATAGGTACTTAACAAAAGCTTGACCGACTGACCGACAGTATCTAAGCCCTCTTAGGAAAGGCTTCTAAGCCCATAAAACGGAAGGGCGTCATACCAATTTATATCACAAATTCCAGTCTAATATTAACAGCTTTTTGTTAAAGTTACGCAATTCTCAGGAAACAAGGAAATGACCACGAAGATGGGTAAATAGATAATTAATTAGGGGTAATTGTTACCTCCTCACAAGCTAAATGAGTAAGGGCCACCCTCAATAAGTAACGTGGCGTAACTTGAGTGGTCTATTGTTGAAGACCGAAGTTGTGTTTAGTACAGATGTCTTTGGAGTTATTTTCGCTCCCTCACGTTAGTCTGAATAAGGTGGAAGTAAGAATTGTGCTATAATTTTGTTATAACACAACTTGCTTTGAGACTCTGTTTAATTATACAAAGTAATCAGTAACAAAAACAAATTCTGTTAAGTCCTTTTAAATTCCAACATCAAAATATTTGCATCTATAACGTCCCAAAAAATACCTACTATACAAGGAAAACAAAAACGTTACATGTTTTATAATATAAAGCAGAAGAAGTTGAAAAGTACCTACTTATAAAGTACTTTGTAAGTAAATCAGGTGTCAGAAACGTATTCAAACATGGTAGCCCAAATATTAAGGAAGCCGTACCTCATTCCCCTTTCAGTAAAAAAGTTAAGAGTAATTGAAATCAGTAAATAACAATACGTTTTCTAGACACGTTCTACTGTATCTCAGGAACCACTGAGTAAAGCCTCAAGTTAAATTGCCAGAAAAAGTGTCCGAATCGGGCCATTAGTCCCTTTTAAATTAAGGGAAGAAGACACTCTAGTACCAAATATCCACCACTAGTTAAGAGGTAACTTATTTCGGTAACTTGTTTGGACATTGGACGAATTTCAATAAATGGATCTTAATTGAAAGAGATTTGTTTTGAGAATCTGAAAAAAAAACCTTTTTTAAGAATAATAAAATAAAGATTTTGATTTACCTAGCTAAAGTATGAACCGAAGAAATCATAAGCCTACGTAGGGTCATAATTTCAAGGTTATTTTTTTCTTTTTATAGGGTTTCACGTTATTATTATTTTGCGTCGGGGGTTTTTAAATTTTTAAATTTAAGTAATTTTTTATTTCATGCTTTTTGTAGGGACTCCTTATGTTTTTTATTTCATTTCTGAGTGATTCGCCATTTTGTGGTGGCGGCCATCTTGGATTTGAAATTTATCATAGTGTATTATTCTACTAGTCAAACCCTTTCATTTGATACAGGGAGTTCTGAGAATATATGTGTTTATAATATGTTGTATGTGATTATATAATGTATCAAATGGACACAACACTCGATACCCGAAGGCTGCATTTTGTTCAAGTTACTGATTGAAGTGATAATCAAGAAGCTGTCTACAGTCCAGCCTTTGAGCGACATGGCTCAAAGTTGTATGCACTCTATTAACCTGAGGCCTATTGCTATACGACATTGACTAAGCAATACCTAACCCCAAAACGCTTTAACTCTCCAAAACAATTAGAGCACTATTATGTAAGTGTTTCAGAAGCAATTTGTTTTGTACAAATCCTTTCTCGGACTCCCGCTAATTTTGACTTTAACCGTATTAAGAATATTATTTGGTAACATGAAAATTTATGAAAGTGTATGTAAATTACATAACTTTTTTAAAAGGATCTTCGAAAATATCTTTTTTTGTTATACTTTTTGCTTGTAATTCAGTTATAAGCATTTATAAATACAAAAGCTTGAAATCACTTATATTTTTTGACTTTTATAACTCCTACTATAGTTATCGATACTAATATTATAAAGCTGAAGAGTTTGTTTGTTTGAACGCGCTAATCTCAGGAACTACTGGTTCTATTTGAAAAATTATTTCAGTGTTGGATAGCCCATTTATCGAGTAAGGCTATATGCTACTTTTTATCCCGGGCAAACACAAGATCCCTCGGGAATGCGGGCGAAACCGCGCGGAAAAGCTAGTACTGTAATAAAATAACTAATGAAGAAAATATATCGATGTTCACTGATCCCAATTTTAATAAAAGCTAACTCAAATTCTTTGTCCGTAATATTTCGCCCGAATGAATAAAGGAGAATAACATGAAAAATAATACACTAGACTAACCGATTTAAGCCAATGCTTCTAAAAAATAACATTAAAAAATCATATTTTTATTATTATTGAAAACATGATCGGCTAAGCTTTGTTGTCATTTAATTACGGAAGGAAAATAAAGAGGATCTGGGCAAATACATTACAAAACGTCAAATATATGTTTCAAGCGCCCCGTTGTTTGTACATCTTTTATAATGTTCTGCTCGACAATGTATTGTAATTCAAACGAAAATCGTTTCGGTAATGTAAATAGTCACGACATTTGTCAGTTGAACATCGATTTAATCGTTATACTTTGTTGAATTGTGTACGTTTTTACCTAAATTGAATATCAAAATCTATTACTTAAAGTTATTATAAATCATACAAAATTTTAAATAAAATGTATATAAATGTCATTTTATACAACAAAATCTAGCATTTACAGGTCTGAAGTCAGGAATAGACAAAATCCGGACATGGACTAGGTACTCAGGTACTTTTCTTTATTTTAGATGACAGTGTACTTCTAGTAGGAAACATAAACTAGCAAACAAAAGATTTGACGAGAAACAACTATACATCTTCCTTCGAAATTTCAGTAGCCATTCAATTTAGAGCCCTGTTTTTAATGAATAATCTGAGTCAGTATGTCTACAACTCAGCAAAGTTTAGAATGTCATTTCCTTGGCCAATAGTTCTGTGGGTTCGATCAATATCTCAATTCTCATCTCTGTAATATTACAAACAATGAAACCATTACCAACAAGCATTGCATTTATATAAATAATATATATAGGTATATAGTTCGCTATATAGGCAGCCATTGTTTGGGCAACGCTATATTTGCCGACAAATAGCGCCGGCTTGCTTGTTTAGACCTTCCCCATGGAGTCGAAGCCACAGTTACAAACTCGGACATTATACAAAAGGGTACTTACTTACTTACGGTGCTATTAAATCTTTAATTCACAAAAGATAGTAAACTTGCTTGTTATTAATAAAATTCTTTTTAACTCGTAATATTTTTATCAAGTACTAGCTTTTCCGCGCGGTTTCACCCGCGTTCCCGGGATAAAATATAGCCCATGTTACTCAGGGATAATGTAACATTCTAATGGTGAAAGTGGTGAAAATTCTAAGGTTGAAATCGGTCCAGTACTTTTGAGTTTATTCGTTACAAGCATACATATATTATACATACATTTATAATAGTAGTTTGATTATAATATGTTTTTTGAACATTATCATTGATTGATAATGTTAAGTGACTTACTGGATCCCTATATTATTGTCCCTTACTATACTCCCTTACTTATAAATGCGAAAGTTTGTTTGTTGGTTTGTCCTTCTTTCACGCAACAACGGAGTAACGAGAACATAGATATAGTTTATGAATCGGAGAGTGGCACAAGTTTCTTTTATCCCAGGAACGCGAGTGAAACCGCGGGGTCAAAGTGAATAAAATTCAGCTATGTGTTTATATCTACTGAAATCATACTACTTTTCACCGCTACACCTTCTGTATTGATATATGCATTGTAATGCAAGGTATGCTTTGTAATGGAAATTGCACGAAAATCTAAGACGTAGAGCCGAGAACTGTAGAGAAGCTCTCGATTAACGTAGTTTGCGTTCTACGTTCAGAGTTATATGGAGATTCAAAACAGCTATTACTGTGTGTCGTAGGCAAGTATGTATGATGTAGTTAGTGCAAAATTAATATGATTTACCAGTAGAGTCTGCAGTATAGGATCCAGAATGAGGGGTTGCGAAGTTTCTATCCGTTCATTTATGACTTATTCCCATTTGCTCTAATTTGCGAAACTACTAATTCCAATTTGTCGGTTTTCATATATATCTATGTTAAGAGTATCTTATGCTAGAAATTGTTTACAATAAGCCAGTGGCTAAACTGGTACACTAATAATGTTGTTACATACGAGTATCAAAAAAATTTAAAGCGTAGAGGTAGAGCATAGCGATAAGTCACTCAAAGAGCAGCTCGACTGGGGAAGTACCTTGCAGAAATACCTCAGCCAAATTACTTATAGTTGTGTTACTGCGCGTGAGTAAGGTCGCCAGAGAGGTCGGAGAGGGGAGAAGGGTCGGCAACGCGCGAGTGATATACCTGCAGGTGTTGCAAGCGTTCATAGGCTACGGTAACCGCTTACCATCAGGCGAGCCGTATGCTTGTTTGTCAATAATGTGGTATAAAAAAAAAGTACTCAGTTATCTCGAGTTAAAAAAAAAACAAAATAAGTGTAAAATAAAATTCCACCTAGGATTAAATAAAAGAAGAGCTCCACCTATTTAAATGTATACCTCTATTTTTCTAGACTATGTAAGAAATAAACTTTAATCACGCTCCAAGGTTGTTCCAGACACCCGCTGTTTTTTAGACGACTTGTTTTGTCTAAACACGTTGAGAACAATTCCAACTAGATTATCTTATATTTGCCAAGCTTTACTTACACAATTCTTCCCAAGATCCCTATAATATTTAAAGTATCCTTGAAGATATGCTAGCCTACCCTGAAAAGAGGGACATCTGAATTTTACCTTAAAATTACAGAGTTCCGTATTATTTTGTGTAATGGACCAAAATATACATGATCATGTTAATAGATATTATGTTTATGATAAAAATCATTCAAAAATATTGCTACGAAATTTGAAGAAAAAAAATAAAAATAAAATAAGTAAGAAGTTTATCGAATAATATTATGCTAATATATTACATTGCACTAATATATTATAAAGAGAAAAGATTTGTATTTTTGTTTGAAATGAATAAACTTAAAAACCACTGAACCGATTAAAAAAAATATTTCACCAGTAAAATGCTATTAATTTATCACTGAGTAACATAAGCTATATTTTTTATTAGGCTATATTTGAGATACCTACTCCCTACGAAAACTAACAATGTAACCCAAGGTGATAAAATATTACCTTATAAAATTTATGCGTGGTCATACATAATATATATATATATATCTTTGACACACATATATATATATATATACGCGTCGATTTGAGAACATATCCGCGAGCTAAGTCGAAGGGGAAAAGTTATATATATTTAAAATTAATATTATTTTATTTAAATTTATTTTTTAGTTCAAGTAGTTAACGCTGTTGTTAAATGTTACATGTTAAACAGAGAAAAATAGCTTTATTAATTTTGTGGAATTTATTTTCAATACTTTATTCTTTACTTAGTTGTCCATATCCTGTAAGCCTTCATGTAAACTTTGTGAAAATGTTGAGATAGTGTAATATAAATAGAGCAGTAACAAAATATTAATTAAAAGCATAATACTGTTTCTGTAAGACCCCCGCCCGTCCGACGTCGCAAGGGAAAAGAAGTAATGTAATGCCTTAATTATTATGGCAGTACTGAAGCGGTAACAAAATACCGTATCTGCAATAAATTAATACTAGCTGAGTAAGAGTATACCAACTCAGGGAAGTTTTTAAATTTACAGATGATACACACTGATTTATTAATAAGCTAAAAGCTCTACCATAGCCTAATGTGATATAGCCTAAATCTATGACTCCGGTCAGTCAATTTACAAGACAAGGGTAATGATAGTTTGATAAACAGCCACAAATGCCGCTTTATCTAGTGTTGTAGAGGGCGCCGCTGTGCTACTCGATCAACCCATTTTTCATTTGTCCACTCTTGACCACTGTTCGATTTGGATTCTAGGCCATTTGCCGGAACACAGATCAACGTTTGAATTGTTTTGTTATGTCAATCGTTTGTTACTATTGATCGTTTATTTTGAGGACAATTTTTGTTTTATTAGACTTTTTCATAGTTACTTGTTCATAGAGAACATAAAGATTGACGACGTTTGCAAAAAATATCTATAGTAGGAAGGGTAAATGTAAATGGCGACGTACCGGCAGGCAGTATGTAATAGTCTCAACTCTTTTATCGGTACCTTTTCACATTTATGTTTTAGATGTGATTATTTCATTCAACAGTCCAATAGGACGAGAGAAAACGAGAAATAATCTCAAAATAGGTTCAGTGTATATATTTTGAATAGAAAAAAAACAATCAATCTGATCAAAGAACTAATAAAAATTAAATGCGTTAAATTGTTAACAACTTGATTTTAACTAACAACAAAATACAACCTCTTATCTAAAGAAAATGTTAAACCGACGAAGCGTTATCCGAAACGTTAAGATAAATTAGAACAAGCGTTTCGCAATTATCAACGCATTTAGAATATTCAAGAAACCTTTAAGATGCTAAGATTTTAATTAAGAAAGAGTAAAACGGTGTTTTGGCTGGATGTAGATTCTCCCAAAGCTTTTCTTTCCACTAATAGCCCGAGTTAAAATTTAAAATATTTGTTCACTGTTAAAATTAAGATGCATGAGATGTTAAAAACGGAAACGAAAAGTAAATTAAAATTTTCTGTAGTCATTCCTGGTAATAATAAAACATTAATAAAATCTTTATGGACGTTATGACATGAAGCGATGGGAAAATGTCTAAATAAAAAAGTCCCTAGTATGTTAAAAAAACAAAAGGTAGCTGGGAATTTCAACAATTTATGAGAAAAATACTCTCTACTCACTAATACTTCAACAGCCGGTTCATAAATTTCTGATTGGCGATAGATAAAAAGGAAAATACATGAAGGCATTGTGACTCCAGTCATATAATAAAATACATGAAGCATGAAAAAATGCAATACCAAATATTGATAAAAATCAAGAGATATCAATTTTGATTCAAAATAAAAATCTGCAGGAGTATCATATTTTTCAAATCCTATGCAGTTTTATTGATAATGCTGTGAGTGCGTATGCATTCTAATTAATCGTTAATCATTAAGAAAATGATGGCCGCCTAAAAATTGAAAAGGTAAAAACTTAAAAAAAATCAATATTCAACCGCAAAGTTAATTGTTTAACACAAATTATTTTATTGGCGTTTATTATTACCTACAAATAATATAAATAATCTAATAACATAAGACCTTTTATTAGGTAAACTGATAAGTATAAAAGTAGGTACTATACACGCAGTTTATTTTCTTCACAATCTTTTGTAATTATAAGTACTTATTATTAGGGTTGGCATGATTTAAGACCAAATTGAATTTAAATAATTAAGAACTTTTTGTATATCCGAATAAAACATCAATTTAAAATTATTATAATTTACAACCTTTATAAACTAGACTCCGAAGCCTTCGTCCCTTTCTTTGTCCATAATAAATAGTCATCAATAATACATATTCCTCAACTAGCTAATTAGCTGTTTCACTGACTGACTGACCGACTGGCAATCAACACCATAGCTAATACCGTTAAGTCAGAAATGTGCCACTTGGAGGAAATATTGTACTTTATTATAATGTATGGCTTAAGTGCTCCAGAGTTCAAAACTTGTTGGTGCAACGCAGATGAAAAATCGAGGTATTGACTGACTGGTTAGCATGGAGGATAAATACACTGGCTAACACGCTGCAGGTCGTTGGTTTCGATTCTCGCCCAGGATTTTTTTATTTACGCGTATTATAACGTAATCTGATTTCACAGTTTAGTTGGGGTCAGAAGGCTATGTATAAAGAATATCATATTTATTTATTCATTATTTAAAATTTGGGTTTAAAAAACTTAAATAAATATTCTAGGGTATTATTTATTTATTTCTCACTAAGGCAATTGTCACGTATATGAAACCAAAATGTATAAGTAGCAATATATATCCAGTTGTACGAGTAGACGTGTAATTTTATTTTGTATCGGTATTACTTAACTACTTTGTCATCGAAGATGCGAGTTCACTACTAGTACTTCAAGGCGGTCCAAGTTGTAAACGAAATGGAAAAGTTTTATTGAGTTTTAATTGTTTGTAGCACATAAATAGTTAGTAAAATAAATCTCGAAGCGCTCGTGTCGTAGCCTTATTAGCCGTTCTTAACCGATCGGTAAAGTTAAGCAACGTCCAGTCTGACCGGTACCTGGATGGGTGACCGCCTAGTGGTATTTCATCTTGAGCGTTTCCGTGCTTTGGAAGGCACGTAAAGCCGTTGGTCCCGGTTATCACTTAATTTTGATAGTCGTTAAGTTTGTTGGAGACCTCCTAGGTGGCTTGACAACTCCAACAGTAGGTTGACCACTAGCCTACCTCCACCAATCCGCAGTGGGCACGCGTGGTGGAGTATTTGCCCATTCCCTTTTCACCCTTATTCGTGAAAGGAGGCCTGTGATCAGCAGTGGGCAGCTATAGGCTGTAATTATTATTATATTATTAAAATAAATCTATGATAATATAAAATAGGGACGTTCATATCAAGTAAAAGCCTTCATCATTCAAAGCATATACTGATACGTTTTTTTTAATCTATAGAGTACACCCAAGCATTTTTTATGAATTTTGGAAGTTTGTTGCATAGTTGTGTCTGTTAGTTGAATAGTGTTGTCCCAAAATGTTGTTTTGAGAATTTAAAAAACAACAAGAATGTGTTTATAGAGTGTTTCTACTGCGTAAAACAATATGTCTGATCCGACGAGATGTTCATTTTTGTATCTTAATTTTTATAATGATACCAATAATATAAGAACTAAATCAAATGCTGAAATTGTACACAGATTTTAAAAAATTCTATCCCTAAGTGGATAAAATAGGGGATCGCGAATGAAACCGCGGGGCGGAAAGGTAGTTATATGTTTAACTCGCTTCGCTCTTCTCTGTTGTGGTGATATGTTAAGGGACATATAGAGTACGTACATATTTCCATCAAAGTTTGCCATATTCCGCAAACACTGGGAGCGAAATAGTTTTGGGCCAATTCAATTAACCGTTATGTGGTCCTCTGAGGGAATCGAACAAGTTTGTTGTTGGTTTTGTTCAGTTGAAATACAATAGCAAGAATAATTAGTGAGTGTCACACGATTGTCACTTACCACGCTCCTCCAAAAAGCTTTGGTACGGTTGGAAACATTTTATATCTGCCCTAAATACGACTAAGTTCAATTGAAATTTTTAAGCAAATCATCTAAAAGAATATTAAAGATGAGTTTTACACAAATATAACATATGTTTATACATAGTTTTATTTTGAAATACAATATTATTTTTCATGCCACTATTAACGAAGCCATTTTTATCTAGTAGCTTGTTGTTAATAATTTAAATTCACTCTTTCATATTAGAAACTAAATGACTGAATAAATAAAAGTAAAATAGTTTTTCAAACACAATGCTTTATCAACCTATAGAGACCCTTTACCAATCTATAAAAGGAATCTCTATTTTGCCTAACAGAAAAGGTTAAAATTTGCCAAATTGACGCTACCTCACGTGATGCGAACTTTACCTGTAAACTGATACGTATGATAAAATGAAAAAAAGCGATATTGTATCAAGCAAAAAGCGCTATGAAAAGACCTATCTTTTCTTCTTTGAAAATGGAGAGGATATTTGCTTTTCTATAAAATGGAGTAATTAAAGTTCCATTGTAAAATATTCTGGGACATTATTCCTCACACACGGCCATCTGACCCCAAACTAAGCAGAGCTTGTACTATGGAAGCCAGATAACTGATATACTACATATACTTATTTTCTTTTGTAAATACATACATATATAGATAATTACACCCAGACACAGGACAAACAGACATGTTCATGCACACAAATGTTTGTCCTGAGTGAGAATCGAACCCACGACCTGCGGCGTGATAGATAGGGTATCTTACCAACCACGCTAACCGGCATGTCGATGTGTTACATGTGTTACAGAATACATAATATTATTATTAACAGTTATAATTTCTTAATATTATTTTTTTATATTTATGCTTAAGTAGGTAGGTAACCTATATTGTTTTGAAATTATTAAACATTTCATAGAAACTAAAAATAGGTAACGTTGTCAGATGATCCAAAAAAAAAATAGCTTTCCTGGGTTTCTAGCCGGTTCTTCTTAGTTGAAAGCAAACTTCCGAACCGGTCGTAAATTCAGTAAGTTTCTTCGAGGTTCATAAATGACTGCATGCATTTGACGTTATAATATACACAACAATCCTATAAATAATTTATTCATATTATTATGTTTAAGAAGACTATCAAAACAGCTTTTTAGTAAGTGCAAACGATTATTTCAATGTAACACATTTAAATTTTGAAAACTATACTACATTTAACTCTTTGTTTAGTAACTCAAAAATATGAATTTCTAAAAATAATTGAATGAAACTGTTTCTATTCAGCCCAGTACAAAGAGACAAATTGTTACAGTGCAACAAAGTCATGTGAAAATCGTTCCAAAATTGCCAAGACTTGTCAACAAAGACAAAGCTTTGTGAAAGTTGCGGTTTCATCAGATTAGTGTCCGCTATTCACCGACACACAATAGGCGTACAAAGTAAAGAACATAATTGGCTGTCAAAGACATACGACAATCTGTTGTGGCATATTCATTAATTGAATACAGAAAAATACCTTTGATATTTCAATAGCTAAAGGTAACAGATATTTGTAGCCTTCCGGTAAATAATTTCTCTCCACAGCTAAAATACTATTTCTAACGTAAAAGTTAAGAGTAATATATGGTTTAGATAGAACACCCAATAAATTCAATGATAACAAACAAAAATATGTTGAACTTTCTTTTAATGTATTGATGTAAATTATTATTTACTTAGCGACGATTTATTCATACAAATTTGAATATCCGTTCGCTTAAGTGCCCTGTTAGTCGTGTAGTGCTAGTAAAACATTGAAGATATGGAATTATTAGACAGAAAACTTAAATTTTGATGAATCAATAGTAGCTTCATGCTCAGTATCAACGAGTGAAAGTTTTATTTAAATTACCCCAAAGCTTGTTGTCTGTAGTTCTTTCGGACACATTTATATTAAGCGCTCGGTTTATCAACGCCAGATACTGCCCTGACACGATCACAATGGATGTGATGTTAATTGCCTGTCAGAAGCATCGGGGGCGCACGACACAACATTTGTTGGTGTGTACTTGATGCTAACAATTAAACTTTCAAAATAACTAACTATCTATGAAAAGCAATACATAGGATTTCGCGAAACAAACAATTTGCTATGTGGTTTCATATGTTTGAGGTTTAAATGCTTTTGTTTGATACATTATTGTTCCCAAAATTATATTGCTATGGATTCCTTGAAGATAATTTTGCATTACAGCATTGTTATAATATCATTAGTATATTCCAATTACATTAATTAGATATTTTGCACCAAGTTGTTGCTATTATATAGGTGTAATAAATCATGCTTTGACTTAGGTATGTCTACTACACGTGATTTATCTTTCCACTACCATCTGTCTACGACATTTTCTGTGCCAGAAACTCTCTTACTCCAGACATATTTTTGGACTATGAGCGGTGTCTTGAGCTTTTGATATGAGATTTTGTAATTTTTTCCTAATTTTGTAATTTCGCCAGTTTCTGACTTCGAAGTCGTTCTGGTCTGTCTCCATTACATCACCCTAGCAGCACCTAAGTCAGCCGAACGGATTTAAGGGAAAGCATGAAGTGATAGTTTATACTGACTTGACCGATCTGGCCTTGTTTAACGTAAATAGAAAAGATGTAGAATCATCCGTAGAAATACTGGAAGTTCAGGCTGAAAAAGTAAACTTATGAATATACCATAAAAATACAGAATATCTCCAAAAATATCTTGGACTTCTCACGCAGAAAGGGGTACCGATCCAAACTGAAAATGGCCAGTGATAAACGGCACTCAAAGAGGAAGATCTCTACAAAAAGTGAAAAATGAAAATTAAAACTCTTGTTTATATGTAACTGGCTTATAAACTCTGGCGTGTTTTTTCATTATTTTTCATTATTTTGGTCAGAAACTACAGCGGGTGTGCGTGCGTACATCAGTTTCATCGCATTTGGATGAATGGTATACGTTACAAACAAATAAAGAGACAGACAATCTTTCATTTTTATATCGGAGAAAAAGATTTTTTTTTGATAAAAAAATTATAATAAAAATATGGACTAAAAATATTACACTACAATTCTGTATAAATTATTTTCTGATTTGATTATAGGTGCTGAGAATAATAAAGCATAGTGTAATGTTACTTTTGCCGTATTTGTGTCCTCATTTCATCAGTTTATCAGATTTTTTATTCTATTCGGATAAGAGGCGTACCTATGACGCGCTGATGAATTGACCCCTTGGTCTGTATAATTAAGTATTGAATAACTCTGATTCGGGTATTTATTATGTTCAATTACAAAGTTCTTAATAGTGTTTGTAAGCTATTGTTATCCTTAATAAAACAATAAATCTAAATTTGCTAAGACGCTTCCAGACCAAAATATTTTATGAAAAATACCCGTTAATGTTTTATCTAACCATCTTCTGTCTACCACCCTTCAGATGATTCAAGTGACTTACTATGACAATGAATAATCTCTACATTAAAAAGTGATGATTAATCTTTTAGTCCTTTTATTCGAATAATAGAATACCATAAATTACAAAATCTGTGAAATCATCGCAAAAATGTGTGTCATAGAAAAACTTAACATTATATTTCTGTTAATATTTTAATATTTGAAGTCAAAGTAAAACGGTATGGTAGGTATTGATAACTTAGTACTGTTCCTGCACTTTGAACTCTGTGTATCCACACACTGCGATATTTTACATATTGACATATTTATTTGATAGAAGATAAGAATAAGAACCAAATCGAAGAAATAAAAAATGAATATTAGCGCCTGATAACCACAAATTGATGGGCAAAAAAAAATTTGTTTTGCTAACTTAAGTCAGAGGCACCTGGTGTTCTATGATAGGTTTAGTTCTGGAGCCAGAACTCCTTAGTATTTTTTTTACTCATGTAGCGGTGAGAAAATGCTCAATCATAATGAATGCGATTAATTTTTCGTTCGATTGGAATAAATTCTTAGCTAACCGTTTGCTTGTTTATTACAAGTTGTTAATAATTTTAGGGATATATTTTATTATATATAGTATATATAATAGTGTATAGTATATTTTATTTTAAAGATAAAAGTACACTCTACTTTCCCTAGTGGTAATATTCAGATGGTTTAAAGCGCAGTGTAAGCAGTAATCACGTAATTTGCATAACAATGTATTCCCATTGAGCTCTCTGCTCTTTGATTGCGATTCTTTTGTAAACAACTATCACTCGCGCGCATTCCACCGTGAAATGCAGTGCCAATTACACAGATGCACTTACTTTAACAAGCTTTCTATACTGCAACGCTGTTATGCTAACGTAAAATTCAATTATGAAGGAATGATGAATTATATTTGTGCAGATAAATTAATATAGTTATACAATTTGTTGAATTTTATTTAACACTAGCTTTTCCACGCGGTTTCACACGCGTTCCGAGGAATCTTGAGTTTTCCCGGGGTAAAAAGTAGCCTATAGCCTTCCTCGATAAATGGGCTATCCAACACTGATATAATATTTCAAATTGAACCAGTAGCTCTAGATATTAGCGCGTTCAAACAAACAAAAAAAATCTTCAGCTAAACTAAAATACTAAAATAAAATATTGGACGATGGTTTATTGAAAATGGGTTTGCATTACTTGTCTGTAGGTAGATAGAACTGAATTGGATAGCAAAATAAAATCAATTGCCTGCATTGGTGGCAAAGTTTTTGTAGTGTAGGTAATGGTATTCCTCTAATCTCTATATATTTTTATTTCCTTCAGGGATTAAAGTTAAGAAGTTGCAGACTAAGGGCTGACATCAGCGACTATCAATACGATTATCGTATTAAATACGTATTTGCAATTGATACGGTTATTTCAGTTGCAGTCTGGTGGCCTCATTCGTTGTCTTTATATATAGAGATCTATCACTATGACAGTTTTGGAGTTACTATTATTGTAATTATTTTTGCATCGCAATTTTGTTTGAATTCGGGGCAAATGTAAAGTAATAGGGTTTGGCAATCCTCAAATAGAATAAAACTATCATCGTTTTTAGGTATATCTGATCTATAATGCTAGAATTTTTTTACATACCATTTGCCCCGAATTCAAACAAAATTGCGATGCAAAAATAATTACAATAATAGTGATTGGCACTGTTGGCATAGTGATACACACAATATTGAATAAGATGTCTATATGCTCATCTTATTCAATATCGTGTGAAGGCAGCCATGGACTCCAATCTCTCGATGAGGTTTATAATTTCACCGAAGCAAAACATCGTAAGAAAAACGAAGACCATAGGATGAAAACAGGGGTACTTTTGTAAAACTTGTAAAATTTGCCTGGTCAGAAATTACATTTAAATTGACAATACTTGAGTTAAGTAAGTAAACTCATCTAAAATAGATATGAAGGCTGTATGTATATAGGATTATATTAATTTTACTTCATCTTAAGAAATTTGTTTGCTCAGAATCACCAGTAGAATTGATCTCTTTAGGCTTTATATATCATCTTATTTACAAATTAATACATTGTTGAAATTTTGTTTAGCATTAATGGAAACTACAGGTAAAATAAGGATTATAAAATGAACACAACATTATTTGTAAAGGCCAAATGAACGACTGAACGTAATTTATTTTCGTTATAAGATAAAATACCCTCATTTACGCTGAAATTAAAACAGAAACGTAAATACAGAGGATGTGTCAACATTATTCGTCTTCCCAAAAAGCCACATGATCCATTAATACCCTTAAAATGTCTCTCTTTGAGTAGTTGTTTAGGCTAGCTATAGATTTGGGGATAATCATAAAACCGTATCTACATTAAGGGAAGCTTTCAGAAAGGTAAGTAATAAAAAACCGTCATTACACGAATATCTAAATGGTTTCAATCATTAATGTTTATTGCGCGGTTTTTATGGATACACAAAATTTGTTTTGAGATACGATTTCGAATGCAATAACAATAAACTAAGCGACTATGCGGCTTCCCTATATATAATGAAGAAAATATGAAACCGTGGAAAGTTTCTACTTATTTTTAGTTTTTTCCGTTTTATTTCAAAGTAGTTTATTAATTTAAAATTATCACAGGAAATAAAGCTATGGCAACCAAATTCCGCTAAATAAAATAAAGTGAAGTATAAAGGAATGAATCTTCTCGTGAAAGCTACTAGAATAGTAAAACGTAAAAACAACACAGACATTCCTATTTTCAGTTCAACAAATGAACGAAATAAAAAAGTAGCATAAAATTTTCGTAACGAGTTTAAAAATGCTTTTGAACGGATGTCATCAATTTAACGTTAGAATAAAAAAACGATCCAGTGGACAGTTGTACAGGATTACTGATATAAAGAGCCATTTAGAAGGTTCGGGGTTTGTGTCAGCCCCTACTACTCTTATTTGTGGGTTTCGCAACAAGAATTACTCGCAGATTAATGTGTGAATCAGACCCTGCTTTACAACAAATATCTTATATGAAGTAAATGGAGGAAAAGAACTGTAAAATGTAGCATTCAATCATCATTCAACTGATCAAGATTAATAAACATTATGAAAATAAGTATCACAAAGTAATTTCTACACAATCATAATTATTTCAAAGTAATTGCAGGTTTTCCTATGCTATAATTGATGATATTTCCAATGCAAAACACTATATTATATCAATGATATGAATGAAAATGACTTATGAAGCTGTTTTATATGACCCAGAAATTTTATCCTCCAAAGTACTCTGTACCTTGGAGTTTAAACGATTATTTGTTCGGAAGCCACAGGATGGAACGGGATTTTATTTACGATTGGCACAATAAACTGGACACAGGAAAATCCGTCCCATTATTTAGAACTTTTGCCGCACTGCTTTAGCATTACTTTGGTATGTATGTAGGTATGATAATTTCCGTTTTTCCAAAAATGACGTTAATAACGCTTCGTTATTCACAAATCATCCATTAGAATGTATCTTTCAGTTTTTCCCAATAGGAAATAGGAACAGGCACGTTTAGAACGTATGTATATCCATATAAAAGTAAATTGCGGCCTCTGCCGCTTTTTGCGGCAGATAAGTCAAGGTATTTCTTTGATTAACAATGTTTTGCTACGATATTTTTGATATTAGCAAATACCGATCTACATTACCTATTTTTCATTTCCGTGAAGCAATATCCTGTACCGCAGGATGTTTGGCTTAGCTTTTCCAATTTCCTTCGGAATAGGCATCGAAAAGTTTCAAATTTTGTACGTGGATCGCTGCTTACTCGCACCTAGGCTCACGAGAAGCAACGGTACGTCTAAATCAAATAACATGCATTCAGTTCAGCGTGATTCTAAAAAAGCAACAACTAGAATAATAAATAAATAGATTCTAAATGTGTAATAGTTTCCTGCTCACGTCATTTTAAGTCCATAAAATATTACTACATGCTTAAAAATGTTTAAATGAAACGATGTTTGGTAAATCTGGAACATTAATTCCTCCTACAAAAAGATTTTCCTTGTTACTTAAAAATCTTTCGTAATACGGTTTAAATATTATTCCGGATTATACTTACTCCGTAGCAGTCCAAATAAATATTATAAAAAATATATATTTGTTATTACCAACACCAAAATATGAATACAAGAAAAAATAAGATTAAAAGAGTGTCAGATGTTTGTAGGTATTTAGAATAATACATTACAGGTACCTACTTGAATAGTATAGAAATTATTTAGTCAAAGTTTGTTCATTAAAATCCCATTAACCAACTCGCTAAATTAAATTGAGGGGTAAGTACTATAAAAAGCCATTTGCATACTTAATACGTAATGGATAATTTAAATTAGACAAAAAATATTATTCCAAGTGACTTTAAGCAACCGGTCACTAACCCAAGTCAGAATAAATTTTAAAATGACCCCTAAGGTAATCTAGCTAATAATGATAACATAATTGACCTAAAATAATACTTTGTCCTTCAAATAAATTTTATTTACATATTTACAATCAAAGTAAAAAATACAAACTATGATATATAGAAAACATCCTCAAAGACCTCGCTGCTGTTGATAGGCAAGGTTCCCAACAGGCTGGCAGCGTTCTCTTTTTGGATGGCCAAGCTTATGCGTTGGCGGAAAAAGCTCCCAGCCCGTCGGTCTCCCGAAGCCTCCCGATACTTTGTACATTTAATATTTGTTATATATTTAAGTGGTTACGATTTAAGAAATAGTGTGGACTAAAATTCCAGGGCTTTGAACGACACGTTAATTCTTATTTAATTTGAACTGTAATAAAAAATAGTCTTCTGCAACTGAATGATCCTAATGGTATATAAATGCGAAATTGTGCTTTTTGGTTTACTTATCCTTCTTTCACGCAGCAACTGAGCAACTTTTTAATAGTTATGGTTCGCAAAGTGACAAGCTACTTTTATCCAAAGAACATGGATGAAACCGCGCAGTAAAAGCTAGTATTTTATCAAAAGTATTCCTACTATTATAAATGCAAAAGTGTTTTTTTGGTTTGTCTTTCTTTCACGTAGCTACGGAACAACGGATCCACGTGATTTTGAGCATATCTAAAAATGTTTATTAGTTTATGCTCAAAATTGCTAGAGAGTGACCTAGGCTACTTTTTATCCCGGGAATGCGGGGTTATTAGCTTCTATTTTATATAATACTTCTTGCACTTTATTTGTAGTAATTAAGTTATAGCCTAAAAATTAACCATAATATTCGGAATTAATACTAAATTTATTCCACGAACTGTTTTATTAATATAATTTTCCCGACTCCTTTAGTGCGAACCTCAAAGGTTAATTTGTCAATAATATTAGGTATTATTGCATTTTGAAGTTCACCAGACAAATACATTCCATTCATATGAGGAGAGAAGTGAATGTATTATTATGTTATAACTGAAAATTAGTTAAATTTTCATTATCTCTATTTTCACTATGTACTGTTGTTGTGAGTCTGGGTGTTAAAATGGATATTTTACATATATAGATAAGTTTATTTCATATATATATATATAGATATATATGTACATAATATATATTTAAAAGTAGTAACTCAGCTTGTTTCCATAGAACAAGCCCGGCTTGATTTGGGAAATAGGGCTGTTGGTAAAAATATTTATGTATTTTATATATAATATATATATTTTTCAATACACTAGCTCGTAAAGTGACGTTTATTTTAAAGCTTTTAGGGCTTTTGGCGCGCGAAAAAAAAACTTGCGCGCCATTTCCCATAATTTTGATATTTTATTTTTATCATATTTGTCGCTGTGTGGTAAAAAATATGTTTGTTTTCTCCTCGCAAATGTATTGAAAAACGTCGTATGAAACTCGTGAGCTCTACTCATTACACACTGGGCTGAATTACGCCTACTGCTCGGGCTGCAACTCATAGCCTCGTGCGTAATGAGCAACTTAGCTCACTTGTATCATAATATATATACCACTAAAGTGACAAACAAGCTATTATGGTCCGCCTGACGGTAAGGCGTTACTGTAGCCTATTGGTGCTTGCAATAATAAACGTATAATTTTCGCCATCATTTGATTTCACATTTTCATTACCTTGATTCGTTCCTACCTACTTTGATTCGTTGTATCGAACAATAACAATCCAGTCAAATTGATTTTTGATTGAAAATATCTCTCTGCGGGGCTTTAACAGAAGGCAAAAATAAAATTGTTTTTGTTTCATTCTGTTTCGACGATTTACCGGTAGAAATATGGCGTATATTCTTATTGCATACATTTTGATTATTATGTGATTATTCTAGAGTCAAGTCGTGGGTTTGTTTGTTCTGAGTCTTGGTGTAAAAATATCTATATAAGTATTTAAAAGTAGTAATTCAACTGGTTTCTATAGAACAAGCCCTGCATTTTTTTGCAGGGCTTGTTCTATAGAACACAAAATGAAGTAAAAAGCAAACTAAACGAATATATTGAAAAAAAGAAAATCAATCGACAGATTATTGGTTGAAATAGCAACACTCATCAGATTCATAAATGAAACATTCCTATGACAGGCTGAAAGGATTTTGAGTGATTAGCCCACCGATAGCGAGAAAATGACTGATAAAATAGCCCTTGTAGATGAATAAATTTCAAATACGATATAGTAAATAACGTATAATAGCAAGTTTATCTCGAATGATTTAATAGAATCCCTAAACTTTTGATTTATTTTTTATTCCGAAAACGTTTATCTTAGGTCAGGCCACGACTTTCTAATACTTATACAATCTGCTTCCAATTAATTGCTGACCGTCTACAGACTAAAAGCGAGACAATCAATGTCTCGCTTTTTCATTTTTGTCGGAGCGGGCGGTGGGACCATCCCTTTAGGTACCCATCGCATTCAATCCAATTTTACAATTTGTAATTAACTTATTTGGGTGTAGTGTTATAACTATATATTAGCCTTTTCATAATATTTGAATACTTGTACAATAAATAATTTACATTTTCATTGACATATTCATCATCGTAATTATGAGTTCACAATATTTTGTGTTTATCGACTTGATATTGAAATACGCTTTTGCTTGCTTTTAAAGATAGCCTTTTAATAAATGCATTCGACAAAATTCTACCCTACTATTATCGCATGCACTAAAACCATTTCTAGTTCTCTCAAACATTTATCACTTGTAGACAGCCATTAGAGCATGTCGGCCAGTAAACTCCATAGTAACTCTGCCAAAAATGTAGCACGGATTTTGAGAACGTCAGCTGCCAACCGGCCATCATAACCTTCAACTGCTACAAGTGTCCTTATCGTGAATACCCACACCAAAAATAATTGCTTATAACTCTCTGTGCCCTGCAATGATAAAAAAGCAGCTTTTCAAAAGCATTCTCAGGTAACAAGGTATACTTAAACGCTCTTATTGATTTCCTGGTGAATTGGATTCAGTATTGTAAAATAAATATTATATGTTTATTCAATGTAGATAGACACGCAAGTAGTAACTGTAATAATGAAACTAATGTAGTACCTATATAGGTAGGTAAGGTATCGTAAAAAAGGGGGAAAAGAAAAGACAAAAAGGGGGGCTTACAGGGCATCAAAAAATTCATCCGCATCACTGTCAACAGGAAAAGTACCCAAAAGGCTGGCAGCGTTGCCACGTTGGATGGCAATGCTAATTAAAAAAAAACTTATATAACTAATGTGACTATTTTTCAATAATGGCAGACACGATTTACCTAACTAAAAAAAACCCAAATTAAAATGTCGAGATACGAATTAAATAACAAAACGTATCAAGGCTTCCATCGAAAAGTGTTTGAATAATGTATATACGTGTCAAAGTAGAATCATCAAGTAGAAAATATATTTAAATGTATGCAATGAAAACGTAGAGATTATTCGGTTTTGAATGATAATACTCCAGTAGTAATAATAGTGTGGATTCCGGCTAGGTCTGTTTGCCGACTGTACTTAGCCACTTTGCGGTGACTAGCTTTGCCAGAAAGATTTTTGCATTTTTGAGACTTTAAAAAAAAATTATACCTATATCACGTGTTTTTGAGTATTAAATCTAACATTTAATATAGGAAACCACTAGTGAGGATTGTTTTATAAAATTCTTAAGGTATCTTTTTCTAAATATTTTACTGTTTTAAAAGGTTTTCAAAGAAATGGCTGACTTTTACAAATTAGAACTACACCAATTTAACAAAACAAAATATTGAAACAATATTTTCCTATTCATTAAAAGAAATAATAACTTGCAAATTTTCGTAAAATATCGGTGTTTTAATTAAGTTACTGTACCTATTCGGTTTCAATTTGTCGTTGGTAGAACCATTTTAATGAAATGCAATGACCAAACTTATTTGTTTTGACTCGGCAGGAACTTGTTAAAATTGAAATTAACCAAAGCCATTCTGTACAATGATTCCTTTGTCATAGATTTAATTAATTTATTATTAAGATTTGAGATCTTTGCGCTATGTTTTGGAGAAATTGATATTTTATTCTTACTTCTCCTTATCAGTTTCAAGTTGATATTTATTGCACTAAAACATATTTACCGAATACGTAAATGTTAAATATTGAATGAGTCTCGTGTATATTATGTGGTAGGCAGTTTTTTCTTGGTAAAATGGTGTGTCAGTGCGATTTCACTCTCGCTACCTAAAAATGTTGTCCTAAATTTCATGTGTTCCGTGTTCTCATAGGAATTAAGGCCGGGCTAAGAAGTTTCAATTCTCTGATAGAAAATATCTGAAGTGAAATACAGAAGTATACATGTTTAAACTGCAAATACGTTGTCAGAGAGAAAATATGTCTCATAGAAGGTGATATTTTTGTTAAAGGATTGCATTTTTAAAATTAATATGCCATGTTTATTCAGTGTAAAAAATAAGTAAATCTTTGTAAATAAACATGGCATATTCGTTTTATTTTATAATTAGCCTTTTTTTTAACTTTCGTTACGAAATATTCTGTAGAACAAAAGGGATATTTTTTGGGTTTCTTTATTCACATTCATTAAACATATTTAGCCTACCCACATAAAAATGTGAAAGACCTTAAATTTTCATAGTATGTAAAAAGGGAAATAAAAACCTTTTGTAGCCTTTGTTTCTTACAAAGCAAGTAATACTCAGACAAAGAAAACTGTTTTTGTTTGCATACTTATGTAGTTCTTTAGCATGTTTGTGATGCTATTTTAATAACTTACCTATAAAGATGTCACAGGCTCAAAAAAGAATAAAAAATTGAAAATAATTATTTGGGTACCTAATAATTTACACAATCACCTCAGTTATTTCCTATATCAGTCACGTCACTGAATGTCACTGGCACATTAAGTACCAATCAGTCAAACGGTGTATATATACATAATATATATAAAGTCTCAACATACAGTCGTGCCGTGAAGAGATGACGTCCTACAACTTTTACATAACTAGGTATAGCGACTGATAGAAGTAGGGACGGCGACGTGACTAATATGTGTGAATACAACATAAAATTCAGCTGGAAATTGGAGGTCATAATATCGGAAGCGGGCATGATTTTAAGATTTAATTTTATTAACAATTAAATGGTAATAATTAAAAAATATCTGGACTACATATTACTTAAATATGCATCTATATATATAAAAGAGAAAGTATGTATGTATGTATGTTTGTTCCTTATAGACTCCAAAACCACTGAACCGATCGCGATAAAATTTTCAGACAATCTTATTATATATATTAGCCCCGCGGGTAATCCTGTAAGGCTTGGTGGCGATCGGAGCACTCAGGATTCGGGACCGCGGGTGAACCCGCGGGGCGGAAGCTAGTTACCTACAAAATAAAGAGTGTTAACGTTGGTGTCTAAACTAGTATATAAACTGTGTCAGATACCACCATCTTCTCTAAAAATCATATTATATGAATTAAATAAATTATGAACGGTATTATTTTTATATTATTACCACAAAAATTATTCACAACAAGGTTTTCCAAAAAATACTGCTAATAATCTCTTTATATGCTATAACCTAGAACATCCTGTGTAAAAATCAATTTTCAACCGTGATATAATAAAAACGGTAAAGTGTTTGCAGGTTTCAAACACTCAGTCAGAAATGCAAGCAGTTTATCAACATTCAAAATTCTTTTCAAATATTTGTTCAGGTTTCAAATACTCAACACGATAATTCTCATTGTAAAAAGGTTTCGGGAAACCTTTGACATGGCAAATATTGCAAAGAGATTTTACTTTTATTACCACCGCATCTTTTAAAGGGAAATACGGCTATTTTATAAATAAAAACATATACATACTATAAGAAATACATTTTCGAATATTGGCATCCACAAAATATTAAAACAGTTTACATCCTACAGTTTATTTATATTTTTATATTGGATATAAAAATGTTTGTATGTCTATTTATTCGTTGGTTTGTAAGATACTCGTATGCGTTCCCATGCCATTCATCTGAATGCGATGAAATTTTGGTGAGTTGTTGTGCGCTCCCGATTGTTTCTGACATAGAGAAAAGGTGAAAGAAAAACAGAGGTATTGTAACGTATACCGGGGATTAATTAGTAAGTCTTTTATATATAAGGTGTTAAAAAATAACTTTAACATTTTACGAGGTTGCTCGCTATCGAAAAATAAAAATATTTAAAAAAAAATTGAGCTATTTTAATTTTTCACAAAAATAAAGTAATTTGTAAAACTATTTTTATACACACTGTGCGCGGGGCTGCGCTTGCAGCCCGGCGGACGGCGCCGGCGACACGCTTCTCTCCCCCACGCCTAGTACGGTGCGCATATTAAATTTATTTCGCGTAATGAAAATAATTACAGATCTTTTGAACAGTACCTTGTTTATATATTTCTTCGTGATTATTTATTGAATATGTTTTTAAACAACTCCTTAAATTTCTTTTAATTTAATTTTTTAACACCTTATATAGGTATAGATGTCAATGTTTGTGTCGTATGCGTTTTTATACCATTCATCCGATTGCGATAAAATTTTGGTGAGCTGTTGTAATGCAAAGAAAAAATGAGGCAATGCAACTATTTGCAACGCATGTCGAGGATTAACTAGTATATTATATAAGAGCTTGTTTCTCGAGCGCTGAAAACATTGAAAAATGTAACAATTTTAAAAATTTAATATACTAGAAGATAAGCTCATGTTGCTATTGTTGTTCGACGTGTCGAAGTAAAGACATCTTTGAAACTACTTCCATTATTATGAAAAGGGTTCTGTCGGAACTTGGACTCATTCCTTTTGAGTGAACTAAAGTGCAATTGTTTCTCTGAATCCACTTACACTGTTCTACTTGAAGAGTTTATATCTGATAACAAGCTACTATTGTTACGAACAGTTTCCGGAATTTCATTAGGTATTTTTTGTTTCAAACTGTGTTCAATTAAAATATAAAATACAAAAAATAAACTAATAATTTAAATTAGTTTTGTGGTTATTATGATAACCAACTGATTTAAAGGAGTTGGGTTCAAATCATAGCCAATAACAAGCTTTAAACACTATAGTTTTATACATTAAGGTACCTACTACGTTCAAGGAAGTTACGGATACCTCGGTTCGCGAGTCCGACTCACACTTGGTTAGTTTTTAAGTAAATGGGTTGATGAACAGGCAGATAGAGGTTCATTATTGTTGTTAGGATAAAAATGGTAAATAATAAAATATTACACAGTGAAAAGCCCAGTAAAGGCTGGTTTTTAAATTTAACCTACTGAATATTAATGCATGTGTAGTTGTGATTTGCTACTTTGTTTCACTTTCATGTTTATAGAAAGAAAGAAATAGATTATCATTTCTTTGTTCTGTTAATTATAGCGCGAGACGCGCGTCCCATACCGCCATTGTCATCATCGCTCGTGTAATTTTTCACATGTTTGGAAAGAACATAAACTAATTCCGTTTCTTTTTTCAGTAAGATCTTGGTCCGCTCTAATTAGTTTATTGCGAGTGATAATAAGATTCCAATAGGAAATGTATTTAAGATTGTATTGGTTAATTGTAAGGAATAGAGTGTGGTTTTAGAAATATAATGAGAAAATCTCAAAGTCGGCTTATGTGGCCGTTCAAAATAGTTCAAATGCCCCTCACCCCGTGAATGCAGGGATCATTTTGCAAGGGTTCAAAAATCTGTGGGTTGGCATTGATTACTGTTCTTCATCCAATTTTTATTATAATCTAGGTACTACTAACTCATCACCTCCCCTTATTTTTATAGGGTTTTTTTTTTATATCGTATCCCTATAGGTATGTCTCTATTTATATTGATTTTCTATAAAACCCTCATTTACACAATGACCTACCAAGTGAAGATTCATGTTTAGTAAAATATTTTCTTACTTTCTGATCACATTATTTGTGATAAACCATTACACATATGGCACTAGGTATTATTGCTCTACCTCTTAGGAATAAAAGTCCTTATCGATAAAGAGTACTATAAAAAATCTGCTTTGTGATCCACATAATAAGATCGTCGTAAGCGGCAGTGTTTTATTTTTATGTGTAAGTAACAGCATAGTAAAAACCAAATGTAAGGCAAACTTGGGTTTGGTCTATAAAAAGCGGCGATGCAGTAACTGTAACAAAGATTTGAAAAAGCCACAATGCCAAAAAATACTGTAAGGCATGAAATGTAGAGCTTACTCGTATGTGTTGTATTTCTTCTATTTATATTTTGTTATAAAATAAGAGAAAGATTTTTTATTACTTTTTTCTTTCTTCATTTATTCAAGCCTACTTTAAAAATGTACGTTCATACGCAAATGTGTTAAAATGTACTTAAAATAATACTGCTGATTTTGATACACGTATGTGCATCAAATAGGTATGTGTAGGTTAGTATGTAGGTATCTACATACTAACTTCTGTTCTTATCTGAATAAAAAGTATTGAGTAAAAATCATCTACTTGTATATATAAAATTTGTATTTATAAAATGGTAAACTTACTGACTGTTGGGGGTAAAATAGCGGGTGAAACCGCGGGGCGGACGGCTAGTCTTCCCATAATAGGATGGGTAATATCGATGTCTCTGTTAAAAACAGCAGTGAATGTTTCATAATTTTCCTCAACCAACTCTAAAAGTGGACTCTTAAATAAAATCCTGGGTGAAATTGCGGCTGCACAATTTACCCTTATTTTATCTTGTTGATGAACAAAAGCCGGCAATTTGTGTGGGTATTGTGCGGCTAATAAATCTGCCTCCATAGTTAAATAGGTTGGGTAGTTCCTGCTATAATACATGATGCAAAAATAAAACAAAATTACTGGTTAAATAATAATGCATGCTTTAATAAATCAAACTTTAGGTGCTAATTGACGATTAGGAGTACTTGCCTTCACAGAGTCTACATACCATAATATATCGATACTAGATTCCATAGGTAGACATACAGACACCGCATCCCTTCACCATCGAACGTGAATACGTAAACAAAACGTGAATGACATGGTAATAGAGCTCTAGGATAGAATTCGAGTGCCTAGCAATGAACATCGCACGGGACGTTCATTCATACCAGTCTGCTATTATGTACGCACGGCTAGATAACTAGGTCTCGAAGCACTTCCAATTCCATCGCATTTTACTTGGTTCTACCAATGCGACATTCAGGCTGGGACAATAGTTGAATTGTCGTTAATTTCATGTTTGTTTAAAGCGACCAATAAAGCACGTTCCATTAAAACTATTCTATAACTATCAAGATTGCACATCAAATATGTGGATGGTATCAGTTCGTTTTGAATTTATATATTCTATGAGGCCTTTGTAGCGCACTCGCTACATGAGATTGAGATCCACATGCGATTTTAAATTAAAGAATTTTGGATCTCAATACTTAAGAGATTTTAATATAAGATAAGATAAGTGAATATACTTTATGTACGCCACATGAGAGTATAAAATCAAAATAAGGCAAATAAGCAAAAATATCTTATCTTGATCCTAAAATATTATAAGAATTTGGTGATTGATATTTTCTAAGTTAAGCGAAGTAATTAGTTTAATGTGAGTTTTAAGTTGAGGAAGTTTATTTTAAGTGATTTGCAATTTAACTTAGCCCTCGTTGACAATATTGGAAATTAATTTAACTTTCAGCGAGATACTAACTGTTAATTTTAATCAAAAAGTTATGAACTAAATAAAGTAGGTATTTGAAATAAAAAAAAATAATGAAGTCGACTCAAACTAATTAACTTATTATTATGAAGTGTCTGTTTAGTTGTTTAGCTCTGGGATACCATGCACGCACACGGAGTCTAGAGTCATTTATTAAAATATAGAATTCAATCACTAACATAGTTAATAAGCAGTTGCTAACAAAATGTGTAATATTATGTCACATTTAAAGGCAGTATCTATCTAGGTATAAAATGAAAGAAAATTATGCACTTGGCAGAATATTAGTATGATAAAAAATATATAGATACTTTGTATATCAGTAAAAACAAAATAAAGAAAAAAAAAATATTCTGCGCCATCTTTTTGCTCGCTTTCGTAACAGGATAAATTATGTTTTCAGTTTCATTTTCGTACTACTGAAATAGTAAAAAGATGGCGCTGTAATGATGCCAGGTTCGCCATCTGGCGTCACTGAAGTGTCTAGACATACGGTTGTATCGGTTGTGAAATTTTATGAAAATACTTTCACCTTGTAGTTATGAATTCTTGTCATAGGGGTCACTCTTACAATAATTATACTGATTTACTTAATCTGTTTTTGTTTCTTAGTATCATCGTCGATGTTGTAATGGAAGTTGATTATTCTTCTATTTTTCCTCAGAATTGCCAGGTGGCACCAGGGTTACAGATTTTATCATAATAATATGGATAATAACACTGAAGTTACTAATGATACTATGATACCAAACGCTACTATCACGTTTGCGTTTACAACATTTACCTATACAAATTGGCATAGCGCCTCTCGCGGAATGCTCATGGAACTAATTTAGTAGCGTTGGCTAACGTCAAAAACTCGCACTATAAACGTATTATAATTTCACATTAGTAAAGGTCTGTGACGGTACCTACTTAGGTTACTAGAGGTAGACAGGTGATTTAATGCATGGATACCTCAGTGTTAAATATTTGATTTAACTATGGTAAAACTCGCTAGTTAAAATTTACAGGAAGGAAACATCGTCAGGAGACCATAGCACAGTAGTTGGTTTTTTTGCACTCGTAAGACGTTCTTCAGTGATAAAATTTGTTAGTATCCGATTCTATAAAATTATAAATGGCAAGTTTCAAATAAATTTAGATTTTCCGTTATGGGACCTATGGGAAAAGTATCTCGAAATGATTCGTGAAGGTAATATAACATTATGCCGGTGTGTCAAACTTTTTATTTTCCAAACTTGAATGATACATCATACAAGGGAAAGACCCCTTAAGGCTAAATTTTGAAAGAAGGGATTGCTGGTGAAACTGCGGGGTGCAAAGCTTAGAGTAGGTACTATTTTTAGCTCCACATATTCCAAACTAAAAATATGGCTGATAATGATTTAAGTAAGTAGATACCAAAGATTATTAATTTAAATAAATATAATACCGATTACGTATAATTCTAACAATAATGACATATTTATTTCTATAGAAAACGATAAAGTTGTAGTAATTTCCGCGTGGGGCCAAGATCCAAAATTAATAAATACCTGAAGATTTGGTGAAGATAGCTTCTATTATTATATTATTCAATATATGAAACCATTTCCTGCATTTAAAAATATTTGTAGTAAGTACGTATAATACGAGTATAATAAAAAAAAAAAAGGTATTTTACAACAAATTTATTGAAC
Source organism: Tetheella fluctuosa (assembly GCA_951216915.1). NCBI lineage: Eukaryota > Metazoa > Arthropoda > Insecta > Lepidoptera > Drepanidae > Tetheella > Tetheella fluctuosa. Next base: position 5,833,390 of record OX578229.1, on the reverse strand, counting down.
CGTTTTAATATAATATGCTCTCTAAGCTGTATTAATTATGTTGACTTAAACTTGTTGTTAGTTCATCATTTTATAACCTTGCTTTAGTAGACTCCGAGTAAACCACACATTATGTAAAAGCTATCTAATATAAGCATCGTTTAAAATAACTTGAATATTAATTTAAACTACTAATTAAAATATTATGAAAAGTCAAATTACCGTTTACTAATTAACAAAATGTCATAAATAAATATCGTACTTGTTTGTTTACCGTAACTTAATATTAATATTTTTGTAATGTTTTATAACGTCTATTTATTATATTACATAAATCTATTAATAAATGACGATGACAGCTCAGTGGTATTGACGTGAAGAAGGTCATGGGCTCGAATCTCACTATAGATTTTGAGCTTTAACTGATGGAAAATATCGTGAGTAAACCGTAGCATGGTGATACGGTATATTTTAGTACGCGGGTATGTTCCGACAGCTGAACTTGAGAGCCAGTTTCATCTAGGCTTTATGTGCTTTCCAACTTCAACCACGTCATCACTTACCATAATGAGATTGTGAGGTCAAATACAAACCTATAGGTACATTGTAAAAAAAATAACATCAAAATATAACCATAATAAAATGTACTCTGACACCATGGACTTTCATGCTCTCTAAGCGTAGGCCGTATTTCACGCCTCACAGCATTTAATGATATTATCGCAGGGCTCTTGTTATTACCGACGAAAAGAGGTAAAGTATCGCGTTATTTCGATCAAAGTAGCTGGACTGGGGAAGGACCTCCACCTCCATATAATTCCTGCCCATGAGTACGGTTGCCAGAGCTCGTAGGTGAGAGGGGAAGGGTATATAGAATGCGGTAACCACTTACTACCAGACAGGTTGTATGCTTATATGCTTTACAATTTAAAAAATGTGTAGTGCAGGAGGCTGGACTACACAGTTTGCTTTTGATCTCTTGGAGTATATAGGCAGGCCATTAATAAGGGATGATTCGTTTGTTATATATTTGCGCATCTCACCTGCAATACCTGGGCGACTGTATGGGAACCGCTGAAATTACAGGCACAGGAGACTTAACAACTTCATGTCTCAAGGTTGGCAACGCATGAGTGATATTATAATACGTATTTTCTTTGCTGGTGGTGTTAGGAGCGTCTATAGGCTACGGTAACCGCTTACCATCAGGTGGGCCGTAAGCTTGTTTGCCACCTAGAAATATAAAAAACATGAGGGGTAAATTCAAATTTAAGAAAATACGTATCCATTTGGCTAACTATATGCTTATACCTTTTGTGGTTGAGACCTTGGATCTGTGGGTTTTCGAAATCTACTGATTCATTCGTCAAAACTCATCGAGGCGTCAAAACCGACAGGCGGGGAGCTTTTTCCATCAACGCATTAGCTTGGCCAACCAAAGAAACATGGCACGAGGTTTTCTATGTAGATTGTATTTGTGTTGTAACTAATTATGTACGTTAATGTAACTGTACAAATTAGGTACTGTTTTGAAATTAACGAAAAGCAGGTGTACTGTATGTACTTATTAAATTAAAATACCTACAAAGTATGGTAGCGCAGGATTTTTTTTCGTTTTCTTTTTTTATTTTATACATTGATTGTAAATATTTATTGTTATATTATATTTTTTATTAATTATTTGCCTTCTTTGAATGGTGCTTAAGGTACGTGCCTCTCTTTTACGTACACGCACAGCCTTGGTACGTCACTGTTTTTAAGAAAAGATGTGTGCATATGTAGGTACAATACGAAATACTATTATGACGACAAACTCCTTTGCGACTGAATGCACACGTGTATAAATATTATAAACCTGAAACAAGCTTGAATAAATACGCAACAGTTAATAATTATAGTAAAGTCCAATAAAACGACAGAAAGCACGTTCAAAGTTCATTTGTAGCTTGGCACGTCTCCTAATCAAGCTGGCAGGTTTACACTGTAGGATATAAGAGGAGTAGATCTAATCGACAGACTTATTTATTATAGCAGATAATTATATTGAAAGTGCTTAGTGCATGGAAATCACTTGATGTTGGCGTTGTTTTTAATTAGATCGAAAAGTTTATTTATATGAATTTAAACATTTTACATCTACATATGTAAGAAATATACAAGTAGGCACATAACTAGTTAGCAATACAATTCACTCTCACTAGTTTTCTATTATATGAGCAATGAATAATAATAATAATAATATTCTGGAAAATTTCTCACACACGGCCATCTGATTCCAAACTAAGTAGAACTTGTATTATGAAAACCAGATAGCTAAGGTAGTTACTAAAGTTACTCAAGGCGATGATGGCTCAGTGGTAATGACGTCGAACGCCGCGGCGAAGTTCGTGGGTCCGAAGCCTATAATGAGCTTGAGCTTACGGTGAAGGAAAGCATCGTATGAGGAAACCATAGCACGGTGATAGGGTACTTTGTAGTACCCACCTGGCTGGCTACCACCCTCAAGTTGAAAATCTGTCGCCAAACACCTATTGGTGTGTTCCGGCAGCTGCACTTGAGATACAGTTCCTTCTAAGCTTTGCGTGCTTACCACCTTCGGCCACATCATCATTTACTATACTGAGATTGTGGTCAAACACAAGCCACACACTTTGTATACAAAGTAAAAAAATGACTATTTTTCATGTTAAACTATTCATTTTTAGTAAGTACTACGTAGAATGCTTAGGTTTTTCCTTTTATTGAGAACTACTCAGTTGCCATTTCGATCGGTAGGAAAAAATATTTAGTTTTTATGCTGATTATTGAAACTCAGTCATACTTAAAACGAAATTAATCAGTCAGGCCAAAATACGTTAATTTAACGTTACAACCGCTACAACCAACCATTACAACTGGACTCTACCACCGGTTAATTAGATATATAAGGAATATTCCAGCAAGAAACTTAGCATGGCGTTGTTTTTCATTAATTATTGTAGTCTTTATAAACCTCGTTCGTATCTTATCATTGCTTCATTCTTAATGGAAGTCTGATTGCTGAATTGCAAAACAAATTTTATTGGTTTTAGTGTAAGACCCAATTTTATTTTATTTAAATGCATATTATTATAGCTGGCTTTCAGATTTGCCGCGGTAGGGAAACAACCCTAATAGCGCGCGGTAGGGTAGACTTTAGTCTTTGAATGCACTTTAGATCTGAAATTTGTTTCTTATGGGACTAGTTACCACAATAAAATTAATAAATAAATGGGTCTAGTTTCACGTGGGGCTAGTTGCCTAAGACCCCGAAGAAACATGTTCATTTATATTTTGAGACATTTACAAATAGTTGTGTTATTCTCAGCATGGTGTTTGTTTGTTAGAAAAATAATTTACTTCACAAACAGGCACCATGCCGACAAAAGTAATCTACTTTCATAAATCAAATTAACATTATTTATGATCTGCAGTGTCGGAATATCTTCTGCGTTACAAAACACCGATATTGCAGATAAAAGTTTGTGTGCTACATTGTAATAACGACAAAATTACACTTTTTAAATAACAAGTAAAAATTTCATAAATGAATGAGAAGAGAATTGGATAAAATTCGATGCAGCATATTAGTGTCCCCTACTTGACATAGGTTTCCTTCAACATGCGTGTATTCTGACCATTTCTGTCCCGTTTTATTGTTGTTTGTTTATTAGGATAAAAAGGTAAATATAATAAAATTCGTATGCTATTAGGTACTTATCGTTGGTTCGACTTTTACATGGTCACTGGACCAGAGGGGGCTAGCGTGTAAGACGTTCTGACAGGGAAAAGACAACTAGATCAAGGACATTTAGCTTGGGCATTTGTGGAGCCAGATTATTTTGACACATGTAATAAATCTATAGAACCAAAGGAATTAAACGCAAGCATTTTATTGAGTCCCATTTTTGATTGAAAAAAAATATAATATGAACAGAAACCTGACTCATATAGCATACAAATAATATTTTAGGTACTCTCTAGTCATAAATCCGACAGACAGGCCGGTTGGAGTGGTTAGTAAGATACCCAATCCATCACGCCACAGGTTGTGGGTTCGATTCCCACTCAGGACAGACATTTGTATGTATGAACATCTCTGTTTGTCCTCAGTCTGGGTATAATTTATCTATATAAGTATGTATTTACAAAAGAAAAGGAGTATATGTAGTAGATCCGTTACCTGGCTTCCATAGCACGAGCTCTGCTTACTTTGGGGTTAGATGGCCGTGTGTGAGGAATAATGTCCCAGAAAATCAAACATAGTAATGCAAAAGCATGAGGAAACATGTCTTTGTATGTTTGCACGTGTGGCAAGTACGTATTACAACAATTATAGATCACGTTGCACGACATAGTTTCATGAAATCCTTTGAGTCTCCTCAACGGAGTTCAGACTACAACATTTATGTACAAACATAATACTGCAGTATTACCTACCACTGAAGCCTTGAAGCGTCAAGAACTATTCAAAAGCATTGCGTGTATTTATTGTGTGTATTGTTGTAAAACATGTCAATAAAGATAAACTCTACATTACACTTGAAATTAAACCTCAAGCATTTAAGCGAATACCTAATTTATAATTTCTATGTTCATGTAAGTTCGATGTACTGCCTACGCCTTTGATAGTGACCATGATGGGATAAGTTATACTTTAGTTTTACTTATATTAATATTTTATTTTATTTTATAGTTGAATTTATAATTAAAGGCATGTGTAGATATATAAATATATTTAAATGTTTATTTTTTAAATATTTACATAGGTAAAGGTAGTTCTATAACTTCATAACATAATTATATCTTAATTCCAATAATAAATAAAAAAAATATTAGGTCGTGTTTACCTTTAAGTGATTATGTAATTTTTAGGGTTCCGTACCTCAAAAGGTGAAAAAAGGAACCCTTATAAGATCACTGTCTTGTCCGTCTGTCCGTGTGTCCGTCTGTCCGTGTATCACCACCGATTTTCTCAAGGACGGGTGGCCCTACAAGTTGAAATTTACGCCAGATACTGGTCTATTATAGACTATAAAATCAAGGTCCTGAGACAACAGAATAAAAAAATATGGGTAAATTTAGATTTTCGCGAAAACTTGTAAGTTCCAAAATTTACCTTAATTTTCAACTTTCTTTATTTTTCGGAATTTTCCCTTTACTTATGCTGTAAGACCTTGCTTAACTAAAATTGACAATTCTAGTTGTATACAAAATAAACTCTTCTTTACACAAAATTGCAGATACCTACATGAATTGGTATTCTATTCTCGAATGAATTAAGAAAAATGATTGTACCAAATAAGGAAGGAAATTTTATCCCAGAGTAGATTATTTTTTAGTAGAAGTTATAGTTTCGAGAATATATACTTAATATATACCTACTTATTCGAGATCTATGCTAGGTTCGCCATGATAAACTTTAGTTTTACCCGCGTTCCCGAGGGATTGAATAATTTCCCGGAATAAAAAGTATTGTTTTATCTATCAATATTTTATCTAACACATACAGCTATTACGGCGTAACAAAGATCCACACAAACTTTTACGTTTATAATATTAAGGTTAAGAAATCACAGCTAGCCTACATTTATACCTGTAGGTATGACAGTTTCAGAAATATAATTTTATTATTTAAATTAGTGTGTATTCATGCAAAATCTATATACTTAAGTAACAAAATAGGAAAAGCATCTAATAAAATTAAGGCAGTATGGAATGTCATAAATACGGAATCAGGAAAAATAAAATGTAAAAACGAACAGTTAACGTTAAAAATTAATGATGAAATTGTATCGGATAAATTAGAAGTAGCTAGCGCTTTTGAGAATTTCTTTAGTAATATACCAGGGAAAACAACTGAAAGTCTCAACTCGTGCCCTGATGAGGCTGGAGCGTTACTTAAGCAACATATTCGTAAATCATTTCCCAGTTTTAAATTTAATTACGTTACTACTAATGATATTATAAAGTTATTTAATACTCTCAATTTAAAAAGCACCGAAGATTTATGGGGATTGTCGGTAACGATTTTAAAATCGATAATAACAGTAATTGCACCTATTTTGTCGAATATTTTTAATGAATGCATTGATCAGGGTACTTTTCCTGATCTAATGAAGTATAGTAAAATAGTCCCAATTTTTAAATCTGGCTGTAAAGATAATCCTTCTGATTATAGACCAGTATCCGTACTCCCAGCACTTAGCAAAATCTTTGAAAAACTGTTGCTTAATCAAATGTTAGGTCATTTCAATAAACATGAGATATTACATAGTCATCAGTTCGGTTTCACGAAGGGGAGATCCACATCAGATGCGGCAGCAAAATTATTGAAAAACATCTATGAAGCCTGGGAAAATTCGCAGGATGCCATTGGTATTTTTTGTGATCTATCCAAGGCCTTTGACTGCGTTGACCACAGTACTCTGCTCCTGAAGCTTAACTATTATGGTATTCGTGGAACTGCTCATGATCTTGTTTTGTCTTATTTAAGTAATCGCCAACAAAAAGTAGAAATTAGTGGTACGACATCCAAGGGCTCCCTAGTCAAAATGGGGGTACCCCAGGGTTCGATACTAGGGCCTTTTCTGTTTCTAGTTTATATTAATGATTTACCCTCTGTTGTAATTGGTCTCTCAGATATCGTCCTGTTTGCTGACGATACTTCATTAATTTTCAAAGTAGATAGAAAAGACAAAGAACTTATTAAAGTGAATGATACTTTGTCACTAGTCTCCAAATGGTTTGCTGTTAACAATCTTTTACTAAATTCTAAGAAAACTAAATGTTTAAGATTCTCTCTTCCAAATGTAGCGCAAGTAGACAGCCAGATATTAATAGATGGCAGCAGTTTGGAATTAGTCGATAAAACTGTATTTCTGGGCATCACATTAGATAATAAACTACAATGGGGTCCTCATGTAGAATCTTTGACTGGTAAATTAAGTTCTGCTGCATTTGCTGTTAGAAAAATCAGACAGTTGACGAATGTCGAGACGGCCAAATTAGTTTATTTTGCATATTTTCATAGTTTTTTATCGTATGGCGTTTTACTGTGGGGAGCTGCAGCAGATATAGAATCTATATTTATATTACAAAAAAGAGCAATTCGTGCCATTTATAATATGGGTCCTCGTGAATCGTTAAGGGAATTATTTAAAGATATAAACGTTATGACTTTACCTTCACTATACATATATGAAAATATAATGTTCATACGTAAAAATATAGAATTGTTTAAATCAAAAATGGAGGTACATAATATCAATACAAGACAAAAAGATAAATTAGTTGTTCCGTATTTTAGATTAGCCAAAGTTAAAAAGTCATTTCTTGGAAGTAGTGTACGCTTTTATAATAAATTACCTCTCTCAGTTACCAAGATGACTGATTTCAAATTCAAATCTCACATTAAGAAAGTTTTGAAAGAAAAAGCCTATTACAAGGTAGCTCATTACATTGAAGATAAAGATGTCTGGAAATAGCTGCACTCTGCACAAGTGCACCTTGTTCATACTTATAGAGAAGCCAGTACTTAGTATTTTAGAGATACTATATTTTTTTATTTTTTTTATAAATTTGAACTTGTTCAGGTTATTATTTTTTATTTATTTTTCTTGTTGTTTTTTTTTTTCATCTTTTGTGTTTATGTGTATTATATTTCTTTAAAAATTGTTAAAAAATTTAATGGAAAAAAAGCCAACATTGTCAGATTGTCCAAAAAAAAAAAAAAAACAAAATATATAAAAAATGTAACCTTGCTGAGTTTCTTGCCGGTTCTTCTCAGTTGAAGGCGACTTCCGAATCGGTGGTAACTTCAGTAGTTTCGACGTTCATAAGTGCCCTCTTAGGGCCTAAACTGAATAAATGGCTTTGACTTTGACTTTGACTTTGATTATTATTTCATATTATGTCATAATCTTATTCTTATGTCATATCATTTTATACATCTATACTATAATATTATAAAGCTGAAGAGTTTGTTTGTTTATTTGTTTATTTGCCTGTTTGTTTATTTTGTTTTAAATAAATAATTAATTAGACCACTCTTAACTTTTTAATTGATACTCACCGTATCTAGGTATCTTGTTTGTTTTTTATTGCCGCATTGTAATTATTTTTATCTGTTTTCAATAGCACGCTCCTGTAGCTCGTTTGATTACCAACGAACGAAATGAACCTTTCCCTTTTAAAATGTCTCTTAGTGACCGATCAAATTCATCTATTAAATGGAAATGGTCTTTATCGGTATTCCATTTATTATTGCAGGCTGTTGAACATAATTGACTTTCATAGTGTGCAGTTAAAGGCTTATTGCTTATAACTAAGAACTATATTCACGCTCTGACTCCTAAAGCATTCTTGGTTACGCAAGAGATTACCATTAATTTACTAATACTAGCTTCTGCCTCGCGGTTTCACCCGCATACCCGAAGGATTTTAAGATTTTCTGATATAATAAGTAGGTATTCCTATATGTTAATCCAATATAATATTTTATTGGAGTGCCAAATTTCATCCAAATCCTTTCAGCTGTTACGGTAGCTGTGTACGGTGTGTGCTAGAATTAGAACTAGAACTAGAGTTAGAAATGTATTAACGTAAATCTTGATCGAGTGATCATATTAACTGTAAGTGACTTGATAACTAAGATATGCGTATGACACTTTCACCAAACCCTATTAACCGGTAGCTGCACTTGAGTGAGATTAGGTACTATGTTCTTTTTTAGTTTTTGTTTACTCATCTTATTCTTTAACATTACGTTCTCGTAGTAAGCCTAACAACGTCATTAATATTTTAGACGTTCTAAATGTTGACGAAAAACAGTTGCCGTTTTTTAATCTCCCATCATGTTTTAAATATTATAAACTTTTTTTATATATAATTTAATCCAAACAATATCTTATTTATGACATTATATTATTATCACTAAGATATTATTATACTTACTTTCTATCTTTCAGAAAGCGTAAACACTTTTAACTTTGCATGTTATCAGTTGCAGAAAGATCTCCTTTCCTAAAAAGTAGATAAAAAAAAAAATAGGATTATCGTAATGTACTTAAGGGATTTTGTACAATTTTCGACGTCCTTTTCAGTAAGGAGGGCTCATACTGACTGAAAAAGCTGTAGAGATTCTAGCTTACGTTTTATTAAGTTTTCTTTGTACAACCAAAAGCTTTTTGTTGTAAAAATTCTTATAGCGTACCATTCGCAAGCCAAGGGGTTAACCTCGTTTTTAAAACTCCAGGAATCACGATTCTAGTTATAAAGCCCTATTCAACCTTTACTATATGCGTTGTTGTCATTACATATTCATAGCACCTTTTCTCTAAGCAAAATTAATTTTAATTTTGTTTAAAATGTTCCTACAAGCAAAACCTGAAATGTTTCTGATACGCAACAAACGGTGTGCTTCATCTTCTTGTATACTAAAGCAGAATAAATTCGTCGATAATCAGGATTTTGGACCTATAACATAGCTCATCTTCTTTGGACTCAGGAGTAGATATATTTTTGTACCTGAATAATTTCGATTCAGATCTATCTATTACCACAATAATTAACAGATATTATATTCACAATATCTGATTCTTTCATTGTTCAAATAACATTTTTTGTGGAATTTTCTACTCAATATTACTGGGTCTTAACTGATTCGCCAGAACGTGAGAAAAGTAAAGACATTTTCTTTATTGATCTTTTTTTTGGAATTTTGACACGGTCCAATTTATTTTATGATTATATTTTTCCGTGTTCGACTTTATTATTTTAATCTTGTTATACAAATTCACTGTCTTATGTTATAGGAAAATTTACATAGTGACATAATCAGTTTATTAATTTCTTTTGTAATTATTATTAACGAACTTATTTTCATATACTTTTTTTACAGATATATTATTATTGTTGCCAGTAAAAAGCTATCAAATAAGATGTACTTACCACAATTATCAGGGTTAACTAGGTCATTGGGGACCGAAAGGGAATTTCGTTTAAATTTAATGAGGTTACCTACATTTTATTATACCTACTGACGTTTTTATCACATAGAAATACTCAATGCGTTGCGTAATTATTTTTTATTGAAATTCTGCAGTATCGCCCTGGTCTGATTGTTCAATCTATGCACTTATAAGCTAGCATGTATCTACTATTATAATTATTTTGTTAATAGCAACCATAGAATAACTACATTTAGAAACAAAGTACCTACCTATACGCGCGAAATCTAAGCCGTAAACGACCGGCCGCGCTGTCAGCTCTCTGATACATTTCACTTCACTTCTTATGTGAATGGCACTAGACATGTCTTTTTCACAAAATTTTGTCATATTTACTGTGTTAAAGATAAACAATAGTGATGGTCACATATTACCTATTACATAGTCTATAATGCATTTATTTCATGTTTCGTAGATAACAAAAAATATTGTTTAGCTTTAATGTTTCAGACTTAAAACGTATGATCATCATCATTGTCACGTGTCACAAACGTGAACGAAGATCTTCTCCAAAATTTTGCCACAGCCTCGGTCATAATATACTCTTCATTATCTCCCCAGCTGTTTGGCTCTATATAATCGTGAGCTAGTATTTAAACATTAAACTAGTTAGGTAGTTGTAAGCTAGTTTTATCTGAGCATTATTTTTTTGCTCCGATGAGCAGTTATGGGGCGATATCTTACTTTGAGTCATCTTTTCTGGAAAGATTTATTTAAGACTTCATTGGCTGGTAATAACATTCAGTGTAGATAATATTATACTTCTTACGCAAAAAGAAAATTACCTATTTACATTTCATCTACCTCGATAAGAATTATCATGTTATGTAACTGTAGTTCACTGGAAAAGAGAACTTCTATTATTCCTAAGCCTACTAATAATAAAATAAAAAAGCATTTGTCCTTTTCCATACCATAGACAATTTGTATGCTAAATATCAATGCGATCGGTTCAGAAGCGGTTCAGAATAGGCCAAAAAAGACAGTTACTTCACTTCACTTTTATTATTTTAATAGCTTTCGCCCCTCGGTTTCATCCGCGTACCGGATAAAAGTAGCCTATTTCCACCAGCCTTAGCTACATCTATGCAAAAAATAAATATATGTATATTAATAATAGGGATAGTTATATTGATTGTACAAACTACGCGTTTGGGTGTAATTATTTCTACAAATAACTTAAGAACTCACTTATTCCACGTAAAATTTAATTGAACTCATAAAATTCTTATGAAAGTTAATTATAACAATTCCCTTGCATGACACGAACGGAGCTAGTGCTTGGCAAATAAAAATGCGAATTAATTTTTATTCGTTTCGTAGGTGTTTTATTATATTTGCTTCTGGAAAGCGTGATTGTAATAAACCTTTGGAGTATAAAATTTCCATGTCTTTATCAAACAACCTTTTTTCTCCAGCATTTCAATTTTTATGTACGCACGTAATGAATTTTGTTATATGCGTCATAAGGAGTTAATACGAATCCCAATAATCTTTCTTTTATTTTTTTAAGAGCAGTCCATTAAATCTGCTTTATAGATTTAGATACTGTTTTTTTTGCTAAGAAGAAATCCCACTACACTTACGCTTCGCTCTAGGTACGTGTTTGATATGAAAGAAATGCCATACAGTAACTTATAATCCATGTTACATCTTAATATATATATTTCTTGTGTGCGTGTGTATGTGACTGAACTCCTCCTAAACGACTGGACCAATTTTGATGAAATTTTTTGTGTGTGTTCGTGGAGATTCGAGAATGGTTTAGATTAAACGGCTGGACCGATTTGGATGAAATTTTGTGTATGAGTTGGACAGGACAACGTCTGTTGGGACAGCTAGTATTATTATATGTACACGTAGTCACGGCGTTCACGTACACCGTATTTCGCGTATATATATTAAAACTGCATGAGGTGACGACAGTACCTGACAGAATTTCGCTTTATCTAAGTAGAACGCGTGTTACGTTCTCAAAATAAGAGTATTGGATTTAGGGTACATATACTTACCAACTTATTAAATTGCAATTTTTTAAATAGTTTTATCAAAAAAGTACTACCTAATACTAGTAACAGAGCAACAGAGAAGGTAACAAAGTTGCTTTTCATTTTCTCAACAGCTGATACACATATACATATTATACATAGGGCGTAATGACTACATAAGCCTTTAGGTACATAAGAGTGGGGGACGTCATGTCTGTTTAGAAAATTAAAATGTATGCTTACGTAGAAAATACATTAATGTAATGTATTATTCTTCTACCTATGGAAGTAAGTACCTAGATATTAACATAACGAGTAAGAACCTAAACATTTACTTCTCAATACTATATCAAACGTAGTAAACAAATGAACTTTATAAGTTTTTTTTTATAACTTTTTACTTTTTTTTTATAAAAAAAAACTAAAATTAATGAGCTGAAAAGAAATATAAATATTTACGTTTTTTTTTCTAAATTTCATATACAGATAGATTCTGCCATTTCGTTATATCATTATTACTATTTCTAAAATCCAGTAAATTAGTCAGTATCCCATTCTTATGAAGAAAAAGAAAAATAACGTAAGTATTTCAACGATTCAAAATTATTATCCATTGTAAGATAAGTGCGAACAGTTGTAAACCTGAATTCAATATAAAGGGAACTTCCGGGATTGTTTGATCAGGAGAATTTTCTCTTTGTGGGATCCGGGGCGGCTTTGAGACTTAAATTAGTTTTAAAAGTTCAAATTCGTCGATTTCATAGGCCGATTATAGTAAAAAAAAAAGCATTGGTGACATTTATAATAAAACTATGAAATTCCATCAATATTTTAAATTGGTACTCCTGCAGTCTCCTATTTACCCCGATTATGATTAGTCAAAGAAAACTTACAAAGCATCGATTGGTATGAGTCAGACGAGAAGTCGTATCTTAACTACCTTGAGACTTTGCCTCGTTTAGGCATGTTTTGTCACATGTCTGAACTATATTTTGTCCACCCACCCACTGAGCAATCAGCTCAATAAAACTATCTCAGCTGAAATAACATACTTTAGTCCTTGACCTAAAGTTCCAAATAAACCTACAATCATATATTTCAGCATGTTTATATTTGACGGCATACATGAATAAATTAGCCATAGTATAAGTAGGTATTATTTCATAACCATATCGTTATTGAATATTCAAAGCACAAACTAATACTTTATAGTCCACAAGAATAACAACAGTCTCGAAAAAAACATATTTTAATAACGCTACTAATCTCATTACTTTTACAACATCAAACAAATATACATCATATAGCAAAATCTTATAGTAGGCACGCATATTTACACTAAATACTTTTATACACAATAATCTTTAAAGTTCACTTCTGCTCTTAATCTTTTACGTTGTAAACACACTACACAAGTTGGTTGTCTCATTTCAAAGTTTTCTTCTCTTATAGTCATGTTCATTATCGTAGATTTACGCACTGGTTATAATAAACTAACGTTATGTCCATTGGAGTATTTTGTTGACGAACGCAGTGACCTTATGGTGGTCAGCCTCACTGATGACGTATTGTTATCACCACGACGTAGTAATGACGCATGATGACCACCAGATTCCCTGCGGAGATAATTTTATACATTAAAAGTCAGCTAAGCTTCACAAAGGTAGACCTAAATAAATGTTTAGAGATTATTAGATAAGCATTATCAAGGGCTGCAAAGTTTTCTTTGTAAATATGCTTAGATTAAAACATGTTTGGATTTGGTTGGCAACAGTTGATGAATGTTTTTTAAGGTCTCTTCAAAAATTTAAAACAAACCCTTCTGGTGTCGGGTTCAATTGACTAAAATGTAAAAAATATAAGCAACTGGCGCACTATATCTATAATTATTATATGGTTTGTATTTCAAGATTTATTTACATATTTGTTTTATTTATGGATAGACTTATGTTTGACCACAATCAAAACATGATAAATTTGGCTTCTAGAAATAATAAAAATAATATTAAGTTATATATAAACTGTACTGAGATATTGCAAATTAATATTATGAAATAAATAAATTATGAAAATGAAAAAAATGAAAATGAAAATATTTTTATTCAAATAGGCCTTCTCAAGCACTTATGAATAGTCTGACTCTAACGCTCGGTTCGGAAGGTTGCTTTTACTGAGAAGAGCCGGCAAGAAATTATTCTTTGGGATAGGTATATAAAATATTGTAGGTACATAAAATAATATAGAGGGAACGCTGCCAGCCAGTTGGGAACCTTGCCCATCGGCAGCGGTGGTAGCTTTGAGGAAATTTTCTATATTATAGTTTTTTTTATACCACATTGTCGGCAAACAAGCATACGGCCCGCCTGATGGTAAGCGGTTACCGTAGCCTATGGACGCTTGCAACACTGCAGGGGTATCACTTGCGCTTTGCTCTGGCGACCTTACTCACGCGCAGGAACACAACTATAAGCTATTTGGCTGTGGTATTCTGTATGGTGGAGGTACTTCCCTAGACACCATCAAATGTTATTTGGGGTAGTAGTCCCACCTTAATCGAGATATAAAGATGTTGATAACAATTACGATAGCTTTAGTTTTGGCTAGGTTCTCTGTGGAATCAGCAAGATCTACATTCATTAAATGAAAAACACTAAAAAGATCATCTAAAGAAGTCTATACAATTGGAGGTCATCTGAATAAAGGTGGTAGAAAAAAAAAAAACTGTTATGGATGAAATAAAAACTGAAAATAGAAGTTGGAGAAAAGCGCCACCAGGAACACACAAGCATTTGTATCACACCACTCACTTCCTTAGATAAGGTTTCATCAACGCTAATAATTTCCCGGCGTCCATAGAAAAAAACCTATTTTTTTTTTACTTTTTATAAGTCTGTCTTTGATCATAATCTCACTATGTCAAAAGTGATGATGTGGTTGAAGGTAGCAAGCACACAAAGCCTAGAAAGAACTGGCTCTCAAGTGCAGCTGCCGGGTCACACCGGTAGGTGTTTAGCAATAGATTTTCAACTTGAGGGTGGTAGTCAGCCAGGTGTGACACTAGCACCGTGCTATGGTTTGTTCAGGATGTTTTCCTTCATTGAAACCTCAAGATCCAATACTCTTGATTTAAACCCATTACCACTGAGCTATCACCGCTTTAAAATAACAATATAGCAAAATCGACTGTGTTAAATTGCTAAAATCAAGTAACATTACTACAGTGAGCTATGCTCTCCATCCCAGAGTGAATATCATTGTGATTATGATTAGCGATGTTACGGTATACTATATACCTAGGTATAGGTACTAGTACCTAGCCTAGGACGGAAATCAGACTGGTAAGAATTAAGTAAAATATTATGTAGGTATAGGTATGTCCTAATGTAAAAACAGGTTACTTTACAAAAACTGGTGCTATTCTCTTTTCATCTAAGGTCTTAACCGCCTTAAGCATGATGACATAAGAAAAATTGGAACAAAAACTATTAGGTATTTGTGTTTGTAAACAACAGTTTCAATCTGTAATTTTTAAAAACCAGTTTTTAACGCGTTCCGATAAATAAATTTGCCTCATTCATATGAAATAGTCGAGGACTGATAGGTATCCTTCTCACCATCTTGATCCTTATTATACCTTTGTAGGTAATAGGTATAGATAATATTCTAAAATATATAAAACTTCAAAACCTCAAAATATGAAGCATAAAATAGGCATCAAGATAACAAGCACATTTTATTTTACCTTTATAAATGCGAATAAAAGGTAAGTTAAATAGGCATCCATCTAGCCGTATCACATTAGATTATATTGCAAAAAACTTACGTATTCAGGCCCATTTAGTGAGTCTGTAATTTTATCAACCATATCTATTTAGATTATAGAGCTCTGAATATTTTGGTGTACATTTTTTTCATATACAATGAGATTACGAACATTAATATAATATAATATAATGTTTTCTAGCGTAAATATAAACAGGCTATAAATGTATGCTTCAATATAATGCAGCATTTGATAGAAAAAGCATGTAAATTTGGTAATATAAATTTTATCTCGCATTATATACGGTAATCAATTAAATCTCGGTAGCTTTTAGTATTCTTTTTAAATATTAAGTATTTAATTGTATCCTTTATAAGAAGATTCAAAACATAGCGAAACCTCGCATATGAGAACCAAAACCAAGTCAATGTTTTCGTAAAAATGTGCTGAGATCTGTTTTATAGGTGCAATTTAAGCTACGAAAAAGATTGAAAATCATTGGCCTCTTTATCTATACCTTGATCGTCTTTGATCTATACTAATAATATAATATTATAAAGCTGAATAATTTGATTGTTTGCAGTTTGTTTGTTTGTTTGTTTGTTTGAACGCCCAGTGTGTGCTAGATAGCCCATTTATCGAGGAAGGCTATAGGCTACTTTTTATCCCGGGAAAACACAAGATCCCTCGGGAACGCGGGTCGCTAGTTTTATATAATAATATTACCTACTAGGTTCCCCGCAGTTTCATTCGCGTTCCGGGTATAAAAAAGGAAATAATCGGGATAAAACTATCCTATCTTTTAAATTGGAACAAAACACGTTTTGATAAAAAAAAATACGCTAAGATCGGATAAATAGTTTCGGAGTTCACCGCGGACCAACTTCGTGACACGAGAATTTAATATATTAAAATATGTTATATCAATAGTTTGACAAGGAAGTAGACGATGGTTTATGGTCACCACCCGGACATTTGCAATACCAGGGGAATCCGATATGTTGCCGACCTTGAAAACTTTTACAAATAAATGTTCTAGTTACAAAGAAATAACTTGAAAGACCATAAAAATCGTGAATTTGACCTTTCTTGACGAGAATCATCTTTTATGAGAATAAGTGATAGACTTTTGGTCTCGTAAAGGGTCTTTAAACACCCTGTTTACAAGCTGACCTTTTTTCCCTTTGATTTGGACGTAAGAACCGAAAATAACATTCTACAATATTGCCAAGTTTACGATCATTATGTCGAAAAGCTTTAAAAAAACTTTTACATGAGTTTCCTATTGCAATAACAATGCTAAAATATATGTACCCCTAATAAATTTTAAGGGATTCGACGGTATGGACTATGAAGAACAAGCTACGCATAGTAATGATGCCCTGGTTACGCGAGATAGAATCAGGAAGATAAACCAACTTTGAAGGCGAAAAAACTTTAGTTTTCTACTGCATTACTAACGAAGTCATACATTACGTATATTATACATACGTCTTTGTAGCTATTAAGTTATAGGTATATAGGTATTAATAACGGGAAATAGTATTATTTTATAAACATAATCATAATAAAGTGTGATTAAGATTGGTGAAATGTCACAGACAGAAAACACTAGCTAGTAGATACTTTCCAATTAATATAGTACCCAACAAGATTAATATCACAAACATTTGTGCCATGGACTCCTTACACTGACTAAATGGCGGAACAGTGAAAAATAATGTCTTTATTTATTTTATACAGTGAAAATACCCCTTTCTCGACTGTCCATTATAATAATCCATTGTGCCTATTCTAAACATTTTACCAACTAGTTGAACAATGCTCACGGTAACAATAGGTACCCACGTTTAATAATTAACGCAAAACAGCTACCTACATACATCGTCTACATTCCGTAAATCATCTGATTCGCTAACCTTTACTATCTTACACCAAAGTAGTAATATAAGCTGCAGAGGCTGTTTTATTACATGGATCGGCATATCCGGAGTAAGACGAGGGTGTGGTTCGATAAGACGCTTTATGCACCCTAATACTTTATTACATTAAGTATTAGTAACGCTTCCATTGCCACTATATTTTTATTGTACCGAAATGTTTATAGTGTTAGGATTTTTTGGTTGAAAAACATGTATCTCATCATTAAAAATCAACTTTTCTGTATCCATTGAATAAAACAAATTGTTTTGTTGATTTTCTAGTATATTGCGTTTGCATATGTAGTCGTTTTTAATTATTACGAAACATTATATTTATATTAAAATTATATTAGGTATTTCTTAGGAGGATATAATTTAAAATTCATTTTTACTAGATATGTTTACAAGTCTAAAAAGAAACGCATGTAGCTTTCAAACTTGTTACAATATTGTTACATCTCAAGAAACCCTGTAATCTTAGATATCCGGCACGTGTAAGGATATACATACGTACATGTTGCAATTATTGGAAAATATATAAGACTCTATCTTTCGATATGGTAGAATATTTCTCATAATATCAGGGCTATTGGGTTTTTGGCCCAAAATTTCACTTACCTACGTTCCAGACGGAACTAATGGTTTTTCTGGGATGAAAGGTACTCTATATGTTAATCCATCAATCTATCTATATGTCGAAGCCAAAAATCTATTCAATCATTACGACATGACTGAGTAACACACAAACACACAACAACTTATTCGACTTATAATATAAAATTGGGTGTTTTATTGCATTACCTATCGCTGTGCCGATGGGACTTCTTTTTCTTCGGCCATAAGTGGAAGGCGCCGTATATAACAGGGTTGACTAGACTGTTTGACATTCCGAAGAAGAATATTCCGGAGAGTAGTTCTTCACTTTGCTGGAAAATAAAAAGAAAGTAGGTATATTTATGTATTTAGTAAACATATTTATATAGGAAATTTATATATTTATGAGTAAAATATATAAATCACTAATGGAAATAACCAACGCATGTTCATATTTGAACTTAATTTACGAATAATTATTAACTTAATTCATTATAGTTTGAGTTTTATACAATGATTGTAAATACTTGTTGTAAATAAAATATTCCTATTATTATCCAATATTATTATTGACTATGACGAACGCACAAGTTCCGATTTCAATTCTTGATTAATCTCTAGTGTTGGAACCAATTTCCGGGACATTGCGACAAACTAAGCACATTGACATTAGACCGGAAATTGAAGCATTTATCTATATATAAGGTTTAACATTATTAGCTGAGGTCCTTTTAAGACGTGTATATCTAAGTCAAATGTAGCCTGATTAGGCTACTATAACTAAAATAAAATAATATAGGAACATCTTTTATCCCCTCGGCGGCGCTAGGCTGTGCGCGGCATCATGTTGTTTTTTAACGTTACTGCTTAGATACTTGTACTTCTTGGTTCAATTTCTTCCGACCTAGATATTAATGGCTTAAAAAGATCTCTGCTAAAAATACCCTATTTATGATCCTTTTTGAATGGATACTTTCATTGCAATTCAATTAGAGAAGTGCAAACTAAATAAGGTAATTATTTTTAATAATGTCGGTAGGTTTATTTAAAAAAATATATTGAACCAACACTTGCCTAATATTCATTTTAATATTTTATTAAACGAAGAAACTTGCTATTTCAATATTATTTACGTTCCGTGTAACTTTGTTTTTTAAAATAATTTATGATCTCGTAAAAGTTGGAAACCCTCAAATAAGTACGTGCTTTAAAACATGGTCCTAGGGGCTGTTAAATATTAATGTCCAAATGTTTGCGGCGTGTCTGTTTCCTGATATAAAATTATGAAAAAAGGAATCAGTTAATGGGCTATCAATAAAGTAAATTTGCTATTTCGATCGTTTCTTATAACAACGATCAAAAAGCTTAATACCTTGAATATAATAGGTGTATTGACTAAGCCCGTTTCCTACTTCTTCGAGGCTAATAAAGGAGATGTTGATTATTTATTTTTTTAACTTCCTGGTCTATATATTTTCAGTGTAGATCAACCTTTATTAACATCATCGAGCTCTTTATACATAGTAACCAAGTTTTTTCAATATTTTACTGTTTTTTGCAGTTAAGTCACGTTCGTATTACTGAAGCAAGAAACCGTAACTCATACTGAAGTTTCTACATCGTCAGTTTCAAGACATTTTAAAAGGACTTCAACTTTTAAAGGTGGTTTGACATTTTCCAGATACTTTTGGGGTCAAGTTTTCAAACGATATTATGAATATATTAATTAATATCCTTTTTGATACTTATTATATTCCACACAATGCTTTGTGACAATAAATAGTTATTTAACATTTTGTTATTCGATATTATGAGATCTGTCAAACAATAGTTAGGATAGGTAAGTATATATTATATAAAAGTACATTTGAAAATAAGCAGTAGATTATTTATCGCTACGATCTGAATTTTCGAAAAATTTTAAAGTTTTCGAAATTCCACGCCGACATACTCGTATAATGTATCTATTACCTTAAAATTCTGAGTTACCAAATTGTGCATTGTACCTATTGATTGAAATATATTATGTGTAAAATATTCATAATAAGTATAAATATAAAAAGGTCAAAGTGAAAGGAAAGATAATTTACTTACGTCTTTATTAGGATTCAGAAATGTAAAAATTATCATCATAACGTAGTAGGGGGTCCACCACACCAAAAAAGCGGCCACAATAACGACGGACATCCTCAAAGATTTCATTTTCGCCCTATCAATGAGCCGCCTCCTATTCATATCCGGAGTAAAATATTTCTCCGGTCTCATCACTTCTGGCTTAAATACTTTTTCACTTTCTGAAAAAGAAAATGTTTAATTATGAAAACGCTTATCTACAGGAACTTCATAATAACCATTCTACGAATGAAAACATAAAATTGGGGTTTAGACTACCGCAAAATTCCACCCATTACAAACTTTACAGTTAAACATTAACAACTTAAACTAAAGCTACAGTCACTGACATATTATATAGTAAAACATAAACCGTGTAAAGTAGAATTATCCTTTTGGGGACTGTTTGGGATTGAATTAATAGTCGTCCAAACTCACTGTGTTAAAATTTATTGTAAAAAAGGTACAGACATTTGGATTTGATTGCGAGAGCGGGGACGCCTCGCGTAGCGTCGTATCGTTGAGAAGAGTAGTATTTTTATGGCGCGCAAGGCTTTCTTGTGTTGTGTTTGGTAGCTCTGGTGAAGCGACGCGCGGCGGTTGTCAGCGCTGTGTCAGTGTTGCCAGGCGCGGACATACTCGGGGCCCGGTTTAGTCGAGTAGGGGGCACAGCCGGGTCAGTGCTCGACGAATAGTTCCTCTGGTTGTGGTGATGTCAGCGACACGTGGAACGCCGTCGTC
Organism: Tetheella fluctuosa; assembly: GCA_951216915.1. Classification (NCBI taxonomy): domain Eukaryota; kingdom Metazoa; phylum Arthropoda; class Insecta; order Lepidoptera; family Drepanidae; genus Tetheella; species Tetheella fluctuosa. The sequence goes on along the minus strand of OX578229.1, from coordinate 5,812,263 downwards.
GCCAGGGTATAGCTTGTAGATACGTCCAAGGCGCCAGTTTAGTGGTGGCGAGTTGTCCTCTTGGATGAGGACCAGATCTCCGATGGACAGTTTTGTATGATTGTCGCGCCACTTGGTGCGCTGTTGCATTTCTGAGATGTATTCGTGCTGCCAGCGCTTCCAAAACACTTGGCGCATTTTTTCAATTGCCTCATAGCGTGATCGGCAGGTGCGTGAGTCGTCTATTGTGGGTGATGGCAGCGAAGTCAACGGCCGGCCGACCAGAAAATGTCCCGGTGATAGAGGAAGATAGTCTGTAGGAGAGGAGGATAGTGGGGACAGGGGTCGACTATTCATTATAGCCTCAACCTGTGCAAACAGCGTGGATAGCTCCTCGAATGTTAGATTAGAATTGCCTAGTACTCGTTTGATAGAATGCTTAGCTGATTTTATGCCGGCCTCCGACAAACCAGAAAAATGAGGAGCGTATGGTGGTTGAAAGTAAAAATTGATTTGCATATTTGCTGCAAGTTCAGTTATCTGCTTTGAGTTACCATTGATAAATTGGCCAACTTCCTTAGAAGCGGCTACGAAGTTCCGTCCATTGTCGGAGAAAATTTCAAGTGGTTTCCCCCTTTGAGAAATGAAACGGCGTAGACATAGTATAAAAGCGTCCTTTGAAAGATCGCTTACAGCTTCGAGGTGTACACATTTGTACCTGAAGCAGATAAAAAGGCATAAATAACATTTAGATACGCGGGCTCCGCGGCCCTTTTTATTGATAATATTGAAGGGACCTGCGAAATCCATCCCTATGGACTGAAATGGAAGGGCAGGCGTTATGCGTTCAGGGGGTAAATTGCCCATTATAGGCGTCAGTGTTTGGCCCTTATGCCGCCGGCAAACTGTGCAAGCGCGGACAGTACTACGAGCAAGCCGTCTACCACAAATTGGCCAGATAGCTTGACGAATTGAATATAAAAGATGCTGGGGACCTGCATGCAACTGACGTAGGTGCTCATGATGAAAAATCAATTTGGTAATGTGATGAGCTGAATCTAAGATGACAGGATGCTTTTTGTTGTAGCTATAAGTAGAGCGGTCTAGTCTGCCACCTACTCTCATGACTCCATCTTCATCGAGGAAAGGATTGAGTGATGAGATATTGCCCTTTTGTCCAATTGATTTACCTTTGCTTAGTAAATTATATTCCTTCGCGAATGATTGTATTTGAGCTTGTTTTACTAGGAAAGAAAATGATTTGTTAATTTCATCAACAGATAGAGGCCCTAATAACTTAGCATTTTTGTTTTTTAGGTTGTACCTGAACCTTATTACATAGGCAAATATTCGCCTTAATTTGTTAAATTGAGAATAGTTTTCAAATTGTACTATAGAATCGTCGTCTACGTTCGTCGTGAATAGGACTTTCATTTCAGGTAAGTCGTTCTTGATTTTTGATTTAGTTGCAGGTGCTGGCCACTTGGATTCATCCATCTCGAGGAAGGAAGGACCGAACCACCACACCGTGAGGTTGCGCAGCTTTTCTGCTGGGATGCCGCGTGAGATCAAGTCTGCAGGGTTGGAAGCGGTAGGTACATGGCGCCAAGAAGAAACATTTGTGTTTTCGCAGATTTCTACTACTTTATTGGCTACAAAACTCTTCAGCTTACTGGGACTGCTGTTTAGCCATGCGAGTACCACGCTGGAATCACACCAGTGGACACAGGAATTTATAGGGCAGCGCAGGGACTCCAAGACCGTCTTTGTGAGATTGGCAGCGAGTAGAGCGCCGAGTAACTCCAACTTCGGTATGGTGAGAGGTGGTTTTGTAGGTGCCACTCTTGATTTAGCACAGAGTAGATAGACTGCTATATTGCCTTCGTTATCAGTAGATCGTAGATAAATACATGCGCCATAGGCAAGCATGGATGCATCACAGAATGAATGTAATTGTATACCTTCTGGATTTTCACATAAAACTCTTCTTTGTATTTTCAGTTCGGATAGAGATGGAAGGCTAGAACTGATTTTCTGCCATTCTTTATGTAGGTCTTGAGGAACCGGCTCGTCCCAGTCTAAGCCTCGCCGCCACAGCTGTTGCATGAGTATCTTCGGCTGGACGGTGCATGGCGATAGCAAGCCGAGGGGATCGAAAATACTGAAAGTTGATGATAATATTGATCTTTTCGTTATTTTGTTTGTGGGTTCAGAGCTTGGAGGTTCTATAGTATATTGTAGATCATCAGATTGTGGATTCCAACCCAAGCCGAGAGCGCTAGATGCGTCGCTCAAGCATAGTTTATCTTGCAGGTTAACCATTGATATAGGAAAGATGTCAGGGGTATTTGACCTGAACTTTCGCAGATTGAAGCAGCCAGATTTTAATGTTGTAGTGACTGAATTCAGGATGTGGAGTAGATCTGCCTTAGTGTCGGCTCCTGTCAATAGATCATCGCAATAAAAGTCTCTTTGTATAATCTCTTTCACTTTGGGATCAGTACAATTTTCGCCTAGTGTCCATAGACATTTAGTACTCAAATAACTGGCACTAGCAAATCCATAGGTTATAGTATTGAGTCTCAGTGTTTCGATAGGTTGATTCTCGTCTTCACGCCAAAGAATTAGCTGTAGGTCTCTATCATCTTCATGGATAAGGACTTGGCGGAAGAACTTGTCAATATCGCCGGCCAATACATACTTGTGAAGGCGAAATCGTAGCAGTATTGATAATAGTGAATCTTGTACCTTTGGGCCTATCAATTGTAAATCGTTCACTGACACTCCTGTTGTAGTAGCAGCGGAGCCGTCGAACACCACGCGCAACTTGGTAGACTCGCTGTGGTCGCGCAGCACGGCGTGGTGGCGCAGGTAGTACGCGCGCCCGCCGCCGCTCGTCGCTGCGGCCGGATGTTGCTGTAGCTTAGTGCAGTGATTCAGCATTTGGTATTCTGTTATGAAATCACAATAGGCTTGTTTGAGTAATGGGTTTTTCCTAAATTTTCTTTCTAGAGATAGAAATCTTCGTTTTGCAAGTAGATAGGAATCACCGAGAGTAGTGGGTGACTCTTTAAATGGTAGCTTAACACAAAACCGTCCGTTTTCTTGGCGGGTAGTGTATGTTTGAAAGTGTAGTTCACACATCTTCTCGCTGTCGCTTAGTAGCGGCCTTTTGGGTAACTCTTCTAGCTCCCAAAATCTAGATAGTTGTTTATCAATATAGTAATTTTTTGAGAAATTGCATTGTATAGTTTTAGGTTCACAGTTAAAAAATATAGGACCAGAGATTATCCAGCCTAACTGAGAGCTTCTCAAAAATGGTAGATTATCGCCTAGAGATTTTTGTTCTCTACCAATAATTTGCCAGAATAAATCTGCACCAATTAACAAATCGATAGGACTTGAAATGTTGAAATAAGGATCGGCCAATTCAATTTTTGGCGGGAGATTGAAATAATTCAAGTCGATAGAAGATTTAGGTAGATTACCTGTTAGCTTAGGTAAGACAGAGCAAGCAAGTGTTACATTAAAGTCTGTGTGTAGGGAATCTAGACGGACTATACTCCGTTCAGAAATGTAGCCACATGGAATATTGGCCAAGCCCATGACATTAACTGCCTTGGTGGGAATAGATTCTAGACCTAGTTTGTCCATTAAAGATTTGGTTATAAAGGTGGCTTGACTTCCAGAGTCTAATAGACAACGAACATTTGCTTGTGTATTATTGATAGGATTTGATACCTTAATTATAGCCGTAGACAGCAGAACTTGATTGGCAGGCTGCGAAGAAATATTGACAGTGACATCTACCGTAGAAGAATTGGCAGTAACCGGAAGGGCAGGCTGCTCGGAGACATTTGTTGCAGACTGTGAAGGTATGTGAAGTAGGGAGTTGTGTCGCTTACGACATTCACGACATGGGCCGCAGCGACAGTCCTTGGAGTTGTGCCCCTTTCTTAGACAATTAGGACATAGTTTCAATCTGTTCACTTCAGACCTTCGTTGCTCTGGTGTCATGGCTAAAAATGTTGGACAAGTATAGATACTATGATCTTTAGAACAATAATTGCATACCCATCTTGCCTGATTATTAGCATTTAAATTGTTATTTTGAGTTGGAGAATTATTTGTACATGCTAATGAGTATCGCTCGACTTTATTTGTATGAGTTGTAATGGTTTGCTTTTTATTGCATGCCTCCAAAATACTAGCTCGGTTATGTAAAAATTTGGTTAACTGACTAAGTTTAATTGAATCACTTAAAGTGGTTCGATGCTCCTCCCAAGCACGTTTAGTAACACTATCAAGCTTCATACAAATCATATGAATAATCAGTGTATCCCATTGGTCAGTAGGTTCACCCAGACTAGACAGCGCTCTGAGATCTTTGTTGACAAGATCAACTAAAGCCCTCAATGATTTTTCAGATTCACGGTGAATAGACTCAATATTGAAAAGAGAATTTAAATGGTTATTTATTAGGTATTTTTTGTTATCGTATCTTGTGCATAGCAGGTCCCAAGCTTCCTGATAGGTGTTGGATGAAACCTCAAAATTGGTCAGAATCTTAGCAGCATCACCGGTAAGGTATGAGCTCAAATAATGAAATTTATGTATAGATTGTAAGCGGGGATGATTATGAATAAGTGACTTAAATGTATCACGGAATTCAAGCCAATGGGCATAAGTACCATCAAACTTAGCTATTTGAATTGTAGGTAGCTTGAAATTAGCCTCATGAGATTGATGATGGTCATCCCGGGGAGATAGAAATTGGTTATCACTGGTAGTATTGGAGTATTGTTTTAATATTGTTTCAGCTTTGGCTAATAGTGACATAAATTGTGACTCAGTAATGTCCCTCTCATTAATCTCAATAGCAATAGTATCACAAAGTTCATCAATCTGATCCTGCAGCAAATCATAATCATTAGATAATTCTTTGAGTTTTTGTGACTTTAACTGAAGTTCATATACTTGTGACTCACTCAAGGTAGGTATTGCTTCAATTAGTTCTAGATAGTTTTTGAATTTAGTTAAGCGACCTCTGACACTACTACGCTTAGTTATTAAGGTTTTTATGTCAGACATTTTTAATAATAAATGAAACAATAGGGTCAATACCTAATTGTAGCAATACTGAGTCAAATGGATATGTAAAATGGAAAATTCTTACGTTCCTCCTCGTATTTCTGTCTATCGGTATTTACCAGCACTCCTTCAGCGTCAGCGAAGCCAGGAGAGAGCGCGCACGGGTGCAGGGTGTGGGCAGACGCCCGGAGAACGCGAGCGCGTTGAGATGGACGAGCACGACGCGTGATGATGGGCTTTCTGGCCACAAAGATGGGCACGGGCACCTCTTGCGCTGAAATAGTCGGCCCGAAGCGGGGTTTTTATCATGCAAAAACAATAATGCACAAGCCTAACATTCGGGGAGGGCGCAAACGAGGAGAAAAGCTGCACTTGTTATTGAACTGTGATAGTTATGGTTAATATGCAGGTGATAAACCTTATTTTATAGTGCAAAAAATGAAAAGTAAAAATAGCACAAACATTTGCGAGGGAAATTGTATGGCATCACAAAATGGCGTGCATGTAGTATAGTTTTTAGGTGCAATAATTTACATCACACGGTTGCACGGAATTGAAAAGCTTTTGTGGAGTCGTCGTAGCTGTGAATTGCACAAGTTATAGTAGGCTACAGTGAATAGATAGAGGAAATATAGAGAACTTAGCTTGGGTATAGGATCCGCCGAATAGAAGAATATAGGGTATAGATAGGCCGGCCAGACCGTAGTTCTTTTTCCTCACAGGTTGCTTTCCAACTCACGCACGTTATTGTTTATTGAGATTCTTCATAGGCAGTAGCTACTTGGAAGCGTTCTGCATTGTTTGATGTAGATTGACCGAAGATTGTAGGTAGTTTCTTCATGCAAAAATGCGGGCCACTGTTTTGGCCATTCGTATTGCTTTTTCACGGTCGCCACTTGTTTGGGATTGAATTAATAGTCGTCCAAACTCACTGTGTTAAAATTTATTGTAAAAAAGGTACAGACATTTGGATTTGATTGCGAGAGCGGGGACGCCTCGCGTAGCGTCGTATCGTTGAGAAGAGTAGTATTTTTATGGCGCGCAAGGCTTTCTTGTGTTGTGTTTGGTAGCTCTGGTGAAGCGACGCGCGGCGGTTGTCAGCGCTGTGTCAGTGTTGCCAGGCGCGGACAGGGACTTTATCCGGGAGGTCAATATTCGGGTCGTTGGAACCTAATGTAACCTTATTCTGAACATATTTCTTATTTGCCATTACAACGCTTTAGTATAATAAATATATGTAGAGGATGATAGTTCACACCACTTCAGCAGCTGCAGATTTATAAAGCGCATATTGCACTTTGGAGTACGCTTACAAGCTTGGGCAACTTGTCTCAGTACAATGGAGGTCGCGTCGTATCGTTGATGATCTCGAGCTTAGGTACTCATGGTTTAGATCCTCTTTATTTTAATATTTCCCCTAAGCAACGAGCTTCAAGCATCATTTTTCATACTTAGATTTGCAATTTTATTATTTTCCAACATTTATACGTATTCCTTTTTTTTCCTCATACGCACACCTACTATTATATTGTACTCAACGCGCCTATATATACTGTAGTTGCCCATAGGCCGTCTTTATGGGAAATGGCTGGGAAACTATCACTGATGTCAAAGAAGAGAAAGATTATTTTAAGAAAACATTTAGAGGACATTAATTCCTTTATATGTTTTTATTATAAGACTAAATAAATCGTAAACTATCCTTACTATGATTGTATGAATTTGAAACAGTTTAATCTTTACCGCCACAACACAAATTACAATAATATAAACTTTGTTCTATTGTACGTAATCTAACAAACCAAGATTTATATAAATAACCGAAGTAGGTCAACTCTTTCCTAGTAGGTCAATAGGGAATAAGTAGTAACGCCAAATGAAATAGAGAACAAACGGTGGATGAAGAGAGGAAACTACGTAAACCGCATAAACCAGATTCACGTGTGTGATCCAATTTAGTTTGTAATTGGGCACCAGTAAAAAGATTCTCAACATATACCTACTTGACCTTTTACAACTTCCATTAAATTTCTGGAGGCTATTTCTATATTAATTGAATACCCAAGTGGTAGAAAGTTCTAGTCAATTCGAATGATGGTTTTTGTATCGTGCTGGATTTATATAATGTATATATTATATTTATTATTATATGTATATACTTTCTCTTTTTACTTTTCTTTTGCTACAGGAGTTCTGAAAATGAATTCATTTATTTTGATACGCTTGAAACCACGGGTCGGAAACTATTCCGGAAACAATGAAACTCTTGAAAATCGTCAACCGTTTTGGAGATTAACTTGAACAAACAAACAGACAAATAAGTAAAATAGAAGAACACATGTTTGGATTTGGTAAAGTGCAAAACATCATGACCTTATTTCGAAATCACAGACAGACACTTCAATTTTATTTATTTGTATAGATAATAATCAATGTCAAACGTAAGTTATTGTTATTTGCATGTTATTTGCAATAAATAATATTATGGAATTAATGAACAATAAGGTATTTTGACCAATTATAATTCATGGTTTTCACTTTATTTATAACCTAAAAATCTCCGTACAAATTAAACTATTTTTGACAGCGAAAAGTAGTAAAATAGTAGATTGTTATATAAGGAGCTAAAATAAATATTCTGGGACATAAATAAATATTCTGGGACATTATTCCTCACAGACGGCTATCTGACCCCAAACTAAGCAGAGCTTGTACTATGGAAGCCAGATAACTGATATACTACATATACAACTTTTCTTTTGTAAATACATTTACATATATAGACCCATTACATACGAGGTAGTTTTACTCCCGAGCTTTAGCGAGGGAGTAAATAGAAACCGAGTTTTAATGGGTTTTACCGCCGTGTGTTACACTATAATTTTCACTACGATTGCGAGAAAATAAAACAATCCAATACAATACTACCAATTCAATTTGCAATTAGAGAAAAATTATAAAGATTTCGCGCCAATGTCTTTTTTTTGTTTCTTCTGTAGCCGCAACACATTGCATGCATTCTACCAGAGATCGCCGATTTTAGTTCCATTTTCAAAATTAAAATGAAGTTCTTTTTTTATGAAACAGTAATAAGTCGAGTCTTTATTCATGATTATTCTACTTATGACTAAAGACTTTTTCGTTTTTGTAGGCTCATTGTCATTTGACACACAAAAATTTAAAAAATAATACTTTTTCCCCTAGAGGAAGAATTGCTATTTTTTCTTCGCTCTGGTACGCCACAATGACGGTCTTTTTGAGCAAGAGGAGTGAAAACAAATTTTAAAACTAGTTTCCTAGTGGTCATCCATGGTAATAATATAACTCAATTCAATACCTAAAATTGATTTCATAAAGCTGTTAAAAGTTTGATTTGTTGGTAGATGACAATTCTCAAGTAACCTCTGACAGTATTCTTCCATTTGTATTTCGTAAACTTGTAATGTTGATTAACTTTTAAATGGACCTCGTAACTTCATTTTTATATAAAATACTTTCCCACAAAAAGTTTGTAATAAATTCTGTTTCAGCATTTATAATTTTGTTTCAAAAAGTTGTGCGGACACTCGCATTATTATTAAAAAAGTTTAAGTTTGCTTTGTACTGGTTTAAAAAAAAAATAAGGACCCTCCTATTTAAAGTTTGATGTAAATTCCGGGAAGGGCTAAAACATTTCAAACTTTAACGCTTCAACATTTCCTAGAATGTTAGTTACGAAACAACCAGAGTTCTTCAACGAGCAAGATGGCAAAGCTAATTTCTATGTTAAGTTATCAGGATGTATCTTTATTCAGAAATAAGCAGATAATTAATGACAAGGCGATACGGAAAAAAGTTTATTTAAGTTGAGATTATTTTAATACCCTTAGCGTATTTCGTTGCTATGTACATTCGATCTTACATTTTTTTTTAGAAAGCACATCCTACATACACTGATGTGTCAATTTACACGATTACTACCTACTCTGATTTGATTTGTCGCTAATCACATTCAGTCTGACACTTGTGAATTAATAAAGGTCTGCCTGAAACATTCAATTTAGTGTATATCTAGCAACTGATCTCAGGGACTAATCAATTATGGTAAAGGCATCCGACAGCTCCACACGATCTTATGTTCAACGTCTGACGTATTTGTGAATACCCAATAATAATTAAAACTAATAGTCAACGTAATAGGTACTTTGTTACTGGTAATTGGAAACGTTTATGAATTTGTTTTTGAATAAAATTGATTGAAATCTAAAAGTGATAATGTCTGTTGGATGTGTGAGATACATAATTCTTATATTTTAGGAAATTACTATCAAATTTCATTCTTGCTTACCGCCATTTTTGCTTCACATCTCTTAATCCAACTAATTATAGCTTGTTTTTATCGCTTTCTGTGAAACGGCCGAAATGAACCTTCCTATGTATGGTCGTCCACCAAATGGGACTAAAAAACCAGCCAAGTGAGAATCAAACTCAAACAAGGAGAATTCCGTATAATAATAATACAAATAACCTAATATTGTGACCTTGTAACTTAATTTGACTGAATAATTTAATTTTGACAATAAATTAGTAGGCGTAACAAAATATTGATTTTGCCATATACGTACATAGATATATAAGATGATTATTTTGCTCTTTTATATTTCAATGTTGTTATTGCAAAACAATCGTAGCATCCAAATTAAAGCATTTGGTAAAAATGGTGTTGTTAACAAAAAACGGCAAAAAATATATATATTTAGCCTTGGTATTTGACTTGTTTAAACAAAAGTTATGTAAGAAAGGGTACTATAGAGTTTCTGATTTTGTGGAAGTCAAGAATGCATTTAAATGAAATGTTCGCTCAACAAGCTATTTCAAAATAGCTTTATAAACATTGTAATTAGTAATTAAATTATATTACTTAAACAAAAAAAACTATAAAAATATCCCTTGCTGAGTTTCTTGCCGGAGTCTTCTCAGTCCAAGTGTATTCCGAACCGGTGGTAGAATCATTTTCATTGTATTGTAACGTTCATAAGTGCCTTATTAGGGCCTAAACTGAATAAATGAGTTTTGATTTGATTTAATTTTATTATTTGCTATTAGAGACTAGAGAATCTATAGTAATTCATATGTAGTAATAATTTTGGCTAGCTATGCGACTTTTAGCAGCGCCAAGAAACTGGCTGCTATCGCACTCTAGCACCGCTAGTTTTCCTTTTCCCCGGTGTCATTATGTCACGCAGTGGGTGCAGGCCCTTTTAGGATTAAAAATATACAGCCTTATGGACAGACGGACGATATAGGCTAATTAATGGAGCACCTTCAGGTTACGGAACCCGAAAATAAGTATTTTTCTCTCATTTGCTTATAAGCTCTTATAAGAATGCTAGCAAGAAGAGGGATATTAGAAGCGCTGCTAATTTATTATTCTTTTTCACACTTACGTGCAATAGTCCTTACTGTCGAGACGTATGTTGACACAAGTATGACTAGTGGTAGTATAAACATGAAGATAAGCGACAATGTAGTATACGCTTGTTCCTGCCATCGTTCCGTGTAGAAACCATGGGTAACACATTGGTGAAACTCTTCGATAAATGGCCCTTTTGCCACTCTAAATACTACACTCTGAAACAAAAGAAAATTAATAACTTAATGAAAAAATTTAAGTATTGTGCTACTATAATAGTAATTTAGTAAACTTGCAAATGTATTCAATTCAATAAATTACTGTGCCTTGATGAAAATATTTGAAAATTGAGAATGTACAATAACTGAATAACTTAAAAAAAAAATACAACCGAATTGAGAACCTCCTCCTTGGTGACGATTGATACATATTTTATTTTATTATGGACCATTTAAATCGTGACATCAAAGTCTATGTTGCCATAGTCTATTTGTATGGTAGAGTCAATTAATAATAGTAATAATAATTATTTTTTTATGAAAATTGTTTACACAATTTGCCTATTTACTAGTTAGGTATATATACCTAAGCTTACATAATATATAAATCATTGTTAAAAATATCATGACCTACAGTTGCTTGTTTTGGTGAACTTAAATGACGTGCAGAATCTACACTACGAATATGGTTCTTGTTCTTGTAGGTGTGTTAAATTGTAAAAATTTGTTTTGAGTTCAACTTTAATTTATGCAGTGAGCTCAACCATTAAAACATAGACCATGACGTCATGACTGAAATCGCTATTTTTAGCACTGTGAGATTTTTGAAAAATGTATTAGTTAAATATCTTTGCCAAAAATAAGTTATTCTTCAAAAAATGCATGAATACTCCCGTGCATTAAGAATCTACCAAGTACCAAAAAATAAACGTAGGTATGTAGGTACAGTCAGCGGTAAAAGTAGCTTGGCATATTAGTACCCTTTTATAAAAATCTATTGACATGTTCATGACAGTTCGTATGAAAATTATGAATTGTGTATTGTGCCACGGTACTAAAGTGCCAAGATACTTTTGCCGCTGACTGTACCTACGAAAATTATAATTTATTTTATGTTTTTTTTTTTATACTACTAGGAGGCAAACAAGCTTACGGCCCACCTGATGGTAAGCGGTTACCGTAGCCTATAGACGCTCATAACACCACCGGCAAAGAAAATACAACATTATATTTTCCCTGTCAGGGGTATCACTCACGCGTTGCCAACCTTGAGACATGAAGTTGTTAAGTCTCCTGTGCCTGTAATTTCACCGGCTCCCATACCCTCCTAACCGAAACACAGTAATACAAGTGGACTACTATTTCACGGCGGAATTAGATATGGTGGTAGTACTTCCCCGGGCGAATTCTGCACTAAGAAAAAAAATGACGAAGGAACTGCTCTAATGATATAATTATTTATCAAATTAATCTACCGTTGGGGTCTCCTAAACGCCAATGAAACACCTATATCATAAAAATAGTGGTAGTATTTAAAAAATATATTCCACACATAGGTAGGTACCATCTAGTTCAGAGTTAGGTAGGGAAGGTAGAGGGTTTTTACTAGAAAGTAAAAATCAAAAAAGGTAGCCTACTAAGTAAAATTAACAGTTATGCATCAACTGCGTGATCTTACTAATTTCGAAGGATTAAAAATTATTTAGAACGTACGATAACTTATTTCAAAGCCAGCAACCTAAAAGTTAAATGGTTTCACAAATTAAAATCATGGATTTATTGCCTTATAAACCCATTAAGGCTACAAGTGAAACAAACCTGCAATTTTGCAAGTTGCCTCAATATTACCCACCCACTGCTAAAACTTTCCACTTTAACTTTGTGAGTTTGGAATTCACAACTTACATCTACTCATTTAAAAATTCTTAGAAAGTTACTGGGATCAGGCAATAAAACAGAAAAAAAAAATAATGCGAAAATATCGAGTTAACTTACTTTTAGTTTTTGCACAAATATTCGCTTAGCTTTTTTTTTTCCTGTATTCCAGATGAAAATGAACTATTTTAAACCTTTTTTTTACTATGAATAAGTTTGTTATATGCCTGAAGGTAAATAAATAAAGCCTTGAGTCTACCTATTTATTAATACATGATGTTTGATTGTGATATAAACAATAGGTACACGTCCGCATTGTATGATTATTTATTTATTCCTCATCTAACGTAGGCCCTTTGAGGACAAAATTAATTTCCGTATAACAGGAGTAAAATTAATTGTAATGCAGCAACCCGCTAGCGGCAAAGGCTGAAAGGGATTGTCCTATTACTCAGAAAGTGCTCAAGTGTGAAGGGGTAAACCGCTTGTTAGATAGATGAGCCCAACTATTATTGTGATTACCCTATGATATATATAAATGAAAAAGTACTTTTAGATATCGAAAGTGTGTAAACAGGAAGAACAGCTACAAATACAGAATGGTAAATATTTAAAGGTTCTTAAGTTGCTAAGGTTTTTGTTCAAGCGTTAACATAAAAAATAGAAATATTGGGTCCTTTTGTCCTTTTGAAATTCAATTTCAATATATAAAAAACAAAACATACTAATTACAATCCATAGTTCCTGATTTTGATTGAAACTAACTAAATCGTAGTAACAGTAACTTTTGAATAACTAAACTAGTATAAAACTCAACGTAATACCTAAGATCAAAGCTATTAAGACTGATATTAGTTTCTGTATTCACTTTTTTGAGTTCGTAATAATTAAATATGAAACAACTTACAATACGTGTCATAATAATTTATTATAATGCTCCTAATAATCAAAGATTTAAAAATATTTTCTATGACACAAAAAGACGTAATCTAAACAAACTATCAACGGTTTTTAACATTATTCAATACAAAGTAGTCATTTTTCTTCTATTCTGTGACTATATGAATACAAAAGATGTCGTAATCCAAAAAATCAGTAGTGTCAATCATAAATAAGTAGGAGTTTCAAAAATTAATATTTCAAAAGAAGTCAACGCATGTCACTTAAAGAAACATTATCGCTACTCAAGGTTGTACATTCTGAATCGAGTATTAAACGCGTATATAATTTGGCATTGTCGGCTGTCCACGGCAAGATATATTTTAAAATGTGTGAAAAATGGTTCGTTATAAATTCAACTTCATGACTCTGATACAATACCCTAATTATGTGTAAACATTTTCCAGTCTGTGACCACCACCTGTGTTTGTTGAATGACAAGTGTATAATAATAATATACCCTTTTTCTATAATGAGCAATCAATAAGGAATGTGGAATATTAAAATTCCGATTTGTATCAAAATAATGGCATGTACTTTTAGCATTTACTCTATAATTTTTTAGTTTAAGTAAATATTTACCTATACTAGATATAATTATAATTATTGTTTATACCTTTATACAGATTGCTATTTCTTTATTTTTATAACTACCTCATTACTTTCTATTATTCAACTCAATGAATTTATCTTCATCTTCAAGTAGGCAAAGTTATTATACATATAGTACCTACTTGAAAAAGTTGGAATAGAAATTACTTTGATCTCTCTGTTGCGAGATAGTTCTACACGATCAAACTTTTAATTGCTCCAGAATATCAGTAATGTCACCACTTTAACTACTTTAACTATACAAATATCTTGTTTCCTATTAACTTTATTGCGACAACAAGATATGGATTTTTATTCATGAAATAGAGTAACCGCACCCTGGGATTTGTATTCTGAATTTAAATTATTCCGGTTAACGACATAAAAATGACTTACTCACCTGAGGTATACTAAAAATAACACTTAACACCCAAGCAATAATGACTAGTCTGCCACTCCTTGTTGCTGTAGCCATACTCTTCATTGGATATTTCACCGCAAGCCATCTGTCTACACCGATAAGTACTAGAATAAATGTACTCAAGTACAAAGCGAACATCTGAAGAAATTTAAATAATTTGCAAGCGATATTGCCTGCATACCATTGAACTGTAAATGACCAAGCAGCTTCTCCTGCTATACAAAATACAGTTACAAGTAGGTCAGCTATACTCAATTGGAAAATTAAACTGTAAATTGCCGTCCATGAGGGCCTTGCTCTTCCTCTACTTCTTTTACCTCTCTGTATGCTTATTATCGTAGCAATATTACCAAAAAATGACAGCACAGCCATTGCTGAGAGTACGCTTGCTCTTATTAAAGTGCTTTTAGTCAAAACAGGGGCGTGGTCTAAGCAATTCACTTGAGTTCCATTATAAACAAAAATGTGATTTGTGACGTCATCAATCTGTGTTTCGTTTATTAATAGTGCCTCTATACACTTTTCTATAGGCCATGTGTCATAGCTGTTCAGTATATTTTCAGCGGTACTAAACTCTTTTCGAAGAGTGAGCTCGCTTGGATAGAAAATGTCGTCATCATATGATGTGGTATTGTTGCCTGCGCTCTCCATGTTTCGTCATACGAGTTTAAATTTTTCTTTTTTAAGTATCTGAAACAATATAAATTGGATAATTAATATTCGCCATTATTAGTAATATCGAAATATCGAATCTACAAAAAAGAAACTTAGGTATACGAAACCTGGGAGAGGTTCTTTGTTTTTCTTTGCAATATTTGGGACAGAATTTTTTGGTAATAGAATCAGTGAAGTCATATACTTAAAAAATATATTTGATCTAGGCTTAATAATGATTCTTTATTAACACTGTTTGTTTTATATTAATGTTACTCTAATTTTATTTAAAATTCTGTCTCCTGAAATAGGTGTTGAACCATAATTGAATATAAGCACATTGTCATCGCATATTCATGAGGAGTCTTCATGTTACGCATTTATATAAGCACAAATAAACATGGCAAAATAAACCTGATTTGTTGATTTCTCTAATGAATAATTCACACGTGTGTCTATGACTATAAATTGGTTCTGGTTAAATTTTGTGAGAAATTTTAAATTGAGCTATTGCATTGAATTATACAATACGTCGCATGAAATCCGAAATTTCATTTTACCATTGAAAAAAAACCTTTGTCGCAAGAAAAGAGTCTAATATTCCTGGACGTGTCCCGAAAATCCGATAGAGCTCCCATTCATCGAGACAATAAAAACGGGAATATAAATGGGTATTGCGAAAGCCAATTATTCACTAAGACTTTGGGATCAGTCACATGGCTAATATTTTTTCAAGTTCCTTTGCGAAACGTACCTTTATTTGTCCTTTTATTTTACCCAAAAGATGTATAGCCAATTGAATCTTAGGTGGCACCTATTTCATTTTCTTTTTTTTACAAAATCCAATATGAAAACAAAAGGTAACATTAAATAATCTCTTTAAAATCTTTTTTACTTTTTATTGGCTTGTATTTGACCTCAATCTCACTATGGTAAGGGATGATGTGGCCGAAGGTGTAGCACAGAAATCCTAAGAAGAAACGGCAGGTGCAGCTGCTGGTATACACAGATAAGTGTTTGGCGACAGACATTCAACTGGAGGGTGGTAGCCAGCCAGCCAGGTGAGTACTACAAAATACCCTACCATCGTGTTATGATTTTCTCAATGTTTTTCTCCATCGAAAACTCAAGCTCTTTGTAGGATTCGAACCTACGACCTTCGCCACAGCTTCTGACGTCACTATCACTGAGCTATCATCGCCTCTAACTTCAGAAATAAAGACTTTGTTCGTTAATTTCTTTCAAAATAATCATAAAAACGTCGAGTGAGGCATTTTTCTAAATATATACTGTTTAAAATGTTGTAAACACTAAAACTGGCAAAATTGATTGCAGTCGTACAAAATATTCCAGCATAATTTTGCAAAAAACGCAAAAACAGTAATGATACATGGTAGATATTTGAATCACAAAATAGAGCTTATTTTCTTTTCACTGACATGTAATTCTTTTGATGTCAGAATTCTTTGTTTTATAGATTATAAACCCAGGCTTAATAACATGCAAATAGATTGAATTCTTGCAATTTTCATTTGTAATCACCAAATAGAATTACATTGTAACGTTTCTGAAATTAAATCCATGAAAGTTTCTGTCATGGAAAATTGAAATGGCAGATTTAGTCGTACTCAACATTTAAAAATTATAAAAATCAACTGAGGAAATATCCACTTTACTATGTGACTTACGGCTTAGTCATATTATTCTTTTTCACAGTTTGCTTTAACTTTATAAAGAAATTGCCACTGTTAAAAAATCTATACTTAAAGTAAAATCTTAAAATTTACATCTACTGATTAGTAATATTAAAATGTTACTATCGCCATCACGATAATTATTCAGTCCAGTCAAATTTGTAGTATATAGCCATTACTACTCAGAACATCAGAATTGATGTCTTCGTCCTTTGAAGTACACTTGTCTCTCTCTCTCTTCTCTTTTATATCGATAGTTCAATCATTTGTGAGCCCATGACCGATTCTGCAACTGGCATCAAAGCATCTAGGGTGTGAAAACATAACAAAGGGAAAATGGTCGCGTTACCTACATCGAAAGGTATATTTTTTGCTAGCCCGAGGCTTGGAGGATAAACGGATTTAGACCAAAAGGTCACTCTTAATATGGCTCATCCAGCACTTCACTGAAACCTTTTCTTCATCAGTAATATGGAAACCAGTTGTTTTAACACTCGAAAGGTAATTGTAATTGAATTTGTACAATTTCTGTATGCAAATTAAGATAATAATATATAAATAATATATAATATGTTATCACCCAAAAATATACTGACTATAAATCGTGCAGGAATGCCATTCCCGTTTAAAATATAACAATGTATGTACTTGACATAGACTATATAGCTAAATGCAAAAGGTCTTCGACCTGATAACCTAATATAGTTTGGTGCATTCAATAAAATAGAGATAAATTATCGAGCAGCCATGTGTTTTTAAGAAAAACTGCTATTAATTACTAGAATAGATTTCAAGTAGTTTTTTCACGTATCCAAATTTTTGAGAGACGTCCTGACTTTTAAAAGGTGTATGAACTGGGTTTCGAACTTCTTGTTTAATGCTAGTATTGTATTTAAAAAGCTTGTAAAATGCAAACTTCATGTCATGGTTATATATAGCCTCACCTTGCAACATCATCTGAGTTTTATACACAACAACAAATAACATATTTCACCGTTTTTCTATTCATTATATGATTATGATAAATAGGTACTATTACACTTACGATAATAAATATTTTGCAAAAAATTCGAATTAAGTCGCGTTCCGATTACCTATAAATTCCCTGTCATGTCATGCCCTGAAAATATATATTTTCTATTAAATTTTAAAAAATGTCACATAAACTCTTTGTATGGCACGAAACGTACCTATAGCATTACTTTAGGTTACATTTCCACTGAAGCGGATATGAGCGGAGAGTAGAGCAGAGACTAGAACTGATGTCTAGTAGACGAGACGTGGATTTTAAATAATTTGTTGTCTATTCGCACACGATTCGTCTGCTCTCCGCTTGTCACCTTAATGGAAAAGCACCCTTATCACCTTAAAAATCTACTAGGACTATTAATAACTCAAAAACAAGACAATCCCAAGTGAAATAGTTGATAGTGTAATATGAGTTTATAGCCTAATGGCTAAACATTTGGCGTTTTATTCCATTCCTTTATTACGTTGTGCAAGATTTGTTAGAACTACACGTGGGTATTATACTGTTCTTTTGTTCTCGGGTAAGGTAATTTAATCTGCAATCAAGTAAAGACTACATTAACTAGACCCATCCTAGGCTAAGTCTCCTTTACGAGCCTTTATGTTACGAAAGTAAGCAGTAAGATTTATGCATCAAGATTATTCTAGATTATATTTGGCTATGTGTATAAAAACCTACAAATACTGCTATCCCACTAATATTATACGAGTAAATATGTATAAACTTTGTGAGTATTTAGTATTTGTATAGGTGTTTGTTACTAAATAACCCCTTAATTGTTCAACGGATTTTAATGTAATTTTTCCAACACGTACATTAGTCCATAAAATATGGATTAGCTAATTTTTATTTTGGGAAATCAGTAACCCACGGAAACGATATTTGTTAAAGTTGTGTGCTGTTGCATATTAAAACTTTTTATTATTTTTTATTGTTGTTTATTACTCAACTATTTTGCTCTTTGGGGCTAGTGAAAATAAAGCTCTATCAATGTAGCATCGTCAAATCAGCAAAAAAAAATAATTAAACCCTTCACGTCGTTAATGATTATTATGTTTGTAATACGTTTGATTGACTTTTAAGTAAACTCATTTGCACCAACATTAACTCATTCGCTTCATTTGTACCACCTTAATGGCGTTCATAAAAGGTTGTTTATACACAAACATTGTTGTCATGCTGTTATTATAGATTTACAGCATGACAACGCGCATTCATTGAAAGATTAATTAAGTTGAAGTAATTCCGCAAATTGAAGTTTCAAAAAGCTTGGTAGAAATTGTAAACACTGAATAAAGTCAATCAATTGAATAATACTGGATATAATACGATTAAAATCCTTACGCCAATTCTCTGAAATATGCAAAGTAAGACAATGTAATCACATCTTAAGTATATCTACTTTTTTTTTTTTTTACTTTGTATAGGCTTGTGTTTGACCACAATCTCACTATGGTAGGTGATGATGTGGTCGAAGGTGGTAAGCACACAAAGCCTAGAAGGATCTGGCTCTGAAGTGCAGCTGCCGGAATACACCAATAGGTGTAACTTAATTGCTACAATGTAGAATTTGGATATTATTTTTGCTACACATTTCAACTAATTAAGGCCAGAATTATACGCATGGTTAGTTCCAATTACTAAGGGCGATTAATTATTTAACTATCACACAAATTGTTAACAAAACAGGAAGTTGAAAACATAGAGCAACAAAAACAACTCATAAGTTTACCATTGGGGTACAATACGGTCTACGTACACACATTTACAACTCAAAGGTTAAACGAATAACTTGACATCTACAACTTAAAGGATATTGACGATAAAAAAATCTAACGATAAAGTAATTTTGTAAAGAGTGTGGTGAATTTATCGTTAAAAACACGCTCACTGTCCCTGAAGACTAAACGGTTATTAGGTATATTTATTGTAAAAAGATCTCTTTGATTTATTCACTGAAAATTCCGGTAAATTCTCCCGTTCGTATAAACAGACTAGGTACTCTCTCAATAACGAAAATTTACTTAGCCAATGAAATGAAATATTTGTAAAAGGTAAAAGCATTTAGCTAACGAGACGTGACACGACATACAGTAGGAACATAAAATATTCAGATCTCTTTATTGTACTAAATGCAGAAAGGAAATAGTATAGGAATATATTAGTTCTTCGCCCCGCGGTTACACCCTATTTTGCCCTCCTAGGGGTTTTAATTTTACATTTTTAATAGATGTCTATCTGATTTATGAAATCTCAATGCAAAACTTCAAGTTTCTAGACTCTGCGGTTTCAACTGTGCATTGATATACGAGTCAGTCAGTTTCTCCCTTTAATATTTATAGATATAGATTTGTAAGTTAATAAATTAGGTAGGTTATGTTTATCTTGTAGTTTCTATTGTGATATTTGAAGGATGACATGACATATAAATGATGGGATGACAACATAAATAATAGCCACGTTTTAAGTTACCTTTGTTAGTTACTGTAAGAGGAAATTTGCATTTCTGGGACACGTGACGAGATATGAAAGTAATATGAGCTTCTCAAATTCAAAACGACGAGTAAGTCACAGGAAAATGTTAAGACTACGCATAGATTAAAACAAAAAGGTTAAGATACGGTACTAAGTTCTAAGCAAAGCTATCGGCTCTTGAACACACGTGATTGTACTGTTAATTTGGAACTTGAAATTATTGTCATCTAAATTCCCTTTGTTCATTTAACATTATAATAATTGAGTTACATGTGTTGTTTTACTGGCTACGGTAGCAATTAGGTCTGGACTGCTAGTCGACTACCAATGAACTGTTTGTCCTTGCTGAAGAAAGCGATAGTACATATGTGGAGCTGATTGCAAACTTTCACTAATTTGCAGTGGCACTTGAAGATGTCAGATACTTATCTATCTCTTTGTGTAGCTTTAATTTAGGACTACACTAATGGTAACTTCAATGGAAGTTAACCCAAAGTTCAACATTTCATTTACATTATGTCTTTTAGCTTTCAATTTGCAATTTCAAAGTTTTGCTTACATATTGTTGAATTTCACTAGAAACGCTTTATTTCTAAAAATGAAGATAAATTGACTGTTTTATTTTATTTTTTTTAACTTTGTATAGGCTTGTGTTTGACCACCAAATCTCACAATGGTAAGTGACAATGTGGCCGAAGGTGATAAGCAGACAAAGCCTAGAATGAACTAGCTCTCAAGTGCAGTCGGAAACACACCAATAGGTGTTTGGCGGCCGATTTTCAACTTGAGGGTGGAAGCCAGCCAGGCGGGTACTACAAAGTACCCTACCACCGTGCTATGGTTTCCTCACGATGTTTTCCTTCACCAAAAGCTCAAGTTCATTGTAGGATATGAATCCACGACCTTCTGCCGCAGCGTCCGACGTCACTACCACTGAGCTATCACCTTAAAACTAAATGAGACAAATCGACTAAATGAGATTCTTGCATAGAGATAGTTTGTGGGCCAAAAAATGCCACAGACTACTTTTTATCCCTAACAAGATGACATGGCGGGCAACCAGTTAGTCGATAAAAATTATAAAACGATCCAATCCGACACGATAAAAATGGATGCTACAAGACAAAATTGTTTTACACAAAATTTCCTGTAATATCCATGATAGACTATACCATTTCATCGAAATAAGGTCCTTACATAACATCCCGTATTGTTGTCGCACGGTATAAATGACTACGTGAAACGTTGTATGACGGCGTTTCTACTGATGTGCAAATGTAACATTTCATGCTCATTAGCGGCCAAATGAGTTCTCTGGGTTTGTAATGTCATCTTGATGTAATGTATAATGGTTGAAGAAAATGCATAGTATTTAAATTGTAGAGTTATTTGTGGTATATTTTGATAACAATCGAACTTCTGTTATTTCGAAATAAAAAGTCTTTGTTATATAGCAGGTAACTAAACCTCATATAAAAAATATATACGAGTACATTTTTTTTTTTTTTTTGAACTGGAACAGGAAGGTGGTGGGTCCAGGGGACCTTCTTCCACCGTTACGCGGACTTTTGCGGTGAGCGCTGAGGGCTCTCAACCGCTACTTAAAATTAAAACTAAAACTAAATAAATTTTGGGCAACGGTAGCCTGAGGGTGCCCCCTGTGGGGCTCGACCTCGGCTCAGGACGTTGCCTGGGGAATGAGGGAGGACTTAGCATGCAAATATATTATTTGGGGATCGGTCGGATTGCTAATATGCAGCTCGGGCCGCTTAATCGGGACGAGACTGGGAAGGACGTCGCGACGGTCCTCGCCGGCGAGGACGAAATCTAGGTTGACGATTTCGCATCTGTATTTGTTTGCGGGCTTCTTCGGCCTCGATCTGCGCTAGGGTAATGGCATCGTCTGGTTCGCTGAGGGCGAGCCTAGGCCTACGGATGCGGGAAATAAGGGACGGGGTGTATGTGATAGTGTTGACTATCAAGGGATTCGCGTGGTGCGCTGCGGTATCAAAATATCGGCGCGAGGCGCGTTTTATAAATTGTTTGATTGTAGGGAGACCTAAGTCAAGGTGGAGGTTTTCATTGCGCATGTACCACGGGGCGCCCGTGGCTTTGCGCATGAAACGGTTTTGTATCACCTGAAGGGTGTGGAGATGTTTGGGAGCAGCGTGAGCGAACACGGTGCTCGCATACGTCATGACTGGACGGATACACGCGGTATAGAGTCTAACCTTGCTTTTTAGGGCAAGTTTAGACCGGGCGTTGATCATACAGTGGAGTCGTCCTGCCACAAAGGCGGCGCGCGCGCGAACCGCCCTTATGTGTGCAGCGAAGGATAGGCGATCATCGAGGGTCACACCGAGATATTTGGCTTGCCTCTCGCAAGGGATCGGCTCGCCGAATAGTGTGACTGGATCGGGGATGGGGGGACGTCTTTTTCGGTCGGTTCTATAAAAGAGAACCGCCTGACTCTTGGAGGGGTTGATCTCTATTCTTCATTTCCGGAACCATGCGCCTAGGGCGTTGGCTGCGGTCTGGAGTTTCTTAGAGATCGCGGGCGGGCTTTTGCCTGAGCAATATACGGCAGTGTCGTCTGCAAAGAGAGCGAACTGCGTATTCCTGACTCTAGGGATGTCGCTCGTGTAGAGCGTGAATAGCAAGGGAGATAGTACCGAGCCCTGCGGGACACCGGCACTAATGGGGTGAGGTGAGGACAGGACGCCTTCGACCCGATATCGAAAGAGGCGATTCGACAGAAAGTCTCGTAAGATGGTCACGAGTCTCGGTGGCACACCTAGTGTGTAAAGCTTGTAGATCAAGCCTGTGTGCCACACCTTGTCGAATGCCTTTGCGACATCGAAGAAAAGTACGAGTACATTCTACTGAATATCATTTTATAACAATGGTGTATTTCCAATGTATGTATATCAATCTTTAATTAAAGTCGATCAGTACCTATTTATCAACCTCTACAAGCGAATAACTGTGTGAAACACAATAAGGATAAAAACATATTATACTCTCTCATTTCTAAGGCCAGTTTGACGTTTGCGTATATGACGAGTATATATCAGTTTCATGTTTATTTACTTTGTCGTTCACATAAATGACTTTTGGTTAGTCAGGTCTTTGAACTTTACACCCAATTAGGGCATTATACTTTAAATACAGGGTTATTTCGAGTCGCGTATAGAAATTAAATATTTTCCCATTTATAAACGATCATTATATTGTTTTTATTTATACATTTGCAACACTTACATTATACTTAGGTACATGGACTAATTTAAAAGTAACAAAAGCGGGTTTAAACTTTTTTAACTTTGTATTTCTGAGGGTAACGAATTGGCAATGGTAACAAAGTAATAACAATAAAACATTGTACAAAATAATTACCGATAGTTGGATATAGAATGTGCCTACTAGTGATGTGATATAACGTCATAAGTGATGTGACACCAATAGGTAGTGTTGTTTAAATATTACTTTATCATCTCGGGCATTATTTCGGTAAGTATCTATTTAAAGTATTTTTAATGAAGATTTTTTTTTGAATTCATCATTTAACTATAGTAATGTATATGTATCGTGAATTGATTTTCAAGCATACAAAATTTAAATGTGGAGAACCAACAATGTAGACAAATAAATTTTATTTAAAACAAAACTTAATTATATTTATAATACTTAAAATTCAACAGAAGCATTTACGTAGTAGAATTCCTAAAAAATGTTACGAAAGATAAATGGCTTCAACGTGCCTCACGCTGACAACTTATACGCCTTTCATGAAAGCGTAATTTCGACAAGGACAGTTGTCTGAACAATCTATTATGTTCATACAAACTGTATCAATAGCGTGAAGACAAAAGAAACTAGGTTGCATCATATTTTTACATATTTTTTTCAGACAATATTTAAAAGAAAAACATACTGTGTGAGAACATCAAATATTTATAGCAATATTATTTCTTATTTTAGATATAATTAAAATGATCTCGTGACAGTTTTCAAGTGTGATACAATGTGTTATCGAAGGCCAATGCCGTATATTTTGTTTCACAAAGAGGCACGTCTAAATTTTACTATTAATTTAAAGATAATTTTATTGAGTAACTAAAAATCTTCATCTAGGGGCACGCTAGTGCCCCCGCCAAGACGACAAGCGAAGTGCAAGGGCACTACCTACCTTTTCTCGAAGTGCTTCGTCGTTTTTTTTAACCTAATGATTTTTACATGAAGTGTCTAATAATTAAAACCTTTATTCTAAAATTTTAGTTAAATTTTAGATAAAACATTTGATGCTTTATAATTATGACGTCATAACTATGTATTTAATTCAAAACTCCATATAAACCTATCGAAATTTCATAAAAAGTAGCTGATTCAGTCATAATCCCTATTATGCAGACATCATTCAAAATATATTAGATTCAACAAGACAAAGCCTTAGTTAGAACTCTTCTCTGAAGTCCATAGTTTTTCAGTTAAAAATATGAAATAATTATTTTATTGTATGAAGTCATTCATAAGTCAAACTTCTAATAATAACATACATCTGTACATTCAAAGTCAAAGCCATTTATTCAGTTTAGGCCTCAAGAGGGCACTTATGAACGTCGAAACTACTGAAGCTACCACCGATTCAGAAGTCGCCTTCAACTGAGAAGAACCGGCAAGAAACTCAGCAAGGTTACATTTTTCATATATTTAGTTTTTTGTTTTTTTTTGGACAATCTGACAATGTTGGCTTTTTTCCATTAAATGTTTTACAATTATTAAAGAAATATAATACGCATAAACACAAAAAAGAAAAAAAAATAACAAAAAATAAAAAATAATAACCGTAACAATAAAAAATAATAACATTAAAAAATATATTTAATTATATTTTATAGGATGTTTTTTTTCACACAAACTTATTCTATGTGAAAATAACCTTATCTAACCGATAAGTTTGTATGTCAACACTTTCACTGCGTGCGGGCAAAAAATGTAGATATCAATTACATGTGGGCTTAGTTTGAATGGTATGTAAATCATTATTATGAAAAATTCCATGTGTTTCAATTATGGACAGTTAGTTTAACAGCGATTAGCAGTTTGGTACATATTAGTTACTGAAATCTGATGAAAAGCCAATTTAAGACCACCATTTTTTTATTTGTCACAAAAATATCTTTTGCGAGAATTGATCCTTACTATTTCCTTAGATTTTCTGTTTTTATGGAAACAAAACATCTATTTGATTGAAATTTGATGCCATTTGCACCCTAGTTTTATTGAAACATATTTTTTGAATAGGTAATTATATTTATTTACCATAGAATAATCCACTTAAATATTCAAGTAGCCTGCACGGAAGCCTCGTGGGCGTATAAATAAAACTATGGTTACAATTGGATTACATAAATACAAAAAATCTTCTTATTGTAAACATAATAGTGAACCTAATGATTACGAACAAGAAACAATACACACACTCACACACACAAAATAATTGATAATAAAATATGTATTGTATGTTTTGTTATTTTTGGTAAATTATAGGGAATAAGGCAAATTAGAGTTAAATGTGGTCAAACACAAGCCTATACAAAGTAGGTAAATAATCCCTCCTCAAGCCGGTAACTCTTAACTTACCTATAACAATTTATTTTCTCAGATATGAAGCAAAAATCTGGAAATTGACATAATGATACTTTAAAGTAACTTTTTCATTATTATTATGGTTTAAGTGCACGTTTAACCATATCATCAAAACAAGTTAAATAAAAGCTTTTAAAAATAGTCTGAAGTCCCCAAGCTGAAGTGGGCATGAGCAGGTCATATTCTACGAATAGCTGATTACCGATCGGTAAGAAAGGCAACAAAAATGATGATAGGCTTCGTCTCAGGTTCCAATTGATTAATAGGGACAAAATAATATATCTGTAAGAAGAAGAGGTTCAATCACTAAATCTATTACATGATACAAATGATATGTAATAGCTAAAATTAAAAGGTTTTCCGTATTAGGAATGTTTATGATTAACTCGAAAACTAGTAAAACAAACAAACAAACATACAAACATCCTCTCACACCAAACGCATATACGATCTCCGTTCCGTCGCGGGTGATAAAAGGAAAATACGTTATTACCTATCGACAGAATAATGTGCTAGCTTCATAAAACTATTTATATCACTTCATATTATAAAACAAAGTCCTCCGCCGCGTCTGTCTGTCTGTTCGTGATAAAATCAAAAACTACTGCACCGATTTTCATGCTGTTTTCACCAATGGACAGAGTGGTTCTCGAGAAATTGGCAAAAATATGAAATGAAATGATATTTGTTGGAGGTGTCGGAAAAAAATAATCTGTCTGGGAGCTTTCAACGAAAACGCTGCCAAAACCCTTTGAGATACCTACATATAACAAAATGATGTATGGTGGAATTGTGTATCTTATATAGGTCTACAGAAAAGTCCGTAATGGCATATGTCTATCTCTTAAGGATAACATACTATATCCATTTAAGTACTTAAAAAAATGGGCAATTATAAAGCGGATTATTCTGGGAGCGTTATACCTAATAGGTATGCTTATAAAAAATGTAGGCGTATATGCTCTGCTACCCGTGCGAAGCCGGGGCGGGTCGCTAGTTCTAGTATAATTGTAAAAAATGCCATCATTCTTAGAATAATATTATATTTGAGTGACCTATCACAAAAGCATTGATACAATTTTTAACCTATCTCTACCTACCACTGTACCTACCTGCTATGATATTATGTATTCCTTTCTTATGTCGAAAGGGATCTATGTAATACTTTTATTTACAAGTAACTTTCCGTCCGCAGTTTCACCCACGATCTCTTATTTTAATACTCTTAGGTGCTAATTTTCTAAAACCCAACCTTAGGGCTGCCTATCTATATATTATACGTATAAGGGACTTATGTTCATAATTCAAGTTTCTAAACCCTGTGGTTTGAGCTGTGTATTTGTACGACAGTTAATCAACCAGTCACTCGGTTTGTCCCTTTATTATATAAATTGTTTTAGAATTATCATGTATAATTACAAAGTACCTTCTGGCATTCCGCCCCGCGGTTTCACCCGCAAACTCCTATTTTACTCTCTTAGGGGTTGAATTTTCATAAATCCTTCCGTGAGCTCTACTCACTTATATAGGTGTCAAAGAAACTCACATGCAAATTTTCACGGTCCTAGACCCAGGAATTTGGGCTGGGTTGATTTGTCAGTCGCTCAGTCAGTTATTTTTTATATAATACTAGCTGTTTCCCGCGGTTTTACCAGCGTTCCTGGTATAAAAAATCCAATCCTAAATAATATTATAAATGCGAAAGTGAGTTTGTTTGTTTGTTACTTTTTCACGCTTAAACCGCTGAACCGATTGCGATGAAATTTGGTACGTAGGTAGCCTATGGTATGGAAAAGAACATAGGCTACTTTTCATCTCGGAGAAACACAAGATCCTTCGGGAACGCGGGTGAAACCGCGGGGCGGAATCTAGCGATTTAATAATTATTCTGCTATTCGGGGCCGAGACAAATCCAACAAATCAAAGATTATAATAAGTTTTTGTTAAAAAAACATTTTTACACAAGTTTTTTTCATGACTGTACTTGCATTGTCTTCGAATAGACTTATGTATACCAAATCAATCTGACCACTGGAAGTGGGTGAAATTCGACTTGCAAGATTCCACCTTAACATAGTTACATATGTATGTAACTATGTTTGCTTTATTTAACTTGCAATGTATGTACATTGAAAGTTAAATAAAAGCTTGCATAAATCAGTCCAGCCGTTCTTGAGTTATTAAATAATGTAACTATTTCTACTTTGTTTTATATATAGATAGAAGATAGATAGATATGGTATTTCTGTTTGTAATTGCTAGTTTCGATAATAAAAAAAACTCAATGTTATTTGTAAAATTATAATCGCCCACAGGTATTGGTATAAAATAAAATTATAACCAATTTGATATAAACTTGAAATTCCTGAATCCAATTTGTGAGCTGAATAATATTTTATAGTTTTGATAAGCTATAACACCTAACATACCATAATTAGAGCAAAAAATAAAGAACTCCAATTACATCAAGCCAAGTTTGTATTTGTTTGGACACAATTATATGAAAACATTTTAATCTTTATCTTTTTCAAAACGTTTGGTATCAACATCTTATTTATAGCAAAATAGGTATATGTTTTTCTTTGGTACCAACAATAATTTAATAAGTTTTTAAGTTTCTGGAAAATATCGAAATGTGCCTCAAGCAATTAATTTTACGCTACACTGGTTTCATTTTGCCTCATTTATGAAAAGTTTGAGACTTATACCTAAGTTATGTATTTGATGACTCTATGCCTACAGCTTAAATTTATACATAAGACATCGAAACTTAACTTATGCTTGTTCTCCATTTTTAGGGTTCCGTAGTCAACAAGGAACCCTTATAGTTTAGCCATGTCCGTCTTTCTGTCTGTCTGGTAAAATACAATTTTGAAAATCATTTTTTTTAGGGTACCTCCTCTACACGTAAAGTGGGTATGTTTTTTTTCCCGCCTAGGGTAGGCGGCTATGGTGTGGGATATCGTTGGATAGGTCTTTTAAAAATACTGTGAGTTTGTTAAATATTAAGCTTTAAAGTGCTTTTTTTTGTTAGAGTCAAGTGTCCCCCCTGCCAGCTTAATCGTTATTTTTGGACATGTGAAAAAATTCACACTAGAAGTATATAAAACATAACGAAAATAAAAGGAAAACTATCTCAGCTAAGTAGTCTTTCCAAGTTTACGGGTAATATTCGACCAACTTATAAAACCATTTTTTGATGTTATTAAGCCGGCGAAACCGCTAACGTTAAATGTTAACAACAAAAACCCCTCTTCTTAGTCCACATTACTGTTATAGGCAACTACGGAACCCTACATTGCGCGTGGCCTGACACGCACTTGGCTGGTTTTTGTATAAAAGATGGTATAATAAAGATCTTATATGTATCTAACAGTACTGTGTATTTTATTACCTCGATAACAAAAGGGAATGAATCTTGAGAACCGTTCAATTTCGCGGTGACACCGTTTGTTAGGTACTCGTATATTTAACTTTGGGGTAAGAGAGTCTCGCTATTTATATAATAGAAATAAATACATTTTAGAAGGTCGTATATAGTGACTTTCTTTGAAGATGCTTTGATGATAAATCGTCATAAAGCTATTTTTGTTGTAGGTATGTGTTGCGAAGAGAAATAATGTCTATAAAGAAGAAGAATGGTTTCTAAGTCGTCAGAGATATGAGCTCTTTCATATGACATTTTGTCATGTGCCTTACTTGTGAAAATATTGTTTCCAAATATTCCATAAGAACTTGTAACTTTGAATATCATAACAGGAAGACTTTTTATAAAAAATAAATCAAAAGATTTTCATAAACATCTCAGTACAAAAACCGCCACACCGTTTAGGATGGAGGGAGTGACATAGAACTCTACATACAAACTCCCAAAAAAAAACCTGGAATAGTTGGCTAAAAATAGAACCCATCAATTACCTATTCAAAAACCACAATTCGGGATAAATAAAGAATAAATAGGTAGGTTGTTTATTACTTTCGATACTTAAGGATCCATCTGTTTCAATAAAAAAATCATCTACCATACTCACTTTACAAATCTTCCTGAAATCCAGTCTGTTTACGAAAGTAACTATTGATTTTGAGCTTATTGTATCCAGCCGGTTGGCATGGTTGGTAAAATGCTCTACCTATCACGCCATAGGTTAGGGTTCGATTCCACCCAGGGTAAACATTTGAGTGTATATATACGTGTCTGTTCGTCCTGGGTTTGGATGTAATAGTCTACGCATTATTATTAATATATTTTTCACAATAAAAAATAACAAATTAATTCTTATAACAGATGTAAAATAAATATAATATTAACTATTTATAGAATAAATAATGTGTAAAGAATTTCCCAGGATATTTATAAAAAATGAAATATTGGTAAGTTTTACCAGACTACGCGACAGGAAAAATAGGGTTATGAAAATTAAATAAAAATATTTTTTATTCAAATATGCCTTCACAAGCACTTATAAATAGTCTGACTCTAACGCGCGGTTTGAAAGGTTGCTTATGCTGAGAACCGATTTATTTATGTTTTTCACGCGTATCTTTGTATCTATGTATGAGAGATTTTTCATTCCCTCGAAGCATCCCAACGGCAGGTAGATAGATTGTAATGTATAAGATTTCTATGGACTCGTAAAAGCCATGCAATGGTTATAGGTTGGGTTTTCTTTTGTTGTATCTGGTCTACATTGCTGACTAGAGCGATGGATGGTGGATTAAATGAGGCACATAATAGTAAATAGACTATAAAGTTAGGTGTTTGTTTTATTTTCTTCAGACATCTTTCACTTTACACTTTCATTTATATTGTAGAAAGTATTTTGTGGTTGATATTATGCTGGGATGCAGATTATTACTATAATATCCTTTTTTATTGTGTAGGTCACGTTAATTCAAAACCATTAAATATTTAATTGCATATTAAATTCATTGGGAATAGTCGTGAATGTTAAATTATTATACTATAATATAATATTTGTGTAGAATATAATTATAGTATAATAAATACATATAGAATTTGATTTAAGATTTATTATAGTTGAACATCCTTAGTAATAGATCCATATTGCAAATAACCGGGTTACTCAATAAGAATGAGATTTCAGTAGGTGATAAATGGACATAGATTTTTTCGACGAGAGCGTACCAATAGATGCTTGAAGATTTGTAAAGGTAACTACATAATTCTAGATTTATATAATATTGAATTCGGAAGTAAACAAAATGGTATTTTGTATTATATCCAAGAGAATATTACTCATACTTGTCTCGTATCTCAACGGGATTACATACCTATAGGTACCTATACCTAGTCGTTTATTTCAGCACTGTATTTTATTTATTTCTTCTAAAAAAAGGTTTATTTACTTTAAATCGTTTTGAAGTCATCCCTTGTAATGAAACATTTTACTATATACCAAAAAGCCAGATTAATAAAATACTAAATCCACTATCTTAACATAAATGTCATCTATGCAACCATTTTACTATGTAGCGCAATAACAAACAGACCAAAAAATAAACAATAAAATACTAAACCCACTATCTTAACATAAATGTCATCTGTGCAACCATTTTACTATGTAGCGCAATAACAAACAGACCAAAAAATAAACAAACCCATAAACTTTCCAATTTATATCTTATTAGAAGTAAAACTTTATTTCTATTGTCTAACCCGCATCAATTTATTTGTATTACGCAGGTTACAAGATGAATTGCTTAAGGAAATTTAGTAAGTAGTGATACTTTTACCTACCTCTGGTGGGGCAGTGGGGGTGAAATAAGGGTAATTATATTAATTTATATGTACAGATAATAATTAGAGAACATTGTTCGTATTTAAAATCTCACTCGAGACTCAGAAATTAAGTTGAATTTATAAATCACTACTCATATAATTTGTGAGTAACTAATCTAAGGTCACCGTCTTGTAAGACTTTTTATATTAAATAATACATTTTCTTGGGTTGGGATATGAGACGGGCAGTATTCTATGCCAGGTATGGGAAAAGTGGCTTATTTTGATCTCCATAGTGCAAATTTCGGTTACGTACCTATAAACATTTTCTCGGGTATGAGTAACGTATTCGAGGCGTGAAAGTGAAACGAACGACTTTTCCTATTTACAATATTATATTATTCAGTACAATATGGTAAAGTATAATCTTCCCCAAATATCGTGTAGAGTTGATAACATTACTTATTTGAGTGACACTCGACTATTACTGTATTCCTGCCGTCATGACATTTGGTAGGTATAACTTTGCTGAGTCACTATCAATTTATCATCACACAGTAAACAATATGGTGAAATGTTACGAACTTTCTCTCCGAAGTCATTTTATTACATAGGACAAAGTGTATAGTAAGTGTGATGGATCTAAAAATGATTCATTATTATTTGATTTTCTTTCCTGTTTTTTTTTAAACTAATATAAGGATATGATGTATATTATGTACTAGATAATATACTATTGCACTCATCAATTACAAGTAAAATAAAAAGATATATACATCTTTTTTTACAAACATGTCTTGTTTTGAATACTAGACTGAAGTAGATTTAAATAGCATGTTTATTATAATAAGTTACCGCAATTATGTTTGTTCTTAAATTTTCTAACATGACAGTTAAGCTAAATTTGTTTAATACTAATTTGCATGCATTAAAATGCAATGAGTATAACAAAAATATTTATATAGCGTTCATTGATTCAATAAAACACCCCTATCTCTGGGAAAGTCTGGTAGAGCAAGGCATTAACATAAAGTATATTAACATCATAAAAAAAATCTACTCGAGTACAACTGCAAAAATAAAGTTAGAACGAATGGGCAAACCTTTTAAAATAAAGCGAGGTGTAAAACAAGGAGACCCACTATCACCGAAATTATTCACAGCCCTACTAGAGTCGGTATTCAGAAAGCTAGAGTGGAACCGCTATGGGATAAACATCGATGGAGAAATTCTCACCCACTTAAGGTTCGCAGATGATATAAAACTAATCTCAGAAACTCATGAGGGAATCCAACATATGCTGGAGACACTGGAAACTGAAAGTCTCAAAGCAGGTCTCCGTATGAACGAATCAAAAACAAAATTAATGACAAATGCAGAAGAAAAAGTAGTCAAAACATTAAGCGGAAGGAACGAATACGTTAAGGAGTATATATACCTTGGGCAGATAATATCATTTGAAAACGCACTAGAAAAGGAAATTGACAGAAGAATTGCCTCCGCCTGGAAAAAGTACTGGTCCCATAAAGATATTGTGTTCAAAAGTAATATTCCTATTCACCTCAAGAAAAAACTTATGAACAACACCATTCTCCCTTCTATAACGTTTGGATGTCAGTGTTGGCCCATCACAAAAGAAGTTACTCGAAAACTAAGACCATTTCAAAGAGCTGCTGAAAGATCAATGTTATCACTGAAACTAAAAGATAAAGTAAGTAGTTCAAAAATAAGAAACATTACAAAACTGATAGACATAGGAAAAATGATAAGCAAGCTTAAATGGAAGTGGGCGGGTCACGTCATTCGAACATCAGATGGGCGATGGACCGAGAAAATATTATACTGGTATCCGAGAGATGGAAAAAGAACACGCGGACGACAAAAGAGAAGGTGGGACGACGACATAGTACAGGTGGCAGGCCGAAAGTGGTTCCGAGTGGCGAAAGATAGAGAACGTTGGCAAAAAATGGAG
Source organism: Tetheella fluctuosa (assembly GCA_951216915.1). Classification (NCBI taxonomy): domain Eukaryota; kingdom Metazoa; phylum Arthropoda; class Insecta; order Lepidoptera; family Drepanidae; genus Tetheella; species Tetheella fluctuosa. The sequence goes on along the minus strand of OX578229.1, from coordinate 5,778,762 downwards.
GAGGCCTTCACCCTACAATGGGCACCAAACCAAACGCATGACCTTTTATAATATAATTTTATTTGAAATTTGATTTAATTTTGATTTAATCTTATTATTTATAACATTATTGTTAAGTTTGGAAATAAAAGCTATTTTAATTTTAATTTAATTTAATTTGCATGCTTTACCGAAGTAAATGTTGCTTGTTCTAAATGACTTACCTACTTAATGGCTTACACAGTTCAAAGACCTGAAATTTTGCCATAATGATATTGTGTCAAGTTGCCTCAGGTATGAGATTATGTGATATTCTACTGAAAGGGTTGACGATAAACTACCCTTTCATAAGCTTTATGTATTTATTACAGTTGCAAGTACATATCTTTTTACACGTTAGTACTCGACTTGACAATCATGTTTTGTCTTATAGGTATTTTAGTATAAAGGTTTTATTTTGAGGTTGTTTGTAGATTTTTTATGTTTTTTTTAAATTAATTATATTCTAAGTTTATGTATCGTTGCTGACTTTATCAAAGACAGTAGTGACATACCTGATTGTGACAGACACAAATGTATATTTAGGAGAGCCCTGACTCCTTCATTAATTATGTGCAAACAATCTTCAACCCGACCTGCGCAAGTGTGGGTATACCCACTGAAGTAAAAAATATTAGATTACGTAACTTATCAATATTCACTATCCAAATCCCTAAAAAACTTTATCAGTGAGGTACCTATAGATAATGATATAAAACACAGCTTGCGTGATTGTGATAAAAACTCGATAACAATCCAAAACATGAGCTAATGTACATTTTTATCGTCTCTTAAGAGACGATAAAATATAGAATCTTAAAGTTAAACAGTCATAATTTTCATAGCATAACGAGGATAATCTCAATCTAAGGTAAAGTTGATTAGGCATTTACAGGTTACACACATGCATATTTCCGTTTAAACAAGACATACACAGGAAACAGCTTGCGTAAACTATTTTGGAATAGCTTTTCCGCGCAGTTTTACCCGCGTTTCCGGGATAAAATATAGCCTCTATTACTCGGTGAAGATGTAGCTTTCTAACGGTGAAAGCATTTTTAAAATCGGTCCAGTACTTTTTGAGCCAATTCGTTACAAACATACTTACATACAAATCTTTCCTCTTTATAATATTATATAGTAAGTAGTAATAGTATATAGATAATGTAGTTCACACCTGTGACTCTAAAATATATAAAAATGCGTTACTGGTGTGCCTACAGAAAAAAAAACAAATAATGTATAGTTTGGAATAGACGAGGTGAGGTAACCGATTTCAAACACTACAATTGCCAATTACACTTCATGAAGTTTTCATAACAATAATACATTAGATAGTTAATTAATTTGTGCTTTATATAGTTAATTAAAATTACGGTAGAATAGATAAAACATGATTTATCACAGTAGGTATATTTTAATTAAATATTTTATTATAGAATAAGCAACATTTCTGTTTAAAAGCGCCTGCCAAATGATGTTGGGAAAAAGAATGATATTTAAATAGAAAGAGAGATAAACAAAAAAAAAGTGGCAAGCTGCAACTAATCGCTAGTTTGATATCGAGTGTGCTACCGTGCGTACTCCAGATTAGTCCGCATTGCGTACTGGTGCAGGGACCTATTGGCGATGATCATTCCAAAATATACGCGATTAAGACATACTACTAGTGGATAGTTTGGAAGACGTCCATGCAAAACTTGTAATCTAATCTACAGGTGAATAGTTTTATACCCTTGCGTACTGGCATTGTAAAGGAAAAACACTGTGGACATACATACGAGTACATACTTAATATAGAAAATATTTGACAAATAAATATTATGAATGGTTAAAGTAACTGTGTTTATTGTTTATGGGATATGTTAAGAGATAATCAATCATTATATCCAATTGATGTCTTGAGTGCGGCTGTAAGTTTCACACAATAATAAAAAGTGACTATACACATAACATCTATAAGTTAGACTAGGCAAAGCCTATATCTTTATGGACTTACCATGTTTTTTTCCGAAATATAGGTTTCGTGGCAAACATAAACAATAAAATATAATTTTGATTAGTTTATTATTATAATATTGTATATTGTATGTTAATGGCTTTCTGTTTTCTATGTAAAATTCTAGTTTATTAAATTAGCTGTATATCTTCCTTTCATAAATAAATAAATATAGTTTATTTTATTAAAAACTATATTAACTTATTTATTATTAAATGCTCAATCACTAACGGCTGAATAAAGTCTTTCCTAAGGCTTGATTCACACTTAACAAATAAAATAATCATTATGAATAGAATTCTGTTTAACGTAGTTCTCTTGGACTTTTATCTTTGCATAAAGGATATAGAGTTGATTTTTATACACCAATTTATTGCCAAACCATTTCCATTTTGTTAATGTGAGAAGCGAAAGCCCCAAGTCATTATAGAGTTTCTGCTTTTATTGTGCATTTGTTCCCCGTCAAGAATCACCCAACCATCTGGCAGAATGACACAATACGATGGAAACGCACTTTTCAATAGATAGGCTAAAATGCTTTTTCTACGTTAAGGTTGGTATTTTCCTTGTACGATAATAAAATAAGACTGATTTCTGCAAATTGTGACTGCGGAAAATATTAATAATCTGTATCGACAAAGAGAAGCTATTATTTTGTTGTTCTGCACGTTGCTTTTTACACAAAATAAATGGGGTCGAGGCGAATAATTTATTAATGTTTGTACTTATTAAGAATGGTCGCACTGGGGCCAAGCATTAATTTGGTCCTCATTGAGATAGGAGACGACTAAGCTCATTCTATTTCATATTATCTTCTTAAGCCTAGTTAGATTTCGAAAGGGCAGCGAAAAAATATATCTCTATTAATTAATTGGAGCTTTCCTTAGGTTATTCGATTATATTTGGATTCTTATTAAAGATAATAAGCTACGCCACGTTTTATTAATTTCATATAATACTAAATTTCACCCCAGTCGTTTTACTCGTAGTCTCGGAATAGAAATCAGCCTATGTCACTCTCGGGTTCATAAACTATCTTTTTAAAAAAACTCACATTGATACGTTGTTGTGTAAAAGAAGGACAAACCAACAAACACACTTGCGCATTTATAACACTAGGGATTCAATTCAATATCTTAAATGCACGGATGGAAAACTTAAATGTTAACGAGAAATAATTTTGACAGTCCTGTTATTTATATAGGCAGTTTTAATCGAAAATAGCCGATATTCTTTTAGTAATAATTAATAAAACAATTTAAATTGAGCTTTGAATTAATCTAAACGATGAACCAAAGTGAAACAACAAATAATTACTTAAGCGCCAGCACCTGCTTACTAAGCTAAGTCTGAAATTCAACGTGCTGCGTCCCGCTCCCTACTATAGCGACCTCTCATAGAAAACCCGCGTAAACGGAACGGGCGTATGCGACAAAATGGTTTTTATTGTTTAATTTAAAAACTACAAATATATTTCATAAAACCTAAGTACAATTTATAGTATCAGTTTCAATTAATATATGTAGAAATTTTGAAACCTCAAATCGATCCTCAATGCCGGTAAAATTGGAATCTCTTATTTTAAAGAGGTCTTTTTGATTAATTATTTTGTGTTATAAAAGTTAACCAGTCGTGTTATGCAACATACAAAATAAAGCCAAAGACATGATGAATTCTTAAAATAAATTTCAGTTCGTTCGCTTCTGTCATTGTTGAGAAAAATCGGAATCCTTGCAACCAAAATCTTCAAGGCGTCGCCATAAAGCAAAGACTAATATCGTATAAACAATCGAGATTTCCATCCGGCTTCTTTTTCATAACCGTTGTCTTCGGATGCTACATCCCCTTCTTTCCAATATGCTACCTACATTATAACTTCAGTACACATCTTGCTCTGTTTCGTTTATTATGTTTATAATTTTGATATAGAATATGTTTTAAAAACATATCCCTGAAAGCATTTGTCGTTCTTAATGTTCGCTTATGGAAGGTAAATACTTTACGTCTCAAAGATAATATTATTTTTGAAAATTAATTTTATGAGAGCATTTTAAGATGATATAAATAGCTTTTGACATTTTTATTTTTTAAATTGGTATAGAACACAAACATAACATAATAAACTGGTTGTTATGTGTTATAACCCTTTCAAGTAATCAAATTACTCGATAAAGAATAAAATAATATTAAGCTTATAAGTACTTTTTACTGAAGTATTTTATTTATTTTAAAAATAAAGTAGGTAATGTAGTTTTGCTATTGTGTGAAAATTTTATTCATAAATAAAATGTTGATACGATATTTTACAAAAATAGTCAAAACCTTTTATATTATAGGTACTATTTGCCATGTATCGCATTTATCTTATTTCACATTTTTCACTCACCCGTAAATGACTAAGTCGATTTTCTGCTTACTTTATTCAGCTCAAGACTGGTCGAAAATAGAAGATAGATAGGTAGTTGCTATGAAAATATGAACTTTGCAACGAATGTTACAAACAAGGTAAGACGTAATGCGTACCTACATTCAGTTATAAATATATTATATATTCTAAAAATAATTTAAAATAATCAATAGCGATTACAAAAGCATAGGTAATCTCTCAATATAAAAATCCAAACAAGATCGTGACTTAATTTATAGTAAAGTTAATCCAAATATACATTAATGTTGAGCTTTGTATAAAAGAGCTCTGTTATTTTTCTATCACTTGCATGTTGGTCCACGTTTTTCATTATAGACTGAAGGCTACACAGTACACAGAACGTAGGGCAGTGGAGAGATAGAAGGTACATAATGGCTAAGCCATTGCGATTTATAGTAAATATTGCTAAGTGTGTTTAGAACCATGTAAAACAAAGAGTAACATTTAAAGCTACATCTAAATAATAATATCTGTTACCAGGAAAAAAAAAAACATTTATTCCTATTTTAGATTAGTATCTAGTACATGCATAACAATATTTGAATAATAATATTACATATTTTAAATTGTAGCAGCTTTTAAGTTATTATTAATGTTTATGTATCCAAATGTTTTTTTTCCTTTAATTATAATATAAAAATTCAATTGATTTATTTATTTTAGTATATTAATAATTTAAACAGTAATATATATTATTTGCGCACCCATTTTCGGGTATAGGCCTCCTGCTACCCTTTCCAGTGCTCCCTCTCTCTAGCAGATCTGGTCCATGTAGCCCCCGCTACCTCAGTGATATCGTCACTCCAACGGTAGCTGGGCCTTCCTCTAGGACGTGTTGTAGTTCGTGGATACCAATGTAGGATTCTTTCGCTCCACCTTCCGTCTGTCACTCTCGCTGTATGTCCTGCCCATCTCTATTTTAATCTACATGCTAATTCTGCGGCATCTATTAGTTTTGTGATTTCTCTTATTTCTTTTTTTCTTCTCTTATCTTTTAACTTAATGCCTAGCAGACTTCTTTCCGTTGCCCTTTGAAAAACCAGGAAAATATACTTACTGAAATACTTATATCACAGCAAAATTTTAGTTTGATCAGATTTTTTGCTTATAAAAAAATACATCATTGGATAAAATAGCTTTCCGAACAAAAAATAGATTTAGCAAAAATAGATCAGGTACTCGTACAGTGAAGAGGGTCGACCACATTCCTAAAAATGCCATTCACCCCCCATTTAAATAAAACTAGTAATGGTATAGAGAACGCCTACGATTCCAGACAATCGTAATGTATTTTATTATAATGTATACAAGGAAATTTTGCATTTGTAAGTGAATATTCGTCAAAATTCAACAAATAAATGATCAATTTTATGAAAGCGAAAGTTTTTGTTAGCATTCAATTTCTTTACTGCTCCTACGCTTTACGATTGACACGAACGAATATTGCAAAAATAAAAATATAGATAAATAAATAACCTGCCTAAAGTGCTAAGGTGAGTAAAATGTACCTATGTGCTACATTTTATCCGTCCACATCCATTAAGCCATTTCCACTTGATTGATTCGATTGATTACATAACACATCCAACCTTTCGATTTTGTAATATTTAATTGAAGCAATAATGTGGTACCTATATAATAACGTGAAAAGCGGTATTAGAAATGTTACAGGTCTTTGAAATAAAAATGAACTATAGCTCATTGCTTTATAAATCTATTTATTATGAGATGCCTCGATATTATTCCATATGTATAAAAATAATTCTAAGTAATACAAGCTCTTATCCCAGTTCCTTAGGTTTTGGTTTTATTAAAAGGGTGAAGACTTTATTAAAGTTTCATGCAACAGGACCCCAGTGTTTTATATCCATAATCTGATTAGCGTCTGTATTTTCAAAGACTTAATAAAATATTTAATGAATTAAATGGATGGGAAGAATTGTTTTCGACGAACTTACGAAGGCTATTTTCTGATTATAATATTATTCCTACTAGAGTTCCTCCCCGCTGTTTCACGCGATACCGTATTTTACTCCAATACCTTAGGGGATAAATTATGTTTTTTTTTTTTGTGGATGCCTACATTATTAGAAACCTATATGCAAAATTGTATGTTTCTATATCCAGTGGTTTGAGGCGTTGATGTATAACTCTGTCGAACGCGCTAATCTCAAGAACTACTGGTCCGAATTGAAAAATATTTTACTGTTATAATAGGCCATTTATCGAGGAAGGCTATAGGCTACTTTTTATTCCAGGAAAACTTAAGATCCTTCGGGAACACGGAGAACGTGGAAGCTAGTAACTAATATACTGTCTATTTTGTAATGACTTCTATCAAATTATAAGCTACTTCTATTTTGTTTTCTTGTATTTATAATCATGTAGTGTACAAATGAAGTATATTCTTTTGTATTATATTACTATAAGTATGTTTGTTACTCAATACCATGTTATTATTAATGACAGTTCCTAACGATACAGTGTGTCTTCATAGTTTGAAAGTAGGATAATGTTAATGGCCTAATTGGGCTATCTAATATCAATTTTGACATGGGTTACCTCATTATTATTTATTGTTAAGGATAATTCAGTGGAAATTTTATGAAGGTACATTTAGAAACTACCTTTACCTTTTTGCTATAAAATAAATGTAACTAAATCACTGATATGCTGTTTACCGAGACTCATCTGAAAATATGTGTGTCCCAGATTTTTATAAATAATCAAAGCAGGAGCAGGTTTGCGACTACCTAATAATTGAGTTTTCCAATTGAGAGTTCAAGTTATATATATATATACACAGTGAGCTTACAAATGCTAGCGTAGCAACGCTTTACAAACATTTCTCAGAAATGCGTAGCCACTTGCGAGCTCAAAAGACGTAGCTTTGAAAACCATGTTAGTCTTATTTCTTCTACCGTCAAACTAATTACGCCAAAACGTAAGACAGAGACACTAGACGTCAAACTGGGAAGTATGGTAGATATGCCTATAGGCTATATACTAATTGGCAACGCGTCGGTGTCGTAAACAGCTAAACTAGTTATGATAATAACATATAAGATCATTGGGTATACTGGATGTCATCGTTAGTTATAACCAGGTGATTATTCCGATACATTCTCCGTTTCATTAAATTTGTCCATTCATATAATAGTCGTTTAAAGGTTAGGATAATTATTTATTGTGCACATGATGTTACTTTTCAGGTACCTAATGGTTGTTTTTGATTGAATTTCTACTCGATGTAACTGAAATTTGTTTGGGTGACCGATGTATACCTTGTCAGCAACATAAGTAGTTGAAGAGGTACAAAATCACAACTTACCTATTACACTATCCATCCATGGATATGGAAAGATAAAGTAAACAGATGTATTGTAAATGTGTCTGAAATACCGTTTCTTTTTTTACTTAGATGGCGAACAAGCATACGGCCGGCCCGATGGTAACGCTACCGATTGACATGTACAACACAGGGGTATCATCACACGTGTACCTATTAATCGCGTTATAAATTTTTACTTCGCGGATAGTTTTGATATACCGACACGTGTATTAAAATTTTTGTTCTACTACTCGTTGATACAATTGCCTCCTCACGTAAATTAATAAACAATTGATATCAAAATTCGTCGTTGTTGTTAATAGTTTTTGAAATTGAAAACAGTCAGCCTACCCTATTTTCAAGCCAATAGAAACGACGAAGACACAATAACAGTCCTAAACACTCAGACCCAAACAAATACACTGGACTTCCATTACACTTCCATTAACTGTCATCCATCATTTTGCTATTAAATAACAATTTATTTCAACAGTGCAAATGATTTTCTTTGAAATTTTTGTGACTCAAAACGTAGTTTGCAAGAACGGATTTTATACATTTAGGAAATTAATAATCTAAGCAAGTCATGCCAAAACTCACCGACGCTGAACATTTATATTGACTGACACCGATTTAAAGCTGCTTGTCCGCCAAAGTGGATCGGGGAAAAATTATGCCAATAGCATTGCTCATAACTCACCTAGTCAGTGCGGTGTCATGTCATTTTAGTGCAACTATATTGGTAAAATTTTCCTCACTCCGCTTTGATAGACAGGTAGGTAGCCTTATTTCGGAAATGACTACCAGCGGCGATCTAGTAATTCGTATTTTGATACAATTCATTTTTAATTAAGATAGCAATGTACTTATTTGTTTGTTATAAATAATACAAGGGTATAATCATTCATGTTATGAATATTATAGCGACGAGAAAAGACATAAAAAATCAATAAGTTTCGACAAGTAAGTACCTACCTGTAGTGTGCGTAAAAAACCTTTGTGGTTTATTTTCATTAAAAGCCTCTAAAACTGGATGTCATTTAAAAACTAAGTAAAAAGTTTAGGTAATACAATAAAGTTCATAATTTTCGGCAAATATTTAAATCAATTTTAAGATTTCTTAGTTTGCCTGAATATAACAATTAAACCTTGACCTGATTCATACATCATAATCATTTTTAAAGAAGTCTGTGAGTGCTTTTAGCTATTGATAGTGATTTTTGTTATGATTGGTTCTCATGTTGAGGTCAATAGGGTATTAATGTAAAAGCATTTCATGTTCTTAAAAAAATAAATGCTGAAATTCGATGCCAATAACGTTAGCTAGTATATAACACAAACATTTTACAGTGCCACCAATTGATTTGTTCAGGCGGACGAAATTGGATTTTTAGCATTCATTCTAAAATGTTAGTCAAAATATTGCACATTACATATTGCCTGCATTTGACGTTTTAAATGTCAAATGCAGGCAACATTTACAATGGTGACGCACCCCTTGACTGGGTACAAATAAGTTGGTAGGACTGTCGTTACCTAACTTTGACATGATTATTTACAGCTGATTTAAAAAACATCCGTCAATGTAATAAGTGCACCCTTTCGTTCATAAATAAATAAAGAATCTCGTAAGGTTGTACTTTTAAAACATATTTTGTGCCACAGCCTGATTTATTCAAGGCTGTATTTATCATTGTGTATCGCAATGTATCGTATCTTAAAACAAAAATCATATGCACCATGTATTTTTGTTGGTACTAAAATAACATTTGTCGTGCGTGGGTAAACCTCGCAATAAATTATGTATTTATTTATCAATGTATCGGGTTTACGAGTCACTGCTCCTATCCAATTTGTTGACAAATAGGCTTATAACTCACTAGTAGCACAGTCTATGTATAATTCTTAGTGTATTTCTTAAAAGGTCCTAGGTCTAATAATAAAGGAGACAAAATTTTAGCATAAAATACGTAAGCACAAAGCCTGTACAAGCTAACTGTTATGCTTGTTCCTTTGAAATTGAATGTCGTCTCTTGAAAATAAGGCAAGTTAGAAGATGACGTGCAAAGTTAAACAATTTAATTTTTGGTGACCAAAATATTTTGCTTAGTAGGTCGGTACTTTGTTCGCTATGTTGAGCCTATTTATTAAAAGTAGGAACTTATACTTAAACTGTTTAACAAACATGCTATTAATTATTATTTTGTTTGACAACTGTTTTAATAACTGCGCACTGTTTTCTACAATTATAAAATACATACGGGCTTGATTACTACCTATGTTAAAACAGTTTTCAAAATCATTGTCCCCGCTTTATAAAGCCGAAAACATATCCTAACTTCATAATATTATAAATGCGAATGTGAGTTTGTTTGTTTGTTACCTTTTCACGCCTAAACCACTGAACCGATCGCGATGAAATTTGGTACGCAGATGGCCTATAGTATGGAGAAGAGGAGAAGGACATGGGCTACTTTTTTTTCTTGGAAACGCGGGTAAAGCCGCGGGGGACAGCTAGTTTATAATAACGGCTGAGTATGGTTAATCTTTTGTTGTCAATTGCTGTCTGGAAACAATATTCTAATTATAATTATTGTATTAAACAATATTTTTTATGGCCATAATTTCGACCATTATTGTATTTTGATTTTTACCCCACCAATTTTTGGAATATAATGTATTTTATTTATGTGGAATTTAATATGAAAAGACACTGAGAATAAAAATGTATATTTAAATATTTTAACTCTAGGAATCCTTACAATTTTTACGCACGTGGTTCTCGAATTTGTAAGATAATATAATCTATTGAATTGCAGCTTAGTGTGGCCATGACAGTGATTCAATTTGTCGCCAGCCTAGCAGATTTTGCCTTCAAAGTTGAAAACGAAAATTAAATCCTCTAAATTATTATATGTAATTAATTTAATGTTTCTTAATGAAGTATTGTTAAAATAAATGTGTATGCGATTTATTGAATATTAAAGGAAATTTGTTTCCATTAGTATCTAACTGTACAAAATTAAGTTCAGAGTTGCTCAAAAACAAACTCACCTACCTATAATTATGATGTGGCAAGTTCAATATTTGTTCTTGACCCGTTTGCTATCAATTAAATATAATACGAGTTCAACAATGGCTGCCACTGAAGGAATACAAAACATAGTGAGTAAACCTGCATACCTGAAAATTACATTGCAAAAGACGTAATGATCCATACTGAACCCTGGTCCCACATTGCATTATTATTACATGTTTTAGAATTTTACGTGCCAGTCGTACCCCAGTGTACCTATAGTAATAGATTTTTGATGAATAAATTAGTTCTTGTTTTGGTCAGAGAGTAGCCTTTTTAAATAAACAAATTAAGAGATTGAAATGGTTATCTAGAGCAAACAATAGAAGCAACTTTTAAATTAAGTGTACCTAACTAACATATATACAACATATATAACATATATATCTTTAACATATATTTTTAAAATAATATGTAGGTCTGTTTTTAAGGCGATGATAGCTTAGTGGTAGTGAAGTTGGATGCCGCGGTGAAGGTCGTGGGTTCTAATTCTGAGCTTTTGGTGAAATACTTTGTAGTAACTGCCTGGTTAGCTACCACCCTCAAGTTGAAAATCTATCACCAAGCACCTAAGCAGGTGCACTTGAGAGCCAGTTGCCTTCAAGGCTTTAGAAAGCTCGGCAACAGATTGGAAATGCTCCTGGTAATGCTTATGTCTATAGGCGATGGTAGCCACTTACCATCAGGTGGGCCTGACATAAAAACGAAATAAGACGTTCTGACGTAAAAAAAATGTAAGAGATTGTCTTGAATTTTACATTATGTATGAGTCGTTAATGCTTTATTGGTACAAAAATCAATTTTATAAGATACATGGCAATATAATTTGTTACAGAATACCTAACACTGTTTAACAGAGTGAAGAATTCGATGCATTCCATTTTGGCTTTCCATCCTTCTCAATAAGATATTGGTTTATTTGTCATAGGGCTGAAGGGTGTGTATTCAACAATATAAATGGAAATTCATACCCATACGATAAGAGTCTCTCACTTGTAACAACCCTTACTGACAAATGAAACACTCTTGAATAAGCTTCTGTTGAAGAACAAGTAAGGACTTATAAGTATACTAGCTTCCGCCCCGCGTCTTCACTCGCGATGCCGGGGATAAAATTTAGTCTATGTTACCCTCCAACCAATTATTGGAATTACTCGGGATAAAAAGTATCCTATAATTTATGCCATAACTATTAGTCCTCCACGGTTACATCTGCGTTCTCAAGATAAAAAGTAGCCTTTAACCTTCCTCAATAAACTGGCTATCTAACGCAAAAATATCAGTGTCTTAAGTTCGCATACAAAAATACCATACTTTTTTTGCCAGAATTTTCCAATTATCCAGGCAACTTTTCCTATTTTTCTCTTCATAAGAACCTTCCTCGGACTTAAAGGAATATTAAAAAAAAATAGTCGAATTGGTCCACCTGTCCTCGAGTTTTACGCTTAGCAACTCATTTTTTCATTAATTTTTATTTATATTGATATACCTAATACAAAACCAAATGCAATCAAAATCCTTAGAGGCACTAAGACGTAATTGAGTAATAATATAATCATTCACATAAACGTCGTACATAGTACCTAATATGAATTACTAGGATGACAAGGATGAGTCTATTTACCTAGTGACTCATTGGATGGTTGAGATGTACACAAAAACCATTTTCATTTACATTATTGCCACGTAGCTTATGCCAGAGCTTGTTTTTATAACAGATATGTATGCGCTACTCGTGCTCCTGTTAAACATTACCCATCGCCCATCGCGGGCGACCTAAATTACATTTCGCCGTAGATTAAATACATTGAATATTTGCCATGTTTATTTGTCGCAGAATATTTATTTATTTATTTGTTATCAAACATTTTGTTTTATAACCAAAAGTGACACGTAAATATTGATGCAAAAACAATCGTAAGCTTAAATTTACTTATGCTATCCGATGATCACTATTACTTCGCTATGTTAAAATTGTGTGCATAAATTCAGTTCTGAATGATGAACGACTTACATCAAGAATTGAAAGAAAAATCACAGGAGTATTCCCGTCACTTTATACTTATAGTGCATCGGATATTATATATACTATGCTTATATCAATAGAAGTATGAAGACAGCGCATCCTATTGCTTATCGATACGTATCGATAAGCAATAGGATGCGCTATTATATCTTATCGATGCTTTATTACCAGTGAAAGGAGCATGCATCGCCTCTTAGATTTTATTAATAAAATGATAGTTCATAAACTATTATGGAGCTTTGTGGAATTTTCTTATCAGAGAATGCGGACATCGCACGGAGATTTAAACATAGTCAACAATCGCAGCGTTTGAGTTCGAAAGGTTGTAAATTACTAAAAAGGTTTTAATCTGGTCAAGCGAAGAATAACCGAAGTTCCCAACAGATATTCAACCTGTCATTTGGGCCTTATTCAGAGTTACTCAGTTGCCATTATTTGGGAAATGTACCGGTAATGTAAAAATGGTTAGGTATTCAGAGATCTGACTAGCAATTTCTCAAAAAAAAAAAGACTATTTTTTGACGTTTCCAATCGAGCTCTCAACTGAGTCATTCGGTAAGATAACCGAAACCTAAAACGTCTCGGTTACTAAATAAGTCATTATATTTCATTCATTAAATTTGATGCGGATGTGGGTTAGTTGCAGCCTTCATAAACGCGGTCCTGTACCGATTTCCTCATTCTGAACTCTGAATTGCAATGTAGATGATTTTCAATTCGGTTCGGTTCATTTGGAATCGAGACCGCAACCGAGCAGCTGTGAATAAGGCCCATTGTTAAATAATACTACATTTAAGTAGTAAAATTAAACTAATTCTACCTGAGTTTTTATTGCAATTTGTTTTAAATTAGTTCGAATTTTTCATTACTTTTAAATTTACCTTCAGGGTTTCCGTTAAAATATTTCTAACTCCACGGTCTAAATATTTTATTAGACTTCAAGTCATGTTTTAACTTTTGTAATCACAAAGTGTTGAAAACCAAACAAACACCGAAAGTGGAGCAGTCCCAACTCTTCTGCACTTAAGTTTCAATTTTACTCATTTTATTGTTGCTACTTCAACCATGGAGGAACAAACAGTATATTATAAGCTTCTAACATAAGATATGAAATCTAATTCTAATAGTTTATGTTGTCAATGGTTTTATACCCTTTATAATATTTCAATATAAGCTTTAGTTCGCTATCTAAAGGAGACTTCCCACGCGGTGCATGTTTAACGGACACGAGTCTACCACGAACCACGAATTTACGTGGTGTAAATACAGTTGTGAAATGGACATGTAGGTACGTCCATGAATCCGTGCACCATGGGAAATCACTATAACATGTAGGTATCAGTTGTATGTAAATTGTTAAAATTGTGTAATCAAACTATTTGTGACATACGTAATATTTATATGTTCCCCAGAATTTTAACCGATTGATATTATGTACTTTAAAATTCAAATGGCAAGTGGCTTTCTAAGCGGTAGACATGTAACTTATAGACCACCTTCTTATTATAGGGCCACAGAGAGAATATAATTAAAAACATATATTTTATGAGAAAAAGTACCTTCCTACACACATATACTTACTACTAATTAATATTCTTGGATACATCAAATATGATTTTGGTGATATTCCATTATCCAGGATAATCATAAGTCGTAACTATTTCCTGAAATCCTTTCACTGATAGCTACGTCAAAATACAAAGTTGGTATGATTTAATAGTAAAGTAAATATCATCGAGTATATCAGTTATTATCACAACCATAAGCGTTTCCTTCCAAAAACACGCAAATACCTCATTACTGCGGATTTGTCATTACCAGTGAAGAAAATATTATGACGAATCTGGTATTAACGTGTTAAAAGGGTAATGATATTGAACAAAAACGAAGTAAGTACCGTATAGTAATAAGTAACGCAATGCATTTAGGAGTTAACTATTTTGTTGTCTACAAACAATGAAGTTTCAAAGTGTTTGATATTTGCTAACATTTATTAAATAAATCATACAAAATACCTAGGACCTTTTACCGATAAGCGATTCAAATGTTTATCAATAAAATATATATTTTATTTACATATTTACAAAAAAGATACAATCCCTGCTATAGTATAGATAAGTCATACAAAAACATAAATACCTTTTACTGATAAGGTTTCAAATATCTATCAATAAAATGTATATTTTATTTGTAAATTTACAAGAAAAATACAATCCCTACTTTTATAAATGTGAATGTGTACTATTTGTTGGTTAGTCCTTCTTTTACGTAGCAATGGAGCGAGATCGACGTTTTTTTCATAGAGATTGTTTATGAACAGGAAAGTGACATAGGCTATTTTTCATCCCGGGAAGGCGGGTGAAAGCGGGACGAAAGCTAGTCTAAAAAGTAAAAAAAATCCTCGTGGCTGCGGGTGTTTGCGTTGACCTTTTTCAATTAATGTTACATATTATTTAGTATTCAACTGGCGGTTGACTACGGACTAATGAAATCAGAGGAAGCTAAAACCGTATTCAATCCAATCACAACGGCCATTGACTTACAATGTAAACTTCAACTAATAAAGCTAAGCTTTGTATGCAAACCTTTGTTATGGCGGATGATTAATTTTTGTCAGTTCAGGTTGTTTTGTGGGCAAATTGACTATTTTCCTGTCATTTACCATAAAGAAGTATTAATAATTATATTTAGGTATAATTACATTTTACTCATAAATTACAAAGTAGTCTACTCATGTCTAAAATAGAGAATTTTTTTCTGGACTAAAATTTATTGTCTGGAGGAAAAACCTTGGAGTTGTGTAATTAAGAGCTTATTATTTACTAAGTAATTAAATCTCCTCAAACTTTACGTATTGAAGCCAACAATAATTAAAGTATGGCTAAATAATTAATAGCTAACAAGCGTTTTTGAAATTCGATACTTTCAGCAAAAATTACAGGCAACCCGAAATACTTCTGTTTTCATTACGTTTACTTGTAATTTGATTAAAAAGATTATATTAAAGAATGATAGGTACCTCTAAAGATTGATTTAATTATTAATAAGTTAATATTTGAAAAAAACTAGTTAGTTTAGAGTGCAGTTAGGTTTCCTTTCTTTTTTTGAGTAAAACCTTTTTATAATTCCATAAAAGGTATGTTACCTTACCTTTTACTTTAACAATTAGCCAGTCATCCAAAAGCTTAGCTAATAATTGTCGCACCCACAGCATAAAATATCAGTGTTTACTTACTTAATTGAATCTACGTCACTACTCACAACGGTACTGACTCGTGACTATTTTGATAACGTCAATCTAGCTCACGAGTTCTACCTATTTTTTATAGAATCCTAATCTACGAATAAATATTTATTTTCATGAACCAATCAAGGCTGTTTTATTTCCGGAAAATTGATCTATTCGCTTGGAAAATGTTAGTTTGCGGTTTAATTAATTGAATTTTCCACCCCTATATCTACCTCTTACTTTGCTATTATAGTTTTAATAGCTACCTACTTACTATTTTATCTCGACGCCATAAGCAATAAATTGATTTCACTGGAAATATTTAAAGCAATCTAGGTTTTTCCTTCCTCGCTTAATATATAGATTCGCCAATGACACAAAAACTTAATTGAGTACCTATGTTTAATAATATCATCAAGATTAATTCAGATTTTCTTAATTAACGAACATTTATCTCTTAAGAGTGGATATGAATACTTTCTATTAATCTTTTTGAATAGTCTTAGACGGGCCGGTTGGCGTGGTTGGTAAGATACCCTATCTATCACGCCGCAGGTCGTGGGTTCGATTCCCACTCAGGACAAATATTTGTGTGCATGAACATGTCTGTTTGTCCTGTGTCTGGTTGTAATTATCTATATAAGTATGTATTTACAAAAGAAAAGTAGTATATGTAGTATATCAGTTATCTGGCTTCCACAGTACAAGCTCTGCTTAGTTTGGGGTCAGATGGCCGTGTGTGAGGAATAATGTCCCAGAATATTTATATTTATAGATATTTTATATTCAACCCCTAAGGAGGTAAATAGGGTACCTATTGTGGATGAAACATCGGACGGAAAGCTAGTGTTTGCATAAAATACGGGAACATGGTAAGCCCTGAATCTTTTCATTCCTAACGATAGTGCTAATTTACCGTTCTTAAATTATTCCTATATCCAACAAGAACTGTTATTTTTTTAATAGACATAATTTTGCGATTTATAAATCATTAGAAATGTTACTTATATGTTTTTTCTTAGAGTAAATTAAAATAAAGTCATCTTTTTCGTAATATAGCACACAAATTGGCACGTCTCCCATTTTATGGTGAATGTACATCGTCACTAAACAAACGGTAAAACAAGGAATCTTCTGAAACATTGCCAACACAGTGAAAAAGTTCAATCAATTATGAAGTGTTGAAATAGTTGACACTTACATAAATTTGGTGGGTCAATACCTATATTTTTCAATCAATAACATTGGCAGTTGATTAGTTGAAAAAGTAATAGAAAATACAAAAATTGTGCATATGAATATATTGCTGCTTATTGTATATCTATAACAAAAATATTTATAATCTACTTTAAAAATCTACTATAATATTAATATGATGTGTTGTCTACTAAGAATCCCGTGGCGAAGGTCGTGAGCTCGAACATCGTGAGGAAACCATAGCGTGTTGGTTAGGTACAACGTACCTACCATGCTATGGCTACCATCCTTAAGGCGACAATATACGCAAATAACCCACTAAACTAACGGGCGAGAGAGAGAAGGAATAAATGCTATTTCCTAGTACTTATATAAGACGTTTTAATTTTATAAAAAAAAAAAAACAGATTGATTTTTAGCAAAAGTAACAAAATAGTTCCCTTTGTATTACATCTTAGAATTTCAGTTAATATTTTTAAGTTATTGGGATGGGTAAAATAGAACATTAATTTTCAATTTTAAAAAGACACATATTCTCGATTTTTTTCTGACGTAATCATAAAAAAAAAAAAATTATTAAAAAAATAGTTCCCTGGCATAAATCTTCTAATTTAACATATATTTTTACAAATCTCTTGCATTAAAGAATACAGAGAAAAACATTTTGCGTATATCGTAGCCATCAGTTGAAAACTTGATCTAATATTTCATATTAGAGATTTGATAAGTTCGTGTTCTGCCTATATAAAACGTAGTCTCTCAGGCCATAACTCGTAATCATCACGGATTTACTTTGAGCTCATTGTTGTGAAATCCTGTTTATTAAGGGTTATCATGTTTCGAGATATGGATCACAATTTTACACAAGTCTTTTGACACATTTGAAAGTTATAATGAGAATAATTCGATGTGGTTGTTTGTTTACAACATCCCTGAATTTTGAAAACTGGTTGTCACTAGGGATTTAAATATGCGGGCTACAAAGCCCCATGACAATAACGAAAACCCATCATAAAGAAAGTTGATTAACTCCATCTAACATAGTAATAGGAAACATTTGGAGATACAGAATTGGACAGACAGGGAAAACATAAAATACCTTCAAAAGAACAATAGGAGCTACTCAAAAATAAGCATTCAAATACAATCTGCCTCTGGTACGGAAGATCTATTTTACTGGTATCATAATTATGGTGCTCATTCTACTGGGTGATTTTTTAGTCACTGGCAATACTTGCAGGGGTGAAAGAACTCATCAATATGAACAACTTTTATTATGGGACTAACTGTGAAATCACGAAAAAATAAAAAAAAAGTTCAATACCTACTCGACCAAAATGTATGAAGGAACCATTTTATTTTACGCGATATCAGAGTTGGTCCCATAGTAGTGTTGGGTAGGACACGGATTTAAAATGAGTTTGTAAGAGTAGCCTCTTTTTTGTACTGAGCCAGTACAATGTCCCACTTCAAATGAGGCGAGGTGTCGTGAAGCTCTGTAGTACATTTGAAGTAAAGAGTAGGTACCTACGTATCGGTCGCGTCAATGTCCGTCGATGAATAAAAAGACGTGCTATTGAAATGAAGCATGACATGCCTCTCTGTCTCTCACTCACTCACCCTACAGTCACGTCATATGAAAGAGTAAAGAGTACCGCGACATAAAATTTGAAATAGTACGTGTCAAAATCTCGTACCGCCGAAAATACAAAACTATGGCTATAAATTCTTATTTAGGTTTACTTACATTTCGTGCCTTTGGATAGTTATTAACTTTTGTGTATGTATATAAATTTTTGTGTAATATATTATCATAATGTTTTAATATTGTTATTATGATACACTTACTTTTTTTTTTGCCCTATAAACATGTGAATGGTAACAGTGATAACATATTGTGTGTTCTTATTCATATTCCGTGAAATTGTTTTTCTTTTTAGCAAGCTTATGGTAGTCATGCTCACTTTGAGGCCTTTGCTTGCGGCGGCGTCGTGTGGCGGGTCGCTCACTTCCCTACAATATGTGCGAGGAGGGCGATGGCTGCCACATGCGTCATACTTGTGAACAGGTGCTGCTTGTGGGGGCTGGTCTGCTTAAATTTGCTATCTATTTATTAACTATGTCACTCATCATTTTGTTTCTTTTCTTTTTTGTTATAACACACATATATTGTCAGTGAGACTAGATAAATAATTTAATGTAATAAATCTGAGTTGGTTTTGAAAAGAGTAATTGCTGAGTTTCTTGCCGGCTCTTCTCAGTAAAAGCAACCTTCCGAACCGAGCGTTAGAGTCAGACTATTCATAAGTGCTTGTGAAGGCCTATTTGAATAAAAAATATTTTCATTTTCATTTTCATTTTTCATTAGACTATTGAATATTTTTGATCAATTAAAGGATTAGCTTCTGTTTCACTGTTTTGTCTGTATTCCTTATTGGTTTAATATTTTCACGTAATAAAAAGTATCCATTTTTCTTGTCCTCAAGAAACCAATATATGTAATGTACCTATGTGCCAAATTACATTCAAATCTATTGCGCTATTAGGGCATGAGTGTGTATCAAACATCCTCACAAACTTTGCCATTTATAATATAGGTTCTGACTTGATAGTTCTTCTAGCTTCCGCCTCGCAGTATCACGTGCGTTCTCGAGGGATCCGATGTTTTCCCGAGTAAAAAGTATGTTATGTGGTAATACAGAATATATTGTATCTGTTCATTCAAATCCGTTCTGCCGTTACGAAGTTGAGTGGAACATACACACACGCACCAACATTCGCATTTATAATATTAGTAAGATAAGATATAAATATTCTATAATACCTAATAATAAACTTAAATAAAATTCATTGACAAAAATTATGTATGTTTGTCTATGAGTGTGAGTGCATGGATATATAGCCTATTTGTTTTAATGTACGTAAGCTTGTAAATGCTCAGCTAAACTCAGGTAGGATGAACGTTTGCACCCCTTTTCACCCCCTTAGAGTTTGAATTTTGGAAAAAAAAACATTATGTGTCAAAGAACATTAATACCATGCTGATTATCACCTATCAGTCAGTTAGTTAGATTTTCGTATTTTTTATATTCATACAAATGTAACAAATAATTTCAATTAAGTACACAATTTTGTCACTCGATATTAATATTAATTCATATTTTATGTATTACATTGGCATTGGGTCGAATTGAGTTGAAGTAGGGGTCCTTGGCGTAGGCCTTCCTCAATTTCAACAACATTTTCCTTTTCGCATCCAGTCCAATCTCACATTTTTTATGAGAGTATCAACCGTCCATCCGTCTTTTCGGCCTTCCTTTTTATCTTTTGCTTATTTCGTGGCAGCCATTCTATGAACTCTTTTATATATATTTAGTTTTTTTTTTTTACATTCGTGACCTTCCCACTTGATATTCATAAATCTTATTTCTTAATTATGTCACAAATATTGCTTTATATGTTAGTTATTCTGCCTGCTGTACTGATTTTCAACATACCTACTTCTTTCCATTTTTTTCTAGCATACATTTTCGGTTTCATTACTGTAAGTACATATATTTTATGGAATTATAGTTAAAAAAAACTAGAAGGGATTTCTCAATTCTTATTCTTTATGTTATTAACCGATTGACTATGGACTTTAAAGATATGATTAAATTTTTCAACGGTAAAGGGCGCGGATAACACGATTGTAGTATTTTATTAATTTTTATCGCCAGACTATTAACAGTAATACATATTCTTGGTCAAAAACAGAGAAGTAGGTACCTTTTGGAAATGCATGAGATACTTTTTTTAAAAATATAAATTTTACACGCAACATCTACAGAGCTGAGTGGACTTCGTGAAATAGAACATAATTGTAACTAGCGTCTGAAAGAAAATGTAGCTAGGATGTGAAACGTAATAGGGGTTTGATATACTTTTTGGGGTTTAAGTTGTTGAGATAAAGTGATGTCAAGTTTTGTGGGAAATAAATGTAATGTAATATTATGATGGCTTTTAGAAACCCTAACAGGTGGGGCATAAAGTCACATTAAGTTGATTTATCGTAAGTGTTATAAAAACAAAGTAACCGGCAACCTTTAAATCACAAGTCACATTTCTAGAGTAACATATATTACATTGTTGTTAGCAAAAGTACCAGTTGATATAGGACTATGAAGAAATTTCATACAATATCATAAATCTAGATTTTATAAATTATACTACTACACTACTACAAATATGAAATTCAAACTATAAATTATCTAATTATGCAAGGTGATAGTAAAAGCCTTTTTATTCAGTGATGTATACGTAATTAAAGACAACACAATAAATATTCAACATTTTATAAAAACAATTAAAAGACTTGACAAACCGCTTTTGTTTTTAACTTTTCGTAAAAGCAATATTCGGAAACTTATCTAAATACGTCATTTTCTACCATTTTCGCATAAAAAGGTACTTTTAAAAGAACTTAATTGGCTGCGAAGGCATTTGAATATAGATGACATAATACAAATAAGTTGACCAAATGTAAGAAGCTAGTACTTTTGTTTTTGTAACCAGCGTAAATTTATTATAATTACATATATTATATTATACTTAATATATTATGCATCCTAATTGTTATAAAATATAGTTTACGGATATAAATATTTCATTATAACTTTTGTTATTACTAAACCAGAAGGATAAATATAATGTGAAAATGATCTCCACCAAAAATTCCTTTATCCATAAACAAAACTTTTTGATATTATAAACCGCAACCTAATGTTTGTTCCCAAAAAGTTTTACCTATTTGAATATGTTATTATTATGAAAAGTTTTAGATCGTTTTGTTTCGTTACGTACGATTATGTATAGGTATAAAAAACGTGAATAAGTTTCGAGTCGAGTTTGAGACAATTGAATTTGAATCCCGGATTTGTGATAAAGTTTATCTTCGATTCATCTTTTAATTCTCGATCTAATACCGGCTTTAAAATAATTTGTAATAGGCAAAGAAAAAAACTAGGAGTATGTAAATTCTTGAAAATTTATGCATTATATTTGTAATTCTATCTAATACCTGCTGTACTTTAACTCCATAATATTTTCATGGGTAATATTTTTTAATAGATAGGTTGAATTAATTCCTCTCGATATATTAATTTGCATACAGCACTGTATAAGATATTATTTTTCATTAATAAATAAATAAGGAATTTATGCAAATAAGTAATTATATTTAAAATATGACCCTATTTCAGTCCAGGAACTGCTAGCGACAGTGCATTAATTAACAAAATAAAGGTCAGAAATCCACACAAGCTGTGCAGTATGTAATCAAACTTGTATAAATATTCCCTCAGTTTCGTCTTGCGGTTGTTGCCAGAAATAACAAATAAAAACATTATAAATCTTTAGGTACTGTGCTATCTTTGCAGTCATCTTGAATATGCATCATAAGACAGTAATGGAACTCACCAACGTAATCTACGCTATAGTACACCAAAATATCTAAATTCATTTTCTAAGATATATATTTACCTTTATAATTTTTGGTATGTAAGATCTTACCTACATCTAAATGAAAAAAATAGCAATGATATCAGAAAACATAATTATATATGTAATTTAAAGAAAACAGATAAGGAATTTAAAAAAAAAGTTATTCACCGAATTAAACTTTGCAATAAGTACTTTCTTTACTTATTATATTATACTAGCTTCCGCCCCGCGGTTTCAGCCGCGTTACCGAGGGATCTTATATGTTTCCCAGCGATAAAAACTAGACTATAGCCTTCCTCGATAAATGGGCTATCCAACACTAAAATATTTTTTTCGATTCGAACCAGTAGTTCCTGAGATTAGTGCTTTCAACCAAATAAACAAACAAGCAACTCTTCAGCTTTATAATATTATTATTTATTATTATATTATAAGTATAGAGTTTTTATATAACCACTTTCGAATGACCTCTTTTCTTCGCCCGGCGCTTACCAGTGTACTTGACAGTTGAATATTATTTACGAGTACACCTTTATTACGGAACTAGTACAAAACAAGATGTTTTGTTTGTACAACAAATAATTACCTAGTTCGCAAATCGCTCATTTAAGCTGGGATAATTAATCTAATACTTCTTTGAATTAAAAGATGTTGTTTAAGATACTCCATTTAGAATGAAGCATTAATGCACTGATTATAGTGGAACAAATTTTATTAAGTTCAAATTTTAATTTTGCATTGTTCACACACTTTATTTAAATTAATTTTACAATTACTTTAGTATTGAATAAAATGTGATGTATATCTACATAAATGTAGTATGAAATGTATATTACCTATTCAATCATTACAGCATACACAGAGCCTTCAAGGTAAAGTGAAAACTCGCCGAAATTCGGATAAAATTATGACTAAATTTAATATCATTACAAAAATATTTTTTTATACCTATGGCAGTAAATTTGGAGGGTATTTTCTAACGACCTTCCGTTTCAATAAACCATAGTGACATCTGCTACCGATCGCCAATAATCGTAACCACAGAATGAGTTTTTTTTTTTACTTTTTATTTCGACGTCTTGATATTGATTGTTAATTTCATTCCGCAATATCAATTAGCATATTAATATTTTAATAGATGTATTAAGTCTCATTTATCGGGTCATCATATAAAATTGAAAATTGTTTTGACCTTAGCGTTTGTGGCGGAACTAAAACGCATAAACGTATTTATTGTATTGATTACATAATTACTAAACTTTTAAAGCAAAGAATGAGCTATGTGTTTTCATCAACATTAGTTCAGTTTAAGCGTACTAAAAGGACTTATTTTTGCTTTTATGCGTGGATTAGTAAGGAATAAATATTATGTGTGGATTAGTAAGGAATAAATTATAACGTAATTTAGATTAAAAAGATGATTGAAATGTTGGTTGTTGTACGGCTGAATGGACTTGGTGTTTGGCACACAGATAGAATATGTCCTAGAATAACATTGAGGTCTTTTGATCCATAAAAAAAAATGCTGGTGAAACTGCGGGTGGAAGCTAGGTACATACCCCTACTAATTTTATAGATGTTTTTGACTCAATCAAGCACCAAATTTCATTCAAATACGTTAAGTCATAAAGTATTTGAATGAAATTTGGCACATAAATGGATCGTATCCTGGAATAAAATACAGAACACTTGTTATTCTGTAAAGATATATGAATCACAGAAACGCAGATAAAACCACGGTGCTAGTTGGCAATAAATCTGAAAAGTGTGCAAAGAATGCAAAGTTAGAATATTAGCCAGTTCCAACGATTGTACGTTGTTATTGTTATTCATAATTATGTGTTTCTTTATTTTTTAGCAAAAAAATTAAACATGAAAATGATAAGAAATAAGTAACACACCGATTATAAAGCGTACTTCATTAAGGGCATTAAACATATAATTTTAATAAAATTCACGTTTGATACTCTGTATGAAACACCTTATTATTAGATACTTACGCATCTAAAATCAAAACGCTAAACAAAGTAATACGTTATAGCTTATCTACGATCATTATGAAAATTCAAAGCCTTTCATAACACACTAAACTATGCAAATACTGGAGTACTTTGTAGAGTACTTAGTATGGTGGTATATCACCGATTTGAACCCACGATCTTGTCACGACAATCGCCGTTACTCCACTGAGCTTTCATCGCTTCAACAAGAACCAAATAGGGCATGTGTTATGTTTGCCGAACTTCTGTATATAAATCGTTATGACGTAGGCACTTAAGGTCTCCGTGTACGTCATTACATAAACAATAGTTTAGGTTTGACCTAATAAAAGATGCCTTTACAGGTCTTCTTCTTTGATTTGTCACACAGCTAAAAATAGACTTTGTCTTGATTTAACTCTCACTAAACTTGTATCAAAACAGGTTTTCTATGATAGGTTCGGTATTACTGCATTTTATTAATATTTCTCATGAAAACCTTTTTAAATTGTACAAACTAAAACTATCTCGTTAACACTAACATATTTATAGTAATTGATTGGTTAATTGGTTAAGCTCCTCAAAAAATACACAGATTCAAAGGAAATTTGAAATTGAAATCATATTTAAATCAGCGGCAACAAATTATATCACCACAATCACTAAAATATCATCCGACTAAACAAAACATTGGTTCTAGTGCGGTTCCAGTCGCCGGAAGCCTCGTTTGGTTAAAAATCTATAATTCTCTAGTCAGTCAGGTGGGTTTTAAAAAAAACCTTGTGCTTTGGTCTCTTCATATTTTTTACTTTATATTGGCTACTGTTTAATTACAATCTCAAATGATGATTAAGTTTTCTAAAAGTGGTAATCACACGTAGCTCAAGTTCATTCTAGGATTCGATTTCATGACCTTCGAAACAGTATATGACGTTACTATCACTTAGCTACGTCTGCCAATCGAGACTGCGCGCAGGGGGTAAAAATGGGTATGACTTTTATCGCTCCCTTTGCTAGTGAACCTTGTCTTGTGCCCTTGCAGAGCAGATATATATGTTTCGATAATAAATATGTCAATGGTATGTTGAATATATTTTTTAACAAAAATAGTATTTTTCTATTAAAGTGACACTGAAATTATCTCATTACATTGAAGTAAGACAATAACCTGAAGAAAAAAACATGTTCGTGAATCACACTATACAAGTACATAAATAATTATGACAATGACACTTAGTAAACGCGATGTTGACTTACAATTATTTGTAACAGTTAATTGTGAGAAAATTCTTATTGAATACCAAAGTAATGAGTCATTTAATTTAAATAATTATAAGTTTTATGTTTATATTCTTTTTTGTTATTTATTCTTGAATGAGTGTATCTTCTAACTGCGTACTTAATAATTAGTAGTTAATACTGTTTATATAATAAAATATGAATAATGAGTGACCTAAGGGGTCTTAAATATAAATAAGAGATATAAGACAAAAAAAAACCACATTATTATCAAGTATCAAAACAAAATAGCTTGTTGGACACGCATATTAATTGATCAATGGTAGCATTTAATGGGTAAAACAATACATTTTTATTTAATTCATAATGAAATATTTGAATGGAAGTGTTCCTAGATTCTCGGAAATGGAAATACAAATTCCTTTATTTGCTGGCTTGCATGAATATTTAAGACTAATTATAGCTCACAATAAATTATATAAGTTCACAATTTACGTCTAGATTTGGATATCACAATAGCCGCCTAATACTTTGGTTATCGTCAATTCAATACTTCGCAAAATTGATGAAGTGTAATTATTATATTTTTCATATTTTCTTTCTCACTCACTCTTTACTCTTTGAACACGCGATAGTAATAAGCGACGATAATAAAAGCATTGTTGTAACTAGGTTCTTTAAATTCTCAGGCATCGATATAATAATTACTTAGATACCTATTAGCAAGCCATTTACCCGCATGTTTATTTCTATTTGTTAAGTATTTCTCAGATAAAATTGATTGAATTACGAGGCCTTCCCGCGACTTTGTGTGAATGGAAGAGTTTTTTTATCTATGACTTTTTAATTTTTTGCCGTTTTTGTAGATAATGGTACGGAATCCTTCGAGTCCGACTCGCACATGGCCGGTTTTTTTTTATTTGATACTACGGACACTATATAAAGAACATGTTATACTTAGGTCTTAGGGCCTTAGGGTCTATCGCATTCAAATAAAAGTAATTCTGATCACAAATCATAGACAATACTGATAAAACATAAATAAATTTATAAAATAAAATTAAAAAAATACCCTTTTAAAAAAACAGCATTTTATCTTGTTTTTTTGGTAATTGTCAAAAAATTCAAAACTAATTCCTCTTTATCCTTTACTTTTTGTGTGTTTTATTAAACTACATCTTATTACCTTTCAAATAAAAAAAAACGCCACGATTCTTACCCAAGCAGCTGTGATCAGTTAGATCGTATACTCTTGAAATGTTTGACTTAAGACATTAGACCAACACATCACTAGCACAACAAGCCTAAGTTAAGTAATAATAAGTTGCACTTAGATTTTCTAGCACGGTCGTCATGGAAACTAGTGCCATCGCTTGAAATCCTTTGAACATGCCACTCAAAGGTCTCTCTCTAACACCGTGTGTTGATGAGAAAATCTTAGTTTGAATTTAAGTTTTGTTTTTGCTTTGGAAACGCATACAACCTTCATGACACCACTCCATTGTGGATCAGTAGAGAGGATGAAAGTATGAAATTGGAATCCAATCTATGTAGGTATACCTTCACTAGATACTATTGATGGGTGAATTCCTAACTAAGCCAATATCTTTTCTTTTTTCATTTTTAGTTACAAGTATATTGCATTCATATGTTTAAATCATTCGCATAAAATGGGTTTAAAAATCTAGACAAGATTTAATCTAATATATAAAATTCTCGTGTCACATTGTTAGTTACCATACTCCTCCGAAACGGCTCGACCGATTTTTATGAAATTTTGTGTGCATATCGGGTAGGTCTGAGAATCGGCCAACATCTATTTTTTAAACCACTGCGCGAGTGAAACCGGGGGGACGGGGGCGCGGGGTACAGTTAGTTTAATATAAAATCTATGGAATGCTAACCCCGACTGTCACTGCATCGCGTTCAACAGTAAGGAATCCAATTTCATTTCGTTATAGTCAGATTATATGGAATATATCCATTCAATTTCATAAAAAGCTTATTAGCTTACTTTTTGGGTTTGAGTACTTTACTTATTACTTACTAAAGTATAATCAAGTATTTCTAGCACATAAATGTAAATTATTTATTTGGTCATTATTTGTTTGAGTAAATAAAAGTGAAATGATTTTATTTTATATTATTTCATTCTTATCCTACAATATTCATGTGACATCCTTTGTTGTCATATTATGTAACAAAGAGAAATGCACATTTATGAAATGCTTTGTGAAGGAACAAAAGCTATGTTCTGTTCTAAGCTAATTGCAATACCCAGATTGTCTTGATTTTCTCAATAAGAGATATCTTAAACATTAATGTTTAGAATTGAATACAACATACCTACTTACATATACCATTATACTTTGGGAAGCAACAGAGGTGACCCGCTACCCTATTATAGGAGAAAAAAACCGGCCAAGTGCGAGTCGGACTCGCGCACCGAGGGTTCCGTACAAACTTCGTCCATTGTTTGTCCATCAAGGGAAATGCCCAATTTTATTTATTTACCTTATTTGAGTTTGATGCCAATTGAGCTAGACCTCTAAATTGTATGAGCGCCGATACAACTCAGAGGTCTTTATTAATTGGCGTAACTATGTATGTATGGGGACACCTTTATTTTCAACTTTTTTAATTTTTTAGAATTTTTCCATTATTTGTGCTGTAAGACCTTGCTTTTTGCCAATATTTTTTTTTATATTTGAGTTGGTTGAATGAAAGGTAAATTGCGGTTTACGATTTATGACGTATTAAAAAAAAACTACTAATTAGATCTCGTTCAAACCAATTTTCGGTGGAATTTTGCATGGTAGGTAATGTACATCATATATTTTTTTTAGTTTTATCACTCTCTTATTTTAGAAGTGTCTCTCGCGCAAACTATTCAGTTTAGAAAAAAATGATGTTAGAAACCTCAATATCATTTTTATAGACCTATACCATAGACACCCACACTTATGGGTTAGATGAAAAAAAAAAAATGAGTTTCAGTTCTAAGTATGGGGAACCCCCTAAATTTATTGTTTTTTTTTCTATTTTTGTGTGAAAATCTTAATGCGGTTCACATAATACATCTACTTACCAAGTTTTAACAGTATAGCTCTTATAGTTTCGGAAAAAAGTGGCTGTGACATACGGACGGACAGACAGACAGACAGACATGACGAATCTATAAGGGTTCCGTTTTTTGCCATTTGGCTACGGAACCCTAAAAAGCGGTATATATCAAGCTGCCAGCATCGTCTTATTGTCTAATGAGGGCGAATGTAATTCGGTATATAAAAAAATATAGTAAAAATTGCTCGCTATAAAACAAAATTATTCTTCCCGGAACTATATTTTTACAGTTGTACCTAGTAAAAAAATATATAATTTTTGTTTTCTTTATGTATCATTGTTCATAATTTCATAATAAAAGTTTTAATTAATCTATGAAATATTATATTTTAAAATAACAGTAATAGAATGGTGATTTGTCACCCCTGTTGCTATTTACGTAGACAAAAAAGAGTTGCATGTCTTAACGGTATAGACTAATTTTAAGTGCGCGCTGTTTTTCATGAAAAATAAATTATTTACAGCAAGGATATGTAAATGAGATCTCTTTGTAATGGAATTTGATATAAAAAGTTAGTAATATCCTATTTTGTCGTGAAAACTTTTTATTGGATCCCAATTTCTTGAAAGATATTAAAGGTGTTGCCAAAAATGTAACCAATTCATAGAAATGTAGGTATATTTAGTTTTCATTTTTAACCGACTTCATATATGTTATTTTTTTAAACAAATATACTATATTGAACATGTAATAAACATGTAGTAATAATAATCAATTTCAACAATAAATTTATTTATTATTATTATTATTTCATTTATTAATATATACTCCTATAAATTACATTTTTAAATATAAGTTATAAAAAAAATACATTTAAAAATATAAAAAACAGTACCCCACCGGTATCGGGAACAGGGTCCTAGTTACCGGTGGTCAAGGCTCCAGAGAGAGGAACTTCCTCACTATGCGTGCCGTCTCCAGGAGCACTGCCTTCTGAATTTGGCCCTTGATCCAGCCGCCTAACGCAAGCCTCTTGAGGTATTATTATTATTATTATTACTATATTGAACAAAACAATTTCAATTATTTATGACTAGCTGTTCCCCGCGGTTTCACCCGTGTTTTCGAGATAAAAAGTATCTAGCCTAAGCCGTGCTTCCTCAAAAATTGGACTACCAAATGCAAAAATAATATTTCAATTCCGACTCGTAGTTCCAGAGATTAGCGCCTTTAAAGAAACAAACAAACAAAATAACCTTTTTGTTTTTATTATATTACTATAGGTAATTTATAGCATATTAATAAATAAGTAGTAGATACGTAAATTAATCACAATAATGTTCTGATAACAAAAAAAAAACAAGTATAAAACTAATCAACGAAGCACAAACACTTTTTAAATTTATTGAGATACGTTACATAAATAAGTTACGTATAATAAAATAACTAAGTTAGCTGCTTCATGGAAAGACGTAAAATTAATACCTATACCTACATCAATAAATAATCATGAATTTATACATTTTATCCAAAATTGCTAGCGACTGAATTTTTCAAGATTAAAAATATTAAAAAATGGTGTAATATTTTTAACAAGTAATTGGTAAAACTAAAAAATAAAGCATATTATATGAACCCGACAGACTTTGTCCTGTTTGATCTTGAGTTCATACAAAAATCCCATAGAAAAAATTTTTTTTCCTCAAAAACCTTATTTGGACTATTACGAGCATATTCAAAAATGCCAAATCGGTCCAGCCGTTCTCAAATGATGCGCTTATCAAAGAACAGCATTTCATTTTTATTTATATAGATAGATAGTACCTATTATGCTCAAAATTGATATTTCAATAATCATAAATCCATTTGTTTACTTTGCATTCAATTTAAAAAATAGTATCTATCTACAATGTTAGTATTTTTTAAAATTATTTATTTGATTTAAGCATTCTTGAAATTTCTTACTTAAGCCACCTGTAAGGTAGTAGCAAAATACGTTTAACGTTTCATTAAATTTATACGTATTTATTATAACAGTGAAACTAACAAGCTGCGATCAAAAGATCGCACCCACAAAAATGCAGTAATAAAACCTTTAACATTTTCTTACAAAAAGATCAATTAAATAAGTAAAGGTCACATAATTTATTTACATTTAAATACCAATAAGTGTACTTAATTTTAACGTAGTAGGTACTTATGAACATACAGTTAGTCACAAAACTTAATTCCTATAGGATTTAACATTATGAGATTAAATACAAATACAAATTATTTATTATTAACCTAATTATAAGATTATGAAATAATTAAAACTGTACCACTGAAAATAAATGCATATTCACAGTATTGAAATATTATATAGTATAAGTAATACCTACTAAGCAATATTTTTCAGACTTAATAATTTATCTTCAATGTCAACAAGCTTTTGCGAAAACATGAAATATTCACCTGATATGAGCACGCTTTTTCATATATTATGCAAAGGCATATCGATTAAAAACGTTCCATGTATGAACGTGATGTAAAACGAAAGAACAATAATGTGTGCTCGCATTAAATTCATATTAAGATGTCAGTATAAGGTCCTTATGAAAACCGTTATTGTAGCTGTGAAGACTAACATGATCAAAATATTTGGTATTTTAGAAAAGAATCAGAATAAGTTCATCCCGGTTTTAAACAGTGTAAAATATAAATCACAAGGCTATAAATTGGTCATAAAACTTTCAACAATATTTTATTTTTAACGATATGAAACACGATTTATATCAGTAATCCATCGTTTTTTACCAAATTGACAGTACTGGGACGTAAAGTAATTTGATTCCCACGAAATTGATCCTTCCCGAAATATATCAATGTCAAACACAATTAGCACTTCTTCCTTAACCTTATGGCTATTCAATAGCCAAAATTATACAAAATAGAAAGGTATTTTATTAGTTTATCACGATGTAACTTTTCATAAAAATCTTTTTTATCTGTAACATCGTTATTGTCAATAACTTTAATTTGTCCTCAAAAGTCAAAGTCAAACTTTAAAAAAAAATGTATACAGAGTCTAAATTAGAACCCTCACTTGAAGAAGAATTTAGCCATTAAAATATATTCATATGCTATAATTTTTCAATGCTAAATCATACAAAATTTATTTATCACCGTTTAGTATTTTTAAATATTAAATGGCTTTTAATGATTCCATAATGGGCAAGTTTGGGTACTAGCCTAATAAATATTTGTGATTATTTTATAACAACGTAAACTATACGTCAATTTGATATATACCTGCTCGTAATATTGTAAATACCAAGTAGACTTTATTTAGGAAAATAGTAGACATAAGTCAGTAATAAATATATCTCTAAAATATATATTAAAGTTAGGTACTGTATAAAACAATTACAACTTACTTTATTTAGTTCTTCACACTAAATACCACGAAGTTCTTAAGTTCCAAAAGTTTTATGATAATCACATAATTATTTTTCATTCACAATAAGTGTCATTTTAATGCAAGGTCACTAATAACTTGATAATTTTTTCGTAATTAATCGACGTAGAACACCATCATTCTCTGTGACAACCGTTTGGTACGGTAACGCGCAAAAGACTGACTGGTCTGGTTGTTTCCAGCGCGTAAGCCCTCTGAAATTTTCACTTACACGATACGCCAGTACACCATGTTATTACAGCTGTATATATATCTTTTTCCAGCTACCAAACTGTTTTTCCGCTCTACCACTATGGTATGTGATAAACAAAATTGTATATTAAATTATTTATGGACATTTTATTTTATTTAATCTATAAGATTTTATCAATTGGCTTTATGGGAATACACATAGTTAAGTATTATTTTTAGTATTTAATTATTTAAGGATAATAATTAATATATTTACAACAAAAATACAATCTTTAATATCCTATAGATATTTGCATGATTATTATATCTTATGGATTAATCAAGTCCGTTGAATAGATCTCAGTTTCAAATTCCAAAACAAATACCTTAAATAAAAAGATTAATACGAGTATATAATTATTTTCTACCGGCGTGGGGTCTATATACATACGTACCTTATTTACAGGAATTATAATTATTTAATTTATGTATCCAACCAGTATCACAGGAAATGCAGGTCTCCCTGTTTTTATAATGATTAGGTATTATCTTAATCGTATTTTGATATATATATATTTTTATGTGGTCCGAAATAAAGCGTATTTGTTTATTTTTTTATTTTATAATCTTATCTATTGTAACGTAGTAAAAACGGGTCTTTAATTATTTAATTTTTATTAATTATTTTCATTTTCATTCGATTATTCAGTCAATTAATCGATTTATTTTTAAACGTAAATTAATATTTTTCCTTGATTAATTGTCAGTAGCTTTTTATTATCTATACGTTTCACAGCCAATTAATCAAAAGTTCAATTATTAAGTGCTTCTTTAATTGTTTATCAATTATTATTGAAATATTATAATTACTTTATAATTTTTAATCGATTAATCGATATGTTTCCGAACGCAACTATCTCTTGAGTCTGTTTTATTGTCTGTGGCCTTGGTTGTCCTCGAAGTTACAGCCAGTAGATCAGTCCCATATTTATTTGGCATTCGTAAGGGAATTATGGAATCGATTTTGTCGCATATTTGAAAGAAACTGGATTTTTTCAGTTGAATAATCGATTAATTTTATTGTGATCTTGGTTTTGAGGTTGATTGCTGTCTGTAGTTTCCGTAGTCATGGAAATTGCGGCCGGTGAATCAATTTTAGGTTTAGTTCACTAAATAGACTTTAAACTTGAATAAATAAATTAATCATTATATTTTGCTTATATTAATTTTGGACATTACCTATTTACCCATTATTTTGAATTTTAGTTGCATATACTATTTTTTATATAGAAATAATTTTATGTTTACATAACAAACCTCATTATATTTTTCAAAAGTCACGATAGGTTGTTTCTTAGTATTCAAATTACGTTTCCTAATTTTGTTGTGAGTTCAATCTCGGCAGTTTGTACCCTTAAAAGGACAATAGTATCGCCATATTTTGGGATTATTTTTAACCTCCTAACCCTCGGTGGTGCTCCTTGGATAGGGCAAATGGAGTTTTCTTTCGAATCTCACGATGCGATGCGTGAGCATATATTTTAATTCAAGCCAGTTTAACCCTTAATCATGGTGAGTATTACTACAAGTGCCCGAAGTATTCTCTCATATTAATTCTATTCCTAATTTTGGTGGTTTTTGTTAAAGATTGGTGCAATCGCATCAGCCGGCCATCGTCGCGTGGCGTGGCATATTTCTGCTTCACAATACCAATAAAGACGTGAAATTACAAGCTTCCTTGGCTTTTACCAAGGTACGTTATTTACCATAAAAGGATATTAATTATTAAATTCCAGAGTTGTCCAACTTCATTGGTCAAACTGTGAAAGATCCCATGAGGTCTCATATGTTAGGTACATGTGGGTTCCTCATGTTGTTATCAAAGAGTGTATTCCTTTAATTTTTTAACTTATTTGCCAGGTTATTGTCGTTAAACCTAAATAAATATTTATTTCTATAATTCCTGTCCGGGTTAGATTTTCCCATCTACACTCTTATTATTATGTGACTGTAATTGAGGACTTTGTGTCCATTACAGGAGGCTTTTCTACATCGACTTTTTCTACTGCTTCGAGTTTCTTTTCCTACCACGAGTTCTTTTCTACATCGAGCTTTTCTACATAGAGTCTTTTCTTTACCACTACGAGTTTTTTTCTTCGACTGGGTTCGTTTTATACTACGACTTTTTATACTACAAGTTCTTCTACTGCGGGTTTACCACAGAGTGCTAAGCCTGCAATCTATCTGCGGAGACCCACGGGGTCCTACGCCTAGCACTCTAATGGAGGTTTGAGGAAAAACCCAGGTCTTATTTAACTTTAAACTTTATTATGGTATAGTGGCCGTTTCCACTTTAGCTACTTTAGCTACTAATGGTACTTATGGTACTTGAGGTACTGTCAGCCTAGGTTATGCCTGATGTGATTTTAGTCCAGTGATTGTTCTATTTGGGTTGTTAAATAAAAGATAATTGATCTGACTCTAAGTTATCTAATTTATTCACACAATTAACGTTCACACATTTTCACATATTCGAAAGGCAATACGACAGGGCGGTGGAACGTAAGTGACTGGCGAGTCTGAGACTAATATGAAACGCGATGACAATTTGCTGAGTTGCATTCTCAGCTCGCCACGCCGCTACACCACTATTGGCGTCCAACATTCTTAAAAGATTTATGTAATGCAATTCATCTCAGGTAACCCACAATCTTTCTCCTTCTGAGAAGCCATGGCATATTTTTTTGTTAAACAACTACTTTAAATAAATTGTTACTACGACTACAGTTACTTACCAGTTGCTTAACATTCTAAAATTAAATATATAATATATTTTATTCTGAACCGATAAATTGCTTTTTTATTTTTATCAGGGGTACCTTTTAGGGAACGATTGAGATAGTTTCAGTCAAAAGTGGTTTTGACCGATTAAGACTTTTGACTGTAACATATACATGTATAATATTAGCATGTAGAGTATTTTTCATACCAGGAACGCGGGTGAAACTGCAGGGAACATCTAGTATGATATATGATAATAAAATGCAGTTGAATTGATAAGGAATCCACATAGCTACGTGCATTGTACATAATAAATGTTATATATAAATATTTTATAGGTTCCATAAACGTATTGTATGTTTGTCACTTTATATATTAACACAGGAAACTCATACTTTCAAAATGAGGGTGAGTAGGTATATAAAACGTTTTCATTTTACATCAGCTGAAAATACTGATACGTACGGGTGTCAATGATAGATTTACGTGTGATAACGTTTTAGGAAGCAACAGTCTCTACAAATACTTTTTCCTGAAGTCCCCGATGTATGATACAGATCAAACATTTGTACGTGTTCTCTATTTAATACATGGCAAAGCATTTTGATTCGACAAGATTACCTTTGAGTATCGACTCGTGGTGTAACTATGTAAATTTATAGTTTAATTAATGCAACAGAAAAAAAAATAGAAAAGTAGTATAATGTAATATATCAGTTATCTGGCTTCCATAGTACAAGTTCTGCTTAGTTTGGGGTCAGATGGCCGTGTGTGAGGAATGTCCCAGAATATTTATTTATTTATTTATACACAATTATGCATGTGTAAAATAGCTGACCTTACATTGTTTTAATATTTTTGTTTGTCATTAAAATCATTGTGAATAACAGAGATTAGTTACACCGAGAAAAAAAAAACATAAAACAAGATTCTTTCATGACATTTACTTTTTTTTATTGAACTTACTCATAATAATAACATTTTCGAAGTAAACCTTGAATATTAAAGTTCAATGAACCTTGAAAGGTTTGTTTCAATATGTTTTTGTACGCATTGTTATTTTATAATTGTATTTTGATGATGACTATGATTATAATAAAGCATTAATTTTCCATTATGGCATCCTCCAATTTACACCGACACGTGCCATATTCATTTAATTCGTAACATCACTAATAATTTGTTGATTAAAATAATTATAAGCCCTCTACATTCCCAAAATGGTCAAATGTAATATTTTTTTAATGTAGAACCTGCTATTATATAATCTTCCACTCTTAGTACGCTTAGTGTTACTGCCAAAATATTATATATTTATCATTAACAGTGTAAAAATCTAATAGGGTTGTTTGAGTACCGCGAAGCTCTTAGAATCAATACGTATTTTTTTTATTCAATAGAAAAGGCCTATATTCATAAGTATATTTCTATAGGCTGACTGCAATTAAAGTCAGAACGTTAGCGAAAAGTTGCCCCGTTTAGCAGATAGAGTTTTATTTATATTTTGTGCAAGAAGTTTTGTGTAATGTGCTCATCCGTACTTCCATAGTGACCGTCGTAATAGTCAAAGTGCAAGTGCAAGCGTAGAGAACTATAATTAGAATTTTATATTTTTAATTCAATACACGGAGCGAAATACAAATATTTTATATGATAATGCCATTAGGGAAAAATATGTTTGCGTTTTTCAATGATACATTTACACAAAGCGGTCTTATTTGAAAATAATTTGAAGACTATTTCAAAGTCAAAGTCAAAGTCAAAGCCATTTATTCAGTTTAGGCCCTAGGAGGGCACTTATGAAGGTCGAATTTACTGAAGCTACCACTGATTTGGAAATCAGCCTTCAACTGAGAAGAACCGGCAAGAAACTCAGCAAGGTTACATTTTTTATATATATTTTTCTTTGTTTTTATAATCTGACTATTGGCTATATTTTTTCAATAACAGCAAAATGTACAATACAATATACAATTAAATCAAAAAGAAAAATACCAATACAAAGTAAATAATAAAATGTAACGCAAACAAGTTCTTATTAAATAATAGCGAATACGCTACATAATGGCTAAAACTAAAAAAATAAAATAAAAAAAAAACAATATGCGAAGTGCACCTGTGCAGAGTGAAACTATTTCCAAACATCCCTATCTTCAATATAATGAGCTACCTTGTAATAAGCCTTTTCCTTCAAAACTTTCTTTGCGTAAAATTTGAATTTAAAATCGGTCATCTTGGTTACCGAGTTAGGTATTTTATTATAAAAACGAACGCAATTACCAAGGAATGACTTGCTAACTTTGGCTAGCCTAAAATATGGAACAACTAATTTCTCTCTTTGCCTGGTATTTATATTATGGACATCTACTTTTGTTTTAAACATTCCTATATTTCTACGTATGAACATTATATTTTCATAAATGTAAAGTGAAGGCAAAGTCATTATATTTATTTCTTTAAATAAATGCTTTAATGAGTCCCGAGTCCGATTTCACTCTTCACATATTAAAAAGGGTTTAGGTTGTTGAACGGTAGGTAATTTAAAATGGGAAAATAGTAGTTTATTCCTTTCGCGTTTTAAATTAGCAATCAGTCGTGAGACTATTGTGATATTTGACGTGTCGGGTAGGGAAGCCATTGCCCCCCTTCCCTTTTCTTCAGAATTCGTCTCCTTTTCGGTCGAGAAACATCGTTGGATAGATTGATATGTAATTTATCATGACATGTCTGACTGCAACGTTTATTGTAAATCTGAAAGTATGGAACCGCGCGGTTCGGTGGTCGGCATCGAGTGTTATACTACGAATACTAAATTATGGTTAGAACGGTAACTATTAGTTACAATTTGTAATTTATTACCGGTGTTACTTCATAATTATAATTATTAGCTTTATTTGTATAGAACGTCGTCAATAGAAGTTAATTAATTTTGTAAAGTAACGTGTCCTTGGTCCCCACAAATTAAATGTTTGATGACGCAGATTGCGTCGTAAAGTTATAAGTACTTAATAGATTTAACTTATAAGCAAGGATAAATAGCATTTTGATTAATCCAAGTGTCATATAAATTCGCTAATTTATATGGCACTTGGATTTTATAACAATGGAAATTATAAAACGAAACTAAATTCATATTTTTTTTAAAGTATCTTGTCATGAGTTATATTATTTAAACGTTTATATTAGATAAGTATTCAGTTTCAAAATAAATTTGTTACTAAATTATTTTTCTACTCGTTTAAAACCAAAATTAAACAAAAGACGAGAAATATAATTTTCATTAGCATATTAATAGGTACCCGTTCCCCGCGGTTTCTACCGCGTTCCCAGTATATTTTTTTTTGTCCCGTTGTTTTAATAGTAAATCTGCTATTCGGGGCGGAGACAAATCCAACAAATCAAAGATTATCAAAATCGGTCCTGCCGTTCTTGAGCTATAAATAGTGTAACTAACCCAACTTTGTTTTACATATTATCTTGATAATATTAATACGAAAAGCAAAAACTTTGTACGCCTTTTTACAAAAATTATGCAGACGGAGGAGTATGAAATTTGGCACAGTTAAAGTTTATTATGAAGAAGGAGTGCAAAAAGTTAATATTTTTATTTCAATTTTGCATTAGAAATCAATTAATTTGATAATAAAAAAAACATTACACATACTACTATGCGTTTGACACACACACACACATGTCACCACTGTCAGACGTGACATCTCTAAGCTTTGTCGATAACGCGGCAAAGACAAACTTAAAGAAAAGAGTTCGTTTATGAGTGACGTGATTTACTTTCATTCTTAATTATATATACTCTTTTGTTTAATTTTGCTTGAATTTCGACCAAGGGGCGGCCACTAGTATAGATAGATGTACATAATATAAAAAAAATAAAAGACTTGATATCATATTGTGCAAAGTAACAACGTCTTATGTATGATAGAATATTGTATGACACATTCATACATTGTTGTCATAAAAGGTAACAACTTTGCACACAAAATAAAATATTTTTCCTGGCTTGTAACATAATTTAGCATAGGTACCTACTCTAATCTTATTTTATTATATCATTTTATAACAAAAAAAAACCGTCTAAAACATAGAGGCATTTTGCAATAAGTTGCTTTTGTATCTCTCGCTTGCATCTTGTGACAACTTAAATTCTATTATTACCATCGTTTCAAAGTGAATACGTCAAGACAATTCCACTGTGAGCCGTATCAAGCCTTCTGTGAATAGCAATATAGGGTAATTCAGTTCCGCCGAAGTGCGTTATCATCTCCCTCCGCCAAGGGTGCATCTGAATACAAATTACATGTGTGTGCAACGTTAATAAAATATGGATGCGGCTCTTACTTAATTTATGGTCTCTCTTGCAATTTTTATAAATTTATTGACGATTAATGTATTTGATTTTATGACGTTAAATGTGATTATAAAATGAACTAAACTTGTACCAACTGATTGAATTTGTCTCTATGTTTTAAAGGCCTAACGATGAGGAAAATAAAGTGTCTATTAAATTCTAATGAAACAAACTGCGCTCATCTATTTATTAAATCTTGCTAGCTTGATCAAAATTGTATTCAATCGAACTAATGATAGAAACCATTATATTAAGGAAGTAAGAGTAGACGAAAAGGTATCGTATTGTACTTTACTATGTGTAATTGCAAATGCTTCGTGTCTTCCTTTCATTACTATAGTACCAATGTCCAAAGTAGAATACTATTATTTATAATATATTGGTATCTCATTATGTTTGTATTGTAAGTCTTATGAACATTTAATAACATTTAGATAATAATAAAATAACCTTAATCTATACCTACTTAAATAAAATTAAAATTAAAAACTAAAAACTACTTACTTATAAATAAAAAAATTGCCCCAAATCGCTGCCGAGCGGAAGTGTGCCAAAAAGGCTGGCAGCATTGCCACGCTGAATGGCAATGCCAATTCTTTGGGCAAAATATACGCCAGCCTTCTTGTCACGGGAAGCCTCAATTAGTCGAAAAGAGACCTCTTTAAACAAGCGATGAGCCTCCGGTCCCCAAGGCCCTAGAGTTTCAACCCCAAACGCCGAAAATATGTTAGTCCTCTGTAGACTAGCATACTTGCGACGCTTGAGACACTCTTGTTGTGCAGCAGCAGTGCCGGCAGCTACAGACGTGTCTGGAAGGTGGGATGGTGCGAGGGTGTCGACGCAAGAAGCGTCCCACACCAGGGGCCTACCCATCTTCCAGGGCACCAATGACATACCATCCGGTCTCTTACCATCGTCGCGCACCAGGCCATTTGGTTCCAAAACAGCAGGTACGCCAATGGTAATAAGAGCACGACGGATCAAGTCATTGAGTGCCGCATGTCGTGAAAGCCTCCCGGCACTCCTCACACACGACAGGCCATGGTGACCTAGCTCATCTACATTGTCTCCGCAGGGGCAGCGATGTGGGACATTGGATATTGTACCCAAACGGATTGTAAGTTATATTTAATGTTTGCATACCTACCTACTTCATCACAAAGTAAGTATGGAAACAGTAAATATACCTAGAGGGTAAGTAAATAGTCGTTTTATTTTTGGATTTTTTACCTGGTCCAGTACTTCATATTAGTGAAAACAAACATGTTTAAAAAAATAACCTAAGATGCATAAATACTTTCTACACTATGCTTACCGGCACTACATTATTAATTTTAAGACTGTGTTTCTCTGTATGTGAATTTGTAAATTCTTATGAGAAATAAAATTCTATAAACGTAAATATTTTTTCGTGCTCTAGTAAAAATATTACGAAAAAAATGGCTTACAACTAGTATTACTAAAAGATAACTCATATTGAAGATAAGCTTTACGCAGGCTTCATAAATATATGGCTGGTCAAAATGGATTTAACGCATCGCTTTTCTTTATCTCTAAGAACTGACGTTTACTTTATCGTAACTTTAAGGAAAACATTTTCCCCTTTTGTATAAATCCTAACCAACGCTTGCAAAGCTATTTTACCTGCCTAGCTTAGTAAAATATTATTTTTATATATAACATAAATTAATTCTTTTCATGTTATTATGAGTTGGGAAAGTTTAATATTTTAATGTCAATAAGAGTTCATAGCTGACCGATCGGCAAATTTAAGCAACGTCCAGTTTGGCCGGTACCTGGATGGGACCGCCTAGTGGTATTTCATCTTGAGCGTTTCCGTGCTTCGGAAGGCATGTTAAGCCGTTGGTCCCAGTTATCACTTAATTGTGATAGTCGTTAAGCTAGTTGGAAACCTCCTAGGTGGCTTGACAGCTCCAACAGTAGGTTGACCACTAGCCTACCTCCACCAATCCGCAGTGGGCACGTGTGGTGGAGTATTTGCCCATTCCCCTTTCACCATTATTCGTGAAAGGAGGTTTGTGCTCAGCAGTGGGCAGATATAGGCTGTAATTATTATTATTATAAGATTTCATAAAGTTATATGTAATTTACTAATTATAAGCAAAAAAATACAAGGTCATTAAGGCTAAAATGTCCTTGACATGAAATAAGTACCTACTACTACTTTTACTGAATAGTCATTAAATTTACTCACTATATTTATACACGTGTGGTTGGCTTTTTATAAGATATTCTATATGATAAAAATAGATTGAAATCTAGCACCAATAATGATGAATAACAATAAATTAGAGATTGTGGTTTATTTTCTACTATAATACTATCTGTCGACTTAATATCTTAAGTCTTATGTTATTTAGAATGCAAAATATCTCAGAATCAAAAAGAAAACTTTTTGCGGATTCGTGATGCGAATAAATAGGGGCATTTACAACTTGTTAATTTCTTCGATTGAATTGTGACCCAGTTCCGAACTTTTAATCTATAAACCAATTTTTACTTTCTATTGTTAAATTTCCCAATTTCAATATCCATTCATGCAAAACTTTTTTTGAAGTGTTTAAAAAAATATTAGCTTTCTTCGTAGAGGAAGTTGTAGTTTGAATGTCAAAGGTACAATTCAAAGTTAATTGGGGTTAGTTATGCTAAATAATTTTTATTATGGAACCAACTCTGAAATATATTTTTTTCCATACATACAATAATGTTGTATTAGTGGTCGCCCGTGGTCAAAATTCGACCATAATTAAACCTAAGATGAATATTAAGAATGTGAAGAAAATCACTTTATTCTATACGAACTATTTTCTTTAAGTTTGTCTTTGCCGCGTTATCGACAAAGCATAGAGATATCACGACTGACAGGCTTTCGCTTCACGTATAAATATTAAAGTAGGTATGTATAGAACTATAAAATAAATATAAAGAAATATAAAACATTTATTTTTTCTACGTTTCAAAGTTGATCCCATAGTCAAAGTTGTTCAGTTTGACATATCCAATTATAGACAAAAGAAACCTATAGCTAAAGGCAACATCCAGTCAAGCCGTCTAGTAGTATTTCATGTTGAGCGTTTCCGTGCTTCGGACAGCACGTAAAGTCGTTGGTCCCGGTTATCACTCAATTGTGATAATCGTTTAGCTAGTTGGAGACCTCCTAGGTGGCTAAAACTCCAACAGTAGGTTGACCACTAGCCTACTTCCACCAATCCGCAGTGGGCACGCGTGGCGGACTATTTGCCCATTCCCTTTTACCCTTATTCATGAAAAGAGGCCTGTGCTCACTTAGCAGTAGGCAGATATACTTAAGCTGTAATAATAATTATTATTATTATACATAGGCCGCACATCTTTTAAGAAACCTACCTAAACGTAATTAGTTTTCATTAATAAAAAACCTAGCACCTGGGCAACAATTGCTCGTTAAAAGTAATAAGATAAGATATTTAAATTATGTACATTAAAAACGTACTTTGTAATTTTTTGATCTGAACATCAAACAAAACTTTAGCTGAATCAATCTTACACTTTCAAGTTCAAAACTAAAAGCCTGAAAGTTCGGTATGTACACAATAATGGTGATGTTTCTTTTTTTTATCTGTATTTGTATTGTTATCGGTATTAATAGAGTGCATCAGATGGTTTTTTGTGATTCATTTTTTAGAAACAAATTAAATTAAGTGCATGAGCTGAAATTAATAATTTGATACATACCTAATAGAGCTCGTCTACTGCAAATTGTTCTCCCAAGAAAACGACAAATTTACCAAAGCATCTACCATACCCGAATGCAATCTGACTATGAGTATTATTAGTATGATTAACAAAAAAATATATATAAAAAAAACGGCCAAGTGCGAATCGGACTCGAGCACCGAGGGTTCCGTTACTTCATTGGATGTATCATATACAAGGTTTAATACTTGACCTGGAATTCCTGGAATCCTTTTTTATATGTAGTTTTGAGATGCGCATCCCATTCGTGAGCCAATGTGCTTGATTAAAAAATGCTTTAAATAAAAAATATCGGAAGATAGAATTTAAGCTGACTCCTGGGTTGATACCTACCGATACCGACTGATGTTGGTTATCTGCAAAATTGAGGAACACATTTTCCCTTTGTGATTATGGGAACTTTAAGTTTTCACAGAAAACAAAAA
The DNA here is from genome assembly GCA_951216915.1 of Tetheella fluctuosa. Lineage (NCBI taxonomy): Eukaryota > Metazoa > Arthropoda > Insecta > Lepidoptera > Drepanidae > Tetheella > Tetheella fluctuosa. The sequence continues at coordinate 5,734,739 of OX578229.1, read as the reverse complement.
ATATAATATTTTTTACATTCATTCTTAAGATTCTTAAGTTTAGGTTTTGCAAATAAGGCTCTAAATTCCCTGTTTTGATTTTTATTTTAAGCATTTATTTTTAATCAAATCGAGGATTCTTCTCCACAATCAGTTGTTTCAAAGATAAGTGGAGAAGAATGCTTGTAATGTAGGTATATTTGAATTTAATATATTATTATTTTAATTATATTATATCTATTTGTTTTGTCCTTTCTCATGATGCCCTTAAAAAAAATAAATTAATTTTCTAATTTGAACGTAAAAAATAAACCCTAAAATCGAAATTCGTTCACATGGTTATTTTCAATTCAATATTATGTTATTATTGGTTAGTACTTCCACCTTTTACAGTATACAATTAGTGATTTAAAAATACCCTGTGTAGGTATGTGCCAAATTTAATCTTTTTCATCCAGTAGATTCGGAGAATTTAAGCTGTGACAGATGGATAGAGTTACATCGGAGTACGGAACCCTAAAATTTAAGTCTAAGCTTACTTACACAGACATTTTTCAAACTTGACTTATGTAAAATTTTGCTAAGTGTATAGATCTACTCTAATTTTTAACGCCGGTTTCTGAACTGAGAGTTCAAAGTCTTTGAAAGCGTCTCAAACTCTATGATGTTTCGTTTCATGCAATAAATTCTACATTTTTCATTATAAAAATGTAAGAAAAGTACCGTTTTAATATTTTAAATGGTGCTTATATTTCACTTTGAATAATATTTATTAGATTAAATATAAATTGACACCTTTTAAGTTAGATAAAAACATTTTTTAATTAACGGATATATTAGTCTGATTGATTGAAAGAAACGGATCGTATTGTATTGACAGCAGACCGGTTATAAAACCATTTTAGCCAAATTTTTCAAGTCCCCTATTTGGTGCACTTAAACTTCTTAGCAAAGTCTATATCCGCTCTATAGATCTCAGTCTCAGAACTTAGCAGAATACTCTATCCCCACTTTTTAATTCCCCTTTAGAATTTATTATTACACTATAATATACGTCACGGTCGCCATATAATATACGATGGGTGGTGGTGATGTAGAGAAACAACTAGCGATGCTGATCACATGTTTAATGAATGAATCTCCAATACTTCCACTTATATTCCTTATATAACTACATCTTAATTCCACCTCATTAATGACAACATCGTTAAGCTTATATACTAATATATATTAAACTAAACGTGCCATTTAGAAGGTCTACCTGATCACTTCAGATATCAAAATAGCTAACGTATTGGAACGTCAATACGTGAGATTTGTTCTATATTACACCTCCCCTGAAATGATAGGCATTCCTCCCTTCAAAAAGAAAAAATAGAATTAACATATTTCTTAGTTCTATTTTTATGAATTATTCTTGTCTTACAATTATCATTGATTATTCTAACATTTACTTCGAAGATATAGGAGTAAAAACCTTTACTTTAAATGGTCCTAAATATTTCTCTGATAGCTTACTACCACATTTTTTACTAAAATAAATCAACTTTTCTATAACTTACACTATTAGAATTCACATAAAAAAATTCTTTCCTCTTTATTTTACAATTTATTAAATTTTTTCTTGCCTCTAATTGTGACTTCTGTAACCTAAATTTTAACTCTAAAGGGTAATTATCATACACATATAATGGTTCTACTTTTTCACAAAAGTTATTTGGCAAGCAACATTTCTTACCGAAAACTAGTTCGTAAGGAGTATACTTGGTTGAAACATTAATTGATGTATTATAAGCGAAACACCAATATGGTATCCAAGTCTCCAATTCTTAAATAACTACCAAGATGTTTATGCCAATTCTCTAACGAACCAATACTCTCATGATGATAAGGAGTAGAATTAATTTTACTTATATTTAATAATTTACATACATTTTCTAAAGTTGAATTTATGAATTCTGTTCCACAATCGGTCGCAATTTCTTTCACTATTCCATATCTAAGAATGAAATTCTCTACAAAAGCTTTAGCTACTGACTCTGCTGTTTTGTTAAATAATGGATAAGCTTCTACAAACTTTGTTAATTCACATTGTAATGTCAATATATATTTATAACCTAATTGGTCTACATCCAAAGGTCCAACAATATCTAAATAAACTTTTTCAAAAGAAGTAGTGGCTGTCGTAGTTATCACCATTTTCTCTTTAGTATTCCTATTACTGTATTTCTGTTTCTGACAATCTTTACATTTAGATACATAATCAGCAATATCTTTATACATACCATTCCAATAGTACTTACTCTTAATATTGTTAGTCATTCTAGAAATACCTGCATGACCACTAGTAGGTAAAATATGATAATCATTTAGGATAACTATTCTTGTATCTTTATCATTTATTTTCTTTACACCTTGTATTATACATAATCGCGGCAAATTTTCTATTTCCGAGATCTCACGTATGAATTTTTCTAGAAAAATCTTATTACTCTCTTTTTTAATAACTACAAGCTCTTTTATCTCAAATTGACCACAAATTTTTTCAAGTTCTTTTAACGCTACGTCTTTGCGTGCCTTCGTTAATAAAGAATCTTGATTTAAATATAATGTGTAGTCTGAAAAAATAATATTTGAGAAAATCATTTTGGGAATGTATAGACTACAAATTTTTACAAGATCTTTCAACGCTACGTCTTTGCGTGCCTTCGTTAATAAAGAATCTTGATTTAAATATAATGCGTAGTCTGAAAAAATAACTACTACGTTATTTAGGAAATGATATTTGGGGAATGGCCATTCCTAAAGACTCTTTAGTCTTATTAAACTCGCTTGTACTACATAAAATTATTTCATTCCCTCCCAAGGGTTTTCTAATGATATCCTACAACTTTAGGCTGATCAGACCTAGCTTGGGATTCATTACTTTTTTTTATCACATATTTTCTCAATAGACAACCTTTCCTTATCGTTCAAATAATCTCTTAATTTGAGCAATTCAATTAACTGTTTTACCCTGTTAGCTCATTTATCACTTTGACTAAAACTACATGCGTAATAATCAGAATAACTTTCCACCTTTGGTTCGAAACTATCTATTCCAACTTCTGTATTCTATTCAATAATCTAATCGGAATTTTTACGTCTATTGATCTCACAATAGCACTAGCTACAAAAACACCCTGACATATTTCTTCAGGTAATATGACGCAATCACCTTTTATGTCAACATTTATATATTTAACTATTTCACAACGCTCCGGCAGTGAAATACAATTATCATAATGCCTAGACAAATTCAAAAATAATCGATTACTACTATTCAAATACGTAAAATTTATGTCTAATTATAACATTATTATACACGAGATCTAAATAAACATATCCTATCGCATCTAAATCACCACATATTCCTTTTATTTTTAATGAACTATCGTAAATCTGAATATTCGAAAATTCTTTGATCCATTCATATTTTAAAATTGACAATGATGATCAGGGGCATATACTAATAGTAAAATATCGTTATTATAACATCTTAATTTTACTTCATTTCGACTATTGCATGAAAAAATATCTATGAATTCTTCATTTTAGGGACGAAAAAATTCTTTGCCTTGGTTCAATGGCCTAGCAATATCATCAGCATGTTTATTTTCAGCTGACGACGACAAAAATCGTACGTGATTGTTTTGACGGCGTTTACTTTAAAATTCCTTCTTACTATAATGACTGTTATGACTTGTAGGCACATTCTGCTTACGATAACCAAACGTATTGTAACCTTGTTGAGTCGGGTATTTTGGTTGACTATTTCTATGAAATGTTGAATCATATAATTTATTGCTATTGTTTTGCCTTCGATAATTATTTTATGATAATTTACTATTGACATTAAACACGACTGTGATGGCTTTGGACTAAACTCATCTTCATCAATTGCTAAACAAATTGCCTCTCTAATTGATTGATCCGCCATTATATCGATATATCTTTTTGCTTAATAATTGAAATAATTTATCAAATTGTTATGCTATTAGTACAACTTGTGATACTACTGCAGCCTCTTATTCTTTCTTACGAGTACCTTGACACAAACTTTATAAACAACATTAAATTTTCCTTGTAACTTGACAAGCTAATAAAAATTCACTATGACCTTGACTCGACATATGTTTGTCTTTTGCTAACTTAATTATAAAATCCCTGATTATTTTTAATTCACCAATATCTCAACTAATGACTCCATTCAAATACAACAACACTATCTAGGTAGTAAAAAAAATAATACAAAATAGACTGCCTGTTGGACTAGCCTGAACTTGGCATACTTTCAGCCATACATAACCGACGATTCGGCACATTATCCGCAGTGTAGGATTAGAACAACCCTACTGTAAAACTGTTTTACTATGTAGAAACGGACTCCCCTTAAATTTTTTTTTCATTATGCCAACACATTAAAACAAACACAATTAACATCATTATGGCAATGAGTAGTACCTCAGTTCCATTTTGCACTAGGTGACTCCTAGGTGGCTCCTAGGCGGCTGCCCTGGTATGGTCTGGTCAATCAGCATCTTCAGTCCTTTTCACAGCCTTTGTTCCTTTTGATCCATTTCACTCCTTCAGGTTTCTTCGATGTCACACTATATGTCACGCATCTCTAGTTCTTTTCACAGCCTTTGTTCCTTTTGGTCCCTTTCACTCCTTCAGGTTTCTTCGATGTCACACTATATGTCACGCATCTTTAGTTCTTTTCACAGCCTTTGTTCCTTTTGGTCCCTTTCACTCCTTCAGGTTTCTTCGATGTCACACTATATGTCACGGTCGCCATATAATATACGATGGGTGGTGGTGATGTAGAGAAACAACTAGCGATGCTGATCACATGTTTAATGAATGAATCTCCAATACTTCCACTTATATTCCTTATATAACTACATCTTAATTCCACCTCATTAATGACAACATCGTTAAGCTTATATACTAATATATATTAAACTAAACGTGCCATTTAGAAGGTCTACCTGATCACTTCAGATATCAAAATAGCTAACGTATTGGAACGTCAATACGTGAGATTTGTTCTATATTACAACACGTTTAGAATGAATGGATATGGATATAAAATGGACGATCAACTTTGACCAGACAGCTTAATGTTGCATTTTCATTGAAAATAACGGTCGTTTGACCACTACCTACTTGTTATCGAAAATTTGGCAATATTGCTCCTATTACACTAAAATAATGTGTAACGCTTTTTTAATATTACCTTATTTGCGATTAAGTATATTTGCGTCATACACGCCTTAATACTATGTAGGTATTTATTTATCTTGTGTATATTGTAATGTATTTGTCTTATGCGACGAGGAGGTATGTGTAGTTCATACCTTTATCCCCAATATCCATAAAAAAGTTATGCAACGTTCAAATTCCGAAATCTTTTTCTGACACGTGACGTTTCATGAACGGAATAATGAGACGGGGTCCGTTATAACCTTGGTTTAGTTATACTTCGTTTATGAATACAATAATATAAAATATTTAATAAATCTGATACCTCCAAAATATTCCAAGATAAGATAAAATTTTATCCATAATAATACATTTTAAAGTTCTTAAAATTCTTCGTTTCGTTCTTAAACTGTTCATTTTTAGTACTTACCTATACTGTTATTCAACGTACTCAACATAATGTTTAACAAAGTAAATTAGCTATACTTGTCTGCTTACCCATCAAAAAGATAAGTAACATAAATAGCAGTAGCTTGATAATTGTTTTATCATATCGTCGAATATAATAAATAATATAATTCCCCCGAAACTTAAAAAATGCATCGTATTGAACTCTTGAGTACTTAATGGATGTCATCGAGTTAAATATAAATTCCATTCAACAAAAAGCTTTTACGAAGCATTCCACTCCAGTATAATTTTTTTATCAAAAAAACCACTGCAATATTTGCTAGATATTAATATTTTCTTTTATGTATATACCTAAATATTTAAATGGATAAAGTTTGAGAGCAAATTTCCCACCAAGTGATATTTTTAAGCTATGGAAGATTTCAGGCAGATAGCAAGTATTTACTAAATCCGTGCGTCACAGATTTTATGGTATATTCAAAGAAATGAGATTTTTTTTTTTTTTTTGACTGGAACAGGAAGGTGGTGGGTCCAGGGGACCTTCTTCCACCGTTACGCGGACTTTTGCGGTGAGCGCTGAGGGCTCTCAACCGCTAAAAATGAGATTCGTTCGTTCCATGGCTATGATTGTGCGGTGTCGCCAGCTGCGTTTTACAAGCAACGTAACAAGTGTTGGGTTGAAATTTCTTTTGTTATAGCTCGTACATTTTGAACTTCTGATATTGTTTTAGTAACCCCTGCAATGGGGGCTATCGTTTTTGTGCTCACCAGTTGGCGCCACTGTCGAGTACGGTCCTATAAAAGTTTGTTACTTGTTGTTGTTTGTTAAGTCCAACGAATTGTTGAACAGATCTCCTCTCAATACCAAAAAGGTAATATGACAGGCGCCCTTTTCTTCGATGTCGCAAAAGCATTCGACAAAGTGTGGCACACCGGCTTGATCTACAAGCTATACACCCTTGGTGTGCCACCGAGACTCGTGACCATCTTACGAGACTTTCTGTCGAATCGCCACTTTCGATATCGGGTCGAAGGCGTTCTGTCTTCTCCTCACCCCATTAGTGCCGGTGTCCCGCAGGGCTCGGTACTATCTCCCTTGCTGTTTACGCTCTACACGAGCGACATCCCTAGAGTCAAAAATACGCAGTTCGCCCTCTTTGCGGACGACACTGCCATATACTGCTCAGGCAGAAGCCCGCCCGCGATCTCTAAGAAACTCCAGACTGCAGCCAACGCCCTAGGCGCATGGTTCCGGAAATGGAGAATAGAGATCAACCCCTCCAAGAGTCAGGCGGTTCTCTTTTATAGAACCGACCGAAAAAGACGTCCCCCCATCCCCAATCCAGTCACACTATTCGGCGAGCCGATCCCTTGGGAGAGGCAAGCCAAATATCTCTGTGTGACCCTCGATGGTCGTCTATCCTTCGCTGCGCACATAAAGGCGGTCCGCGCGCGCGCCGCCTTTGTGGCAGGACGACTCCACTGTCTAATCAACGCCCGGTCTAAACTTGCCCTAAAAAGCAAGGTTAGAATCTATACCGCGTGTATCCGTCCCGTCATGACATAAGCGAGCACCGTGTTCGCTCACGTTGCTCCTAAGCAACTTCACACCCTTCAGGTATTACAAAATAGATTCATGCGCAAAGCCACGGGCGCCCCGTGGTACATGCGCAATGAAAACCTACACCTTGACTTAGGTCTCCCCACCATCAAACAATTCATAAAACGCGCTGCACGCAGATATTTTGATACCGCAGCGCATCACGCGAATCCGTTGATCATCAACACGGTCACATACACCACGTCCCTTATCTCCCGCATCCGTAGGCCAAGGTTCGCCCTCAGCGAACCTGACGATGCCATCACCCTAGCACAGATCGAGGCTAAAGAAGCCCGGAAACAAATACAGATGCGTAACCGTCAACCACGATTTCGTCCTCGCCGGCGAGGACCGTCGCGACTTCCCTCCCAGTCTCGTCCCGTTTAAACGCGGCCCGAGCTGCCTATTAAGCAATCCGACCGATCCCCAAATAATATATTTTATTTGCATGCTAAGTCCTCCCCTATTCCCCTGGCAACGTCCTGAGCCGAGGTCGAGCACCACAGGGGGCACCCTCAGGCTACCGTTGCCCTAAATTTATTTAGTTTTAAGTCACGGCTGAGAGCCCTCAGCGCTCGCCGTATAGTCCGCGTAACGGTGGAAGAAGGTCCCCTGGACCCACCACCTTTCTGTTCCAGCCCAAAAAAAAAAAAAAATGTTGTTTGTTTTTACGAACATGAAAACCATGTTTACATTTAAATCATATTTAATACCTTAAACCGTAACGTAAAAATATCGAGCATGCCTCACTTTTACGTTGTTCGTACGTTTTGTTCATAAAAAAAGTAGGTAAAAGTTTCCGAAAGAAAAAACTGTCTCAAAGCACTGCCATTTACTCATATTTGCCATAATTAATCTCAGGTATTGCAAAATATTGACAACATTATTCTAATTAGAAATAAACCCGCGTAGCCCACCCAAAAACAAATAAGACCTGGATGTCAGCCAGATGTCAGATAAACAAACGTTTCGTATGCTTAATACTTTCGGACTGCATCATCGGTCAAAATTGTGAAATTGAAAACATACACAGGCCGATATAATACAAAGAAAAAACAACAAAATCTCGTGCCACAAGAATCGGCAATTTTGTTATACCTCTTTTTTATTCTATTTTTTTTACACCTCCACTTAGCATAATACCCTATACCAGAGCCAGTTTTATTTTTTTTAGCCCACAATGTTACCTACATAATATATAAATGAATAGTAATGAAACGTTGGTTACCTCGTCTGCCTCTAAAGTTTGAAGTTAAAGTATTCATTAATTTAGATAGTATGAGCGACGACATCATCCTACCTGACCACATCTAACTTTTGGTAATACATGTTTATTTTAGATTACGATTAAGGTAGGTTGAAATATTTGAATTTTAGATTCTGTACACCACTAAAGAAATATTTATTGTCACAGCGCTATGATATCTGGATCTTAAAACTATAAATGACGGACAACTTACAAACATACTTACATACAAACAGTACAAGTTAAATAAAAGCTTGTAAAAAGGAATAAAAACAAGTTCGGTAGCACATTGGCAATCATCCTTGTATTGCAAATGTTCATAAATGGCAGCGGTAACCATTTATCATCAGGTAGATCATCTGCTTGAAATAGCGTCTGCGTCCGTTTCACAAATAATTTACACAAGTGAGGGATGTTATATTATTAGGGATAAAAATTCTAAACATTGTTTAATAATATTTCTTGTTTTGCTATATTTATGTGACAACACTCATTCAAATGCAATTAGTAATTACAGCAATTTTTTTTTACATTTATTATTTATTTATAGTATTGCACCTCTCAGCTCCATAACGGCCGAACGGATTTTGATGAAACTTGGTATAATAATAATAATATAATAGTTATTTTACATCCTGGAATAAAACATTTATTCCGGGAAAATATTAACTTGGGATTGAGTAAAATCGCGGGATGGAAGCTAGTTTGTCTTAAATATAAATTAAAACATTTAAACATTTCTCCGTACATTCCATTCCATCGTATATGCCACTCTATTATGTTACAATAACAAACGAAGTTAAATCTCTGACGCATATTTACAAAGACAAATAGGTACAATGCTTTTGAGTGACACTCATTCGGGAGCAATCACAACTTGTAAACACGCTATTCGATCGTACTGTTCACCTTGACGAGTTTTCGAAACTTCTTAAAGTGGGTACTAACATTTTAACGCATACAAAATTAAATGTGAAGGTCAAATTTTGGCACCAAACTTAGGTCTATTTGCAATTATTTTGGTAAGGAATTAGCATTATTCCTTTTCAGGCTATACTTAGTAGGATTCCCTTTGACACCATAAGGATTCTCTTATGGTGTTGCTTCGATGTCTGTTGCATTTTGTGTAAAAAAAAATCTCTCTCCTAATCCCTGAAGTTTGCAAAATAATTTGAAATATTCTCGGCTTTTAAGTCATCATACATAAATCTGTTCCCAAAATTTAAAATGTCTACATTTATATAAAATTTTAATATTTTTTTTCATCTATATTATATTATATATATTATATCTAATATAAAAAGGATAAACTGACGGACTGACGGTTTAGAAAATTGGAAATTTGCAAACATCTTTTCATAAACTAGGCAAAGGGATTTTAAAATTCAACCCCTAATGGGGTATAACAGGGCATTGCGGGTAAAACCGCGGGGTGGAAAGCTAATTTGTTGACCAATAACTATAGGTTGAAGTTATTATGATATAAAGTGCTTTTCACAACAAAGTCTTGAGACGGCCAATATTTTGTGTCGAATTTGTCGTAAAATAAGTGAAACAGGAAAGGACGCGCAGACAAAAGCGAATTTTATTGCGTACCAATCCACCGATCGACTCGGCACGTGAAGTAAACTCGTATTTTTCCAGTTTATTTATATAGGCTTTGTAGTTTTATGTAGCTTCTATAGATTCGGAATAAAATGTTATTTTCCAATATTTATAAGATCAATCATTATATTGTGTAATATATTGTAGGTATTTACTTAGTTTAGTTAGTTTACTGAATTTTATTTATTTAGTAGATATTTGATGCTTGAACAAAAATTGGCAGTTATATAAATTTTATGAATATTTCAGGTGCACCATCTGGATTGAAGTCTGCGTGTTCGAACAAATATCTTGAGTGGCAGGATGTGCTGACATAAGTATGGCATGTTTGTATGAAATAAGTGATTTATTAACTTTTATTCACTCTATAACCTTACTCGATACATTAAAACCAAAATAAACGACCTAATTAACTTTCAAGCCGAAGATGTGCCATAAAAACCTGACAGATGTTACGATTTATATTTTTACAGTAAAACAGTTATACAAAAAAGCGAATTCATATTGCATTCTGAGTTTTGTTTAAAGTTTCAAGTCTCTATCTAGCTCATGGATTGCAGAAAATATATGGAATAGACAAATAAACAAACAAACAAGAAAACGAGTTAATGAAAACGTGGTAAAAAAAGGGAATTTTATGAAATTATGTACACATTTAACCTATGATAACAAATAAGATGCAGCTTATACATTAGGAGTTGTTTTGATGTTAATCCAACTAAATCTTTATGACCAGACGAACTTGGGAATTTGTGTATTCTGACTCCAACAAAGTAATTTGTATTTCTATTTATGGGATCAATCCCATCATGTCCATATCTGAATTTAAATTAAGTTAATAAGGATGTGGGTTTATATCTAGATACATTTTGTTCTAGAGGGTTTTGTTTAAATCGTCAATTATACCAAAATAATATTTTGCGTGACTAAAATAAATTTTAAATTATGATCGTGCAATTATCATAAGTAAAACAAATGTGATTGAGTTTTAACTCAGTAATTAAACCTGTTTAGGTATACATTTAAAACAAATTAAGACTTTCACAAGTTCGAAAACTATCTAGTACCTATTGATACTCGTGCGTGTTCCAAATCGTAACAGGTTTCTCCTAATCAATTGGCTACAGACATTTCAGTCGGTAGGCAGCTATCATAATATAAATTAAGCGTAGTTTGCAGGAACCCCCGGAGGTTTTCTAGCCCTGTTAATGACTGGCTATTCGGATGACGTAAATTTTATTGGGTTAGGTTTTTTTATTGAATAGGTAGAGCTAAAGAGAGTAGCTAGTTTTAAAAATTAGAATACATTGAGCGTATAATTATTATTTGTATTCTTGAATGAATACGAATAATTAACATAAAAAACTTTGCTAAGGCTTTGCGCGTAATTAATTAATCCATGCTAGCGATTAACAAAACTTTAAACTATTCACGTTAACCACTGAGCCTTTGACTCGATATGTTTCAGTTAAGGATAAATATCATATCGGTCAAGAGGTGAGCAAAAACCTATTTAAATTAAAAAATATTGTTTAAACACTGTCAAAAAATGTATAACTTCGAGTAGTTTCCTATTATAATTAAAAGTCACCGTGGTAAATGACAATGCCGCTGAAGATGGTAAGCATACAACATGGATCGCTCTTAAGTGCATTTCCATGAAGACACCTTTAGGTGCTTGGTTCTAGTCATTCTAGCGGTACTACAAAATACTACCGCGCTATGGATTCCTCACGCGAAACTCAAAAAAAAATGTTAGAGATAATAATTTTATATGTGAGTTAAGTAAAAGTTCCTACAAGTTCGGTAAAAGGATGTACCTAATAATAAATTACAGCAATTTTCTTAAGAAAACAACGCACATTGTTTCTGAACCAAAACGACATTTATGCTCCAGTTAACCAAAGTAATAACTATTTTTGGTAAATTGTTTCTGTTACCGATAAATAATAAGGTAAAGTACCTAAATGGTTATAATGTATATAAACATCTTGTACGAGTAAGAACGCTTACATAGATTCTTTTTTTTCATATTTGTGGAATCTTATGATTTAGTTACGATACATTTGTGTGTAATTTAATTAGCAGTACCTTATGAAAAATAGAAAAATTTGGAAATAAAGACTTATAGACTTTTTTATAGTTGAATTAGCTAAGTTTATTAATAAAATTGTTGTTGTTATCGTAGATAATATAAATGTAAACTGTAATATAATTGTAACGTCAAACGTAATAATACAATTATTTATTCAAAGTATTTCACAAACTAATTGGTTTTTATTTTATAACATTGTAATGATAATCTATACAACAACAGTTTTATTAATAAACTTAGCTAATTCAACTATAAAAAAGTCTTCCTATCTATACTAATATTATAAAGCTGAAGAGTTTGTTTGTTTGAACGTGCTAATCTCAGGAACTACTGGTTCGATTCAGATGTTGAGATGAGATGAGATTCAGTGTTGGATAGCCCATCTATCGAGGAAGGCTATAGGCTACTTTTTATCCCGGGAAAACACAAGATGAAACCGCGCGGAAAAGCTAGTACTCTATAATTTTGATACATAGACAGACTTATAACTACGGAAAATTTTGTCGTGTTTGGAAACTCACTCAAAGAATTGTACAAAAAAATATTGAATGAAGTTCTTAACTTCATTTATTTCTTTTGATATTCAGTCCAGTCCGTTCACTTAGAAATATACAACGTAGGTTTCTAAAAGTATTGAGTTGTCGTAGTGTCTACTACGACAACGCACCCAAACATCATCACTGTCTAGTGATGATGTTTGGGTGCAGAAAATTATATTGATACACAAATAATATATTATATTAAGTGATCAACTTATCCAATCGTAAGTAAAATGGTTGTTTGATCAATTGACGTAGAGGAAAATGACGTGAATCTTCCTGGAACATCAAAGTTTATAACAAAGTCTTCAACTTTACAATTACTCAATTTATCGATACAAAGTGTTAATGGTCAATTATCTTACAAGTTGGGTAGTTCCTTAGCGGGTTTCATAATTGAATTTAACCGACAGATGCGGTAAATTGGGCCTTGTATTGAAGTTTGACTAATAAATAACGTGAATTTAATAAATTGACGCTTATTACTTTGGAAATAAGTGGCAGAAGTTTCAACGATCGCTTTTACTTCACAAATAATATTATTTTGATAGATGATTTCTCTGGGTAAAAAAAGGGAATAAAGCTATTATTCAGTTATTATTGTAATTTTGTAGTCATAATTTTAAGAGCAAATTCATTTCACCTAGCACATGTATAAAAGCGAAAGGTTGAGTAGATAGTCGTTACCGTTACTCAATCATGCCGTAATGTCTGAATAGATTTGGATGAAACATAGATAGTTCGGGAAAACATTAGGTTCGTTAGGCACGTGGGAAAAAATTAAAATAATATGAGATTGTTTTAGGGTTTGCTTCCATCGTATCATCATAATACCTATTCGGGCCAAGGATGTCCACTGCTTAGCATAGGCCTTTGATTTCGTCACGAACGGTCTTGGTTTGCTTGTATCCTACGTCCAGAGACTGGTCTAGCCAGGTCGCAGATCTAACTAGTGGTAGGACATCCCACTCGCTTTACGGTACGTGGACAACACTCAAAGATCACTTCTTCTGGTTATTGGCTCTTCGAGCGATGTGACCTGCCATAGCTTTTGTTCTTCTAAAAATCACCGGACCTTGTCTCGTAGAAAAATTCCGGGTATAGCCCGATCCTGTAGCTCGCTGAATGACTTTGAACTCATTATGCAGCCAGCAAGAAAAAAACATCTCTGGCATGTATGTCATGACTATGGTATGCATTACCTAATATACTCAATAAATAACAAATGTAAGTAAATATTTAGACAAAATGGTCATAATAAAGTGTAATTTAATAAAATAAAATATTGTTATTATTCTTACGTTACAACTATTAGTCTTAGTGATTCGGTAAATAGAAAAGCTGCGATTGATTTATTTTACAAAGTAGTCGATTCGCAAATTAATACAATTAGTAGTACAATTTATTAATGACTTTTTTACAAAGCCATTGTTCTTCCTTTTCTTGAAACGAAATATACGTTATATTTGTAAGACACAATACGGTAAAATATTCAGTATCAGATTAAAACCTCTTTAGGTACACAAAAATAACAAAGATAAATATTGAGAAAAAAGATGAATCGAAGTAAATCAAAACTTCTTTTAACTTTTCTGGAATCTAGCAATAAGTTTTGTAAATAAAATAAACAGTATTCCTTTTAATAACAAAAAATAATATTGAAGAGTCTTTGCAAAGATGTAAGTTATAAGAATATTTTATAAGATTTGTAAGAAATATTAATAGGTAATACAAAAAAAACCTACCTCTTTGATACACAGAAATAATAATAGTCATTGTCATCACTTCACATCTTTTACTTCTTTTTTTTCTTTATTTGTTTGTTATGTTCTGCCGTGACATGTGGTACATGCAATAAAGTGTATTATATCCTATAATTATATGAGTAATCTTTAATAAAAGTAGAAAAAGACTACTTAATGTTGGTAATTTCTTGGAAAAATTCAGATAACAGTCCAAAAAATAAGTACAGCTACCTACATTTTATTCAGTGTCATACAAAAACTAGATTAAACTTGATAGAGGAGCGAACAACCGGATTGATGAAAACTGAAATAAAGATTTCGAATATTGTTTTTGGAAATATTTAAAGGTATGATACAAATTGAATCGAATACCTGTATTGAATTAATGAAAGACGCGACTGCCAGGCATTTATTTTTATTGCCAACTTTTGCAATTAAAGTTACGGAAGCATGAAAAAGTAAACTGTTTATCTCAATTTTGTATCATTAATCACTTTACGCAGTATAAACGATTCGAAATTAAGTAGAAAAATTAAATATGTTATTTTGCAACGGTTACACGTACATTTTTAACATAAATTTATGGGTTACGTTTATAAAGATATAAAAATAATCAGATGTTGGAAATGAGGGAAATTATTAAACGTTTCAAATTATACCTAAATCACAGTGCTACAAATTATGGAGTGATTCCAATTTTGAAATGGTAGCCCTTCGTTGACGAATTCACACTTGATTTATTTAATTATGAGATCGTAAGTAAAAAAAAAATCCAAAGAAAATTAAACGACTTTCATTCATCAGTACTTGTAAAATACAACAGACTACAGCAGATTTTTACATTCCAATATTCATTTGTTTTACAAAGACAAAGGTAGAAATGACATACTATTTATCTCATGCCTTTTAAAATAAGTGATGCATAATGAAGTTAATTTCAAACGCTAGTCCAAGGATCATATATAATTTAGCACTGTCATTTTATCATAATTATTTTTCATTATAATTGTAGATATAAAAATAAATGACTGCAGTGGTAATACATAGGGCGCATGGCGAGTCGCCAGTGGCGATCGCTTACATGGAAGCATCGGGTAAAATGAGCTCCCTAAAAGTGGACTTGACAGTGACAACTTAGAGTACCTGGTAGTGACTGAATGTAAAAATAAAAACTAAATTGTCTACAAAAAACTGTTCCTTATCTATGACATACTTACCATTTAATTATTAATCAGTTTAAATATAAGTTATGTTGAGCTTGTCTCATAAAGAAAGTCTCATTTTAATTTAGAAGAATCTTTATTTTGGTTTTGATAATAGGTGCAGTTTCAAAGGAGCTTCCTAACGCGGACGCTCCAACTGTGGAAGACGCTTCCCACCGCTGTTTTTCCAAGGCATGGGATTCATCAAGAAAGGTGTCAAGAGATTTTTGCAGGATTGGCAACACGCGAGTGTTTCCGTGCTGCAAGTGTTTCATTAGTGGTATAAAATAAAATATCCATGTGAACACCACGCGATTTATGTTTTTTGGCGCGAGTAATTAATGGTTAAAGGTAAACAATATTGCTAGGGATAACTACCTATCCCTGAATAATGATAAAGCTGGTTGCTAAATATTTGCCATAAGTATCAAGACAGTTAAGAAAAAAATAAGTATGGAAACAATACACGCGTGGGAGATTCTCAAACAAATATAGATAAAAAATATATCTCTTGTGTGTAGGAACGTTTTTATGAAATATAACTGGCTTGTAAAATACACCACTCGTACATTCATTAGTGATATAACCAGTTATAAGTACTTTTCTTAGAACAAAATGGAACCAACAAAGTAAACAAAATACTTGATCAACTTGAAAACAAGGATGTAGATAGGTAAGTATTAAAGAAAAAAAAATGTAAAGAAGCCTTTTCCATGATTTAGAAAGTCTGCTGTTTTTGTTATAAGCTATGCCTTGGATGATTATGTACTATAAACATGCTTTAGTTATATGAATAAATTGGCATATTTTAATCCGTTCAATTAAAATTTTCATACGTAGGCCTTTTTACAGACGCGCAAGTTTTGAAAACATTATCTTCAATTTATTTAAAATACTTAGATCGTAAACATTTTTATTTTACTTTTAATTGTTTAGTGAACTGTATTATTACAGTATGCTATTGAAAATATCAAGATGAAAATAGCTCTTTAATCATTTTAGAACCTGAAAAACATTAATCACTTAAAATTACTTATACTCTGTTGGTCATTTCTTTTTGTAATCAAATAAAATCCGTCTATCTCAATTCAATTTAATTATATCAATAAGTACTATGTAGCGTATCTGATATTAATTCTTAGCTATTTAATATGGTTTTTTATTCATTATTCATTAATGTTTTCTTATATTAGAGTTTATGTTTCGTTTAAGGGCGTGAATGGCCAAATCCTAAACTATAAGGAATTGTAGTAATAGTTGAATGTATTATTCATACCGACTCACAATCATGTCACAGCATTACAAAATCTAAATAATACAAAATTAAATCCACATATTATACATAAAATGATAAACCTTCTAAAAGATAATTATAATTTGAAATCATATGGATTCCAAGTCATCAAGAAATAGTCGGCAACGAAAAAGCTGATAGTGAAGCTAAGAATAATATCTGCAGCACAATCAAATCAACTCCAGTTGAAATAAAAAAATACTTCAGACATAAAATAAAAATTACTTGGATCATTATTGGAAAACAGAAAATATATCATAACTTTTGGTAAAGAAATTCAATTTTTGACAAATCACCTACTTCCTTCAGCTGTAGAAATCAAGTGATCAAGTAATAAATTACCAGATTGCGTAAACATGACACATATCCATTACAAAAACTGCAATAAATAAGTGCAAGTGTGGACCTGCGTTACATCTTCTAATTGAATGCACGGCTTACAATAATGAAAAACGTATATGTGATTTACCTAACAGCTTACAAATTACATTTGTGTGTACTGTTACATTGTGGCGAAAAAAACTCGATCTGTCCTAATACAATGGAAATATAGTGAAAAAAGGGTTTCTGCAATACTTTATTACAGTCATACGTTTCCTGAATTCATAATAAATCAATTTGATTTTTGAAAATTAATAAAAGTAAAAGGGAATTAGGTATCGAATTTTTATTTAATCCATGAAGATTTAACATAGCGATGGGTAAGTTAGTTCTTACTTTTAATATCAATATTATACCAAAACAAATTTAAAGTAGTCTAAATGAAATCTACTTAGAATTAGCTTTTAATCTTATCTTAGCCAGACAAGTTTAAAAAAAAATTGTAGTGCATGACGCATAACTTATTTAAAAAAAACAGTCACGTGTGCATTCAGATCATGTCTTTATTTATCAACTACGATGCACATTCAATAAAATCAATGAACAAGATTTAATTCAATCTCTGTGACAGTATAATTGATCTGTCATACATTCAATGTAAATAAAAATTGCTTCAAATAAAAACATTGTTCAATCCTTTTCTATGAAAAGGAAAAACGTTTAGTTTATAATTGCTATGAATGACTATGATATTGTATGATAGTATTATATATTGAAGACAGATTTAAATTATTGTGTACACTTATATCAGGGGGCACGGGAGTGCCTTCGCCAAGTCGAGCAGCACAGCCGTACCATCCTTTTCTCGAAAATATTTACATGACCCCCCTATGTTGTCACTAAATGTTGCGATGATAGCTCGGTGCTAGTAACTTCAAATGACGTGATGAAAGTCGTGAGTTTTAATCCTACAGTCAAATTTAAAAATAATGTGATGAAATAGCACAATGGGTATTTCATAGTACTGGCTACCATCATAAAGTTGAAAAACTTCCACAAACACCGGTGTGTTCAAGCAGTTTATAGCCAGGTTCTATCTTGGTTGATCCAGGTTCTAAGAATTGCGAAATTGGTCAAACGCATTATCTATGGATAATGCGTTTATGGGTCGATCAACTATTCTTTGTACCTAACCATGTCCTCATAACAAAAAAATAAAAATCTCCAAATTAATGAAAGCTTTTTAATATTTTATTGCTGTACGGTGAACCAAGAATAGATAACTGTATATCCAATTTGTATATTTAACCGAATCCATAACAAATACTTTTATTTTTATTGATAACTTAGGGGACCTCATCACTCTCTCCTTTAAAATCTTAGTGTCCCCACAGGCTGTGCTGAACATTTTTATCGGATTGTTTATGATTTTTTATATAGGAGCATGCCATTATCTGCTAATATTATTATAATACAATAGTTTTCCCTTTCATATTCAATCAATTGTAATATAATTAAAAGAAATAATATATTAATATTAATTTTACAAATCTTGTCCCCAGCTTGTCACTAAAATCAATGTCCCTTCAGTAACCATTATTGTATTACGTAGATCAAGTCATAGATGGCTCTAATTGTAGTTAATCTAAGCATTGACTTACTGGTACTCGTGTCACATGATTGCCACAATTTAGAACTTTAGCCAATAATCGCTACTTGCCCACATTGCGTGTGATAGCTAACGTGTGTTTATTCGATGTCCCCTAAGTTCCGACGTAAAAATTGGTAAGTACTCTTTAATTCAGTACAATAATTAACATGGATTACATTAAATAAGTCTGTTTTTCATTTGTGATAATCGATTCTGTATTATTTTTGAGGAAAAGGAATATAATTAAGTTATAACCTATAAAAGTCTCATCCGTTACCTGTCCCTTGAGTTACTGTAAATGGTAACTTAGAAGACCTAATGGTAACTTGGTGGACATTTATCGTTGTACTATTTAACATATTCTATCTCAAAGTTAAATCTTTGAAAAGTAAAAGATTTTTTAATGTCCGGGAAATATTCTTGGCATAGCAAGATATTAGTTGTTATATTTTTCGATTCGAATTTTATCTCCACTGATATTATAAAGAAGTAAAGTGGATGTAGGAGGAAATTCCGGAAACTGCTCATCCGATTTCTAAAATTCTTTCTTACTTTTGAAAGGTACATAATTCAATTCGAATCCAACACATGGGCAGCATTTGGGAAACTACGAAATGTTTTCTCATCCAAAATATCTCAGTGCCTCAAGACGAAAGTCTACAATCAGTGTGTGTTAGCAGCGATGACATATGGCACTGAGACGTGGTCTCTCACTATGGGCCTCATAAAGAAGAAGCTCAAAGTCGCACAACGAGCCATGGAGAGGGCTATGCTCGGGGTTTCTCTACGCTATCGAATCAGAAATGTGGAGATCCGTAAACAGACAAGAGTCACCAACATAGCCCAGCGGGTTGGCAAGTTGAAGTGGCAAGGGGCAGGGCACATAGTGCGCAGAACAGATGGCCGATGGGGCCGAAGAGTTCTGGAGTGGAGACCACGGACCGGCAAGCGCAGCGTAGGACGTCCACTTGCAAGGTGGACGGACGACCTTGTAAAGGTCGTCGGAAAACGTTGGATCTAGGCCGCCCAAGACCGCTCCTATTGAAGATCCTTAGGGGAGGCCTATGTTCAGCAGTGGACGTCTTGCGGCTAAAAAGATGATTACGATGATGATTGCAAGAAACGAGCAAGATTGTACTGTTTGTAATAACCAAAGAAGATGTCAAAATGGTTTCAAAAGAACTGCCTACAAACATTACAAGATTGCAAGGTACTTGTACGTACACCGAGTGTTCACTTCCAATTACGGTAATTTGAGTTGTTTTTGCAAACAAGGATTTTGCAGGTGCTTAGAACCTAAAATTTACCATCATATTCCTCTGGGATCAACAACAACTGCTGACGCATCAGTTTACAATAATATTGCGATGCCGATTCATCCATCTTCTACGGATTCAGCAGATGCTGGTGATGCATGCATCGTAAACACTCATTTATCTCCTATATCTTCTGATGACGATGTACCACTTAACTTGATTAAGTCAAGGTGTTTTGGAGCTGCAGAAACTACTGCTAGCAAACCACTAGCAGAAATAAACTACACAGACTTAGCCAAGGACGTGGGTCAACGAGGAGCTGTTTACGATATGGTTTACGGCTCCATAGATGCATCTGATGAAGAAAATCAGCCTACCTCTTTTGGGAATAGTAAAATGCTGCCGGTTGACTTTGAATAACTAAAAAAATACTTATATATTTGTTATCTTATAGTTTTGTTTTCTATTATTTTTTAAATTTTATTATTGAAGTTTATAATATAATATACATAATATATTGAAGTCTGTAATGGATCCAAAATAATGTTGGTGGTAAATAAACCAATTTTTGACGATATTTATGTCTATTACGTTACCGAAATGTCTCTTAAGTTACTAATTTGTCCCCAAAATTTTTGAAGGTTTATTGCAATTTAATCATATGAAACAGTATTTTCTTACAACAATATTATATTTACGAAAATTGGTAAAGTAATGACTTCACACATCTTGAAAATCTAGTTTTGTACATTGGTCATTTTAGATTTATGTTAAAAATATCTTCACAAAAAGTTCAAAAGTAACGTAAGAGACACAATAACATCGATTTTAATTGGTTATATCATCAGTTTTCTTTCAATAATTAATTTGTAGAGTGTATAATTCTTAGAACTTCTTAATAAACTGTTTCTCTAATAAAATATAATAGGTTTATTCGATTGAAGACCAATTTATCAGCAAGTAACTTAGGGGACGAAAAACGTGACAACATCAATTCAAATAAAAAAAAAAATGCTTTATTTTTAAAAACTTGCACTGCTGATAAGTTGGTTTTAATTTTGAATATCCTTGCTGTTGATTACTTAGTTACAATTTTTGATTTGTTTACATTTTTATTTTAAAATTTATTTTTTGAATTGAATCGTTTGGGTACAAAGAATAGTTGATTGACCCTTATATGTCATAGTAAATGACAATGGTTATCGAGAAACTACATAATATTAAGTCGAGTGACGGGTCTCTAACAAAACTTCAAAAAGAGTTGGTGATGGAATACCTAAAATATGCAGTCGACTAATTAAATAAAAATGTAGGAAATATAATCTTCAAAGAACCTATTAAAACTTGGCCAATGACCGCTTGTAATTGATTATTTGCTTAGCAAAATCATTGAAAATTTGGATAGGAAGTACGCACGATGTCTCATACGCAGTGTAATTGACTTCAGTATTTATAACAATTAGGGATAAAGTCGGCTAAAAATAAAAGTTCCTATTTCTATAAGGTAATAGATTCTTGGGTATACCTGATAAACTGATGTACTTACATATAAAAAATATAGACCATTATTAAAATTATTTTTTTATGACACTTGGAGAGATTGTGGTCAAACAAAGTAAAAATTGAACAGTGCACATAACTTCTCTTACAATTATAATTAGGTACGTAACTTGTTACCCATTTTGTCAATTGTAAGAAATTTCTAAATACTGGGTGGAGCCAAAAGACGTAAACAACATTCTTATACGATTTGTGTCAATATTATGATACATACATAACACTATTTTGCCTAAAAACATGTTTATTTCAAACAAGTACCATATCATTATCTATAATCAAGAACAGAAGCGTAACATAAGATTTTATTCATTGTCAAAATACAGCTGTGGTTAAAATGAGTCACCTCACGTATAAAAACACTACTTACGTCCAATGCCAATTCAATAAACCACAATTTGATCGATATATGCCGCCGTATTCAAGAAATCTGAGATTGGTTTTGGCTTTAACTTTCGGCAATGTTACGCCTAAAAGCAACAAAGTACTTGTTCTAAAGACTACGATACTTTTTGTGTCGTACTAGTTTGTAACAAAATACAAATGAAAACTTTTCTGTGAGGTATTCAGAAGTTTTGGTACCTTCGTGTTCCATATTTGGGATGTGGATTAACGTCCTAATGTAATTGAACCTTTATAAACCTGAATCGTGTAAAGTTTATTGACTTTGTTATTTTTGTTCACAAAGAAAAGACATGTCAACGGAGACATACATAATCAGATGACTGAACCCCACGACAAAAAGCTCAACTTCCCGTATTTTTCAGTGTCAAGCTTCCATTAAATTGATCGGACACGACATAAGTCGCGAACGCCATATGACGCCCATCGACGTATGTCATCAGCTTATAATGTATTTGGCACTTTATGTCACAAACTAGAGAAAAAATAATATCGAGTAGGTACAGTCAGCGTCAAAAGTAGATTGGCACTTTAGTACCCTTTCATAATAATCTATTGACATTTTCTTGACAGTTTGTATGAAAATTATGAATTGTGTAATGTGACGCGGTACTAAAGTACCAATCTACTTTTGACACTGACTGTATCTATTTTGAAATCGCTTTCGAGCTGTCGGTCTTTTTCGTTTTTAACAATTAATTATTATTATTAAAAAAATTATTATTTACTATCAATTACGTACTTAGAAAGTCATAGGCTTGTCAACAAGTTCAAAAACGTGTTAATTCTTGTTCAAGCTCCTAAAAATATGAGCGATACCTCATTCGATTCGGAATGACGTCTAGAAAAATGTATCTCGAGGAAGTATTAGCAAGTTAAAAATTGCAATAGTTATTAACAAATATAGCTAATAACTTAAAGTTTATTAATTTGTCGATAATATTTTTTTTAAGTTAAAAAAAATGAAAAGTCCAAGAAATGTTAATTTTTTATTTTTTTTACAAATGTTTTCTCATTGCTGTTTTTGCATCTAATAATAGCATTAAACAAAGTTTTTTTTTTGCATAATTTCTTAAGATATTTTTTATAAACAAATAGGCAAGTTAATTATATTTTTACCATTTAATTGTTTTAGTAAAATAAAAAATATTAAGAAAAAAAATACTTAAAAAACATATTTAAATCGTTTATATTAGTTTTGCTTTTATATTTTGGCTATTTAAATAATTAGTTTAGATTTTTTTACAGTACTTTAATATATTTGGCTGTTTTTGTATTTTTTTTAACTGTAGAAAAAAAAACTGTTTATAAAATTTGTTTATAACAATTTTTTATGTTAACAAACTATGAAATTATGAACAAAAAAAAAATATTTTTTGTTGTTCTATGGAGAAATGCCAATTATGATTACTAAAGAGAAAAAAAACTAAACTTATTATTTAAATAGCCAAAATATAAAAAAAACGATTATAAACGATTAAAACATGTTTTTTAAGTTTTTTTTTTCTTAATATTTTTTATTTTACTAAAACAATAAAATGGTAAAAACATAATCAACGTATATTAGTTTATAAAAAATATCTTAAGAAATTATCCAAAAAAAATTATACTTTGTTTAATGCTATTATTAGATGCAAAAACAGCAATGAGAAAACATTTGTAAAAAAAATAACAAATTAACAACATTTCTTGGACTTTTCATTTTTTGTTAACTTAAAAAAATATTATCGACAAATTAATAAACTTTAAGAATTTTTTATCTCATGATCTTGTTAAGTATGAATATAAGAAAGGCTCCACGAAGCCAGTTCGCTCATGCCGTAACGGCCGCGCGAAGCCCTATTTTAGGCGTTAAATTAAAACTATAAATAATAAGAGGAAATTTCCTCCTGTTTAAGGAGTTTGAGTTATTAACGAAAAAAAAAAAAAATAATTATTTCGTTAATAGCTATTGCAATTTTTAACGTGCTAATAAAAATGTATCTCGAATACATTTTTTTAGACGTCATTCCGAATCGAAAGAGGTATCGCTCTTATTTTTAGGAGCTTGAACAAGAATTAACACGGTTTTGAACTTGTTGATTAGCATATCATGTCAATCAAATATCATCATGTATTTCTCAACAAGGTAGGTTGCAATGTATAAAAGTACTACTGTCGTTGTTGCGAATTTCTGGTACGATTTAAAAATAACTCATAGCCCATATTAGAAATGAATTGCTTTGTTTGAAATCGTTATGTAAATTCATTTCAACCATTTTAACATGTTTTTATTATGTATATTAATCAAGAAATACGTCTTGGCACAAGTTGAACGATTGAAATTACTTAATTGAAAAAAAATGTCCCAGGAAAACATTTCATCTGAAATGCTGAGCTCTAACCCAAACCCATCAAATATAGGACGTGTCATTTAATAAAAAAAAGTTTTATATTTATTTATGACTTTCTTATTTTTTGCATAATCTCATAAATTATTATGTAATTATAAGTATTAGGTATGTAAATTTTCTGCGATTTTGTGTCAATATAATAAATAAAAATATAAGTTTAATAATGTTTTTAAACCTTCAGCAAAATTATGGATATATGTAAATACCTTACATATTTTTTCCAGAAAGAGCATAAATAGAGCAAAGCCGATAAGAGCTGTATTAAAAATAATAAAAGAAGAGAAATATTATAACGATTCCTCAATTCGATTGCATTGATTCAAGTTAATAAAAAGTAACATGCATTCAATACAAGGTCAGACATTTAATTATTATTATCACAGTTGATACTCATACCAATAGCAGTCACTTGTAAAAATCGAGATTCTCAGCACATTTTCTGCGCAGCAAATATTTGTGTAGGTAGCTAATCATACTTTTCTTTACCAACGAATATTTTTTTCTTATATTCAGGGACATTTAAAAAAATTATTTATTACCACATAACTTATAGCTATATACTATACCGTACTCTAAGTGGATGTTTTCATTGATTTAAAACCTAATGCCATGGTGAACAACTTTCACCATTGGACCACCTCTAAATCAGAGAAGGTCGAGCAAGGTTGATCTTTTGTTTGAAATTCTCTTTTTATTTTAATTGAGTTCAGTGCATGATGAACGTATCTGTCAGGTAACATTTTTAAAATAATATGATCATCATGTATACTTAGATACATAATATTTTTTTAAAGTATTTGTGGATACTGAGCATTCTAGATTAGATAAATTTTCTATGATAACTAATAATAATAATAATGACTGCCATGTGGGACGTGGACTCATCGATCATTGTTCCGATATTCATGTCGTGATAAACTTGAGAGGTTTTCACTCGGTAGCTGGATCAAGGGTCAGGTGCAGAAGGCAGTTATCCTGGACACGACTAGAATTTTAGGAGGTTCCTCACTCTTCAGCCCTAACCACACACAGCTTGGGCCGCTGCTCGTATACTAGGTTTAGGTTTTTTTATAATATCATTACTTTTATAGAAATATTGTAACAAAGATTAAATAAAGCTAGATTTTTCTATAATATTTTTGATTTTGATATTAATGTTATAAAAGAAAATAATCTTAAGATTAACTGGACTCGCGATTCCTGGAATTCAATTTTTTTTGTAGGTAGTTTTGGGACGCGCGTTCCATTCGCCAACCGATTACTCGGTTGGCTCGTGACAGTAAATAAAGAAGATAATAATAAAATCATATATTTTTCTAACATAGTGTTTACTTATTAATTTTGAAATTAACCTTATATTATGAGCCACCCCTCACTAAATATTGAAAAGCAAGCAACATAAATCAATAAGGTTGATAAATTACTTACTTAGTTCATTTGCCAAATGTGTCAAGGGTAAAACAAAACAACCGAACACACTTTGCATAATGCTTAAACTTTGTCTTGGCTCTACAAAAACCAATAATCCATAACATTCCAGGGAGTTGGTAGAAAATTTCTGCCATTCTCAAGTATACAAGTTAAATGTTAACTTTTAATTTAATTCAAATTCAAAATTCAAAATTTAAAAATCATTTATTCAGTTTAGGCCCTAATAAGGCACTTATGAACGTTACAAATGATTCTACCACCGGTTCGGAATACACTTGGACTGAGAAGACTCCGGCAAGAAACTCAGCAAGGGACATTTTTTATAGATCTTTGTTCTTTTTATTTATGTAAAAATTTAATTACTAATAACAAAGTTTATAAAACTTTAATGAAATAGCTTGTGTAGCGAACATTTCATTTAAATGCATTCTTGTCTTCTATAAAATCAGAAACTTTATAGTACCCTTTCTTACATAACTTTTGTTTAACTAATTTTTTAAATCTATACACAGATAGTTCTTGAATTTCTTTGGGTACTTTGTTATAGAAACGTATACATTGCCCCTTGAATGAGTCCCTCACTTTGCTGAGCCGAGTTACAGGTACAGCGAGTTTGTGCTTATTTCTAGTGTTCAAGCTATGAGTATCGCTGTTCTTAGGAAAATTTTGTATATTTTTCCGAACATAAATTAAATTTTCATAAATGTACTGTGACGACACAGTCATAATATTTATGGATTTGAATTTATCTTTAAGAGAATCTCTAGGACATAATTTATAAATTGCGCGAATAGCCCTCTTCTGCAGAATAAAAATTCTATTGATGTCGGCACCACTGCCCCAAAGGAGGATGCCGTAAGACATCAAGCTGTGAAAATAACTGAAATAAACTAATCTTGCCGTAGATTCGTCAGTGAGAGAACGAATTTTCCTCACTGCATAAGCTGCAGAACTAAGTCTATTCACTAAATTACAAATATGTGGGCTCCATTGTAGCTTATCATCTAAAGTGATACCTAAAAATACGGTTGTTTCAACAAGATCCAGTTTTTCGCCTTTAATAACAATGTCTGTGTTCAAATGTCTTACATTGGGTTGACTGAATCTGATACATTTGGTTTTTTTCTCATTGAGCAATAAATTATTAATAGTAAACCAATCAACGACTACTGAAAGAGCATTGTTTACGTCGTCAGAAGAATTAAAATCATGTCTATTCACTTTGTAAAGAAGTGAAGTGTCATCAGCAAACAATACTATCTCATGTTTTTTTTCTACAAGGTAAGGCAAGTCGTTGATGTAAATCAGAAAAAGAAAAGGTCCCAGGATAGAACCTTGTGGGACGCCCATCGTTACCGAAGACCCAGAGGAAACTTTACCATTTACATCAACCCTTTGAATTCTATCACTCAAGTATGAATTCAAAAGACTGAGTGCAATGTCTCTAATACCATAGTGGTGTAATTTCCTGATCAGTAATTCATGGTGTACACAATCAAATGCCTTGGATAAGTCACAAAAGACACCGATGGTATCACGTGACTCCTCCCAGGCGCCAAAAATATTCTGAACAAGCTCAACACCAGCATCGGTATCTCATCGGTTTATATTTTGGTTATATGATAATATCTTGTTGTTTGGTTGATTTCATTTTTTAGTTTTAAAATACGAAACCATGGGTCCGTGGGGATTCGAGGATCGCCGATTTGCTCGGATTTTATCATCCAAGCTCATCAAGGCTTCGGGGTACCGAAGGGCTGGGAGCTTTTTCCGCCAACGCATAAGCTTGGCCATCCAAAAAGGGAACGCTGCCAGCCTGTTGGGAACCTTGCCTATCGACAGCAGCGAGGGCTTGGAGGATGTTTTCTATATATCATAGTTTGTATTTTATACATTGATTGTATAAACATTTATTATATTTACATTAGGTTCGTTTTTAAAATACGAGTCTAATTAAATAGTGTTGGTAGAATTCTCTAATGACATTTTTAGGAAAAGGTACGACTTACCGTGGATATTTTATGTATGATATACTGAGTGATTTTTTAGTCGTTGGCAATAATTGCATGGGTTTATTAAGTACTCGTCAATATGAACAACTTTTACTATGTGACTAACTGTGAAATCACGAAAAAAACATCAGCTGTTCCATACAAAAGTTGAATACCTACTCGACCAAAATATATGAAGCAACTGTTTTATTTTACGCGATATCTGAGCTGAGTTGATACTGAATATTGCCAACGACAAAAAAATCAACCTGTATATATTTACTAATGTATTGTTTAAAGGCTGTTTAGAACGATCTTCTCTGGAGTAAATAGATGTTTCCTTTTGATCATAAGAAGCAATTTATTAAGCCGTGTCGACATCTATTTTAATGTATGGTTTAATTTTAGTTTTACAGTCAATTTAGCGATAATTATTCCCCACCTTTCTTGTTTAATAACTCCATGGGATATAGTTGATTCATTATTAATTTGTGTTTTAAATGATGTAGGCGTTATAGTATTTTAACAATTTAAATACAATATTAATTAACATGTTAATATATCTATGTCTGACTAAATGTTGATGCATTGACTTCAATGCAAGTCTCAAAATTTGTGTCTTTGTTACCTTTTCACGCCTAAACCACTGAACCGATCGTAATGAAATTGGTACGTAGATAGCCTGGAGCCTGGGATTGGGCTACTTTTTGCTCGGGAACGCGGGTGAAACCGCGGAGCTAGTGATTTAGATCATATTTTAATTCCTAGAATTAGTTTCCTTAGTATATTTTTAAATTCATACACGTAAAAAATTAAAATTGGTCGTGATTTCATTTGTTTATCGTTATTGAATCGAACATGTGCAAAACCGCATAGGTATTATTAAGAAGTAATTTACCCACTTCCTCTTTAGGCTATTCTTGGATTTATGATTAGTTTCTACAAGCTTCTAAAAGAGGCAGGATTTCATTATTATTTTTGGCATTAGCAAGTATTGCTTTACAGTCTAATCTTAATGTTTTTTTTTTATTTTATTTAATTAGCTTTTTAACTGATATTATGCAAGTTTCATTAAAAATGAAACTAATATCACCTTGAATAGAGATTTAGTTGAACATACACATGATAGCATCAGCAAAAAATAAACAGCTATTTTCAATATTAATAGAATATAATATTATTTTAAACTTATAAATATGATAATTAATCTACAAAAGGTCTAACGGACTTACTTACCTTTTACTTTAGTAAACAAAAGTTATTTATACATCTCGACCAAGCATCACGACAATGTTCGAATATAAATTAAACTTATACCTACGTAGTTAAGTTATATAACATATTTATATTGATCTCAGAAGTAATTTAATCCACTAGATAGACTTATTGAACACTTCACGTAAATAAATTTACTGTATTTTTTTAGATTTTAACATTATTAATAAAAAAATTGCTGGTTTAAACCGATTCAACACATCTGTGACTACTTAAGGTCCAAGGTGTACTGTACTAAACTGATACATCTGGAAATGTAGACAATGTAATATGACGTGTATACATACACTTGCTAAAAACTATAATTATTCTCGTTATGAATTTCCTCAGTATTTTTATGCCTCGTATATAATTAAGTGTATTTTTTTCGTGCAATAAAACTGACATAATTATCCACAAATCTCATTGAACCATATACCTACCATTCTCAACCAAAACCAAATGTGTGTTACTGTATTTGTTCAACTACTCAGCTCGTAAAGGCTGTACAGATTTGGATGAAATTTCACGCACAGATAGAATATAATCTGGATTAATACATATAATACTTTTATCCCTCAAACATGGGTAAGACCGTAGAGTGGAAGCTAGTACAACCAATAAACAGGTTGAAATGCTTATTGTGTTTTTTGGTACTTACCTTATTAAATAGACTTGCTAAGATGATGCTGAGGATATACGAATACGTTCACTAATTAAGAAAATGCCTATTTTTTCTACCATGAAACACGTCATCATTTTGTAAGAGGTAGGAAATACTACGAAAGCCAGAAGTGTGTTCCAATTATTTGTGACTATTGCGATTGAGTGCAAGTTTAGCTTTATGTTATTCAATAGAAAGTAATAAATATGTATAATTGAAACACATTAAGGGAAATCATTTAATTCAAAACGACTACTATTTATAACCCAGGTGACAGGGTTATTTCAAATATTTGCTATTTCCTCAAGTCAAATTGATGGTTCTTAAGTTTAACAAGGTTTCATTTCAAGTTATTTGACTTTGATCTATTTATCAAACAATTTCTTGTTCAAAATATAACCTTATTGGTTAATATTTTATGATAGATACTTACTTAGATATTTTATACTTAAACCATTAAAATTTCCGTACACTTTCAAATAGTGATTTAAGGCGACGATAGCTCAGTGGTAGTAACGCCGCGGCGAAGGTTGTGGGTTTGAATTCTAGAATGAGCTTGAGCTTTCGGTGAAGGAAAACATCGTGATGAAACCATAGCAGGTGGTAGGGTACTTTGTAGTACCCGCTTGGCTGGCTTCCACCCTCAAATTGAAAATCTTTCGCTAAACACCTAAGGTGTGTTTCGGCAGCTGCACTTGGGAGCCAGTTCCTTCTAAGCTCTGTGTGCTTACCACCTTCGGCCACATCATCACTTACCATAGAGAGATTGTGATCAAACATAATTTACACATAGAAAAACGAAAATATTTTTTCTAGCGTTAAATTATCGTAAGAATTACGTATGTTAAAACTAAAAAATTGGATCATAGTATTTTGCGTTAAATTCAGTGAGATCACGGACTACTGAATGCTTTACAACGCCCTTTGAAAAGGATATTTAAATCCAATCTTTGATCTTCACCGGCGGCTTATGGAGTTATTATCTCAAACAGGCTAATTAAATCAAAGGAAATTAATCAATGCCTACTCAACCTATATACTCAGATAATTAGCATTTTCTCTTAGGGGGTACGAATAAGGCAAGTTTCCCCTATTTAGTAAAACTAGGAATTGATGGCGTAGCCAATGACGCAGCCAATGCAAGTCATAAAAATGGTTATATAAGTGTGTCCTAACTTGAAGAAACTAAGGATGTTCATATTTGTCTTCACATATGCAATGCCGGTTAATAAACATAAAATCCATAATATAAACAAAAATCCTGTGCTGCGCAGAGGCAAAGGGCCCTTTTTAATCCCCATTGTTGCATATGGCCTGCTTTTTCCGGAAGAGCCTTCTACAAAGTATTAGAAAACATAAAAAAAAACCGGCCAAGTGCGAGTCGGACTCGAGCACCGAGGGTTCCGTACAAACTTCGTCCATCGTTCGTCCATCACGGGAAATGCACAATTTTATTTATTTACCTTATTTGAGGTTGGTGCCAATTAAGCTAGACCTCTAAATTGTATGAGCGCCCATACAACTTAGAGGTCTTTATTAATTGGCGTAACTATGTATGCATGGGGACACCTTTAATTTTCAACTTTTTTATTTTTTATAATTTTTCCTTTATTTGTGCTGTAAGACCTTGCGTTTTGCCAATTTTATTTATTTGAGTTGATTTAATGAAAGGTAAATTGCGGTTTACGATTTATGACGTATTAAAAATATATATATATATTCTATTCTAAAACTACTTACTAGATCTCGTTCAAACCAATTTTCGGTGGAAGTTTGCATGGTAATGTACATCATGTATTTTTTTTAGTTTTATCATTCTCTTATTTTAGAAGTTACAGGGGGGGGGGACACATTTTACCACTTTGGAAGTGTCTCTCGCGCAAACTATTCAGTTTAGAAATAAATGATATTAAAAATCTCAATAGTTTTTTGCCATTTGGCTACAGAACCCTAAAAATAGTTAATAAAGGCACACATTGAGTTAAAATCATGTAATCTTTAGTTTTTTTACATTTTATAATTCATGCTCTACGTGGCCACCTCTATTCCAGATCCACATTCTGTGTCGCAAACCGGTTTTCACGACTCTGCTTGTCAACTATTAAAAATTAAAATACTCAAAAATGGTTAAATTTAGACCAGGGTACCTCATAGTCAAATTGGTTTCTAATGACCCTTACTACCACGTCCTGAAAAGATCAGGTCTACTTACGAGTAACCCTGTATAGATAAGTACTATTGCCATAATTTTGACGGTACTTAGTATTTTAATAATAAATCTTAACCAAGTTCCTTATTTTTTGACGCCGTGATTGTGTGCGATTGTGACGACTGTCAATTCCTTTCTCTCTATTTATTCAATCATTAATTTCTCATAATCATACTTGCCTAGGTAGTTATACATCACTATAAAATTATTTGCAAGTATTGAGGTCAAAGATTTTTTATTCAAATAATTAATTTTAATAGATTAATTTTATAAGTGGATCCATTTTTAAGGTTCCGTAGTATTTTATACCACATTGTCCGCAAACAAGCATTCGGCCCGCCTGATGGTAAGCGGTTACCGTAGCCTATGAACGCTAGCAACAACAGGGGTATCACTTGCGCGTTGCCGACCCTTCCCCCCACCCCGATGAGCTCTGGCGACCTTACTCACGCGTAGGAACACAACTAAAAGTTAAAACGATTTACCAAACACTCTGTATAACGAAGTTAAATGGAAAATTATCACAGCTATGTAGGCTTAAAAAGTTTAGAGTAATAATCAACCAAGTTATAAAATGTACTTTTGGATAAGTAAAAAAACTCGTAAAAAATACATAGAAAAAAAACTTGGATGACGTTTAGCTAATAAGTTAAAACTAGGTGCATTATAACTTTGTAATGTTATTGTATAATGTAAATAACGTTCGAATAACGCACCGCGCTCGTATTGATATGGTATTGATGCCTGCCACCACGGTTGGAACGAGTGGTAAAACGTGAATTATATTTGCTCATAGTATTTACAAAAGAAAAGTAGTAGGAATATGTAGTTTATCAGTTATCTTGTCTGGCTTTCATAGCACAAGGTCTGTTTAGTTTGAGGTCAGATGGCCATGTGTGAAGATTATTTCTCACATACGGCCAGCTGTCCCAGAATATTTATTTATTTTAATACGGAGTGGCGATTTAATTATATGTAGCTTTAAAAGAGTTGAATTGGTCTACAATACTTGCCTGAGTCAATAAGAAAACAGCCGAAATACTGAAAAACATTTTTGAACGCAGAGCCTATCCTAAACAAAAGCCGGAGCATTGACTTCATGCGCCAATAATACCAGCACATTTAGATACCAAGTGCCCAAGTAGGTAGCAAGGACCGCATACGAAGTTCACCACAGTACGTCAGCCCCCGCGGGCCGTGCTGCATCCCAAACGCTCTTACTCATAAACGCTAATAATGTTTTTACATATAAGCTTAAACACCTGTTCATATTTTTTTGCAGTCAATATTCATTCAGCCCTGCAGGAGATTAAATCAACAAATACAAAAAATGCAACGCAGAAGATTATCTAAATCACATTACGAATACTAGTTGTTTTAAGCAGAAAATACTAATTTTCACTTCCAAAAATCATAAATTCCTACTCATACGTAAACAACAAAAAAAACTCAAAAATGTGCACCTGAGCCCCCTAAACTACCTACAAAAAAATAGAATTCCAGGAATCATGAGTCAAGTTATTAATCACATCTAATAAATATTACAGTCAATGTTGAATATAAATCAGAGCCTTTCTATTGTGCTGTTAGTAATTACCTGTTTGCATCTCAGTCACGTGGCACACGCCAGACAGGTACCCACTATCTACTAAGCACTCTACCATCGTGTTATGGTTTTCTCACGATGTTTTTTTGCTCTAGCATTCGCGTCACTACCATGAGCCATTTCGCTTACTTAATTTTAGTATCTAGCTAGAGGCTATAATGAAAATAATAAATAAATAAAAAAGGTTTTACTGTAAGGCTTTTTTACTACAAAATGTTGACAATTACAAGGAGACTTGGTCCTCCTTGTTGAGGTTTTATCACAAAATAATAAATGGCGTCTGGACTCAATGAGCTTGAGCTTTCGGTGATGGAAAACATCGTGAGGAAACCATAGCACGGTAGTAGGGTACTTATTACCCGCCTGGCTGGCTACTACCCTCAAGTTGAAAATCTGTCGCCAAAAACCTATTGGTGTGTTCCGGCAGCTGCGTTTAAGAGCCAGTTCCTTGTAGGCTTTGTGTGCTTACCACCTTCGGCCACATCATCACTTACCATAGTGAGATTGTGGTCAAACTCAAGCCTATACAAATAAAAAAAAATAAAAAAATCATTGCTTTACGTTGAGATTGCGTGATAATATGTAATTAGACATTTTCGAGCAGGTGGTATGAAAAATAATATTACCATTCTATCATAATCATCAAAGATTTTTAAATATAACAAACAATGTTTATGATATTTATTTATGTTATTATAGTAACACACACATCATGCCAAAGAGATCAAATCAATATCAAGAATCTTTAACTTATATAATTGAATCTGAAATAGGCTTCAAGATATTTTATCATAATAATATGTCTATTATTAAACTTAGTATTACTTATAAAATTGTACTAGTTGTGTTTAAATTATGATTC
This sequence comes from Tetheella fluctuosa, assembly GCA_951216915.1. Taxonomy (NCBI): domain Eukaryota; kingdom Metazoa; phylum Arthropoda; class Insecta; order Lepidoptera; family Drepanidae; genus Tetheella; species Tetheella fluctuosa. Next base: position 5,700,182 of record OX578229.1, on the reverse strand, counting down.
TCTGAAATAATAATTAATATTTGGATTAGGTGTATAATAGCTTTATGAAATCACAGCACATATTCATTCGATCATTTTCGTTCTTTATGCAATAAACTACCTATTATTAAAGTTATCTTTAAAGGTGTATAAGTATTATCTTTATTATTTTATATATTTGTTTATAAGATTGCTCAGATTTCCAGAACTAATAATATGAATGACAATTCATTTTGTTTCATGTTATATTCGTTTTCTGTTAGTTTATGTTCCCTTGTGAGAATAATGTGGCGCCAGAATACATGTTTTAATAAATTAAAATTAGTAATATATTTCATAAAATAAATAAGGTTTGGTAATAACTTCACTTACCAAATTAAAGGTTATATCTTTGAAAGTAGTTTTCTAATCGCCTATAGCAACAGTGCGAAGAAGCATGAAGTATGAAAACGAAGTTTTAAGGATCTGAAAAAAAAAATGTAGAGTTTACGCTTGTAAATTTTTACTAATGTAAAAAAATATATATATTTATGCTGTTGTTGTTGTTATTTTTGTCACTCTGTTGTCTAGCTGTCTGTTTATCCGTTTGAATGTTACGGATCTCTAGTTCAGTTCAATCCCCCCCCCCTCAGTTGTCTGTATTGCAGGCAGATAAAGCCGAGAAGGCAACTGGCTATCAAGTTCAACTGAAACAGAATACACTAGTAGGTGCTTGGCGTCTGATTTTCAATTTGAAGCTTAAGAGGGTAATTGAAAAACACTAATTAGTCAAAAGTAATAAAAAAAAAAAAAAAAATGTTGAGATTGGCAGTACTCGCAAAATTAAATAAGAGTGTCAATCCTTACCGCAGCCATGGTCTGTACACCAACTGGTACAATACCTAAAGCTTTCAATTTTAATGGTTCTTGTATATTGTACAAGTAAAATAATACTATTTTTCTATTCTTTGTGTTCATGTATTCCCATGGTATGCTATAGACTGCATCCATCAGAGTTTCACTCTAAAAAAAAACGATATTTATTTATATCTAATATTTTTGTGACATTTGGCGATGAAACGCTAGGCCGTGGAGGCCAAATTATGTCTCATCGGCTTATTGAAACCTCGTGTGACAAGAGGGCTAACGTCTTAAGACAACGGTACCTTTGATCCCAAAAGTTCAAACACAATCGATAATTGAATCAATTGTTGGAATATTATCAATGTTAGGATGCCATAACGCCCCAATGCCTCCGTATCCTAAAAAACAATTTACCATAATCATGAAAAATACGAAATTAATCATTTTATTACAACAATATTAGTAATAACCTACCAGTTTCGAGCATTCCAGCAATAAGATACATCCGCTTACTTGATGAAATGCGTAATACAAGCAGATGCTTGGTCCAAAGGCGTCTGAAGTCAGATTCATAAAGCTGTGAATAGGTAATAAATTTGAAAATACTTTTATAATTATTACTGGTATGAGAAAGTAAAGTGGGTAAAGAATTTCCATAAATTGATAAAAAGATTTTAGATTTACTGTCGAAGAGTTTTACTAAATCAAGATTCACAGTCACTACTATGTGTTTACTATGTCTACTCAATAAATCACTAATCACCATTAAAATAATAATAACTTAGCTGCCGCACTTAATTAACGTCACAATTATATTTCAAACAAAATGAACAACGCATTGAGTATTGCACTTGAAAGGGCACTCCGAATAGTTCTTAGATTAGATTGAAGATCGCCTTTTATGTTCGAGCCTCCTTGACTCTAGAATACACGTGAAGTCTTTTCAACGCCCTGGTCCCACTTAAACATGATCATAAAACAAAGAAAGCAGAGCCATATAACTCCAGCTCGCTAACCAAAAGATAAATTGAATTTTTTTCCGCTCTGTGGTTTCTTTGGTATGAAGTAAGATTATAAGCTCATTACTTGGATAACGCTTAACCTAGAGTCTAATGATAAATAATACGATCTTAGGAACTTTTCCAACTTGATGCAAAACTAGCTTCCGCCCCGCGTTCCCGTGGGATCTTATGTTTTCCCGGGATAAAAAGTAGCCTATAGCCTTCCTCGATAAATTGTCTATCCAACACTAAAATAATTTTTCAAATCGAACCAGTAGTTCCTGAGATAAGCGCGTTTAACCAAACAAACAAACAAACTCTTCAGCTTTATTATATTAGTATTTTAAGGCGATGATAGCTCAGTGGTAGTGACGTCGGACGCCGCGGCGAAGGTCGTGGGTTCGAATCCTACAATGAGCTTGTGGTCAAACACAAGCCTATACAAAGTAAAAAAAAAAAAAGTATTGATTAAGATATTGGAATAGATTACACACTCCTTTATCAACTTGTGATAATCGATACAGTCCTTCAAAAGTACTGTAACCTGTTCAGATTCTTCGTCTGTAAACATCTGAAGATTTTCAATAGTATTATTCGTGTATCCTTTAATTTCTGGTCTCGGAAAATTCTCCAAATTGTATTTTAATATCTTCAAATGTCCCCAAAGATGAAAAACGATTATTGAAAGGTATAGGTCAAAGGTACAAAAGGCAGATCCAGAGTCATAAGTAAGTATACAATTTGTTATAAACACAACAATGTAGCCAATGACATTATGTTGGTAGTCAAATGGCAACTTGTAATACACTGATAACTCGTAGGTTCCATTAACCGGTCTATTAAAACTGAACATTCCATGACTGTAGTTATTATAGAGGGGTGTCAAATTAAAAAGGACGACACCTATGATCATTTGAGAATAAAGTAATTTCAGGAAGATATTACATATTTTATCCACTTGAAGATATACCTGAAAATTTGATCAAATATGAATCTGTATCAATCATGCCTATCTTAAGTACTAAAAGAAAAATGAATCCCAACCTTCATTGCATAATCTGATTTATGTTTATAGTATAACAGATGCATATTCGTCACAAAATCCTTAGTTACTTCCCTATATTTTTTCATCCATGGCATAGTTACTCTTTGCTAAAATAAAGAAACACAAAGATACATATTTTATTCTATTGAAAACCAATGCGGGCGAAAATTAAAACGTACATAATATATAAAACAGTTATTTTGTTTTTGTTATAATTCTATCTCATAAATTTATAAAGTTTTTGTGTATATATATGTACTATGTGTATACTTATAGCTCCGTAACAGCTGAATGATTTTTCATGAAATTCGGTGTCGGTAGGTATAGTTATTTAGGGTCCAGGTATAAACATAGGATCTTTTTAACACAAAATATCGTAAAACCGTGGAATAGATGCTAGTAAAATGATACTTTGTCAATAGTCTTTCCACAAATAGACCCCATCTATTTAGTAAAACTAGAATTTTGTTAGCGCATGCTAATTTTGTGATTACTTACGCAGCCAACACAAGTCATAAAAATGGTTATGTAAGTGTGGCCTAACTCGAAGAAACTAAGGATGTTCATATTTGCCTTCACATATGCAATGCCAGTCAATAAACATATAAACCATATTGTAAACAAAACTCCTGTGCTGCGCAGAGGCAAAGCACCCTTCTTAATCCCCAATGCCGCATAAGGCCATGCTCCCATGAAGTGTAGAGCACGACTTAGTCGTTTCATATAAGTCAAATCCATTGCTGATCGGATTTCCCTGGATATACCGAAAAAAATAACAAATATTTTAGTCATCTAGCAATAAGTTTGCAATATAATTTCATGAAAAATTATACTTGGTAAGTACTATTCCCATAATTTCGACGGTACCTAGTATTTTAACAATAAATCTTACCCAAGTTCTTTATTTTTTGACGCCATTATTGTGTGCGAGTGACGACTATCTAAGCAATTTCTCTGTCTAAGTCTATCTATAAAAACATTTTAATTCACATATTATACATACTTGCTATGGTAGTTAAACATTATTATAAAATTATTAGCAATTAAAAATTTAAAATGCATTAAATGCATGAATTGAGCAATTAAAAATGTATTGAGGTCAAATCGTACTACTTCGAATAATTAATTTTAATTGAATAATTTTATAAGTGGATCATTTTTTTATGTCTTAATGAAGCAAGAAGGTATATTATTATTTGCTTTTACCCGCGTTCCCGAAGGATCTTATATCTTCCCGGGATAAAAAGTAGTCTTTGTGCTATTCCAGACTATATTCTATCCCTGTGCGAAATTTCATCCAAATACGTTCAACTGTTCTGGCGTGATTGAGTAACAAACATACATCCATCCATCCAAACTTTCATAATTAATTATCTTTTAGTTTTAATAATTGTATTTGTTTTTAAAGTCTACAATGCTATCGGGATAATCCATTAGTTAAGTTTACCTAAACGCATCAAACTTTACATATTTTTTTTGTAAAACATACATGAAACTGTTTAGTTCAAGTTAGTGTTTCTAGAGTAAAAGACTTTTCATGCTCCACAAAATTGGCATCAGGGCAAAGTGACTAATTAACATAAAACGTTTTATCCCTCACTTAATACACATGCTACAAAAACTTTTCTGAGAATTTATATTACGAGTAAAACAATGACAATACAAAATGTATGTTAATAAAGCTTTTTAATTAATTAAGATCTACAACCTAAATATTTCAAAAACTTAATTAACCTTTTGGCTCGCGAACAACACGCGCATTCTAAAGCTACAAAAAAAAATAGAATTCCAAGAATCGCGGGTATTTTTTTAATTACAACTGATATTATAGCCAATACTGATTTATCAGAGTCTTATAATACCATTGAATAGTTAGTAGTGAAGTAGTGTATTAAAGTACCATAGTGTTATGGTATTCTCACGGTGTTTTCTTTTTCACGACACTATCATGAGCAATTTTTTTTTCAAATAAGTAACTAGCTAAAGGGTTAAGGAACTAATAAATAAAAAATAAATTAGGCTTTTGATGCTGTTTGTTTTACAGTCACTTGACTTTTTTTTTAATGAGAATGTTGACAGTTGCATTGCAGGTAGACACACACGATCATTCTGATGGAAAATGGTCACCGCTGCTTATGGAAATTTGAAAAGATATTGCCAACGTGTTGGATAAAGTTGGAAATAGAAAGCACTTTATTCGCCCTATTTGATGAGCCCCATATCGTAGTGCTGAGGAGAAACCGTAATGGAAAGCACATTCCACATCCTCGTGGTCTCCAGTAGTAACGTTTGACTAAATCGTAGAGTGGACGATCAAGGCGGCTCGAGGATATGAGTATGAACTTCACAACGGTGTGCGGTGCTAGAAAGAAGATGAAAGATGATCGATGACTTCAGGTTCAAAAGTCCTTTAAAACACTGCCCACTATATTATTATATAGAAGGCAGAACGAGAGAGCCTATATCTCTGCGAAGGCTAAGTGGTTCTAAATAAGCCAATGAATTCGGGATTTTCAACGATAAGAGTGGCCATAAATCTAAATTACCTCATTATGTTATTCAGACAAGGTTTGGGCGGTCTACCGAATTTTAGGAACTGAAAAGGGTATTTGAAGTTACGCGGCTGTGTTTGCGCTTCCATACAACTTTTCATAGCCAGCTTATTAAAAGAAATTCACAATTGGCAAACTAAACCTATGCATAGACAAACGAAAAATCAGAATAATGATTTTCACATTCAACTTAATTAAAATAATATTAAGTACTATAAACATCATCATAGATTTAAAAACCAATTATTTTAAACAAAATTTATGTTATACTAATTTAAACAAAGGATAAAATATTGCGCTAATGAGATCAAAACAATACCAAGAATCAATTTCCTTTGAGTTATAGTATAATTGAATCTGGAATAGGGTTTAAGATATTATGTTATTATAAATGTCTATTATTAAACTGAGTATTACTTATATAATTGGGCTAGTTGTGTTTAAATTATGATACTCTGAAATAATTCATATTTGGATTAGGTATATAATAGCTAAAAACAAAGCCTATATACTGCCCCAAATTAATCTCTATCTACCTGTGAAAACAATATGAAAATCCGTTCAGTGGTTCCGAAGATGTGCGTGAACACACAGACAAACAGACAGACAGAAAATAATTCTAAAAATCGCTGATTTATGTTCTATTTCACTTCTTTAGTTACCCCCTTCCTATGTATATTACATTTCTTCAATGTACAGACACACCGAATCCTACTGTTTTATTATAATAGATATCGATAGATAGAAACCGAGTATGCACGCGACATACGCGCCGATCATTTGGATCAGAATCTGACCCTAATGTGTATATGTACACACTGTAATTGCGTCTGTGTGTATGGCACAGTTACGCACACATAGCAAATTTTTGACTTAGATTCCGGAATAATTAAATTAATTATTAACACGTTGAACGCCAACGCGGTCAGTGCTGACCGACAGTGAACTATCCCTGTGGGCCAAGCAAAAATCACGGTTCTGTCCAAATTTAGACCAAATGTTTTTTTGAGTAGATACTTATATCTAATGTCCAAATGTATGTTTTTATTAACAAAAGTCAATTTTAATCATTATTTATGGAGATATTAAACGTCGGGCAGCACTGACCAACGCGGCTCCTACAGACGAAATATCGACTTTCCGTTAAAGGGGGCCGCGCGGGTCACGGTGTCAGGTCACGTACCGCAGCTCCCGAGTTTGTAATCTCACCCGCGCTTACGCAGTTGACGCCCATATCTTGAGCTGTGACGCCGTTACATCGAACAACTGTTTCAAGAGGTTGACAAGCAGGCAAACGACCCACCTGATGGAAAGTGGTCACCGCAGCCTATGAACATTTGCAATACCAGGGGGATTGCTGATGTGTTCCCGACCTCGAAGAGCTCTTTTTACACCCCTCTTGAAGAACCCCATATCGTAGCGCTGAGGGAAAACCGTTATGGGAAGCTCATTTCACATCCTAATGGTGAACAATTGAGGCGACTCAAGGATATGAGGATGAGTTTCACATCGCCGGCAAGTGGTGCGATGGTAGAAAGTCAATAATGGCACCAGATGAAAAAGTTTTTGAGGACACTTCCCATTATAAAGACGGTAGAATACACAAAGGGAGCCTATATCTCTCCGAAGGCTGAGATGTTCTAAACCGTCAGCAAGTTCGGGGTCGTCAACAATACGAGTGGCCCGCCTTTGCACCGAGGCAAGGGGATCAAGCTCGTAAGCGGGTGCGCCTGCCCAAAGGTGTGAGCAGTACTCCATATGCAGCCTAGCCTGTGCTTTGCAAAGTTGAAGCCGCTGGAGTGGTGAGAAGTACTGCTTCGACTTATTTAGCACACCCAGCTTTTTTGAAGCCTTTTTGGCTTTACTTTCCAAATGACCCTGAAAATGGACATCACTTGCCATGTCGACACCGAGTATCCCAATACTCTTTGAGATGGTGAAGGGAACTTTGAACTTCATGCAGTGCTGCTACAAATGGGTTTTTTTCGCAGTGAACGCTGTGTCTTCGAAGGGTTAAATCGGACTAAATTAAGTCTCCCCCATTCCGACACCCGCTCCAAGGAGGTCTCAACTTCAGACACAAGTCGAGTTCGACTTTCCTCTACCACTTAGCGAGGAATGTTAGCACGGCCAGAATATTGAGCATCTCCAGTGCTGTCATCCGCATAGCAGTGAATTTTGGGAGTGTCCAACATATCATTGATATGCAAGATGAACAGTGTGGGCGATAGCACGCAGCCTTGCGGTACACCAGCAATTATATTCTTGATATCGGAGCGGCATCCGTCCACGACGACCTTCATACTCCGTTTTATCGAGACAGCTGGACACCCTCGGGAAGTCCATACGACGGTAGCTTCGATAGAAGCGTCCAATGCCAGCCCCGATCACTCCAATAAACTTTTTGGTACCTATTACGTATACAAAATGATAGTTTTTGTAGTTTTCGATAGTTTTCGATAAATATTTTACAAACTCACACACACTCACGCAAGCACACACATACACACACTAAAGCACACAGACGTGGCCCGAACGGAAAGTCTAGTTGTCGACCAGCATTGACTGATATGGGCTGAATGGGAAGATGCATTTCCTTGACGTTCAATATGATTAATTTCCAGAATAAATAATTAATTTTAAATTAAATAAATTTTAACTTATTATTTTTTTTGAGTAAAATGCTGGGAATTCTCATATATAGGATAGGGGCATATCTACCCCGATAGCTGTAACCCAGCGCATTGTTCTCGATATATCGAAACGCCATATATACGCTTCTTGTCATCAGAAGTATGGCGAATATCTCAGCTCAGTAGGTACATTAAAGTTACATTTCAAAACTTATAACCTTTAAACACAGAAAAAAGCTTAGCAATCGCTTACGAGTCCAGATAACATCAAATTTGTACAGGAATAAAAAGTTACCTATGTATGTAAAAGTAGCCCTCTCCATGTTATCGGCTGAGTACCAGCTTTATAACGATTGGTTGTGCCTCTGGGATTTCAAGAGGTAACAAACACACTTTCATTAGTTAGGATTTAGGGCCTGGGTTTCTTATTAGTAAGATAACACTGTTATAGTTGAATCTATTTGAATAGTTTGGATACTAACTAATTATATGTAACCAAATAACATGAAATTCATAATCAATGAACCCAAAGACTGCTAATACAGACAGTGAGAATATCTATTTACTTAATAAACATGTACGTATAAATGTCTATGTCAGTATATACATTGATAAATAAATTTAATTATCACGAGAGATATTGTATGAGCAATACGTATTAATACCTAATGAACATAATAGACACATCTTGAATTCTAAATGTTGAGTGACATACTGTCTATACGCATTGATTCTATAGCATTATTTTAAAAACATCTGTTATACAGGTGGAAATTTGAAACGGGTCAGTGAGGGCAGCTACCTTAAGGATTGATTTCAAAAAAATATTCGCAGTTTACTCGCTGACTGTAAATTTTTTTCAAAATCTGTAATATAAATGCTGGTTGTGATTGCTACCTACAGCCGCGAAATCTCAATTTTGATTTTTTTGTACATACGTGGTATTGAACAATGTTAGTTACGCGGTATTGGACTATCAACGACGATATACCACCTTTTTACCAATTATGCCATTTTTTTAACATTGTATAGGCTTGTGTTTGACCACAACGTCACTATGGTAAGTGATGATGTGGTAAACACACAAAGCCCAGAAGGAACTGGCTTTAAGTGCAGCTGCCGGAACATAACTGCTTGGCGACAGATCTTCAACTTGAGGGTGGTAGCCAGCCAGGCGGGTATACTACAAAGTACCCTACCGTCATGCTATGGTTTCCTCACGATGTTTTCCTTCACCGAAAACTCGTTGTAGGTTTCGAACCCACGACCTTCACCCCGGCAACTAATTGAAAAAATCCACGTTGCTCGCAATTGTAGCATAGCATAGGTTTTCATAAATGGCGCATCGTGTATTCGAAATTATGCAAGGCAATGCGATAGATCAATTCGAAATACTAAATTATGCCTATCGACAGCAGCGAGGGTTTTGAGGATGTTTTTTATATATTATAGTTTGTATTATATCAAATAATTATTGATTTATCAATAGAGTTCGTTGAGACTTACCAATTTTTTTTATAACTATTTTAAAAAGATTTATTTTATTATAAAAAGAAGAATTCACGACCAGATGAGAAAATGGTAGGTTTAACTATTTTATCTTTACCTATTTATATGATAATAATGCTAAGAGACTATTTTTAATTTCTTTTTACTGTCTGTCTACCTCTATGTTTGTTTGACTGTTTGAAAACAATTATCTTTAAACTACCAAACGAATAATTGGGTATTCAATTTCAAGTAAAGGATATGGCTAAATAGAGTATGGGCGACTGCCCTAACCATGTATAAACACTGTACCTAGTAATATGTAATGCTGAATAGCTGAATATTGGTATTTCGTATGAAAAAAGGAACTATTCATATCTTTATAATCCTGAAAATAAACTCATAGAATCTCCAACGTCAATAAATAAACAAAGTATACAAGTAAACGATTTTGCTATGAACTTTTAGTTAGGCATTTGTGTACAAACTGTAACATAGGTAGAAAAAAGCATTATTACTAGTTCATAATTTTATTATTATTAAAAGAGACATACTCTTTCCAATCAAAAAGCAGCAGCCACGCTAGCCACTGTTCCCCACAATACAACTGCAGGAATATGCACCTATGTCCTCTAAGGGACTACTTGTAGTTTCGCTTTGTTCTTGTCGATCATTATTCAGTCAACATTCTTCGACATAAGATAATGATGTAAGTATATATTATAATTGCGATGGTTATTGAATTATTTGAATAAATCAAGAGTTTACACAGTGACATGTTCCAAAACTTTTGGACTTTTTTTTATTTGGCTCTAATCGAATCAAGTGCAATCGAGTAAAATCGGTTGTCTCTTTTTTATTTAATTAAGGCGACGCCTTGAAGATTTTGGTTGCAAGGATTCCGATTTTACTCAACAATGACTGAGGTGAACGAACTGAAATTTATTATAAGAATTCATCATGTCTTTGACTTTATTTTGTACGTGGCATAACACGATTGGTTAACTTTTATAACACAAAATAATTAATCAAAAAGACCTCTTTAAAATAAGAGATTCCAATTTTACCGGCATTAAGGATCGATTTGAGGTTCCAAAACTTCTACATATATTAATTAAAGCTGATACTATAAATGAAGTTAGGTTGTATGAAATATATTTGTAGTTTTTATATTAAACAATAAAAACCATTATGTCGCATACGCCCGTTCCGTTTACGCGGGTTTTCTATGAGAGGTCGCTATAGTAGGGAGCGGGACGCAGCACGTTGAATTTCAGATTTTTAAGCTTAACGCGGCGTCACCTTAAGTGGCGTTTCTTTCAAGATATTGCCAATGATTTCTAAAAATCATATAAAGACAATCAAAGAAATTAACGTTTTGAGATGTACCATTCGTACCCTTCACGAAGATGTGGTCAATAAACCTACTTTGAAGCATATTTGCGTAAGCTAAAATTGACAGTATTATTTATTAGATTATTTATAATCGTGCAATACAGTTATTAGTATAATAAATAGTAATAATAATATAATATAAGATAATTTCAGCTTACGCACCATCGGTACATCATTTCGTGTTTATGTTCTTCTTGTCAAATAAAAAAACATGAAAACAACTTTTAATTATTTGATTTGTTCACAAAAGTTCTAGGAGAATAATGAAACCGTTATCTTAATTAATAAATTAATATTTAAATTTTACGAGCTAGTGAGAAATTTCTATACGTGCTTAGGGCAGTTGTTTAGCCAAGTCCTTTAGTTTTAGTTGGGGCACCTACTATAAAATTATTGTATCGAAATGAGCTGACAGATTTATTTTATGAGTTTTGCCGGAGCTAAACCGCAGGCAAAAAGCAAATAATAATAAAACCAAGAAGTTATTGTTGGTTAAACATGAAAATAAAATAATAAAAAAAATTAACAAGGCAAACCAATTTCAAAGAAAAAAAACAAAATGATACACTATTCGGGCTAGGTTGATCTTTTGTACGATTTTTTTTTCGCTATCAGGTCAGGACAAACGTCCATAGTAGAATTACGAATAACGTTCTTTTCTACACGTGTGCGATTAATGTGAAACCGTTCATAAATTTCTTTAAATGGAGTGTTATTTATAGCGAAAGGGACCTCTTCAAATAACCTACGGGAATAAAAAGGGTACCTAATAATTTTAGCAAATTTACTATGTTATTTTATCAGGTAATTTTAATGTAGTGTACCACGAAACAGTTATCCGTTTACTTATAAATCTGTTACACTATTGCAGACCCTGCCACCTAATTAAAAATATAATTTAATTTATCTTGCAGAAGGGTTATATTTTTTTGATATTTTTTTTTTCTTAGAACACATTTTGGCAGGCTAATTTGACGTTGATGTCTTCTGGCATTTTTATCATTACATAATCATCTGATATTCTATTTGATAAGAAAGAAATCACAGCAATTTTACTTATGGACCGAACAACCATCATACATTATAATATAATATATTTTCAGTTTAATCTTTTTTGTTCTGATGCTAATTTAGGATCAATTTAGCGAACAATGAAGAAAATGGATCTTTTCACCTTTTTATACCCATGAGGAATAGCAGAAACATCTCTAAGTTATGGTTTTGCGTGAATCAAAGAAATTACGCTACGCAGTAGTTAGTGTAATTAATCTTAATTTATTGTAATAAATAATTAATCCAAGTCTCGATATTAGAAACTAGTATAATTTTCCTTATTTTCTACTGTGGGAAGATTACTATCAAATCTCATTTTCTTTTATAGATTTTTATGATTACTTTATTTATATCAAAGTTTTTTATGTCGAGTTTTCGTAAGTCATTTAAGTTATTCACCAGCAAAATTAATAAACCTTTTTGAATAACTCTTATAAATACCTTTTTAAATATCCTATGACAACAAACATCTACTTTGATAACTTTTTTCACAACATATCTTTACCAAAAGTGATTGTTTTTGATTCAGGGAGCGTTCAATGTTCATACCAGTTTCAGAATTCGTACCTTGAGAATTATATAACCAAAGCACGCAGGATATTACTGAACCACGTGCGTGCCTATTTTATTGAACGGTTGTTAATCGGATGAATTAAATTCTTCACAATAAACAAGGGGTAGTAGCTTACCTATCTAAATCAAAAAAAATGTGCGCACATCTCGTAAAAGGTATCTTAATTTTTAGATGCCATCATCATTTGCTAGACCTACCGCTTTTTTGCGACATTTCCTGATACCCAAAAGAGCCTGGAAGCGATTGCTGAAGCGACAAGCTCGCCTATGTTGTTTTCTGCTCTTTTATTTGTCTTATGTTTACCTCTCCTACATTGTAGTGTACACAATAAAGGATATTTAATTTAATTTTATTCCATTTTAAACTACGTACCTATCTTTTTAATAATATTGAAATCGAATTCTTTGTAGTCAAGCGAGGTGTAAAATTGAATAGACAAAAAATGTACTTGGGTCAAATATGAGGTCTAATATGGATGTCAGGTCAGTTTGAGAACAACTTAGTATTTTCCTCGAAAGAATCCCAATTTCCTGGGCGTGGTAAATTTATTCTTTGTAGTCAAATCCGTAAAACTGTAATTAGAAAACCAACATGCGGCTACTTCCTAAATCCCGATGCTACGCGGAACACGAATATTTTTGTTCGAACGGGTAGGTAATCGGGTTTTGACAGGTTAAACTCAAAATTAATAAATGTGAATTAGTTATTCGTTATTTTATATTAGTTATATCTTCTTTTACATCTAAATATTTCTGTATAAAAAAGCGTAAGATCGTTAGAAACGACGTGCATTATACATCAAAAGACCGATTATGATCATGATGTCATGAAATAATTTGGGCCATAATTTAGAGTCCTGGATCAAAATAAATGGCAATCTTACCCATCTGTAACTAATATAATAAAGGGGAAGAGTTTTTTGTTTGTTTCAATAAAGGCGGTAATCTCTGGAACTACTAATCGGATTTGAAATATTCTTTTTGCATTTCATTGTCCAATTCTTGAGGAAGGTTATAGGTTATTTTTTTTATCCCGGGAATGCGGGTGAAACGGCAGGGAACAGCTAGTGTAATAATATAACGTAACAGGGTGCCTGACTAGCCTATGAAGACAAACAGTAACTTGAACAGTTAGTACTTCTTCAAGACCGTGTTAAGCTATTGGTCCCAATTTCTATATCTAGATGGCGTTTTTATTGAATTTCTTTTTTAGTAAAGTATACTCGTGAGTGTAATAAACTACGGAAAAATATTATTAAAGTATTTTTTTTAAACTTTTAATTAGCAAGGGATTTATATATATAAAAAATCCCTAGCCATTGAAATATTACAAACCTTTTAAGGTAAATGACTTGTTAAAGTGGTTCAGTAATAGGGTAAATTAAATAAAATCCAGTTATTAAAAAATACTACAGCTCATATAATCGAAGTTAAACTTTCATTTCATCAACAATGATCACAAAAGTTTCATTTCTTTTGTTTACGCACCGCATAGAACATTCCATTGGCATACCTACAACTTAAAACTTAAACACAATTAAATGTAATTATTTAAAAATAACTTTTAATGGAACCTTCAGTTATATACTTATATTTACATTAAAATTCGCAAATACAACTTGTCTATTTACATAATTAATTTTTTACAATAATGTCTTAACGATTTAAATTTTTCGCAATATTTACAAATTCTCATTTTTATTAATCTTAAATAACATTTTGGTCAATTCTTATTATAAATGAATAGTTTTTATTTAAGAAATTTAGCTAAATGTGACTCACTCGCAAAAGTGTTCGATATTATCTAATATTGTTTTATCCTTTGACTAACATTGTCAGCAATTTTATTAATTTAATATACGTTTGTTGAAGTAGATAGTAAAGGAGTTAAATTCGAAGATTGAAAATTATAACAAACACTTTTGAGAATATTTTTATACCTATTATATCTAAAATTATAAACTATAAAGCAATTATATTAGTGACTAGATTTTTAAAAAACTTTATAATGGGGACAATTCATTAGGCTACTGTTTACGTAAAGATTGTATTTTTTAAAACTAGATGTCACATTCTATGAGTATATTGTGCGCTTTGTTATGAAAATTAATATAATAACTTTACTACTAGAATACAAAGTAATATTAGGTGATTTTTTATTTCAAAATTACGAACAAGACTTTGTCCTTCGTTGGGATTGCATCTTAAATCAAGCGGGCATGTCTCACATTTTGAATACAGAATAAAAACTCAGTTTAAAAGCAGTATCCAACCAGTGGTCTTTATGGCTCTAGAAAATCAAAGATCATTTTTTATTATCTCTTGCTCCTTCTTATGCACGATATATCTTAACCTTAGTGGTAAAAGAAAATTACCTACCAAGGAATATCTCTATTAAAAAATAGGTTTGTAAATTACTAACTATAAAAAGGCTTTGGTTTAATAAAAAAGAAATTTAACTATGGTCGTACATTGGCAGCAATATACCTATTGTATGATAAAATTATTTATAAGAGATAATTTATCAAAAACTTGACACATCAAACTTTTCCAATTCTTAAAGTAAAATATAAAATAACAAAAATATAAGATTTCATTGAGGAAAACATTGCATCGCACCAACCCGGGTGAACAAACAAGTTTATGGCAATAAACTTTCTGAAATTTCATTTTATTTTTAAACATTGCCTAATAAAAATTTGCAATAGCATAGTGTACCTATTAATAAAATGACATCACCGTTGGTTAACATCCAATTTTAGCATATCTATGAATCAGAATCATCAAACCAATCCGATGATTAAATTTAATTGATATGTAAATCAAACGTGGTCAATTTATATTCAATAAAAATAAAATTTGAATATTGTTTATATTTAATTTTGGTTATATTTAATCGTTCGATGAAATTGGTTAATTAGTTTTAATATAATACAAGATTATGAATTCACAGTTAATATTATTAATGAGCATCAACATAATTTACAGTCTAGATCACTGGTTTCCAAAGTGGTCGTAGTAAACTACGTGCTATAAAATGGCATATTTTCTAAACCAAAATGTTAGGTTAGTCTTGCTGAAAAACGGTTTTACCATCGAGCAACCTATGGCACTCCAATCGACCCGTCAAGATGTAAATGGAGGGGGTCAGCTCATTTTGGTATCAATAAAATATTTGCGTCCCGTAAAGCTACAATGCACCTAACACAGATAAATTACTCCTATACTAGTGAACGAACGTACGTTTTTCTTAACAAAACTGTGCTTTGTCAGGTCGACAGTGGAAAATTGAAAAAACTGTCAGGTCACAGGAAATAAAAATTGGGGAACCCCTGGACTAGACATTAGTTTATTAATCGGCTTAAAAATGTGGCCTTCAATTTGACGTATCAAGTTTCTGAATGATACCTATTATGAGACGTGTCAAATGGTCGAGGTAGTTCAAATATTATGCAAAATATAAACTTTTCTAAATTCTGTTTAAAAAAGTTTAAGTAAGATGGGTAAATAGTACTACCACTTTTTTAAGTTACATCGACAAAATTCTTTAAAAACGATAGTACCTAAACACGAATTAAATACAAGCCTTATTGCCTTATGTTTAGATTTGAAATACAACAACAACAAGAGGATCGTGATATCGCGCTAATAGCATTTGTGCATTGTTTGGCAACCAATAGCGGATAAATATTTTGGCGACTACCAAAAAATAAATCTGCACAAGTACGTCGTTGTAACTTAAAAATGTCGTATTACTGTAAAGTACTACTATTTTAATTATTATTTATAATATATAATGCAGGAAATATTATTAGCTACATTATTCTTTCGTAGTTCTATATATTACTAGTTGGTGTTTTGTATAATATTACAATTGATTAAGTAATAGGATTATTTACTATCCTACTTAGTTTATAACTATTGAACAAAACAAATATATATCAACTCTCAGAAATACATGAATAATACATGTTAATTTAATATTTTTTTATATTTATTCAATAAATTTCATCCAAGCATCATAAATAATGTTAATAATAATGTATAATTAATTGTTAATAAGCTAAAAGGGACTTGTACAAAATAACATAATATTGACTCATCTATTAATTTTATAACTGTTTAGTGAAATTCAACCCTAAGCTGATCATTCTAATTTTAATTTTATATTGTGAAAAACAAATCTTACTAAATAATATACTGGTTAGTTGATTTATTAATTTTATAATAAAATAAAAATATTTATGAAGAAGTCCTGTGAGTTAAAATAAAAAATATAAATATATATATAAAACACTTCTTTCTCACATGTTAATACTAAATCTTGTAGTAGGTAGGTCACCTATTCGTTTTAGAGACTATGATAATAAATAATCTATTGCTATCAGTTTATTTCTTTGGTCTAGTCTATATTATTAATCGTACTATGTATGTGCATTTATATCTTAGTTTACTGAATTGTTAAAACAAGTTTATTAAAACAATAATTAGGTATTTTTGAAAAATGTGCATTCGAACGTATGTAATGATAACCTCCTCCTTTTTGAAGTTGGTCGGGTTTGGTTTTGTGTATAAAAATCATCAGTGAATCTACATAATAATATTATAATTAGAAAGCAATTGAATCAACTGCGAGCACGTTGTGGCATAAAAGGTAAAAAATATGGTCGGAATTTAGTGTACCTACCTATTAATAAAAAATGAAGTGCGTATCGGAACTCGCTCAGTGTAGGGCTACGTAGCCAAATGGCAAAAAAAACCTTATAATTTCGTTCTGTCCGTATGTCACTGCCATTCTACTCGCGGACTATTTGCACTATAAATGAAGTAGGTAAGTAATTTCTATGATCCTCTTTATAATCGTGCAGTGAGATTACGAAAAACAAATAAGGAGTGGCAGTCATTTTGTAAAGTTGGTACATTTAGTTAAACATTGAAGGGAACATTTTAAAATAAAATATACAAACGAATTTGATCCCGTCATACGAACTCGTCCAGCTACAAAAATTCAAGATATTTCACTATAATATATTATCAAATTTAGTTTACCTATTTACATATTATTCATAGGTTATTTTTAAGATAAACTGAATTATCGAAATTTTTTTCGTAGTGTTTTAGGCACTATTTAGACAGCCATCAATCTTATGTCTTATACAAAGCTTTACTTATATCTATCTTTAAAAAATGTTTACAATCTACATGTCAATAGGCAGGTAGTAACAATTCTATTTACCTATTATCTAAATTATTATTATATCTTTCTGAAGGTAAGTAACATTTTTAAGATTTCACACTTTTATGTTCATAACTCAACAAAAAGTACTTACAATATTTACAAAATATAAAAAACAAACTATGATAAAAGAAAAAATTAAGTGACAGGTTCGTCGTCGATGAAAGAATCAACCAATAATTTACAAGGATATAATTCTTTAAAAAATTTGCAATCAAAATATTGAAAAAATTGTCATAAAATATGAAATTAAATTAAAAAAATAAAACAATAAAGTAACCTAAACGAAACAAAAAACAAAAACGATATTTAAAGTAACTGTGATTTTACACATTTATAATGTTATTTTGCCACTTACAAAGTCCGTTAATATTCATTACATTATCAACATAAATCTCGATTTATCTGATGTTATACCAAGTAGTGTTTTTATAATACAGTAGTAAAAATAATATTAATTTGTCGTAAGGAACCAAAACGAATACTGATCGCTGTTTACGGTAATGGTGTACATTATAATAAATGCGTATGCAGCTTAACTGCACGATATAAATACAAACCATCTAAGTGTCCAACTATTTTAGTTACTATTTAATTTTTACTTCCAATTAATAAATCTATCCATAAACATTAAAAAATCTTTGGAACGCAATTCTTTATTTAACTCACATTGAATTTGTGATATTTCAAAAGATTTTTTATTGTAAGTATAGGAACTAACTAATAACTGTCAGTGGTATTCACAAAAACATTAGTAAAAACACACATAGTTTATAAAACAGTGTAACTTGGTTCCTCGAATATTGGATAAAACGTGAACAGACGTGTAGGTAATGCCCATCTAATTACCTATACTAATGCTGATAATGTATTCAAAATATCGTCTAACGTATTAGCTAAAGCGTCTATCAATAAAGCATTTTGTATAATCACAACAGCAAGTCATTTCCGCCTCATTTCATTCACTATCTAAACAATATCACTAGAGAACAGTCTGGCACATCCGAAACTTTGGGGAACAGCGAAGAAAACTACGGCTGACCTTGTCTTGCACCGCGACGTGGTCCATCAGTATACCGGGAAAATAATTTCACTTTTTATTTATTAACAAGTTATTTTTTATATTATTTATGTTTGGTACCTATTCGATAACTTCAATATTCTCTATGAATTTTCAGTTTCAATTGAACAAATTGATAGACTCTTAATTTAATTTTGAACGTTATTAGCTGAGCAAAGGTTTTCGTTTTAAAAACGTTTTCAATGCATTATGGAGGATCTAAAGATTTAATATCTAGTCTTCAAGACTTCAACATTTTCAAATCTCTGACTTTCAAAGTAAAACATGTTTCCCGATAACCTTATTGGGGCGTAGTCATGATAAAGGGGGGGTCAGAGGACGGGCGCCGAGTTTCGTCGAGTTCAGCACAGTAGTTCGGAGTTGGAAGGCGGTACTCAGCTGGGTAGAGGTGGCCGAGATGCGTGGGGCGCGGGGCTTGACGGCTGCACCTGCACCGGTGTGGGCGAGTGGGCTGCCGTGCTCTCAGGAGCCGAATGCGTTCGACCAGCTGGCTGGAGAACCGGGCTAGGAGGCCATGGATGTGATGCTGCTGGTATTGTCCTGAAATTTTAACGAATAAGTTTTTGAGATTTACTATATTTTAAATAAGTTGTCAAACAACCTGGTCCTGGTCGTATAATATAGATGAATGGCCATCTAGAGGTTATAAGCATAAATATATATTAACAGTACCTAGCATAAGGAGTGATAGTAGATGAAGGTGGAGTAGGCACGGCAGCAGTGTCAGGATGGAGGTAGTTCCTCCGCTGTTCCGCTCTTTCCCAACACTGCTGTAAACACCGAGCCACTACGTCTGGTAAGGTGTTTACTTGTTCCTGAAATGAAATATGTTTCACGTTAATTGAATAGTTTCTTTAACAGTTCATTGAATAGCTGATAACCTGAAGTCTCACAGCTATGTAAACTTTTTGTGATCAGTGCTCATGGTTTTACCAATTAGGTAGTTAAGAAGTGTATGATATAGAAGCGGTGAATTCCATGATCATCAATGAATCGGTAATCAATATTTTTTAACTTTGAGTTTGACCATAATATTACAATGTTATGAGCCCACACCAGGTCAAAAATGAGAGGAAAGTATTCTACGCCAAATTGGGGACTGGCAGTCAAGTAGCTTGTTAAGTTTATGTTGGTAGCCAGTCCAAGTAAGGAGCACATACCTGGGACATATTTGTATCAGAGTACATTTACCCCAGTGGTTGAGCGGTGTAAAGCTTGGCTAGAGAACGATGGTTCTGGGATGAAAAGCAGTGTCGAAAAAAAAATTGGCAATTGACGAAATTGGTAATGTGCCGGAGAAATGGCAAAACCTCACCCCAAGTCAAGTTGGCACACAAAACATTACACACACAAACAGATATTTATTTATTTTATGTATTGCACGATGTTTTCGATCACAGAAAAATATTTTTCTGTGTTCCAGTGTGACCATGGTAAGGTATCCGCACGACGTTTCCTTCACGGAAAGCTAAGACTTAATTCGAACCCAAAACTTTGCCGTGGCGTCCAATGTGCTACCCCAGACCCATAAACACCTTAACAATATATAACATTGAAATGCCTTCTCCGTAGCTTATTGTTCAGAAATAACATACATATAATTAAATCTCGTCTCACACCGTTATTGAATATTCTGCTGACAAATGTCACGTTCATAAAATCATTACAAGTACCTAATGATTTGCGTTATGTTTTCTTTCTGTTATTTCTAGCTTTATTATATGAAATGTAAATATGATTCTAAAGCAAACCTTGACCTTGTACTCAAAGATTTTTAACACCCGTAACAGAATAAATAAATATTCTGGGACATTATTCCTCACACACGGCCATCTGACCCCAAACTAAGCAGAGCTTGTACTATGGAAGCCAGATAACTGATATACTACATATACTACTTTTCTTTTGTAAATACATACATGTATAGATAATTACACCCAGACACAGGACAAACAGACATGTTCATGCACACAAATGTTTGTCCTGAGTGGGAATCGAACCCCCGACCTGCGGCGTGATAGATAGGGTATCTTACCAACCACGCCAACCGGCCCGTCGAGAATGAGACAACAGATACCTGTAATGAAGTAAGTTTTTCTTCTAAACTAGTCAGCCTCTCTTCAATGGTGTCTTGCCTCGTACTCATGTCTGAGACAATTTCGTACACTGTATTCTGCGTCTGTAACAGAAAGGGGTCCTAATTTCAATCGCTTTGTAGTTCAATGTCAACTGTTGCTTCAAATCGTTAGTTCATGTTCAATCTGTATGTGTTTTGAATTATTGCCAACTTACGAATTCTCCCTGACTATGTGTATTGTGTTGTATGTATATGCATGTCTGTATTTTTTGGTAGTACACATATCTACTGTAACACCTCTAACTTAATTAAATCTAAAACATGCATATTTAAACATTGCAAAAATTTTGACTAATTTTGAAAATATCATGCGCCAAGCAAATGGTATGGAATTCAGATGCGTATAAAATCGTAACATGCTAATGCCAATTAGCCAACTATACCAATATTATAAGGACTTTAAGACGAGGTTTTAAAATATTGTCAGCCAACGTAATACAATAAAGGGAACTTTGAATATTATTTCTAAGCTTTTCTGCATTCCTAAGTGCCTTCTAGGATCTACTTCTAAATGAGTGTAGGTACCGATATGAGTGTAGCATTAGCTTAATGATGTAACGAAGAAATTAACCTACCTTTGCCATATCTGTTATCGTGTTAGCATTGTCCATTAATTTTCTCTGATCCATCTTCACTTTTCTTAATCTGGAGTAATTTGAACAAAAAATAGATTTACAATATAAGCATTTGTGATAATCTGAACTATTAAAATTATATCGTTTTATATAGGTACAACAATAATTAAAAAATAAAAGCACAGTTGCGTACCCAATTATAAAATCACACAATATCCTACTTACGCATAAATAGCTAACAAAAACTTTCTCTGATGAGTTCTCACTCGGCCCGGATGAACCCTTTTCACAAGCCTCGTGTGTTTGTATATTAACCACGTCTCTCGAAGCACGTTGGCTGCTGCATTTTTCAGCTGTAATCGTGAATATTTCATTAAGTTTATAACCGTTTTCAGAAATATTACTAGCGGTGGTTTAAATAATGTCTTTAAAGCTTATTTTATTTCACACTTCTTTAATATTGCGATTGTAATATTGAGCTGAGCTTAATCAATTATTAATTTTATTAAAAAGATAAAGGTTGTAGCATCATTTATTTTATTTGTGAAATTCAAACCCAGTATTACTAGTGTTAATAATTATTGTGTTTAGCTTGTATTAAAGGAAGCAATTTTATTAAAGGATCTTTTTTGTAACATTATTACATTTCCTGGCTTTAAAATCTTACCTTTATCGTATCCTTTGCCTGTTACTTACGTAACAGCAACCTTACCTTTTTCGTTAGTTGTGTTTCCATCATGAAGTTATGCACATGTTTCTCCGCTCTAGTTAACTCTAACTTTCTCGAAGCAACGGTCACTAATAATGCTGTACATCCCGCCCCCTGTTAATTAGATTAACAATAATTGTGGTGAACTTATATCACAGCAATACTTACTCTTTTAGTAAGTTGTGTGTCCATCATGAAGTTATGAACGTGCTTCTCGGCTCTAGTTAATTCTAATTTTCTTGAAACAACCGCGACTAATAACGCTGTGCATCCAGCTCCCTGTTAAGTGAATATCTTAATGTAAAATGCAAGCGAACGTGTACAAGCATTCAAGATTTTTTTTTTCATTCCATTCCAATTAAAAGGCAATTTCGAAGGCTAAAAATGAAAATAAACTATGTGCTTTCCACTTAAAGTTTGATTTAATATTTCGTTTGTTTAACTTAATGAGGATAATAGATGCAATTTCGCAACGATATAATATATTTCAAATAAAAATAATAGAAGCGTATTAAGCTGCTATCTATATAAGAATATTGTTTTTGTATTGTCTCGATTACCCTCTTTATTTAATTGCATTCGTTGAATGTTTTTCTTTAAATTTTTGTTTAAAATTGGTTTAATTTTATTTTATACAATCTTTTGTGCTAAAATGCATTTTACTATACAGAGCAAATAAAAGCAGGAAAGTAATTGAATTATGAGATAGGTATAAATAAATAGTTTTTATATAAATTATATTTCCTACTTTTATAAACCCATTATTTAGTTTGTTAAACAATGTATTTTCATATATTAGTAGTGAAATAATTCTTCCATTTAGTGCATTTCCATCTAATAAGTGCACAAGACTTAACTAAAAATGTTAAGTCGACGTTTACTTCCATTTTAACATTAAGAATAAACTAGAAATTCCATTTAAGTTATATCAACACTTACACAAACACTATTTTAGGTGCAATAAAGTTTATTGTACACTTTTGTTTTAAAAATAATTTTAGGAAAAGTGAGCCATTTTAAAAACAAACGTATTGTGCAATTCAGTGAAATATTTAAGTGAAGAGAGAACTAGAAATAGTAAGGAGAAATGAAGCATTCCATACTACAAAATATATAATTTCTAATAGCTGGCTTTAACAGGGAAATGGACGTAAGTTCAATTAAAAATAATTGTAAACCGTACTTATGATATTGATAAACGTATTCCAAATAATGCTGTTGCCTGCAAGAGCTACGATTATATTACGATAATTACCCTATGTTCAAGATATGGTGTACATTAAGTGTGAGATACATAAGTTGTGACATCTTTACATAAGTGTGTAGATACATAGATTACAGTTACTGCATTCACAATATTTTAACACGGATACAAAATCACTTTTGTATAACAGTAAATCTGTGGACATTAATATAGTTTATTATTATGTATAGACATTGAATACACCGACAACTCTCAGTGACCACAGTATCTCGACAGAGAAAGTGTTAAGCAATTCAGTGTAATGTGTGAACTGTTGTTACATTGAAACATAAGTGTTGACTGACTTTAGGATAGATTCAAAATGCATTGGATGAGTTTAAGGCGAAAGCATGCCAACGAATCTGTTGGTGTGTTTTGCGCTATTACACATTATTGTAATCAAAATTATAGGTACATAATGTTCGAGTGCAAAATTTAAATTCGTGTCAGTCAACACAAATAGTCATAAAGTTTGTTTGTAAACTTACCATAATGCCGGTGCTAACGGCGATACCTCTGCCGCAATATGTGTTTGGCACTATGTCACCAAAACCGACGGAGAGAAAGGTAATTGCAATAAGCCACATTGCATTCAGAAGATTAGCGTGTTCTTCATCGTGAAACCTGAATTGTCAATAAATTTCAACGCTTTACTCATTGAACCTGTCTACCCTTGAGCTTGGAGTGACCTATAAATGAGTGTTCATTCACAAATCCTACCTACCGAGTTATTGCACGCAAGCTTGCCCCTACCACGCTCAGTGATTTAAATGTTGAAAGGAAATGAAAATAAAAGAAGAAATTTAGAATATAACCGTGTTAGACACAGAAGAGTTTGACTTTGATTCCAAATTATATCGTGAAATTGCTTCAAACATTTGTGAATTTATCAACAACACATAAAATGGCTCACCTTTACAGACCTATCAGAATTAGCCCTAGACATAGCAAGGATTCAAATACTGTTTTGTTTTTAATTCAAATCTTGCGATGCCTAGTGGAATTAATTCAAGCCCTAGCAATAGTTAAATGAAAGATGTTAGAATCATTGAAGCCAACCCAATATATCCTTCAGTATTTTATACATACCACCATACCGCAAGTGAGGGTAATGCCACGGCCGCAGTAAGTGTTGGGGACTATATCACCGTAGCCGACACAGAGGAAGGTTATAGCTGTCAGCCACATTGAGTTTAGCAAATTGGCATGGTCTTCATCGTGGAACCTGAGAGCCAAAATGCCCAACAAGAACCACAGATAACCGATTGTACTACCAAATCTTTCAAAATTATGAACTTTAACGACGTTTCATCTAAACAATAAACACAAACTTGCAAATAAAGGTACTTGCTTATAAAAATGTTTGTGTAAAAATTAATTCAAGTTGCAATTTGATCTCAGCATAAGGGATCACTTTAATTGCAAATAAAGAAAATTCCTTTAGACAACAAAAATTTAAAATCTTAAACAATGTGTCATGCCTAATATACGTTGAAAAAAATAATGTTACTAAGTACACATATATTTACGCACTAAAACCGTATATAAAAAAAAATGTTAAATACAACGTGCAAGTCTAAACATTTATCTGGGTTGAATACCAAATAATCATACTTGTAGCCATGCGTGATTTGAATATTATTTTACCTTAAATGAAGAGGGACATGAAAACACATATAAACATTAAGTATATAGTATCGCAAGAAGAGAGAAAGAGACACGTAAAGTGATAGAAAGACAAGCAAATTGCTTAAAACGGGAGGAAGAGGTAACTTGTTTTGATGTATGATTAAGATAGTGCAATGATTCTGTGCATGTTGATGGTAAATATTTAGAAGCTTATCTAAGTGTTTGGTTTCCTAGAGCCATTTTGTGCGTAATTTCTTATTGTTGAATTCAATTTCAATTTATAATTAAGATGAATTGAAATGTGCAATGTTTATAATTCTCAATGCTTATTGTTTTGTGATTGTTCAAATCAGTTGCAATTTAGCTGTAGCGACATTAAATTGTGCAGTTAGTGTTTGTACAACGATATCAAACTACTATATCACAACAAGCATCCTCTTTCTTAACAACGAAACGATATTATCGACTACTTCTAACACATAAAGTAATAAAGTATAAATTATAGCATTTGTGTTTTGATACATCGTAAAAAGCTACAGTTTGCGAGAATAGTCAAAGTCAAACTCTTGTATCATATTGTGATGATTAATGAACCTAGCGTCACTACTTTAAATCCTCCTAAACATTTAAACGTAGACATTGAAATAAAAACACAGTGGGTTGAAAAAAGCCAAAAAAAAAACATTTATTATGCCACAGTATAAAAGCAAATAGCATGCCCACATAGGCAATACATTGGTGAAGTCTTTGTAACTTAATTATTTGTGTTAAATACAGAATGTGGACATCAAACTAAAACAATGGAAGCAAAAATACTGACTGAAGAAAAACAGGATCGGATAAAATGATAAAATAATCTTTATAATTTTGGACCAATTAGCAAATCAATTTCTGAAATACATTTATATTTTAACAGTTTACGGTAAGCCGTTAGGCCATTACAATTATAATATTTGGTAAGTTGATACGCAAAACAATTCACGTATTACTAACAAAAATTAACAAAGTACTGACCTTTCACACTGTCTGAGTGTCCAGCTTGCAATAATCCATAACGATACCATAAAAACTAATAATACGGTGCCGGGGCAAATTGTCATAAGTGTCTTTAAGACAAACCTGTGAACACATTTTTAATACTCTGTTAACTAAAACAACTTTGAATCACTGGCGCCAGACTCAGTATCACTGAAATTGTTATTGAGTATGAAAATGTATGTATGTATTTGAAAAATGAACGACGATTTAATGAAGATTTATAATATATCATTACCTAGTATTAAAATTAATTCTGTTTAAAGCTCCTATACTTCTGGATGAAGCATCCGTGAATAATTTACTGTGAAGTAACATGACCCTGCATATAAGATAGAGCCGAAAGAACATCGGCAGAGACAGCGTGACGTCATATGGAACCTGAAATCAGGAAAAACTGAGTTAACCTAAAATCGGGACAGCCATACTAGTAACTGTTGTTATATTATGTATAATAATATGATATATATTAGCAAATGGATTAAAAATTTATTTACTTATTTTAAGTGCCAGTCAAAAAATTGTGAACTATTTGGTATATTAAACGTGCTTCAAAATTTTAGGTTTTAATGTACGTACATTTAGACATTTTATTTCATATTTTAGGTAGGTACATAAAGTATCGATGTAAACCTTATTGAATCAGTCTAATTTAAATTATTAGCTATTGTACCTAATAACCGTTTTATTTATAATGTATTGCATTATTAAATTAAACGAAAGTGCGGCATAAAACTTATCAACAATCAATTTTCACTCGTACAAAAGGAATAACCATGAAATGCTGCAGTGGAGTGAGAGCATGGATTTAAATTAAGTGTATTCTTGTTATAAAATAAAATTCATAGTCTTAAAATATTTTCGATGCTCCATGTCAATTTAACAACCGGCCAAGTGCATCTTGGAGCATGTGCAGTATAGGGTTCAGTAGTCAGTACGATGTAGTAAAGTCTAAAACCTAATACCGAACGATGTATTAATGAATAGCCTACTACTACATTAAGTTAGGTAGATATGTAGGTATGGCTATACAAAATTTGAGCTTGACATCATTCGTAGTCTCCTAGTAAAATGATCATGACAGTCATGTTGAAACTATAAGGGCTGTTTGACTACGAAACCCTAAAAATGGACTTTGATTTTGAGACAGACTTCAATATTTCTTAACTAGCTGTTTGCCCGCGGCTTCGCTCGCGCAGACTTTATAAAATTTCTATAACTTTTTTTAATTATGGCGCTAGCTCACAGCACCCACTCCCCTGTAGCTTACATAAAACCACAACTACACGCAGACTTTCACAAGACTGGTAGTAAATTAAATTCCATTACAAAATACCAAACTATTTTCCATCACACTCAAATAATTACAGATACAAAGTGGTGACAAAACGTACATATTGGAATCATGCTCAAAAACAAATAATATTCTAACATCATTTAAAACTTGAAACACTTGAACTCGATTAATACAGACCTGAATTTGCTTATACATTGTAGCCTATGGAGAAAATTGGAAAAATGAATTTCAGTTTGCCAACAAAGTTCGAAAAATGTTAATGTTATGTTATAGTATATTATAAAAAAAAATATTTATGGTAACTATACCAAAATAAAATTCAGTCGTACTCTTACAAAAGTAAATAAATAATAATAGTATATGCCACATATTATAATGTCTACAAGAAATATAAGCTAAGAATTAGCAAATACTTTTAATTTACAAAAAAAATAATTATGAAAATTAAGTAAAAATATTTTACATGGAAATAAAACTTTATATCTATTACTCTTTTTTTATTAAAAAAAAACCTACCAGCTCATGTTTATGGCCATTTGATGGAAGCCTAACGATAAATCTAACTTACCACTTCGACCCCTATTACACCGCCTTTGTTAGCCAACTTAGTTGTCCATGTGAAGGTATATTGTCCTGGGATAGGGTGGACGGCGCAAATAGTGAGCTCAAGACCGATTTGAGCTATTCGCTGCCACGTCATTGCTATCCGCCAGTCGTCAGCGCAGTTGTCTATCATAAATAACTGAAATGTTAAATAATATTATTATAAAATTATTTTTCTAGAAATAACATTATTTGTATTCATTAAAATATAATTATTTGTATTTAAAATTAATTTAAATGAAAGTATTTTTTATTCAAATATCGTAACTACCTATATATTTTATTTTACTATCATAACGACCTAAAATAAATTATGAATAATAATAATAAAGTACGGATTTTATAGTATTTTCCTTGTTTAACAGCTTACAAGATTGCTTGAACCAAGATGGATGTATACGAACCATAACATTTTTGAAAATGATTGATGTTCATAAACTAGTGTAACTGTTTGTTGTGGTCGCTAATGACCTTAGATATTAAAAAGCGACCTAAAATAAATAAAAAAAATAATGTTATGTCGATAGAACATTAATACTATCAAAATGTTGATTACCTGTACTTCTAAAGCGTGATACGCGACGATTAGGCCAAGTAAAATCACAGTCGACATTGATATAAGCGTCTTTAACGCTTGTGAATATATTGATGCCTGAAAGTTATCATTATGAACTTATAATTTCACTTTAATCAATAGCAAAAACCAATATTACATTATGAGAACAGAACTTAAATATATTTGCGTTCCTCTAAAATGTCCATGAGTGTAATACCTTTGTGTAGACACCAGCACTTGAAAGTTCATTTTCTATAACCATAATAACTATACCGAACATTCCCATTACTAAGGCGTAGTCACTTATTCGTTTTCTCTTTTCAAATAACGCCTTTCTTCTACCTAACCTGGAAAAATTTAATTGAATGTTAGAAATCTAGAAATCTCAAATGTATGCTACATTTTATGATAATATAATAATGTATAGATATAACATCGTTTTATCGATAAAACATCTTGAAGTACCTCATTTCATAAATTAAATATTAAAGTGAAGAAAGTATAGAGCTCAACTCCGTTCAAATATTTCGTGCCGAAATTAAAATTTTTGGGATTAGCTATATTGACGAATGTGCCAAGAAAATGCTTGTTTTATTGTGTCGCACAATCTTTCCGGTTGATTAATAATAAATACTACTAATATTTTAAATGCGAAGGCTTGTGTAATTTATTACTGAATATTAAAAATTTATGCCATTTAGAAAATGGCATTAATATACTTAATACCCATAAAGATAATAATTATCTTGATAAAATGACCGGGTGGATATTGAGATTACTACGGGACTAGCTCTGAAATCTCGAAAAAAATAATCTTTTCATACTAAAGGTTGCTCAATCAAAATGTAGTTTATTTATTTTTTTATTTAAGAGTTTGTTCCATACTAAAAAATGTTAGCATCACTAACCTAATATAGGCTTCAAACAGAAACTGTCTCAAAATATCCACTGAGCATACTAGAATATTATTAGATCCCTCTGGAACGTGAGTGAAACTTCGAGACGGAAGCTTATTTCATAAAATCTTATTTATAGTTACTTTTATTATAGTTATTGCGTCAAAGCAGACAAAATTGTAGGTTGATTATAAATAAATTATGTGAAGGAAATTATATTGATAAATATACAAATTGCA
The DNA here is from genome assembly GCA_951216915.1 of Tetheella fluctuosa. Taxonomy (NCBI): domain Eukaryota; kingdom Metazoa; phylum Arthropoda; class Insecta; order Lepidoptera; family Drepanidae; genus Tetheella; species Tetheella fluctuosa. The sequence continues at coordinate 5,670,384 of OX578229.1, read as the reverse complement.
CTAAATAATTCTGAAGACAAAAAAAATCGATGTGACCCTGATGCAAGTTATTTCCGTTCGTTGAAGGTTGTAGTCATTATTAAAACGCTCCTAAGCCGAGTGTTCGTCATATGTGGAACCGAGAGCTTTTAGCCTGCGAGTGTTGCTGTCATTTCAAATATCGATTCCAGTGTAGCTATTTTCGAACTAATAATATTATTAGGGGTTATACAAACATTAGGTATTATAATCCTATAACAATTTGAATCCCAGATAATAGTATTGAGATGTCTTACTATAATCAAAGCTATTAAGGTGTGATTATTATGATGTTGAAGTTGAATAGGTGGTGGTTGAAAATGGCTTCTTTTCGAATCCTATGTTTGGTTCGTTATGCTAAACAATTTTTATTATGGCATGAAATCTGAAATCAGATTATACTAACATAAGATGCCAACCATGCTCGATCAAAACGTATGAATTTTTGTTTAAATATTTCAGAATGAAGATTTCGAGAAATAAAATTTCGAAAAGATGCCATTTTTTAATTATGCACTAAGCATATTAGCCATACATACTGTCTGAGCTAATTGAGTTTATTTTATTTATCTCTGTGTACTTTTACAAAGATGAAAGTTAATTTTGAATTCAGCAAAAAATATTTACTTTGAATCTAAGGTGAAAAGGCGTTCCAAGAAAAACATGTTTTGCATAATATTCCTTTGTCCTATAAGAAAGGGGAACCTAAATACGGTCCGGGAAGAAAGATTGGATGAGATCACTTCAAAATCATAAACTACACAAAATAATGTTTTAAATGGAGATGATTCGGAAATTCAGATTAATTTGGTGAACATATTTTATTATTTTTAATTTGCATATGCGTATATTTTGACCACAATCTCACCATGATAAGTGGTGAAGTGGCAGAAGATAGTAAGCATGTGGAGCTGCCGAATAACAGCAGTAAGTGCTTGGCGACAGGTTTTCAACATGAGGTAGTAATAGCCCGACAAGCTGGTACTACAAAAGTACCTTACTACGATGCAAAAGAAATTATTTGCACTATATGTCACAATGATTAAAATTTTAGTGCAATTTATAGAGTTGCCAGCGGTTGTCCCGCGGAATTACGCGTTAAAAAATTGTTTTTTGTTTGTATAGCGTCAAATCAGTTAAAAAGTTCAAATCATAATAAATTATTGGTGATATTTTCTCGTACTAAAATACACTGGGACAAAGACTTGTTGGTTAACTGTCTGCCTGTATGTCAGACATAAATTTTTTTTATCAAGCTCTGGATTTAATGCCATCACTGCAAGCAAACATTGCTCAGCATCTTTTACTACGATCGAAAGCAATGATCGCTCAGTGGTAGTGACGTGAAATGCCGTGACGTAGGTCATGGGTACAATGAGCAATCAGCATTGACTTTGACTTTTGGCGAAGGAATATATTGAGAAAAGCCATAGCTAGGTTGTAGGTGTCGTGTTTCAATTAAATTAGTTAATTAATTAATAACTGTATTTATTTACGACTAACAATTATTACCTTATTAGTTGAGAGAGGTAGAGCATAGCAATATGTCGCTCAAAGAGCAGCTCGACCGGGGAAGTACCTCCACCTTACAGAATACCGCAGCCAAATAACTTATAGTTGTGTTCCTGCGCGTGAATAAGGTCGCCAGAGCTCATCGGGGAGGGGGGAAGGGTCGGCAATGCGCGAGTGATACCCTTGGTGTAGCAAGCGTTCATACGGTACGCTACGGTAACCGCTTACCATCAGACGGGCCGCATGCTTGTTTGCCGACTATGTAGTATAAAAAAAAAGCAGTGAGAGCGAGAGAGGGAGAGACCGAAAATCGGTCCTTCTTCCGTCATAGTATTCATTCCATACCACACTCTCCATCACATAATGCAAAAGATTTTAAAAATAATTCCTTACTCAATTAATCTCCTCTTATCCAGATTCTCTTCCCCTGCTATCAAATGCTTCCAAATAATACAATATGTACCTACATTTCTCTAAGAATATTTATAAATCTTAGAGACAAAGAAACATAAATTTTGTATTTATTGTCACAAGAATTCATTTAAGCCTAAAACTTTGTTATGACAAACTATTTCCACTTGATGTTGGAAACAAAATTAGGGTACTACCTACCTACTTTTACTGCTGTAATCTTGGAATCATACATAATGTATGCATCTGAAGAGAAGGCCTACGATTACTGCTTTAAATCTATTAGGGTACCTACTTTATAGTACTCACCTAGTAATACCAACCTCCAGTTAAAGGTTTGTCGCCATGCACCTAGTGGTTTGATGCATATGACAGTCAGTCACCATCCAGGCTTTGTAAAGGTGGACAACACACTGGCAACGGTAGCCACTTACTTTAGGCACTTTATTAGTCTGCTTGTCAACCTTCTTGCATAAAAAACAACTACTTCGAAATTCTATATTTCATACAAAACACTTTCAAGTCTAGTCAATATTAAACAGGATCGAGTAACTGTTTATTGTTTATACGCCAACCCTCTTGTCTTCGACATTTCATATTATAAGTGGTACTCATATACGACGATACATCGTTTGTGTATTCTATTCTCGGGAGGATAAAGACGTCGGTTTTTGGCCAAGGATTGACCCCAGCTTTATTACACTGTTTATTGGTTTTATACACCCCATGAGACTTAATGAAAATAGTGTTTGTAATTGGTGAAATAATGAAGTCTTATAGTGTTACACTACTTACTACTACTACTGTAAGTTATATAGGTTTATACCGCAAGTTAACACTTGCGGTATAAACCTATATAACTTACATCTTATAAACGAAGGAGTATAACAAATCCTGTGTTACATTATTATCTATTATTTTTCACACAGGATTGTCTTATGTTAAACCACAATCTCACCATAAGCCGTGATGATGTGGCCAAAGAAAAACAAATAATGCCTAGTAAGAAACAGGCTTCAAAAGGCGAGTTCCTACTAAAAAGTGCGCTACTATTGTGCTATGTTTTCCTCTCGATATATTCCTTCACCAAAAGCTCATGTTTATTGAAGGATTCAAACCCATGACCTTTGCTATAGCTTTCGACGTTACTGTGACTGAGCTAACATCTTTCCCAAACGTAGTTAACGTTGCTGAGTAATTTTTAGTTAAAGTGAATTAAGCCATCAACGGATGAATTTTTTAAATTGATATTTTTTTTCATTCTGATATCAAATTAAGCTTTGTTCACCCGTTTCGTTTAAGGTTTGATAGGTATCGAATAATTTCACAGCAAATTAACTTTTGCATAAATAATATTCAAAGCTGTTATTTAATAATGAAAAAAATGTCTTGAAACAGATATTTATTTAACCAGACAGAAGTCGTTGTGTATTGAAGTGAAGGCTTTCTAATTATTGTTACAAAAGAAAAAAATACCAAAGAAAAATTTAAAATTGTCATTCTCCAGTAAATTTCTTAAGTCAGTTTGAATTATAATCTATATCTGTACCCGTTATTTGATCATCAATTACAATTCATATGTCTTATCCATTTGGTTCAAAATTCCGTTTACACATCTGTGTAACAAAATTCAAAGGGGCGGGAATTGGAATATTGAAATCCAACCGAAATGGTGGCTATATAAATCCTGCACCGGGTTTGCGGTTTGAAATACTGGTTGATCTGATACTGTATGTTATACGACTCTCTGTGCTCTATTTGCATTGTATGAAACCAGGAACAACTATGAAACTTTTAGAGTGAAAAATTATTATCATATGCGCTTTTGTGACGGAATGTTGCTCGCTTATATGCGTTAAAGTAAATGTTTGCTTTATTTAAAGTTAACATTGCATATTCAGCGAGATGGTTTTGTTTTAAAATGTTGAATTGATAAAACAATAATAAAGAAATGATAATAATAAAAATGTTATAATAATGTTTCTACCTCAGAGAGGTCTGTGAACTTTAACTATTTATAAAAATAAAAATCATTATAGCATCGCCGATATTACCAACAACTTAAAATCGAGCTGCATTTTAACTCTACACTGAAATTAGGTACTTTGTCTTCTCAATAAATACAGACATGTACCTCCACTCCAATTATGGCAGAAGCATTGGACACTTACCTATATCCTATATTGGGTTTGTGCTTAGCTGTCCCCCCGCCCTTGTACGTGCCGCCGCCGAGCGCCCGCTCTTCGCCGAAGCGCGGGTACTCGCTGTGAACGCCGACTAGCGCTACACCCGCCTCCTCCCCTCCCACGTCCCTTCCCCCTCCGGAGTATGCCTTCATCGCGCCAGGGATCGAGAGCGTCGACACCGGCTTCCGCAGCTGAAATACACCAAAACATTCTGTCAGTGAAGGCTGAATCACGAAATTGAGATTTCAATTTGGAACGTCACATGAATTGCGTGTGTGAGCCTGTCGGTATTTAGGTGAAAGTCTTTGGACAGGTGTAATTGGCATATGACAAATAACGAATGTCTTTTACGGTAACCGCATAAAAAATAATGTTAAAATATGAAGCGTATGTACTGCAACGAAATGATTAGGTTAGTATATAAAATTGCTACTAGAAACAGGTCATTATCAATTCATGAATTCATTTCAGTTGGAAGATTGAACCTTTACCTTTTAACTTAGGTGTTTTATATATAAGAATGAATTGCACAGTCTCGCTGTGATAGATAATTGATAATGTGGACGAAGCTGCTTCTCAGAAAATTTTACCACGGACAATTGAATAAAAATCACAAGGAACGACGATCGTGTTTCCAGGCATTTTTAAACCAAAATTACTTCTACGCTTTCATACAAAAACAAACGCAAGACTGTAGAGAAGTATGCTGTAAGGATATGTATAACAATTTTGACCAGTAAGGTTAAAACGACGTTTAAGGATGAAACGCTATTTGCACACAAAATTTACTCTGATTGGTTTAGCATATACTGTAAAACGATCGTAGAATTCAGACCATAAAACGAAATGTATGTAATCATTACCTAATTGAAGTTTGCAAAGCTGTCATCAATTTATAATACACATCTAACGAGGTTACGTATGAATATTTTAATTAAATCACAATCCGAGCATCATTAAATTAATAAAGGTGCAGCTGCAAGCAATGTTATGTTAAAGTTGAAAGCAGAGCTGATTAATCAACTTAACTTTTGTAATATCAAATAATGAGTGTATTTATTATGCATAAAGTGGCAACAGATTATAAAGAATATTGCAGTTATATAACAATAATTAAAAAATAAGTTAAAAATTAATTTTGTTAGGATAAAAAATCTATTTTGTATTTGCCATATGGCTCGTGGCTAACCGATAACTTTAAATTTTATACGAATTTCAACCTCGCATCTAGAGGAGACAAATGAATTTGCCTGTGCGGTTCATTTAAATAATAGAATAGGTTTCAATCCAATATGGTTTTAGACCAATCTCCTTAGGAGACCGTTTTAGAGACCCAGCGATAATATAGAATAGAATTGCGGTATCACGTCGGCAATTCGGCTGAACTTGAGTGATCTAAGTCTAATGGTACCATTCGTATAAAGTATCGACGCTGAAACTTTATAGGTTTATAAAGAACCCTTTTTGTAGATATTACCTAGCACCAAAAAGTATCAAATTATTAAATTATTTTTCAAATATTTCTGGGTGAGTAACAAATTGATCGAGGCCTTATTTCTCTTGAATGAAGACAAGTTTGCTATAATTATACTTACTTAAAACAATAAAATTAATAAGTCAAAAATAAAATAATTGCAACAATAAATTTTAAAAAGTACGGTTTACATTTTTGGAGGCCAACAGAAATAATTTCTGTAGATGAATTTACCTCGCCATCCCTTTTTCTAAAATTAGCTAATTTCCGTTTCCATTACATATTCACAACGCATTCACGAAAACTTTTTGCCATTACTCCTACTGACGACCCGGTTTATACGTTTTACCAGTGCTATGTAACGGTACCATATTTTCTTTTTTAGTACAAAATTATTCGCAGAATATATGAAATACCAAAACAGCCGAGTAATAAATATTTTTATATCAACACCATTTACCATTGCAATTCCAGCCAGATTAAAGTTTACTCCAAAAAACAAAACAATTTCATAATGTTCTGTGATAATGTGAATAGCTTTTCAGAAAGAAAATAAATCGACGTTGGATGAATTTATTTACCTAATATTAAATACGAACTAAAAAAACTAAAAATAATAATAAATACAATGTAATGTTTAGATAGTTTTTTTGTTATTATATTTTATTATTAATATTTGTATTACTTCCAAGTAAAAGAACTAAAATGTTTACTTTACAAACAAAAGATTTTTTTAAATCTTTATTTCTAAAAGGGACTTTGTCATTTTTGACTATGTCGTCCCCGTAGATGAAATTTACATTGTAAACCAGTCTAATAATATTTACACTCTATTTTGGAATGTAAGAACGAATGTAAACATTTTAGATAGATTTTACTTTAACGGAACGGCTGTGCCAGTGTGACTTATATCTCATATTGTTCAGATGATAGATAGGTCTACAAATAAACTCCACCCACGTAGGGTCAACCCAATATCGATGACATCATGTATCACAGACAAGACATGAATATCAATTAGAGTAGAACAAAGGTATTAGTCGCAGGGTATGTACTCCACCGCACTATTATTTGGGAAGGCATTTTCTTTATTTATAAGTCAATAGAACATTAATTATATTGATATCATCTTTTACTCAGATCACATAATATGGAGTTACGTGTTGAATAAAATAAGGTATTAATATGGAGTTTTAAGCATTTTGATATTACCACAATTCATAAAATAGTGAGATGAAAGTTTCCATTTTACCTGGATATTTTTTTACCTTTTATATCGTAGTGTAGGTTCTTTGACCTGTAATTTATAATGGGTCTTAAAACAAGACCACTGACAATTAATCTGCACAAGGGCCACAAAATCTTAACTCCCTCTAAAAAGTAATACCACGGAAAGTGGAATAAAAGTAAAAGGTAGCTCCAATACTTTTTTTTTATGATAGCGTAGTAAACGTGAATGGTAGTAAACACTACCGTTCGTGAAACAAAACGTCATTCAAGTTTCACATCACGTTTCTATTACATTAACGAAGAATGACTGCTCGAAAAAATATTTTTACTAGTTCCAACGGTATTAGGTATCTGTAGGTAATATAGATGCTTTTCGACGAAATTTTGAAAAGCCTGATTGTGCAACTTGTGACCAGAATGCTGGCGTATACCTTGGTCAAAGCATCAGCATTGCCACCCAACCCTACGTGGTAACGCCCCCAGCATTCTGGGTACGTTGCCTTCTGATAGAGACTTTACCATTACATTATTTTATATAAACAGTATGTACTTTCATATGTTTATATTTTTGTTAATAGTTTGTAAGATGTCATTGATACTTTACTTTAAGTTTGTTTTATTTTAATATCGTCACACCACGGTTAATTATAGCTTTATTTTTTAATGAAAAGGGACGTCTATTCCATGAATAATTTAACGTACATGAATGAAAATATATAACATAATTGATAGAATTTTAATGCATTGTTCCGAATAAATTTTACAGAAGCTAGTAGAACATGAGCATAAATGTTTATTCACAACTCCAACCAACCGCAAAAAAACATACATCGGTATCGCTAGTAGAACAAATGCCAAAGGAAACCTGTAATTACGTATACAATTTTTATGAAGCGAACATAGTATGTGAACCAATGGTAAATCAATAATAACGAAAAGAGGTTATTTAACCGGAATTCTTAACTGAAACTGTGAAATGTTCCGCGAGAATACATTGCACGTGGATCGGTAAACTTTAGTACCTATGATTTAAAATTTAACTATTTTTGACCGCACTTTACGTAAGCCTGCCTTTGATTAAAATACCTACGTAGTCTTTCCACATATTAATAAAATGGTTGAATGTTTTTTGAAATTATTTTTCAACAAATTATATTTAATCTGCTATTGGTATGTAATATCGGTAACATCTCCTTGGGTATTTATTTCTTTGCTACATGATAAGTATGTGGCTGTTTACGCAACCTTAATTACAGCAGATATCATCGATCTTTGTCCAGTGTAAGCCAGAGTTGATCAAAATATGAACCCTCTCCCTGTTCGCAAGTAGATGATGGATGGATAACAACTACGTACTTTGATATGATGAGTTTCCGATTGGTAGTCCGAGGATATTAAAGGTCGCAAATGATATAACTATTGAAAGTAGTAATTCTATGGGGAAAATGTGATTAGGTGATACAAATACAGAAGTTACATGGTAAGTTAGTGAGGACTGGATCAAATTATGCAGAGACTCTAGTTCCATACAAGCTTATATTCAATATAACATCAAAATTTATAACTTAGTTATTATTGACAGTATTATGTTAGAATAGTTATCATTATATAAACTTATATATAATTAATATTACAACAAAATATAAATATAAAGTAGAGGCTTTATTATATCGAATTAGGATGACGATAAAAATAGATTATAGAAATTTTATAAAATCTGCGCGAGCAAAGCCATGGGCAAAAAGCTAGTGTAGATAATAATAGTTTGATCATGTCACTAAGCTATAAAATACGTGTCATGGCTAATAATCCCTTATTAAAATAATTTGATTCTATAATCTTACGAATTATATTTTATACACAAAGCTTTTAGGCGATGATAGCTCAGTGGTAGTGACGTCAAGTGTCGTGACGAAGGTCATAGGTTTGAATCTTATACTGACTGCCGGTGTGTTTCGGTAGCTGCACTTGAGAGCCAGTTCCTTCTAGGCTTTGTGAGCTTATCACCTTCGGCCACATCAGGCCTATACTTAGTAAAATAAATATATACAGCTTGTTGTCCGTGCAATCAAGTAGAACGAGAATGTCCAGCTTTATTTTTTATTTCCTTTAGCATTCTTAAATATATTCAAATTAGTGTCGAGTGAAGAAAGTATTGGCTAAGTCATTGATTTACAGTACAATTGGTGCTACAATCAATGATCACTATTGTCTTTTCCTTCTCTTGGAAGAACAATTCATCTGTCAGTGTCACGCCCACGACAGGACCCTGTCTAATGAATAGAAATAAGGGTTTCATTCGATTTTATTATTCTATAATATCTAGTTATTTGAGGGTCTATTCTATTACATTATTTATCAACGTCAATTAAATTGCAAATGATTTTGTGATAATGTTTGAATTCAAATTTTTCGTATAAATAAATATGCAGATTGTGGTATTATGACTGCCGATGACTTATTTTACATTTATCATGTACTAGATTCCGCCCCGCGGTTTCACCCGCGTTCCCCAGGGATCTTATGTTTTCCAGGAATAAAAAGTAGCCTATGTTCTTCTCCGTATCATAGGCTATCTGCATACCAAATTTCATCGCGATCGGTTCAGCGGTTTAAGCGTGAAAAGGTAACAAACAAACAAACTCACTTTCGCATTTATAATAAAGTTAGGAAAGTTAGGATATCCTGGGACATTTATAACACATCTGATCCCAAACTAAGTAGAACTTGTACCTACTATGGAAACCAGATAACTAAGTAATATGTTCATAGGTAATACTTCTTTTTTTTTCAAAACATATTAGATTAAATTATTACACCCAGACTCAGGACTCACAATGTCAGTATATATTCATGAAATAAGATAATTATACCTAAAACAACCATCACTCGTACTCGTATAAAACATAATACGAAATATTATGTTGGTATGTAAGCATAGAAACTAACACTTAATTATACACCCTAATCTTTGCGTATGTTCTGTTTTCATAAAGATCAACAAGATACTTTTAATAGCAATGTATCGTCGCAAAAATAAAGGATCAAATATCATAAATCAGACAGCAAATAATGTCCAATAGCAAGTTGCTCCACTATCTGATATATGTCGTAAACTAGGATACAACCGCAAAATATGTTGGGCTGTGACCACTCAACTGAAGATGTCGCTGCGATCTCCATGAAATAGACGAAGGAGGATAAGAGGAAAGATATTGCGGCATAAATTTTATTTTTATAACACCTGTGATACTTTGACATTAAGCGTTAACCCACTCGAAATGAACTTCCAAGACAAGGAAAACATATCTATTTTTAGATAGGTGCTCATTGAAATTGAATTCCAACTTCAGCTGTTTTAGCAAGCAGAGATCCTTTTCCTTTTTCCATTTCCGTTCTTTCAATTTATTATTTCTATTTCCAATGAAGGTTATTTTCTATAAAACCGTTTATTTCAAGAATACAAATCATTTTATAATAAATGGAGTGACTACTTGGATTAAGGCCAGTTAGAAATTGTTCAACTCTATAGAAAATGAAAAATTGACAACTTCCTATAAAATTCTGCTCTTCAATTTTATACAATATTTCATCAAGACAGAATATTTGTTGTTTTTGTTCCTAAGAGAATATAGCCGACATCTTCCGATATTGTATTTCAATAGACCTTTTTCATATTATTATGGACAAAAACTTTTGACAAGGGACATTATAATCTAGACGGCTAGTCCCTTTTTTTCCTTTAAGGTTGAATAGCGTATGATATTATTTGAAGCAAATATTTAGATGATTATATAGTACAATAATCTGATTGCAAAGCGTAAACTTTATTTATTAGATTACTTATAATAACTAACCGACAGGCAGTAAAACTATATATTTTCAAAACTTGATTTACGACTTTCTGCAAGTTTCTTCTCATATCTTATCAGATACTTATGTTTAATATTAAGTTAACGGTGCTACCGCAGCTTAAAATTTGAAAAGCAATCAAACTTTTACAAGGAGTGGGAATAAGTTATGTCTGAACTTTAGAATTTTTTACTTTTCATGCTCAAAGATTCTGCGATTTGTAGATAACTATCGTTAGACTTACTTTTGACCTTATAAGCACTTTTAAAATAGCATATTTTGTATTTTAAAATGTATATACGAAACCAAGCAGAATTTTAGTAAGCTAGACTACTGATACATTAACAAACATTATACTTAGATGTCATGTATTAAAACTTAGAAACATACCGTTCGATAACCAAATTGAGCTTGACTTATTAGTCCACGCTTAATGAACCTTCACAATTAACTGCGACATTTTAAGGGGAACATTCTTTTCTAGGACGATGTTAATCATCTTTTTTAATGTAATCGAAAACGATTAGTTATAAACAAACTAAGTACAGTGGCTTACTCCCATATTATCGTATCCCTCATTTTTCTCACTAAGAACCTAAAACGAGGGACATATCTATAATACTAGATTATGAAACTACATTAAAACTATACGAAGCCAAAGTAGTTATTAAAAAGATTTTAATATTTTATTTAACAAATTGTGATTGTATCTTGACTAGATATTTGGGTATTTTTGTTCAGGAAAATAAGTATTAATATTATGGTTCCAATGACGTAGTAGTAAAGGTGGAAAGCACATAAATCTTAACAGAGGCTGGTTTTCGTATTCAGGTTAGCGTATCACACTGCTAACAAAACTCCTTTTTGAATATGAATAGCACTTCTTTATTTTATTATACGAGCAACAAATCTGAACATAGTTTTAATTGATTTATTAAATAAATACTTCATAGCACCTTTCTTTCTCAGCATTTTCTTTAATGTAGTCGTAAATAAATGCGATGGGATAATAGACAAGTTTATTAAAGTTGAACATAGCAGACTAAGCCAATGAGATTAAAATCCAATCCTAGGTTTCATTCCAGACGTGATCCTTTGTTCTGTCTCTCCTGGTCTAACTGTTTCTCTGCAATTTAATGTAAACATATCAGTAAGGAAACATCCTATTAAGGGATCAGTTTTGACTTGATGTTATTTTGAATTAATATTACTTATTGCATTAAAACAATTGCCTTTTTTGTATGTCTTCGAAAATTCTTAAAACTAGCTAAAATTCTTAACTTCTTACAAGTTACATCTTGCTGAAATTTGCTATATTTGAAAATATTCATATTTTATATTTTCAAGTAAGTTTCTATACTTTTGTGGATATTCTTTTTTATGTGGATATTTAATTTAGGTATTATTAATGAAATTACAACAGGGCGTTAAATCACAATTTATTCTGTCCTGTTATCTTCGTCAGTAATTACTGCAGCGAGGTCAATGGCTTACACAAACGTCTATACAAAAATAACTTTTATTATATGAAGAATATGGTTTAATTTTGGTAAAAAAAGGTCTGTGCGTGACCAGAAAACGCCCATGTCATTTTGTGTCATGGGCGCGGAGTAGCACTCAAACGATGAGCTCTGAATACAATGGAGATTTTAATTTTAACGAAAAAGAAAAACTAATAGCATTATTATCATATTTTAGAATGTAATTTTACTATTATAGTTGCATAGATTACGTATTCAGTAGGTGAAGCACTTTTTTAACATTACTCCACATTAATTATTACATTCTTTCAAGATTTTTACAGCTTTTTTATTTATGTTTTAACAAGAAAATCTGGGAGTATTTAATATTTACATGAATTAAAGATATTTTTTTATATCGCTCAGGTATATTTTACTAATATTGTCAACAATTTTTCCTCACTATATAAAAAAATTCAAAATACTTAAGTTATATTTAAACTATTATTACATAATAAGTTAAAAACTAAAAAGTAGTTTAATATGCGTGGTCTGTATAACGGAATGAATAAAAGTTTGGGTTCTTTTAAAAATAGTGTGTAAAATGCTCATACTAAAGGAAATTGAGTTTAACTCTAGCGGACGGGTGTACCAAATTGTTTAAGTAAATTCGTTTTCATTGCGACAATGAGAAATGAGAATTTTCGTTAAAACATTTTTAAATGTTTAAAACAGAAGTTCCGTTACAAATTGGAAGTTTTTTAATCAATTTCATGAATAAAGGAGTATCCGAATTCAATATAAATAATATTGAAAAGTGATCGTATGATTGATTAATAATACATTATTTGCAATATAAGATAAATTAATTGTATAACAAGGGAATTCAAGTCATGTACATAGTTCACCTACGTAATTTCATTAAGTATAGGTACACTAAAACGTACCTCTTTTTCAATTTAATAAATAATAAAATCCTAACTGCCAACGGAGTTGACATGGCTTTATTCAAAACCTAATATAGCATATATAAAATATTAATTCCATGGCCTTGCACTAAACTCAGTCTGACAAGCTTATTTGGATTTTGTGTGACTGACAGCAAAACGTCCCAACATTATCTCCCCTTATATTGCTGCCGTTAAAACAATTTAACATGTATATGGACTCCAAGCCACGGTAAGTTATTGCTAACCGTAAATGGTAATGCTGAGAGTTTAATATTTATGAAAGAAATCGTAAAAGTAGGCTCTTATTCATTCTTCAACCCTAAAATTATCGCGTGGGGTGTTGCACGCCCCAATTTAGAAAGGCAAATATAACGATATGCATAATTGGTGTAAATGAGTTGAATTCTTTGCCACGGTCTAAGGTTACTTATACTCTATTATGTACCTACGTATAACTGTTTTGAATGTACATAGTAACATACATGTTATATAACCATCAAGTACCTATGCTTTTAAATAAAATCTAGTTTTGGTTTCATAAATCTCAGATATTTATGTGTATCAAAGATATTTTAAACTTGGGTTCCAAACTTTTTTAATTATGTAGCTGTACATGGTTTGAATTAATAAAATGTTAAACTTTATGCAATGTAAGTACATACATGGGCTATTAATGCTATTATAAAAAAACTATTTAAAAAAATACGTGCAATTGTATTATTCAATTAATTATATTTATGATTTACAAGCAATTATCGTCGAATTTTGTAAAAATAAACTCCCTATTCAAAGATAACCCATTCCAATAAAACCTCAAACCTCAAATATGAATGATAATTTTCATCCTTACAGCTACTACGGCATCCTATAATAGATTCACTTATCACTCATAACGAGCTGCTGTTTAATAAGTTCGCTTGGCGCTCTCCTTACGGAAAAGTTTTGACTAGATAAAGTGTAGTGGCAAAGTGCTGCGAGAATGCTAAGTAAGTATTTTCCTGGTATCGTATGCTTAGCTTACTTTATACAGTTTAGTTTTCCAAACAACTTAATATTAAATTTCTTCTCGCAAAGTGAAGATGTTCGACAATTCCATTAAATATTTAAGTTTTCTTTATAAGAAATAATGTAATAAATACTTTCGTTTAGACAATTCCAATCAAGGCGATTGTTTGCTTGTAATAAAACTTTAGTTTCAAAGAGATGATAAAATGTATGGGCACGTTGATCGAAGGTTAAGTTAAGGGTGGTGGTGTTAGAAAGAACAACGAGCCATTGCATGAATCTCAATGTCGTGATTGTGACTCGTGATTTGTGTTGCTTTTTAATGATTGAGTTTTGAAAAAAAAAATGATTTAGAAACTTAGCTAAGAAATCTACTTGCTCAATCTTAATCTATCTTTAGATTAAGTATTTTATTAAACCAAAAAATAATAATAATACTTAATGGAAATATTTCTTGAGTAGCCTAGGGACGTAATAAGGAAGGTATTTTCAAAATTTAAAACTCTTCTAATCCCGAGTTAAATATGGCGGATGAAACTGGGGAGTGGAAATCTTGAAAAAAAATAAAGATAATCTAAAAAAAATGTATTTATGAATTTAACTTGCCTGATAAACAAAGAATTGTTTAGAGTTTGCTGTTATGGATTATGATTTCTATTCAACTCATAAACCAACAAAGTCCTTATGTGATAACCAACCTGAGTACCTAAACATAAACAGGGAACTAAAAACACAAGAAATACTTACAGTAATTTATGCTATAAAGTTACTATACAACGGAATCATACATTCATACAACACATGCACGAATGCCATTTCACATCAAATAACCAACTCGTATACTTAGCTGGTAAACAAAGATAACATCAAAGCAGTTTAATAAAGCGAGGGTCCTACTCCGGCAAAGTTTCGCGGAACTCCGCTAAACTAGGATAGAGTGGGCTGTGGTTGCGATCAAGGGTGCATCCGTAACAAGAACATTATATATCTGTAGAATGCTCATTATAATTTATTAATGAGGTATGTGAAACTATCAATTCGCGATTTATTATGATAAACTAAAGGTACAACAGGTTTAGTTAAACATGTGGACTTTATAATGAGTGTTAGTGGTTTTAGTTGGTACGTAGGTACTTATATTATTTTAGTTTTCGTATAATTAGAGAGTCATACAACTAAATGATTAAAAAGAAAGAACGGAAACTGAAGAGAAAAAGCAAACGGTTCCGGTATCTGTGATTGAATTTTGATATATAATAATAATATTTATTTAACGACATTATATCTAATAAAGTGATTGATACATAACAAATTTTTATATGAACCGTTAAATTAATAATTTGGTTTGTGGAAATTGTGGTCATCAAATATTTGGTCAATTTATTTGTATGTTTGCGTCGTTTTATTTGCATTGATGATTTCATTTACAATTTGTGGTTTATTAGTGATAAAAATCATGTAACTATACAATGTCATGTCTTATTTCAATCATGGGAAAAGTGGCTTTTTTAGTAATGAATACAATAATTGTCGACATCAGATAACCCCCAGATTTTTATATCGCTTAGAATAATTCACTTGAAATTTAACTAAATAATGGTTCAACTATAGAACAACGTGGTCCCCCTTCACTCACCAATCAATGTATTAAATAACGAGGCAACAATGAGTCGACAAATACCTGTGTCAAACTAATTATAAAGATCTAATTGACTGATTCATTAATTTTAAACATCAAAGAAAGAGTTAACTGAGATGAGGGTGGAGAGACAAAACATCGTAAGGAGGTTTTTGCAGGGTTGGCAACGCATGAGGGACCCCTGGTGTTGCAAACGTCAATAGGCTACGGTAACCGCTTACCATCAAGCGGGCTGTAAGCTTGTTTGCCCCCATAGTGTTATAAAAATTCAAGAAGGAAATTAACGAGGTAGAAAAATAACACTACGTAATAACGTTATTTAGTATTGTTATTTTTTAGGTTACCTACATCTTTTTTATTTGTGTTTAATTTCAGTCTTCAGTTGTTAATACAAAAAAATATAAAGAAGTCGCTATAAACGCTCTTTCTTCAAGGCTTATTTTCTATAAATTTCAAACCTCTAAATCCACTGGTACAGGCTGTGTGTTATCTGTCAGTCAGTCCATCAGTTACAGTATTTTATAGGCATAGAAGAAAGATTTGTAAAAAAAAACTTCTTTATCGCTAAACGATTATGAAAGTAACTGGAGCAATATGACCTCTATTACCTTAAGTGCTTTGTGACTTTAACGTTACATGGCTGATTAAGTCATTATTAACAATAGACGTAATGACTGATGATTGTAGGAGAAGGGTACGTTGTTCTAATAAACTTCAATTATATATTAATTGAATTATTGCAGGGTAGCAACACAAAAAAGGGTGAATAAAATCTTGCTAATCATTATTTAATAAAAATTTGCTTGAAGAGTTTCATGTTTGCTTCATAATAATATTGAAATAAAACCCTATATATTTTAGGTATAATTAGATTTTTTTTTAAATGTATGATCACTGGAACACGAGTGAAGCTGCATTAAAAGAAAATAAAAATTGATTATCTAGGACATGTTACGTGTAGGCTCGCTACATCGTAGCTTTCGTAGCATTGCTACGAGAGGGTTATAATTTTTAAGGACTACGATATTAAACTTTTTTTGGTTTAGTCCTTTTACCAGTATTTTTTATGACGTACTATACAAATCTAAACTAATATTATAAAGAGGAATGATTGGTTTGTTTGTTTGTTATTGTTTAACTCAAAAACTACTCCGCCGATTTCAAAAAAATATTTCACCGTTAGTAAGCTACGTCTTTACCGAGTAACATAAGCTATATTTTATCCCGGGAACGCAAGTAAAACCGCGCGGAAAAGCTAGTTGATAATAGAAAGTTGAAATTAGAATTATTTGTTTTCAATAAAGCTTAAATTCGAATTAAGTTAAAATAAATTATTTACTGTGCGTAATATTCTTTTTTTTTAAATAGATACTTCAAATATTTCACAATAGATTCATATAAATAGAAAGTAAACCTTTCAGATATATCAGTTAATTAAATAGCTTAATTTATTTCTCGAATAGCTTTTAACTTAAAATACACGAATCAAATAGTATATTAACCTCGTCTAGCGGTACAATAGGAGACCATCCGTTCAAAGGCAAAGTTATCCCGTTGGGGTTTTGGAGGCAAAGTAATAGAAAATCATAAACTACATGCACTGTTTGTTGCCCAGGGCACGTTTTGTGTGGACGGGACGAAAGTTGGTTTTCTTCACTATTTGCCCACAAAGATAAATGAACATGGACATGGCGATCGTTTAGGTTCGTAATTATGTGAATATTTTAGTTTTTAGCCAATGTATAAATAAGAGGTTCTCAAAATGACGCGTACGTTTTTTATAAATTCAACTAATTTAGGTTTATTACAAATTTACGGATTGTAGTTTCGTCATGCACTGTACTTTTGTTGAAGATACCTTGAATAAATAAAATTAGTATAACTTATGATTATGAAGAAGGACATTATTGTTTAAAGTACGTTATTGAAAAATATATATGATGTTGTCTTTTATTCTAAATTGTGCGAGGCAATGTTTGAATAATTTCAAATACGCATTCATTTATTAGTAGGTAAAGATTGATGGTTCTACTAATTAACAGGGAAGCATTATTATAAAGGCCCATTTACACCACAGGACACAACAGGGCGCAACAGGGAAGAAACTTGCATAATTGTATAATTGTAGCAATAAATTAATTGTTTTATTTGCCATGATAGAGGCCATAATTACGGTTAAAGAAGATGAGCAACAAATAAATAATGAGCAACTCTTATTAAAAAAATGCGATGCAATGTTTACTTTTAATTAGTAGATACCTTAACATTTTTTCTTTATAAAATGCAAGCAAAGCTAATTAGTTATTTTATATATATGCAAGTATTTTCATAAGCATAGTAGTAAATAACTTAATACAAAGCTATGTCATGAGATGTAGATTTAGGATTTTACTTTTTTACAGTAAGTTTTCGTTTGCATTTCCAAATTAAATGAAACAATATGTTGCAAAGTCAGGCAGCTGCATTTGAGAACCAGTTTCCTTCTTGGTTTTGTTTATGAGTACCATCTTCGGCCATGTCATCACTTATCATCTTGTGTTCTCCACAATCAACACAAAAAACAAAACGGTTTATTTCTACGTCCCAAACTTTACCATGTTCAGTTAAGTTGCATGTCAAAACACCACAAAGATTAAAACATAAATATTATGCTACAAAAAAAGGACCTTGAAAAAAAAGGACTCAATATTTAATTTGCAAATTTTTTTGAGGTTACTTTGACATGCACATAAAAATAATACGTACTATTTATTAAAATTAAACGTCCATGGATTTTTTAGGAAAACCGTATTTTTGCACTGATTTTGTTGATTCAGTTATTAAAAGTATAAACTGAAGTGATTGCAAAATTTGTATGTATGGTCGATGAAGGTACAAAATTGGAGATGTGAATGATATTCATGGGACAGGGAACCTGTTAATTATTATTATTTTATTATCAATATTATATTATGTAGGTACCTATATTTTTAATTAATTCACACACACACCCACACAAGCATTGCAATTCACTTTCCATAATATTATTTCTGTGTTTTGTAATTTTTTACAATTTTCCGTGCACTTCGACCGTGATAAACTGAAAATCAGCGCGACTAAATGGTAGTCAGTAGCATTATGCTGAACTAATGTCCTGTTTGGCACACTCACATTTATTTGACTGATGTTTATGTTTGTTTAATAAATGGTTCCATTCTTTCTTTCTATTTCAGTATTGTCAACACAGGGTCTTTTTCTCGTATCATCATGTGAAAATTATCTTTGAGTTCTAGTTTTATCCATTAACAGGGTAGCTCATTAAAAAGCCTAGCTCCGATGAACACAACACTTGTAGTTAAACTTCACCCGTGAATAAAATTGTTTGCTATTAACGGTCCTGTTACCACATTGCATGAAATGTGATTAGGTACATAAGTTTTAAAATAATATTTTAGTGTTGTAATTGAAATTTACTTAGGTATTAGTTAATTTAGGAAATTGCCAGCTACTTTTTGCTTTTTTCTAATTTCTTATGGTCAACAATTTTTCACACAAACCCTGTATAAGCAAAGCTAAATTAATCGGCAAAACTTTACCAGTACAATTTGTTAGTGATGACAAAATGCACTATCAAAATGTATATGTATGTTATCTTCCATAAGACCTGCCTCCCTTTTCCGAGCCCCACTTTTACTGGCTCTATTACGCACTTGAAGTCCTTACGCATGTGAGCTATTCAAATATATTATATATAATATCACGCAGATGTACTTAGTAGCAGGTACTATATCCAAATGTAAAGTATCACCAACTAATTTAATAAAACACTTCAGGAACCAATTTGTAATAGAAGAACCTAACAATTTTAGTTTAACCAAACCACAACAGTAAATTGCCTGTGGATAGTTTATACATTATGTATTGTTAGATTTATCAATAGAAATGAAAACTAGAATATTTTCGATAAAATTTCATATTTTCGATATTTCGAAATGAGTTTGCAAAGAATTTGCATTGTGATCAAATAGTCTAGTAACGCGCTGCGCGACTTACTTAAGGTGAAATTTTGTACTTAGTACGTAGTACTTTTGTATTAATAATTGAATACCATTCCTTTTGGCGGTAGAGCTCCTTTTGGTATTGGCATATAATTATTTTGTCTGCAATCATCGAAGTAAGAAAATGTACCTTACACTCAAACAGGTAGAGTAAACAATAAAGTACCCTTGGCTTGAAAGAGTGTTTTAAACATTTGGGTGCTGCAATGATAAAGATTTATCCTTCCTAAATATAATCCAAAAGTCGATAACATTCTTCTCTCTTCTCGAAAAGCTTGTCCTCTAAAAGATTACTAAGTCCACTGACTTATTACAGAAATATAAATAAACGCTGTTGTAATGTAATTCTAGTTATTATAGTACATACAAAATTAAAAACACAATTATTTATAATTGTGTTTAGTAAATGACTCTTTTAGTGTTGCTTTAGAATGTGGCTATTTAGAGAAAGATATTTCAAAGTGGTCAAAGGCAATTTAAACTTCATCAAAGTCTAATTTAGAAGTTTAGGGTGAGGCCAAAGGTTTAATTGTTGTTACAAAAAACAATAGGGAGTTAAAAAATGAATTGTAGTGTGTGTATGGAAAACAGAAAAATGCCGTTGCAGCTCAGTCTCTTTGTTCTGCTGATTGAATGGAAAACCTCTGAGTTAGGAAAAACGGTCGCGCTTAAAAAGGCGAAACAATATTGACGACAATTAAATAATATTATTATGTGCGTTGGTCAGTACGTAGATCGTAATAATAAATTGTCTTATCTCGTAAAGTCCTCAATTTTATACTGAATTCAAAATAGATAGTTTTTTTTTAATACGCTTTTTTATATTCGATGACTTAAATTCGTACTTATAAAAGGAAAACAAAATGACGCTTGATCGTTGCAGATCGAAATGTAAACGATGCTATTAACGAAATTCAGGTCGACTTCGATAAGTGGTGTCAAGATTCAGGACTAACGCTTAGTGCGTAAAATACCAAACTGCTTCATATCAACTCACCATACCTAATAAACGCGACACCCGACATTCAGATCTCATTTGCTACGGTAACTTTTGCCACATAGTCAACGGTTACCTCTAACTTGCAATAGTGATTGTAAAGTGATCGAAGTTTGAGTTTCTTATTATCGATAGTAACTTGAATTATTAGCAACCTCATATTGATCGCGATCGCGATTGTAAAAAAAGTGAAGGCTTTCCTGGCCGCTATTGCTGTCATTAATTTTGGACAGGCCTATAACCAGCCCACTGGATGGAGATCAGTGTTTAGGCGAAATGTATGTGTATAAATATTGAAGAATACATCTGTCGACACCTAACAGTAATTAATTATAGCATAGTCGACCTATCTAATAGCCTAGGACTCA
Organism: Tetheella fluctuosa; assembly: GCA_951216915.1. Lineage (NCBI taxonomy): Eukaryota > Metazoa > Arthropoda > Insecta > Lepidoptera > Drepanidae > Tetheella > Tetheella fluctuosa. The sequence goes on along the minus strand of OX578229.1, from coordinate 5,649,245 downwards.
ATGATCCAGTTTGATTATGAAACAATTATGTTTTGCTAATATTTGACTACAAATACTCAAATCTAAATGTAAAAACTTGAGAAGTAACTACACATATTAAACTCGAATCGTTTCTGGAATAAAACAAAACGAATAACGAATAAAGGTCAAATACATCCCACTATAGTATATTTTAACTCTAAAATTTGCTTTGTTCTTCGATTGGCCGCAAACGTGAATCGAATTTAACCCTACACAGTAGGGTAAAACCCACCGCATCCGTATCTTATTGTGGCTAATTTCGAACATGAACGGGCAGAGCAAGTGAGATGGAAAATATTCTAGAGTGTTTCATCGATTTACTTGCTCTCTGCAACGCTATTGCATCTGGAAATTAAAATTGACGTCTTAATGCGGTCGAGAGCCGACGAGACTATTGAGCCTCAAATAATTCAGTGTCAGCGCGATATTTTGGGCACCGTTTGTATGCATTATGCAAACCCTGTTAGCATTTTGGGGTTACAGTAGAGTAACCCCAAAATGCTAACAATAAACACTTTGAACATGCTCCATTAAAAAAAAATAGTACAGGTATGTAGGTATGTATATGTCTATTTATATAAAAGTGTCAACTTTATTTTAGAAAATTTATTAAGAAAGCCGTTTTTGTGTCTTTGTAAAGATAATAAAATATCCTTCGGGGTAAATAAAATTGGAGTATAATTATGTTCTTTAATACCAAAATATGGGTCATTATTTTTCCAGAAGTTCAATCCCTTTGCGTATAAACATACCTATGCGTGTCAAGCCTCGGGTAAAGAGGTCAATAATATTTTTTTACCACGGGTATTGTCGTTTAAAATCGTTGTTTATGATATTTATATATAATAATAGGCGGCCTTTACGTGAATATCATGTTAAATATGTCTTGTGAACACATTATTGTGGTGGTTTGGAATATTGTTAATAGAAGTATTAAACAGGTATTACATTTACATTTATTTACATAAGTACATAAAATTAAAATTATTAACTTTTAACAAAAACCAAAAACTACTTCATAGTGGGTTTGCACTAAAAAGTATAAAATAACGATGTTAACTAACTAACTTCAAAACGAGTTGTTTTGAAGTCAGTGAAAGGGAAGCACGTGCTCCAGAATGATATTCTTTCGCTGAATTCAAAACGAGTTCTAACATCGTTATTTTATACTTTTTAGTGCAAACTTTGAAGTCGGTTTTGATTTTTGTTACAAGTTATAATAAAATTCACCTGCCTGATTTTATTATTTTTGGGAATTTTCATGAAACTTACAAATCATAGTAAAGATAAACCTATGGGCAGTAAATTCCTATTTATCAATCTAATAACGCTGAAATAAGTCAACAAACTCACTATACCAAACACATGTGGAGTACGAAATTTTGTGTAATAAAACGCATTCCATACGATATCATTCATACAAATAGGTGTCATTCTATTGGCAATATCGGAAATGTGCAGCCAATATTACAGAATCATTTCTTGGTAGATTCTTTGATATTGCAGCAGCTCTATGAATATACTTAAGATAAGAGAGTTTAACTGACAGATTGAAGTATATATTTCCTTACCACTGTTATATGTTATTTAATCCTTAAAATTGATAATTGAATTATAAGTTGTCTCAAAAACATCATACAGTGGCAAACATCCTGTCAACGTTGAATGACCGTCATTATTTTGAAGACTTATCTGCAAACTCTGTCACAAAATAAGTGAGTAGGTACCTACTTTAAAATATGTCATCGTCACAAATAGTTGCGACAATTTACAGGTTAACCGTCTGTTTTGAGAAATATGTCAAAATGCCTATTTGAAAAAAATGTTCTTCATCTGAATTTCCCCGCTAAGCCATTTATCCATATACATTTTTGACGTACCACATCTAACCTAAATACCAACTGGGATGTATGCCAATATTTGGTTTCAAGTCTGCCAAGTAAAATCATTTCTATCACTCTATTGACATAGAAATATCGGAAAAATATTCTTGATCAATAACTACTCGACGTAATTCTTTCACCTGTTAACAGAGTGGCTTACGCTAATAAACCAACAAAAGTCCAATAAAATGTTTTTACACGTTACCATAAAATATATTTTTTTATTACTTTTGTTTGTGTTACATGAATGTTTTATTTCGTGCTTAGCGATTAGGTATTCAGATGTTAAAGTTGTTCGAAGGACAAAAAATATGTCAACAACGTAATCCGCAGAAAGGGTGAATCAGAAATGAGCATAGAAATCCCACTGGACTTTGTTTGTAACTCTAAATATTTCTTCGAGAAAAAATCCTAAAATTAAGCATCTCCACATTTTCAGTCGTTAATCTTCAGATTTTTTTTCTTTCTAACCTAATAATTATGAACCTCATAAAATAAAAGTGAATAAACGTTAGAAATAAAAGTTAAAAAATTCAATGAACCGCTTTGTTATTCTTACCGCACGGTTCTTGGTGTGATTTTTTGTGACATAAAAATGTACGATGCAATAAACGTTGAAGGCAGTTGGCCTTTATTCGACTGCGTTCGGCAATCCCTCAAAGTCGGGGTCAAAATTGCTTCCCATTATAGCTAGGAATTTAAGTGACTGTATTACTGATAATTTGAGTCACGGAAATAAACTAATTCCGATATAGATCTGTGTCCATTGAAAGCGGGTTTTGTGTGGAAACTGAGCCATAACTGGCTAAGCTTTGAAATAACTTTGCTGTTTGTAAATCCCTGATTAAATGTTATAATAGTTACGTTATCTTTTACATAATACTAGCTTCCGCCCCGCGGTTTCACCCGCGATCCCGAGTGCTCCGATCGCCACCAAACCTTACAGGATTACCCGCGGGGCTAATATGAACATTGTCTGAAAATTTCATTGCGATCGGTTCAGCGGTTTCGGAGTCTATATGGAACATACATACAAACATACATTCTCTTTTATATATATAGATAATATATATTTGAATATTACACCGACTATATTTGCACCCTGCTGATTTTTTTAAGTTACAGAGAGTAGACTTTTAGTTTTGTTGCTTACTATGCAGTAGTTATATCTACTATTATTATTATGTTGCATTTCATTATGAGTAAGTAAGAGCCATATTTCATGACTCAAATGGCTAGAACAATGAATATAAAAACAAAGAAAGGGATCTAGTGTTGTGACGTAAATTGGGCTATTCCAAGGTGAATCACTATTATAAACATGAGATTTTATGATGAGTATTAAGTGAGGGCTTATTATAATAAACATTATACATACAACCTAGACATAAGATATTAGAGACTTTGGACTCGAGACCTTTAAAATTATATTTTCTTATAAATATTCTTGTAAATTACTAAGAAAAAAAAAAAAAAATACCCCTCTTCCTCTTTAAAAAAATTTTAGCTGGGAGGAATCTGAAATATAATGGAAACATTTTGGTTGTGATTATAAATTTCATACGAATGTCGTTTGAATAATATTTTTCACAAATATATTTTATTTATGAAAAATTGGTAAAAGCGCAGAGACGGAGAGAGATTATTGCACAGATGCCCATTAGGGTGATTATTCGAATCTAGAGCTGCAATGCGCTTTACTTTGCTCAGCATTGCTCACTCGTAGTTTACAAAGTTAAGCATGGCCTAGATTTTCCATTAAGGTAGATAAATAAAAGGGTTTGTTATTTCCATCGTTTTGTTTTTATACTCACTATACTATACAGTTGACCGAAGCCGGGTTGATTTATATTACGATAATGATGTTTAATATCGTTTGCGTTCAATGACAAGAAACCAAAACTAAATTTCAGGCATGATGTTATGTGCACAGTTACTGAACAAAGTTTAAATAGCACAAATCTTATACAAAAATGAGAAAATATTTAGTGTGAATCGAAACTTATGTCAATTTTTCATTATAAAAAAAAAAACTCGCTCTACCACACAAAATATAAAATGCATCAACGCAAGATGAGAACTCGATGTGTATACCCAGATGTCGCAAAATTTAAATCATGTACCTACTGCATTTGCATAAAATTTTCATGTGAGCACTGATGTATTCACATAAACCTGCTATCTGAGACGTTGTAAGAATTTCATAGAACAACGGCTAGGTACGTCTTTCAAATTCAAAGTTATTATTTCACTTGGATAGAATCTCTCGCATCTCGTTTTAATTATATTTATATTCAACGGTGCTTGTGAATGAAGGTAAATATTAAAAAGATAACAAAATTCTAATATTATGCTCCTCTACATACTGTTGCATTAAAAAACAATACAACATTTTAAAGAAATAAAAAATACCAAAGTACTCACAGAAGGCGGAAATCTAAAAACATTTATGCTGTAACTTATGAATGTGAAAGAAGCAACCAGCAGAGTCCCAGGAGCGTAAAATGGAAATCTATGGCCTTTACCTAATCCAACGGGAAAAAGGCGTGACGATGTATACTTGTGTATATTCTACCTGTTTATCTGATTGCATTTCCCTGAATATATAATAGGATTGTACTCCTAATTTTGCCATTGCAAATTGTATCATACCTATTGATATATTAATGATTTTTCAATGTGGCTTGATCTTATTTTTAGAAAAATAAAAGCAATTTTTTTCATTATGATTTATTTTTAAAATGAATTAAATAAATATGAATTTACTACTTACATATCATCACATAACAGATTATCTCTGGTGCAAAGGAAAGGTCTCTCACGACTGTTAGCTAAAATCCAAATCTCATCATTAATAATACCACGCGTAATACCACGGTTCAACCCGCGTTAAAAGGTAGGCTATGTTTTTCTCATCTCATAGGCCACCAGCGTGCTAAATTTTCATTATTAGTTGTGCCGTTGAGGCGTCAAGGGGTAACAAACAAACAAACTCATATGTAGGAAAGAGGGTAGAAGACATAATTAATAAAAATGCAGGTATAACGATATAGATGTAATTGAATCCACAAGACAGGTCTAATTTTATGAATTAAGGACGGTAACTCAAACTAATCCTTTTTTACAACTTAATCAGCGACAGTAGAATCTAAGATAAGATAAGTCATCAACTATAAATTGCACTGAGGCTAATTTGTAATTGAGGATAATAATTAATTCGTTTGCACAAATTAATTATCCAAAGTGTCAAGGATAAGCCAGTAGCGGAGTACAACGAGTGCACCGTGCCACGCCAAAGCCAAGACTGCCTTATCGACTTTTTTTTTTTGAGCTGGAACAGAAGGTGGTCGGTCCAGGGGACCATCTTCCACCCTTACGCGGACTATGAAGATCACTCCGACCCTTTTATACAAGTAGGAAAACAAGTCTAGTAGTGGGGAGAGTGGGGAGATGGATGACGCGTTCGGTGGCGTGGTCGGTGCACGTGCTGCTTGTGAAATTCTTGCTACGCTCGTACGACGACTCAGGCACCGTCACATATTTATAATATTAGATAGTATAGATAACATTTCCTGAGAGCAATATTATTATGTTAAGTAGATACTTCATGTTCGTTTTAGTGGTTGTGAATAAGCAAATCTTCCTTCATGTTTTCTACACCGTGCGAATGAAGCGTGGGCGTGTTAAAAAACAAGTTATTATGTGATATACGGGTGGAATAAAATATAACATGCTATCCTTAGGAAATACATTAGCTTTGACGTCGGTATTCGATAAAAGCAATGTTTATAAAGTAGTAATATTAAGTAGTATAAACACATACCGACTGCGTTTTCAGAATAAGGTTACCTACCTTATTCTGAAAACGCAGTCACTATTTATTGAATAACAAAGTACTTGGATTAGTTGTACAGAATAAGTAATACGTTGTAGATTTTTACGTACGTACGTGGTTTTAAATTGAATCTCTCACAGTAAAATGCTAAAAGTTTAACAAAAAAAGCATGACTGCATAGGCGGCAGCTCTTTGGCATCAGCTCACGTAAACATGATTTTAGGTCATACAGATTCCTCTCTGCGTATTGTTTCATGATATATGACTTAAAACGGTTGCAAAACTTTATAATGCAAAACAAAAAAAAATATGTGACCACAATTATACTCATAGCGCTTATCGCTGTTATATCTATAATTTTGATCGAAAAAAACAAAAAAAAAACTTTTATCAAAAAAAATCACATCTGCTTTGAGGGCCAAAAGTACTAGTTAATCAAGGCTTTTACATCACAGTACCTTTTTGGGAAGATTGATCCGTGAAATATATATTGGTTTCCAACTTCGGGTTGTAAAAGAAAGAAAATTCCTGAAAATGTATTTCACACAGCGTTCAAGATCGTAAAATTTTTTGACAGATGGCTTTTTCTCAAAAAGTTATAATTGATATTAGTATGATTAACGATTGTGAAAGTATGGAACGTTTTAACAGTAATGATTGAGAAAACTCAACATACTCGTATTTTTACAGCGAAGGTAAAAGTATATTTGAGAACTCATAATTTGCCAGCTGAAAATGTTGATTTTTCCAAATGAAACGAGAAAGAAAGTTGGCAAATAAGTATTCTTTTAAAATTCACATTCATTCTTATGATACGTTAACTGATGTAAAACTGGAAATAGAAACCTATTTATTTTTATCATAAGAATATTCTGGAGATGTTGAGGATACTATAGTTTTTAAGAAAATAATAATCTTTGCACGTTTTTTTACCAAATTTTATTTTTATTATTTAATTAAAAATAATGTATATTTCTCTAAAACTTTCGATCTGAAACACAGCACGTATGGTAGGTACGTAAGTATGTGTTTTATATCACTATCCTATCGATAAATTGGACCGTATGTGTGCCTAAAGGCATGGACATAATCAGTTGCGCTTTAACAAATGGTAGGTCATAAAAATAAATAAAACTTTAGGGTACGGTCCGGGCTTTATCTGGCTCTACAGAAGTCGGTAGCAAAGGGAAACGTGAGGTCAATTCGGTTATAAAAATTTTTCAGTTTTACTTTTGATAAATCGATCGAGCGTGAAATAAGAATTGGAATGGGGGTTTTAAGTGAATCGTTGTTGGCTTAAGTTTAGGTTAAGCTAGATTAACGGTTCGATTAGGTTACAATTTTATAACGTTTTTATAATTACAGATAATGTTTAATTTGTTTATATAAGGCAGTTTATTTGTTATTATCTTAAAAATTTTTGAAAGACAACTATTCTTGTCTTATAAAATTTTATTGAAAAAAGCAATAAGTCTATTCATACTGATAAAAATAGGCTAAGACAAAATAGTTTAGTACCATTTTCTATTCTGTTTGTAAAACGATATTTTTTTTGTATAGTAATATATATATATATACTTTTTAAAAGCCACAGCGAAAATTGGCCGGATATACTATAGTACTGATAAATCTGGGAAGAAGAAACGTATAAAAAAACCTTTGGAAAAAGAAACACGCCCTTCGTATATCTATCTTCTATCTAACTATATATATGTAGGTATATACAAAATACCACTCACTCATATGTCGGTGGAATGAGGAGTTAATATTTGTACACAAAAAAGCACTGGCCGATTATTCGATAGTTAGTGTGATACAAATATGATGAATTTTGGCAGTAGTTTCGATCTTGGAGAGAAACCTAGGACAGTATTTATGTCCCGGGAACACGGGTGAAGCCGCGGTGAATAGCTAGTTCATTTAATAAATCCTTGTTGTACCACTGTATCAGATTCAGTTTTAATTAAACTTACCAGCCGGAGGACCTTCTGCCTGATTGTCAACCTGTTGACTACTACAAAGTAGCGAACATTATTAAAATATTGTAGAATTTAAAGTTTTACAACCAATGAAAATTACATCTGACTGCATCACTAAAGGACGTCGTAAGTTATAAAGATTAACTTCAGTGACAAAAAGAATATTCAACTTATGAATCAATTTAAAATACAGAATAGGATTCGCGAACAAATTATGGTACCAAATAAACAGCACCAAGTTTTGTGAGTGTAGATTTGAATATTCAAAGCCCGGCCTGAAACCATTTACAAGAAGAACGAATTTGAATTCGACAGTCAAGTTTTGTCGAAATGCCTCCAATTAATTTGAACGGGTATAGCTTCTAATTTTCTCACCAAGTTACAGAAATGGCTTTTCGTTGTAACTTCATTTTAATGAATTACAAAGGATTTTTTTATTTAATTTATTTTAAAGTTTTACGTACTACCATCATCGACTTCATCATAAATCGGATATGTAACCGAGATGATTTTACAGTGGTATGCAACCCTTGGTTATTAGGTATATAGGTTTTTCATTCATTATATTAGGTAACATTTTATATATTTTATACAATGTTTGTAAATACTTGTTGTTTATAAGTAGATGTTTATTTAGATCTCTTATTTAATATTTCAGAACTAGTTTGTGCTATTTTTCTAATTTAAATCGTATTAATCGATAAGAGACAATATCTGCACGTAAAAAAAACAAAAGACAATCTTCACAGTAAATCACATAGATTACATACCTTTTTCTTTAACCCAAAAAACAGACTTAAAGAAAATAAAAAAGCTTATCTAAACGTCCCCATAATTAAGTGTATCCGAAACTTATATACGACAAACACATTCACTAAGAAAAGGAAACAGTTAATACCGATAACGGAACCACTGGCAAAATAGCAATCGGCATAAAGACAAAAACAAGATAATAAACTCATACCAGAGCCTATATTTTGTAGGGGATGTGTACGTTGTTTATCCAGACTAAGATTGGTAGGAAAATGACGGCTCGGGATAAGCATCAAAAAAAGATTTTTTCCAACTGTGATATGACTGTGGACCCCACTTTATATTACCTTGTGGAAGGGTTGAAATTGTATACAAACATGAACCACGAACCCTTTTCGACAAGGTTGTTGCTGGTGTAATATACAGTCGAAAATATGTATAGAAAGAAATATTGGCTATGAATTCAGTTGTTTGCTGTTCCTATTATGAGTTATAACTGTAGTGTAGTCATTTTCAAAGAAAAACACTATTAACTAAAATACTGTTTAAAATGTCATGTAAATAACGTCACATATTTGACAAATAGGAACGTGATCGATAAATATGTGAATACTGAAAGAGTTTTTCAGTTAAATTGCATTTTGTAAATAAGGGCATCAATAATTAAGTAAAATAATATAACACAAAACCCACGGAAGAAACATTTCATATTTTTTTCTTTCATTCTGCTTTATGCATACTCGTAGCTTTGTCACAGTCAACATGGATTTCACTGCAGTCACTTGAATATTTTTTAACAGAATTTATGGTCCGTGTCTTAATATAGAATTTAAATTCCATGATCTAAAAGTTTTCATTCAGTCAGTCAACGATATTTTTAAAGATATTTCGTTGATTTTATTACGTGGGAGTAGAATTTAATATTTCACCTATTACAAATAATACAAATATAATAGAAATAATACAATACAATTTGAAAATTGTTAATCGATGAACAAAACGAGGGAACTGACAAAATTAAAATGCCATTTTTAATATTCTGACCATGGCAGTCATTTTCATCTTATATCCCAAAATCCTGCTATTGTATTATCTGATTTATTACCATTCTGACAGCGGTATTGGTAGGTAAATTTATGTCCGGGCCTTTTCCTCTTCCTATATTATCTGCTTCGGCATAAGCTTTGTCATCAATTTAAAGGTTAAGGTTTAATTTCAGCATATTTGCTATACCGTATTTCCTACCAGTTTATATTTCAAGTTGCTTTAATTGGAGTAGTGCTATTACAATTCGAGGGTGTGTACAAAATTAATTACGAATAGGCCTCTCCATTATTTTTATGACAGTAATAACTTTAATTTAATATCCTCAAATAAGACGATGAAATTGGATGGTACCATAAAATTCTGCTGAGATGAGAGTGATCCTAAGAATGAGCATACGATCAGAAGTACTTAATAACTAGTGAAATAAGGTATTTTTCAACAAAAATATTAATATTTATTATAGCTAAAGTCCAGCGGTTTCCTCCTTGTTAAATAGCCTATGCCACTCTCCAGCAAAATCTCCGCAAAAAATGCATCGATCCGTGGCTGCATGCAATAAGGAAAAAACTAACAAACACACTTACGCATTTATATTACGCAAGGATAAGGATTATACATACGTTATAATAAAGGCCCTTACATCAGCCTTGAAACTACATTTGAATACGTCACTTGCTCTGTTTATTATTCACTTAACAACGTCGGGTAAACAAACAGGATATCCCTTTTCACATGGTAGTGAAAATATTATAGCTTGTGTGCACACTTTTACATTATGCAAAGGGCAAAGCCCATTGGGGATGACAATGGTAATTATTTTACGGGAACTTCGTCGCATGACATAATTGTGTTTTTTCTATACAAACATGAAAAATAAGCGTACCTATCCTAGTTCATATAGCTCATAAACGTAAAAAAAACCTCGTGGAATGGACAAGGTAGCTATGAAATTGGATTTGCGTGCAGACAGTGTGACATTTAACAGTTACGGTAAAACGATAAAAGCTTGAAGTTTGAACTTCGATATCGATGTTATTGGGTTTTCCAAAGACAGTTTCCAAACATGATGTCAAATGTGATTTTAATACTATCTATATACAGGGTGATTTTTTGTCGCTGGCAATACTTGCAGGGGTGGAAGTACTCATCAATATGAAGAACTTTTACTATGGGACCAATTGTGAAATCACGAAAAAAAACAGCTGTTCCATACAAAAGTTCAATACCTACTCGACCAAAATGTATGAAGCAAATGTTTTATTTTACGCGATATCAGAGTTGGTCCCACAGTGAAAGTTGTTAATATTGATGAGTACTTCCACGAATGCAAGTCTTGCCAGTGATTAAAAATCACCAGTATAGTGCATTTTCTACTGAAGCAGGTCTTATTTCGTCAATAAAACTATTGTAAATAAATTTATACACTAAATGACATTTTGTAAGTACAAATTGGTGGAAAGGTTAACACATAAATGAGTACAAAATATCGCTTCGCGCAAATTACTGTTTAAAAGCCGTAAAGAGAAGTTGGGTCAAACAATTTATGTGTTGTGTAAGTGCCACGATTTCCCATGTAAAATGTTTGGGGTTGTTCAAAAGTACCTATAGCAATGATCGTTGCTGACGTTAACATTTATTATACTTCTCGCATCAATCAGATTAGAATTTATTTTATTCTGTCAAAGTCTATCAAAGCGCCTGCATAACGTTTTTCGTCATTAAAAGGCAAGAAAATACTTCGGTCAGAGGATTAGCATTGACAAACAGCACGCAGCGTGGCTATGGCATTATGGCTGCCAGTTAGCAGCGATTTGGATTAGCTATGCAAGGCCTATGAAAAGTTGATATTTTCCTTTCTTTGAAGTTATTTTTTTATGTGTAATTTTAGACAATTACCTTATTTAAACTGTAAATATATTTTATAGCCTTCGTTTCGCCTGAAATAATCGAATAATAATTTATTACTTCCTTTTTTCAAAATGAAGGTGTTTTCGTTTACGTACAATAGGAGCATTTTAAGGGAAAATTAAATTAGAAACAAAATGTAAAAGAACGTAAGATTGGATATTGTTTTTTTTGTCCTTTGTGAATTCGTGAGTGAAGACGTCGAGAATTGAATTTATTATCTTTCATAGAGTTGCATGTACCTATTTACCGATTTTGTTTTTCACTGTTTCTTATCTAAAATCGGCCCTAAAATTATAATTAAGGCCATTCTGAAAAGTATAAACTGACTCGTAGGTAGATTGTTACAAAGAGGATCATTATTGTTGGTATTAAAATATTATTCCAATCAAAAAGTAACATAACTTAGTTTAAAATCACTTTCACTAAACTCTTTTCTAAAATCTTGTTTGTAAATAACATAAGCATAATAACAAGCGCATAGAAGCCTACATACTTCTTAAAGCGGACGCTTCACTGAGAGACGGTTAACTCTTGTTCAAAAGCACACTCGCTTTAATGAAGCAGGTAATGAGTCGCTAAGAGTCACAGCAAACAAGTTGAGGGTAGGGCATAAATGAAATCTCAAAAAACTTCAATTTTTTTTTATGACGTCGTCATTTTGTATTGTGAAATGGAAAGATAAATTAGGGATTACGACGAGAAATAATTATATATTTGGTCAACAAACGTGTTTATAGACTTCCGCGATTCTCGTGCAATACCTATTGAACTTTTACGAACGTCAACAAACTATCTCTAAAATTACAAGAATGTGTTTAGTTAAAAAATTTAAATGAATAAATATGTTTGTTGTCAAAACAAAACTGATATACTTTTCCCACACAAAACTATTCTTAATCCCGCGTAACTACTATTATTTATAATTAAAAATATTTATGATCATCAATATTATTTTATTAATTTATAATTTTTGTTGCATTCTGTTTTACCTACATAAAAGCTTCCTGTACGTATCATTTTACTCAATTAAAAGGTAAAATAATATTATTTCTGCTATCTTGCCTATAGTTTATAACACAATAATTCAGTAGATATAATTTTAAGTATAGCTTATTCAAACTCCTTTTTCAAATTAGCCCAAAGGAAATGGAGTAGAAAAATTATATTACAACAGAATAAGTGTTTGCATCTGAACTTGACGGTTCCCCTTCAGAGTAGACGAGTAATTTATCATCTTTTAACAAAACCGAATGACGCATTGCTTACGATACCTCTCACTGAAGTATTTCAGGCGTTGCTGGTATTTGGGGCTAAAATAGGTCTGTATATTAAAGACAGCATAATTATTTAATGTGAGAGTATACTTTCACCAAATAATAAACCCTTTGACTATCAAACAATAATTCAATCTTATTTAAATACTATGTTATTCTAAACAGTTGGAGCAAAATATGCTCGGAAATTTAATAAAGGCCGTTTTTAAAAACGTTCCTATTTCAAAATTTCACATTATTTACATTCGCACACGCAATTCAGCTATTTTCCATTGGTCTTTGCTGAAACACAAGGGATTTTGACGTCAAAAGTAAACTGTTAATCAAATGTCCTCGAAACTTCCTGCTTAATTAAATGGATGTTTGTGCAAACGGACAGGGAGGCAATTCTCGAACTGTAGAGATAAATATCACTTTCAGTATTTATCATAAAACATGGCGGTTATCTATAAAAATCAATTTTTGGTATTCTCGAGATATCACATTCGATATTTATCTATCGTTAGCGTGCGATATGCAACGAGTGGTCTCTAGCAGTCGATACGTAAATATCATACCTTATGTCAGGATATATTTATCGATTTCGATATTATTATCGAAAGCGAGAGTATCAGCCTCCAGCGTTTTGTATGGTCCGTAGTATTATTAAGCAAAATTAGTCTAAATTTACAACGTTTTGTTTCCCAAGACAGCGAGAAAGGGTGCCATGTGAGACTGCGGATCAAGACGTTAACTTAGGCACGATCGTATTTGTTTATTTGATAAACAAAAGGAGACATCGGCAGTGGGCGTTAAACCAAATCTTCATATAAATGAGCGTACTCAAGATACGTGGAAAAGGTTTTACTCGATTTACTTTGACAGTTTACTGAAAGATTTTTAAATTACACAAAGAAAATCACCGAGCACCAAATGTAAGCAAATGCATCGTGTATATTTTGTTTGTAGAAATAAATAACCTATTTTGCAAGAAACGCGTGTATTTTTATTTATTTATTTGATTTTGTTATGTGCTATAACATAACTAGTCAGATTGTCCAAAAAATAAAACCTTGCAATGTTTCATGCCGGTTCTTCTGAATTGAAGGCTGGTGTCCAAACATGGTAATTTCAGTAACTATGACGTTCATATATGAACGTGCCCTCTAGGGCCTAAACTGAATAAATGGCGATAACTTTGATAATGAATGTTAATCATAAATCATTGTAAAATATTATACTTATTTCATGATTATCATCGGTCAGCGTAAATCAATAATAAAAATAAGGCTTAAACATATTTTGTACAAGCTTTATAAAAAATATAAAATTAAATAATGTATGCATACAGTAAAGGAAGAGTAAGAAAAGTAGTGAGTAAAATCCATATCGTTAGATCGTCGCGAGCAAATCGTCAATCCCCTTGGCATGGTATTCTATGCCCAAGTTTTCCTACGAAACACTTTGAAAGCGATGAAGCGTAAAACCCTGAGGAGTACTGAAAAAATAACCGAGGCTCACATATTATAGTAAACTTGTGGCATGTCTGTAGGTATACATAGTGTTTGTCTTAAAATATTCAAGATTAGGCACGCATGTCCAACTGTAATTTGGACAGAAACAACACGCAATGATGACCAAATGTATAATGATCCTTTTTTCTACACATCAAGGTATTATTAAATGGAGCTCTTCTGTTTTTTGTTTAATAGAGTTGAAATTTTACCGGGATTATGTGAGACTTTATCGGATGAAAGTCAGTCGAAATTTTTTAAATTAATTTATCGGAATATTGTATCTGTCGGTCTTAATTTTACTGATAAGGTTTTTTTTCCCGATTAAGAACTTTTTCTTTTTGTTTTGACATTTCATTAATTCATGTTAAAACTGCTCCCGTTGTCGGCACTTTGTTGTTATAAAAATGATACCATCTAGATTAAAACTGAATAATTTATTCTTCTTCTTATTTAAACTGAATATCATTCTTTATTTTAACAATGTTATTATTGAATGTCGGCAATGGGTTGTTGTTTATATTTACTCTACCTTCAGTAAAAACTTATGTACCTCAATTAAAAGGTATAGTACTTATTCACGAAAGTTATTTTTTGAAAGGTTCCTCGTTTAGACGCGGAGCACGTGTCAATTTTTTTTAATGTTTACTTCCGAGTTCGTAACGAACTGAAGTTTTAAATCTTTCAACCATTTAAATTCTAAATCTAAATTGCCAGAGTAAATAATTTCAAAGAATAAATATTATTAACAATAGAATTCTAGATAAATATACCTACGTATTGGAAATGACTGATATGCCCGTAACATAAAGGGTATATAAGGCATTGGAAACACGCGTAGTTAATACATAGTAATAATAAGGTAGGTAGGTACGTATCAAAAGACCTCTAATACATTTTTCTTATCTATTTAATTGATAGTAGGTACTGAAACATGTGCTAATTCAATATAAAGTATGTTGCAAGATTGTGAGCCCGTTACAAATAAATAAACTATTTGTCATAAAAATAGACTTAGAAATATCGCAAGATACGCCATAAATTTGAACAATCACAACATACATAGAAAATATCTAACAATGTGGGACGTCAAACTGTCCGTCTTTAATAAAGTTCTTGAGCTTGTTTTCCTTTATAGAAGATTAAAACATTTTCCCGAATATAACCATAGATCCAAAAAAAATTGTTCACCTTGAGAAAACAACCATTCATCACACTGTCACTATGGGTACAAGGTATCTTATTCTGCAGGTTGAGAAATGTGAGAGAGAATCAACTTTATTGGTGTAAGGCATCATTCTGGATGATTAACATTTTATCACTGTTTTTCTTTGTAGACTTTTCTTAGAATATTATTTTCCCTTCGTTTGTTTTTTTGTTTACAAGAGCTTTTATTATTTGGTTTATTATAGTCAGTTTAAATAATAGTTAGATTGAATTTGTCAAGTAATTTCGTACTTGAATCGGTATCATGTTCGAATTTCAATAATCACTCACAATTACATGCTCTATTGGAAATATGTGGCGCGTTTTAATTAGAATATTTTAGACTTTAATGTTGACCAACCGCAGGCTGGGTATGTAACGGTAAAAATGACTGGAGGCTCTGAGCATCAGTAAAGCTAAATTTATTGAACCATCAATTAATTTTCATGTACTATCTGATGATTTTTCAATTAAATCCATTGTGACACTTTCACTGTTAGTTAGTTTTGTACTACTACTCCAATAATGTGGTGTTAGAATAAAGTATTATCTACTTATTATTATGTCCTATCACCTAATCATGGAATAAGTATGTGCAAATTGAAAAATAAACCTATTTCAACTTTTTTACTGAATGGTGGTAATAAATTGTATACCCTCACTCAACTCTGAAAGGAAATTGATATATTAAGAAATCAAAGTTAACCCGCCTAAAGGTCAATCTGTTCACTACGTCAAGCTTACGCTAATAATTTTCATAATTCAAATGGCAAGAAACTTTCCCCGTCCAAAAGTCTGAGAAAAGGTTTATAAATCACGGCACAAACAACTGCCTCTCGGGCTTTCCTTTAGTAATGAAAAACAGTATCGTCAAGTTACGTAGTGTAACGAAAACTTTTGACGGCTACAGCCGTAAAAGCACAGGTAAACGAATGTGAATAAAAGCCGACCGACAACCGTTTTGCATTTATTTTGAGTTTATCAACAACACTATATTTTGTAATGAGCCCTTTACTTTTTAATTTATTTAGAGTACCAACAAACAAAACTCTTACATTATGTTGGAATTGAAAGTGTATCTCGCCTGCTTCACAAAAAGATACAAACGAATGACTCAGCATTTACAATTGCGTCAAAAATCCTAAAACTCGGTTTTCTGTTCTTATCTTAATACAAAACCAAGACGTCAGAGGTAAAATGACCTGCCTATTATTTTGATGATGCGACAAAGCTTTGAATATGACTCGACTCTTCTTTTTTGACGGTTTTACGCATCGTCATTACTGGGTCTATTGTTGTATTGAGGTGTCTGCATTAGTCTTGGGAGTTAAAGTCACGTTGAAATATAGCGTAGTTAAAAAATAAATGACATACCTGAAACGACGTGAGTTCAGCAACAAAGCAGACTATCATCGACAGGGTTATATCGCTGCATCAGCTAGAGGTATAAATGAGTCGGCGCTGGCGTCGACAGGGCATGTTCCGGAGTTGTGAGAAGTGTTGCATCGATCTTGGGCCCGCTCACCTCGCTTGCGTCATTATTCTCGATTATCAATAAATCGATCATCAACATTCGATAGTACATAGTTTTTTGTGCGTCACTTCACAATTGAACACTTCGGTTTGTTTTAAGTGGAACTATTTAGATCGTGTCATTTGACTATTTCTTTTTTTTTAATAACTTTTGTGTAAAAGTAAAAACTATATTTGAGGCGTTTTGGCTGTTTAGATGTTTTTTTTCACAGACAAAAGTAAATAAAGATATCACCAATATACAGGTAAACTTTGAAGACAAATAAAATAATTTATCTAATATCTACCGATAAATTAAATAGGTTAGAAGGGTCTCACGCGAATTTTGAAAAAACACTAATTAGTGTACTTTGTTAAAGACTGTTTATAAAATGAATAAGCCTTAATGTAGATCTTGCATTAATGTTCCAAATGTAATTTATTCCATCCATCTACAATCTACATTCAAACAATATATTACTCCATGTCACGTTTATTTCATCTACAGTTCACTATTATATTCTGTATAGTGGTTGAACGTGGCAGTTAGTCACATAGGCGACAACATGATCTGAACTAGTGCAGACAGCTTGTATACAAAGCACATCGATCAAGTGACTTGGAACCTGCCTTGTAGTGTACAGCTACATTATAAATTACTTGGCACGAGACTCGAGTGGATTTTGATTGTATTGAGATATATTATATACGTATGTACTAATTTACTAAAGTCTAATTGATCAGATGATTGAAAATAATTATCTTAGGAATAAATAAAGAAAAATGAGTCAGCTTATAATTTGCTGTAATAATAATGTCTTTTATATTTATATCCTGCCATTTTAGAATAGCCTTCGTTCTAAGAAAACAAAAACTATCTGCTTAGAATTCAATGGAGCAATCTAATCAATCCTATTATGGAATCAAATTTTCTGTTATAAAAGCTTTTTTTGTCGCTGATTTATTGACTCACAAAAAAGCTAATATCTTTTTTTTTAAACAAAAACCCTATAATCAAACGAGCGCAGCAAATGAACAGTAAAATAAGCCTGTAAAATTTGATTACTTCGAAACTCCGCTTGTAAACTGAATAAGTTAATTCTACCTCTTGAATAGTCATAGAGCTGTAAGCCTTGTTGAATCTATCGTTTGAAACTTCCAGTTAACAGACTCGACTATTGGTTGTTAAGCTTGTGTTAACGACCGTTTGTGCAATAATATATAGGTAGACGTTACAAGTATAATCTCGTACTTTGACCAATCAAATTGATTTCAAGGATTTAATAGACACCATTAACCGAAATTGATGTGTGCTAAAGTTTCCTTTTTACAAGCTTTTATTTAGTTTTTTTTAAATTTAAAGATTATTAATTTTAAGTCATTTGTCAAGTGTAAACAACCTCGCACCTACTCTATGATACAAAAAGATTAAGATCAAAGTAAATTTCAGCAAATTTCTCGCCTTTTGTATAAAGATACTGGAATTTTAAACATACGGTTTTATATAAGTTGTTGATATTGTACAATTACTAAGTTCGCTGCCCTAAAATGAGAGAAAGAAACATAATCAATATTTTCGTCTACCCAAAAATATACAATAGAGAACTTTTATGAGCGAAACTTTATTTAGGGGAGGTGAAATGAAAACACCCAATAAAAACTTTGTAAGATTTTTATTCATTAGACTTGTTATTATAGCTTCCGGGAACTTTAAGGATCTTCAAAGTGCTAAGTAACTTTCAAAAAACTGTCGGTTCTTTGTACAAAGACCTTTGATGAATTATTTAATTATTCTTTCAACTTTAACGTACACGTAACGTAACACATAGAAAGTATTTTAAAACATGCTAAATTATATAAAAAATCAAATTAAAGATATCCTATCCTAATCCTAACTAATATTATAAATGCGAATGTGAGTTTGTTTGTTTGTTTGTTTGTTACCTTTTCACGCTTAAACCGCTAAACCGATCGCGATGAAATTTGGTATGCAGAAAGCCTATGGTACGGAGAAGAACATAGGCTACTTTTTATCCCCGGAAAACATAAGATAGAAGAAACCGCGGGGCGGAATCTAATATTAAATATTATTTTTTTACTTACAATTAATAATTAGTTATTACAAGGTATAACTATATATAAATTCATGATTAAGAAAGAATGAGATTAATAATTCATGGTAGAGGGGAAAGCAGTAGTCACTCTCCTCCATAGCGACGCAACATTACTATTTAAAAAGGCATTTACATCCAGGATATGGAGTGGAAATAAAATTGCGATGCCAATCGTATAAATTTACTCTACACTTTAACCATCGCGAACTTTTTTATGACGCTGGGTGAAATACAAAAGTAAAATGAGATACCGCACTCAGAGCGGTCCAATTTAATGTCAGGATGAAACGTGTTAGCACGTAGCAGTTCCCAAACAAATTTATCTATGCCCTCACTCAATTTGCTTACTCGTACTTCGATGGCGCCAAGCTTTTATTATTCTCACAGAATAAACATGTAGATAGAACAGATTGTCCAAATTACCGTGTCAACACATTAATTTTGCAGATGTTTTAATTTTTACTGAGTGAATACATTATTGAAAACCTTATGATACTAATATAGATGATTTGGATTCTACACCAACTTCAATGATAGCACAGTTATTTATTCAATGCATATTGTCTATGAAAATTAAAAAAAAAAAATGTTATGCTCCAATAGAAGACTTGAACTAATGCATTAAAAGCTTGTTATTGATCCAAAACCAAAATACCTCAATGGGAAAACCTCGTAAAGTTCAATTGTCATATCTGTAAATCTTACTAATCTATGTATTTACTGTAGCAATCCAAGATTGTAGGAGACTAGCTGGCGTCACTTGGTCGGTCGATGCACGCATCAAATGAAACCTCGAAGTTTGTCGTTCAATTTTTCCTTTTCAAACCATGAAATATTTATCTAATTTAATTTATTAAAAGATAGTATTGATGAATCTGCCGTAAATTCGGAAAAATGATTTGCATTAGCAATTTTTTTTATGTCAGTAGGTTGACAAGCAGGCAGACGGTCCACCTGATGGTAAGTGGTTACCGCCGCCTCTGAACATTCGAGCTTCAATTATTGTGATCCCCCTGTTCAATTACTTTTATAAAGAAAACACAGGCTAGAATATTATCTAATTATTTAATAGTCTACGCATTTAAGTAACTGCTGAATCCAAAATGCTGAATAACATTTGCGAAGGAACGATTAGGTTTGTGTTTGCATTAGCAATAAATGTTCCCAACTGTATAATTTTAGAAATCCTGACTAAGATATGCAAGTATTGTTTATTCAAACATAACCAAACAAAATAAAAAAATGAAATTTAGACTTATTACAACAAAATTGTCATTAAAGCGGCGCCATTTTATTTCTATTTCATGGCTAATGGTTGCACATAAAAAAATATTCACGGTCAGTCGTTCTTATTTTCGAGAGGTTTGAAATATATTCTTATAGGCAGTTTATTTTTTATTAACACACAGAAGAAGAATATTAAAAAGTTAATTATTATTTTTCTGTGTATCAGAAGGCAGGCACTTCACCTGATTATAAGTGGCAAGCGTCGCCTATGGACATTACTAAGGGGATTGGCATTGTGTTGCCGACCTTTATAAAGCCTAGAAAACTTTTATGAGACGTAGAGCATAGCAATATGTCGCCCAAAGAGCAGCTCGACTGGGGAAATACCTCCACCATACAGAATACCGCAGCCAAATAACATAATATAGTTGTGTTCCTGCGCGTGAGTAAGGTCGCCAGAGCTCATCGGGGAGGGAGAAGGGTCGGCAACGCGCGAGTGATACCACTGGTATTGCAAGCGTTCATAGGCTACGATAGCCGCTTACCATCTACCATCAGGCGGGCCATATGCTTGTTTGCCGACAATGTGGTATAAAAAAAAAGACATCCACCTCTCAAGTGCAACTATCGGAACTCACCGGTATGTGCTTGGCGACACATCCAAACATACCTACTGCTTATTTTATCTTTACATAGATTTTAGTTATACTCTTTCATTCTTTCACACAAAGCCACCTAACCCCTAACTAAGCAGAGCTTGTACTATGTACGCTAGAGTATTATTGATATAATAATATACATTTTTTTTTGTAACATAATACAACAAAGTTAACAACCTATCTAAGTGTGTTTGTGTATTTTGTATTTGTATATAACAAAATACACAAATGCAAGCAATTAAATATACTCCATTAGGTGTTATTCAATGAATATACTTTAATTAAAATTTACACCCAAACTCAAAACTCAGACAAATTTTAATGTGTTAAACTTAATACACAAAAGTTTGTCCAAAAATGAATTTTTCTATTGTTTTTTGTGCATGGGAATCAAACCCACGAATAGTGTGACAAGGCAGTCAGGGTATCTTTATTAATGAGTCTACTTGTAATTACTTAGGGTTTTATATTAGTTGATTATTTTTTTACTTACAGTAACGTAACATTCTTCATGAGCATCATTACTATTTGTAAAATAATTTATCATACCACTACGGATACGAAATGATTGATTCAACTCTATTCATATTCACGATTGAATAACAAAATATGGGTCACGAGCCAATATTTCCTTTTGGATGTTCTGACGTGGACTTGACGTGGCATTGCTTACTCTTTTAATCATTTAATTTTCTCATGAAGGTACTTATGAGAAAATATATAGTAGAAAGTTTAAAATCCAATAAAAAAAAAAAACCGAAGGCCACAGTATCGACTATTACATTTCGATTACATACCTATCATTCGTTTCTAATTTTCGTTCGATAACGGTATCTCAATTAAGTCATAATAAACGCGAATGAATCGATATTATTAGTTCAATGTAAGTGCAAATTTATTTATCTAATACTGTAGTTATATCTATACTAATCTGTACTTAATATTAAAAAGCTGAAGAGTTTGTTTGTTTGGTTGAACGTGCTAATTTGAGGAACTACTGGTTCTAATTGAAAAAATATTTTAGTGTTAGATAGCCCATTTATCGAGGAAGGCTATAGGCTACTATTTATCCCGAGAAAACATAAGATCCCTCGGGAATGCGGGTGAAACCGCGGGGTGCAAGCTAGTGAGAGATAAAATATGGAATCCATGAAGATGAAGTAAACTTATTTTCAGTTTAATTTTGCGTGAAATAGCTTCGATTGGGCGGAAAATTTTTCCCAAGCCAAACTGCCGCTTACCGTTTTTTGTTTCACGTTGTTTTTAGAATAATTGTATTGGCAAATAATTTCTACAAGGTTCGATGAGGCGTAGCTCGTTTGTCAGCATGAACAATATATTGTGCATTATTATGTTCAACATATTGTTATTTTTTATCAAAATCAGCACTGTATCTTATTTTAATTTAAAACATTGCCGTTATTATATTAAAACATTAATTGAAAAAGAAATAAAGGATTTGTTATTTTAAGACGATCAGAGCTACATGACCTATTGAGTTGCCTTATGTAATGGAGCACGTTGGGTTTATGCCGAATAAAAACTTTTGTTGCAGCAAAAAATGTAAAAAGTTATTTTAGTTATAAATAAATACGTGGGGCACTCAGAAAGTTTTGAGAAACTTAAAAAAAGTTTTATGCGTAATATTTTTTTTATTTAATCTTTTCAAAGAACTCTTCACCAGTATCTATACAAAGTTGCATGCGTCTAAACCAATTTTCAAAACACTTTTTCCAATCCGCCTTCTCGAACGCTGTTAGCGCATGCGGCACCCAGCGTGAAACTATCCTCCTCACGCGAAGATGCTCATGTAGAATTGTAGTATGTGCTGAAGCTCTTCTTTTTCTCGTAATTCGCCTATTCTCTTGAATGATTTTTTTCACTGCTAGCACGTTTCCTTCCGTAACAGCTGTCGAAGGGCGACCACTTCGTTTTTCAAGCCTCAAAGTTAGTCGACCGCAATGAAATTCGTTATACCAGTGGTATACGGTTGCTTTAGAAGGGCATTCATCAATATATGACATTTGAAGTCTATCCTACGATTCGTCTGGTTTAAAAAATCATCGTGCGAAAGTGTTTCTGACGCAGATCTATTTTTCAATGAGACACGATAGTTCAAATTAGCTCTTAAAAAAGTGGAGGGATGTTTTGTAATTGGAATGTTTGTATTTTTACTTATAAATAATTGTGTTTTCTAAATAAATTATAACTGGCCAGTGTCACATAAATAAAAACTTTTTTTCTCAAAACTTTCTGAGTGCCCTGGTACATGTGAAATCAAAGCATTTATTGAGGAGGTGTAAAATAAAAATGAAACGTTATAATACCTACGTGTAAGGCAATAATTTAATGTTACGTGCAGATGGAATACCTAATTTAATTTCAGATGATTGCCTCGTAAATTTATGGAAAAATATTTACGTAGACTTTATCAATCTTCTTTTACATAATTCTCGGACATTATTCCGTAAAGAGACAGTCTGAAAGCTATTATCATTAGGTGGTAGTATCTAGACCGTAGTGTATTTTACATGAGTATTCTTTTATTTTATTTTTATTACCATGGAATATTTTCCTATGAAAGTTACGTGTTATTCCATATTTTATGGCTTGCTTATATTAGTAGGTATATTGAATATTCTGTAATACTTATCGCAAAATCATCAATTAAAGTAATAAATAAAAAAAATCTATGGTCTTCTTCATCAGTTTCACATCACCAAATGATACTTTCTGAATGCAAATGCCTGATTTGTAACCGAAAATACCAAAATCACTATGTATATGCCTATAATATTTGAGGAGTTCCCTCAATTCCTCAGGATTCCATCGTCAAAACTGAATTTTGATAAAAATGGGACCAATCTGGAGGTATACCCTTTCAAACAAAAAATATTTTTTCAAATCGGTTCATAAATGACGGAGTAATGAGTGAACGTCATTAAAAAAAAAAATACAATCGAATTGAGAACCTGCTCCTTTTTTTTAAAGTCGGTTAAAAATTCCTTGAAAGAAAATTAATATTCTCAGATTGTCTAAAAAATAGTACTTAAAATTTTAATCTTGAATAGAATAGAATAGAATAGAATAGGACATTGCTGAGTTCTAGTGCCAGTTATTATCAGTTGAAGGCTGAATTCCGAGCCAACGGTAACTTCAGTAATTTCAACGTCCATAAATGTCCTTCTAGGGCTTAAACTGGATAAATGGCTTTGATTTTGAATCTATGAAATTATTTTATGCAACGTTATTTTTAGTATACCAAATAATTGATACAATCCAACAAGATTATTAGCTGAAAACGACGTAGAAAGTAATAATAAATATATTTTCAAAATACTTAATAATTACTAGGGCATTCTAACATTTCTTTTTTTATACGAGAAATTCCATTTAGAATTTGGTTTAATCAATTTTGGCACATAATAAAATATTATAAAACCAATGGAGATGGATTATTCTAGTGAGAATAAGAAAACGAATTTCTTAGACATGGTTAGACATTGAAGAACGTTGCATATTAAGTTGAATCATATTGAAAAGAAAAAAAAAGCAAGATTACAGGGTTAGTGGTGCAGTTCATCCCTTAAAACACTAATATATCTTTCATCTATAGCTCATTCATATCCAAGATCATACATCCCATCTACAATATGCAGCTCAATATCTTTGAAAGGCAACAATATTAAAAGCGTCGTTTTAATATTAAATGGGTTTCTAATTCGAACCGTAAATATAAAAAAATATATAAGTAAAGAAATGAAATCTCAAGACACGAATTTCCAGTTATCACATCTGGAAATTCAATAAAAATGTCATATCCAGAAAGAGAACATTATTTCATTCTGTAATTTCAATTTCATGTAGGTTGAAGCTATAAAAGTGTAAGATGGAGGCTTAAGTGTGTGCAACTATTTTTACGGTCAGTAAAGTGAGGGACACTAATTGCTATGTGATGACCCTATAAAATACAACGGCGTTGTAGAAAAAAAAAGTGGGTTTGGTCGGTTTTTTATAATGGTAAATGAGAATCGAGGCTACCTACATAATATATTTAGCTATTTTTAGAACATATGGTAATGACAGTCGTACGTAACACGATATTAAAAGTCTTAAGGTCTTTCTTTTTGCTACTAAAAACGGTTGTTATTAAATTGTGCTTTATAATAATTAAAATGAAGATAATTACATTACTGGTGCTATGTTATAATATTAAAATAAACAAAAATTTTAGCCAAATTTTCGCCAAACGTGTCTACTAAAGCTTCAAAGCAAAGTAGACAGTATAATAAAGAAAATAAAATAGGAATTATTTATTTGATACCCAGTGACGAAGATTTATATCACAGCCATTGCAGATGCACTTCGGCATTAGGTTATATCCATACGATGTTATTGTTGAGAATCGACCACTATAAAAAACCTACAGACACTAACTTTTTAAAGTCATCAACACTCAAACGTTAAAAGGAACACTAATGTCAGTCTATATCGGTACAAGGGCTATTTTGATTCTCCTAATTTTCAACAATATTTTGTATCTGCCAAATGACACGTTAAATTTCAAAATTGATTTGATTCTGACAGCCGGCGTCCGAAACAAAGCGAAAGAAATTGTCAAGTCCGTAATGTTCTTTATTTAAAAATGACACAGACATTTTAAATAATGATCTCCATGGATGGATTAAGAGGTGTCATCTCGGAAGGTTTTGATCAGTGATTATGTATTGAGCGGGGCACGAGCGCGATACTACCCCTTACACGGCGAGTTTCCAACTGAATCACCCCCGACTCAATGCCTCCGCCCAACATACAGCGCTTGCTCGACTCGAACCAAAAATAATTATCGACTTTCATACCTTTGCTAGAGAGTCTAAATTAACTCACAAACACGTTTGTGGTGAAGAAAATTCGTGCTTCGGTTCGTAAAAGTGGCCAATACGCATGTCCACGACATTGTATATAAATTCGTATAGAGGGCATAGTTTCCTTGTACATTTAGATTTTCTCGAGTTCAAGGACTTTACGTTATCTGTTTGAGTTTTTGGGCGTTGAATCTCTTTATTATCGGATTCCATGGGACAGTGATACGCCGAGAGTCATTGCTTTAACCTAAACACGTTGTAATTTTTCATTGAATACTATTTGAAGCATTGATTGATGTTTTGCGATCAACTGTAATGAAAGCGCCCTTTACGATGTTTTTTGTACAATCATGGCTTAATGGTGAAAAGAGCACCATGAATGTTTTTTCTTGTTGTTTATTGGATATCGACAAAGTTTCATAATGTTTTTCACAATAATAATTGTCCAAATTTTAATATTTTTTTTATATGATAATATTATAATGCCAAAAACCTAATCAAACAAAAATAATACCAATTAATATTATAGATCGATAGCTAAAGCGAGTTTTCACCGATAATATTTGTCCTGACCTAACTGATGGTGAGCTTTGTTCTGGGGACATTACCGATTTTGGAACTAATAAACGACCATCGTAACTTGCCCGACTTGGGAATAGACCCTAGAACCGAAGTCTCAAACTAAGCTATGAAAATAAACCGTCAAGAAAAGTCAATATTATGCCATGAAGTCACATGTGTAAGTATTTTAATAGAAGGCCACCCGTGATTCCTTGATCAATATTAATGCATAGGGTTTCATGAATAAACGCCGTTACAACGGGAACCTTTCATCGTAATGAATATTTCCTAAGCGACGTGTGAACTTGTTTACTGATTTCTTTTTCATGAGCCACTCCTATTTCTTGCGTTCCCCATTTTTTTCGATGTATAAGATAAAAATATAGTTTTTTACTTTAGAAGGCCAAACATTTTTTTATTTTTTTATTTGTTGCTTTTAAATACAAATAAACATAGGTAATTATTAATTGACGGGCCGGTTGGCGTGGTTGGTAAGATACCCTATCTATCACGCCGCAGGTCGTGGGTTCGATTCCCACTCAGGACAAATATTTGTGTGCATGAACATGTCTGTTTGTCCTGTGTCTGGGTATAATTATCTATATATGTATGTATTTACAAAAGAAAAGTAGTATATGTAGTATATCAGTTATCTGGCTTCCATAGTACAAGCTCTGCTTAGTTTGGGGTCAGGTGGCCGTATGTGAGGAATAATGTCCCAGAATATTTATTTATTTATTAGTTCTACGAATTATCTTTTATCCTCCTCTTAGAGCGATGATAGCACAGTGATAGTAACGTCGGATGCCGCGGTGAAGGTCGTGCGTTCGAATCCTACAATAAGTTTGACCTTTCAGTGAAGGAAAACATCGTGAGGAATCCATAGCACGGTAGGGTATTTTGTAGTACCGGCCTGGCTGGCTATCACCCTCATGTTGAAAATCTGTCGCCAAACACCTATTGAGAGCGAGTTGCCTTCTAGGCTTTATAAGTCGGCAATCCCACAGGTATAGCTGATGTCCATAAGCGACGGTAGCCACTTACCATCAGGTGGGCCGCCAGCTTTGTCAGCGTCCTGACATAAAAAAAATTAAAACCGCAGCAGTTTCACCCGGGTACCCAAAGCACAATTTCTATCTAAGTGCCAAAAATCCATATCCGTTCAGTTACAGAGTTAAGTGATAACAAACATAGGTACAAACTTTCACATTTATAACTAACTGTCCCCCCTGGTTTCTCAGACCTACCGATTATACACAAAAAAAATCATAAAAATCGGTTGAGCCGTTTCGTAGGAGTTTGCAGACAAACACACGAGAATTTTATATATTAGACAAACACTATTACATGAAAATTTTATATAGGTATTAGATTAAAATAAGATGAACGGACACTAGTTATCAATGTACTTTCTTCAGAACTTATTTACACTTAATAAATAAATAAGAAATGTTCTCAATAGAATTGGTTGCGAATTCTATGCGAGTGAGTGCTTTATTTATCTCAGTACAATACGTGAAAAGAACAAACGTGCTCTGAACCAAGATTAAACGTGTTTCCACATCCTTACACTTCCGGTGCTAGCCACTGATAAATTTGTTCTCTGCAAATTAAAAGAAAGTATATAGGAAACGAACGAGCAAGCGGAAGGTTGTATATTTTTGCTATATTGTTTTTTCTATTCATGATAAATAAAGAAGATAACGCAGCTGGGTATATGTATAGGTTTAGATAATATTTTATAAATTTATTGTTTTTTTTTTAATTAAACGTAATGCTACAATATAATTAAATAAAATTTCTATTGTATTTAGAATGGACTAGTTTTGGGCAAAAAAAACTTGATAAGTGATAATAACGCCAAGAACATGTTTGCCCAAAATATGCCTAATAACTACAACCTTATAGTGTTACCAGAGTGAATAAGTTATTTCTGAGCAAGCGTGCTCCATCTTAAGTTTCGTCTTCGTTCTCTATGGATGTGGTCTGTGGTCAAACGCCCATTTAATATACGAAAAAAAAAACCTTGTACTAAGCATCAAAACACAGAACCGAACAGGAAAGTGAAGGTGAGTAAAAATAGCTATGGTACACACTCATATGAAAACCTTGTGTATTTCCATCTCATTTACACCTGATATTGGCCAAAACACACAACAAATGAAAATTAAATGATTCACGACACACAGAAAAGCCGGGTGTCACACGGTACATCTGATAATTGAAGGAGTCTCATTACTCAGACCTCGATTGCAAGATAGCGCACGCATTTTGCGGCCATTGTTATCTATCGCCCATTTCCCTTTTCATGACGTGCGAGATTTGCAAAAACCTCATTCCTATTTTAAAATGCAACGTTCTATCATGATACATACTGATTTATAGTATTGATGAGGTAGTTGTTGAAGTTAAAATATAATTAATGTATAAAACAACTTTAAGAAACTAGTACAATATATAACTAATGTGTAATAATTAACACACAAAATGCTCTTTTCCATAACTTTTTATGTAATTCCTAAAGTAAAATAATATTATAAAAAATGTACACACCTACATAATAAGAAAACTAGATTTGTTATTATTTTCAAAGCGATGGTACAATGCTTGTATGTTTTTTAATTTGCAGTAAATAATGCATACCTATTCAACCAGATTGCATTCCTTTAATGCGACAAACTAACGAAGTGTATATTGCAAAATAGCCGATTGTATAGAGTTCATTTTCATTTACTACATAGATTTTTTTTCACAAAAAAAATCTGATATAAAAATTCTTTATCAGCCCCAATTAGGTTTAGTTAAAAATTGCTTAAAGACAACTTCGATATCTTTATCATTCATGATTATTTTGAACGAACCTTAATATTCAAATAAATTGTAAATGATTACTTTTTTAGATTCTAATCATGTTAAATTTAAACTAATAATAGCACTAAACTAATCAACGTCACTTTGTAACAGAACACAGACATAGCAGTTTATTTTAGTAAAACTAAATTAGATTTCATGATCGACGTGCATAATTAAGTTAGCGGTTAGCGATGAAATAGAAATCAGATTTATTTCATTGAAAAAGCTAATCACTTAACTTAAGATAAACTTAATCACCGTTTCCAGGCAGATATTGATGAGAAAATTTAAATTATATATTTGCATAATGATAAATTCATTTAATATCATCTTATCTGATTCAATTGAGTAAATTGCCAATCGTTGGAACAAAAAGATAGTTACAATAAATCTAGTGTTTTTAGAAACTTATCAGTATTCAAATCATTATTTTCGCTCTGGGGAGCATTAGTTATGGAAATATTTTCAATTATTATTTTTTAATTACTATAGGTACATGCATTAAATATAACTTGAAAATATTATTAATAACAGTCTCAAATAGTTTGACGATGTCTGATAATAAATTGAAAAATAATAATCATAGACTAACAATCATACCTACTAGAAACGCGAGTTAGTGTTTACATAACTAGGTCGTTACGTTACAAAATGTCGCTGCTACCCAACAACAGTCAATACTAATACAATATTTAAGATCTTACTTGGATACAATGGTATACAACGCTGTATGTAGTTAATATACATTTAGTCATAACCCATTGAGTAACCAGAACATCTATTAATGTGTAATTACTATGTTTGAGAAATATATTTATCTCAAGTTGATATCTATACATATATATGTATATAATAATACCCTTAAACGAGCAATTTTTGTATATACTGAGTGATTTTGTTATCACTGGCAATACTTGCAAGGGTGGAAGTACTCATCAAAATGAACAACTTTTATTATGGGACTAACTGTGAAATCATGAAAAAATTATCAGCTGTTCCATACAAAAGTTCAATACCTACTCGACCAAAATGTATGAAGCAACCATATTATTTTACGCGATATCAGAGTTGGCCCTATAATAAAAGTTGTTCACATTGATGAGTACTTCCACCCCTGCAAGTATTGCCAGTGATAACAAAATCACCCTGTATATAAATATATAATCTGAATCTCGCGAACGGCTCCAACGATTTTCATGAAATTTAGTATGCATGGGGTTTCGGAGGTGATAAATCGATCTAGCTAGGTTACATTTTTAGAAAACGTCGTTTAAAACAGATACCGAGCAAAGCATGGTCATCCAGGTACTTATTTATTAAAGAAAGAGTTCTAGAGTGGAGACCACGGACCGGCATGCGCAGCGTAGTACGACAGGCGAGTCGGAAATCGCTGGATGCAGGCCGCCCAAGACTGGTCCTATTGGAGATCCTTAGGGGAGGCCTATGTCCAACAGTGGATGTCTTGCGGCTGAGATGATGATGATGAATATTATTTATTAAGACTAAAATTTAATTATCATTAATTATTTTGATTAGACGAATTTTATTTACAATAAATACACAAATTACAATCTAATAATATTCATTTTTAACTAAAAATATTTACAATGAAAAATATAATAGACCAACTGTTCACAAGGAAAATAGGTAGCTGATTCAAATCTTTATTATACGCACTGAGCATTGAAAATGAGAAAACACAGTACAAGTTTAAGATGCACCTCTCCCTGTATTATAATTATGTTCCTAATAAAACGAGTTCAAGAAGCCAGGATGCTGTATTCAAAGATTAGAGTCGTCAGACAGCATTTATTAGGCAGATACTTTTATAGGATTGCTCCTCATCGAAGAATAGCGTTAACTACCTTTATATTATCCAAATGGATTGTAAGCGGCATTCAATATCGATGTTTCATTATAAAAGGTTTTGCAGCAGTGGTTTAATAATGAACTAAACTATATACATTTAGTGCTCTGATAATGTAGTCTTTCCAACATAAAAAATGTGCAATATAATTTAGATTATATAGGTTCACATTTATTTATGTAACAATTAAATAAAAAGTTTATATTTAAATATTATAAATACAAATTTATTATTGTAAATGCGAATTATATCCATCCGTATTGTGGTGTGCCAACTGGCTTCGCCGCAAAAAAGTCACCGAAAAGCCGGTAGTATCCTGATTTCGAGCAAATTCGGCTTGCGGTCGTTTCGGCCAGGAGTCAACCCGCTGCTTGCTTCCGTCCGGATTTCAAATTTAAACCTTTATTTAAATTATTACGTTACGCAGTGGTTTCATTTTGTTTGATTTGCATAAATGAGTATTTTTATTTTAAGCAAAGTTTATGCTGTCTTGTCGATACAATTAATTTTATTGGTCATCAAAAAAAATGTTCTAATAGAAATGGACCAAAATGGAGAAAAAAAAATTATAGATCATTAGTCATCATATTTCAACTTATTTTATCTGTCACATTTCATTTGGTAATCAAAAACTATAGCAAGTAACATCTCTTAATTAGTAGATGCACTTTATTTTATAATTTATGAGGTTCTAATCAAATATTTCGCTTGCCCCCTGAGCGTTTTGTTATTTTTAAATTGATCCATAATATCTGCATCGTTGAAATAAAACTCCGGTTCTCTGTATTCAAAGTTCTACGAATGACAGCCGACGGACGGTCAATAACAAAATCCAATTGTAACTTTTTATCGGGTTCACAGAAATTAAAGCGCGTGGCAGTAACAGATTGTCATTTTGTGTAATCGGCTTTTTTACAGTTTGCTAGTGTCTGTGCAATGTCTGTAAATAAATTAACGCAATCGTTTAGTTTAATCGTTGTACGTACATCTTTGTGTATTTTAGCTATAATTTTAAGGGTTTCATTTACAGTAATTATTTTAGAATATATTCATAAAAATATTTTGGGTTGAAATCAGATGAACGGTGATGACCCGTTAGTGAATTGAACACATTGATCATTTAAATTGATAATAAACTCTAACCAAAGTTCACGAACACTAAAAAAATCGGTTAAAAATAAATATACATTTAATGTACTTTTTCGGTCGGAATTATCAATAAATACTACATATAAACCGTAAAAAGAAAACATAACATTTTATAATACAATAATAAATAAAACATATTGCATAAAACAATAAGCCCTTAAAAAGTGGCACTTTCAAAATTGCTGTAGACAGGTAAAACAGGCTTATCGGATATTCTGGCAAAGCTTTTAGTCTGGGATATTTATAGACCAACTGAAATGACCCAGTGTAAATGAATGCGAGTCTGGATATAAAAATAATATTTTTTGACCTTTATCTTAAATTGCTTTATTAGAAACAGTTAAGTTCTAATTCTCGGTATTAGAAATGATTGCATAATATTAATTACGTTTCTGAAAAAGTATTTTATGAAAAAGTAGACCGATTATGTTTAGCAAAATTTCATAAGACAATCTTATTAATATCAAATAATTACAATTTCTCAATTATTTTTTATGTGATTATCAATTTAACTGTAAAATATAGCAATGACGTCACATCTGTTACCTAAAAACTTTTTGATTTTGCGATAATAAAACAATGAACGTTTATCTACATTCTGAATATAAAATAAATGTGGTTCCAAAGTGTCACAATAAACTTTAAGGTATCACCAAAATGTTGCAATGCGCATATCTATCGACGACCCAGGAAGCATTCGTTTTATTACACTCACAAAAACCTCTTCCCATCTGAAACATCCACCTTTCCTACAACGAAAAACAATACGATTAAATTACCCGACAGCTAAATCACATATATATACACATACAACTACAGCACAATTTCGATCGTAGCAAATGTGTACCTCTACGAGTAAAATGCCATGTATTAATTGCTATGTTTTTACGGTTCGTTTATCGGTAGGCTATTTTTCATTTTTTATAGTGAATCTATAGTTATAATAGAATCAGTGGGGAAATTTTGTATTCCATATTTTTTCTGTTCCGATAACATTATTTATGTAAATTATCTAATGAATACAGATGGCAATTCGACCAATTTCTTAGGTCTAATAAAGTGTGTAGGAATAAAGACTGACATATTGTACTGCATTTGGCTATTTATTCCGCGTTTCATCTCGTTGGCATTGTTCAAAGAGGATAATAACCCGGAGTAAAATTTTAAAAGCTTACCGTCTACGGCCCTTTGTTCCTATCAGACAGGGTTTCATTGGATTTCGGTTTGTATCTCAGTCTCG
The DNA here is from genome assembly GCA_951216915.1 of Tetheella fluctuosa. Classification (NCBI taxonomy): domain Eukaryota; kingdom Metazoa; phylum Arthropoda; class Insecta; order Lepidoptera; family Drepanidae; genus Tetheella; species Tetheella fluctuosa. The sequence continues at coordinate 5,615,799 of OX578229.1, read as the reverse complement.
CTGTATTGCTATAATAACATGTTCACAAATAGAACTCGCCTGGAGTGGTTTGTTGACAATTATATTGTAAATAAACTGCTGCAACTGTTCTCGTAAAATGTTTCTCTGGACAAATAGATTGCTTTTCTGATTCTAAACAAAGATCCATAAATAGTGAAAGTGCCAAACATCCTTCATCCCTTCCTTCCTCGTATTCAATATTAATTTATTTATTATTTTTTAATTTGCATTTGACCTTGTAAATACCATAGTTTGCGAGAAATTTTAAGTTTTATTTAAATTTTCCCAAAAAAACTTCCGTTTTTTATTTTCATCAACTTTACAGTATAACATTATAGCAAGATATAAATGCTACATTAATAAGCTTTAAAAGCCATTTTGATGACGTCATAACTGGTGACTTAACCACGTTAGAAACTGTCTCCCGATGGTTTTTTAGTCAGAATAACATGCTTAACAACATACTAAAATATGGTGCTGGTTTCATCAAAAACGCCTTTTGGGCCATATATGACTCTAAGGGAAGGGACTAAAAGCAGTTCTTTGAATAAAGTATTTTTTTTTGTTTCACGTATACTTTTATGTAAGAACTAGCCAGCCATAAAATACTGTCCAAATAATAGGTATGTAGTTTATACTTCATATAAAAGTTACGAGCTGTTTGTTTATTATAACGATTACGGGATTTACGTACTGATATTAAGTCTCCGCAGATATTGTAAGTACTATATCATGTAAAGAAATATGAAAATGATGTAAATGTAGGACCTCAAAAAAAAAACCTCAATAAGACAGCGGCAACATTTGCCTTAGTGAGACATTTTTTCAGTTGCACTACTAGGCTAACATTTATATTTTTAACAACGCGCTTAATGAGATGTGAGCCATTTTATCTACAATTTTGGTCTAAGCCATATATCGTTATTGGAAACTGATAGAAAAATGTCACTTCTGGTTGTGTTAGCAGTATTCTATGTCTCAAGTATACCACAGGTAGCAAGACTCAGATTATGACGTCATCATTAAAGTGTCTCAAAATTTCATCAACCTGTCATTTTTCAATCCATCAAAAGTCCCATTTAAGATGAGCGATAAAGTAAGCAGACCCTACTTAACAATGATGAGTCATCTGATCTAAGCGATTAAATTGATCTTCATTTTAAAAGATTATACCAAACTTTACAATATTATCTACCAACAACTAACACTGACTAGAATATTACTGGATGCTTGTATAATTTATATAAAGCATACATTTTTACGTTACATTTTCAATAATCAAAACCAAGAAGTTTTTTTAAAATATTTATTTGTTCTATAGACGCTCATAACACCACGGGCAACGAAAATACAACATAATATTTTCCCTGCCAGGGGTATCACTCACGCTTGCCAACCTTGAGACATAAAGTTGTTAAGTCTCCGGTGCCTGTAATTTCACCGGCTTCCATACCCTCCTAACCGAAACACAGTAACACAAATACACTACTATTTCACGGCGGAATTAGATATAGTGGTAGTACTTCCCCGGGCGAACTCTGCACTGAGAGTTCTACTACCTACAGAACAGTTACTGAAATCATCGCCAATTCTAAATTGCGTGGTGCATGTATTTGCGTATATAATAGTAGAACTTACCTTAAATACCTCATACTGGTATACGTTTCATCATTCATTCATTAATTCATAGCCACAACCTTAATACAGAATTCCAGTAACGATACGAATCGTATAATCCTTTAGAATCCCGCGGACATTCTTATCATTTTATTGGATGCGATTTTCTCATCGACTATTTCAAGATTCTCGCGGAGACTTCCACTGAAGACCGCCTTGGTTACGTAACTTGCAGTTCAGAATGAAATTTATTAAACGTCTATTATTGGAAACGTATCAATTGTGAAGAGCGTATTGAAATTTTCTTTTGTTTTGTTTAAAATGTGAATTTAAATGTATAAACGTATAAATGGAAACACAGAAAAAAACTATGATATTGTCTTTTTTCCTTGTTTTTCCGATCACTTTCGAAAAATTAAATTAAGATTTAAAAACGTTTCCAAAGAAGCTGCCATTTGAAAATTTTTTTTAGAAAAGGAACACTGGAATATCCGGAATTTCATGATTTTGTCTTAAATCCTCTTTCGATGACAACTTTACTGTTTCATGAATCTGATTTAAATTTATAATGTTTATAGATTTTTTTTCCAATGCTAGCATATAATAGTAATAGGTAGGCACAATTATATTGATATTCAAAGTTTATCGGCATTACTTGCATGTAGAGAAACAAATTACCTAATAGATGTTGATGTCGAGCATTATTGTACAATTTGATGCGGGAAACGAAGAAAAAGATCAACTAATATTATTTTCGTTAAAACCGTAAAATTGTACTACGAACTTTAATGGAAGTCACGAATTCATGAAGACTGAAATAATCATCGATAAAAAGAGAAATACTGTTTTAGTATTTATAGGGTAAGCCATAACCATATTGATACATAATAAGTAGGTATCATATTAATTTATGTTGTCATCATATTAACATTAATTATCTATTTATGAAAATACTCAGCTAAATAAAGACGTCGGTCTACTTTAGACTAGACAGACTCGAAAATCTGCAAATAATTTTATTGGAATTTAATTTTCATAATAATTAATTTAGGAAGTTTCACTCATATAATAATGCTTTACGTTACGAAGAAGCGCAAGTCTAATATTTTTTATATGATAAGCAAGGCAATTTATAAAGATTACGAAAATTCGTATTTATAATGGTATCATCAATCTTCTGTGTCATCAATTTATGCATAACAACAACTTTATTCGAAAAACATCATGCGAAGCTTATTTTATCACTACCATTATGGCTTTAGGAAGTTTTTATTATTTATTATTACTACACAATCTATAACCTCATAAATTATTTTTAAAACATACAAGAGTATACGTGCAAATTATTGTAGGTATTTTTTATACTATAACAACTAATAAATAATCATGCACATGTTATATTTAACAGGCCATACAATTTTCATTATAAACTATCGTATATAACGGTCAACCTAACATAATTATACAACATACCTAATTATGACAGCTCGTTTTCAACCACACATGCGCCTGAGCTGTTACCAAAGCGATGTAGCCAATCGGTCGCTTCAGTGTCGTATCAACACCGTTCAGAGTTACGTAATGCTATCGGGGATCGATGTCACTAGCGTGCCTTCGTCTACGATAGTCGCTCGAATAGCGCAAACGAATAATTAATCGGTCAACCACGCCGACGCTCGCTCTACTTTCAGGGAAATTGGGCGTCATCGCGTCAGGTTCTTTTTCCTTCAGTTCTCTTTAAATTTATGCTTTCAAGCTGGTGCATTATGCAATGATCGTATTTGCATTTAAATGGAAAAATAGACTTGTTATTTCGAGGGAGTTTGCAGTATTATCAATGATTAAATAGACCTTTCAGGTCAAAAGACTGGGCTCCTTTGGACATGTTAAAACTATTTTAATTATTCCTATGTTATACCTGCAAATGGTATATATTAAGGATTGTTTAGTTAAACTAACGAACATATTAAATAATATTATGAGCAAAGAGTTATTGACTATATAGTCATATGGACTATATAGTCTATATAACCATTGCCTGCATTCTGACAATCATCTTGAAAGCTATTATTTGCAGACAAGATAATAAGTTTGTTTTCCACTCAAAGCGCTCAAACTAACGACTTTAATTGGCCTCTTTGAACAGCTTATAAGATATTCCTATAGTTACTAAAAGAATTTAACTTGGTATAAATCATATTTTCGTAGGTACATACATAGCCAATATTTTTTCAGTCCATAAATGACAAAAACAATAATAATATAATCCACTTTACTCGCTTATTGGGAGCACTGCGGGCACACCTGTGAAACCTAACAAAAACAAGAATAAGATGTTATTAAGGTAATACCTACGTAATATTCTCTTCCGCACGCTAGTATTGCATACTCTATCGACCTACTTCCACATACACTATGACTTAATTAAATTTGTACGTGGTACGTACTAATACAACATTTAATTTTACTTTTTTAACGACTTCAATTTACCAATTAACATTCAAAGCATTTTGGTAGCGCTAAATTTCAAAGCTACTACTGGGTAAAATAAATTGAATAACATTTATCTAGTTTACCTGAGTCACCTGTTCCCGAGGTCCTGTGCAGGCCTAAAACAGAATTTAAAGATACTTTGTATAATGTTATTGCGATCGATATTTAATTTTGTTTCCGTTCCAAGCTACGCAACAATATTATTAAGGAGTCAAAGATTTTCCGTACCACATAAATTTTTGTCATATTTTGACATGGTGCTTTGAATGGAACGCAAAATTATGACATGAAATACAAATTGTGTACACAAACCAACCAATCAGTAGTTGATTCGAAGCACCGCATGATAAAATTAAAACCATTGAATACATTTTCATTCAGTTAAAGTGTAATTAAATTATCATATCGGACACTGGGGTATTTATCAATAAATGTTAATTTAATTTTCCGTGGTGTTGGAATTTAAATCTATATTATATTCACTCAAAATATCTAATGTAGTTGGCAAAGGCAATGTGAATGTTGCAAATAGCTTTACTAATTAATTTTAAGATGTTCGAAGTAATTGTTTATAACTTAAAGTTTAAGCTCAAGCAAAGCGAAACGTATAAAAAATAATTGTGGTTTTTTTTTTTTTATTATGAGTTGGTTCTTGTTGATGTTTTACAATGATGTTAGTTTTAAAAATAATAAAAAAAATCTACACACAAAGTTTAACGCAATTATAATAAGTTCCTATTTAGATTTTTTTTATGATGTGTGAGCAAAACTATGCAGATCAAAATAGATTTGTCAATTCCAAGAAGGTACGCTGAACAAACTTAAGTTTCATTTGAGTTCCTTTTCATTGTTTTCTTTATGTATAAGATTTAGTGCAGTATAATTAGTTTTAAAAACTTTAAAGCTAAGAACAATCCTGAAGTTATCTGGAACAATATGAAAAGTTTAAGTTTTAACGTTTGACGCTAAGTGTTTCTGCACTACCGAACCTACTGGCAATTCGCCAAGCTTATACAATGGGTGCACAGATTTCTGTTATGTCCATACTCGTGTGCACGTTTGTGAGATTTACTGCATATGTCGTGTCGCTTGTATGTACCTACGTACTTTACACTGTCGTCCATGAGTGATATTATGTCTCTGTCATTTGTTACTGTCACTGTTATCCTAAAATAGTTTGTTATCTAAATTGTCTACGAATATAAAGCTTATTGAATTTCACTCATCAGTTATGTACCTAAGTAGGCTACAATCCGATATTTTTCCATTTTTTATCTCAATATTCAGTCACTGAGATACTTTTTTTCATACATTTTTGACACTTAAACATCAAAATTTTATAAGGTATTATATTTTGATAGTTATGTTATAAATGGTTCAGATGTGAGGAATTAACATTATATTTTAAAACCACTATGAATTAACATAGTTAGAAACAGAAATAATATAAATAAATCAAAAAAATTATAGATAGAAAGAGCATTTGTAAAATGCTTAGAAGTTTAAAATAATAACTGTATACATGGCGTCGTTTTGCATTCTTGCCAAATGCACGGGAACACGCATAAGTAATAGAAATTGTAGTGGTTTTATGCATATTTGTTGAATATCGTTTTTATTCACACCTTATTTATAAATATATCCTTTTTCAAGTATGAAATGAAATGAAAATATTTTTTATTCAAAAAATGGTTTGGAAGGTTGCTTTTACTGAGAAGAGCCTGCAAGAAACTCAGCAATTACTCTTTTCAAAACCAACTCAGATTTATTACATAAAATTATTTGTCTAGTCTCACTGACAATATTTGTGTGCTATATGACAATAAAGAAAAAATATATTAAAACTATGAGTAACTTGCGAAATAAATGGATTGCAAACTTAAGCAGACCAGCCCCCACAATCAAGCAGCACCTGATTAATAATATAACAGTAGTTAATGAAATAAAATAAATTATAATCATTGTAAAGTATACATTCATCGTAACTCTTTGGGCGTGTGTTATTGTAATGAAATTATTTATGGCTCTTTGTCTCAAATACCGCCTTTGAGAATTTATTGTACCCATCGTTTCTAACAATATGTTCTATAAATTATTAAATAAGTTACTATAAATAACGCCAGCTCTATTTCAGATATTTGTAATTCCTAAAGGCTTATAAGGCTATTATGATCGAAATCATGGGATGGTACGGGTTCGTATCATGAACAATACTTGATATTGTTTCAGTTGTAAAAATTAAATAAATATGTACATTAAACATTTAAATCGATTATCATAAGGGTTTACTCATACTTTATCTACCTACGTTTTGTAAATGATTACCTAGCAACCAACAATTCTTCAATTTTCATATCACATGTGATGCCAGTGATGCCATCGAAATACAGGGAAGCAATTACCGTCTCATCAAATTCCTGATGAAATGTCAAGCCGTGCGTTTTATATATTAAAAAACAGCACTGATCTCGCTTTATAATAATAACCATGAGTAAAATTATCAAGCAGCTATGTTACATGCTGTTGATCGTTATTATATTCTCCCTACTGCAATCATTGTTAGTATTATATGGCAATAGTAACGATAGATTAGAATAAATTCAAAATGGGGAAATCATTCAAATTTGAACTTTTCTCATATATGAAATGTATACAGTTATTCATTTTTTTTAATTGTTTTATTTAAACGAATTGCAATACTTTTAATTATGTACATCCTGGGGCAAAGTTTGACTAAGTATGTCCTTTAGGTAAGATAAACACATAATAAAATAATGTACATCAAGGAACCGAATAAAAATACTCGAGATTATGGAACAAAATTTGTTTTGCAACTGTGTTTCTGCAAGTGACAACCGCAACAGACAAACAGGATAACTAAATGAAATTAATCGTCACTTTACAATTACAATGCTGGGGACGAGAGTAAATTTAACTGGAAATGTCATGTGCTACGTACCGTGATGAATGGAGAGAAATTGGACGTGTTACTAGAAGTAAGCAAACTTTTTAATTTAATAATAGCTTTTTCAGACTTGGTATTAATTTATACCATCATCATCATCATCTCAGCCACAAGACGTCCACTGTTGGACATAAGCTTCCCTTAAGTATCTCCAATAGGACTATTATATGATTATTTAGAAATATTCGACCATATTTTAGTGTTGAATAGCCAATTTATCGAGGAAGGCTATAGGCTACTTTTTATCCCAGGAAAACATAAGATCCCCCGGGAACGCGGGTAAAATCGCGGGGCGGAAGCTAGTTGACCATAAAATTACAGGTTTTGTGTCCTTACTACCTTTGTCAAAATCATCTTCGTGTGATTATGGTCAAAGACAAGACTATTATTGTATGTTAAACAAACAACAATCTGGATTCAACATTTATATGTGACTCAAAACCCTTACATAAATAAAAAAATATAAATATCCGTATTTTATATACCACTGTAGGAAATAAACTAAGCTCTATTAATTGTATGCCTTTATTGTATATTTCAAGAAAATAAATCATAAGTTTGACTGAGCTCTGCAGCAGGAGTTAGCAATAGCTCGATAATGAAACATCGTAGACCCGCCACGATCGGGTAAATAGCCATTTCTTTGTTTATTGCTTAGTGTTTCTAGTTTCATATTTCTACGGCTGGCGGGTTTTGCTAAGTATTAATATCAGAGTTACTTTGTTGCCTGCCAGTGGCAAATTTAATATACTCAAGCGCCTCTTGTCCTCGTTTCGAGTTGAGAACATTTCTTGCTGTATAATAATCGGTATATCTTAAGACACCCTTATGATTCTTTATTACTTGTACCGGTATCGTCTTTGACGTTGAAAGCGATTCGGTTTATGCCATTTTTTTATCTAAGCACTATGGCAAGCATATCATGATTTATCTAAAATACTTAAAAGGTTTTAAAATTAGCAAATGTTAATTATTTATATGTTTTCATATTTGGTTTTGTGGCGTGTGCTGTCAAAATATTCAACATGAATATAACAAAGACTTTCATTTCAAATTATGCTCTTCACAAGTAGTAAGAGAACAAACTTAGTCAATTCCACTGGATGACTCGTAAAAGTTGCAATTAGATGAACTTTTTGTGATCATGAAAGTGTAATTAGTTCGGGAAACTCGAGACTTACAAATGTTTTCATCACAACTGTTTGATAAGTTGCAGTACTAAGTTATTCATGAAAATATTATTCATCAGAATATAAAGAGAAACAAACTGATGAGTGAAATAAAGACGATAATAAAAGATAAAATTATACGTAACGTCTAATTTATGACATTTTCTCAAATAAAGAAAAGTAGTATATGTAGTATATCAGTTATCTAGCTTCCATAGCACAAGCTCTGCTAAATTTGGGGTCAGATGACCGTGTGTGAGGAATAATATCCCAGAATAAATAATTTTTCAATGCTGATAAATTATTTATCATTTTTATAATCATTTTTACATCCAAAAAAAAACAATTCAATAGTAGGATAAAAAGATATACAATATTGACACAATTTGCAGGAATGGCCACATATTCTTATCTTGGTGAGATTCTGTTCAAACACAGAATATAGTAAAAATATGTGGAAGTAGGTAGAATTCAAAGTCATTTATTCAGTTTAGTCCCAAGAAGGGCCCTGGGCTGAGCTTTATTTGGCTTTTATACCCTTACGCGGACAAGTCTAATAATAATCGTTTATTTAATAACGAGCTATTAATTGCAAAAAAAAAAAAAAAATATATATATACTACCGTACGTTGCCACAGATTATCTTCAGTTCAATCTGATTCACAGACAGATAGATCACTCTGTCAATAACACCAACATAAGAAACTCAACTTTTAATTGCCAGGTTCAATTAAGGGTTACCACTTGCGAAAGAAAAATTACCCCAAAAATGGATACCCAAATGGAAATCCTATTTGAAAAAATTAAAGATCAAATGGCAATTCAAACAGAACAGATAACAAAATCTGTTACCAAAAATGTTTCGGCGAATATCGACGCGAAATTAGAATGCATTATGGAAGAAAATAAGAAACTTAAGTTGGAAGTACAGCACCTACAAGATTAAGTCAAGTTCATGGATACAGAAAGAAGAAGAAACAACTTACTATTCTTTGGAGTGAAGGAAACGCAACAAGAATCTTTGATAGAAAAAGTTAAATCAATAGTAGACACACAAACCGAAGCTAAAATCGAAGTCTACGAAATTAATAAAGCTTACAGGTTGGGAACAAAAGGCGAAAAAACTCGCCCAATTCTAGTGAGTTTCACCACGACTTGGAAAAGGGACGAAGTTCTCAAGAAAAAAATCAAATCAAACTCGGGCATATACTTTAAAGAAGATTTTAATAAAGAAACATTAGAAAAAAGAAGAGAACTTATACCTAAACTAAAAGAAGAAAGAGAAAATGGCAAAATCGCTTACATAAAAGGTGATAAACTCATTGTTAAAGAACCTAGGGAAGATATAAGAGATAAAAGGAAGAGAAATTGTATACCGTCCCATACCTCACCAAACCAGGAGCCTGCACCAACATCTAGAAAACTAATCAAGACAAATATGTTCAATTATATGTCACGCGGAAGATCAGCATCTTTATCAGAGAATCCAAAAAACTTGTAACAGACATCGTCAACTGGAAATCACTACAAACAAATAAAATAACTCTACTAAATTCAACAGCGGAAAACACTCTCCCAAGCCGGCCGGTCACCGAGGGGGAGAAAGACCACTACCCTTCAATCAAACCACTCCCCACAAAATCTGAAAAAATACCAAAGAAGGCAAACATATACATAGCAACATACAATACATTAACATTGAGAACTGATGAATCTTTATTGGAGTTGATGGCAGCACTGGAAAAAACTAATTGGACTATTATTGGATTGAGCGAAGTAAGGCGATGCGGCGAAAAAATTGAGGACCACGGCCAGTTCATACTCTACCACAAAGGAGAAATACCGGGCAAATATGGAGTAGGGTTTATTATCAAAGGATATTTGAGAGATCAGATTGAGGAAATAGTCGGTGTGTCCGATCGCATCGCTATTCTAAACCTTACGATCCCTCCACTAATGGAAAAATGGTCTATAGTACAAATATACTCCCCAACTGAACAATCAAATATCTCAGAAATTGAATCATTCTATAATGACCTTAATAAAGCAATCAAGGAACATACACACAAAAACCTTATAGTGATGGGAGATTTCAATGCCCAAATAGGAAGTAGAAGACAAGGAGAAGAAAGAGTACTAGGCCCTCATTGTACTGGTCATAGAACACGTAACGGAGAAAAGCTTATAGAACTAGCACACGAAAATAATTTAAAGATAGTGAATAGCCAATATAAAAAACGTAAACAACGAAAGTGGACATGGACATCACCAGACGGTTGCTACAAGAACGAGATAGACTTTATCCTTACGAATAGATTTAAAGTCTTTGAAGACTATAGTGTGCTAAATAATCTAAACTTCAATAGCAATCACAGAATGGTCAGGTCTAAATTAAAATTTGGTACCTCAAAGAAGAAGCAAAGACCCTTCAAAGCAAAAAATACATTTAATAATATATCACTACCTTCTACAGAAATAAGTTACCATCTAAAAACATTTAATGACACTTCAAAAGGACTGAATACACAAGAAAAACTAGATAAACTATACACGATACTAAATATGAAAATAAAGAGTAATGCAGGAAAACTAGACAAAATTCAAGAAAAGATGTCAGACACAACGAAGAAACTTCTACAAACGAGAGCGGAACTATTGAGTACCTATAACAAAACAAAACATGAAAGAAAGACAAGGTCAGAAATAACCAAGCAAATCAAAATAAGTATGAGAAAAGACAGACAGCAATTAAGGCAAAAAATATTCGAGGAACATATTGCGAAAACTGGTGGTATCAAAAAAGCAATTAAGCAGTTAACAGACAAGAAAGATTGGATACCGAACCTAAAAAATAATAAAGGAAAAAACAAAACTAAGAGACCTGATATTCTCTCAATAGCTACCAACTTTTTCAGGGATCTATACACAAAACGAAATATTGGAGAAATAACAGACTTACCAAATGACGACAGCGTTCCTAATATTATGCTGCAAGAAGTAGAGCAAGCTATACAAACACTAAAAAGAGACAAAGCACCAGGACCTGATTGTATATGCAATGAATTCCTCATAAATTCAAAACCTATCATCGCACCGATATTAACAGAAATATTCAATGACGTCATAAGTAGTGAACATATACCCAAGCAATGGACAAAATCAGTAATCACATTACTTCATAAGAAAGGTGACAAAAACGATATAAATAACTACAGACCAATCAATCTAATGTCGAATATATACAAGGTGTTCGCAAAAGTAATCCTCAAACGAATAACTAAAATACTAGACAAGAACCAGCCTAAAGAACAAGCAGGATTTAGAAGTGGTTATTCAACACTAGACCATATCTTTGTTGTGAAACAAATTTTCGAGAAATGTAAAGAATACAACTTACCCTTCTATTGCTGTTTTGTAGACTATAGTAAGGCTTTTGATTCGTTAGAGCATGAAAAAATTTGGAAAGCATTAAGGAATCAGGGAGTCGAAAACAAGTACACAAGAATAATACGAAACATATATGAAAACAGCACAGCAGGGGTCAAATTGGAAAAAGAGGGTGACGAGATAAAAATTCAAAGAGGCGTCCGACAAGGAGACCCCCTATCTCCAAAACTATTTACCGCAGTTCTAGAGGACGTATTTCGGCAATTTGACTGGGACAATAATGGCATTAATATCAACGGTGAGCGCCTAACACACTTGAGATTTGCGGATGACCTTGTAATTTTTGCACAAACAAAAGAAGGACTTCAAAAAATGCTAATAGACCTTGAAGAAGAAAGCCAAAAAGTAGGATTGTCCATGAACTCGTTAAAAACTAAAATGATGACCAATAGTACACAAGAACCCATCGAAATAATAAAAAACCAAATTGAATACGTGAACGAATACAACTATCTTGGTCAAACAATTTCAACAACGGATCTGATGACGAAAGAGATCGAAATAAGGATAGGAAATGCATGGAAAAGGTACTGGATGCTCAAAGACATAATGAAAAATAGGGATATGAACATGTTCTATAAGAGAAAACTCTTCAACACTTGTATACTCCCCGTGCTAATCTATGGCTGCCAGTCCTGGGCCCTAACCAAAGCTCATGTCAAGAAGCTAGAGTTTTGTCAAACCGCCATGGAAAGGAGCATGCTAGGCAAAAGAAAGACAGATAAAATAAAAAACAATACTCTACGTAAATGCACAAAGATAGAGGATGTAACAGTGAAATTGAAAAAACTGAAATGGAAATGGACAGGTCACACAGTTAGAGGGAAGGAGAAATGGAGTAAGATTATAATGGAATGGTACCCGAAATATATGAAACGAAAAAGAGGAAGGCAATTCAGGAGATGGGAGGACGAAATAAAAGCGATAGCGGGAAAAACTTGGATCAGAACAGCAAGAAACAGAGAAGAGTGGAAAAATTTGGAGGAGGCCTTTGCCAAAAAAGGGCAATCAGATAATGTTGTCGATGTCGACCCATCGCAAAGCGAATCAATTTAGTAAATAAGTGTTAATAAATACCAACTGTATATTTATCTGAAATAAAGGCTTATAATAATAATAATAATAATATTAATTGCGAGAAGCGCAGCCGCGCAGCTTTTTGTTACGTAACGGTAAAAAATTATGAGATAGCATATCGTATGACTTCTTAATGTAGATTGGTAGGTAGGTACTCAATTAAAAAAAAAATTTTTTTTTGCTACATAAGTGGCAAACAAGCTTACGGCCCACCTGGTGGTAAGCGGTTACTGTAGCCTATAGACGCTCATAACACCATGGGCAAAGAAAATACAATTTAATATTTTCCCTGCCAGGGGTATCACTCACGCGTTGCCAACCTTGAGACATGAAGTTGTTATGGCTCCTGTGCCTGTAATTTCAGCGGCTCCCATACCATCGTAACCGAAACACAGTATTACAAGTGCACTACTATTTCATCGCGGAATTAGATATGGTGGTAGTACTTTTCCGGGCGAACTCTGCACTAAGAGTTCTACTACCTACTATAAATATAGTAACAAAAATAACATTAATCAACATAAAAGGAAGTGAATAAAAAAGAATATGCTATTTACAAGAAAACAAGACCTTATTCCCTTGGGTAGAGCATACAATACAATTTATTGTAATACGAGTAAACAAGTAACTAGGTATTTAATCTATAGATTTTATGTGATTTTTATTTGCACGATGGTACTTTGTAAAGGGGTCGCTACTACCCTCAAGTTGAAAATCTATCGCCAAATACCTACCGGCAGCTGCAATCGAATGCCAGTTCTATCTAAGCTTTGTGTGTTTACCACCTTCCGCCACATCATCACATAACATAGTAAAATTGTGTCCAAACACAAACCAACACAAAGTAAACAAGAAATGAGATATAAAAGAAAAGCAATACTGTATCGGTTTTCAATTATATCTTTTAACTTTGCTTTGGGATACTATTTTATTAGTTTGACACACATTACTATTAATAGTAAACACCAGGAAGACAATAATTTAGAAAAAAGCACTTAGGAACTTGCAACAACATACTTTCGTGGAGCATTAACGTTCACTTTGCCATAATCCGTCACAAGCTGTTACCAACTCGAACCAAACTGCTAATAGTGGTTGTTAAAAGAGTGCTTTCAAAGCATTGAAAGTTTTAACCCCATTGTTTGTCTGTGTATTTTTCAACCGGGACGAACTTAATACAACCATAGTTGATGTTTACTTGATAATATGAAAGTTGGAGTTTTAACGTCTTTGTACCTTCAACGATTGAGTAATCTCAATATTGGATTTAAAATTTATTTGGTGAGTTATTTCCATTTTTAAGGTTCCGTACCCAAAGGGTAAAAACGGGATCCTATTACTAAGACTTCGCTGTCGGTCCGTCTGTCCGTCTGTCTGTCTGTCACCAGGCTGTATCTCAAGAACCGCGATAGCTAGACAGTTGAAATTTTCACAAATTATGTATTTCTGTTGCCGCTATAACAAAAAATACTAAAAACTAAATAAAATGAATATTTAAGGGGGGCTCCCATACAAGAAACGCGATGTTTTTTCCCTTTTATTTGGGTGCAACCTATATGGTAGTTCCCGTTGAATCACAAATTTGCAAAAAGCAAGGTCTTACAGCACAAATAAAGGGAAAAATCCAAAAAATTAAAAATGTTGAAAATTAAAGGGTGTCCCCAAACATACATAGTTACGCCAATTAATAAAGACCTCTGAGTTGTATTGGCACTGAGACAATTTAGAGGTCTAGCTTAATTGGCACCAACCTCAAATAAGGTAAATAAATAAAATTGTGCATTTCCCGTGATGGATGAACGATGGACGAAGCTTGTACGGAACCCTCGGTGCGCGAGTCCGACTCGCACTTGGCCGGTTTTTATCTTATGATTTAAAACTCCAAGCCATAAATATTTTTTTTTCATAGTCAAACAATACCTAACAATGCCTAATAATATTTGCAATATTCAAGATAAAAGCAATATTTTACTTACTTGATTGTTAATGATCAGTAATTTCATTTATTTGCGATTCTATTGTTTTTTAATGGTTTCTTAATTAATAGTGTTCGTATTGAAATAGCTTCCAGGGTCATATTTATGACTATAACAAAACTATTCCTGTAAATGTTTTTTTGGTTTTATTGTTTGTTTTAAATCAAACATCGATATATTATCTTAGAGGAATATTAGGATTTAGTTATAAATATTCATTGTGGTTGCCAGATTGCATTCGGATGCTACCGGCATGCTTCCGGCGATGGCGTCACTGTTACGTGTCACATTGTCATTTCTAATTGAAATTCAACCGGGGATTAATTACGTCATATGAAGCCTATTAAATTTAATGTAATTACACTTAAAAAAATAAATCTACGAGTGTCTAGTAAAACGAAATTTATTTTCAAAATGATTCATCATGGGCCTCTTCCCTTTTCCTCCACTCCTGGCGAATCATCGATCAAAATTAGTATGGTACAGCAAACCATTCATATTTATGGCGATGATAGCAGATGACGTCGGAAGCCGCGGCAAGGGTCGTGGAAATCCTACAATGAGTTTGAGCTTTCGCTTGTGAAGGAAAACATCCTGAGGAAACCCGGTAACGAAGTACCCTTCGTAGCCTGATTACCACCATCAAATCGAAAATCTGCCGCTAAGCACCTACTTGCCAGCCTGCTTGTCAGCCTTTTGACATAAAAAAAGTTTAAAAAAACATTTCTCGCAAAAAAAAATCTATAGGTAACTCCAGTATATTCTGCCCCTTCCGGGAATGTCGTTCGTTCTGTCACACCAAAGTATGAAATTATCTCACAGTAAAATTTTCTGTTTTACAGCGAGCTACCTATAGTTACACACAATGGTGTCGCATAAATCTAATGCCAGTTTCACTGAAGTTAGGTATTTACATTTTCTGACATTTCAACTCTGTCGAAAATGTAATTACGCAAAATTTTCGTACAAATAGCTTACATAATATTTTTTGCTTGTTTTGTTCAAAAATACAAACGTATGAATGTTCATATTCAAACGTTTGTATGCTGAGTCTGTATAATGTAATAATAACGAAACTGGAAGTACAAAAATTTGCAAATTATTTCGCTTTAAACGTTTTTTTCATGGATAAGTACTTTTTCAAAACAATGTGGACGATGTATTTTGCATGAAAAAAAATGTAATACGTTGCTTTAAATTTTGCGTAACTACTTAATATCAATGTGATAATTAAACTATGGTTAAGAACACTGTTACTTATATTTAATCGAGAATAATTTGGGTTATAGAATAATATAGCATAGTTAACATAGTAAAAATCTTTTGGTAAGAATTAAGAATCACCAACATAATTAAAGTTATTCCCTCAACTATGCTAAATAAACTTAAGCTATTACAAATAATAACCTACTTTCTAACTTTATCCTATCAAATAATAAAAAGGCGCTATACTAAGAAAATAAGCTGCGGAACCTGAAGTGAGCGCATTTGGCCACTTTTAAAAAAAATTCACCTTTGAATTTTTTATAAGGCTGATCCTCACTTGATTGTTTACTTGTTTGGAGAAACGATACAGTAAGGTTTTCATGCAAATTTAACTAAAGGTGATACGCGCATAATTTTTTATGTTATGCATTTGTGAATCCGGTTTTTTATTTTAGTTTTTGCTAATGGATGAAAAATCAATAGACTTTGCAGTAGTTCAGGAGTTATTGTGTGGTGTTACTAACACATACGTCATTTTCATGATAGAAAAGATAAAGATATGTATGTCAGAACGTGCGCCATAAGCATCAAAGTTAATAGCAGCAGAACAAATAAACCCCTTAAAGCTTTTAACGCTCGTTAAATATTTGTTTTCAACATAGAGCGCAGCAACTTTATTCGTAATTTATACGCTATTCTGATGTGTAATTTTTGAAGTTGATAAATTGTAATAAAATATGCAAACAAAATATATTTGATGGTTTATTTATTCGTAAAAAAGCCATAATATTTTCATCGTTGAGTAAAATATTCAAGAATATTGACAACCGACACAACAAATTTATTGAAGAAATACAGTTTTATTCCAAACAATCACTACATTTCTTTTATATATTCATACAAATATCATGACATTGTATCCTATCGTAAATTTCCCGAGGTAAGTGCAAAGGAACCACCCAAAATCGTCCAAAAAACGTCGAAACGCTATCTCATTGACAAAATGAACTGCCAACCTTGGTTTATATTACGCATAAACTTACGCTCATGGCCTTGGGGCTTACAACTTGGGGGCCTTGACTTACTTTCCCCCACTTCGTTGCTGTATATTTTGACTGTTGACTCTTCACGTAAAATTAAGCGTACAAAGGTGTAGTGGAATATATTCAGTTATAAACTTTAGCAAACGCGTATGTATATGTAGTTAGTAAATAATATTTTTATGCAAATATAGAATATAAATTCATAACTTCATACTGCACGTACCTACTGAACCTGAACATAAGTAAAGCAGGGTAATTTTTCAATTTTTGCATTATTCTCATTGCAAGACGGTGGTGTTAAGTCTTTGATATAATTAATGAGGTAAATTTAGAGGATTAAGAAAGTAACATAACAGTAAGACAGCTATTATTTGTATAACTTTTGTTTTAAAGCATAATAGCACCACAGCGTAAAAAATATACAATGGTCTATCGCGTTTGAAGTCACGCGAAATGCCGCTTTGTATAAGCATTCGTAATTGCTGCATTATGTCCGAAGCGAGTGTATGGCAGCTTGGGCTCGCTGTCGCCCCTCTCACCCCGCAAGCCCCGCACGATTGCTCTGTCTAGATTGTGTCCGTTAGCCAACTGTAAGAGTTTTACACTAGTATTGTAATACTAGTTTATCTAACAAACCAAGGTCCTCTATGTAGGCATCTATCACCCTAAACATATCAAGCTAAATTTGCTGTAATGTGATGTGATGCCACACCGATCTTCTTATAAATCTGATAAAACAAGCCAATCACTCAGATCGTTAGTGGCCTCAACCATCCGCAATCCTTCCACCACGTGACGTAACATACTTCAAAGCTAATGTAGCTTTTAGGTGTGAAGATATAAGGTCTAAATTTGAGCCCAATGTGGATGTCATCTCTATTCGTGCATCATTTCTTCAAAGTGTAACGTTTTGATGCTGTAACAAGCATTATGTTTTGTTTCAACATTTTACAATATATTTATACGCACAGAAATGTAGGTAAAAAGGGATTTTGCTCAGAAAAGTATTTTTCGCAAGACTGCTGCTGACATTTCAACCTCATAAAGATCTTTATCACCACGATTGTCTCCCAAAACAAAAGGGAGAGAAAAAGTACAATTTGTCTAAGCCTTTGAATATTAAAGAGATGAACACTTTGTTATCCGGATGGTTTAACAAGTAAGCAAACAAAAAAGCAAACATTGTGAAATGCTACGTCCCTATTACCTTGCAACGACTGGTCCCGGAGCATAGGTAAGCATTCTGCAAAATCCCTGGGAAAGATCCTGCTGTATTTTACTAAACCGGTTAAGCATTTTGCATACCTAATGTACAGTATAACACTTTTGCATGTTTTTGTAGACAATGTTTGAGATTTCGTTGAAATTTATACGTTTCTTTTTTTCATTACCATAATCTCCAGGATGAGCATTACAAATGCTTCCATTATATAACTTTAAAGCCACGTGTTTTAAGAGAACAAAGAATATAATAGATATCTCTCTCTAGAGGAACCACATTATTGATAAGTGAGCGAATAAGGAAGGAATCGCCGACGGTTGTAAAATTTTACGGCTTATTACGTACCTAATCTAAATGGATGGAGTCCATCCCGTTGAGATATTAAAGTTATGGCTAAGGTTGGCCGTGTGTTAAGGCGAAGAGATTTTTCTAGAAATTGAGATAAAAACGAGAAGCTTAGAATAGTTCGAAGCTAAGAGACTAATACTAAATCTAGACCAGGATAAATCTTTTAGATGAGGATTCGAATTACTCTTTATAAGGGTAGAAAAAGAATAGATAGTCTAAGTCTTTGTTGGATGATACCACTTAAGATTTATAAAACTAATAACAGTTAGTGTAAATTTATGTTCCTAAAAGATTAATAGTCTCGTTTTCAATTGACTTTTTCAATCTCTGCTCTTATACGGGGTATTTGTAATTCACCAGCAGTATTTTATTTATTTTTATACTTATCAATACTAACAACTTTTACTATTGGACCAACCCTGAAATTGCGAAAAAAAAACAAGCTGAATTACAAATAACATCCGCCTAATTACTCCGAAACTTACAATCAGTTACAAATTAAATACTGCAGGTGGTTCAGAGGCAGTCTTTGCCTGCATAAGTTAAATTTTGTGTTTTTAAATAAAATAAAGAAAATATAATTGAATCACCTTTAATACACACACATACACTAGATTAGTGGATACTGATTTAAAATTGTCAAGTACCTACTTAGTACCTACTAAAGACACAGTATTACTAGTGTGTTCCATTTGGTAACCGGTATTCCTCTTTTATGTTATGTCAAAAAAGTGATAAGATATAAACTTAAAAATTTGTGTTATAAAAGATATAAAATGTTCCACAAATTTGTATAATTTATATAGGTCAGACAGAAATGTTATTTTATTTAGTACTAGCTTTTCTGCACGGTTTCACCCGCGTTCCCGAGATAAAATATAGCCCATGTTACTCAGGGATAATGTAACTTTCCAACGGCAAAAGAAATTTTGAAATCGGTCCAATAGTTTTTAAGTTTATTCGTTACATACTACAAAAATACAAATCTTTCCTCTTTATAATATTATCTATATATAGATATAACTAAGACAAAATGTAACCGCCAAGGGTATATAATGGTTTGTTTTTTATTTTAGAAATAGATCGAAATTTTCCCTTAAAATGTTTGTTGGATTTACAGCCAACAGCTTTATGTGTATATTATTATATTATTAACCTAACCTTACCTAACAGTGTCATACATTTCGAAATAAGTACCGATATCACATCAAACGTGCTTGCACTTGATACTGTTTGGATCAGTGATGTGACAAAATAAGTCGTTATTACATACTGTATTAAAATAGGAGTCTATTCATTTTTTTTACAATATTTTTTGAGGTACCATTCTATTAACTTTTTTATTTTTTAATTTATTCCTTACGTTGCTACTGTGGTTCAAATAATATTTTTAGTTTTATAGTTCTTGTTCACACACATTATTTTTTTATGTTTAGATCTTTTTTAACTCATTTATATATCGTTGTTTGTTTTTTTAGAGACTGAAACTAAAAAAAAATATAGGCTATAGTTAAATATCAATGTAATCAAGACTAGTCAATTGATTACAAGCTTCTAGTAATTTGTGTATTTCTCGACAAATGCATATTTACATATTCGAACGTAGATATATTGCAGTACTCGTTAGTATCAATAAATATTATCTGCTTTGAAATCATGTTGAACGTTTTCCAAAACCTCATTAAATTGTTAACCCCTTTTAGAGATACGAGAAATAATAATAGATATACAAACACCAAAAGCATGTACACTGTCTTGACTCAACGTGGTGGGTAAAAACAAGTGCAGACGAAAATATTTCTTTATCTACACTAATATTATAAAGCTGAAGAGTTTGTTTGTTTGAACGCGCTAATCTCAGGAACTACAAGTTCAATTTGAAAAATTGTTTCAGTGTTAAATAGCCCATTTATCGAGGAAGGCTACTTTTTATCCCGGGAAAACACAAGATCCTCGGGAACGCGGGTAAAACCGCAGGGCGGAAGCTAGTCTTTTATTAAATAAATGCAAATGCATTCCTCGTGTACCAAACCAACTAACCAAACTTTTGTGAGCACACCGAGTTATGTAATTAATTTTTAACAAACTCGGTTAGCTGTACATAATGTAAATAGTTTTTCAAAATGATGTATATAATTTGCTTTTGAATTTTTATTTATCTATACATTACAAACATAATATTACCTACTAGCTTCCGCCACGCGGTGCCACCCGCGTTCCGGAGGGTTCTTATGTTTTCCCGGAAGAAAAAGTAACCTATGTGCTATTCCAGACTATAATCTATCTCTGTGCCAAATTTCATCCAGATCCGTTCAGCCGTTCTGGCGTGATTGAGTAACAAACATCAAGCCGTTTCGGAGGAGTTCGACAACAAACACTGTAACACGAGATTTTTTTAAATTAGAGAAGTAGGATTAGTAGGATAGTAGGATTGTTAATGAAATAATTATTCAAGATATATTAAATTCTATAAAATGAGTAAACTGTCTGAAATAATAACCCGTTACTTTGTCTTTAAATTGAGATAGAAATATGCAATAATGTGTTTTCCTTAACTAATTGACTCTTGTCAACAATACACATGTTTATTAGAAGGATTTGCAGACGGAGTTCATTTATAACAAGGCCAATAACCTTTATAAATTTATACTTCACTATTTCTTCATTAATAATTTTGCAATAATACATTGTTTGTCTAATTATAAATGGATCAACACTCATACCTTCATCATGAATTCTCGGTAAGAAACTGTAGTTCCAACAATGAAAGAAAAATATTAGATACCCGTATCTAAGTAAACACAAACGTTTATACTACCTAAGTGCACTTGTCGAGTGCATTTCCAGTTTCAAATGATATCACTCTCCTCATATGCTAAATCCATCATATTAATATAGTATCTCGATCACGGCGCATTAGTTCAATGTAATGGAACGTATTGTGCGACCGCATCCACGCCATAATTTATATGACAAGGTTTTGTATAGTAGGCCTATTGTGGTGAATTGGAACCATGCCATAATCAACGCGGGCCACAGATATGACGATACTGGTAGCATCTGGAACTGACCACGGTATCGGTAACATATTACTTTTGGTTCACAGTTATTAATGAGGTTGTCACTATCAATTTGTTTGGGATAATTATTTCAGAATATTTTCTATACTGACTGACTTATCTTGCCTTGAAACAAGTTACTTTTGAATCCTTAAAAAATTTGGTAGGTAAAACCATTTCATTTGAAAAATCAACATTAGAGTCTTTGTCTAGAATGTTCCCTGTGGAACAAAAGAAACTAAGAAACTACGGAGCTAGTACAAAGATAAATTTTAACACAAATGCAACCAGCTCTGCTAATCTTGGCTACTGATCTATGTAAGACAAGTTTCATACTACAGTCCAGGGAATTATATCCTGAGCTGGCTTCTCTATTTAGCGCATTAATCCTAGCGAAACATAACTAGGAACATTACTGACTAAGACATGGCCTGGGACTGTCTGCATAAGTAATAATGAACTTGGATTTAGATCGAGACTACTACCAACCCTATTATTGCTCCCGCCAAGGAAGGCGTTCCAGTATAAGATGATTCAGCTCGAATTGCAGTAGTTTGGAGCGATTTACTTGTTGAACAAAATTTTAAATAAGCAGATAAACATAATTACCGTGTTATTTTTTTACTAGCAATTTAAATATATAATTTTAAAGATATTATATGAATCAGAAACATACTTCACATAGATAGGCTAGAATTAAAAATCTTCCTTCAATCTATTATTCATAAGTTGATAGGTACCTAAATAACTAAACTACCTACATGTAATATTATTATCGTTTTCTAACATTGTAACAAAATTTGTAATTACTATAAACCGTAAGTAAAATACCGTAATCAGCCTAAAATAAAATTAATTTGCAGAATCCAACATTGTATCCCCAATCTAATTACATTCTTGTAGTAGCCTAAATAAGCAAGTTATTTCACTTCACGTGCCAAATAAAGTTTAATGTTTTAAGTATGTTATCTGTGGAGCAGAAATGAACGAGCATAGTGTGCTGTGGTTTGAAGTAATTATCTCTATATTAACCGGAACCACGATACCACAAATTCGAGTAATGTAAAATTTAATAAGCGGCTATATGGAAAATGAGACTGAGTTGATTGATATTTATTATTATTTATAAGGAAGTATGGAAAAAATATTATTTACGTAAATATTTATATAATACATACTGTGCGGTATCTGGATTCCCTTCAATAAAAAACTTATCTTCAAATGGACTGTATACTATATTTATTTCACTTTGTATCTTGATCACTTATTTAATAACTCGTAAACTCGTGAACACTGGCCGACTAGATACAAAATTACTACTTTTCAACGTGAATTCTACTTTACTGTATTTATCTGAATTAATGAGTAAAAAGTCCAAAAATACTTAAATATCGACGTGTTACCTTATCGAGAGCCATACATAATTTTCCGATTCTGACTTTACTATGGATTAGATTTGGACTATGAATTTACATCATTTCACATTATTTATCTATGATCTACTATCTGTACCAAAATGATTTTATCCTTAAACATTGCCTGTAACTAGGTCTTTCCAATGAATCTACGTTGTCGATACCAGCTTAATCTACCTTAAAGCTATAAAATATTTTGTACACAAAATAGTCAAAACGACAAAGTTTTCATCGGAAAACCCTATTTCTCCGATATCCCTATTCTATCGGGTTAAATGTATATACACATACATAATACAAACAATTAGCTCAAATAAAAACATATTCTTACGTACTGTCAATTGTAGGAAATAACCCAGATACACAGAAAATAAACATATCATAAACCAAGTTAAAAGGAGAAAGTCGTCTTGTTTCCCTTTCACACTATCGTCTAATCTGTGATTGGTTAATGCCAAAATAGGTCATGACAGCCTCTAAGTGAGACCGATATATGATGTACTATATAAAGAATAGCACAATAGAAGGAGAAAGCGATATCATATTTCTATTTTATACATTTTGAGCTAAGTTCGACTAATTTCATCATCCATCCGCAACATTCTCCCCTCGGCGCAGATCTTCGCAGCCTTCCTTACTAATTGGGAGGATGATGAGACGCCTAACTGGCCGTCAAGAAATTTCCCCTCACGTCTACACATCTGTGTTTTGTACTACACCGTAATGTGTACACACGTTCTATTAGACCCCGTGGCCATACATTGCGAAGTATAATGCATCCGCAATTACCACGATATCACCCACCTCCGCATTCCGCAAAGATCTTTGGGCGTCGCCACGTGGTGCCAACGTAGGCAGGTACTCTTTAAAGTATTCTCCAACGTTTTTTCTTCCGTTGCCCTATGGTTACCCACATGGGGCTAAAACAATCTATCCCGCAATGTGAGAATGGTCTGGTGTACGTTCGTAGACGGAGCTGTCGCAGATTGCCTTTAACAGGTATTGTTGGATTAGCTTTCCGTATCTTACACCAAGTACACTGCTGTAGAATAGCTCTTACTGCTGGACGTAATCGAAGCACCCAGTATTTCTGTCGTAGGTTGTTGACCATCTGTTTCCTACCTACGTGGTTATGATTCTTATGTTCGTGTTGAATCATCAACCGTGTTAACGGGTGTGCTTCGTCCAGTATTGTTGGTTCCTTCATGCAGTCTGGAACCATAGCCACGTTGATTTGACTGCTCACTTGCTTGGCGCGTTCATCCTTTGCGTCAGGCTTTCTGTTCAAGGAGACCCCTACTGCATCAATATTGAAATTCTCCTTGACGAGTTCATTCAGTTCGTCATTTCGGTTATTCGTTACTGAGCTTTTCTCGATCTCTTGAGCTGTTTGTACTTGTAACACTGTTTCGTTTTCATTTGTTACAACGCTTCTGGGTATGGATCCGTGTATAACCCATCCCAATCGTGTGAGTGACGCAGCTGGTTGATTTGCTTTTCCAGTCAACAATTTTCGTGTCACTATGAGCTTCCAGTTATCGGCTCCGATAAGTAAATGTGGTCTGGCGTATTCATAACATACGTCCTCTGATCGGAGCTTACATAGATGTTTTTGTTCTAATATTTCTGAACTTATCACCTGACTATCAAATGGTAAATTCTTCACTGTCCGTGCTTTAATCATATGAAAGTCAGTTTGGCCTTTTCCACGTAACTCGATGTTTACAATCTGACTATCCAAAACTCTCTGACTCGATGTGACTGCGTGGATATGTAACGCTCTGGTCGGGCCTTTCGCTCCAACCATCCCGGCAATTCCTTCATCGATCAGTGTTATAGTCGATGCCTCGTCGAATAACGCGTACGTATTTAGTTCCTGGCCGTTCTGTGTCTTAATTATAATAGGACACACTTTCAATAGCACTTGGTTATCAGTGGTTACATGTGCCGAAGCCGTATTTACGAAATGCTCGTTCTGAGTCGGTTCGCTTAGTGGCTCGTTATCCCTCTGCACATGTAACAGCGCGTGATGTGTATCACGGCACTCGTCTACTCCGCATTTCTTTGCTTTACATACGGATCGTCTGTGTTTATTATTCATACACTGGAAACAGACGTGTGCTTCCTTCGCCCATTCCCATCGTTCTGAAATGGGCATAGCCGTAAGCTTAGCGCATTTAGGTGTGTCGTGTTCGGCTCCGCAACAGTAACATTCGTTCTTTTTTGGTAATGTTTCTGTTGTAGCATATACGGGAGCTTTGCGATCTAATGCTCGATGTCGTGGTTCCTGTTTTGAACCAGTACGTATTGGTTCCAACGTATCCTTGGACGCGTATGCATGTTTTATGGCGTGCTTCGCTTCCCGCATAAAGAATCGTGACAATGTAACAATTTCTGGTTCTAATTGAGATCCAGATTCCTCTGCGTAGTTGCACCAATTCGATTTGAGGTGTGGGCTCAGTTTATCTACTACTTGCTGCGCAAGCATAGGATTCTGTAGATATCCTTTTTTATCGACACAGCTTATCATTGTCACAATATTCTGCAACTTGATCGCGAACCTGTTTAGTTCTTCAGATGTTCCACCTGGTCGCGGCAACTTCTTCAGCTCTTCAAACGCATGATTGATGATCATCTCTGGGCAACCAAAACATTGTTCTAATGTTTCCATGATTATCGTTGAATCGGTCGCTGTATACATTAATGCTAACACTGCTTCACGTGCATCTCCTCGCAAACATGTTCTCAATCTAGCAAGATTTTCTGCCGGCGTGAAACCATAGAGGCTAGCAGATTCCTTCATGGCCGCTTTAAATGGTAGCCATTCTCCCTTAGCGCCGCTAAAGATAGGCAAATCTGGCGTACGCCTGGGTATCGGTCTACTTTTGGGCATTTGTCCTAAGATATCTGCTAGTCGATCAATTGCTCTGTCTCCTGATCGCATCGAAGTTGGCGATCTAGCACGACGTGGTGTATCCATTGTGATATGATTCGACGCTGGCGGAGAAGGTGGATCTGCAGCCTTCTCTCGTAATTGTGAGTGGTACTTCGCATGGTTTTCCGTACCGATGCTCTTGAGCTCTTCGAGCTCCCCCCGTACAGGACAACGCTGAAGCCAGTCATTGACTGTACGTTCTGTATCCACTGTCTGTTCTGCGCATACGCTTCCCGGTTCCTCGTGTATCGTAGCTACGTTGACGGCAAGTTTCTTTTCAACGAGCCTTATCTGAATCTCAGCTAGTCGTTCTTCAAGTTTTGCTTGGCGTTCTTCTGCGGCTTGGCTATCCTTTTCTTGGCGTTCCTCTGCGGCTCGTCTATCCTTTTCTGCGGCTTGTCTATCCTTCGCTTGGCGTTCCTCTGCGGCTCGTCTATCCTTTGCTTGGCGTTCCTCTGCGGCTCGTCTATCCTTTTCTGCGGCTTGTCTATCCTTCGCTTGGCGTTCCTCTGCGGCTCGTCTATCCTTTGCTTGGCGTTCTTCTGCGGCTTGTCTATCCTTGATAAGATTTGTATGAATCTCGGCTAATCTTTCTTCTGCTTCAAGTTCAGCTAGCCTTAAACGCGTTGTTGAGCTGGCGGAAGAGCGATGAGAATGTACGGGTGAAGCCCGTGACCTTTTATCGGTAGCGCGCAGCGTGGATAGTCGCGGTGGTATCGTGTCGATCACGGATGGTTCAGTCGCGGATAGTGCGGTCACG
This sequence comes from Tetheella fluctuosa, assembly GCA_951216915.1. Classification (NCBI taxonomy): domain Eukaryota; kingdom Metazoa; phylum Arthropoda; class Insecta; order Lepidoptera; family Drepanidae; genus Tetheella; species Tetheella fluctuosa. Next base: position 5,589,067 of record OX578229.1, on the reverse strand, counting down.
CCAGACTCACTAATCGAAGCGCGCCTGTGACTAAGCTGCGGATTTACAGGTGCGTTTAACGCAGACGAAGACGCGGGAGGTTTTTCAAGTAACCGTAGCCTCTCAGCCGCCTTACGAGTGCGGACGGGGCTTCTAGATGTCGACATCTTTAGGCGCAGATGCCTATATATAGACTCTACCTAACGTGCTACACCTTCACAACACCACACTATTCTACACAATACTTAAAACCCGAGACACCGATCGTTTGGCACCGTTAGGTGACCGGCGTTCAAGGGCCGCGGATGAGCCGCGTTATCGTTTGTCGCACCGTTGGGTGATGTTGCGTCGTCCTCTTCACTCGTTCTATGATATAGCGACGAACTCGTCACTCGTTCAGGATATCGAGACGAACTCGTCACCCGTTCCGAGATGTTAAGACGAATTCGTCACACGTTTGGCTATGCACCTGTAGTCAAGACGAGCTCGTCACACGCTTAACGACGTTGGTGACAAACTCGCCACACTTTGTTCCTGTCGAGACGAAGTCGTCGCACCGTTGGGTGATGTTGCGTCGTCCTTTTCGCACGTTCGAAATGTTGAGACGCACTCGATGCACCGTTCGGTGTTTTTCTCACGACGAACTCTTCACTGGGCGCCTCGAGACTAATTCGTCGCACCGTTGGGTGATGTTGCGTCGTCCTTTTCTCGCGTTCGGCGATCTCGAGACGAACTTGTTGCACCGTTCGGTGTTCTTCGCTCGACGATGTGCCGACGATCTCGTCGCACCGTTCGGTGTTCTTCACTCGACGGTCTCGTCGCACCTATGCGGTGTTGGTCCTTAGATGACCTCGTCGCCCCAATTTACTGGCTCTGATCCAATGTGTCATTAGAAACTGATCCTATCGCACCAAGTCATACGTTTAGATACGTTTATTGACTTGAGGATCTGATATACCTGCAGCCCCAATTCACTGATCATACCAATATGTGTCATTAGAAACTGATCCTATCACACCAAGCCATACGTTTAGATACGTTTATTGACTTGAGGATCTGATGTACCTGCAGCCCCAATTCACTGATCATACCAATATGTGTCACTAGAAACTCATCCAATGTGTCATTAGAAACTGATCCTATCACACCAAGTCATACGTTTAGATACGTTTATTGACTTGAGGATCTGATGTACCAGCAGCCCCAATTCACAATGTGTCACAGCAGCCACAATTCACTGATCATACCAATATGTGTCACTAGAAACTCATCCAATGTGTCATTAGAAACTGATCCTATCACACCAAGTCATACGTTTAGATACGTTTATTGACTTGAGGATCTGATGTACCTGCAGCCCCAATTCACTGATCATACCAATATGTGTCACTAGAAACTCATCCAATGTGTCATTAGAAACTGATCCTATCGCACCAAGTCATACGTTTAGATACGTTTATTGACTTGAGGATCTGATGTACCAGCAGCCCCAATTCACAATGTGTCACAGCAGCCACAATTCACTGATCTTGATCCGTCCTCGAAGTACCAAACTTGTGCGGTATCTGGATTCCCTTCAATAAAAAACTTATCTTCAAATGGACTGTATACTATATTTATTTCACTTTGTATCTTGATCACTTATTTAATAACTCGTAAACTCGTGAACACTGGCCGACTAGATACAAAATTACTACTTTTCAACGTGAATTCTACTTTACTGTATTTATCTGAATTAATGAGTAAAAAGTCCAAAAATACTTAAATATCGACGTGTTACCTTATCGAGAGCCATACATAATTTTCCGATTCTGACTTTACTATGGATTAGATTTGGACTATGAATTTACATCATTTCACATTATTTATCTATGATCTACTATCTGTACCAAAATGATTTTATCCTTAAACATTGCCTGTAACTAGGTCTTTCCAATGAATCTACGTTGTCGATACCAGCTTAATCTACCTTAAAGCTATAAAATATTTTGTACACAAAATAGTCAAAACGACAAAGTTTTCATCGGAAAACCCTATTTCTCCGATATCCCTATTCTATCGGGTTAAATGTATATACACATACATAATACAAACAATTAGCTCAAATAAAAACATATTCTTACGTACTGTCAATTGTAGGAAATAACCCAGATACACAGAAAATAAACATATCATAAACCAAGTTAAAAGGAGAAAGTCGTCTTGTTTCCCTTTCACACTATCGTCTAATCTGTGATTGGTTAATGCCAAAATAGGTCATGACAGCCTCTAAGTGAGACCGATATATGATGTACTATATAAAGAATAGCACAATAGAAGGAGAAAGCGATATCATATTTCTATTTTATACATTTTGAGCTAAGTTCGACTAATTTCATCATCCATCCGCAACACATACTATATTAAAGCTAAGTTTTGAAAATAATGTAAGTAGATAACTACTTACTTTCTGGCAGTAATTTAAACCCAAAATAAAATTAATGAATATGAACGTTTATAAATCAGGCTTTCATGTTGGATTTGATATTAGGTAGGTATGTGTCATGTAAATTAAACTGTCTCAAAAACTCTATTATGAACCCGTTACCTTTGACCACAATTCACCGATTATGCGGTATTGATAGTGAGCTTGTAAAGAAATCTGGATAGGTGCACTAAATAAAAAAGAAAGAGTAGATACTTCCTGAGTTCCAATAATGTTGTATACTAAAGTATATTTTGTATGATTGTACTTACTTTTACGTACGTAGGTAAGATATATAAGGAATCCCGCAGTCCTCTAGAAAAATATTGTGGTTTCGATAGAACACTGATTTCAAATTTGTGGTTGCTATAGTATTGAGACGGGCATACGTCCAAGAGCTATTTAGGTATATATTTTTATAATGGAAGTGTATCCACATAAAATGGAATTGATTTAAGTAATTCATTCCGTGATACTTTTTGATAGTCCAATATAACTTCCGCATTCTAATTTATATGGTATGCCTGGGATTTGATAAAGATTTTTACGAGGCGCTTGCACACGTCAGACAATCAATGGAGCTTCATTTTGACGTAGAGAATACACCTATCGTGCTTTCCTAGCTCCATTTTTAGTCAGACTCCTACTGACTTGCGTTTGACTTCGATTTTATCGTGGTAGGTATGTGATGCTTTGCCCGAAAGTGTAACTGAAGCCATGAAAGAAATGCATTGTACCTAGTAGTCACCATTTTTCTTTGCTATGCTTGCCTTATTACCTGCTATGCTTTCGTAACTATGTTTTCATTCACCAAATAGGTTATAACCGAGCCGTTTCGGAGGAGTATGGTAACTAACATTGTGACACGAGATTTTTATATATAAGATAATGATATTATTATAGTCGTAATAGTATTATATTAAAAACTGCTTGATAAATTATGGTTTAAATTTTGGTTCAATGAACATTTGACCGTCGAATATAGAGTCAATTAATCAAAAGCATAAATGACTACCCGTACTAACCCGAAAATAAAATATACATAAATTATAATAATTCTCTGTCGACCTTAGGCATGCCTACACTCAAATAAGAATTGTAATTGAAATTGAAACCTATTTACTTACTACTTGGTATATTTTCTACCATAATAATACGGTCCATTAGGAGAAAAATATTGAGTAGGTTGACATTTTCGTTAAAGCATTTTGTGAATTAAATAAATAAACTTCACGATACAGTTCCTGAAGTATCACTCTTACTAAAGTAATGGCCTATTAACTCTATGAATTCTGAACCCACTTTTATATAAAGTCTAACATTATTAGCTGAGGGCCTTTTAAAGTATTAATATGTAGGTCGAAAGAAATCATAATATGAACTGAGAAACAAGTAGGTATCTAACATTAACTTAAAAAAATAACACGTAGTCGCCTAGCGCCGCTAGAATAGACAGCGAATAAATTTTTAATATTTTTTTTTCTAATTCCGTAAATCCTGAAATGTAATTTTTATTATTAATTAGGAAGATTAAATAAACCTTTGCCCATGTACGAGTATTTATTGGTTAATATATTAAGGGATAATGGCTGGTTTTAAATCTCTTTGTGCAAATTTGTTGCGTGGAAATCTCGGGAAGTGGCGCGGAGTTATGTTATACAAATTTTGAATTCCAAGAGAAAGCCGCATGTGTTTTGTAGGTAGGAATTTTAATAAATTTTAATTTATTTAGATAAAACAATGTAAATATTGGTTGAAGTGAAAAAAATATATTTGAATAAAAGCAAACTATTGCGTACTATGTATTTGACTAAAATTGATTAATACTTATTTTTGTTTCATATATTAATAAAATCATCTAAGTTATTGAAAAGCATGTAGATATTAAATCTTGTGCAATCTATTTTTCGATCTAGAGTGCATAGAGCTACCTGTATTCATTAAATTGTGAATGGATGGATAGCTAATGATTGTGTAGGTGCTGTGTAAATTGCTTGAGTAATGGGTTCCCAAAGCGATGACAAAACGTTTTCTCTGGACGCTAAATATACCAACTTGTACAATTAAGAAGCATTTCGGATGATTTATAATAAAGGTACGCTTGAACCTTTGAAAGACTTTAAAAATTACCAATAAGATATAATCAATGATTATGTTGGTTCTGAAGAAAAGTGCTGTACAGAAAACGATTTGTTCGTGAGAAGCGATTTTGGTGCTTGGGGATATCTGGGGCGTGAAGGGACAGGCTAACGGTGGTCATTAGACGAAGCTGTAAAGACGTCACATTCGCCAACTAACAAATTACTTTAGTGACAATTCCACTGATACCAATTCGACTGTACAACCTGACGTGGGTAGTGACGGTGTCAGAGATAAACTTAAAACTAAAATTGGGTCCGTTAGTCGACCCATTAATAGTAGTAGATGCTTCACTAACATGCTAGCTTGAAATGTTCTAAAATCTAGTGATTCTAAAACCTAGTGAAATGTAAAATTTGTGTTGTTCGTGGTTTAGGAGTGTAGGAAGTTGTATGTAGGAAAGGCCGATTGATTTGTATTAAGTTGTATAACTGAGGATTGTACAGTCGATGGCGGTATTTAGCGGTGCATAATCCAAAAGTTTGAAGCCCACCGTTTTAACGTAGTTAACAGTATCCCCCGTGGCTTCAGTGAAAGCTCGTCTCAGCCGGGCTCGGCGCGTCTGCGACAGGGTTTGTGGACAGAGAAGCAGCCCCTGCAGGTTAAAAACAGAAATCAAATCAAATTTCTCCAATTTGATTTGATTTGGTTAGAGTAGAGAACCCGTCTCAAGACCCTTACACAGCACTTACACGCCAACTGCAATTTGGATATACCTAACACAAGCCAGAGAAAGAACCTTGCGGTAAGATTTTTTTGTCAGTGGTTTTATTGAGGTAGTAGTTTTATATGTTTTGGTTTCACTGAATCTGTAAGATGAAATGATGTTTTGACACCAATTATTTACAACTACACCATTGTATCTACAGATATTATATCTAAATACTTATAGGTACATACGGCTTTTTAGGAATAATATATAAATATATAATTCAATAATATATACTTAATAGATAGCTATTTTTGTATTTAAAAGCTATACATAAGTACTTTTTTCAATTAAATTAGCACAATCATATTCAAATGATGCTAAGTGTCATGAAATACTTTAAAGCAGGCACTAAAACTCTCATCTGGTTGCATTCAATTACAGAAAATTTTACACCAACATAACATTTTAACTTAGCATTTTGTCAGTGTCCAGATAACTGCACGGTACAAATGAGAACCTTCATTAAAAGTGATTGATATGTCTAAAGTTTTTGTAAGTACATCACAAAATAAACTATAAAAAGCAAGTCTACGTATATTTGTGTGTGGTGCAAGATAGTGGGAACGTACAAATGTAGCTAAAGCTCATTTGCTCTGGTAGTTTGAACACTAAATGTTCATAAATGTTATAGCTTCTTGTGTATCTTATCTTAAATGATGTCGGTCAAAGTTTCTCCTCGCATTTAGCTAGGTGAAGCCACTTTGGCTATTAAACAGCTGTTTTCTTGAGCAATTCACTTAACGTTCTAATTAGATAGCCTTACCCAGAGTGCTTTCCGGATTGTATGCTCAGCGTATTTTTTTAAAGAAATAGCTATCGTTAACCGTCGCATCACTTTAATTATTTGTATACCTATTTAATATATGATTTCTCTTTTATCATTAACTACTATAAATATTTGCTTGATTTTTTAGTATATAATATGAACGTTCGTAACAATTTACTACACGCCAATCATCTCTTTATTGCGAATAATATTAATAATTTTTGATTCATGTTGATACGATGTAATCACCTAAGCTTTTAGTAAACAAATTAGTTCATTAAAACAATGATAGAATGAATTCTGTGACTGAATTTACTGCGCCACCTAACGGATGATAAACTTACCTGTTTGAAGGGTCGCATTCCACCGTTGATTCTCAATGAATCCGCAGCAATGCCGGCTATTCCATCCCCTGGTTCCCTCAGTTGTCGCAATGAGGCGCTAGGGTGGTGGTGGGCGTGATGAGGACAGTGCGCCGCGCATGCGCTCGATTCCGGCTGAGAACTCTGCCGTATGATTCTAGAACTTGTCGCAGGAAGCAATAAGGCTGGAGGTTGAATGACAGGACACGTGCTGACAGCGTGAAGTGAACTGCAACCACAAGGGTAATGCAACGCTGATCGGACACTCTCTCGTGACACAGATCGCGCTAGTTGTAGTGCCGACATAGGTGCTGTTGACTGTCTGCGTTCGCATACCCGACATCTGGAGTACGTATGTGGAACTAATGTGCAGGTGGTCACTGAACCGCGATGGGAGCAGGTCGCTCCTGGTGACACGAGCGTTTGAGGTCGGTCTGCAGGTTGATCGCGGCACTGTAGCTCTATATCTGGGACACTTCTTGCTGCTCCTTCTTCTAGTCTTACTGACGTGGCACTTTCTTCACTGCCAGGACCACCAGAGAGCTGTGGTCGCAGATGTGTGGTGCAGTCTTGTCTTTGTAGTACTGGTTTAACAGACCTATTTTCTGTTGGTACAATGACAGTGACTGACGGTCCAGATATGAGTAGACTGGCAGTCTCATCACTGCTGCCATATCCTGAGTTGGTAATAGCTTCGGTACTGTCCGTAGTTGGGCCAGACATTCTGTGGATTTATCTGTAACAAAATAAAATTATATATTAATAAAAAACATTGTACTTATAATTATGATAATGTACTACATAAACATATGAGATCCAACTTTGGAGTCTTAATAAATATTAATAAATACACACGACGAATACGATAATCTCGTGTCGCTTAAAATATTTACTGATCCTTAACAATATGAGCTTTACGAAGGAATTAATAATGTTAGGAAATTTAATAAACTGAAGATGTTTTAATTGCTATAACTATTTATAGTGCGTGCGTAACAGTATTTAGTATGTGGGAACTAATTAATAACACTCATATTACGCAAATTACTCTTGGTAATGTCTAAAATAGTCAAAAGTCAGTTAAATATTTTTTAAGTAATGAAAGTTCAATTGTTAGTTAGATCCCATAGAAAAGGTATGGAAAACGAATCATGTTCCTGAAAAAAAAAATACACCATAACTTGGAAATAGGGCACTTCGTACCATCTTGAATTAGTATTTATAGTATAGAAGCCTATTCTAGGTTATATAATAAATAATATATAACGTTGATAAAATTGTGGTAAAATTGAAATCCTTTTTTCGTAAAAACATTAAATAATATCTATAGTAGAGATTATCATATTATCCATCAATATAAACCATATCTTAATTATAAGCTAAATCTTAGATAAATCTATTTTTATGACCAGAAAAAGAACTCGCATTATAGTAAAAAAGGCACGAAATCCGTTTCATATTTATCACATTATAGATATATTTTTCAGGCTCTCCACAGAGACTTAGGTCGGAGATTACCGGAGATTTGTGTAAACCATGAGGATTTCCGAAGGAATATAGTGAATGAAATGTTGTAAAGGAAATTTATTATGTATACTGAAGCAACTAGGTCAAAAAATAAATGGATACAAAGCAAAAACAATGTTGGTTGAAATAAGTTAGTAAACGAAATACCTACATGAACAATGAAAGATAGTGGTAATAAATTATTTTATTGATTTTAACTTATTGGTTAAGTTAATATCATTATCACATTCTTAATATTTTAAGTAAGTATATTTACATAATATGTATTTGTTAATCTATATATAAAAGAGAAAGTATGTATGTATATAATATATGTATGTATGTATGTATGTTCCTTATAGACTCCGAAACCGCTGAACTGATCGCGATGAAATTTTCAGACAATCTTCATATTAGCCTCGTGGGTAATCCTGTAAGGTTTGGTGGCGATCGAAGCACTCGGGACTGCGGGTGAAACCGCGGGGCGGAAGCTAGTAGATATATAAAAGAACAAGAGCTATTTACTAATCTGTGACAAAAGTCCTGACTATAAGATTGATTGACTGAGAGTGATCAGAGTCATAACTACTGGTCAAAGAAATATGTAATTAGGAGGATATACATATTCCTTTTATACCGTAGGAGTGTAAAGAAAGGATTTTCCGAAATTCTAACTCTAAGGGTGTAAAATTGGGAATGCGGGTGAAATCGCATGGCGGAAGCCGGAAAGCTAGAAATATATGAAGGGGGATTTAGTTCGTAGTGTTAGGTAAAGCAGTCATTGATAGGTTGTAAGTCTTTTATTTGATATAATATGTAGGCACTTATTAATACAATTGAGAATGATAAATCATCCATATGCCAATTTTGTTACTCAACTAAAACAGTAATGTTGTTATTACTGTTAATAAAAAACTCTATAATGTGAATTTTATATCACGCCATCTATCGGGGACCCTATGAATCTAATAAAGACACATCTTATGCACAGAGTTATATGGTTGACCACTAGATGGCACTAAAGTATGAGTAGCTCGCCTCGTAGGTTCAATTTACAGGTCCGGTCGGTCGGGTCAAGGAAAATGTATTACATCTTGTAATTTTCTGTTTGATGTAGTCAATTAAATTATTATTATTATTATTTACAATTGTTCAAATTTCCTCAAAATAAAATGGTAAATTATTTTAGGGAAAATGTTTTCGGGGCGGTATGAGGCTTAGAGCATTTAATGATTATTACTGTAATATTACTATAGTCTAACATTATAAATAAATAAAAAATGAAACATCAGAGTTAAAACTGGAATGAGGTTTGTTTCGACAGTAAAGATGATTTTTGTCTTCTGAACGCTGCTGATAAGACCATGAGGCAAAGCTATTTTATTTTCTAAAATGTGAGTAACATAATTAATAAGCTTCACTTTTGGTGAATTTGTATTATTAGCTAGAAAAACTATTATCTAGCTCTAGATTTATCAAAACTTAATTAATTGGGTACTAAGAACTAATTTCTCTTAAAACTAATTACAAGATAAAACAATTAAACAAATATCCAAAAATCTCAAATATATAAATGATACTAATTAATATCGAGCAAATTTTAAATATAATCGATTGTGATATTATTAGAAAACCAATTTTATGTACTTTATAGACTGATCTCTAATAATAATATATAGGTAGGTACATAACATAAAATTCAATATAGACTATATTATTATTACTTTATTTCTATATCTAGATAAGATATTTCATATTTAATATAGGTACCCTAAGTAAACATAAAAGCTGTTAAAAGATAATGAAAATTAAGAAAAACAAATGTTGTAACTATATTCCTTTGAAAAATATTTATCCACTCGTATACATACTAGATATTGTGATTATTATGAAATATTACATAATTATGAACATACATGTTAAAATATTTTTGAATCTGTTAATAAAATATCGAATTTAATATAAATAAAATAATAATGTCTCCTTTACATGGTAAAATAGTCGGTAATATAACAATTCATAAAATAATTTATTCATTCCTAACTCATCGCCATCCATAAAATATAAGACATGTTCAAGATCTATTGGAGATGTCGTATTCTACAAATAGGGGTGTAACTGCAAAACAGCTAAATTTCAGGAGAAGCTTTTATGTGATTAATTAAAAAAATAAATAACCCTTCCTCCCCAGTTGGGTAATAATCATATTGTTATTAGTAGTAACTAACAATGTTTGGTGTCCAATGTGGATATGTTTATACTATTTTAAAAAAATATATTTAAGGTGTATTTTATCGCATAAATCCTTATTCCCCGTTGTAGTACGATGACTAAGGGATCAATTTGGGCACGAAGATACATTGTCTTTATTTCGAAAAAAAAAATGCACAAAAAAAGACACAAATGTAATTATGGCCTCATCTCCTCCATACATGCCAAATTTTACAATCCCGTAGAATACGGCCACAATCACTACGAGGGCCTCTTTCGACGTTCTACGTCAATGTTTTGGTTTTGCTTAGGTACTTGGTACCTTTTTCATTTGTTTTTTTTTTCCTGAAGCATTCCATTGCATTTAAATCCACCAACATTCTTCCTCAGCGTTTCATTATTTTTTTGGCAAAAATGGATTTTACACACCCGCTTCTCGCGACTAAACGTTTTCGTCGATGTAATTTTAACTACTATAGAAGTAGTGATTTTTTCAATACTTTTTTTTGGACTGAAAAGGTGTAATATGAATGCAGGATTTAATTATGCAATAAAATAAAAAGCCTTTATATTAATTAGGGCAGTTTTCTTAAGATACGACGATATATGTTCCTATTGAAGCAATAACTTTTAGTAACATACAATTCACAATATTCTGTCTTGACCACTCATAAAAATATGGATATCGATTTTATGGTCACGACATAAAAATAATACTTCATTCATAAAACCACACACTAACAACGAGAAAATAACCTGTCTTTTATTAGCTTATGTCACAACACTAGTAATTTATTACGCTTGAATAATAAACTTACGTTATTTATGTACAACACACATTTTATCAAACCTTTTTTCTAGCCAATAATAATTGTATATTACAATTTTGGCAAATTTTAAAACCAAAGTATTGTGTGACTTTTCAAAAATTAAATTAAATAAGAAAACATTGCAATAATATTTTTAGTATACAGCTTTTGTACAAATTTTATGAATAATCGTATGGGAAAACACTCTAATTTTACTACGAATAAACAAGCTACAGAGTTCAAATGCTCAGTTCCCATTAACAAGTTGTAACAAGATCCATTACAGTTTCCTGCAGTTTTGTGATGCGGCTAAACACCGAGGGATCAAAATAAGCGATTTAAAGCGAGTCGTACGCACGATTCTAAATTAGTTCATATGGAATCAACAATATTATTGCAATTGAGTTGTGATTTTGATCGAAATTTCAAAATTAAGTAGGTACATTCCACCCTGTAGATTTAAAAATATTCCAGTACCTGCATGTAAACGACTCTTATTTATTATCGTCTATCTATACTAATCTGAAGGGTGGTCACACAGCAATTTAAGAACTTTTTATCTACGAAATTTGCGTAAAGTTAATCCATACAAATACGGAAAAAAATATTTTTTCACTACAAAAAAAATATCATAGAAATGTAATAGTTCAGTTTGATGAGTTGTGAGATTATTGCAGTATTGTAAAAAATATGTTGTAAATCAGTCACAGGTCACTGTATAAATTCTATCAGTTTGAGACTAGATGCCCATACCGTGCCGTATGTAAAAAATGGGATCCTAGAATATTTTAATAAGTTATAAAACCTAAATAATTAAATTAAAGTGATGTAGTACTATATATAATTACTATGTACAAATGTCTAATTAATTTACTTGTTTTTTTTTTCCAAAATACTTAGTAAAGATTTACAACGATAAAGCTTCTTACGGTCTTATCTGTGACACGGCGAGCCGTTCATTATTAGCTATTACAAAATACAATAATATACCTAGTGTTTACATAAGTAGGTACCTATATGCCCCTATGAAATGTTTTGCTGTGTTACAAAAAACCTTTTTGAATTAAACTTATAACTTTAAGAACATGATTTGTACAAAGCTTGGAGATCCTCCGGAAGTTTGTTTAGGAGCCAAATATTTTGCAACTCGGATCCCGTACACGTTATTGTATTTGGGAGTACCTATGTATTTATTTTTTTGTAAGATGGATCTTTAAAAATCCGGTCTTTTCCTTTCAATTAGGAGCTCGGGCTTATAAACTTCCGCAAATGTAAAATATTTGAACTTATCATACACATTAATGACATTAGAATATTTAAATAGGTCACTCTCACTGTTACTATAACTTTTTTTTATGTTTGGGTGCAATGATTTTTTATTATTTTTGATTGCAGGTTGCAAATATTTGATATGTATGTTTCATAGGTCCTGCCATAGCTGCTTAGCCCATAATTGATAACTGAGTCCGCTATCACCGCTATCATCAGTATTCAAATTACCGACACTATATCACCCACTTCGCATACAATAGACTACTACGGACACACTCCTAAGTAAGTATAAATGTTCCACTTAAGCAGTTCACATCCCAAGTGTACCATAAGGGGGTAATTTTCAGAAGAGTAGCTCTTTGCGTGATGACAAGGCACATTAAATGATACTGTGTAATAAACCTGAGCTCTGTACTCTGTCCGTATAAAGACAATTGTAGAAATGGGAATGCGTCAAGTTCAGAGTACATTTTCATACAAAACTTTAATGTTGTATTGTAGCGCGTGTAATGGGTATGTTGTATAACAGGAATAATTTATTTCTTAGCTAAACGTACATAGCCACCTACGCCTATATCTAAGATAAGATTAAGCTCAAACACTTACATACATAAATAATTAAATACTTAGAGAAACTTGCAAAATGTCTAGCCTCATGCTTTATATCTGAACTGAATAAAATAACGATAAAACTGCTGCTATAGGTGCGGTAGTATTAAAGTTTACAAGTAAAAAAATAGCAAATAAATAGGAATTCAATTCAAATATAAGTTTTTTACATTTTTTTATTGTCAATAATATGTAATATATTTATTTATGTTAGTATTAACTGCTTAAGTTATTTAATTAATAATAAGATAAATAAACATAATATTAATCTCATTCAAATTGAAGCTACATATGTGGCGAATTTAACCTCCTGATGTACTTATAGAGATACAAAAATATATTAAGTAATAAAAGTTAACAGGTATATTGTAAACGTTACAGTAAACCTCTCCTAGGTCATTTATTAAACACGCCCAAAAAGTAATTAGCTAGTTTTAACAAAAGCTAAAGCATACATTTAAACATCGCTTAAATTGAACCCATTATTTTGGCTAGTCATCATCAGTCATGATGAGTTCATGCTTTGACCTGGAGTTAAAACTGTTTTATTTATGTTGGAAACATTACGAGTATATGGGGCCAGCACACAACGTTGTTTTGATTGAATGTTATTATCATAAACTAGTTTTCCACCCCATGGTTTCACCCACGCACCCCAGGGGTAAAATAAGATTATGGATTGACTTTCTAAAAACCTTTCCTTGGTGTACCCCTAAGGTACTCAAGGAGTATTTCCTTCATTAAAATCTCTACACCGGTTAACCACCTGTGCGATGTCAGTAAGTCAGTCACAGGTAGTATTTTATAGGTATACATAATAACTTAGAAATTTCGTATGAAAACGTTCATGTCGTGTTAAAAAACCATTTTTTCGCTTCCGACTTTTCAGAAATAACGGTTATGCGGTAAAATACAGCGGCCTTTTTTCAACTTTATTTTTATTGAACGTATTCTCTTTAAATCGTATCTTTATTGCGCTTTTTAATTTGTTTTCCCTTATAAGATATGACAATTTTATATCCTCTAATGATAGATGAGAGCTACAGCTTGTTTTCATTTTATGGAACTTCAAGAAACAAAAACATTGTTTTGTTGGCGTTGTTGCTGACGAATTCTTTAATATTTTTTTGTTATATTGTTTGTGTTACAAAATAATGTTATCCATTATAATAATATCTATATTATCTATATCTATATATCGTTTTCTTCAAATTGAACTAAAGCTCTTATAATCCTTGTTCGAATCGAGAGATTAACTTCAATTTCACTTTGTCTTTATCGCTTTATACAACTCGAGAAAGACAAAACAAGGATTAAAACCAACTTTTGTAGGAATTCCAAATTCATCACGTCCATAATTAAGATGAACTAGTAACTTCATGAACAAAGGTTTTATAGAATTTTATCAAGTACGATTATGTAGTTCCTTTTTCTGAAATAGTATGGTACATGTTAGTTCGGGATCTTAGGCAACTAGCCCATATTAAACTAATTGTGACAAACTAGAGTATTAAATTATTTATTGACTGATTGACAGATCAACGCACAGTTCAAACCACTGGATCGAGAAACTTAAAATTTTGCACACTGATTTATCATACAACGAAAGTATCCACTAAGGAAGGGTTTTCAAAACTCAACTTAAGGGGGCAAAATTGGCGGGTAAAACCGCGATAAAAAAGCTAGTTTCTTCTAAAATTTTGTATCTATGACGTAACATACAACTTTAAATATATTTATTTACAACAAGTATTTACAATCAATGTATAAAATACAAAGTATGATATAGAAAACATCCTCAAGGCCCTCGCTGCTATATTTCCTTACCTACGCCAATTTTATTACTTAACTATTCGGTTACTCTTTCCTAGAAGTAATTCATTATAATCGTATGTGAATATTAATAGCATCTAACATAATGAACTCAAAAAGAAAAGCTCATTAGAATTTAGTCATTACAGTTCACTCTTAAGTCAGTTACGTTGTTACTTGTTCCTGTTTCGTCACAGTTTCAACTCTAATGCACTTCCGAGATTAAAGAGGGGTGAAGAAGGAAACAAGCTTGTGTTGCATTTCTATTACCTTCGTGTGGGAGTACCACAGAGCACGAAACTAAGTTTAGCTCTCGTGAGATGAAGGTAGATATTTTATTACTAGATTTATCTTACAACAATATAGTGCAAGTGAATGCCACATTTATGCCAATTTATGATAACTAGAGTAAAACTGGTCACGATTCGCTGTAGCTTTTTCAAAATTGTTTTATTGGTTGCTCGTCAATAGCTACTAAAAAAAAAGATTCCAAACAGGAGAAAAAAGGGTAGTTAACCATTTTGTCTTTGCCTATGAATATAATAATAATTATTGATAACGTTCAAACAACCATAAAACAATTGTAAATACGTGCTCAATATTCCTTTTTGTGACTTCATATTAGCTCTTACATAGAAAAAATCATTGACTGTACATATTATTATAACAGTCCTATATTTACACTCAGTATGTAATACATAATACGGTATTTTTTGTACAGGCAGTTTTTTTAATGCTCTATGTTACGACGGAAATTTATTTCCGTCATCGTACAGTGTTACAACACTTGAGAGGGGATTTCTTTTCTCGTATTCTCGTTCCTTTGCGAATGTCGTACAGTGAGGTCGTCAAGTCTTATGAAAATATTTTTGTATTGTGGTTTTTGATATTATTATGTTTGTCTGTATTTCCATATTAAATTTTTACAACTTTATGGTATACCAAAACGATTGAATATTCTATGGTTTTACTAATACAATAAATAAAAGTTTAAAATAGATCAATTTGATCCTTGAGTGTTGAAAGACTGGATGGTAAATGGATTAAGAAATAATCTGTAATGGTAAGATTGAAAGAAGCATTACTAAAAACTTGGATGCGATTTAAAGTTAATGCTACGGCGCAGCATTGCCCTCTACGCATGTCCGTAGCAGT
Source organism: Tetheella fluctuosa (assembly GCA_951216915.1). Lineage (NCBI taxonomy): Eukaryota > Metazoa > Arthropoda > Insecta > Lepidoptera > Drepanidae > Tetheella > Tetheella fluctuosa. The sequence continues at coordinate 5,573,271 of OX578229.1, read as the reverse complement.
GCTACGGACTATGAGTAACGCTATGCTCTACGAACAATCACAACCCAAATGAAATGTTTACAGAAAATTTCAAACACTACAGCTGTTTTATTTATAGTCATTAAAATCACAGGTATTTGTAGCAATCTGGTATTATGTTTTGATTATACTACACAGCGTGTATCTGTAATTTGTCGTTGCAATTGTAGCTATATATTTCATTATGTGTACGTATTCTTTATTAAAGTTACGTTATGCATACATATATACATATATTATAAATAAATAGTTTTTATAAACTAGTAAACCAGTAAATCTGCGGCGGGCGTTGGAATGCCTCTTATTTATTTTTCTATTACAGAAACATTTGCGGGCGTGCGCACAAAACATAATTGTGTCATCGCACTAGGACGAGTGAATGAAAAGGCATACGTTATAGACTGATATACTCACATAGATTTATTTATATATATATAGATGACTGAGTTATGATACCACGCATAAGTTCTAATCGCAAAGGTAAGAAATTTTTATATACAAAGATTAAATGTTATAAAAAACAGCCAATTTGAAAACTTAGTTTTCATCATAGATAATTGTAAAAATACCCATGTATTTTTTTCTACTTTGCAACCCAAAAAGTCAGTGTTGTAAATTATGAAGACAAAGATGCATATCAAAGTAAACAGTAACACGTAGTAACCAGCTTTATGTAACATAACTCTAAAAATCTTCATTATTCTTAGTATTTGATTAATCTAAGAGCGAGCTTTACTTAAAAAATAATTGATTTGTTCACCCTACTTATTGAATTTGTGAAGTTTAATCGAGTAGATAATTATGTAGGTAACTGAGGTTACTAGATAATAATAAATTGTGAAAAGAAATGTCTTGAATGTTGACCTTTTTTTTACTTTGTATAGGCTTGTTTGACCACAATCTCACTATGGTAGGTGATGATGTGGCCGAAGGTGGTAAGCACACAAAGCCTAGAAGGATCTAGCTCTCAAGTGCAGCTGCCGGAACACACCAATAGGTGTTAGGCGACAGATTTTCAACTTGAGGGTGGTAGCCAGCCAGGCGGGTACTACAAAGTACCCTACCACCGTGCTCTGGTTTCCTCACGATGTTTTCCTTCACCGAAACTCAAACTCATTGTAGGATTCGAACCCACGACCTTCGCCGCGGCGTCCGACGTCACTACCACTGAGCTATCATCGCCTTAGATAATATTTGATCTACAGTCGTGGTTAAAGATGGGGTCTTTTATTTGTGCATGTAAGTAAATTCTAGATATTCTACACGTTTCCTCGGGATTTTAAATAAAAATAAAACTTTACTGAATGTTAACTAAAACCACAAAACTGATAATATTTATTTTATTTTGGGGAATTATTAACCGCACACCTAATAATCTACATGTACACCAAATAAATGATTGCACTACTAATTAACTGAGTATCAAAACTTGTACCTACAACAAAAATATTAATTACATATCAAAAATACTTACTGTATATCAAAAATAACAAATGCGCATCTAATAATCGAAACACGATAGTCTAAAATATAACTTCTAAAATCTCTTCGTGTTCAGAAACGACACGGATACTTTAGGTTAGAAGCGATCGCTGCGCTTCGCGATTGCTATACACTTCGTGGTTTTTTTTTCTTTAAATTTATAGAAGTTAAGCTTAGTTTATTTAGATGTGCAAATTTTGGTGCGACAACAGTATTTTTGATGTTCGTATTCTGTTGGGAAAAATTTACAATTTTTGATGTGCATTTGACAACCCTCAAATATCAAAATGCATCAAAGGAAAATTTATCCAAGACATTATTTTGTTATTTACTTACCTTGTTATTTCTTAAAACAAACATAACTTAATTTCACTCAGCTGACATAAGATTAATTGCCAGATATTTGGACGTATAAAGGCTGGCACAGAACACGATACGCCACTCGCCACTTGAACTGCGCCCATCTGAACTGACAAATGTGCTTAATAAAGCTTGCGAGCGCTAGGCAATTTCGGTTCTCCGAACATTTACGAGGAAATTTCAATGATTAAGTGTAGGTAGATAATGTTATTGATATCATTAAAAATAATTACGTGTTCAGTAGTACGTAATTTTTGTTTGATTGTAAAATCAAGCGGAATAAAAATGAAAAAAAAAACTTAACTAGTTATATATTATTTTATTTATCGCTCTACCTACCTTGTTTAGCTTTATATTTCTAAAATTTATGAGACAACATTTAAAGTAATTATTGAATAAAAAATAAATTGATGGACACTACGGTAGGTACATCATCTAAAAAACAATTTCTTCCCTTTGATTTGCGGGTGAAATCATGAGTCAAAGCTAGTATTATACAGAAATCATACAATTATTATCCAATATGAAAACAACTTTTTCAATTATTTACTTATTACTTGCCTAGTCATGTTTGTTACAAAGTACTTCTTCGTACAATATTCAGTAATTATAGCACTCCGTATAAAGTTACACTCAAGCTTTTTAATAAGTCTTTCGGCCTATTCATCATTTTCTCCGACGTTTCACGTTGCGTCATAAGTAATATTTTATATCCATTACATACGAGATTATGTTATTACTTTGTGATATACAATTTGCGAAGTCGTTTTGTGCTGAACATGCTCAAATTTAATAACGATTTTTTTGCAGAAAAGATTTTACATACGTTCTCTGTTTTTTTTTTACTTGAGGTATTAACACGGTATATGGGTTATGAAATGTTATGCCTTATAGTCAAATATAATTAATTATTTACGACTAGTCTTTGATTTTTTTAAAACAAGAAGTCTGTCTTCCTCCGTACGCAAGCTCTTTTGACTCCACAAGAAATAAAGTTACAATTCACTTCCCCCATTCGAGCAAAAAAATATTTCCACAAAAGTTTCAAAACTAAAATTGCTTTCCATCAGAGAATCTACAATCGCCAGACAGAACTTTATATGAGGTAGGAATTAAAAAGGAAACTTTTTTATTTAGGCACCAGGATTGCACGAACTTTTCCTCCAAACTGAAATGTTGTGAAATTGATCTTCAGTTATTCGAGGCAAATGGAAAAACTTTAAAAACGAATTGAAAGATAAATTATGATTTGATAACGAAATCTCTTTGTTTGTTTACATTTTTAGGATGCCGTGGTAAGACGTGATTTGGCCAAAGGTGGTACTTGTGTACTACGCCTACAAGGGAATCAGCTCTCAAGTGCAGCTGTTATTCAAACATCAAACCATGGATCGATGACTCTGAAAGTGGAAGCAAAATTTTCAATTGACTATACCTACTAGGAATAGGCTCTTTCGATTCGTTTTTTTGAAACCAATTACAATCCAAGGTAACTACGGTTTGGTGATGAGATCCTCAGAAGTTCAATAGAACTTCTCAACGGGTGTCAACAAGGTGATCGTGTTAGAGTTCTTAATGTTTTTACTATGTATACGTTAAATGTGTGTCATGAGTGTGCTTATCACATACTTCACAAGGTTTAATTAGTTACGTAGAATTGTACGTAATTTGGTGGAGCTTTGCGATACGAAAACACGCCAACCTAAGTCTGATAATACTATTGTATTTATACAACTAACTGTAGAACTAGTGTGCCTGCACATGATTCTATATTTATGTAGGAGATTACGAGAGTAGCGAATTACAATCGGCAATTGTAATATTTTCTGTAAGCCTTTTGTAGTGATATATAAAATCCAAAAACCTGATTGATTCATTTACTGACTCATCATCGCCTTGTCCACCTCAAAAGAGATTAGAAGTTCAGGGAAGAAAGTGTATTTTTGTGATTTTATTTTTTATGTCAGAAGGCTGACAAGCAGGCAGGCGGTCCACCTGATGTACCTATTTATCTCAGCGTCGACCACGCCAACAAATCCTACGCAATAATATTCATGTAATTCTTATTAAATTAGTCGTAAAATCTGATAATATTTAACATTCAATCTTTATTTAATTATCTTTTAAAGAGATTTGACTACATAAGCCAAACCAAATTAAATAAGAAAAAGATTATGTCTTCTTATCCCAAACAGATTAAAATCTAATATAATTGAAAAGTTTTCTATTTTTTCGGTTATATTCTCTTTAAATTTTAATTAAATCAAAACAGTTTATTCAGTCAAAGTTAATTAAATCAACCTCAAATTGAGGTTGATTGACAGTAGAATAAGAACCAAAAATTAAAAATTACTAATCTTTAATTCTGTGACTTCAAACAAAGTCATCTTATTTTAAGCTCAAGTTTCATTTAAAACTAAATGTCCTCCTCTATTAGATTACGTTGAAAACAGAAGAAGAATTAATATTATGTTATATATTTATATTGCAATGTTATAATTATTTAAAAAATATACTAGTCTGCAGGCAAAATTATAATCTCTTTTACTGTAATTTAAAAATATGATATCATCTAATATAGCTAATGTTATTAATTTCACCTATTGTAGGTACTTTTTTTATAGATTCTATTAGGTTCGAACTTTAACTTAATTCATATTCTATCCCAATTGTATTAACATAGTTTTTACCTAAAACGTAATGTAAAGTAAACTTTTGACAGTATATTCTGTATTTACATTTCAGGGAGTGCTAAAGGGTGAATTAACACTTTCTTTAATGTCAACAACTGTTACCGATACTCTTTGAAAGTTAATGGACAAACTTTTATTAATAACTAAATGGCTATGACTATTAGAAAACTATTTAAATTTATGTGCTACCACTACCTGCTATTATAGTACGTTTTTTTTATAAAAATACAATATCTCTTATAGCATAAATATAATAAATTATATATTTTATGTGAACATTGTATTCGTAGCGACTAGTTAAACTTATATATTATCCAAAGAAACATTTCAAATTTCTAGACAATAGCTAGGAGCCCTATTCGTGGCACGTCCACATGGCGAGCCAAATACAATGAAGAGTTATTATCTTTAATGTACAGTGTTCATAGAATGAGGCTTAGTTTAGGTAATTACATTATGAGATTATTTAGTAAAGTAATATCAATACAGTAAATAAGTAGGTGCCAGACGTACGGCTGTGATTTCAGCATAACACACTTACAGCGAGCGAGCGTGGTGTCAAAAATTAATGTTTAATGTGATCTATAACTTAAAAAAAAAAAACCAAAGAACGTTGTTAATGCTCACCACATATGGATGTTCTATACTAAGAAAAAACACGGAGAAGACACTAGACAAAATAAGATGAAAAGACGTGCTATAAATAAAAATGAAAATATATAACAAGCTCTTATGAATAGTCTGACTCTAACTCGGTTTGGAAGGTTGCTTTTGCTGAGAAGAGCCGGCAAGCAAGTACTCTTTTAAAAATAAACTCAGATTTATTACTTACATTAAATTATTTAACTTGTCTTAATCTCAGACAATGTGTTATAACAAAAAAAGGAAAAGCTTTATATGTCGATATATTAACTATTTACTATAGAAAGTAGTAAAAAATCTAAAGAAATATAATTGATTTCACCCAGTACATACCGTACCTAATAAATCTTTGGTTTTCCAAAACCCAATCAATTTGTACATCCGTAGACCTACGTCGCCGCACCACCGGATTTCCTCATTACGGATCATATCCCTAAGAGGATATCGGAGCGTAACACTTTCCTTATATAAGGGTCGTGACAGGTGGTTGAATAGTTTTATTTATTTCATATAAATATATAAATAGTTTATGTAAAACAAACTACTCATATTCCACGTTAAAGTGATTGTTTATATTTTTGCTAATTTTTATTTATAAGTTTAAGAAATATAGTAACACATTGTGTACAAATAAAGGAAAAAAAATGAAAAAAGTAGTTTTTAGTCAATAAAAGAAATGGATAGCAACCTTAACACGTTAACTGTCCCCATACATAATTTTTTGACCACCCCATTTGTCCAGGGCAGACTTTGTAATTTTCTGTCTCATGATGTTCTGTTGACAAGTCTTGATAATTAGAACAACTTAATTCACAAGGCCATGAAGCTACAGCTCATAGAAAGAGATAAGGGCGCGCGTACCGTTAACGGTACATGCACGTAACTGACCCACGCGGCGTGTACCGAATTCGGTACACTGGACAGCTAACGTGACAAAGTTTTTTGTCTACGTTATCATATTTTTTTTAAATTTATTATTTCAGTGTTGATGGGTCGCCAAATTCCATATCACAAAAAGTCAAATTAACCATACTAAATCAACCTATTAAACACTAAAACAATATTCACAGACAAAACAGTAAACAGTTAAACATTAATTTATATTTTATGCTTTCAAATCCTGTTATTATTATTATCTCCATATTTATGTTTAACTTAAACTGCAAAGTATTGATTTTAATATGAACAAAAGATTACGTATCATCTAACTGTCAAATAATTCACGGGTCCCGAAATGTTACGGTCACTTGGCCACGCTACTGTCGTGCACATAGCCATACTCACATCTTTAACGACAAATGCTTGTCCAAAATTTTTCCAAAGTTGGCGTAAAAACGAACCAAATATATATATATATTTCATTTAATTGTAAACCACCAGGGCATAATATTGAATTCTACTATTTTAAAAATCCTCATTAAAAATAATCCATATTTTATACATTATTATCACCGGTAATGAATGTCAGTTTTAATTACCCTAATTAGTATTATCGCTTCACTGTTATCGTGTAAATGGCAGATTCTACATCTAAAATTAGAATTCGTAAATGTAACCTCTTTATTGTTAAATATTAATTCGTAATGTTTTGAGTTATTGTTGTAGGTACATTTCTTGTAATACGTATTTAAATTATATTTAGTAGGATACCTAATTAAAAGCTAATAAAACAACAGAATAAAGTCACGTAAAACATTTATGAATATAATTTTAATTCTAATTCCAAGCTTAAATTTTACAGAATAATTACCATAACAAAGCTTGAAACTTCCTCCCGCTTACCAATTTCATTATTCTTTTTGTCTCTGATTTTTTTTTCTATAAAAAAATCCGTCGTATTAGTAACCGCTTAACCTATATTATGTTTGCCATTCAGAAGAAATCCTGCTGTGTTTAAAAATTTTTTTTTTTCTAAGATCTGTTAGTAAAGTTATCCTAGTTCCAAACTATAATTGGTGAACTAATAAGACAAATACTACGTAGGGCCAGAACTGAGCGAGGAAATTGAATAACAAACTTGTGGAACTTTCTGTACGTGGCCTTATTTACTCTATATAGTAACTATTAGCATATAAATTTGTAGATTAGCTTAGCGTACAGGGAATAAACCACCGTGTTTGTATACTAACTACTATGTCATGGAAAACGAGATAATTTATATTTAGAATAGAAATTTTAAATATGGTTTAATAGGGTCAGTTTTAGCGTTATTGATATATGTATATTATTATTATTATTTTTGTCACTTCATCTGTTTATTGTTCTATCTTTTTTAATGAATATTTCTTGCGTTTTGAGTGCATATCCTCAGTATTGTTTCGAAGATATTTTTAAAGCTCGGTTGCTAACAGAAAAAAACTCATAAGCAGATACATAAATTACAACATAACTAACCTAAAGCCGCCCTCAATTCAATTCTTCAACTGCAAATGTAAGTTTGTAATCTTAATAATTATTAAAGTGATATAACAATAAGAATATGATTTTCAGATTTTTCCCATTAGGTACTTGTGCTGTGAGACCTTGCTTCTCGCCAAATTTCAAGATTCTAGGTCAAGGGGAAGGGCCCTGTAAGTTTTGATTTACTTGCAAGTCGTGTCAGACAGACCGATAGACTGACAGGCAGACAGACAGACTGACAGACACATATACAGACAAACAGACAGACAGATGAACATCGAAGTGATCCTATAAGGGTACCGTTTTTCAAATTTCTAATTGTCTTTTTAGTTTAACAAAACAGTAAATGATGAAACAATATTATTCAACTAAATCCCTTGCTAAAACTATTAACTACAAGCATAATAATAGGTATATATTACATTCAAAGTAATCATCACGTAGCTATAGTTAACTTAATTGGCCTAAAAAGTAACTTCAGTAAAAGGTTTAGGTGTCCTTTTGATTGTTGATTCACGAAGGCAAGCCCTGTGATGTTATTTGTGTGTAATTACTTAAATTTACTTTACAATACGTATCAAATACATGAAGGTTATGTATTATTATAAATGTCAGACTTATTATAGAATCTAGTGTATGGTTTTATGTTACGTGCTTCAAGAAAATAACGTCGAAGATTGATATTTGGAAACCCTCTCTCGATCAAAAGAATATTTTTTTACAGTCAGTTTGACAGTTCACTTTAATTCACAAAGCTTCTCAAATGTACCAATGATACTGTATGTTAATGTACCAACAACACCATTTGGCGGGATAAATTTACGTTATTCCTCCCCTTTTAAAGCATACCTGTTTTCCATCTCTATCAAACCACGAGACGAAAAGTAATAAATTATTCATTAACAAACATCAACATAAAAAAAAGATTTATATTAATGCCTAGTGAACAAAAGACTCAACAGTTAAGCTCGATTTGTAAGTCTACTCATCAAGAAACCGCTCGATCTCAACGAAGCACGATTCAATAGGCAGCTTGCACGTAAATCACGTACATACTAGAGTCATGTGGAGAGAGCTTGCGATGCACTTAACATTATTAATGACGCGAGAGAATTTTGTAATACCTACCTACCATGTATAATCTTTCGCATCTTGGGTTTATTTTTGTATATTTCTTAATTTGATGGAAGATTTTGAAGATTTTTCGAGTTTTTAACAATATATTTTACCTTATTTGTTTATTTACCGTTGATCAAAATTGATTATAGGGCAGATGCTCCAACAAGGCAAAAACAACTTTGAGAGGGAAGCCAATAGAAGAATTTAGCTGGGCTGGGCAGCATTTGGAAAACTTCGTCTGGTCTTCTCATCGCCGACACCCCAGTGTCTAAAGACGAAAGTCTTTAATCAGTGCGTCCTACCTGTGATGACATACGGAGCTGAGACGTGGACACTAACGGTGCGACTAGGCCACAAAATTAAAGTCGCTCAGCGAGCTATGGAAGCTATTCGCCAGAGAACTAAAAGTACCGACATATCTCAATGGGTTAGTAAGCTGAAGTGGCAGTGGGCTGGTCATATTTGCTGCAGAACCGATAACCGTTGGGAAAGACGAGTTCTAGAGTGGAGACCGCGAATCGGCAAACGTAGTGTAGGACGCCCTGCGACTAGGTGGAACGAGGATATACGCAGGGTAGCCGGCAGCCACTGGAGTAAGAGAGCCGAAGATCGGGCTCAGTGGCGTATTTTGGGAGAGACCTATGTCCAACAGTGGACTGGTGTAGGTTGATGATGATGATGATGAAAATTGATGAATGTTATTTTAACTTTATAGACTATGTCTAAATATATATTAGTTAAAAGCAGTAGGCCTGAGTAAGCACGTCTTCAATACGTAAGTACCTACCTTGATACATGTATAAACATTGTTTTAGATATGTCTATATCAAAGCAACCACAAAACCTGAATAATAGAAATATGGTCGTTGTAAAAGTAGAACAAATCCTTCGGGAAAATCAATCATAAAGTATGTATGTTTACGTGAAAAGAGTCTCCAATAAATATTTGGACATGCAGTTAAGTTCAAATGTAAAGAAAATTAATCGGTACCTACTTTAATCAATAATCCACTCATCATTGTATCAAAAACGGCGGGCGCAATGCTTGAACGATGAAAACTGTGCCGAGGTCGGTCACGCGATGTGTCCATTAAATTGACATGAAGTATCATAATGATAACTGAAAAATTTGATGAGAATATACTTACATCTTTTGGAATTGAACACTAAAACTTACTCATAAGGCACAGTGGGTCAGAATACTACGATGCAGTGTGCATAGTAAACGCATATTTATGAAATACCTACTAAATACACATACTGTCATCATATTATGAGTGTCCACAACTATACTGACGGTTTCACTAGTAATAACAATTTCAGAATCTAGTAGTATACCTACCTCATAATTTTAAATTCGGGAATTAGTATAGATATAAAATAAGCGTCTCTCAGCTTCATTCAAAAAATCTTCAAATTACATGCTTTTAGCGGCGTCAACACGTTTAGTAACCATTGTTCACGTCGGTCTAGTAAGATCCAATATGTAGAGGCCCCTTTAAAATACATTAATGAGTCGAGAGATATACACCTAGCTGATAGTAACTTTGCATAGAAGAGATATGAGCAAAGACAGCATATGCCGTGTGCAAGGACTATGCGTGCGATTGCAGATAAGAATGGAACTAATACTGGGTCTTTAGGAAAAGTTTGCGTTTCTGGTTGCTAAGCAATTGATTGAGACAACGAGTCGCTTGCCTAACCAAATGTGTCGATCTTGATAATCCTAACAACTTAAACATACTAGTTTTTTTTGTCTTTCTGATCACTTAACTTGTTTTCTTAATTTTGTAAAAGTCATATTTTATCCGCGTTGCTGGGATAAAACATATGTTATGTATATATAATCTAGAAGATAATTATTCTATCTATGTGCCAAATTTCATTCAAATCCATTTAGCTGTATTGGAGTTGAGTGGTAATAAACATACATAATAAACACACACACAAACATTCACAAAATACTAGGATTTAAAAAAAAAGTAGGTATTCATTTTTGAATTACAGTGTCTGTGAGAGACTACAGACACTGTAATTTGCTACTCTGGTGGGATATCCTAGACCGAACATCAACAACTCACTTTGTACAATGAAGGAAATGAGTGTCCCAAGAGTGCCTGAGATACCAAGCTGCACTGTCTGAAAACTCAAAGTACTAGAGTAGATTTTGTAATAAAATAATGTTAAAATTCGTTGTACAGAATCTTTGTTTTTAAAATAAATACATAACACGAAATCAATAGTCTGGTTTCCATAGCACAAACTCTGCTTAACGTGAAAGTTTTTAAAACAGGGAAACCCCATGGTTTGTTTATATAGGACACGCGTCCCTATACTAAAGTTATAATTACACGACTCACGATTCAAGTTATAAAAAATAATAATAATAATGATAATAAAATAACTGTACATAGGCGAAACCATAATTCTTATTAACGTCTGATATTTTCATATAATTTAAAATATTTTATTATGAAGAAATCATTAATTATATTATCGAAGTGTATAAAAAAAGGTGACTTTATGGCAAATTCAACAACCTAATTGTGATAAGGATGCTAGTATGAATAGCAATAGGATATTCAGGTAAATATAAGATCAAGTAAAGATAGAAACCTTTATAATAAAAGAATAAACAATAGCTATAAATCTTATAACAGACCACAATAAACTAAAGCGACCATTAAACATCAGAACGTAAATATTAAATTTTACAACCGCTATAATGGACGAGCAGCTTGCAGATGACATGCTAGGTATACCTATTCCTCCATTTTCATCGTAAACTACTACAGGATAATGATTATTTCAGTCAATTATGCCGTCATCTTATCTATTGCTGATATTATGGTGCTTGTGCTTCTATCTACTCTGTAGCAAAGCAAACATTATTTGTATGAAAATATTTTTGGAAACTTTAATTTGCAATGTATTACTTGGATAAAGACTGTAAGAAATACATTTCATTTAGTGCTATTACCAGTCCAACATTACTACTAGACGAGGTGAACCAGAATTTTCTAATCAACGAAAGCTCTTTGTGGCTCACAGATTGTAAGATTGCTTCTAACCTCAAATACAACGTCCACTCCCAACTATTCACAAATACCACAGAACCTCATTACTAGTTTAACATTAATAATGCAAAAGCATTTATCGCCCATCACCACATTAATTATTATGTTATTAATTACACTACAAGTATAATTATGTATACTATGAACCTATAATATTATGTCACAAAATACAAGTTTTTAATATGTATCTACATATAAATGCGACGGATAAATATTTTGTTTCAAAAGTAGACCAATTGAATTAAGAAAGCTTATTTTAGCTCTATTACTTACCATCTTTCTATAATATTATTTAAGGAAGTCAATATTTTAAATAATAATAATAAAGAGCCTTGACCACCGGTAACTAGGACCCTGTTCCCGATACCGGTGGGGTACTGTTTTTTATATTTTTAAATGTATTTTTTTTTATAACTTATATTTAAAAATGTAATTTATAGGAGTATATATTAATAAATGAAATAATAATAAATTGTTTTATTCAGACAACTATGGCCCACTTGTTAGTATTTAAAGTGAAGTAGTTCATTAAAAAAATCTATGATGCAATGTCAACAGGTGTCTTATGTAAAATATTTTTCAAAATTATTTTCTGTACTTAGACATGTTGAATTGCTAAGATTATTTACTAATATTAACAGTCTAAAATTTTTTAGTCTTTAATATTTATTTACAATCAATGTATAAAATACAATCTATGATATATAGAAAATATTCTCAAAGCCCTCGCTGCTGTCGATAGGCAAGGTTCCCAATAGGCTGGCAGCATTCCCTTTTTGGATGGCCAAGCTAAAAATTGAGTTTGTAAGATAAACATTAAATCTTAAACTTAATACAGGATGTAAAAGCCCTCCACAGACTAATGGGGTGAATTCAGTATACTTAGATACCCGGTACTTGAAATTATTTCCGGAACGTTATGGGAATCAAATAAACCTAATTTGTTTGATTACCTTATACGCAATATATTGGTACCGTGGTGGCGGTGGTGATCGGCCGCCCTCCCCGCGTCGTTCGTTAGAGTATTTCAACATCCATTGCAGATTTTTTTTGTGTACAAGAAGTATTTTTTCATTGAAATAATAGTAACTGATAAAACGATAAAAAAATGAAAATATTGTGAAAATTTCCGGTGGAATATAATTCAGAATAAGGAGCTGAATGCACCCTATCAGTTTGCGGAGGGGTGCATCCCTTAAATCCTGTATATGATCTTCAAATTAAACACCTACTGATTGAAAAGTCAAAATAGTTTGTTGTATGTCATTTCATTATAAATAGACAACAGAACTAATGTATGAGTAAGATGTAGTAAATATTCTTCAGAAAAAAATTAAAACCGATTTATTTTGAAATTACTACACTCAAATACTTTAATATATTATTATCCATTACATAGTGCCATTAAATGTAAGTGTACAGCCATAAACTGCACCCATTTTACGAGAAGCCGACAAAAATAATAGTGTCTATCGTAAAACTTGTCTGGTAGGAAAATCATTCGTCTTACAATTTTATTTTACTTCAGATAAATGTATGAGATAGAATAACACAATACACGGAGATTGTAGAGTGTTGTTGGTTGTAACGTAAATAGTAATTTGATTGGCTGGGCGTGAATGATTTAAACATACACTATCTAGACAGACATTCGTGTGTCCGCCTTATGTTATATTATACTAACTGTTCCCCGTATGTTTTAATAGTTATTCTGCTATTCGGTCTAATCGTTCTTGGACTATAAATGGTCTTACTAACCCGACTTTGTTTTATATATATAGAAAACTACACGAATATTTTTATTTAACCTACACACTTGCAGTATTTACAATTTAAAAATTGAACAGAGCAAGATATTGAGTAGGAACTCATAGAATTGTAATTTATCGGTGTTTTTTTTTGTTATTGTAATATTATTTTAAAATTAATGATATAAAGTAATATGGTTATGAGATAAGAGAAAGTGAAGTTGTTTGTTTGTTGTTTCTCTCCGTAACAGAGCAACGGATCAACTTGTTTACTTATTTCTCATCAGAAACCTGACAAGCCTACAGGCGGTCCACCTGATGATAAGTGACTACCGTCGCTAATTGACAATGTAAAAGGGATTGCCAATGTATTGCCGACAACTTAAATGTGTCTATTAATCAATTAAAGTTTTATTTATACTACTATGAGTGCCCAAAAACATAAAGGTTAAGAATTTTCCGGTACCCTTATAAATCTCATCTAACGTCTCCACACAAAATTTTCTTAGGCGTAAAACATTTCAAAGTTTCATTCTTGAAGTGCCTTTGATTGACATGACGTAAACTTATTTTACAAACTTTCCTGAAGTCAATTTTACGTATGATTTTCTGCTACGTTACATTACTTCAAAAATATTTTAAATGTATTAGAAGTTCAAAAGAAGTTTTTTTTTAAACTAAACAGTATTTGGGAACATCAATTCCATTCCCAATTTTCTAAACAAATCCCTGCATGAAATACACCAGGGACTTTTAACGAAATTTCTACGTCAGACAACAAAAATAGTCGAAAAATTCAAATAATAAATACAAGGAGAGGAAAGTGTTAAAGTGTCTGTGAATCGTATTTTTTCGGGAAAAATATTATATACTTATATGAACATTTCTTTTTAATGAATGTGTTGGTAGTTTGATGGGAAAACATTAGATTATTCTCTAACACAATTTATTTCAGTTTGACTTGCAATACTTGATGTTAGTTTAACATCAAAGCAATAAAATTACCTCTTCTGAAGGTTTTTATTAAAATGAAAGCAAATGCTCAACTCAAATCAATTCTACACCTACGATCAATGCCACTAGATCGAATCGACAAGTTTAGTCAAAATAATCCTTCCTAACTGCAAAAGTGAGTTTGTTTGTTTGTTTGTTACCTTTTCACGCTTAAACCGCTCAACCGATCGCGATGAAATTTGGTATTCAGATAGCCTATGGTATGGAGAAGAACATGGGCTACTTTTTATCCCGGGAAAACATAATATCCTTGGGGAATGCGGGTGAAACCGCGGGCGGAATCTAGTAGTTATATAATAAGTAATCAGTGCGCGAATAGACCCGATACCATAATATCTATTTTCATAAACACAAAAATAATGGATTCTAATTCAGTAGAAATCCGAGAATGTTTACTGGAAAAAATAACTTGAGTCACCTTCCTAAGATCTCGACTATACAGTTGATTACTGACTGTGAATTAGATTTGCATTTCAAACGGCTGGTTGCAAGCAATAAGGGCGGTAATGTCCACGCAATCGTCGCTACATGAAACCCCTTTTAATGAAATGACTTGAGTAATTCGAGATAATACTTTAGTTACAGGATACTGTACCAACTTTCTGAGTCGTTAGTTTAATGTTGTTTAAGTAATCGTATTTCCGTTTTTAATTATAGTAATGGATAGGCTCCGTTTGAAATAAGTATTAACAAATTGACCAGACATTATCTTAGTGACAAACATGGTAAAGGAAAACTGCGTACCCGAAAAATAAAATACAGAGTTAAATGCCTCTGTGTTCACCAATCGTCTTTAAACCCACATAGAGGAGTAGGTATTCCTTATCCCACATCTATATATAATAATGCTCCTGCCTAACTATCATAACTATATATATTATATATATCCTAATCCTATTTTTTATCCTACTATTAATATTAAATGCAAAAAAAATAAAATAAAAATAAAATCTAACTAATCCCTAATTCATAGTTAAACCCGTTATCGCATCTAGTTGTGGCCGATCCTTGTATGTAAACTCGTTCACTGCGCTTCGCTGGTACCAAAATGCCATCGAAGGACGTAGTGGTGTGGTTTTGTTAGAATGATACAAAACTACCCACCTCATAAAAATATTGAAATGATATGTTATTGTAACTAATTAATTTTATTATTAATTTAGTACGCTTGCATACTATCAATAGTTTTAGTACCTAGTTAGTTTTTAAGTTCTCATATTAAGTGAATGTAAATTCTTTTTGAGAATAATGTTTCTTTAGCCGCAAATGCGAAAGTGAGTTTGTTTGTTACCTTTTCACGCTTAAACCGCTGAACCGATCGCGATGAAATTGAGTATGCAGATAGCCTATGGTATAGAAAAGGACATAGGCTACTTTTTATCCCGAAAAAACATAAGATTGCTGGGGAACGCGCGTGAAACCGCGGGGCGGAAACTGGTATCATCTATTTTTTCAAAAATACCACGTAGCTTATTGTTGAACCTATTCTCATAATTCTCAATAAATAAAGCATTAGACAGGTACAATACTATTACTAGATACTAAAACATCGTCGCGAACTGTGTTATAGTCATTGAAATCCTGCAATAGCGATTGCAAACTGATCTAACAATTATCGTGCAGTGTGGTGATTTCGAGAAATATCCGATAATTGACACATTAGCATGCGATGGGAGGGAATTAATTGCTCAATAAGTGAGACATATAATTGCTATAGCCTTACATTAGCAAAACATTGTTTCTCGTATATGTGGTAAGGAATTTTTCAGAATACTAATGGAATCCTGGGATATTCCTCACACACGGCCATTTGATTCCAAACTAAGCAGAGCTTGCACTATGGAATCCGGATAACTGATATATTTACTACATACACATGATTTTTACTATCATTATAATAACATTTTAAATAAGTATAGTGCTTTCACATATTGCGACGGTAATATTATATTGACACGCGTATAACAGAGACGTCATATATTCCCGGGTCTTAGTACGAAATCCCGCCTGCCTCGGAAACGCACTTAAGTAAAAGTAACAAACAAAATATTAGTTTTGTTACGTGGTCATTAATTTTATAAAAAATAGTTATGCTGTTTATGTACAAGATACGAATAATATTACGAACCAACGAAGGGACAGAAAATTATTAAATTTGTCGTCATAACGAAAGCTAATTAAATAATATTTCCATGTAAAATATTGTTTCGTTAAGTATTATTAGAAAACTGAAATATTATCCGAAATCTACGTCATATTGTCTCATGAATCACATCCCATGATCCTCTTAGCGTATTAATAACAATCTAATCTAATAGAGCACCGTAATATTGCTCTTTATGAAGATGATACGCTATCATGTGGTATTTATGAAGGATCAGTAGAATAAAGCAAAGAATATTAATAAATTATACGATAGCACTATGTTAGTAATAAACATTTTATTTTCAATACGTATAGTTGCTTGTTATTTTCTCTTCTTGACATACATAATTACAGTGCAGACTTATCTGTATAAATTGAATATTTTGCTCCTTACAGCCTGTAACTGCAATCAATGGGATGTTTTGAAAAAAATATATAATTACTTCAAAAACCCAAACTTGACTGTTTTAAAAATATCACACAAAATATATTTTTATTTATTTTATTTTATGAAATATCCATCGGTATTTTATTTATCAATGAGTAAATGTACATAATGAGAATTAATTAATTTCGCAATATCATATTGGGTTAATATTTTGGAGATCTCCTATATATTTAGGTATTGCTGGAATATGATTTTGGGCTTGTATAATGTATTGTATTTTATTATTTAATGGGCAGGAAAAAAGTGCGTAGGAAATTAATGTACATTTACAATACTTCTCGTGACAAATATATACGATGTAATGTCACCTTACTAATTTATATAGAGCACGCGTTTATTTTAAACGTAAGTGCAATGCACTTTGAGTTAAGGTTCAGATCGTCTGACTCATAAAGTTAAAAATATCTGAAACTACACTGCGGAAGAGGATTTTCTATATTAAGAACATTTGTTACTCTCCGAGTGAATTCCACATTTGTTAGCAATATTCGTATGTGTGGAGCGCCTAAGTTCGTATAAAAAATTCAACATGTCAGTTACGAAATTCGTAATTTAATTTGTTTGTTAAATTTTGATTTGAGTAAAGTCTACCAAATTTAATTTTGTTTTATGTGTGTTTTGTTAATTGCGAGAGTTGTTATTAAACCCTTTGGATGCCTTATAATAATTTATTTATTTATTTAATTTTACAAGATTCACAGCATTACAGCCAAAAAGAATCATATTATATAATCCAAACTTAAATGCATTGTTACTTAGAGAGTGGTATAGCTAGGTGATCTTAAAAATACAAATGAATAAGTGGGTAGGCTTTAAATAACATAAAAATGATAACTAAGGGTCGCGTCGCGTGAGAGAGATGTTGTTATATATGTGAGGTGTGTGAGTGGTGTGTGTGAGTGGTGTGTGTGAGTGGTGTGTGTGTGTGCGTGTTTGTGCATTATAAGAGGTAGCGTATGCTAGCTGGCAGCTAGTAGATGCTATTAATATTAATATAATTTTGAAATTGTTATCGGTTTTGTTTTTAACATTATTTTTAAGTATGTTTCTTAATGCAATACATACTGGGTGACTTTTTAGTCACTGGCAATACTTGCAGTGGTGGAACTACTCATCAATATAAACAACTTTTATTATTAGAGTAAGTGTGAAATCACGAAAGAAATATCAGCTGTTCCATACAAAAGTTCAATACCTAGTTGGCGAGCCGGTAGTTAGGGTTAGATGCTAGTATATAATTATTTGCATAGTCTCTACCTACTTTAGGATCAGATGTAACAACGAATTTCTAACAATGAAGTAATTGGTATGATGTAAATAGTAATTTCTATGATATTGTTGTATGTTTTTATTTTATTTTACTTATTATAATCTATATATATATATATATATATATATAGTATCTATCCATATATATATATATATATATATCTTATAGTATATATTACGTAATATTAACTTGCTTATTATTAATAGCAAGTATTTTTGACAAGTAATGAACAAAAAAATATGAAATAAATGAATTTCTGAATATGTGTGTGAAGGAATTTTGAAGGAAATTTGTTTATTCATTTAATATATATTTGGGGTTCCAAAGTCTAACAAGGGTCAGTTATATTTTAATCACATCCATTCGTCAGTCAGTCATGGTTTTTTTTACTCGGAGACTATCGATAATCAAGCCGAAATTTTGCATAGTGATACATTATCTATGGCGTACACAAAAAATCAAAATAAGGTAAGCGTAATTTTGACTATTTAAAACTGATCTCCAAGAAAATCTATTATAAAACAAAGTCTGATTAGTTACACGTTACACCATTTATAATTAGAACGGGTGGACCGATTTTTATGATTTTTGTTTTGTTGGATTTGTCTTTGCCCCGAATAGCAGAATAACTATTAAAACATCAGATTTTTTTAATACCGGGAACACGAGTGAAATCGCGGGAAACAGCTTTAAAAAGTAATTGTTAAGGTATGAAATAAAAAGGTTAAATTTAACTGACATACTGAATATTTATTATACCTGAAACATTTCTCCTGAGTCTGAGCGTAATTATATGTATGTATTTACAAAAGAAAAGTAGTATATGTAGTAAGTATATCATTTATCTGTGGTAACCTTTATAAAGTTATATGAAAGTGTTAAGGTACTTTAAATTACGTGATTCGCGAAAATATTTAACTTTATAGGCTATTATCAGGTGCTTCAAAGCGTGCAAGCCGTAAAAATTCATAATGGTAAAGTTTGTTTAAATAAAGACACTTTGTCAAGTTACTTTGAGGTCATGTTTATCAAGTCACGTCAAGATCTACATTAAAATTAAGCTCAATATGCCTTTCTGAGACGAATGTTTTTTCATGTATATGTATTTCATGACACTTTAAATGAGTATATTTTTCTTTAAATTCTGTACTATATAATAATACTACACAAATATTTTCAACTAGCTGTTTGCCCGCGGCTTCGCTCGCGCAGACTTTATAAAATTTCTTTAACTTTTTTCCCGTTAGCCAATTTCGATATATAATTTCGAAATTTTAATAAAACAAAGCCTATATTCTGACCCAAATAAATCTCTGCCTACCTGTGAAAACTATATGCAAATCTGTTCAGTATTTCCGGAGATGTGCGTGAACAAACAGACAGACGGACAGAAAAGAATTCTAAAAATCACTGGTTTTGTTTCTATTACCCTATTACCCTTTCTATTTTTATTACTTTTCTTCAATGTACAGACACACCGGACTCTACTGTTTTATTATAAAGCAAAATCGAAATAGAAGGTAGTTATATAGTTTATTATATGTAAGTATTCCGTAAAGTTATTCGCAATATTTTTTATAATTTTTAAAAGACCGATCGAGTCGTTAGCACGTCCTGACTTTCTATAAAAATCTTAAAATGACGACAACTTTTTTTTGCAACATCTGATTTTAATAAAACAAAGCCTATATTCTGCCTCAAATAAATCTCTGTCTGCTTGTGAAAACAACATGCAAATCTGTTCAGTATTTTCGGAGATGTGCGTGAACAAACAGACAGACAGACAGAAAAGAATTCTAAAAATCACTGGTTTTTGTTCTATTACCCTTCTTTAGTTACCCCCTTTCTATTTATATTACTTTTCTTCAATGTACAGACACACCGGACTCCACTGTTTTATTATAGTACATATATAGAAATAGTCAACTAAAAAGAAGGAATATTTATGTTATACTATAAGATTCTTCGGATTATTTGGAAGAAGTAGATAATTAGACATCAGTCTAGTGGCTTTATTTGAAACTATACTGTAAGTACATGCAGTAAAAATATTATTAAACTATTAAGCTATTAATGTTTTAGTCAAACGTTCGTTTTACGCATCCACTTAAATGTTTCTAGAATCGACTGTTACGAACAATATTTTATAAGAACCGTTTAGCGAATCGAGTACGGCCCGAAGACCGGATCCGAGTAAAAGCTGAACCCTTTTAAGGACCAAAATGAAGGCCTGATTTCGGTCCCTGCAATAAATCGAGTACCGAAATTTGTCAGTGATGAAAACAAATCTTGTGCAAACCTAAATTCACCTAAAGAGGGAATGAATTTTATCTCTATGTGGGTAATAAAAACGGCAAACAAAGCAGTACCCAATTACTAAAGCAAACTGTTCTTGATTCCTTTATCTTGAACGAACGTTAGAATAGCACGAAACTGAGAATTAATGAAATAGATATGAATATTTTGAATTAGCTATAAATTACATAAAAAAAATTAAGTCCAAACAGAAAAGGGAAGTTTAATGAATTTGATTGAGAATTTACACATAAGTAACTTTAGGTAAGATCGAGACGTTCTAAAGTCTTATTTTCATAGTAATCAAATTTAAATGTAAATAGTATGATTTGTAGAAGACTCCCCAAGCAACAAAAGCCAAGTTTCTCTGATATCAGCTTGTACGTTAAATTTAAAACCAGCCTGAGGTCATTATCATTAATTGTTACTAGAAGTAACTTTTTCTTGGTCACCATCTCATTTACTTGGAACTGTATTTGTTTTTCTATAGCATCCTCCAAAACGTACAACTCCTTTATTTTTAATTTTCTATTAAAACAACTACCATTTGTTATATGTTATTCTACTTTGATTAGTAAATGTGGCTCCAACAATAAGTAACAAAGTTCAACGAATATTTTGTGCCGAAAAATTAAAACAAAATCAGCAAAAATATCAGATATGGCAAAAAAAAATACCCAAACCTTAACTCTACACGTTACATATTCGTAGCTTTTAATTACCATGAGTCCTTGTTTACAAACATTAACTAGATACAAAAATAGCCAAGTGCGAGTCGGACTCAAGCGCGGACGGTTCTATAAATAATAATAAATTCAATAATAATTTATTAATTATTATTTAAGCGGCTTTCGTAGTAATACGGTAAGCATCAATTGGAGATGGAAGGAACCCTATAAAAATAAAAATAGTAGTTTTGTCCCTATAGGGAACAAAGAAAGAAAATAAAGCTATTATTACCGCTTCGAAGAGCGTTTAGTGTGCATAATTTATTGACGCAATAACCCCTTTAATTCACTTAGTGTTACACGTGAGAGTTTAATTTAATTAAAATGCAAAGCTTCGACTAATACCTACGTTCTGTGTATTTTTCAATGTACTGTACCTAAAGGCCAATAGTTATGTAAAATTACTTTTAAACGTAACATATTAAGGTAAATTACAGTATAAACTAGACCTGATATTCTAATTCACTTATAAAATCGAGTGCAATATGTAGTTTTAAAATATTTGCATCAATAACGCTAAAGGCATGATTTCGATTTTTTTTCCTTGTTTTTCATTGTTAGCTTATAAGCAAGTTATTCTAATTTTGGTATCTACTATTTCAGCAATAAAGTACCTAGGTATAGATAAACTTCAAAAATATAGGACCTATAGGTATCAGTTTCCAAACTGATATCATTATCCATTACTTTAAGGTGACGCCGCGTTGAGCTTAAAAATCTGAAATTCAACGTGCTGCGTCCCACTCCCTACTGCTATAGTACCTCTCATAGAAAACCCGCGTAAACGGAAAGGGCGTATGCGACAAAATGGTTTTTATTGTTTAATTTAAAAACTACAAATATATTTCATAAAACCTATGTACAAATTATAGTATCAGTTTCAATTAATATATGTAGAAATTTTGGAACCTCAAATCGATCCTCAATGTCTGTAAAATTGGAATCTCTTATTTTAAAGAGGTATCTTTGATTAATTATTTTGTGTTATAAAAGTTAACCAATCGTGTTATGCTATGGACAAAATAAAGTCAAATACATGATAAATTCTTACAATAAATTTCATTTCGTTCGCTTTAGTAATTGTTGAGAAAAACTGGTATCCTTGCAACCAAAATCTTCAAGGCGTCGCTGAGAGACATTAAAGTCTAAGTAGTCCAAGAGAAATTATTACCTAAAGCTTGATTTCAAATATACCTAATAAAACTACTTCCACTGCCGAATTTAAAAAAAAAACATGAATTATGGTTGAATATCTACTAACAATGCTTATTTCCTACATAATTAGAAGGGAGATTTTGAAAGCTTCAACTCTAAACTTTAGCTCTTTTTAACCTTCATCTTCTTCACCTATAATTTTAAAGTGAACTACTCCGTAAAGTAGTACTTTGTAGTACCTGCCTGACTGGTGACCATCCTCAATTTTAAAATCTATGGTGTGTTCCAGCAGTTGCACTTGAGGGTCAGTGCCTTCTAGGTTTTATAAAGATCGGCAACACTTTGTCAATCCCCTTGGCATTGCTAATGTCCATAGGCGACGGTATCCACTCGCAATCAGGTGGACTGTCTGCTTATCAGACTTCTGATATAAAAAGTGAAAATTAAACAAAGACATATGTTGGCAACACCAACATTTAGAAAAAAGGTTTTAAAAATGTACTTCCGCTTCTTCTTTTATTGTCTTACAAAACATGCGTGTGTGTTTTTAATTAAAGTATTTCATGGTAAACTATATTTATCTAACTTCAAACCAGTAAACTACAGTCCACTCATACAAGGAAACAGCAGGGATAGAACCCTACCTTTGAAAAGAGTAATTGCTGAGTTTCTTGCCGGCTCTTCTCAGTAAAAGCAACCTTCCGAACCGTGCGTTAGAGTCAGACTATTCATAAGTGCTTGTGAAGGCCTATTTGAATTACAATATTACAGTAAGCAATGGATAGACAATGAACTAATTTGGGTCATAACGATCAATATTATGATTATAACTCATGTAAACATACGGAATGAATTCCCATAAATATTCAATCTAAAAGCTGTCTTACAATAACAAATCTCTCTCTCACACATTCAATTTCCTTTAAACAGGCCCTGATTAGGTTTATCTAAGGGATCTTCGGAAATAAGCTATCAGTTGAAGATTGCGCTTCATTGAATACCTGACAGGCTGGTAATCGTACCTTTCGTGGTAGATTTAAAATTACCTGTTTATCTTTCCTTTCAATCAAGTAAGCAAACTGATTTTTTTCTTCAAATAATCGAATGTATAAATTGCTTCAAATAACATGTTATTATACGAGTTGAAATAAAGCATATTAGAAAAAGAAAAGAATGTTTGTGTGGCAAGGTATTGCCGATTCCCCTGGCATTACTAAAGTATTTAGGCAACGGCCACATACGATCAGGTGAAATGGTCCACCTGTATACCTATCACATTGTTTTATTGAAAAAAAAGAATACCTGATTCAAAGTACCTATTACTCTAATAGTTATTACAAAAATGAAAAATAAAATTGTACATTTTTATTACTCTTTTGGTGTATGTATACCTATGTGAAAAATCTATCGTTTGTTGATATTTTTTTATATTTTCACTAGTTACTGATTTAGTACCAATTTATTTTTTCGTATCTGAGTTGGAAATTTAATAATGGTACCGTGAAATTTAACGACGAAGCCTAAAAATAACATTTATTTACTTCCTTCTCCTCAGTTTAATGGGTTATAATTGATACATACATTTAGTAAAAGTTTAAATACAATATTTGAATCATAATATCAATATTAGTACCTTGATCTATAACGGGTCTTGATTTGAGTATCATAAAAACATGTTCAAAAGTTCTATCATAAATTATCATGAGCAAAAGGTTTCCTACCGTTAGAAAAAAGAAACAGAATTTATTATTACTACAGTAGGTAGGTAGGTTTTACTAAAATCGTACTATGCTAATACTTTTATCAAAGAAAGATATTTCATGCCAAAAAGCATTGCATGCTTCTTGGGTGTTTGAAGAAAATGTGAACTTTTGTTTGTTTTACCGCTGCAGTGGGGCCTTTTCAAACTTCTGATATAAGAAAATAGCTACAACACGCAAATAACTAGGATGGTATTTATCTAGAAATGGATTTATAACCTTTTGAAATTAGAATGTCAAGTAAGCAAGAGAAGTAATCTTTGCGTGAAGAGAATAATATTCCTTAGCTCAAAGATATTGATGTATTGATGAAAGTACTATTAGGTATATTTGCTGAGTATAAATTCAGTTCTTGTTTAAAAAAAAAATTAACGTAAAGTTAATTTAAATACTTTTTACCAACTTTTTGAAAATAACGAATTTTATTGTCTCTCCTGTGGACATAATTCTATTTTTATTATAATATAATATTTGTCAAAAATATAATAGGCATACCTAGTATGTTTTGGACACGGTTGAGATAACAATCGCAGTTTACGTGTACGAGTAAATAACTTGGAATATATGAAAATTAACATAGCAATGAGTGATTATGGAAATAGTAGTGTGACCAACCATAAATTAAACTAGCCTCATAAATAAGGATTAACTACCGACCCATTGTGATTATTAAAAAATAGTATTATATTAGTTTTTTATTATCGATATTGTTTTTTCTTAGACATCTGAATTTCAAATGAAAACTTATGCAACATTATTTTTATGTTAGATCAGAAAAGTAATAAATAGCTGGACAATTCATTATGTATGTATGTGTATAAATGCATAGTCCTATAATATAGGATAACGATTTTTAAACGGCTTCAAAAATGGAGGAGGTTCTCAATTCGTCGGAAACTTTTTTTTTATGTATGTTCCCCGATTACTCGAAGACGCCTGAACCGATTTGGAAAATTATTTTTTTGTTTGAAAAGGTATACTTCCCAGTTGGTCCAATTGGCACCAAGTCAGGATCTGATGATGGGTCCCAGAAAAATCGATGGCAACCCTCCAATTTTATAGGGACACATACTTAATGTGTTTTATATATTTTTTAAAACTATTCAAGTATTTGCTTCTGGTACTCATCATCTCATGTAGCTAAGCTGATGATGGAAAATAAAACTTCTTAACTATTAGGAGTTAGTGAATAATTCTATAAAAATATTATAGGCTCGTATAGACCGCTACTTATGTTCCTTTGAGTTAGTCAGGTGAGCTGATGATGGAAGGTGCAACTTCTTGTTAGTTAAGAGTTAGGGGATAATTCCTAAAGTACCGTATATATACACCGCTAGTTTTTCTTATTCATAATAAATGTAATAAAAAAAACCTATTGCAATACAAAACAAATTCATAATAGAACTACTCCTGATGTTGGTTTCATCTACCTAAATGACTTACTGATATTATCTTTATCAATATTCACAAACATCTGAATGTAAAATCAGTTATTTTGTTGCAAAAATAACAATAAGCTATTTTTCTAAAAAAAAAAATTCATTTATTTTTCCAAATGTACCTATTTAGATCTCCTAAAATATTCCCATCACATGTAATTAAGTTTTATTATCTAATTAGTCTACTTCACTTTCAGTATGAATGAGACGTTTTATAAATAATTCAATTACTTTCAGTAGGATACAGCTCAAATATATTAGGCTCAACGACGGAGTACGTAATTATTTCACATCCTGACTCATGTAAAATGTATGGACATAATTAGGAGATTGTATGTGGACCTTTGTATTTTATAAATAGACACTTTATTTATAATGCTTAAAAGATGAAAACCTACTTGCAGTACACAAAATAAAATTGTATTTTGGCAAATTTGTAAGTGTCAAAAATAATGTAGGTTATTTGAATAGGTACTGTTTTAATAAGCTTTGGAAAGCAATTGTGTGAATTGTATTTTTACTTTGAGATCGAATTGAAAAATTTGCATACATATAGACAATAACAATGAGTTTCTTTTAGGATTGAATTGAATGGAAAATAAGGCAAACTGCAGGCCGGTAACATGAAAAATATTTTTTTGTAGACCCAGTTTTCAAAATGCAATATTTAAATAACAACCTAATTTGTTTTAATGTTTTTATTCTATACTATGCTTCTAATGACTTACAAAATTGGTAGTTTTACTTTTATTATTGAGTTAATAGAAATTGGAGAAGCAATCAAGTACAATTGGAAAAAAAGCAAGCTAACCACCCTTCGAATTCAGGCCAAGCACACAATTTTTTAAAATAGTTCTTCATAGTTTACAATCAATAAAAAAATATTTTACAACCAGTGAGGATTTTCAAACTCAGAACATTATTTTTCATAATAGCTCCATAGTATTCAACTGACATCAATAAGTTCCCTTTATCATTTGCCTCCCTACCTTTCAACTATTCTCGACTTTGTCCATCGTGCCGTTGAATGTTATGTAAATGAAGCGTTTTCCGCTTCCGATATTTCAAGGCACTATTCAAAGACTTCCATTGTGGTCACAAATGTATGCTAATGGACTGACTGATTCGATTCATTTGATTCAAACCATAATTTTCTACGAGATTGCATGAACATTAAATATTTCTGATGGTGACTTACCAATGTAATGTACTTTTTAACATAGGTATTTCTAGTAGGTATACTGACTGTAGATCTAAATGCTATATCCTAACTTCTATGCGTAATGGAAAAGTATAATTGAATTTTCTGTTTTCTCTAGATTTCAGAAAAAAATGTTAATGTTCAGAGATCACGCCATTTAAAAAAAAAAATTGAAATAGACGGTTTAGTATGAATAAACGCCTTCTTATACAACTGAAATATAATATTATAACAAGTATGAAAATCCCCGCAATCCCAAATGCGTGTAACACAATTTCCCCTATCGCAAAATAACTAACTACGCTACACCCGCAACAGGAAAGTAAAAACAATATTCTCACTTCCCCGAAAGTTCTTGTGAAACTTTTATATCACATCGTGCGAAAGGAAACTCACTATAGGAGGAGGCAATGAATCAATGCCTGAATTTCACAAAAGGAAAAAAATGATGGCGTAAAAATTCATACAATTGAATCCTCGGTACTCAAAACTAGATTTTCAGAATATTTTAACATCTGGAAGAGTTTTCTTGGAAATATTTGTGCAAAGATATGATTTATTAAGGTTTTTTTAATTGAAATAAAATTGTCTACGTACCTCACTACCATCATACACGGATTGGCGGATTTGAATAGCGCGCGCTTGTGTGTTCGTCAACCGGCGAATCGAGGACATGTTCCTCCTCCTTTTTGAATTCGTACCGACCAAAATTTGTAACGTCATACTATATATTAAGTCGCAACTGAAAAATAACGTTATTCGTCGTTATTTTATACTTTTTAGGTGCAAACCCATTTTGAAATTGGTTTTATGTCTTCGTACGTCAATCTGTCAATTATTTCTACATCTAGTCCATATTAAATCGTCCCATATATTTGTCATTTGCGCCATATCTATCAAAATGTGATAGATAGATGCGTACGAGTTATCTAATTTCTCGCATATTTCTCGTTTTTTATGTGTCGAATTTAAGAATATTTATAACTAGCTTTTCCGCGTGGTTTCACCCGCGTTCCCGAGGGATCTTATGTTTTCCCGGGATAAAAAGTAGCCTATAGCCTTCCTCGATAAATGGGCTATCCAACACTGAAATAATTTTTCAAATCGAACCAGTAGCTCCTGAGATTAGCTCGTTCAAACAAACAAACAAACTCTTCAGCTTTATAATATTAGTATAAATAAGAATAAAACCTATTTATTTAATGGTCAGATAAGCGGTAATAGTTTTTAGAATCTTGCACTTAATGGCAAAAAATGAAGCCATAAAAATTCATCCTGTCCATCTATCTGTATGCACGCTTTTTCAGTGTCTTTGACAAATGCTATGAAATCATACTTATTTTTGCTGTCGATAAAATTAACTTTGTAAACTATTACTTGTTGCTTTGTACATGCTATGGAACCCTACGTAGTCCGACATACACTTGGCCAGTTTTTGAATAGATTTATCAGAAGAATAGCTTTATAGGTATAAACCAGCTGGTTTATCCAGTAATTGAAAATTCGTCCCCATTTTGATTCGGTTCTTTTGATTTTACTATCAGAAAACGTCCTTACTTTCCCGTCCTTTTTTTCCGTCGACATTATACAAAGTAAAAGGAAGAAAAAACTTTTTTTGATCAGAATTGAGTACGCCGTTAATAAAGTTAAAGATATCAGTTTATTAGTTCTATCTTCAAGTTAAATACATGCGTTGTTGATTTACATAGAATAATTAAAGATTTTATCACCTTCTGTATAATACAGTGTATATTACAGGGGTGGCTTTTAGTAGAAGCGAGCATAACTTAAAATCGAAGTTTATTTGCAACTTTGCTATGATATTTTATCTTTCACTGAAATGTTGATAACAATATAACTTCATCAGCGCTAAGTTTACCATTGACAAAACCTGATGCCGCGGGCTTTCTATGAAATCTTAATTTTTATTCTTAATAAACAGATTCTATCCAACAATCTAATACGAACACAATATAATACGAATAAAAACGAGCATGAGAAGTTTTGTTTATTCCAAATTATTACGATGTATGTTTTTTTTTTACTTTGTATAAGCCTGTGTTTGGCCACAATCTCACCATGACCAAAGTTACAAAATTTAAATTAAATAAAAATCCAGTGTCCAAAACCAGGACATTTGTACCAGAGCAAAAGCTATGGTCATAGCTCGTGGACTCAGAAAGTTGGATGCAAGCGGCCTATAATAAATAGTACAATAGTTAGCGGTGGGCATCCTTGGACTGAATATGATGATCATAATGATGGTGATAGGTATGCAATACCCAAGTTTTAAACGTACCTGTAAAAGCAAGAAGTATCTACTCTATCGTTTATAAAATTACAAAATAGATTTACTGCACGTTTTCATAAAACCTATAAAAAATATTATGATGTACCTACGATATGTTATATTTGGTTATACCTAAGAAAGGTTACTTCTCACGTTATGACGTCACTTCCTTTGAGAATGATAAATCCTGTGTCCTGTCCAATTTTCCTTTCCGCTGGACTGGAGATAGGGTTGCCACATATCCGATTATGTTATGATAGTATACCCGCAGAGATTTGTAAGGTTTTCCTTTGTTTAAACTAACATCCGTTACGTGGTTTGAACCTTTTTTATGGGGCTTAGGATAATTATTTACAATATTCTTATGGGTCGTTTGCTGGGTCATTGTTGAAAATATTTAATTTGCGGACAAACAATTTTTTTGTAAAATGAAAAGTACCTACTTACATTTATTTCAATTCGTGATTATTATTTTACAAACATATACATTTTACAAACATGTACATCTATATAGCTATATATATATAAAAGAGAAAGTATGTATGTATGTATGTTCCTTATAGACTCCGAAACCACTGAACCGATCGCAATGAAATTTTCAAACAATCTTCATATTAGCCCCGCGGGTAATCCTGTAAGATTTGGTGGCGATGGGAGCACTCGGAACCGCGGGTGAAGCCGCGAGGCGGAAGCTAGTAAACTATAAATAGCTATGTGTGAAGAAGGAGGATAAAAATAAATAGATAGCTGCTATTAAAATTCACTAAATTAAAATTATTCTTACGATTTTATAAGTATAATATTTATTTTTATTGTTTCAGTGTAGATGGATTGCCATAATCCCAAAAGGGTTTTTGGTCATGGGTATGACACAATATAGTCCACATTTTATCGGAAAAAATCCAAACGAAGACATTGACGAATCCTAGATTGTAGTGAGATACATGTGTACTGTGGCATGAAATAATACAGAAGTCTCACTAACCAGTTAAAAATAAACCTATGACTGAAAAAAAATACAATTGAATTGAGAACCTCCTCCTTTTTTTAATGTCGGTTAAACAGAAACTGAAGTGAATGTTTAAAGCTTTATCTTGTTCTAGTATAATGTCAACGTGTTTCGTTTTCGTTACGTTTCTTATTTGATGTTAATAGAAATTATCATTTAAATTAAATTATTATAGTACTATTTAACTGTCAAATAACTCACGGGTCCCGAAACATTAATGTCACTGTTGTGCACATAGCCAAAAATGTTGGAGCGTAGGGGAGACCGGGGATAGTTGACCAATTTTTTCCTAAATAGTGCATATTTTTTATGTTTTAATATATATAGACAAGAAAACCATATCAATTGATAGAAGAACTATTAATCTAATAAAAATATGTGATATCAAGTTCTTAGTTAAGCATAATGTCGATAATTTTATGCATTTTATAGAACACTAACTCTTAGTCAATCTACCCCTGGTCTGGGGTAAGTAGACCAAATGCCAGGGGTATGTTGACTTATGTACCTATAAGAGTCAAATCATGAGAAGGGGCAAATAATTAAACATTTCAATCAGGCATAGCTTTGTTATTTTGTTTTTGCGAACTCATATGCAAATTTCCGAGTCTCATAAGACGCCAATCCATAATAAATAGCAGCTACCTCAATAAAACAACTGGCTAAAGTTTTCTCTTCAAAACTAGAACAAATTTAACTTTTTTTATATATCAAACACAAACTCGGAATACACTTGGACTGAGAAGAATCCAGCAAGAATCCTCTGTATCCAGGGCTATGCTTATGGTTATGGAGAGGGCTATGCTCGGGGTTTCTCTACGGGATCGAATAAGAAATGAGGAGATTTATAGATGAACTAGGGTCACCAACATAGCCCAGTGGATTGGCAAGTTGACTGATCGACTGACAATGGGCAGGGCACATAATGCACAGAATGGATGGCCGATGGGGCCGAAGAGTTTTGGAGTGGAGACCATGGACTGGCAAGGGCAGCGTGGGACGTCCACTTACAAGGTCCAATGGATGCAGACCGCCCAAGACCGGTCCTATTGGAAATCATTAGGGTAGGTATATGTCCAGCAGTGGACGTCTTGCAGCTGAGATGATGATGATGATCCAGGGATGAGAATTCTGCTCAACAAACTCTCGTCAAGTTTGGATTACGTTCAAATTTTTTGTTTAATTTGGCACCGTAACGATGTATCTT
Source organism: Tetheella fluctuosa (assembly GCA_951216915.1). NCBI lineage: Eukaryota > Metazoa > Arthropoda > Insecta > Lepidoptera > Drepanidae > Tetheella > Tetheella fluctuosa. Next base: position 5,541,771 of record OX578229.1, on the reverse strand, counting down.
TTATAACGAATATTATACTGTTTTGGTGTCGCATTAATGCTTTCTCGTCAAAAATGACTGCGTGACAAGCTATTTCAGATACATTTTTTAATGTTTTAGCTCATTCAGTTGTTCTTTCACAGGTCCTTTTTGCTATGTATTAATCGAAATAGCTATACTTCTTTAAAAATCCAATAAATGGTTAACTTACGTGTTGTTTTCAACTCCATATTTTAGCTTTTGGGGTAGGTTGAATAATTATTCAACCAGCCCCAAAAATAATTGGTCTACTAGCCCCAGACGCCATTTTATATTTTGATCACATAGCTAGCCTAAACACTGCCGCTGATTTGAATAATAAGATATGAAATATGATAAATATGTACTCATCAAACGCTAGGGCTAATAGAAAAATGGTTCACATAAAACGTGTAGGCATCACATCAAAAAATGTACTATATCGAAATTTCACTTACGTCATTAACAAATTAAAAACGTGTCACCATTTGAAAACGACCTGCGACCGCGATGTGGCACTTCGGACAGCTGTGCGGGATGCGGAGTGTAATACTTGGCTGTGATCGGATGATACAATACTCATACTGTCGACGAGTTTTTGGCAGATAGTCTACCTACCCCTATAGTCAACTATCCCCGGTCTCCCCTAAATTATAGATAAAATTCAGAAATATCCTCATATTAAAAAAAAACTGCATATGTATTTTTATAAACTAATAAATTTAATAAATTGCTGTAATAATTACAATAATTGACTGTATTGAATGTTAAATATTTTGTATTATATTTGTATTTTAAAAATTAATCTTAGATGATAGATTCAACTCCTTGACAAAACATATAAAGTTAGTATTTTTCTCCCCATTGACTTTCTTTTCTAAAGAATTGGATTTTCGGCATTTAAATACGCCACTCCACAGACTATTCAAATGTAACATTTGAATTGAAGATAGGCTTTGAAGGAGCTTATCTGACAATTGATAAATCGGTCTTTTTCATACTTGAATATAGAAATACTAGATGAAAACCCGGCTTCGCTCGGGTGAAATGTGACTCATAATACACAATCTTTTACAAAATGTAGGTAGATAATTTTGTAGTTATCGGTAGTGGTTTGTATTAGTTCGCCGTATCAGACTATCGGATCCGACTATCGGATGAAAAAAAGTGACGTGTATTCCCGACCTTCAAGGCGCCAGTTTTAGGTGCGTTCAATTTGGATACGTTCATAAACTGTTTGGAATAAAAGTCTAGTATTACAAATCTCGTTGTTCTCAAAAGTTACGAAAATTGCCTTAAATATAAAATTACTTACATGTTACGCGAGGGGGTCAAAACTTACGAAAAATGTAAGAAATGTAACCTTCTGGCAACACTGTGACAGCTCAATCCAATTCAATTTATTGTTTATGGCTCCATCGTGTCAACGATCACTGCCAGTGTCATGGTTAGAAAAAACAACGGGAAACAAAAATAATAGGCTGTCAATAAAGGTTCATTTACACACTGAGAACACTGTTATCTCATGATTAGGCTGTATGGGCTAGAACCCTTTGCCTTCCCGAAATAAGGGAAAACAAAAGAAAAAACTGACACTAACTGACAGGGATGCGTTCATTGAAAATATGGTACTGTGCTCGGCCAATATGGCGACTGCCATTTGCACCATTAGAATTTAACAAAATACTCGACAATCCGAATTTTGCGGATATATGTTGTCGACTCAAATTATTATTTTTTTATGTTTTATTATTCAGGTAAGGTTTCAATCGAGTCTACCGTACCTCTTGACGGAATAATTAATATAGATAAGTACATTATAGCATTGAACATTTATGTATTAACTTGATGGGAATATTACACAATATAGACATAGATGTTCATATTTTGAAAGAATAAAAGTTTTTTTTATACTTTTACTAAATAATATATTTTTACTAGTCCAAATACATTATGTCCAAACCTATTACACGCAGACCAACTACACATTTCAGAATGTGGTTCAGATTTCAGTGGCTAAGATCAAAAATAAAGTTGTGGCTAAACATACTATTTTAGATGAAGTTTCAATTTATTTTATTTACCACTAGCTTCGGCCCCGCGGTTTTACCAGCATTCCCGTGAGACCGATATACAGATGTAGCCTGTTTTCTCAGAAATATATTGAAAAACGTTGTATGATACATGGGTGTTAAGATAATTTTAAACTCTTGAATGTAAACCCTCGCCTACGACTCAGACTGACAAACATCATCTCGTTTATAATAATCTACTTATTCGTATATCTACTGGTATCACAATGAACTATATTTTAAGAGATACTGAAGCCAAAAATAAAAATAAATAACAATATCCTGAGATTATGTATCAATGCCTAAAATATAGTGTGTGTAGAGTCAGCCCTCTTGAGAGTTTTCTTTGTGAGAAAGGTTAAGTACATGTAAATGTATAAACATCTAAGGGATTTGGGTTTACATAAAATAAATGTTTGCATGTAAACGACGCTTATTGTATGTTTGATATAAGTTTTGACTCCTGATTACACCTAGATTACCTACTAATCATGCTTGTAAATTTCGCCGTATCTAAGTCAAAGTCAAAGCTATTTATTCATCTGAAGTTACCATCGGTTTAGAAGTCAACTGAGAAGAACCGGTAAGATACTCAGCGATGTACGATGTAGTTTTCACTCATTGATTTATATAATATAGTTTTTGCAATACTTTACAAACTTACAACTTTACTTTAAGTACATAGTAGATTTCTTGAGATGAATGTTAAACATTTCAAAGAGTCAATTTGTCATAAGTTTCACAAAAAAATAATCTCTTTATAGAATATTGTTCAATATTTGTATGAATTCACACTTTTAGCAATTACTTTACATTATTTATGTAATAACAACTAGGTACTTACTATTGTAGTCATTCTATCATTACTTTGTATAAAGACGAGGCCTAAGTGACAATAAAATTTTAACACCTCAACAAACTGCATGGCAATTAAGTTTAACAGCTGTTCACAATGGTGGCTGTAACTAGAGGTCTCATAAAAGATTTACAGGAAAGAATTGCAATTTCTTTAAAAAGTTTTTCTTTTGAGTACATGTATATTTTTTCCCAATTTTTTTTTCATTTTTTTTTTCAATTTTTCCCATTCCCATATTTTTACTGGAATATTTTTGAAACTACGAATGGGTATTCGTAGTTTCAAAAATATTCCAACTTAATTATTATTCGCTTATCTTGATCACAAGATTAAATAATTAATTTAAACTAATACAGAATTTGTTTGTCCATTACATCAAAAAGTTATTTAATTTACTTAGATAAAACTTAAATATCAGTAGGTAATGTTAACTTGAAGCTGTCTTTACAATATTTTAATAATTCCCGAAAGGCCTGATTAAAGCCTTTCGGGACTTTTGACATAGCTTGATTTTAATCTTTTACATTTTATTCCATTGGCATAATTTATTTTTGCGTAATATTTTAAAAATAAACAAGATTTTTATTCTTATTTAAACATCATGTGCTTTTAATGATATTAAACACACAAAGATAACTAGACTAGATAATTTATTAACTGTGATTACACCATAAATCATTAAACACAAATACTAGAGAGCTAGTAAATTTTCTTTGCATGCTACCTATATCAGCTAAAATGTAAATGACGGATATATGTACCTGCTCAATTATTCAATTTATCGATGATATATATGATTAGAACAAAGGCACTACTAAAATAGTCAATCGTTCAGTGGTGTGAAGAAATTCTATTTGTGTAACACAGACCTTGATATTTGGTATTTCATAAATAGAGCGCACAAATCATAGAACATTTCCCATACATCAATCAAAATCGGCATATCGTAAACAATCGTTTAATTGTCCGTTTGGCTAAATATTGAATAGGAAATGATTTCAAATAAAGCCGTTTCAGAGTGTCTTCCATAATTAGGTTGAGGTGACATCTGACTTGATTTGATCTTCGTCACTTACTGGAAGCTCTTGTGTGAATTGTGAAGATTTCACCCAAGAGATTTCATATTCCTTCAGAGAAATAATGGGATTATTTGCGTGTTCCTAAATTACCTTGAGTACTTTTAAAATTGATTATTGATCGGTTACTTCTTTAAATATACGATATAATATTTTACACGATATACACCAAGGAGGGCTTTACGGTACCTTATCTATCTATTTGTGCTATTTTCTATTAAAAGCTTATTATATTCATAACGAGATGAGCGAAAATATAATAACTCAATTTCTACTTTAAAATTTTTAACGAAGAAAATATAAATCAAACTATACCATACCAGAGAAAAAACAATTTGCCCCAGTTCCGAAAAGTTTCTTTTTTTGTAATATTGCCGCAAGGAGATAGGCGCCTATTATAAAATGGAGCGATAAGCCTGTGGTCGGACAAAGGGAAGCATTATTATTTTAATAGAAGGGTGAAATTCAAGGTCAACATGTACCTGGGTTGATAAAACATTGCGGTTTATTTCATTGAATAAATATTATGAAATTAAATTTAAATAAATTGCTTAATCGGCATCCAAAGTTTGTCTGGAATGCTTCTTAGCGATAAGTCCGTAATGGTACAGTAGTTAAGTTTGAATATATTTTGTTTTTGGCTAACTGTTTTTTTTACAATAATAGAGTTATCTATGAATAGTTATCTAAGAATATTCAAATAATTAAATAGTGTTGCGTACATCTGTTGGATGCGTTTTCATTCTCAGTGCTTTGAAAATATTTCACTTTCGTACAATAGACTTTCGTTCAGATCTCATACTATTTTTACAATGTTTTGCTTACTTTTACCAAAAAGACCGCCGGAGAGTTTATAAAAAGTGGAGGGTTGAAATTAAGGTGACGACGCGTTAAGTTTAAAAATCTAAAAATCAACGTCCTGCGTCCCGCTCCCTACTATAACGACCTCTCATCGAAAACCCGCGTAAACGGAAAGGGCGTATGCGACAAATTGGTTTTTATTGTTTAATTTAAAAACTACAAATATATTTCATAAAACCTATGTATAGCTTATAGTATCAGCTTCAATTTATATATGTAGAAATTTTGGAACCTCAAACCGATCCTCAATGTCGGTAACATTGGAATCTCTTATTTTAAAGAGTTCTTTTTGATTAATTATTTTGTGTTATAAACGTTAACCAATCGTGTTATGCAATGGACAAAATAAAGTTAAATACATGATGAATTCTTACAATAAATTTCATTTCGTCCGCTTAAGGCGCTGACAACAGCTAAATGGCCTTGAGAAATTGAAATTTTAGCCACGCCCCTCTACATCCCCAATATATATAGCACGTATAGCACAGCATAGCGCCACACACGAAGACGCGGTAAAACGGTGCACTTTTTCGGCCATCATCCAAACAATAAACAAGTACAAATATATCTATGAAACTAACACAACTAGATGGCGCTATTATTGAAAGTATAAATATGTAATTACAACTAGCTATAAAGAAATCGTAATAACCGAGTTCTCAATATATTTTAACCTAGTTTTGTAACTTTTCTATTTTATTTCCATCTTTCACACCATTATTTACAATAGTATGTACCTACTAATTTTAATGAAACCGCTTCTCTTATCATTTTATATTCGCGTCGCCCGTGTGGATGTATAAATGTTTTTTAATAAGAAATATGAATGAAGAAAATAATGTACAAAATTCAAAATATATAGCTAGGTTTCATTTTTAGAAAACGTCGTTTTACCGTGTTTTCAATCAATGAGAAACTGCTACAATTTCATTAGAATACGAAAGTAAATTTCGCCGCTATCAATAAGTAATTAATAGCTCAGGTGGGAGATCGTGCTATCCTCGAAATAGATGTCCACGGATCGAGTCCTGTTGGCGACTTATGTTTGATTACTTTGTTCGATATGATTCATCCTACTTTTGTAACTTTTTCATCTTTCACACCATTATTTACAATAGTACCACAGCGTAACAAGTCATACAGTGGTTTATCAAGTCACGCGAAATGCCGCTTTTGTGTAGACATTCGTCATTATTCGTAGTATGTGTATGTAGAACTAATACCTAACATATTTTTTATTGTTTATGACCTTTTAATAATATAATAGGATACCAAAATAAAAAAAATGAGAGAGAGAAATACTGAGATACTTATTCTTTTAAAAACTACAAATGCGAAACTGAAAGGTATTTTCAACATTTGGATTTACTAATTTTCAGATTGCGATTGTTGAATTTGACGATGTAGTCAATTCTCATACGTAGAAATAATTTTAATAAAAATTCAGACGGGAAGCAGGACCATGGTCTTGTATTAAAATTAATGATCTTTAGCTGTTGATATAATTGACTTCTAATATTATTTCCAACAAACGTTGTAAAAGTTGTCTGTAAAGTGTCTTCTAATTTTTGGCAGTACGTTAAAATACTAATACATAATAGTTTGCTAGAAGTTAAATTAGGTCGCGCAGAGATATCACTACTCCATATTCGTAATCGGCACCCCTGAAAACCATGAAAACGATATCCATATTGATTTTATTTAAAAATTCACGTCCGCCATCTTGAATCTCGAAATATGTTATATATTCGTAATTGGCACCCCTGAAAACCATGGAAACGATACCCATATACATAGATGTTATTTAATAATTCGCGTCCGCCATCTTGAATCACGAAATATATTATATATTCGTAATCAACACCCCCGAAAACCATGGAAACGATACCCATGTACATAGATGTTATTTAATAATTCGCGTCCACCATCTTGAATCACGAAATATGTTATATATTCGTAATCAGCACCCCCGAAAACCATGGAAACGATACCCTTATACATAGATGTTATTTAATAATTCGCGTCCGCCATCTTGAATCACGAAATATGTTATATATTCGTAATCGGCACCCCCGAAAACCATAGAAACGATTCCCATATAGATTTTATTTAATGATTCGCGTCCGCCATCTTGAATCTCGAAATATGTTATATATTCGTAATCGGCACCTCCGAAAACCATGGAAACGATACCCATATTGATTTTTTTTTTTAATTCGCGTCCACCATCTTGGATCTCGAAATATGTTATATATTCGTAATAAGCACCCCCGAAAACCATGGAAACGATACCCATATAGATTTTACTTAATAATTCGCCTCATAATTGTACAAAATTCAAAATATATAGCTAGGTTTCATTTTGTCGTTTTACCGTGTTTTCAATCAATGAGAAACTGCTACATTTTCATTAGAATACGAAAGTAAATTTCGCCACGATATATAAGTAATCAATAGCTCAGGCGGGAGAACGTGCGATCCTTAAACCAGATGTCCGCGGTTCGAATCCAGATGATGTCTCCAATTTCATTTATTAATTTCCTCTTTTTCAAGTTCCTTCTTTTGTTTACCAAAATAAAAAGTATTATATACCAGCACAACTCAATCATCCAGGTACTTTACATTCATTATAAAACATGGTGTCATCACATGGATTTGAACACACACATCCAAGTAGTTATAGGTTCTTGACCTATAACCAGGACCGCTGAGCTAACAATGACATGACTTATGTGATGAAAATAAGAATCTTTCTCGGTCAGTGATGCGGCACGACAAATTTTATTCCCAATGCATGAAAGATTATAAAATTAATCAGTTATTATGCCCTTTTTGTGGTAAGTAAATCTTTAGTTTGAATACTTTTTTATGCGAAATAATACGACGAGATCATATTGTAAAAGTTATGTAATGCAATTCATTTTCCCTCCAAATATTGTCATTTAATTTGATAAAAAGTTATAATGTGAATAGGCTGAATACATTCATAAATTACACTGCAATCTAGCGGCAGTGATATGACGCTTTGACAAACACAAGTATTTGTTTACTTTTATCATTGTCAATCACTGTGAAATAAATTGCTTACTACCTTACTTTATTCATCAGGCATTGCACATTTTTTTTAAAAGATATTTTACCCATTTATGGATGATAATGTTGAAACCGCGCGCTCGGAAAAAAAGTGGTATAGGTCCGTCTAGCAACGCGGATCGCCGCGGAATGCGAGTGAGGGCAAAGCAAAATACGCAAGTAACGTGACAGAAGAGTGTGGCATAATGTTGACTCCTCCCCCTAACTGCTCCGAATTAATAACGTAAGCGACATTTATAAAAATAATTAATTATGTACAAATAAATACCTTATTCCAAAAACTAACGAAATAAATCATTTTCTAATTATTCGAACAATATTAATGTAAAATATCACATCGAAAAATACATTCATGTATAGGATAAATTTGGGAATTCCTTGATTTTCAGAGTTGTGTTTGGCAATTTTTTTTATCGAGGCAATGAAATGAAATCGTGTTTTGAGATTAATAAATTTGTCATTTATATCCTTGAGTATCGTGTATTTAAATTTCAATACCGTACATTTAGTAGGATTAATATAGGTTGGGTTGCAATAGAGAGACTTTAGCTGTTGTCAGCGCCTTAAGTCTTTGTTAAGAAAAATCGGTATCCTTGCAACCAAAATCTTCAAGGCGTCGCCTTAATATTTTTGTTCTAACAATCTAATTTACATAGAAAGTTTATTATTAACTTTTTACCGCGCGAACAGCAATGAAAACCATCTTCACCATAAGAATCAGTGACCTTGTTAGATTTTATGGCACGTTGCCCATTTCGTAAAGATACTCTTTTATTCTTACAAGTAGTTTTGCTAACGAAATATTTCGTTTTTATAAATACATTTCTGTTACATCTAATATAATAGTGCTATTTAAGATTTAGGTCTTAAGACCCTACCCTGGAAGCTTTTATGTAAAAATCATATTTCAAATAAAAAAATATATATTATGTTAGCTTCCGCCCTGTGGCTTTGCCCACTTTCCCGAGGGATTTTATGTTTTCCCGGGATAAAAAGTATATTTTATGTTAATCCAGAATAAATTCTATCTGTGTGCCAAATTTCATCCAAATTTGTTGTGTAGTTTTTACGTGAAAGAATAACAAACATCCATCCATCCACACACAAACTTTCGCGTTTATATTAAGTAGGATTCTTATGTAAATGTAATAAAATACAAAAATGCTGAAAGTTAACTCAAGCTTATAAAAATCGTTATTATACCAACTTAACGTACTAAAATAACAGGTAGGTATATTTTGAACCTGTAAAGTATGGGAATCCAAACAACTGATGAACACCGACCGAGTGTTGAGTTTCTATCGGCGAACTGTACTTATAAGAATTTTAGGTTTCTATCCTACTTTTTTTATAACAATTATTTACGTAACAAACTGTTAAAAATTATTTAAAAGATTTATTTCAAAGTACCTACTTACAGGCTGTAAATCTTTTTTCACATGAACGCTTTTACGGTATTTATTTATTATCACCGAAATGCTACTCATAAGAATGTTCTTAAGTGAGGAAAATTGTATAATAAATCACGACACATAAAGGGATCTCGTGTGACGGAGCAAATAAAGCATCCTACCTTACAAAGGGTCAAGGATTCCTTTACGTGCGATGTTCATAAATTTTTGACAATTCTAAGAATATGCGACATTTAGCTAAATTTAAAGGGACCACTTTCCCTTTAGTACAATAACAGATTTTATCCATTTTGAGATTCACTCAACAGTTGCATAATCAAAATTAAAGGACAAGCCTTTGTATAAAGTCTGAAATAGGTTAAAGGTATATAATTCGTTTTCGATTTTAAAATTACGTAATTGTTATGAGACTTTTTTTACAAAATGTAGACAGACAAAATGTAGTAAACTGAATACTACATTTTTGAAATATATTTCTCTATGTTTGTTCTTTTATTGTCCTTAATGTTATTGTTTTTGTAATTATTGTTATTCTGTTATTTGTGTGCGTGTCATATACGAATCACATTTTTGCATTTGCTTTCTAGCTCCTATTTCTCGATTTGAAATGAAATACAGGAGTGCAACTGAAGTGCATTTACATACTGTTTGTGTTTGTCATGAAAAATATCGATGTACCTATGTAGATTCTAGAACTCTTCAGATATAAAAAAAAAAACATAACAATATGAAATCTTTATACATACATTATAAAATACAGCAAAATATATTTCCATATTTTGTCATGCCATAAAAGCATGATGAAGCTTCACTTACCACGGCAAGATTTGGTGAATTTTTAAATACAGAATCGGTTAGTTAATTATTTTTGGTGGTGTGTTAGGTATAAAGTCATAAAAAGTATAATAAAATTTTGTTGTAAGTTTCTGTACAAGAATTGAACTGAACATTTTATTGATGCTTATAAACAAGATATTAAATCAGACTATGTTTTAAAGCATTATTTTAAATCCAAGCACCGCTAGTACTCGAAAGCTCAACTTACCTTGTCGTACAAATCAAGTTAACGATTCCGGAAGTAAAGCTTATAATCAGACATTCTTGGAAGCGAAGAATTTTGCTGATGAATATTTGAAAATAAGATTATTAGTAGAATTAATAAATTAATGATTTTATCAAGGGATGCTTAAGTATATTGGGATAAGAATATTCAATGAACTGTGATTAGAAAATTCTATAAAAGATAATAATAATTAAAATAGTCTTGTTCTTAGGTTATATTTACATAAATGTCACTCAATTTTTAAATATTCTGACGTCAAACTAAGACAGGAAGTTGTCTACATAATTATTTTACAATTGCCTTTGCCTATGCCAATGTACATACTGTGAGTTATTGTAAACCTTATCAATATTTTACAGTTCTCTTAAAAGAAGATAGTAGAGAGCAATGACGTTTTATATTTTAGGTAGATGGAGGATTACTTCCAGCACAGTTGACGCTTTAAGTTGGGTCTCTTACACGATTTTAATAAATTTTCTTCGTCAATTCTTGGAATAAATTTCTATTCCTTTACGAATAATTTCGGGGTCACTTTTGTTTTCCTAAATTTAAAAAATATATTCAGTGCTTTAAGCATAAAAATATCTGGATATTATTTCCCACTTTCATATGAATGACTAAACTTATATTACGATATGATGAAATCAATAGCAATATTACATCTACATATAAAAACTGTTTTATACAATATCTCTGAAATAAATTAATGAAGTTTCAAAACTAATTTCAATAATTAACTTCAATTTCGGTTGATTCATCAAGATACATCTTTGATTTGATTCTACGAAATTCTAGACTAAAGGATTCCTTTGTTTCAAGAATTCTCTGCTTCTAGAATTTATGAAATCTAGTCAATGTTATATCAAATTATGTAATTGAAACAGTGATGTAACTTTTCCTAGATAACATCTTGATACCAATCCTAAATAATAGTTGCGTCTCACCATTTTAATTAGATACCTATATTATTTGCGTATTATTTATTTATTATTAATTATATTATTTCATTATAAGATATTTATATGAAAATAATAGACATGGACCAACCTCATAGAGTCTAAAAGCAGGCATCATTAATGATTAATTGATTACCTACTTATATGCAGTGGTAGGCAATTCAGGGCTACTAGTAAAGACTTTACAAACTTATGTAAACTTGTGGTTTGCTTTTAAGCGTCAAATGCAAAATGTTTGTTTGAGTCGACGAAATTACCGGTAAATGAAAAAACTGTACCTAACGTAATACATACAAACAACAAGCAAGATTTTGTTTACAGATAAATGATTTTAATTTATCGGCCAAACGTAAATAACAAAAAAAAAAGAAAATATATATTTTTTATTGGTTTGGAACCATTCAATTACTGAATGATATTATATTATTTAAATATTTTAAAAATTTATTCAATGCAATTAAAAACAAACATTTAAGAACTTTAAATTAGCGTTGGAGAAATACGTCTATCTGTACTAATAGGTAAATATAATGTAAGTCTAAATAAATACATCAATTTTTGTCCCCTTAATGGAATATTCGAATCCATCATCACGTCCATTATCACAATATTATGAAATTTGATTATTCATACAAATAACCTAAATATATCATAACTGCATTTACATTAACAAAATTCTAAATGCATTGCTCGAAACTCAAAACATTACATATGCTTGTTATCATATTTTTATTTGTTTGTTTCTTATGCTCTGTCATGTGGTGTATGAAATAAAGTGTATTCGATTCCACAAAATAAATGTCTTTCTGGGAAACATAGACTATAGTGATATTCTTATTCTCTATTGGTTGAGGTTTTATTATCTATGATACTACGGTCAGCTGTAACAATAGAGTAGCGATTCAAATAAGCACGTGTAACGAAAACACATCATGATTTAGCTCCAAAACCTTACAGACAACACCTCTAGTTTACTTTGGAGTTAATCCATACATAATTAATGAGCAACATCGAATATACTTGAGGGTTTATTTACACCAGTTGCTTTAAAGTTTTGATTAAAGGATCAGATACAATAGAGGTAGGTATAGGATGGTTGTAGTTCGTGACTATTTTATTTATATGAAAATATTGGAAAGGAGGCAAACTGTTATTTTGTTTACCATGTATAGGCCCGTACTTGACCTCAAACTCACTATTTAAGTTATGATGTGACCAAAGATGATAAGCAGCCGGAACACTCCAGAATGTGCTTAGCGACATACATTAAATTTTAGGGAGGTAGCTAGCCATCATCATCATCTCAGCCGCAAGACATCCACTGCTGGCATAGGCCTCCCCTAAGGATCTCCAATAGGATCGGTCTTGGGCGACATGCATCCAGCGTTTTCCAACGACCTTTACAAGGTCGTCTGTCCACCTTGTAAGTGGACGTCCTATGCTGCGCTGGCCGGTCCGTGGTCTCAACTCCAAAAATCTTCGGCCATCCGTTCTGCGCACTATGTGGCCTGCCAGTAGGTATTGCAAATTATTCTACCACTGTGTTTATATGCTGCCGACCTTGATGAGCTCTATTTACGTCCCTGATAAAGAACCCCATGTAATAGCGCTGAGGAAAAACCGTAATAAGGAGCTCATTCTCCATCTTAAAAGTCTGATATAGGAATGTCAAACTAAAATACACAAAACAAAAATAAATAAATTTGTGTGTCATTTCAATACTTACATGTAATTATATTTATTTATTTATTCACTCACTAGAAGCATGGTACATAAGATGTCAATGGTTACAATTTAAGTGCTATATGTTTTGCCTTATATACTGTAGGCATGCAAGTACATAATAATAGGGTACAATTATATAAAAACTTTAGAATGTCAATAAGAATAAAATAAGAATATAAAATGAATAATTAGAAATAATTGCAAAATGTCAACAATAATTACGAAAAAAATTCATTTAGGGTATAGAAACATTTGTACAGTTCTTTCTTAAAAGTTTTTAGTTTTAGCTCTCTAATATCTTTAGGAATCCTGTTATATATCTTTATTGTCATACAATAACAGTTTTTTTGGTATACAGTAGTCTTACAGGTGGGTAACATTAGTCGAGTTGGATCCCTCTTTCGGATTATACAGTTTTCTTTATCATTATGGCTAAACAAATGTATGTTCTCTTTTACAAAAACGCCTGCTTGGAAAATATAACAGCAAGCAAGGGTGAGAAGGTTTAGTTTTTTAAACAGTGGTCTGCACGATTCTAGTGGACCTACGCCGCACAGGGCACGAATACATTTTTTTTGAACAATAAAAGTCTTGCAGACATTTGTAGAGTTACCCCAGAGTAATAGCCCATATCGGAGAAGTGACATTACATAACCGTGATATGCAGTCATCGCTGTTTTAATGTCTGAAAGCTGACGCAGTCTCCTAAGAGCAAAGACAAAACGGTTTAATTTTTTACATAGGTAATCGATATGTGATTTCCAATTACAATTTTCGTCCAGCATAAGTCCCAAAAATTTAATGTCCTTTACTTTATTAATTATTTCATTATGATATGTCAAGGGAAATTCAATTATGTTTTTGTTATTAAAATTATGAAAGTGTATAAATGTTGTCTTAGATAGATTGGCACATAAATTGTTGCTTTCTAACCATTTAACGATTGACACAACTTGTTTGTTCAGTACTTGCTTATAAGATTCCTGATCACCTTTTTGAGCTACGACTACCGAAATGTCATCTGCAAATGTAGTATATATAATATACATCTGAATATATAATAATATGTTACATACAGATGTTGATTTAATATTACTTTTGATTTATCATAGTTTATGCTTTCTCATTCGGAATCTGCTAAAACCTCCCAAGAACGTATGAGTAAAATTCAATTCAATTCGAAAAGTAGTGATAAATGGATTTATCGGAAAAGTATTACGTATGTTCACCCGGTGCGCTTAGATTTATTCAATGTTCTACATACGTTTAGAAAAGAAACAATGTCAGTAGTTGTAAATATACTCAACATAGATATCCAGCATTGGAAAATCGTAAGATATATCGCCTATGTAAAAAGTCATTATATAAATACAAAAATACCCATATCATTTGTACATAATGTTTTAAGTTAGGTTCATAATTAGTAACAATAAAATTACACTAAATCAAAAGAGCTTTCCGCTTAATTAGAATTTGTATTACTAGATTGGTTATTTAAAAAAGAGACCAAGTGCAGCTGTCGAACAACACACGAGGACATAAAAAGCAAGCCAATGTAGCAAATCAATTTTATCGGCAGCAAAAATAAGTTTGTTTTTGTGTTATTTTCTGCGGCCGCTAATCTCAAAATAGCGTATTGCCGAAAAAATCTAATATATTAAACATTCCATTTTTTGTAATGGTTCAGTTTTTTGCCAGTTAGCTACTACGGTACCCTAACAGTAAAAAAACCACTTTGAAACTAGTTTTCAACATACTTGCTGAAGCAAACACTTATAGTTGACATTCACAAATCCATTTTGATCGCTTTTTTCTGGCCCTTTTTTCAAATAGGCCGACTTTCACGGCAACTAAATGGTTGCAATACCTACCTATTTTTTTAACCAAACAAATAGGTACATTTATATTTATATTCTTTTCACGTACCTTCTTTAACTGTCAAAATTCTAAATAGTCTACATTCAATACTTGTATATTACTTTTTTTTTTTATTTATTCTCTTATTTATGCAGCATTTTTTAATGCCACATTGTCAGCAAACAAGCATACGGCCCGCGTGGTGGTAAGCGGTTACCGTAGCCTATGAACGCTTGCAACACCAGAGATATCACTCGCGCGTTGCCCCTCCCCGATGAGCTCGGGCGACCTTACTCACGCGCAGGAACACAACTATAAGTTATTTGGCTGCGGTATTCTGCAAGGTTGAGGTACTTCCCCAGTCGAGCAGCTCTTTGAGCGACATATCGCTATGCTCTACCTCTCTTAAAAATCTGAAAATACTGCAGCAAAATAAAGCACGCATTATTCATAAGTACACGAATGTATTTCGAAAACGTGCCTACGTCATCTAAGCAATAAAATTACGGATACCTACACTGATTCTGAAATAGAATAAGAAAAATGAGAAACGAATATAAGGAATATGGATGAGAATGAGGTTCTCTTTACTTCTTTTATCGAAGATATAATGCTGGAGTATTTCCTCGATATATGTAGCAATATTACGAAAATTAACTACGAAAAATATTATTTTATATGAATGTCCACTGCAGCTGCATATTGTCTGCAGGAGCGTTTCCACGGTTAAGTTTCACAGCGCACAGTATCCTGGATGCTTATGGATGCACTTTCCATTCAAGCTGCATTTGCACGAGCCAGCTCGGCGCGATGATGTTTTCATTGTCGGCGTGACACGATGCGGCTCGTAAAATTACAAGCCGTGGGAACGCACCAGGGAAGTGACATAAACTATTTTTTTATTAAATATGACACCTCAACTAAAAGCTG
Organism: Tetheella fluctuosa; assembly: GCA_951216915.1. Classification (NCBI taxonomy): domain Eukaryota; kingdom Metazoa; phylum Arthropoda; class Insecta; order Lepidoptera; family Drepanidae; genus Tetheella; species Tetheella fluctuosa. The sequence goes on along the minus strand of OX578229.1, from coordinate 5,525,873 downwards.
TAGGTACTTCTTTACAACTATGTGAAGTAAACAACAACAGCACTACATCAAGGTGAAGTCTTATTAAACCCGAGTTTAGCAGACAACTTACGTCACTTAATTCTCGTCCAAACAAACTGAAAAGGGCAAACAAGGGACCGGATAAAATAAAGCCCTGTGAGATAGTATTAACAAAGGAGTTTGTCGGATTGAACGTGCTTCATGTATCGAAGAGAAAATATTAGTTTCACTTAAAATAAATGTCAATAACAAATAGACAAACCTAAGAAGTACCAAACTTTTGGATTTTATCTAAAGTTAATCAAAATGGTTTGTAATTTATAGTACATAGTTCGGGCGCGGGCTGTATCTATATCTACGCAACATGCCAACCTCGTGGTGATTACTAGCAATATATTTTAATGATAACAATCGAATGACGATATAACTGCTCTAATGTAGGTAAGTACTTGAAAATAGTGAGTGAGTGGGTAGATAGCACCAATATTATGGCGTGATACTTAATTAGGTACTGTTTTCGATGAAAATAAAAGTGTTGCATTACATAATTCTACTAAAGTTGTCACAATAAAAAGGCCCATTTTTAAAGTCCATTTTTATGCATCTATGTGACAAAAAAAAAAAAATGGACCAAAAGAGATATCCTAGTGTCAAATTGGGCTTATTCAATTGTGACGACTTTAAATTGGTACATAATAACTTCACTAATCTACCAAATATAATGTATATTTTAATCATTGTATCAATGAAAATGTAATGATGCGACCTCTTTTTCCATTCTTGAATTGTTTGATGAAAAAAACCTAACACCCCCCTTATCATCATCATCATCGAAAACCCACTTCCGTGTGAGTGGGTTTGGTTTTCCGCACTTAGTCCTTGTATTGGACCATTATACGTGTCCTAACACCCCCCACTCCGCCTTCCATGTAGCTCGGCTGAGCGTGACTCGATTGAAACCTTACCTGAATAATAAAACATAAAAAAAAAAACGAGTCGACAACATATATCCGCAAAATTCGGATTGTCGAGTATTTGTTCAATTCTAATGGTGCAAATGGCAGTCGCCATATTGGCCGAGCACAGTACCGCCATATTATTTTCAATGAACGCATCCCTGTCAGTCAGTATCAGTTTTTTCTTTTGTTTTCCCTTATTTTGGGAAGGCAAAGGGTTCTAGCCCATACAGCCTAATCATGAGATGACACAGTGTTCTCAGTGTGTAAATGATCCTTTATTGACAGCCTATTATTTTTTTCCGTTATTAAGCTGTTGCATAGCTTTTATCGCGGGCTTTGAGCGCGGCGACTGAATCAAGAAATTCCGTAACGAAAATAAAACCTAACACCCCCACTCCGCCTACCATGTAGCTCGGCCGAGCGTTTGCTTAACGTGTATGTATATGGTGCGACTGTACGAAGCTCGCACGGATCGAGACGAGCTGCTCCGAAATCGGACGAATACGTAACCAGCTGTTTGTGAGAAAGTATATAGGTATCTATTAATATCAAAGAAAAAACTTGAATTAATATCAAAGAAAAATAATAAAATAAAATACTGCATAAATAAAAAATAAATAAATAATTATAATTGCATAAGTTGATAAAAAATGAAGCTTTACCGCGGCAGTCCCCGAGTGTCACACGGTTTTTTTTATTGCTCCGACGTGACTCCAAAATTTACGTCGTGACAAAGTTTAATTAATTATTATCATTATTTCAGTGGTAACTTCAGTAGTTTCGACGTTCATAAGTGCCCTTCTAGGGCCTAAACTAAATAAATGGCTTTGACTTTGACTTCAGTCTTGTGATGTCAACAGTTGAAAATAGGTATCCCCTTAGATTTATCATGCGTCCAGGATCATGCGTCCAGTATCATGCATCCAGCATTATGGGTTCACCATCATGAATAATTAAGTCTTTCCGAGCATTTGTTTTTAGTAAAGAATGGCCGATATTTTTTTTTTTATGGAATTAATCTATCTTTTCTCCTAATTGTGACACTCACATTGAAAAAGTCAATCTGTCTGGCTTTCCGTGCAGACACTGTTACATCATTAATCTTGTTTATCTCGTACGAGCTAACATATTTAACGAAGCGTGGGCGCACTCTAGTAATGCTATCGAGATTATATCGAGATCATGTAAGGATACATTGAAATAAACGGAGCATGGAAAAGGGAATTTAGCAAATCTTGGCTATAAATCTTAAATGTCTTAAGTAAGTTATAAATACGTTAATTTAATTTCTTTAAAATTTATTGGGGGTGCTTAAACTTCTTATTTGTCTTCCAATTTATTTTTAATTATTGATCCTTTTCTGATGTAATCAGAATAAACAAGTTTCATAGTTTCACTGGATTGCTATCAAATTATTACATTTTGTTACTGAAATAGTCCTTTTTGTAGTTTAATTGATTTTTTAATCAACCTATTTATATTTTTCTGTAGTTATTGCAAACAACTATTAACAAATTATAATTAGAGACTCGATAGCACACGCATGTCACAGATATTTATATTCTGGGATATAAAATATCCCAGAATACGCCATGAACGTAATAAAAGTTTATATCAGAAAACATAAAAATATTATGTCGACTATAGACATTAGTAGTACCAGGGGCATTGCCAATATGCTATCGATCTTTAGAATGCTTAAAGGCAACAGGACGTTTGACGAAAAACAAACAATTGAGGGGGGTAGTCCGCCAGGTGGCTACCACGAATACCTTACTAGCTTACTATGGTTTCCACACGATGTTTTCCTTCACCAAAAGCTCAAGCTCTTTGAATGATTCAAACCCATAACCTTTGCCGCGGCATCCGACATCACTACCACTGAGCTTGCGCCGTATTTATTTGTGTACCAAGTTTCATTTAAATACGATGTGGTTGCATAACACACATCCACAATCTTACGCATTTATTAAAAGTATATAAGGATATTTTTATAAATTTGAATACATTGATGTATCATGTTTTGTTTTGAACATTTAATAACTTCATTAATCTAAGGCATAATAATGTAAAATAATGTAAAATGCCTCATAATGTAAAATGTCAAATACACAGATTGTTAGATTCTGGGAAGCAGTCTTCTGTTTGTCACGTAACCAAAAGAAATTATAAAACCTTGCAACAAACAGGAATTAAAACCCGCAACAAGCAGGAAAATAATATAAAACCTATTATTAAAATTAGCCAGTTTTGAACAAGCAATTTGAACAGTTTTTGTAAAGTATACCTACATTTTAACTTAAATGAACCTGTTCCCCACGCCATTACAGAACTAAGTTAATTATATGAACAATAGTATGTGAGTATTCCGTGTGTGAGGAATGTCCCAGAATATTTATTATTATTATTTATTATTATTTCATTTATTAATATATACTCCTATAAATTACATTTTTAAATATAAGTTATAAAAAAAAATACATTTAAAAATATAAAAAACAGGGTACTGTTTTTATATTACTGTATCGGGAACAGGGTCCTAGTTACCGGTGGTCAAGGCTCCAGAGAGAGGAACTTCCTCACTATGCGTGCCGTCTCCAGGAGCACTGCCTTCTGAATTTGGCCCTTGATCCAGCCGCCTAATGCGAGCCTCTTGAGGTGTTTATCGAGGCTCTTGGCCATAAGGCCATGGGCTGAAACGATTATCGGTACAATGGTTGCCGAGTCAATATCCCACATGTCAACAACCTCGTGTGCCAGATCAAGATTATTATTATTATTAATAATATAAAATTTAAAGGTAATATAAGGAGAATTTCTACTGAATATACTCTATACTAGTGTTAGTAGTGAATCTATTTCCAGGAAATGTGCTGGTACCACTCCAGCTGTTCGTTAGAAAGTAGGTATCATACCAGTGCTCTGTGGGTTTTGCCTCAAGCTATAGCTAAGGGAAGGCGATTATAATTATGCTTGTTTATTTAATCCAAATGTTAATAGTCCTTTTCATACGCTATTTATTTTTTTAAAGTTCAAGTGATGAATATGACGGTTGACGTTGACGGTTCATCATAAAAATCTCATATACCTACCTAACTCCTCATTAAAAACAAGTCAACCACGCGGGAATAATGGACTAAACATGCACAATGGCATATAAGTTGGCATTAATTAGTACCATAAGACAATTAAATCACAGTTGGCAATGTACCTCTCATCTCAGTCTAAAACTGTTTGTAACTTGTATCAAATAAACCAATCCGTTCTTCTCTTTTCAAGTGTGCCGAGAGACCATTATGTTTACGCTTTATGGAGTTCATTTACTTTATTATAAGTAGAGAGAGTAGGTAGTAGTAGTAGGTACAATATATGACTTCTTGGCTTTATTACGTACCTATTCTAGAATGAAATACTATGTAAAAAATACTAATAGGTAATATAGTAATGGGGTTTCTTGTATGCTCGATGACGTCAAATTATAAGGAGTTGTAATGTACATTTATGATTTAGCCAATTTTTGTTACATTAACTTACCGTGCGTCAGTCTGGCAATTCATAAGTGCCTATTTGAATTTCTTTCTTATATTTGCAAGTATTATTATCCTTGGTATTATAAATGAGAAAGAGTGTTTGTTAGTTTGTCCTTTCAAGCAGCAACGGGGCTACGTATAGACGTGATTTTTTGTATAGATATAGTTTATGGGCCCGAGGAAGGACATAGACTACTTTTTACCCCGGGAACGCGGTTAGAATTGCGGGGTAAGAGCTAGTTTGAATATAATGTAATGTTATTCCATATACTGTAAGTAAGGAGGTAAGGTAGCGTTCTTAAAGGATTAAAATTAATTATGGATAAAAATATGGTGTTAAAGTTTTAAGGTGTGAATCTATCAGTATTTACGGGCACGTGACTTGAGGGCCAGTTCTCTTTTAGGCTTTGTAAAGGTCGGACAAAACGGTATTGCTAATATCCTTACGCGATGACGACCACTTAAAAGTGGACCGTTTGTTTGCTTGTTATAAATAAAAACAAATTCTGACTCATTATTTCTATTTTCATTTTCCTCATTACATTTATGGAACCCAAAATACAAGTATCCTCTTGTTAAATCTGAAAATTCACTCGTTATTTCCTTTAAAGGTTTTTGTAAATCCTTGACCTTTACAAGTTTTTGATGACTGTCTTTAATAAAGAGGTGTTGTTTTTGCAGCTATAAAGAATAATTTTATGACATAAAACGATACACATCAGTCAAAAACATTCCATTTGCGTAACATAAAGTTACAATCTTACACACATACGTACTTTGTTGATACAGTAATCTTACGTAGATTTAGGGATTAATTACGCTTATTCAGACCAATTAACTTTCTCACACATAGTCGCAATTAAGGCTTACGTAACTTTTCTAATGAGGAAAACTGTATCGAAACACGCATTTGTACGTTACACGAGATTCGGTGAGGAAAAACTGAAACGAACCAAATAAGTGTAAGTAATAAGATCTTAAGAAGACTTCAACACCCTTGCCTTCCACAAGACTCTGTGGAGCTATCGGGTTACGTAGAATCCGAACATTGTCGAGCGAATGTTTTGTGGTTCGAATAATTTTATTGTGAATTGTGTACTGTTAAACACTATCTTTAGCAATAAAGTTTTACTAACATTCAAAATGTCAAATATTTAAGTAATAGGTACATGCGCTGTCAATTACAACAAATGCTCCATGGTGGTTATATTAAATCGTTTAAATTTGGACAATCGTCTAAGTAGTACATCAAATTTTGGCAAAATGTATCAATGGACCCTCAAACTATAGTCAACCTTTACGAAACGGTAAGTCATTGCCCTAAAAGAAACCCACCGCGTCTCTTAAAAAAAAAACTTAATTTAGAGTGAGTTAGGTCTGACGCTTCCTTTAATATTCCCTCAGCTTCCACATTATGCGTGAAGTTAATCCTACTTAAATTACAAAGTTTAGTTTACCACGTCTTAATGGCTGAAAGGATTAGGGATACAATTGAACTGATAGATGAAATACTTATTTATTAGCTCAGTTAAAAATTAACTCGTGCGGTAACACGAGTAAAACCATATGGTAGAAACTAGTATATATATTTGAATGGCCTTTTGAACCATGTATAATATTGATAATCCTTTTAAGTAAAGCCTACTTTATATCTCATCATAATATTATTATTATACCTTTTTGAGGTAGTCGGGCTGACTACCTCAAAAAGGCATCGGGCGGATGAATTGTTGCTTTTAATTTGAATCCTCTAATGATCATATCGTGAAATTTTACAAAAAAAGAAAAAGTTCTCAAAGTGTGATCTTAACGTAACAAAAAAGTACTCCACTACCGGAAAGCGTTAAAAGAAGTATGATTGATCGTTTCCACCTCGCTTACAACGTAATACGACACAAGAAGGGCTATTGAGAACATAAATGTTCTTTATGGTACCGAGTAACGATGTAATTTGATGGAAATCTCAAGTTTCCTTAAAGTGGCTCGCCTAAAATATACGAGTACATTAAAGGCTCCAAAATGGATATTATTAATCCTCAAGGGGTTTAATTTTGAGTTAAAAGGACAAAATAATTTATAAAGGGAATTAATTTTATCAAACATAATCATCTTTGTAATAACATTAATATAATTCACACAATTAATTCAGGATACCAAACACTTTCTGGGTATATTATTAACTCTATTTTTTTAATTTATATCATACATCTGCCGAGTTAAAAATATATTTTAGTATTATTTAATAATATATTTTATGGTATAATATTGTAATATTATAATAATGTAAATCTTTTGGATACATGTTATTACTGTAGGTACAAGAACCATTGTTATACCGCTGTTAACCGCGTGTTTGAATGTAAATAATGGTATAGTTAATAATAGTTTAAGAGAGGTAGTGCATAGCGATATGTCGCTCAAAGAGCAGCTCGACTGGGGAAGTACCTCCACCTTACAGAATACCGCAGTCAAATAACTTATAGTTGTGTTCCTGCACGTGAGTAAGGTTGCCAGAGCTCATCGGGGAGAGGGGAAGGGTTGGCAACGCGCGAGTGATATGTCTGGTGTTGCAACTATGAACTAAAGAAAACCCCAAAGTGATACATCAGCGTAGAGGAAAATATTGTTTAAGTACCTACTTAATACTAAACACGAGTGTGTACCTACTGCACTTGAGAAGCAGTAGATAGGTGGCATTTTGGTGAAACCCAAATTAGTATATAATTATGTTATAGTAAAAAAACTGTCTGAAATAGTTATGAGCTTTAGGCATATACACATTATCTCCTTATAATATCATTATTTCCCCAAATCGTTGAAATAGTTAGAAATAAAAAGCCATTCAAGATGAAGTTACCCGTATCTGCTTGCTACTGAATATGTAGCTTCTGATGCGATGTTTATCTTCAACATAAAGATAGAAATAATATGACAATGCGTAAGTTGTATTTGCAGTTCTACTGTAACCAAACAAAACAAAAATAACTTACAAAAAAAAATTGAAAAAAATATGTCTGATGGCTGACAAGCAGACAGGCGGTCACCTTATGGCGAGTGGCTATGGACATAGATTACTAATGCCAAGGCGATCGCCATTGTGTTGCCGTCCTTTATAAAGCCTAGAAGGTAACTGGTTCTCAAGTGCAATTGCCAAAACACACCAGTAGTTGCTTGACGACAGGTTTTCAACTTGAGAGTGGTAGCCAGTCAGACGGATACTACAAATTACACTACCACCGTGTTATGGTTTTCTCACGATGTTTTCCTTCACCGAAACCTCAAACTTATAGTAAGAATCGAACCCATGACCTTCGCGGCGTTCGACGTCATTACCCAGTGGTAGCTCAGTAGCTACCACCGCTTTATAGTTTATAATTCAATTCAAATAAACAGCAATAATATGAAGTTACGAAATAAAACCCCCTGTTGTTGTATATTCAATAAAAAAAAAGTATAGCAGTCATTACCAGTATTCAGGTCCATTTTAATATTTGTATGCTTTTTTTCTTTACAAATTTGTTCAATTCACAGACTTCAATACGTTATTCAATATCATATAGACTCGCTATAACTAAAGAAATAGCCAGCACCTGGGCTCTAGATAAAAGAGTATTTTATATGAAAAGCGTTTAGAAGTCACAAATCATGAAGCGTAAATTATTACATTTCATTGACAGGAATTCTATGAAATCCGTAATAAAACATTCATATTAGTACCTAAAGGCACAAAGGGAATTCTTTTTGTTTTTTTTTCTACTTTGTATAGGCTTGTGTTAAACCACAATCTCACTATGGTAGGTGATGTATGTGTTCTTATTGTATTGTAAAAAAATATTATAACTTTGATACTTATTTGATTAATCTATCCTTTAAGCTGAAAATGCGTCAAAACAGCTCTTTAATGGATGATGTGATCTCTTTTTTTTTACTTTGTATAGGCTTGTGTTTGACCACAATCTCACTATGGTAGGTGATGATGTGGCCGAAGGTGGTAAGCACACACAGCCTAGAAGGATCTGGCTCTCAAGTGCAGCTGCCGGAACGCACCAATAGGTGTTTGGCGACAGATTTTCAACATGAGGGTGGTAGCCAGCCAGGCGGGTACTACAAAGGTTTTTACCAGGTGTTACACATTTGTCCTGCATATATATATCTTATTTTATGCTATTTTTTTTATTTAAAATTAAGTTACTTATGTTAACTAGTTATAATAAACTACACTTGACAGAGGAATAATAAAATATGAAAAAATTTAAGATATTTTTAATCAGACTACAATTTTATAATATGTTGAACCTAAAAAGCTAAAAGAGAATGATTAAAATTAATAAAAAAAAAACTAGCTACTTAAAATGTATATTTCAATATTTGAAAGAAATGTAAGTAAACTGCTAATGTCTACTAAAGTAATAACATGTATATAATAAATTATAGTGCATTGTAAAACAGTGAATGCACAATCACAATCACCGTATCGTAGGAAAGCACTTAGATTAATTATAATATTACTGTCTGTTTTAGTTTATTCTAACTTTAGAACCTGGATAAATATTTGATCTCATAAAAGTTTCCGTTGAAACTCCTAAGCAATAAATTCTTTAGTGCCACTACTCTGCAACAATTAATTCAGTAATTCTCTAAAAAATTAAAGTAAAGCAAAACTATACAATATTTTTAATTTTGGTAGGTATCTAACTTTTTTATGAAATTTTCATTAATAAATCATGATAAGCTTATCACAATTAAATTACGACTAAGATGGATCCTCCAAATAAGACGAATCATTGTAAAGCATATAATATTAGAAAGTTTTGGTGTACGTAATAAAGTGTTCGGTCAAAATTTACAATATATTAAATTCTAGGATAGCGCTCACATAAAACAAGCTTTATTAAGTTGTTAGATTCAAACCCAAGCTAAACATGCGCTTTTACAGCCACTATATTTAATTTTGAACAAAAATGTTTTTTTTTTATATTGTATGCTTAGGTTTTCGTAATTATTAAAAACTTTAAGAGTAAAAAATGGGTGGTTATTTTGAGATGTCATATTTTCGAAACCTAAGTTAGTTTCGTCATGTACCTTTTACTATGGGACCAACTCTGAATTCGCGAAAAATATTTACGATATTTTCTTAACTAAATAATATACCACCGTCTTTTTTGTAAAGTCAGGTCATATCACCCTATTCAACCAAAATCTAAATGAGTAAGTAAATATAGTTATTTGCAAAAACAATTTGTGTAAAAAGTATTAAATAACCAATTTAGCGGTTTATTCGTATCAATCAATGAGTATAAAAAGTACGAACAATCAAAAGGTTAATTCATTTCTTTAGACAAGATCAATTTCCCTCGCGTTACTTCATAGTGATTATCTACCTACACAGAATTGGTAGGTAATAACAGGTATTATCACTGGAAAACTTATTGAGTAAATGTTGGTATGTAAAATAGTATTTCTGTATTTAAATGATAAAAATAATTGTATGTCCACAACCCTTCATTTACCAGCCCTGTCCTAAATTATTGAAATGCCATTATGTATGTAACATCTTACTGCGTATACCCACTTTTGAGCATAGAATTTCTTGTAACAGCTTATTTTTCGATTATATTATGTGGACAAGAAATTTTAATTGTATATGCAGCATAAAATGTATCTTTACTTACGATAGTATTATTTAATTTTCTATGCATTTCATTAATTTAATAACTTTAATAAGATAGCTCGTGGTGTACATTGATTAGCAGCGTTCAGTCTGCCCGGTACTGCTCTGGATGGGTGACCGCCTAGTGCTATTTCACCTTGAGCGTTTTCGTGCTTCGTAAGGCACGTAAAGACGTTGGTCCCGGTAATCAATAACTGTGATAGTCGTTGAAGACCTCCTAGGTGGCTTGACAACTCCAACAGTAGGTTGACCACTAGCCTACCTCCACCAATCCGCAGTGGGCACGCGTGGTGGAGTATTTGCCCATTCCCCTTTCACCCTTATCCTTGAAAGGAGGCCTGATGGGCTGTAATTTTTTTTTTTATAAGATTAGTACTGGTAATGGTACCGTCAAAAGTTTCTTCTAATCAGAGCCAGGAAGCGCAACTAAGCTTGCAAACACCCCGGTTATTGATCAAACGTTGAGACGTTATTGATATAGACATATCGATTGCCATTGCCACGACACGATCCTATATAACACGTTTGCTTCAAATTACGCCATATGCCACCATTACGGCATGAGTTATGAGTGTATACTAAGCAACAACAGCTGCACGCATATATGATACATTATAATAATAGAATCGCGTCTTACTACGTTCGCATATGTACGTCAAATAAAATTGTGCTACCGTTTCGAATATAATTTGGGTACCTAACGTTGAATATTGCAGTAACTACAATGCTTTCCCCACTGCTGTGAAATGGTTTACTCACAATATTATCGTTCATAGCTTAGTTAAAGCTCATTGTAGGATTCGCACTCATGGCATTTCATATCACTGCCACTGCACTGTAATCGATTAACACATACAGAGAATATCGTGAAAAATTACATCTTGTTAATGCAAAATCTTAGGTAGTCAGGTATTTGATCTAGGCATTTTTCGTTGCAAAGTAAAATATTTCTTTTTCTAGCTAGCTCACTTTGGTTGCATGTAAAATCTCTTGGCACCTATTAATTATCTACAGGTTACACAACAGGTAATATAAAAGGAATTTTCCTCCGAGGGACTAAGTTGAATCCCGAGAGCAGCGAAGGATTCTAAAGTAGAAACTTTAGCAGAGCGAAGGATATAAGACCCAAAATATTTTTTTTCTCGTTTTCCTACTATACTCATTGTCATTGACTGCGAGAAAATAAAATATTAGCTTGGTGGCAACAAATTGTTTATTATATTCGCTGTTTTTGTACGCTATGAACCCGGAGTTAATGTTATTTTTGTCACTGGAAGAACTAATTTTATTGTAGATTTTTCAATGACACAACAACAAGACTTTTTGTATATTATAATTCGCATATTCGCGCTTGTTAAAATTCAAAATATATTATTTCACTCAGTGAGGGAAAAATAGTAAAATCAAATGCTCCTTTTTGAGTAGCAATGGTAAAACAAAACTAAATGTTACTAATGATATACATTCCTATAACCATAAGTATAAGTATTTGTGTCAAAACTATTTCATATGGATACGTTGTTACGTTCTATTTTTCAATGGCAAATGACCTACTCTATAGCCTACAGACAACTATTATATTCTCTATGATACTGTTGGACCCAGCTCAATCTAATTTAGAAGTGAAAAGTTGAAAAAAAAGAATATTTGAAAGCATAGACTAATTGAATAATAATATTACTGAAGGTAACTTGCTTGCAAAATTGTGTTAAATTTTGAGTACCTAACGGCTCCCATGTACTATTTCCTACTAAAAAACTTTACTGTTTTATCGATCTGTAATGGTTTGCTATGTATTCAAAGTTGAAATATTTGTTTTTACCTAGGGATTAACTTATGTATTCTACAATACTATTTAACACTTTATTGACTAATATATTTGTATACCACTTAAAGGTATTGAATTTGACCTTCAAGTCCATACCAAATCATTTATTATTTTGATACAAGACAATCTAAAAATCTGCTACATTAGAATTTTAAATAAAAAATCATTTGTAAGTAGAAAATACTACCTTTAATCCTTTACATTTTTTCCCTCGCAAAGGTTCCCGTGTTGCTTCTATTACACCCTTGGGTGCTATTCGTTTTGCAAATTTATCTTTTCATTTTTATAAATAATATATAAAATGGAATTGCCTTGTTCTTCTGTGATTTTCCACAGATGAAGCGATAGAAAATCCTTCATAACTATTATCCACCAAGAGGGAAACAAACGTTGGTATTCCATTTACCATCGAAGATAGCTTCAACACTACAACTGAATTCAAACCCCAGTTCATCTCTGGCATAAAACTGAGCTTGTGTTCTTTTGCTTCAATACTATAAAACCCTCTCTCTACTGAACCTCTATTTTCCTGTATTTATTAATTATATCATACAAGATAATTAATTGTAGTAGGTAATAAAATATTTTCTATTTTATTTCTATATTGATAGTGGGTCTAACGGTTCCCTGCGACTCTGACCTGGTCGTTGGTCCAACTCCCGGGAAATCGTCCCGTTCGGTGGTTGCCGATACGTAGTCCCCACTCGAGAACCCTTCTTCCCCATCGGTTATTGGCTCTTCAGCTTATTTTCTCTACGAACTGTATTCGTCGCTTTTGTTCTTTTACGAATATCCTTATTTTGGTCCCTGTTGCATAGACGAATTCCGAGCACTGTTCGTTCCATAGCTCACTATATAAGTTATACCTAATAAGACGGGCCGGTTGGCGTGGTTGGTAAGATACCCTATCTATCACGCCGCAGGTCGTGGGTTCGATTCCCACTCAGGACAAACATTTGTGTGCATGAACATGTCTGTTTGTCCTGAGTCTGGGTGTAATTATCTATATATGTATGTATTTACAAAAGAAAAGTAGTATATGTAATATAGTATATCAGTTATCTGGCTTCCATAATACAAGCTCTGCTTAGTTTGGGGTCAGATGGCCGTGTGTGAGGAATAATGTCCCAAAATATTTTACTTAACAAATACATTTCAATTAAACTTTATATGACCAAGAAATTGAAATTAAGACTTTACGTTTCAAGTCATGCTATGTTACTAACCAATGCTAAATTATTATATTTACAATTATTTTAACTTAGTTTAGTTATTTAATTAATAATTAAGACAAGGTCATTAAAATAGAATCTTCTCTCACTCTACTTTGTTGAATGATCCCTTCTCAATCATCTCGAGATTACTTATAAACTCAAAAAAAAACATACATGATTTATTATCTATGAGGAAACATAATGAATTAAATAGGTCAGTCTATTCGAAGTAATTAATAATAAATAAGCCCCAATTTAATTTAGCCCTACTTTGACCTAGTTGATGACGGACGACGGTGTAAAGCCAAACTTGAATTTGACATCATAATAGCGAGCGAATACAAAACAGAGTGACCGCTACGAAGCTATAAAGCTATCTATCACAAGTGCTTACTATGTATAGGGATATTTCTTTACACACGGCCATCTGATCCCAAACAAAGAAGAGCTTGTACTAGAAAATGATTACCTAATTTTAGTTATTTCAATAACTACTCAATCCCAGACATTTTCACACAAATGTTTTAAGTGGAAATCGAGATTATGTCCTGGCGTTTTTTTTTAATAGGCTACGTTTGGCCGTCAACTCACTCACACAGAAGGGTTTATCCAGACTATAATCTATCTTTGTGACAAATTTGATCCAGGTCCGTTCAGCCGTTGTGTCGTGATTGAGTAACAAACATCCATCCATCCAAACTTTCACATTTATAATTATTAGTAGGATAGTTACATTAGAAAACATTCTTGTGAGTAGGTATATCGGTCAGCTTTAATTTAATTATTATCTAGGTCGAAGGGGAGGCACAATGGTAGTTATTTGGAGGTTGATATCGCAGCAATTGAATCGATGGTTGTTTTAGCATTTTTTTCAGTTTTCCAGTTTGGTTAATCATAAAAGACATAGATAAATAATTTTTCTATATATAGACCATAGCTTAGAAGGAACTGACCTTCAAGTGCCGCTGCTGGAACACACCGATAGGTGTTTGACGACAGATTTTCAACTTGAGGGTAGTAACAAGTCAGCCAGCCAGTAACTACCACCGTGCTATGGTTTCCTCGCGATGTTTTCCTTCACCGGGAGCTCAAGTTCATTGTAGGATTTGTACCTACAACCTTCGTCACGGAATTTGACGTCAGTACCTACCACTGATCTATCATCGGCTTAGAACTTAATTATTCGTCCTTCAGTATAATTTCTAACTCTCCTTTATTTGAAAATATTGGAGGCATTCAATGTTTGGTATGTATGATAATTTAAAACATTAAATTCTATGCTATAAAAACGTTCAAATAAAGGCAGTAAAAATTGACCTTCTCAAACACGAACGTTTTCGTTAAATATAAAATACTCAGAATAAGTTACATCGAACTAACTACACCGTTAAAGGTTACTGATCATGAATATTTAAGTGATGTGATAGATACTCGGAACTTATGCTCAAAATAATTTTCAAGCAATAAAGCTTTCACGGTAACTTACATGATAAAAAAGCTTCAGTGCCTACGAACCGTGTCTCAAATATTATCAAACAAACAAATTTATATATTACTCACGAGCCACTTATGAATTGGCTGAAAGTGTAAAGCTGCCATTTTATATAGGTACAGATATACAATCACAAAACTATTTATTTCGAACTACAAAACAAATATAATTTACATTCAATCTATAATACATGAGAAATGAAATTCTATATTATATTAAACGGTGCTATCAGGATCCTCTGAAGACAATTTCATATTGTCTACATAGTAAACAATGGATCGCTTATCACATAGGAGGGTCAGTCGAATTTCTCACACCAATAAAGGGACAGGTCAAATCCCTTTGGAATACTTGAAAATATGTAGCATTCTGTCCCAAAATTGGATAGATGAAATTAATCATATTTTTAAGTATATATGTTTTTAGATTTTAGAATATCAAAAACTGGTAATACTTAAAAAATAATCTTATAGAATGTAAACAGACAATATTATTGGTAGGTATATTTATTGAAGACAGTCTGATTTGATGATACAAAAAACAAAGGAATTGTTCCGAATCACTTTTGAAGTCACAGACACAAAGAAATCAATCGAAGCAAATAGGTTTTACTCGATTCCTTTTTTCATGTTAAAGGTAGAATAACTAGAAAAATCTTCAATCACTAAAAGGAGTTTTTAAGCTATTGTGCTATACAATTTTTATCGCGGGCTTCGGGGTTTGAGCGCGGCGACCGAATCAAGAAATTTCGTAACGAAAAAATTCCGTAGCGAAAAAACCTAACACCTCACGTTAAGCGAACGCTTAACGTGTATGTATGTGTGTGTATGCTGTTTGTGAGAAGGTATATAGGTGTATAGGTATCTATTAAAACAAAGAAAAAAAAAGTACTGCCTAAATAAAAAATAAATTAATAATTATAATTGCATAAGTTGATAAAAAATGCTATGCAATAGCTTTACCGCGGCAGTCCCCGAGTGCCACACGTATTTTTTTTTTACAATGTATATGCTTGTGGTTGACCATGATCTCACTATGGTGGGTTAAGTTTAAAAATGAGATACTTAGTGAAAATATTTAATTAAAGTCGGAACAAATATATAACCAGACCAGTTAATATTAGTAAACATCAGTTATTGGTATCTTAAACATGGTTGAGGAGTGAAATAGCATCATAAAATAATTTTACGGGTATAATATCGTTGCCGAGGTGTCCATAACTCGGCAATGCGGTCAAGTGCCGTGACCGACCCTTGTTATAATTCCGGCAGACGGTGAAATATCTCAAGTATGACCAAGCCGCTCTAAGCTTGTGAGTGATAGGTACCACTCTGATGCGACCACGTTACATTTGTTGCTAAAAATATTTAATACATTCTGCTCACTGAAAATAACTTACATAATTTGAATTGAATTTCTACAAAAAAAAAATTGGTTTATGTAGTTTTCGGAGGCCTCGAGCCAAGAGGTTAAAAAAACTCACTTTCTCATAGGACATAAAATAATTTTCAAATTGATATTTTGACTGATACTTAGATATAAAACGTTTCTTTTATCAATCCAACTTATTGTTAACTGTTGTTAGTAAAATATATAGGTAAGAAAATCTCTGGCAAAACAACTTTCAAAGCACAAAACCACCAAATTACGCGAAGGGTACACGGAAACGTGCTGCGTTATACAAGATTTCCTCGAATTTCTATTAATAAAAGGCGTTTCATTCATCGCGGGCACGAAATCCGACTATTCACGGAACAAAAACAAATGATTCTTACAACCTAACATAATGAACTTCATTCTTTTATATTTCCAAAAAATGTGTTGCCATTTTCTAAATTAAATAAATATTTTCTACGGAAAAGCCTACTATTAGTAAAACATTCTCAAAAATATGGGTGGAAATATGCATGCTATCTGTTGGTCTGTCTGGTTAACTTACGCCCCAAATTATTGTAATGAAAATTGGTAAACTAATAGTAAGCTTGGAGCCCAGAAATGGACAGAATAAAGATACTTTCTACCTTTGGAAACTTGGGTCCACGGTGCTCAGCTAGTTCTACCATGAAAATACTATCATTAAAAAAACATATATTGGCGATCCTTTGTACCATTTTGTTCATCATTTTCAAACGGTCTACATCTATACGTTATTACTCAATCTATTCCTACTCATACCAAATTAATTAAATTAGAATATTTTAATATTCTGACGAACTAATTATTTTAAATAAAATAATAGTTGACCCTACGAGCCTGAAACCTAATTTTCAAGCTATTATAATTTAGGTAATGCCTATGTTTGTTAAATCGCATAGTATAACGTAGGTAATCCAATTACTGTTAATTACGCTAACTCGGTAAGAATATCGATCTACATAGAGACTATGTATGAATGTGCGCCTAAGGCTGGGAATACACGTCAGATTTTTTCATCCGATAATCGGATCCGATAGTCTGATCAGACTATCGGAAGGCGTTGGATCCATTACTTTGTTTGAACATACACGTCCGATTCAATAGTCGGATCGAATTGTATTGAATGTTCGCCGGCTTCCAATAGTCGGATCCGACTATCAGATGAAAAAATCTGACGTGTATTCCCGGCCTAATAGATAATATGTACATATATGATAATATGTATATACAAGACATTAATAATAATTGAACTAGGTACTTACACGTAAAATTTTTACTTGGTTTTATTTAACCTTGTAAAAACGTTATTTTTAAAAAGTCATAAATTTATTTTTCCTGTACCACACATCATCAATAATAATAACATTATGCCGTAAATTACGTAATTACTTTATGTAACTTAAGTTATAACTTAAAATAGCTCTAAGACTGCTACTCTAAAGAACTCTCCACTTCACACTTGGATGACGTTAATTCCGTTTACGTATCAAGCAAACATATCAAAATATAGCTGATAGAATCCATAACTTTGGAACTCAGAGGCGAATAACAACTACATATTAATAGTCTTTGACCTATAAACATACATTTAGTTACAAATTATTATTATCTTACTGAAAATTCTACATCCTACACATTTATAAACGTTAAAAAAAAGAAGTTTGTGAGGAGTGTGTATGTTTGTCCACTCAGCTCCGTAATGTCTGAATAGCTTTATGAAATTTGGTGTATAGTTAATTTAGGTCCTACAATAGGACATAAGGTACATTTCATCTCGGAAAAAATTTTCAGTAAACGATGACAGCAATATCATATTTAAAAAGCAAAAATAAATGATCTGAGCAATCAATCATAAAAGAGTTTCCGATTTTCAACTGGATTCCAAAGCATTTAAAACTTCATGTCGAATTTGATGTAGAACTTCCGATGTGCACAAAGTTACGGATACGATATTTGCATTATAAGTTTTAACAACCTATCTGTGATCGTAGGAAAAGGTCAAACAAGGGCATTTGAGTTAAAACATATCATTAAATAAATCCATTTACGTACTTTCAATCAAACCTATCAGAAATACTTTTATTAAAAGACATAATTAGATGAAACAAATAAATCCTTCTAGAAAAAATAATTCAATACTATAGGTATAGCAGTTGGAATGAGAGGTTAGCGAGTATTAAAAATAGTTAAAGCTAATACCAAATTACAGAAAAAAAAAAATTAAAATTTATTGTCGTTTAAAGACTAATTTTTCTCTCAATTAACATCCAGATTCTATTTCCGATGAAAAGATACAACAATTGTTAAAAAAAAACTCTCACCTCACTACGATAAAATTCTTATATATTCTTAGGTTGCCTGGGAGAGATTAGGCCGCCTAAGTTGTATTCTCTTTCTTAATTTTATATGTCTATACTTTTCCTGTATGCATTGTTCTTATTTGTTACTATCGTCCTCTATGTATTTGGAGATTACAATAAAGAATATTTCATTCATTCATTCATAATTACATAATAAATCATATAAAATATTATTTTTGTAAACTTGAGGATGTTAAAACATTTATCGTAGAATACGAGAAGACAGAGTCTGCCAAACCAAATTGCCTTAATAAAACGCCCACCTGTGTCGGTTGTCGGTATTTATTATCGTATCGTATACTAATATTGCGTTATTTTCGGACTCACCTCCTCCAAACAAATTTTTTTTTAACCTTGGCATTCAAACGAAATGTTTATTCCAGTCACATTTTTACTTGGAGTAAAATTATCGGCATTAATTGAACATCAATAATTTGAATGCGGGAAATTATTTTAATAATGACCTTAATTTAATTTTACCAATTTACAATTCTTCGCCAAAATTCCATGTTTACTTAATATATGTATGTAAGTCTCAAAATAATATGAGATAAAATATATTCATAGATGGAATAACTTAAAACACATATCTTCAGAGGTATGAAGCCAAAAGTAATAAAATATAGGAGACAATAATATACATATTATACCTATTTTTAATACCTCTCTCCATGAATCATCATTTTAAGGGTTCCGTACCCAAAGGATAAAAATGGGACCCTATTACTAAGACTTCGCTGTCTGTCAGTCCGTCCGTCTGGCGTCCGTCAGTCTGTCACCAGGCTGTATCTCAAGAACCGCGATAGCTAGACAATTGAATTTTTCACAAATATGTATTTCTGTTGCCGTTATAACAACAAATACTAAAAACAAAATAAATAAATAATTAAGGGGGGCTCCCATACAAGAAACGCGTTTTTTTGCCATTTTTATAGATTATGGTACGGAACCCTGCGAGCGCGAGTCCGACTCGCACTTGACCAGTTTTTGATAACCACTCAATACCATCAAACTCAATAAAATATAATACGTTATAGGTTAAAATCGAACTTCGTCGTTTGGAGCACGTACGGCTATATTTTATGAGAGCACCGTCGCTTCCGATGCTACGGTATATTTATCTCGTTTATAGCTTATACTTGTTTCTACATAGTGTTCACCTGAAAATGGAAGTCTCTAGCGACCTTAACAAACTTTCCAAAATTGTATCATATCTCCTCATTGTAGGTATAATACGTTTATAATTAAAACCAGAGTTTAGAATCGGCCGATTAATGGAACCACCGATGAGAAAACCGATTGCAATATAGTGATTGATAAAACACTAAAAAAACGATATAAATAAGCCCGATAAAAACTAGTTAATATTGACAGTCATGAAGAAGAGACAAATAAATTATAATAATTAGATTTTGTTTATAAACCTGATACTCGAATGAAAAATATGTGTTTTATGAATCGGCCTTTGTGGGTGGTATACCCACATAAAAAACTCTGTAGAGATTGACTTGAATGTGTGCGTGGTTTGCATGTGATAGTATTTGTAGATTTGCATAGATCAGCTATTAATAGTCGATACTTACTATTACTTACTCCTTTATTTAACCTCCTTATTATAAATGATAAGTTCAATGCATAATAATTTATACCTAAAAGCTTTGGAGTCGGATGCAATGGCGCAAAGACGTAAAATGTTTAGAAAATTGGATCAGCTCTTAGAAGATATCCAGTATACAATTTATGTTTCGATTGCATTGTTTGTACTGAATTGTAGTTACTACATTATATTAGTACTGTTTTATATTAAAATATAAATAATAATAATATACATATATACATAATAAATTATACCTACAAAAAAAAGGTATGTAACTGTAAAGGGTTTGTGTTTATTTGGTACATTCACTTTATTTCCTTACTAATGAGGCAGGTGTGCGTTAAGACACGGTACTTTAAGAAATTAGGTACTAAATATTTACTGTATAGTACCTACATTTATTAGCGCTCTTAGAAAAACTACCGGCTGGCCTACGAATTACGAAAATCGTCGTTCAGTCCATGTACCTAACATTGTCTCCAAAAGCAAATGAACTCCCTGGAGTCTCTCCAGGGAGTTCATTTGCTCTTTTATGGGATGCAGCTCCTGCCTGATTATAATATCTAATATGTCCGATCGAGAGACGTATATATACTGTGGTGAATCACGGTCATGTGCACCTGGTTTCCGATGGGTAATAGAGTCTGATTCACTGCAATCCTCTTCAACACTTTTTAAGGGAGTGCTATCTTTAGGTTTTTGTTGTGGTAAATCAGTGCAAAGCGGGCAAACCCAGGGTTACTTGGATTTGTCGCTGGCACATTGGTAATGGTATGTTCGGGCGCATTTAGGACGAGCGCATAATAACATTCTATCAGAAGCTCTAATAGATTTATTACATGAGTAGCAATTGGTCATTTTGGCAGTTATAAGTAAGCGTGTGTAGGTACGTACCTCTATATACCTTATGTTATTAAGTTAACGAATATCATATAACTGATCCCTAAAATCTCAGCAGTCACGATATTTTCATGCATCATTTATCTTCATCACCCTAAAGTGAGATCGCTAAGCTTATATCACTGCCATTACCTTAAAGAACATAATAAGCGGAGTATTATAATGAAGTCACTTAGTAGTGCCTTCGTAAATTGAGGTAAAAGCTAATGTACATTTTATTTCATGCCTCAATAGATCAGGTAAGAGACTGGAAACGCATTCATTTATACATTAATTTTATTTTGTCGCAAATTATGTATCGTACTAGCAAAAATTATCTTGTCAGTAATTTTTGGATCAAACTTTATTTTTATTAATATTCAGTTTTTTTTATTAAAACCAACTTTTTTTTTCTTAGACTTGTGAATGACCACAATCTCACATGGTAAATGATGATGTGGCCAAAGACGGTAAGCACAACCTTGAAGAAACGGGCTCTCAAGTGCTGCTGTAGCACACCGGTAGGTATTTGGCAATGGATTTTCAACTTTCAACAGTCTGCAAGGTGGCTACCATAAAGTAGTGCCTGAGTTTCTTCATGATGATTTCCTTCACTGAAAGCTCAAGCATTGTAGGGCTTGTACCTACGACATCGTAACGCCTTTAGATGTCACTACCACTGAGCAATCATCGCCTTAAATTTTGATTTAATAATAAATTAAGCAACCTTCAAAATGAGAAATTTCTGGAGCAGGAAAAGGTTAGCGGAGTAGGTACTCACACCCTTTCAAGCTTTTGGCATTTACGCATAACATTTAGAACAACCTTCGTACATTGGTAACGGGCCTACAAAACGAAGCCCAAATAAATAAAACGTAACAAACTTTACATTTCAAGGCAATGCCTAAGTACTCATTAGATATTAGAAATAGTAATTCCATGGTTGAAAGTTACAATTTTAAGGAACAAGGTTATCTGTAAAATCGATGTTATCAGCAGTTTATTTGATTTTTTCAATATATATGGTACTTATTAGAGAAATTTAATAAGCTAGATTATATTACCAAGGTAATAAGTCTCTTTTCCACATATTATTATATTAAAAACTTGAACAATACCTTTTTATTATAATTAACTACATGTTCATCTACGTACATAATTGTCTTGCGGATGAGATGATGATGATGATGATAATAATATTACATGAAATGAATCCTTGAACGACTAAAAATTTCGAAGATAACTGTTTCTTTTTTATTTTTTCTTTATGTCAGGTCTTTACTACCCCTAAAAATATAAAAGGTCAATAATCACATAAAACATACTTAGTTGTGGTAAAATGTATGAGACACATAATACCTTTTGATCAGACAGTCACGTGAATGTCACCTTCGTTAAAATAGTGCTATGAGTCAACTAAGACTTTTCATCGCTTCAAAAATAAGCACGGTAGGTAGGTAGGTATACATATAAACTTAGTTTGGAATACCAATTACTCAAAATAATAAATTAATGTCTTTTTAACACGTAGTAACATGCAAACAAACTCTTTAATGTAGGTACGCAATTTTATTTAAATCGTCAATAATTTGAAATGTTGTACGAATTGTTTTTTCTTCTTTTGTTTGACATTTAGTAGTCAGTGAAGATTGTTCTAATCAAAACAAAATTGTTTTAAAATCAAACACTGAAACTGTAATCGTTTATTTACGGTTAAATAAACATTTTATCTACAGGTTTTTAAAACGATTGAAATGAAGGTTATTACTGAAGTAGTTTTATCGGACGTTTAATTATTGAAAATAATTACTTATCCATTAATGTTCTACGAAATATGTCGATCGATAACAGCTGTTCTGAAATATTTATCATGGAGCTATCAACAACTAATTAACACTAGTTTCTGCAACGCGATTTTACCCGCGTTTCTTTATATTTTCTACCTATTTATGAGCTATGTTTCGTGATAATCTGTTCAGCCGTTGGGGAACTGAGTGGTGACAGGTGTAGACACATACATCTTTCTTGTTTATAAAATCGTAATTGATAGCATGATTTTGTAACTTATTATTAATATAAAAAAATGTCATAACTATTGCAAACTGAAATGGAAAATTATGGTAATAATATATTTTTAGACTTGACTGAATGTAAACAGAAACCCTAGCTTATGGTTAACCTCACCTTGTATGTTGACAATCAATATCAATAAATTCTTCGTAGTAGGTGAACTTCTAAAAAGTCTTAAGTACTTTTACAGATATGTTTACTCGAACTATTTATTTACACAGCACTACACTTAAGTCAATATTAGTACATCATCCAAAAACTTTGGTCCACGCGCCAGTTCAAATACATTATTATTTATAAAATGTACAAAGGATATGAAGGTTTGATATCAGAGGTTACTAAATAAGTCACTTATTTGGACCGACGGGTTACTCTAAGTGCAGGGATATAGAAGCGTGAGATTGGTCTATAATTTGGCTAAATTTGGTAATGTGCATTTATATACACGTACACTGAAAGACGAAAATAAACTTTGTAAATCGAATCCATCACTCGCACATTCACTTACGATCGAATAGTCATATGTCTTGTAAGAGTTTATAAAAAGCTCATTGACACTGTAATTATTATGCCAATATAATGCACTTGCAGTTAATTAAACCTGTGCATGCAAAATAAATGTTCGTGCGTGCGAGCCGCGTTATAACAATTTGCGATAAGTTATAGGGCGGCGAAGCACACAACCGCGCGCCCTGCCGCTCAAACGCGGACTGAAAACTGTAAGCTTTCCCAACACTTCTGAAACCACCGGTGTACGATTGAATAGTACATCACATTTCCAATATCATCTATACGAGGAAAAGAGAAGGTTGAACTTTCCCAATCACTCTTCAAACGCCCTGCTTGACTGGTGACTATCAAAAGGAAATGCTAAGGTGTTTGTATCAAAATAAACATGCAATGAACCGTCTGGCATTGTTAAGTCGGTTGCAAGAGGAATACGCTCGTTGATGGTTTTATTTTTAGGATAAATTACCTTGTTTGAAACAATTATAATACAAATGTCATAAGGGAAACCTACACAATTCTAAATTTAAAAAAAATACAGCAAAATTCATACTGAAAATAGTAAAATACAATTTATATGCAACTTTTTCGCATCTATTGAAAATTTATTTAAATTCATATCCGTTATAATATGAATTTATTTTTGATTGGAGCAATTAGTTTTAACTTCCGCTTTTCAAATTTATGATTAAATCATCACTGCTCTATTAATAATAAAAAAAAAAAACCAAACAACTGACTTTTTTTACTTGGGTAGGCTTGCGTTTGACCACAATCTCACTGTGGTAAATGCTGATGTGGCCGAAGGTGGTAAGCACACAAAAACAAAACAGCACCTTGAAGGGAGCTCACGTAATAGAAGGAACATTATAAACAAAGCGCATTACACTAATACCATTATTGAAATGTCCTCTGGATTGTATTACCGGCTCTATTTTCAGTACATGTAGGCATGTAATCCAATAAACGATATAGGCCATCACAAAGTGTATTATCAAACAATTCATTAAGGTAATGTAATTACAAAGGCTTTTTTTTCAATAAAAGGTATCTGCTATCTCTATCTGCAAGTCTTATTAGGATTCTACCAGACTTGTTGTATTTACCATTACGACTTTATAATAACCAAATGTATAACCAAAGTAATTGAAATTGATTGAGATGAAGATTTAAAAATTAAGCCAATTAAGCTAGACCTCTAAATTGTATGAGCACCCATACAACTCAGAGGTTTTTATTAATTGGCGTAACTATGTATGTATGGGGACAAAAAAAGTTGAAAATTAAAGGATTTTATATTTACGAAAACAAATCTTACTAAATAATATTTACAGACGTGTCTAGATATTTACAATTAAAAAGGGAAATAAAAACAAGAACAAAAAGTACACATCTTAATTTAAAACTATTTACAAAAAGAAAAGCTTATCTAAATCGCTGCCAGTTGGTAGTGTGCCCAGAATGCTAGCGGCATTGCCACGCTGTATGGCGATGCTAATCCTCTGGCCGAGGTATTCACCAGCCCTCTGGTCACAAGAAGCGTCGATCAGTCGCTTAGAAATATCGCGAAACATTCGATGGGCTCCTGACCCCCACGGCCCCAGCGTCTCAACCCCAAACGGTTCAAAAATATAGCCCCCATCAAGGTATTCATCACTATATTTGCGCCGCTTGTGGTTTTCGGCACAGAAAGCCGCGCCACCGGCTCTTTTGACAGTCTCTGGAAAGTGGGACGGTGCGAGAGTATCGACACAAGTTGCATCCCATACTAAGGGACGCCCCAACTTTCAGGGCATCAAGGTCATTCCGTCGGGTCTCTTACCGTCATTCCAAGCCACTCGGTTCGCGAATAGCTGACACGTGAGCACTTGCAAGAGCCCGGCGGATGATGTCATTGGGGTCAGAATGGCGCGGAATTCTGCCTGCGCTTTTTACGCACGATAGCCCGTGGTGACCAAGCTGATTGACAAAAGTGCCACACGTCAGCGATGGGACATATAAATAGGTGCACCAAGACGCAGACAAGATGCAAGCCGGAAAGTCGATGGATCGAGTAGAGTCCTGTAGTGTAGTGTTTGCTGACGGAAGCGCTCGCAACCTAAGGCCAGATTCCCATTCCGACACGGCAATGAGACGGGCTCGATCCGCGTGGCTAGTTGACGTTTCAATAAGTTTGTTCCGTACTAGCTCGCAGAGTGGCCCGTCCCATTGCCTCTGTGAGGATGGGTTAGTGGGTAAATTAGAATTAGGGCAGGCTACTGTCCAAGCCATTTTTGCCTTAGTCAAATGTGGTATGTCAGACGATGGAATCGACGTTTTAAGGATGTCAAAGACCAGCTTTTGTGTACTATTGACTGCGGACAAAAAGGCTGGAAGTGATGTACTGGAAATTTTGCGAAATTTGTTGAAAGGATTTTCAACTTTTTTTATTTTTTGGAATTTTTCCTTTATTTGTGCTGTACCTTGCTTTTTGCCATTTTTTTTATATTTAAGTTGTTTGAATTAAAGGTAAATTGTGGTTTACGATTTATGACGTATTAAAAGAAACTACTTACTTGATCTCATTCAAACCAATTTTCGGTGGAAGTTTGCATGGTACTGTATATCATTTATTTTTTTTAGTTTTATCATTCTCTTATTTTAGAAGTTACACACATTTTACCACTTTGGAAGTGTCTCTCGCGCAAACTATTCAGTTTAGAAAAAAATTATATTAGAAACCTCAACATCATTTTTAAAGACCTATCCACAGATACCCCACACGAATGGGTTTAATGACAAAAAAAAATTGAGTTTCAGTTCTAAGTATGGGGAACCCCCAAAATTTATTGTTTTTTTTCTATTTTTGTGTGAAAATCTTAATGCGGTTCACAGAATACATCTACTTACCAAGTTTAGTACCAACAGTATAGCTCTTATAGTTTCGGAAAAAAGTGGCTGTGACATAAATATTCAAAAAGGAATAAAATCCAGTATCGAGTACATAATGTGGTGATAAAATAAAATTGTCCACGGTCCAACGCGGAAAGCGTATAATTCCGCCACATGGAAATATTTTATTGAATTGATTATATCGGCGGAAATTCCGCCAATGAACTTCCGTGTGGTTTATCGGTGACTTTAGATAAATATACATTTTAAATATAATGATGATATTTATACAAAAAAAAGGTATTTTTTTACTGTGGTAAATTTAATATAAATTCAATTAAACCATAGAAATAAATTAAAAAAATCCAAAATTCAATAATGCCTTTGATGTCTTTCGTATTTTATTAAATTGCAAGAAAATTTAAACATCAAAAAGCAATTTGTAATTAAAATTCTTGAAGTACCTAAGTGAAATTGTTCGTTTGATTGATCTCGTGAAATTCATTTGTTATATTATATTATAGGTTATATTACAGCAACATTTTACTTTGACTTATTTTAAGTTTGGCAAATTATCTGAAATAGATTTATAATCAAGAGCGATGCTTGGTATGAGTGTTTAAGAACTATATTATATAACTATATTTAACTATATTATTAAATAAATCGAATGAGATTAATTATCAGGAGCAAAAGGACAGGCAATCATTGTACTACAGACTAACAACGTACCTACCTACCTTACCTACACCTTATTATGTGCTGCGATAATTAGTCTGCATGTAATAGCTGTGTATAAGAACTGAGATCACAATTTGGGTAGGTAGTTATTTCTAAAAGGCTATTAACATAACGTGATATGAATTTTATGACCTTACTACTCTCTTTAATGATGAATTCGCAAGTATATATGTATTAGTCACTTAATCATACCCTAGTTAGAGGTAGATCATAACTTGGAATATAAATGTAGGATGTTTAAACATATAGATCCGCAGAAATGCAGCAGATGATGCGAGGTGAATGAAAGTGGAACAAAATAAGTAAACAGCAAATAATTTTAATTAACAGATCGGTAAAATTATTTTTTTATCTGCCATTATCAAATTTAAATGTACATGTAAATTTATACTATATTACATACATAGATTATAATTTATACTTTGTTTTATAAAGACAGCAAGGTTTTATATGAACTGTGTCACCGATAGGTAGGTAGAATTGTATGTCGTTAGAATCAAATCACCTATAGAGTATAGGTACGGGTAATTTCAGGTTTCTTTTCTCTATGTTTTGTTTCGCTCTGTTTTTTTTCCAGAAAATACGAAACTTATATATATTATGTGTCGATAAAATTAAATGAATCCGGCAGCTGGGGCCGCGGTTCCAGTTTATTGCGGTCCCAGTCTACGGAAGCCTTCCTACCCAGCTATGTTTCACTGTTTCAATATGCCTATTAACGAACTAAACATAGATTCTACAAATAGGTATAAAGCTATTTTTAACTTTTACAGTGGATTTCTATCAACACATCAACATGATTGATGAGGATCAATTAAAAGGTATTGTGGAATGAGCAACGGGTTCGCCCGTGTGATCAATCACAGTTCTAAGTTTACTTTCCTTTTTTAGAAGTATCGTACTTTCTATATTGTATTAACTTTTAGAGAAAAGTTTGCGAAATAAGATTCGTATTCAATGTTCAAATGGAACCTATGTTATGAACTTTCGGAAAAAATCTATGTAAGAATAGTTGGCAAAATGCAAAATAAAATTTGCTTCAATGTAAATACGTGGCGTTTGGAAACTTGATTAAGCAATTTTTAGTAAGATTGCTTAATAGTTATAAGTAACATACCTATTACAAAATTCTATATTTTTTAAATGGTTTCAGTGAGAAAAAAAACTACATGAAATATTGTATTAACCCAAACAAGCCACGAGTCTGAATGTATTATTACAAAATTCAGTTAAAATTTCAAAGCAATATTTTTTATTCGAACTGATATTTCAAGCTTTCATATGCGCCATTTGTAATTTATGATCAGAAATTTGTTGCCATATTTTTGTTGGTTTTGTATTATTATGCAAATTTCTTTTTCACTTTGTGTACACAGGCGAGTTTGACCACAATCTCACCATGGTAAGTGTGTGGTCGAAGGTGGTAGCATACACTCATAGCCTAGAAAGTCTGCTGTTTTACTTTTAAAGTTTTGTTACACGTTCATGTATGTTTGCTTGTAATTAGCTGTACCTACTTTTATAGTTCTATTAAAATGTATTGGTTGATTAGGTAAGTGTTATATCAAATGTCATTAGATAAAAATTAAGTAAAATGTTAAAACTCATAAATTTTGATAGTGGACATATCGAGCGTACAGGTGCAGCAGCAGCCAATTAAGGCGACGCCTTGAAGATTTTGGTAGCAAGGATTCCGATTTTTCTCAACAATGACTGAAGCGAACGAACTGAAATTTATTGTAAGAATTCATCATGTCTTTGACTTTATTTTGTACGTTGCATAACACGATTGGTTAACTTTTATAACACAAAATAATTAATCAAAAAGACCTCTTTAAAATAAGAGATTCCAATTTTACCGGCATTGAGGATCGATTTGAGGTTCCAAAATTTCTACATATATTAATTGAAACTGATACTATAAATAAATTGTACTTAGGTTTTATGAAATATATTTGTAGTTTTTAAATTAAACAATAAAAAGCATTTTGTCGCATACACCCGTTCTGTTTACGCGGTTTTTTTATGAGAGGTTGCTATAGTAGGGAGCGGGACGCAGCACGTTGAATTTCAGATTTTAAAACTTAACGCGGCGTCACCTTAAGATAGTCCTCTGAGTTGTATGGGCGCTCATACAATTTAGAGGTCTAGCTTAATTGGCACCGCCTAAAATAAGGTAAATAAATAAAATTGTGCTATTGTGTGAAAGAAAATAAAAGAAAATAGTTTTAGCGGTTTCGGTATAATGGGTAAGAACGGAACCCTCGGCGCACGAGTACAAATCGTACTTGACCGGTTCTTTTTAATATAATATCTTCTCTATCCATAGACATATTTTGTTTTTAGAAGGCAGCATAATGTTTTAAACTGAAATAAGGAAAAAAAATCCTTAAACATGTGGTAAATGTCAGTACTTTGGAAACACGGCCAACGGACTGACAAAAAAGACTGAATATGAAGTTATCATTAGAACTAGCGTTTATTTTGATATTTTCGAACATTAACAAGCTAAATTTTAAAAAATCATAGCTAATCCGGAAATAACATCTCACCGTAAGACTAAAATTTGACTGGATCGGCACGTATTTCCATGATAAACACAACGCTAGCACTGCGGCCTTCATTGCGCGTTTTTGGATTGTGACATACCAAAGTACTGACGTTTTGAGAATAAATATAGTGGAAATTTACAGACTTGTATTTAAAATGAATAACTGAAATATTCATAGCACAATATTTAAAGTTCTTGCAAATTCTGCACAAGTTTTCAAGATCACTGAACGCGGAACAATAAAACCAAGGAACTCAGTCCTTGTTAAAATATTCTCAGGTGAAGTTTTTCCATTTGGACAATGGGGGTTATTCATAAATTCAGTTAACAAGCTTTTGAGATAAATTAATTTTGTACAAAATTTAATTTTGTAAAATATTGTGTATCATACCTCTGGGCAGTTGGGGGTTGACTTCGTTATGTTTTGTCCCACTGAGAACGGACGGCTGATTGACATGACAAAATGGAACCCGTTTTCATGGCCCTTATAAATAATTAGAAGCTTGGCGTAAATTTTATAAACATCCTGCGTAAGGGTTGTAATGAGGAAAGGAAAAATGTTTTGAGTATTAAAAAAAAACATTACGATTTTATTATATAGGTTGGCCGGATGAGAGATGTGAGGTAAAATATTATGAAACAGTGAGAATTTTTTTCTTTGTTTATTACGCTTGACCTCTTGCAATTCAGGGTAGGTATGTTTACTTTTTAGTTATCTTATTTCTGAGTCAGGTATTGAAAAATTATATTTTTAATCCATGTCTTAACAACACGTTTATTATACTCAATAATTAAATATTGTTGTTTTGTTGTCATCACCATGTACGTCTGTGAACTTTGACACTATAATAGCTTCTAAAATTTACTACCACGATAATTTAACCTTACATCGTTCATCCATTTAATAGTCTTCATGAACTTTCAGTTCTAAACATGATTTATATGAAAACACCTGTTCACAAATCATATAACAGTGAATTATTCACATGTTAAAGCCAACAGCGACCGAGACTTGCTTTTATTTATTATAGACTTTGTAGTGGCAAGTGGAAAGTTCAGTTTGAAGCCATAGGAACTTGCTAAACCTATAGCAGTCTAGAGGTAATATAAAGCGAAGTTTCTTGGTACTTTGACACCGAACCATCGATATTACCTGAGTTCTGGCAAAGTTCGCGTTGTATTGAATTATTTGTAAGTTATACCTACTTTAGTTTGAGAATTTTAGAACACAAAAGCGAATGGCTGATTTTAGATATTAGCTCAAATCTATACATATACCATTTAATATGATGATTAGGTAGGTATTACATATCATTTTAAATCTGCATAAAGTTCACATTCGATGCACTTCGAAGCAATCCAATCCAATATCGATTAATTCGGGTAAAGTTGTAGCAAAATATTAGTAGAAAACAAATTAGCAAAACAAAATATGACACCATCTGGCGAGCGACCCATCGAACGTTTTTTAATAATGCATAGAGGCAAATCAAAAACTTGTAAACCTCGAACCAGCTAAAGTTATAAACGTGTTATATTTAACCTTCATTATAAAGTTAAATATCCTTTGCTAGGAAAGTTGGTGAAGTTTACCAAGTTTCACAGCTTGCATTTTAAGTATACGACGCCATAACCCAATTAGAAAGAAGTAATTTAAGAATGTTGCAAGAAATAAAATATTGCGTGTAAGAAATAAAACTATACAGGGTGTAAGGAAAAGCGTGTGCCAAACGGTAAAGGAGAGTAGCTTATAGGATACTTGGCTACGTAGTCTGGCCCAAGTAACCCTTACATACTTTCTTTTTATTTTCTATGATAGCTCACAATAACTTTATTCCACATTATTTAATTTAAAATACTCATCAATACAAACAACTTTTACCTTCTATATGACCTACTTTAAAACAATGAAAAAATCAGCTGATATATATTGTAGATATGAAATTTATGTAAGGAACAGCAGATTTATTTTTCGCAATTTTAGGGGTTGATCTATCTACGAGTCAAGTTTCATTCAAATCCGTTTAGGTGTTACGGCGCGATTGGAGTAGAAACTTTCGCATTTATTTAATATTATTAGGAAAATATGTAATATCAACCATACCTACCATTGAAAAAAAATCCTATATACAAATTCTGAACAACGCTACAATTTGTTCACTTATAAATTGCTGACAAGTTAAAGTCTGACGTTAATAAAAGCTCTTTGGGTATTTTTCCCGTAGCCTACCAAACAGCCTTTCAATAAAATACTGTTCGTTACTGAAGGTACCGCACCTAAATGAAGACAATGAAACATCAGCCCTCAGGGTATTGTCGTGAAGACTGGAATGTAAATAAATCGTTAATCCGTACTAAAAATATTATTATATATCCGTAATTATAACTATACAAGCAAAGTGAGATTGTTTATGAAAACTATAAACTGATTTTGAGGAAATATTTTAATTTTAAAACATCACTCAATTTTCTAATACTATTTACATACCTACATTATATTAAAATAATATTGTATTATATCAATAAAAAGTCAGACGTACTTAAAAGTCGCAAGATAATCTTATATATAAAATTCTTCTGTCACGGGGTGCGTAATCGAACTCCTCCGAAACGGCTCGACCGATTTTGATGAAATTTTTTGTGCTTATCCGGTATCTATGAGAATCGGCCAACATCTATTTTTCATCCCCCTAAATGTTAGGGGTAGGCCACCCCTAAATTTTTATTTTTATTTTTTAGATAAAATGTTTTGTTTTTATTTTTTTATGATACAGCATCAAAAAATACATACAACCCTAAATTTTCAACCCTCTACGATCAACCCCTATTTTATTTATTTATCTTATTTGAGGTTGGGCCAATTAAGCTAGACCTCTAAATTGTATGAGCGCCCATACAACTCAGAGGCCTATCTTAAATGGAGTCAACTATGTATGTATGGACAGAATTTTCAACCCTCTACGATCAACCCCTATTTTATTTATTTATCTTATTTGATGTTGGGCCAATTAAGCTAGACCTCTAAATTGTATGAGCGCCCATACAACTCAGAGGCCTATCTTAAATGGAGTCAACTATGTATGTATGGACAGCCTTTAATTTTTAACTTTTTTATTTTTTGGATTTTTTCCTTTATTTGTGCTGTAAGTCCATGCTTTTCGCCAAATTTCGTGATTCTAGGTCAACGGGAACTATCATTTTTCCAATAGAGACCACTCGGTCCCCAGCTGTCAAACATTAGACGTCAATCAAAACAAAACAAAGGCGCGTTAGACAGAACGAAATCTGTCGGGGCACCTATTAACATAAAAAAATCAATCTTACTTTGTTTTAGAGAAATAGGGCAGAACAAGGTCTGCTGGGACAGCTAGTACTAACTATATAATATTATAAATGCGAATGTGAGTTTGTTTGTTTGTTACCTTTTCACGCCTAAACCGCTGAACTGATTGCAATGAAATTTGGTACGCAGATAGCCTATGGTATAGAGAAGGACATGGGTGAAACTGCGGGGAACAGCTAGTAAATAATAAAAACAACAAAAATTTGCTAATACTGTGTAGTAATCAGTAACTACTTAAATATTTTTTGAGACTTTTATGATGTTATTAATATGTTATTTTACTAGCTGTTAGCCCGCGGTTTTACTCGCGCAGACTTTATAAAAATTCTATAACTTTTTTCCGTCAGACAATTTCGATGAAACGAATAGTATAAAAGTAAATTCCAAATATCTTTAAATGACGATAACTATTTTTGCAACATCCGATTTTAATGAAACAAAGCCTATATTCTGCTCCAAATAAATCTCTGTCTACCGGAGAAGTTCCGGAGATGTGCGTGAACAAACAGACAGACAGAAAAAAAAAATCGCTGATTTATGTTCTAATGCTCTTCATTAGAACATAAATCTCTCTTCCTTTTCTATTGTTTGTCTATGGTATTATAATATGTATATAGATATAGATATATAGATAAATACTACTTATCATTGTTACAAATGATTAAATACTTATTCGATAAGAAATACTCCTTCCTGCTGAATCAAAGCTGAAAACCCTTACTGTAAAATCAATATCCATTTAGACAAAATACTGGTACGACACAAAAAAGGGAATTCAATAGTGATCGAATGGCGTCAATGCGTGTTCGTATTTTTTGTTCGGGGAATTTAGCAGCTGACTTTTCACGCGGTTGTTTTGTTGATTAAAAATACCTTTACAGAATATTGAAAGAGGCATGAATATATTTTTATATATACTATATATATATATATATATATATTTGTTTTTTATTGCACGCAACTTTACAATTTGTCATCTTGACAATGAATTGTCTTGACAACGCTTCGATGACATTTCAAAGGTTATAACCATTTATAAACTAACTGAAATATGTTATGTTGGATAAATTGATAATGATTTTAAAATAAATTATTTGCCTTCAACATCATTCATCAATATAAAAATTATTTAACTAAATATAATATAAGGTGAAGTTAATTTGTATTTATTTAATTATAATGTCAAAATAAATGTCTATGTATTTTATACTTTAGTAAAACTCTTATTATATCGTTCATAAGTTTCGACTGATGTTACCTAAAGTCATTAAGGAAAAAGAAAGCTATGAAATATTCGTTTTAATTTCTCAAATCTCCATCTAAATTTCTCGTCACAAATGCGTCTTTAAAATCACATCGTAATAAGGTCATAAACAATTCAAATTGTACCTACAGAGAATAATTCTTAGCAAATTCTACAAACTCGAGTTAACTGGCAGCTACAAAACTCCTTTGGATTGAAGTCCATGAATTTACAATGGGCACGAGTTCAAGGGAGATTGGAACCAGCTAAGAATATGTATTTTTCATTAAGTGTCGTGAAATATCGCCTTTATGAAATAATTACGAGAAAAAGGTGTCTAAGGTTGAAGTGAACCTAATTTATAATTTCTACATCACTTGAATTTAATTTATCCTTACGTTGCTTACAAAATTATGGAAGGGAATCTAAAATGAACAGTTTATTAGTTGCTTTTTTCGCAGTCACAATAGTAAAAATTCTAAAGACATACTTTTCCCTCTTCAAAAATCATACCAATAATATAGGTACATTTGTGGGTACGTCATCAAATGGTGCATTTGCTAAATAATCATACAATGCTATGTAGGTATTCGTATTCAATAGAATAATTTATAACTTCAATAGGAATACAATTATAAAATGAATACCAACTACAACATGCAATTACATCCATAATTTTATTATTAACTCAAAAACACAATGCCAATATTACAAATAATAACATCAACAGTTCACACATCACAATTACAGTTATCACTTTAGCCGAAGAAAACAAAGCGACTACCTACCATTAACACATACAATTTACAAAACTGTAGGCCCTGTATTGCCATCATCCTAAATAATTACGTCAGCTGGCAACGAGCTGGTGTCCTTTGGGAAATTACTTATATTTCCCTGCTTCGGACTTGCAACACTGGTCCTTAACCTGGGCAATTGATTCTCAAAGTACGCCATTCATAGTTCATCTATTATTAAAATACCACTAACGGTAATATCTACACATGGGATAATAAAATATACCTCATAAGGGTTTCTAAGCGAAAGTATCTAAGCTACGGAAATTCATATAACTTCTGTTTTTACTCTTTTGTTCTATTATTTCTTATAACGTCATATTTACTATTTAATCTCACTATTGCATTTAAATTCACACCCTTCTAATTTTCATCCACTATCCATATTTTCATCATGGTAAGTGATGATGTGACTGAAAGTGGTTAACACACAAACACTGGAAAGACTCTCAAGTGCTGCTGCTGGAAGTCACCGTTAGGTTTTTGGCGATATTTTAAGGTAGCCACAAGCAAAGCAAGTACCATAAAGTACCCTACCACCAAACTATATTTTTTTAATGTTTTCCTTCAGCAAAAGCTAGGGCTAGAGCTCATTATAAGATTTGATCTCACGACTCCTGCCTGCAATACTACTGCAAAGCTATCATCACCGTGACATTGCTCTAGAAGCTCAACTAATAATTCACGTTAATATTGTAGCAACAACAACTTCATTACTCACACCTACTGTTTACAAACCCCGACGACGGTACAAAGCCGGCCACTGACAGCAATTTATTGCGCAACAACCAACAGAACCTTGCAAGGAATTCACAGAAGGCTGGGCAGAGCAATTTTTCCAAATTCTTTGGTCAGAACTATCTAGTGAAGTTAAGCGAACACTTGGCGTGCCGGAAATCTATTAATTTTATTTTTAGTTGACCGGTGTTCACTTTAAAACGTTTTAAAATTCGACTATTTGAGATAGAATGGTCGTTAAAAATACAGCTCAAATTTTGGACTGAAATTGTGACTTTTTTGGCTTAAAGTTGTTCAATAAAAACAGTAGGGACGTACTACGTGTGGCACTTACTCCATTATGTAGAATCTAATACTTTTAATTTTTCATTAACCACGGGATCACATCAAAATTTACCTAGATTTATGAAACTAAAGTTTTCCTCAGTCCTGAAAAAAAAAAATACAGTAACTACATGAAAACTTAATAATTTAGTAATTGTAGTCCATTTTAGAAACACGCACGCTATTATATTCATTAAGTAATGTGGTGATGATGGCATTTATATTATGGCTATTTTATACCTACGCTATGGCGTCCTCGTGTGATAATAACAATATTTTTTTTCAATTCACACTAATGCATAATTTGTTAGTGTAGTTGCTTAAAAACTTAATTAGTATCTTCAAGTAAATTTCTTATTTTTTATACACAGAAATGTAATAATTTCTACTTTAAATTTAACATTATTGTAGTTTGTATTTTATACTATTATTGTAAATACTTGTTATAAATGAATTAATATATATCATGAATATATTATTTATTAATTTAAAGAGTGCATGTATGTGCTTTATTTTTGTTTTGTTTATTAATAAATTATTGATACAAAAATTTAAAGTAAGCATTCATGAAACTCAATTTAATATGTATTATTATTATGTAGGTTGTGAGTTTGGTTCCTGCCCACGGCAAAGATTTGTGTGCATGAACATCTGTTTGTTCTGAGTCTGAGTGTAAATGTTTATTTAAAATTAGTATAATAGCTTTCAATAAATATTTTGATAGTTTCTGTAGTAAAAGCTTTGCTTAATTTGGGATCTGATGAACGAGTGTTACAAATATCCCAGCTATAAATAAATATAAATAGCAAATCTTTGCCCTTGCTTATATGAAGCGATTCCATAACTGTCAATGTGACCATTGGCAGCACAAGCGCAACTAGGTAGGTATGAGCAATTAGCAACGGTTCACTGAACGTTAATTACTTGTAATGGCGTGATATTTAATATGTAGCACCTAAATTGCTCGCTTTATCGTAGATAAACAGTACAGTTTGTCAAGGGCGTGTACCTACTTTTATATTGATTGGGAGCCAATGCCAATAGCTTGTTCTTGTTGAATATTCATTATTCAAATTATTTTGAGTTATAGGTGTTGTTCCTATTATTTTTATACTTTTTCCAATGTTTTTTTTAATACATATGTTTCAGCTAGTATTCAATTTAAAATCATGCAACTTAAGTCGTTAAGATATATATTTTTTATTTTAATGTAATATTCTTACTAAGCTACCACCTTTAACCACATAATCACTTACTATGGTTATCAAATACTGTATATTATTATACTAAAATTATGTCTCTTTCCCGCTGATCTCTCTTTCCTTATCTTTCGCAGGACGTAAAAACTGCTTTGTAAACGCTTATTATATATTTACTTTTAAAAGTTTACGTAGGTCGAGGAAAAAGTTTTGTCGTACTTCATAAGTAAAAAGTTGCAGTAAAATCTCTTTGGTTGTACTGTTTGTATCTGGCTGGTTATGATACCATTAAATAGATTTTATTTAAAAAACAGAATCATTAAAAATCAAAATCGGTTTCCCGCCATGTTTCTATTGTTTTTCCTTCCGCCATAATGAGTGAATCTAACGAATTGTGACGTTTATGGACTTAACGCAGTGTCAGTAAGAGTAGCACAAATTGATTCAAGCGTTTTTAGTCCGGGAATTTTGATGTCAAAGATGAAGATCGTTCTGGTTGACCTGTTACGGATAAAGTCGGTGCCATTTTTGAAAAAGTAGAGCAAGATCGGCATATTAGTAGTAACAACATAGCTGAAGAGCTAGGGGAATAGTTTTGACCCATTTGATAAAGTCTGGATATAAAAAAAAAACGATATTTGGGTGCCACGATCTCACTGAAAGAAACCTTATTAATCGTGTACCTACTCATTTGCGATTCTCTATTGAAAGAAACCGAACCGTTTTTGAAAAGATTGATCACTTGTGATGAAAAGGATGGATTACCTACGACAAGAACGTGTGAAAAAGATCATGGTCAAAAGGCAGTCAAACTCCACAGACTATAGCAAAACCCGGATCAACTCGTAATAAGGTGATGCTGTGTGTATGGTGGCATCGTTCATCATCAGCTTTTACCGATTCAGAACTCTACTGCCAACAGCTGATGAGACTCATACAAGAAATAGAGCTAAAACGGCCAGAATTGATCAACAGAAAGGTGTGGTTTTTTATCACGATAACGCCAGACAACTTTAGCTACTCAGCAAATATTGAGAGAGCTTGGTTAGGAAGTGTTAATGCATTCATCATATAGCCCTGATCTTGCATCCTCAGATTTTCACCTGTTTCGGTCTCTTCAGTATGATTTAGGTAGTGTTAGGTTAACATCAAGAGAAACTGTCAAAACTACTTGTTGCTGTTTTTGATCAGAAGTCTCAAAATTTTTACAGCATTGGAATTATGTCGCTACCTACAAAATGGCAACAAGTTATCGAAAAAATTGCACATATGTTATTATAAACAAATGTAAATAAACTATGAAAAAAGTATATTGAATTTGTATACAAAATACGAAATTACTTTTTCCCCGAGCTATTATTTTGTAAAACAGTGTCTAATAAGCATTTGAACTCTTCGATTCACCACATGCTACGAGATGGCTACGACGAAATTTAGATAAGGCTACTACAGAGCAACTATATTGCTACGACGATGCTACGACTACACTATCAGGATACATAATAGAATATATTTATTAGGTATATTATATTATAAACCAAGACTGTCTTTTAAAAAAAATACATAATTTCTGCATTCATATATTTTCTCATCCATGTATTCATTAAAGGTTTGCCAGTCAGCGAGCCGGTTATAAAGTTTCCCAAGTTCATTCTGAAATTGTGAAATTGTATTAAAATTACAAATGTTTTTGAAGTATTTAGATAATGTAAACGACATTAAACAGATATTCATGTAAGTAATTAATAACAGCACAAATATGTAGGTACCTTGTTTTTTTAATTGGTTCACATAAATGAAACATCGATGCAACAATGCCTGAGGGAGTCATATATTTGGTGAATGCAGAATGTGCATACAAGCTTAAAGTCCCGGGTGAATTATGAACGGAGCATACAGTTTGATAAATATTTTGGAGAAATTATGAAGTTTACCTCAGTGTTTCGAATGCCGGTAATAACAAATAATCTATCATTAAATAATTATTTACGGATACTCGGATACTGTGGAGTGTGGATGCTATTTTATTTACTTTTGAAATAGTGAAATATTTAATTAAAAAACTGTTTTTAAATAAAGATTTAAAAATAATACAAAAAGTAAGATTTACTTAATTAAATTTAGTATAAGTAGTTTTATTATACATTCGTTTTGTTAGGAACACAACTAGAACGTAGACGTTTTACATCAAAAGCTGGCTAAAAAAATATTTTGAGAGAATTATTGTAGACTACCTTTTATCCCACGGCTTCGCTCACGCGAACTTTATAAAATTTCTATGACTTTTTACCGGGAGTTAATTTCGATAAAACAAAGCAACGTTCATAAGTAATTTGTTCCAGCATAGAATTACCAATTTAAGAAATAAATTATATTTCTAGTATATCGTGTAAAAATATTGATGACTCTACAATCCACATTATCGATCGAATTGATTTTATTTCAGTTATAACTAGCAAAATTATATTGTACTATATTATTACTTCATCATCATCATCATTAGCCTTTATCCGTCCACTGCTGAACATAGGCCTCTCCCAAAGCGCGCCACTCCTTTCGGTTTCTCGCCACTCGCATCCAGCCCAGTCCGGCTACTCTTTTAAGGTCGTCAGTCCAGCGGGCTGGGGGGCGTCCGACATTACGCTTGCCAAGACGCAGTCTCCACTCCAAGACTCGTTTGCTCAATCGACCATCCGTTCATCGACAGACGTGGCCGGCCCATTGCCACTTCAGCCTACCAATTCGCTGAGCGATGTCGGTTACTCTAGTTCTTTGTCGGATAACCTCATTGCGGATTTTATCCTTCAAAGAAACCCCGAGCATCGCTCTTTCCATAGCTCGCTGAGTGACTTTAAATTTTTGGACCAGTCTTTGAGTCAGTGTCCACGTCTCCGCTCCGTAGGTCATAACAGGCAGAACGCACTGGTTAAAAACTTTTGTCTTAATACTCTGCGGTATTGACGACTTAAATACTTGATGAAGTTTGCCAAATGCTGCCCCAAACGAATTATTACTTACTAACAGTTTTAGTTGCCATGTCATATTATATCTTAATAAGAAAATAACAAAATTCATTCACGAGACTTCTAGTTTTATCGCAACATTTTCATTTTGTTTTTGGTATTAGATACTTAGGTGGGTTTTGAATGATAAATTATTCATGTCCTCGTTTGGGCGTCGCTTATCGACTAGGTCGGCGCTGCGTCGAATGTGAAGTGATTTATTGGTGCTCATGTCCCGTCATATTGCATGTTTCCGGAATAGGAGAATCCGGTTACCGGTTGCGGCATTAGAAACATGCTTACGTTGGATTGGACCATCGAAATCCATCATACTTAGCTATTGTTCACCTGCAGTATGTTCAGTGCATAAAATGAAATATTGTATCAAATAATGCTTCGTATAATCAGAACTGCCACTCAAGACTACTTTGTAATATAAATAATAACTTAAAACCTGATAGCAACATTAATTCAAATAATGTTTAAAAAACGAACAACTATGATAGTATCTTTACAATTTCATATAATAAAGATCATTTTAGATAAATTGATAGTATTGTTAAGCTCCCGACACTTCCTACTAGCGAACTATTTACTACAATTACTATCGGAGCACGGGCCTGTCCGTACATGTTTTCAATCACACGCATTACTGAGGCAATACTGATAGACGTACTACTAAGTTGCGAGCGACGACAAATTGGCAAGTGTCGCTTCTTTATGTAGCTTCAGGTAAATTAAGGTTGTAAAAGCTGTTTAATGACCTCAATTACTGATGTTGGGAGGTACTCATGTTATAAACACTACAGAAACCTATACCTAATTATTTATGTATTCATTGTCTATTTAATATACCCTGATTTATGTATCTTCTAAACTGTTGCGTATTTGTAAATAAATAAAAATGGTTACGGTATAGGTATAACTTATAGGGGAATAATAATTGGGATAATTATTAAAAGGGATATAGGTATGTATTTATTCAACGTTGCAAGCTTCCAGAATTTACGGATTACCAATAATCTTTTACCAAAACAACAGAATAATAAGTTAAGAATATAAATATATTTCAAAGATTTCTATTGGTTAAACACTGTAACGTCAAAGCAACGTCGAACGTCGTGCAAATTTATTAGATACAAACTTCTTGAGATATTAATATAATCGTAACTTATAATCAACAATGCTTTTTGTTTTACAATTTTACGCTTGGTTTACGCCTTTATATATCTAGAATAAATTGCTGTTATAGATATGCTTCATAAGATCTCATGTTAGGTTATAATAATATATAAGTATTATTACCTATACAGTGTAAATAGTGCCCTTATTTACTTTATTTGCTCATGTTATATTTCTTTTATCCAAAGTAATATACGCGTTCCTCAAAATCAAAAACTGAATTGCGTATTTTGAAACTACCATAAAGCTTTTTGCGGAGCTTTAAAACGGAACATCAAAAGCGTATTCACAAAGCATCCAGCAGTCCAAACCTGGAATTCAAATCAGCAACTCCTATTACAAACACTCCGCTCACTGCATCGATAGCTTGGACAGACAACAAGCTATGTTTTAACCATGTACATACGTTAAACTATAGTTTACTGCACAGAGAGCCTATTCCAATTACCAAGCAAAATATATCGTGGGTTTGGAACCAGCACCGTACCATAAATTGCGTTTTCTAAATGTGTACTCCGTATCATGTAGAATAGGCGAATAGTTATCATCGCCTAACAACGATATCATCTAATATGTACACAATGTTCTTTGAGATAACATAAAAAGTTATTTACTTTATATTATAAATATATATATCTATTGTATATACTTATCCATTTAGATATAGGTACTTACAATAAAGCATAAAAGAAAGTATAAAGATTAACGTAATTAATAAAATATTTTTGTTATTAACATCAATATTTAATCAAAAATGTTATGAGGGTCCCATTTCATCTGATCAGGGAGCGTGTTTTAATAATAATACACAGCCTTTATACATTTATTAAATATCTGTTCATTTAATTATGATATTTCGTTAATAATAAATAATTTATAATATAATGTACCGCAAATAAAATATTATGTTACTCCATAATTGAAGCGGAAGTGTGAGTGGTGTGGAAAACTCCGATCAAGCTCACCATTAAAAAAATATACGCGTCGACTTGAGAACCTCTTCCGTTTTTTCGTCGGTTAAAAAAAGACGAATATTATGACATGCCGGTTGACGTAGTTGGTAAGATACTCTATCTATCACGCCGCAGGTTGTGGGTTAGATTCCCACTCAAGACAGATATTTGTGTGCATGAAATGTCTGTTTGTCTTGAGTCTGGGTGTAATTATCTATATTAAGTATATATTTACAAAACAGTAGTATAATTATGTTGAAATAAAGTCCCAGAATATTTATTTATTTTATCTTTGTGTCTCTTTCATCATAAAATATATGTTTAATTATAAAGAGGGAAAATGCTTACGAAATAATCTCTAAATTCAAAAATTATTTGAATAAAGTAGTTACATTTATATAATACGAATATAAAAACAGCTGGGACCCTTGCCCACTGACAGCGGCGGGAGCCTCGAGGAAGTTTTCTATTTATTATAAATTGTATTTTGTATATATCTATATGCTATATCTATCTTTTCAGATTGATTTAAGTTTAATCTCTTAACTTTCTCGCACTATAACACATACTGAAATCAAATTAAAATAGCTAAACTAAAACTACTACTAAAATAGTTTTACTTGTTATGTGTCGATGTGGTCCAAAGTGGTAAGCAAACTAAGCCTAAAAGGAACTGGCTCTCAAGTGCAGCTGCCGGAATACTTCACTATACCTAATCACAAACTTTTGCAAAACAGCTTTATTTGAAAATGCACAATTAATTATTGTTAGACTTTACTTTGAATAATTTGGCTTTGATAGAAGCTAACAGTGTCTTTATACATTATTATTGCACTAAATTAAGATTAACACATTTATAAAGTTCGC
Source organism: Tetheella fluctuosa (assembly GCA_951216915.1). NCBI lineage: Eukaryota > Metazoa > Arthropoda > Insecta > Lepidoptera > Drepanidae > Tetheella > Tetheella fluctuosa. The sequence goes on along the minus strand of OX578229.1, from coordinate 5,482,539 downwards.
AGACAGTTCATTATAGTATCGCGGTCTTATATGTACCTACCTACCTAAAAGTTAATATTTTATATTTTATGTAGTCTAAAATTATCAAATGTATATCTTGTTTAATATAAACACTTTTTTTTTAAGTATTGAAACAATGTTTTATCTTCAATTATTGTATTAAAGTTACTGTCAAAGTATAATTTATAGTTGCCGCAAAAACTTATAAAATATAATGAAAATACTACGCAAATGTAAGTTGTCTCACACCTCTGTATTCCATAAAATAAAATTAAAAGTAACTCATTTTTGTACTTAAAAAATTAACAGTATTTTTATTCCTCAAAACCTGTTAAATTTTATTTATTCTGTGAAATATAAATATAAAATAACTATATATGGGTAGAGAGATCAATGGTCATATTTTGTAAAATTTTGGTCAAAGATAACATAATTTTTTTTTTTCCGAATGCGAATAAAATCCATTCCAGACCACATTCCCAAAAATTATTTTCCTAACTATTTTACCTCAGGTAGATGCGAGCTTGGCTTTTCGCAATTCTAATTTGATCCTTTACTAAAAGCTCAATATAACATAGGTTCTGAAAATACAACATGATAAAATCATTTGGATATACCCACCCAGTATATGTATAAATAATTTGATATTTAAAAGCTGTTCTGAACTACTACAATGCTGTATTTTGATAATGATAATTTAGACGAACGTCCAAATAGACATTCAAACAGAATGCATCATGTGTCAAATTAACAAACCAAATCTAAACCTAGTTAGCATCAGTTGCGATGGGTAAGCTCTGTTTTTGGATATTCTATGAATACAGACTGACTAATTTATAAACATTGAGCACGAAATATGTAGACTGAGAATATATATTATACTTTATTTATCCCATGACTCATAAATAGGTATGTATATATTTTTTTTTGTATAACCGTGGGCAAAGTTAATGGACAGGTTTAATAATCCTGTAGGTTTAATTATTTTATCCATGAATAACTAGGTATGTATACAATTAATGTTAAAATAAATGGATAACTTGGACTTCTTTTTGACAATTTAATTATGTTAAAACTTGGTTTTTCAATCGATTTTTCAATGAATCTTCGCAAGCTATCCTCAGTCTGGCCATCTTTGGCATAACTATTTTATGCGCTATTTCACGTCTAGACAAGGTTAAGATGTCAGATATATGAGTTAAGCTATTGTGTATTTGTGAGATTGTAATTGATATTTTGATCCTTCTTGGGAAAGAAAAGAGGCCTCTTAGTATATTTTTTACACCAATTATGTTTTAGTTTTAACCTCAACATGGTACTATAATAAGTGTATTGTATTTTAATATAGGTACTGGTACTTATGTAACTTTTTTTGCTCAACTGGGCCTTAGGCAACGTTCTATACTGTATGTACCTTCTGCTCAAACCAATTATACGCAAAATTATTTTATTTTGGGAAGCGCTAAATATTTTAATATATTATGTTGCCTTCTGATACAAAATTATTCTGCTACCTTTGTCGAATGTGATGTCCAAAAATATTAATAGATGCTCTCCGAATTGTGCCTAGCATATAGGTAACTAGTTAGTGGTAGTTATGTGGGTACCGTATATTTTTACTAATATATAGTTGTATAATTTTTCACCTATACCTACGTTTGAGAAGATATTTAGATTTAGGCTTGGCAATGTATCATAGAGATATACTCGTATGTACATCAGTGGACATTTGTATTTAGCATTAAGTTCCTAATTTATCTTTCATTTAATATATTGTATCAGTTTGCCGTAAACCTCAAAAATATCCATAAAGGCTAAAGCCTTCTACAACTTGCTAAGTCCTTTTACAACACAGCGGTTAAAATCCCCTAATTTGCATTTTTTAACCCTATTGAAAGTAAATACCTACCTAGTCTGTATATTGTCATAATATTCTGTCTGCAACCTTTAGTTTCAGTTCAGATGAAGTTGAAAACCACCAACTTAATACGTAAATTATTCATATATCACTCCCGCTTAATTCTCTGAGTCCGCCCTATTTGTTGTATGTTTAGTATGGCGTCATGCGGCCGTTCACCGTCTGCTATAATTAATAAAATCGATTGACTCCGCTGCCTTTGCGGTCAGATGGCTACAGAGTTGCAATCCATCGATTTCGATGGATTTATCTGATTATTTGTCTGAGTCTGAGATTTGTTTGAGTGGAGTTAATTATGGAAATGTACTTTTGCTTATTGGACTGTAAAGTGATTATTTATTTATTTAAGAAATTGTACTTTTATAAATTATAACAACTCTCATGTCGATCAGGGTCATACAAACATCCTAAAAATACTTTGCATGCTACTCTACTCTCTCTCTCTACTTATAAGAAATAGTTACATACATCGTAAATTTACTTATTTTAAACATGGAGATTTTCACCAATATCTGCTATCAGCGTAATGCCAGTAAAAAACACTTGTACACATGAAATCCCTTTTGAAACAGGTAAATAATCACTCGAAACGCGACACAAATAGTTGTGCATGGCATTCAAATAGGAAATTTCCCTTCAAGACCCTACAGAAAGAAGTTTCGTTGTGGAGATCGTCGACGGCTCTTGTCCCCGTTGTCGGACGTCCCACTTCAGGACTTGAGAGTAGCTGAACTCGATGTTAAAAATAAGCGTAAGAAAATTGGAGGAGACATTTTTGAAAATAATTCTAAACATGAATACATGTATACATATATACCTAAGTTACTTGAGATCTTCTTTTTGACCTCTTTGTATTCCACTGTTTAGTATTTATGAACATGTGGAGGTCTTTCTGATAAATATAGGCCTATACAAAGTAAATTCATATTTTATTTAAACACTATACAACAATAACAAGAATGTACATGCTGACTTATTACAGACTTCTTTTTAACTCGTTTATGTTATCGAAATATAGAAGTTAACATTAAAATCTTATAATGAATCAATTACGACGGCAAGGAACGATTTCTATAATTAAAAGACAAGAAGGTATTCCAAGAACTAATCGTTAGGAAACACAGACAAATAAACCTATAACGTTACTAATAAAAGCTTCTACAGAGCCACCCGTTAGTGCCAATTTACTTTTCAATCTCCCAATTATACAATTGGTTGGTAACATTGAATTTTCGACTTTATATATAAAGTTTTAGTTTCTAAAATTAATTCGAATAAGTAAGCTAATGAGGCAAGCATTATGTTTTGAACTTCGACTATCTAACCACTTGGTGGAATAAGTGTCATACCATTAACAACGATTAAAATCTTCATCGGTTTTGAAATGAAATAGACTAATGATGAGATCCCGTACAATATTTATTGTGAATAAATAACAAAGTACAAGTATAAGGTAATGATAAGTTCCAATCTCACCTTCTTTGATGATGAGATAACTGGAAGTGATAACAAAACTCAAAAAGCTAAGACTTACAAAATAAGGTAATATATAAATATTGAGTCTGTAAATCAAATTTAGGTCAGCCTATGTGTTAAAAAAGTCACATGACTTCAGTACAATACTGAGAAGAGATTGCTTCTGGAGCGTTAGGATCGTTAACTTTAAACGTTGGCAGTTTTATCGCATGGCCTTTGTTGTCTAAAATAAATACTTGTTATATTTATTATCGACAGGGAAACAATTATCAGGATTGGAAATAAGTATGGAAAAACATTAACTCCGTTACAAACATCAACTCAACTTTACCAAGTTTCCTTAAATTTGTTGATCGTGTTGAAATTATATTAAAGATTTTACAAATTTTCTGGGTGTAAAAACATCACACAATTATTGAATAACCACTCGTGTTACGCTGAATGTTAACACAATTTTCATAATAGTCACTCATTGTCACGCTAACTATAATAGCTAGTCCTCTTACGAGTTATTTAACAAAATTAATTGTTACTGTTTTATTCGTAGCTTTTATTCTGTAATTATAAAAAATTTAAAGCTAACTCATATACAAAATTTGACTAAACGTAAACTTTATGTTTAGTAGACTCAAATTTGGTTCTAAATTTAATGGCAATGAGTATGCTAATGAGACAAGCATTATGTTTTAAACTTCGACTATCTAGCCACTTGGTGGAATAAGTGTCATTCCATTGAGTTTTGTGCAAACTCATATACAAAATTTGAGTCTACTAAACGTAAATTTTATTTATATGAAGCTTTATGTATAAAGAGCAAGGTACACTTAAAAAAAGAATAATAATAACAATTTCTCAATTGTAAAACTATGAAAATACCTAGTTATTTTGTCATCATACACCAGGGTGCTGCCGCTGTGTTTACTTTAGTACAATCTCACGACCACTGGCCAAATGTGGTAAGCATAAAAAGCTTAGAAAACCGTAACTGGCTCACAACTGCAGCTACCGAAATACATCGATAGGTACTTAGTGATAGATTTTCATTTGAGCCGGTCAGATTGGTACCACAAAGTATCCTACTACCGTGGTATAGTTTCCTCACTAAGTTTTCCTTCACTGAAAATACAAGTTGTAGGATTCAAGTGTACGTTACTTAACGTTACTGCTACAACTAATTTTGCCTGTAAGTTTTTACTCTAATGTTTACCGATAACATAATAAAGATCACAGTTCTTATGCGTAAGTCTATTCTCTGTAAGTCTATTGTGGTAATAAATAAGGTACAATGAATATGCGTATAGCATTATATTGATATTTGTATTTACCCGACCGTTTTACCAGGGTTCATGTCAACAAGGGTGATTCATTATGTACGCTCACGCTCATTAGTGTGTCGATGGAAACATCGCCTCCTATCGGTATTTCCATATCGTGATTATACGAGTGAACACTCAATGCCGACAAACGGTTTGACGTTACAGAAACTGCGTCATAGTAACCGATTGCGTGTTAAATTATGTGCTCAAAATGATTATGATAACAAGCATGAGTAAGGAAGTTAGTACATGTCGTACAAATTGGTGGCTGACTTTTTGTAGAAGGATAGAGATCTTGAACTCGATACTACTAATGCATACCTACATTCTAAAAAAAGTAGGCTTATATGGAGAAGGTGAAGAATATGTATTTTGAATGATATGAACGGGCTTTTTAAATGTATAACATCTGCGATATTACTTATTAAGGTGCATGATCTTGCACGACTAACAATCAATATTCATCTGTCGATGAACTGGCTATCAAACATCTGTCAGTTGCCAGACGTGTGCAATATTGTATGATTACAGTGATGTATACAAATTTTAAAAATATTCACGCTTATTAAAGGTTATAATAATTAATTATTGCGGCACCGCTCCGGTACAGCTACGGCACGGCACCCTTGAAAGCTAGCTTCGACTAGTTGACCGCAAGTTGTCCATATACCAACGGGGAGAAGACAGCGAGTTGTCTACGATACTGATACTCATCAGAAAGATCGTATAGAAGTGGGTAGAAACGAAATCATGTACAGTAGACGCTATAGATGAGGGGACTTGATTCGGTATCTTTTTATTTTGTTACCGTAAAATATGCCAAATAAAGCCCTCATTTAAATGACAAACTGATTGCTGCGCTAAAGTGGTGCTGTTATTAGTGAGTGATGACCTTGAAGATGTTAGCCGACAGACATAAGTAACGAGACATGTATGGGACGTGACACCTCATACGGCGTACCTACCACACCTACCTGTATTGCGCTACATCACTAATATATCTCGAATGAAAGTGACGTGGCACAAAGTAAACCCGAAGCATGTCACGCTCGCTCTATCTGACTTGTGGCTTAGATAATCATAATAAAATTAATTTGTATTCCTTAAATTTGATTATACGATTAATAGGCACTTATTGATTTAATTAACGACTAAAACAAAATGTTTCGCTAATTTCTCCAAAAAGTAAATCACTATACAATGAGGTAAACATATTTTTACAGTTTACAAATCTGGGCTTGGATTACTGGTCGTAAAACTTTTACGGGGGTCGTCGGATTCCTACGCCAATAATTCAAAAGGAAACGATCAATAAAATTGGATTGATTAGTAGAGCTCAGACACATACGAATTACGTTATCCAACACTTTAACCTACTATGGTTTTGTTTATTCCAATAGAATAGTAAAATAGGTGAGAAATTAAAAATTATTTTCATTTAGCTAAATATGATTTTGGTACTGGTACTTTTCAAAACTTTATAGTTCTTATTTTAAATTACATTTTTATCTCAGATACTTCTCGAGATTTTCAAACCACTTCACTCATACTCATATAAGTCAATATAGGCTTCCAATGTAAAACGTGACCAGGATTTTACCACCAAGATTTAACGCCTTTTCATAGTTTGAACTTCTTTGTCGAAATTATTTGTATAGGAAACAATATAGATTTTTTATAATATTTGTGGACTTTATTTTTGTATTATTATTTTATCGCAAATTTCAGTAATTAAATATCATAAGTTTACATTTAGTATTTATTTTACAGTAAAGGTTTGGTCGGCAGTAACTAAGAGATGTGTATATTCAAATTTATAGTATATTTTAATATTGATTGTAACCAGTTTGAGAATATCTAATATATATAATTCTCGTGTCTCGCTGTTTGTTACCAAACTCCTCCGAAACGGCTCGACCGATTTTTAAGAAATGTTGTGTGCTTATGGGGTAATTATTAAACCGCTACGCGACAGCTAGTTAATAAATAAGATTGAATAATTTGACAGTCAAAGACTATAAAAGTCCAACATCCAAAATTATATAAATTGATGTTTGAGGACTTAACCGTCAAGCCATCCACGCGAGTTTGGTGTTTAATATTGTCACTATCTCAATAAGACGTGAACTTATTCAGGCACTAGTTATTAGCCGTTTATTTTAATGATTTAATACCATTCTAGACAATGGAGACAAAAAATAATAATATTAGAAATTAAATATTTTTTATCCTGAACAAGTTAAAATCCATATATTTCTTATTTATTATTTATATTTTATTGATTATTTCTTATTGAAAAATAGAGCATATAATTTACAAACATCATAGTTAAACGAGAATCTTAGTAACTGTTAACGAAATTTCATTAAGTTTTATTTGCAGATATCCAAAATAGGAACATTCTCTATTTTGTACCGAGATGGCTAGCGGTACTGAAGTAGGTCAAAATACTTTTGAACTTAAAAATACATTGACAAATAAAAAGAATATGCAACGCATAAATACATAATACAAAGGCGTCAATACCTAATCAAAGTTGACAACATATCGGCAATTTATAACCAAATGGTAGATTGTCTTTATACTGATCAACATCTATACTAATAAAGATGCTTGTTTTAACATAAGAAATAATGTCAAATATTTCTAAATGCCGTATTCTTGTCAAATACTTTCATTCATCCGTGTGACAGCGGCCTGCTCGCAACGATGGCTGACGACCGTCAATTTTTAATTGGAGACATTTCCTTTCAGTCTTTATTTAGGTCACGTATCATGTGTCGGTAAAATATGTATCGAGGAACTTTTACATGACCTTTGCATTGTGTTGACCGCTTATGTTACTGATTTCGTTTACAAATAATACAGCCAAGTGCTTGTTGGAATACGCGCAGAGTCCAGTGTCTGGCTTGTTTGCAACTGTCGGAATACACCAGTTTATGCGAATAAAGCATGACAAAACGGGCATGATTTGACTGAAACACTTAAAAAAAAACTAGATAAAAATTATATTTTCAACGCTACTTTATTCTACATTCATTTATGCTACGGATAACATAGCCTTCAAGTAAAAATATAGAGAAATACTTAAAATTGATCGTCTAATAAATTGCATGCCACAAAATCAATTTCACGGTTTTTTTCAATCTCTTTAGTCAGTAGGAAATGAATACCGTGTAGAGCAGGAATTTAGGTCAAGTTACTGTGAAATGAAAATAAATTTTATAAATAGACTATTTATTTAATTAATATTAAAATACCTATGTCATGCTATCCAAAATACACCTACAAGATGTAGAAATAAATAATAAAAGTAAATTAACTGAATTACGAATTTTCAATCAACTCCATTATTGTTTTAAAACATTGGAAACTTCTATGCAATGCAAAATACATGCAATAAAATCCGTAGCAGCTAGAATTGTTATGCAAATAAAACATGTCGTAGTAGCGTAAAGCTTTCGTAGCGCTACGCCGTAGTAGATAAAATATTTACCAAAACCATACTTTGCAAACATGGTGAATGTAGTCCTTTGACATTTTTTTTGTAAGGTACAAAGCATACTACTTTTTATACTATTCTAGTAAAGTTAAGTAATGTGGAGTACAGAGTTTAATGTTTGACTTAAAAAGCAAAATCATTTCCGGTGTTGTTACTAAAAAGGACATTTACCAAAAATTTGCTTACCTATCTATTGTCCAAATTAGTTATAATATTAACAAATGATTCGTCTACCCGGACAAGCATAAGATATTATTATGATCGCAGTTCAATTGTATATAACAATAAATATAATCCAATTTTCATATACAATACCACAACTTCTAAAGGTAACAATGCTATGTCCCAATCTTGTGAAATCTTTTCAGTTTCTCTGCGAATTCTATTCACGTAATATATTTTTTTTATTTCTAAAAAGCCTTATATCCATTTATTTTGACCCAAACTGACCTAATCTTTTGTCGTTCTTTTTAAATCAATCTTGCTATACCACGAGTAGGTAGGTACTATATATATGGACCCTTACCGTGTCAATTCTGAATCTGTCACGGTTATTTTAGATTGGTAGTAGAGCTGCTAAAATTTTTATAATAATTTAACGTTTTCAAATATTTTGACGTTGTTAAGATCAATATATTTTCCCTCGAAGAGGTCACAAGTGTTTCTATACTTCTATCGATGTTGTAATGATATATTATTAACCGATATCAGCCTTGATATTTGCTTAATTACTGTAGTTGTTTTAAGTTGTTGTCGGTTAACGTAGAATAATAATAGTATTTTTTTTGTACAATTAAGGTTTTATTGCTAGGCTACTGCGCCAAGATGCTATTTACGTTGCTATTACACTACCTACCTATTTAGACTAACTAATACCTTAAAATATATTCAAAAAATATTAGGGTAAAACAGTATATAAAGCTACGGTGAAACTGCAGGGCAGAAGTTAAAAGAATAAATTACATGTAACAAATACTTTAATTAAACAATGAAAGAACAAATGAAATAAAAGATGATTTTTGATGTAAACTATATTATATTGTTTACGTCAAGTTGAGAGGTCATCTTCCTTATTCACTTTCTGGAATGCAATTATATCCATTATTGCATTCCAAGAAGTAATGCAGTTTCCACATGCATTACGAGTATATTTAATGTTCATACTCGTACCTAATGGCATACCTTGAATACCTACACAATAGTGAATATGTATTGGTTATTGGTAAACAATATTGATTAATGTATGCCCCGATGTTAGGATGCATTATAAAAAAATATTACAAAGCGAAGGCCATAAACTGCAGTTTTGGCTTTGTTTATTTATCATTATTTTATCTTGATACTGATAAAATGATCTCGTGTTTATTGACAATATTTTAGTTTATTTTAGTTAACAATATTTCAGTTGTTATTTTAACATTGGTGGTTAAGTTTAAAAATTATCGTAATTTTAAAAATATTGTTAATTTTCTGATTAGTAGATGATTCCATATTATATCAAAATTATATATAAAAAATACACCTTTGCAAAATTATGCATAATTAACAAAAATCTTCATAATAAAAAATATATACCTGTGTTTTGTAAATTTGGATCTGTTCAGCTACTTATATTGCTGACTGTAACATCTGAAAGTCTTTCAGCTTTTAGTTACTTCGGTAACTAAAACCTACACATCGTCGGTATAAGTAAGCTCAGTTCAGAATGAATTTAGACCAAAAGCTACCATTTTATAAGTATTCAATCTAACATAACTGAGCTCTTAGTTTATTGGATGGTTCAAGAGTAAAGACGCCTATAAAATTATCTGCCTAGATTTTATTTTTTGCCAGCTTCATCATCTTTTAGAATGACGGGATTATGTTTAATTTTAAGGCAATCCAAAGAACAAAAATATTCATGGAAGGTCACCAGATCATCAAATTATAATCTTGTAAACGTTTTTATAGGACCCTAATGCTATCAAAACTTTATACTGGGTGGAAATTTTAAGATGGCATATTTTCGAAACTTTTACTACAAACATAGGTAGCATAAATTTCTAAAATATACCATCTAAAAATATACACCTAGTATAACAGAGCGATCGATTATACAAAAAGTTTGGCCTACTATGACAAAGCTGAAGCCTACATATAATTACTTGATAAAAACAACTCAAACGTCCATAGCGATGTCACCAACATGCAAATCTCTAATGGGTATAGTGCATTCAAACTTACGACTGAACTGCCAAGTAAATGGCGTATGGTGTATAATGACTTAGATTGGATTTGTTTGTCCGGGTCAGAGGTGAAGGAACTCTTGCGTGATCAACTGTATTGCGCGGCAGACTGCAACGCCATAGATGTGTGAAAGAAATATAGTTAAAGAGCGTGCTTTTAAAATTAGAAACATTATTTTACCTGGTGATTCGAAAGCCTTTACCATACTTATCGTATTGAATAATTATGAACTGCACTGCTGAGTATTTTTTAAAGACTATTTATTGTTTAAATTAATTCAACCTAACGCATGCTTCAAATGTATATTAAATATACGTTTGAAGCATGCGTTAGGTTGAATTAATAACAGTTAAATATATTCCAATACTGATTGCACGAAAGTAAATATAAAGCTTTAATCTACGCTTCATATAAAAATGCAAAAAAAATAGATGATCCAATAAAATAAATCTACACAGCCTTTGAATAGGCGTTTATGAACTAAAACTAAATAAAATACTTAATTTCCTTAATAAACAGTATACACATTTATTCTTAGATCCACTTTGAGACTTTATACAGCGTTCGGTAATTTATAGACAACGGATATCCGGAAGATAGTGGCGTCTAGCCGTCAACTAATTTACGTCCTTAGATATTACTACATTGTTGTTTTTCACACTAACCTTAATAAGGCCTTTTGGCTTTATACACAAATAACTACTTATTTATATATAGGTAGGTAGGTACTATATTGCTGTCTAAAGCTATTTATAATAGCTTAAAATCTTACATCGTACTATCCTACTATATCCTACTGACCTACTGATATTATAAATGCGAATGTTTGGATGGATGGATGTTTGTTACTTAACCACGCCAGATCGGCTGAACGGATCTGGATGCAATTTGGCACAGAAATATATTATAGTCTGGAATAGCACATAGGATACTTTTTAACGCAGGAAAACATAAGATCTCTCAGGACCGCGGTTGAAACCGCGGGGCAGAAGCTAGTAACAATATAATTATTTCAATAAAAATACATGATTGCTAAAATCGATTTAGAATAGTATTTTATTCTGGCTGAATTATTAATCATAATAATATTATCTCGTATTCACCTCTAATCTATTCAATTGCTACACATATATAAGTAGCTTGCTTAATCTCCTTCATTTAATACATGTTTCAAACATACTATCGTGCATAACAATATAATATTGACATACTAGGCAAGTCTTAGACAATAGTAACACTATCAAAATGCCACTGTTCTTAGTTATCTCAAAGGAACTCAAGCTTTGCACTAATTGTGAATGTGCATTCGACATATCTTGACAATAAACCAGTTCGCTTTGTACAGTTTAAAGCGCTATAAAGTTCAATATCAAATGTTTAGCCTGAATTATAAACATTGTGAATAATTTAAACTGAATCTCAAATACTGATCAGTCATAATAAATATGACAAAGGTAACCATTTTAGTACATTATTTTCATCACATAATTTCATTTATTCGTTAAATTATATTATTAATCCCGACTTTGGGAATGGTGGAGATTTTCCCATCATCACTTAATACAGAGATTTGTTATGAAAAGATAACTGTGTATTTAATTTAGTTAAATATGGGGAATTATTAACCGCACACCTAATAATCTACATGTACAACAAATAAATGAATGCACTACTAATTAACTGAGTATCAAAACATGTACCTACAATAAACATGTTACAGCAAAAATATTAATTACATATCAAAAATACTAACTGTACATGAAAAATAACAAATGCGCATCTAATAAACGAAACACGACAGTCTAAAATATAACTTATAAAATCTCTTCCTATTCAGAAACGACACGGATACTTTTTAGGTTAGAAGTGTATAGCAATCAGGAAGCGCAGCCACCGATTGCCATACACTTCGTGGTTATTTTTTTGCTTTAAATATTATAGACGTTAAGTTTAATTTATTTAGATGTGCAAATTTAGGTGCGCTAACAGTATTTTTGATGTACGTATGTATAGTATATTCTGTTGGGAAAAAATTTCAATTTTTGATGTGCGTTTAAATAATACCATAGGTTTAATGTGCGCTAGTAATTATCAGATATGCATTCATAGAAAAAGCTTTTAAATAAATAATAATGCGTCACAAACATAAATTGTTGCTAAGATTATAATATTTTGAGATAACTATTTTGCTGTGCAATCAGTATTTTTGATTAGTATTCGGTTTTTTTTAATACAAAAGGAAGATTTTTGATTTGCAGTTAAATACTACCCGTTAAATATTTTACAGCCTACTTAACATGTAGGTATAATGTTATAATTTATTTTGACGAACTCTAGCAATTAACTTATACCATTCGATTACTAGTTTTTTTGTTGTTATATAAGTAGTAACAATAAAAAAAACTCGTTAATCGAAATAGAAGAAACAATTTGATCTGAATGCAAATACTGTAATTTACAACATTTATACTTATATGAACTTGTAATCTAAGTTTTATCTACTCCTTACACAATAACTATGAACTTTACAGGAAACTTAATTAAACAAACCAAGTTATCTGTTACCAGCTGGCAATTGGGGAGGTATACATCTCGACTTGGTCGTGACTTGGATTGGAAACAGTTTAACGAGATATAATTTAGGTCACATAGCAACAGGAGTTTCGCTTACTCACCTCTACGCCACTCCAATTTGTGGTTCGAAAGCTAAACAAGATCTAATTAGAATACCCATATTATACATATGTACGTATATAACGAACCAGTGGTAGAATCAATAGTTATGTTCATAAGTGCCATATCAAGGCCTAAATTGAATAATTCGATTTGGAGTGTAAATCAGCTTAGTTAATTTATTTACTACTTATAGAAAATGCTTTGCAATTATTTTTTTCTAAGGATAATAATATCCTAGAATATTCTTCACACTTGACCATTTGATCCCAAACTAAGGAAAGCTTGTATTGTAGAAACTAAATAACTGATATACTATAATATTACAACATTTAAAAATCTATATACCTACAGGGTGACTTTTTAGTCACTGGCTATACTTGCATGGGTGGAAATACACATCAATATGAACAACTTTTATTATGGGACCAACTTTGATATCGCATAAAATAAAATGGTAGCTTCATAGATGAAATTTGACACACAGATAGCAAGCTATCGCTAGCACTTTCGCTATAAGTTATAGGCATGGTACAAACAACTTACTGTAGGTGGTGCGCGTGTCGTAATTGCAAATATATTTGAAAGAGCATTTCTGCTACAATATTTTCATTTTCAACATGATTTCGAAATTAACAATTGACAATCGCCAATCAAATTTCAAACGATGCTGTCGCCAATCACCTATTGGTGTACCCTGGCAGTTGCATTTGAGAGCAAATTGCCTTCTAGGCTTTATACAGGTCGGCAACAAATGTGTTGCCAATCGGCAATCCCTCTGGTATTGCAGATGTCCAAAGGCGACAGTAGCCACTTACCATGAGGTGGACCGCCTGCTTGCTTGTCAGCCTTATGACCTATGCCATGGTATTTTATGTTACTACCACTCAAAGCGAACTGTTAGCCCAGTTATTTCATTTCATTTCAGATATTCAGTTTAAAATATTGAATAATCGTTGAGAATTTTGAAAAACATAATAATAATTAAATTAGATTAGAAATGTTATATATGTTCTCGAAACCACTATTATTATAATTTGAATATACCTACTAAAATATAGCTAAAACATGGCTATAATCTGTGAATGTTCTAAAAATAAAAATATGAAATTTAATAAGTCACGTCAATATTTAAAATATAGCTGTAGTTAAACCAAAGTGAACATTATAAATATAACAATGTTAATATTTGGTTAATGTTTGCAGTAATAAAAGCAGAACACAATTTCGCTGATGGAGGTATAAACCGGGTAGATTATGCTGTCGGCCTTTGCTTTACAATTAATTATATAAAATCTCACACCAGGTGAACGTAGCTAGATTGCGCTGTGTTAATTTACATTTATAATGTAAAATGGACCATGGTTTTTTTCAACAGATAGGTAGTATGACAATTCACATTACATGTTCACTACTTTTTATTGTGTACTTGATTTTTACCGTGGTTTCACCCACGTTCCCGAGGGATCTTATGTTTTCCCAAGATAAAAAGTATATGTTACTCCAGGGTATGATCTATGTGTGTGCCAAGTTTCATCCAAATTCATTCAGCAGTTTATTCGTGATTGAGTAACAAACATCCATACGTCCAAACATATAACTTTCACATTTGTCATATTAGTCGGATAAACTTGATAATTAATTTACAATATTGTAGAACTGCAGGAACTAATTGGACGCTTGGCAACGAAACAACTTCAGGGCATCAGGCAGGTTGTTTATAATACTTCATGATGATAATTTAATGAAAACTGAAGAAGAAGTTGATTTAGAAATTGTGTGTGCGGCTTTGTTTTCTCTTCCAGTACAGTATTATGCATTAACTACAAAAACTGTTCATCCTGTATTAAATTTGATAAAAAGAAATGCAACATCTATACATTTTTATGTAAAATTTAAATTTTCGAACGAGCGATAACAAAACTAAGCTTATAACGTAGGTACCTTTGTGTGATGAGACTAAATATTTGAGAAAAATATGGAATGTATTATTTTATTGTTGTTTTGCTTAATAAGCTAGTATAGCTTCACATAAAATACAACGCTACAAAAATATAAAGATGCAAGAATAAGAAAATATTAGTATCTAAGGATCAGCGCATCTCTACCAAAGAATCATATTATTATAAGCCATATTAAGTCAAAACTAAGAATGAAAAATGTTGCAGCAATTTTTTTTTTATTAAATATATCTTAACTATTTCAAAAAACATAACTTAAAATGCAATTATTTATATAAGTAGTTATATTTCCCCAGAAGCTTATCTTGTATTGTATAGCTTATAAATATAATTTACTTTATATTTATTTAGACCAATGTTTAAAAATGTACGTCAAGATATTATAATATTTTTAGAATGTACTTTTTGCAAGAACCGTTGTCGTCGGCTATGAATACGTAACCACGAAAAGTGATTTCGCTTTATTTCAACAAGATAATTCACTTAACATTTTTGAAAGTACGAAGATTAAAATAAAATGAGATTCTGCAACGTCGCAAAAATTTTGCTGAAACAAGAGTGAAGCTGAGCGTGAGATTTCCTTATTGTAAGGGATTGTTTATATTGAACTAAGTTAATCCTGCAGCAAAATTTAAAAAGTATGTTTAAACAATATTAAATTGTATTTAAACTGTTGAGTATTTTAGCTCCAGATTGTTTGTCATTTTAACGTTGAACGTTATACTGGGTGATTTTGTTATCACTGGCAATACTTGCAATGGTGGAAGTACTCATCAAAATGAACAACTTTTATTATGGGACTAACTGTGAAATCATGAAAAAATTATCAGCTGTTCCATACAAAAGTTCAATACCACTCGACCAAAATGTATGAAGCAACCATATTATTTTACGCGATATCAGAGTTAGCCCTATAATAAAAGTTATTCACATTGATGAGTACTTCCACCCCTGCAAGTATTGCCAGTGATAACAAAATCACCCTGTATAATGAGCCCAAGCTATTAATATTCTTGCCCAAATACCTAGTAAATTTCTGCGGGGCAAAAGTAGTTCAAATATTATTAGCACATTATTTCAGACAAAGACCAATAGTGATTGAAAGAAAGAAAAAACTTATATTATCTTAATAAAAACAAAAATTAAAATAAATACAAATATGCTGCTTTTTTTGGAGTCAACATACAACTAATACAATATATTAAAATTTACATGTACATGCGTAATGTTACAATCACGGCGTAACCAATACTTGAGTGAGAATGGTGCCTTCTAGGTATGTTATATGAAGTTCGCATACGAGGCCAAACGCTGCCCCGCGGTTCTTATGACGGCAAGATAGCTACTCTGAACTCTAACTTGACGTGCAGCACTAATAAGATCGTTTCATCAAAATGCGGTACATGCATCATGATAGTGCACTTTAATGCTGCGTCAGCGTAACTGAAATCTTTTATACAGATGGATTTCAACTTTGGTGGTTCAACAACTCAATCAGGTCGTTCATGTATAGACAAAAGAAATCTGGAGAAGTTAGTCCTCCTAGAAGCATACTGCACTTTTAATTTAATTCGTTGGAAACAATAACTTACCATTTACAAAATTGGTTTCCTTTCATGTCAGTATCTCAATTACCCTAAAGTCTCCTTTGGTAAACCAAACACAATGAGTTTCTCCCAAACTAAACTATTATTGAACAAGTCAAGAGCAATTTTTCCAGACCCGTTTGTGCTTAAAATATCCTAATTTGTTATTTTGTCAACCAAGAGCTATTTATATTTCTTTAGTAAGTAGTTATACACAATGTGGAAGTGAAAATATATAAAAAACATCAAAAGCACTAAAACACGCTGCTACACAACCTGAAAGAACTGTGAAAGCGGAATAAATGCTTTATCGGGATTAAAGCATTTCCGCCAAGCAATATAATATTCATACGTGTTTCTACATTGTGTACACTCATATGTGAGTAATAAATCCTGTCTACACAGAATATATTGTTTTCAAATATGCAAAGCACAGAACGTACTAATCCTGCCAACAAAAAGTTAGAAAGGAAAATAAATAAGAGCTTTAACGATAAGACCACTTAAATTGTAATCACTTATTGCTGTTATTTTTATTATTAACGAAGTAATTTCTTTTTTTGTTAACCCCCGACGCAAGAAAGTTAATACTTTTGATACCTATGATTGTAATTATTATCAAAAACAAGTACTTACTATCACTTAGTGTTTAATTAGACTGTGTTGTGAGAATGATTTTAAAATGGAGTTTGCTAGGTTTCACTCGCAGGTTCTTTATAAATTACATACGAATCATAATGACAATAAAATTTGTATGATGATTTTGACCAAAAAACCACTTTTCCATTTTCTATCCATTCGCAATTTTATTTTCCTTAAAGCTTATTTTTCCTGTCAATTATTTTCTACTTATATTTTTTCCACAGGTGTTTTACTTAGTTTTTCCTCTTTGCAGATTTTTTTGTCATCGTATTTTTTTTCTAGGCCATTGGATTGGATTTTTTGTCTAGAGTTATTTTGTACATTAATTATATCTACACTAATATTATAAAGAGGAAAGATTTGTTATTTTGTATCTTTGTAACGAATAAACTCAAAAATTATTAGACCGATTTCAAAAATTCTTTCACCATTAGAATGTTGCATTATCCTTGAGTAACATGGGCTATATTTTATCCCGAGAACGCGGATGAAACCGCGCAGAAAAGCTAGTGTTTTATAATTTTAAAACAAAATAATTATAAGTATGTCAATATTTGTTACTCAATAACCTCATAATGTCTTTAAAAATGTTCCTTTTTGCGTTGTTTTTTCATGTGGTGTATGTTTATAATAAAACGTATTATATCTAATCTATTCTACCGGTGTGCTTGGGCAGCACCACTTGCGAGTCTTTTTAGACTTGGTCCATCACTTACGATCACAAAATTGAGGACGATTATTATTAGCCTAGGAAATAATGCGTATAGAATTTTTTGCGGATGGAAAAAAATGTTAAATAACCATAAGGGTAAAAATAAGGTGTGCGCAAAAATACTATCAGGAAACAATAACAATAAAAAAATTGCTACAAGGAATGGTGCCTTCTTTCATCTTCTTTTTTAATTCCTCTAACAAATCGCTAATTTTTTTTTTCCAAATTAGTAGATTGATGCTTCCTCCCTAAATTCCGCTCCATCCTTTCTATACAATATACTACGTGGGCAACTCGCAAAATTGCTGGGTTTGACTATATTAGTAGGTACTTATTAAATTAGACTCTGATGGATCGAGCTTCACTCATAAATTCATAGGAATACAGATTTTCTTATTAAAACCTTAGATAGACTGACCAGTGACCATAACCAAAACCATTACTCATAGAATTAATACCTATAGACACCAAGTACGTGCGCGTCATACACCATAATTGCGTCTATGTGTATGGCAGAGCTACGCACTTGTTTGAATTCTACTTTTATAGTAATAATTCTACGCCATTACTTTACATTACATTACCTATTCTACGAAAATTTTCACCGTTTTTTCTATACGGTTATTTATTCATAAACCCACGGGATTCATTGCACACTCTTCCGGGTACTTTTGAACTATTGTACGGGACCCTAAACGTCCGCACTTGGACCCTTCAGTAGAACACAATTTAGACTACATTGTTAAAGTGAGGCATAAAAATGAAACGTGTTGTAATATACCGTCCTCCCGTTGACATTTTACACGTTTTATATTTTCGTACAATAACTCAAATGCCGGAAGTTTGGCCGAAATTTTAAATTAACTAAAATTTGTAACATAAAATTGACATTTTCAATTAAAATGGAATGATATTTACGTGATATTATTACGAAAATACTGAAATAATTACAAAGTTCATTTGATGTTTCGCAACACGGACATTTTACAAAGTCCTATAGAATATATATCGAATATTTTACTAAAACTTTTTTTTAAACGATAATCGGTCTATCGTGTAAAGGCAGGCTGTCCACTTGATGATATGTGGCTACCGTCACCATAGCAGTTCTAGTGAGATTGCCAATGTGTTACCGACCTTTAAAAAGCCAGGAAGGCAAAAGTCTCAAATACAACTGCTGGAACACACCAGTAGGTGCTTGGCGACAGATTTCTTCTTTATCAACACAACTCTCACAAAACAGCCTTAGCAAACAGCCCGACAAAAGATTTTATACTACTTCTGTGTTCCTTATTTGAAGAAAGTAAACTTCAAACTGGATTCCTCAAACCGTGCCTCGGCTCAAAAGCTTTACAACAACAAAAGCGGCAAAGATCTGACGCGAAGCCTTGGGCAGTACGGCAATACCAAGTCACAGCTTAAAATTGTATTTGATAGTTGTGAAAAGCTACCAACAGTGTTACAATATTTTTAAAGCATTATTAAACGGATCACATTTTCTGTTTACTCAGAAAGTGTGACAAAATCTTCGGTATAGAATAAAGAATTCACACGGACAAATGTCAGTTTTATTCTCGGCTGGTCAAGCTTTTACATTAGTAAATAGCTTTTACGTGTATTAACATGTTTACTATATTTGAAAGTGTTCCCGAAACATAAAATTAAATAACCTTTTTAAATAAATGAATAATATGTATGATTCTTTCTCTCCTTCCCTTTTTTTATCCAAAAGTAGTTGTAAAGATCGTGAAATATAAAATCATTAGTATGGTTAATGAAGTTTTTCTTAAGTATGTTTCTCAAATATCATCAAAGGTTTACAATAGGTATTTGTCTATGTCTCTCTAAATAAATATAAATTTAATATCTATATTTACGAGAGCAAATTACGAGTAACTATACCTTAAAGGTATATCCAAGTACAATCTCGGTTAATTATTCTAATTTATATGCTATAAACTATTATTTGAGAAGCTTTTTATAATTCAAAATAATTTATTTTAAAATCAAATGAAATATTATAAAAATTATAATTAAATATATACAAGTAGCTTAAGATGAAATAAATTATTAGAAGTATAATTTTAAATGATAATCTTTAAATTAACCTACATGAGTTACTAAGTTTGCAATCTATGCATTATAGCTCAAAAATTATAATGGTAGAAAAGTGAAACTTTTTGTCAATTTTAATAGGCTGCTATAAAAAAGGGTGATAATAAAACTCAGAAGCCTTTAATCTTGTTAAATGACTCGTGTTGAAATTATTAACCAACTTATAATCACATTTCCGTGATCCAAATTAGTACAAGTTGAGTAAACGCATTAAAGAACTCAATTGTTAACTTTCCAACCACTTTTTCTTTGTTCCTTGGAATAAAAAGTTTCTGCGTTTTCAATTATTCAGTTGAACCTAAGTAGGTGAACCTGAATGTTATAAAATGTGGACTTAGCAATGTTAATAAAGTTAGCCTATTAAATAAATATTATATAGCCATAAACTCAAAAGTAACTACAATAAAACCATTGCCTTGCTTTAAACGGTAGTACCTACTCGTACGTCAATTTTGATTTCACGACCTTATACATCAAAAGTAAAATATAACCTATATTTTCTTACAAGAATATCATAAGAATACTGATAAAACCGGATTTATAAACTTGAAAATGTGGTGCTCATAATAATATATTCAACACACCTTTCCTTCTGCACGATGGAAACAAGAAAAGGCTCCTTATCTACGTTACGACGATTAATTTGCCTATTTGGATAAAAAAATAGACAATTCAGCAATTTTCTGTTAAAGTTTTGATTTCCAGAAGAAATTACCTACTCGAATTCGAATACAGTATTACATCTTATAGCCTTCTGCAAATTATGTTCTAACAATGAAAGCACCATATTGTTAGAAAGTTTCGATATTTTCTCTGAACAAGCGTAATGTAGAAAAATAAATAATTTATCATCGAACAGATGGCATTTTATGTCGTTTTGCGCTGATAAGCTACTGTTTATTTTGCTGTAGATGGTGCCTTTACCCTGATTGTGATGCTTTTGATCATACGGGGTACATTACTTTTTTAGATACTTCAAGTAGTATAGTATAGTAGCCTATACCTTATTATATAAATTATTGTTGCAAATAAAAAAAAAAATCCAATAAATAATGAGCAACAATTTTTAAAGGTGACTTCCAAAAATTACGAGCAATTTTTCTAGCGTTCATGACATCTCAGTGGGTAACAGTTTAGGCCAACCATCCCTAAAGTGTTTCAGACGAGAAATGAAAAACGCGCCTATTTTAATAATAATATATAAAACTCCCGTGTCTCCGGAACTACTTGTTCCAACTTAAAAGATAGGATAGTTTTTATATCGATTATTTATTTTTTTATACCGGTAACGTAGTTAAAACCGCAGGGAACAGCTAGTTTTAATATAAAATGCGAGTTATACCTACCTACGTGATCTGAATTCAATACTCTGAAATACTACAAAAATAATCCTGAAGTTAATTTTAGGGCATTTTGCCCTAAAATGAATCTTTGCTAACTAATAGCAATAATTATTACAACAGATGGTTCAGTAAATTGTATAATAAGTTTTAATGAAAAAAGTACAATTGCAATTTAATTCATCGTGACATTTTATTAGGTCATCAACATAACACTAATGTTAGTGGAAATGGAAATAATGTTTATAAAACAATCTTATTTTGCAAATCAGGGGGCACGGAATTGCCCCCGCCAAGTCCAGCAGCATAGCCGTACCTACGATCGTTTTCTCGAAGAGACTCACGGTACTTTTGATAAACAGGCTTATTAATAATCAATTTTGGCTACTAATTATTTACCTTTTTAAATTTCTCTTATATCGCTATATCACACCCGCACCGTGTACCTACCGAAAGGATAGTTCTTGTGCTAATTAAACGATACACATGTTAAAAAAGTACCGACCTAAACAATCTAATTTAACCTAAATACATTTTATGCTACAATAAACCGAACAAAATGCCAACAACAAACGAAGGAAATTTAACATACTATCATAAATCACAGCACGCAATCACGAAAAATCGCCACGCTAATTGTCTTCCGTGTGAAAAGGCTTTAATTTCCGCGTCGTCTTGTCGTTTTGGTTGTATCTTCATTACGGCTTGACGGCGAAACAGATTGCTGCGGGCATTGTACTCAGTCTGAACCTAGATTTAATATGAGGAGAACATTGTATGAATACTTGCGGAGCACATTTCATTTGCATGATTAAAAAAGAATTTAATTTATAATGTTTGGAGAATATTCTAAGTAGAAGATAATATTTTAGTTGGCAGCTAGTCAAATCTGAAGTGATGATTCCTTTTTTGAATTGTAACTTTTTGTGAAGCCTTTAGGTAATTACTTAGAGGAGTTTTAATTGGATTTTAATAATAACAGCTCGTAAGAAAATAATTTTATTCATAGCTGTTGTGTGAACTGTGGGTTATAGTATATAATAAGATGATATTAGCTCATAAGCACAATAAAATAACAAAAACTGAAATCACTTTCGATGAATTTTTTTCATGGCTACACATTTTGTTAATTGAATGCCCACGATACAGGTTCACTTAGTGTGAGTACACAAGAAATTGTTAACAAATGATTTTACGTGTACCAATGAACTAGTAAAGGGGAGTCTATTGACCCCCCAGTCAATTGGTAATAGTCAATATAAGAGAAAAAAACGAAAAAGGATTATTTTTAAGGTTTATATTTTTCGAAAAAATGATATGCTGTTGTAATTATTATTCAAATGGAGCGAGGATGTGTCCTGATTTCAATAAAGATTGATAAAACTTGGAAACTTACTGTATTGAAATACTCGATCGCCATTGCAATTAAGGTAACTAATGAACTGGGGAGTCTATTGGCAATATAAGGGAAAAACGAATAACGTTTACTTTAAGATTCCTCAATACAAAAGCAATAAAGGAACCCCTACAAGATCACTCGTAGAATTGTTTGCTTATCTATCGAAGGTAAATTAACGCGTAAAGGAACAATCACAAGAGATAGAAAAACTATAGAGTTGATCTTGGTTTACTACAATACTTGTTCATACCCAGCACAAACGACCCATGTTGCATGCAATTGAAAAAGATTCTTAACGTGGTTAATGGATCAGTCCAAACCTAAATGAGGGACTATTTGTGTAAAGATTAAAATCAAGGGTAATGGATATGAAATACATTGCTCAAGGTCCACTTCCAGAAGTATTTGATTAATTTTGTCAAAGACGGTCTGGGCAGAGATGCAGCTAAAACCTAAAGAATTATTGAAATAATTATTTTCCTAACACAGAGAGTGCATGGATAAAAGCTTATAAGTATACACGATACTAATCAATCGAAACATAGTGACTTATATCCCAAATGTGATATTAAAATATTCTTAACATAATCCATAGAATGAGTAATTTGGCCTAACCTAAAACATTGCCTATACAAACTATATACACACCAACAGATTTAATAGCAACAATTTTGCGGTCAGCTAACCAAACAAAATGAGGGCCAATCACCTTAATTGAGATAAGTACAATATAATCCCACAAATGGGCTAAAGTTAAGCGGGTAGCGGCCACAGCTGGAACGAAACGACAGCAAGTGTACACATACACATGTAATTATGTTATGCAGTTACAAACAAAACACAGTAAGTAGATTAGATTAGTGACAACGTAATGTTATTATATACTATGGTGTTATGGCGTGTGTTGTGGCCTATTTTTAGAAATAGTTGGAACAAATTTCCGCCCCGTGGTTTCATTCGCGTTTCCGAGAGACGTTATATTATTTCGGGATAAAATCCTTTGTTTTACTCCAGTGTATATGTTACAGTCAAAAGTCTTAATCGGTCAAAACCACTTTTAACTGAAACTATCTTCCACCTATCTACTATCTACCACTTTTGACTGTAACATATACATCTATCTACGTGTTAAGTTTCATCCAAAACCGTTGTACATATAAACATAAGTAGGATATATAATAATATAACATGTATAAATATAAGAAGGATTAATGTATATATAGATACCACTAGAATTCTTATAGCAATCGCCCATCTGATGACAAATAATTTAATTGTACTATAATATAATAATATGAATAATATTAAACTAAATAAAAAATACCAACACCCGTTACGTATTCAGTATTTTTACAAACATAACTCTACAATTCACATAAATCGACATAGGAATTCCATTAGGCATTCTGTGGAATCACTTTTTATCGGAACACCCTACATCTCACCAAATAAAATGCCAGGACGAATACCGAACTATCCTTGAACTATACGTGATAGGAAGTGCCAGGTGAAAACCTTTGAAAAACATTTCCATCGCACTTTTATCTTCGGATGGAGTTAAGATAATATTTGTTATAGTTTCTGATACTAGTTTTTGTAACGATATCCTATACTGTTACTGTGATTTTTTAGTCATCGGCAATACTAGCAGGGGTGGAAGTAAACATGAATATGAACAATTTTAACTATGTGACTAACTCAGATATCGCGTAAATTAAAACAGTTGCTTCTTGAATACATTTTGGTCGAGTAGATATTGAACTGACATTTTTTTTCGTGATTTCACGAGTACACAGTTTCACATGAGAACTTCCACCCATGCAATCACCACAATCACAAATCACCCTGTATAATAATTTAATCATGATTAATGTTGATGTGGCTGAAGGTCTTTAAAACTGTATCCTTTAATTTATTCTTAAAAATATATATGACTGTATTTCAAGTACCTACCAGATAAACTTGGTCAACTAGATAAACTGATTTTTCTTCGTAATACTACATAACATTTGACCATGCGAAATGGAAAGCATTGCTACTTTCAATTAAAATTTTACATGCAGTTCTCAGTATTTAAATAATTGTTCAGTGAATTGCAGTAGGTTTTTGCTTTATTCGATTTTATTTATCTGTTTGACTCAATGTATGAGGTTTATTATTTGTTTGTCAAAACAATGGCAAGATATTGACATTGATAATATTAAGCAATCAATATTAGTTACAAAGGCATTATATTTAAATAAATACGCTGTACCATGATCAAGTTTCTAGGCTTTTGTCCATTCAACAAAAGTATAATTGACTCTATTACCATTACAAAGGCTTCTCCAATTCCCGTTTATTGCTAAATGAAAAATATAACAAGGCTCATAAATTAGAAGGACTGCGTTAATTGCCGGCAAAAAATGAAAAAAAAACATAAAATTACATTGGATAAAATTGTTTGACGTTGAAGTTTCGAAAGCTTGGGGTCTTCTTTAGTACATTAACTAATCTATTTTAGGCAAATTACAAAATAGCTATATATTATAATTATATAATTTGACTAGCTGTTCCCCGCGGTTTCACCCACGTTCCCGGTGTAATTTTTTTTTTATGCAAACCTTCTCCTGACAATAACGAACATTTTAAAAAAAAAATTGGCCAAATTGGTCCAGGCGTTGTTGAGTTATGCGCTTACCAACACATTTTGCGATTCATTTTTATATTATAGATATTACTAACACTCCTAATTCTTATCTTTTACAATAAATTAAGCACTTGAAATACAATTATAGAAACTTCATAGAAGTGAATACAGTCGAATACAAAATATAGTACTTACGACCTAAAATTTAACGTTCCAACAACTGTTATCAACTAATTATGAACATTCCATTGTTAGAGCCCAAGTTTGCTCGAATTCAGGCATATTGGCTGTCCCATAAATTTGAAAGGATTATATCGACTCTTTCCCTTACACAGAAACGTTTGCAGAACCTTTCTTATTCTAATATGGAATTCAAATCTCGCGTTCGCAAGAATCGTGTTTCAGGTAATTTGATAACTTTGCGTTGAGTAGGTATGTAGAATATAAACTTTAGGAACTAAGTAATTTATTGATGGTAATGTAACTTTATAAGAAATTAAAAGAAACAACTCGTGAGTTTTCCACGAAATAATAATAGTTGGTTAACCACCGATATGAACAATCTTTAAAAATATTTGTGATGATTTTTTATCTTGTCCTAAGATATTTTTGTCAGCTTTGTTGATATAAAATGAATGAGCTAGGAATATTCTTATCTTCAAATAGGCCTGTGAATCTTCGAAGCCGGATCCGATCGCCATTAGTCGGTTGTTAGTGCGCCAACAGTGTCATGTGTCTAATTGATAGAGCAGATTCTATGTAGCTGGAAATTGATTCATCATTGTGTATATTGTTCACAGTTTCATGTAAAAGGCAGTTATTAATTACACATATTAAAATATTGAATTCGTTATTGGTAGTAAATTATTAATGCAAAATAGTAGGTACTAATGGAGTAGATATTTAGCAGTGGACACAATTGGGATGAGAAATTAAAATAAATATTTACAATCAAAGTATTAAATACAAACTATGATATATAGAAAACATCCTCAAAGCCCTCGCTGCTGTCGAAAAAATATAAAAATAAATATAATTATACTAACTTAAGTACTTCAAATTTAAATTTCAGAAAACACAAAATAAAAACAAGCATAAACGTTATTTTCCTAGATAGGAAAACACCATCAAATCTCACTGGCTCAGAACACTAGAACATCACGGAACTTCGTAAAATGTCTTATAAACACGAATAGTCATTGTGTGCCCCGGTGAGGACGACAAACATTTTAAACGTATTGAAACAATTATGGCTTGGAGTTAAATTCTATGCACACACAAATAGATGACATATTAGATTTTGGTGACTTATTGAATTATTAAATGCCTATTTGGTTTCCGAACCGGAAAATTATGTACGCAAATTATTACTACGGAACCATCGTACTCAAAATATTTCGTAATATGAAAATGAAAATACTTTGACTTAAATAGGCCTTATGAATAGTCTGACTTTAACGCACGGTTTCGAAGGTTGCTTTTGCTGAGAAGAGCCAGCAATAATCTCACCAATAATTAATCTCTTCAAAGCCATCTGATGATTACATTAAATTGTTCACTAATATGACAAATACGAAAGTACCTCTCTGTATGTATCTTGCTACTTTTTGAAAACATTATTAGTTCTTTGTCATAAATAAGTTAATTGCCGAGCATTTGGCTTCATGTAACAGAAATTTAAAAAAATATTACTTTTACGTTAATTTTACGCAGTATGCGCTTCACTTTAGGGTATTACACTCATTGTAAAGTGTCTCAATTCGTTCCTATATAAGGTGCTAATAAGTCACCAAAAAAAACACAAAAAAATTATTAAATCGATAAGTGCCATAAAAATGCATTAAAATTTTATATTTTCAATTTTCGCGCGTAGTTTGATGAAAACGCTGGACGCCATGTTACTCTACGGTCATGACGTTATTTGGTCTCTTGTATGTAAATAAATGCGCTGATATTGGTCTCAATTGGACTTATAAAATTTTGTAAATTAAAAATGAGCTATTATCCTTTTTATTAGTGTGCTGTTCCTGAATGCATGAATAATTATAATATAATAATTCAGTTGACACAGTTTACACACAGCACCGTATGACGTCATTATAATGGCGGCTAGTGTTTTGCTTGTTTAGAAACAGATTTAAAAAACTGAAAACATTGAAATGAATTTTAATTACATACTTAATTAATTTTATTTAATTTTAATTTTTGAGGATTTTTTCTATATATCATAGTTTATATTTTATACATTGATTGTAAAATTAATTAAGTTATTTTATGAACTCAAACTAACATTTTCCGACTATTTATTGCCTAAGCTATCTAAATTGTACATTTTTAGATTTTTTCTCATATAGAGTAAAATACCCTATTAATAAGGCAATTAGTACCTACTAAGGAAAGCACCTATAGCATTTTTTTACGTTTAATTTATTATGCCTTCCGCAACTTTCAAAGTGATTTATTTCTCAAAATACCAATTTATTTCCGCCATTCAGCCGCAAGATTTTTTATGGGTATAAAAAAAACAGCACGGGAAAGCCGCGAAGAAGATGAATTGACTGTAAGCTCTATATCTTTATAGTTTAGATTCGAAAGGCTTAAATTATGTAGTACCTTCACACTCCTGACAAATGTTATGGGATTACTAACTCCCTCACTTTAAAAAAATCAATGATTTGAATGTAAATAATATGATGATTTATCAACTACTAAGTGTTTATCTTATGTCTGATTGAACTTTAAATTATATATATTTTTTATTCTGTTTTTAAGAGATCAATATTGTAATATTTATAAAAGTCAACTACACGTTATTTTTTCGTATTTTCTGGCTAATTTTATTATAAGTTATCTAACTGCTGAGCATAACTAACCTCCTCCAAATCATAACATATTATAAATTAAACTTCATTAAACGGTACAATTGGTACATGAAATAACCAAAATAATTGTATTTGATTAATAGCGTAAGGTCACGAAATAAATAGGTTAACCGTTCACACACTCTTAACACAAAAAGGCGTCCAAAAATAACTTATTTTACATGACCCACTTTGTCACACGCTGGATCGATATCGAAACGATTTTGGACCGTGCTGCTTACTGTTTATTACATTATGAGCTAAATATTATAGATTGCTATTGGACCAGATTGAATTCCGTTTAAAATTGTCGATGTCACGGGATAAACGGGAATGCGATTTCTTTTTAAAATAGCGTTCCTTTTTTAGAAAAAATCTTTATAAGAAAGTTGAAAATCTGTCGCCAAACACCTATTGCTGTGTTCCGGCAGCTGCATTTGAGAGCCAGTTCCTTGTAGGCTTTGAGTGCCTACCACCTTCGGCCACATCATCACTTACCATAGTATGATTGTGGTCAAACACATGCCTATACAAAGTAAATAAAAAAAAAAAGTTAGTCAATTTTGAAAAAAATAATAGTATATTCATATATAACATCCTATTTTGTAAAAATAGCTACGTGAAATTAATGACAAATTCGTTTGATCTTAAAATTGTATTGATAAATATTATCGGCCTGTACCTAAATGTTTATTAGGTTCAGTATTCCTTTTGTACGTTCTCGTCTAAAAGAATCTTCACTTTGACAATAATCCAGTCTTCACCTTAACAACAATGCAATCTTCATAACGTTTGACAGTAGCCCCTAGGTGCAAATTCTATTTTACTACACAAAGTTTTACTGATAGAGTTTATCGACTCTATTTATTGTCTACAAAAACACAATGCTTGAATACAATTTTGTATTTGAAAGCCAGTTCTCATTAAGATTTCAGTGCTTGCCACCTTCGGCCACATAATCACATAGGTTCTCACATAATCACTTGTTGAGATTGTGGTAATTTTTAGGGTTCCATACCGTAAAAGGTAAAAAAAGGAACCCTTATAAGATCACTTTCTTGTCCGTCTGTCCGTGTGTCACCACCGATTTTCTCAGGAATGGGTGGACCTAACAAGTTGAAATTTATACCAGATATTGAAATCTATAGTCCCTATTAGGTGTATAAAAATCAAGGTCTTGAGTCAACTCGATAAAAAGATATGGGCAAATTTAGATTTTCGCGAAAACTTGTAAGTACCAAAATTTTCCTTAATTTTCAACTTTTTTATTTATCGGAATTTTCCCTTTACTTGAGCTGTAAGACCTTGCTTTAAGCTAAAATTGACAATTCTAGGTCAACCGGAAGTACCCTATAGGTTTTGGGTCGAAAACCTATATGGTAGTTCCCGTTGACCTAGAATCACGAAATTTGGCGAAAAGTAAGGTAAAGGAAAAATTCCAAAAAATAAAAAAGTCAAAAATTAAAGGTGTCCACACGTACATAGTAGACGCCAATTAAGATAGACCTCTGAGTTGTATGGGCGCTCATACAATTTAGAGGTCTAGCTTAATTGGCTCCAACTTAAAATAAGATAAATTAATAAAATTGTGCTATTGTGTGAAAGAAAATATTTTGGCGGTATAATGGGTAGGTAAGGAACCCTCGGCGCACGAGTTCGACTCGTACTTGGCCGGTTTTTTTTTATATTCGCCTACCTACATAACATGAAAATAAATTTGTTTTTCACGTCTCAATTATTACTCTCAAATAAGCAATAATCTATTGCGTATTTAACATATATTTTTACCTAGAACATTGTAACTGTGGCGAAAGCTTTCAAGTGCATTAAACATAAATAAATTAAAATAAAAAACGTTTAAGAGTACTCCACATTATTGCGGCCGATGTAACGCGTCTGAAGCTTGGCACTTTATTTTATTCAAGTTGCCATCATCCCGCTATTTCCATTGTAATCCCTGTTACATTATCTGTCTTTTGCATCAAAGCTGTTCTAACTCTCAGCTTTATGTAACTTAAGTGTACCGAGCAATAAGGTCTGAGTGTTCTCGGAACTTCATTTTAAAATAACGTAATCTTCGTCGTGTAAAGTGTGAATACTCGTTTGTATACTATATTATGCAGGATGTAGAGGAAACAGTGAATTCATATTATGATGAAAACTAAATCAAGACAAAACTCAAAGAATGTGGCGATTGACGATTTTCTCAAATATGACGCAGCCTGTATAACTATTATTTATAACTAGCTTTTCCGCGCGGTTTTACCCTCGTTCCCGGGACAAAATATAGCCCATGCTACTCAGGGTTAATGTAGCATTCTAATGGTGAAAGAATTTTTGAAAAAGGTCCAGTAGTATTTGAGTTTATTCGTTACAAACATACAAAAATACAAACCTTTTCTATTTATAATATTAGTATTGGTAGTTAAATATTAGTTTAATATTGTGTGCCATGATCTATAACAGTTTCATTAGAATTTCCAAATAATGATAGAGTATCTTATCTTTAATAAAATAAATATAGTTTTATTTCTGACATAATAGGTTGGGGAAAAAATTTCTTCGCATTTTTTAAGAAAATTCAAATCATTTTTTAATTTAGTTTATTTACATTTAACTAAAGTATGTAGGTACCAATTTGTTCGATAACTTTTTGCCATCTTGTAGGTAGGGACATGATCCCATAGCTATAGAAATTTTGGGCCTTCTGATCAAAATACCGCGATAAGTGGTTTTGGCAGTCCTCTCGTGATGTTAACCTGACACTGCCTAAAGATTTCTGTAGAGACCGAAACAGGTGGAAATCTGAAGGTGCAAGGTCAGGACTATACGGCGAATGCATTAATACCTCCCAGCCAAACTTTCTTAATTTTTGCTGAGTGGCTAAAGATTTGTGAGGTCTAGCGTTATCATGATAAAAAACCAAACCCCTTCTGTTGATTAATTCCGGCCGCTTTCTCTCAACTTCTTGCTTTTAATCTCATCAGTTGTTCGTAGTAGAGTTCAGAATCCATGGTCCTGCCTGGTGGTAACAGCTCATAATGAATAATGCCCTTCCAATCCCACCACACACACAGCATCACCTTGTTGCGAGTTAACCCGGGTTTCGCCACAGCCTGTGAAGCCTGACCGGCCTTTGACCACGACCTTTTTTGCACGTTCTTGTCGTACGTGATCCACTTTTCATCACCAGTTATCAGCTTCTTCGAAAATGGTTCGGTTTCATTACGTCGTAACTACTGATATGCCGATCTTGCTCCACTTTTTCAAAAATGGTATCCAATTTACCCGTAATAGGGCGACCAGAGCGACGTGCATCTTTGACATCAAAATTTCCGGATTGAAAACGCTTAAACCAAATTTGTGCTACTCTCACAGACACTGCACTAGGTCCATAAACATCGCAAATTTTTTTCGCGGCTTGCATTGCATTTTTGTAGTAAAATTTTAAAATGTGTCGAATTTCTTCATTAGATCTCATCTTGACGGTACAAAAAACAATTGAAAATCACACATTTTCCTAATTTGAATTTGGAATGATGTACTTTAAAATTTAAACTTTCAATGATACCAAAACCAGCCAGATACCAATAGTATAGCCAAAGAGATTTTATTACAAATTCATACATACTATAATGCGAAAAGACTTTTTCCCCAACCTAATATTTAAAGATTTATTTCATCCATTGAACCCTGCACATAGTGAAACAAAACATAAGCACATAAACACATAAAAAGCTATCGCTTATTTATTTTAAATTATTTATGTGTATATGGTATATTTTTGTGTAAGATTTAGAAGAAAAGCCATAATAGCGGGTTTTTACTAAAATAATATTTTTACTACTTTACTTTTACTTACGTGCTACTCTTTCTCTGACTTCAAAACACCGTTATTTCATATTTTTGTGCAAACGCAAACCCACTTTGAAGACAGTTTTTTTTTTTTTTTTTAAATATTTTTTTAATTTCCTGTTTGACAGTATTCAATACCTCTCAAGATTTATCACTGACCGAGGATATGTATGAATATCATTAAAATTTGTCGACAATATTGATATTTCAATTGCGATATTCATATTTAAAACATTAAAATCGGTTTAGCCGTTTTTGTGAATACTTTTTAGAAGTCGGTTTTAAAATGCAGATTTTATAGTATTTAAAATTAAATTATACAAAAGGTTCTTTACAGATCAATGGAGTCTAATAATCAAACTGTGATAAAATTGTTTACGAGCAACGAGAAAAACAAGAGGTCTTATTGCATAACTTACCCTATGAGGGAAAACACAAGGTATAATGTTTTGTGTAAAGCCTTATATATTTTTATGTTTAGTTATAGTCCTTAATTTAAATGTCAATCACAACAACACAGATGAAGTCAAAAGTCTTTATAATGAATCAACTGTGGTAAATAAATTAACAGTCAAGTTAAAGTTCTAATTTCATTTAGCACTTGCTTCGCTGCCGACAAAAACACCTGACCCAGATATAGGGCTGGTACATTATTCACTGTACTCGCTTGGCCACAGACTGTATATTATTATCATGAATACATATTCAACATTACAGTCAAGTGACTTGGTTGTTATTTAATTTGTAGAATTTATAAACTGTTGTGTGTTATTGTGATGAAACAAAAGAAAACTACATTTTAGTGGCATTTTACTATTGTTAAAATGCCTCACTCGACGCTCAAAGGAAAAGAAAAATTTTGCTATTTAGTTCACATAGCTTACTTTAACTCTATAGTTCATTTGACTCAGTTGAGTGCTACAGATCGAGTTGATGCATAGCTCAAAGTTATACGTTTATTTCATCATAATGAAGGTTAATTTTAGGTTTTATTGCCTTCACAATAACGTTATTTCAATAATCAAAATTGAAAGTACAGACGGTCTATGCAATAAAAATAAGGTACCATAAAAAATATAATAAAAAGGTTTTTCCTTAATATTATTAGGTACTTAGGTACCTATGTCTACTTGATCTACCATGTGATAGCCATAGATACAAAAGCATTATTTAGATTAAACATCAATCAAATAGAATACATATATATAGGAACGGATCACATTATCCAATAAAGAAACTTTCACGAAGATTAATAGAGCACCAACCTACCCTATGCCTTATATTAACCTGCCGAAAAAATGTGGGATAGCGGTCATCGGACCCTGAATAAGATGTACCTACTTGTCTTAAAAAGTCTGTCTATCTCACAGAAAGATTTTTTTGATGTTAAGTGGTTCTGATTTTATCGACATCGATAAGGGTCATAGAAGACCCAGCTCTTTGTAGTGATATAAAAATCATGTTTGGCATTTTCAAATAAAAAGTAATATCCTTTAGAAAATAAATATTTACATATTACATACATATTTACAATTTACATTATTATTATGTATAAGCTTTGTCTTTTAATTTTAATTAGTTTAAATAAGCTCGCATAGTGGAAATAAAAACCATGATGACTGATTATGTTATTTGTAAATCTAAATAATCTCAATTGTTACACAATTGTTGAACTCTTTATATTAAATTTAATATTTTGAACGTTCGTACAGCTACCGATTTCAATCAAAGACCAATAATTTTATTGAAAATCATTTTTTATTTTATTTGTACAATTCTTTTTTTTTTAATTTTGTTAAAAATTGTAAGTAGGTATTATTAAACTAAGAAAATTAATTATCAAAATTCAGAGCTCTTTTTATCAGAGAAATTTTTATTTGAAAAGCAATTGCACTCATATAAATTTAAAATATCCCATCAACATTATACAAGTATTGTCATTGTTTGGCCTTAATTACGAATTCAATTTAAAAATAAGGCGTTGATTTGAGATTCAACCATCGTACCTATTTTTTATTTATTTAGGTAAACATATATTGAACCTTGGATATTAGAACCTTTCATCACGGTAATTTTATATTCTACATATATATCGTGTCTACGTACGAGTAGCCGTTTGTTCAATATTATTTTTATTAGCAACTACACTGAGTGATCCCAAATGTAAATTTTCAAGCTCAAAGAAAGATCTTTATTCATGGTCCCAAGCTTTGAATGATTCACCATTGAATACATTTTATACATTATGTATTGTGATAATGCCTATACCGTTGTCAAACATCATCTGTGATCATAATATAAATAGTATTTTTATACAAATCTTCACCAACATAGTTATGTTTTAAAAGTTAAGTCAACAAAATAAAAATATACCTACTGAAGTTTGAAGATAGTGATTCAACTTATCGCGTGACACATATGTAATTAAATGAAACCGTAAATCACTTATCTAAAAAATGTGGTTTGTTCAAAACCGCTGTAGGCCCATTCCAACAGAGTATCCGTGTCTGTCTGTGCCAACGAAGTGCTGGTACGAGTCTGATCGTTTAATCATAAGAGTCATTAGTAGGTTTGTTTGCAAACGTTATTTAAAATAAGATTTTAATCGTCCCAACAAATACATATAAATTATTAACTACATTGACGGGCTCTGGTTGGCGTGGTCGGCAAGATACTCTATTTGTCACGCCACTTTTTGGGGTTGTTGAATTAGGACGTTATTCAAAGAAGTAAATAAAGAAACATATTATATATATACTTAAGTTAATTCTATTCCAGCAACTGAAGCTACTAAGCTTGGTACAGTTATCTCGAAAGTAAGCAAAACACTTAGTTTCGGATAGATAGGGTCAGGTGAACTTTCATGTGACTGTCGGAAAATACCAAAAGTAGACTAAGCAAGTCTATAATTAGGTACGTAGGTAAGTAATGATAGTACGATATACGTTTAGGTTAAATTCAAGATCTATTTTGTGTGATAGGTATACTATATTTTATTCTTAACTAGTATAATACTAGTTAGGACTAGTTCTTTTTTAATGTTGCATTTTGACATTAGATAAATATAATGTCTGGCTTATGGCGTAATATAGCGTTTTAAGCCTTACCGGAATAAATAAAGAGGATCTACAACATGCTGAATTTATTTATAAGTTAGGTACTGAATTACCTAATAAGTATAATGTTCTTATTTGCACTCAAACTCAAAACGTTCTCTCAGATAATAATATATTAAATCGTGTACATTCGCTGATAAACAATTTCAGCCTTTCAGCGATCATTCGCAAGTAAACCGTACGGCTTTCATGAAAGCCCGAAATTATCCGAATGAAAGGTTTGTCAACAGTCCGCGTCACGATGATGTTTATTTGTCTGGGTAAATTTACACAGGATGGGTATAAGGCAAGGGTTTTGTATGGAGAAATAAATTCTGTCGAAAAACGGTACGATCTGTGAATGAATAAAATATATTTTAGCCTGTTATTTTTATTGAAGTATTTCTTTTCATAAACATTGGAAAGATGTAAAAAAAGAAACATAACATGTAAATAGAAATAGGTATGGTACGTACATAGATAACCTACGCCGGTTTTGCGTAGGGGCTAATTAGTGATTTTACAATAGGACTACATATTAATATAGATAATTGACTTATTACAGTTACCTATATGAAAAAAAAGAAAACACAAAAAATTATTAAGCGTACGCCCCGTGAATGATAGGTCAGTACAAAATATGCGACAGTTTTGGGCGTGCATAGTAAGGTATAATAAAACATCCTGACAACATCCCATGAACTATTGCTAAAATGAGTCACTTATTTTATACTAGATTCCACCCCGCGGTTTCACCCGCGTGCCCCATGGATCTTATGTTTTCCCGGGATAAAAAGTAGCCTGTAGCCTCTTCTCCGTACCATAGGCTATCTGCGTACCAAATTTCGTTGCGATTGGTTCAGCGGTTTAGGCGTGAAAAGGTAACAAACAAACTCACATATTAGTTCGGATTAGGATTAGGATATTTATCTACTTGAGACATATTGTTACAGGGAGCCTGACATATGACCTCGATTTAGAGAAGGAACGCAAGGCATTGGCAGTGGAGCGAAAACATAGTTTGCCGTTGATTATTCATTTCTCAATACCTGTGAAAATTAATCATTTACGCTATAACGTAAAATATGCCTCGATGATGTTTAGAGTCAGGGTCAACGAAAATACTATAAGGGCCAGTTTCGGTTACTACTAAGTTCTGAATTGCATCTGATCGATTCTTTCTATTGTAAATATATATATACCAATATAACTTATAAAAAATATAACTTTTCATACAAAAGATCAACCTTGCTCAATCAAAATGTATATAAAGTTTGATTTTTTTTTCACGATTTCAGGGTGTCTCCCATAGTTAAAGTTGTTCATATTGATGAGTACTTCCACCTCCTAAAGCACTGCCGGTGTTTTAAAAATAACCCTGTATAAGTATGTATTTACAAAAGAAAAGTAGTATAATGTATTATATCAGTTATCTGGCTTCCATAGCACAAGCTCTGCTTAGTTTGGAGTCAGATGGCCGTGTATGAGGAATATGTCCCAGAATATTTAATTTTTTATTTTTTTAATTATCGCATATTATTTTATTTCATTGGAATATATAATTTATGTAGGTAAAGTATTAAAATGGCTAAATTAATTTAAAAATTACGCTCTGATAAGTAAATTTCAAAGAATTTGAAACCGCCATTTTGCATCTTGACTGACGTGATAAATCTTAATCACCACGTTCACCTGCAGTAGAGGTGGATTTTTTATGATGACCTTGACTTATATAAATGTTGGGTATTAAATGGTGTTGAGTTGTATCAACGATCCATTTCTAGTAAAATATATGTTGGCAACTTTGTATAAACCCATTTATAAATTAAAAGCTTGTAGTACAACCGGCAACAGGAGATCAGATGAAAAACATTTCCAATACATTAAATAAAGCGAGCCTTTTACAAAAACACTTACCTAACCTAAAGCATAATGGTTTCCGGATGAAAAACTGATGGAAGCAACGCGAAAGGGTCAAAGCAGAGATTTAAAAAGTAAATAGGTCTGTCTAAACATTTTTGCTTCAGTTGTTCTTCTACCGAGAAAAATACAACGCCACCTGTCATGCCTGTCAGAATGCCTTGTATTTGTCATATTTAAAATGAGGACATAATTGTGGCCCTAAAATAGCAGCACGGCAGTGTCAAAAAAATTCGCGGCTAGCCAATGTAAAAAATAAATAAATCAATGGGTCAAAGCGTTTATTTGTTGTTATTTCTTAGAAGTCAGCCAGTCAAATGTCAGGTCTTTGAGTTTCTAATCATCCATCCATCGTCACAAACTTTCACATTTATAATATTAGTTGGATAGGATAGTAGGATTAGTACGATGTAGGATAGTAGGATAGGCCGTAGTATCATCGAGTACGTTGTTCGATAGTTTGATTCTCGAAAAATTGTAGGCCCTCTTAGGCTAAGTATACCTTTTTTTTCTTTATGTTTAACCACAATCTCACTATGGTAAGTGATGATGTCGCCGAAGATGGTAAGCATACAAGCCCTAGAAGGAACTGGCTCTCAAGTGCAGCTGCCGGAACACTAATAAGTGTTTGGCGACAGATTTTCAATTTGAGGGTGGTAGCCAGCCAGGTGGTACCTACTACAAACCACCGTGCTAAGGTTTCCTCACGATGTTTTCCTTCATCGAAAGCTCAAACTCATTGTAGGACGACCCACGACATTCGCCGCACCTATATCGTAAAACTTTTTTTTTTCAACTGATATGCACATTAGTTAAGCCCAATCATCGAAACAGCGGCATCTATGGTAACAAAGAGGTACCTCGGTACCCAGTACCCTCAATTAAATTTATGGGATGTACGATAACTTAGTAGTTCATAAAATACATAACAGATGGCGCAGTTGTGCTCAATTCCAGCGTCATCTATGAAATGTGTTGTAAAATGTCGTGTTTGACACCCTGGCGCTGTTTGTGGGTTTGATTAGCACCTACAAATTATAAAGTAACTAGCTTCCGCCCCGCGGTTTCACCCGCGTTCCCCAGGGATCTTATGTTTTCCCGGGATAAAATGTAGATTATGTTCTTCTCCATACCATAGGCTATCTGCCTACCAAATTTCATCGCGATCGGTTCAGCGGTTAAGGCGTGAAAAGGTTACAAATAAACAAACAAACTCACATATTAGTTAGGATTAGGATTAGGATATCTACCTACTTGAGACATATTGTTACAGGGAGCCTGACATATGATCTCGATTTAGAGAAGGAACGCAAGGCATTGGCAGTGGAGCGAAAACAGGTTTGCCGTAGATTATTAATTTCTCAATACCTGTGAAAATTAATCATTTACGCTATAACGTAAAAAAATATGCCTCGATGATGTTTAGAGTCAGGGTCAACGAAAAGACTATAAGGGCCAGTTTCGATTAATACTAAGTTCTGAATTGCATCTGTATTATTATAGTTAGGATTATTTAGGATTAGGATTAGGATATGTTAGCCGTTATGCACCTAGGATTAACAGATTCAGATTGTCTAATAGAATTATGTTAACTTGGTCTTTATCTGAGTTTAGTATTATCTTATCCATTTTTTTATATCATCAGGATGACATACCTACAGGCACACGCACGATCGACTTGATGGTAGTCATTGTCGCTTATGGACATTTACAATACAGGGGGGGTTGAACGAACGAACACTTATATGTATGAAATAAGATAATATTATGGATAAAATTGACTGTCTGGTTTACTTAGAAGGTACTTGCAAGCACTATTTAGTAGGTATTTGATTTAGGTGAGTGATCGATACTCTATCATATCATGTAGGGTTAGTACCTAATATAAAAAATATATAAAAATAACGCTACAGATTGCTTCTGGTGCTGTAATAGTATGTTAATGGCACAAGATTTATAAAATTAATTCATTGCATACGATATGGATGTTTGTTTCAAAATTAATCCATTATATATATGTACGATAAAAACTGTACCTAACCGTTTTTGACGCACCAACCTTCCTCCTTCATAATGTAGAGTTAACAGTTTCGGATCCTTAGTTTTGAACTAGATATTATTTTATTTTAATAATTCTACGACATACAGGATTTTTTAAAATAAGATTAAAGTGCATATTAGAACCAAAGTGCGACTAGGTCATCGGATGAATATAGAGGTAGAGTATAGCGATATGTTGCTCAAAGGGCAGCTTGACTGGGTAAGTACCTCCAAATTGCAGAATACCGCAGCCAAATAACTTATCGGGCCGAATTGTCGAGCACCTAGAGAGGGTGGGGCCAGATTTGGCGGAGAACCAGTTCGGGTTCCGCAGGGGTCGTTCGACCATTGACGCGGTGTTGCGGGTCAAGTCCCAAGCGCAGGAGGTAGTTGCCCGGGGTGGGGTTGTATTGGCGGTGTCACTTGACATCGCCAACGCTTTCAACTCTCTTCCCTGCAGCTGCATACGGGAGGCGCTCCGGAATCATGGAGTGCCCCCGTACCTGCGCCGTGTAATCGGGGCTTACCTGTCCCAAAGGTCGGTGGTCTACCCATGCTTGGAGGGCTGGGGCCAGCGTGAGATGTCGTGCGGTGTTCCGCAGGGGTCGGTTCTGGGTCCACTTCTGTGGAACATCGGGTACGACTGGGTGCTGCGGGTACCGTGTATCCGGGGAGTCGAGGTGACGTGTTACGCTGACGACACCCTGGTCACTGCCCGCGACACGAGCTACAGTACAGCTGCCTATCGCGCCACTGCTGGAGTGGCGCAAGTAGTGGGCCGGATTCGACGGTTGGGCTTGGAGGTGGCCCTTGGGAAGTCTGAGGCCCTGTGTTTTCACGGACCTCGACTGGCGCCGCCTCGGGATGCCCACATCATCGTGAGTGGAGTCCGTATAGGCGTCGGGTCGACGATGCGCTATCTAGGCCTCGTCCTCGACGGCAGGTAGGGCTTCACAGCCCACTTCGGGCGCCTGGTGCCAAGGGTGATGGGTGCGGCGGCTGCTCTTGCGCGGCTGCTGCCAAACACCGGCGAACCGGGCGCCCTTTGCAGGCGGCTGTACTTGGGGATCGTGCGATCGATGGTGATGTATGGAGCTCCCGTATGGGCGGACGCCCTGAACCGCGGTATCATCACCCTCCTACGAAGGCCACAGAGGGTGGTAGCGATCAGGGCGATACGGGGATATCGCACGATCTCCGCCGAAGCGGCGTGTGTGCTGGCGGGTTCATTGCCTTGGGATCTCGAGGCGAGAGCCCTCGCGTCAGTATACTTCTGGCGCGAGGAGGCGCTGGCCCAGGGTGAAAGGCTGGCACCACGCGAGGTGGAAGGGTGCAGAGCACAGTTGCGCGCGCTCGCTATCCAGGAATGGAAGTCCAGGCTGGAGCACCCTAGTGCGGGTCGGCGGACCATTGAGGCCATCCGTCCAGTGTTGGAGGAGTGGCTAGAGCGGCGGCTCGGCACGTTGACCTTTCGGTTGACACAGATCCTCTCGGGACACGGTTGTTTCGGGAGGTATCTGTGGCATATAGCCGGGAGGGAGCCGACCGCCGTGTGTCACCACTATGACGGGTGCCTCGAAGAGGAGGCCCAGCACACGCTGGGGGTGTGCCCAGCCTGGGCAAGCGAGCGCAGTGAGCTCTGCGTCGAAGTGGGTAATGACCTCTCGCTGCCGAGCGTGATAAGTGCTGTCGTCGGCAGTGAGAGGTCGTGGGGCGCACTCCACTCCTTTTGCGAGCGTGTTATGCTCGCAAAGGAGGAGGCGGAACGTATCAGGGAGGACAATACCCCCCTGGCGATCCGCCGCAGGAGAACAGGGCGTCGGAGGGTGGCGTTTGCTCGCCACCTTTCCCCACCCCACTTGAGCCCTAGGGCGGCGGACTCGGGGGAGTCTGCCGTCCGTCACAATCGGGCTCGGGTAGATGCGCGTGTGTTCCCGCACGCTACCCAAGGTGAGACGGTAGAGACAAGAGCTCCGGTCTCCACCGTCGACAACGACGTCGTTGGTGATGACGTCGTCGAAGAGGAGGCTTCCCACCATGCCGTCGCTGCTGGGTACGCGGACGAATGCTTCGACGCCCCCGTATACCCAGCTGGTTGCGACATATAGGAACACCCCAGGTTTTTAGTCAGTAGGAGTCTGACATAACCCCGCCGCTTCCCCCGCAGCCGCGTGGTATCCATGAGGATTTTCCTGGGTTAAAAAATAAAAAAAGGGTCGGCAACGCATGAGTAATACCCCTGGTGTTGCAAACGTTCATAGGCTACGGTAACCGCTTACCATCAGTTGGGCCGTATACTTGTTTGCCGACAATGTGATATAAAAAAATGATCGATTTTCATCAGTTTCATTTTCATTCATTCAGAAGTAAACCTAAACTATGCATTATCTCTTCATAATGAGATCTCGGCCTACGCACTGTCATTTTTATTGTGTAACTAGATTCCGCCCCGCGTTTTCACCCTCATTCCCCAGGGATCTTATGTTTTCCCGGGATAAAAAGTAGCTTATGTTCTTCTCCATACCATAGGCTATCTTCATACCAAATTTCATCGCGATCGGTTCAGCGGTTTAGGCGTGAAAAGGTAACAAACAAACAAACTCACTTTCGCATTTATAATATTAGTTAGGATTTTGATTTCTGGGAGTCTAGGAATAGGTAATTTAGTTATTTCGGACTCATGTTGAAATAACCAATTTATGAACCTTTTAAATTATAACAAAAAATATTTATTTTATGGAATTTATTTCATCATCAATTTCAAACTACACCTTCAAAATTACAATTGATTATAACTACTATAAGCTATAATTTTACCTAACTTCTGATCCGGACCTACAACGCTTTTTAAAATGATAATTTTGACACTTTTCCAAAACTTCCAAATATAAGTTTTTTTTTCCATTATCGTACATATCTATTTCTACATTCCATTATGCGTTTACTACGTAATCATTACAAGGAGTGTACACATGAGTAGCAAGACATTATGTTTTTTTTGGTAAGATACATATATCCACATATTTTCAAAATCGTGATGTAATGACTCATGTATAAACAACCCTGATCTTAATATATTTTAAGAAATATTAAAAACTATTTTTAAAATTAGTTGCACGCTTGCTCAAGCTGCTTTGCGGTGGTTTTAGTATATTACGTACACATTACAATTGTCTCACAATAATTCTACTGAAACACTTAATTAACAAAATAAATCTGTTCAAACGTAATTTTAAGTCTCAAACAACGTACCTATAATTAGCTTTTTCAAAATATCAGGTACAAATTAATCGAAATTAAGTCTAAGGTAACTGAATAATCCAGAGGAAGAATACATTGAGATCGTGTTGTTACTTATCAACTTAATTAGTAAACAAACTGGATTTTAAGTAATGTTACATAAATATAATAAATACATTGAACTTATCGTTTAATACACAACATTTTTTTGGCTTTTACAGTTAGTATTTAAACACAAAAATCACAGAAATAATTGTTAAAAATATAGCTGCTACACCATTCATTGATAACATGTAGTAACACCATATCGTTGTAACATAATTTTTATTAATACCATGTATATTATTATGAATGGTAACTAATCTAGTTTAACGCATACAGGGCCCCATCTTACCTTCCCACTAACCTTACTTAATTCTAATATAACAAAAAATATAAATAAATACACTGTGAATGTTACTTAACATGTGCAATTTTTCATCTA
This sequence comes from Tetheella fluctuosa, assembly GCA_951216915.1. NCBI lineage: Eukaryota > Metazoa > Arthropoda > Insecta > Lepidoptera > Drepanidae > Tetheella > Tetheella fluctuosa. The sequence continues at coordinate 5,439,549 of OX578229.1, read as the reverse complement.
TGATCTTAAAGTATTATGTGCCATATTATATTTGGGGTTAGCTTACTTTTATATCGAAAAAAAAGAATTTTATTTCTATCAGCTACCTGCTACAGTATGAAAAGCTATATCAAAAATGTTTTATTCTATTTAATATTCTTTTCAGATTGGCCATTTTTATAAGAACTCTATTGCCCACAATTCAACAAAATATATTGTAAAATGTCCATTTTTCCAAATTCATTTATTTCATATAGCTCAGAGAAGGCCTTTTTGACACACAATTTAGTGTAAATTCAAGTACGTACTGACTGATAGGCATTAGTCTACTTTGCGTACAATTCTGTACTAAAATCGATAGAATATCGTGACGGCCTTATTCACGTATCATGACTTCATGAGTCACCATCGTCAAACCCAGCCTAAGCTCGACTCTATATCAAAAGCTATAAAGTTTAATCTACATAGCGTAGTCGTAGTCTATGACACTTGTGTTCATTTATAAAATACGCTTGCTATTTAAATACACCTCCATTTGCAATTTGATTTTGTTTCTGACCTTGTTGAATATATTTTACATTGTTATTTACGTGAGCTGTTTACGCGCTTTTAATATCAGATATTTATGTAGTGAGTCACAACGCTCTAATTGTTTTAAAAGTTTTGTTATTTATAGCAACACCTGTCTCCATGGGAAATATACCCACAGTCTTTAAAACTATCATCGCTTAAATTTTATTATAAACGTTGTTTACTTGTTCAACCAATGATAATGCTGTAACCATTATCACTATTTCTTAGGCCATGAGATATTATGTACAATAATAGCATGAGGTCAGTAGCGTGATAAGTAATAATAAGATAATATTATTTGAATCATAATCATTCATTAAAACTATCAGGCTTGACTGCAAAACATAAATTATCATCACCCATCAAATAATCATCGACGTTTACGTCAATCCGCTCCAAACGAACTATCGATAAAGTACGATTACACTTATTTATGATTAAAATGAGTAATACCAAGCACAATATAGTACAAAATAGTACCTATTTCAATACACACAGATTACGATTAGTGAAAAATGATTAATATGCGAATAAATAATACATCTTCTTTTATACAGATTGCTGCAATATAGACTAGCATAGACATTAAGATAATGCTAACGAGCATTAATAAAAAAACATTATAAGCTATTTCTGACCGTATTCTTAAACTCTTTGGTATCTTTAGCTGGATTCGCCTAAAGCTATACAATTATTATCTCCGTGGCCAATTATGCTTCATGTCGCAAACAAAATATAACAAATCTGCATTACTGTACACCTTCGTGATGGTGTGACTGACACTCTGACGCGACAAGTCATCGCTAAGCAATCCTCAATTACAAACCCATAAGAAATTCAGGGTCTGTTCAAAGCAGGACGGCTGGCAGTGGCGTGGACAATGCCATGTGTTCCGCGCCTCTTACTGGAAGTCTCTGAGCTGTGACGTAATGTCTCATCAAGGTAGGTACATTGGGAAAAGCTGTAGCTGCTCCACCCAAAGTATATCCTTCTGAGCCACGGCATATACGCATATGCATAAAACCACGTGTTGACCTGTTGACAAAACATATTCTAGATTAAAGAATGCTAATTATAAGTTAGAAGGAAAACGAGCTGTGTCATACTGACCTATATTTAGTTAATATGTTTTAATGAGGATGTTACTAAATTAGGCGATATCTCTTGTTCAGTTGATATCACGATGAATAAACTTATTGAATAATAAAGGATGTAAGAGGACAAAAAATCTACTAAAGGCATTAATTAAGATTGTAGATAGCTTCCTTAAACATAGGTATATTTGTAATAGTTGATTGATAGATTGATTCTACTTACTTCAAACTGAGCGAGTAGTCATGTTTTGCTGATTCACTGTTCCTAACCAAAAAGGCACCTTCATCGGCATCTCTTAGTAGACTTTCAGCTTCTACCCGCGATAACGTACCATGATACCACCTGAAAGTATAAATATAAAAAATAAGCCCACTGTATATCAGTTTAAAAATTGCAGGTATTGAAGACTGTAAGTGACTTTGTCTTGATATCAACTTACCCTTGTCGGTCAAGTGGAAGAGATGCGTCAACAAGATCCCGAGGTGGAGCGATCGGTCCCAAATTCAAATGCAGTCCCTTTGAACTACTTGAACCCCCACTACCGCTGCCACTATCGAAGTTTAGTTTCAAATTCGGTCTGTGTTTGTTACCTAGAAAAAAAAAATTATGATTCAATAAAACATTACAGAGAAAATAATATTCTCAATTGCTGCATTGATACCAAAAAGTGGTTATCTAACATTGTCTACCTAATTATACGTCAAACTGCATACTGTCTACTAAAATCAGGAACATTTAACTCGACTGAACACTTACAAATTGCTTGCAACATATAAGAAAAAGTTTCCTCAAAAAGCACTCAAGTAAATTAAATATAGGAAGGGCGTCCGACTAAAGAATTTGGTGCGGAGCAATCCAAAGTCATACGTCTTAATCAGCATAATGCGGTATCAGTCGCATTGAGTTAGGAGGATCTCAAAATGTGAGCCGACAGACCCCTCGTAGACTTCTTTCGAAGATTGACATGTAAATCCATGTGACATAATTGCATTATTGGGTCTACAAAAGCTGTGATTTATTATCTTAAGAATTATAGAAACTAGAATCGTAAAAAATATACATAGTTTTGTAAGAATATACACACCTTGATTCAAATCTTGTACGCTTTGACTGGAAGAAGCGTTTGAGATGGGTCCTCCAAAATCATTATTCAATTGTAAGGATTGTCCCCGCAGTTTTCGGCGAAGTTTAGGCATATCAAATGGCAAGGAACGTAAGTCGGCTTCGGCTTCGGCTCGGCGTCTTCTCAGCTTCGGCATGTCAAACGGAAGATCAGACAAATCTACATCTCCACTTTTATGCTCCTCTTCTGTATTACTATTTTTGAAGTTAATAAATGCATTTCTGGAATCAACACCTTCCCTAGAGTGAATTGATATACCACTATCAGAGCCTTGTATTTCTGCATCACCAGTAGTAGAATGTCGAAATGTTAGGTTCAAAAGGTTTCTATTTTGTAAAGCTCTACGTTTAGGTTTGGCAACAATCTCCACTGTAGTTTGTATCGTAGTATTTCCGGTTTCGCCATCCTCTGGTGAAACCTTTTGAGAATTATTATTCTTATTGTTATCGGAAGTTTCCGAAGCTGGTTCTTGAGAAGATTTATCAGAAATGGGACTTAGAATATGTAGTTTATTTGGATGGTGCCCAAACCCCGACAATTGCATGTGATGGGATTTTGTGAACGGAACATTTCCTGAATCTGAACTGTGTGAACTAAGTGAAGACGAATGGCGGCTCTCTGAACTACTGCTGCTCCTGTCGCCTTCACTATTACTACTTCGCAATGACTCCATACTACCCCCACTGCTGCTTGTCGCCATACTTTCTGTGCTTGAATACTTGCGACGTGGGCGAGCAACATTGGGCCTGCCTTTAAACTCCATTATAGGGCCGACCCCCTTAGGCCCCGTATACCGATTCAATTCAGGTGTGTCAGAATCGGAAGTGGGTCGACCCTTAATCTCTAAAAAAATACCGTCCTTTGATTGCCCCCTTTCATCATCACCGTCACGAGATTCGCGACTAGAATCTCTTAATCTTTGACCAACATCAAGTTCTGTTGAAACTGAGCCTTTAACTTCGGCCATGCTAGCATCACTACTAGTTGGGGTCTCCCGGGCACGTAATGACTTGACAGGCAACCTTAAATCTTTAAGACGAGGATGAGCAGGTTGAGACTGAGGCAAGTTTGGTGCACTTTTTATACTGTTCATTGCTCCATCCTTTTGCTGAAATTTTGTTGGCAAAGGAGCAGTTGAAGGTGGCGAAGGCGTATAGCCTCGTAGAGGAAGCTGAGATGTGGATGCGGTACGTTCTTCTTCATCGATGTGAACCTTTTCCAACTCTTCTGACAATACACAGGCATTGCTCTCATTTTCTCTCTTTTGACGAATTGTGGGTATTTTTGAGCGTCGGACACTATCAGTTTTCATTGTCACCTTTCGGCGACCTTTGTAATCTGGTTCACTACGCTCGACAGCCTCAAACGCAGAAGAAGCAGAGGAAATAACTTTTCGATTCTCCGCTTGCAAAAGGGCTGGGTGGTTACTGACTCGATCGAAGTCTTCCAAATCATCGTCTGAGCGAGCAATTTTGCAGTCAAAAGCAGTTTCATAGATCTGTCTAGTGGTCATCTCTTGCGGCCAGCGTGGCAACGGGGCCGGCACGTAAAAGACGCTGCGAGAAGGCCGATGCTCTTCTACATCTTCGGGCGCGGCGCACGCACAGCCGGCCGCGTCGCGCCCGCGACGCCTTGGCGGCATCCACGCGCTCTCACCGGACGAAGATGATGACCTCTCTAGCTCACGGAAACCATCTTCGGCGACTGAAAACCTTTTGGGTAGATTTGGTCTCGGAGCAACGTGTGGTGCGTCTAGACTTGCCGATTTCCTATATCGAGGGCCACGAGATGATGATGTAGTAGATATTGTGGGAGCTGACGGCGTCGGTGCTGCGGGAGCAGTTTTGAATAAGTCACCGTAGTAATACGGGCTTGGGTTTCGACGTGGCGCGTTGGCGTATCTTGGGTCTGAGCGCCCACTGTCAGGTGAATGCAAGGAAGGAGCTGTTGCAAATGGATCGAATTCACCAAATTCGTCTTCTTCCTCCTCTGAAGATGACGATCTTTCTTCTGAAGATGATTCTAGAACAAAAGAAAAAATCATGAAGGTATAATATAAAATAATGAATAGCTAGAGGAAAGGAACTAAACAATTTGTCCGACACATAAACGGTGGCGTTGATGCGATATTGAAGTGCCTTTACGAGATAAACTAAGGTTGGTAACGAGCTAGACGCAGATTCACGACTTTTCTTCTATGTCTGAGGTTGCTTCAACTCGTCTCAAGTGGCATCGTTTAAATGAGCGTCCGGATTGTGCCGCCACATTCACTTGAGAAAGCAACCAATTGTAAAGAATTGACGAATAATTTTCATAATGGCAAGACTTGAATGGTTCGTGAAAAGTCAAATGATTTTCGGAATAATTTTATATATTCTTTTATTACAGATAAGAAATACATTATTCGCCTAAAATTAAGTAATGTAATTTTAGTTTAATTTAATACTATAAATGAAAAAACTAATATAAATTAATAATATAAGTCCAGTAAACTGAACTAATATAAATTTCAAACAATGCTCTATTATACTAATTATGTCATACCAACTACGTATATTTGTAATCTTTTCGTTCACAGGTCATTTTATCATTGTGAACTATAATCTAGTATTATTAAAAATATTTATATTTTAGTCGTCTTAATTTTGAGGTTCAGAATACAAAACTCGACAATTTAAGCCCCAATGCCCTTTCATTTCAATCAAATTGAAGTATTGTTAACGCAGTTAATTAATGAATAAACTAGATCCCCTATTACATGCGCTTACATTCGAAGCTAATGTTATTTCAAAGGCACCTAGTAATACCCTAATGAGAATTCATTGCTCTGTTAAACAAAGGAATCCTTCTGAATGCATCATGAACATTAAAAAGTCTGGATTTAAACCCTCGAGCTATGATGATGGAAAAGAACTAACGAATGGTAGGCCAAGCATACTATGCCATTTTATAAGTAAACTTTTTTAATGCTTTTCCTACGACAAGGTTTTTGTGCACTTTCCGACAGCCTATTGTTTTAATCTCGCAATTTCTGTTTTCTCATTTAGATTATGTGGTAGAGCATTTTTCTTGTATTTATGCGGCTTTTTGTTCAGTTAATTAATGTTTTTAAATAAAATTTTACGATATCGTATTGCATTGTATGTAATTGTATAAAATTATTCCTACCAAATTGATAAGGTCAGTTCTCAGAAATGTTTGATATCTGCAATGTTACATCACTTACTTTATATTGCATGTTGGCATGTACTTATTTATTTGATATCAATGAAATGCAAAAGGTTTGCCGCTAAAGTTTTAACATCAATCAATTATTCTATTGGAATTTAATACACTTTTATGCTTAAACTATGTTAACTTCATATTATTATCATAAATGAATGAACGCAATGTATTTGGGGTGTCAAACTAAAAGCCTTTCAAATGTAATATTTCATTGAAATAAACCGAACGTTCTATGCCAGATATAAAAGTCCTTCCTATTTAATGCCTGTGACATCTAAATCCCTCCCATCACGTCATCGTCAGTCGAACAAAACGGCGTCAAAAATGGGCAAATTGTCTATTAGCGGAATGGAGCGGGGTGGTAAGTGACGTCATTACGTGTCGTAATTACTTTTCCGCGTGGGTGACCGAGACCCGCGATTCGAAAGTCGAAATTTGTTAAATTACCGCGATTAACGTGTTAAATGTCTTTTTGAAACGCGTCGGCAGTGATGGGTTAGAGCCTAAAGGTAATCGAATATCGCTATAGCTGTCCTCACAGGAAACACTTAGGTATTATCAAAGTACCCGAGATGTTTTAAAAATTGATTTTTTATTATTTTTGTGATCAACATAATATTTTGCTTAGTTAGTTATTAATTGATATTGTAATATTATTATCGACAACGGAAGAGAATAAATTTTCTTAGTAGAAAATCATTTCAGTTTCTATTCCAATAACCATAGCCACAAGACGCGATGTAAAGCCCTGTTATTAATGTCCCGGACATTTTTTCCACTCTTGTCTAGACAGACGGACAAACGACAAAAGGGCTGATTAAAACTTGCTATTGTAGCTTACATACTAGCAGCTATTAGTCGGCATGGCAAAACATAATCCTTGGATAATTAAAAACATGCAATCATTTACTTTATCCAATATTTGTGTTTTCTAGTTAATGTGTTTGATTTTTAGAAAAAAAAAATGCGGGACCACTTAAGTGTCCCTGATTCCATTTTGGTTTGTTTTTTTTTTCGAATCTTTTATTGGATTTCATAACAAGAAAACATATTTTACTTATATAAGATTTGGCAAATCAAGTATCTATGAATAATGGCACAATAAATAGGTAGGAACTTTAACGGTTTTTCACAAAATTCCGATTCCGTATGTCATAACTTTATGAAATGACTATTATGAACTCGTAATGCCCCACAAGTCATTAAAATTCAATATATAATGAATAATAACAGGATAAACTATTTTTCCTGAAATCACGAATGTTACTCAGTTACAGTTTTTTAATAATATTAGTAACGAGTGGTCTAATTAATTAAAGTACAAATAGAGGTAAATTCAAATGTAAGCATAGGTCATACTTACACATAATTTAGATACTTATCTGTCTTGCAGATTATTAGTAGTCAAGTTATTCTGAAATTACAACTACATTAAATACATCTTTCAAACACGTTTAACAACAAAGAGCATCCACTTTGTGTAAAGGGCAGGTGGTACAAAGTAAATTGCCGTGTACAAGTATCCAATTACTGTACCTATACTCCATGGATACCATTTAAAAACATACGAGCTTTGCTGCATTTGTAAATTGACCTATTTTATCTACGTACCTACAATTTACATGAAACAGAATTTCTCTTTTTTTAATAAAGGCTCTACGAACAAGACTATGTAAGCACTGAGAAAACAATGTTTTAACTAGACTGCACCGCGATTGTTAAGCTAGAAGAATAGTTTCTTTGTCCTACAGTCCTTAGAGATGAGTAAAGACATGAGCTAGAACGCACTCCTTAAGTTGAGAGTAATGCACGCCGAAAGTGAAACGTGGAAATTTTGCACTTGGAATTTTTATATACACGCGATGATTCAATGCACATAAATCTGCGATAATGATTAATTTTTATTATATCTATATATATAAATTATCTTGAGCTAACATTCTTTGCATATCAGCTCCGGAAAATAAAACAGAAACAAACATTGTGGTTCTATATAAAAATCATGATATTTACGACAGGTTTTAAGTGAAATCTATAAACGTTGTATTACAGTTCAGTTAATACAATACAATAGTGTTGTATTTTTTAACAGGATGTTTTGGTAAATAATATTGCAATATGAAGCAATTTGCTGTTCTACATTGTTACTTCTACATTACAGCGAACGGAAGTGCAGAATCGTATTTCATTGGAATGAATATCATTTGCAATTTACACATATCATTGAAACTACTTACAAATATCCAAATGTTAATTCTATTAAATTACAATTACGTCACAGTAAATATAATAATTTAAATTATGTAATATTAGGTTTATTGTCAATTTTCTGATAGTTTACGATAAAAGTAAAATACCTATATTTCTTAATACTTTTCTTATTGCGACGTAAGTTAAAAACTATGTTGCTATTTTATGACGCAAGCTAAGGAGTTTGATCTAAAATGTTTTCTCTGATAAAGTTAGATATTACGCAGTAGGTAGTAGCTGACGATCATGGATAGTGGAAAATATACAGTTTTCCGCAGGTAAACTATGAGTAATAATGATATGACCTTCTAATGCATTTGAAGCAACAGCATTTATAGGTTGATTATTTATGACAAACTTATAATATGAAGTGCGGATCAGAAATCCTTACTTGAATAAACTACCAATGAAGCTCCTATTGGTAAAAGTTATTTGCGAAATCTTACCTGATTCGTAATATGGTTGGGGGCAATGTCTAGGCTGCCTCTCGTGTCTTAATGGGGCTGTAGGTGCTGGCTCCGGTGGAGACTCCACTGAACCTTCTGGCGCACTCTCGGGACTACGCCTAGATACACCAGGAGCTGACAAATCAAAGTCTGTCCTCCTGGCAGATTCGTAGTCCGCGCGACGCCTTGCTGACTCCGCGTCTACCTCCGGTCGCCTTCCTGAATCCCCGTCGAAATATCTCCGACTCTCGTATTCGTAAGGTCGGCGGCACGAGTCAAAGTCGTAGTTTACCCGGCGGGAGTCGTTGCGCCATCTGGTGGCTTCAGGGGAGCGACGGGGCTCTCTAGATCGGCGACTGCGTTGCGGCGATCGACGGGCTGTGTCTTTTGGCGTACAGTAAGCTTCTATGAATTCAACCTGGAACAATGAGAATGAACTTTGGTTATGTGGGGTAATCATGAACGAATCGGAAGATTAGCTTTCCAAACGCTTCGGACGCCGCGGTACGCTGAGCATATGAGACAAGTGGCTTCGCATACCAAGTGACTATTAGTCGGAAAGAAGCCCTTCATCATGAAGGTCGATTATGTGGCAGAGTAAAGTGGTAATAAAATGCAGCGGTCACATATCCGGCGACCGTAACGGCCGGTTAGCCTTCCCTCTCCCCTCGACGTTGCGTCATTACCACGACCCGTTTGTGTTTATGGGTAGGGATATAAAGAATATTATGAGATATTGTGCCAGAATCGGCGATACTACGAGGTGATAACATTTCGAGGGATGCCGCCAAATTTAGTTCATACGAAGACAAATTTTTATGACGCATCATTGTGGTGTTTTTTATTTTGTAAATAGACTTACGTCGGTGAAATATTTTACACCGCTTTAAAAATTATATTCACTATTTTTACGAGTGATTTATTAACTAGCCTACATTTAATGTTATGAAAAACAGAAACAGTATGACATAAATAACGATCACGTTTATTATTAACAACATTCGTATGTTTTTATTTTCGAATGTGTTTATTTATAAGATGATATCTGTCTAACCCGAGGGTGGTTTCAGGCCATTAGAGCCGGTGATGAGCTCCCGCTTCCGCGCCTCTGGCACGAAGGGTCTCTCGTACCAAGAGTTCTCATTAAGGGTTAAATTAGTACCGACTCAGATGGATTTAGTCTCAAGAGCCATTCACGTAAATGCAGTTAATGCAACCTTAATATTATGTAATCGATGATTACGTAAGTATTGTTCAAGTTGGATACGCTAATTTTGTGCGCTCGTCAAGAAAGTGGCATACATTATTTTTAAAGCCAATAATAATAATCCGTCACAAAATACTTTTTTATAATTTTACCTTCGAATGAAAGAACCGTCATCCTGCCCCGAGGGCAGTTTAAACTTTTACTATAGAAGGGTAGGTTCGCTTCATCTGGCGCATTGTTTCGATTCCTTGCTATGCATGAAAGTTTATTTACATAATTAAACGTCGGCCGTTCTACCCCCGTTTTGATTTGCGATGTCTACAGAGATTTGAGGCACTTTATTTGCATATTTTGATGTGCTTAATTAAAACCACAGTGATAAATAACTGAATTTTACTTTTGCCAAAAGATTTGCTTGCACACTGTACAACTTCTGTGTCATACATATTTGAATTATCTAGACTGCCATAAGTATATTTCAAAATTAATCACATTAATTACAAATTGACAAGTTTTTCAAGGTCACAATTCAAATTTGATAAACTAGTATAATACTGAGTAGACCTACAATATCATAAATGTATTTAAGAAAAAAAAACATTATTAAGAAGCTAATAAATAACATAAATATTGATGTCATAAGTATTTACAAGTTTCTGTACTCACTCAGAAAAAGTATTATTATACATAGAATATTTATACAATTGAACTCATCGGATCGTATTGATATTTCATTTCCAAGAATTCTTTTTTTGCAAAACCAGCGGTGGATCGTGTACTTTCATTTTATTTTATTTACTGATTCAAATCAATGCTTGCATTCAAGCGTAAGGGTTATCTCTGAAAGGGTTTAAATTGAATTCTGCTCAAGCACACATGTTCTCGTCTGGCCATTCATCAATTGTATTGTATAATGGGGGAATAGTAGTCAACAGCTCACTTCCTGCAAGTACATATATTATGAAGTTTTCTTTAACCACTTTATATTTAACTTCCTGTCTCAACAGAATAGAGTTCCATTACCATGAATGATTGCTTACTTGAATATTATAATTTAGAAAATTAAACTGAAATTCGTGATGATAATCTTCTATAATATAAAAATTAATCGCAAAATGTGTTGGTAAGCGCATAACTCAACAACGCCTGGACCAATTTGGCCAATTTTTTTTTTTAAATGTTCGTTGGAGTTCAAGGATGGTTTGTATGAAAAAATAATTACACCGGGAACGTGGGTGAAACCGCGGGGAACAGCTAGTAAATCTATATAAAAATGGATCGCTGAAATGTTTGTACGCGCATAACTTCCGAACGACTGCACCAAATTGGATAAATCTTTCTTTTATGCGTTCGTTATTGACAGAAGGTTTGTATGTAAAAAAAAATACACCGGGAACGTGGGTGAAACCGCGGGGAACTAGCTGATCTAGTTATTAAATATTGTTATTGAAATATAATTAGGTTATGTTAATATTAAAACAATTTAGCTGTCTTGAAAAAGAATGTTACTCATAATAGGCCTATTGATGTATCGTACAGCAAGGGCTTTCCCGAAGATGTATCATCGTGTAACGTTTTCCGTACAGATACTCCGCAGTAGATATTCCTTATTTTTCCTTAGAACTCAACGTTAACACACAAAGTAAATGTGAGTTCAATACCAAAACTAGTGATTATATTATAATCAGGAAAGAAGTCAACGAAACGAGTTAAGAAAAATACAATATCGACCTTGTTGTAATTGACATGGAATCGATGAGGAAAATAAATTCAATTTATCTTTTAGAACCAATTATATTTATTTTAGGATTCTTTGTAACTGTGGATTTAAATTTTACTACTTTTTACTAAGTACTAGCATACACATAGGTACATAATATTATTTAAATTTCCAATGTACATATAAACAAATAATATATTCAAATATGACTCAACGTTATCATTTATCTCACTCATGTCCTGACGTTCTATTTAAGATAAGATTAACATGTTTATCTTTAATTTTGTCGATTTTTGACAGTTATAAATGCATATTAAATATATATGCATAGAAATCCTTGAATTAATATTACTTTCCGTGATATAAAATTTATTACGAATAAGATTTGAATACCAGAATGTCGTCAATATAAACGATTCCGGGTTCACCCGCTATGAGTAATGCAAACTGTATGAAGGATATGGGACAAGACGAAGCTTTCAGACGGCCAGATGAGTCACAAGCCCGGCCCGATGTATTAATACCGGAGACACGCCTCCTGGGATCCCAAACTAAAATAGCGCGCTTTAGTGTCGCGTGACTTCGATATGGTAATAAGCATTTTGTAGATATTGATTTATTCGAAATTTTTCCACAGGTTTGTGGTGGGAGAAATATATTTAGGTGGTGACTCAGAGAAAGTATGAAGGTGGCCTACCTACATATTTCTGATTTAGGACTATTAAATTACCATAATAGACGAGTAAGTAGCTACACGCTTACTAGTGCGATTACTAAACATTTACAACATGGTTTACAAAAGAAGCAAATTAAGGTGATAAAATAAACAAAGCCTTGGTCTCACGTATCCTTGCTGCAAGAATAGAGATAGGTAGTTGTTAATTAATTAAGCTTTTAGCAGACATTTCTGAAGCAAGACTGTGAGTCACCAAGTCCAAGCTGCCGGCTTTGTTTACAATAACAATGATGACGAAAAAAACAAATTGCTATCTTACGTAGGTAATACAGGATTCTTAAGAACATAACATATTATATTGTCTTTTTATTTGAGACATGTTATGTTCATTTATTTATCATTGTTTTCATTTCGAATTGCTATTGAAACAGACAAACTGATTGCAAGAATTCGTTAGAAGAGATTGCATTTCCCTGTCGACAATTGGCACGGTCATGCCTACGTCGCCGCCAACTTGTGTCTGGTCACGTTCAGCAAACCGGAGACCGCAAACAGGTCTCGCACAACTGTATTAAACAGATTTTCTTTTACTCTTTTCGCTTTCATAGGAGCCGAGGACGTACTTTTCAAATATTTCAAGTAGCTTGGCTCGATACCATGTAAGTCTGTCAAATGTCTAGTCAACGAGTCATAATAACGAAATTCTTTTAGTACGAGACGATTTAAATTATAATGTAACAAGCCAAAATTTAACTAACACTTCTACATCAGTATTTATAAGGTCTAAAACAACTTTACAATCGTGAATTTAGTTCGTTTGGCGAAACCAAACACAATTGTTTGAGATGACAAAACAAGCGCTGGAAATAAGCTTAATTACTAAGTTACGAGTCCGAATCGCCCAAGGGCTGGGGGCCTCCTTAAGTAGACCCTTACGAATGTTTCAATGAAGGGAGCAATTATGGAAGAAATTTTCAACACCTACTTGAAAAGGTCGTCGCTCCCTAAGTATGCTGAAATTATAACTTTGAAAATGTTTTTCTTTACTATTAGAATTAACACGTACTAATTACTCAACAATACCCAATTATATTTGTTTTGTTTAAGTCCTCTAATATGAGTGAGTCAAGAAAAAGTCGAATGGTTAAACTGAATGAACCTTTACGACCGTCATTGTGATGACAAACGAGTCCGTAGATCAAATCTGTTCCTTTTTACTTGTTCATCTGTCAGAGCTTAAGCTTTTGTAAGACCAAGATGTTTTTGTTATGGAACAAAAGTCGCTTCAGTAGACCGGATGTAAAGACTGTTCATTGACAAACATTAAAAAACAACGATTATTAGAAAGCATTCAAGTGATTCATTGATAATGTTTATAATGTTTGGCGTTGAATATAATTTGTAATTATTTGATTATCATTTGATATCTTTATAGATTTAATGATAATGGTAAATAATTTATTTCCATTGTTCTTCTATAATATGATAGCGTAAATGCTCTCTGTTTCTACAATTCCAATAGGAAGTTTTGTAGCGTTCAATTTTATTTTAGAGCTGCAATAAGATAGAAGATTTCGTCTCTCCTCGAGTAGTAAACTTTGCTCTCTGAACTCGTAACTGAGTTAAGTCAACCCCTGAGATTGCCGAAGGGTCCTAATCAATATCTACAAAGTATTTATTTTGATCTTCTACTAGGTACTGCAAATCATATGGTAGGTACCTATTCGTCCCACAGTTCTTATGTCATTATACATTCTTTACATTTACATAACAACTTAACAAAAACCTGTAGCTGTCTCTTTCTTTATACCTGCTCAACCTTCTTCAAGCTTGATTTTATTATTGAGTTCCTCCATCCACTCCATTCAATTTGCCTTTTGTAGTCAAAATGTATTCTTATTTTTGTATATATTTATATCTATTAGTAAACTTACCACATGAACCACCAAGATCCATTGGGCAATCTGCCGCACCTTAGATAGTAACTTCTTATTCGACGGCATTGTTAAACAATCATCAATCCAACTAAGCACAGTCAAATCCAAAAGTATGTAAGTTATCCACAAATAGCACAGAACGGTCACCAACTTTATCGACCGTTTCACTACTGACACGCACACACATATAACACAAAACTAGACCTACACTTTCACACCAACTTTGTCTTGTTCAACGTAAACGAAATGTTTGTTACAAATAGTAGTTTATCTCGCCAATAATGTGTAATGTCTAGGCGTTTGGCAGTAAAACCTGCGATATAAACGCCTAGGACGGTTCGGTTACTTGACGAGTCCAACTGTAGACTGACAACACTACTCAAACGCTATACGCGAATGTGTAAAACGGTGACTCATCGCCCCGCATACTGTTTACCGAGGCTTGAGTCATCGCGGTCGAAATAGCCCTTGCAGCGATAAAGCGCTGCGGCACATGAACGGCATCGTACACTCACGGAAACCATTCAGAAACATACAGCGCGGGAATGCTTTGTTGTAGATAACCGACTCCATTAATACCTCCATTCCGCACGTGTCCAACTATATACTAAGCTATTTTGAGCTTTAATGCATTACAATACAACGCAGTCTACATAAAGAGAGTTGAGTAACGAAACGTAAACTTTCGCGTTTGGATTTCGATTCGAGTTGAATTATGTTAGATTACGCTCGACTAGGTCGAATGCCGTTTTGAGGTCGTTTACGTGATACATTGAACTGCCTACCTAACTAACAATGGTAGTAGAGAATGGTTTGTGATCAGTCTCTGGAATGCGGGCTTGTATATTGATTAGGTAGGTACATGTCTATGTAATTAAAATAGATACGCACTAGATTAGAAATAGTTGCAAGCGCTTTCGTAACAAACGCACCGAGGTACCGTTTATTTCAACGATAGAGCTAACAATAAATCCTGGTTTAGTGACCAATGGTTCTTTATGTTTGGCGTCTGAATGATAGAGTAGTTACAAGCGAGCAAGTTATGGTGAACTGGGTAGGAAAATAGTCACAGTTAGAGTTGGGCTAAGTTTGGCTGTTTGGCATTTGCCTATGTAGCGGGCAACCTTTTATGGTCATCGGGTTTTTGCGTAACTTTACGTGAGACTCAGATGAATTTGTAAATAATTTACTAAAGCAACAAAGTATGAACTGAATGACCTCTATTTCTCAAAATAAATGTTACATGCACTTCGTAATTAAGTAGGTACATTACATACATAGGTAGGTACTCGCTTCAACAACAATAAAGTAATAATGTATGATTTTAATTTTTAGGTAATGATTACCTTATAATCGATATACTTATAACAAATCAGAATCAAGCAAGGTTATTGGTTACCTAACGTTTCATTATAATATTATGAATGTCATTAATGATAATTATTTAGTTACCCGTGTGTACCTAAGTAGCTACTGGCCTTGATCTAGTTCTGACTCTTGATAGTAATATTTCGAAGGAAACACAGAGTAGTAATACTCAGAATCTCTAAAACCAGACATCCTGTCACCAAATTATGTAAGCCTAGGAATTTTATAAGTAATATTATTGTATTTTTTATACCACCAAGGTCACGCTTCCAACACCAGGGGAATCACTAGCGCGTTGTCGATCCTAAGAGAGAATTCTGAAAGATGTCAGTGAGACTATACATCTAAGACATGGCTGTAATTGCAGGGAGTTTAGCATAATTTATAATCACCTTCAATAATAAATTGTCACGTACATATTATTATATAGTTTGTTTGATTTTCCACTAGTTACAAAATATTTATACATGCAATGTTTACTTTGAGATCATTCTGGTATCCTCAAGCTATTAATGGGCCTCCACACACCTACCTACGTGTTTATGTTAAATAATAGGTGTTGATAGTATGTATAAATAGAAACGTCATCCTGATGTCATCTTAATATAATGGAAATATTGGAGATCTGCTAGGGTTGTACATTAAAATAATTAATGTTGATATGTAATGTATGTATACAAATTCTTTTAATAATCAGAACGGTATTTTCAAAAAGGTTAAAATATTTTTTCGGATGATTTTATTAATTATCGTGTTTTTTTTATACCACATTGTCGGCAAAAAAGCATACGGCCCGCCTGATGGTAAGCGGTTACCGTAGCCTGTGAACGCTTGCATCACCAGGGGTATTTCTCGCGCATTGCCGACCCTTCCCCCCACCCCGATGAGCTCTGGCGACCTTACTCACGCGCAGCAGGAACACAACTAGGTATAAGTTATTTGGCTGCGGTATTCTGTAAGGTACTTCCCCAATCGAGCTGCTCTTAGAGCGACATATCGCTAGCTCTACCTCTCATAAAAATGATACTAATATAAGTACTCATATTTTTTACAAATATTGTTGAAGTTTTAATTTGGGACCAAAAGCCAACAGTCATCCAGTCGACGTCAGAAAATTAAATTATGACTTAACTTTTATTCTACTAATAAAACATATAATAAATTACGATGAACTGCAATGATTAATAATTAAAATTTAAATGTATTAAACAAAAATCGTATTTGTGTCTCTCTTTTCTCTATATTTTTTTTGTATTAAGAAACTCATAATATATTTTTTATGAAAAACTTTTGTTGTTGGTTTTAATTTTTATATGTATAAACTACTGAGTAAAATTATTTTATAAAAACATTTTATTGCATGATATGATAACAAATCATTTTCAAAAAGAAAAAGAAGAGTGTCTAAAATTTTGTCCAAACTTCGTCCAAACAAAAAATATTAGATACCTCGAAAACTCCACATTTTTAGAAGATACCTATATTTTGAATTTACTCTACACAAAGAAAGATTGAAGATTAATTCAATGAAACATGGAGACACAGACATCTCTAGAATATTAGTATTTCTATATCTATCGATGATCTTACTCCGGCGAAGGTGAATGCACTCAATTCTTTTCGTGAATTGGTCAATGATGACTTCATCTATAAGTCAAATGAATACCTACCATTCAGGTGAATAAATTTAATTTAGCCAAATCATTATTATGAAGACTGCAATAAGACAGATAATAATATAATATCGTAAATATTTTTTCAAATTTAATGCAACTCGGATTAAATTTAAAAAACAATTCAATTCGGATTTAACCGTGACTAACACCTATTTATTTTATTTAAATCATCACCACAAATAAGTCTCCTTGAATTTCATAAGATTTTAGTAGAAAGTTGTAGGTTCTATGCATACAACAACACACAACACAATGTCGCAGCCATTAGAGCTGCAATTTAGGAAAAACGCAAGAAAAATTGTTATTTGGCTGGTTATACAAGGAATCACTAAAAGATACCTTTGTCATACCACGTGAATAAATAAGCCAGTTGAAATTAATTGAATTATGTCACATTTTATTTCGATAAAAGAACTGGCTGTCAATAAAAAAAGATTCTCACTATCACGCATCGAAAATTAACACTGAGTAAATTCTATGTAGAGCTCCAACGACTTTGTTTGAGTTTCTTAGCTGGGACTTGGTTTATGTAGTTCGTCTCTTGAAGCATTTTGTGGTGTAGGCATGTTTGGAATCTACCCCAAGCTGGGGTTGGTAGAAGAACATACTTATCAAGCAATCAATGTGTATAAGAAACTCTTCTGTCAGTCAGTGATATTAGAAAAAAAAACATTTATATCAAACCTATCATCACCTACCTATAAATCATAAAGTCTTATCAACTGGAGTTAAAATTATGTTATCTAAATCTAAAACAAGGCCGTATTTACTGTATGTTACCAACCAAACAGTCGACACTGAGTCATGAGCCCGGTGCTCCCAACCTTCTGGCCGTTGCTTGGGTCACAGATGGCCTTAACTCACGTGAAATGACTCATTGTATGTCACAGGTGTTCCGCATTTGACGTTACAAGCACGCTTGTCTGTTACGCATCGTTGCCAGGCATAGGGGAAGAGCTATTGGCAGCTGAGATATTGCTGATTAAACATACCACCTTATGTAAACAAAAATAGAGCCCAATATCAAATGTTGTGCGATATTTTAAAAGTGATATTAATTTTTCCTTTCAACATGATACATATAAAAGACAATAGAAATAGTAAATTGTAAGTCTTATATAAATTAGACGAGTGGCCGGAGACAAAAGTACCTACCTATTGTATCGCTTCATAAAACTAAACGGACTATTGAAAAGACAAACAGCATAAACAGCATTCAACTCTGCCATTCATAATTATAAGCTGACTAACTTAACGGGGTTGAAAACAAAAACAAAAGATACATATTAGCATTGGCTAGCATGTATTATTAAATAATAATAATATTATTATAGGCAGTGAAAATATTTTATACGAATTTTAAAAAAATAGATACATATTCTCACAATAAAAGCGTGAAAGAAGTATATGGGATGGGGATCAAGGGGGTCCAACTTTAACGCTAGTAACTTTATGTTTGGGTTTAAAATATAGGGTGTTTTACTATAACGTATAAACAGCATGCAGAACATGCGAAGGGGCCAACTGTGACAAATCGTGACCCTAAAACTACTCAAACATGCCTTTTTTGAATCCATGCGTCACTGAGTACGACAGTTGGAATTATTGATGACATGATGAGTAATAAAATTAAGTGTGTCATTACAATTACAATACAATTTACTTGAAATTGGATTAGGTCAAGATCATTTTTAGCTAATTTCTCAGTGTTATTATCAATTCTTAGTTATTATTTTATTTTTATTTTTTTTACTTTGTATAGGCTTGTGTTTGACCACAATCTCACTATGGTAAGTGATGATGTGGCCGAAGGTGGTAAGCACTCAAAGCCTAGAAGGAACTGGCTCTCAAGTGCAGCTGCCGGAACACACCAATAGGTGTTTGGCGACAGATTTTCAACTTGAGGGTGGTAGCAAGCCAGACGGGTACTACAAAGTACCCTACCACCGTGCTATGGTTTCCTCACGATGTTTTCCTTCACCGAAAGCTCAAGCTCATTGTAGGATTCGAACCCACGACCTTTGCCGCGGCGTCCGACGTCACTACCACTGAGCTATCATCACCTCAAAGTTTCAGTCATCTTGTCTTACAGACTAGTAGAGAGTAGCAGAGAGTGGACTATTATCAAGACTAGTGATAATGAACATCTATTCAGGAGTCAAACACAAACGAGTTAGAAAGATGGTAATTAGGTTACCTGACCCAAAAGTCTTCCATCGTACCTAATCAGTTTTTATAAATTTAAACAGCTTTGTAGGTCTAAAAACAAAGTTTTTTTTTTACTTTTTTTAATAAATACCTCTTGTTATCTCTTCTCGTTTTCCATTTTGCATAAAATAATGTTTTATCATTATTAGTTATCAATTGCATTAAGTCTTGTAATCTCCTCGGTGTTGTCATTTACACATCAAGAGTTTGCAAAATGATAATGATAAGGGCATTTTCATTCGTATCATATCAGATAAAAACTGCCAAGGAGGGTCCAAATTTAATCCCATGAAAAAAAAACAAGATGCTGATGCGTAGAAATACAAAATGACTGTAGAATAACTGAAGATGATTACACTTCCGATTCATTTATTTTCCAATAACTCACTATACTAGTTTTACAATTTTTACCAAACTAAGTGGTCACATCTATCTAACCCACCGCAAAAACTTACGTCACAATGATGTCACGCGCACGCGCATCATGGAAGCTCGTGGAAGCTTTTGTGACGCACCGACCTTCCTTTTACGGATATAATTCGGACAGTAATTCAACCGTGTATGTCCGTAGTATGTTTGCTTCTATAAATAGATGTAAGGAAGTGTTGAGACAAAATCGTGGATTTTATTTTGGTATTGTAACTTTGCGGTTTTCTTTGATCTTTTTATTACATACATTTTTATATCACAACGGAAATCGATATTTTTTTTTACTTTGTATAGGCTTGTGTTTGACCACAATCTCACTATGGTAGGTGATGATGTGGCCGAAGGTGGTAAGCACACAAAGCCTAGAATCTTGCTATCAAGTGCAGCTGCCGGAACACACCAATAGGTGTTTGGCGACAGATTTTCAACTTGAGGGTAGCCAGCCAGGCGAGTACTACAAAGTACCCTACCACCGTGCTATGGTTTCCTCACGATGTTTTCCTTCACCGAAAGCTCAAGCTCATTGTAGGATTCGAACCCACGACCTTCGCCGCAGCGTCCGACGTCACTACCACTGAGCTATCATCGCCTTAATATGTAATTATGTCTTCATTGTATTTGTAACAATTAATATATAATGTTGATGTGAAGTAGTACCTAATAGCTATATTTATGCTGATTAGACCATGGGACCGTGGGGGTCCGAAAATCGCTGATTTGCTCGGATGTTATAGTCAAAACTCATCGAGGCATCGGAAGACCGGGTCGGGTGGGTAGCTTTTTCCGCCAACGCATTAGCTTGACCATCCAAAGAGGAAACGCTGTCAGCTTGCTCGGAACCTTGCCCGTCGGCGGCGGCGGCAGCTTCAAGGAATTTTCCTTTATATTATAGATTGTATTTTGTTATAAATCTAGTGGTATTACTTAAGTATAATATGTCAAGATAATAAATACTCAACCTACTATTTTATCTCCTCTACTTACTCATGAAATAAGTACTCCACTGAATAATAGGAATCAATAGGAATATTGATTTTTATTTTATTCTTTATTGATATTAAAATTAATTAGGCTCAGTACATAAAGCTTTCTCCCGCCGTTTTATTTCACTGCAACATCCTAAGTATCGAGAGGAACAAAATGACGGACATTCCCTAAAACGACAGGTTATAGAGTTAAATAATTTTTGTACAAAGATTTTTGGTATTTATTTTGGTTGGAGACAAAGATTTTGGGTTGTATGTAAGTTTAGTCCCCACCTACAAGCACCGCTGGTTTAATGAGAGACATGTCATTTTCGGGAATGTCACTCTGTGCAATCCATTATGATGATATGAAGTATTCAGAGCAATATAGTAACTGGGATAGGTAAATAGTAAATTAAGGCATTGGTACATAACAATTATATTTTTCTTTTTTTTAAGCATGAACAACTTGGTGATTTCGGCAAATAAACAATATCAAAACAACCAATGTCTTCAAAAGGAATTTAGACTAAGTTATTACTATTGCTAAGTTATTGTAAGGATTTTATTTGAAAACATGAAAATAATTTATAAAGTAGATTAAAATAAAACAATTTTATTGACAACATCATGGGTGCACCGAAATTGGCTTAAAATTGATTAAGTGCGATGATATCATTCGTTGAAGATTAATTGGACATAATTTCAATAATAATAAAGATACGGAGGATTAATATTGAAATTGAGAGTTTTTATTTGAACTTATTATGTACTGCAAGTAATTTAATTTATTATTGTATGAAAAGTTTTTTTCATCCTTTATATTATTTTATTATTATTATTTTATTATACTTATGTCGATAATTTATGGATTCCAACAAAACTTTGATTTTAAGTGTATCTTTACAATTACAATACATGGACCTAAATACTTTTAAAATATCACAGTTATTGTTATTTTAGTTATCTCTTAAACGGAGATAAATTTCCTATTCAAATATAAGCTCGTTTTAAAAATACCTCTATGTGACCAATGACTCACTCTCTAAAAATATTATCGGTCCAGTCTAGACGGTATGACGAAATGTAATTCATTTAATTTCTATTACAAAACTGTTAGTTACCGTTATAATATATTTATATGAACATATGTAGGTAGTTTCAATGACACACCCCCAGTTTCAATAATATTACACATCACTGACGTGTCGCATATGAGAATAGGGATGTAATTAAATACTTGAGTTGAGTCATGTTGAGTCATCAAGGGTTCGACATAATATCAATCAATTGTTCTTTTTTATAACAATAATAATTCATGATTAATATGCATGATTCGTTGGCGGCATCATAGGCTTGTAAGTAGTGTCATTACAAATTATGTTTATGTAATTAAAATTCTATGCGCAGATAATTGTGATTAACTGTGAAGTGAATGACTCAAGTTATGTTTATGTATCTCAAGGTATAAGTAATCAGATATTCTTGGAACTTGTTATTTAGTTTATTTAAGAGAAACTGGAGTAGTTTTGAGTAGTTTTTAACATGTGAACTGTAAACAAAATACCTTACACTGTAATGAAGAATAGATAAATTATCATTATTATTTTGATGTTATGAACATACCCATAATGAGATGTAAAATATTGAAATTTCATAAAACAAAATGCTTTAGATAAATATCTATGGATTTTTGCATTGCACTAAAAAAGCTTTTGGCAAATAATATTAGAGTAAAATCACTGTAAAGATAGAGCAAATAAACAATGCTTCGGTTGGCATACATTAATATACTGTAATCAAATAAAAAATATGTCAGAAGTTGGATGTCAGAAGTCCAACTTCTGACATCCAAGCAGGCAGGCGATCCACTAGATGGTATGTAGCTACCGTCACCTATGGACATTAGCAATACTAAGAGGTTTGGCTATGTGTTGCTGAACTTTATAAAGCCCAGAATTCAATCATGCAATGTTCATTTAAAATTTAAGACGTCGTTGCTAATTCAACCAACTAATTGCATTACAACATACTGGCTTCATTACTTGAGAAACATTCTTTATACATACTTTACTTATGTTGTTGACTCATGAAACTTAAAAAGGATATATTTTAAGGCGGACAAGTGACCGAGATCGTTGCTCAGATACGATCAGTGAGTTGAATGACTTTGTGACTCATTCTTTCACAACACTACATTCTTGATAAGGTCATGATGAAGTTTGTTCAATGAATTTTATCCCCATTGTAATGTGGGTGTAAGTAAGTGTCGCTTAGTAAGGTGGGTGAAATTTGTGTTAAGCATGACTCATGCTTGGCTTACTTTCGCTTATTTCGATACCTAATTAAATATAGACACTCGAACTGGTACATAGTGATGTTTAGAGAGTTTATTTAACTTATGCAAATTAATTTTTTTGTCAATTATCTACATATTTGACTAAAAATCTTAATCTACAATAGGATCGCTAAAAAATAAGTTGCCAAGTTGCATTATATGCTTTATATTTTAAGAGAGGTAGAGCATAGCGATATGTCGCTCAAAGAGCAGCTCGACTGGGAAAGTGCCAGCTCCACCTTACAGAATACCGCAGCCAAATAACTTATAGTTGTGTTCCTGCGCGTGAGTAAGGTCGCCAGAGCTCATCGGGGAGGGGTAAGAGTCGGCAACGCGTGAGTGATACCCCTGGTGTTGCGAGCGTTCATAGGCTACGGTAACCGCTTACCATCAGGCGGGCCGTATGCTTGTTTGTCGATCAATGTTGTATAAGGGCCAGAAACACATTGGCAATCCCCTTAGTATTGTTAATGCTGTATGTCACGACGGCTGCCACTTACCATCAGGTGGACCGCCTGCTTAATTGTCAGCTTTCTGATATAAAAAAAAATTTTTTTTACATTGTTTTACATTTGACGCCCAAAACACTTAAACCTAGTGGATGACCCCAAACATATCGAGTTAGATTTTTGTCTAATAATGTACTTTTGAATAGGTACAATTGATATTTCTATTTATAGCAAGTAGAGGACATCTAAAAGGCAACACCATGTAGCATGTAAAGTTTCACAATCACCGAAATACACCGATAACAATGATAAGGATAGCATTATATTAATTTGAATCTAACAGAGAGGCTAATTGCATTACTAAAAAAATAGGTAATAAAGAATAGGTACCTATGTCTATCTTCTAGTGACTAATAATGAGCGACAACTTAAAAAACACTGTTCCAAAAATAATACCGAACGGAGCAGAAAGTCGATAATGTAGAACTTAGCCAAACATATAACTTCACTAGTTTCTGCCCCACGGTTTCATCCGCGTTCCCCAAGGATCTTATGTTTTCCCGGGATAAAAAGTAGCCTATGTCATTTTCCATACTATAGGCTATCTCTATACCAAATTTCATCGCGATCGGTTCAGTGGTTTAAGCGTGAAAAGGTAACAAACAAACTCACTTTCGCATTTATAATATTAAGTTAGGATAGTTAGGAAGAATTAGGTTTAGGATAGTTAGGAAGTTAGGATAGGAAGGATCCATTCGAGCCACTTCGGTTATCCACGCAACGATTCAGTCGGACTTCCCTTTTGCTGCACTATTAGAACGTGGAATAAACTCCCCCACAATGAGCAAACCAATGACGATAGTAACACATAAGATCATTGGAGCAAGCCCTCACACGGTGTTCTTTAAAAAAATGTCGTGAAAAGTGCTCTTCAAGATCAGCAACACATCGGCAATTCCTGGTATTGAAAGTGTCGATAGAAGGCGGTAACCATTTTTCATCAGATGGGCCGTCTGCTATTGATGTAAGAGTCCTCCCTCTAAGTATATACTTCACACGACAGCTTCTGACCTAAAGCATGACACCGCACATGTCTTCAACATTACCCGTCTATTTTGATAAAATACCTATAGCAATTTTATTTTAGTGTGACACATAAGTCCAAACGCGGGCGACGACACGTCTTCTCGTCCTGCTGAAACAAAAATAAATATACCTCCAAAACAAAAATAACTCACGGCGCGTTGTCCTACATTATGAGTAATTTTTAACCGACGTTTTGAATAAATGGTTCGCATTTTAGAAGAAAGGTTATTTCTAATTGAAGTTAGTTTCAAGTACTATCAAATTCATAATACCCAAGGATTCAAAAACCCTACCTACCTACCTACCTGAGCACAAAATTATTTATTTTATCAACAAAATGATAGCATGGTACTCATGTACCTATTTACACGTGTATCATATTAGGTGTTTTCATAGGTTTATATCCATATCTATGAACGTATTATTATAAATAGTATAGATATGTACAATGTCTTATCATATCTAATTATAATATTAATACGTGAAGCAAAAATTTTGGTATACCTTTTTACGAAAATTACGCGGACGGAGGAGTATG
This sequence comes from Tetheella fluctuosa, assembly GCA_951216915.1. Classification (NCBI taxonomy): domain Eukaryota; kingdom Metazoa; phylum Arthropoda; class Insecta; order Lepidoptera; family Drepanidae; genus Tetheella; species Tetheella fluctuosa. The sequence continues at coordinate 5,414,261 of OX578229.1, read as the reverse complement.
AAATTTGGCACAGTTAAAGTTTAAATGGAGAAGGAGTGCAGAAAGCTAATACTTATTTTTATATAACATTCATTAGAAATAAATTAAATTAATAAAAAAACATTACACACACTACCATGCTTTTAATACACACACACGCACATGTCACCACTGTCAGTGTTTTGTCGATAACGCGCGGCAATGTAAAGAAAAGAGTTCGTATATGAGTGAAGTGATTTTCTTTACATTCAATTAAACCATTTTTTTTTTAATAATGGTCGTTTCCAGTAAACAAACATAAACTTATAGATATGATACTATGCTGTTTCAAAGTTAACGAACCAATCTATAGTTTTCAGTTTAAATTTGTATGAAAAGTTTGCATACTTGATTAAAATATTTATTTCAAAGTCGTCTTGTACTTTGATGCAGTTTATGTGTCCGTCAGTGTATATTATATACTCTTTTGTTTAATTATGGGCGAATTTTGACCACGGGCGTTAACTTGAAATCCCATACAATGTGATATATACAATCGTTTTAGAATATTTTTTTTTACGACTGCAATAATACTAAATGTAATCTTGAATGATTATTTGTAGATTCCTATTTACGTAATCCAAATGACTTCATCGAAGCGATTTTCCAAGCCAAAAGTAAAAAAAAAAAAACATAAATTGCAGTTAAACTAGTAGAGCAAAAAATTACACTTAAAAATTTCGTAAACGAATCATTACATAAAAAAATGTAAAAACAACCCTATATTCTTAAAGATTCATTCAACAATAACATTGTGAGATGAAGTAGACGAACAAAAACATCATCGCCACATTACATGTAGAGAAGGTAAAAAGAATTATTTTATTTGATAGCATTTTTTTCTCAGTAGATTGGAAAGTAAGCAGACGGTCCACCTGATGGTGTCTATAGTGAGTGGCCACCACTGCTTATAATCATTCACGGGGATTGCCAATGTGTTGTCGACCTTGAAGAGCTCTTTTTACGTCCTTTTTGAAGCACTCCATATAGTAGCGTTGAGGGAAAACTGTAATGGGGAGCTCATTCTACATCCTCATGGTCCCCAGTAGGAACGTTTGACTGGATCGTTGTTTGGACGATTGAGGCGGCTCGAGAGTTACAGCATGTTATAAGCGTCCGTGCCTAACTTGGCTCTTTATTGAATATCACTTCTTTTGACGATAAAGTTTGACGCGCATGATAATATAGCTCGTTTTTACTGCGCGACACCAAAGACAGGGTTATATATTTTACGCTTATCTATGTATCTATATATAATGTGTGATTTTTTTATAAACTCGAATCATTCCAAATGCTTGACAAATTTCGATAAATAAGGTGTTTGGCGATTCGTCGAAATCGTGCGATGGTTAGATAGGTTAGCCTAAGTTTTATGAACTAGGTATAATGCCAGGATTCGAGATTTTTATTTATTTTTGATTTCCTTTTTTTTATTAGGTAACCGATTTATTATATTTTTGGGATTGTTTTTTCTTCAATATTTTTGATAAATAAATTGTCCAGATCCAATGGAAGATTATATTTTTGCTTTAAGTAATTATTCTCCTGTAAAATATCCATATAATTAAAGAAGGTACGTTTACTAGGTACTTTTACTTTTCTCCCCATCCCAACAGCTCTAATCTAATACTCTGAACAAGACAACTTCACAGCTATATATCTTCATACGTAACAAAATAGACAATATATGCGACAAATAATTACTTAAACTTAGTAAATAAAACAGTGTATTGTATAGTGACTTACTTTGGGTGCAGATGTCTCGTGGAAGGAGCTCGGACGCGGCGCAGGACCGGCCGCTACGCAATCAACAGGGATGCTGTAGTCAGCGCAAAGCGCGGCCTGAAACAAACACAAAGATAGTAATTTTTTTATTTGTATGACTCAATTGAATGACTTTATTGCAACGTTTTTATTGTAATAAAATCAATTATTTATCTAGACTGGACTGTAGATTTAGTTTTAGTATCAAAGATTCCAAACACTGTTTAGTTTGTCAAGCTCAATGACTTTTATTCAGTTTAATCTTTAGAACACTTATAAGGTAAGAGCTACTGAAGTGGACCATTTAGTAGTGGTAGCGACCTTAAAGTTATATAATAAAATATGAGAAATCTCTTTTATATCCCTTTTCAATTAAAACTTATTGAATCCAGCGACCAAAGCCTGGTTCAATAACAAAATCCATTTTCAAGTAGAAACGTAAAACAAATAAATCGGACGGACTAAATATCGCCTGAAACCAATAAAAGCGTAGAGGGGACATAAAGGGAATTCACCCTCATTTGCAAGGAGTTGAAATTAATTGGGCGCAATTATCTTTTTGTTTTACCCCCGAAATGAAACCGTCTCTGGCCATTAATTATAACGTTGCGAAATGTTGCTAAGTTAAGCAGTTAAAGTATTCCTTAACAATACATACGCAAAGCTGTGGGCGTTGAAAGTTTTAATAAAACACGCACAATTTACAGCTTTAGTGCACTTCTCCGAAACTAGTTGCAAACTTTAACTGTAAAGTCAAAGCAGTAGTAACTTCATTTTCAACATAAAAAACTAACTTCTTTTGAAAAAAATTCAAAGACTATTTCCTCCTAGCTAAAATGTCAATAAAGAAAACTTCTGACTAAGTACAATATTTCTGAACATAACTTTCACATTCTTTATTCCAAAATTAATTTTAAACTTCATACAAAAATTCCTAGGCTCCACGGGGTTTTATATAGCATTTATGGATCGTTAGGTTGTCTATAACACGAGTATTATGGTGAAAGGACGTATAGTTGTGATATTGAGTTATGCAGACAGCCTGCGGATGACGGCTCCGCCTGATATTGGGTGTCTGGTTATTTCGTACATAATTGAATATTGACATTAGGTTGATACCTACTTTGAAAGTTTCCTATGTATGTATGACACTGTAGAATAACCACAAGCAAAGATACATACACATGTCTACAATATGTATTAAATCATATTATTAAACGATGGTAACTTATAGTTCCTAATATTTAGGGTCATTAGTATGCTATATATAGTGCTGGGTATAGTGAAGAAGAAAAATAAAACCTAGATATTAGCTATTCTTTTAGTAAAAGGCTCTTGCGCCAAGATGTCTGTATAAACGAGACCTAAAATAACCATGAAGAGGCCAATCACTCATTTGAATTAATATTTTATTCAAAGATCAAAAATAGCTTTGCGTGCTCTATCAGATTTGAATGTGACTCATCACCGAGTAATTGCCTGCTCTCTAAAATTGAACATCATGACTACGCCTCTAAAATCCACCATCAAAACATGTTTTCACAAATAAGTTTAAAAACCAAGCGGAGATACGTGTTCATTTATTTAGAATCTGCCAATTAGTTAATATGAGAATATTAGCGTGTCCCAAAGATATTTATTTATTTAATAGCGTTAGAGACTTTTTCTGTTGTGTTTGAGTAGGTAAAGGTACAATTCCGACACCTGTAGTGACTGACCGCAGCTGCAGACGGGAAAATGTATAGGAGCCACAGCGTCGCTTGCAGTCGGCGACAGCAGTGTCTATGAAGTAACTGTAGGTATTTAAAAGTGATGGAACTGAAAAATGCATTGTACTTGAGTTGATGCGTATTACACAAATAGTGCGTTTGCGTTTTTCGATATGTTCGACGCCTTATGTCATCTTACTTTACCTTATAACCAGTTATAACTAAGTATTCACTTCCTGTTAATAGCTAAAACTTTGAAGTATGTGTCAAAATATTTTTTTTGTCATTTACATTGATTCTTAATATTGACATTTAAGCAATGTAAATTGTACTTTTCATATTACTTTATAACAATACTAGCTTTCACCCCGCGGTTTCACCCGCGGTCCCGAGGGTTCTTGTTTCCGCGGGATAAAAAGTAGCCTATGTGCTATTCCAGACTATAATCTATCTCTGTGCAAAATGTTTCATCCTAATCCGTTCACCCATTCTACCGTCATTGAGTAACAAACATCCATCCATCCATCCATCCATCCGTCCAAACTTTCACATTTATAATATTTGTAGGATGCAAACTATGAAATGCTTGGGTATTTTTACATCCATGTTGCAAATAAAGAAAAAAATCAAGAAAAATAAACTTTTTCCTTCAGCCAGCTCCACATTTTATGAGAAAAACTTGAAGGAAACTTCGTTAGAAATCTTTGAAGCTAACTAGAAGTCAGAGGTTTCATCCCTCCAATCAGATTAAGTCACGGGCCAGTAGAGCGCATAGATAATATTAGGAGGACAAAGGGATGGCCATTAGCCCTCTGTAATAACTAATTATTTTAATAACTGCCCACATTTCCGTGACATTATAAAACGGAAGTTAAATTATCTTTCATAAACTGAATCATGGTAGGAAAGATATAATACGAGGATGTATTCATCGAAGATTTTTTATTTAATAAAATAGGTATATAGTAGGTATCATCAAATACTTGTGGTGAACTTTAAAAGATACAGTTGCGCCGTTTAACATACTTTAACTTAACGTAACTTTGACCGAGTTTTTATAGCAGCTCTTAAAGTTCTTTGAGCTTTGTTCTTTATTTGGTTTTATAAATAATTACAAAGTAAATGTTTGTTTGCATTATAAATAGGTACTCAATTCTGGTATATAGATTAGGTACTAGCTTCCGTTCCGCGGTTTCACCCCCATTTCCGAGGTATAGAAGAAATAAAAAGTAACTTATATGTTAATCCAGCAAACATGCAAACATACAAATTTTCACATTTATAATAATATAGGATTATATTTCAACATAAACAGAAATTGTCATCTTTATGCCTCCTTTAAACAGGTGTATAACGAAATATTTAATAATAAAAAGGAAGATAAGAATATAATTTAAAAGACATCAATCATCATTAAAACAAATTTTAAAAAACCCATGATTAGATTGCAATAAATCGATATCGGTGCAAAAAATAAATATCAACATAAATTGCAGCAACGTAAAAAATAATACTCTACATTCTTATCACATGATAGCTTCCGCCCCGCGGTTTCACCCGCGTTCCCCAGGGATCTTACGTTTTCCCGGGATAAAAATTAGCCTTTGTTCTTCTCCATACCATAGGCTATCTGCATACCAATTTTCATCGCGATCGGTTCAGCGGTTTAAGCGTGAAAAGGTAACAAACAAACAAACAAATAAACAAACAAACTCACTTTCACTTTTAAAATATTAGTTAGGATTAGAATTTTCCTCAGTCCTAAAAAGGGCGATAATAGTTATTTGTGTAACAAGTGAGCAATGTTTCATTTTTTTTATGCTGAGTTTGAATCAAAGGGAGGGATGTGACATATTATATAACTCTGTTTAACTCTCCGGCAAGAAAATACAAGTTAAATAAGTAAGAAACTATATTTTCGATTGAATTAAGTTTCTGATATTTTTTAAAATCTATAACCTTGCTGAGTTTCTTGCCGGTTCTTCTCAGTTGAAGGTGACTTCCGAATCAGAGGTAACTTCAATAGCTTCGACGTTCATAAGTGCTCTTCTAGGGCCTAAACTGACTTGGACTTTGAAAACATTGTAATTCCAATATTCTTAACCAAATGAAGTCCTCCACCAAATCACGTCAACTTTTACCAACCTTCAGTAGTAACAGTTGAAAAAATTTTTACATTTATGATAATTTTACACCACACTTATTCGGAGACTTAACAAAACAGAGGTCGATGCTACAATTACATTATTAATTCCCGTCCGCGGGTTGGTCGCGTTCAGTTTACCGCTTTAATCCATTTGAGCTATTATTAAATCATGATTGTGCTGTATCTAAAGCAAGGTAGTACATGTAATTAAATGAGGCATCCATGTTTTGGGGCTTCATGATCATGGATACAGTATTGCGGTTACAGATAATTCGGTTAGGATGGTCAACGACACAAGAGTTTATATACATTTACTTATAAAACGGTTTTAAAATAAATCACTGTTTGATCATTTGGTAGTTGTCGTTGTCACATATTTATCGATCATTTTACTGTCATTGTGAAACATGTGACGTTATTTTCGTGACCATTTAATCAGTGTATTAGCTAAATGGCGTTAAAATGGTAAGTAAGGCTGATATTATCCAATATATTACAGAAGAAAGTTAAGTTTTGGTTTATTTTTATTGAACTTTGCAATGAACATTTCTTTGTAGACGTTGTGCTATCACAAAAAGTACCTTCAAACTGAAAACTACTGTAAATATCGTACTGAATAGATATAGATTCATTAACTTAGAATCGTATTTCGTCTGGGAATATATTATATATATATTTTCTTTTTTGTGAAGACCAAAAGCTGTACAAAATAGACTAAAAATATATTAATATTCATCAGGAAGCCAATAACAGGTCTCCACGGTTTATGAAGCTTTGTGCACCCTTATAATAATTTTAGTTTGTGCGAGGTCAGATTTTTTCATCCCATAGTCGGATCCGATAGTCTGAACCGGCAAACATTCAATACACTTCGATCCGACTTTCGGATTGGACGTGTATTGAATGTTCAAACAAAGTTATGGCTCCAACGCCTTCCGATAGTCGGATCAGACTATCGGATGAAAAAATCTGACGTATATTCCCAGCCTAAAACAATGATGTTATTTGTTACTATCGTAACTAGATTAGCAGTGTACGGCACTGTCGCGTTGCCACTGTGCATATGCCAACAGGCATATCTGCCATAGTTCCCCGCTTGACGTCTTGGGTTAAGAGACGTGTTTTACATTTTAAAATATACTGAACCTGTATTATAGTTAATAATAATTTACTAATTTCTAATTCTCTATTGGAGGTTTCCGGTAGCATAAGTCATCCAATAACTCATATAATAATACTTTTTCCCTACCATGCTGCTCCTTCACATTCATATCAGCAGCCGACATGACTTTCAAATTTGTCAATACTTACGTACCTATCCTTAGTATTGCAGTTTAATTATCACTTTGCATTATCAAAATAGTTTCATTATCACAATACATAAGTGGTATAAGCTCTTATTCATTAACACTGACGCGGTGTGAATGTACGTAGGTATTTACAGGTTATTGTGTGTCAGCGGTTATCTTATCGCCCGAATGATTCACAATAGAAGCACCTGTGTAGTGAAAACCAATCTAGCTTAGTGTTATAATACGTATCTATATTTAATCTATAAAGACTAACTACCGCGGCCATTCTAATCTTCAGGAAATGAATTTGGCTAGCTTAGCCAGGATAAAGATAAGATAAATAAAGTCAATTTCTGTATTTAGGACTTTGTTGTTTTATTTTATTTATGTGTTACAAAAATGGGAATATTGTTCATAGTATTCGCCGTTAAAATGATAAGTAGAAAATTGAATAATAATTAGCATAGTTTGATTTATTAGAAACACTTGGCTTACTCCAACATAAACAATAATTATTATTAAAGTAAGTATTTTATTTTATTTTCATACTGAGTTAATGTTTATTGAAATTTAAAGAAAAATCTAGCCATGTAGGGAAATTGAAAATAAATAAAACAGTTTAAAGCCATTGAAGCAATACAAACTTGTTTTTTTAGCGAAATCAAAAATTTTGTTTCACTTAAATATTTTATTACGGCTCACTCCAACGCATTCGATATTAGGTCTCATAAAATTTTATATGAATATTGGCTTTGGGTTGTTAAATTCATCTTTACTCAATACCTATGTTGGATACAAACGTTTACTATTAAGCGCATTTTTTTAATCGAATGTGATACTTGTAAATGTTAAGTAACGACTTTGTTTTATTATATATTTAGAGATGACGGTCAATGTCATTATTTTCATACGCGTTTATATATCAATATATCAATTGAAGACCTAATAATATCTCCCGAAAAAAACCCTAAACATTATCTCAGTTTACATGTCTTATTGTTACCTATATCTACCTACGAAAAGATGATGGTACAGGTAACCATTAAAAATAAATTGCACAAAAATGGGTGAGAGATATTTGAAGCATGCAAACAAACAAAAATTTGAAGTGAATATTTTATCTTAAATAATATAGATTAGGATAAAACCATCCGTTATGCATTGTTATCTAAACCGTACCAGTAAACTTGTTGAGGGGTTTCACTATATAGGGGCGGTTAATTAAATTTCAGAGCGTGTAGTATTTCAGCTATGTCTGACATTGCGTAAGTGTCTAGCTAGACTCAGGTATATTTTATCTGATATATGTCGTTACTTATTTATAGCGTGTTTGCTTACACATGCCCATACATAACCCAAAACGTTGCGTTACGTATTCACGTTTTATAGACTATTGTTTTCGTTTGTAATAAATATTTTATAGGTATACGTTACATGGTTTATCGAATGTTCGTTTAATTAATTTGGAACTTGTATTGAATTTGATTACCTTTTGTTTTTACTGTATACTATTCAAAGTGAACGCAATAAATGTTAGCGCATGCTTGAGCATTTTTACCATCGTCTTTGTCCCATTAAAATATAGTTGACAGGAAGATTTTTATTTCTTAAAACCTTTTTCGTACTATTTGCTGCTACAATTCCACCAACTGGTGTGTTCCAGCAGCTGCATTTGTTAATCAACCTTCTAGGTTTCGTGTGCTTTCCACTTTTACTTATAGTTGTGCTCTTGCGCGTAAGTAAGGTCGCTAGTGCTCATCAGGGAGGGGGAAGGATCGGCAACGCGCGAGTTATACCGCTGGGTTTGCAAGCGTTCATAGGCTACGGTAACCGCTTAACATCAGGCGGGCCGTATGCTTGTTTGCCGACAATGTAGTGTAAAAAAAATGCCATGGTAATATTGTGGTCTAACATATACATGAAAAATAAAAATACCTACTTTTCATAGTAGTTCCCCAATACATGGGAACTGTCTGAATGACAAATCCTTCAGTATACGGCGGTGTGTGCGTGCGGACATAACTTACATCTTACCGGAGAATTACTGCGGCCATATTTGGATAGATTCGCACATGCTTCCGGTAATTCCGGTATTCTGGTGATTGTATTTTAAGATTAATTAATTTCATCTACACTATTAATATCTATATTGCAGATAATAATCTAAAATTTATTCGTCTTCATTTGTAGTGATTAGTACTATTTGGAGGACATAAAATTCCAAACAATTTATAAAGTTGTTGATTTGTATTCATTTTAGTAATTTTATAGAAATATTTTGGTCATCTATATTTTTAAATTCAATCAAAACATTTGTCAATCAACCCTGTTCCATTTTTAGCAACAAAGCTATAATAATAAGAGTATTCGTGACACCGTTTATTAATCAAATTTTTCGCAGGGTTGAACAATATTTCAATTACAATTTTGACACATGTCAATAAACCTGCTTGAAAAATGTTTTACCGGTAGCAACCTATGTGTATACTAAAAATGTATGTATTTATTTAAATATAGCATATTTGTGTGAGCATAATAACAATATGAGAAACTATTGAGCCAATTTCAAACATAATTACATTCAACAGTAGCCTCAAATCAAGAGTGATTTAACAAAATGACCTTATCTACATATTCTCGATCAGAAACTAGAAAATTAATATTCATGAGGCGCCTAATCTTTACCGTTCATTTCACACCATTAAACCTTCAAATGCAGTAGCGGTTATAAATCATGTCGCCTTTGATTCTGATGGCTAAGCTTTATTCAGAGATTAGTTAACGGTGAATGGCTTTTCAAATTAACGCTTTGTATAATTATGAACAGAATTTTATTTTTAAAGGAGCACTTATTTACCTACTTGAGTTTATGTTATACATCACTATGTTATTATTACTGGCTTAAATAAATTGAACATTTTTAAAGGGTAAAAAGTACAATATATTTTATTTATAAACCGACACATACATATTAATATATAGGTAAAAGAATTATGACCAAAAGGGTAACAAGTTGAAACAACTTTAATTTCCGGTAAATTAACATTTCGACAGTATTCGCCGGGACAGGAAGTGAGACGCGCCCTTTGAATTAATGCAAGCCCTTTGCAATGGAACCTTTGATCTGGCTGTAAAATAAGAAGAGTGCTTTTAAATAGCTGACTTAAAAAATATAGAAATTACTATTTATCTTGTTGCGAACAAAATACCTAGGTATATAAAGGCTGATTTACCTGTTGGAGTTACGGGAGAGGCTTAATTTTCATATAGATATCGTGTATGTTAGGTATGTCCAATAAAAAAACCCATTAAATAGTGTAGTAGTAAGTAATAATTAGTATATATTAATTGACATAGTATTAGTAATATTGTAAAGTCACGATTGTGTGAATAATATAAAAAAATGCTTAAGATTTGCCTTTACAATTCTCGTTATAATTTTGATTTGCAATAAAGAAAGCTAATAAAGTATTATTTCTCGATACTTTATAAACTTAATAACTATATACATACTTAAGAGTATGATTACCTATATATGAATAGTAAATTGCAAATATTATCTACATTGTAGTTTATCTAATCGCATACTTACTGTGAGTGACCTTTATTATTATACATCAGTGAATCATGTTTTACTCGTTTTGCATTTGAATACTTCCCAAAAATAGTAATTGTATTGCATAGCAATAGTCGAACAAAGATTATGCCATAATTTCCACAAAAATGCGGAACAATAAAATGTTTTGTTCATTATCAAAACAATAAGTAGCTAATAGTTATTCTTTTAACCAGCCTCTCATTCAAATTGCAACCGTAGTTAATCGTACCGCAACTGGGCATTCTAAACTTCAGTGTCCAGCCCCCTTCAGCCACAGATACCACATTCAATCGCCGGACTCTCCCTAACCTCAGACATGGTACCCTTCAGGGAATCCGAAGCATCCTAGAATGGTTTTAATTCCACCGGGGCTGCACATGCACAATGTATTTGAGATAAGAATGGACGTGTATCGTTCAACTGTCAGTGTAGTTAAGTACCAAGATTGAAAGGTATTCAATGGGTAATGAACTGGGGGAAAAAGGGTACAGATGTGGAGATTAAAAAGTTTATTTCAGTACGTGAAAGATCATTGTAGATAAAGTTTTCCATTTATAATCAATGCTGTATAATTTTATATGGTAGGTATATATATTCTGTTTTTTATGGTAAATTAATGAATTTTAACCTACCTGGAATAAAATTCAGCAATTATAAAGAAATTAATAATATAGGTACATAAATAAGTACCGTACCTACAATATTTTATCTATGGTAAGTGTGTACCAGATGGGATATCTTATCAAAAGTAATCGGATATAACAGGCGTATCTTAAAGATGTATTTTTTATTTAATTTCAATAACTTGCAAATCAATGCATGCAAATATTGTGCAATAGTGCTGTAAAATAACGTAAGGGCAAAATAAGCCTTTTTTTAGCTTAGTTAGTTCTAAACAGTGGGCAAAATATGTTGTATCGTTATTAGATACGATACTATATGTTACTTACTTCTCACCCAATACTTACAGTAGGTACATCTACTAGCTTATATGTAAGTAGAATCAAAATAGCACCGGTTTTTTCTAAACGCGCTGTCAACTCTATAAAAAATGAATAATAGCAAAAGACAAAGCTACCATAAAAAAATGCTCATTGTCAATATCAAAAATGTTCGATATCAAACAGTTTTTATCATAATAAGGTTATTCCGAATACAGCCCGTGAATATCAGACTAATTCCAGATGGAAATCTTGGACCTTCGCCGGACTCCACGAATGAATTTCCCTCCTTGAATTCCCCAATGATTTGCCAAAGGAATTGAGCGGAATATTGGAATGAATACCAAATAACGAGACAAATTCACTCAAAAATCATGAGCCTTTTATAAGAAATTTAGGAAATATTACATAACTTATGGAAAAAGGAAAATATTTTAGAATGATCTTTAACGATTTATGTTATTGTATTTAAATTCAAATCTCTGTTGCATAACTTGCAAGTACTATTGACCACGCTATTAACCATTTATTGAAATATATTTAAAAAATGATTTTATACTGGATTAAAAGTTTTGTTTTTATTTTCTTATTTAAATTATAAATATTTTTGGTTCATAAATTAATATTTAGTGTGTAGGATTGTAAATAGTGTATGTAATCTATCTCTTAATTGCACTAATAAAATTATCTAAGAAATACTTAGAATTATAATAACACATATCAATCAAGATGAAGTATATATCGAAATACGATGTTTCAGTTCCACTTTGCTTTTACCCTAATATTAAGCCGATGGAAAAATCGCGAGAGAAACTGTGATAAATTATCTTTATGATAGCGCATCGACTTAAAAAGTGCTTGTGCGTGGCTTTATGTTTCCCATGGATTTTACGATCTAACCTTTGAGTAGGTCCAGCTTCCATGCTTGCAAACAAATTTAGGATATTGGGTAACTTTTAGTTGTAATTATTATATTATTAAATTACAACTTACAGCCGACTTCCGACAGTATTATTTTGCTTGCACGATATGTACGAAGCTAAAATATGCAGATTGACAAATTTAACGATTCTCGGAAAAAATAAGGGATAGAAACATAGTTATGTGAAATGAAATATTATGTTGGCAAGTATTACAATCTACCAAGTCAGCTCTAGCATATTTTTAGCCACTTATTTTAGCTTACACATTATTTTCCTAAATATATTTGATCTCATGGTGTCCCTATTTCCACCATGGGGTTGTAAAAGACTCGCGTTACATGCATTTATCAAGTTGATGGGCAGTAGCCGGTATCAGTGCATAGGCGCTGATTTATAAACGTGTCAGAAAAAGCCTGTCCGCCATTTATATGAAACGTAGTAAATATCCATAAATAAACTACTGTATGATGGATTTGTATCCATTATTGTCCTAGAGTGATGGACTGAAAAAATAATAATAAACTCTGCCTGAATTCTGTTAATGTATTGTAATTTGAAGTTATTTCAATAAAAAAAATACTCGTGTTACGAAACATAGCGGGTGATACTATTGATTTTAATTTCTATCAATGTAAAATCTAAGTGCGATTGCAAAAAAAAATATCCGCAGTAAAAATCTGGTTTTATCCGAGATCAACGCCATTTTTTTCTATTCTCTGTTAACGTTTCTTCTTTTTCTATTAACCCTCTTCAGCACTTTTTTTAAAACACCCTCTGTTACCCACCAGACTGTTAACCCTTCACTGTTTGTTAACAAACGAGTGCATGTTGCACATAGGTGCTCGAAATTAGGAGTCGTTCAGTCAGACATTTTGTTTTGAGATCTCAATAAATAAATGGAATTCGGAATTATCATCATCTGAATATGTAGGTACCTAAAGCATAATATAATTTTACGTTTTTAACATAACGGTTATTTCGCTTACGTAATGTGAAATACTTTTATATGGGTAATTCCAAATAAAACTAAATTAGATTGCGGTTTCCATTCTATTTTATATGCCCTATTGCATCATTGTGATTTATACTGTTTGCCACATCTCATCTGTCATTCTACATTCTTCTCAGAATGGATGTTGATCAAAGTACCTACTTGGGATTCTATAAAAAGTATATATTTTTCCTGTTTGTGTTTTAAAACATAGATTGCGTAGGTGCATATTTCATTGATTTGTTTTCTATAGTTACATATATGTTGATGTAACCATAGAGAACTCAAATACACCTATATGTTGTATATTTACTTACTTATATACGCTGTGCTTGCTTATATGCTGTATACTTCGACGGAACTTAGTACTTTTTTCTATGACTTGCATTTTAGAATTAATCTGTTATGGCCCAAAAAGTTGGCAGTTTTGGTACTTAGTTTTTTAAAACTCAACATTTTTTTAATTGATTTATAGTCAGTAGTCTCTAAGCTGCCAACACTTTTTAATGACTAAAACTGCTATAAGTATATGTTTGTTACGTAAATCACTTAACGAAATTCATCTTTTTATAGAATAAACTTATGACAACAGAACGTCAACGTCGTTCACAATCGGATACGTTAGGTATATTGTACCAAGTTTGAAGAGTACCTACTGGATTATTGCAAAGTGTTGAAAACATCGTATCTGCGAACAAAAGAGATGGGCGTTTGAGCGTACTTCGCCAAACGTAACGCGCTACATCTCGTCAACAAAGACCGATCGATGTATCGATGTAATACAAAATAATCTACTACGTAGGTACAATCCACGCCGTAAAGAAACGAACGAGAAAATCTTTTTCATGATTTTACATTTCTATTGTTAGACACGATAGAATATGCGAAGTTTACTAAATTAGTATTCAAGAAGATAAAAGTAGTTGTAGGGTAATAAATCCTCATGAGTCACCTCGTTTTAATGCGATTATTCTAATGGGAAGTTAAAGTCACACAAAAGAACAGTGACTAGCATGCAGTACAATTTTAGATGAAGACTAAATTAATATGAAACTTAAAACCACATTAGAAATAGTTGAGAGGTTATATATTTTAGAACAAAACTTTTAGGCAATTCAGAAACCATATTATGAACAAAGTGGTGTATCTACGTCAATGTCACATTGTTCTTTGACGTTATTTTTGAAGAATGTGAGTGGAGTGCTTTGTGTCAGTAACACGGAATTTCATCGTTGAAATTTCAAAATTAATTTGACTGTTTTGATGTGGTTTGAGTGGCAAAGAGGGAGTTTAAATTTTACGAATGTTCGAGTGTAGTTCACTCATTTTGTGGCAATGACAGAATTAAGGAATGCTTATGAGAAGTTTTAAGGCTTAACGTTTGACTATGAGTGAATTGTTTCCTGTAATTTTCATCCTATTGTTATCTAAACGTTTAATGTTTTAAATAAGGGGATATGTATGAAAAGTCTTCAAAAATTAAATAACAAAAATCGAATGTTATTCGAACTGACAGATGTTTCTCTAAAGACAAAATTATGAACAATCGACACTGGTAGGTACTACTTCTTCATATTTTCACATTAAATATTTACATTAATCACCAGTCTTATAGATAGTGTTTTATATAATACTTAATTTATATTTTCACAGGTGTTCATGGTAAAGTTAAAACCGCATAGTTTGGAGTTTTATACCTGGTAACAATTGCTTGAGTTAGTGACATAATAAAATATTGATATTGCCATGTCTGCCTAGACATGATTTAACTTAATAAGTCCAATTCATTTTGAAAAAAGGTCTAGGTTTTCATTTTACTTTCACAATATATTTGAGAAATAAGTAATTTTATCAACATGTGCTTTACTTAATTTCAATATTTTACAAAGTTGACACAACACAAAAAAAAACGTACCTTCTAAATTACGTTAGGTAATTTATATTTCAACATACCTATAAAACAAAACAGGTACGTATACTTCCTATTGAGAAACCTAGTCAAAGTAATTAAGGTGCTGCCTGTGAGCTGCTTGCCTGCTGAGTAAACATCGATAAACTTCAAAAACGTACTTATAAAATTCATCGACTGAATAAATTTACTAATGCTATTAAAACGCTGAGACTTTCAAGAGCTTTTAGGTTATTAAGTTGGTTGCTGATGATACTTAAATTATTGAGAGATTTCCTAAAGTCCTAAACTAAACGATAGGGAGTAGGGTTGACACATGAAATGAAATGTAACAACAAGATGAACAGATAATACTTTTTTTCGAAACAGTTACATGCTCCATGTAAAGAAAGCATTTAACTTTTTCTAATGAAATACCTAAATAGAAAGAGAGTACCAAACCAATCAATTGGACAACGAACGATACTATCAGTTCCGTATTAAGATCTTAGCGTAGCGACGAAATATTCGATTACCGTGAACAGGACAGGATTAGGCGGAAAAACGTCCGATTTCAATTAACGCTAGCTTGTTTCACACGGCCAACATAGCAGGGAGTTAGCTAGCGCAGCAGTAGTCGACACGTTCACCAAATTGCTCGGAACAGTTTGTAGGTAATATATTTTATTTTTGTGTCGTAATCCGGCCCTGTGTTAACTACTAGACGCAGCGTTTTTGGCGCAAACGAACACGTTTGTTGGGGACTTAATTGCACTTTTTTCTCCCTTTGTCGACTGTGAGATGAAGTTGGAGATTGTTGTTTTGGATTTACACTCGTATTGACAGGCTAATTTCTTACTATAGTTTTCTGGAACCTACAGATGTATATTACTGGATGTCATGTTTTCAAAACATAAGTACCTACATAACATAGGCTATCCTGAACAACTTTGGCTATCTACTCTGAAAATATTGTATAAGTAGAGAATGTATGAATTATATGTATCAATACATGTGAAACAAGTAAAGTTATGTAATGTCTTTAATTTTTAAATAGCCATGTGAGTTGATACTGTTTTGATGATGCGCATCAAAATACATACATAGTGCTAGTAAATACAATTAATATCAATTTGCAGCTTCTATACACTCAAATAAAAGTATCGAAACCACGATATTCCTTTGCTATCGAATATTAGCTTTTATAACAACTTTTTTAAGAACTATATTTTGCCACATGTATTTTCACAAAAAGTCGACACCAAAAAAGCATTATCTCCGTACGAGTTAAGTAAAAAGCGAATCGAACGTTCGTCCGGGAACCAGCATGTGTACAATTGGTACTATAAGTAATCTCCCCTCATATTGCAGGGAGTATAATCGTTTTCCTGCATTCCGCTTTTGTACACTACCTTTTAAATAAGGCTGCTGACGCAAAAAGTTTCAATTGCTTCAGCCACTTAGATATAATTATCGCTACGTTTGCGAGTTTTGTGACACTATAAAGTTGACGATCATTCGAGAGCAATTAAGGAGCTTAGATATAAATGCATTCAATATTTCTCGTCTCATATTTTGCGTAAATTAAAATATTACACTCTAGCGGATTTTCCTTGAATTACATCCTTAACAAGCATGTATATTATGTATGGAAGTTTTGAGCTGAATATGACATATTCTTACTATAACTTTTGCAAAATTAATTAAAACGTATTTTTTGATTCAGCTAACTTCGGACCCCCACAGACGGACCCATGGTCTGGACCGCAAAAGAAATAAACATACAGTTTGCTCCAATGGAAGCGTATTTTTTGAATTTAGAATTTACTTATTTTGTGCAATAATACTTAGGTAATTGAAAAACCTAAAATTATATGTACACAATACGTCCATTGATACGTTAACTGTTCCCTCAAAATACAACGAATTTTACAAAACAATCGATATTTTTTATGTATTCTAAGATGATTTGGCTAAGGCTTCGTTAAAATGCGGACGCACGCACGTTGTAAAAGTAGAATGCTTGCGTTTGTTTACGTAACAATATAAAAAAAACTTCGGTAAGCTCAAAGAAAACGTTTTACAAAGTCGTCATACGTATCAAGGACGACTTGATTCAAGTAAACAAAGCATTCATCAAATGAATAGTACTTATTGTGCTATGGTTATTTACATAATATTGACTTCTATGTTTTCATAGTCACATAAAAGTAGGTACTCACCTACCTACATTCAGATGGTAGAATATATCTATTTAGTTTTATGTCTATCATATTAACAAAATTTCAAGATTCTAAACCCCGTGGTTGAGCTGTGCGTTGATCTGTCAGTCAGTCAACCAGTCAGTTACTTGTTTTATAAACCTATACAGAAGATTAAGAAATAATAGAGACAGTCGGCTATTATACCAATAAATATAAAAATGCAATACAATTCAAACCAAAGGTTGGTTATCAATCTTTGGCTGAAAAAAATAAAGACTCAAATAATTCATCACCAAGCACCTATGGGTCTCTTCCGGCAGCTGCTCTTGAGAGCCAGTTTTTTCCACTTTTGGTAACAATGAAAATGTCAATTTTACGCCTAAGCATCTCACATAACCATAAGATGGCACGAAGAGGATAAACAAAAATCCTTTATGCTATTGACTATGACAAATAAGATAAGTGAATGTTTACTAGACGCTTGCCAAGGTTGTTTACTTAGCAAATTGGTTGAGCACTGTATATACCAAATCTAATCAATATGATCGAAGTAATAACACTTCAACATGAGTAGTAAATAGATAAATATACAGCATTTGATATAACAGATATAGGGGAACAAAGAATACCTATAAATAAGATTCTATTCCCGCCCAATGTATGATAAAAAAGGTCAAAAAGATTTGCCCAAAAATAATACCAAAGGAAAGGAAATGATGAAAAAATAAATTTGGCCCTTTGCTCAGAAAAATAAATACGTTGCTTTGACATTCTGAAAATAATCAAATAAGGAGGTTAATAATCATTTAAGGAGGTAGAGCATAGCGATACGTCGCTCAAAGAGCAGCTCGACTGGGGAAGTACCTCCACCTTACAGAATACCGCAGCCAAATAACTTATTTGTGTTCGTGTTTGATGCGCGTGAGTAAGGTCGCTAGAGCTCATCGGGGAAGGGTCGGATAGGGGGATAATCGCTTACCATCAGGGCCGTATGCTTGTTTGCGGATAATGTCGTATAAAAAAAGAAATGGAGTGCTCATTTACGCTTTTTTAAATTAAATCCACACAAAGGTGTACACTAAACAACAGTTAAATGTTAAAAAAGAACATAAAGGCGAACATACACGGTTTAAGTGTTTTCCACGATCCAGACGCACTCGGCAGAAAATTGATATAAACCTGTTGTGGGCCCCCGCTCAGTTTACTCAGGTGACGACGGTGACTTATTTGTTTTATTTTACACAAACGAAATTCACCCTAAAGCATAAATCGTCAGAGTATAAGTTGGATTGCACTTATGAATAATAGAAGCGAGAAAAATGCACCCTGCATAGGTCTTGAGTATAAATGTTATTCGTATGAAGAGAATAGGTAGTGTGAAATATCCAGGAGTCGCTTACATGATTTAAATATTTATGAATGCATCCAAGCAAACTTTATTATTATGTACCTACTGCTATATTTACTTTGATGATTGATGTAACTTACAATCACTGCCTTATTGATGGTGAATTCTTAGCTTGATGCTAAAACAATTTACCCATACACCCTCAATCCACAATGTCCGGCTCGAAGGACCAATTAATTGAATACAGGCTTTGTTGAGATCAAAATTCTGTCCGCATCACAAGATATGTCCAAGTAACGAAGACAAATCAAAGTCTCGGTGACCTGACTGGCATCCTTCGGATGGACACCCTTCTAAGACACAGGACAAAAAGCCATTAAGTCGAGATAGTGGTATTTATCTTTCATGTCCCCCCGTCTACCTTTATAGGTGACGTGGACACTTCGATTAAGGGAGAAGTTGTAGAGAAATTTGGTTTGCTTGTGAATGTTGTCTACATTTACTTAAAAAATCGAATGTATCTAAAGAGTTGAATTCATTTTTATTTATTATCCTTAACGTCCTACCCGAGCACAAGTTATAAGCAATATACCGAATATAAGAGTTTTAAGAACGTATTTGACAAACATGCAAATCGTTTGACTTGCAAAAAATTCCTATGGGTAAACACATAAAGTGAAAATGTTTTATATGTGTAAGCTATGTGAACTTCACTTCATTTGCATATAAATTATTCAGATTATGGGCACGCAATGAATAAAACCTTTCTGTTTTAAACGTAAGAAAATCCGTAGATAAGCTTGGTTTTAAGCACTGCTTTTAACCGTCCTTTTGCAAATGCTTACGCTTATCTGAACCTAGAAAAACGGAAATGATAAAGTTACTTTGTATTATAATTAGTAGGTAACTTGCAACATGATTATAATTACAAATTATTCCGTTCTTTTGTTATGTTTATTTATTGTTTAATTATCAAAGTAGTAGAATAAGTTTTTGTTAAAAAAAACATTTTTAATACCAGCTTTTTTTGGTGACTGTACTTTTTGTTAACTGTACTTACATTGTCTTCTAATATACTAATGTATACCAAATAGGTGAAATTCGACATGCAAGATTCCACCTTAACAAACATAGTTACATACATATATACATATATTGCTAGTTAAATAAAAGTTTATAAAAAGTACATACTTTACGATCCTTTTTTTGATTTCTCAAGAAATATATCTCTAGGTCAAAATATTTGCTCATAACAAAAAAGTTTTTAGGTACTTTATCATGTAATCCTCAACTCCTTTATAGTCTGTACTACAAAAGCTTTCATGTTAAGGCTTATGATGCCATTTACCGTTCCTTTGGTAATTCTAGGCCTTTTTCTATTAAGAAAATGAGAGTATTTCTTGTTATAAACTGAATAAAAGTATAAAAAAAAGCGCAGTTTCATATGTGCGTGCTAAGCTTGCGTGTGAGTTATATTTACGAGGCTTAACTCCTTATACCTAATATGTAAATGGCAATGTGGATTATTATACATAGTAAATGCGGGAGTTACAAAATTGCAATGCAAATATTAATTTATGTTTTTTTTACGATCCATAAGCAGCATCGTGTAAGCGAGCCTTTTGTAATATTTGTGAGTGATAGTTTATCTGTACCTATAAAAGAACATTTCCTTACTGGTTGATTGACAATTGTGGTGAAATTTTCCGAAATTCATCTCTAATGGGGTAAATAGGCGATCGCGAGCGAAACCGCGAGGCGAAAAGCGAGTGTTATTGAATCCCTGCGAATAAAATTATTTTCCTCTACAAAATTATTTTTTCCAAAAATAATTAAACAATTTCCCTATATTTATAACCCTAAGCCTAACTCATACAACCCTCCATTACAGTACATTTATAACCAGAAAATAACCCTAGATAGACTGCGTCATATCATGAATCATACCATTCAGGTCAAGGTTCATAGGTTTTCCGTCAAAAATACTTTAGTGAACAACAATGACTGTAAAATTAGCACAATTTCTAATATTAGTCACAGGCAATTATTTAAATTACCTAGGTGTTAGCGCTACTACGTGAACCACAAGCGAAATGCCCCAATTTGAGTACGATGGTATGACTCATACTGACATGGTCGAAACGACCTTCGGCGGTTATAAATGATACCTTTTGCATAATAATGACCATTCCTGGAATTGATGTTATTAATACTCGGTTATTTATAAATGTTTGTTGTGTTTCTTATGCTGTTCTCTTGTAAGACTAGGCTTTAACCACAATTTAACCTGTGAAATTTTAAAATTTATTTTGTATGTATATGACAATGTGAAAGAAAATAGTTTTTATTTAACTACATACATGAAAAACTTGAGTAATAGACATTGAAAATGTCATAATGGCCAGCTCTATCACTAATTACAATATCTACCTAGATCCTTTTGGTTTATTATAATAATACATCTATAGTCATTTTATTTTTAATGTAATAAAAAGATTGTTAAAAGTTATTGGAAAATCGTCTGATAATATTGTTAACTCCATAACTATAAGCTATCTATTTTTTTTTAGGAATATTTTAATTAAACTGACGGACTTATTGATTATCTATATCTAATATACGAGGAAAGAGGGAATATAATGGTCGAGAAATCAAGGAAAATACACAGATCAGTCACAGATATAGGATCAAGAAACCACATGAGTCAGCTTATAATTTTGCAATTTTTAAATGCATGGATTTATTTTAATTTGACCACAAGCTGGAAAATTTTGAACGATAAACTGGAAAGCGAGCGGGCCTATCCCATACATTGTTATGATATTGGGAGTTCCCCATAGTCAATCGCATACAATTTTATGTTTATGTTCGTGCTAACAATGTAGCTGAAAGTCAGTATGCCGTTCAAACTGTACATCGTGAAAATCTATACGGTGATGCCTAAAATTAAGCTTCTTTTATGTTCACCCCCTTACGTGATTCCTAATAACAGAATATATAACTAACATCATCGTTACTTGTTTAAAATATTAACAACTAGCTTCCGCCCCGCGGTTTCACCCGCGTTCCCGAGAGATCTTGTGTTTTCCCGGGATAAAAAGTAGCCTATAGCCTTTCTCGATAAATGGGCTATCTAACACTGAAATAATTTTTCAAATAGAACCAGTAGTTCTTGAGATTAGCGCGTTCAAAGAAACAAACAAACTCTTCAGCTTTATAATATTAGTATAGATTGTTATTTCCCCAAGGTTTTCATTTTGGCATGTTTGTATTAATATCATAGTTAGTTAAGGTACTTTTAAGTCGAGCTAAAAATCTGTAACCAAGCATCACTTCCGGTAGCTGCACTTGAGAGCCAGTTTTCAGGCATTGTGTGCTAACAACCGTTGGTAACATCAATTCTATACCGTGGTTAGATTAATTATAGTGGTATAGCATCAATTTAAAAAAATCTCAATTTTATGGTTTAATATCGAAATTATAAGAATGTTTCTAAAACTCCATGTCAAACACATTTTTTTTTTAAAAAGGATATAAATACGAAATGACATTTATTTATTCTCATAATTCCAATAACATGAATAGAAGATAATATGAATCATTTCCTTTAAACAACACAAAAGCCCCGCATCTTTTTTAGTACAAGATATTTCCTAAAACTTTACAACTCACCCTTTTCCGTTAAAAATTATATACATAGTTCATTGCTAATTCTTTTCCGAAGATAATTTGAGTCATCACAACACCTTTTCTTGGCAAAGTCTTCTTAGAAACCCTTCGCAGTTTAGTGCAAGTACATTCAACTACGTTTGTAGAAGTATGAAAAAGGTACTGGATATTCATGTAAATTCTTTATTCACTATTATAAGAATTCTATTAAAACTGAACATATAGTTACATTGAATAAATGCAATGTAAATTAATGAAAGCGCAATGAGGTATATAATTACTTATGAACTCCAATTATAATTAATTATACTAATAACCAAGATTTTTATGACCAATATAAACCTCCGCGATGAAATAAAATGACGCGTACCACCATCAAATATTTTCATCCTGACTGTACACTTAACATAGACATCCCGTGCCCATTTCCCACGACTAACCAAAGTTATGATTCAAATCATTTACATATAACGAGAATCATTGAAGAAAAATCTCTGTCCATCCGTCAATGTGCGTCATCCTACTCATTCGGTTCCTGGTATGAATGGCAACTTGAATGGTCTACGAACACATGACTTGACTACGTTGTAATAAAATATTTAAATTAGTGTCGTAAATGCCTTAACAATTTCCTTTATAGTATCGATTGCCACGTATATGAATGTTTCGATTTGTAGGTGACATAAGTACAAGTAGAAACGTATAAAGTAATGCTAACCACATATAGAGCGTTACATTAGACTAAACATTAGACGCTAATAATAATGAGATAGATTGAATATTTTTACCGTCGCTGTTATTGAGTTATAACCCAGACTAAACTATTATACAAGTACCTACCACCATTAATCTTTTATAAAATCAAGACCCTTATATCTAATTTACCACAACAACAAAAATAAAACACTGTAACTACTGGTAACTATGTCTGCCCCCTTAAACTCTTCAGTCCATTTTACTTGCTCTAAATGACTATCTACCTAACACTACAGTGCAGTCCTGCAAATCTGCAACTAGTAGCTTAACGAGACGAGGCTATGACCTGTGACCGAATTTCTCCAGATATGTCCTAATTTTGGGAATATTCAGTTTTGGAGGCCAGAATCACGAGTTTGGACAGTACTATAGTAAAATTGAATACTATAATGCAAGTGTTACCTAAAGGATTCAAAATTAAAATTCCATAGAATTAGTATGTAATATCTGTTATAGGTACTTTTATAAGCAATATACTATGTGAAACATTTTAATTTAATTCAAAATTTAAGGCAACAAAAATTCACTGCACGATTTTCAAGGATACAGACATTTTATGCAACCAACCATTTATAAACAGCAACATGTATACAAAGCAGTCAGCATTTCTACTACTCATACCTTCCCTACGCATATAAAGTAGGGGGCGCCATGTATCCTCAATAAGCCGCGATAAATTTGCTAAAAAATACACATTCATCATCTGCATTGCTGAGGCTGATCTCTCAGGATCAGTGAGATTTATGATGCTCTATGACAGACTTGATCGGAGCAACGGGTTTTCGCTTCTTTCGTACAATGCTTTTTGTTTTCTTATTTGAAAATATTATATTTTATGAACAAGTGGGATTTTATTCTCGTATCTATGACTTTCATTTTTGGACAATTGGCTTTGTAGAGAAGGACTCACGAGTTAAATATCTAGGAGTGACTAATTTTGGTTAGGAATTATGGTCAGTTTTATCATTATCCTAATAAAATATTGCGTAAAAAAACAGTTAAATACAATCTATGTATATACAGGATATTCAATATACAAACTTTATACGCACTCTTGTCTCTGACTTGTTACACTAAAACGGTCACTGCGCAATGATACAAAATCTATATCACAAAGACTCCTAGCTAACTAGCAAACACTACCAGTATATTTCAGCAATTGCACTTGGAAGCCAGTTTCTTCTAGGCTTTGTGTGTTTACCATTGTCAGCCACATCATCACTAATTATGATGACATCGTGGTCAAATACAAGCCTATACATAGCAAAACAAAATGTATACTGCATCAAAATCTGTACAGTATTCCTCCAGTTATAAGCACACTAACAGATAGACAGACAAACATATATCTAATATGACGTATACTCATGCAACTTGCATGCCAGCAATCTTGCACATGTTCAGATCTTGTTCTTACAGATACGTAACTACGGCTTCTTTACGTTAGTAGGTATTCATGTGCACGTGACGTGATGTTAGAAATAGCTCATGGATCTTGTTAACTGTGAGAACATGTTTTATCAGGGTACTTAAAATGTTTACTCGTGAAGGAATTCAGGGACACTTTGTTCAATTCGCTATCTTGTATGCGATGGAAACTGAAATTCAGCATGCGATGGAAAATCTTATTGCTAGTCTTATTAGTTAGTAAAAAACTACTCTCATTTTTGTTTCTAGAAATCTCTCTTTTATTTACAATTATGATCTTTATGACATAATGACTCAAGAACTGTACAACAGCCAGCCAAAGTGAAAGTGAAAGTGATTTATTCAGTTTAGGACCTAAAAAGGGCACCAATTAAATTCAAAGCTTCTGGTACGGAAGTAAACCGTAAACTGAGAACCACAAAAAACTAACAATGAAAAATAAATAAAAAATACGAATCCAAACAACTTTGTCTAGGTTTGTGTTAGATCACAATTGCACCAAAATACCTAAGTGACGATGTGGCCGAGGTCGTAAACAAGCAAAGTCTAGAAGTACCTCTCTCAGAATAATGAAATAATCTAGAATTCATAATAATAAAAGTAATATTAATACCATTACTCCAATAAAGCAAAACTATAACATAAATCTAAATTTCATAATAATTTATGTTCAATAACATAAGTGATAAATCAGCTACTGTTTTATAATAAACACAATCACGAATCATGATATTCGCGTTTAACAAAACAGTTTTATTGCCCGGATGACGTCAACTGTGACCGAAAGGATGACCTGAAGCCGTCTGACTCATACAGTTAAGTACATCTTCATGATTACATTATGCAAATCATGAACGTAAATTAAGTCAACTGGACTCTTTATTGTTGCTTCCGAATATCTTGTTTTTTGTCGTCAGTCAGCCCAATTAAAATTTTACTATTTCCGTGTCACCAAGTGTCTTAAATATTATTGTTCTTAATATTATTTCTTACTATTATATTACTATAATAATTCTAAACTCTGCTTAGTCATAATGTTACATTTTTCTCACACAACCATTTGAAATCGAGTCAATACTATGAAAATCTACGCAAGTGTTTATCCCGAGCGGAAATCAAACCCACCACCTATGGCGTTGCAGTCTAGGTACTTTACTTTTGATTTTGATTTTTATTCTTCCACGCCAACCTTCACCTCACAGTAGTAGCTCCACCTTACAGAATACCGCAGTCAAATAACTTATAGTTGTGTTCCTGCACGTGAGTAAGGTCGCCAGAGCTCATCGGGGGGGGGAAGGGTCGGCAACGCGTGAGTGATACCCCCGGTGCTGCAAGCGTTCATAGGCTACGGTAACCGCTTACCATCAAGCGGACCGTATGCTTGATTGTCAACAATGTTGTATAAAAAAAAAACAAACTAACCTGTCAATATGCAGCCGTAAAAATTTCGTCACATTCGCAGATTCATATACTATGCTGCATTTCAGAATTTAATTCGACTATTCATTATTACCATAAATCGTTTTGTAGCGACTTTAACATTTTATTCCATTTATGAGCTGCAAATGTGGCGATATTAACCCCTGTTTACCTAGTCGTATTCGAGTTTTTGCCAAAGAAAAAAATAACCATTTTTTTTTTTTTACTTTTTACAGGCTTGTGTTTGACCACAATCTTACTATGGTAGGTGATGATGTGGCTGAAGGTGGTAAGGACACAAAGCCTAGAAGGATCTGGCTCTCAAGTGCAGCTGCCGGAACACACCAATAGGTGTTTGGCGACAGATTTTCAACCTAAGGGTAGCCAGCCAGGCGGGTACTACAAAGTACCCTACCACCGTGCTATGGTTTCCTCACGATGTTTTCCTTCACCGAAAGCTCAAGCTCATTGTAGGATTCGAACCCACGACCTTCGCCGCGGCGTCCGACGTCACTACCACTGAGCTATCATCGCCTTAAAAAAGAATTCAGAAAGTAGAAGCTTTTCTTCACTAAAAGTCCAAAATCACTATTCGAACCTACCAACATCGCCGCAGTGTCCGAAGTCACCACCAGTTATCATCACTGAACGCAACAAATGATCTGATCAATAAATGTATCATTATATAGGTCAAGTACCTGTTTATTTATAATAATAATAAAGCAAATGAAAACATGTTTTCCAAACAACAAGAAATTGTCGTGTTTGTTTAACAACAAACGTAACACAAGTGCATGTTTCAATGGGGATAATACAAGCCGTCATTGACAGGTGCACTTGCTTACGTCAAATTTAAAACAATAGATATAAATTTTATTCATCATTTACTAAATATTTACAATATATTGAAAACAAGTTAGTACGTACATAAAAACATGAAATTTAAATAATGTATCAAATATAAACATATTTAATAGAGTACAGTAAGTAATTAGAAAGATTTAACCTTAATATTCCTAAAACCTTACAAGATATTCCCATAGGGAACGTTCCACTTTAATAACCTAACTGCTTCGAACCGGATCAATCTGTTTCCATCTGAAAACACGACACTTCGCGTGCTTCTCAGTGAAACTCTCCCAAGTTAGAAGCTACCAGGGGGATGTCTGACTAATAGCCTAGAGACTTAGTCACGCAAGTCCTTTAGCAATTATATAAATGGAACTAACAACTGTGACTTTTCTGCGTTTCGTTGTCATTTGAGTGAAAGGTAGCCGGTTATTATATCAATTAACTTCAAAATTTTACTAAAAGTTATTATACATTTAAATTATATTATAAAAAACTATAGAAACGTAAACAAAACACGCAAAAAGCACATTTTAATTTACTTATGGCTAATTATAACCTATTATAGGTACTCATATATTTATTTCCAGCCTGAGCCTAATGCGGTAGGCACTACCTTTCGTAATTGAAGTCCGCGTGCCGGGAATACCAACTACGAATTTTCCAATGTTCGAATTCTTTTATTTGTGCAACCAGCCAGACGTTTTTTTCTATTTGCATTATTTTTTAAGTTCCATATTTAAATAAGCGTTCGGATAGTCACTAGAGTGCGAATGGTGCATACAAATAGCGCATTGGCCAAGTAATCACAATTAAAGCGACCGAGATGAGATCCCAGCGTGGATCATTACTCGACGCCTGCAAGTACCGACAAAATTGAAACCGTTTATGGGAGGAAAAAATTAAAACGACTATTTAAATTCCGTATTACGTATTCCGTAAACGCAGAACAGAGTCGTAAATCTCATGGAAAAAAAATGGCTGGGACGTCTGGACACATACGTCACTTGACATGTTAGGAATGTAATAACGTGTTATATGAATTTCAAGCATTAAATCTGAAAACGGTAAAATATATTGAAATCACACCCCCATACTTGAAAGGATTTGAATAGCTTTATCAGTAAATAATTATGATATTCCTTGAAAAATGTTTTTTCATTATGATATAAGTAGCCTGTTTTTAACCACACTCTCACCATAATGTGATGATGTGGCCCAGTCTCTCTGTCTTTATAAAGTCTCTAGAGATTAAGTTAACAGCTGAATAAAATACATTTAAAGCGATAAAATATGGCACAGTCCAGAATAATATTATAAGTTTTCTACGGTCAATTGCAAGCCATCTTATAATTGAAAAATAGTAATTAACTTAGCTATAGTAATAGAGCCTGCAATTAAGTAGATGGCGACTATGGCGACACAGTTTTCTTTCTGTTGTTTAAAAAAGAAGACAAAGTGATTTTTTGCGCTCCATTGCCGGTTAGGATTACAGCGACTCGGGAAATCTCTATATCGCTAATTGAAAACCGAGCGGTGTACGTTGCGAGCGTCAACAGAGGAAAGAAAAAACCTTACATAAGCTTAATTACACAGCTGCAGATGAGTATTTCAATTGCTTTGGTCTTTGTTGAAGATAAGGCATTAATGTAGGAACATTAAACCTTTTCTGTATTATGTCGAATATAGTATAGTAAATTATATATAATTTTTTTACGTTTTTATTTTCAACGCAGCAAATTTTTAGCACTAGCTAAGTGCCAAAAAAATTGCGTTTCTTTCACATATTTTATTAAATTGTCGCATAAGAAATTATCATACATACAAATTAATGTTAATTCAAGTGTACATGTGTTGATCTTTTAACACATTTATTAAATTATATATACCTAAGTCGTAAATGAAAGGAAAATTACCGAAGAACCTACTATATAGGTTAGTCAATATAAGCCCAAGAATAAGGTAGTAATAAATTCTTCTACGATGTAAAATAACTTCACATCCCTCGCTAAAAGCGGATGCATATTTCGATACCTTAGAGATAGATTTATAAATGGATACCTTAGTTCACACTCGTACTAATAGCGGACTACATTGTTGAAGTTGGATCATGGCGAGAAAGACAGGACACTTTTTATCACGGAAACGCGGGTGGAATCACGGTGAACAGCTAGTGTTCTATACACCCCTTATCCCAAACCTCGGACCAGTTAATCCACCTGTACAACTAAATTACGATCGCGTGAGAGATCACAATTTCTCCAAGACCTGTATTCTTGCACTTGCACAGTAAGGGGCATCTAAGAAACTGCAAGTTAATCGCCGTATATTACAACCATATATCATTAGGCGGCCCTTAAGTAACTTGTGAGAGGAAATAAATAAAGCGGGGCGTCGGTAAATTAGGCGCAATATTGCGGGAATCTGTCGATATAAATCATTGTTGATATAAGAAATATAAACAGGTAAATTGCGTTGAGCCCACGTGCCAAAGGCGGTTCACTTATTAGACGGTTTGTTTTATTGCTTACCAAAGGGGTTGCTTATTTTTTATTAAGATCATTATTTTTCTAAGCATATTTGGTTGTTACCAATTAGATAAAGCAACCGACTGTTGAATTCAAATATAGTTTTTACACCCACATTCAAAATTCGAAATGTAAAAATGTTGGGCTATTGCTTTCGTCCTTAGTGTATAAAATAAGGTACTAGTCTCTAAATTACAGTGATCTACTTTTCGCTATCTCATTTATTATTAAACAATGATATGTAAGGTAAAATTTAAAAAAAATATAGGTATTATTTGTCATGTAACAATAGGTAGAAATTATGAAAATAAAAACTCTGAGCTCTATATAACAATGTGAAATTGCTCGTGTATTCGTGTGCCGAATTATTATTGGCAACCAAAGTGTGTATTTCATTTTGGGTCATAAATAACAATGTTACACCGATGTAGCGTAATGATGTGGTATGCGGTTTTTGGTTCACTGTCTACTGTTCAGCCTTGAATCTGAATTTATACTAATCTAATATACTAATATTATAAAGCTGAAGAGTTTGTTTCTTTGAACGCGCTAATCAGGAACTAAGTAGGTACTGGTTCGATTTGAAAAATGAAAAAAAAATAGACTTCCCAAGACCGTTTTATAAATCTTTTAAAACAAATACACTACAGGAACATGCAAAAGATAAATAGTGACATGGTAATTTAAGTTTTCGTTGCCAGCATTTGCATAATTAAACAAAATGGCGTATAATAAAATTCTCGTGTCCATATATTCACACGACACGATGCGCCCACGCTGACGTCACGTGATTGTCACGTGACAGCCTGAAGAGTTTTCCAGGCGAGGCGGCGCGGATGACTCATATTAATGTTGTATGGTACTAGTCATAAAAAAACTGCGATTATCTAGAGTAATAAAAATAATAAAACTTTTAATTAAACCTTTCCTTCATAGCAATAAGTTACCTTATATTGAATACAATTGTCAGGTTAGATTGAATACCTATGTATATTAAAAATATAATAATTATGATATTAGATATACTATAATTAAAAAGCTATTTCAAAAAGTTTTTAATATTACAACTAAGTCTACATTAAAAAAGTTTAATACATAGTAATTGATTATGCAAACTCGCTCATAGCCTTACAATTACATAGAACCTTGAACTCTCTGTATAGAAATTTTATATACCTATGTGGCATATTTAGTCGCGCCTAAAGGCATTGTTATCGTAAATAGATACGAAAACATGATCTATTTATATTAAAAGGCTTTATGTTACATGGGCGTAGAGACGATAATAGATATGCGTTCGAGTTATGAATAGTTTTCAATAATATTTTATGTTACTATTAGATTTTTTTCACGCTTTTATTAGGTCGACATGTTATTTAAACTAAATACAAAAACATGTTAGCTAGAAACTGAAGTTCATTTCATTTATTTCTCTGAAAAAAAAAACGTTAAACCAAACCGATTTCTGAATAATCCATACTGCTATGTTGACGTTTTTGTTTCCCATTTATATGAATTACGTTTCTTTTACTGAAAAAATCAAAAAATTCTAAGAATGCAAAATCAGTTGAAAGTCACGATTCATTGTTTTCAGTGTTTGTTAATTCCATTAGTTGAGAGGCTTTATTGCAAAAAAAAACTTTGAATCTCACGTAGGATACTTTAAAATAGAACAATGATTTCTATAATCAATGTTGACAAATAGTCCACTGTTAAATGTAACCCTCTCACCCATAATTACATGCCTTCTATAACAAGTCACTTTCTACCTCTAGTTGACCTATTTAAATAGGCACATTATGCACCTAAACAAATAGTTGCTCATAAG
The DNA here is from genome assembly GCA_951216915.1 of Tetheella fluctuosa. Taxonomy (NCBI): domain Eukaryota; kingdom Metazoa; phylum Arthropoda; class Insecta; order Lepidoptera; family Drepanidae; genus Tetheella; species Tetheella fluctuosa. Next base: position 5,382,962 of record OX578229.1, on the reverse strand, counting down.
ACACACAAGTCTCACAAAGCCTAACTTTGCATAATTAACTGAAACCTGAGACGTTTCAAAACAATAACTTAAACAATACACCTATACTACGTCATTAGCAAACGAGTTACAAGTTTGTGACGAGATTCTCTTTACATAACATTCCTAGGTCTTTAGAGCAAGGTAAGCCGCATTATATCTTGCAATATGTTCCTATATACAAACTTATGCCTTGTTTTGTATAGACAAAAGTATTTATAATCAAGATGTTTATTAGATTATTTCCGTTCGGTTTTGTGATGTTATAGTATAACTATGTTAGAAAATTCCTCATGATTTTAATATGAAAATACTTTAAAATTAGAGCATGATTTCCAACAGAATTATGATTTCTGTAATAATTGCTCATTTCAATTTCAACCATCGCCTATAAATTGAATCAAACCTCAATAAAAGCTCATAGATGTGCGAATATTAACGTCAAGAATCATGTGCTAATTACCAAACATCCTGTAATGATTACATCACAGGAAAACCCATTATGAGTAGGTACGTGTCGGTACTGGAATAGCACATAATTTATAGCGGTGCGAGAGACAAGGCTACGCCACCACAAAAGGCGCCACGATCCAACGAACATTTTAATCTATCCACCGCGCTGTAAGCCCGTAATGTCTATATGTACTTAACTAAATTACTAGCATAAATCATATTTAAACGTGACGAACGCCGGCGCCTACGTAGTCGAAACCCTCTAAAGAACTCGTGATAAACGATTAGCTACTTTAACATCCAAGAAATTAAACCCAGATTCGTGAGTTCACATACGATTCCCTGGGAAAATGTGGCAGCATTAAAAATCTACAATTTGTTGATACAAGAATAAGGTCCATTTTCAGTCATCTCGAGCTAAGAGGAGAAAATAACGTTATCTTTGTAAGACTTTTTTCAACAAATTTGTTTCGATGACATTTAGCTGTATTAGTGTATTTTTCAAGAGTTCACGAATTATTGAAAAATTCAATTAGGTGAAAGATAAAACCTTTTGAAAAAGTAAAGGAGTGAGTGTTAAATATGAATCAAACGTTGAGTTTAATTTGAGCTCGATGGAAATTTAAGTATAAATAACATATTACGTCCACGTCCACGTATTAAATAGTGGACAATAATAAAAGAACAACATAATTTTGTACTAATAATAATAATTGATTTCTGCTAATAATTCTGAATTAGAAGCCCCTAAATGCCTTATTAAAAATTCAAGACAATTGAAAAACACTTAAGTCCCTATAACTTACGATGAAAATAAAATGTACCGTCGAAAGATAGGAAACTTGTTCAGCATGGAACAATCTGCTCCTTCCCACAGGAAAGTTGGTAAAACATTCAGTCGATGATTTATTCTCACCCTTATCTCTGTACATGTACCTACTCCATTAAGATTAGGTATTCATGTTGTACACCTGATACTTTGAGAGTGTCTGACAATGTGGTTGTGTAGGTGATTTGTTTGTGTGGGTGAACTTTGAGATAAGAATTTATGTGGTATTCAGATAAGACATTTAAGGTTTAGCATATTATGAGGAGCTACTATACATTCAGGATTTAAACAGTCATACTCCCTATAGCTAATAATATAAACGTGCGTGTTTGGATGATTATGGCACAGAGATATATTAGGATACTTTTTATCCCGGGAAAATATTACAGTACCTACTTTCTGATTAGAACTCGAATTTGCTACGTACGTTAATTCATCAACGCCTTATTTTATGCTAAGATTCCAGACGGGAATGAGAAATCTATTGAAAATTAAGGAATATTCAGGTAAAATAAATATAGTCACTAATATAGGTAGAATGTCGACATGGAAAACGAGGCAAACCTACTACAAAGTTTTCATACCTCCATGTCACCCATCTAAGGAGTACATCGAAGATATTGTAAGACGAGATGTATATTGGCAGGTGCCACGAGCGAGCGTATCCTAAATATATTTATAGTGAACTGATAGTTGAAGTTCAAGTGTCATTTACTTTATACGGTTATTATGTATTTTGCATCTTTTCTTGTTATTGTGTATTTATTTAACAGGCCGGTTGGCGTGATTGGTAAGATACCTTATCTATCACGCCTCAGGTCGTGGGTTCGATTCCCACTCAGGACAAACATTTGTGTGCATGAACATGTCTGTTTGTCCTGAGTCTGGGGGTAATTATCTATATAAGTATGTATTTACAAAAGAAAAGTAGTATATGTAGTATATCAGTTATCTGGCTTCCATAGTACAAGCTCAGCTTAGTTTGGGGTCAGATGGCCGTGTGTGAGGAATGTCACAGGATTTATTATTATTATTATTAGTTATCTAGATTTTTCTCCGCGGTTGTACTGTCGTTCCCAAGAGTTTTTATTTTATTCAATATAAAAAGTATTATCATTGTGCGAACTCTTTCAGGCTTTAAATTAAGTAGCATACATCTATCAGAACAGCCTTCAGAAAATATTATTGGGAACTTGTCATGCTATCGGAAAAACGTCTTCATTCAGGATGTCCACGAGGCTTAAAGTAAAATCCTTTTTGTATTCATGTCGGAATCAACAAATAAGCAAAACTAAGTCGAACAGAACATCTGTAGTAAACAAACTGAAGCCAAGTAACTTTCCTCTCGAATTCAATAGTCACAACTTGTAAAAGTTTTGTAAGAGACCTATCCGTTACTAAGTTATCCCTTAAATAAGGCACAGTCCCGATTTCTCCCTTTGTCGTGTGACAACTGCTAAAGGGTTTTCGATGTCGGCAAACTTTTCAGAATAAATAAGCTGCGTGTTCGATTATTTGAATTAAAGATAGGGTTAACAAAATGAAACTATAGTAGATACATAAATTAAAACAAATCTATGAGAATGTGTATGATAAATCTGACCAAAATTTAAAGATAGTTTGGACAAACACCTTGATCGTGCTACGAGCTACGACAGTACTTCGAACCGAGCGCGCATGGCTCGCGTCAAGTCGCGTCTCGTACTGTGGTGACGTCACGTACTGATTTGGAGCCTACGGCGCTACGAGAGGGCATTGACCTGCAAGTCGTAGCAAGTGAAACATTCACTGAAATATGTAGCGTAAATAGTCCACAAGCAACATAATATGATTGTAGAATGCGACTATTTCATACATTTATTATTCAACAGTAGAACTGTTCTAATCAAGCCTATGTATAGGTGCTAACGAACAAGTTAATACAAAATCAAGACACAGATAAACGTATATTATAAAATAATAATAATAAATGTTAGTACTAAAACTAGTTATGCAAGCAAGGTCTTATTTACCAAATTCATAAAACTACAAAATGTTATCACATTTTCAAAAAGCACAATATTGCACACGCTTGCCGTAAAATGAACATTTTATCTCATGGCAGCTAATACTGTCAAGCCCAGGGCTACGGGCGTTTACGCACTATCAAACCGAATGTACGGTTACCGCAGAAAATAGAATATACCTCAATCATGGCAAAAAATAATTAAATGAAAAATAAAATAATTTTGAATATTATGTAAAGCCAAAACCTCTTGAAATTCTTTTGGCACCTGTTAATCACATACAAAATTTGACTTCCACTTTCATATTTCGTAAAATAATAATAAAATTGTTGCATTTTTATTGTGCAAGATACAAAATTCAAAATGTTTATAACAATTTTATGGGGATGACTTTGATCAGCATACAATAATTATGCATCAAATATGATTTGGTTAATTTTTATTTTTAACAGCTTCTAGTTTATTCGGTATTCTATGACAGTTAGGTACTATCGCTATCACGTATCGACTGCATTTGTGCACCACATGGGATGCAACATCGTTAATACCCCTGCGACTTGTTCAAACATACGTGAACGGCTTATTGATTTAGTGTTATGAGGGCGTGCGTAAAGTGCCAAAATGGTAGGTAAATAAAGTTTACTGCAGTAAATAGTAGCATTTTTCAATTTCATATTAAAATTACTCACTAAAACAATTGTTTAGTATAAGTACCATGTGAGTTTTCAGATCTTTTTTCGCTGATAAAATTATTATATCAAAAAGAATATAGTGTGTAAGTCGAAACAAAATTAAGCAGTTCATAATAAGCCTAACCAAAATAAGTCAAAGGAATTAATTAACCAAAATTGATTAACAGATAAAAAAGAAAATTCAGAAAAATTTGGAACGTTTGAAGGGTGAACTTGCAAATACATTTTATGAAGGCCTTGTGTGGCAGGCAGCAAATCAAACGTAACAAACAAAAAGAAATGTGAAACATGAATGAAGATCTTTTTATTAAATCTTCACTTTTGAAAAGCACGCGACGCTTTGGACGTTGAAAAATTTCATACAATTTCTAAAAATACTATGTAAAGTCACAGTATTTTAGACATTCATGAACCAACTAGCTTTCCCGCGGGCTTACCCGTGATTCAGAAGGTTATATTTTAATGTTTTTCCGGGATAACAAAGTAGCCCTAGAATATATCATCTAACATTAGCTTACCATCTTCGACCACAAGGACACATAAATGTAATAAAAACAGAAACCGACTCTGCATGTGGTCAAAATCAATGCCGTCGACTTTTGAGGTGAAGAAGTCACGTGCCGTCTCCTGGCCACTCAAATGACACCCACGGGACTGGACGTAAAGATTAACGTTGCACGTCTGTCCTCAGGCTTAAATCACATTATGGCCCCCTACTCTTTGTTTAATGCCACCATAAGATGGACGTTTTCTTTCGACGGGACCGTGATTTCTGTTGTCCTTTTAAATTGCACCATTTTTTTTCCAGTACAAAAGTAATGTTTTTACTCCCATGTATATTTATTTCTATCGATTAACAAAAAAACATTGGATTTCAAAAGGACCCAATGATTTACATAATACTAGCTTCCGCCCCGCGGTTTCACCCGCGTTCCCGAGGGATCTTAATATTATGTTTTCCCGAGATAAAAAGTAACCTATATGTTAATCCAGCATATATTCTACCTGTGTGCCAAATGTCATCCAAGTCTATTCAGCCGTTACAGAGCTGAGTGGTAAAAAACATACAAACTTTCACATTTATAATATTAAGAGGATCTAAAACCCATTGATAAACGTGATCAAAGGTAAAGGCATGTATTTTAATACCTATATTATTTCTTTTTGAATACCTCTTCCACATAAAAAAAAAGTATAATCGTCTGATTGTATTGGTACTTAGACAGGTGTGACTTCAATAGACAATTAATCTTTGTAATTAAACAACTGTGTCTAAAGTTAAACTTGTCACAAAAGTATTTATCGACAATTGTTTCAGTTGTTCCTATGTAAAAAAAAATAATGATTTTGAAAGCATTTTTATTTATAAATAGCTGTGGCCCGCGGTTTAACCAGCGTTCCCGGTATTAAAAGTAACCAATGTTTCTCTTCCTGCTATAGGCTACCTACCTGATACTCATTTCATCACGATTGGTTGGGCCGTTGTGTGAAAAACAACCAAACACACTTTCACAAATTTATAATATTAGTTTAGAAATATATCATTTAAAATACAATGAAATACTTTTTCAAAAAGCATTTCAAAAATCAAATCATTTTACTTGTATGTAGAGTATTGTAGAGGCATTCCCAAAAACTACACGATTGACTTTACATGTTGACAGTAAGCCTGACACCCTGTTATTTCATCCAAGCAAAGGAAGAACCCAAAGTCATCTGACGCTATTTCCACACATAGATATTGTAACCACAAAATCTATTCAACATGTCGAAACTCCGTAGCCAATACCCATTTGCTTGTTTTTCTGCCACCCTTGATTGCGAAACTTTCACGGATGGCCTGACACAAAAAATGTCGAGTAATTTTTTGTAAGGCCGCGTTCAAACGGGTGTAACGAGATATTTATGGCGGATAGCACGTGAGGTCACGACAGAGGCGTGGACATGCCGTTGTTTGGCCAAAATGTTCCCGTTTTACTGCTATTTGAGTGGATTGAGGGCGCTATATTATGTTGGGAGGACATAAATAAGATGTATGCTGTGATATTGTGTGTGGAAAAAGTTGTTTGTAATAATTTTTATTTATTGAGCAAATAGTAGATTCCCCGTTTATTATTTCATTCGGGATATACTTAATGTATATAAATGCTAGATAAATATAGGTAGAAAGATAAAAACGAGTAGTGTTACGATTATGATTTAATATGAATTATATACAGTAAGATTTATTTAGTCAAAATTTTTACGATTATTGTTAATTACTCTCTTAAATTATCTATTTTTTGTATGTTTTATAAAAAAAACCTACTCGTTGATGACGAACGAACTATATCAAACGTTGTTTAAGAATTAGTCCAAATAGGTATAACAAGTTACATTAACATCCTCATTTATCGGAGCCAACTAAATTAATTACAAAGACAACTTATCACTATATATCTATCTTTATCACTCATCTTTCAGGTATTATATTTCAGCTAATTGGGTCACGGGTCACGAGGTTGGCTTGACAGCAGGTGGTTATTTCACTGAATAATTTACAACTCTGTATTTTAGAGTATCATTTATTAAGCCGCAATTTGATCTCTTTTGCGTCAGTCAGTGTATCTCAATGTCCAGTTGATATAAATTGAGGTAAATAATTATTACCCGTAGTAAAGTTTCGCTGACAGAGGCAGACCGTAAATGAGTTTTATGATAAAGCTTTGGTCGCAATGGCGGAGTGAAATAATTAGTTTCATTTATCAAAAAGGGTATAGTATAATGCTGTTAATTTTAAAGTGACGTAATATGATCTGAAAGGCTGACCTGGGAAGAAATACTGTAATATGTTGCCCATTCAATTATCTTTGACTTTACGTCCCGTTATGGGAACTTTATAGCTACACTTATTTCAAAATAATAATTTTATTATCCATACGATTAATTTACACCCAAACACTGATTTAATTAAAAATAAAACTCAGTTTCAATAAAAAAAAAAGCTCATTCCTATTCCAGAATAGTGCACGAATAATTCAGTTAACCATTTCTCCAGACTATTTCAAAATAAGCTAAATGAATCGGCCGCGGCTGACAACTTTCATTTTAACTAAGTTTCACAGTTTCACCTGAAGGGAGATAGAAAAAGAATAATTACTTACCGCAGTGTGGCAATTCAATACACCTACCTGAAAAGAACAGACACCTTCATGAATATTCTGAAAAGCTTTTAGTAGAAGTTTATTGAAAAGAAACGGGGGGACATTATAAGATGGTAAAGGATGTGCTACACTTGCATGGGCGGTTGAATAATTATATTATAAGAAATATTTCGTATAATTTTAAAATACTATACATAACTTTATCGTGGATACAGAATATATAAAGTTATTGTTTGTAAGCTACACGACAGGTAAAATTTTGTGATAAATATTTTGAGTACCTACAGCACACTTTAAAACACTTAGGGTAAATAAACAATGAACTACAGCCTCGTTAAATAATTTTATGTTTGGTTGAGGAAGATAACAATGCTTAAGCTATTAGCTACTTTTATAGAAGCATTTCATCAAAGTCCACTAAAGTATTTATTTCAACAGTGTAGTGTGATTGAACCTTAACTTTAACAAGAAATCCTTCAAGCTCAATATCGGAGAACGTGATTTAAAATGAAGAGAGTAGGTGCAAAATAAATAGGTACTTACTTTAGTAAGCGGCTGAGGGAACATTTAAATACGTTTTAATATTGGCATAATTAAGTACTTATGTAAATAACTTGTTCAAAGTATTTATGTATAATACGGCAGCAAGTAATTACTTAGGTATGCAGTAAATAAGCATATTCAAGCTTAAGTCACTTCTTTATTTTAAATATTTATATGTTTATATGAGTTTTTACCGGCTCTTCTCAGCAAAAGCAACCTTCTGAACCGTGGGTTAGACAAACTATTCATAAGTGCTTATGAAGGCCTATTCGAATAAAAATCTTTTCCAATTCAAATTGTTTATGGCTCCATCGTGCCAAAAAAAACTTTTGTTGTTATGAAAACATGTGACAACAGAACTGTCATATTATTTTTATTGAGATTTTTACCCAAAAACTCCCGATTTTTCCCGTAGATTTTTCATTTTTTTTTTCTTACAAACCTTGTCTTGACAATTACAAAAAATACAGCCAAATCGATCAAGCCAAACTTTAGAGATGATCTTTCGTACATACGAGATAGAAGATAAATATAGTACTAGAAGATACTTGTATACTGGGTGATTTTGTAGTCAATGGCTATACTTGCAGGGGTAGTACTCATCAAAATGAACAACTTTTAATATGGGACGAACTGTGAAATCATGAAAAAATTATCAGCTGTTCCATACAAAAGTTTAATACCTACCTACACGACCAAAATGTATGAAGCAACCGTTTTATTTTACGCGATATCAGAATTAGCCCCATAATAAAATTTGTTCACATTGATGAGTAGGTACTTCCACCCGTGCAAGTATTGCCAGTGATAAAAAAAATCAGATATGAATCAGATATCAAAAAATAGATACTTTTTTCATTATTGTGTCTTATTTATAATTCGATTCAAATTCACGACATAAAGTAGGTACCTATTCTGCTATGTCACAGAAAGGGAACGTAGACTTAGGTGTTTTATGCTGACGCGAAGATTGCCTCCTGAAGAGTAGATTACAGGCACCCTTTTTAATGCCTCCTAACACACATTCTACACCTATGATATATGGGCTCACTACAATGCAAAAATCGCATAACAATCGGTTTCAAAATATTAGCGGGAAGAATTGATTCCTTATTATCAAGTACTTCCTCCGGGTGCAAATATGGTAGATTTCATAACAGCCCGTCTTACTTGTACTCGATAGTGATTTTATATTTTTATATGTTCTTTTGTAGCTGGAAAAGATTTTATCCTTATTATAAGGTCAAATATTACTTACATAAGTGTTATTATTATAAAAAGTGGCATAAGCACACGCGCTGCAACCAATTCCAATAAATTTATTATGGATATGTAGTATTTTATTAATTAATCAGATTTCATAAACTCATAATCTATTCTACAAACATCATAATAAATAAATACCTATAAATCTATTAGATTACATTGCTCCATATAAAACCATCGCAAATCCCTTTATCTTTCCACTACGTCACCCATTCATCCATTATTTAGGGTGTCCAATCACGTCATAATAGAATTTGTGCGATTAATTATTTTTGTACTAACATGATCGATTTTCCTTCTTTGTCTCCCTTGTGATTTTCCTTAAGTACAAGAGAGACTGCGTACACATTTAGTGTAAAGATAACCCCGTGACTTGCAAGACTTGCAAGAATTAGACACTATTCATGTGTGGTGAAGGAATGTATTTTGCTAAAATGATTCCGTGCAAAAAATGTTGGAAATGGCTATTGATACCTTATGTAAAGGTTTTCGATAATCATCGTTGGGCTTCTAACGTCCTTTCTGTTAAAAATGCCTATTACTAAGGGAAAAATAAAAACCACAAACTTTTGGGAAAAAATAAAATAAATAGAAATATAAGAATCATCTGAGCTAAAAAAATCTAATATAAATTAACCATACATTATGTAGTTTCTTTTACTTCGGATAGCAACAACTAAGTGCTCGGTTAGTTATATTTAACAAAGTAAAAGGAGTTTTAAAAAATAAAACACAGTATTTCTTGTTCCATAAGTCTGTTTAGAGTTGTTATGCTACTAAGGTGGCAAAAAAGCAGGGCAACGGCCAGTATATGACGATATAGTACTTTGTAGGTAATACTTATCATTCACGCTATGAATGACAATAATTATTTTTTCCTCAACATACTAATGATTTGCGTCATCTGTCAGTAATTAGGTACGTGTTTTGGAAAAAAAATGTGGATGTAATTGTTTTTGTAACACAATACCATAACGGGGGAAAGGTTTAATCTAAGTACCTAATGTGAATTAAATAGTCGCTTTTCCCACAACACGTGTTGTAAAATGCTTTTATAGTATTTATTTGAAGCACGTAAAATAATTTAATTAATTCTTAAAAAATAGCATTGACGACATTTTTTAGGGATACACTCAGCAAACTAAGGTTCCATATCTATAAGTCTATAGTATAGATAACTGATCTACATTATTATTTATTTAGAAAAAAAGGAGTACCCACCCATATGTAGTTTATCAGTTTTCTAGTTTCCATAGTACAAGCTCTGCTTAGTTTGGGATCAGAATAAAGCTTTTTAAAGTAAAATAACATTTGATGGGCCGGTTGGCGTGGTTGGTAAGATACCCTATCTATCACGCCACAGGTCGTGGGTTCGATTCCCACTCAGGACAAACATTTGTGTGCATGAACATGTCTGTTTGTCCTGTGTCTGGTTGTAATTATCTATATATGTATGTATTTACAAAAGAAAAGTACTATATGTAGTATATCAGTTATCTGGCTTCCATAGTACAAGCTCTGCTTAGTTTGGGGTCAGATGGCCGTGTGTGAGGAATAATGTCCCAGAATATTTATTATTTATTATTTATTTATTTATAAAACACCGAACCAACATAATAAAAGGACAAGTATAATCCTGGTGCATTTATGTAACAGTTTCATTTCTTTATGCTGCCTACCACAAAGGTTGATGTTATAGCTCTCAACAAAGAGTGAGATTTACCCTTAACTGTCCTTCTCTCGGTCATATGATATGCGCATTTTTATAAGCATTGTTATCGGTGTGTGGGCTCACTGGTAGCGAAGTTTATAGAAAGTAATATTATGGTACAATGTGGCTAAATACCTATTTTATTATATATTTGCAAATAAATATTAAAATACTTATAGATCAACAATAAAGTAAAACATATATTTTATCTATTAATATAGGTAATAATAATAAACTAATTAAATAAACACATAGCTAAATGTTACAGAAATATTCAAAAGTAGATTATTAGCTAAGATACAATTTACAGGTGTAAACTTGAAAAGTTATGTCAGATCGAATAACTATGAGCGGTCATAAAATACTTGCAGAATACACTATAGCTTGTTTTTATAACTCATATAGCTTTATGATGATGCTTATTTGACATACATTAATAAACATCTTTGATAATTACAACAATCAGTAGAACGTATGCACACAAACCCAGTATGTATGAGTTTCAAGTGGTCTATTCTCGCCAACAAAAGTCTATCCTCTCATTGTCTGATGTGAGCAAACGCACTTAGTTTCATTTACAAATATTTTTCTCGACCGTTTCCCGCTACAACTCAAACCACAATATTATAACCGAAAACGTTTTTTCTCCTAAATCCGGATTATATTCTCATTTCGGGGCAAAATGTATTCTATATTTATCGTCGCTGACCGGACGGTTTTTAACAATGACCGCTGAAAATGTCTTATTCAGGAAGGTAGATTGTGTGGAACGGATGAAATCTACTTTTATAATGAGATTTCAACTGATATACAATTTTTCAGGTGGATGACCGAGATAAAGTGAATTAAATCTGCATTATGTACGTACAATGGACCTTTGAATGTACATGAAAGCCTCACAACTTTACGATAAAATCAAGAGTACTTTTGAATCAAAAAGGAAATGTACCGTTCCTAATTTTGTGTCTTTATATTTTTGAATCAGTTTGAAACATTTACTTAAATGATTTAAAATGAAATGTCGTCGTTTGGACTTCAAAGTCCCTAATTTAACGCTCAAACGAAATGCATTCGATTCAAAAATAACCGCATGTTCAAACAAAAATGCTTAAACCAATATTTTGTTAGTAAACAAAATAACTTTGATTACAAATTATACAAACAATGGTGTACAAATGAATCGGTTAGCACCGGAAATGGTGTTCCACCGGAAGTGGTCGCCGTCGCGCTATCAGGTGTCGTTCACGACTTTATGTTTCCGGTTACAGGTGGCAAGTATAAATATTTATTTAAATGATATTTAGAAAACGATTGACTATAAAACTTACGTAGGTTGTAAAAGAAATATAGAGCACTACAATAATAAAGTCATGAGTTGCAATCAGATATTAAATAGCATTTTTTTAAATATAACGAGTATATTTAATAATTAGCTAATATTTAGCTTTTGAGAAATTAATTTAAGCTAAAGCTATATTAGGTACCTATAAATAAATCTTACACTGTACTTTTCCATTACTTTATCTGCATGATGTATCTTTGTATCGTAATATGATTCTCTCGTTTTATTACACCGCTAGTTAAATATAAAGTCTTTAGAAATTTGTCCCAAACATGACTACCTAATAAGTAAACTTAAATAAATGCTTGCAAAAATAGACAGACTTTACTAAGTCTAGGTACTTCTTACGAGTATTTACTTTACTTTCACAAGATTTACTTACTTTGTCTTCAAAATGGTGCCGAGTTAAGTTTGTATGTAAAAGACTCATAACTACACTTGAAACCATTAAAATAGAAAACTTGTAAGCAACGAACAGTGGGGAACATAATAAATAAAAAAATAATAAGAAAACTTTCCCCATCATACTATACAAGACTCACGTCGAAATTGAACTTCATATTACGTCAAATCATGCCAAAATCATCTCTAGCAGACTTAGAACAAAGATCACTTTAGATTAAATTGGATGGTAGGTAAATCATGGAGCGTATCAACCTAAACATTCACTTTCCACTGCCACAAGAGTTTAGGAACAGCAATCACTCAGTGCGTTATCTCCCTGGATTTTCTTGACGCTCACAATAGTGTGAGCTTAGACTTTTTATTTTTTTAAAAAAGACTGCATCGTAAAGATAAGGTTCGATCTCCCCTTTTGAGGGACGCCATTAACATGTTTTAATCGGCAATGTGATAGCGAATGCTAAAAATACATACCTAATGTTTACTTTTTCAGGAATAAATTTATGTGAATAAAATGTTTGTATTATTTCCATTCAATAAGTATATGATCATTTTAATTAATGGTAGTATTCTAAAATTAGATTTATAAATCAAGCATTACAGTTGCAATCATAATACAAGTACTTACTATAACTCAATAAATATGTAAGCAAACAGAAATATATAAAGGTAGGGTGTTTTGCAACGAAACCATTCATATACCAGAAAAGAAACAAAGAAAATTAGAATCTTGAACGTTACCACTATTGACGCCCCGTCAAAGCCATAATATCGTCCCCGCTATTTGAAGCGAGGCAAAAATGACGCGCCGCCCCCGCTCTGTGTTATGTTGCCATTTTGTTTTTGACACTTCACTTTAATCACTGTGTGAAAAGTGAAAACATAAACAGAGCTCTCATTTTGAAAAGAGCTGTTACCCGCGAACGCAGCAAAGGTGTGTTCAGAACATGCTGGCTCTTTATGTAAGTATCTATGTGCGGAGAAAATTGCTTTTCTTCGTACTCTTGAATGTCTCGTCATTATTTAGCAGCACAATGGTTTGTTCAACGCATTGTGTACCTCATGAGATTTAAAAGAAACAAATTACAACCCACACATTTACCGTCATAATGTTTTCTTCTTCCTTTTGATAGTTTATTTCTGGATAAAATTGCAAAACTTAATGATCTTCTAGTGGCGTTTGATATCTTCATCTGTTTAAAGAAGAAGTACAAAATACATGAAACTCCTCAGGCGAGATTAGACATCTAGTTTCGCAACTATTATTTTTGACATATACTTCGTACATATTATGGAACAATACATACAATACAACTGTATTTTACAAAAAAATGCCACTCAAAGCGTTGGTATTCAATTACATACACTAACATTTGTTATTGTTTCCATATAGACGCAATAAATCCACTCAAATGACAACGCATCACAGATTTATAACCCTTTCCTTCGGGAATATGAACGTACATTACAGTGTCCCAATTCGATTATCAGTTTTCGAATGGTATAATCGATGTCGTGATTCAATAACGCAAATGACCGAAATGAATACACTGTTATCGAGCTTTTGTGCTCATATGTATCGTTTTTATACCTATATTATTGGTTGTGTTACGATTACAGTATGCATGAAGGGTGCGGATTGGCGTTTTAACGAGGTGCATAGATTTAACGATCGAATGAACATAATTTACTCTGATTTATTGAGAGTGTTTGTTTTAAGATAGCTTGCAATCAAAATGTAACGGCTACTGAAAGAATTCATTTTTGAATAACATAACTGATTCATAGAGAATTTAATCGTGTAAAATAAATCCAAACACAAATACAGATTTCTTTATTCAAATCATGATAAGTCGACGACATAGGTACTTGAATAAAATTGAATAATACTTTTTCAATTACTTTTTTTTTATAAATTTGTTAAACCATTATTTGAGCCATAGCATAATAATAACCTATGCATATTATAAACATTGTTTCTAAAACTGTTGGTTGTTAATTGGTAATCACCCTCATTTTAAAAATCTATCGCTTAGCACCAACCGTACAAATCACACATGGGAGCCAGTTATGGGCTTTGTGTGCTTACCACCTTCGGCCAAAGGTGAGATAGTAATCGAACACTGGCTGGTCTATACACAATACACCATTAAAACTAAATATTGTTTATTTTAATTTTAATTTCAATTCACAGTTTATTTTATATGTAGAAACATAGTGGGTGTTTTGCTTGAATAAAAAATATTATTATTATTCCATTTAGGTATTTGATCTTAAACTTATTTTTGCATTTTATAATAAAATAAAAAAGATACACAAGTTCCATACAAAATTTCAATACCTACTCGACCGAAATGTAAGAAGCAACTGTTTTATTTTACGCGATATTTGAGTTGGTCCCTTAGTGAAAGTTGTTCATATTGACGAGTACTTTCACCTCTGCAAGTATTGCCAACAACAAAAAAATCACCCTGGTATATAAAACAGATCCCCACTGGCTTTGGCTACCAGTGGGAAAATTTCCAAAGAGAGGAATATCCTCACAATACGTGCCGTCTCTAAGAGCACATCCTTCTATGTAGCCCTTGATCCATCCAGCTACCTAACACGAGCCTCTTAAGGTGTTTGTCAAGATTCTTGGCCATTAGGCCATGGGCGGAAACAACTATTAGCACAATGGCTGCGTGTCAATGACCTACATGGTGACAACCTCGTGTGCCAGATCATTATTATTATTATAATCTAAGTAGCTATAGAAGATTATTTGCCTGTCCTCCTTGACAGAAAATAACGTCATCTTAGACCACCAAATTAATAATTCGAACACGAACACATCTTCAAGGTCCGTTACATGGGGGATCTTTACAAGATAAACAGCCATTAGTTAATCCAAGGGCGGTCCCGCAGTAACTCAGGCTGGCAATATTGCTTATAGTCCAACCGCTTTAATGAAATAAAATTTGCATATTATCAAGATTTATGTGTAAGGGAACCATCGGAAAACAATGATGCTTCGGATAATTTCGGATGGGAGTTGTTTGTTATTTCGGGTTGCCAGTTGTTTTCTTTTGTAAGTTTGCGAAAGAATGTTGCTGGAATGTTGCCGGCTTTCGAACTTTTTTAATTATTTTTCTTACGTTTTCATCCTAACATCTATCTATATATTTTATTCGAGCTTGATTAAATAAATAGAACATGAAATGATTTATGAATAAATCTTTAGGGGCCTATATTATTTTTTATTATTTATAATTAAAAATTTTAAAATCTTAACTCAGAGCTAAAATATTGCAATATAGTTATATTATTCAAGAAGCCAAGATTTCAAAAACAGCATAAAACAAGACTACCGAGTATTTAAAATCGGCAGGGGCTTCTAGCGTTGAAAAAAATCTCAGGACTATAAAATGAAACCAATTTAACTCAGAATTAAGCCCTTGAATCTCAAAGAACGGCTTAAATAAATGAACAAAATAAGAAAATGTTAAACTCAACTAAGGGTCTCCTTAGCATTCAATTAAGTATTCAATCCAATGTCCTTACTGAATAATTTGAATCAATCGTTCGAACAGTTACACACTGGCACGCCGTAAGGAGTTATAATTGTACCAAGCTGCTAAAAACAATAAATTAATAAATGGTATTTTAATTTAACTCTTACCAGACAATTGATTAATTTTATGACTGTACTGCACTTGATTAAATATCAATTTCATAAACATAACCTTAGCTACCTAATTTTCTACTATTATTTAATATTTTTCAAACATAATTATATAATTTACCCCGTCATCCACAACGATCAATAAATATATCTAGACCACTACCTAAATGGAATTATCGTATAATTTTTATATATAACTTTTAGGCTTTTAGGGTAATTCGCTTTTACATAATAATAAGATAATATATAAAACAATTAATTGGTATGTAAGATAGATTGGAAAATGAATTTAGTAATCGCTATGCAAGCTTAATAAAGAAAAATTGAAATTTACAAAATTAATCTGCGTAATCACCGTCATATATTATAGGCACAGATTAATTTATATAATACGCCAGGTATTGCTGTGAGTAGAGTGGTATTGCTCGCCCAAAACCACGCGTCTCTGTGCTAAGGCATCTTTTGTGTATTTGATCTTCGGGTTGAATTCTTACGCAACTGCAGGGGGTAAAGGGTTGGCTTAAAGTCTAGAGGGCAGTAATATGTCTTATAGCTGTATCATTTCTATAACGACACTTGAGGGTTGTGGAGTCACCCAAAAACTTGCAGTAAACAAATAAATTAGGTTCAAGCTTTCTATTAACAGCTTGAACCTGTTGAAAGTTGAAAATGACAGTGTCAAATCTATTCTAATATTAATATTATATACTAATCCTAATCCGAAAGTGAGTTTGTTTCTTTGTTTGTTACCCTTTCACGCTTAAACCGCTGAACCGATCCCGATGAAATTGGGTATGCAGATAGCCTATGGTATGAAAAAGAACATAGGCTACTTTTTATCCCGGTAAAACACAAGATCCCTCGGTAACGTGGGTGAAACCGCGGGGAGGAAGCTAGTGTATAAATAAATAAATAAAAAAACTTTGAAACGCAAATGTAATAATATAAATTAAAAGAAAGATCTACAAAATAATGTCTTGCTGTGTTTATTGCCGGAGTGTGTGTATTAAGAACTGGTGGTAGAGTCAATATTAAGGTCCATTTTTAATTTGAGTTTGAAAATTATTACTCGGTGGAAAGGTAATTTGAATTACCAACCTGGCCTATTTAGTACCCTGAAGTTGCTACTCACAAAGCCAAGTATTATACTGATGTATTCTGATCACATTACTTATAACATAGTTTGTTTTAAGGTTTTATCACCTTTATCACTCTTGATATTGTGGCAAAACGCAAACCGTAAGATCGGTTTGCATTTTGCAGTTTTAAAAAATATTCTACGCTTCATCTACCTACTACCTTACTATTTAATATTCCAAATCATATATTAGCCTCTAACGAGGTTGATCGAGCTTGCGGGTATCTGCACAATTAAGTTTTGCAGAGAAGGGTCCGAATAAGTCCAGAAAGTGTTTTAAAAGTTTATTTATAGAATCTTTAGGGAATCTTTCTCACTCGAGCTAATATTTTACGTACTACCACTATTCTTTTAAGTAAGTAAAATTTCCTAGTTTTATTTGAAGGTACAAGAAGCACAAAAACAAAATAAATCAGGAGGTAATCTATATATGTACATCTTAAAGATACTCACTTAGGTAAGATAATGTCCTCATTAAAGACTTGCTTTAAAAAGCTTAGTCTGGTTTCTAGCTAACCTGATTTTTATTAATACCTTTGGGTCGTCCTCCTCTCGTTTATCTAAGAGGTTTGTGGGGAACAACGACTAATCTCATGAAAGTGGACTTGGTTATATAAAATGTATTGTAATTTTGGTATCTTGGTTTCTTTAAACTACCACATACCTAGTACAAGTAACCAAAGAATTAAAAAGTTAATAAATAAGTGCAATTATTCTATAATAGGTATAAAGATGTGACAAAAGACATTTGTATTTTATTCTATTATTTTAAAAAGCTGTTACAAAATTATACACAGATTTGCTTCCCTTAAAATATTGGCATCAAAAACTGTAACTCCTTTGTATTAATAAGATCTATTAGTTTAGTATTTTTTATACTGATAAGCTTATCCCCTACCTAAGACGGTATTGACTAAATATAAAGAAGATAGCATTGTATAGTAGATAGGGTTTAATATAGCTTATTGAGCCCCACTTCTCCATTTATAATAATAACAGAAACAGTACAAAGGCTGTGCACTAAAAGGTGCTGATCTCGTTCAATTGTCCGTGAAATCGAAAATTATGACCGGGGACGTCCGAAACACAGCCAATGTTGAATTTACGATTTGCCGCCATCGGAACAATATGAACATTACTAGAATATGAATATTAAAAGCCTTTTAATACCTAATTATAGATGTCAAGTCGGGATAAATTATTTCAGCTGAATTTTAAAACTTCGGTGTCAGCCTCCCAGCTTTAAATGCAAGCGACTTAAGAGCACAGATCACGCCTGTTATATTCTACTCTCGGTAAAGGTCTTTGTTCAGCAGCAGGTATCTACTGTAAGTCAGTCTGACAGAAGCTTGATCATGAGATAAGGAATGATTAACAAACTTGAAAGATTTAATAATTTACAAAACATTTTCCGCTCCCTTTCATATTCCTGAAAGTGAGTCTACGTCTTAAGCTCATACAAACACTTAATTGGACGATTACACTATTGTCGTACGAAAACCCTCCCGTGTCTTCAAGGGGTATAATTCATAGAAGATCCCCTTTATCTCACGGCGAGATCGGCCTTTCATTCAGAATTTAATTTCATTTTCACCCTCTCACAGGCCTTAAGAAAAGAATGACCGAGTGACTTAAGTTTTCTAAGACGTCAGATTGAAGAGGGTGGGATTAAATGTCTTTTTTCTGATTTTAATAGATTTTATTACGGTCCAGTGGACTTGGTAACTAATCGTGCACATTATTTTCACAGCCTTTATTATAAACAGTATATACCAGTTGATTTCGAGCAGTGCGCAAAAAAAATCGTCTAACGTATTAAGGCTATTGGGCTATATATATATATATATATTTTTAAAAGCCAGGTAAATTGTGATTGGCTCTTAAAAATTGAAACAAATTAGGTATAGACTCATTAGCTTATTCGAGGTTGATCCAGCGATTGAAAAATTCCTAAGAAGAATAAATATGGAACTCTATCATAAAGTTTTTAAAACCAATGAAACCAAATAGGAACATTAGGTATCACATAACTTTTATTTCGAGGGAAATAACTAGTTACCCGTTAATATCTGTTTACTATATGCTGACGATTTAAAAAAAATTAATGCTATAACTAGCATCCGTGACGCTATTGCTCTGCAACAAGACCTGGACCTAATTTGTGAATGGTGCACTAAAAACCATATGATTTTGAATATACAAAAATGTTTTAGCATTTCATTTACTAGAAGGATTAACAAGACAACTTTTGACTATACCTTACATCATCAAAGTCTCGTGCGTAAGTCCGTTGTCAGAGATCTTGGAATTCTATTTGATGATAACCTATCTTTCCACGAACATTATGATTATATTATCAATAGAGGGTTACAGATTCTTGGCTTTATTTCTCGTATTACAAAACCGTTTAAAAATCCTTATAGCCTCATTTATCTATTTGATACCTTGGTTCGAACAATATTGGAGTATGGTGCTGTTATTTGGTCTCCCTTTTATCATGTTCATGTTGATCGAATTGAGAGGGTTCAGCGGTACTGTTTCAGAATATTATGCTTTCGATATAACCTGCATCGTAAATTGATATCATACCACGAAAGGTTAACGCATTTTGACGCGCTTTCGCTTGAATCTAGGCGAACCCTCTACAATTTTATACATCTATACAAGATTATGCAATCTCTATGTTTTTCCCTTCAGGTTTTCTGTAATAATACGTCTTACTTTTATCCCGTTGTTCGCATGTGTCGGCAATTTAATGAGCTAGTTAAAGACATCCCTCATTTGATTTATATAACGCTAACTTCAATATGTATTATAAACAAATCTGCAATATCCTCAAAGATTTTTAACTCATAATTCACAATATATATATTTTATTTTATTTAAAATCTCGAATGTCATGTTTTTGTTTTGTTGTAAGAAAAGGAAAATTTATATTTTTGTTCATTCGTTTGTAATTAGTATCCTAATTACGTTTGTTAAGCTTTAGTTAAAATCTCTTATCTGATAATTTTAGTTCGTACAAATGTTTACTCTCTAGAACACATGTTTTGGGTTATAATTATATTCCAGAAATTATATTTTTATACTACTATAAGCAATCTTGATTGTAGCCTGTTTTGTGTTTAATAAAATAAATAAATATCCTTTTGTTTCCAAAACATTATTGAGGTACTCGGTAAATATTAAATTTAAAACCCAACCCGTTTAAGTTTCATGGTCTCATGCTTTATGTATGAAACCTTGTCGGTTTGGTAAATTGAACTCACTTCATCCTACATCTAGAATTCATTCCTTTCGGATGAATAATTCCATTTCGTTGGCGAATGCTTGTCATTTTAGGGTTTTGAAGCGTTGGTTTTTTATGCTTTTGTAACATTGTCATTTGAAATGTAAATAAAGGTGATAGATGCTTTTGTTATGAGACCCTAATTTTTTAGGGATCCGTAGCCAAATGGCAAAAAACGGAACCCTTATTGAAACTTGGTAAGTAGATGTATTCTGTGAACCGCATCAAGATTTTCACACAAAAATAGAAAAAAAACAATAAATTTTGGGGGTTCCCCATACTTAGAACGGAAACTCAAATTATTTTTTCATCAAACCCATACGCGTGGGGTATCTATGGATAGAAATATAAGAGAATGATAAAACTAAAAAAAAATATATGATGTACATTACCATGCAAACTTCCACCGAAAATTTGTTTGAACGAAATCTAGTAATTAGTTTTTTTTAATACGTCATAAATCGTAAACCGCAATTAACCTTTCATTCAATCAACTCAAATATAAAAAAAAAATTGGCAAAAAGCAAGGTCTTTCAGCACAAATAAAGGAAAAATTCTAAAAAATAAAAAAGTTGAAAATTAAAGGGTGTCCCCATACATACATAGTTACGCTAATAAAGACCTCTGAGTTGTATGGGCGCTGATATTATTTAGAGGTCTAGCTTAATTGGCACCAACCTCAAATAAGGTATATAAATAAAATTGTGCATTTCCCGTGATGGATGAACGATGGACGAAGTTTGTACGGAACCCTCGGTGCGCCAGTCCAACTCGCACTTGGCCGGTTTTATTGAATAAACGTCAATGTTGTGTTGAATTCCATGAATTTTATGTTTACAAGCAACTCAGCCGTAAACATAAATGTGGCAACTAGTTTCCGCCCCACATTTTCGCAGTTCTGGGTGTAACGTTTCTATGGAATAAAAATTACCTTGTCTTCATTTCAAGGTATTCTACGTCAAATTTCATCCAAAGCTGTTGAGTCATTAAAGCGGGATAGAGAAATAAATATGCAAAATTTCGAATTTGTAATTTTAGTAGGCTTTCAGTCAGCAAATAAACATCATATTTCAGCATATACAAAAGAATAAGTTTTTGTGCTTTATTTCATTAATATTATTTTTTTATTTTGCAAAAACCTATGAAGCCATAACTTGAGGGATTGAAACTTTAAAAGAGAAAATGGCCTTTATTCAAATTTTATCGCTGAATCTCTTTCATTCTGCGTCTGAAATGGAAAAGGAAGGCAATAGTAATGTTCATATTGAACGACCGCGACTGCTTTATTAAAGACCGACTCACATTCGTGAAAATTTTACTGCCTTAAATATGCATTAATACTTTTTCTCTGCATTATTTTTAGCTGGCTCTCATTCGCTCTCGAAATACAAACAAAATGTTAAGTTATGAAGTTTGGTATTCGAATATTAAAATGTTATAATATTTCTATGGTACAAAGAGATTGAACTCCAGAATCGATAGCTCAAAGAAAGGTATTGGCCGACTTTTGGCGGGAACTTGCGAAGTGACGTTGCGTTACCATTTTATTTACATGAAATCGGTGTATTTTGAGTTTTATTGAGTGATATTGGTGGCGTTTTGTCCAATAAAGATCAATAGAAGTGCACGAGTGAAGTGAAATTAAATGAACGCGTGTATCTGTACATGTGTATGTGTACTTTTCATGTTGTCTCAAATAGTCCACGAAAAGTTTTAGTAAAACAGCCAGACTGACTTGACTATGTATATGTAACTGGATTTGTGATATACTTTAAAAGGCAAATATCAAGTTCCAATTAAAAAAAAAAAAAAAATTAAAAGGCAAATAATAAGTTCCTATGCTTACTGTCCGTAAACAGAACTTCAGAAGTCAAGATATGTCACCACTCGCAATCAACACTTAACCGCATGCACGTCTTGCTAACTTAGTCTCGAAGTAAATTGCTCAGACGCACGTCTTTTAGTCAAATTAACTTAAACCACTTATACGTGACTTGCATTACGGTATTTATACCTTGCCTAAGTGAATTGGAAATGGATACCTTGGAGAATAGTTAAATTTGGTACAATTGAATTGCCACTATTTATTTTCTTTATATTTATTAATTTATTCAGTTTTAGGAAGACTATCGACTATACAAAGAAAAAATATATCTTAAATATCTTATATCTTGTTGTTTTTGCAACTTTTAAACGTAAGCGTTCACTATAGTGAAATTATATTGAAATTATAATTTAATATATATTATGAGCTGTGAATTTACGCATTGTTCTATGATACTGAAATGTAGTAATGTGCAGTAAAAAGCTTTATTACTGCGTAGGTACTAATCTCTCTTGACTATAAATGAGAACCCCTAATTCTTACTTATTTCAATTCGGCTGTGCATATTGAAAATAAAAATAGTAGGAAAAAAACAGATAGTATTTTTTATTCCTGTGAATCATTAGTTTCCACTGCGCGGCTATATTTTATAAACCACCACCAGACATGTGACCTCAGTGTTTCACAGGCAATACATCAATATCAGCCAACCGTTGATTACCTTTCAACTGCTTTCACCAACAGCACAAAAGGCCACATTGAGTTTTTTATTAGGGTTGCCACGCAATGAAATACATTCAAATCTGTTTTTACCATAATTTGTTCGTTGATTAATTAAATTGCATTAATTGGCTATTATTTTAAGTTTCTTAAAAAATCTAAGACTTGCAGAGCACATGTGTAACCATCTTTATAATTTTGTAGGAAATAGTCATGAAAACATTCTGTCCAATAACTGAGAATTGTACGCTGAAATTATTAGAATGGTTATATATTGCTTGGAAATTGAATATATTGCAAATTACAAATGGATGCCAAGTAAATTTAACAGCTAACAACCCTATCCAACCAATCTTCGCGCGAGACTAATCCGATCGAACGAACAATGAGATCGAATTGCTGTGAGCTAACATCGCACGTTATTGCCACTAAATCTTTCAGGCCGGAACATATAGGGTCCCAGAATACACGAGACCGTTGACATCTAAATAAATTATTATAGAAATGGCATTCTCGTATTAATGAAGTGTCCCGACAGGTAGGTAAACCCTTATTTAATCAATTTTGTACGTAAAAAGTATGTAATACACCAAATTTTTCCTAAGTTTTTTATTTTTTTTATTTCATAGGCACAAAGTTTTATCAATATCGCAAAATATTTTCAGGTGTCAGTTCTTGGTTAATTTAGATATCTATGGTCCCAGAAGACCCGAGACAAACCCGAGGCACCCCGTGGTACCCTGAGGCTATTGCACTAGGCCTTTAGTGTTACTTTTGGCAATCGATTCACAACTGCCTTTCGGGTTTTTCGCCTCAGTCGTTCGCAACAAATATTTATCTTATTCGGCCCCCTTTCGGATACTTATTGCGGTGTTAACAAATAGTGGGATGTTAGTTTTGGAGTACGTGTTCAGAGTAAAATAATTATGTTATAGCATATATTTATACATACGTTTGTCCTTCGACAAATGCCTCCTCTAAAGACTTACAATTTTCTCTGTCTTTCGCAACTTGGGTCCATGCTGGGCCAGCTGCTTTTTTGACATCATCCTCCCATCTTTTATTCTGCCTACCTCGGTTTTTTTTCTGTCTCTGTACCATTCGGTTATCAGTTTAGTCCATTTCTTTTTTTTCTTTTATAATAAATAATATATTAATCAATAACACAATATGTGCGAGGAGGGCGATGGCTGCCACATGCGTCATACTTGTGAACAGGTCTGCTTAAATTTGCTATCTATTTATTAATTATGTCACTCATCATTTTGTTTCTTATCTTTTTTTTTTTTGTTATAACACATATTGTCAGTGAGACTAGATAAATAATTTAATGTGATAAATCTGAGTTGGTTTTGAAAAGAGTAATTGCTGAGTTTCTTGCCGGCTCTTCTCAGTAAAAGCAACCTTCCGAACCGAGCTTTAGAGTTAGACTATTCATAAGTGCTTGTGAAGGCCTATTTGAATAAAAAATATTTTCATTTTCATTTTTCATTTTCAATATGTATAAATATTATATTACAGCAATAAAGACTTATATTGTTATTATTATATCATTATACATACACTACATGAGATATAGCTACAGAGTTACTCATAAATCCTATTTGTGTCAAAATACCCAACAATAATTAAAAAACCTATTTAATTCATTTTAAAGCGAAACGACATAAAGTCATTGAGCATAAAAATAGCTTAAATAAAATAAAACAACATATTCCAACCCTGTATCGCCTCAAAAGCGTAAGAATATATTTTCCATCCAACGTAGAGAAAATCCATTTTCCACATACAAAGTTAGAAAATGCAAATCACTTCACACAGAGACTTCATGGGTGAATCGTAAAAACACGTCTTTTGAAATGGTAAGAATATGATTTGAAATGTAAGTCACATCTCATATCATTCAGCAAGCTCAGCCTTTCTTCGTGAGTGTGCAAATAATATTTCAATCAGAAACCTACTGAAGTTATATTCGAATATATTTTCTTCAATCTAATATCTACATACATATAATATAAAAGCTGAATACAACTGATTGATCACCTCGAATACTATAAGACCTACTAAGCTAATATTTTCCAAAAATTAATTACGTTCCAACCCTATATGTTTCTAAGCGTAGATATAATTTATTCTTACCATCAAAACAGTTTAGAATAACTTTCATACAACATCAAATCTCATTTTTAGCACCTTTTGTTTATAAAAATTAATAAAATACTGGATATAGTTTCACTTAACAAATTTAAATTCAAACAAAAGTAAAAAAGCTGGTTATTATCACTTACCTACGATGAAACCGAATCCTTAATTCTCATTCAGAGCTAATCTGGTACTACTTTCACATACACATGCATCACATAATCATACCCCATTCCACATACCCAAAACATACATACCCCATACACACACACACGCGCATTCATTATTTTCTTAGTTAATTGCAAATTTTTTAGACAACATAGTTTTACAATTTGTTTTATTCTTATTTTTAACTCTGTTACTTTGTTAGACAGCATAGTTCTCAATTTTGGTATATATTTTATTTTTATTGTTTCTGCCTTTTTATGTAAGGTACTTATTTCTTTACATTAATTAAACAGCAACTTCATTTCTGTTCCGCATGACGGGCGCTGTTATCCAGGATACAGGAATCCTAGTCTGGATGGCGACACTCCCCTAAACAAACAATGTTAATTTACACCTTATATTTGTCTTCAATTTTGTTATTTTTCATTGTTGTTCTTCTCTTTAAAGCACAATAAAGAATTTATTATAATAATAATAAATTATTATTTGGCAGGTAGGCTTCTTATAGGGTGTGAAACTTCTCACCCTATGAGAAATTATTTCTTTTCCCCAAAGTGAATAAAATAAAGGATCGCGGGTGAAACCACGAGGCGGAGAGCTAGTAGAATATATATGCACCTTCTATTCCATAACAAATCGTATCCTAAATAAAATACCTCCTAATTCCATGTCAGTGAGCTTACATAATTTATGAGCCGATGGAAGCAGGCATCCCCCGGTTTGCTTCTAATATATTCGATTGTGATTCTCATCAGAAAGTCATCCATTCGTCCAACCGTGGTAACGACTCAGGTGGCTGTCCCGGAATTTGGCACGGGACAAAAATAAATTCGACTACCCGCACTCATTCCAATCACGTACTTCCGAATTTGTCATATTGGATTTTGTAGGCGGACTCCCATCATACGTCTCCCCTTGCTGTCACGACGCTAAAATGAAAACATGTATCATTTTTACTTTTCCTACCCAAAAATCAACCTTAAGATTGTGATGGTAAAGTTAAAATTTCAACTCTTTAGAGGCGAGTAAAATGGAAAAATAGAATTGTCAAAATTGTTAAAAAAAACTCTTAGTAATGAAATTTGTTTTCGTAATAATACGACTGAGACATGGGATCTTCTAACATAAAATGTTTGTCGGAATTTCCAGATTCGATTATAAGAAAACTTAGTTTTATTACCTTACAAAGAAAAATGAAATCTTCAAGGGTTTTTAAGCTGTTGTATAAAAAAAATGAAAATAAAACAATAAAAAGAAAAATAAATAGCGTAAATTGGTATTATATTATAAATATATAATATTATAGGAAGTTAAAAAAATGCGATTCAGTATTTTTTTTTCATTGTATAAAAACCAGAAATAAATTCTGTCATTACATCTTTATGAACATTCCTTGTATTCGGCCTATCCAAGTTGACCTTAATTTTATTAAACCACACTAATTTGCTGAACCCAAAACTTGCTGACTATCGAACTATACGCACTTCAATTAATGATGCTTCCGCCCTATATTTGCAAGCATTGCATTCAAAGGACTTTTGAGGCAATTTTTTGTACTTTTTGTGAAAAACGTTGTTGAATGAAATTGAAATGATAAAATAATCTACGATATTCAGCGCATTTCTTTCAAGTTCTTGATTTATATTTTCTTAGTAATAAAACAAAGAATGTGATGGAATGTATATTATGTATATGAAATGTATATGGAATGTATATGTAATTAATTATTATAAAAAGATACTAAAAGTCGGTACTTACTAAAAATAAAAATACTAGATATCGTTAAAATACACACGATACACGCTCTTTAAAAATCAACCCTAAAAGCTTAATTTAACATTGCAACATATAACAATACCCTCGAAACGATGACACCAACAAATTCACCCTAAATATTTTACCACTTACACGCTTTTTAGGGTTCCGTACCCAAAAGGTAAAAACGGGACCCTATTACTAAGACTTCGCTGCCTGTCCGTCCGTCCGTCTATCTGTCACCAGGCTGTATCTCAAGAACCGCGATAGCTAGACAGTTGAATTTTTCACAAATTATGTATTTCTGTTGCCGCTATAACAACAAATACTAAAAACAAAATAAAATAAATATTTAAGGGGGCTCCCATACAACAAACGCCGTTTTTATAGATAATGGTAGAGATACATGTAAATCGATGTTTGAAAAATATAAAATTCTTACATTACCTTATATATTCTAGAGATGTGTTTATTTGTTAAGAAACATCCAGAATATTTAAAAACACATAAACAAACAAATTCACGAGCAAGAGAATCTAGGAAAAATAAATTAATGATACCGTCAAGCAATCTTAGCCTTTTCCAAAAGAATGTGTACTATATGGCAATAAAATTATATAATAGCTTACCATGTTATATAAGAGATACACAAACTACTTTCAATAAATTTTAAAAAGTACTGACCATTTGGCTCCTAAAACATAGTTTTTACTCTATAAATGAATATATAAATATAAGTGACTCATACATATAACGATTCAAATTAATAATAATAATAAGATGAATGAATTAAATACTTCACATCCTTTTAATTGTGGGTATATTGACACTATACTGTAAATTAAATTGAACTGTAATTTATGATTTTTGTTTTGATTTTGTATTGGTATTTCTATTTTATTTTTATTGTGTACTATATATATTTTCTAATTAACTTGCACGCCTATGTTATGGCAAAATATGCAGACCTCTTATTTATAGACCATCTAATTATAACCATATTTAGAGCAAATAAAAAAATTTGAATTTGAAACCCTTCGTGCGCGAGTCCGACTCGCACTTGGCCAGTTTTTTTTAATATTTATCTATATTGATCCTGAAAGAGAAGAGAAGCCATTTGAAAGTATCAAAAAAAAAACAAAAACTAAAAAAAATATTAAACTAGTTTCATATTCATCGGGATCAAAATATCCCAACATTTATTGTGGACTTTATCAAAATAGCGGGAGGGCATTTTAAACCCAATCAAGGGAAAATCAAAATGCGGAAAATGGGTGGGGGATGAAGCGGAGGGTTAAATTCGCGTTATCGATTTGTTTTTATGACTTTTGCTGATATTTCGATTTTGTTATCAAGAAAATAACATTATGGGATCTTACCAACTGGTTGAGTGATTTTCAATTGATTTGCATGTTATTGTAACCCTTTTTATATACCTACTTTTAATTTTTTACGTTAGCAGTACTGGTAATATGTAGATCATTTTAGAGCTTTACTCAAACATAATCTGCCTATAAGGTAGAAAGTAAAAAGCAGGCGCCTAAGGGACGCTCCGAATTTGAATCCAAATAGTTTTTATCACCGAAAACTTAACTCATTACTATTATTATTCATTTTTGTTCATAGTAACTTTTACACAAAAACACACCACATACAACTCCATGGTATTTGCAGTGTAATCAAGAAACTTCGAGTGTTCTTGGCAGTAAGTTTAGTCATGAAGCAAAGCAACAAAACAACTTGAGGAATACTGTCCCCAATACTCATTATTACGGCATTTTTTCGCATGCTCACCCCAGATAAATTCCTGCTATGGGGGAGATATATAGGAGATAACAGGAACATTATCGAAATACCGTTGTCCTCATATTAAAGCGGGAGAACTGAGAGTTAAATAGCGATTTATTATCCTTGGGGTACGAGCACCTGCCGGAATGGCTAAAATTTTAAAAAAATACCATAGTGTCCACAAAAAATTAAAACAATATTATTTATTCTGAATGTTTTTGTTCCTACTTTGGAAGTCGTTTTTAGGGTTCCGTATCCAAAGGGTAAAAACGGGACCCTATTACTAAGACTTCGCTGTCTGTCCGTCCGTCCGTCTGTCTGTCACCAGGCTGTATCTCAAGAACTGCGATAGCTAGACAGTTGAAATTTTCACAAATTACGTATTTCTGTACGGCAACAAATACTAAAGACAAAATAAAATAAATATTTAAGGGGAGCTCCCATACAATAAACGCGTTTTTTTGCCGTTTTTATAGACAATAGTACGGAACCCTTCGTGCGCGAGTCCGACTCGCACTTGGCCGGTTTTTTATTATTCTTTAGTTTCGTGCAGGACCAGATAAAATCGATATTTCCTGGTCAAAATAAATACAGTATTAACACATACATATATGTATACCTAATAAAAAATAACCATCCGAATTGAAAAAAAATGCTCTGTGTTCCCTAAAATCTACAAACAAAAACATCCAACACCAAACCCTGATCTTTGTGAACAAACTCCTAGAACAGTAATGAAATGTTCTAAAGCCAGATAACATAAAAACTTTATCAGTAACTTTAACCATGTAGTTAATACGTTAACATTAACGAACTTCTTAATAACCACATAAAAGTATCACAAGTTCATTAAACTAAATATCCATCAGTAATTATAAGAAATTGATGATATTCGGTAATAAAATGCTCTTTGAAACTCCATTTGCAGTATATTGTGATTTGATGAATACGTCTTTTCATGGGTCAAATCACATACAGCCAGGAATTATGGTACCATTAAATAAACATATTGCGTACCAAATTCC
The DNA here is from genome assembly GCA_951216915.1 of Tetheella fluctuosa. Lineage (NCBI taxonomy): Eukaryota > Metazoa > Arthropoda > Insecta > Lepidoptera > Drepanidae > Tetheella > Tetheella fluctuosa. The sequence goes on along the minus strand of OX578229.1, from coordinate 5,353,043 downwards.
TCATAAAAACGGGCGTATAGGTTATTACTCTTTAGTTTCCTGTACAACGGCCATTACTAGGGTCCGCCCTAGTGACGATATTTCTTTCAGCGTCTTTATTGAAATTCTGTACCGTTCCGTACTTTTCGATCACTAGGAAAACCAATCATGATTTGCAGTTGATTTAACCTCTTTTGCTTGAGATATAAAGTTGTTTTTAGTTTGAGGTAGGTACATGACGAAGAATTTCTATCAAAGTTTTTTGTTCAGAAATTCTTGGGCGGTATGTGTCTTTGCTTTATAATCTCTTAACTTTCTATTGTGTTCCTATGTATTGTTCGGCCAGCATGGAAAATAATTGAATTTTATTCATTCAAAATATATTAAATACTTATCTGCCTTAGGTTTACTACATCGTATAAGACTTGATTGTAGCACATGCTCTTCCAGGACATATCTTATGTAATAAATTTAATGTCGTGTCGAAGGTCGTGGGTTCGCATCCTACAGTGAGCTTCAGCTTTTGGCAAAGAAACCACAACAAGATGGTACTACAACTTGCGTTGTAAAATTCGCCCTTCGACCCCCAGACGGTTGTGGAGTTTCAAGTTTCCATCACAGTACATACTTATAGGCAAATCAAATTATCAGAGTTGTTTCGCAGCAGGATGACAGAAGAGCGTTTGAATGGACTGGCCTTAATGCATATCCATCAATACATTGCGACAAAAATTACGCGAATGAAGTGCTGGACATCTTTAGCAGGAAACATAAATAAAACTGTCTTTATAAGTTATAAGTTTATTTTTATAGTTATTGTTGATTATTTGCCCAGAAAAAAATCCTGGGCCCGCCCTTGCTACAACATTGTAGTACCCGCCTGGCTCGTGGTGTATTCTGGCAGAGTTACACTTGAAAACCATTTGACTTCTAGGATATAAAGGTCGGCAACACCACTGGTATTACATCAGGTGGACCGCCTGACTGCTTGTCAGACTCTGACATAAAATAAAATAATAAATTATTGTTTTGAAAAGTGTAATTGCTAAATTTATTGCTATTCTCAGCAAAAACAGCCTCCACCATATTTCCTACAGGTTTTTGTACGACCCATAGATTTAGGACAATTCATTTTGGATATGATTTCACATATACCAAGTTAATAAATATATGTATTTTCAAAACTGAAATACGTTGTTTGTATTCCAACGAAATACACCATCACGTTTCCCTACAACGCAATTGACTAAACTTCAAGGTACTACTCCCCAGAGGTTGCGTGACTCACTGGCACTTCCCCATTCAGTAGGAACCCTTTATGGCCTTATATTGAAATTCTGTGGCGAGATGTAACATGGATCGTCACCCGAAGAGCCCTTGTCACGCTAAACGTTCAATAACTTTGAGGACTTGTGGAGATCATATTGTTTTGTAACAACAAGCATTAGGCTTTTCCTTGTATGTAACAAAATATTGTTTACCATATTTTTTTTATTTGAATAATATTTTCGTGTGTATACTACACATTTTTATTTAATGTTTTTTTATTCACTATAATATTTGTTTTTTTGCTAAGCAACTTAAAATATATCATAAAAAAGCCTTTTTGAATCATGAATTTCCATAGTTCATTGACCTATCACCAATAGTGCGCACAGAAGCTAGCCTAGGACCTGAGTAGGCATTGTTAAGGACCCACCTAGAGGGGCAAGGCTGAGTGGCCTTTAAGAGCCTAACCCTGTCAACCTTCGACCATTTTACGCGTCCTTACTCCATCATTTTCCAGTGAAGTTAAAATTTAAAGGCCTTTAAAACCCTTTGAGACATTTAAGCCTATTATGAGATTTTCATTCAGTAAAAAAAAATACAATACAATATAAAATAAAACGCAGGTATGCGGGATTGAATTTTGAATATTGTCATAGAATAACTCATAGAAGCTTATTTCTTAAATGGTATTTTTTTTAATAAAACAGGCATTTTTTAAGAAACAAGAATTATTTACTAAAAGTTACCAATAATTCATTAAAGTAGTAGTGTAAAGTTAATATTAGATCAACAAAAAAAAAATTCTTAGACAAATATTTTTGGCATCATTGTTCATAAATATCGTGATGTGAAACACTTATTTTATGAAAGCGAATACTTCTACGAATGTCACCTTCAAACAAAAGCGCTGAAATAGAAATGGTCTTATTCGTTAGAGAACAATGAAGGCTCTTTTACGAGACGCTCGTAAAGGCTCTCCTTCACATTGAGGGATGAGAAAAATGTATGAATGTACCAAGAAGCAGTGATTACTCCGATGTGTCAGTGTTACGAATGGAACGCGGTACGATTTCAAAATGGAATTCGTGAGTCTTCAACGCAAATTCCGAGCCTGATTTCATTCACCCAAGCATTTTGGTGTAACTATTGTTTGAATTTCATACTCGATAGGAAACAAAAAAATAGAATAGAATACATTTTTATTTGATAGTATATCAAGATCACAAGTTAAACTATTACACACTTTACAATAATTAATGTTTTAAATAAAAAATATCGGAATTTAAGAACTCTTGCCACTTTTATATTATGTTTTTAATCAAAATGAACTCAGCTCAAATGTGAATCTTTACCGGCTATATATTCGACGTGATATTTTATTTGCTTAAAAATATTTAAAAACATATTTTTACACATATAATAAATGCTTTAATTGTGTAAATCTTGTGTGACTATAAACTGATTCTTATGTTCCTCAAACAACATTATAACATCGTCCGCAGAGTAATTAAATGTAACTAATTAGAAAGGACTTAATAGGTGGTCATTTCAAGTTTTATTATGGTTGTTCTTCTTTATATGTTCCGAACTATTTAACGAGGAAAGGCTCAGCTATTGTTTGGTCCAGTGGCTTAAAAACTTTAATACCGAAGCTGTCTCAAGAGTTTGCTTAATTCTGCTGTAACCTACCTACCTAATATAAATCCACTAGCCTGCGGTTTCACACACGTTCCCGAGGGATCTTATGTTTTCCCGGGATAAAATGTAGCCTTCCTCGATAAATGGGCTATCTAACACTAAAATAATTTTTCAATTCGAACCAGTAGTTCCTGAGACATATTCTGTTCATGTTCATGTCCTGTTCATATTCCTACAACCTCACAAACTCTCATCTCACCTTCAACATCTCTCCTCCTCCTCATCTATTCTCCTCTTTATAATATTAGTATAGATTACAGTATCAAATTATTTTAAATATATATGTGATCTTTGCTAAAATTACTTAAAATATATTTTAGGCCCTAAAATCAAATATGCAACGTTACACAAGGCACAGGTGTAAGATAAATTGTAAATGTAAACAAGATTTTCAATTTTAATAATCGAGTATAACTCTTGTCAATCGCTGAAGCTTCAAAATCACCTAAATACTTTCGCTTTTATTGCCTGTAATCCTAACACACCTCTCAAATCCAAAACTCCATCACTAAATATCAACAGAAAGAACTTTTAATTCAAAATGAACTGATAAAAATTTCATTGCCCCAAAATTCTTCGGGTATCGCTGTCAAGCTGAGTAATTAAACAGTGAGTTGAATCAAAATCGAGAATTCCCCTCCGGAGGCTCGTTAAAGAATTCCTGAAGTCCGATTTGATTATAACAGGGAAGTTATTAATTGAAGTTTTTAAAACGTTAATGTTGCCGGCAGTAAGCGGGTCAATGGATTTTGCAGTTCACCGAGCAAAGCTTTCAAGCCAGAGTCAGAATTGTGTACACCTATTTTAAAATAAACCCCAGTTTATCGATGTTGTTTGTATGTTAAAAGATATATTGGATATTGTGTTTACGTATTACTGGGTGTTTGGGAATATGTAATTTGAATATTTCAATGAAAATATATTTTACTAGCTTCCGCCCCGAGGATTTACCCGCGTTCCCGAGGGATCTTGCTTTTTCCCGGAATAAAAAGTAGCCTATAGCCTTCCTCGATATATGGCCTATCTAACACTGAAAGAATTTTTCAAACCGAACCAATAGTTCCTGAGATTAGCGCTTTCAAACAAACAAACAAACTCTTCAGCTTTATAATATTAGTATAAATTAACTTTTTATTTTCGACAATTTAATACTGATAACAGAAAAGTTTGTATCAAGTATAATAACAACACTTGAATTCTATTACTTAACATTATACAATAAGAAAGTATCTATTTGACGTAATTCTTTTCTGTGAAAGGAATAGGCATCTTTCGTCAATACCTTAATAAATTAGGTTACTAAAATTATCACTTTTACATGGGAAAAACAACTTTTTTTGCAGGTGATTTACCTAAATAGATCTATATTTATGTTTATGTTAGTTGCATGTACATATTGCCTTATATATAAATAAAAGATTAGCCTTAATTCAGTGGGTCGGAAAAAAAGACCTAAAACATACGAAAGTGCTTATTATTCCACTTTCGTCCTACCTACATGTATTATTGAAGTCTTCATCTAAAGCCTTTGTCCGTTTTTGGTGCCTACCGCACCGTCACCTACCTAGCTTTAATTTTAGACGTAGACTATGTAAAGTACGTATATAGAAATACTTCTAAATATTAAGTATATAAAGGATATACCTAAAGATTTATTCTATCTACATAGTCCAGAGTAGCAGATTATTTCATCCCTTTGAGTAAAAGTATTGGTATTATTTTTATTTTATTTTAATACGATGGATTAAATCTACATTACAAAGTTTTTTTTAAATATTTATCTGATTTATATAAAGGCCTAACTTAATTTAATTATCGGCAGAAACTACAACATACGTCACAAACCACAAGGTACTATTGATTGTAAGTGAAACAGCCTATTTAAACACATACAGTGATGGTTTTAATTTATTAATTTAAGTGTTGAAAGACTTTTACGATGTTACGAACTATAAAAGCACGGAATAAAACACCTCCTAAACCTCCTCAACACCTGTAAATTTAGGTAGGTTATTGAAAAATAACCCTTATACGTAAATAAATAGCTCGTTTATTGTTAGACACGTCTCACGTTCTAACATTTTGCATAATGTAGTTGCTAACTAGCGGTCCCGTTCTGGTCATGACTCCAGCTAAAGTTTTGGCTGATCTTCTGAAATTTCCATCGAGTCCCAGACCCCGGGTCTCCCGGTCTGGGACAAACTTTCATGTCCGCTGCGTAACGAACCTTCTCTGTGTACACTTACAATGCGACGTATAGTCGGCGAGAGAAATAAGTTCATAACAGATTTATATTTATTGCTTTCTAGGTTTTTCAAACGTCATCAATACATTGTCAATCCTACCAGTATTATTAACGACGGTGATGACCACTCACTATCAGGTGGCTTTTCCGTCTCCTTGTTAGCCTTCTGATAATAATTAAACAATAAGTGGAAACACAACTCGTAAAAGTAATGCTCTATTTTTTTTTACAAAACCATAATTAATAGAAAAACGTACAAAAAAAGTTATAAATTTATGCATACTACTGTACTCAGTTACTTAAGTTGTTACTAGGAACTTTAAGCTATAATATATAATGTATTCAAGGTTATCTATACTAATAAAGGAGCTTCTATGATACAATACAAACTTAAGTTCTGCCTTTAACGATGACCCTATGTTCGGCTGGGAATGTTGAATCGAGTTTGGAACTATGCAAAAGGTATTATTTATCATAGATACTTGCTTTATGGTTAAGGACAGTGACATGCTAATAATTAATATCAACCATAAACAATCAGTCAATTTATCAAATTTTAAACTGTTTAAGTACCTATGTTGAGAAAATGTGAAACTCAAGTATTTTATCCACAAAATAATGGATTTGCATTGGCCTCTTCTTTAATTAACCAATAATATTCTCTTAAAGTCACTCAATGAAATACTTAAAAATGCAAAAAACACTAGCAATATGTCAAAAAGCTGAATTTCGTAGAATAACGTAGCTCGTAGCGCTGTCGTAGCACTTCGTAGACACAACGTTGTTACCACCTACGCTGGTATAATTTAAACTTTGTGCCACAAATTGTAACAAACTATGTCAACTTTACACAATATTGTAGTTTGTTTGTAGAACTACATAAAAATAGAGTACCTACGTAAGTTACCACATACTCATACGTAAAATTTTGCTCACCAAAAAACATCAGGCGATGATATGCGATGCGAGTATGATTTATGCTTGAAATATTCGTACCTGAAACAACAAAGGATGAATTTAGCAAATATATAAGAATAGATAAGTAATAGCTAGGTTATTTATTTTTAAATTAACGTTGAAAAAAGAAATCTCTAGATATCTATGGTAATATTTTTGAATACCTAAGTATTTTATAAATAAACTATTAATTGATAGAGCCCTTAAAGAATTTCATTTTGAAGTAGATTAAGCCTTGGAAAACGGGTAGAATTTAAACTGGATTAAACTAAAACTTGTAAGATTTCACATAAACAAAATTAACAACCACTCCCTAAACAAGGCCGGAGAAGACAACCGACTATAGAAATTAGACCTGCCATTCATGTAAACCCTTAAAATGCGATCCTGGATTGTACCCTGGGGAAATTATGGACTTAGCACCTGACAAGGTTGAAATTTTAACGTTGTTGGTGCCCGCGTCCCCTTCGCGCAACGAATAAATTAACACGTTTTTGTTGACGTGCTCTTTTGGTTTCTGTAGGAGATTTCTATATCAAATATTTCAAATAATAGCTTGGTATATTAGTATTTTTAAACACACTTATAAAGGTTGTCTGATAGATATCGCTTTTAGTGATAAGGGCTCTCCTGGTAAGCTAAGTTTACTTACACTGTAAATTAAGTTTTGCATACATACTTCAATCATAGATGGTGAAAATAAAGTATAATCTATCTATCTAACTTATATTTGGTGCAATTTTTTTAACTTTCGATGAATTAGGACACTTCGTTTTTTGTCAGATTCAGAACTTATTACAGTTTTTCATGATTCATTGACAGTTGACGCCTATTAATTTGTGAATAATAAATAATTATAAATAGATAAAAATGTAAAAATAAAATAGAAAACCAAGACAAAAAAAAGAAAAAAACATTTTATTACAACGTTTTACTTTGTGAAACGGTTTTAAAGAATACGTAGGTACCTACAAAGAAGTCAAAAATTGCTGCTAAAACAATTCAAAGATCAACCAAAATTTCGTTCAAACATTTGGTGTATACATTCGAGAAGGTAAATGAACAAAATTTTCTCACAAGATTAAATGAAAGGATTATGCCAGTGTCCTTGGTCATTTTCTCAAGGAGTAATATTAAAGTTTGTGAACATCCTTATCCTACTTGTCGGCTAACGTTGTTACGAATTACGTGTGGACGCAACTTTAACTAAGTTTAAGTTCTTAATCGTGCTTATTAAAGAGTTTGGTTGTTAGCATATAGTGGTGTAATATGAGCTCAAAGGAGATTAAGAGTTTTGTATAAGATTATAAAATGTAAAGCGTTAAGCTCTTATCATTATCTATTTCAGCAATCTCATGAATAACATATTATTATGCCCATTTTAGATAAATTGTTTTCTAAAAAAAGGTCAATTAGCCAAAAATGGAAATAAATTCACCTTCTTGTAATTATTAAAGGTAAAATATTTAATCATCGGTCATTTCTTTCTTTTGTTCACGCACACAAAGCAATTTCACTGTTCAGAAATTTGTTTTGTTATTTTTATTTGTTAAAAAGAAAATCATATTTTACAAAAAAAAAAAAGAATCACCACAGGAACAAGTACAAGAAAAACAATAATTGTTATATTACAAAACACGCCTTTCTAAAACATAAAAAAGCGATTTCGCAGAACGCCTGAACACTTATGTGATGCAATAAAACGCGTTTTGCTAACAGAAAACATTTTTTTCACTAGGCATTTATAAGGAAAGTATTGTCAAGCTTACGATAGTTTACAAAGCTGAAAAATATAATTTAAATAATAATAAATCATCATCATCTCAGCCGCAAGACGTCCACTGCTGGACATTGGCCCTTAAGGACCTCCAATAGGACCGGTCTTGGGCGGCCTGCATCCAGCGTTTTCCGACGACCTTTACAAGGTCGTCTGTCTAGTGTCCACCTAGTAAGTGGACAACTAAAGTGGTACTTTGTAAGTAATAAATAGCTAATAAATAAATATCCTGGGACATTTCTCACACACGGCCATCTGATCCCAAACTAATCAATGCTTATGGAACCAAACGGACATAACTAACTACCTACTTACATAGTACTTTTTTTTCTAAATATAGGTAAATAGATAATTATACACCCATACTCAGGACAAACGACAATAGATGTTCATGCACACAAAAGTCTGGCCTAGTGGAATTGAAACCCACAACCTGTGACGTAATAGACACCAAATACGCCAACTACCCGTCATTATTAAGATGTTGAAACGTAATATGAATTAATTTCATGTCTGATTTAATGGCAATTAATGCATAACATACACTTCGTCTTGATGGGAGTCATGTGTAATCAAACTATATGCCACAAGGAATACAAAACATTGAAACTTACAATTACTGGTAGATACGAGTATCTATGGTATGTTTGGGTGTTTCATAATATCCAACCAGCTGGCTACCAACCTAATGATAAAAAATTTACGCCAAGCGGCTACTGGCTGCTTTCTGGCAGCTATACTTGAGGGCCAGTTCCTGTAGGTATAAGTATATGTGCACATATGTGCTTACCACCTTCAGCCACATCAGTAACGTAAAAATAAAAAATCATAATATTATATCGTTATATAACTAGTTACTTTTACCCTTATAAAAACTTACCTAAAAATATAATATCAAAAGACCGTTCGGAATTGCGTGAACTTTAATGAATTTTGTCCAATAAAACATTTTATACCTTACGCGCCCGTTGAAAGACGTCACCTCATAAAGGCACGCTATAAGACATAAATGACTCTTGAGTTGAGTCATTTGTACCAATTTATCTCACGCAATCCTTAGTAATATACATTTTATTCACAAACTAAGGATCTAACATACGAAGTAAGAACCCTTATCTCGCCTGGACAGGACTCAGTCGTCGTTAGAAATGAGGCCTTATGCATATGCTACACTTTTGGTATACAGCGATTTTGCAACAGCCTTGCATTTATTCCATAAACTATACTTTGACGTCATTGATAATAGTTTTAAAAAATATGGAAATATTTTTTAAAACTATTATGCATTTTCGTTTGATGTAAACTTTAACAACTGACTAACAATATCCACAAAGAGTCAGTCATGTCAGTAACTGTCCGTCGATTGAAGGTCGCAAATATGTTTAATAAGGCAAAGCATTATTTTTTAAATGGCGCCATCGGTTGCAAATTGGTAAATTGTCTCCAGTCTTCATACAGCCTTAGTTCAAACCCCGAGTACCACGTCACGTCCTGCGGATACAACTTGACGGTAACTATCTGAATATTTACAAAGTTGCGAAAGGACCTTCAGTTTCAGTTCAGATGTGCCTCGTTAGGGCGGTCTGTCTACTTATACATACATATAATAAGTAACATTGTTAATCCTACATTTAGATTGGTGCCATTAAAATTTGTAGGTATGGTTTTACGTGCTTTGAAATAGAAAAAGGAATACTATATTATGTTTTCTCGTCTAATTTATGTTAAATTATAAAAATGTAAAAGACTAAGTACTTAAAATTATATAGTAATTAACAAAATGTTTGATTCCAAAACGTACATAGGAACGTATTGACAGGCATCTATATGTTATGGGAACATAGAATTTAAATTAAATTATCATCACTCAATTACGTATCCAAATCCCCATAATTGTCTGGATCGCTATAAGTTTTTTAACTTCAACAATTTACTTCTTCAAACAAACCAGACACGTTGTAACTTAACAGTTTAGAACTAACTTAATTAGTTTAAGTAATAAGACTACATTTGATATTTCAAGCATAAGTATACCCAATCAATTCTTACAGAATTACCACAATTTTATCCGCTAAAATATAAATTGTTTTAGATACTAAACCGCAGTCATGTCAACTTTTATTTACTTCGTGGCGGCCAATATCTCATTCCGTCTGAATTGATTTGCATAAGTACCTACTTGTTACCACTGCTACCTGTGAATTTAAAAGCTATCTAACAACCTAAATTTAGCTTTTAACTGTATAATAATGTTGAACTTTCCACAGTGACTGATTAAATGTTTTGGCTAGACTTCAAATCAGTTTATTCTTGGATCTCAAACAGATTCTTGGAAACAGGAGAACTTTGAAAAACTGCAGCTTTGTTAAATTCCTTAAGTTTGTTAAAGATTTTAATAAATGATGAGCTGCAAAATAAAATGCAAATCACTATAAGAAGCAAGCTAAATTTTACAAAGTTTTAATACTTAAAACTTACCATCAACTTATTTTAACCAAATATAGATAAAGGTGTACCTATAAACATATTAACTTTTATTAAATACAAGCTTTCGCCCCGCGGTTTCACCCGCGTTCCCAAAGGATAACCTATAGTCTTCCTCGATAAATGGGCTATCCAACACTGAAAGAATTTTTCAAATCGAACTAGTAGTTCCTGAGATTAGCGCGTTCAAACAAACAAACAAACTCTTCAGCTTTATAATATTAGTAGATATAGATAAAATAAAATTATTTTTATCTTGATTTTATACTATCAGGATAAAAAGTAAACATTAAGTAAGCATCTTGGTTGATAGAAAAACATAATTGTAATTAATATTAAGTATAAATAAAATTATTGTTTGTGAATAGATAATCACACATATGCTATTTCTAACAGAAAACGTATCCAAATTGCCAATTTAATGCAAACACAACCCAATGACTTTAAGAAGGTATTTACATGATAAAAAAAACGTATGATACATAGAATAGACGTAAATGTCTAGAAAATTCGAAAATTATGGTTAAAGAAGTTTTTTTTTACCATGTCCTTAACCAAATGATTTACAATATTACTTTGTTTTATTATATCGGTATCTAACGATTTTGGTATACAATACTAAATAAAATAACTACAGACTTTAGTTTGGTTTAACAGTTTATTTTTAATCCAATCTCACGTGCGTAGGCATAGCGTTAAACCAGTTTTCTAGCAAAAAAAAGTAGAAAAAGTATTTTATAGAAGAAATATGTGAATGAGTTATAACAATCGTATAGGTAGTTTTTAAACATGGTACATAGATAATTCCGTGGAATATCGGATACTTTTTATTCCGAGAAAACACGAGATCCGGCAATACGGATGAAACTGCGGGCGGAAGCTAGTAATAGATCAAACTAAAAAAATAATGAGATAGTAATTTCGTTTATGAGTAATAAATTTATAAGTTGACCTCAATCTGTAGAGAAAGATGAAACAATTTTCTCCAAACCAAGAAAAGAGCCGCGTAAACATTTTCCATAATGATAAAGTCATATAAATCATGGAGCGATGCACGAAACCCAATCTGCAGTAGCCCCGGATTTTATGAATAAAATATATTGACACGTGTCCTTGACTGAGTTCTATTACAAAAGGAATTGAGGTACCGACAGCCAAGACGAGAAATTGTAAAATTTTCATAACATATAGGAACTAAATCCCAAATGGGAGAAAAAGTTGAGATTAACGGAATGGCAAATGGCAAAATTATTATGGACTCCTGTGAAATAAAGGACCGTAAAAACGATGGTTGAATTGAAGTTTATTTGTCACTACAGTTCAAGCACTTATGAATATCACGGTTCGGAAGGTTGCTTTTGCTGAGAAGAGCCGCCAATAAACTCAGCAATTACTCTTTTAAATAAAATGTATTATGCTATATTATATATTACCTTACTGAATATTATTATTAATCTTTTGTGATATTTGTCTTAAATTATGATAGCCATTATATCATTGCATTAAAAAAATATAACATAATAAGCCTTTAAGGCTATCATTATACCTTACTTTTTGGTTTTCACTTAAACCCCGAGTCGTAATAAAAATAAATTTAATCATTTACAAACGCCTCACTCACACACAAGCTTAACAGTACCTACTCTCGCGACACGTTACTAACAGAGGTAACAGATTAATTCCCAGATTACACAGCTAAATCCTTGTACTTATACTTCTAGATCCAGCTCTATTGACTTTAAGGTCATGTTTAAACATAGGATTATGTTATTTAGCACGTAGGTGGTAAACCTACTAATGCTAAATGCCAATACATTCCAAATATATCTAAAATTCCGATTATGTTACAAGAAATCTTAATACTGAAGTAACTTTAATGGAGTTATGTTATTATTGTACGGAGGTACAATAATAAATCCTGTGAAAAAATTCCAATCAGTTCATTTACCTACATACGTCTGCTCTTAAAGCTATAAAACTTTACCATCTCAATAAAGCTTAATCATTTAAAAAAATAAGGAAAAATGCTGCAGGTTGCAGCAATATTTAATGAGGCATATAAAAACACGTTAAAAGTTCAAAAATTCGCGATAAAATTTTGAGAGTCTAAGCCATTCACTCACAACAATACTCGTAAATTACACCCTCAGGCCTACATAGAAATATACTAACGACCCATCCATCCCTCACTCGCTCCCATAGCTTAAACGGTCATAAAAACTAAAGCATTGTCCAATGCCGAGTGTAATCCACTTAAAACAACTATCTATCGTGTATACAATGCTATGTATGACGGGAACAGTGCAACGACACTCGGAACAAACACTACACGATGGTAGTATAATACCGGATCTGAGTCTGTTGGAAAATAGAGGCAAGGACCGTTCTGCGCTGAATAATGATGAGATGACGTCATACGGCTGAACGATGTGCTTTGAAGTGTCCGCTTTAGTAGGAGATAATAATGAATTTAATGTTTGATGTAATCTTTTATTGTAACACGATCCAATGGCAAACAAGGTCAACAAGTACGAGTTATATCATAAACAATAAAAATCAAAAATCAAAACAAGTAGCTGTTCTGAAATTGGTTTAACTTTATTGTCAAGAAGCAATTTAGAAACTAAAATCTTTAGTAAAATCTATAATTCAGAAAATATTACAAAGAATTTCAACTGCTTACTATTTTAATATTTCCAGTAGCAGTGTAATTTCTTACACCAAGCAACCCCTAAACATGTTCTCCACAGCTAAATAGTCAACTTGTTAGATAGTAGGTATGACCCAACTGAGAGCAAGACAGGGGAGACTGCATTCCTATTAATATTGCATGCAACCTACGTGAACTGTTTAAACTAGGGAACGATAGGGGTTTTTGAATAAACACCGTTCGGATTTTCGTTACAGGTAGGTATTTTCAGAGTGCCTAGTGCGAGTTTTTAACGGTAGCAAAATATACTACTATGTATTACATTTGCGACATTTCTTTATGGGAATTGGTACAGCGCCACTCGGAATACTCATGGAATTTCTCCTACAGAACATTTTTGTAAATAATAGCATTTTCTAACATCAAAAATTCGCACTAGGCACTCGGATGCAGCAAAGTTTGAGTAGTATTTACAGAAATTGTTTAATTCTGTTCACTGATATCAAAGAAAAAGACAGGAAGACGTTAAAAGCATAAAATGAATATCGATAATTATGTACCACTAGAACCTTGTAATGAAAATTATATCAGAACTTTATGTGTGATTTACAAAAGCCACTTTAAATTATTAAAAGAGTGATTCAGGAGTAAATGTTAAACCTATGGAGCCCTATAACCACAGAACACTGTCTGTTAATCGGATTGGCCACAACTACCTTACGAATACCTAGTAGGGATAGCTTGGCCTCATAGTAGCAACAGATGGGATAAACAAAACCTAAAGCAATATTAATTATGTACCAACATACTACATAGTTAGTGGGTGCGCATAAACAACCAAATGAACAAAATGTAGGAGACTTGTAAAATTCTGTAAATTGGAAATGAAAATAGCGGTAATGTTACAAACCAATATAGATATACAATTCGTAAATTGAACTCGCAGTAATTATAACCATGAATAAAAAAAAATGGTTATCAAAATATATATACTAAGTCACAAAAAAAGTATATCATTGGTGCCTGTTGCCAAAAAGACATTGGGAAAACAGTCTCTAGGGACCGGGGAAGTGCACACCACATGCTTTATAAAATTTCTCAATTTACATAGGTTTCAAAGAGGGTTGGTAAAGAATCACAAATTCGGACGCAAACCTCTCAGACATTCTAATGAGGCCTGGATAGGTATTTGTTTTAAAAATGTATACATATGGCCATAAACGGAATATCCAAATAATACACACCGTTATGTATAGGTAGTTAATAATCCGATTACGTTAGAGTGGGAGCAGGCTGACCGAACAGAGTCGGCTTTCGCTTTTAGCAAAAATTTTAGTCATCAAATCTATTGTCTGTATTTTCCGAAGCTAACGAAGTAACGTTATGTACGTTAGTTGTGTTACAAAATCATTTTATTTTTTTCATACCTACATTGAAGCAAGTAAATTGATTGAAAAATGATACAATAAAACCATTTTTTTATTATATTTTTTTTATTCACATTATTTTATATAAGGTTTTAAATCATTCAAAATAGCTCAGTAGACTGTAGGTCCCATTACTAAATTAGTCATTTACTAATAAAATTTCTATTAATAAAAGTTCCGATATCAAAAATCATTCCAACCATTTTTCAAAAGAAAACCAAATAAGCTCTGCCTGAAACCCAGATTGAAATTACCATTATTACCTACGGCTAATGCAATGCTTGTGGACAATGAAAGCAAAACCGTCACAATATCGGAGTCATCCAACAACCTGCCCTCACGCCCCTTAGTTAATCCGATTCTATTCCCCCATATTAGTCTCAAACGCGACGCATCAGGGCTGCGTTTTTACTATTTAAATTGAGAATACGAGTTTTGTTGTTAGGTATGGAATAAAATAATATTTAATAATGTGTTATCTATTATTGACTATCATAATAGCTAGGTTTGAAGAGCATATTATAAAATAACAAGACGAAACAAATAATTTAAAACATTTATTGAATTTAAAATTTCTTGCGAACATATTATTCAAAACACTTTACGGTGATGCTTCTATACATTTCGATATATGCATAGGTATATTTATTTATTATCCAAAACCAATCATTCATATCATTAACATTACGTTCCGCAATTATCATTTATAAAGAAACATAACGATATACTTGACAAATATTCTACAGGATGATTTTACATTATATTTAAGTTTACAGACGATTTACATGTAAATTACGTTTAACTACTTTTTGGGGATCATATTGGGAATAAGTAATTAGGGCTAAAATCCGCCCCATGACATGTCCCTATATAACATAACCTGAGGCGTCCATAGGCCATCGTATCGTCGCTCGCAGGCGGTATGAAATTACGTAAGCTCCACGATCGCTACAATTTTTCATTTTCAATCGGGTATCGCTCCGAGCGAAAACATTTCGCTCGCTAAATTGAGGATGTTTAGTCATAATTTACGTGGCGATAAATCCGCTGAAGAATGGTTGCTGATATCTTTTGAGTTCGTTATGGATACTTCTTATATTTCAAACAAGAACTAATAAACATTTCTGATAAATAAATATAACTTAATCTTTAGCGTGGCATTATTATTCTTTAGGTAAAATTAAATAAACAAAAAATTCACCTACTTTAATTTTTTTAAGTATCTCATAATATCTCCCTCCTTAATTTGTTCCTTAAACACATCGTTTTATTTATAAATAAATAATCATTTTCATAATGGCCACCCCATTTTTCACCGTCTTAATTTCCCCTGCACCGTTGTCACGTCTTGAGACAAAAGATTGATATATTCTCTCTTTTCATTACGTTTAAAATGATTAATTCTTTCGCACCCCATTCTTTTTCAATGTTATAAAAAGGTTATTCCAAGATTTTTGTTTGGAAGATTATTATGTTTGATGTGTTTGTTAACTTACCTTAGAAAGGTAGATAGCCAAGTATTGTTAATTTAATTTGTTTTTCTAAATCTAATACTTCTTATACTATGATAATCTCATAAAATATTCGCTCGTTAATGGGGCGCGGGAACCAAAACTAAATATGTACATATATGAAAAATTATAACAGGAACTGGGATTAAAGTAAGTAATTAATTCTTATCTACTGCATTCAGTTTAAATATAAACTGTAAAATAAAGCGATTTCCAATGCACTTTAACTCCTTCCAACTGTAGCTCAGTTATGATATAGTACGTACGACACAAATTATTCATAAGTGTTTTGAGTTCATCTACACCTATAAAGGTTTCATCGAGATACTAAGTTAAGTTAGTCCCAAGCACAGTGGATGCATGTATATGAATATTGAATAGATGAGTCTAAAATCGCATTTTCTATATTTACCTACTGATTATTAGTACTCAAATTCTCGATACTCAATCATTACATGGTACGTCATTAGTACGCCATTTTTTATAAAAGATCGTATTTCTTGAATAGTACTCTGTTTTTTTTCAGGGTTTACGGCATAAAAAGTGTAACATTTTAGGTAATATGAAAAATATCAACAATGATAGGTACTAAATAATTTGTGTTAATGGCAACACCAACCTTAACTTCAACAATAACCTCTTTAAAAGTTCTGTTGTCGATATTTTGATTGTAAAGTAGGCAATTTTCATTCATAGCTATCATGTAGTAAAAAAACTCCTAAAATGATGACATTTTAGTCCCACGAAATTCTCTATTATTTGTTACCTCCATCGCCCCCCACAGGTAGACTCAGATTGATTACAAAACAAACCGTAATTGGCACAATCAGTGCTGTAACACGACGCCTCTCGCGGGATATGTCCACTGTAATATCCCTAAATGTTAATACGAAAATAGGGACATAAAACTACCTACTCGTAGAAAGTCTATAGATAAACGCTTGTATGTATGAAAAGTGAGTGATGTTTCATTTTACAATATAGGAAAGCCTTTTAAAATTGTATCATTTATTTATAAATTCTCACATATACCTACAATCGCTACTGATGTATAATCATTAGACATTTAAACATAAATCATCGTGGTATTTACTAAATCTTAAAAGATTATTTTAAAGATTATGTAGGTACATGGACATAATCATAGAATAGCAATCAATTGCTGTGGCAGATTGTTAAAATGAAATATATTATATTAAGTCAGCATCTCCATTATAATTACTCGCTTATCGATATAAAAAAAACTCACTTTCTAGATCATATGTATAACGTATGAAGCAATTAATCATGCCAAAACAGGAGAACATATTAGATAATTAATAGTTATATTTTTAAGGCTGATAATCAGGGTGACAGTCCACTATAAGCTATACCATGGGGAACAGCAAACAAAGCCTATCATCGCTCGCTCTTAAGTACAGATGTCCTGGTATATCATAGAATACCTCTCCTCCGGCGGAAGCCCAACGTTCCGTCTGGAACGCAAAGGCAAAAACTAGTATTTGTATATTTTCATAGACCCGAGGCGCAAATCAATTAAAATTAATTAAATCACTTCTTACCATCACTGAGCACACAAGGGAAGTGGTTTTTCGTGTTAACTAAAAGGGGAACCTTTCCACTGATCTTGTTAATTGAGATATTCGTAGCCCGTTTCAGAAACGTAACTTCAGGCGTTTTTGGTCCACGATACTCTAATTAAACTAATCTAGGAGTTGCAATTCACTACTATTTTACTAGGATCAAATTTGATAAACACTAAGAGGTGCATATATTTTTTGCTTTGCAAAGAAAAAGAGAGGGCGATATTATTTTTAGCATGGTATAGTTTTATAAGGGAAAGAATTTATTTAAACCGCTTCTACTGATATGGTTGGCTCTCCTTGGAACTTAAAATGAACAACAAATATTATAGGTATAATGAGAACGTTTAATGCACCATGAAAAACATATCAAAAAATGTACTAATATTACTTGACATAACATTACTTGATATTTATTTACTTCAAACCCGTGGTAACATTAATCACGAACCACAGTCGGACTTTGAACAAACACTCAGACTCGTAAAGCAACATTTTTACACCATCGTGAACATTTCTATTGACAAATACTTCAACGTGATAGATTTTTTAATGATATACTACCGTTTTAACAGGTTTTAACAGTTAAGTCTGCGTAATACTGTAAATCATAAATCAATCCTTCAAATAATTTTCAACAAAGACTAATGATATTACGTTTAACAAACGTGAGAAAAGCATTTTATTTTTCGCAGAATAAAGTTGATTACGAATTTTTAGAGTTTCTTAAAGAAAGATTACGTTCTCTGAGTCAAATTAAATCACGTTATGTCAAAATTCAACAAAACTATAGTCCAAACCGCATCTTATAAACTAAACGAGTCTGAAATAGGCCAATCAATATACTAATTTCCTTTGATGGCCCGTAAAACCCTACCAAGTCAGCGAGTAATAGAGTTTTCACGTCGTTGCCAGCTGTTCGAGTGCCAATCAAATTAGGCCCGATTATCGGACGATGCCGATCACTCCGAGTCACTTTGTACGATCGTTCCTGTAGCCAATTTATGGATTAAATTCTTTTCCTCGAACGCAACGGGGATTTGGTATAATCTCCCTTTAATAATTCTTGCAAAAGAATGTTGGCCGGAAATTGAATTTCATTGTCAATTTTTTGTAATTTTATTTGATAAAGTATTGGATTCCTTATTTGAAAGGATTTACGACCAAGGTTCTATCTTAATTATTATCGATGGTCAATTGTTTTAAAGCAATAATTTTCTATAAGTACTATTGGTACGGTTACATGCTGCTAAATTACATAGTAGGTACCTTAA
The DNA here is from genome assembly GCA_951216915.1 of Tetheella fluctuosa. Taxonomy (NCBI): domain Eukaryota; kingdom Metazoa; phylum Arthropoda; class Insecta; order Lepidoptera; family Drepanidae; genus Tetheella; species Tetheella fluctuosa. The sequence continues at coordinate 5,334,189 of OX578229.1, read as the reverse complement.
TGTGTAGAAGCAGGTATATTATATACTCCGTTAAATAACGAAGGCATGTACCGACAATAAACATAACCGATTACTCACAGGATATCCTTCAATTTGGAATAATAAAGTTTATTGCACAATTATTTAGATCCTTTGGATAAAACCCAACCACATTATTTCATAAAAAATGATCACACCAGATATGACTCACTTTTAATGAATTTACAAAATTTTCTAATCAATTAAATCATTAGTTCAAATACTGACCTAGGATTTATATCGATATTAAGAATCATTATTTTACATAATATTTTTAGTCTTGCGGCTGAGATGATGATGATGATGATGATATTTAGGCTTCATAAAGGTCAGCAACCCATTATCAATCCAATCCCACTGGTATTGCTAATGTCCATAGGTAGGTGGACCGCCTGCCTACTTGTTAGCCCTCTGACATAAAAAAGCCAAGTAGGTAGGTATAGTCATGTAGTGACAGTCATGAAACCATTTCCCTTACCATACCATGTCACGTACCATTTGAACACACCACGGTGAGATTATGGACAAATTAAAAATATATATATCAAGCATACGGCCCGATATTATAATATATAACATAATATTATGTTCCATAAAATTACTGCTTATAATGATAGAGTATAACCATTCAAGTTGATATTAATTATCATAGACCAAAGCGAAGCTCAATTCCTAATAAACACACAAATCATAAAAACTGGGCATTGAATCGGATCAATTTTCTTCTTCTTCATATAAAAACAAAGCAATTACGTAGCAAGCTTTGTTTCAGTGATTAGTTTCAATTATTGGTATTCAACGCACATGTGGCCAGCAATTTCAGTAATTGCTTTTATTTTTACAGTTCCCTCCCACTACCTACTACATTATAATGCTGGTTGAAAATAGATAGAAAAGACTACCAACGTGATGTTTATTTAATTATAATTTTCTCAGAAATAAAACGTTTCAATTATGATTTATCCTATTAAATTTCCGATCCAGAATTTTCAAATATAATTATTATATTATTATTTAATATAAAACCAGAGTTATGTTGGGAACCAAAATAACAAACATTTATCATTCACGGCCTACATTCAAATGTAACCATTTTCAACCTACCTAAAACAATAAACAATAGAAAAATCGGCCAAGTGCGAGTCGGACTCGCGCACGAAGGGTTCCATTATCTATAAAAACGCGTTTGTTGTATGGGAGCCCCCCTTAAATATTTATTTTATTTTGTTTTAAGTATATATTGTTGTTATAACGCCAACAGAAATACATAATTTGTGAAAATTTCAACTGTCTAGCTATCGCGGTTCTTGAGATACAGCCTGGTGACAGACAGACAGCGAAGTCTAATAGGGTCCCGTTTTTACCCTTTGGGTACGGAACCCTAAAAATCAACAAAATTGATGATAAGTTAGTATAAACCAAACGGGAAGTGCTGCGGAAATTTTTGCTATTCCAAGAACTACATTGATTATCTATTCTTTGATCCGAGCAATGGCTTCAAATGGCGTTCACAGATTCTAATTCAACTGAACTCGTAAAAGACTATTAACATTTAAACATATCCTGATACTGAAAGGATACTTAAAAGAAAGAATCTTTATTTAGACACACCTTATAGGGGCTTTAGTCGTTTCGGTCCGCTCGTCATTCGGACCGCGGACCGAAAAACCAAAAATTTTACTATGTCCCAATTTGGAGGGGTCGATTCGGTTCGTAAGAAACAAATGCTCTATAGGACGCTCAGAAATAAAAGTTTTGAATTTTAGCCCGACTGCGATAGACCTAAAAAAGGGTTATGTTTTTTTTTTAATGTCTCATGAATAACTAAATTTATACTTGTGTAATAGACTAAGGACGAACTAATTACTGAAAAACAAAAATTATGTTTTTAATAAAGTCTTGTAATAAAATAAGCTCAAGTTTAATATATTCGTGGATAAAACACTCGAAGTCGTAAAACGTTGTCGACAAGAGAGTAATAAGATTATTTTTCAAGTTAATATTTTGATCCTCACCGTCCCGCGTGTATGAAGACAGAAACTTGGCAAGTAAACTCAGTCAAAACGTTTGTGAGGTGTGTAAGAAAAATTTAATCATATTTTGGACACCATTTTCCGCACTTTTGGCTAACGTTTATAATAATATGATAAGTTATGATAGTTATTTTCAGTGAGATATCAATTCAAAACAAGTTTTTGAACGAATTCTAATAGGAAGCATAGAGGTATCAATCCAAAAGATATACATAGATGATAGGCCATAAAACTAAACCTCAGTTTTCATCTATAAAAGAGGAACTCCTGATTGACTGACAGATCCTAGAAACAAGTAATTTGGAGGGTATGTTCTTTTTGAAAAGATTTTTCGAAAATAAACCTCTAATACAGAAAGCTAGTCTATCTGTATAATGTAATGTAATATATTTGCTTCAAAAATCTACCTAAAACAAAGTTTCGTGATACCTAATACAATATCAGTTGGAATAAATAGTAAATCAAATAAAAATGAGATAAAAAAAACGATCGTCATTAAGCTCATGTAGAAATTAAAATATTAATATTATATACAAATTTAAAGTAAATATTTAAAAAAATCTGAAAAATAAGCCAAACTTTAAAAAAACTGATGTTATACAAGAAAAAACTGAAGGATAGGTCATGGACGTAACTCAGCAGCAAGACCTTCAGCAACCAGGTCAAGAAAAGTTATTTAATACCAGTAACTAAATAAACTGTGGTACCTAAACGAAATACGAAGGTTTTTCTAGTTTCACTTTGTTTTTTTTAACTGAATTTTATTTTTAACGATTCGAGTCGATTAAGTAAATCGATCTTTGACCTATAGTTATTATTTCTTAAGCATTCTAGTTTCTCTAATTAAATAAGTTTAGAAATATTTGCAAGTATACTTCACAGTGAGAAAAATAAGAAAACTATTGACATATTTTAAAGTGATCGTGTAAATTCAGATTATCCGAAAAGTATATTTTCGAAAATTTACACACTTACAATACCATCAAAAAATTTTAATCGCCCAACCTCGAAAGGAGATATTTCTTAATAAAACTATTTACTTAGCACAACAGTTTCGCTAAAACGAATTAACTTAGAAAGCTTATCCCCTCGAACTGGGGTTATTCAAATGACTTTCCCTCCGAGCTAAAGCATCGCTACTATTTACGAAAAACAATTTCGCCGTTGAAAGTTTTCACCGCACATTTTGTTTCTTCTTAATATTCAAATGGGAGATGAAAGCCCGTAATGGTTGGTTAGATCAGAGATGAACCCGCTCGCGCTATAGGAGACATTAATTTATGTAAAGTATTAGGTTACGTGGTACCAAAGGTACTCAATATCAAAAACGTGATCCCAATGTTGATTCAAATTGAGAACGACTTGGCTGTAGGTAACTTAAGTAAAACTCAGGACTTGTAGTTAAAATGCTAATTAAGGAATACAGTAAGGATTGTATTAATGATTAAAATCACTGAAGAAGTCCATATTTTTCCGTTTAATTATTTTGATTTAAACAAAGCACTATAAAGTAGTTTTTTAGAAAGCTCTTATTTTCCACAAATTACAATTCTAATACAAAGATAACATTAGTTTTTTTACATCTTGTCAAAACATGAGTTGACATGACAGTTGTGATAATAATATTAAATTACCATTTATAATGGAATATGTAATTTAGAACTAAGACTCTAGAAAATGGAAACTAATATTACGGTTCTTGTTTTACTTGATAACCTTTCAGAAATAAAGCACGTGGAATAATATAATTATGCTAGAGTCTGGGAGAAGTGATTAAAAGGTAGTTTTGTCCCATCTCTTTGAGTTATAGATTACCACATGGACTGTGTGGTCACATTTTTTCTTCAATTTGATTTTAGATGAACAGATTTCCATAAAAAGGAACCCTTTTTTATGGAAATACCCCTCAAGAAAAAATATCTGAAAATCCTTTACATCAAACACTTAACCGAAAAATATAATAGTTTTTAAGTTAGAACACGTTTAAATAAGAAAACGCTATTTATTAAACCACGCAGGAGCTGGCATCATTCAGAATACAGACACGGGCAAAACTGTAAACAACGTGAGGTAACATTACCTTGCTCTAACGATGACACAGCCTCTTCCAACCGAGGAACAGCAACTACAGGAACAGGACTGTCACTAATTGTTTTCACTTACAAATCACTGGACAATTGTACGTGATCATTGTCTTTAATAAACAGATATTTGAAACGTTTGTTTTCGTAAAGTCATAGGAGACACGAGGTAACCCTGCGACCACTCGGGGGTGACTGTTAGTGTCACTCAGACCTACGAGTTCACCCCGATGACGTCATCTTAGACCAATAGGGTGAGATTTTATACGCATGCGTGCAATGGCAGCCGCCGCGGCGCCTCTACCCTATCCCATTGCGACTCCTAACGCTGCATCGCTTTACACTGTATACATTACGGCTTGGATTGTTTGCGATTGTTGTTGTCGGTATGCTTTAACGTCAATGTATGTACGGCGTTTTTGTAGAAGTAGATGTTTACGTTAGTAGTGAAGTGTACTTCTGCGGGTGACAGCTTTGAGAGCGCCCCCCGCGGTGGGCTTTTCAAAGGACCAGCACTACCATTCTTTTTATAGCTGCCTGTGGCATGTACCGCGTATTTCGAATAATTGAGACGCTCGGTATATGATTTAATTTGCCTTTTCCCGGGACCAAATATTTTCACCATGCGTAAAAACTCTCCATTCATACCGAAGGATCGGGTTGCGATGGCTTTGAAATGGGGTACTCTAAAATCCTTCGCAGTAAAATACAGACGTTATTAATTAGTCAAAACCATATTTTATACTCCAGCATGCACATGAGCACATACATTCTATATGTATTTTCTTGTTCCATTGCGTGTTAGTAAACCATAATCGACAGAATATAATATGTAGTATCGGATAAACGATACTATTATTTGATAAGAAAATACATTCTCAGACGCTTACTGTAATCAGTAATATTACTTTAATCAGAAAAATATACTAAAGTATTTTCATAATAAATATTGAGGTTTTCAAGCATAAAAGTAATTTGTTATAGAATTAAAATGTCATGGTTGTGTATATAATCAATAAGCCAGATACTGGGTCAAAGGGACCCGAGCGAGGTTATCGGAGTCACAAAAAATTACATGTGAAATTCAAAGGGTTATTTCAAAGAAATTGGCAAAGATAGCTTTTAAGGAAAATATGGTAAAACAATAGCGCAGTGATATTTTGTGGTAGACTGACCACGCTCGAGTTGAAAATCTGTCGGTTAGTTCCAGCTGCATTTGAGTTCCCTTCTAAACTTTGTTAGTTTACTACCTTCGGCCTCATCAACACTATGCTTACCAATATTAAAGGTATGGCCCAAGAAGTGGCTCCACTTGCGTTGATGACGTATGCTTGAGTAAAATCATCACAATGTTGTCATGGAGTAGAAGCCTTTGCTATTATTGATCATGAATAAAACATTGCCAATAATATCTAACAGCAATATTAAATCACAATTTTTCATAGATTCTTATCACACCACGTCAAATAGGTGATGGATAACAAGTTGAAATCGAAATGTAATCTGGCAAGGTGCTTTTTCATACTCAATCACTATCGTCCGAGACGCCCGGCCGGTCTTTAATTCGCCATCCGTCTTGTAACAACTGATTTCTTCAAGGGGTCTCTAGAATTATTTCGATTTTGATACCTCTGGTGTGTAAACTTAGCAAATAATGGTTTTACAGTAACATTATGGAACAAGAATTTAACTTCACTTGGTAAGATGATCTAATTGTAAAAAATGTAAGTATCTCTTTACGCATAAATTCAATGTAAAGAGTTTTTTAGATGGCTTAATTAGCTTAACTTATTATTATTTTTAGTTATGATAAATAAAAACGAAAGGCCTGTAAAAATATCTCCCCAATAAATTATACCTAGTTGTTTCCGGTGTGTTCTGTCAACTGTACTTGAGAGCCAATTCCCTCGTAGGCTCTGTTTCCTACATTCGTCTACATCACCATAGTAAAAAAAACTTGGTAGTGAGCATCTTCATAGCATTAATAAGGTAACCCCTACACTATCGCGGGTTACTTAATAAAATCAATTACTCAGACAATTTAAATTGAACATTAAAAGGATCCTTCCGACATCCTCAATATGTTTTATGATGATTATATGATATATGAATGATTATTTTCACTTGAAAAAAGGTGGAATCCATCCAATACTCGTTTCAGGTCCTTTACCCGCTCACATAAGTTTCCTAAACGTATAAGAAGGTCATTACCGATAATGTTCGGCTGCTCGAGATTGGCCGAGCTCTTCCGAGCTCCACTCGTGATTTATTGCCAAGATAGCTGACGTCATAACTCATATAAGTTGAGTACTCAGGCAAAAAGCAGACGAGACACGACGATAAGTGATACGTAATTGTTATGACTTGAGATCAACATGGCACCTCCCACTGTCTCTAAAAATTCCACATAGATAAATTGATCAGACAGGATAATAATATTTTTATTCAATTTAGAAGCTTCTTAGTTCGTTTATGGATTACAACAGCGATTTTGAGAGTTCAACCTTCGGCTGAGACTGAGTAAACAAGAAAACTAGTATTGATCTATATGATTACGTCAACGATTCCTTGTGAGAATTTGAAGAAGTAGTAACAGTTGACTATTTTATTTAAGCTATTATATTCAGTCTCACATTCCCGAGGGATCGTATGTTTTCTCAGGTTGAAATGTGTCCTATACTAGCTTCCACCCGCGTTCCCCAGGGATCTTATGTTTTCCCGGGATAAAAAGTAGCCTATGTCCTTCTCCATGCCATAGGCTATTTGCGCACCAAATTTCATCACAATCGGTTCAGCAGCTTAGGCTGGTAACGGTAAAAGGTAACAAACAAACTCACTTTCGCATTTATAATATTATACTAGATTCCACCCCGCGGTTTCACCCGTATTTCCCAGGGATCTTATGTTTTCTCGGGATAAAAAGTAGCCTATGTTCTTTTCCGTACCATAGGCTATCTGCATACCAAAATTCATCGCGATCGGTTCAGCGGTTTTAACGTGAAAAGGTAACAAACAAACAAACTCACTTTCGCATTTATAATATTAGTTAGGAAGTTAGGATTAGGATGTAGTTCCAAGGTATGACCTATGTATGTGGTAAGTTTAATGTTTCATGTAAATTCGATGAGCCATTACGGAGCGGAATTGTTAAATACGTATTCACACACACACACACACACGCACACACAAATTTCACATTTGTAAGATTAGTTAGATTATTAATGCGGATATTGACCGCAGAGCTTATATGCTCATCTATCAATCAACATCAAATTAGCAACTGCCCAAAATTATACCACAATATAAAACTCTCTTGCAAAAATGGTTATAATAAATTCCACACGACAATCAAAATATATTTTCACCTCTATACCACGCATATAATCCTAAATTAATCCCCAATCATCATTTCACGTTTCTGATAACTCACTCATTTAATAAATACATACAAACGCGTGTTTCATTGTTCAAAAGCAAATTAATCAAATGCAAATAAAAATGTACAAACGAGAACACATCGAAGGGCCAAAAGGGGCGACGATTGAGTCCGCTATGGGGTCCTAATCCTAGCACGACAGGTAAGCTGCACTAATTTATCATCCCTAAACAATGGGAGGGGAACACACTGTATATAGGCTCTATGTAACAATTCAAAACTAGAGGGTTATACAAATAAGTAAATTATTGCTTCGTATCGCGGATTTTGATGATGAATATTTAAGTGAGGTAAGTATTGCAATAGTTTAGTGCATGCTTTACCTACTAACTGTTATATTATGAAAGTACAAATCTATCCTAGATATTGATCATGTAGTAATTTATTTCTACAAATACTTAAATTCTGAAAGAAAAGATACTTCTCTACAACGTGGTTATCATTGCCAAAGCTGAAATAGTTAGAGCTTGGTTTAATCTGCTACGAATGTTACAGTTTTCAATTAAAGCAGAGTTTCGTGTTCACGCTGAACTATTGGTCTATTTGGCTTAGCTCTTGTCTCAGCTTTATAAGATAGTTAACCTCAAACTTAGTCAAGGGGAAATGTTTCTCGCCTCCTAGATTGTCCTTAACTTCCAAACTAATGGTTACTTAAAATTTGAAAAGTATACTTAGTACCTATATTATTTGTCTAGCTATGGCATTAGTATTGAAATCAGTCTACATGAATATGAATACTTCAAAGGGAATTCGAATTGTAGATGAAAACATAAGCTTCACATTTCAATTCGGACGTCGACTTTAACAGCAAATCTTTCTTTTCATGCGGAATTTTATCAGCTTTTAATAAATTCGTAATAACCAAAAGTCCGCTATTCATGTTTATATTTATTTTTTCTAATATGTACCTACCTTTAAGTCATTAAAATTTTGGACTGAAATTAATTTTTTGTACAGTAACAAACAAAAAATAAGTTATTGAATAAGCGCTAAAATTGATAGCAATCTTTTTGAATTATTTTATTCCAACTTGCGACCAAGCAAGTAATCAAACCAACTTACTGAGAACTTAAAATAACCCAGAGATTCGTTAAAAATGTGTCCCACAAAATACGTATCGCCACAACAATCCCGACAGGACAATGATCTTATCCAGACTTTGTATCCCATATTTACCTAAAACCCTTTCCCAAATATTTTAAACCGGTTAGAACAAGACACGCAAGCATCCCAAGGTTTTGGTCAAAATAACACCATGCGATAAACTTAAAAGTTATATTTTTTATACTCGACTTACAGATGTTAATAAATAACAAAATATCCATTTTGATCACCAAAAGAAAACATTAAATCGATTGAAAGCATTCTTGACAGCAAGGTTATTGAACAATAACAATTTTGCTGAAGTAATTGGTCAAAAATTGAATATTCTGTAAACTTCTAAAACTGGGATATAGTTTTACGTGTTTTTACAAAACAGAATTTAAATTTTATAGTTGTTTTGCGAACGAAGAACTGACGTTTACTATTAGAAGTAATTAATAAGCTAAATAGCCTGCAATGATACCTATATGATAATTAATGTCAAAGAATTTGCTAAAGTTAACCATTTTTGAACAATAGCAGTAACATAAAACCTATCTATACTTTAAAACAAAAAAGAAGCGGAAAAGTAAGTTAATGCACACGATCACCGATTGTGACATGGGTTATCTGACAATAATGCATTGTGAACTAATAAAACGCAAATTGGGTCCATATAAATCAAAAGTGTATTATTATTTACATGTTTTTGTTAATACCTAGTAAATGTATGTACATATATTTGTTATCGATCTAAAATACCTAGAGTTATTGTTTTTGTAACAAAGCTATCTTGTTTTTTTATTATTTTACTATGTTAACATTACTTTTCAGTTATTTATTAGAAGATTTTACATAAAATTATTCTTTAAAATAATGTAACACAAAACTTTGTCGACGCTGACTTTTATGTAGATTTGTTAACTGTGCAAATGATTTATAGAGGATTTTATTACAGTTTTTATAAATGTTTTGAAGCAGTTTGTTGTTCTGACACTAGTTTAAATTGGCTTAGTACTGAATAGGTTTTTACTTCCTGAAATCATTATTTCATCAGACATTTTGGGTTGAGGTATCACGTATTATGCTCAAAAATATAATTCTTAGGTACATGATAACGTAACCATTTATGACAATGACTCAGAAAAATAAAAAAATCGCTGACTATCACAACACGAAAACAAATATCAGAGAGAAAATATGCTCGAATTCCATTCCACGATACGAATCCAATCTACAATATATTTGACGGCAAGGATTGAACAAATAAAACGTAAGCTTGAACAAGTGAATGATAACGATCGGCGAAATCCACAACGTCATGCAAATATGAACAGCAAAACATGGTGCCCTTCATGTAGTATTGCTGCAAAGGTATTGTTTCATGTTCGTAGCAGCCATTTAAGTAATTGGAATAAAATATACCTACTCTAAGAGAATACTGTAACTCTGTGGAAGCTTTGACTATCCACTGATTGAATATGGGTAAGCTGCATTTTTTATCAATTTGTCCTTGCAAAGTGTAGTTTTATTGAACATTTGTTGTTACCATTTTATTGAAGTACCTTGATGTTGGCTTTTATTTTTAAGGGAACTTTGTCAGAACCAGACCTCTCATGATGATCGTAATTATTAACTTTTACTGCCAAAACATGAAAATTTCGTACGGGATTTTTTCATACGGAATTTCAGGGCTTAGATTTTTGGCATTCATAGCTCCACGATAATGTTAATGCAGATATCAATGATCTGTATGCGGGTCGTTGACAAAGGCCTGGGCATCATTACATAGCATTGTGTAGATGCGAGGTAACGTCTCAGGAAACTTTTAGTAAGTCATACTTTGTGACGCAGCAAAAACTGTGAATAAGAAAGCATATTTTTTTGCTTTTTTGTTTCTAATGTTTATTATGGTGTATTATGGCTTATGTTTACCTTTATGGCATTGCTCACCAAATAAAATCAAATAGAACCTACTATCTAATATTCATCAAAACTAAAACCCTTATACCTTTTATAAAATACCAAATTAATATTGATTTTTTTGTTATTTTAAAGGGATTTAATTCATAAACAAAAGTTAAGTTCTTTAATACACCTAAACCTCAACTACGTATGTAGGTAGGTATAGTTTTTATATAAAATTTTGATCACTTTTGTCACCAAACATCAAAGCATAAATCTCATGAGAATCGATTCTACATTTACTACCCTGTACATAATAATATATTACTTATTCAGATGAAACTACACATATTGTACATTTAATAATGAAATAAAGTCTATTCAACTTTTTCGTCTACATCTCTATTTAGTATTGGTATCCTGTTAGGTAACAGCTATCAAGATGCTGTTTTCCGAGCTACGCAATCTGCTCCTAAGCGAAAAGGTGCGCCCACCCTCGTGATAGCAAAGAAGTCACCCTCTCGTCACGGCGAACACCCGATGCGCTGCAGTTTTTTTGATGATTTATAAGGATGCGTAGTTATGCGCCTATTAGTTATGCAAATAAAAAAAAACCGCAACTACTTGCAGCGTATTCTAATGAATTGTGATGTTTATAATAAATAACCAACTAAATCTAAGAGAATGAAAAGACTAGGTCCCTGACCCCTAAAAAAATTGGCTATTTTTAAGTACCATATTCAGTACGTTGTAGTACAGATTAAAATTAAGACTAAACCTAAATTAAAATAATCTATATATATAAAATGCTTTGTCCTGAATGACTTAGGATCAACGCACAGCCTAAACCACTGATTGTAGAGACCTGAAACTTGGAGGGTGTGTTCTTTGTATGACGTAGGCATCCGATAAGAAGGGATTTTCCGAAATTCTACTATAAAACGGGGACAAAGTTTGTATGGGACAACGTGATTCCTTGGTCCAATCTACTTCAAATTTTGCATAAACATTCTTTAACAGAATTAATTGAAGATACGTTTTGTATTTTATTGAAACTCATCGCCAACAGGGTTAAAAAGGGGTAGAAAGTTATTTTGGGGGAGATTTGCATCGAAGTTGATATCAATCCTCCTTAGTGCTTTTGATTTAAATTACATTTTATTTTGACACATGTTTAAAAACTCAATCCGTCAATAAATATTTTTCCGGTCAGATTTATTTGAAACTTGATATTAATATTAATTTGTCAACACAATGTCGGTTTTTTTCGAAATTCTTACCCGAACGGGGTGCAAAAGTTTTATGGAACGACAATTTTTGGAATGGAGTAAGGAGGTACATTTTGTGCGGGATATTTGGGCTCCTGGCTAGAACTAAGGAAAATGTTTTGTAGAATTAATCGGGGAAATATATTTTGTAAGTGTCTTTATTGTGGAAAGTAGTTGGAATACGAATCTTGCGTAAATATTGCTCAGAGCAGATTATTAGGGTTATTATTATTATCATCTCTCTCTTTTCACCCGAAAAGGGGTGCAAAAGTGTGTTTTTTCAGGGTATCTATGTGATAAAATTATGTTTAGAGGTACACTTTGTGTAGGTATGGTAGAATGTTTTGTAGGGGATCGCGGGTGAAACCGCGGGGCGGAAAGCTATCTATACATATAGGTAATAAAGCGGTAGAATCCGGTGTTTCCGTACATTTAAGAAAAGTAATCATAATATCTGTCTGTCTGATTATTTGTTAACGCACATTTCCGGAACTACTGGACGGATTTTCATGTAGATTTCACAGGTACATAGACTGAGATTAATTAATAAAGAAGAATAATATAGGCTTCATTTAAATAAAATTGGATGTTGCAAAAAAGTAATCGTCATTCAATGATTTTTGGAATTTACTTTTATACCTACTGTTCGAAAGATATCTAGAACCCGCGTGTATCTACATTATTTTGGTTGAAATGGAGTGTGCTTGATTGATGTAGGAAGAGTCAAATTGCAAAGAAACCATGTTTGATTTTTTGTCTGTATGTCTATCTGTTTGAACACGCTTATCTCCGAAACCATCGAACGGATTTTCGTAGGTTTTTCACAATTTAATTAGGCTTAACTTGACCCTTCGAATAAATAGGCATTGTTTCGTCAAAATTAGCTAACGGGGAAAAAGGTATAGACATTTTATAAAGTCTGCGCGAGCGAAGCCGCGGGCGAAAAGCTAGTGTTTAATAAAAATAATTTGCGTATCATCTTTCTATGTTGATTCTACGATTTTATTTGATAACTTTGTTTGCGTCATAGATATTATGTATAACTATGCAATATTTCAATTTGATATCACTGGTAGTCTCTTAGTATAATGACCATAACAGATAGATGGACAGACGGACATGATGAAACTTTAAGAGTTCCTTGTTTGACTACGGAACTCAAAAAATGTATGACTGGATAAAATTAATTCAGCAATATATGCTTCAGATGTAGCTTGGCGTCATTCATATACTCGTATTTATAAAACCTGCATTACGTGGAGACAAGTGTCAAGAGGAGGGGCATAACGCCCACGTTGTTTTAATATTCTGTACTTTCATGGTCATTGCAATTTTGGAAATGTCAAATTTTAAGAATTACAATCAACCCTTTGAAAATTATTTACGAAGCGTTTAGATATATATCACAAATGATTTTCATACTTATAAGTAATGTAAGGTGTTTCATATTTAAACTACACTTAATACATTACATGTGCATATAAGGTTGATCATAATAAAATGGAATGACTCAAGACTCAAGGGCATCAGTTACTACTATAGAGCTAGTGTCAGTCACCACTTCAATAACAACTCGGTCACAATCTGCAACTTCAAACGTGTCTAGAAATGTTAAGAAATTATCTCCATACGTTCATAGTTTAGCATACACTTTCATAATAAAAATCCCGTCACGTGTAAGCATGAAATGCTTTAATCTGATATTTTGCTACAGCTACAACGTAAATTGCTATTGGATCGAAAATTGCAAAGGAGATTATAGCTTGTCATTGAAGATGTAATTTGCATAGTCAATACACTATCAGAATAATAATAAATGTATGTAGGTATCAATGAAAGCAGTGACAATTTAAAGACTCTTTATATTAGGTAGTGTTTAATACATGTTACATTTAAATATCAACCAAACGCTTTATATAAGTATGGTAGAAAAATATTTGGTACGATTATTCATTAAATATAGTATCCGTATATAATATGAGCTCTCTCTCAGTCACTGAAAGCTAAGTCGTAATAATACACACAAACTTTCTTACCACAATAGTTATCAAAATAGTACCCGTAGTACGCTAACTAAACCTAGATACTAAATAAATTTGGTCAAAAGTCCCATTGACGCAAATCAAATCTTGTTCCGTACAGTAAGTTACGATTGCATACAAGTAACAAATTAATTTTGCCATCTGTTCGGAGTAATCAAATATTTCAGTCTGGCACCTTACTCCTTCCAATTCATTGAACGAAACGTTTTCAGTATTAGGATTGCAGTCTTCTATTGTGTGAAACTTGGTATTCATTCCGGCTATTCAGTGTGGATTTGAAAGATCTTCTCTTACTTTTTCATATACCATACTGTAAGAAATAATTTAAAACTGGCATGATAATCTCAGGCATCTGCAAGCTTGTAAGTCACTACTTACTCGTAATGTAGTGACACGTGATATTTTTATCGATGTTAAAACAATGACATATTAATCGAGGAAGTCGTGATGCTGTCATGTTCTTGTACATGATCGATTATACACGAATTCTTTTCTCATGCTACTCTACTGTGAATGTGTGGATATTTTTTTTATAAGCCATCAGCTATCTGTACCAACATTCTTTATAATTTAGTCTACAATGTATCAAAAAACCGTACTTACGTAGTTATGTAAATTCTTGTAGGAATACAGCAATAATGTCGGGGCAACGTTACGTTGGCCTACATTTTGCTGGTGTATGCAAATTCGCCGGAAGCCGAAGGGTTGAACGTAGTAAAACATACGCTAACAAAGTACACTATGTTCTCAGAATCTTGAAATATCAAGATTTTCTAGTCTAGTACTGCGCCAATTTGCTACCTTTGCTAGCATAAACAATATTGTCAAGAAATCAATTACTAAGCAGTCATCTTTTGACTATTCTAAAGATTTCTGTATGCGATGTTTCAATTTCAACACCAGACTATTATCCTTTTATAGAAACTCAGCAGAATTCAGCTCATTCAAGATAGAGACAAAGAAGGTACAAAATACTTAAATGTCAGTTTATAATATTAGTAACAGTTTGTCAGACCAAGTGAACGGATTAACTGCAACATGAGTAAGATAAGCTCAATTTATGAATTAAGATTGATAACGAGTCGTCGTTCATCGTGAATCTAGACGTTTTCAAGAAAGCAGGTCCAAGATGCGAATTGAAAAGCAAGGGATTTACCGAGATTCAGCATTTCACTGCAATAAGCAATTAATAATGATAGCATATCATAATGATGATACCACAAAATAAATTATAACTAACCGAGTTCATTGTCCTTCATCTTGACCTTCGATCGTTTTGGAAAGGTATGTGGTAATTCGTTTTGCTTTCTTTTTTATCTCTCGTCCATACTTTTCCTTTTACCTCAAAGACATTTATAAGATTATTCGCATTGAATAAAGAATATTTCATTTCATTAATTTTATCTCTAACTGGGAATAATTAACTGCGATCTACTTAATTTTTGCTTCTATAATTTTCATTATTTACGTATTTTGTCGATCACTTTTTAAGTTCTGAATATTAATTACTTTGTTTAATATTTCACATCAAAATTTACTGAGCGATTTAAAAACCTTAGACACTAGATTTGAAAGTTGAATAAACTCTAAAACATTAAAAAGTATTTCACCAATTAACAATAATATGTCAAAACATAAAAATAAGTGTTATCTAAAAATAATTATTCACATGTAACTTTAAACTGTCTGTAACTATATAAAATAATTTGTGAAGTTAAAGTAAACAGCTTTTGGGTGATTCACCAGCGGGGTCAATAACATTTGTCTCATGGAACCTGTTACAAAAATTGTATAATTTCTTAAACCGCGAGGTTTTTTATTACGGTTGTTAGTCAAATAAATGACACTATTCGTGGAATTTCGTACCGGTATCAACATTTAAATATTCGCCTACTGTGAAAATAGGTCATCAACTTCAAAACACAAATACAAAGTAGGTAAGTAGGAGATGAAGATGTATTAAGTAAATGTTATATTTTTAAGGCAAATCAAAAGCAATTATACGACTCTAGATTAATAGAGATTACACAGTATTATTTATAGAAATAGAAATATACCTCTTTCCTCTATGGTATTGTTATTATGGAAAATGCATTCCAAATCATTTTTATCAATTCAATATAGATGTTTTGAATGTTTAAGTTAATCGAGTTTTTGGCTATTTAGCGGTCAATGATGAACATAAAATTTCATTTGACTAAAATATCAACAAATAGTAACTAACTTAACTACCAGTAAAGAACATTACAAGGATCTGTATATTCTTAAATTCATTTCCAAAAATAACAAACATGAGCCGAAACCACAAACCACAGAGTATAATTAAATAGAAATTATCTTCGGCCGGCCACACTTACCATTATAAATCATGTCGTGATTCGGTCCCCTTATTATTTTTGTTATCGCATGTACCTATAACATGTTTCGGCGAGTTGATTTAGGAAACTTAATTATAGAATAGTACTCCTACGGGAACCGTAATTTGTTTATCTACAGGTGTTCTACTATTTGTCAAATGATTAACCTTAATGTGTGAATGATTAAGCTTTATAATGTACTAGCTTCCACCCCGAGGTTTCACCCGTGTTTCCAAAGGATCATATATTTTCCCGGGATAAAAAGTAGCCTATAGCCTTCGTTAAATGGGCTATCCAACACTAAATCTAAGCATTTTCAATTCGAATCAGTAGCTTCTGAAATTAGCGCGTTCAACTAAATAAACAAACAAACTACAGCTTTATAATATTAGTATAGAAAAATGATAAAACATATATAATATTAGAGTGAACAAGTTTTACAAAAAATCTTAATTCAAGTGGAATAACGTCCATTTTAACGTACCTATACCTACATTATGGTCACAGAGGTTAAAATTTAATCAAACCAACGGTGGATATCAAAGACTGCATTTTGAATATTTAAACTTTGATATAACAAGCTGAGGTCCATAAATCAACATGAAATTTAACCAAAACATTCGTCCTAAAGATACTTTAATTGAATTTTGATTAGGAGTGCCCGTTGGTCCTGAAACAAGTTTCTCAAATGTAAAATTTACTGGGTGCTACTTTCTTATCTAAGTTTATTCATCATTTACTCAGTACGATATGGCTAATGAAGTTTTATACATCAAATTTACATTTAACTTTGAAAACCCTAAAAATAAAAGTATAGAATGATGACCAAAAATTAAATGACTATTTAATTGATGTAAGTCACTAACAATTTTATAACATTGCAAATGATATGAACTATTGTGTGAGTTTTCTTAAAGCTCACTGATCCATATTATCTATTGCTTGTGCCCCAAGTTATTCGTTTTAAATCCTATATTTTTTGTTTGTTTAAAATGTGGGTTTAAAAAAAATATTAAAATAATTATTTTCTGCTTTTTATTCATGTGTGACAAACAAACAAACAAAGGATGTTATATTGTTTAGTTGAGGTGATACTATGGCCACCTTCCAGCTTCATCATCAGACATCTCCTTGATCATTAGTGCTGGTCAAGACAAATTCAACGAGCCGAAACACGACGGGGCTATGTCGTTTAGTTGAGGTGTTCCTATGGAGGCTCCATTCTCAAATCAGCTCCATGGTACCACATTATTGCATTGTCATTAAGTTATCGGCTGTTTAAAGTTTGAAGTCTCTAGCTCATCGGGAAGTTAGTTCAAAATCGATTGCAAAATTTGTACCAAACAGAACGAAAACTAGTTAATAAAAGCGTAGTAGGTAAAATGACATCAAAAGTGCCTAGCTGCCTAGCTTTAATTGGCAAGAACAATCAGCTCTTACACAGATAAAAAAGATGC
The DNA here is from genome assembly GCA_951216915.1 of Tetheella fluctuosa. Lineage (NCBI taxonomy): Eukaryota > Metazoa > Arthropoda > Insecta > Lepidoptera > Drepanidae > Tetheella > Tetheella fluctuosa. The sequence goes on along the minus strand of OX578229.1, from coordinate 5,316,509 downwards.
TAGTGAAGATAACAATAACAAAATATACACTTTCAATGATTTCTGAGACTTTATAAGGTCAATGACCATTGAACGGATATGCAGTTATCATTTATTATAATTTATTAAAATTCATTGCAAGAGGAGATAAGCTATAATTATATTTTTCAAAGCTTGAGCGTTAAGATTATTCGAAGTCTATCAAAATATTATCATAAAATGAAACCCATAATTAATTCTTTAAATCTATTTACAGCAATCAAACTATTTAGTTATTATACAAAACAATAGGATATATATCGTATAATCGTATATATATACGAAAATAACAAACAATAGATAAATCATTTGATACACTAAACACTATAACATTTTCAACGGTGAAACATAAAGTAAACGCAAGAGATTTATGTACTTTAAAAGATATCCACTTCATGAAACTAGTAGACCCAAGTCGTCAATATATCAAAATATTCGGTGTGTAGGGTAACCGTTTGTGCAAGATTGAAGCGGAGGTTTTTATTGCTTACGATACATCGATTCATCGTAAAATATCGACAAGCTAGATTTAGCTTGCGATGATGGTAATTGGTTTATTGATGATGAGTGTGACACCATTTCATTTCCGTAATTCATTTTAAAAAAGTGGTCATTGTTAGTGCAGTTAAGCACCATTTTGAAGAAATTGATATGGCGTACTTGTCCTGCATCTTGCCAATAATCATGGTCACTCTAGTTGAAACGCTTGTTAAAGTAACACCGCCTAACTGCAAACGTGGGCGCTATTTATTATATTGTATCTTTTAAAGGGAAAAGATTGATTATTTATTGATATGAATAAAAAAAATGCACTTTGCAATCTTGGTACTGGGTGACGTCAGGTTAAAGGGAATGAACATTAATGACGGGAATTATTAATGTTGGATATTTGGGAAAAGCTTTTAGCGTAACATACGATACGACGACTGATACTCTGGCTGGACCCATATTTGCTGACGAGCCAACATTGTAGATTTCAAGCATTTTAACATTAAAACTAAAGAGTATCTTGAAAAGAAGTCTTACGACGGTAATGCTCAAAATTTACTAGATTTTTAAATAATCATGAGTAGACTAAAGTGGAACAACATAAAAATACCAATAAGAATAAAATTATATGGAATGGTAAGTGCCGACTACTAACATAACGGTGGTCAATCGATATATTATATTAATAACGTAGCGATGCTATTGACAATGTAGGAAGTATACCTACTAGTCTGATTCTAACTAATAAAATAACTAGATATTTAGAATATTATAATTGTTTATATTTTGTGACTTACAAATAAATATGGATGCAAAAATGTCATAGTTACTTGTTTATCCATGGAATCCTAAAACCACTATGGAAATCGCCCATTTATTAAAATGATTTCAGTTTTAAAAAGTACAGTTCACACTTCTGAACTTTTTGAATTTTGACGTTGAGAAAAAACCTCATTTAAATGTGTAAGTATGCAATGATATGAACCCAAGCACACAAAAAAAATAAGTGTGAAAAGGAATGTTTACCCAAAACGGGAGCCTTTAGTATTATGAAATAAGAATAAACAATTCAATATTGTTACTCAAATAATTCTGGGTACTTTTAAAGTTCAGATACCGTTATAAGATTATAATTTGACAATTGATTTAAAATAACATTTAACAAAAAAGTAAAGCCAACTTCAAAATGGGTTTGCACTAAAAAGTATAAAATAACGATATTAGAACTCGTTTTGAAGTCAGCGAAAGAATTTGAGATTCTGAAACACGTGCTTCCCTTTCCCTGACGTTGGTTTTACTTTTTTGTTAAATGTTAATTTTATATTTCCATTTTTAGTTTCATATGTGTATTGAATACCTATCAAGATTTATCTTTGATCGAGGAAATGCCTATCAATAATAATTGTCGATAATATTGAATAAGATATTTCAATCGCGATATTCCTGCTCCTCGTTGAAGAATTCCGTCATATCTTCAAAGTCCATGATCAGATCATAATAAATTTATATGGGACCATCTCTCAAGTATGACGAACCAAACGACAAAAGAATCATCAAAATCGGTTCATAATTGGCGGAGTAATCACGTAACAAACATACAAAAAAAAACTAGCTGTCGAATTGAGAACCTCCTCCTTTTTTTGAAGTCAGTTAAAAAATCTACTCCACTAAACATAATTTACATATTATTTCGTGGAGTAGTAGGTAGTAGGTTATCAATTCAACATGTATGTGTGTCTATGTGTATGTATACTTATGTACGTATCGAATTGATAACCTCCTTTTTTTCAAGTCGGTTAAAAAAGGTAACACTTATAACGCCTTAAAAATTACTTTTCCAACACGGCTGACATAAAATACCTTTTACTCATCGTACTCGTGAATTACTTCTTATCCAATGCTATTCATTAACAGCAAACTTTGTTGTTGAATTCACCGTTGAGACAACTGTGTTTACGTTGAAGGCTGTTCCTAAACTTAGTTTAAGTAATGCAGACTATACAGGGTGTAAGGGACAGCCCTCCGCAAACTAATGGGTTGAACTCAGTAGATAATACTAAGATGCCCGGTACATTAAATTATTTCTGGAACGTCATGGGAAACCAATAAACCTGATTTGTTTGATTACCTCACACGCAATGTATCGCTACCGTAGCACGTAGCAAACTGCAGCGCAGCGAGCCGTTGGCCGCCCTCCCCGCGTCGTGCGTTAGTAGAGTATTTCAGCATCCATTGCTGATTATTTTTTTATTTTAGTTGTTTTATTTACATAAATGGAGTGTTGTGTATAAAGAATTTAATTAATATTACATTGAAATAATATTACACTGAAAAAACAATAAGAATTATGAAAAATTTCCGGAGAAAATTTCTGGTGGATTATGACTCAATATAAGGAGCTAAATGCACCCCGTCAGTTTGCAAAGGACCGTCCCTTACACCCTGTATTATAAAAGGCTGGCTTAAATGCCTTCGGTCACCATCCTCAATTTATCTTCAGGTCAGACAGTCGCTCAAGTTTAAGGACATCCCACACCACTTTTTTCTCACGTAATTTTCAATGACCACTCAAAAAGTCATTATCGATTCAGCGACAAAGATCCACTTCGACTAACAAAATATTAAGTGCTATGTCTACTACTTCAATTCTCTTACGATCGTTTTCATTTCCATTTATTAAAATCTAGCTTATTTTTTTTGTAGATTTAAAGGTGTAATAAATAGGTGAAAACTTATTTTTAATAAAGATAGATAACAAGTTTTTTTTCACAAACGATTTAAAATAAAAATCTCATTTTATTTAATTCATTTTAAACGTTATTTATTTTTAAAATTGGTAAAATAAAGGACCTTAGGTACAAAAAAATGATTAATTGAATTCTCAGACATCTATGTCTACTAAATTCTCATTTTAGAATTAATTCTTCTGCACAAATTTCATTATTGGAATGGAAACATAAAATATATACTTTCATAAAGAAGACAACAATAATTTAAACAGCATTTAGCTTTTAATATGTTATTGAGATTATGCAAATATCGAATCCCTCCAAATCCATTAATTATGACTAATGCCTTTAAAGTTATGATTAAGTAAATCAACTCTTTTCATACCACCTTCAACAAAAGGGCATCGGCGAAAACAAAACGTGTCGAATGTAACTTATTGATATATTAATTCTTGATACTAACCCTTGTTTTATTGTTCTGATATAAATCCACTTAGGACGATGATAAACACAAAATCGAATTATGTGTTTCATTACGGGACCTTATGAGGCATTTGTCGTTCGATTCTGTACCTTTTTATTTGCGACACTCTCTTTTTGATTTTTTTTTCATGAGAGCATTTTGAAAGAGCCTGATTAATTTTCTTTGATGATACATTTGATGATGACATTTTTTAACAGAACTTTGTTTTCAACACTGACACAAACTTTATCGATAAAACTTAAATCATAAATATTTCTACCACATCCCCGTCAATGATGATGACTATGATGGCTGAAATGGGATCCAAGATACAGGTGATCAGTATGTAATTTTGTAAAAATACGTCTGAGCCATAAACAAACATTTAAATGCCATCCAAAATGCCGTCATCTAAATGCATCCAAAACATCCTATTGTTTTCTGTAATTCACAACTTCAATAAAGATTAAAACCACCTACATATACAGAAACACAGTAACAAATTAACGCTAATTAAACAAAGCCATTTAAGAGGTTTTTAGATTAATTAAGTTTAATTTGGATACCGCAGTAATACCCAACTGAGCGTAGCAGTTTTATCAGTCGATTGCAAAAAATGCTGAACCCTTAAGACCTAAAATATATAGGGCTAAGATGTAACCTTGTATCTCTACCGAGGCATTAAAAAAGCTTGCTTAGCGCTTCACAGACTTTTTTAAGTATTTTTGTGCTATAATATTTTGTCTCGGGACCTCTACCTATTGAAAATATGATATGGAAACACGTACCGAATTCCTCGGTTGACAAATTTTCTTCCTTCTCGTTTCCTTAAAAATTTGGAAAACAGCAATGCTTCTAAAGGTTTGTGAAGGATATTTAATTAAAATAGAGGGTCATAAATAGGTGTTAATGTTACGTTGCCGTTAAATATTCGTGTGTAAGAATATTAGGTAAGGTAAGGTTATGAATCACTGCTTGATTGCACTTTTAAACTTGACCAATACGCCGATCATTTTATTGCGACTTCATTTATTGGAGTTCTTTTGAAAGATACAGTCATACATTGTTCATAGGGATTCCATTTTGTCAAGAATCTTAAAAAATAATTAATAATGACGGTGTAGGTATTTGACTGTTCGATCTGAATAAAATAAATAACTAATTCGAATATGCCCTTTTATTTGGAGATATGTACTTTAAAAAAACGCAAATGCGTCGAATTATTCTTCTATGTTATTTTTATTTGATCGAATGATTTTGGAATTCCTCTCTACTAAAAATGTATGACAATGTCCAGTTTTAGTGGACAAAATCTGATTCAGATTATACCCACCAATCTATATTAGAGACTGGTTTATTGGATTATCGCAGATGGTTTCCGCACTTTTTCTGCGGCTCGATTGGACATTGATCGATCGGTCTTTTATCAGTTTTCTTTTGGCTTCAGGTATTTCAGTTAATTTCAACCCTTATCCTTTGAAATATTTTAAAATACTTTTCTACCACCTAATTCAGTCATATAACACATTAGCATGGCAATACTTCCACTGTTTTCACTGTTTTCAAGTGCTTTGAATGCGTTTTATACAAACACTTTTGAACCGTTATAAAGGGTAAAACCCGCTGAATGATTCACGAATACCGTATCTTGAGATCCCATGTAAACTGTCCGATAAAAATCCAAAATACGTATAAAATGCGACAGCTAAACCTGACATAAGGAAGGATACAGCTTATAAAATATATTTAGCAATAATTTTAAATAATTCGATTGGAATTGAAAACTGTTCGAGTTCATAATCAATTATTTAACTTTAAGGTTTTCGGTAAAAAGGTAATTTCCAGACGGCGTGTTCAATTCAAACTCATAAAAGGTAATATCCCGAATTAACAATAACAATAGTTACATATATTCACCTCACATTATTATTGGTAAAGAATAGACGAACAGTAGATACTTTGTACTCGCACCTCTACCTACCTCTTTGGGGGTGATGAGAGATATTATGTATTTGTCAGGACTTTTTTTGAAGCATTTAGTAATTGTTATGTTAGGTACTCTTTGACCACACTGCACCGATATACTTTATTTAATATGGCAAACACGTTTACATAATTCTTTATCAGTCATACATATGAGAATTCACGATCTCACTATCGTGCATGCGTACGTTCCTCTCACAGAAGCATAGATCGGTGGCTTTGATGAATCCAAATTGTAACAACTACTTTAAGCGTTGTTTATATCCCTATAAGGTTTTTCACATTTTTACATTCATTTATTTAAGTAAATTAAATTGTTTTGACTATGATTTTTGCAAAAAAAATATTTTTAGCGTTTTTGGAAACATACCTACGTGTGGTGGGTCTAGAAATTATGTTAAATACTTCAGTGTGAAGTGATCAAGAAACAGACGCTAAAATACCTTGAGACCCGACAATTTTATTGCGATAAAACCTTTGAAATGATCTTCCAATATTTCAATAATTTCTTACATGTTAGTGCCGTCTACCTACTCTCTAAATGCGGTGTCTTGAAAGATATTCGCCAGAAAACCTAATTTCTCGGATAGCATTTTCATACTAATGAATATACTGCTACTTTAAAATTAAACAAATAGTCTGACTCAGATGTAAACAGTACTATACTAAACTAACTAGACTAGCATAAGTAATAAAATAGACGTAAAGCTACATTTATTTCCTGTAATTAACACTGTGAACAATTTTTTAAAGTAATATAAATTCTTTGACGTCACAAATAATTGAATACAAGTTATTCAAATGTTTTCCAGTTCTCGGTTTAATTTAAGACCTAGTATTTCAGCCGAAATATATATTTATTGCATCCGCAAGGAATGCGATGACCAACACGGCGTGCGTTCTATAAGGACCTCATTTATTTTTATTAAATGTGGAAAGTTGCTAAATTTTAACCACATGAAGTTAAAACCACAGGAGTTAATCAGATTTTGAGATGGAATTACAGACGTAAAATCCCATTATAAAAACGACAATTAGAGTTACGTTCCTTATGAACACATCATAGCCATGCAGTGACTAACAGTCACTGATACCTACACAATTTATTATAAACTAGCTTCCGCCCCGCGGTTCCACCCACGTTCCCGAGGGTTCATATGTTTTTCCCGGATAAAAACTAGCCTATAGCCTTCCTCGATAAATAGGCTAACCAACAGTAAAATCATTTTTCAATTCGAACCAGTACCAGTTCCTGATATTAGCGCGTTCAACGAAGTAAACAAACTTTTCTGCTTTATAATATTAGTATAGATCTGTATTTATAAACTCGCATAATAAATAAGTCCTTAATCCCGATACCAATACGCAAAGTCTGTTGACTTGAAAGCCTCCTGGCTTAAAAATAATTGTAACTAAAAGAGTAAATCAGATTACAAGACAAGTGAATTAAATGAATCACTCAATGCAAGAAACCCTAAGGCCACTTAGAACAATTCACATAGCATGGACTTGGGCGGTCGCTAAACATGACTCTAAACAAACGTAACCCAAACACCTACGACATTTTTGTGAATGAAATATCTACACTTTTGCTGTCCACATTATTGCAGTCAATTTATCATATTCTTTTCTGGTTACATTAGCAAATTAAAAAGTGTATAATACGCACTAAAGAACTCATTACTTCGCAATATCAAGTATTAGACATGAAACTACAGTGGACCTAAAATAGTACTCCCTAGTAAAGTATATATTTAATTATGTAAAAAAGGCTGTAACGAAAATACGTTTTTGATCCTTACAGCATTAATATCATCAATCTTTTCTACTTAGTATTTTTGCGATAAGAACAATGCAATATATTTGAACTATAAATTGTAACCTGGAAGTTAACAAACGTCAGGGAATTTTTCCCAAAAAATATTATTCAGGTGTATCATCTAAGAGCGAGGTCATTGTATCATACCGCGCAGATGCGCTTACGCATGAGGGCGCAGGATATTTCGCTATAAAAATCATGGACGACACCTTTAGGCCACAGTATCGAACGGAGCATCGACACGGAAGGACATGAACATGAGGCTGGTGAGTCCTTGAGCTTTTAAGTCCTGGATGTGAGAAGTACAATTTTTTTGAAAAAGTGCCGCAATAATCCTTTTTTTATTCTGAAATTTGTGCAACGAAATCAAAATTATTTATCAAAACAAAGTTATTTTAATTTATATTTTTTACTTGAATTTTGAAAAGTTATTGAAAATATTTATTAATGTGTACATGTGTTAAATCCCAGCAATTATATAAATTTCAACCAATAAATAGTGACAATTACCAAATAATAACACATTACCAATATTTTTTTCCAGCTTTGTATTTTTGCCGCCATCTTGGCGCTCTCATTGGCTGAAGAATCCCACAATGAACACCTAGAAGATTTAGTGGCACAAGAAACAGTCGAGCTGATGAAGGAAGGTCACGACTTACAAGAGGCTGCCAGCGCGTACAACGCATACGTGCCGCCCAGCCAGAAAGCTTGGAACCCTCCCCAGAATTACGTGCCACAATATGCGTGGACTCAAGCACCCCAACAAGATCCTATTCAGCCAGTGAACTACATACCTCCGTCTCCTTCCCTACCTCCCCAAAATGACTACGTTCCCACTCAACACCCTCCTGGTCACTGGCCACCTCATAATACCTGGAAGCCTCCTCATCATTATCCCGCAACCACCCCTACTACTGTGATCAAGAATGGCCAGTATTTCGGTGATAATGGCAGCTACAGATACGAGTAAGTATTTTTTACTATTCCATTCTAGATAAATTATAAGTTATAATTTTAAATGCTAATCGAAATTTCAATTAATAGCTAAAAGGAAAAGGCAACATCTTGTAAAATTGCGTTAAGTTAGGTACAGCAATCATTTTCCAAAAACCGTATTTTTAAAACGAAGAATCTCACAAAAAAATATTTAAAATTAAAAGAATAACAAATATTAGTATCTATACCTACTTAAAGTATTTTTTTAATTTATTTCACACTTAACATACAAAAAAGAAAATTAAATCTATTAAATACGGAAGCCTCATGAACGCGATCATCCGTCTGTACGTTTGGTAAATATAAAATTTATGAAATCAATGAAGCCTAAGAAATATTCGGTAAAAATTCAAAAAGGTGATGTTAAAGAAATACTGTGTACATTTTTATTCCTAGAATTTGCTTGTAACAATGTAAAGTAAACTGTATTTATATAAAAGAAGAAATTAACTGACTGACAGATCAACGCACAGCTCACCTAGCCCATTGGGTATGGAAAATTAAAATTTTGCACACAAGTTCCTCATATAACATGGGTATCCATTAAGTGAGGATTTTTCAAAATTCATCCACGTGATCTATTTTACACCTTTGTAAAATAGGAAATCGCGAGTGAAACCACGGGGCGGAAAGCAAGTCAAAACCTTACTAATATTATAAACGCGAAAGTTTGCATGTTTCTTACTCTTTCACGCCAGAACGGGTGAACGGATCTGGATGAAATTTGGCACAGAGATTGATTATAGTCTGGAAAATCTACTTTTTATCCCGGAAAAACATAAGATTCCACAGGAACGCGGGTGAAACCGCGGAGAGGAAGCTAATATAAAATAGTTATAATAACAAGATTGAGTGCGACATGCAGCTTCCTCGTGGTTTGTTGTAAATATATTTTTTGTTGAATGAACATCAAACGACATTTATATCCATGCCGCGTTAGATACTATCATGTCTCGTTGTAAAAAGCTGCCTACACAATGAGATAATTTGAGTTTATGTCAACATACGTTTTTAGTATTTGAACGTCCATTTAGCTAATAAATAATAAACTTGAAAAATTGCTCAATATTATGAAATTAACATTTTGTGCTAAAATAATAAAATTTTCCATCAACATGATTCAGATAGGTACCTACCTATCCATCCATTTTGTCCAACATACCTTATGTATCTCCTAAACCTAAAAATCACTGTATAAATACGAATCTTACCTATAACATGAAACTTATCGACTTCAAAAAAAAACAAACTAAAAAAGCGGCCTACGCAGGTTTAAAACCAAAATTTAATATACGCGTTATCTTGAAAGGCGATGATAGCTCAGTGGTAGTGACGTCGGACGCCGCGGCGAAGGTCGTGGGTTTGAATCCTACAATGAGCTTGAGCTTTCGGTGAAGGAAATCATCGTGAGGAAACCATAGCACGGTGGTAGGGTACTTTGTAGTACCCGCCTGGCTGACAACCACCTTCAAGTTGAAAATCTGTCGCCAAACACTTATTGGTGTGTTCCGGCAGCTGCACTTGAGAGCTAGATCCTTCTAGGCTTTGTGTGCTTACCACCTTCGGCCACATCATCACCTACCATAGTGAGGTTGTGGTCAAACACAAGCCTATACAAAGAAAAAAAAAAGGGTTAATATCACACATATTATGTTAAAGTCAATAAACCGCGATAGACTACATATAATGCAAATCATCTGCAGGTAAAAGATGCATATCCTACCGATCACTGTCCTTGAAGACAGAATGGAACGCATAAAATTTTACATATTACGTAAAATTGGAATGACTTGAGACCCTAACGGTCCTAACATCGGGTCATTATGGGTTTGTCAATTATTCCGGTTATGTTACTGTCAATATAACTGTTTATAAAAATGCGGTCCACGCGGAAAAAGGTCCTAATTTTGCATAATTTATGAATGAACTCGTATATAAATAGCTTTTTCAACAGAGGATTTTTAAAAGTTTACCGTTTTTTCTTATATCGCTTTCGATTTGCCTCATATTTTTGTCGCTTCTCTATATTTGATAAATTTATTGATGGTGCTCGCCGACTTTGCAGTAACAAAAAAATAATTGTGTTTTTGATTATAATTTTAGTGGTCAATAAGGATTGAATATATTTATGGAAAGTACGAGTGTCAAATTACCAATAAATGTTTATATCATTAATCAGTATTAGGTATTCAGTTATAAATTTTATTTAGTGCTAATTTTATATCATATCTGTTTTGGGGAAGTAGTCAGAGGATAAAATATTGAATACATTTCTTTGACGTATGTTTAGCTTCAACATATATTTTATTCCAAAGGTACCAACTCTCCGACGGAACCCATGTTGGCGAAAAAGGTTGGCGAGTTGGCAACAAACCAGACGATATTGTGAAAGAGGGATGGTATTCATTCCGTGATCAAAACGGCAAAGTGTACACTGTCAAATGGTGGGCTGATCACACCGGGTACCACGCGTACGGTGATCACTTACCCTCTTCGCCGCCATCACCTAAAGCGATTCATATGTAAGTATTACTGAAGATACTTCTGCAGTCATTGTATCCGCGTTACACAAATCTGCAGAACTGTCAGAAATATCTCTAATACAGTTGCTATCTGCGTTTGTCTGTTTCTCCGCTTAGTTCTTCTAAACCACGCAGTGGATTTCACTAACAGACAGAACGATAAACGAGGATGGTTTGTGTAGATAAATTGCACCCGTGCGAAGCCAGGGTGGGTCGATAGTTAAATATAAGATGGAAAAGCAGTTGTATCTACGTGTGAAAAAATTACGTACGAATTCACGCGGGGTTTTTGATAAGGAAAACATCCTGAAGAAACCTACAATCTAAGAATATGCGAATGTATCTCGCACTTTAGTTAAGATTTGAGATTCCAACCTCAGTGGTGGTATAACGTATGTGAAGACCTATTTTGATTGCCTCTGCACTGATAACTATTATGTAACTGAACGGGTACGCGGTAAAAGAGTGTAGAGACATCATCCGAAATTAATGGTAGAACGTCGTATAGTATGAGGTTTTCACTAATAATTATATTATTTTAGTTCATTAAAATATAAGTCTAAAAACCGCAGACTATACTAACAGAAAGTCAACTATTTATTCAAATATTATCGTACGAGTTCACAAAGATGGATGTATCTGTAGTCTATGCCAATTTCCTAGGCACATTTGCCAACAAATCAATCTAATCAAATTATTTTCGTAAGAAATATGTTGTAGGTCTAGTTTATTTATTCTTCCCCTTGTTTTTCGAGTGACAGCGCGTTACTGAGTGAGTTATGAACCAAAGTTGTTTGTCATATTTATGTAACAAATGGCGACCGCTAGGAAAGTTAATATTTCCTTGATCTTATTTTTTTATTAAAAAAAAGGAGGAGGAGAACTAAACCAAAAACGTAATATAATATACCTATTAGACATTAGAGTTACAATTAACTGACAAATTTGGAGTATTATTATCATAATATACGAATATAATGTATGACAGATTAGTAGTGTAAACATTATAATGAGAGATCATAACATCATTTAATAAACTATAAAAACTATTTTTTTACAACATATTTCGACTAACTAAATAAAACTGAATTATTGGGGATTGTGGTATAAAAACAATTTAGCAATGCTATGATTGGGTACTAAAATGTATTGTTTTTTTTTTTGCAGAGCTCATGATGAAACCCCGAAGGTTGAAGATGAAAAGCCCCAACCGTACCCCATAAATCTCAATCCTACCCAACAAGTACACACAGACTATAACTACCCACCATACCAACAAACCCCCGTCGACTACCAGCCCCATCCAACTTATCCAACCTACCAATAAGTAAGCAGATTAGTGTGTGTTAAATTCCGCGATGATTACGAAATTAAACGAATATATCTAAAGAGATTATTAATATTTAAGATAATATCTATTATTGTCATCGATCTGAACATAAATATGTATTTAAACAATTTAAGTGCGATAGGTATACGAATAATATTACCTCTGAATGATTAGTAGGTATGTATGTAAATTGTTTTATAGTCAATGATCTTTATCACGATTCTTATTGTGATCTAGATCACTGTGAATTGTATGAAACAGTTGTGATAGTATTATGAATGTTCAAAGTCAATATGTGATGTATTTCATAAATAATAAACAATTAAACATAGTTTTATAGCTTACTTGTTTTTATTATTATTTACCTTAACGATTGAAGTGATCAGCGTAGAGTATAAAAAGTATTACCTGAAAAAGGAAAACAAAAAACTGATTATTTGTTAATAACATTTGATATTAAACTAATTTATTTGAAAAAGTTGATTATAATTATATTCATGAATTATAATATGTGTGTAAATATTATGACGAAATAATTCCAATTTGATAAATCTATGCCCAAATAGAATATTTCTGGAACACAGTAAACAGTTCAAGGACATCACTCCACCTGGTGCGAAATTGCACCACTCGGCGCTTTCCGTATACGTGGTCGCCACTAGAGAACGTTTCTTCCCGATAGGTTGACTATTCGGGCCGTAGTTTCTACTCTATGAACGAACGTCCTTGTATTTCGATACAAGGACAAATAGACAATTAAAAGCATAGTCCGTTTCATAACTCTCCGAGTAGCATTGAGCATTTATTTATGCGGCCAACAGTAAAATATCCAAAATTAATGAATAAAGAAGAAAAAATCTTCACACTAAAAGTATAAAAAGAAGGGAGGTAAAATTGAATAACCAAGTAAAGACGTGTAATGGAAATTCCTGAATATGAAAGCCCATAACGTAATCGATGCAATCTCAGAAACGATTTTTGTCATTAATAAACGAATAAACAGATTTTACACGATATACCAGCTCTACCTCAGTACCTAGTATTGGGTTTTTCGATACGTAAGACGACGTCGACGACGTTCGATATCCAGTACATTCCAGGGCGCAATTACTTGACCACCATAATAAACAATGAAAAAATAAAATCCTGCAGCATGTAACTAAATGTGCGTAATCAATGGGCGTAAATCGAAAATTCTCAAAAACCAGTTGTAAAGGTCGTTGACTTTGACTTTGACCATTACAATCCTTGCATCACTTTATGAAATGCCAATTTGGGATGACCGCATAAAAACTTCCAATTTATCTGCCCATTTATCGAACACTGCCCCTTAGTCGAATCCTTTTCGGGGTTTTGATCCTTATAATTAATTGAGGACCATGATTCACAGAATCTTTTTTAGTTTCTTGCCATTCAATGAGTCATTTTGAATTTATTACAGTAAGTTTCAACCTGTAAAACTGTTAATCAGCGGAAATTTAGGCGTTTCTTAGGCCTATACGAAGAAACTAAAAAAAAATATCTGAAAATTTGCATGGCTTCTAAAACTTTAAACGTGTTAAATACAAATGTATCGTTGTGAGGCTTAACCTGAACAGTATTTAATGATCTTGTTTATTCTTCATTATTGTATACGTATAGGTACGAGTATCTGTTTCTTGTAAAATTCCATTTGAAATAGCGCAATGAATCGTATCTGTCAACATTCTTCTGATGACACTAAATAAATAGTAGTGCTCATACTTTGAGCCACCAATTACAATACATCTCAGAATTATCGAGCATAACATATAAATGACAACGTAATAAAAAGTACGATGTCCACAAGAGAAACCTAGTTTTAAGCCAAGCGATATCTTTCACGAATGCCTGGACACGACCATCTCGCGTGCGTATAAATATATGCGGAATTCATTTTCATTATCAGTCTATTTCGTTCAAGTCTTACAGTGTAACGTTGAAATTGGTTTAAAATTACAGCTTCAAGAAAAATGAAGCTGGTAAGTGGAAAGTGTTGTGTTTGATAAAGTGAATGCATGGATGCCTTGTGTGGATATGTTATAAACGTAAGTGTTTGGCAAAAATAATAAAACGTTGTTCGTATTATTTCAGATACCACTAACAATTTTGACAATAAGTTTGGCAGTGGATTTGAAAGCTCATGAGCACTTCACTTTTCCTCCCCAATTTCAAACACCACATGCAGGTGTATTTTCTACAGATAGTTCTCTTTATTTGCCACCAGAATCTCATACAACCATACCATTATTTCCTATGAGAAATGTAAACAGCCTCCCTTACCAATATTTACCACCGACTGGTAAAAAAGCGCCAATGGGATTCCCATCACCATTTCCAATAATGGTTTCGTCAACCATGATGCCATCTCATGATGAAGAAGATGGTGATGATGATGATGATGGGAATAATAAACAAACACCACCAGGGCCACCACTTTTTCGTAACGAATTTAATCATACCTCAGGAAATCCTAGTAGACAGGTCATAGAAAAGAAAGAAGTAAGAACTATTCCAAGACCACAAAATTATCGACATAATATAGATAGAATTGACACAAAAATCCCATATCAATTTAATGTAAACCCACATTCAGCCAGCTCAACAATTCAAAGTCCTCCGTCTCGGAATTTGATAATTTCGGCAGAAACTCATAGAAATGATCGAAGTGTGGACCAAATAAAGGCTGGTGGTTTTCCTCAATATCTTCCACCCCCAGGAGTTTCATTTATATCCTCGACAACGGAGCCAGCAATACCTATACTTCGATTATCGAATGAAATGGATTTGGATGGAAGCTTCAGCTATGAGTAAGTACACTAAACAATAAAGAACGAATTTACATGTTTTGTTTCTTAATGCAATATTTTATTGTAGAGCACTAGGAGCGGATCAGACTCATTACGTACAGCATAGTCACATGGAAAATATGGGTACAGACAAAGAAGAGCAAGTAGTGGAGGGATCCTATTCTTATGTTGGAGATAATGGACAAACGTACACAGTTCACTATATTGCTGATTCGAATGGATTTAGAGCCAGTGGTGATCATTTACCTGTAGCACCTCCAATCCCCGAGATTATTCAAAGGTATTTATGAACTTCTGACATTACATTTTATACTTTCGTGTAAAAAAAAAAGTCTGCTAAAAAAAAATGTTAAGTACCTAGTTAGATAGATATTATTTTATGTTTCATATTTTAGGGCAGTCCAGTATAACTTAGCTGAAGAAGCTAGAAAACCACCGCATCTTAAATCCTGGCAAAGTGAAGAAAAAGAAAACGAACTTAGCGAAAGCGAAAAAAGTCATCGTTTCGCTATTTCACCACCACGCAACTTATTTACTGGTAAAACTCCAGAATCTTTCTCCTATGCATTTTCTCAAGGATCAAACACACAAAACAATTTAGTAGCCGCAGCTAGTTCTCAAACTCCTGTCAAAACAAACGTCGAATTTACACCGGATCAAATGAAAAGTACAACAAACAGTGGAACAATTTCACCGCAAATAACTTTTCTGGCTTCACAAGGTGCTCACGTTCCTTCTATGAATACCGCTCAACAAACAATAGCCAGAATGTTTTCAACTGAAAAGCCAACAATGCCTCAGTTAATAAATTATGAAGCAGGGACGAAAGAATCAGAACAAGATAAAGCCTTATGGAGATGGCAATATGGCTTAAATGCAAATTTAAATCAAATACCAGATAAAAATACCATATCGAGATCATTTGGCGAAGGTGACGATGTTGTGATTAATTTTAGTGACATGACACCCGAACAGTATACGAAAATGATAAAATCTGAAATTGAACCGATTGAAAAAGAACATTTTGAAACACATCAAATAAATGATAACTCAAACTTTAAACATACACAATATTATAATTTCAATACTGCTCAAGCAGCACAAGCCAATACGATTGATGAATTTCAAACTCAACATTCTACAACAAAAGACTCCATACAAACACCTTCTACAGACAGTACGATTACTCCAAACTATTCAAAAGACTCATATATAACTTCTAATTCATACATACAGCCGAATAATGAAAAAGTAAATAATCGCTTTGACAGTCATGAATCGGTACCTAACTCTCGATCAAATTTAATAACTCATCGGGAATTTGCACCTCCCAGTCAAACAGTAACACAATCATATGATTATGAAGATAGTTCGTATGAGCCCCGAAGGATCAAAATTTCAAACGCGGATTCAGTTATACATTCAGAAACAAATACTGATGATCTCAAAGTTATACCCCTTAATAATAATAATGATAGTAAAACAACATCAAGGGAATATACAAAACCAAATAGTTTAGAAAGTAAATCAAAAATATATGTGACAAATATGCCGCCATACGCCGGTAGTACCATTAATAGCATCAAATTTGCTGATTTTATCGTATCTGACAACAACAACCATTTAAGACCATTTATAAATACCCAAGCAAATGTTGAACCAACTATTACTACTACAACCGAAAAGAGCTTAGATGATATATTGAGGGAAAATATTTTCTTAAAAAATATATTCCACTCTAAAGATAATAATGAGCAAAGCAATTTTGAGAAATTAAAAGAAGGTGAACAAAATATATTAGAAAAATTAAGAAATGATGAACAAAGTACTTTTGAAAAAAATAAAGTGGAAGAAAAACATACATTTACCAATAAAATAAGCTCAGAAAATAAAATAGATAAATCTCCAAAATACATTCAATATCAACAACAGCCTAATAACGGTCTTAAAAGCATTAAACAAAAACCAATTGATATTTCAGAACTCCTAAACTATATGACCACGAAAAATTACTTCGAATCTAACAAAATTAGGCCGACATCAAATATAAATTCTAACAATTTAAACCGCAAAATTGAGGCACAATATATTCCTGTAAATCAGGACAATAATGATGAGGATCATGAAGAAATTCTTGAACAGACCTATTACAAACCCTTTAATCATCTACAACAGCAAGAATTACGTGGAATTATCAAAAACTATAAAGTATTGCATCGTAATAATAGTCAGCTTAATGCTGATCATCATGATAATTACAAACAACTGAAGAGAAACCTATCCCCACCACCAGTGAAAATGTTGCAAACATCAAATTTACCACCGTTAGGACGTGCTGGACCTTCAATGAAGAGCTATTTACCACCAATTTTTGTATAAGCTTTCTAGTCTATAGATTTTTTTGAATTTTGTTTGACACAAAATTTATGTGATGATGATGCAGATATTTCAAAACATTTTGTGAATTATTTCTGAAAGCTGCATTTACTAGGGTAAGTTTTGTTTAATAAGTTATTTTAAATATATGTTTATGAAATATTATACCAAACTGCATTTTAATTATAGATATAACAATAATATTTGCAAAATTATAAATTAAAATCTTCTGCCCCGCGGTTCCATCCGCGTTCCCAAGGGATCTTATGTTTTCCCGGGATAAAAAGTAGCCTATGTGCCATTCCAAACTATAATCTAACTCTTTGTTAAATTTCATCCAGATCCGTTCAGCGGTTCTGGCGTGATTGAGTAACAAACATCCATCCATCAATCAAAAACTTTCACATTTACAATATTATTATACTAGCTTCCGCCACGCGGTTTCACCCGCGTTTCCCAGGGATCTTATGTTTTCCCGGGATAAAAAGTAGCCTACTAGTGTTCTTCTCCACACCATAGTGTGGAGAAGAACACTAGTAGACTATCTACATACCAAATTTCATCGCGATCGGTTCAGCGGTTTAAGCGTGAAAAGGTAACAAACAAACAAACTCACTTTCGCATTCATAATATTAGTTAGAATTAGGATTAGGAAGTAGGATTAGTAGGAAGTAGGATAACTGTCCCCAGCGGTTTCTCCCGCGTTCCCGAGAAAAAAGTAGCTCATGTCCTTCTCCATACCATAGACTATCTGCGTACCAATTTCATCGCGATCGGTTCAACGGTTTAGGCGTGAAAAGGTAACAAACAAATGAACAATTCGCATTTATAATATTAGTTAGATTAGATTAGAAGTTAGATAGATAGTTAGGAATAGAATTAGTATAAAAAATTGTATAGTACAAAAATAATATTATTATGTACGAGTATTTATTGTTGCTGTCTAAACTACATAATTTTCAAATTTCAGTATCTTTCTATGTAGGTAGTTTGCGGAACAATACAAAACTTAAATAGGTTAAATTAAATTCTAAGTACCATAAACAATTGTTGTTGAGTTTTTCACTTATAGCAAATCATGAGGCTGAAAGCATAAGTATAGATCGCGTGCGTATCTTAGATGAATCATCTCGCCATCTGTACTGAAAGCGTAACGGGAGAAAATCTCTGCATTAATAACATTATTTATCTTGCGATCGGCTAAGAATGGCTGCGAACGAAATAACCTGCTTAGAAAATATTAACCTACTTAATCGCACATGACGATCATTAACGTCTCATATATGTCGCTAATGCTGGGATATAAAGATTTAGCATTAGCATTTAGTTCTCCACTTAAGCTCAATGCAAACTGGTAGACTTCAAACCATAGAATTTAGGGTCATTTTACAAACGTCGAACAAATATGTTGCCGTGTCACAAAATTTATAAAGAAAATCTATCATATTTATCCTAGGATATCAAGCAGATTTAATTCCCCGGTCTAATAACCCAGAACTAATAAATAGTCCAGTCCACATATAATATTATGTGTCTTATATTCCAATAACATCTTATCTAAGTACATATATTTCATTGTTACAATTCATGTTTACATGCTTTTATTTTTTAAATAATCATGGCAACACCTACATTGAAAGGTACAAGAAAAATGGGGTTCAAAATGTTCAAATGTCTTCATTGATATATCTACATGAAATATTTTATAATCCCCGTGTAAATATTCCGCAAAAAATAGCAGATTTTGTTCTCGTTTCGACCGTAGTTTATTTATTTTTTAGAATTTACAGTAGGATTATAATTAAAAAATCACCCTTCTTGAAGAACCCCATACTGTACCCCCTAAGTTATTCCTTGCCTAAGGATGATAAGGATTAACTGAACTTCCAATACTTTGATTTTTTACACAAATCCCGGAGCAAATTCCCGGTACATTGATTTAGAAAAGGTAATAAAAAAATATTTTCCATCCATCGGTAATAACTGTATTATACCAAAACTAGAGATGGCAACTTTACCTACACAAGAATTGTTGTAGATTTATTTTTCTGTGTTACTGTATAAGGAAATCTGCAGTGCTTTAAGTGAAGAAACACAAGTTATTATAATAGAGTGTTTATGATAGGAGCGCCGTGACTGGAATCCTAATTTGTCATATATGTAACGTTACATGACATAAAAATCCAAAGACACAAAGTAAAAAATACAAAGCAGATAAATCATGTGGGCAATTTTGGACAGCATATTATGAATTAGATGGAAGTTCGTGAGCATTTTAAAAATGCTAGTACTTGCGTGTTTCTTGCAATTTATATTTTTTCATATAAATTACCTCAAATATAATACGGAAGAAAAAAAATATATCAAAAGAAACAAAAAGCCAACCTATCAAGGTATTTCGATCTTCACCCACGACATTGTTATTTAAATTACAAGACTTTTTAATTGAATGTTAATTAAAATATAATCTACATTCTCGTTAGATTCGTAGCCTGACTAAAATAAATATTTTATTTGATAACAGCATCTAAAGTAGAAAAGCTATTGAAACATTTATAGTAACAATAGGCAGCACTGATTTGAAAAAGAACTGAAAGTTTGCGGAACAAATTTTGAGAGGCTTTTAGCCTAAATGAGTATTTCTGTAGCCCTACAATAAAGCATTTGTGGGATAATATCCCATTTTTTTATAATATCCATTAAAGTGAATAAAATTTTAAGTCCTTGAGAATAAAATCCCAAATTATACTTATTCAGATCACGTTTTGCTTCACTTGGTTATCTCCTCTAATGTTACTTGATATGTAAAATCAAGTATAAAAATTAAGTTGAAGGTTGGATAAAGGCTTAAGTCAGTACATTACGGAAATTACCAAAAAAGTCGCTTCAACTTGACAGCCTTAGTTGAAATTTCAGAAGAATTCAAATCAGATTATAATTTATTTCCAAGAATTCGTACCTTATTTTGTGATAATTTTTTTCCTCTTGCGTTGTTATAGACTTGAAAACTTAATACTAAATGAAATAATGTAGCTGCAATCCAGATTCCGCAACACCAAACAAAGTTGTTTACCTTTTGTTGTTCAAAAAGTATTTCTAGCTATTTTTTTAACATTTCGCAGCTCTGTTTAAACAGTAACTGCTAGGTTATTAATGGAGGCCGTTGGCATTACGCATTGCAGAGACTTTACATATTTCTGTGAACTTAATTTTGTAGTACGGAAGGAAATTTCATTTAGAAATTGTAATATCTACGATATTATTTAGACGAGACCCCTTTTCATACGGGACGCATTGGATGCATCTGCTGCATAAAACCCATCAAGTCTTATAGTTTATTTTGTGCCTTTTCAGTTTGTATAAATTAAATTGACATCACAAAGACAACATCGGTGATAAGATATGCATATTATAATAGTAGTCTGAGGTATTTGAAATACAACACGTAACATAAAGATTAACTCATAATTATTAATTACAGACACCCCTTCGAAAATGAAGTATATTCCAATGGCGCTAAAGTTTATTTCTCCACACATATCACTAACGATAAGTATAGTTACTTGTCAAAATTACATAAACAATATTTGAGATCATAAAAGTAAAATTTCAGTAGCTGAAATCAACTGAGTCGATTATTGACAAACAACTTTCAGGTTAATTATATTTCATGTTGTACACGTACTAAAATAGCGAATGAATGTTACAATTTTCGACTGGAAACTACAAACAATTCCCTGATTAGATTGCTATATCTATTAAAAAAATACAATCAGGCTCTCAATGCACCTACATTAAAATTTCCACTATTTACTTTCAATAAAAGCCTCACCTATACTACAACAAATAAATTCAATATTTGAGCAGTATTTTAGGAGATACTGTAGGTATAACATAGACTGAACAATACAGCCGTCTGATTGCGTCGCGACTGTAGACTACGCAAATTACATCGTATATTCGAGCAAACCTTGTTTGTATGATACCGTCTTCTAATCATGCTGCAGACGTCAGCTGGCTGGTAAAGTGTGAAATTGTATTCAACTTATGGCTATATAAAGTCTAAGCCCTAAAATAGTTAAGTTTTGAGGTAGATTTTAGAAAATTTCGAGGGCTTGTGGCATACTAATGTTACAAGTATTATATTAAACAAAAATATAGAGTTCCAATGAATTAATACTTCAGACAAACAAAAACACTTGGAACAAATATATTTTTTCCGCTTTACAATACGTAGCGGTACGTAGTGTCTTACTAATTTAATCATTTATTTCCCACTATTTGAAACAGACAATTATCATATCTGAATTAATTACTAAAGTTCATTGTCTCATACAGCCGTTAGCAATAAAAAATAAGAGCAAAAACTACAAAGAAATAATGAGTACCCTGAGACATTTCTTTATTTATACGCGGCCATTTGATTTTAATACATTAACATGGTATACAACTCGCATCAAAACAAAGCATGATAAACTAAGTTATCTCAATGTCGCGCCATAAACAAGATATTCTGATCTCACATCGATTTCCAGCGAATACGAACCGCATTGAAAAGGACATCAAAGTGAAAACACAAATAGAAACGCATGGAAAATATGTAAATTTTAATGCCACAACGTAAGATCAAAGTCTATGCTCGGAAGCCGAATGATTTTCACCCGATGTCGGTTTTTTTTTTCTTTCCTTTTACAATTATTGTGACTGTTTGAGTACTTTTCATTTTCTGTGCTTTTAAAGTTCTCGACAGTTGTTTGATGAAGCGGTTTTCTGTTGATACACTTTTCAGTGTTTCCATGCACCTTTGTAGAGTATATAAGTGAAACTCTTCATTATATGCTTTGAAGCGCTTGAGGTAAGCTGTTGTCTATACTTTTTGCACTCACAAAGGAAAATACGATCACGATAAACAAAATGCTATAACATTTTATTTAAACTCAGTAGCTTATTTCCAATTCTTCACGAAGGAAAAGTTCAAAGAGTATTTTAAGTACAGTATTCTCAAATTCCTTTAGTCTGGGATTTTTATAATGTATACTTATGGAATAGAATTGTCCATTATTTAATTAAAGTTAATTTGCGACATTGATCCTAAAGCGAAAAATAAGGTTTATAAAAATAGAAAACATTTAGCTTATGTAA
This sequence comes from Tetheella fluctuosa, assembly GCA_951216915.1. NCBI lineage: Eukaryota > Metazoa > Arthropoda > Insecta > Lepidoptera > Drepanidae > Tetheella > Tetheella fluctuosa. The sequence goes on along the minus strand of OX578229.1, from coordinate 5,293,811 downwards.
ACAAACATAACAACTAGTTCCCGAATCATTATCGGGTATTACTGAAATACATTCAGGTTTATTGGCTGCTAATCATTAAAGCTATTACTGAAGCCTTTCAGGAGCAAACGATCAAACTTTGACCATAACCATTGAGCAAGGCAACAAAGGTTACATAAATGTGATTTTGTCGTGACAAGCGACGTTTTTACAGATTATACTCTACATTAGATCGTTTATGTTCTTTGCGGTTTGTACTTTGGTATTTTACGAGTACTTACTTTATTGTAGCTTAAAATACGATATGTTATGTTTTAGTTTTTTTTTTAAGTCATCTGACCATGTGGACTAGCAATTTTAGTGTCAATTCACGACAACTGTTGACAAACTACGCAAATTTTAATGTCACTATAATCTCATCCTTAAAAACATTATTGAAAAAAATATAGAAATTAAAGCAATGAAATTAGTCTTGGTCACAAGCAACTGGACTAATTTAATAGGACTAAAATTCTAATATATGTTTTATATGTTTTGCTATAGAGGTACCTATACTTAGTGAGATTAAATTAGTTTAGTTTGTAAACAACAGAATCAGCACCTATTTTACACTGAATAGCACTGTAAATCAAAGAAATATAATGCTCGTTTACAAAAAGTTCCAAAACTAAATATTTCCACGAAAAGAAAAGTTTAATAAATAGTCAAATCCTAAAAACTTTATCCGATATCTACGCTCTATCGTCTATCTATTACGCTCATTAACAAAAACTTCGAGAATTATTTCTACGAAAAAATAAATTCGAATCTAAAAATCTTATCCGATACATCTGATATATGGAGTACAAGTTGACAAATATCTAAGGCTTCGGAAGGGTAAACTGACATTTCCCCTTTATCCCAGTTGTCTTCCCCGGGATTTGCTGTAACAAACTTTACCAATATCCTTGGAATCAATTCACACGCACAGTTTAAATAAATGGGTGGATGTGTGCTACTTTATTGATGTCAAGTTTGTCTTTATTTCTCGGAAGTGTAAATACCATTTCGTTAATTTCGTTGGAAAATTATTGTATCTTGAAATATATTATGTTATTGTAGATAAAGTTAGCGAGATACCAAAATAAAGAAAAATATTAAGAAACAAATACAATATTTGTATATACATATTTCTAGGGCATGAAATTAAATATTTAGGAGTCGGAAATTTATTTCTTATTAGAATTATTCAGGTATAAGACCAGATTTGAACATTCCTGTAAATATATTTTTTTTTTTATATAAGTAGGTACACCATACTTATACATGAATTTGTAAATTAGGTAAACGGGCGCCCAAGCTAGTTTAGATATTTCTTTCAAAATGTTATTTGCCATACAGTGGCTCTTTGACATAAAATTAGCTTTTCTAATAAAAAAAAATAAAGAACTTGAAATATGACGTCATCAGAGCCTGCAGCTAAATACGATGACTTTTACGGTTTGTTAGTGCCAAGAATGATTCCAAGTGCAAAAGTACAAGAGATAAAAGTTTATAGAGACGTAATTTAAAAAGACAAAAGGATGCAAATGTTTCCTGAGGCATGAAAGGTAGATTAAGTAGTAGTGGGCAGCCGAAAACTGGTTGGATCGCCAACAAAAACATTACCGCGATAATATAGTACAAAACTGAACAGTAGATAAAGTACGCGAATTGCAGGATAAGTTGTCTGTTATTGTACGGTAAATGTATATTTAGTCTGATCGGATCTTCCGATATGCTGATGATAGAGTGCGTATGGTGCGTAGATAACAAAAATATTATTTTTAAGTATTCTTCATCCCTATGGACAAAATATGTTCTAGAAATTTTCTGCGAACAAACCACAAGCTTTAGACAGGTTGCTGTGTGAAAGAATCTATCACAAGTAGGAATATTTTTTAAACTCAACTATTATTTAAAAAAAAAACAAAGATGAACCGTAATTGATCTACTGATTTTTTTATACAATGATGATTAGATCTGTGGAGTCACTATACATTAGCAGAGACAAAAATAAATCAGAATTTCCGACAATGTGTGAACTTCGCGCTTAAACTCGTAAAAACACCGCATAAAATATGTTTAAATAATACTTAAGCATAATTAATTACACACTACAATTTAACGAAATTAAAAAATGATAACAATTAAATATTACTATTTTTTGAAACCAAACATATGGATTCGTTCAGGAAAACAATGAGGAAAATATAAGTAGACCAATCCATATTGGTCCTGGGGCTGCAGTCTCCACTTAACGATTTCTCGTAATGTTTGCGAAAACTGCGAACATTTTTGACAGCACGGTATCTAGGCTTGCACTTGTCGTAAACATCGTCATGGCAACCAATATTTTTCGTTATTATTTAGCGATATCGGTAGTTTGCGATGACATGTCATGTATGTAGAGACTGCTCGCCCTGGACGCGTATAAGCAAAATTCATCGATTGATTTTTTAATGCTGCTTTTAATTTGGTTGATAAACTCTCATACTGAGCTTTGTCTGAAAAATTCACGAAGGGTTTCTGTGCAGATAAAAAAATAACCACGAAATATAACTACACTTTTAACCTTAAAGATTCACGTCGTTTCTGAATATAATGGGATTTCCGTTAAAAAAAAATGAGGTTTATTAATAGGCTGAAGCAATATTTTATCTACATCACGCGTCAATAGGTAGGTAGGTAAGTAGGTGCATTGTGACTTACTTAGGTACGTAATACTATTACTGGAATCGAGCGGGCTCATTGGTCGACTCAAACTCAATTAATGGACTTAGCAAACTGAGAGTTTAACGAAACAGGTCGCATTCGAAACCTAGTTGATAGATTTGGCTTATATATGCATCCCGATCATGTTATCTGGAAGGGTGTTCTAGATACTCAAAGGGAAGGGTTGATCCCTAGGAGCGGAGCAGAATTATAATCCGTTGATGATAGTGCCGAATAAAATAATCTATGTTTACGTCGATGAGTTCGTCGTTGAAAAATCTTTCAGGTGAAATAATATTTACGTAAGTATGAATAATGTCAAACAATGTTATGTTACACAAAGTATGAAAATAACAAAAAATAAATATCGATTGAATGAAGCTATTTATGTTCTGTATAAATCTGTATATTAACAAAATAATCTGTTTTAAATCATTTTGATGAACAGCCACTGCTAGACGACAAGGAAAAATGCATGACATGAAATACTTTCACTGATGAATAGACATATTATTATTACCTATTATAGGTACACTGAGCAACACAGGTAAGTAGGTAACGTTCCATTTTAAAGTTATCTTGTAAAAATATATATTCAAGGTATCAAAGATGTCAAGAATGTAGTTATTTTTCCAATATTAATTCAAACCGGTAAATAAAATAATTATAATTATTGTAAAAGATCTCATAATCCAGACATTGACAATGGAAAAATATTTAAAACAAAATCAACAATATTTACGTGCATTATCTCATACAAAAGATATAAACGCGCGTGCGCAAGAAAATTGATTGGATTTTTGTTAATTTTATATACACACTAGCCCTCCACCCCGCGATTTCACCCGCGTACACCTATTTTACCCTTTTGGGGGGTTGAATTTCTAAAAATCCTTCCTTAGTTGTATAAGGTATCTATATGTATGTATGTGCAAAATTTCAAGTCTCTAGGTCCAGCGGCTTAGGCTATGCGTTGATATATCACCCGGTCAGACAGATTACATAGGTAGTTGATAAGTTATAGCTATATAGATTTTTCAGTATATATGTTTCAGACTGTACAACAATGCGTGCCTAGGGACAGGGGATGCAATGTCATCACAGCGATTAATTAGTGGAAAATGAACATCGCACCGTTCGACAGTTTCAATTAAAGCCCGTTTCCGAAACTGAAAGTTGATTACGGAACGGCCTTTGGGAATAGTAGAGCCGATTTAATACGCATTTTGTAATTCAATTAAAAACTACTGGCACGTGTGATTAATGTTGGATTTCAGAGGATATTTAGTATTAAGTAATTAAGATTTTAAAACGAGCTTAGGTTTATTACCAAATAGCGTGGGTTTTAGTAATACTAATACTCTAAAGTAAATGTTTGTGTGTGTATGTTACCACTCAGCTCCGTAATGGCTGCACGGATTTTCATGAAATTTGATATATTGATAATAATAAGTAGCTAGTATTTATTAAAGAATAGTCACGTAGTATTTAAGGGAACATACAGGGTGACTTTTTAGTCACTGGCAATATTTGCAGGGGTGGAAGTACTCATGAATATGATCAACTTTTATTATTAGACTAAGTATGAAATCACGAAAAAATTATCACCTGTTCCATACAAAAGTTCAATACCTACTCTACCAAAATGTACGAAGGACCCTTTTTATTTTACGCGATCTCAGAGTTGGTCCCATAGTAAAAGTTGTTCATATTGATGAATACTTCCACCCCTGCAAGTATTGCCAGTGACTAAATAGTCACCTGTATACAGACTACTGCGTAATTTTTGATAAGACTCTAAGAGTAATCTTTAATGGTTTAAAAATTGTCCAAAGGTATTTCCTTTGTAATTTATAGGCAAGAAAATGCTAGTAGACAATAAAGAGTTTCCTGTGTGGATACCATGGGTAAAAAACTAATTTAAAAAAGGCGTATTGAGATAATATGTATATTTTTAAAATAAATATGTATATTATGATTCAGCAAAACTATAATTTTACAATAGGTTTGGGTATCAAGCAAAACTCCTGAGACCCATTAGAGTTGGTAGACAATCTGTAAAAACTGAAAGCAAGCCTCGTACACGTTAAAAATGGTCGGCACTCACAAAATGTTCCAAGTTTTCTCATAACGAAAGTGGTGGGACATTTAGAGCTCAGTGGAGACGAAAGTACCGAATGTTTTTGTACACTTTTCCTTTCTTATAACAGAGTGACATGTTTTCCGAATTTGTATTGCACCTACATAAGCTATAGTACTGCTGAAATAGAAGTTCCAATGAATAAGCACCATTCAGAATACTTTACAACATTTATAGAAAATAATAGATACTTATAAATTGAATCATAGGTTCAATTGAAACAAAATAAGAATTTTTATTTTGTTCATATGGCAGTCTTAATATTTTATCATGTAATTCTTATTAACATTTATTATTTCAAGTGAACTTGTATATATTATAGGAATGCACAGCCATTTTAGATAAATGTGTAAGAATTTTTTGTTTCCATTTATAATTTACTTCTATCAAGAAATCACTTTAGTTAAAAGTTCAGTCAATCATGTCATAAAATTTCAATCAAACCCAGTTACAAAAATGTAAATAAAGTGAATTTTAGAAAAAATTACGTTCTACACATAACACGCTAATAAGCACAGTCTAGCAGATTTTATAAATCTGGCTGGCATGACGCATCTGGTGCGACCACATTAGTATGTTGATGAGCCAATCCCGATCACAGTGGGGATAACGTGATTTATATTGGCACCAGGGTTGCCACGGGCGAAAATTTTAATAAAATTCAATTTCCCAGGAAGCGATATTATATATTTTCGAATGTCGTCCATTTTGCATATCGTCGTCGTTCAAATGATGGTTTGTTCATTATGTGCAGTGGAGCCTAACGCCTATTTATTTCTTTTAGTAAAATAAGAATTTTGCAAAGAATTAAAGGTACATTTACCCAAACTTTGGTTTAATTTATTCCAAAAGTATACAGGTTGAATTTTTCAAGTGGGCGTGGATGGCCAAATTCAAAACTATAAGTAATTGTGAAAAATACTCATAGGAGTCTCGAGCCCGATTTTGATAAAAACTAAAACTGCATCATTGGATTTTTGATAAATCAATATTCCTAGCCAGTAATCGAACCCGTTGATTTTGAAATAAAAAAATACTATCGGATGGTGTTACAGTACAGTTATTATTATTACACCATCCGATAGTGTTTTTGCCCTAAAATACCATACATACATAATGTATGGTATTTTCGGATGTATGATGTATACTGAAATGTACAAGACTATATAAACGTAAAAAAAAATGATTAGCTTTTTATACATTGTTTCTTATTTATAGAAAATAATACCTCACAGTGTTGCTCTAAGTCGAACATAAGAAATTGAGTTTAAATGTAGAGTCACAGAAAAGTATGTGCTTCTACCGTGCTTAGAAATAGATCTGTTATTAAAAACTATTACTATTCAGTAGATATAAATTTTTACTGAAACGTTTATCATATTCATATTCATACTAATAAACAACTCGTATGTTAAGAACTCAGTTTGTTGAATAGCACCTAAGAGATCATGTACCACCATGAATTTATATATTTATTATATATATATTTCAGTTTCGGTAAATTTATTTCAAATGATTTTTTGAATGCATATATTTTTTATACGACAGATAAGTAGTTGCTTTCGGAGTGGTTAAAGTGTGATTTCTCTAAACCATTACTTTGTAATAGAAAAAATATATGTTGCAAGGGTCAAATTCAGAAATTTATAACTTTTTAAAGCAGTTTAAATAAGAAAATGAGACGATTTTGAAAAAAGTAACTAGATAAGATTATTGTAGAGGATTTGCCGACAAATGTAATCTGAATACATTTCTTGTTTTTGTTATATTTTTTTCGTGGCGTGTGCATGAATGAGACCCTCTACGCGTGGAACGTAAATAGAGGTATGTTTAAAGCCTCACAAAGCTAATAAAAGTGGCGTCAAATTAAAAAATAAAATATGTATTGGAAATTTCAAATCTCACACTTTAAAATAACGTAAAATATATTTCATTTATTGGTTTTCTGATGACTAAAAAACAATATTTATTTTCTGATAAATTCCGCAAGAACACTGATTTTAGGGAGACTGGAGCCTTAATGTTAAGTATAAGGTACATGTGTAATCGACTTACGCCAAAAACAAATCAAATAATAATCGCAAATATTTATAAAATATATACCTAATAGTGAACGCCAACCCTATGTTAGTCTAAGGATAAATTAGGGTCGTATGTCAAATTTTTCACGTATTTTCCTTCCATAGGTTGTCGACGCAGCAGTGACCACGTCACTGTAATTGATAGGACAGATGATATTAATGTCCCACCCACCCTTGAACAACGTTAGCACATAGCACACAATTTATGTGTCAATACCGCAATACTACACACAACGTAGGTATATACACAATAATAGCCACAGCTCTACAGTAAAATGGATTTAAAATTAAGTTACCATAATAACTTAATTTTAAATAACTTTTTAAAATTGCCTAATAAAATGATGAAAAATTACAAGAAAATTCATTGATTGACACTAATTTAGGTGAAGGCGTTTAGAATTGTATAAAAATTTACGAGCTATTTATCTACCACAAGATAGGTGTCTGTCTTGATAGGTGTCGTATAATGCTGTGTGCTTTTGTCTTATGTTAATAAGACAAAACAATTTTTTTTTCAGTATTAAAGGAGGATGATCAAATTTGCTTGGGCTCTGGTCCAAAAAGTTGTTTGCTGCCCCCAGGGTTGACTCCATTGTTGGTGGAATTATAGATACTGTTGGACTAACTATTTGTGCAATTTGGTCATTCATGTTTTGTTATTCAACAATTTATTTAATTTATAAGGTAAAAAGCGACATCTATGTGAATAAATTACAACTAAAAGTCGATGCTGACATTTTGTCACCGTCTCCGCCGCGTCGCATTCAAACGATATGTGGCTAAAAGTAGCAAGCAAACAAAGTCAAGAAGTGTTATTTTGTATAACCAGTTTTTTTTTTTACTTTGTATAGGCTTGTGATTGACTATAATCTCACTACGTTAAGTGATGATGTGGCCGAAAGTGGTAAGCACACAAAGCCTAGAAGGAACTGGCTCTCAAGTGCAGTTGCAGGAACACACCAATAGGTGTTTGGCGACAGATTTTCAACTTGAGAGTGGTAGCCAGCCAGGCGGGTACTACAAAGTACCCTACCACCGTGCTATGGTTTCCTCACGATGTTATCCTTCACGGAACGCTCAAACTCATTGTAGGATTCGAACCCACGACCTTCGGCGCGGCACCCAACGTCACTGAGCTATCATCGCCTTAAAATTATAGTTCCGTTAGTGTTAACAAAGTAAAGCATTCCTGAAGAAACACTTGCTTCAGTGAAAAAAAAATTAGAATCATGTCTTAAATATGCTTCACGTTGTCTTTAGACAATAAGGCTTTAGATATCTGTATTAGTAACAGACATATACGGACGTACATGGAAATCAGATGGACGACATTTTAACATACAACAATTTTTGTATGCGTTACGTCACCGTCACCTAAGTTGACAATCATAGAAATGGTGAAGGTGACAAAGTCACGGTGACAAAAAGTATCTCGTCAGCGTTGGTTCTCCATCTATTGAAGTATCAGTAAAATAAATTGTTAGATGACATTGTCAAGATTTTCGTACATGATAAAGTTAATACAAAAATATGATAGATGGCGCTTTTGAACATTATATTATTATGGACAAAGAAATACCCGGTGGACTTCGAATACCAACCACAACCACCTAGGTGGTCTGGAAGCTATTGAATGAGGATGGAAGTAAGTGGCTGACTAAGTCGTTGCATGTTCTTACCTCTTCGTGATGATACTGGACGCTTTGACTTCGGACCTACAGGAAGAGGTACCCTGGTGCAAACTGTTTTCCGAAAACATTGTTCTAGTCGGTGACGACAAAACCAAGGTCAAAATGGCAGAAAAGGAATGATCCTTATCCTATCCATTCATGTTACTCCACTTCCTCTTTTAAATTCATTCAGAGGATGTATGATAAAAAAACATTGTTAGAAAAGTTGAGAAGGAGCAGTTTGTCGTGGTTTCGACATGCTATGAGAGATGAAAGTCTGTGAATATGTAGTAGATGGGTATGTGGGAATAAAAAGACCGAATAAGAGACGCATCTATTGTGTGAAGGATGATTTGTGTTAGAAAAGCGTGAATGACGAGATGACGGATAGAAGAGGAATGGAAGAAACGAACAAATGCACCCGGATAATATGTAACCTTACTACAGGCGTTTCCATGATTAGATAATGCGTTTCTGATACCTGTCAATGGGTATTTACAGATATCAGGGGGCTTACTATCAACTCTTATTGCAATTCAAATGACGACCTAAACTGAGTTGTATCGCTATTTCGTACCATGACATCGTTATAGCGATCCAACTGTCATCATTTTCGTCAATGGTTCGCATTTGGTTCGTTTAGTGATTTCGTTCATTCATTTTTCGTACCATGACGGCAAATATCAACCTAATCTGGACCGCTAAACTGTCAAAGTAAGCAGACCAAATAAAGTTACTAATATCTTGCCTAAACTGAATTGTTTTCTAGATAAGTTGCAAAAAGTGATAAATTACGAAGTTGAAGGTATTTCGTATTATTAAATAATGTTTAAAAAATTAAATGAATATGATTTATAGTTTTTCTTTTAGATGAGACAAATTCATATTTTTTGAATTCATACTAAATTAATTAAACTCACTCGCTGATATTCCAAACATTACCGCGTTTACATATTCCGATACTTTGCTGCAATTTTATCGATATAGAAATCTAAACAGTAAATTTTGAAATATTTATTTAATGTTATTCCAAGTTTGATAAGAATAACTATAAAAAATACGTTTAGAATATTAACCTTTATATTATAATCATTCAACAATACCACTTTTAAAAAAATATCACAAAACATAAGTATGTACACTTGTGCATGTATCCGATCGTATATTTGGACAAGGGTTACGTTCTTAGCTCGTGTTAGATTTTTTTTATTTTTTACGACAAGTCATCATTCTTATTTGTTTTAAAATCAATAATATTAAGTCCTCTTGATCATCGATGGCTAAGTTAATAAAATAAAGTATAATTTAAAAGTGTGAGACGTAATTAAATCACTTGTTTTTTGGTAAAAATGTTATAAAAAAACCGTAACTTACCGCAAACTCTCATAATTAGGTTTCAAAACGTATCGCATACGGTTCGAGTAAAAGAGACGGACTTATGTGATGTCTGTGTAGCGTCATCACTTTCTAGCAAAACGCGGATCAGAGACAATGTCGTTCATTCATTCCACCGTAGGCGAACCATATGCGATTTTTTTTAAGACGTACTTTCATGGTACGAATTTTAGCGGTTCTGTTTAAGAACCTAGATTGATTTGCGTCGGAAATGAATCGCTTAGTAAAAGTTGATAGTAGGTCTACAGAAACGCATTATCTCGGCGCCCATTAGCGATCTTCAATTTGGAATTGTATGTTGAAAGCAAAGGTTGGCAGTATAAATATAGAACATCTTATATAATAAGGTCCTAATAAATGAAGTACGGTCCTTTTGAGGGATGATAGTATAGGTCATAAGTATTCCGATAATGATAAAATAAAAAAATATTTAAAAAAAAATCCTGAAATTGTACTTCATAAATAAAAGTAATAAATAAATAAAATAAAAGTAATGTATTTCTAAATGCTTTTTTATTTTTTAATAAGAAATTTTACACCTGATTATGCTGTTAAAGGTTTTAATTAATGCCTAGTAAGTAGTGATGAAGTACAATTTCAGGTTTTTTTTCATTAAAATTACGACCGAATATTTTTAGTTTATCATTTTCGGAATACTTATGACCTATACTATCATCCCTCAAAAGGACAGTACTTCATTTATTAGGACCTTATATAAAATTCTCGTGTCACAATGTTAGTTACCATACTCCTCCGAAACGGCTCGACCGATTTTTATGGTGTGCATATCAGGTAGGCTGAGAATAGGTCAATATCTATTTTTTAAACCGCTACGCGAGTGAAACCGCGGGGGACAGCCAGTCTTCTTATAAAATAAATCTATTAATTTTGATGATCTATTAAATCTATTGGCTGATACAGAAGGAATCCTATAATCACAGCATCCTATAATTTGGCATAAAAATAATAAACTAACAGAACTGAATAATATAGATTTAAACTGTTAGTAGTAGATATCTACTCAGCCCCTGATCCTGTCCTGAAACATTATAACTCCAAAGGCCAGACAATACTTTCCTTTAATATAAAATTATCATACAAATTGATATTGAAAAATGATTCGATTTCCAAACTTTCCACCCCGCCGCCATCTTCAAAAACGATCGCTAACATAATTTTCACTGAAAACGCAACGCTATGTATTGTGATGTATATTGTGGTACAGCAGTTCAATATTGAGTTCTTTTACGGAAATCCTTTCGGGCAGACTTTGAAAAGCGGCTTCTTTGTGAGGAAGATGGCTCATCTAGATAAGTGGGTAACGCTTTCATAGGAACGTTGAGCGTCACATCACGTCCTTACAAGTTCACAACACCGTTCCAGACTGCTTTTTAAGGAACTTGATTTTACAACACCGGTGCGGGGCTAAATTTATTTTCTTACTCGCTTTCATACGGGTGATATAACGTAGGTCGTAGGTATCTACGGAACACAAAGCCTAGACTAAGAAACTAAACGAAAGAAGCCGAAAAATAGATAAAATGTTTTAGAATCTCATTTTTTTTCGCTGACTTCAAACTTACGTACTTAGACAATTCTATTCTGACGAATAGAATTCCTGTAAATTTTTAACTAAACTTGCCTAGGGCTTACCCACATTTATGTCATTTTAATTTTTTGGTAAAAGTTAATTTCAAGTAGGTATGTTTTTTATTTACGTATTTATTTACGAGTCTATCAAATCCGCGATAAGTCATGTTGTTCACTTCTGTTATATTCCCACAAAATATTGAGTGATCTACTTATCTACATATCTAGGTACTTGTACATGATGTAGGTACGTGAAGGAGGTCTTACATCACCGGGCCCTTTAAATCTAAGAAATGTCCCTGGCATAGGAATGATCTTATCGTGAAGCTAAGGAGCACCAAGGTTGGCTGCCGTATCGGTGGTAGCTGTCTTCGATATACAGACGATATGGTTACTGCTTACCCCCTCGGTAAACGAACTTGCAATGTTGATAGCAATTTGTGAACAATACGAAAAACGTTATGGTCTTAATTACAATCAAGAAGACGCAACTGGAAGTATTCAGTCCGAAAAAGGGCCTTCAAAGATATCGTCCGTTTCTAGGTGGAGCTGAAGTCGAGATCTACTGGGTGATTTTTTAGTCACTGGACATACTTGCAGGGGTGGAAGTACTCATCAATATGAACAACTTTTATCATGGGACTAACTCTCGAGATCACAAAAAATTATCAGCTGTCCATACAAAAGTTCAATACCTACCTACTCGACCAAAATGTATGAAGGAACTTTTTATTTTTTGCTATATCCGAGTTGGCCCCATAATAAAAGTTGTTCATATTGACGAGTACTTCAACCCCTGCAAGTATGTCCAGTGATTAAAAAATCAACCTGTATACATACCTATATGTATATTAATTTATGTATGTATGTATAGTATACCCATAAAAATGATTATTCATTATAACAAACCTGTGATCCAGTAGCGAACTCATCAGTTGGTGGCTCCCTGGTGAATCTCTCGAACTTGAAACTGTTTGAGCGATAGAGCTCGTTGTCCTCCCGGGAGCGCCTGCCGCGGCAGAATCGACGGGTGATCGAGGTGTGCCTGAGGGAATACACCCCGATGTTAATGCAACAGTTAATAGAGGAGGGAAATTGACGCTTTTAGGTCATATCATAGCTATAAGGAAGTTTTTGATGTACATTATTAAAGAAGGCGACCTCTCATAGAAAACCCGCGTAAACGGAACGGGCGTATGCGACAAAATAATAATAAATAATAAATGAATTAATTAATTAATATAATAAATGTAGAAATTTTGGAACCTCAAATCAATCCTCAATGCCGGTAAAATTGGAATCTCTTACTTTAAAGAGGTCTTTTTGATTAATTATTTTGTGTTATAAAAGTTAACCAATCGTGTTATGCAACGTACAAAATAAAGTCAAAGACATGATGAATTCTTACAATAAATTTCAGTTCGTTCGCTTCAGTCATTGTTGAGAAAAATCGGAATCCTTGCAACCAAAATCTTCAAGGCGTCGCCTTAAAAATTCTGGAATTAAGGTCAAAGCAGTTAAAGCCTTAGAAGGGCACTTATGAACGTCGAAGCTAGTTAAGTTACGTTTTGAATGTTTGCTCAACGCAATTTCATAAGAAACACTGATGGGCTCAAACAATCGTCTAAATTCGTCCAGCAATATTGTTCATTACAAGCTTTTATTTTATCAAAGCCTACTGTACTCGATGTCATCAACAAAGATAAAAAGTTAACCAAGCGTACCTAAACTTGATCCCCTTTTGTTTAAAGTTCAAGTTCATTGAAGTCCTTTCATTTGATCGGGATCAAGAGACCCGAGAGTTCAATGCAATTCGTAATTGAGATCAAACCCCTGTTTATTTGAAAGGTTCTGATTATAATTTTATACTATATATGGGGAAGTAGGTACCTGTTATACCTACATATTATATATACGTTGGCCAGGTGTACTGATTCCCATAAGATATCCCGACTTCGAAACTTTGACCCATGTCACAGACATCCTGTTAGAGACGATAATTTCCTCTATTTTTTTACTATACGCATATTAAGTCCCTATCTGAGGCGGTTATTTTTCTTTCCCTTTAATAGGCTTGTTTTTACCATCATCTCAAAGGTTCGAATAAATGACCTTTGTGAGCTATTGTCGCCTTAGGTATGATATGACATAATAAAACCTAAAAAAAATACTACGAAAACTATTTATAAGTCTTTAGAATCCACATTCCATTTTCTGTAATATAACCTAGCTGTTTCCGCTAGAGTATCATAAGGATATACATATAGGTACATAGGTACTCTACATATATCGTATGTATTCATGAGCAGTACAATACCTTTCTTATTGAATGACTCATATCATATACGGAGGACGGAAAGCCGGGTATTGTAAACAAATTGTGCGATGAAAGACAAAAACTTCGATGTCTCCCTGGTCAGATTGATGAAGATGATACTCATACAATATGAATAAAATTAAACATAGGTACTGTAGACGAGAAAATTACGAAATCGCGTTGTTATCATACGCATCAATAAATTAATCGGAGCTGTAATACCTTCATTTACATTGAAAGATAAGAAACCTACGTGCCCGAGAAAGCCAATAAAAAAAATGAAGATGTTGTAAGAAATGCAGCACGACATGGTGCAACATGGTGATCAAGCATAACTGCAAATTGTAGGCACCTAGGTTTTATCAAATAACTTAGATGGGTAACTTATAAATTCGCATGAAGTAAGTAGTAATTATAGTTAATTTATTATCAATACACTATCCCGTTACATAGTAACATTGTATCACAAATAAGCAGTAATGTTCCACACGATAAATTAATTTAATGTAATTAATTGCTTGAATATGCACTTTTTTAACATAATAAGCAGTGGTGGTATCTTTCCACAAACGCAACAAAATTGCAAGTTTACATAAGACACACAGTACACACACAGTAATCATGTCGTGCAATCATTAATGAAGCAAACGTTGGTAAAATAACCCTTTTTATAATTAAACCTTACCTCGAATCACTAGAATGCAGCGGCCATTGTATACCGAATATCTTCAGCCGAGCTGGTGGGCGCCGTTTTTGCTCTGTGCGCGTATTTTCCTCTACTGGTGGAGTATGATGCCTTCCTCCTGAAGATGCCCTCTGGCCACTTCTACGACGCCTCCTACGTCGCCTCTCAACCAGAATAAAGTTATCTCCGTTCCTTATAATGTATGAAGAACGGAGGGTAGACTTCTCCTCGCCTTGTCTTTGTCTTATCAAGTCAGCTGTTCTAAGTGTGTGAATATTTTGATATTCGGCTTCCTGTGGAGTGGATGTTGTCACTTCTTGGCTAGTCCCGCTTCCATCCCTCTTCTTACGGGAGGAATGGAGACCGACCCGACGCCAAACCTTTTCCATGAATCCGTTTTCCTGTCATCCCATTATTATTTTCACCTTCTTTGTAACTTTCATCAAGCGCTGTGACACTCTTTACATACACATTCACATAAGTTTTGTCATCAAGTCATTTTTCATTGAACTCTACGTATCTCACCGGTCAGTAAAACACAATATTAACACCGATATAGTAAAAATAACACCAAATTAATAATGACGCGATCAGCCGTTCCCTGTCATTGTTCGAGCTACGAATTTTCATGGATCACACTTGATAGTCACATTTACTCTGAGATTATGGATAAATCACAAATGTTAGCATTAATCAGGGCGTATATCATTAATGCCTTTTATTAAGACGTACTAGGTTAGTAGAATTAGGGGAGAGAATAACGTGTTTTTTGACATCACACTTGCAGAGGTCCCGGCCCTTACAGGGTGCGGGTGCTCAATATACGCATGCGCGATCCCCCTTCGCCCGTTACCCCCCCATCTGACCGAAGCTCCAAAATGGCGGATCACCGACCCCCTTCCCGTTATTGAATATCTAATTTTATCGCCATGCACTCATTGTTATACCTCAGCTGCGATGCACACACGGCCTACTTTTATTATTTAATCAATTTTGAGTTCATCTCATCGCTCCCTATTGAGCATAGGTACTTGGAAACTCAACCGTACATCTGTTGCATTAAAGTCTGAGCTTAATGATCAGCTAGTACCTATGTCAATATCTCTGTATAGAAGCCGTTCTTTCTTCATACTTATAAGTATCAGCCACAGTGAGTCAGATAGGTACTGAATAATACATCGGTTACATTAAGTATATACTTAATTTTGTATATATTTCTTCTACTTATGTCGAATCTATTTAAAACCGAAATCGAGAAAAAAAGAAAATATTTCTCAATAAATTTAGAATTTTCATGAAATATCCTGCGGTCGTTGGTACCTAAGTATCTAACTGGAAATTATGATCGTGCCTATAACTTTTTTTTTTCTTATTTCCTTTTTGAGGGAGAGTAGCAATGCTTATCTGATTATAAGAGGGCAGAGTTTGATCAAACTACACTCGAATGGCAAAAAACACGATCAGGACGAAGCAAAAAGGTAGAATAAAAACTGAATTTAAATTAATACAAGCTACGGTATGGCTATTGATTTCACTGTGCATAATGTAACAATAACATACGTATCTTCTTCATACCTACTATTCTAGATCCTTAAGTAACCGTTTACCGAGGATAGTAATTGTTCCTAGAGGGCACCAAAAGTTAAACGTATTTGGTGCATGCATTTTGTCGCGTATAAAGTATGGAACACGCCATAAAAACATAATTTAAGTTGCACCTTTTTCTGTTATTAATGTTTTTCCCATTTTTTACAGTTCCTGATTCAACAAAAAATCCTCCGTCTGTATCTCTGTATATCATGGCTAATAACTGTCCGAATGGTTCGGACACATTTATAAATTATAATTGTAGCGACAGTTAAGTTAAGAAATAGTGCCTGATTGTTGCAAAACCTGAATATGGTAGGACGTGTGTAAAATGAAGTGGGGTAATAATATTAAAAAAAAACCATGTCAGGTTTATTCTAATTATATTTATAGTAGGTAATTATACCTACCTAATTAAATGACTTCAATTTTTTTCTTGAACTGGAACTCAAGTTTCAAGTGCAATAAAAAAATCACTTAAAATATATACTGGGTGATTTTGTTATCACTGGCAATACTTGCAGGGGTGGAAGTACTCATCAATGTGAACAACTTTTGTTATAGGACTAACTGTGAAATCATGAAAAAATTATCAGCTGTTCCATACAAAAGTTCAATACCTACTCGACCAAAATGTATGGAGCAACCGTATTATTTTACGCCTTCGAGGCGCGAGGCCTAGGCTTGCCTAGGAGTGCGAAGCCACAGGCGATGGCTCACGTCGCCGTCGCCCATACCTACACTCCGTCGCGCTTTACGCCGCCACTGAGTGTAGGTATAGCACCTGCACTGTAAGACCTATGGTTTCAATCTATATCTATATTATCACAGTAAAACCACAGCGTAATTACATACAGTGGTCTATGGCGTCTGAAGTCACGCGAAATGCCGCTTTATATAGGCATTCGTAATTGCTCCATTGTGTCCCAAGCTAGTGTATGGCTCGCTACCGCCCCTCTCTCACCTCGCAAGCCCCGCACGATTGCTCTGTCTAGACGTGTCCGTTGGCCGACTGTAAGAAAGAGTTACATAGACTGTGGTAAAACCTTACAATATTATCTGTAGGTACCTACACTATACAAACCATTAGAAACGCCATCTATTGGATATGTTTTGACTTGGAATTAATGTTGATACAATAGATGGAATTACTTCACTTCACCTAACTCCTAAAATATTCTCTTTGATGCTGCCTGAAGATAGTGACTTGACTCGAATACAGGTTGAATTAACTAAATAATTATTTGTATAGTTTGTGAACTCAAATCTTTTCCTCAGACATACTTCGTGCTCGCAAACACAACAACAAAACAAAGAAGTTCATTTGTTCTGAGCTTGTAACTCGTAACCTAGCTCAGTCAAGAGTCAATGGCGTAGCTAGGTAAATAAAGCTAAGAATTAAGTTTATTATTATTTATACTTTAATTAGCCTTCCGCCCCGCGGTTTCGCCCGCGAACCCTCATTTAACCCCCGGGGTTGAATTTTCAAAAATCCAGCTCTCCTACATTCTTAAAAAAAACCCCACTTAATAATGTGTCAGTCAATTATTAATTTATATCTATACTAATATTATAAAGCTGAAGAGTTTGTTTGTTTGTTTGGTTGAACGCGCTAATCTCAGGAACTACTGGTTCGAATTGAAAAATTAGTTCAGTGTTGGATAGCCCATTTATCGAGGAAGGATTTATCTCGAGAAAACATAAGATCCCTCGGGAACGCGGGTGAAACCGCGGGGCGGAAGCTAGTTATATATAATAGAAGATTGCAATAAGTAAGGGAAATATAGGCATTTTTATAACTGTTAAAGCTGAATATTTATTGAATTTTAATCTTAAGGATTCAAATTATTCATATATATTTCATTATTATTTTCAATTTTTAGTTTATATGAAAAGATGTTTTAAAAATTAAATTCTTTCAATAAACATAAAGCAATTATAGCGCAGTGGTAATGAGAACCGCAGGGAACAGCTAGATAATTTTGTATTTTTTTTTTAATTATAAAACATGGCTGTATGCCTTTGTACCTTTGCCTGCCTTTTTAGCAAATAGAATAAACAACAACAACATCAAAGAAAGAGACAATGCTAGGCGTTAGACAGAAACAAAACATCAAGGAGTGAAGGTGAATGATTTTAGCAAGGGTAGCCACACGAATAAATATATCACCTGTTGACAGACAATTAGATAATTTTACGAAAAAAATCTTCTCGGAAGACGGAAACCCAAAGACTCAGCAGATTGTCAATCGTGACAGATTGTCAGCTGATTTGATGTTTCATATAGGTTCTAGAAACTCGCTGTTAGTCTATCCAATTATGATAGAATCCATCAAACATTGCAGCTTATTTTACGGAAAATAAAATAGTTATAAAATAAATATTTTGTATTAAAATTATTATTGAATAAAAAACCTTTGCTTAATTACTAATTAAATAACCTGTAAAATAATGAGAATGTCGCGTAATCTTAGGTTATTGCATAAGCGCAAATGCAAGAAAGACAAAGACAATTTCGCAATAAGTAAATTAAGTCCCAATATCTTATTTAATTGGTGCATTTTTCATAGACTTGGTAGTAACTGGATTTCCATTAACTTTGCTAATTAATTTATTTCCTTGCCACACAGCCAGGAGACCATCATTAGTTTTCAAATCTACTTGCAATTTCTCCCAAACTTTCTTTTTAGGATTTAAAACTTCATCTGGTTCACCTGTCTCATATCCTTCAACAACAATTCTATCTCCTGGTTTACTACCAGGCGGAGGTAATAAAGGCTCAACTTGTTTAGGCTCATCAACTGAAGCACATAGCACCATTCCTTTTGATTCTACACCTCGCATTTTAGCTGCTTTTAAGTTACATAAAACAACTACATCCCTATTTTGCATTTCTTCTACAGGGACAAAGTTTACTAAACCAGAAACAATAGTTCTAGGTTCATCTTCACCCAAATCTATCTTTTCAACATAAAGTGCATCTGCATCAGGATGTCTAGAAACTTCAACAATACGTCCAACTCTTATATCAAGTTTAGATGGAGTTATTTCTTCTATAGCAGTTGCATTGCCTTTAGCTTTAGTTGGAGGGGGATAAGCTTTCTTGGTAAGCTCTTGTAATTTAGGCTCTTTAAATATCTCTTGTACAGGTGCCAGTAACTTGTTGATAGCTTGTTCAACAGATACTTTTAAATCTCCTGGATGAACTTCTTGTTTAGCAAAAGCACTTTCTAAGTCATCAAAGTTTGAAAATTCCATATCTCCACCAAATTCAGGTGATCTAGAAATCTTGAAAGTTTCACCACTTTTGAAAAGAGGGAATATAACATGTTTAGTGAAAGACAAGACCCCATTTTCAGTAATATTACCAGGTTCACAGAAAGCTTTCTTGAGTTTCTTTTTAACATTTGATGGGTTGTCTAAGAGGTCAATTTTGCTGTCTTCTTCAGATGCAGACATTTTTCCACCTGTCAGTCCTGGCACCATGGGATTCATAAGGTGAATTCGCTTAGCATAACCAAGTTGAGGTAGATATTTTTCAGACATCGTAAATATTTTTCTCTGATCAACTCCACCAAATTGTGCATCTACCTTTAAGTATTCTTCATCTAATGCTTGCAAGCCAGGATACAAGAGACCACTTAACAATGGATGATCAACTTGTTTCACTACTTCAGCTCCTGCTTTCTTTGCATCATGCTCAGTGATCACTGATGACATACGGTAAACATCCAATGTGTACTCCTTGTTAAGCTGATATTCAGTGCCTCTCACAAATTTCAATTTGTCAAGTGGTACACCAATAGATTGTAACATAGCTTTGATGGCAGCTTCATAGTATTGAGTGCGAAGAGCTAATAGTTCCCATGGTGCTTTCATATTGTCTAAATAAGCATGTAGGTCAGCAAAAAGTATTGTTACCTCACAGCCAGCTTTTAAAAAGTCTGCTATTTTGGACATGGGTACAAAATAAGCTACATGGGGACGACCTGTAGTGGCGGTGCCCCAATAGATTTTAAGGTCTCTTTGCTTGAGTATTTCAGTTAGCCTGTCATCCCCTAAAACCTCTTGTAGGTTACGGGAAATTAATTGCTTCTTTTCTTCCCAGTTTGCCATAGTTACAGGAGATCAAATACTGTAAACAGATTATTAAAAAGGTTTAATTAACTGATATAAGGCTATACCTGGCACTACTTTAGGGGTTTCAATTGATTTGAGTATAAGGGTAAACATCATAATCGTACTTACCAGGTGTATTTTTATATGCGAAGGCAAGTCATGTGGTATATTCAAATCAAAAAATTAACTAAGACACGAGTATGTAGGCAATTTAACACGTAAGTAAAAAGTTTAGAGTGACTTGACTGACAGGTGGGGCTTACGAAACAGTATGAAAAATAACCTCATAGCAAAGCAAAAGTCAACATAACTTACCAAAAGAAAAGTCAAGGCTTCAAATAACGATTAAATAAGATAAATTACGTGTATTGGGCAGGCTTTCATTAAATATTTTGAAAATTTATGAGGAAAGACGCAAAAAAAGTAGATAAATATTGTATTTCTTTTACGTGGCTTGAAGTTAGCTGCAGTCAAAATTACTTGTTGCCAACTGCTATTTGGCGCTAGTGTCGCAGTGAATGCTCGCGTTTCCTGTCAAAAGCGCCATTGCGCATGACAGTCAGTGCGGCCTTGCAGACTGAAGAGCGCTGCCAACAAAGGCCGAGTCGATGGGGTTACAAAAAGATTGTTAATTTGGACTTCTAAAACCCTTTTGTTGTTGTAATTATAA
This sequence comes from Tetheella fluctuosa, assembly GCA_951216915.1. Lineage (NCBI taxonomy): Eukaryota > Metazoa > Arthropoda > Insecta > Lepidoptera > Drepanidae > Tetheella > Tetheella fluctuosa. The sequence continues at coordinate 5,272,842 of OX578229.1, read as the reverse complement.
TTTTATATAGGTTGTGAATCTGTGATTACTGTTAAGAAAATGTGTGAATGATATGAATCGTGACGACTAGCAAAGAAGTCAGCTGGTCCACAGTGCGAATAGTGAGTAAGAAATGGCGGCCTTGCCAGCAGGTGTTCAGTATGGGTTATCATCGGAGTCTAGTTATAAAGAAAACAAGGAACTAGTGTTTGTGAAATTAACGGATTCTGCGCTAAAAGCTATAGAAGATTTCCTTAGGAATAATAAGGTGAGTACATACGCCATATTGTTGTACCAAAATAATGATAAGCCAACAATGTCAGGCGCCATACTTATATTACAGTAATTGTAATGAAACTGCAAATTCGGAGATTTATTGGAACATATTAGTTTTCTAATTATGCTAATTGACTTCTAAACAAGTTTACGAACGTACGATCGCGTTATATACTTCTCTACAATGTCACGCCACGTCAACATGTAGAAAATTTGCTGTTATTTTCACAGATTTACATTTTCATACGTCTATAATTAGAGAATTCGGACTTATTGTTGCGGAATTCGACGTTTACGAAGGGGTTACGTTACAAACTGTATCTTTTCTTGCTGACAGTCTACATAAAATCGCCGTATCTGCCTAAAACCAATGCTATTTCAAACTTTGAAAACATTCAAGAACATGAACTCTTGTATTTACCTGGTTTACGTACTGGAAAATCACAACCGTTTGATTGCCTTTCAAATTTATTCGAGTAATATGGTGCTTAGTTATGTTTGGATATTGTTTTTCAGTAAAGTCAACCCATCTAATTATTGATAGAAAACTACTAGATGGTACATAGTTTCGTTGAATTTCATAAGATTTTAACAATAATAATTTAAGCACTTGTTATCTTGTGTAATTTAATCTTATGCCTTATTCATCTTCTTCCTGTCCACCCTACTATAGAACAAGTTTTTTCTGTTTAATTAAATTTAAAATCCCATCATTCATAACTTTTATGGGCCAAACCAATAGAACAAGCTACCTACTTTCTTAAATTTTAGTCTTTACATCTTATATAATGGATTTTATCATAATAATATAAAAAAAATGTCCAGCTGAATAATCAAAGCAGAAAATATGCAAAACCAAGTTGTGGTAGTTTATTAGCAAGCTATAGAATCTAACTTAGTACTGGCCAGTTAAAAAATATAGTTACTTTCACTAGGTTACTGGTGGACGCAACCATAGTGTTCTGGTTTGAGTAAACTCTAATTTAGACACTGAGTAAGAATCATTTTCGTTGAGACTAGCTCTACTTTTGGCAACATTTTGACCCAGGAATTTGCTTGACACTTGAGACCAAATTAGTTCTAATTCCTAGTCAAATTATTAGGTATATACATACATTAATTTAGAAATTTTCAAAGGTATTCCTATTATTTTGTAGTTTATTGTTTTATAGAAAGATGGCGCTGCTTGTTAGATTGATGGAAATATCATGAGACCAGATATCCATTATAAAAATTGATAATGTTACAAATATGTAAACTGAACATGCTTTGTATGTAACCCATTTCCATATTTTATTTACTTTATGGCCATTAAAAAATACTATGAGGCAATAACAAAAAAGAAACTGGTCAAAGCAAAATCGGCATAAATAAAAAGTCAAAACTGGCTGCTGTCCCTGTAACTACTGAACATATACTTCCATCCATACTAACAAAAAATTATTCAGTTCTGCACAAGATAATGTACCTGGACTGTATGTTCTATTACAATACTGAGTACTTTTATAAATTAATTTTACTTAAGGCCTGTTTCATGTCTTCCTCTGGATAAATCCAGAAATGATGAAGTAGCCCCATAAGAACTGTAATGAACTAACCAACCAGTATTACTTTTTATATTTTACTCAGTTGGTTAATCATCCAGTTACAGGTTAATCAGTTATTTTATAATCACATAATTATTATGTCTTAAAGGATAAATTTAATAACACACACACACTTAACATGGCAGATATATTTAGATAGGGATAAAAATACATTACTTATCTGAACTGAAACCTACTTAGAAATGTGCATATTAGTTAGTGTATTTTAAGTCTGTGAGTTTTTAACAATTCCATATCCAGAGACATACCTACCTTTAACTTCTGACTTTTGAATATCTCAAAGTATGGTCAGCAATATAACTAACTGAATAAATCTAAATTTACAAAATTACTGTTACCAAATCTTCTATTTTTATCAGAGCTGAATTAGAAATGTGTATGTTAAGTCTATGAGTTTTAACAATTCTATTTCCAGATATTAGAGTAACTTCTGACTTTAATATCTGTGCATTTGCTATGTAGGTTTTCAATTTCAATTAATACTTTATTTGAAGACCTAGTCTAGTTATATTTTTAGTTAATTCCTTTACTTTGTAGAATCATTCTTAAAACTAGCTGTTATCTGCTTGGGTTTCAAGTTCAAAAAGGATTATACATGTCCTTATTTAGAGACAATGATATTATCTATTGATAGCTATCAAACAATACAACCAAAATTATTATTAAAAAAGAGGGTTAGCCAACACTGATGGTTCCATTTAGCTATTGATGGTTACTTGGCTACCCTTAAATTACCCTGAATAAAACTCTTTTCCAAGTATATAAATTATAGGTAAAGTTGTCCATCAAAGTCAGATTAGAGTTCCTCAACATCACTATTTGATACTTACATTTTGATGTTGGTTTTTTTGTTGAATGCCAATCTTATGATATTACAATTGCTACATGGTTTTTAAAGACTTCACAAATGGAGGAGGTTTTAAATTTAATAATTACCTAAAGGGAGTCACACACGGCGAAGATACTATAATATTTTATCTTAAAATCATGAGACAGCATTATACTATGAAAAGAGAAGCAACAACCTACCTCTTACCTACCTACTTTCCATCTCTTTCACTGGTATAGTACTGTCTCATATATCTTAAGATAAAATATTATTGTATGACAAGTCTTAAATCTTAAATTCTGTTGTGTTTCAGAAAAACTTGTTATTATTTGTTACTATGTATATTACCAATGTTTAGTTGTATAGCTGACTTATAGTAACCAACAGCTGATCCTTATGATGTAAGTTACATGTGTATATTAATATATATTTCTTTAATTTATTAATATCGATGAATCTTATATGTCCAAGGTATACTTCTAATGAACCCCATCATCATCATCATCATCGAAAACCCAATTCTGTGTGAGTGGGATTGGTTTTCTGCACTTAGTCCTTGAATTGGACCATTGTACATGTCCTAATGAACCCCATTGGACTCCTTAATTTAATATTCTTGGACATATATATGTATATAGGATATTATATTAATTACATTAATTTGATTAATACCATTGAAAAGTAGAAGTTCTAAACTTCAAAAAAGTTTGATGCTATTGGTAGGTACCTGTTACTAAAACTAAATTTGAACTAAGTAATTGCAATTAGTGGGGTATGAAAATTTCCATTGTTATTGTTTACATTGTCGACATCAGTTACCGACTTACTTAATCAAAAGGTTAAAATCTAGGTAAAAAATATTTCCTATTAATATGTATCAAATCAATGTTATTCTACATAAGTATAAGCTTACTTTTTGTACCCACTGACTACATTCAAAAGAGACATTTCACCATAAATTATTTAAATAAAAAGTTAGAGATTTTTAATTCCCTAAATATGTGTAACTTATTTTTTATAGAATTAAGTATGTGAAGTCTGATTTCTTGAGGGGTCCAGAAACAAAACAAAAGCTGACAATATCAAGTCAAGGTTGATGAAATTAGACAGATTTAACATAACCTTCATAATGAATAAATTGTCTATTTCTATAATTTTTTTAATAATAAAATGAGCTCAAAAAATAATTATGACTACTTACTTACTGGAAAATACAATTAAGTACTTAAATACCTAACTATATGAACATATCTGTAATTAACTAAAATAAAAATCGATCTGTTGTGTTTCAGAAAAACTTGTTATTATTTGTTACTATGTATATTACCAATGTTTAGTTGTATAGCTGACTTATAGTAACCAACAGCTGATCCTTATGATGTAAGTTACATGTGTATATTAATATATATTTCTTTAATTTATTAATATCGATGAATCTTATATGTCCAAGGTATACTTCTAATGAACCCCATCATCATCATCATCATCGAAAACCCAATTCTGTGTGAGTGGGATTGGTTTTCTGCACTTAGTCCTTGAATTGGACCATTGTACATGTCCTAATGAACCCCATTGGACTCCTTAATTTAATATTCTTGGACATATATATGTATATAGGATATTATATTAATTACATTAATTTGATTAATACCATTGAAAAGTAGAAGTTCTAAACTTCAAAAAAGTTTGATGCTATTGGTAGGTACCTGTTACTAAAACTAAATTTGAACTAAGTAATTGCAATTAGTGGGGTATGAAAATTTCCATTGTTATTGTTTACATTGTCGACATCAGTTACCGACTTACTTAATCAAAAGGTTAAAATCTAGGTAAAAAATATTTCCTATTAATATGTATCAAATCAATGTTATTCTACATAAGTATAAGCTTACTTTTTGTACCCACTGACTACATTCAAAAGAGACATTTCACCATAAATTATTTAAATAAAAAGTTAGAGATTTTTAATTCCCTAAATATGTGTAACTTATTTTTTATAGAATTAAGTATGTGAAGTCTGATTTCTTGAGGGGTCCAGAAACAAAACAAAAGCTGACAATATCAAGTCAAGGTTGATGAAATTAGACAGATTTAACATAACCTTCATAATGAATAAATTGTCTATTTCTATAATTTTTTTAATAATAAAATGAGCTCAAAAAATAATTATGACTACTTACTTACTGGAAAATACAATTAAGTACTTAAATACCTAACTATATGAACATATCTGTAATTAACTAAAATAAAAATCGACCAAGTGCGAGTCGGACTCGCGCACCGAGGGTTCCGTACAAACTTATAGGTATGTCAATAGTTCGTCCATCACGGGAAATAGCACAATTTTATTTATTACCTTATTTAAGGTTAGTGCCAATTAAGCTAGACCTCTAAATTGTATGAGCGCCCATACAACTCACAGGTCTTCATTAATTGGCGTAACTATGTATGTATGGGGACACCCTTTAATTTTCAACTTTTTTTATTTTTTGGAATTTTTCCTTTATTTGTGCTGTAAGACCTTGCTTTTTGCCAAATTTCGTGATTCTAGGTCAACGGGAACTACCATATAGGTTTTCGACCCTAAACCTATAGGCTACTTCCGGATGACCTAGAACTGTCAATTTTTTGGTTAAAAGCAAAGTCTTACAGCACAAGTAAAGGGAAAATTCCGAAAAATAAAAAAGTTGAAAATTAGGGTAACTTTCGGTACCTACAAGTTTTCGCGAAAATGTAAATTTGTCCATATCTTTTTATCGTGTTGACTCAGGACCTTGATTTTTACACACCTAAGAGGGACTATATAGACCTCATTATCTGGTATAAATTTCAACTTGCTAGGTCCTCCCATTCCTGAGAAAATCGGTGGTGACACACGGACAGACAGACAGACAAGAAAGTGATCTTATAATAAGGGTTCCTTTTTTACCTTTTGAGGTAAGGAACCCTAAAAACAATATTAAGTAAATCAATCCCGTACATACTTAAGTAATATATTCTGATAAATGATTAATTTATTTAGTGTATAATTAAGTATCAAGTCCCTATTGTAGGTACTTAACTTTAAGTTATAGATAAAAGATAAACAGGATGGAAATTTGAGAAAGGTCAGAAAGGGTCAAAAAGCAATTTCTAAAATTTATAGTTACTAAGTACTCAAACCTGACTTGGTCCCATTTTTCAAAAACTACAATAGTTAATCTTAATTACTTAAGTACACTTTTTTTATGAATTATGGATGGTAAGAATGTTTAGTAACTCCAAGGATTATGATAGCCGCTCATACTAACCTATCTCAAAATACCACCCTGTAAAAATGCATGTTTGAACCTCATCAAGTAAGTAGGTATTTAATGATAATTTCACGTTTTGTGCAAAATACTAAAAATACTTACTAATTAAGAATTAGATGTTGTTATAGGCAGGTATTACATAATAGTTTTTTCTTTTTAGTTAGGTAATTAAGACATCCATATTAATGTGTTCTTTGAAAGTTAGGAAGTAAGAAAAACAAATACCATTTCATTTTAAATTATTAACAGTTAAGGTATTAAATTTTAAACTATTATTAACAGATTGTAATGAGAATTCATATCACGACTGATATATTTGTCAACATTTAAATAATTTTTATTTTATTTTCTCTCACAGCAGGTTACTTATATCGGTTTGCTAACAATTTATACTGCATAAAAAACCCGATTACAATCACTTGCTGATATGTAAAGATGAAGGTATTTCTATGAAGCCATCACCACCTTTAATTGCTATCAATTAAACAGAATTACCTAGGTAAAGAAGTCATGTAAAAAATAAGTCATTTTTTAAATATTTAGACGGCTTTATTTTAATGCTACATCAGATTGCTCCTATTTCTAAATCATAGGCATTCGGCGCGTGTCTAGCCGTTTGGGCCCAGTTTCGCAAACTCCGTACATTAGGTAAGCGAATCGGGCGCACAGCCGCAATGACAATGTTGGGGCGGCGCCCGCGCAGGTGAAAGTACCAGCTGCCAGATTACTTATAGTACCACTTTTTTTTTGTTCTGTCTAGTTATTCAATTTGAGCTGCTACTTTATAATTAAAGCAGTTAACATACTAATTAGACAATTGGGAAGTACTTAAACTTGTATGTGGATCAACTTCATATGCTTACTTTGTGAATGCTAGCACAAGAAAAACACTTGACGTGTGAGGATCATTGATATGTCAATTGCTTACATTACAATATGATGTGATGGCTCGGAATGGCATCGCAGGAATTGGATTGCCACTTAACTACTTATTAATGTAGTTGGCCAGTTGCATAGTTAACATTGTGGACCTATCCTAACCTCTTTTAACAGACATTAGAGCAGAGATTTTCCCCAAACCAACCATCAAGCATACATTCTCTTAATTCACATTTTTACAACACCTATTTATTTGTTTCATTGCCATTTAATGATAAAGCGTCATTATCATTATCTTAACGATTACAGATGAAGTAGGGTGATGCAGAAAATCAAATCTCCACAATTCTCAAATAATCACTTGAACAATTTTGCAAATAGCCTGTGTAGCTACTGGAGATTGATCAGTTTTTATAATCTTATTCTTGGTTATATTAATATTGATAGGCAATTAAAATATTGATATAGCTAACCAAATTTTAAAATATATTAAGTAGTACTACTTAATACATTATTATAGTCAATTCAATATCATACCATAACTCAACTAATGAATAAGTAAAAATGTAAGTGATTTTTAACAGGAGTAATTAACAAATAAAGGTAATTATGTATGTCGTGTAATTTAATTACTACCTACATTATGCAGACATGTATTTTTTTGTGAAATTAGTAGTCATAAAATAAATGATGAAAAATTATGTTAGTAATAAAATATTAAATGATTTAAACACAATCCGTAACTGGAACATTTTATATAGCTTTATAATCAACTTTTGATTCTGCTACAGGGTTTTAATAAAGAATTTAAGAGTGTGAAATATAAAAAGGTCATAAGACATAATAAATAATACGTTATTATATTGCTTTTTCTGTGCATAGCATAAAAGTAAAACATTTTGCAGAAAAAATAAACATGAACTCATTTATGGATCGAAATTATCACTTTAAGATAAATTAATAAGGTATATTATTGAAGGTTTTGTTGTGTAATCCTTGACATTTACTTTATTTTGCTTTTCAAAACCCGTTTAGAGTACTGCTACTCTATTTTAAATGATAAAGTTGTACCTAAAATTATTACAGCACCCTTTAAAAGTTAAGTATAGTACTTACTTAAATATTTAAAAGAAAGTTAAAAACAAATAAAAAAAATTGCTGTTTATTTCTACAAAAGTGCTCAGCTTACTTACATTTTAAAACATATTAATACTTATTACTTACTCAAGGATACTTAAATCTAGTAATATTGAGTTCAACATGTACCTAATGGACAAAATCAATTTTATTTAAATTAATAATATTACAGCTATCCATCTCCCCAGGTACAAAAATCTATACTATATTATATTATCTATATAATAAATATTACCTACAAATCTGAAGAGTTTGTTTGTTTGTTTAGTTTAACGCGCTAATCTCAGGAACTACTGGTTCGAATTGAAAAAATATTTTAGTGTTGGATAGCCCATTTATCAAGGAAGGCTATAAGGCTACTTTTTATCCCAGGAATACATAAGATCTCTCGGGAACGCAGGTAAAACCGCGGGGCGGAAGCTAGTTTAATGTAAAATTAAAAAGCTGTATTAGTAACATTTTTGAACGAGTTAGTTACACAAAGCAGTTGTTCAGTATAATTTTTTAACGTTTTGTCTGTCTTTCGTTACTTTACTTGCATAGATCGCATCACAAGATCACTCAATTTTTCACTTATACCCTAGTCCCTAGTCACCTTTATGTCTTGTTTTAAAATTTTGCTGCAAGTCACCCTTAGATATTAATAATCATCATATACTTACCAACCTACCCAACCTATCATTTACTTATTTATCAAAACAACCAATACTACTCTATTTCACTACATTATGTGGCATTTCTGCATTTATTAAAGCCATTCAACAACAATGTTGCATACCTTTTTTAATTTTGTGAGTTCATGTAAATATGATCCACTGTATTAATATCAAATTTAGCAAGCACATAGTCGATGTTATTAATATTTTTTAAAAACATTTACTTACATAATAAATCTGAATTTGTTGACAATTTAAAAAGACGAAGATGGTCAAATGGGTGGTATGATTTTTAATGTAATGCTGCAATTGATTATTCATAGATTGTCTTCTAGTTACGCTTTAATAAATTCAAGAAGGCATTGATAAAAAAAAGTATTAAATTTTGCAATCGATTTTGTTATACCTGCTCTAGTTTAAGCAGATGTTTATTGAAATCCCTTTTAAAAATCATATCCTTCACACAGCCAATGCAAACATTTTTGTAACGTAACTTTGAGCCTGTCGCCCACCTGATTGTGATTCCCTAGTCCATGCACGTGTTTAACATCGATGTATATCTTTTGTGACTGCCTCAGATCACAGCCCACAGGCACCTATTATTTTAGACTGTCAAACGATTATCAACACTACTTTCATATTGCTAAAACCCAATTTTCCTATGTTTATACTGACCTACGGCAGGTCTGGTGCCCGCTTTTTTTTTTAAACCGCTTTATAAGCGTGCCACCTGGCCTTTTTTCCTGGGCATGGAATCCATTGAAAGGTATGAATCACTTTTGTAGAGCTGCCGAACAAATGTCTATTGTATCACTTTAGAAGAATATATTTTGCTTGATTGCAATGAATCATCGTTTGAAATGAATTACCTAACTACATACTTTTAGTACTTTTTGAATTAGACAATGTTTATGTTTCTTTGATGCAAATATGATTCTTGAACTGTCTAAATATTACGATTTTTACCTAAAATAATTTGTTCCTTAGAGCTAAGTAGGTATCTTTACCGGATGTTAAGTCCGCGTATATTAGGTGCACCTTTATTGACACTCGAGATATCGGATTTCAATTATAATACTAATTGACTGACACCATTCAATATCCCTCATTATGTTATCGTTGTTAATTAAAAATATAATTATCTAGAATTGGGCCAAAAGAAGAATAACGTAGGGTCTGTTGTCTTAACGACAAAATAATGTACTTCCTTAATTTACTATTCTGTTTACATGCAATACAATATTGTAATATTTAACATATTGCAAAACAATTATTTCTAAACTCAAAACCTAATATGTATCGGCGACGTCATCACATATACTTTTTAATTTTTTCGGCGAATAATTTTATTTTATCTTAATTCTTCAAATTTGTAAATAATAATATATAAGACGTTTTTGAATCTCGGCCGTTATTGTTCGACGCTAATGTGGTTTAGGAGTTGCTCTCAATCGTTCAATTTGATCCTTATCATTATCGAGGCAGAGTTAATAATGGTATGTGATGTGACGTATTCGTGACGGTGAGCACGGACGATAGAGCCCGGGGTCGTCGCACCCTTCGTCGCCTCAAGCCTTGGCACCTGGTTGGCCCAAGCTAAGCAGTTACTTGCAAACAGATGTTTTACTCTCCCAAAGAAATCACTCGCCCCTTGTTTTCTATTTTTGAGCAAGGACTTTTGGTGATTCCAGAAAAATGAGGATCTAAATAAAATCACAGACTAGACTATAGCTAGCTATATAGCTATAGCTAGATTGGATACATAGGTACATTTTGATAAGTTAACTATCTCAAACAACACCCATGCACTAAGTTAATTCGACTTCTAGCAAACCAGTTTGTAAATGTCAGCAAATCTGGCAGCTAACTACTTTTTGCAAAGCTTTACATAATGTGGCTTGATTTGAATGCGGCTCTATGCTTAATTGTTGGAACATGTACTGAGCGATAGGCCGCGGTATCCCATATAGAGACGTAAAACCGTAGTAAAATAGTAAAATGGAACTACGAATCATGTGATGTTTTTATGAAGGTTGCTATCGTTTACGACCGTCAGGAATGCCGCCCCGGAGAAAGGGCCGGCCGGACGATTAGAAATAGGGAGGTTAAGGAACACTAGTAAACCTCATGTTGGAATCAACGAAACAGCATATGGAGTACGTTAATATTGAAATGGAGCACGTACTGAATGTTTATGAAGATAATTTCACTGCACTCTAACAGCACCAATTCGGTTTAAAGATTGACATTTCCCATTTTCTTTCGTATACTTATATACGAAAAATGTTTAACTACGTAGGATCGTAGGTCGATATGAAGAAAACAGTCGATACCTACGTAATACATACGCTTACATGACAATAAAGAGAATGACATGGGTACTTGTCATCCCTATTAATTGCGTAGGCACACTTGGCTTACGTCAGAGATTGTTAGCTTGTTGCCAATTTATCAAGTACCATATGTTCAAGTTTAATGATAAGTTTTAACCCTGTACGTTTCTAGCTGCAAATAAAAACTAAGGTGACGTACTAATAAAAACTAGTGTCGAATTATACGGCGATCCTCCACGCACCATGAAGTGCGTCGCATTGCCTTGTTCCTTTCAAATTTTGGGATACAGGTCCCCCGTCCCGAACGCTAGTTTGTCATCATCATCATCATCAAACCTACTTCTGTTTGAGTGGGTGTGGTTTCCGCACTTAGTCCTTGGATTGGACCATTGTACGTGTCTCCATGGGGGTTTTTTTATTCCACCCAGCCCAACTCTCTCCAGAAGCAGATTAGTCTTCCCGTACTTCTCAGTGTGTCCGCTAGAGATCTTGGTGATCCCACGGTTTCTTCTCTTATGTGGGTGACGCCTGTGCATTCAAGTAGCACGTGGGTGACCGTTTCTTCAGTCGCCATGCACGCCCTGCATAGGGGGCTATCTGTAATCTCTATCGTGTGAAAATGTTTGGTGAGTGAGCAGTGTCCGGTGTTGATTCCCGACACCAGGCGCAGGTTTCTTCTGCTCAGACGCAAGAGGTGCCGGGTGAGTTTTATGTCCAAAGATGGCATTGCTTCTTTGGATTGCCTGCAACCTGGTGCCGAGTGCCAAACGGTTTCAGCTTGTGTGTGTGTGTGTTGTTCTGTAGCCATTTGCGTAGCTGATTGAAAGGGATCGGCGCAATTGGTTCAGGTCCGAAGACCGTCATGTTCGATCCTCTTCTGGCCAACTCATCAGCCGCATCATTGCCATGTGATCCACTGTGTCCTTTTATCCACTGTAGCGTTATTGTGTTGCGATATTGTACAGCAACACGCTCCAGTGCATTGTGACATTCCAGTATTAGTACCGAGGTGATGTGGTTTCTGTTAAGCGATTGGAGTACTGAGGCGCTGTCGGAGACTATGCGAATGTGCATATCTGTGATCCTCCTGGCTTCTATTGCCCGTACTGCTTGGATGATACCCACACATTCCGCCTGGTAGACGGTGTTGAATATTCCCAAGGGGCCGGATATCCTGATGTTCAGGTCGTTAGAGAAGACACCGATACCTATACCGGAGTTTGTCTTCGACTCGTCAGTGTAGATTCTCAGCTCTTCCGGACCAGATAAGTCATGGGGTTCTTCAGTGAGTTTTGTGTGATAGTGTTTTTGTAAGCAGTATGTTTTTTGGATTCTGTCACAAGGTGAGAGTAACATGGGTTGTAGTTTAGTAGTGTTATCTTTTATTCGTGTGTGCCTGATTCTGGGATCTTTACCTAGTGTGCCAGCTATGCTAAGCCTAAGGGCTGCTAGAGCTGCTTCCTCTCGTACCACCAGGTGTAGAGCTAGCAGCCCCAGCATTGCCTGCAGAGCCGCTGTTGGTGCAGTTCTCATGCTGCCAGTGATAGCTAAGCAACCTAATCGTTGTAGGTCGAGATCTAGTTGGGCTTTGTTATGGTTAGTCCTGGGCCACCAGACCAACGAGCCGTATGTGATTATTGGTTTAATGGCGGTTTTATATAGCCAGTGGGTAATCTTGGGACTAATACCCCAGTTTTTACCGAGCAGTTTCTTGCACACGCTAGTTAGTGTAAGAAAGAAGCTTCGCTTCAAAAATCATATTATGTACCTATGTAATAAATATATAAGCAATGTACTTAATAGTAAATACAACATTAAAATAACACAAATTTTATTATTCTTCAATTTCGTTCCACACAGGTAGGTGAACCAACACTTCTTTAATAATTCAAAATTATTTAACGGGCCTTCTCTTTTATATTTAGTAAGTAGTATACATAATTTATTAGAATTTGTCTATGAAAATAATTCCTTTAGTTGTGTAGGTTTGAAGCACCAAAATTTCCCAAACACGTATTAGTAATTGAAGGGTAAATATTTGTATGGTAACACTTTATCGTAAATGGTTTCGTTTACTAAAGAAGTGTGTCGATGTTGTGCGCTGTTGTACAGAATATTTTTTGTAGAACGGTGATGGGCGCTGCCTCGCAATTTGACGCTTTCTTATCTCGTTCGACTACACGATATCTCGGACTGACCTCTGTGTCGAAAATTAACATCAGATTTTTTTTGCTTATGCATTTTTGTTTATGTAACACGCCCATTGGATATGTATTAATATCAGTTATCACTGATAGTGATGAATGTGTGTAAATTCCCTTTATCTTTTGGTGGAAGCTTTATATAAAATGAAATATACATCAATGACATTTTGTTGTTAGAAATTTTATGTGTCAATAACCTTTACAGTTCCCTATCATCCTGCTATGAATACCCTGTAAAACTTAAATAAAATAAGTTCTATCATAGTTACTTATCATATAATTTTCCAAATCAATTGAATCCGCTGTGCAGGAAAGTTTTACCAACCCTGATATATACCTAATTCTTTCGTTCTCCAAAGATCTAACACTTAAAGATTTTGTCCTTTACCAATAGTTGGTGTAAGTATTTACTTAAACTCACTCATAATTTTCTTTTATCTAAAAACATTAGCTTGTAAAAGCTTTTTTTTGCTTCGGTAAAGGTCACCGGCATATTCCGCTAAGGTCACTTTGTGCAGGTATTTTATTGCCTCACTTCGTACAAGCAACGTAGCATTTCAACGCAAGGCCAAAATTGCTTTTGTATTTTTTTATTCGATAAATTCTTACTTATTACTGTACGTACCTACGTATGTGTGTATAATGCAAGTGTGTAGCTTATTAAGTTTCCTTTATCTTTGATAAGTTGTCTGCTATGTTAAATTTCTTAAACAACAGTTTGATCATACGTGATAATATGACGTGGATTGTTTATTGAGATTGATTATAAATATTATTTAAAACTTTTGTTTATCATTCGGTGATAATTCCCTATTATTTTTATGATTCACATCACGTAGTCTTTGTGCAAGAAATATCTTTAAATTATACTACTTACATAATTTTAATGCATAGATTAACATTTTCTACTGAAAGCAGTATAGGCATACTTATAGTATTAAAAATTGATCACTGCCGTTTTAAATTAGAATTGGAATAAAATTAAATACAACTAGCGACCTTGCCTGTTGAAACTGGTTTGGCATTCGCATCTTACCTATTTTAATCTTAATTAATGAGATCTCCTATCACATATTCGCATAAATAAATAATAGTCACTGTTCCATATCTTTGAACAATATCAAATCAAAGGAATGATTCCTGCGATTTATTTTCACTTTTGGTATCTTGTGGCTTCCATCATTACCATCCGGACCCTCAAGAGTCATGGCCATGGAGGCTGCCAGTTCCGGGTCATCCCCTCCCTTCTCTGCGTCTAGACACGCCGATGCAACGTTGAATTTCACATTGAGCTCTGTGGTTAAGTAAGTAACTAAAGCAATTTTTAAGTTTACATCATCAGTACCTACTGCCGCCCAGCCTAGTTATGTTTCTCGCGTTCGACCAGCGCCGGTTGTGCAACCTGCCGACACTTGCTTATTGTGGCCAATCCGACTCATTGCCCAACTAGTTTGGCTTCTTGTCGTCTAATTACGACGTTTCATTAGGTTATGCCGTGTAATTATTTTGAAATTTTGATTACTCTTAATTATCCACAAGAAATATCGATAACATCAACACTACTGCTCTTTTGTTTGACCTTTTGTCGGCTCCATGTTCTATCAATCTTTGACACGTCTTAAATTTTTCTATTACAAAATTTTCTGGCTCGATACATAATTAATCTGATAATATATTGATTTCACAAAGATATTCAGTTGTCGAAAGATAATTATGTCTTTGTTGGAAATTACAAGCAGATATATTTTGTAATTGCCTATTAAAAATCTTCCTTTTACGACTATACTCGATTAAAGTTGTGTAACATCAACAGCGCAACGTTTGTTATGATTCATAGTTCGTCGTAGTTCTATAATGACGAGTACATTGTAGTTACCTGCATCGTTAACATTGTAGTTTTCTAATATTAGAGCAATTTTTTTGCTTCTCGAACCCAAATTACATTACATAGTTTTCCTTTATATGTTCATTGTTAATAATGATTCTACTTATATACCTATACATAGCCTTACAACAATTCAATGAATATCAGAAATCATTATGAAATTTTTATCTGATATAGGTAACCCGTAATTATATTTCCCGCATATTGTCGCGACTTAATCGGAAAAAATCAATCAATCAGTATAGATTGTTTTAGATACTAGCTTCCGCCCCGCGGTTTCATCCGCGTTCCCGAGGGATCTTATAATTTCCCGGGATAAAAATAGCCTATGACTTTCTCCATAACACAGACTATCTGCATACCAAATTTCATCGCGATCGGTTCAAGCGTGAAAAGGTAACCAACAAACAAACTCACTTTCGCTTTTATAATATTAGTTAAGATTAGGATTTTAAGAATGTATGCGCTCTGCATAATGTGCTAATTTGAATTTTCTTTATTTTACAGGACAGATTGGCAAAACCTAAAATACAGTTCCTACCCGGAAATGAAGGGGTAAGTCCAACGCCTTATTTTTGTCTACAAACCTATGACTATTCATTCACACACACGTGTAAATTAATCAAATATGATAAGACAAAAATATCAAACTATTTTGTTTAATTCTTGTTCCATGTTTTCAATTAGCGAAGACGTTATTGTTAAATATATCTATATGTATACTTAATTAGAAATCTAGAATCAACAATTTCATCTGCAAAAGAAGGTTTGCAATTTTGCAATCCAAGGCCTAAAGGAAAAAAATAAGGTCACCGTAGATTTATACGTACCTACATAAAATTAAGTGCTCTCGTCGATAGGGAAATCTAAATTGAATCAACCTATCTTTGGATTGTAAAACTGATCTAGAACCGCTATCCTAAAACGCAACTGCCCAAAATATGAAGAAACTCGAATCTGTGGATTATTTATGGAACTACACAGTTCGCTCGATAGATAAAAGCACTCATTTTGTATGAGTGCATAAATATGTTTTGATATTACCGAATTCGGATATCATGATGCTAGATCATCATTGTTTAGGATTAATTATATCTGGAACTACCTACCCAACTGTTCCGTTCTCAATATGTCAGCCGGTTATTCAGCAAATCATTCGCCTCAGGGTTAATTTAAATGTCCTCTTCCTTCATTCATACTACGATGGGAAGAATTCCTCATGAAGTATTTCTCTGATTCATATTCAAGTACTTTTCGGATCAACTTCAAATACCGTATCCATAATCTGGCCTATGCTCGTCACTTATTTTATTTGTTATCATGCTTTCTAATTTTCCGAGTTTAGTCCGTATTTATATTTCGTAGTCGGATATCCGCGTTCCGTATTCTGAACACGGAACAACCATAATTCTACCTAGGTTCAGACACTGCCATTTTAACGTCTCAAGACGATGACGCTCATCCTTGCACGTCTTGTACAATGGTTTATATATTTAGGAGCTTCAATGTAATGTAATTTAACACATACATTCGTCTTCTCACTTTTGGAATATTTCTAAAGAGCTATGATATAACAATTGGCTATAATGCACGTACTCATGCACGTAAAGTTTACATGATTCAGTGACCTTATCACTTCGGACATTCAAATGAGAATTGAGAAATTTATTAATAAATTTTCAGTTCTATATCCTGTACCCATCTTCAAGTATCTTGGCAAATGTATCTTGCTTGCATAAATATCTTACATATTTTACTAAAACTTCAAAGGATTAATATTATCTTTGGTGCATAAAATATGAACATAATAATGAAATGCACTGTTGACTACTATGGCAAGCCATTTAAATAAATAAACTTAAAACAGTTCCTATTCCATAATGAAATAAATTGTAACAGACTGTTGTTTACCGATGTGTAGGTAATTTAAATATTGAACCAATTTACACAACATATACAATAAAACCACGAAATATTAAACTACTATTCCCAAATAGAAGATAACGTATTTATGATAGTAATTAATGATACCAATGGCTACGTTTTAATTTAGGGTACCGTACCCTAAGGGCAAAATGGAGCCCTAGTCTATACATTGCTGTCACTCTGCTGTCCGTCTGTCCGTCCGTATTCCAGTCGAGTCTATTCGAACTGAGTTACAGACCAAAAATTTGAGATTTTAAAAAACGAGCCGAAAAATATATTTTTTTACCCTGGCATGTAGGGTTTCATTGAGTAGAGTAGAATAATATATTTTTATCTTTATTATTTTCAAAAATAAAGAAATGGGACCCTTTGCCAGTTTTAGTCAATTTTTGCTATGGGGTAAACTCACCCGAGTTTACTATTTTTGTTGTTAAGGATAATGTAGACGAGACAGCCAGAGTCTGTGACTGGCAACATCGTCAGGATCGGGGCCTCATCGTCTCGCGGGCCTTGACTTGACTTGCCTCGGGCGTACCAGTTTACGCTTGCGGCACTCGATACGCTTGCGAAATTATTTGATGACCCACTTAGTCGATTTCGTTTTGCTGCTTTACGCTGCGGTCGGTGGTCTATTAAACTTTTTACCCTAAAACCATTTGGATAATAAAATTAATCGCTGATCATGTGCCTTTACGCACTCAGGGCATGAATTTAGTGGTTTGTATCGATAGGTGACCCTTATCATTGTTTCAAATTGTCGTGTACATAACGCATTTATACATCTGCCGACGACTGTTATCACCTTCGATCCTTTTCCTCATAGCCGTGGCAATGTCCTCCTAGTAAGGTAATGTGGTGCGTTAGCTCTCTTGTTTGTCTTCGCCTGTGCATTAGTTACGCCTTCTATATCGATCAGTCAAAGTTACGACCGCATCCATTTAATCATTGCAAAAAACGGAGCTAATGCAATTTTGTTTACAAGGTGATAATCCCCGGTCGATCCCCGCGGGTGGCGGTGGCGGCGACGCCCGGCGCCTTCGACCGGTTTGCTTGTTGCCACCGCTCGGCTCGGTTGCCGGTTTGACGTGATCTCTTCTCTTGTTGCTCGTCGAGAGTCACTTGCCCGTATCGTATGTAAACGACCCCGACAACCTTATTCAGAATCTAAAATATCATGTTTTAGAACTGTAACTGAAAAAACAATTTGTTTTGATTTAATATTCCTGTCAGATCACAAATTTGTGACATTGTAATAGGTATTCTTTATTACAAAATGTAATAGTAACACGCACCACAATAAATGTTCAGCCTTGGCTTTGTACTTTTTATAACCTTAAGTAAACATTACGAGATAAACGCTCTTCTTTGAAACCGCTTTGCCATCATTCCTCGAATATCTCAGTATCAGTGTGTGTTAGGTCCGAGACTAGCTGGCACATATCCAACTTGCACATAATAACCACAATTCAATGAGTCGCAGACCAGAATAGTAAATAAGATAGAGTGGCCTGTGTAAAAATAGCTACAGTTCCAGTCGCCAGTGGGCTTGTCTATTGCACCTCCCAGGTGCGACGACGGTGCGATGCCTGCGACCGCGACGGCCGTTGTCCTCTTTGCGGCCACTATTAACACTTGATTCGAGTTACTTACATAACAGTTTTATTTTCTTACTTTGTCCGAATAAAACAATGCATTCGGATAATTCTCACCTATCAATTTCAATCAATGCATTTAATTGACTGGAGTACTTACCTAGATAAATCGACTTATTGCAAATACTCGGTGTATCAACTTATCTATCAATCTAATGAATCATCTACGTACATTGAACCCAATGTTCTGTATTATAAAATTGAATGTTCATCGCACTGCAACAAGCTGGAATACGATTTGAGTCGGTCAGGTCGTTGTCCTCTCAAGACTTTATTACCTTCACCAACAGTTTACGGAACATTATCGCAATCCTTGAAAACAGGATTTTGTTTTATTTTGAACTAGCTTTTCCGCGCAGTTTCACCCGCGTTCCCGAGGGATCTTGTATTTTCCCGGGATAAAAAGTATAGCCTATAGCCTTCCTCGATACATGGGCTATCCAACAATGAAATAATTTTTCAAATCGAACCAGTAGTTCCTGAGTTAGCGCGTTCAAACAAACAAACAAACAAACTGTTCAGCTTTATAATAGTAGTATTTTGAATAAAATCGACAAAATATATTTCGCCAATTCCAAATAATCCTATTATAACATAACACTCTGTCACTGTCACACATCATAAATATAACCTATTAAATGAAGTCGGTTAAAAAGAAGTGCTGTATTCATTGTTCTATACGTGTACACTTTTAACTTTGAATAAATTATGCTTAACCACACAATTAACAATAGGCTAGTTTCAACATTATCTTTCGAGTGCGAATAAGATATATGATTGATATAATTTTATAAAATGCACTAATACTGACTGAGTGAGCTATTATTCATAAAATTCGTTCTTTCGTTTCTTGACGTTAATTTATACATTTTCCACAGTTGCAATTGCAATCTGCTCTTTGTCATAAAGACTATTGAAGGAACTACAATTTAACTAAATCATTTCTATGATGGACATTGTTGTCAAAGTAACTGAGGAACAAAGGTGTAGCGTTAACTTCTTTATCAGATCATAATGGGTGCAGCCACGTGATCAAACAATAGTGTTTACACTCGCCACAAGGACAACCTGTTGTACCTACGGCCAGTATATAAAGATCGAATACTAGCCTATTGTTTTTGATGCCTATGTCGACTATAAACTTGGCCCAGAATTATTAAAAAGCCTTGTTCCAAATTGTTTACTAGATAGTATCGTAATTATCCACATTGCAATATTTGAAACTTAATGTTCTATAGGCATACATTGTTTTACATAATTATATGTATGTCCATTAAATAAGTGGTATTTGATACGATAAAAATCCTTTTCGTACCAGAAAAATCCGAACAGGAATTCCTATTTCAATCAAAATCTGAAAAATTTCAAAACTTGCCAAAATTACTAAAACAATTTTCCCTACCCTAAAAACCCCTGGTAAAGATTCACTTTAACACTAATCCATTACAATAGTAACCACGATATTATGTAACATTTCATTTACAAGCGCGCTATGATTTTCATTAAAACCGTATTGTTTGTATTCCTTGCTGTTGACATTGATTTTACGTAAAATTGTGATTGACGTCATGAAACAGTTGAACCATGTATTGATACACATGGAAATGTGTAAATTATATAATTTTTAATTTTCCATTTCATCGCTAAGTTGCTAATGCTGCATTTTGCAACTTTCTTTTTGATTTGCTAGCCATATTGTTCCTTTTGTGTGAACAACAGCTGAGCCACTAATTCTTGCATTAATCAGTATTTCTACAGAAACGAGCGGAACAAATGATAGAAAAGCCTTTGAATCAATATTAAGGCCGGTTAGTTGCATGCGTTAAATTTGACCATGGGGTCAGGGTTGGTGATACATTCATTTGATATCCCGTGAAGATAATATCGAATATTGTCTAGGCCAACGTGTTTATGATGTAGGCGTTTAATTGATATTTAACACGACACAATTTACGTATCGACTTTAAATATAAACTTTTAGTAAGCAAAGATGATGCGATTTGAAAACTTTATTTTTGCTTCATCGTGGGTAAACAAGCAGCGTTCTGTGAGTAAGTCTCCAGAACAGTGGTGATTTCCTCGTGGTAATTGCTGAAGTATGCGGACGGCGCGGTGTCGTCTTATTGGGGCTGCGGACAGACCGGCCGTACGTGCGCGCTATTCACTTTCACTTCACAGCGCGTGCTTTAACTACTGGACCAGCCACTGTGGACGCAGCCATGGATTTGGGCGTATCTTAAGCTGAGATATGATTGAGGTCGTAACGGCTCTGAATGTTTAGAAATTGGGTGCCGCAGTTTAATTAATGGAAACCGCATTTAAAACTTCCGCTGGAAAATAACTGCTTCAGGAAATTCACTTATCAGAAACGCACGAGGGATTGTTGTTAATTAGGTCATTATCGTTAAATTACCAGTTTAACAGTTTGAGGAATTTGTTATAAAGTTCCGAAGCACATTTTTTTTATTTTGGTTACATAACAGACTTTCATGAATTACATACTACTTATATTATTTTACCTTAAAAAAATTGTGTAGTGTTCTCAGTAAATCCCCATTATCAGAATTTATTACATATCCATATAAATTGCCATTCCAAAAGAGATGCTTTAGACCTACTGCATAACCATTGATAAAAAAAAATACGATCGATCATTATCGAGTTCCATTCCCAAACTTTCACTTTTCAACTTTTGGTTCTGTCCAATCACTGCTTCTTTCATAGTTATTTGCCATCATCACTAGTACCTGGCTTATTTTTACTTGCCCAAATAAATTAATAGAGGCAATTTTGACAAACGGCCTTTGCGCAAGCTCCACTCGAGCATTAAGGACACTGCAGCGACCGTTACAACAGAAGTTGGGCTGTTGATCTTGTCAAGTTTTCTTACCAGCTTATGAATACTGATATTTAACAGCGCTGCCTTGTAGCTGCAAATATTTGATTCGTAGAAATGATAGCTATTTAAGGTCTGGCGTGATCGACGCTGTGGCAATCATATAAAATATATTCGAAAATTCGTGATTGAGCATCACATTTGACTAAGGTCTCCGATTATATTAAAGCTCCGTGACCGATTAAAGATATACAGCAATGTTTGAGAAACCGTTTCTTTGCTCTGTCACTAAGATGTCAAGAAACGCTTCCTGTTAAAGTGTCCTGCACCTTGGTATATTTCTATAGATTTTTATTGAACATTGTTAACGCCTTTTCAAAGTAGAGTGTGGTCAAGCAGCTATCTCACAAGCGGTGCGTGTGCCTTACAAGTTTTATCCGTAAGGCGGTTGTCTTAATGCTGTTTTTCCATTAAAGAAGGGAAAGTTGTCGTGTGCGTCGCAGCCGCGTGTCCATCATACATAGCTAATACCGCTTTCGATGCTCAACGAGGAAGTGCACATCAAAATTAATATTTATAGTTGTGCGTCTGTCTGTATTCCTGAATCGGTCCGTAAATATGGAAATTCTTTATTATTAGAATTAATCGCAGTCATTACTTACGCCCTGTAGGGCACCAATTACACCCTGTGTATAGGGCATATTCTGAGAGTGGATTATTATGACTGTTCCAAATCTGACATGGGTGCTATGCTAATGTGTAACTCGATTTTACGACTGTCGCCCGACCGTTAGAAAATATACTTCAGCGTGTAAAACGTGACTATCTATTTTTAATCCCTGCGGAATTACGGTCAGGCGTGTAATATCACGTTATGTTCCACGATCAGAGATGCTATGTCAATTGATTGATATGCGGAAACCTCGCATTTCATTGTTTTGAGGACCAATATTTATCGGGTTCTTTTATTACATGTTGTGAATTTCTCCTCAGACATGCCAGTCTGCCTGCCTATTCGCGACGTTTTCCGTCATTGACTAGTGATAAATGTTTCTACATACATTACTCCAAAAAAACTGTGGCCCGTTTTAAAACTCATATTATTTCGGTAATTGTGGATTGTTGAGTATGACTATCCTAAAAGTGTAAGCATTTCCAATAAATAAAAGAAATCTAATTTGTCCTTATTTATCATTGAATAAAATCATATCAGTAAAAATTCTCGAATTGCTAATTGAATTATTTGAATTCTAGAGCTAAAGTTTCTTAACAACGGAATGATTTAATCTTAACTTAACTCTGAAATCAGAAAAAGTCATCTACAAGGGAATGAGAATCAGAAAATGCCATTCACAACTGTGGCTTTGAAGAGAACAGCTTATCTATCATCCAAATATTATCTCTTCCAAACCTGCTTTAATGTATCAATGTTCTTATTAAATATCTGAGCACTATGTGGCAAATTCTGTCAATTTGGCAGCAAATGAGATCACTGTATCCAATGATGCGTGCAATGTGACATTGTAGCTAACTTTTACGAACCGATAACGGTTGCAATGTTATTGTTCTGCATTTAATTGCTTGACTTTCTGATAAAATCGGTGCAGAATGTAGAAACAACTCGGATTAACTTTAACATTCCTTCCTTTTTGTGGCCTGAATGCAACAGGTCTTTCAGATTCTAGTTGTGATTTAACTTCTTGAAGGTTGGCAGATAATTCAATGAGAGTAATGGAATGTTTTGCTCTCGGCTCGCAATTCGATATTTCTTGAGATTTTCTTTAAATTTTCTGCTGTAGGTAATGTTTGTTGTTGATCGTGTAGTCTAAGAAAGACAATGATTGGAGATTTCCTGAACTTTGCGAGGAATTATTGCTTTCCTATCAATAATCTCAAATTTTGCTTTAATTTTATTGTGTTTTGCTTTGCAATCCATAGGGTTTCTTCTTCGATTTACAGTTGGTTTTGTAAATAAATTATTTAACCACAAATTGATATGCCTATTTGAAAGATCAGCACAGACTTCCTACATTTGTATGACTTCGGCCATACTATTATTATGTAGTTATTCTGTGCTTCGATTATGTCACGTGTCATTCAATACTTCATTTATTTATTAAAATGAATTTACTAAACGCTACTGTTAGTCCTGCCTGTGGTCCCGGCCCTTGTTTAATATTTATAAGTTTTGCCCAATGAGCGCCGACACTAGATTTTTATTTATTTCTAGAATTGGCCCGTGTACTAATAAAATTTAGAAGAATGATTTGCGCTAATGATAACATGTTAATCGTTGCTAAATGCCTAAAAAATTCAAAAGTGCAATTACACAACGATCTGTCAGAGCTTGTTATTTCTACCTTTCAAATATATTTCTAACGGTGCTGGTGTGTTACCTCAAAAGCTGGCTAAACAAAAAGTAAATAAAGAACAGTCGGCTTAGTTAGCTTTCACTTGAATAGAATCCGAGAATATAAAGGTTCTTTATTTTTATTGTCGGAATTGAGCGTTGCAATAATATCATTGAGAAAAATCACCAAAAGAAAAGAACAAAAGATCCGAATCCATATTCTCGGAAAATCTATTATCGCACAAAATTATTTAACATTATGTTGATAGAGTTAATTTGATCGCATCCCATCTAACCAGGGTCCAAAACATCCGGGTATCTATAGAAAGAGGACAAGTAGACATAAAGTGTAGTGCATAAGCAGTGCTGGCTTACATTACGAAAGCTCGCAATGGAGCCGATAATAAATTGTACCTGGCGGTCTTACGTAACCCAGGTAAAAGTTACCGCTCGCTTGCGGCACTATTCTGAACTTCAGCTGAGTAGGCAATCGCCTCACAATTTGATACAATACAAATACGCCATAGTCTATTTTAAACTGAAATATGTATACAACTAAAATCAATTAAAGTCAATGAATCATCTGGAAAAGTTAAAAAAGTAAATTTAATGCACGTTTGCAATTCGCGGCACGGCCTTCACCTCAAAACCTATTTTGGGTTTGAAAGAAACACGTCTAACCAATGTGACTAAACCGAGTGTTGCTTAAAAACTTACAATAATGATAGGACCCATTTATTTAGTTTCAATTCAATTGTCTTTAAATGTTTACAAAAAGTATGCGTGTCATATCACTTTTAAACGTGTCTTATAACTATTTATGGCTATTTCACACATGTCTTGGACGTTTTATGTATGTAGGTTTTATAACTAATTTTAGCTTTTGTCCGTATTCCATTATAATACCATTAAATTTTTAAAAAGAGCGTATTAGTTAAAATGAGAAATAATCTCTTCCATTCACATAAATATGTAAATCCAGATAGACTAGAGCCGAGCAGTAGTCAGTCGCTGGTATAGACGATTTGAATATAAAATACGGGCTATTGAACTGATTTCTACATTAACAATTCGCTATGACGTTCAAAACAAACAGCTGTAACTTTTATAATTCAGGACCAATCACAATAATAAGTTTTTTTTAAATCTTGTATATTTTAACAAGAGTTTTTTCCGTTAGCTTTTAGCTAGCACGAAGAAATCTTATCAAATCTGATATGACACGTATTATAAATTCAACGATGATGAACCGGTATTCCTCACAATTGTTTTTGCCTTAGAGGCCGCCCACGTCGTAATGCCCGTTATTCAACAAATCCTATTAGCTGAACCAAAGACAGTTACGTGGCATCTATAGCGCACCCGCCGTGATCAATTTCCTATAGTCTATATCTAATTGTTATTTGTTGAGTCCAATATTCTTTTCATACATAAGATTAATTTCAAATCTAACCGTTGCCGATTGGATCACCTGAATATATGTTTCATTCAGTGCCGTGTTATCTGTTACAAATAGTTTTTGTATCACATAACGGCAGAACATCATGTGACTACATTTATTCGAGATACCGAATAGGTCCTTTTTTCTATAACTTTGTTTCTTCTTTGATCGGTAGAAGATCAACTTGTGGCTTTTCGACCCAAATAGACTCCATCATAAAGAAGTTCAAGATTACTGTTTCGGTTGAATGAAATCGTCCTTTTGTATCATAAAGGGAGTACCTAATGTAGGTGTATTTCACAATTCCGTTTACAAATTTTACCATCCTATAACGTGTCCATATTCTAACGTGAAAGTGAAATTTTTACAACCTGATGCAAATTGAGTGTACAAGTAGTGAGGTTTACATTATTTACACACAGAGTCATATTTAAACACTCACCTAAAACTATTTCATACAAATCCTTCATATTTGTATGGACTTAAACTACCAGTTTCTGATTATTAATAGATACAATATTCTCTTTGTTCTGACGAAATTAATTGTTGTATATAGTAGTATAATATAGTAGGTAATTCTACATTGTAAAAGAATGCAAATATTTTGAGGTACGGTTACTTCTGAAGTCTCAGGTAAAATAAATGATAAGTTGTAAATATCCGCTTGGAAACAATAAAGTGCCGCACCTAATAAAACCCGATAGTACATATTGAATTCAGCTACCGAGCGTGGTTTCGCAGTCAATTTGTCTGCTTTATTGTGTGTGTTGTTCGTCGTTGTTTGGCTTTGCCAAGCTCCAACTATCATTGACAGATAGTAAATTTATTGAACAACGTCTGACACAGTGCCTTCAACATATGTTTAACCTCTATAATAAAGCAAAAATGAATATTCCACTTACACTTAATTGAAGTTGGTAGAAATTATTAATTTTCCCATTGTTTATCAAAGGAACGTTTGTTTTAGTTCTAGTTCGGAGTTCTCATAACATATAAACTAATACTGCTACATACAATTCAATCTATTAATTACTTTCAGCATCTATAACTTCACTGCCGATTTATTAAGAGGACATATAGTTTTTTTATGTCATTGTCCAACAAAAAAATCTCTGGTGATCTCAATTGCAAAATGTAGAGGAGCCTATATGGATTTTGTCTTCCCCCTACATCAGTAATTGCGTAGGTACCAGACGCAATATAAACCCGTAGCGTCGGAGGCGTGGTCGGCATCACGTCGCGTCGGCGCCGTATTTATGCCACTGGATTGTTCTGGATCCCACATTCACACACAAATCAGTTTCTAGTTCGAATCTACAAAAAAATACATATCCGAGTTCCACTTCAGTCTTAATATCACATCAACTGTACGTTCAGCTTTTCGTATTTCATAACTGTCATCTTTTATGTATTTCTATCTGTATTAGGTATAATTCTTTATCTTTAGGTCTCCCTTCTGATATGATTTCATTTAAACACCATTGGATAGTATTTCCTACCGAAATACTGGAATTGAGAATTTCAACTTACAATATCAACATCTCGTTGAATTGTGAATGATTTTCATGTTTGATAAATACATTTCTCATGCTGCTTATTCCGCTTCGTTTTCATAATGAATTTATGCGCTTCTCCAACATGAGCCCGAGCGTGATCTTCAGCAAAAATTCCTCGGATCCGATCTCGACTCTCGAACGCGTGTTTCGCACCTTGATCTAAATACTTGCGACATTATCTAGTCTCGTCGTAATATTGTGCGTCCGATACTGCATCGACAGTCTCAACTCGCGAGCTCCCACCTTGGTGATCTTTAAACCGAGTTAACATTTCATTAGCAAACAACGTTTCGTCATGATTATCTTTAATTAAACAACTTGTTTATTTGCTTTAAACGCAAAGATTACTATAGATAATTAAAATATCAGTTAAATATTTTCTTTATGTTGAAAAGATATTGAAATCATAATTGTAGCCCCCACATCTTATTAAACAATCTTGTTTTTCCATTTATCCCCTTTTCATAGCCGCCTCTCGGGGGAAATAACCTCGGTCACTCCCCTTTCACATCACGGCATTTGGTTTATACTTATGTTTAATATGCAATAAGTTGTTTCCTTATTTGGAACGTATGCTATAAAATCTTTGTAGCTGAAATATGTTTTTATTATGTCCCTTTGAATCGATATTTACCAATGATGAAAGATTATTTAATGTTGCAGGATCAATGACACTGATTCTAACTTACTGAGAGTACAAAATAATATTACAAAACTGTTGATTAAATGGAAGTTGCATCAAGTATACTCCACATTTTTACTTTTTTATTATTCTTACATTTTTGCTCTACTTTTGAAAGTAGAATCAACTTGATCTTTTCGTTAATAATGTTTGAGTAAACTGAAACAATGAGTTGTTATTTGTCTGATGGTTAGTAAAAGTAACTCTGTGAATACAATAGTGGGTCTTCTGTATAGTGGGAACATCCATGTGCCTTTTACTTACCATTGTTTTTGAAGTCATCTTGCTAAAAATCATCTTTTCATCCGTAATTGTCAATCATTATTGTTTGTTAGTGATCATATTGTGTAAAAGAAATTGTTCTTATGTGTAGAATTCTGCTAATTTGAAAAGTTTGTAATTGCGTTTTGAATGTGTTATTATAAATGCTTAGGCGAATACCTATCTTTCCACGATATTATAAATTACTTTTCATTGATGATGATGAGTAATGGTCCGCGAGCGTTTCAATACTTTTCGCAACTGAATAGTTTCACCATTATTGTTTCTCCATAATGAAAGATTTCTATGTATTTCACGTTGTATCAAAAGGTGTGCCGGCAATATTTAGTTACGCAAGGTAATCACGTGATCTGTTAGTGGTTATGCCGAAGCAAGTATGTATGTATGTATCGACGGAACTATCGGGCGTTGAGTAACCAACACTGGAAAGAGCTTCGTTACGTAGAGGTTTCAATACAGCCTCGCGACGTAAGGCCGTGTTTGCAGTCACGTCGGCGGTGAGAGGTGCCCCTCCTCTGACGGAAGGTCGCGTCGCGAGTGAGCCGAGGAGAACGGCACCAGAATGAATCCTTGCAAAGACCCACCTGACAACCGCAACGCAACACTCGCTCTATAAACAATTTAACTACAATAAATCTACATGAAAATATTCCGCACGACAATGATTTTATTATTGTTCAGTTGAGTTTTCATTTTTGTTACCGAACTGTAATCTTCAGCTTGACATATTCATCCTTCGTTATCGTTAGGAAGTCGCGATAACAAATTACACGTTCAAGTGTTCCGAGTAATCTGATCATTTACAACGTGCAAAATAATTAGCATACCTAGTTCATTCTACGAAATAGAAACATACAAAATTTGTCGACTAGGCATTCAATTATATCGGCGACCCCAAAGTTTTCGCAACCGTATCAGAACCAGGTGGTTTGCTAACAGATAGTAAATTACATTGCTTGTAATTACTCGATTCGTTAGTGTAGGTAGGTTGATTATCCGTGGTCCGTTTAGTTCGCTAAAATCGTAATCGATCGAATGAACTCGAATGCAAGGTATTCTGGTTCGAGCGCGACTTTTTAATAAGTCTCGCTTCGCCCAATGAGTGAGCGACTGGCGAACGAAAAAACCCAAGCTAGACGGCCGCGCATACTTGTGTTCAATGGCAACAATGCGCGAGACTCAAGTAATGTATTTTTTTTACATATAATTAAATGAATCGGTGTTACCTCACCGCTGCCGACGATTGCGACAAGAGCGGCCGCATCGTCCATTAGAAAGTCGGCGAATATGCAAATAGTATCGTAGAAACCTCACGAATAACTGGCCACTCACTTCGCCTTTAAATGTGTCTGCGATGAAAGTGACTATTACCGTTAGTAAATTGTGTTAGAACAATTTCTTCCGCGAACGCATTGTCAAATTCTCCATTTCAATCTTCATCAAACCGAATTATTGTATCCTCAGAAAAACGGTTGCTCTTGTTGTAACATCATAATGGAAAACATCATGTTTAAACAGAACGGTGTTTATCAACACGTCGTCGACTACTTGAACGTTTACATTGCTTTGTTTATTTATAAATATCCCTAGAACTTCTCACGATTTTTTTTATTTTATAATGAAACTATAATATATTTTAAGGACCCAAGCACTACTACCGCGTACTCAATAAGATTTATATTGATTTGATTGATGATAGATCAATAAGCATAATTATCATTGCTTTTGCGTTTGGTTTCATAATCTATTGATATCAGTAATGATTCATCAGCTGTTTTATTATAATGTTGAAATTCGTTATTAGATGGTATGTTATGTTACATAAGGATTCTTATTATCAAATCCAATAGCAACGTGATAAAGTGGCCACGTTCAACACGTTTTTGCGGGTTTTTTAGCTTGAAAATGTCATGGAAATCAAAGGATAATGTAAAAGTGATGACACCTTTTAAAACATGTGTTGATG
Source organism: Tetheella fluctuosa (assembly GCA_951216915.1). Taxonomy (NCBI): domain Eukaryota; kingdom Metazoa; phylum Arthropoda; class Insecta; order Lepidoptera; family Drepanidae; genus Tetheella; species Tetheella fluctuosa. Next base: position 5,243,073 of record OX578229.1, on the reverse strand, counting down.
ATCAGTAGTATGATGTCATTATGTTATTCCCGCGAACATCATTCCCATAATCATACAAATTGATATTGAGCTACAATTTACCAAAAACGTAAGAAAAATTTATTCGCCCGTGAAAAAAAAAGTGAAGCTAATCATTTAAAAAAACAATCAAGTGCCTGGAGACAGAATGATTTTATCAGTTGTAGGCATGTACCTAGGTAGTAAAATTTTTATCATAATGCTTTTTTAATTATTGACCTGTGATTAATGAGTGATGGTGATGAAAATGTTTGTAATATAAATGAATGTACATCTAACGAAAAAGTAAATTGATTATATTATGTTAAAAGTTGCTACAAGCTAAATCTAATTCTTTTGTCCCTTAAACTATCGGTTTTGTTAATCATTAAAAAACGACAAGCCGGTAGGTAATTAACATAATGGCGATCACAACCCGGTCGCGTGGATTTCCCGCTACGATTCGTTCGTGTTGAAGTGAACCATTTATTATCGTTCGCTGCTGACGTATTTTAGTATCGGACCGATTCCATAATGTATTCATAGCCTGGTATATTTAAAGTTGAATTTACTTCGCACAACCCGTGCCACCTCCGCGATGTTACGTCAATAAGATACAACACGTTAACTCTAGGCTGGGGCGCACGACCGCTCGTTTTGCGTCCGGGTCTGTCCCGTAGAGTCAAATTATGCTCGAATCATATAATATACTTTGAACGGTTTCTTAGAATTGAAACGGAACTCATTAAGATCTACTTATGTATAAGGCGCGTGCGTATTGGACCAATCCAATGCCGAGTTAACAACCCGAGCCTACGATGTAGATGTGTTTGTTACTGGTGTATATCTCTCGGTCGAGTGAGCCGAACGGACCGGTTGCGAGACGGCCTCTCACTTCGCAACTCTGTACCGCTTGCTGCTTGCTGTGAAATTAGGTAACCAACAAAAGCCACAGTCACTACGCACGACGAACAGCATACAATAAAGAAATCCCAACCACAAACGCGAGAATTAAATTAATCCAGCTGAAACACTCGTTTACACGTTCCAAATGACGTAACAAAGATTCACCGACGCAGTTGTGGACATTCTGATAAAGCAGCTCTATAAATTAATTGACTAGGTGGCATTCGAATAATGCCTTGAAAAACGGATGACGGATTTCCTCGTACCTATTCATTTTCCGGCCTGAACGAGACGCATAGGCCGACCTTCGCTAAAAGACAAACAATGAAACTAACGACCTTGACATATAACAATCTGCAGATGCATCAGCCTAATTAACGATAAATAAAAATATCTAATCATGTATGTTATTGTATTAGTGACAATCGCAAATAAAAATCGGTCAACAAAAGCAGCAAACCAAACAATAGAAGAAACCATTGCAGAACAGATGATGCGGGCGAGACGGCTGTTCACCGAATGCCGAAGTGTTCCATTGCGAGCGCTCTTTATATTGGTTGGTTGTACTGCAGAGAAAGCCGCGCCCCGCGCTCCCCCGCAGCATACTCAGTTCGTAGCGGGTTTTTTCCTCATTAGCTCCATAATTCCATATCATGCTCTGTGCCTTTACCTTGTGTTTATCAGTCTTAAGTCGCATGATGGACGCCTCAACTTATGTTTTATTGACTTAATGATTCTATAGAAATGTATAAATATTTTTGCTTATAACGCAGTTTTTTATCCGTGTTTACGGTAACTCTTCATTGAATTCTGACGCCCTTTTTTTTTCTTCGTCTTCTCTAGTTATACCTTGTACTTGTATTGCAATCATGCACAGATTTTTCCAACAAAATTTACTCTGCATTTGTGCACACACACACTTTATCTGATATTTTTAGAAATCTTAGAAAAATTAAGACGGATCGCGTTACGAGCGATATGAGTAGTATCAGTTAACACGTTAGCGGTGGGACTTGTCGGGTTATTGCTCCATCGGTCCCCGCTTCGCGGCGTACTCTTTATAATAGGTTAATTGCCTGGCATTGTGGTGCTGGCACACATCGTCAGCCGCGACCTTAAAGCGGCTCGCGGCCACGCATGTAGGTGTGCGTGTCACCAAATGAGGTGCTCCTGGACACTTTATCATTTATTGTCTTCTTTAGATCTAATTACTTCATTTATAAAGAATCCATTATGACCAATTCATTTTATCGATTTCGACTTTCAGTTAATTCAGACAGTTAAACTTTAATGATTTTGGCTTTACATGCTCTAAATTTCATATTAACCAATATACAGGGATTGACATGAATATTTGATACCATACCGCTGGTTACTTGTCACAAGTCACACACATCTCATGAAGAGGAAGTGAAAAATATTCTTCGAATAAAACTGGTTCATTTTCTTTTTTCTGGCACTCCTACCTGCGAAGCGAAGCATGAAGTACTCGCAGTGACCTCAATAAACTAATTCTGAACGGAACCGTACGTGTTTTAACAATTCAAAAATGTTGTATTTTGGAACGTTGTGTTCGTGATACTGATAACACAAATGTTCTAGTGAACTAATTGAAAATACCATTCGGACTACTACTTGATGGTGAAACGGTACGATGCGCTCAGTAGTTGTGCAGTTGCGACGTTGCCATTCCAGGCGATGAAAGTCATTACTCACGTCTTGAGTTTTAAACGTATATGTATGTATGTACATAGTGGCAATTGCATTAAACCTGCCCAGGATAGCCTTATTTGGACCTACAACAAGACCTGTCGTTGATTTCTCGTGGGAGTATTTTGCTCTTTTGTCAACACCATTCAATTACGCGACAGGTGGACAATCGTAATAGAATGTACATTCTTCTGAGGTAATTTATTATTTGATTTGGCAATGCCAATCTGAATAGCACACAATTTCGCTGTGATGTGTACATGTGATTCATGCAAAGATCTCGTGCCAGTTTTCCCACATGAAATCTCCTAAAATCTTACACACGCGACTAAACGGATTCCTTATAAATTATTCACATGCTACATTTGACAAAACTGTCAAACATTGAAGCTTTGTTGCTTTTCTTTTCTCTCACCGGATCGTACTATGTATCTGTATTCTTTTACCTAAAATGAACGCTATTGTTATTTGTCACTCACTATTACTTACGTCACTGCTCACGTTTTAACTATTCATTGGTTCTGAGCAGATACTATTTTAGTTGCACAAAAAAGAACCACGAGAGATATTGCCCAAGGGCATGATAAACTTTTAAAATAAAATAATATTATGGTCTTGTAAATCATATTACAAACTCAAAAAATATATTTAGAATTTACAGCGACAATTTTATTAAATTTGTTACGCTTTAAAATGCAAGAAATATATATATATAAGTACTGTCATCAACATCATAAAGACGTCACATGGAACAAGTAACGAGACTTTATTTGTCCTTTTGATAAGATCAGAAAGCAATTGTAAACTCTTATCCTAATATTTCATGAAAAGAAGGTTTCTCTGAACACTTAGAAGAAGTATGTATTGAACGATAATTTCATCTGATTCCAGAAAATCTCCATTCCGGCTCCTTCCAGTGGCAATGGGCCAACGAGTGAGGCTACGTTTCACTTCAGCATCAACAGTAATGCAGAAATGGAGGGTCCACAGGTAAGAGACAACTCAGAATTCTTAAATTGAAATTATAAGTTTTTATAAGTGTTCCAAGATCAAATTTTGTGGTGAAGATAATCTCAACAAAATAAATTCAGCAAGTTAATATCCAGTTGTGCCCCAGCATCTATTAACAAACATGCTAGAAATTATTGAAATAATAATGGTTCGTAATCTATTTGAGCACACATCTCTGTTCACCTTGATTAAACCGGTGTTTTACGTCATGCGGGCATTATCAAACAACCACTGTCTATGGTCGACATTTTACTTGATTTTTTGAAGTATAACTATGGTCTATTATGAACTTTTAAAATGTACTAGCATTCATGTTAAATAAGCAGACTACCTACTGATTAAGCTACCTTAGGTTGCGTGAAGTAAAATAGGATCTGTTACTCAACAGGACATTTATTTACTTTATGTTGCAACTGTCTTAAATAATTCTGATAAAACATTGGCAGTGATATCATATTATTGCTTTATTGTGGTAGCAGCAGTGGAGCATTTAATCACAGGTCGTCGTCGTCACATTGTAGATGAACTCATGGAACTCATGTACAGAAAATTGTAAACATTGATATAAAAATCTCAAGGTTTAAATTACATTCGATAAATTGTGAAATTAACATTATGAAATATAATGAGCAGGTGATTTTTTTTGTTCTGAGAGACAAATTTATCACTACCACTCTACCCTTCAATCAGTCACATTCAAGTGTCACCTATTTAGATGTAACTGTAGACATCGGAATTTTTTTGGCAAATCCAAATTGGAACATAAGGTAAAATGTCAAATCGATTTACTCAAATAAGCCTGTAAGATGACATTCGATCAACAATGTTTTTTCAAGTGTTAACTGGCCCTTATATTTGCCCTCAGTTAAATGTTGTTTGCTCTAAGTCCACATAGTTGTTAATAAAGTCATTGTCATAATCATATAATATACCTTTAGTTTCAGACTATAGTAATATTAATGAATCATCCATGTAACGTATTATAATAATAAACAACAGAGTATTTCTTTATTCGTAATAATCTTCAATTTACCCAATGAAAGTTTAGCAGTTGTCAAAATATTCTTACTTAGATGAACTATATACAGAGAATTAACTATTTAGATGACATCGCTATTATTGCGGATACTGTGCAAAATCATGAATGTGCTCTGACAAACATGACGATGTTTCAGAAAAAAATGTCTAATGTTTTAAACAATTGATAATTGAGACGGTGAGAGATTGCGTAGCATAAATTATTAATTAAGTATCTAATTGTTATCAAAAACGAAATATATATCAATTCAATTATTTGCAACTAATTCCATATGTTTATGTGCTAGTCTAGTCTTTATTCATTGGTTGATATTATTCCAATCATCCGCACAATGTTACAGTAGTACGTCATGTGACTTTCACGCTACATTAACTTGGATTTAAAACACGCTCACTTGGTTTTATCATGGCATCGACTTGAACAATTTTTCTTAGCACCATTATTTAAATATTTATTAGTGAGTAATGGATTTGTATGTTTTGTTGCTATGTTATGTTAAAAGTAAATATACGATACGAGGGAGACGAGGGAGCTGTAGCACAGACGTAAAATCAATTTGTTTGTGAAATAAGCTAGAAAGAACCGTATATGAGATTTTCTTTTCATTCGTATATACGGTTCAGCCATAGAATATCAAAATCGACTTACAGAGAGCCAAATTGTTCGTAAAATAAGAAACAGAATTATTATTTAGTATGCCTCTACGCTAGTCAGCTGGTCGGCCTTTACAATTTGGTCAGCTGATGACTATCGATTAGTAATGTAGAATATTAATATTCTCCATTGCTCCCGTAGTAATGCGCGCTTGCTTGGGTTTGTGGGTCGTGGAACGGTTCCAACCGATAATAATTGTTGGGTTTACCGACAAATTCATTACACTAAACTTCTTTTCTCTTATTGATCTTATTTTACTCCTTTTGATAAAACTCTAAAAACCTTAGCTCAATGTCTACTTATACGTAAAAATATTTTTTTATACATTTAACTATGGTAACTTACTATGGAATGACTCGAAGTAGCTGCGACGTTGATGATCACGACAAAATTGTGATCTGATTTGCAAAAAAAAAACGGATAATATTATACGTGGACACGGAATGCGACGGGACGGTGCGTACTAAGAACGTTACTCAATAGCCGTTAGAAAGTGCGATTTCAGTCGCGCAGCGTTCGTGTTGCATTATAAATACAACAAAGAGCAGACGAACAAGAACAAACTTTTAATCGACATCATTAAAAATATTAAAAAAATAAATGACAACACTTTAGAAGGCTTCGTAATATAGGCATTTTAATGATTTTGTTGTAGGATTGTTGCTGAAATAATTACATCAATCCTTAGAAAGTCTTTGCTCTTTGTCTCTTTATGAAAAATAACGTTCCGCCCGTTACAACACGAAGTTGATAGTGATCGTATCGAAGCGTTTTGTAAAAGACCTAGTAAACTACATACCTGAATCGTTGTATTGGAATAAAGATTACAGTATAGACGCTTCTATTCACCGGTTCTATAAATGACAAACGCGTAGGCGTTAGTAATTTCACCCTCCCACGGACCGCGTTCAATAAAGATTGGCTTTGGGGAAGCTTTTATAGTAAAACGGTATTTCATTTTTATGTAACATTGCAATTCGGATTAAATTGTTCCGCCTCGACAACATAATGGCACCGATCATAAATCACAACCCATTATTTGAATCTTTGCCAATATGAAATATAATACCAAACCAAAGAAATTTCGTCGAAAAAGTTATTGTAATTGTATTCAAATCATATATGGAATTGTTTAGATGTAACACTTAAATAAGTATGTCAACTCATGCTTGTTGCGACCATGACCAACGTCAATCCGCTTAGTGTAATTATCTCCATGTACTATGGCGGTAAAGTCTTGAAATTTAATTTAATTTAATCACAAAGCTTTTAATCAATTACCTATCAATTTAACAGCGATGCCCTATAAATTTTAATCTGCCCTCTAACTTTGAAATTTTAATGAAGATCTTAACGAATATGTTTTATGGCGTGTACAGATTAACCGTTTGATAGCGGACATACGATAACAAACGAAAGAGAACGAACGAGAGTAACCGTAAGTGTGAAAAGTGCTCGTACACTTAGTATGTACGCGCCATTAAACATAGCATGAAAACTCCCAACTTAACAAAGCCATTTCTTGTTTCCAGGGTTCGTTCGAGTGCGTCAGGGGTGGTGGTATCAAGCGCCTGGAGTCGTGCGGGCCACTGCCGCGTAGGATGCGCGTGCAAGCCAATGACGACTCGTACGAGGCAACTAGAGACCGTATGGCGAAGACCGTGGCCGCGGAGCAGAGTAAATGGTCAGTTGATTATATGTAAAGAAGATTTTTTGTGAGCCACTTCTATTGTAGGCTTTGAATGAAAGAATGGTCGAGAAAGATTGGTCCCAAATGCAGAAAAGAACAGCATCAAAGCTGCAGATACGGGCAATGGCCCCGATTTGTCAATCATGGTAGTGGAATACTACAGAATTTCAAAAGTAATATAATTATGTACTCTTTCCTTCAAATAAGCAAATATAGGTACAACTGCGGAATCTTTAATAATAGATACCATGCAATAAAATAATCTTATTTTATTGCTGGGTATTTATTAGTGTTACGAAAACAAGAATACATACAATTGCGTGTTTATGATGAAACTTTGTAACTGGTGGAACAGGAAATCGACGAGTATTATTTACACTAAGTACACATCTTCACATGTCTTGAAGTCATACATCTGAATATTTTTCCCAGAAACAATGCAGGCGTGAAAAACTGATGTTTTGGGATTTCCAGAAATGTACCTGAATAACGTAGTCTGCTCAATTTAGTTTCAAATACGATTACTTACCAATTGGTTATATTTAATGTTTTCCTTAAATGTAACTATTGCACCTACATAGGTTTTAAGTTAGACTTACAACATTGGAAACGCAAACAGGAAAATCGTCGCCATAATCTATATACAGGATGATTTTGTTATCACTGGCAATACTTGCAGGGGTGGAAGTACTCATCAATGTGAACAACTTTTATTATAGGGCTAACTCTGATATCGCGTAAAATAATATGGTTGCTTCATACATTTTGGTCGAGTAGGTATCGAACTGTATGGAACAGCTGATAATTTTTTCATGATTTCACAGTTAGTCTATTAGTATCTAGTATTAACCTGGATATCTTAACGTATACTAACTACCTACCTTGTAACTACCTTCATGATGATGTCTTGATATGCAATATCCACAGAACCACGCAGTTTGAAGGGATGATGATGACGAAGGTCGTAAATACGAATCCTACAATGAGTTTGAGCTTTCGGTGCTGGAAAACATCGTAAGGAAACCATAGCACAGTGGTAGGCTACTTTATAGTAGTTGCCTGGTCGCCTACCTCCTTCATATAGAAAAATTGCCGCCAAACACCTACCGGTGTGTTCTGACAGTTGTATTTCAGATTTAGTTGCCTCTTTTCTCAGTTAAGATCGGCTACACATTAGCAGTCCCCCTGTCTGTAGGGCTAACATGTACGCAACGTGATAATCTCGCGCATGAGAGACGAGCAGTTGTCCTTGTCGTTTGTATTGACAGGAGGAGATAAAGACTGTATGTGACGGGAAAACAAGTGGGTATAATTTTCTCGTGGCGTACATGTTAGCCCTGCTGGTCTTGCTGTCCATAGGTGACAGTAATCACTTACCATAGATAGACCGTCTACCTGCTTGTCTACCGATATAAAAAATAACCGTAACTCATAACAATAAAACTCTATTTCAGCACCCGCGTGATCAAACCTAACCAGACGGATATAGGGCGACGCGTTAAAATGCGGACGTCTCATCATCAGTACTCAAACTCCGCTGCGGCGCAGCTGGCGGAACGCAACGAACGCGCCGAGCGGCCCGAACGCGCGGAGCGTATCGAACGTCCCGAGCGCGTCGAACGTCCAGAGCGCGTGGAACGTCCAGAACGCATCGAACGTCCAGAGTGTGTCGTGCGTCCAGAGCGTATCGAGCGTCCCGAGCGACCAGAACGACCGGAGCGACCGGAACGAGCCGAGCGTCCGGAGCGAGCCGAGCGGCCCGAACGGCTTGAGCGAGTAGCGCCCACGCCCCGGCCGCAGCCGCCGCTGGCCGTCGTCCCGCCGCACCAGCCGCACCAACCGCACCCGCAGCACCCGCCGCACCACCAGCACCAACAGCCGCACCCGCATCAAGCGCAGCGGCCTCCTCCCAATCCGGATCTCGCTAGGCGGTCCTTGACGTGAGTATTCCTTTACATTTCACTCACCTATCGTATGCACTCCGATGCACTGTTCGCTCAATAAGTGTTGTGTGTGATTATTGTGGTAATACCTCAACTTAGTTGTCAAGAGAGTTATTTATTTAAGATATGAAACTAACATAATGGATATGAAAAATATCTAAGTTCCAATTTAATACAATAAAATGAAGAGTTGACCCAATCGTAAGAACATTAACCTCAAATCCAAATGTTTAACACTTTCTAGATCAAAAACGTTAAGTTTATTGCGAAAATGACATCAATAGTAACGTCAATGCAATCCATCGTCTAGCATTTTTATAGATAGGTGATAGGAGCCAGCATGACCCCATTCGAACTATCGATAAGGTATTGCTGATGGAAAATGTTAGGAACTCGACACTGACATTGTCTTAACATTATACTGAGCAAGTATAATGATAACAAATATAAGAAAGTTACTATATTATTTAACAGATGGTTGTTCTATAAAACAAATTAATCCTAAGATGTCACCTGTCTGCCCTTTTGATATTGAAAATACCGTAATCGGTTGTTGACCTTTTTGTGTAGCTGTTAAAATAAATGTGTACAGTTTATTTACATTAATTCTGCGCATGATACAAAAGTGATGACGTATTAATGTGAAGGTATAAGTAGCGAGAGCAGATTTTATTTGTGGCACTTCTATGAAACTCTTTGGCCAAATTAAAGTAATTTTAATGTGTTGTTTGTTATCGAACCAAACCATAAGTAGAATGCATGGCGTAAGTAAAATACTTATGGCAATAATGAAGGTAACAAATTGGCCTTGCACATTCCAAAAGATACCGACATAATAGGTGAAATAAAATAGAAAGGTGGTTGAGTACATGTATATATTCATTAATGAAGAACTCAACATAGATAGAACTGATATCTAGAAGTATCCCCTAGTAAGTCCCCTAGTAGACGTGTACATAAAATTCGATAGTATTATTTCAAATTAAGATAAAGCACAGTTCGGAAATATAAGTCTTGATAAATTTGAGAGTCGAGATATTTTATAAAATAATTAAATTTAATCTTGCTAAAATTCATTCACAATTGTTAGCGTGTTACTTTCAAAATTGAATTCCTGAATATTTCACATACATAATGAAACATACTGATAATTTCATCATATCGTTATCATTTTGAAACCAATATGATAATGTGCCGTTTTAAAAAGGAAGTGCGGTTTTGTATACCTATTACATGTTTTTACACATACAAAATTAAGTAATTATTTCGTTTAGGTTAAAACTTGGAGCAAAACAAACAATAAGATTTATGTTATAAGTGACCTCGTTAATTTTATTTGTTGCTTATTCTTCGACGCACTTATAAGTAAAAAAATGTTAACACATTCTGAAAACTTTTTAAACCAACAAAGTTGCAAATTTACCTTTTTGAAAAGGGGGGTTTTCTTACGTAAACACTTATGACGCTCGTGATGACGCAAATTTCAAATAACTTTACAATTTTCCTGTAGTTGTCTTTTGAACAGTGTTTGCGCTAACTCACTATGATGATTTGAATTGAAAGTGAGTCATTTTACTGTCCAACAAATCAAGGTTATGCAAAAATCATTGTTATTGTTCAATGAAAACAACTCTCAAGGTAATTTCTACAAGACGACCGCGATTTAAAGGCAAAAAAATAATTGCTTGTTTCATTTAACGTACATTATCAGATTAAAATGAATATCAAGTGAAATATAGGTTGTAAATATTATAAATATATTTCGTTTCCTTGATAAGAGCCGTAATAATGTACTTATGGGTGATGATAATTATGATCCATTAAATATTTTATCCTGCTCTATTAACTTAACCAGTCGATAGATTTTTGACCTCGTTTAAAACTATCTAATTTTGTTGTTCAAACCATATTTTATGTTTACTATCAAATCCTGCTTATATATTTTGTCATAATCAGTTGAATTTATTATGCAATGTCAACTGACGCTTCTGTACCTACACATGTGCAAATACGTGTGATTTATGATAAGGTCGACCTTTACACTCTATGCCCATTATATTAGTGCAGAATTTATATGGTATGTATATTACATATCATATAAATTCTGCACTCGGATTTTCCAAAACCGTGCTAATAGCAGTGTTTTATAAAAATAAAATAACATACTGGTGATAATTATCATCAAAATTTATACAAAAGATTGTGTTAGAGATTTTTACATATATATAGAGCAATTATTTGCTTTCCGTACCATACAAGATTTTCTTTACGTATCGTCCCATACATTGCTAGTATACAACATATTTTATTATGCTAGTTTGAATTCAATCCTACAAAATCGTTTTAACTATATTAATTAACATACACCTATCTCCTTTTACAGAGAAAGACTTATACAGTTATTAGCATTGAAACCTTTCAAGAAACCCGAATTGTACGCGAGGCTGTATAGTGGTAAGTTGATGTTGAAATTGTACGAAGAACACCCACAAGCGTAGTTGACTCTTGTTTAATGTGACGTAACATTGCAGAGGGTATGAAAGAAAAGGATCGCAGTGCCGTAGGAAAAATCCTGCCACAAATTAGTACGCTCAAGGACAACTGTTACCACTTACGTAGACATATATGGAATGACGTCAACGAGGATTGGCCTTTCTATACAGAAGAGGAGAAACGTATGCTCAAGAGGTTTGTTGTACATGATATATTTTCATAACTCGGGACCGTTGTGGAAATCTCTTGGCCACTCACCAACAGGTTTGACATTCGCCTTCCGTTCAAACTTTTGACATAAAAGTCGATCATGAAATCGAAAAAGTTAAACTACCGAGGGGAGTAATCTTTACACCCGTAATTGGATAGGTAGCAATAATAACAGATACGTGAAACATAAATGTATATTGCAGGCGGAAACCTCAAAATCTAACACCGCCGCTGAGCAGTGACTCTGCGAACTCCCTCTCGCCGCGCGCGTCGCCCGGCAAGCGCGGGGGCGGGGGCGGGGGCGGCGGTGGCGGCGGCGGCGGGGGCGGCGCGGGGTCGGTGCCCGCCGCGGCCGACGACCCGCCCGCGGCCAAGAAGCAGCGCATCTCGCACTACCGCCGCCCCTCGCCGCCCTCCTCGGGCTACGCCACCACCTCCTCCGGCGAGCGACACGCCTCCGACAACGAGGACGACCGAACTACCGGTCAGTACAACACAAAACACAACAACGTACATCACATCGACAGTGCCAGATTAGTCATATAGCAGGAATTAGCTGCGCCCCTGCGCCTCAGGGGCCCCGCGTCCGGCTCTCAGATTATAGAGAAATATTTTCCTTTGATCTCTAAATTTATAGTCCAGGGGAACCACACATTTAGAGAGCATGAAGCAATGACATTTGATTACATTTGCTACAGGCCCCACGTCTTTCAGCTGTCGCTGCCGAAGGACTGTTTAAGGTGGTACGCAGCCAGGCGGGTACTAGAAGTACCCTACCTCCGAGCTATAGTTTCTAAATATGTATCTGCATTCTATATTAATTTCAATATGTACCAAAATGCATGTTTTTGTTTGCAGTAATCAAAAAGGATAATGGGTACACCCTCAACTTTACCACTGTGAAGGAACTCTGCCCAAGTCCTGTGAAGGTGAACGGTTTTAAAAATAGTTCCCCAGTAGAGCAAACTAATATCACAGGTATGTATTACAGTTTATTTGTATTGTAATTGCATAGGAATATATTATTTGTCTTGGGCCAAAGCTAGGCATAAGTCTGGCTGTTGTTTAAAACAATGTTAAAAGTTATTTGGAAATCTATTAAACTACAAAACCTGCTAGTACAAATTAATATAGATTTTGAAATGCTATGTAGATTTTTGGCTAAATATAGTTTTTCTTTTTTCCAGAAAAAGACATCACAAATACAGAACCCTTAGAAAATGTAACAGAATTAGTGTCTGTGCCTGATGAGAACATGACTGATTTGGAAGAGATTGAAAGGTAAAGAATTATTCATACAATTTTATTATAATACGAGAATGTGTTTTAAGACGCACCAAGGTTATAATTTCGCATTCGAAATGTGTAATATCATGCAAAATGGAGCAGATTAAAACCTTGAATATTAAAATACCTACACTACGAGTTTAACTAGCATCACATTTGAATTAGTTTTTATTATATTTTTACTTTATTGAATGTAAAACAAACACTTGATAATTTTCGTGCCACTTGTCAACTTCACGAAGACCGAAGTGGTATACATGATTTCAATAGATTTCTTCACTATGTACTTTATACTTTTAATTTCGTAAAGAAACCTACATGCTATAGAAGTCAAGGATACAACTGAAAATCAAGTCGAAGTATTTAGATACCTTGGAGTAAAACTACTACATCTGGTCAAATTAGTTTGTTATAATTACATTACGCTGCGAGCGCTCGTTCTAAGCAGACACTTCCACACATATTTTTTCATTATTAATTGTCAGTGGTACTCAACCTAGTGTCAACATTATGCAGTGCTTTACATGTAATGATGAAGTTGGTGACGGCACTCATTGGGGCGCCTGCAAGCAGCACTTCTGTTTCTCATGCAGTAGTATCTCCGAGGGAGGGTATCGGAAACTTGTTACGGAAAGAAGAGCTGCCTGGAAGTGTCCAACGTGCCGGCAAACCTCTCCGCGTCGTCAACCGTCCCCACGCCCTACTGTGTCTCAAGTTACACTTGATGAAGTAATGTTCAAGTTGGCAGAAATGGCTGGTAGGCTGGACTGTTTACCTCAGTTGGTCAAAGATGTCGACTTTCTCAAATCAGAGCTGCAGGAGGTAAAGAAAAGCTCCGAATTTACTAGCGGTAAGATTGATGAATTTAGTACTAAGTTCGAGGATGTGGAACGTCGTGTCTCTGCCCTTGAGGGCATGGAGGGTGTGATGCACTTGTGTGTATCTAGAGAACTTGCCAACCAAGACCAGTGGACAAGGCTCAGCAATGTGGAAATAAAGGGAATACCTACAAAAAAGGACGAAAATCTGTTTCACTTAATTGAGCTTCTTAGTAAACATATTTCTTACGAGTTTCCAAAGGCCCAGATAAACTATATCTCACGAATACCCATTCGAGGCTCGAAAGAAAAAACTATACTTCTCAGTTTCGTCAACCGCTACGTTAAGGAAGAATTTATAGCCGCTGCTCGTGCAAAGAAGAAGATTCTTACTACTACCTTAGGATTTACGTGTGAACAACATCAGATTTATGTGAATGATCATTTATCATCATTCAAGAAGAAGCTCTTAAACCAAGCTAAGATAATTGCTGAAGAAAAAAACTATGAATTTGTTTGGGTTAAATTTGCAAAAATATATGTTCGTAAAAATACAACCTCAAACGGCATGTTAATAGCTTCAGAGAATGATTTAAAAAAGATTATTTAGTCTGTTATGTACTTAATTACAAAAAAATTACATATTATTATTTTCCACATTTAACACAATTGTTGATAACCTCTGGCTCACTATTTTTTGCTAATAGTTTCTTATCTGATCGCTTTTGTTCTGGGTTCGCACCTGCATTCTTTCTCGACTACTGTGTTATAATTAACGCACTAAGTGACCCACACGTTGCTATCTTTGTTGCCCGCACGCATGTTACGTTCAGTGGACAAACGCGTCATTGCGCGTACTACTCTAAACACTATACACTGTTATACGTTTGTATCTATGACTTGTTTACTCCTAATGGGATCTCGGAACTCAATACTTGTCATATTATTACCGCAATTAACTCGATGGGTGTTCCATTATACTTACTTATTAATTGTAAACAGATTCAGCTATTGAATATGCATTGTTACATAAAAATAAAATCCCTAACGTGGCATATCGTCATCAGTAAGCCTCGACTAAAATACTCTCGTTTTACTAGGTTAATATCATGTAACTATTTACGAAGATTATTTTATAATGAACACTAACAATTTAAATGTCTATTACCAAAATGTTAGAGGCTTACGAACGAAATGTAATGCATTCTACAGAAGTGTATGCTTAAATGACTATGATTTGATAGCTGTGACTGAAACTTGGCTCCCTGATAATATATCTGACGCTGAATTATTCGATAGTAGGTATATGGTATGGCGTCGCGACCGTGACTACAATAAAATTGATCAAATATATGGTGGCGGTGTTTTACTAGCCACGAATAAGGCCTTAAGTGGTTATACCCCAGCCACAGTGGTGTTCCACTGCAGAGGATATTTGGATATCAATCAATCTGGCGCGTACTAATCGCTGCAAAAAGAGTTTACATGTTTGTTGTCTGTATTTATGTCAACAAAATAATGGTTTAACTTTCTCACAGCAACTACATAATTTTTAAACTAAACTTGACGAGATAGTTCTATTAAATCAAGACGACAGTTTTTTTATCCTAGGCGACTTCAATCTTAGTGGAATATGCTGGGTATCGGACCCATTAGTATCGTATCTCTCTCCGTTAAATTATGTAACTCATGATGAATCTGAGCTAATTAACTCAATTAATATGCACAATTTTCGACAATACAATAATATACAGGGTGATTTTGTTATCACTGGCAATACTTGCAGGGGTGGAAGTACTCATCAATGTGAACAACTCTATTATAGGGCTAACTCTGATATCGCGTAAAATAATACGGTTTTTTCATACATTTTGGTCTAGTAGGTATTGAACTTTTGTATGGAACAGCTGATAATTTTTTCATGATTTCACAGTTAGTCCCATTATAAAAGTTGTTCATTTTGATGAGTACTTCCACCCTTGCAAGTATTGCCAGTGATAACAAAATCACCCAGTATATAACAAATTCGCAAAAATTCTTGACCTTTGCTTGTGTAACGACACAATGACAGTTAGTGAATGTATTCCACCGCTGGTACCAATTGATTCTTATCACAAACCCTTATGTATATCGGTCCCATGTAGTGTGGTTAAACCGCTAGTAAATAACCCACATCTTAAATACTATTATAATCGCGCCAACTTTAATCTTTTTAACCAAGATAATTAACACAGACTGGGCATCTAAATTGAATGATAACTCATTAGAGGATGCAGTGAATTCTTTCTATCAGACGCTTTACGAACTACGTGACAAACATGTGCCTTGTAAGTCGGTTAGTGATAGTTCTTACCCACCATGGTTTTCTCCATCCCTAAAAAAGGTCCTAAAAGAAAAATATAGATACTTGCGTAAATTTAAACGATATCATAATTTAGCTGATAAAAATTCATTTGACGTACTACGGAAAAGGGCTATTTACATAGAGAGTGCATGCTTTGAGAGTTATATACAAAAAATTGAAAATGATATTAACAAAAACCCCAAAAACTTTTGGTCTTACGTAAAAAATAAATGCAAATCAAAATCAATTCCAACTAATATGTACTATAACGGTGTTGTTTACAGTTCTGGACCAGATATATGTAACAAGTTTTCAACTTATTTCCATTCCACTTTTTGCTACACCCCGCAGTCTTTGTCTGTTCAGCTAGACAGTAAGCATGCAGTTCTTGACGGTGATATATCAACTGTAGAAGTCACGTGTACAAGGACCTGATACATAAACTTAAAAAACTTGATGTTGAAAAATCGCCTGGACCTGATAATATACCTGCTATATTACTTGTTAAATGTGCCAACACCATTGCCTCTCCGATCTCCATATTGTTCCAGCGATCATGACTAGAAGGTTATGTCCCAAAAATATGGAAGTCCGCATTTGTAACTCCAGTCTTTAAGAAAGGATCGAGGACCAATGTTACAAATTATAGGCCAATATCGAAATTATGTATTATATCTAAAGTGTTGGAGAAATTTGTTCATGAACAGGTTTATTCCTCTATTAAACATGACATTCACCCATCCCAACATGGGTTTGTAAAAGGTCGCTCGACTGTATCTAACCTTATACTATTTAATGAGTTTCTCACTAACAGCATGGAAAATGGACACCAAACGGATGTTATATTCACCGATTACAGTAAGGCGTTTGATGGAATAGATCATTGCATTCTCATTGATAAGCTAGCTCCACTGCTGCGGAATCCGTGGCAATTTACTTAGGTGGTTCACATCCTACATTGAGAATAGAACTCAGGCGGTTGTGATAAGTAATTATGTCTCTAGTTGGGTCTCAATACCCAGCGGAGTGCCCCAGGGATCGCTTTTTGGACCCCTGTTGTTCACAATATTTATATCGGACATCCATAAATGTATTTTAAATTCTCAAATCCTCATTTTTGCAGATGATATGAACATTTTTAAATCTATATCAAATGTAAATGATGCTTTATTACTGCAGAATGATCTGGATCGTCTGAATATATATTCTGAGCAACATAGGCTTGATTTAAATCCCAGCAAATGTTGTTCAATCACATTCTCACGCAAAAAAACAAACTTAAACTTTAACTACTGCCTTAAGGGTCAAATACTTTCAAAGAATACATCAATACGTGATCTAGGTGTGATTCACGACTCTCAATTGTAGGCAGAGCATATAAATCACTGGGCTTTGTGATGCGTATGTCAAAGGAGTTTAATAATATAAAAACAATTAAAATTCTATATTGCACTTATGTAAGGAGCACTTTGGAATACGCATCACAGGTTTGGAATCCCGTATACGCTAAGTACACCAATCAAATTGAAAAAATCCAAAAGCGATTCATCCATTTTCTCAATTTTAAAACTAAATCGTTTCCCCCTGACTACACTTCAGCATGTAAAAAACATCATCTCTTAACACTGTCTAAGCGTTGTGAAGTTACTGACCTAATTTACCTACAAAAAATAGTCTCCGGCTCAATTGACTGTACTCAATTGTTAGATAATATAAACTTCTATGTTCCTTCTCGGTCTCCTCGATGCCAGAACCCATCATTTAATTTACCCCTTGTTAAATCAAACTATAGCCAAAATGCGTATATATGGCGTGCATGCAACAAGTACAACCTATCAATTAAAGATAATTATATCGACATTTTTAATACTAGTGTATCCTGTGCGAGAAATAATCTGTGTGTGAGCTTTTTCTCTTAGTAGGTATCTATTTCTAATATTTACTTCTTTTTTGTTCAAAATTTAAACTTCTTTTTATTAAGTGTCTAAGTTTATATAGCTGCTGTAGAAAGTTTTGTTGTTATTATTTTACTAAATGTGAGGACATGTGATTGGCCCACTTTTGCTATAACGTTTCTATTTTTAGTTAATTGTGCTGTATGTCTTCCTGATAAATAAATAAATAAAATAAATAAATAATATATGAGATTTTGCATTCTGACAAAATAGTAAATGTAATCTGATATTTTCAGGCAATATCCGTCTATAACAAGCTCGATCATGCGGCGGACGTACAAGAACGAGTTCGCAGAACTTTACACCGAGTACCGGTCCCTCTACGCGAGCGTGGCGCAGGTGGCGGCCCTGTTCACTCGGCTGGAGCTGGAGCTGAAGCGCGCCCAGCCCATGTCGCCCCACCACCAGGTCAGTGTTCCTTACTAACATAACATAAGCTTACTTACCAATTACATACACTATATAGAAGATAATAATGGTTCCTGAGGATGATACAATGTTGGAACTTCGACACTGGGACATAACAAACAGTATTTTTTTATATGTCAAAATATTGACATGCTGGCTGACGGTCCATCTGACATTTGCAATACTTGGAGCATTGTCTGTGTTGCCGACCTGACAGTAAATTAGTCGATTTGGATAAAAAAGTGTTTAGTATTATGAAAACTATTAAATTAGTTAATCATGGGGATGTCAATTTGATTAATTTTGTTTTGGGAAAGGCGCGCATACCAACTCAGGCCACGATTGTAAGCAACTGTACAGTACTATCACTTTTATAAGTTACAACGATGCACCTGCGCAGATTTAACTTACTATGTATAAATCCAAATCCGTTCAGCCGTTACGATGTGGTTTTGTAAACTATCTTATTTGCTATATTTTATTTAGGAATATGAATCATTCCTAAATAAATTATTGCAAATTCAGCTTAGGAATGTCCAACATCTCTATTTGAAGATAAAATATACTATAACAACGTGCCAAAGAACATTGGCAGGATTCCAAAGGAGCGTTGGGTTATAAACTTGATTAAACATTTTGTAACGAGTATCGTGGTTTTATAGGCTAAAATGATAATAATAGTCGCCTTATCCTGTTATTGCGGTACGACGAAATAAAGTAGGTAACAGACATCCATATAACTTTTGATTGTATAATACAACAAAACAAAACATAATAAACTAGCTTTCCGCCCCGTGGTTTCACCCGCGATCCCCTATTTTACCTAGGGGTTGAATTTACAAACCCTTCCTCAGAAGATGCCTACGTTATAAAAGAAACCTGTGTGCAAAATTTTAAGATCTAGACCCTACGGTTTGAGCTGTACATTGATATGTCAATCAGTCTCTCCTTTTATATTTATAAATATATTCAATCCAACTAAATAGTATAATTAGTAACATAATTATCTAAACAAAAGCCCTGTCCACAGAGCATAGAGCATCGTATTGTGGAAGAGTACAGACGTGTCAATAACGACGCGGCATATCAGCAAGAGAAAAGGCGCGTCAACTACCTTCACCGCAAACTCACCCACATCAAGCGTATGGTCTATCAATACGATCAGCTGGTGAGTTCATTGAACCTTATTACCAGCAACATACAGACGAATTTAGTTCATAAAGTTTCTCTCTCGTTTCAAGTCTGTAACGCATTTAAAGGACTATGGGGACCTGCCAGTAAGTTAACGATTTCGTAGTCAAGTGTATACGTTATTTCATTGTGTTTAGGTATATTTTATGTTTGCACTTGACTATTGTAGATGTTTGGATAGATTTTTAGAACACCGTAGATAGAAATGTTACATTCTCAATGTTTTAAAGCACGTTTTATTATTATGTGTATGTATTTTAGTTCAAAACAACTCAAGGGTTTCCCATAATGATTATTTTGTTGAATTTCGACACTGTAAATATTCACGTTTTTCTATATTTATTGATGCGTATCTAATCTTCACACGATTTTATAAAGTCACGCCAAGTGCACCTTATCAATAGCACGTCAATTAAAAATAATCTTCTCATAAGTTATCTACGCATTGATAAGTGGTTCAAAATTGATGATGAATTATGTAACCGCAAGGGAACATAATGTTATGCATGTAAAATATAGATGACATCTTTTTCTTTTGTAACCAATCTCAAATTTTATTTTAGATGGGCATGTCTGTGAAAGTATTTAAGTGTCCCCATTTCATCGTGATTTATGATGTTTTAATGGTTTTCTTTTTTCACTTCTTTAATCTATGTAGAACTGACTCATTGTCTTTGTAGTCCAAAAACCTACCAATTTGTATGCAGATTTAAAGCCGTTACATACAATGATATCAATGAGACAGAGACAGACCTACCTACTGTCATTGTTCTTCTTTTTAACCGCCTTTAAAAAAAGGAGGAGGTTCCCAATTCAGTTGTATTTTTATTTATTTTTTTCACTAGTATAAATTCTGTCTCATGAATCTTTAAGATAGATAACAAAATATCATCGTGTGTGACGGCCTTAAGACCATTCTGGGATTTACTTTAGATGTATGATATTATTTAATTCACTAGCCTAACGTTTATTATTTTATTTCAGCGCAACTTAAAGCCTGACCGCGTTTCCACCGCGAGCACGACGCAAGCGTACTGACACTCGAGCAAGCCTCCGCCCGCCCGCTGCCTCTAGTACAACTAACACGCCTTCACTGAGCATCGCCACAGGTCGTACTGGACAATTTATATTATATACAATAACGTTTTTTATACGAGTCAGTGTCTCCCGTACAGTGACATAATAAGCTTTATTATAATGTTAGGCCTTCGGTCGTACAGTCTTGTCGATGCCGCACTGACTGTTATTCACTATAAGGACACGTACTTATAGCGATGTGCGAACGGTGATCGATAACTGTTATGTGATCAGGTTAAAGAACGATTTTCGATCGACCTGTATCTATGACTTTGTGTTTGGTCATCGTTCGTATGATATTAGCTTACAAATTGTGTCTGAGAATAGTATACAATTGAAGTCAATTGGCCGGTCTGCAAATGTGTATTTTTATTCATTGAAATTTCGTTATGTTTTAAAAGTAATGACGTTTTTTTATTCGAGTGCTATTTTATGCACTTATAAGTTAATTGGATTTAGATTTCTAGTATCGGAATTTTAGTCATCATAATAAACAAACAACAACTTCAACGGTAATCTTATGCTTAGGATTGTTCACAACAACATAGTAATAAGTTTAAAGACAATTATTGAGTGACGTGACATTTTGAGCCTTTATTAAACTTGAAAAATATCTAAATTTAAAATTCATATCAGTGATTTGCACAGGCGACCTGCCAATTTGGCAAGACGAGTCAGTTGTGAACTTGTGACTAAATGGTTAAGGTAATGTTCTGTATTAGTCATTCACTTGTATATAAGGTAATACAAAATATTATGTTACATAGAGTATGTTAAGTTTCATTGTTCTTCCATTCATTTTAACAGAGCTTCGACCTTAACCATAACGGAATTAACATATGATTTATGCGAAGCCCATTCGCAAATGACAGATTAAGGCCCATACTGAAGATTACATTTGTATCTCTTAATTTATATTTCATAATATAACATGCTTTTTCTCGATCTAACACTTGTTTCTTTCCGCTTAAAGTTTGTCATGTCGAAGAATGTCAGTTCATTCTCAACATGGATACTGTTACTTCCTTTAATGATAGTTTTATTTTTAATGGTAATGATAAGATTGAAGTCGAAAGAAGCAAGCGAGGTCACTATACTTATTGTTTATTGTTCGCGATCGTAAACAATATTCCGCCGTCGTCGATCGATAAATAAATATCTATCGATCATCCTGTACGAAGACTTTTGGTCCGGTTGATTTTCTATAATGTAAATACTATATATATATACATTAAAAAAATAAATTATGAAGTATATAATAGTCCAATATTAGGTATATGTTCGTCCACATTTAATTCCATTCGAAAACTATTGCCGTCTAATGTTATTGTTGTCCAAATGGATCTTTGCTTAAAATCTTTTGATTTATTTTTACTATTTCTTTTTTTAACATTGGTCAATATGTAAATAAATATCGAAGTTTAAATTTTTAATGAAACACATAACAATTATAGAAGTCAATTTAGACTATTTATTGCCTTTGAGACACAATTATAAATGACCTTCTTTAGCTATGGTGTTAACCCGTTATCGTCCCTTTCGCTTCTAAACAATCCATCCATATTTTAATGTTGGACGTTCATTTTATTTTATTCGTCTTGCCCAGTTTGCATGTTGTATATAGTAGTATCATAAAAAAGATATATCACGTTCTTGTTAAATTTTGTTATGGGTAGTGTAATATTTCAGTTTAATTTTATTTCAAAATAATATAAATATGATATTTTAATCGAATTCGGCTATGTCGTGCAATCGCCATGTATGAAATCTTGTAAATAAACGTGAAGGCTTTAAAGAAATAACTCATTGATGTCACAAAGTAAACTCTTTTATATAGAGATTGACGATTAATTGTTAATAAATTATAAGCAAGTTGATTTGTCGACGATTGCACGACGTATTTAGCGATACATTAAAGTGGTCATAGTATTTACCAAAATGGTGTAATCATTTTTAATTGCCAATCAAAACGTCTTGAAAGAAGTTAGCAACAACCGGCCAGTGTTGAACATCCACTAGAAGTAAGAAATTATTCTGGTCCTCTTTGGAAATACCCTCCAGAACACAATAAAATTTTTAGTAATTTAGTGTACATTCGGGCCAGAAGACACCCTGCAAGAAGTTTTATGAAATCTTCCCCAACAATATGTTCAGTTTGAAGCTTGTGTTAGTCAACGGTCCCTGGCCCTAGTGTATTAAAAGCCGTCTTGCATATTTTGTCCTAAAACTAACGTCCATATTTGAAAATGATTTAGCGTTAAGTGATTCTGATTTTTATTATCATTGAAAAGCCGATTCATTATGTGCAAGTCCAATCACTCCAAATGCAATTTGTAATCGTCACATTATAACGGCGCAAACATCTAATCTGCATACTGATATGAAAAGTTTCACTTCACCTATTTGTATAATAATTATTTGTTATTGAAACTATATTATTATTATAGTATAACGTGAACACTGAGTAGAGATCTTGTTAAAGGATAATGTTACTTCGGTTAATTTTTGTCAATTAGATGTGTCAAAAACGGCATTACTATTTTGTTTCTCATTAGAATCGTCAATTGTTTTATGTATATACAGAAGTTTTTTTTTCATTAGTAATGTCGAGTTATTTGGTCAATTCAAACGTAAAAAGTGTCCTTTTGTTGCTCATAATGACAGTTTTTGTGGTTTTTATCGCTTTTGTTTTTACTCATTATATCTAATGCTCAATATTATGGTCATGATATTAGATGATTAAATTTTGCTTTGGATTTTAATTTATTTCTCTTATTTACTTTTATCTTAGAAGTACTTACTCAAAATTTAATGAATTACTAACTGTTTACTTGTCGTTTAGACAATCGTAAAAAATGATGCACCTGTTAAAAAATTCGGATAAGTGTTGTATATAACGTTTAATTTATGAAATTCACGGTTACCGCGTACAAATTGTGGAAACTCCATGACCTTCCTATTTAGACCGTATGTAGCGCGAGTACATTGTTTTATTATATTAACAGGTGTTTCAAAACTGTATTTGCGATTGTACAATTACATCTCCTTTCATTACTAGAAAATATTTTTTTTTTATGCGGGACAACATTTTTGACGTTCTATGCTGGCAAAATCTTCTAAATATTCTAAAAATCAATTAATCATACATACCTTTTATATTTGTAATTATTCAAACTGCGGTTATTGTGGCGTAGCATTAAGTCACATTGGTTTACTTCAAAAGTATCGTAAAATAATTCAGTCAACGCTAGATAGAATACTATGCCAGCTAAGAGCACAAGATTATTTTCGTATTATATACAAATGTCTTTTATTTAATTCATTTTTTCTAATCGGAATTACCCTGGTCCATATACGCACTATACGGAGTATGGTCACACCTACCACAAATAATCATTTTTATTTTTTTAAAGAAATCAATTCGATTTGATAGGAACGACCAGATAAAATGTTATTGTTACCACTAGTTTAAGCACTATCAATTGTTTATACAGTTTTATATATAATTAATGAATTATTTGTTTTTTCATGAGGAGATACTAATTTCTTGTGTTATTGTCGGGAGGTTGTTGAATAAAATGGATACTGTGAGAGATGCATTCCATATGACATGCCGTTTAATAAGCAATCACTGTTCATTGATGCACCTAGTACATGGATAGTGTATAAAAAATAAATTATATTTTTACAGGCAGTGAATAAGGGAAAATAGGTCTAAAATCTGTTCTTACTGTAATATGAAACATTGAAGCTCGTCATGGTGATATATTATGTACATAATTTGTTGTCTCATATTAGTATCGACTGAGCATACTTTAGACCGATATTTACAATAATTATCAGACCACTTAAACATAAGATATCCCTTTCTAAAGTAATACAATATAATATCTAATAATACTGTCACAAAGGGAGTAATCAAATGTCGAAAAGTTGCTCGATTGTTACCGATTAAGTTATTAGGATGTTGGACAGATATATATTTGTATTTTGTCATGTTTATACAAAGGAAAATATCTCAATGAAATATCATAGTCCATTGTACAGAGTAGACGATATTTAGCATCTAGTGACGTCATCTTTTTTTCTTACCCTAGTTAGTGATATGTGAGGAGTACTAAATCCCCAATATGTATCATTCTTTGCGGCATGACAAACGCGCCACATTGGTTGTTCTATGTTACGTTTGCCAGCTTTTATAATTATATAACTATGTACTAAATATCAGTCAGGTTGTGTTAACCCCATATTTTAATCGTAACAATGAATTTGGCCTATTTTTATTTTAAATCAATTATTGTTATCTGGTGGCATCTTTGTCATGAGCAAACATAACATGTTATATAACTTAACATAGCTGATATTATAGCAGCTTAAGGCGGGCGTTACATACATGATCCTTACCTTACTTTAATTTTTAGATGTAGATCTTTGAGTTTGCGTATTCTGATCAAATGTTATTGTAAATTTGCTGTACAGTAATCAGTGGTCGGCCGCCGCCGCGAGCCCGGGCTCTACATCGTGCTCGCAAGACTGTCGATTCACCGAACAATTGAATATTATGTATTATGTCAATGTAAATAGAGTATGAATTTAGGACATTTAGACACGTTAAGCGATATAATCATAGTGTTTTATTTTTATTATTTGCAAAAAAATGTAAATGACGGGAAAGTATATAAATATATATAATGATAGGAATCGGTATGTGTCGGTGTGAGCCAAGCGCGCGGCGGCGGCGCGGCGGTCAGCGCCGAGCGCGCGATGTAACAATGCTGCGATATTCCTTGTGCCCCTCGAAATATCAGTGCATTATATGAGTCAAGATGTATAGACGATGCGGTAGTGTTATTGTGAATAGATACGTTTATACAAAGCTCGAGTCGGGCCGACGAGAGACCGAGGCTTGCCAGCCGGTTCGAGCGAACGACGACTAGCTATGAATCCTGACATCGGCTCACGTTAATTAGCTTTTAAATATTTCATCAAAATATAAAATACACAAAAAAAATGGATATAAATTTCTCGACCAAGTACTGGTTGTTTTTAAATTATTAAAATGTAAAAAAAAATTAGTATATAAACAAAGTATAGGTACAATTTATGAATTATACTTTTCTTTTCGGCATTTCATGTAACAGTGGAAGGGACCTAGCTTTTTGCTATTCCGAAATCGTATTGTGTAAGTTCGCAGCCCGCTCGAATGCTCACTCAGGGCGTTCCGGGCGCACACTCGTTGAAGCAACCTTACACAGTGTACTATTCTATATTATTATATTTTGTGATTTCTTTTGCTCATGTCCTCTTCCATTGCTTTTTTTTTGTTTGAACTGTCTAAGTGTATAGTATGATTTTGTTAAGGCAGGGTAATGCAGAAATGTGAAGAGGTACTTTTTAATTTGAATTGATTGACGATTTGTTTGAATGTTTTAAATTGAGTTGATTTTATCCATTCAATGGAATTTGTATTGTTATGAAAGGAGCCAGAGTTTGTTGTTTTTTTATTAAGTCAATTTGAATTTCGATTATTAATGAGGCAGCAGATTAGTTGAATAACTGTCAAGTTACCACAGAAACAATAGTCAGATGTATGCTCTCTTTGGCGTTGCCCTTTATCGTTTGGAAGCTTTATCAGTGTACTGCACCGAAGCCCGTGCGTGTTGTCACCAGGCGCGACCGTGCGAGACGTCCGCGCGTGCGGAGCCAGAGTATAATACCTAGATAGTCAGTATTAGATCGTGCAATGTACATGAGCTGAAGAGAGGTTGTGAAGAGTATCGTTATAAAAGGTACCTATTCAAAATCTGGATAAACAGACTAACTTATGTTGAATGACAGATAGTGTTGCTGCAATGTGCATTTATGCCATCTTCACTTTAATTTGAATTATGGGATCAGTGCCAAACTTTCTCCTTCTTATTTAGCTCAAAACGATGCAATTGTTAGCATGCTTGATGAAACAGCTAAGTAATTGTTTAGTTAGTCTGCCATTTTGTGAATATTTTGTTTTGATAGTAATATGTAAATCTTTTATAATATATTTGTTTACAATAAATAAATGACAACATTATAAATAAATGAAATTGTATTTTCCATTTAAACTGATGAAAAAAAAATATAAAAAGAATAATATGCAATGATGTTTGTTGTTTTATTTTTATTCCTTGGAATGGTATTTTTGTTAAGTTTATCAAAAATGT
The DNA here is from genome assembly GCA_951216915.1 of Tetheella fluctuosa. Taxonomy (NCBI): domain Eukaryota; kingdom Metazoa; phylum Arthropoda; class Insecta; order Lepidoptera; family Drepanidae; genus Tetheella; species Tetheella fluctuosa. The sequence continues at coordinate 5,216,140 of OX578229.1, read as the reverse complement.
TGGTATGAGGAAGGACCTACTTAGTGTAGCTCCCGTAGCCCCGACCAAATGGCAGCGAAGGAATACGGTGGTGGTTTAAGTCAGTAAAAGTCTGACATAACCCGGGCACTTACCCCGAAAATGCCCGGGTATCCTATGAGGATTTCCCCACCTAAAAAAAAAAAAAGGACCTACTTAGTGTTAGAATGCTTTTGGAGTATTCAATTTGATAGGTAGTGATGTGTGCGGCCTTTACAATTTAGTATAAATAAGAAATCTAATTTTATAACTCCATTTTGCATAAGTCCCAGGGCCAAACCATGAATGCAATTAACACGAGGGAACTGTTAGTAAGTACCTAGTAGGTTAGTACTTCCAGGCCAGGAATTAGGTTTGACTGCCTCATTCCATATGAAAGTCTGAAATGAGAAAATAGGAGCCATCCAATTCAGTAGAGTACTAATCGGTTCGTCTACCGAATCGGGACTGCAACCGAGCAGGTCTGAATAAGGGGAATAGGTCAACGGGAACTACCACATAGGGTACTTCCGGTTGACCTAGAAATGACAATTTTGGTTAAAAGCAAAGTCTTACAGCACAAGTAAATCTAAATTTGCCCATATCTTTTTATCGTGTTGACTCAGGACCTTAATTTTTATACACCTAATAGGGACTATCGATTTCAGTATCTGGTATAAATTTCAACTTGCTAGGTCCACCCGGTCCTGAGAAAATCGGTGGTGAGAGTGATCTTACAAGGGTTCCTTTTTTACCTTTTGAGGTACGGAACCTTAATTGCATCCTCGACATGCAGGAGTTGTAAAATGTAAGAAAAGATCTAGAAAAATATTATTTTGGCCAGGAATGTCACAGGACATTGTTTCATCTTATAAAACTTGTCAATTCAGTCATATGACTGAGTAATATTATGCCTTTAAACAAAACTACGAAAATAGACAAAATTGCTCTTTTAGAACCCAACAGTGCAGTAATGCGTAGCATCTCTCCTTAGTCTGTGGTGCAGTATTATTAAGTGCAGTGTAAAGCTGTCAAACTAATGATTCGGCTTCTGATTGTGTAAATAATTTACTAAATTTTAGTTAATGAATGCTCCCTAAACCAAGGATCATGTTTTTTTAAAGATAATTCATAAAGAAACTAGGGAAAACCCAAAATCTTAAGCGGAAAAACTGACATATTATATAGTGGTCTGTAATCTGTGACTTGAAGCCATAACCAAATACCTACCTACCTATATTTCAATTATTTCCATGACGAGAAAAAGAAGATTAGAAAAAGGTCTAATAAAACCATTATTAGTACTGGCAGCACCGAACATGTCATGTCACTAGTCTTCTTTGACAGTTGACAGTCAGCTCAGTGTCGCCAAGCTAGCCATTTTTTGGCTGTCTGACAGCATTTAAGATTGATTTGACCTAGTTATTATATATCATCTATGGATTAAACCACAGACATAGATCTAAATAGATTACGCTAGATTACGCATGTGCCTCGTTTTGTATGAAAACCAAGCGTGTCACTTTTTTTCTACCTACTATGACGTCACAAGAGCGATTTAGTGATGGGAATTCCTGACTGAGCGCAATCGATTCGAACACGATTCGACTCCCCTCCCCCGCGCCGTACGCGCCTACCTTGAGAAGTCGCGTGCGCCTCCCGTTTGCTTGGCTATTATTTAAGTTCGCTGCTATTCAAGTAAGTTTACTTTTATCACAGACATAGACTTTTGTATATTCGTAATAGGCAAAATGTGGCGTGAGTTTATGTAGTTATGTATGTAAAGGGGGGTGCCCATTTTCGGCTATAGAACGCACAACAATTTAGTTTTATCAGAAAAATGTATAATAATTAAAATAATAATTAAATTTATTGGGATATTTTATGAAAACAAGTCCGGAACATTTTTGCACATATTAAAAGTATTTTAGTGATGATTAGCCATTTCCTTTCCAGAGACCATAACTGTCAGAGCGTCAAGACACCAGTCACCAGCAGTGCTGCCAATTTCTAATTTCAATCATGAAAATAATCGATTATTGATCTTGCTGATTATCGTTCTTTATGTTTCAGAAATGCTTGTATTCAATGTAATACTTTCACTTTTATTGATATGCGATATACTTACTTATTACATTACCTTATTTCACGCGAATTACTTTTTCTTTTATAATTAATCGTGAATAGTACATGAATGACTATAAGACTATGAACTGTTGTAATAATGGTGAGTAGCGACTAGTGAGATATTGGTGCCGATTCTCTTGTGCACAAAACTTAACTTAATTTAAGAGGACTAAAAATATGTCTATCCCTTTCCCACTATACAAAGATGATAGAGATACCGCTAGGAGTGATTGCCAATATGTTATATGGTACGGTAAACACACTGGGAACAACTCAAATGTAGAAAAAAGAAAATAGGTCACAACACTTACAATAAAAGTAACTGATATGATTACGATTTATTAAATCAATATGATTACGAAACAAGTACAGTATATGCTTAAAATAATTTAAATAAATAACATTTAACATTATTTAGTTTTGTCGCAGTTATATTTGTATTTAAACATTTAAAAAACTGATTTTCGTAATTCTGATAAAAAAGTACAGTAATTAGATAGATTATTTGTGTGCCATGTGGCAACACTAAATCAACCAATGCCACAGACAACAGACAGAGGCCAGGCAGGCAGCTGTCAAATCACAATTACAAAAAACCAATTTACTGTCTTTGAATTTGTATAATATAATAGTATAATAATATAATAATGATAAAAATAATTAATAGGGTCATGAAATGCAATATTATTATTGTTTTTTACTAAGTAATTAACAGAACATATAGATTTTTTAGAAATCTGTGTTTGTGAAAAATTCAAACTGTTAAATATCTCAAAAACCCAAACTTTTATTTTTAACCTACTCTTGTTCCAATTAATTAACGATGTTGTATATTATCATTTCCATATAGATTTACTGTTGACGCAACAATTGTATGTGCAAAGTTGTCATCACACTGCCGCTAGATGGCAGTGTAATTAATGTGTTCAGCCTATAGACATAATAACTTTTTTATATATTTTTTTTTTCTTTATTAATACACAATATTGTGGAGGGAAAATAAATTACATTACTTAATACACAACTTGATCTCGTCTTTCTTTTCACATATAAGAATAATACAATTTAATTGAAGATTTGCCACAAAATTTGAATAAATCTATATAGCGCTTAAAGGCATTAATTACAACATAATTTGGACCGTCGAGCCATATTTCTTCAGAATCAGGATTACATGAAACCCGGATCCATTTCATCATCTTCCTGAATCAAGCTTACGCCTCACAAGAATAAGCTGAAGCAGACCGAAGCGGACACAGCATCGGCAGGAGTGGTCAAGTCTGGGCTATCCATCCTATTCCCCGTCCTAATATTCGATTTGCGTTAATATTGTGTTGTTATTCCAGTTGTAATACCCGTGAGTTACCGAATTTCAACATCTACATTTTGCGGACTTCGGCTTCACAAATTGCCATTCCCACCAATACACACTAATCGTGAGTACTCTTGTTTTCCATAATCCCCAAAATTAGTGAATCTAAAATTGCGGATTTAGTCAAAAAAAGAGGAGTTATCAAAGGAAGGTTAACATTATTTGAAAAGTACATTATCAAATTTAGATTACCAATAAACGAACAACAGTCAGTTGAATTTAATTTACGTTTGGTAACAAGTTCAAATCTGTTAGTTACATACAATGAGATACAAAGTAGCATAGAAAATGAAGTAGAAGATAAGGAACTCTTGAGACAACTTGAAGAGAGAGAATCTTTTGAAGATCAGTTTTATAGAGTAGTAGCTTCTGCAAAAGTCATGCTTCAGAAGGATAGTCATAGCAGTTCCAAGTGTAATACAAACTGTGATAACAAAATGATTGGGATCAAGTTACCTAATATTAAAATACCTTTGACGGCTCATATGAGAGATGATTGGCTGGAGTTTAAAAACTCTTATATTAGTATGATACACGAAATGATCTAAATTCAATTCAAAAGTTTCATTACTTAAAATCTTCCTTAAGTGGGGCCGCGTTACAAGTAATAAGTGCCCTTGAGTTCACTTCTACCAATTACTCTCATGCATGGGACCTTCTAGAGAATAGATTTAATAATCCTCGTCTGTTGGTACATAACCACGTAAAGGCTTTATTTACAATTCCTTCTTTAAATAAGGAATCTGCTTCACAGATAAGAAAACTAATAGATACGATCTTAAGGAATTTACGTGCACTTAATACATTAGGTGAACCAACAGATTCGTGGGATACATTGATTATATTTATGATAGTTTCAAAGCTAGATCAGCCTACCGAAAGAGCGTGGGAAAAGTTTAAAAGTTCATTACAATATACTAGTTCGCAAAATGAGTCCAAGTCAACCCTGAAATTAGATGATTTACTTAGGTTTCTAAAAGACAGGGCTGATATGTTGGAAATGATAAAAGTAAGCCATAACAAACATACATACGATAATAGGAATAGCGATTGTAAGAAACAATCGAGCAATAGTTATAGCCATGTTGCTACACACGCCGCCGGTAGCGGTGTCGCTACTACCGCGGCCGGCCGCGGAGCCACCTCCGGTGCAGACATCGCAGTCAAGCGCACTTGTGTATGTGCGATGTGTAGTGCTAATCATGCGCTATATTCATGTTCGAGTTTTCTTAACCTACCTATTCATGATAGAATTAAGTTAATAGACGCAAAGAAACTTTGTAGTAATTGCTTACGCATGAGTCACACGGTTACAGAATGCAAGCTAGGGCCGTGCAGACTTTGTAGTAGGAAACATAATAGCTTAATTCATATCCAGAGTTATGAAGACGGTACATTACAGGTTGATAGAGCGATGCCAGAATCACAGCTGGTTAACACTAACGTCTCCACTAGCTCCACCACATTTCATTCAACAACCAATAATAATTTTAATTTACAAATAAATAAAAACGAACGGTCATTATTGCCTGCAGTTTTGTTATCCACCGCGTTAGTTGATATTGTAGATGTTAACAATAAATATCATACTGCACGCGTACTTCTTGACGATGGAAGTCAACATTGTTTCATTACCAAATCATTATGCGAAAAATTAAACGTACAATTAATACAGTCCACTTATCGCGTTACCGGAGTAGGTCATTCAGTCACACAATCTACTCATCTATGTAAAATACAAGTACGGTCAAAAACAAACAATTATCACACACACATTGATTGTTTAGTTTTGCCGTGTATTACTAGTAACCAACCGCAATTCGTTATCGATATAAATAACATGGACTTTCCGGAAAATATCCAACTCGCAGATCCCACCTTTTACTCACCGTCGGATATCGATATACTAATAGGAGCAGATAAGTTTCGGGATTTGTTGAGTCATGGCAAAATTAAGTTGATAAACGGGCTCTACTACTAAAAACATCATGTACAATTTCTAAACTTAACATATTTCTAGATAAAAATGATATTGTCAGAGTAGGTGGACGCCTAAGTAATTCACCTGACTTTGATTACAATAAAAAACATCCGGTACTATTAAGTAAACATTATTTTACATTGCTTTTGTTCCAACAACAACATAAACAGCTACTTCACGCTGGTCCCCAGCTACTTTTATCTACCATACGTGAGAGTTGGTGGCCACTGGGTGGTAGAAATCTGGCCCGCAAGGTTACACACCAATGTGTAAGATGCACACGAATAAAAGGGAAAACATTAACACCAATCATGGGTAACTTACCATCGTCACGCTTGGAACCCGGGTTTCCTTTCATTCGATGTGGAGTAGACTATGCCGGACCCATGTTCATATTGAGTCGCAAAGGTAGAGGAGCGAAGCTTGAAAAATGTTACATTTGCTTATTTGTATGTTTTACGACACGTGCAATACACTTGGAACTGGTTGGTAGCCTTTCTGCACAAGACTACCTGTCTGCTCTCAAAAGATTTATCTCTCGCCGAGGTAAACCTATTCAAATCTTTTCAGATAATGGTAAGAATTTTGTAGGAGCAATGAAAGAACTATCGTTACTGTTTGAAACCAATTCACGAGAAATTATTGACTTTGCGTCTAATGATAACATTGAATTTCATTTTATACCACCCTACGCACCTCATTTTGGTGGATTGTGGGAAGCAGGAGTAAAGTCCTGCAAAAATCACCTTAAACGAGTCATAGGGAACGCTAATTTAATGTACTAGGAGTTCAGCACGGTCTTGACGCAAATCGAAGCCGTCCTGAACTCCTGGCCAATATCACCAATGTCAACAGATCCACACGACCTTCTCCCAATAAGCCCAGCTCATTTCCTGATCGGTCGACCACTCACATCACCAGCTTGTGCCGATTTCACAACGGCACCAACTAATCGTCTGGCACGCTTCGAGAAGGTGGAGCAGATAAGACAGCTGTTTTGGAAGCGCTGGTCTCAAGAATATGTATCTGAGCTCCAGGCATGAACCAAGTGGAAGAATCACAATCAAGACATCGCACTGAACACACTCGTAGTCATAAAGGATGATCATTTACCGCCTTTGAAATGGCGCTTGGGCAGAATTGTGAAAGTATTCACAGGAAAAGATGCCGTGTCAAGAGAAGCAATAATTCACACAGCGACAGGGCCAGTGCATCAAGCCTTTTTTAAGATCTGCCCACTCCCGCTGCAGCCAACCACGGTGGATTACATCAACAATGATGCGTGAGAAGTGGTCTCCATATCACACTACCAACGTGAAGCTATTGGAAGATGATACTTCCAAGGCGGCCGGCATGTTGACGCAACAATTGTATGTGCAAAGTTGTCATCACACTGCCGCTAGATGGCAGGGTAATTAATGTGTTCAGCCTATAGACATAATAACTTTTTTATATTCTTTTTTAATACATAATATTTTGGAGGGAAAATAAATTACATTCCTTTATACACAACTTGATCTCGTCTTTCTTTTCACATAAAAGAATAATTCAATTTAAATGAAGATTTGCCACAAAATCTGAATAAATCTATATAGCGCTTAAAGGCATTAACAGTGCAGTCGTAGCCAAATGGACAGTGGGCATCCCCCTTTGTTATTTTTGTAAAAGGGTCGAATTTTAAAGTAATCAATTATGTGATTGATTATTATTATTTGAGTTCATTGACAGAGGAATGATAAATCTTAATTTAAAAACTAGCTCTTTTACCCTCATCGTAGTGGCAGTTATTTTCAGTTTCTAAAGTAATTAATTATCAGATCTTTTTGGTACCCACCTAATTAGCACTTGTTATACTTTGTTGTAGATAATTTATGTCTAAAATTAATAAAAAACCCGAGATGAAATTTTATCTACAAAAAGGAAAGCCTGTAATTTTAATTATTTTATTCTAAACAAAATCATTAAACATAAACATTATTATTTAAAAGAAATATTTACTTGTCACAAAATATCCCAAGGCCAATATTATCATTATAATTCCTGTTCTCATAATCGATTAGAATCGAGAGTGTGTACAACACTATTTGCTTCATTTGACAGAAAATGAGAGGAGGCGATTCTCGAGCAGGGAGGTGATTCTCGAACTGTAGAGATAAATATCACTTTCGATATTTATCATAAAACATGGCGGATATCTATAAAAATATTTTTTTGGTGTTCTCGAGATATCACATTCGATTGCATTGTGCATTGACGATAATAATTACGACGATTACGTAGTAGGTACGCCTACTATATTTAAACTGCGGATTAAGGAAATATAATTGTGGACTCAATTCACATAATTACGATTTACTAATACGTGCAAACAATTGCTAACGGAGTATATTATTATCAGATTTAATAAAAGCTTGGGTGCTGGCAACATACTGTATAAAAATAACTTAACGTTTCAAACCACGCGTAAGGTAAGTTTACCTGGAGAAATAAAATATATACATAATATGTTAAAATTTTATTAACAACTAAATAAATAAGACATTAATTCATTTTTAATCGATTTACACTCTACAAAGCTAATAGCACTAGAGAAATCAATACTTCTATTAATTTGTAAAATTTATCGACTTATAGCTCACGTAAATCGAGAAAACGGATATCCCTTCGGTCCGTTCGATATTCATATCGAAAGGCTCCGAGAATTGGAATGATTGAAATATTAGATATTTTTGTGATATTTTCCTTCAATATGAGACTCGATATATTTATCGATTTCGATATTATTATCGAAAGCGCGAGAATCGGCCTCCTGAGCGATGAGTGAAAGTATCGATTGTTTAATTTTCCATAGCGTGTTTTAATAAACAGGTCTTACAACCTTGTAACTAAAAGCGGCAATGTATTAAGAACATGCGGTACACACTCAGTCACGTAGTTTTCGTTGGAAGAACCGCAACAAACATGAAACAATTTATTTTTTAAAAAAGGGACACAATTTAATAACAAAATTAGTTACTAATGAAAAGAAGCGTTTTTTTTCTTGGTCAACTTTTCTTGTGGAGTTTTTACAGCTCAATACTGCACAACTAGGCATTTTTTAAATTTCGTATAACGTCCGGCACCGACAGCGGTGAAGCGCGGACTGAATAAAACGGCATTAAAAGCAGTGCATTGCACTGCCTTTTGACTCGCTCGGTACATACACTTGCGGCATCTATTTAGATCTATGTCTGTGGATTTAACCGTAGATGTTTAACCAAAAATATAAATTAGTGACTCCTCTATCTACGATTATATCTCTCATCTACATAGTACCTATTTCTGAACGAACATTGTCTATGGGATCTTGTGGGGATTCCCGCCCTTCCCGCCTGCACAATACACTGGAATTGAATTCCTCTCTATATTGTACAAATTTGGGTTCAAGTTAAAAATTATAAAAATGCAATCGGTAAATCAGTATGAGTAATTTGAGGTGAAAAAATTATTTAGCACTACCTTCCACCCCGCGGTTTCACCCGCTTTCCCTTCTTTTTACGCCGTGTTCAATGCCCGCGATAAAAGCTATACAATAGCTTAAAAATATGCAGCAAAGAAAAATATTCTTTCCTTGTTCCTAAAGAACCAGAACTATCACCGTCAAATAAGTATTCTGTTGAATTAACCTTAGATGACTAAATAAAAAATTTCAAAGTTATGAACTTGTGTTTGTTTTTGAAACCAATTTTTGGCAGCTTTTAGGCACTTTTTATGTTACGATTTTAAGCTATTGTATAGCTTTTATCGCGGGCTTTGAGCGCGGCGACCGAATCAAGAAATTCCGTAACGAAAATAAAACCTAAGACGAGCTGCTCCGAAATGGGATGAATACGTAAGCAGCTGTTTGTGAGAAAGTATATAGGTGTATAGCCGTGTGTGAGGAATAATGTCCCAGAATATATTTATTTATTTATCTATTAATATCAAAGAAAAAACTTGAATTAATATCAAAGATAAAAAAAAATACTGCATAAATAAAAAGTAAATAAATAATTATAATTGCTTAAGTTGATAAAAAATGCTATGCAATAGCTTTACCGCGGCAGTCCCCGAGTGCCACACGTATTTTTTTTTACATTCTAGCACCTTGGAAGTGTTTAGCCATTTCTTGTTTCATGGACTTGGTAGATAGACTTCTCTGTTTACGGTTTCATCCTCTATTCTCGAGCATAAAGCCAACTCTATTCTCCATCTACGGTTTCATCTCAAGATGGATTTTGGATTGCCAGAATATATATATATATATATATATATATATATTGTTATATATTTATTAATTTAATTAATTAATTTGTTGGTTATTCAAGTGTTAGATCACAAAAAGGGTTTTGTCTTTAAATAAAGATAATATTTAACATAACAGTTAGATTTTTTTACTCAATAACAAGCTATATCAGTACACCGATAATAATTTATTATTTCAGCCATAGACATATTGTCTATGGCTGCCATGAGGTACAGACTATAAATACATCTTGAATATAATCGCTTCCCTATTCTATTATATACTATAATAATAATATTATCTGTGACTTGAATGAATGAAAATTAAGCATGAATCAATCCCTTAGTCGTCTGTGGCATGAATGAAGCAATGCAAGTAAGAAAAAGAGAAGCTTTAATTTTTCGTTCGATTGTTTCCTCAAGTTTCTTTCTATCTTTTAATTGCCTTTCTGAAATGTCCATGATAGCTATTCCATCTTAGTACATAGTTATAACATTAAAATGATACATTTTAAGGACAATAAAAATAAATCTGCTTTGAGCACAAGATGGGCTCAAATGTCCAAGCAAGAACAAATTATCGAGAGAAAAAAAATGGAGATACAGGCAAAATTGGAAGCGCAGAAACAGGCGGCGGCACTTGCAGCACAAGCCAAATTATCCAAGTAAGTAGGCAGAGATACATTTTTTATATGGTTAGTAAAGTGACACTATCTGATTATTTTATTCGGTTACGCTGTGCTGCGTACCTACTATCTAATGGGCTCCATGAAACTTTTTAAAAGCTGTTTGAGTAGATTTTTTTTACACGACTGTTTCATTTATTATTTATTAAAAGGTTACCCATTTCTGTACACACAATCTGTACCTACAAACTGCAATTGACCACCTGTTACCAAGATAAAAAAGTAACTGTACTATAATATGCATTGAATTTTATTATTAGTACTATTTATGTGTGCGTTAGTGGGCCCTTTTTGAAGATCGAATGTATGTAGGTAACCTATCTACCACCTTTTTACTTATAATATCATTAGCCATTATTAGGACTCTGTCAACAGTGGCAAACATTAATTAATAGAAAATAACTGCATTTTTGTATTATGGTAAAATTATTAGTTATCCTCAATTTTTATGTTTATATTACATATATTTATATGATTAATCTTATTGCTTAATAATCCATACAATAAAAACTTGTTAAATACAAACATTGTCTGTACATTATTATTTAATATCAACATAGATATAAGTACCTACTACAAGTAAAAAGAAAATCAAACATATTGGGCCCTGGAGGCAGGCAGAGATTCAAATTGGTAGATGTGCCTTGCGCTTGCAAAAACTGTCCATGTTTTAGGGCTGCGCGTAATGTGCACCATTCACTGTTTCCTACAAGTGACTACAATGGAAAGACTGACTCACTCTTCCCTATGATGACACGTTTTCGTGTGCCTTATGTATGGCAAGGAAGGGTGCATCTAACAATTTAAATCTCTACCTGGAGGCACTTAAAAACTTCGCAAACTTCATTCTTAGTTACCACCAGTATTATGTAGTAAACCTAATTAGTAAGATAATGTGACAAGCTACTGAGGTAATGATTTAACAATATTTATCTAGCCCAAGCCCAAACGATGATCAAGGTTCAGCCAACATATTTTCCAATGATGGCAGTTTTATGAGCCAATTCAAGGCTCTGCTTGAGAAACAAAAACAAGATAAACAAGAAAAGGAAGAGAAAGAGAAAGAGAAAGAAACTGATGAATTACACAATGAAGAAAGTAAGGAGATATCACAAGGTCAGAATGATGATGGATATGAGCGAGAGCATTTTGGTCAAAATAATGAAGAACGCAGAAGATCTAGCGACAGGGGATCAAGGTAAACTTTCTTAAATCCATGCATTTTTCATTTGAATGATTTGCTTTGCTTAGAAATGCTAATCAGTTGTGAATTTACAGAGATAAACATCGACGTTGGAGTGACAGGAGTAGAAACCATCCACACAGTCCCATGACTCCTATAGTTGAAGATAGGAAAAAACTTGGAGATATTAAGAATTCCTCTTACATTCCCCCACTCATGCAACTCTCTGTAATGCCACCCGATGAACAAGATTCAGATTCTGAAAATCAATGGATGAAGGGTGCCTGCAATGATTCCGATGAGGACCATGATTCAAATATTGATCAAGGAAACATGATTGGACCTAACCACATGGGGCCAGGATCAATGTGCCCAATGCCTCCAGGTCTCATGGGTCCTGGAATGATGGGCCCTGGTCCTAACATGGCTCTTGGACCTAATATGGGTCCTAGGCCCAATATGGGACCTGGACCAAACATGGGATCGGGTCCAAACATGGGACCGGGACCAAACATGGGATCGGGACCAAACATGGGACTGGGACCCAACATGGTACCGGGACCAAACATGGGCCCTGGACCCAACATGGGCCAAGGGCATCCTATGGGACCTGGTCCAATGGGACATGGATCTAACATAGGTCCAATAGGCCCAGGTTCCAATATGGGACCAGGGCCTCATATGGGGCAAGGTCCTAACATGGGACCAAATAGTATGGGTTCGGGGCCTAATATGGGACCTGGAATGAGTATGAGTCATGGTTCGAATATGGGGCCTGGTCCTATGATGAGATCTGGTGGGCCAAATATGCCTCCAATGCCTCCTGGTGGACCCATGCCTCCATTTATGGGTGGGCCCCCTAACTTCCCTATGTCACCTAATTTCATGGGTCCAAATGGGCCCAGAGGTCCATGTGGACCTGGTCCAATGCCCCCTAATATGTGTGGACCAAATATATCTGGTCCTCCTGGACATAATGGTCCAATGCCTCCATTTTTTGGACCACCATTTTCTAATTCTTCTATGATGGGTCCTAATGGTCCTCCTAACTCAATGATGGGACCGAACAATGGAAATATGTCTTTTATGGGTCATAGGCCTCCCTTTGGTCCTAATGGTCCTAACATCGGCAATGGGAGTGGTCCTCCTCGTATGCCATTTATACCGCCAAATTCGATGGCACCTAATTCTTTGCCGTTACACACGATTCCTGAGCCAAAGCCATTAGATGCTGTAACAATCCCCCCACCAGAATCTATGAAACCCCGTAACATTTCATCTCCAATGCCCCTGCCAGTCAATCATGTTCCAAAACCAAATGATTTGGAACACAGCAACATAGGACCACCAAACGCATCTCAAGGTAAAAATTACTCCGTGATATGTTTAATTATATTTATTATCTCACCTATGTAATTCTAATTTTTCAATCAGTTAGGGGTTCATAACCAATATAGAACTTTTACATAATTGTCATATTTATTAAAACTTTTTACTGAAGTATTATTACTAACTTACAAAAACGTACAAACAATTTTTCAGTTCAATTATGGTATAATAAAAATAAATACATTATGTAGGTACTTAGTATAAGTTATGTCCAAGTCTATTCAATAGACTATTGAGTTTCAAAGATATAGTATCTAAGTTTTAATAAAACAATGATATAAATGTATGCTAGGATTTACAATGCATTGTATAAACTAGAAGGCTATTTTGATCTAATTAGATACGACATTTCAAGGTTTTAAAACCCTAAAACAAAAACAATTGGTTTAAACATCTGGTTAGACTTATTTATAAAGCTACGTATCCTGTGCATCGGCGACCGCCAGACAATATGTTGACTCGTGGTGTGCAGTTCTCTCTGCAGATGCGATCCCGCCAACAGTCCACCGCGCCGCCTCGGAAGTCGCCTGCAACGGCGACCACTGGGAAAATGTCCTGAAAGCAATACACTCACAAGACCAAAACATGTGGTAATGCCACTGTACCCAGTTTTAATATACAGGAGGATATGTGCTGTATTCTTTTTTATATTTATATATTTTATCCTTCAGTCACTGCTAATGGAATAGTGTGGTATGCAATGATAAAAATCACTATCCAAGTTGTCATTGATCCTACAATCAGTGCATTTTTACACCATTGTTCCATTAGATAATTTTCAGGTTGAATATAACCTCACAAAAAGCATCCTTTGTTGTTATTTTCTATTGGCATTAAGTGACTGTACGGAGTAAATTCTTACAGGTTCCTTCACAATACAAATTCCAATGAGTATAAGGCGTTCCGGGAGTTAGTGCATAAGATGAGAAGCGAAGGCCAAATGGAAAGGAAGCCTGATGTAAAGCCAGAGGACAAGTATGAACCAGAGTTCTGTTTGGAAGATGATGATGACAGCAATGATGATAGCAAACCACCTGTTAAAGAAGAATATAGAGACAGGTATAATTTTTGAAAATCATTAAGAACTACTATATGTGGGATTAACTTAAATTAAACATATGTTACCAAAGTACATTGTGAATTGCTGTTGTAAAGTGATGATTGAAATTAATAAAAAAAAAAACAAAAAAATTATGTTTGAAATTAAATTACTATAATTATTCAGATGTAATAGCTAGACTTTATCACAATATTTTACATCAATCAGAACTCTTCTACAATAACATACTTTTTGGTAGTTGGATCTTTGATGAATGAAAATCATTTTCAAATTTACAGCAACACAGACTTATACTACCATCACCAATATCATAACTCCGTGAAGCGTGAACAGGGTAGTTCCCAAAGTGATGAGGAACCAGAGAGTAAAAGAGACAGACGTAAGAGGAAGAAGTCCCGATGGGGTGACGACCCACCTGCTGATATCAAGCCACCGGGAGTGGTGGCGCCAATGCCTGGGTCTCTGCCTGGTATAATATTTTATCTTAATTATTTTTAATTTATTCGACACCTAATATTATATATTTTTAAATCTAACCATGAAAATAGGTATATTTTATGAATATTAATCCATGTCAATAATAGCAAGATAATAAAGAAAGTATAACTATATTTTCAAGGTGCAAAATTAGCCAAGATAGATGAAGATGGCCTTAAGTTGACCACTGTGAACCGTAATAACCAAGCGCTCATGCAGTATGCGATGACAAACTATGGTACAACTAATCTTAGTCCTGAAGATTGGAAGAAATGCGAGGATAATTTTAAATTGAATTTGTTATATCAGGTTTGTAATAAATTTCCTTAAATCTATCTATATAAATAAAAATGTTTCACCGAAATGTTTGCACAACGTCCAAATGACTGCACCAAATTGGATAAATCTTTCTTTTATGTGTTCGTTATTGTCAGGAGAAGGCTTGTATGAAAGAAAATATTTGACGGAAAAAAATATACCGGGAATACGGGTGAAACCGCGGGGAACAGCTAGTATCTTAGAAATTACGTATAGATTTGGTGGGAAAAGATCAGATACGGGGTGAGTTTGTTCACATATCACGGGCCGGTTGGCGTGATTGATAAGATACCCTATCTATCACGCCACAGGTCGTGGGTTCGATTCCCACTCAGGACAGACATTTGTGTGCATGAACATGTCTGTTTGTCCCGAGTCTGGGTGTAATTATCTATATTAAGTGTATATTTAAAAAAGAAAAGTAGTATATGTCGTATATCAGTTACCTGGCTTCCAAAGCAAAAGCTCTGCTTAGTTTGGGGTCAGATGGCCGTGTGTGAGGAATAGTGTCCCAGAATTTATTTGTTTTTAATTACTAATTAAAAATTAAAACAATGAAATGGAAATTCCAGTTCCTTCTAGGCTTTGTCCGCTTACCACCTTCGACAACATCATTACATACATACTATAATGAGATTGTGGTCAAACACAACCCTAAACAAAAAAAAAAAACCTTTCTGAGTTTCTTGTTGATTATTCTCAGTTTTAGGCCGATTTTGAGTAGCATGTAAATATATTTAAAAGTCGACTTACCATGTATCCTGTCTTGCCCCACTTTACTATAATTATTTAATGGACAGGACATGCTGAAAAAGAGACAGGAAGTGGAACGATTGGCGGCAGCTGGCAGGAATAAATATGAGTACGACAGTGACGAAGATACGTCTGCAGGTACTTGGGAACACAGGTATGTATTGTACAAAGCACTGATTAAACTGAAGAACTGAGTATTTTTTTATTGATTACACATATTTTACTATTAATATTAAGGTGTACATAATAATATAATAATGCAATGTATTTCCTACTATTTATTTTATATTTAACTAGTTTCATACATATAATTTTTAGTTAAATTGAGATAATGTTACATATATTTGAAGCTAATAAAGATTTCCAGATAAAATTGGAATGGTACGATAAAGTCTGCCTCAATATTTTTTTACATATAGGTTACTGAAATGTAATCAATTTCCTGTATGTATTTTTTTGTTCGTTATTATTATTTTAAACTAAATTATAAGATTTTTCAAGTATTTATTTAATTGAATGGATTGTTTATTGTCTTACAGATTACGTGCAAGAGAAATGAATGCAACAGAAAGGTGGGCAGATGAGCTCACTAAGCAAGCAGCTGGAAAGCATCATATTGGTGATTTTTTGCCACCTGAGGAACTTAAGAAGTAAGTCTATTTCTACTTTGTAAACAAAACCGTAACTGCAGTGCAGTCACATCATTGCATGCATTATTATTAGTACCTAGGCGACCGAGCTCTCCTAGGGTGAAAATAGAGAAATCGAACTTTCCCGGGATATGAGACCTAGCTATATTGATTTTTCGCCCTTCTAAGCCATAGGGGCTATGCAACTTTTATCGAAATCGTGAGAGCCGTTTTTGAGAACGTGATATAATATATACTGGGTGTTTTTTTAGTCGCTGGCAATACTTGCAGGGGTGGAAGTACTCATCAATTTGAACAACTTTTACTATGGGACTAACTGTGAAATCACGAAAAAATTATCAGCTGTTCCATACAAAAGTTCAATACCTACTCGACCAAAACTTTGTTCATACTTTGTTCATATTGATGAGTACTTCCACCCCTGCAAGTATTGCCAGTGACTAAAAAATCATCCTGTATGTCTACTATTACCATATTATTATTTAGTCATACAGATATAATTAAATGAATCGTATATCTTACGTATATTGTTTTATTTCCCGTCTGCACATCCCTGTTAGTAGTGGCATGTACATGACTTCATGAACAATAACGCATGTTTCAGATTCATGGAGAAGTATTCGGCAGTGAAAAGTGGCAAAGAGCCAGATCTTAGTGACTACAAGGAATTCAAACTAAAGGAGGATAATGTTGGTCAGTATACATAAAAATTTGCCTATCTTCACAGCTTATTCATAATATTGAGGCATATAAGGATACATATGCATGTATACAGGGTGATTGTTTACCATGATGAGATAGTGGTCAATTAAAAACCTCAATCGATTACCAAAAAATAGATATTTCATGCTTAACAATAATTACGACGTACAAATATTACTATTTTATACAATACTATAGGCTACTGTATTCGACCACATCATCACTTTATATAGTGAGATTGTGGTCAAACACACAAGCTTATACAATGTAAAAAAAACTCAAATATTATATTGACGTCATAATAATAAAAAATCGTTGTAAAAGTAATCGGTCAATATCCTTATTGTATTTGGAAATTGTGACGTCCCGTGTGCGAGAGCCTAAGCATAGGTGACATTGGGTCTTAAATATTTGGCACTCATTATGCTATGAAGTTAAATGCATTCTCAGAAATATGAGTAACAGTGTATGAGTGTCATAAATCTGATTATTTATTACTAGCTGTTCCCCGCGGTTTCACCCGCGTTCCCGGTATATTTTTTTCCCTAAAACATTTTCTTTAATACAAACCTTGTCCTGACAATTACAAACACAACAAAAAAAGAATTTGCTAAATAGGTGCAGCCGCCCTGTAGTGACGTGCTTACATTGTATATTCGGCAATTGATTTTTATTTATATAGATAGATTAATGATTATGTATTGTCTGTCTCTTGGATTTCTCGATTTTTAGCTGCATTTTATCTTCCTTTTTTGTTTTGTATGTTTTAGCAATTGTGTTGGTTTTAGGTTTCAAAATGCTACAGAAACTTGGCTGGAGTGAAGGTCAAGGTTTAGGTATTGAAGGGTCAGGGATAGTGGATCCCATTAACAAGTGAGTAATTGAAATATACCTTATGTGAACTATTAACAAATATCCGTATGGCATGCAGTTCCGGGCGCCAAACTACCCCTCTACCAATTTTTATTAAAATCAGTTCCTATTATTATTCAAGATTAGAGACAAATTCGTTTACTACATTAAGTTTAGTTGGATATTTGGTTCACGTTTCTTTTTTGCCGCAGGGCGAATCAGCCAGTCGCCAATCTGGGTTTAGGAGCGTCCGCCTCAGATATCGTATGTCCAGAAGACGATGAATTTGACGCGTATAGGAAACGTATGATGCTGGCTTATCGCTTTAGACCCAATCCATTGGTAAGTTTATAATTTCGCTCATCGAACTAAAAAGGATGATTGTAGCTTGCTGCTTCACCAATATTTATTCACTAGCCTAACTACCTTCCTCAAACAGGCTATCTAACGCTAAAAACAATTTCAAATGGACTGGTAGTTATGATTCGCTAATTTTAGGCTGGGAATACGCGTCAGATTTTTTCATCCGATAGTCTGATCAGACTATCGGAAGGCGTTGGAGCCATTACTTTGTTTGAACATACAATACACGTCCGATTCAATAGTCGGACGGAATTGTATTGAATGTTCGCCGGCTTCTTAGTCGGATCCGACTATCGGATGAAAAAATCTGACGTTTATTCCCAGCTTTAACTACCAGACATAAATATACAAACTCTCCAGTTCTGTAATATTTGTATAAATACAATTATTGTGTCTAGAGGCTAGTGAGCAGTGGTACAAAAGCATGGATGT
Organism: Tetheella fluctuosa; assembly: GCA_951216915.1. NCBI lineage: Eukaryota > Metazoa > Arthropoda > Insecta > Lepidoptera > Drepanidae > Tetheella > Tetheella fluctuosa. Next base: position 5,197,535 of record OX578229.1, on the reverse strand, counting down.
TGATAAGTAGTTGTATAGCAACGAATGCCAGCATACCTTTGTTGGTGCATGGTGTTTGGTGCAAAGCCCCATGGCCAACCAAATTGGAATATAACCTTTATAAATAAATATCTTCTAACTTTACTGTGTAGGAGTAGGTACAAATTCCAGTTGAGATATTTGCCAAGAATCTAATTTATTATTACCCGCGAGTAATTAGTGTCTTTAGTCATAACTGTCATTTTTTTTTTCTCAAGTATTTCTTACCTATTGTTTCTCAACTACTAATTGATACGTATATTTATTTACTTGAAATCGTCGTTGAGTAGGTGCCATTTAATTATTAGTGTTTATAATAATTATATATTTTTTCTTTACAGAACAACCCGCGAAGACCCTATTATTAACAAAATTTAATTATTTAGCATAGTTCTTGAATGGAGATAGTTTAGGTAAATGCTTTTTGTCTGATTATATGGAATATAATTGTTGTTAAATTGTATCAACAGAATTTTACACATACTAGTACAATTTTGAATATTTTATTTACAAATTGTAACTTAAAATGTCTTGTTCTATCTATTTTACTTAATAATGGTTTGTATTATTTTCTTCATTTGAATTATTTATACAAATTTTAAAAGTAGTTCAATTTATTGATACAAATTTCAAAACTGTAAGAAAGCTATTTTTACAAAACTGCGTTAGTTTTTTTTTTAATAAGTTAATAATTATGTTTCCGTATACGTTAGTCTTATTTAATGATTTGTCAATGTTTGAGATTATAGATAGCAAAGGCATCTTCCATTATTAATAATTAAGGCTAGTGCACACTTTTATCTGTAGGGATCGGAATATAATGCAATTAAGACAAAGGAGCTACAGGTAAAAGGCGTGTCAGCATAAAGTATGTTTGAACAATTATGTTAACCTTTGAATAAAAGTTTAATATTGTATTTCTAGTGTTTTTATTCTTTTATCATAAACTAGCTACCGCCCCGCGGTTTCACCCGCGTTCCCGTGGGATCTTATGTTTTCCCGAGATAAAAAGTAGCCTATGTGCTATTCCAGACTATAATCTATCAAATTCATCCAAATCCGTTCAGTAGTTTTTGCGTGAAAGAATAACAAACATCCATCCAATTTTACACATTTATAATATTAAAGGTAATCGAGTGCTGTTTCATTTATCTACTGGGTGGTTATTTCAACCAAATCAAGTGGTTATGGCATTTTTTCGAAACTTATTGTTTGTCATACTGAATTTAAAAAAAATCTCATTGTGATCGCGTCTAGAGAAAAGAAAGTCTAGAATTTTTTACGTATAATCTTAACACTACCACAATGTGTTTATATCCCTACGCCCAGTGACTGAATTTATAGAAGCGTATACCTAACCGTATTATTATTTTTCATTCTTGTGTGTTATACCATCCATTCATTAAATGCTCCATTCGTTTTGCTTTCGGTTGCGTTATTTATAACAAGGTTAGTTGGTGGGAACCTTAACGTTAATAAAGTATAGGTCAGACACATTTTGAAATCTCCAAGAATTCGTTTGTTGTTTGCGGATGTAATTTCGTACGAATGAAGTAAACTGGATGTGTAACGATCTAATTGTCGAGGAGTCGATTTCGACCGATAAAGTCGAACGCCGGCGTCGGCGTGTGCGCAGCCGCCTGTCTCAAAACTGTTTAAATTTAGAACTCTGTGACAAAATTCTTTACAACTAAATTGAATGGAATAAACAAATTTTCTTAGTTTTGATGCAGATATCGAACTTCCCGCACATATCTATCTCAAAACTAGTTATTATTCCTTGCCAATAGAGTTCATTAATCAGTGACAGTGCATATGTTTGGTTAAAGAAAATGATTAAAATAAGGAAAAGTGTTAGTTGTCAAGTGTATCAAGTGAATTCCAGCAGCAGTGAATCATCAACGTCTGCAACTTCGTCGTCGGAAACTTACGACACTCCATTGAAAAGGTAAGCTCGAGTTCTATTGACATAAGATTAGTGGATTAGCACGTGAGACTGGAAGTTAAATGCGTAATCCGATTACGTTTCCGTTCTAAAGATGGAAATAATGTCACGGGCATATTGAAGGTTAACAACCTTCGGACAATACTTACTTATTATAAAAGTTTTAATGGCCCTTTATGACAGTAGAGTGGGTATAGAGTACCTACAAACACTCACTTTTTACATAAATTACTCAATGGTATATATAGTACGTGGTGTATGATATTATTTATAATTTTTTTGATAATCCGGGCTACATAATTCGTTAAAAAGTCATAGAAATATCCAAGTTTATGTATTGAATTTTTATAAAAATTGTGACGCCTGTATTGAAGTAACTTCTCTAAGTTCTTATTTTTTGTACACAACTTTGGCTGGTTGAATAATGAGTTTTTTTAAATAGAGAGTTAATTATTAAAAATGTATTAATTTAAGAAAGGCGTGAACATATAAAATTTCTAAATACCTACAGATTAAAATGGTTTCATAACTAGCTAACTATTGTATGTCTACAACGAGAATTCTACCATAACAAGTACCTACCTAAGTAGGTTAGGTAGGAACTACAAAGTTTTAATTATTAGGTCATGGTTAAGTAGGTAAATAGGTCGAAGAATACTCATCAATTTAATGTACGGCTTCGGAGATAACGTTGTATTTGATGAGCAATTAGCAAATACTACCTTACCTAGTCGTACTCGATCACCTATCACAGTTTTATTATTAGGTATCTTATACTAGTTTCTGCTCCGCGGTTTCACTCGCGTTCCCCGGATAAAAAAGGTAGCCTATATTTTTCTTCATATCATAGGCTACCTGAGTGCCAAGTTTCATCACAGGTAACAAACAAACAAACTCACTTTCCCATTAATAAGTCCTAGCTTCCGCCCCGCAATTTCACCCGCGTTCCCGCGTTGATCTTATGTTTTGCCGGGTTAAGTTCAGATGTGGACGTCTTGCTGCTGAGATGATGATGATCTTATTCCAGGGTATGATCTGTCTATGTGCCAAGATCCTGGATGGATAGGTTTTTAAGCACCTATATTATAAGTAGTTACCTATACCAGTCAGTATGTATAGAAGATAAATCGTTGAATATGATTCACGAGCTATATTGATTTTAAAACTTTGTTTGAGTTCTTTCTTTCTTTCTTTTTGTTTGAGTGGCGACTTTTGTTATAAGTAGCGATGTGACATTGAGTGAAAAAAAACATCTTGTCACTAGATCCAGTGTATAATATCGCTAAAAGAAAACCCTTAAAAAGATGCGAAACTATTTTACATAAAATGATGGTTATAAATAGGTCATGTGTACGACCTACACGTACACAAAGTAGTTCCTAGTGATCGCGATTCCAATTAAGTATAATAGATATTTATTACATATCTTCATATTAATACATTCGTTTTACTATGGCATAGAACTACTATTTTATTATTATAGGTAGATACTATGGAATCTAGGTAATACCACAGTGCACAAGTGTAGATACCTGTTGTTACCTGAATTTTGTTGTGGTTCGCTTCGTTCAATTCCCGGGCTAGTGCCTCTTAACTTCAAAACTCATTTCGTAAATATGTGGAAACTTACTGATTTGGGAGTAATTCATGCTTCCAAGCTTAAGTCACTTGGTTTCATCTTGCAAATCTGTAAATTCTTTAAAATGATATCAAAACCCTCAAGATTCTATACTGCACTTACGTTAGATGCCATCTTGAATGCTTCTCAAGTATGGAATCCGTGCTATAACAAATATAAAGATCGAATAGAGCAAATACAAAAAATATTTATAAAACATCTTTGTTATCGTCTTAACATTCCATACTCAACCGGAAACTATTTAAATCTATGCAAACATTTTCATTTAATGCCTCTTACTAATAGACGTGAAATTGCTGACTGTACAAAAAATATATTCTAGTGACATTTATTGCCCTGATCTTCTATTCAAGTTTTCTTTAAATGTCCCAGCCCAATTTACTAGGCACACTCAAACAATTCGAACAACTCTTGCGTACACTAACTATTAGTAACTATCGTCAAAATACATTTACCGTGCGAGCTAGCAAGACCCTTAACAAGTTGATTAGGGAATGCAATTTTGATCTATTCTGTAGGTACAAGCATTGGCTCGGCTAGACGGCAGCTAAACCTTAATTTCTTCAAGTAAGTAATAACCCAAATTCTTTTAAGTTAAAAATCCCTCTTACTCTTTCTTATCAAAAGACTAATTTAATATTGTTCAATACTGTTTACTTACTATTTGCCTTATGAGTTAGCTCACTCACACTTAATATGCTATTTAACCGTGAGGATCTGTTAATGGCTTTCTGTTTTTTTTTCTAAATTTCTAGTTTATTAAATTTAGCTGTAGATCTTCCTTTCATAAATAAATAAATAAGCTATTATTTACGCTTTAGGTTCAATCGGCTTCTTCGTTCATCAGTAGCCAGACACTGGGCATACTTCAGAAAAGAAAGGCCTAATTTAAGGGCAAGGGGACGATCGGTCTCAGATGCAGGCCTCTGCTCAATCGTGGATGGTGGTAAATATTTTTCACTTAAGTACATCAAACTAGTTTAAAGTATAACAATATCATATCATTTTTTGAATGCACTAGCTTCCGCCCCCGCGGTTTCACCTGCGGTCCCGAGGGTTCCTATATTTTCCCGGGATAAAATGTAGCCTATGTGCTATTCCAGACTTTAATCTATCCCTGTGCCCAATTTCATCCAGATCCGTTCAGCCGTTCTGCCGTGATTGATTAACAAACATACATACATCCATCCATCCATCCAAACTTACACATTTATTATTAGTAGGATAACTTACTTAGTATTAGAGATACAAATTTTTGGTTAAAATTTGAACTTGTTAAGGTTATTTTTTATTTATTTTTCTTATTTTTTTTTTCATTTTTGTGTTTATGCGTATTATATTTCTTTTTAATAATTGTAAAACATATAATGGAAAAAAGCCAACATTGTCAGATTGTCCAAAAAAAAAAACAAAAAACTAAATATATGAAAAATGTAACCTTGCTGAGTTTCTTGCCGGTTCTTCTCAGTTGAAGGCGACTTTCGAATCGGTGGTAACTTCAGTAGTTTCGACGTTCATAAGCACGGAATAGGTATTTACCTATTCCGTGTTCATAAGTGCCCTCTTAGGGCCTAAAAAATAAATGGCTTTGACTTTGACTTTGAATTTGACTCACCTTATAAATACCTAAACGTTCAAAATCGTAGTCAATTGTAATTTTGTAGATTCCAAAATGGTAGTGTAAGTATTGCCCACTCTATGATTCGTTTATAACCATTAATCTCAATCTACATACTACCCACGGTTGAATACCTACATATACTGCGTTTTGTCACAAAATAACAAGACTCATGGGAATGATTCTACAGGTGATACTAATCCAACTAATTAATTGAATATAGTAAACATTAAATAACTCTGTAGATATAGGTATCTTCCCACTTGTGCCAGACTAGGTAACAAAAGTTCTTTCTTTCCTACAATCCACTCGATGATGTCATAGGCCTTCTGACCTGCATAATTTTAATCTGCCTACTATTTTATCGTAACATATAATTTTCATGTAAAATTTGCTTTACATTACAATAATTCATTTTACAATTACAATTATCTAAGGTTTCATTAGCAAAGGTATCGTTTTAGCTTTGATTACGAACTTACACTCACAACTTTTAAAAGAAAATATTCTTTCAGTTCGCCAGAAGATGCTTTATCATCTTCATCTTTTTCTAAGTCTTTTGATCAACCTTGGGGATCCCAAGCTACAAGGTAAAGCAGTATTACCTACTTCCATATTTTTACTATGTTTTTGAACTAATTATTTTAAATGTTAGTCAATCATCATTCTCGAAGGCGTTTAGGGTCCCCGTTTAACCTTTATTTAATCTTCAGGACCAGACTTGGCGTACCTGGTCATTCCGCCGCCATGTCAACGTCACTCGATGCAGGTTTTTGGCAAAGAATCCAGACATAAGCTGCCCACGCTTTTCATCACGTGAGTATATTGAGTTCCATATAATTTACGCCCGGATGTTATCGTCCGCTTTGTGCAATGCGCAGTTACTAAACTATGACCTGTATTATTTGAATTTTTGAAATTTATACGCGCTTGTTAGGTAATTCAATATGCTGTATCGTTTTCTGCTACATACAAACTACTATTCGTTTGCGTGTGTAAGTACCTACCTACCTATGTACTTATCTACTTTTTGCATTTTGCATCATGTTTTACGACAGGTTACGTACGAAACCTACATACCTATCTACTACGTGCCAAAGTTTTAAGTGCTTTCTTTGTCGAAAAAACATTTTTGATCTACCTACCTATCTATCTACCTATCGATCTTATATCTGCTACTTTTTCAAATCATTATCGTCATGTCATGACATTAGATACATATTTTTTTAGATTATACGTACCAATACTTACCTAACCTAACTACTTTATTACCAACTATCACCACATCATTTCAATAGATTAGGTAGGTAAGTGACGTAGGTAGTCAATCAACTGAAATAGCTCCATTAAGCAATGAAATGAACACAACAATTTTAAATAAATAATGTTTAAAAACCATTCAATGAAACATACATAAATCGCTATCGAAACTAAACATTTTGTTTTTAGGGTTTCGTATCTCAAAAGGTAAAAATAAAAAACCGACCAAGTGCGAGTCGAACTCGCGCACCGAGGGTTCCGTACAAACTTCGTCCATCGTTCGTCCATCGTTCGTCCATCACGGGAAATGCATAATTTTATTTATTTACTGTATTTGAGGTTGGTGCCAATTAAGCTAGACCTCTAAATTGTATGAGCGCCGATACAACTCAGAGGTCTTTATTAATTGGCGTAACTATGTATGTAACTTCTAAAATAAGAGAATGATAAAACTAAAAAAATATATGATGTACATTACCATGCAAACTTCTACCGAAAATTGGTTTGAACGAGATCTAGTAAGTAGTTTTTTTTTAATACGTCATAAATCGTGAACCGCAAATTACCTTTCATTCAATCAACTCAAATATAAAAAAAATGGCAAAAAGCAAGGTCTTACAGCACAAATAAAGGAAAAATTCTAAAAATTAAAAAAGTTGAAAATTAAAGGATGTCCCCATACATACATAGTTACGCCAATTAATAAAGACCTCTGAGTTGTATGGGCGCTCATACAATTTAGAGGTCTAGCTTAATTGGCACTAACCTCAAATACAGTAAATAAATAAAATTATGCATTTCCGTGATGGACGAACGATGGACGAAGTTTGTACGGAACACTCGGTGCGCGAGTCCGACTCGCACTTGGCCGGTTTTTTTTATAATGCCACTTGGTATTCGTATCAAGAAAATTTCATAAAACTTGTCAGTCAGCTTTAATATGCATTTGTTTATTTAGATCTAAGGCTTCATAAACACAGAATTTATTACCACCTGTTTTTCCTTGCTAATATTGGAAACAAAGTATCGTGCTCCTAAGTAGTAAATTATGAATCACCAAACGAAACCAATAACAATAAAAACAAATTTCGCATATACAGCGTGCTCAAAATAAAATGATTGTGTTTATGGTTATATCGTTATATCTTATTGACACTTACTTCTTACTAGCTTCCGCCCCGCGGTTTTACCCGTGTGCTCGAGGGATATCATTATTTTCCAGAGATAAAAGTGACTACTACCATATGTGGCAAAATTTAATCAAAATCTGTCGTCTATGATCGAGTCATAAACATCCAAACTACCTATCACTTTTTTGTGAATTTTGTTAAATACATGCAAGTGAACTGAACCAACCATTTTTGAAAATAAGTCCACAAGCATCTGCCCCGCGGCTTCATCCGCGTGCCCGAGGGATCTTACGTTTTCCCGGGATAAAAAATAGCCTATTATAACATTCCTCGATAAATGGGCTAAGTATTAACACTAAAATATTTTTTTATTCCGAACCAGTAGTTCCTGAGGTTAGCGCGATCAACCAAACAAACAAACTCTTCAGTTTCATAATATTAGTATGTATAGGTACTTTTAGATTATTTAGTTTCAATAAAAAATACTACAACAATCAATATGTTAATAAAGAAAACTTAGATTTGAATCGAATTTTCCGCCATTTTTTCTTTCATACATATGATTGCAATCAATATTATGCGCAATGCACCACTGCGCATGTTTCCCTAGGTTCTAAATCATTGTAAGCCAAAATATACTGTATCACAAATACTTGTGGTTCTATTTTGTACATATTTGCTACCAAAGCCCAGATGACAGGCCCGCGGTATTACAGACAGACAGTATGCATGTGAATTTTATTGTGAACGCGGAAATATTTCAAAAATAATAAAAAATATAAACTGTGATTGTAAATAGTGGTACCTACATCACATAATTGTACGCCCATTCGATGTAAGAAAGTGTGTTTGTGACAAGTGATGTGTTACATTTACGTAAAATTTATATAAGCAAAATATCAGATAATCGGTATTTCCATGAAACGGAGCCCAAAATTATAATTAACGTAAAGTTCAATGCACCGGTTCATATAAAATGCGTGCGCAGAATATTTTGTATGCCCATGGACAATAAAACATTTTATTTATATTAAACCCTTGCGGAGTTTGTGTTTCCTGACACCTATAATCTAGAGTCCTAGATGTAACTAAGGCTGTATCTCACGTAAATAGGTATTTTCTAGGCAAGGGTGCTACATCTTCTTTTCGGCCTCGACAAACCTTCGTCTTTCGGGCTGGCTTGCTCAGTCGATGGCCAGATGTAAGCTTATTTTACATAAAAAAAAACAAAAAATATTACAAATGTTTGAATACGAATTTGAAATAAAATTATGACATCCCATAATTAAATATTTGTATACTTCCAAAATAAATTGTTGGTAATGTAAATTTGGCATGTAAAAATAATTAAATTAGGTTTAGTTTTTACATGGTACCTGGGCGACCGAGCTCTGCTAGGCAATTTTTGTTTTTTGTAAAATTACGTTTTTCAGGAAAAACGCCTTATAACTATCGATAAACTTAAAAACCACAACCTTATCTAAATACAAAATTTAATCCAAATCGTTAGGGCCGCTTCAGAGTTAAACGAAATAATTTTATGTGTAATTATGTATGTATACATATAATATGCAAGAATTGCTCGTTTAAAGTTATAAGATAATGTCAGTATATATGTTCGGTTGTATGTAAACGCAAATTATCTAAAATATGATGGGTCCACATAATCCATATATTGCGTCACGCTAAGGGGCCAGGTATACTATAAAATTAATAATATTCTTATGTCAGGTTGTTAGGTATACTCTTAAATAATACGAATGGTGTACTAAATAGGCAGAAGGTTTTTTTTTTGTAAAATAAGACAAATATGGAATGTGGTTATTATTATGGTCATAAAGTCGTTAAAACATAATAACATTTTGGTTATATATTAAAGTAACCTATAGGTTAAATATAAAGTAACAATAGGTAGTGAGAAAGGTTTCTGTAATGAAGAATTGTGTTGGTATATATGCTTGAGTGGCTGAGTGAAATTCAAATAATATATCGTCGTGGCATGTAATCTAATGAACTTGTAAGTCATCGTAGAGCTACTAACATAAACTTTATACCTACACTAGTTTCTCGTTATCTACTAGACTAGGTTCTTATACAGGTTGTTCCTATTCTTTTAATAACTTGGCCAAGTAAATGCACATATTTTAATGTTGACTCAAAATTTCTATTTGATACTAGGGTTCTGCCCCGCGGTTTTATTAGGTTGAATATTTTTTCCAGGATACAAAGTTCTTATGTTTTATTCAAAGGTATCAAAACGACTTACTTCGTAAGCCAACAGAAAGGTTTTAAACTATTGCAATGTCATTGAAATATTTATACCAATTTGTTGTGATAATTTAACAAACAATGAAATATATCCAAGTGTATTTCTAGCGAAGTATTGTGTGATAACAGTGTACATAAAATATCAAGTCATTAGTCGCCTGAGAAGAATATTTCGGTAAGTCAACAGTAACCTTGTAGATTCATCTCTCAGTTTGCTAAAATGCTCCCATGATAAAGGGATTTAATTATTTTTTTGCGTAAACCTCGTCGTGAATTTGGTTGAAAATATCAGCTACAAATGCTTTGACAATGAATCATAATTTTACAATTATCATAAAATAAACATCTAGCTTCTATATGTATATACGAACTTTAGTGATCCCATAATGTCGATACCCCAAATATTTAAAAGTATCGATAGATGCTTTAAATTGGACTATGATATTGACATAGCTATTTATCTCAACAGCTGAGTAAATTTAAGTAGGTACTTATCTACCAATACTAGGATGATAATAATTTTAATGTAATTATCTAATGAGTTGCATGACCATATTATTATTAGAACGAAAGGTACATGATTGCAATATTAAGTATAAGTTATGTGATCATGCCTTATTTTGTTTCTTTGGCTGAATTTGATTCTCTTTTTAGCTCTATATTAGCGTAAGTTTTTCATCCATGGGGTCTTCTAAATCGTTTATTTATCGGTATTAAGTTGAGTAATTACCTTTTGCAGCAAAATCTTTGTAACTATCGATAGTTCGAATCATCGATGTTATTTGATCACTAATGGACAATGTGCAAATTTTATTTGCGATGTCATTAACGATAGTCGTAGTCATGACAGGTTATATCATAAATTAGAATATTAAGTAAGTTATAGGAGCTTTACGCCAATCATGCCTTTATTTCTAGGTAATCGCGATGGCGTGTGACATACCTAACCGTTATCCCGAGACCTAGATCCTGCTTGCAGCTTTTTGAGAGCTTATAATGCCAAGGTATTATACTAACTGAATTGCATGGTATATTTTATGTTTTAACCTTTGCTGGGGACTCTACTTAACTTTTTCGAGCCTTTAATATAACAAAGTTAGTGCAAGTAACGTCTATCTTAAATTGAGATTAGTTTTATTACCATTTTAAGCACCTTCTTTGTTTAGTCTTGTTACGGCACCTTTTATTTTTTTTAATCAGCACATAGACCACCATTATCCGATAGAAGCATGATCCTGGATATATGTTTTAACAGAAAGCCTGGTGTTAGGTCGGCGGGCGGGTCTGGGAGCGCCGTCGGACTCGAAGACGCGAGTGACGGAAGCGACGCGGAAAAACCCCGTCGTGGTCATCATCTACGTGTTCCAACACCCTCATTTCCTGGGCAGTGAGTACCTTGACGCTTCGTGGAAATTTACTTTTTAATATTGTTACAAATATACGTGCTAAGCTGCATTAAATTAATAGGACATAAAAAAAAACAAATTAAATTAAGATACTAGAACCCACTTAAGGCTTTATGTATTCGTCCTGAATAACAACTAGCAAGCTACTCATAAAGAGATTTTATTTATCTATGTTAGGTGGTAGTTGATGATAGAATTATAGGTATTCGTTGCTAAATCTTTCTTATCTTAGTGTTTTGTATACTTCAGAAATATCTGTTGATTTGTTTTATTTAAAGATATCAAACCTGCTATGTTATTCTGTACTTAAACTCGACGGCGAATTCTCGAAGTGACTATTCTCTATCTCACTCGTGAACTCCAGCTATGCTATTCTGTACTAAACCTCGACAGTGAATTCTCGCTCGTGAAACTCGTTAATCAAGAGTTCACGAGTGAGACAGAGAATAGTCGCTTCGAGAATTCACCGTCGAGTTATAGTACAGAATAACATCATAGCTGATTACCGAGTTTCACGAGTGAGACAGAGAATAGTCACTTAGAGAATTCACCGTCGAGTTTAAGTACAGAATAACATAGCTGCTCAATAAATAGTCTACTCTCGTTTCACTTTTATGATACGCACTTAGGTACTCACACGTATTAAAATCCTCAATTTGAATAGAACTTGACTGATATTAATTCCCTCGTTCCTAATTTTTACTTGCCTTTTACTTCCAAAGTGTTGGCAAAAATACGTAAAAAACTAGCGTGGAATGTTGTACGTGACCGGACGTTACACTTTATAATTACATGCATCGCATAATTACACATAATTTGCATGTCCAAATAACCAAGAAGTTTATTTACTCATTTTCTTCCATATCTTAGAAGGCAAATATGGAGCTGAAACGTAAAGATAAGGAGAAAAGCATTTACAATTTAGTTGTGATTAATATTTTCTTGGCGTCAAATGGTTATTCATTTCTCTCGATATAATTCAAGTGTTTTATTTATTTTGTGATGGAATAAATGGCAATGGAAGCTGAGGAGCCCATGTTTAGTAGCGGTGCTAAAGTTGTACGATGGTCACTGAGACGTGATAGCTTACCATTGGCTACGTTTAGGAAAGCTTGGCTAAAAGGCAGACGGAGCATTTCGCCTGATAATTTAATTTGGAGGAGACGGTAAGATCAATAATTTTTTATTATTTAATCTTTGTACAATTTGTTTGTGCACTTAACAAAAAAGAGCACTTGTTGGTGAAATATTTGTTTTCAAACAGAATTCGCCGATTATTCAATGAATTGTTATTTAGTCATCATATAATTGTAATAAATCATACATCTTCATTATATTATCGAAGCCAGATAGGTACCTAGGTGTAGGCCCATCAGGTGTAGGTACGAATAATATTATTCTTACCCTATCACGACTATCATGCTCAGAATTACGTAATAATCATGACAAGATAAAATTATCTCTAGTTATCAAAATTCACGGCTTTCACAGTTTTCAAACAACAAAACCATAAGGTAAACAAACTACCTATCTACGGTATTTACATTTCTTTGTATGCCACTCAGGTGGGAATATAAGTAGTAGGTACATTACATTATGGTATTATACAGTCATATCACAGCTCATATTATTATAGTATGATGCTTCCGGCCGTCATATACTTACTTAGCTATATGCTTACCTACAGCTTTGTTTTCAATCCCCTTAGCTAAGGTCGTAAAACATCGCTTATGTTTTCTCGATAAATCGTAACAAAAGAGTTCATCGACGAGCTTGTCGATGAAGATTTGTAGTAGGTATGTTTTACTTCTACTGAATATTGTATGAGATTAATTTGTATTTATTTTGCATTGATAGTTATTTAAGGTCTCACTCTTGATTTGAGTATGTCATGTGTCTAAATATGAGCAAATTATTAAATGTTCTTATGCTTTTGATGTCAGTGTGTTGTATATTGTATAATTGCACGGTTCATTAGCCCTCGTTCATAACATGCGGTATAGTTTATCATATGGTAGGCCTTCGTATAGCATGTTAATCTTAAATCAATGGTGGTAGAATAAATTATGGTACCTACTTCCATGCTTTGCGAGCTATTCAAAGGTTTGGGTTATTGCTATAACTACACATTTCTCTATTTGATATAAAGATAAGTTTTGGAATAATTTAAGTTTAGTTTGAGCAAAGAATATTACCCATAATAGAATTCGAAACAAAGTAGAAGTGGTAACAAAACCGGATAATTCTGTACACTTTTCACGAGTATTCGGGTCTCAGTGTCCCTTGCGAGAAGTTTTATGGAGCAGCCTCACATTGTGACCTGTAGAGTAGTGTCCTATTTATATCGATATTTTTTTATTAATATATATATATATAACACTAAAACCTTATTTAAAATGTAAAAATATACCATAATTAGTCTATACTAATATTATAAAGAGAAATGGTTTGTATGTTTGTAACGAATTGGCTCAAAAAGAACTGATTAATTTTAAAAATTCTATCTCCGTCAGAAAGCTACATCTTTACCGAGTAACATAGGCTATATAATATTTTCAAAAAAATAGAGATCCTTACTAAAACTCCAATAATGTAACCCGAGGTGAAAAAAAATGACCTGAAAAATTCCTTACATCGCGTGCGCTGCGAAAACTAATGATGATAGAACAAAATATTGTACTACGACTTTGCAGAATACATCATTATCTACAAAAAGTGTCGGGACAGCATATGTCTAGCTATTATAGTTATGTCACAATAAGTGTTTATTTTTTATATTAATTAAAATGCCGGCGCTAGGAAAGGCTCTTTATTTGTCCCTTGGTTTTAATTCTTATCTAAATAAATTACTTACTTCATATTCAAGACTGCTTCAATACCATTTTAATTATATAACTTTTTGAATTATTCAATTCGGACATTCCATTCGAGAGATATCACGAGTTTAAAAATGTAGGTAAGTATTAGAAAAAAGTCGCGTGGTCGCCGCTCATCCCGTTCGGCTAGCTAGGCAGCACCAATGCGATGAGGCGTCACTAGGGCAGGGGATGGGAGTCAATGTTTAAACTAATAATAAAAAGATTTGTTTGTTTGTTACGATTTAACCCAAAAACTACTCGACCCATATTAAAAATTCTTTTACCGTTAGAAAGCTACATATAAAATGCAATACGTGAACTGTTCGACGCCACCGCGACGTTCCCTACTAGAGTGGCTCACGGCAGGGTTTACGAATTTGGATTGAAATTTGGCACAGAGATATATTATAGTCTGGAATAATACATAGGCTACTTTTTATCCCGGGAAACATAAGAACCCTCAGGAGCGCGGGAGAAACCGCGGGGCGGAAGCTATTAAAAATATATACGAGCATATAATATAATGTTACAAGTAGCTCTGCTACCCGTGCGAAGCCGGGGCGGGCCGCTAGTAATAGATAACATCATATTATTTAAAAAAATATTGCGTAGGTATCTGTTCATATTATTTACTGAAAATTACTGTCTTAAAAGTGTACCATAGATAAAAAAAATATTTATATTGTGCCTAAACCATTAAGGTTGGTCCAATTTATATTATGAACAAAGCAACTAGAAATTTGCAAAATACGAATTTTGGGTCTCTCTTCATTTAATATTAAACAAATAATCGGAAAGGTTCCATTATGTTATCAAACTGCTCTTTTTCCAATTTACTTTCTCGGAGTGTTTTGGGATATGCCTATTCCAAAGCTTCCAAAACCTTTCAAGGTTGAGTGAAAACGAGGTTTCAACAACACATCTTGATTAATATTTAAGTTTACCTACCTACCTAACCTACCTCGAAAGGACATCCCCTTAGGGTATCTCAGGGGAAAGATGAAGGTTGTAATTTAATTAAGATGGCCCATAAACTAGGTAACTTCATTTAATTCATCCTCATTACCTACCTATCGTAAAACTCGCTACTTACTCTAAAACCAATTGGTAAGTGATATTTTATATTATACTGAGGGGTCTATCGAGGGAATATCTTTTGACATCATTTATAATAAGACAATATAGAAATCAATCCTATTAGGTTCAACCTTCTTTTATCGAAAATTCTAATTTCAAAAAGACTGCTTCAATTCCAATCTAGTTTGTGAAATGATATGAAAAAGCAGCAAATTTTGTTTGTTTTCTCTCAATCAATTAAACGATGCACTCTGTTTTCTATCTGACGAAGTTTAATCGTGTTCAGTCGTCCATAAATTCTATGTTTATCGTTGTTTTATTGGACGAACGGGCAGCAGCCAACGAGTTTCATTTCAAATGGGCATTCGCATTAAGGCTCAAACACTCCTTTGACGATAAGATGACCTATATTAGGAATGGGGTTACATTTCCTTTATTGGAAAGGCTATACCTATGGTTAGATTCCTCGACTATAATATGTTCCTTATTGATATACCTATACCTACCTAATTATATCTACTATTAGTTTCGATTGGAAAAAAAAGGAAAAAGTCCGTAAAAAGGTTGTAAAGTCAATCCCGTTTTCGTCACCTTCATATTTTTGTCGAAAATTAGTGTAAGCTATTACTAAATTGTGGGATTATATTTGCATATATCTAACTTAGATTTAATCTTAATTAAAACTACGTAAGAATATAAAAGAATTATATTATTATGTATACTTACATAATAATATAAAAGAATAGAAAAATAATGGCCTAATTGCATTTTTATCGCCGGTGGATATAAATAAACATTACATACTGATAGTATAGTAGGTAGGTAGGTACTATTAATAGTACCTACTTACCTTTCGTTGGTGGTAATTACCCAGCATGACCTAGAGTTAAAAGGTCTTATGCAAATTTTAATACGCCGCATAAAGAGTCTTGTAATGTGGTCAGCAATTGAATGATGACCTTTAAGGTCACAAAATCAAGTCAATTTAACAAATTACTTTCAAAGTACTTTACAGTAGTGACGTTTAGAGGGTTTCAATAGCTGAATAGTCGTACCAGTTTTTTGACAAAATACCTGTCTAGCTTTTAGGCGCCTCCCCGTGGTATCCAATGTTTTTCTGGGATCTTTTGTTTTATTCCAGGCTTTAATCTATCTCGGTACAGTATATCTTATTAAAAATGCTGTTCTTAATAATTGCTCTAGCTCAGATTAACTATAATTTCAGTATATTAACTAAATTATTTTTGTAACGGTGTGTATTTTTTTTAAGTTTTCCCAGGGCAGGTACGCCCCTGCCCTGAGGAGTAGATTTGAAAAACATAAGCTGTACACTAGTTTTGTGTGCTTACCACCTTCGACATCATCACGTGCTGCTTTGGGTCAGACATAAAAGCCTATCCATTAAAAAAAAACAATGTTATCTTGATACGAACCCTATTTTAATCATGAAATTAGTTGTTTTGTAATCGTTACTCTCGATTAACTGACGTCATCTTCTATTTTGCGTTTCGCCGGACTTGCGCCAAATCTGACGTAGGTTGACACTCCCTCTATACGTGGTGCCAAAATAACTGAGTGTAGTGCTTGCTAGTGACGACATTGAGCTGTTTTTCCACCTGATCACGTAAAAATTATGGGATATTATTCCACACGGCCATCTGTCATCTGACCCCAAACTAAGCAGAGCTTGTACTATGGTAGCCAGATAACTGATATCCTACTACATATACAACTTTTCTTTTGTAAATATATACTTATATAGATAATTACACCCAGACCACAGATTAATAAATAGTTCCCAGACTGAGGACAAACAGACTTGTTCATGTCTGTCCCGGGTGGGAATCGAACCCACGACCTGTTTATTTCGGAAGTTGCGATTCAATTAATCTTAGTTGTCGTCGCGTCATTAATTGAAAATAAGAACAGGTTTTGTGATTCCAGTAAACTTAATAGATTGTGTATATACTTAGCTACATATTGAGTAAAACAAACATTACTGTCCGTACGTGTAGGTATGCTCTATTATGTACAATTGTACATATAGAGTATACCTTTATTTGAATAGTGCTTCAATCTTAAAATAGTAGGTAAGGCTAAGGACCTTCTCTTACGTCATGAATTCACAAATAATATCACGAATACCATACCATAACTTTGCTTTTAATTAAACGCATTAAAATTTTAAATATGACATGTGTGGGGCTAATATTTCACGCATTCTTACGTTCAATATTCGCGCTTTGGTTCTAGGTACATTATTAAGGTACCGAAATAAACCAAGCATTTATCAAAGTACTACCTACTTTAGCTACACAGTTGCATCAACAATAATTATTCATATAAGTATTGACGATCTTATAAATAGTTGACCCAAATCCATTTCTTTGTGCTGACATGAGAATAAAATGAATGTGCGAAATAGTTCGCGGAATGTATGAGATAAACAATTTCTTTGAACTTGTTTTAGTGTTTACTTATCCATTATTATTGAAGTTTTTAGAGTAATCGTTAACCCAGCTGCCCAGTATATGTTTTGAGAGCAATGTATTTCCTGAAATTAAAGAGCCGGCTAGTTATAATTTATGAAAGGAGAAAGAACATCAGTAGGTAGATACGTACGTTTATCAATTTTAGAGTATGTACAAGTACTTATTGCCCATGATATTACGTATATGAGCAGTAGCGGATCCAAGGGGGAGGGCTAAGGAGCTCAAGCACCCTCAAAAGATCTGGAACCACCCCTAACAAATTTCAAATTAAGCTTTATCCTACTATAGGGTAGTAGGACCCTCAGCTGGGTCAAGTCCCTACCAAACCAAAATCCTGGATCTGTCTCTGTACATGAGCAAGACGAACCTAACTTGGGTTTCGAAAATATGCCATCTTGAAATATCCACCCAGTATTGTATATAAAAAAAAAACTCAAAACATATTTAAAAGTTTGTTTACGAATAAAAATGTTGTTGTTAGCTATGAACGCGGAAGTGCTATATTTTAGAGTACAATATTTTTGTTATTGAAGCAGAATGTATACAGAATATAATTAACTATTACGTATAGTGAAGTACCGTGAAAATAACGATGGCTAAATTAAGACGTGGGTACCTAACAAGCCTTCCTGGAAGAGTGTTCAACTTTGATGTTACCATCATGAAGCCTTTTAATGCGTCAGCAGCAACATTATTAAAAGCTCAAAATAAACGTATTATGATTGAAGTTATTAATTGAGTTAGTTTCTAAGAAATTTTGGTATTTGTTTAACAGTATTATTAAAATTTGATTTAGAAAGTAAGTTCTTCAATTACTTAAAGCCAGTTAAAGTAGCATCTATTTCTCAGTGATTTTGATGACACGCTACATTTTAATTATGAATATTACACACCCATAACACTACTATGATATGAATGTAATATGCACGCATTTCTTATACACGTTGTTATGCAATACAATACAAGTAAGTGGGCACCTTATGGTTATCAGTGCAAGAAATAACACATATATTTACCTATTACGTCACACACAACATTAACTAAACGTGATTTTGTAATTATACCAAGCTATCATCACCAATCAGCCTGTAGACGTCTACTGCTTGATATCCCTTTTCAAGGCCTATCGAAATAATATCAACTAGTGGTAATCGTGTCAAGATGCACCTTGATACCTTTGTGGCCTGCCTACTGCCACTTTGGCTTCTTCTTCTACATTTCAAATAAATTCCAAGCATAGACTTTTGTATTAATTACTTCTGGACCGGGTCGACTGCCTAACTAACGTAGGTATTGTACCTAAGACCAAAAATAAGTTAATATGGCAAGCTTGGGTTCATATTATTGAACGTATTCAAAGCATAAATCCTGTTGCAATCACTGGTTTATCATTGAAACATTTGAATTTATGACACAATTATTTTCGATTAGGTAACACAGTAATTTTGATTGAAACTAATTAATGTCACTAAAGAAAATCAACGTTAGTAAACAAATAAAATAAAAAATACTAAACAATAAAATTTTAAAAATTCAGCGAGGCAAAACTGCGAGCTTTTTAGGTATACAGCCATTTTTATTTATAATTTAGTTACTTCATTTTATTTAGAATTGAATTTGACTCAAGTACTTACCTATCATTTTATTTTCTATATTTAAGAACTGGGCTTTTGTTACCCTTTCTTTGCTTCAAAGCAGTGCCGTAAACTCCCCTATTTAGACTCTCTGCACGCAACTGCAAGGTTTGACTGCAGGTTACCAAGGCGATAGGTACCTACCAACACTTTTTTAGGGCATTTATTGATCTATAGATGGTAGGTAGATCTTACCTACAAGATGGAGGTGGAGCCTATCTATGATTATTTCCAGATGGCATATTTTCGAAACGTATGGAACCAAATTGAAACCGTATTATTAGGTTTGGTTGGATAAGGTTTTATTTTATTATACATACTAGCTAGTCACCTTAGAGCATAAAGCCAACGCCAACTCAAAGCTAGTCACCTATTATCGAACATAGTATGAAAAATAATCCTCTGTTAGGTAAAGTTCATTCTTTACGACATGACGTACCGATATAATTATTTATATTATGCATCTCTTATTTTATCTTGGTATGGTACCGACCATTAACAAAATAAGAGAAGAAAGTAAAATGGCTAGGTGAACGAAATACTCCCTTACATAAATAGGTCCTACCTTTACTTTTTAGTAGGTAATGCATTAAAATTGTGTTCTCATTACTTACATAAATTACTTATTGCATCTAGATGTAGATTAGATAATGTTAGAGAGGGCTGTGGTTGGTCAAATTCGGTATTAAACACGTTGACTGTCCAGTCTATTTTTCTTACCGTCTCTGGTATGTACGTCCATGGGTATTATATGATAACCTGTTCTATTTTAGGCGAATCATTCGAATGCATTATATTGCATATTATGCACGGACGTCACAGCGAGATCAGAAATGAATTATATACATAATGCATGGACGATTTTTTTTGTAGTGGTAATAAGTAAATAACCTACCTACCTACTTATTACCAACCTGAATTATACAAAGGAACTTAGGTATCAGCTACATCTAATCGGTTATTACTTATGTCTTTGATATTTTCAACTAACAGAATAGATTTGAAATGCATTAAAATACCTGAGCAACTAAGGTTGGATCACGGTTGGATGGTCTGCGTTTTATTTCAGTGGGATTTTGCAGGATGGTATATTAGCTACCTATATTAATTTAGCTTTTCGTTACTCGTATTTTGAGATGGACCGCAATTTTTTTAAATAGGAACTTCTTAATAAAAAAAAAACAAACCTAAGTATACACTAACGGGAGTCTAAGACGTAGGTACCTACTACCTACATTTTTCGACTTTTGGGGATGGAAGATATAACCTTGATTAGATTTCTTTCTTATTAAGCTTTGGTTTCGTCCCGGTAACCCTGACGATCCCAGCTTGGCTTTCCCGTAGGTATTGATCGAACGAAATAGTCACGCCACCTTGTAAGCCAAATAGGTACCTAACTTAATTAATATTTTATTAAATTAGCTGATAAGCTCTTGAATGTTATTTACGATTGGAATTAAATACATAATTATTTGCAAATACTATCGGTAATCGCGTAGTTTTGATTTAGGGATCCATAAAGCATAGTTGAGTACATATAAATAGGCCTCAGAAATATAGGCACAATATCATAGAGCCCTCAAATCAGACGGAGGAAAACTGAACACAATACTACATAAACTACGTCATTTTCCATTCACTCAACGAATGTGCGGCGCATTCGTTTCGTAGTACCTTGTGTCGTGGACACCCGGGTAGCAGCGAGGCGGGGGCGCCGGGCGACCAGCCAGCCAGCGGCAGCTAGTGAAGCTAGTCAGCCACTTATGTCAGTTCCCAAACGACACGGTCGTGTTTAACTGTGTTTCCGAACGTAACGCGAAATGCGGGTGGTTTGATTACTGAACGTAAATCAAATGTCACTTTATTTGGAATATTATTCGGCGGTTCGTGTAAATTTTTTGCTAAACAAACTGTGATTTATCAATTTTCATTATTTGAGACGTGAAATTGTGGTTTTTTGTGAAATTATTGCAAAGGTCCGTTATAGTATGGTGTACTGTTTTGATTCACAAATTGCCAATTGTGTTTTGGTATCCCAAATTGTATTACTTACAAAATTAATAGTTCAGCCTCAGATTGTTTTGGCATACGATGTGTTAGCAAAGTGACTAAAAATCGAACTACAAATCTTTGTGCACGAACATAACAATACCGTTTACCGAGTTATGACCTTCTATCTAAATGAAGGAATCATATCCTGATGAAATTATGCTCTGTTTTGTCCAAGGCTTTGGTGATAGTGAGCGTGGGTTTAATAAAAATCGTGAGGAAAACTCAATAAAATCCGAAGTGCCTGACTCCACTTTGAAGGAATCTAAGAAGCACCGTAGTAAGAGGGTATCCCTCCAGCTAGATATTAGTGAAGCTACCAGGTCTATAGAAGAAAGGTCTAAAAAGACTCAAGGTCTAGTTACTGGGAAGTCTTTAAGGCTGTCTTCAGGAGCAAAACAGACAGACGTGAAGAGAAGCTTCAGTGACCGCTTTTCAGTCATAACCGATGCAAGTGGGAGACGGCCTCCGAGAGGGCTCTTGACCATAAGGAAAACTTGGTAAACAATGTTATGATATAAATTATAGTCAGATTCTATTAGGTAGTTATTTCTTCAAGATATACCTAAGGGGCACCATTCAAAAACCAATTATACATAACCACAAGCCCAAAAGCAATAAACATGAGACAAAGAGAGACACCCTCTTGTTATATTATATTTAATTAATAAGCTTTTAACTTAGTAATGTATTGTATTACCTTTTTTAATAATTTAAATATAGTTACATATATCAATTAGTATCCTTATGTTGATCAATCTTGCTGTGATTAACATTGCTTATCAATTCCACATTCTGTGGAAAATACTCTACCAACAGCTAGTTTTCTGATGTTAAATAACATCGATCCTTCATTGAAAACTCCAGCTCATTGTAGATTCAACCCCAAGATCTTCAGGAAGGCATGGCTAAACTAAATTGAACATTATTTCCACTACTACTTAGGTGTATTATGGATTTCCATTAGTACAAGACAGTTATTAAATGTGTTGCTTATCTACTGCTTTATGAAAGTATTATAACTAAAATAGGTATTGTGAAATTTCAAAAATAAACACCGCCCCTAAGACAACTCTTTGACGAAACCCTAAAGGGTTTGGTCAGAGAGTTTCATTTTGTAATTAAGTAATTGTAGGGTTTACCCTACAAGTACTCTACCACAATTGTAACTGAAACTGACAACAATAGTTATACTAAAGCATTTTCGGATTTTGAGTAACTTTCTAATGTAATTTTTAAATAAATAGGCAACCCTTGTTACCTTTCATGTCAACACCATTGTCACTATCAGGTTTCAACAGACTAAATTTAATAAATTAAACATGACTTTGCAGTCAATATAGAAAATTTGCCCTTGAAATGTTTTTCTTTTTACAACCAAGTTTTTATACACAGACTACTAATGATGTTATAAAATTAAAATCAAATAGGGGTAGGCATAGTAGGGTTCGCTTTTGCCCATGTATGTTATGCAGAGTATGATTTAAATAATGTGTTAAATAATCAAATACAGTCTGGAGTGATTGCAAAATAATCACTACCTACTTCTACATTAATTCTATAGCAGGTACTTAAGATATAAATTATGTTAACAGGTACTATGGGAATATAACTAATTATAAATGTTTAAAAGTTGATATTAAAATAGTCCTTACAAGGAAATTAAAGGAGCTTTTTACCACAGACGCTCAAGTTGTGGAACGATCTCTCCGCCTTGGTTTTCCCAAGGGAGTACAGCATGGGGTTCTTCAAGAATGGTGTGAAGAGATTTTTGCAGGGTCGGCAACGCGCGAGTAATGCCCATGGTGTTGCAAGCGTCAATAGGCTATGGTAACCGCTTACCATCAGGCGGGAGAATTTTTTGTAATATTATCATAGCATATAAAATAGCCAAAGATATATTTATCCAAGGCATCTTGTTTATTTTAGTCTCATTGCTTAAGATTTGTGATAAGATACACTTCTAGCGAACACTTCTGATAACATCTATGTATATCTGAGCAATTTCTATGAGATATATATCTAATGAAAACCTAAAGATTTATCTAACTAAACAATGACTTTGAATGATGAGCAATAAACACCGACCAATCTTTAAATGATAGGTAGTATCTTAATCCTTTATCTCATAATGGGTGTCTACTTGGTATTAGCTATTACTTTTCTTTGGTATGGAAATAACAGATGTGACGCCTATATAATATAATTATAAGTAACAAAAATCTTACCCGACTTTCACTATAAGAACATCCAAGATAAAATAAATTTTATCTAATTTCTTTACATGGTAACGATATTAAGTACCTATCACTTATTTTGTGTAAGTATTATTTAATTGACTAATTCCTAGATTTTTTTTTTACTTTAAATTTGTGTAATTATTTGACTTTAAATTTGCTTTGCCACAGCATTTAAAACCAATTAATCAATGTCACTTTAGTACATCAGCAATGAAAAATCTTGGTTTAAATCTGTCATCGGATGTCAGTGCACGCAACTTAACATTTATGATAGATTCTTACCATATGCCGCCGACCTACTTTACCCTGAACCGTGCACTCAAAATAACCGGTATGCTGTTAAGGCCAAGATAAATTGGATTATAAATGTTGCTATATTGAGTACACGTAATTAAGCTGTAGGAAGTATCTGTATATAGATATAAAAGGAGAAACTGACTGACTGATAGATCAACGTAGCTCAAACCGCAAGGTCTAGAAAATTGAAATTTTGCACATAGGTTCCCCTTATATAACGTAGACATCCAATAAGGAAGGACTTTTAAAATTTAACCCCTAAGAGGGTAAATAAGGGGATCGCGGGTGATATCGCAGGGTGGAAAGCTAGTTTCTTATTAAATTAATGTTGTTACACATAATTATAAAATCATGTGAAATACTTTCTTTATCGATTCTCGGTAGGAACGAGGGCCACACGTGGTGTTGAATAAGCAATCTAACACCGATCTTATTGCATACAAATTCACGGTTTATTGTGATGATATCATCAGCAGTTGAGAATGGAAGGAAGCCTGTATTTGTCGCGTGGCCACTTTGACTAGTAATTATGGCGTCTTAATTTCACATCAAATGACAATTACTATAGTACAAATCGTTACGTAGGAACCTTCAAACTAACAGCAATTCAATAATAAATACTAAGTAAATAAAAGTACTTTATATGCATATTCTACTTAACTTGTAATAACGTGTATTGAGTGCATTATATCAGTCAAAAACTTGTGTTAATCCGGTCAAATTAACTTCATTTATAATTTTGTATTTTTGGTACAAACTTACCATGTTTTAGTATATGAATAAGTATCGTAAAAAAATATGTAAGTACTTGATTGTCTTAAAAATATATAAATAAGTTTAGGTTCTCGTGAAATAGCGTTCGATATAATACTTTTAGTAAAACGTAAAGCTGTAATTCACAGTGGCCAACTACGGAAACACTATGGAACCATTAATAATTATTTTTCGATAGGAATCATATGTAATAATACTAATAATCATTGTAATAATTATGCAATTATTATAATGTATCTTTCTGACATCACGGTGCGAGGACCGGTCTTTTTTAAAGGCGTGCGTGGGGATACAGATCCAACACGTAGAGGCCCCTTTAAGATATGTTAATGTGTTGGGATGTGTACACCTAGCGATACTATCTCTGTCTGCACTATTGAAGAGATACAGGTAAAGACAGCACCCGCTAAGTGCAAGGACTATTACAGAAAACAGGGAACTATACTGGGTCTATGGGGGGGAACTTGCTGGACTGGTTGTTGGACTATTGATTGAGACAACGGAACGCCTGCCAAATCAAATGTCTCAATCTTTGATGATGTTCGTTATACATATATATTTGATAATTCTGGCAGACGGTGACTCGCCACCAACTGAATGGGCCCCCAAAAAAAGTCACCAAAACCAAGGTGACAGAGGGAGCAACATTGGTGTCAGCAGCTAAGGGTGTAGAGAGGTGTGCACCGGTTTCACCATCGCGAGAAGGCTCGTGAGCGGGTTTCCCCGTTATTACGCAGATTGAGCACTTCCACCCTTTCGAACATATAGCTCTTGCGCTCCACTACAGCCGGCCAGTGAAGGCAAGCCGTAGGTGGGGGCATATTATTATTATTAGATATGATTCCTTTCCATTGGCTATGGATTTATCGACGAATCGTGTAAAAGAAATTGGCGCTTTAAACATTTTTACAATTCTTATTTTAGTTGACCAAAGTAGGTATGGAAAAGCCCACGTTGAATCATTTGGATTATCCATTTCAACTTCAAGGCCAATTGAATAAGAGAAGTATATGTGTGTGAATTGTGAATCTAAGGTTATGATAAATTGGAGAAATGCGAACTCAAAGAAGTGCATGCAGTTAATAATAATTTGTTATTTATTTAAAAAGTAAACGTGTTCAATGGAATGCCAAAGCTCTCAACAAAAAACAATTCCAAAAATACTATACCAATTAGTTTCTCCTATACAAATGCCCACCGGTGTGTTATTGTAGCAGGCGGCCCTAAAATTTAGAGCTAGTTCGGTCTTGTCGGCAAACAAGCATACGGCTCGCCTGATGGTAAGCGGTTACCGTAGGTAGCCTATGAATGCTTGCAACACCAGGCGTATCACTCGCGCGCGTTGCCGACCCTTCCCCCCTCCCCGATGAGCTCTTGCGACCTTACTCACGCGCAGGAACACAACTATCAGTTAGTATTTGGCTGCGGTATTCTGTAAGGTGGAGGTACTTCCCCAATCGAGCTGCTCTTTGTGTGACATATCGCTATGCTCTACCTCTTTGTTCTTCTACGTTCCATGAAATCCTTTGAGTAAATATCTGATTCTATTATATATTAGTGAAACTTATAGTAAAATGAAATTAAAGTGAAAGGCTTCCCTAAAACCTGTTAAGTTCATTATTAAATTTAAGGAAGCAAACATTGCTGATTAATATTTAAGATAAGGAATGTAACAGATCTAAGCAGTAACTGTTCTGATGATGGTAGGTAGGTATACGATAATCTGTATCACATTATTTGTATAAAGCGATGCCACGTGATGTCATTGACACATAATATCCATGAACTTGTATATGTAAGTACTTAACTATATGCTGTCAAAAATGGAATCTTAGCTCACGAGTATATGTAGTTTGAATAACACTATTGTTCTGTCTGTTATACCTAATTATAAATATAAAAAAAATGATATGTATATTTAAAACTAAATACACTGAGGGTTTTCTCTTCACCTACTGATATTGGCTTGGCTATATTGCCTTCTAATTGCGTTATTGGAACGGTTAAATTTGTTTTAATTAATTAGTTTGTCGTTCGATTATTCTGAAACAATACCATCTACTTGGCCCTCATCCAAACATTAAAGATTTCTCAATATTTCACTTTATCTTTGTATCACGTTGTGATTTATTAACGGTCATTGTTGCCATATGTATGATTAACTAGTATCTCGTACGTGACTATTTTCTCAGAAAATACGCAGTTGGGACCAAGGCCACCGTATTTATATTATACGTGACTAAGCATCCTGTTGAATGAAACATTAGTTAATACCGCCCGAGTCCTTTGATGTCACTGTCCTCCTCATTTTGGTAGCATGATCTCTAATTTTTAGCCTGTCCGCAATTATGTCTAGTATTGGACTGAGCTCGTATGGATGCTGGCACGATGCCAACGTTTAGTTTTTGCCTTTTGTGACTTTAGTTACGACACGTGGCGGATTCGCTTCTATAGATCGTTTATTTCATTTTCCTAATGTAAATTTTAGTATGTGCTGACTCGTTTTAACTAGTTTTTATTATTAAACCCGATTTCAAAGTCACTTGAACTGATAACGCTTTGTCTCGCAAATATGCATTAACTAGACATTAGTTGTGTTATTCTGTTCTGAGAAAATTAAAATCCGACATTTTGTTAAGAATTAAATGATAACGCAAGCAGTAATGGTTAGTATTCTTTGTAAAATGCGAATATTCAGGAATTTCTTTTGATTAAAGCATAGGTTTGAGACTAGACTTTACCTTACAGAGCAGGGAGAGATGTTTTTCCTTTACCTTTTTGCTCTCCCAATAAAGATCCCGAAAAGTCTTAATGCTATTCTTAAAAAAATATCTATCAAGAAAAATATCGGCTCCAAAATATAGAGATTGAATAAGATATTATATTTATATGGAAATTATTTCTATGCGAAAACTAAAACTCATTCAACTCGTAAATAAGATTTGATTCCAAGAAACGGCATCATGCCACATCTTCCAACCTCTTGTGATCTACTTAGTTTAGAGGTCGAGTAGCACTTCTGTAAGAGCGACCCAAATAGATGCCACTGTATAGTGAACATCATGATTTTGTTGTCTGAATTTACACTATCTCGAGAAATTTCGTGCAAATCGAGGAAATTGAAGCATGTAATTAATTTCCTATGGTTTTTTTTTCATATTCCTGATGTTATGCTACATGCTGTTGGACATAAAACTAATGACAAAATTTAGTTTGAGTAAAAAGTATAGAGGATGTCGCAGTCTTTCAGACGCGGCAGATGGATAAATACTCTAAAGTAGATAATATGAAAATCCGATGAAATACTTATGTAATAAATGTAACATACTTTAAATCTTTAAAACCATTTCGTACGCGGCAGATGGATAAATACTCTAAAGTAGATAATATGAAAATCCGATGAAATACTTATGTAATAAATGTAACATACTTTAAATCTTTAAAACCATTTCGTTTGAATAACGTAGTTACAGTGGCACAAAATTAATAAAACGTGTAGCATTAACTTCGAATGCGAACTGGCTTATTGGCTTTTGTAATAAGCTTATGTTAGCAGTGAGGTATTTTAGAATTTTTACTGTAGGAGCATAGTAAATGATTTCGAAGTTTTTATTGACTCGCTCGAACGATTCAATATATCGACCTACCAACATTTCCTAATAATAATAATAATTTCATCCTTCATTTTTCTAATATGAGTTTTCCCTATAAGTGTACGATAAACTAAATGAGTGCGTCATATTCATTTTGTACAGAGGTTGTTTTCCCACATAACATAATTATAGTTAGCGTTATTCATAGTCTACATTGGTCAATGAGTATCTACAATGCTGATATAAAATAATGACACCTACATATTCTAGGGACTTTCAAGGCCAGAGAGCCTATGCTCTCTGGCCTTGAACTATGTTTCATCTGGGTAGGTAGGCGTGCTCTATATAGACTTCAGTCTTCGTCCTTCGGACGGGTCAAAAGCCAAACGCAAGTCCATTCAATATAACAAAATATATCTAAATCATTATTAACTTCAGCAAATGGCAATGTTTTGTTTTGGTAGTGATTTTGTTACTTACAGTAGGTTAGGTTTGTTCATGCGGAGAGCGAGAGTTGCGAGTGTGTGCTGCATACATGCTGCTTTCCTTGCCTGCTTGGTTGCCTACTTGCTTGCATGATAGCTTGTCTCCTTAAACTGTTGTATTTTTTTAACCGACTTGAAAAAAAGGAGGTTATCAATTCGACACGTATATGTACCTATGTAATATTATTGTAACTACAAAATATTCACATATGATAATGTATTAGGGCTTCCAAACAAATATAAAAAAAAAATAGTTGTATGTATGTATGTTTGTCCACGCATTACTCCGAAACTAGTAATCGTGTTGCATTGATTATTTTTTTATTTGCCTACATTTACTTCAACATAGGGAACAGTAAAGGTTTCATCATGAAATCGGTTGAGTAGTTTTTATGATATGGTCTAAGTAATACGTGTAACGGCCTGGCTTAATGATACGAGCTACGGGTATGGTGTCAAAGGGAAAACATCTCAAAACCTTGATCAAATGCTCACGATACAAATCCGCGACGAGAACTAAAAATTAATAAGATTGCCGGGCCATCCCGGGCTATCCTCGGTCAATAACAAATCTTGAGATAATACACTAAAAAATCATTAAATAAAAAATAAAATTTTAACAAAAAAATTAAACAGACTTCAAAGCGGGTTTGTACTAAAAAATATAAAATAACGATCGCGATGTACTGTAATCTGATTGTGTTGTTAATAATTAGGTACTGTTTGAAGTCAGGGAAAGAGTAGCACGTATTCAAGAATCTCATCTATTGGTATAGAAATATAATACCATATAAAATTACCTATAGGTTATATGTTTTTTACTTAGTTATAATACAAAATTACGAAGCCAGTAATATCATTTAAGTGATTTAGTTTATTTCTATTGTAGTTAGATCATATTTAGTTTCTGAGTGTCCTTTGGTCTCTCCGGGAATCCACCAGGTCCGCTTTGTGAAGTTCAAAAAGTATCATACATTAAATTACTGGGTCTTTAGGTAACTCGTTCCAAATCCCATTATCTAGACCCATGGAACTAGTTGCCTAAAGCCGTTTTTCGTCAAATCAAACAAAAAACGAGTGATTTAAAGTCTTCGATGAAATTAATAAAATTATATTACCTCTTAATACAAATCATATAAATTTATTGATAAACATTTTAAATTATGTGGCTACCATGACTGTGGAATGGGTGGAACTTCCTTGTAATATCTGAAAAAATAACACATAATATATTCAATTTAATGATAAAACAACATGCATAAACGCTCTCGTTAAAGAAAATGCAAATTTAACTCACCTTACAAATCCACCTAAAGGTGAGAATGCATTGTCATTTAAAGGCACCAAGTGTGGTGAAGATCGAACCCCTTGCGTCATTTTGATGAAGTACTTCACACTGCTTGGTATAAGAATACCTGGATAGCGTAATAACACTTGTACTGACAATAGTGAGCTAAGTTTTTGTACAAAATAAATTGAGAAATAACATTTTGTTTGTAGTAACAACAAATTGGTTCATAAAGTATGTTAAATATTCTAACCATTGGCGTCATATCTATATTTACGTAACAGTGACTGCATGCTTGGGTGTTGTACATTTGACAGGACCACAATTGCACATGGCTGTAAATTAGAAAATTACACATATCACATGTACATTTTTAATAGGTAGTCATCTAATCTACTGAAACTTTCAGGTTTAATAATCCCACTTTTATATCAATATTTAAAGGAATATCCAAAATCTGACCTTTGTTACTCCGTCACTGACACGCTTCCTGTCCATTTCTAATTCATATTCATCTTGATCGTATGTTTTTAGTCCAATAACTGTTTCGCTTAGATTTTCCTCATTTTGACCAATCTGTGTAATGGGTTCATCTTTTTTTGGAACTACAGTAACGTAGTCCACTTCTATCAGCCTCTGAAAAATTAATACAATATTGAAATGAAGTCTCGTAAATTGCAGATTACAGGAGAGAACGATAATCTTACATTTTCAACATAGAGAAACTTAAATAGAACCACAAATGTAATTTCTTTAAACCTCATGACACTGGCCAAAAGGAACAACTTCGTGCAAATGAAATTATACGACAAGAACGGATTAAATTGACTCTTTATAAAGTTTATAAACACAGATCCGTATTTCGTTGAATTCGAGAATTGCGTTTCAAATATCATTTCATGTTTTGAAACATTTTTAAATAACCATGAAAGTACATTTACTTTTACTCAGTATGTTTCGGCTGCACCTTAGTCTTAGTGCAAGAGTAGAGATGTTGCTTGGAGGAACAAATTGATCATTATGGACGACGTAAGTAAAGTACGTAATGCATTTGAACTTAAGGCGCTGACAACAGCTAAATGGCCTTGAGAAATTGAAATTTTAGCCACGCCCCTCTACATTACCAATATATATAGCACGTATAGCACAGCATAGCGCCACACACGAAGACGCGGTAAAACGGTGCACTTTTTCGGCCATCATCCAAACAGTAAACAAGTACAAATATATCTATGAAACTAACACAACTAGATGGCGCTATTATTGATAGTATAAATATGTAATTACAACTAGCTATAAAGAAATAGTAATAACCGAGAATATATTTTAACCTAGTTTTGTAACTTTTCTATTTTATTTCCATCTTTCACACCATTATTTACAATAGTATGTACCTACTAATTTTAATGAAACCGCTTCTCTTATCATTTTATATTCGCGTCGCCCGTGTGGATGTATAAATGTTTTTTAATAAGAAATATGAATTAAGAAAATAATGTACAAAATTCAAAATATATAGCTAGGTTTCATTTTTAGAAAACGTCGTTTTACCGTGTTTTCAATCAATGAGAAACTGCTACAATTTCATTAGAATACGAAAGTAAATTTCGCCGCTATCAATATGTAATTAATAGCTCAAGTGGGAAATCGTGCGATCCTTGAACTAGATGTCCACGGATCGAGTCCTGTTGGCGACTTATGTTTGATTACTTTGTTCGATATGATTCATACTACTTTTGTAACTTTTTCATCTTTCACACCATTATTTACAATAGTACCACAGCGTAACAAGTCATACAGTGGTTTATCGCTTTTGAAGTCACGCGAAATGCCGCTTTTGTGTAGACATTCGTCATTATTCGTAGTATGTGTATGTAGAGTACCAGGAATAAAATGAAAAAATATAGAAGCTATGTTAGTAGAACTAATACCTAACATATTTTTTATTGTTTATGACCTTTTAATAATA
This sequence comes from Tetheella fluctuosa, assembly GCA_951216915.1. Lineage (NCBI taxonomy): Eukaryota > Metazoa > Arthropoda > Insecta > Lepidoptera > Drepanidae > Tetheella > Tetheella fluctuosa. The sequence goes on along the minus strand of OX578229.1, from coordinate 5,165,495 downwards.
TAATAGGATACTAAAATAAAAAAATACTGAGATACTTATTCTTTTAAAAACTACAAATGCGAAACTGAAAGGTATTTTCAACATTTGGATTTACTAATTTTCAGATTGCGATTGTTGAATTTGACGATGTAGTCAATTCTCATACGTAGAAATAATTTTAATAAAAATTCAGACGGGAAGCAGGACCATGGTCTTGTATTAAAATTAATGTTCTTTAGCTGTTGATATAATTGACCTCTAATATTATTTCCAACAAACGTTGTAAAAGTTGTCTGTAAAGTGTCTTCTAATTTTTGGCAGTACGTTAAAATACTAATACATAATAGTTTGCTAGTAGTTAAATTAGGTCGCGCAGAGATATCACTACTCCATATTCGTAATCGGCACCCCTGAAAACCATGAAAACGATATCCATATTGATTTTATTTAAAAATTCACGTCCGCCATCTTGAATCTCGAAATATGTTATATATTCGTAATTGGCACCCCCGAAAACCATGGAAACGATACCCATATACATAGATGTTATTTAATAATTCGCGTCCGCCATCTTGAATCACGAAATATGTTATATATTCGTAATCAACACCCCCGAAAACCATGGAAACGATACCCATGTACATAGATGTTATTTAATAATTCGCGTCCACCATCTTGAATCACGAAATATGTTATATATTCGTAATCAGCACCCCCGAAAACCAAGGAAACGATACCCTTATACATAGATGTTATTTAATAATTCGCGTCCGCCATCTTGAATCACGAAATATGTTATATATTCGTAATCGGCACCCCCGAAAACCATAGAAACGATTCCCATATAGATTTTATTTAATGATTCGCGTCCGCCATCTTGAATCTCGAAATATGTTATATATTCGTAATCGGCACCTCCGAAAACCATGGAAACGATACCCATATTGATTTTTTTTTTTAATTCGCGTCCACCATCTTGGATCTCGAAACATGTTATATATTCGTAATAAGCACCCCCGAAAACCATGGAAACGATACCCATATAGATTTTACTTAATAATTCGCCTCATAATTGTACAAAATTCAAAATATATAGCTAGGTTTCATTTTGTCGTTTTACCGTGTTTTCAATGAGAAACTGCTACATTTTCATTAGAATACGAAAGTAAATTTCGCCACTATCATTAAGTAATTAATAGCTCAGGCGGGAGATCGTGCGATCCTTAAATCAGATGTCCGCGGTTCGAATCCAGATGATGTCTCCAATTTCATTTATTAATTTCCTCTTTTTCAAGTTCCTTCTTTTGTTTACCAAAATAAAAAGTATTATTTACCAGCACAACTCAATCATCCAGGTACTTTACATTCATTATAAAACATGGTGTCATCACATGGATTTGAACACACACATCCAAGTAATTATAGGTTCTTGACCTATAACCAGGACCGCTGAGCTAACAATGACATGACTTATGTGATGAAAATAAGAATCTTTCTCGGTCAGTGATGCGGCACGACAAATTTTATTCCCATTGCATGAAAGATTATAAAATTAATCAGTTATTATGCCCTTTTTGTGGTAAGTAAATCTTTAGTTTGAATACTTTTTTATGCGAAATAATACGATGAGATCATATTGTAAAAGTTATGTAATGCAATTCATTTTCCCTCCAAATGTTGTCATTTAATTTGATAAAAAATTCAATAAAAAGATATAATGTGAATAGGCTGAATACATTCATAAATTACACTGCTATCTAGCGGCAGTGATATGACGCTTTGACAAACACAAGTATTTGTTTACTTTTATCATTGTCAATCACTGTGAAATAAATTGCTTACTACCTTACTTTATTCATCAGGCATTGCACATTTTTTTTTAAATATATTTTACCCATTTATGGATGATAATGTTGAAACCGCGCGCTCGGAAAAAAACTGGTATAGGTCCGTCTAGCAACGCGGATCGCCGCGGAATGCGAGTGAGGGCAAAGCAAAATACGCAAGTAACGTGACAGAAGAGTGTGGCATAATGTTGACTCCTCCCCCTAACTGCTCCGAATTAATAACGTAAGCGACATTTATAAAAATAATTAATTATGTACAAATAAATTCCTTATTCCAAAAACTAACGAAATAAATCATTTTCTAATTATTCGAACAATATTAATGTAAAATATCACATCGAAAAATACATTCATGTATAGGATAAATTTGGGAATTCCTTGATTTTCAGAGTTGTGTTTGGCAATTTTTTTTATCGAGACAATGAAATGAAATCGTGTTTTGAGATTAATAAATTTGTCATTTATATCCTTGAGTATCGTGTATTTAAATTTCAATACCGTACATTTAGTAGGATTAATATAGGTTGGGTTGCAATAGAGAGACTTTAGCTGTTGTCAGCGCCTTAAACCTTTATTTCAATTTCTTTGACGCAAAACCTACACCATATGTTGTTTCACACGAGAATACATGACGACTAACTGGACTGTCTAAACTCTGAACTATTCTAGAATTTTCCATAGTTTAATATATTTTTATTTTTACTATGGATAGGCTTGTATTTGAATACAATCTTATCATTGTATGTGTTGATGTGGCTGAAAGTGGTAAGCACACAAATTCTTGGGGGAACTGGCTCTCAAGTGCATATTTTGCAACACACCGGTATTTCTATTTCCTCGTTAACTATTATTATCACTCAACCTCATCGTCAGGTTCATATCAACTTATAATGAAGTTCATGATAAGTAAATATATAAAGTAAATAAATGATGTATTCTTTTATTAGAAATTTATTTATTTTGTAATTAGAACGTTTTTTTTTATTATCTTTGTCATAGTTTTTCAATAACCCTGTAACTGATTTAAATATTTTGAAAATTATGCACAATCAAAGCCTGAGCCATTTTTAAATTATATATATAAATACGAAACTAGTTAACCACAAATACAAATATTGAACGCATCTATAAAATTGTATTAGGTACCTATGTTTGAATCTTTTTTTATGTTTTTGTCTTTGTTTTTATATAATATGATTTAAATCAAAGTGAAGGTTTAAAAATATATTACTTACTATTTGATTGGTAAAAAACACTACTTACGTCCTTTCCCTTCTTTAGTGAATGCCTTTACGTTATATCAGAAAGGTTTGAGCTGTGCAATGATGTGTCAGTCTCTCCTTTATATACACATTGTTTTATGTTTTCGTGACAATATTTCACTAAGATTGGCAGCATTTATGTGTATTTTATCGCCACTTTCATGTTCCACTAAATATGCACGTGGGATCGATTAAATTCTAAATGCATATAGCCTTGATTATGTATTCTTTAACTGTTATAGTTTGCCTTGCCCTTCCAACTCCACTTTAATAACGATTCTTGTTGAATTCCCATGAACTCCGTTGTTGAGGATCATTCCTGAAAACCCCACCAAGGTTTACCCACTGGTGGAGATTTTTGGTTTTTCCTATAAATACCTATCAAATATGCCGTGCGTCGTCTTAGTGAAAGTCTCATAAATAAACCGGCCAAGAGCGTGTTGGAACACGCGCAGTACAAGGTTCCGTGGTCAGTATGATGTGGTACGGTATAAAGCCTAAGACTGAACATAAATTAATAGAAAAATTAATCTAAAACGATAAGAGCATCATCTCTGTTAGTTATTCGGTCATTGTATATTTTACTGGAGGAAATATTCTATCCAGGGGCTGTATGTAGGGGTATTTGAAATTCCATCCCCAAGTGGGTAAAATAGAAGATCGCGGGAAAACTGCGGGCTGGAAAGCTAATTGAGCATACATGTGCAGGAGTTTTTATACTATGTAATTGATTGTCTATATCATGTGTAAACTTCGTGGGTACTTTTCTAGCAAGGTCCTGATTACATGTATTTGTTATAAATAACATTGTGTAAGACAGAGCATGTGAAATAATAACGGCAGACAGGCGGGCGCCTGCAATGTTCTCTAAGAGTTTATTTTCGCTCTACTAACATGGTTGTCTTTATAGCTTTTTACTACCTCTATCATTTAGAATTCTATAGTCTGCCGAGATTCATTAAACTACATTCCGAAAGCATTACCTATTTCTTACGTCTGCTTGGTTTTAATTTAGGTATTTTGTATCTTAATTCATTAGCGTTCTAATTTGTCTCCATAGTCGTAGTAAATATTTGTCTGCTCTAGGAACTTTGTCGATTAGGTTAATTGCCAGTGTTCGTTACAAACCTGAAAGGAAAACAACAATAAAGAACATGCCCTTGGCTGTTCCCAACATCTTGTTTACGCTTCCCAAGTCTTCAAGTACCTCTGGCAAAGTCGATTAACTTAATGAGAACATGGGAAATATAATTACGAAATATAACGACAAGTAAAACGATATTCTCGTGGCAGGGAACATCGCAATAAATTAGGTATATTATTCAGGTTTAAATGACTACTGGTTCAGATATTGTTTTTGATTTTTCGGCCAGTTTCAAAATTCCGATCGATCTGAAAATTTACATGCAAATTCTGGGTAAAGTACCCTACATGTTTTTGGAAACCATTTAACCAACCTTTCAAGGTTTGATAACTTGAATTTTCGTAAATGATTCTTTATATCAACGAAGTGCTTGAGACAAGCCTTTATATTTCTAAAAGTCCTTTAATAACAAAAAAAATTACCCCAACAGTACCTACGTGTAGGGCCCGGGTCCCTAAAAAAATTGTTCCTACGATTTTATTTGATAACTTTTTTCAGTTCAGGGCAGGGTTTGAATATGATACCCCTTAATATATAAAAATAGAATTCCAGGAATCGCGAGTCATGTTATTAAAAACAAGCATTTACTATGCACTTAAAAACAAAACACCTAAAATAAAATTATAATAAGATAAAACATTGAAAAAAAAAAACTTTTATTTGTATCATGTTTGTTTCGACTTTGTGCGGATTTGACACTATAATACGACATAAGTATTCCCCCAATCCCCATAATTAACCGACTTCATTTTACAATTGTTTTCGTTGTTCCGTTTCCGACAAGAATTTTACTTATGCTATTAATGAATATTATTGTGTCGGCGCATAATTCTCTTCATAAAAAGCTGACCTTCGACACGTGTTTACACATATTTACAATTGTACATTACTATTATATTTTAGTTTCTGTCGTTTTATTTCACCAGTAGTCGTATGACTATGTGACGTTCGAGTTCCATCAGATCATATTTCCGTTGCTTATGTGGAATTTCTATATATTTGTGTGAAGAAAACATTTATATTGTAGCAACCACGCGCGTTAACCATTGCTAGGCAGTGTTTACGGTCGATCGATTGAAAACTATTGTTTTGTCTACCTTTCATCGTACTCATATCGCTTTAGCCTTTTAGTTGTGGCCTGAAGGAAATTCGTTACAGTAGTGGCGACTTGTGAAACGACTTACAAAGGAAAATGACCAGAAGTAAAGTTCCAAAGAAATATCGTAGTTATAGCGGACACCCTAGTTTTAATGTGGGGACACAATCGAACCTGCTTCGTCGTAGGAGCTACAGATATAAAAGGTACTACCACGTCAGCTGATTTATCTCTCTTTATTTGAAGTTATGTCTTCGTGGCGACCTTGACTAGGATAAGGAGGGATTTCCTCCTAGATTTTCCATTCAGGAATACAATTTGGGTATTTATGCTAAATCGACACAAAATTGGCCATGACCTATGAATTTTCAGGAAACATTCTTCTACCACGGTCATAGTGCATTGTTTTGGATTAAACAATAGTGTCAAGTTACAATAGTAATCAAGTTTCAACATAGAGATATGTTTTTTGACGGTTACCATTTGGCGAGCCATATGCTTGTTTGCCACCATGTTGGTATAAAAAAATATCGTATTAGACTGCAAAGGCTGTATGTCTTTGGATGGTTGGAACTTCTGTGGCTTTTCTTTTCTTAAAGTTTGGAGCTTGTAGACTTAACGTGTGTTTGTTTGTTTCAGGTCAACCGGGAACTTCGCATCGAACGCGGCGGGTGGTGGGTGCGGGGCTCCGCGCTCCGCCCCCGCCACCCCGCTGCAACTCGAACCCCATCCTCGCACCAAACATGATAAGTAAGTAATTTGAAAATTATTGCTTTAAAATACTATTGAGGAATCTCTTGGAGGCGTCATCTGGAGACTAATGATTGTGGCTGTTGAGATTGCTGCTTTAAATATTATTAAAGCAAAATGTAAACTTCAAGAGCACTGTAAGTATAGAACTTTATATTTAAGGCCTTGTTTCACTAAAGTAACTGATCGTTAAAGCACAACCAATTAGGTTACATACAGCGATGACAAACAAAATAAACCTATACAAATTACTTCGTGACTGTTCAGTCATTAAAATTTTCAAGTGAAAATGAAAGAAAAGTTAAAGTATCATCTACATACATAATTAAAGTTGACCATAAAATGATGAACACAATATATTCTCGGTTTATCGAACGTTTATTATCTAACCGATTATAACGATTACAATCGTTGCTATTCCCGTACAGGTATAATCAGTTATATTTACGTCGCGTTCTGTGCAAAACGTGCTTCAAAACACCGCGACAAGCATAAAAACCTTGTCTAAGCACCAAGTTTTTGTTCAACAAAGTAATATTTCGCTTGGAAAATGACTTGAACAATTTTGGCAGTGATATATGGGCACTAGGTGACAGTGATCTTGTAGTGATGTGAATGACAATGGCACCGCACCAGGAAACTGACGAGCAATCGGTTTGGAGAGTCGTAAGGCTTGTGAATACTGTCTATGGCGGATTGAGGTACAAATTAATCTTAATATCTTGGTAGCATCAATGCACTATTGTGCTATTGTAGTTTATTCTGATATTTATCTTGTAAACGACTTATTCTAGACACTCAATATCATATAAATCCTAAGATTTAGGCTCTGGCAGATTTTTCAGTTGAACTCTTGTTTCTTTTTTGCATGTTAAGAGATTGACAAGCAGGCTGACGGTCCACTTGATGGTAAATTGTCATCGCCACCTATGGCTATTTGCAATACCAGGGGTATTACCAATTGTCTTGTTATTTGGTTTTCAATCCATAATGCTGATTTTCGTTGATAAAAAGGGATATTGTATTATCTTCGGTACTGGTGTTTTGCGTTGGATTTCGTAATCATTCTTATCGGGCTGTTTTAGCAAACGTCAACTACTATTGGTCTTTATTACCAAATATAAGACTAAAGATGGTTTTGTATGACGTATTTGTATCTCTATACGACTCATTTTGCAAATTTGCCAACACGAAAAATAAATGGAGGACAGGCATATCTATAATGTGACCAGATATGTATCTAAGATTCATAAAACGATATGAGTCATATATTTAAAACTGTATCTAAGATACCTATAGCGTGAAGGAAAACATCGTCAAGAAACGTGGTTGGGAACTTTGCAGTACCCCTCAAGGTGATAATCTGTCGCCAATCCCCTACCGGTGTTGCAACAGTTGCACTTGAGAGCCAGTTCCCATCAAGGGTTTGTGTGCTTACAACCTTCGGTCACATCATCATGTCTTCCCAGACAGCCAAGCCAAAGATTTTTTGGCTTGGATATTAATTTGAATCTATTCATCTTTTAGTTGATGCTATAAGTATTTATGCACAAAAAACTGAGCGTTATCACTTTTTATATGACGCAGTATAAAAACATGATTATGAACCATCCATAATCTCAGTGTACTAAGTGCAAATATTATTAAAAATATACATTAGACATAAGTATATACTAATTACTATGTATAAACTGATATGTATATCTATAAATTACCTAACTAATTATTTACATGCGACACGGTACCTATATGGTATGACAGTTAAGTAAAGTCCGTTTCCTTGACCGCTTGTTTTAAGGTTGACAAGTAAATGTTATTAGTTATGTCAATTCTTTTTATTAATATTTCCTTTTAAATTTAATTTATTTTGTTCCTTCTTGATTTTTTTTTATTGATATTTGAATACAGACTCGAGTTTTGCTTGCTTTGGGCATAATTAATAATTCGTGTACGAAATCCTACAGAGCTCAAACTCTATTGTATTTTTGATTTTATAGCCTCGTACATATGAAATAATCTAATCATTTAGATTTCAGTATTTTTAAACCCGTCTACTTCAGTTGCGGTAGGTGTTTGCTTCCCACATATTTTGAGTTGTGTCTATTCATGTTCGTCTTGTTCATCTAACTAAGAAATATCAATATCTAAACCCCATTGTTTATGTCACCTTAAAATATTCTTTGGTCTCAGAAGAGTCTGAGACAGAGATGAGGAGATGAGGTAGAGAGAGGTCTAGCTTTAGAGTGAAATTGAGGATGTTACTCGTTTAATCAGAAGATGGCTATTCGCTCTTGAAGCCCTCCAGGCTCCAGGTTGTAAGTGTAAAGTTATACGAACGCAGTTATAAAGACATCCATTGTGTTGAGACAGTAACAATCTCTCTCAATATAGTTGTTATCAGTATTAAAAGTTTGGCAATATTGCTCTTTGATATTATCAACTATAGTGGTGGACTCTTTACTAACTAATAGTTTATTGTAGGTATATTATTATAATTTTATAAACTTAAACACAAAACTAGCTTATTCAGTTTAGAGCCTGATTTTTTGTTCGATTTGACAGTGGGACGGGTTGTTCAAGGCGAAAATCGCTTGGGGCATCTATTTCCATGGGACTAGATAAAATTGGGACCAGTTACCTAAAGACTCCTGATAAGGCATTTATGAACGTTAAAATTGGCTTTAATACCGGTTCAGAAAACAATTGGATTGCCATTAAATTAATTTAGGTACTTATTCAATTTATGTTTTTAATTATAAAGTAATTGTTTGTTTGCATGTGTTTTGTCATAAAGTTTGTACATTTATAAGTTATAAATATCATTGTATCTTTGATTTTGTACGCATCTATGATTAGTAGGATCGAGTATTTTGTATATATTCCAAATCATATTAACATGATCGAAGTAAGGTATTACCTAACCTCCTTATTCAAAATCCGGTGATACTTATAACACACGAGTGCTTCAAGCGTGGGATGTATTTACAATAGGTATTGGAAATTAATAATTCATTATTTTCTGTTGTAAATCGAGAGAATAATATTGCTTCGGTATTGTTCTGTAAAACCTTTGTTTACGAAACCTCACGTGTTATTTGTATTGTTGTTCGCTCGTATTTTCATTTATCTCTTGCCTTGCAAGGTTTCTTGTGGATTCTGTTATTCAAAAAGAATAATCGAACAAATCTCATACTGGAATAATAACCGTTATACCACCTTGTAAACAACCAAAGTATATTCTAATAATGTCTTACGGGTGCCGCCACTCATTGCCAGTTGCTAATGATATTATTTACATTTTTATTACTTTTTTAAGTTTGTATTTGACGTGTGACCAGTCCTGGCAACGTCACAATCACTGAAAATGTTTAATTCTCATTCTGTCGCTATTTAGTCGGTCCCTGTCTGTGAGTAAACCGATCTTCGCTAGGTTCTCTAGTTACCTTATAACTTTTAAACCAGAGTCCGACAAATGATACTTAGCGAACATTTTCGACAGATCGGGGCTTGGTAATCTAATTCTTGAGAAACATAAATGTCCCTGTCAGGAAGTGCCCGTTCTGACTGAGCCACCTTGAAACCCACACAACTTTTGAATCTGGGACCGACAAAATCTGATATTGGCGACAAATTTCGATAAATTTGCCACACATCTCACCACGTGTATGTACTTGCTAAGTAAGTAAAAGTAAGCTAGCTAAGACAGCTAAGCTTTAGTTATCGAGCCATTGCATTTTCCATCTTCGGGATTTGTTTTTGGTATGGCTCCTTAATTTTGATCTGGTGATTCAAAAGGTTGCTTATTCATCTGAAATGCGATAAGTCACTTAAAATAACCCTTTCTTGTATTTTTCCTACAATCGAGTGGATTCTATGTAGAATACATTATATATAATTAATATCTAAACACAAAAGTCCCAATGACTATTGCATTTTAGTAGGACATCTAAATAACCTACGATTCAAACAAAAATTTCGATGTTAGTAAAATTAAACAAATATTATAATTTGTTCTCTATTTGATTTAGATAAAATTGGACGAATGTAGGTATCTCAATAAGGTCAGAGTGATATTAAACATTGTTAATAAGTTTATAAACAATCTTTAAATATTATTGATGTACTTATGAGGTTATCAAAGGTGGTCAATATTTAAAAGCCTAATGACGTCAATCAATGTGGTCGCACATGTTTTTAATATTCATAAGGTGACGTTATATCACAGAATGAGAAAATATGTATGACTAGCTTCTGCCCTGCGGTTTCATCTGCGTTCCCGAGAGTTCTTATGTTTTCCCAAGATAAAAAAGTACCCTATATAAATGTTATTCTAGGGTAACCACTTACCATAGTGAGATTGTGGTCAAACACAAGCCTACAACGTAAAAAAAAAAAAGATCTCTATGTGCCAAGTTTTATTTAGCTGTAATACATATATTCGTGCGTTTTCGTTTTAATAATTTCTTATTTATTGTTACTTTAGATCAACGAAAAATAGACAAAATCATCGACAAATAAAGCGATGAAAACTAATACATATCGTGTTTCCACCAACTTATACGTGAGTATACCATAATGATGACCTTAGTTAGATCCTATTTTGTTTGTTTGTTACCTTTTCACGCTTAAACCACTGAACCGATCGCGATGAAATTTGGTATGCACATAGTCTATGGTATGGAGAAGAACATAGGCTACTTTTTATCCCGGGAAAACATAGATCCCTGAGGAACGCGGTTGAAACCGCGGGGCGGAAGCTAGTAAAGATATTTTCCTTATGGCAATGCATTAATATTATTTATGACATGATGTAGTAGTTCTAAACTTTAAAGATTTTATAGAAACAAGGATATAGATAAATATATATTCGCAAAATTACATTTAGTTTAAAGTAAAATATAACCAAAGACTTGCAAAAACTAAGTAGTAAAAGAAAGAAATCTATTGTTATCAGCTGAAATATCTAAATCAAAACAAGACGTTGCAAAGTCTTTTTCTAGATCTACCGGTTCCAGTACAATTTACTGAGAAAATAATTCCCTCATTATCTATTGTTTGTGAAGCATTGCAAAAATTGAGGTAGATGGTGAAACTTTCCCGTTAGACAAAATCACTGCTTTCTTACAAATTGCTTATGGGTAATTCAGTTATTTTTCCACCAATTCATTTTTATTTCCATTACCGCTACTCAAATTGTTTCTAATAATATTCAATTTGGATGTTATGTATTACATAGTCTAGTCTAAAATAAAACTAGACTATTACTATACATAGGTACCTATGTATATACTTTGTTTGCGATCTCTCTTAGCCCAGCACCAGCATCATTTATGTCGTATGATTTTCTCATCGTCTACCAATATAACTATATCATTATCTTTGAGCTTGATATTATCCCTTTTTTAACCATAGGGGTGGAATTTTGGAAAAGCCTTTCTTAGTACCTCTACGTTACAAAAATAAATTATATCCTCCATATTTCCTGGTTCCCTCAGTCAATTAATCAGGACTTGTTTTTAACTGACTGTCTGACTAGCTGTCTTTTTGACTTAAAAAAAAAGGAGGAGATTGCCAATACGGTTGTAGGATTTTTTTTAAACGTTTGTTACCACGGAACTCAGTCATTTGGTTTTTTTTTATATACATATAGGTACATACAGGTTAAGTGAAGTGGACGATTATTTCGTAAATATAAGTGTCATCGAAAATTATTTAAACTGAAATAAACTACGTTGCCTGATGAATAAAATAAATCGAGAAATTTTAATATCAAAATATGGATATATAACCATACATTTGACATTCGAAGTGAGTATTTCGTTTCGTTATCACAAAAAAAATGTTTTAAATTTAGAACATCGTTTTTAACTTTTCAGCCAGTTTAATTTATTCGAAACTTCTATAGATAAAGGGATCGATACTTTAATTGGTGTGTATTCATTTGAATTGGTAAGATATAAATCAACATATTGTGTATCTACTTGAAAATAGTTAATGATTGATAAGTTACTATGACCCGTGATACTTAAATGTAACAACAACAATTAAAGAATCCTAAGATAGACACGAACATTTAAATCACTACACCTCATAAAAAATCAAGGAAATTAAAGACTACGAATGCCATAGCAAATGTGGGAGTGTTTTGAGTAAAAACAATTGAAGGCTCTCGTTTTATTAAAACTAAATTAATTAAGCCAATTTGCTCATTAAATTAAAGTATAATATAACTAGCTGTCACCCGAGGTTCACCCGCGTTCCCGAAAAAAGTAGACCATGTCCTTTTCCATACCATAGGCTATCTGCTGTTCAGCTGTTCAGCGGTTTAGGCTTGAAAGAAAAGGTAACAAACAAACAAACTCGCATTCGCATTCATAATATTAGTTAGGATTGATTCTACTATTCGCATTTATAATATTATTTACGATGTAATTTAGTTGGTACTTAATTAATAATTTATTTATTTTTAAAATCTATAATTTCATTTGTTATGCCCTAACAGGGTTTCATGTTGTAGGTACCTACTTCAATAATTTGTACCATCTTTGTAAAACCATGAATACAATAAAGTTTGAAATTTAGCTTGGAATTGAGTTCGTTTATCTCGAATCGTGCATCAATTATAATTTTTATCTTTATTTTAATGACATAATAACATCATCGATTCTGTGTTTACTTGTTTCACGATATCAACTGGTACGTATTTCAAGGTAAATTTAATTTAAATAAATGAAAATGTCTATTTTGGATTAGGACTAAATATTGCGTGTGCAAAGTTCGTGTTGTCACGTGTTAAGTGTGATACATTTGTCGAGTCCATTTGTTCAATCAACACAGATAATGTTGATGTACCCGGCTCGCCCTCGATTCATACAACCCAATGTGTAGCGTTAGTAGAATCAGTTATGGTTAAAATAGTCACATAAGAACATAGAACATCACTCTGTTATGATTTATCGATGACAATAGTAAAAATATTTGTTACTACACAATTTATACAGGTATTTTTAAATTCGTCACATTTTTTAGTTTTTATGATAACAACAATTTACTTGGTTAAATTAATTGGTTTTTATAGTTGAAATCGTGGCTTTAACGAAGTTAATAACTTGATTCTCGACCGGTTGTCTATGATACAAGTGATATTTATTTTTTATTTATGATATATTATTTTTAATCTGACCATACGCAGTGTTTATGAACGTCTATTCTTTCTTTGGTTACAAACATGTGTATGTAAACAGTCAGTGTTTCCTCGACTAGCAATCACAGTGTACAGTTTTGCAGTGGACCGGCCGAGTGAATGGGCTCTCGTGTGATTCGCGTATTTCTCCAATCATAAGATTGTGCTGTGTTCCCTCTCTCTCTGTTCTTATCGATGTCAATAACACTCGATCTCTCTGTGAGTATACCTCGATCTCTTGTATTATATTCGGATGGGTCGAATCGATTGAGCATTGCAAGGTCGTTGGACTCGTTTCTTTAAATACCATCGTAACTTATAGGTTGCCTAGGCTTCAAGTCAACATGTAGCCGATGTTTCCGTACCGCATATATTGGAAGATAGTGAGTAATTGTGTTATGGTTTTGGTTTTTTGCACTGCTATCTTATCGTGGCGATAAATTACAATGTACTCGATATACAATCGATACTATTAATATGATGTTCGTTTATATGTTACTCTGTTTGCTACAGTTCTGTTATTCCCGTGATCGCGGGCAGATTGCTGCTCTTGCGCCTCGTTATGGGTCTTGTGATTTGCAATATTGTGTATTCAAATCAGTGTTATATCCACGTTTTCTTTTTGAGTTCTTATTCGCGGAAGTGCAAATGTGTATAAATTCGCTCCGGTGTTTGTTTTACTATCGGTGTTGTGTGAATATGTGCCTGAAGCATCACGAACGAGTGAATTCGTGATCGTCTAAATGTGAATACCTTGTTATATATTATGCAGCGGACATTTATACATTAGATTTACGAACGTTGTTGTTTTCTCAACCGGTTTCAAGTGTCCCCTTTGCTCAACTGAACAATTTCCTCCTGACCCAGCATTGCATGGTGGCGTGATCATCGATGTCATCACATTCTAGTCTACATTCATTATCACAATTTTATTTACATGTATGAAGAATTAATGAATTATTAATGACCAACCCACTGTGAACCTCGAGTACAATTTCTGAGTAAGACAAAATGACAGCAAAACAGTTTTATCTAATCTCTTGATGAATGAGTGTCGCAACTTTAACAGGTGCCATTTTAATTTTCGCCAATTAGACAGTTTGTTATTATCTGCATGGATAATTTTCAATGGAATATTTTGAGATTAGAACCTGCTTGTAAAATTTTTAGCTTCTCTGACTTTCAGAAAGGTTTCGGTAATCCATGTTCTATCTATCGTTTCCGGATTATACAGATCAGCTTGAATTTCAAAGATTCACTTGTTTGATACGACGCGGCGACGACGTTTATTTTGGATAATTCAGTATGTACCTATATTACTTTTTCTGTCATGATTGATTTCTAATTTATTTCATATTTTTTTGAAGTCATATTTTTTTATTTTGTCCCTGTTAGGTCATAGTGGATAAAGTTTTCCTTTATGGAGACACAAACTTCTTTATTAGTATAGATTACTGCCAAGCTGTCCGTGCGGTTTTGTAGGTCGTGAGGGGAGCGCTTGCGCCTAGAGGTGTGACGTCAATAGGATCTAGCATTATTTTTTACGTTTAGTAATATATGTATCATTTAAGGATATGATAGGTCATAAAGATATTTTTTTATTATAGGAAGTTCATTATTTTTCCTAAGCGCCTGGCAAATTAAAAACCAAAGAAATGTTATATTCCCTGAAAAAACAGCATCAAATCAAAGCCATTCAGCTTAGACTCTAGGATTTATGAGAGAATTTCGAAGCTACTGAAGTTACCACTGGTTCAGAAGTTAGTCCTCAACTGAGAAGAACCGGCAGGAAACTCAGCAAGGTTACATTTGTTAAATATTTTTTGGATTATTTTTTTCATGCAAATGTTTAACATTTTTTAAAACAATATAATGAGTATATAGACACATCGAGATAGATAAATAAAAAACATTACAACCAAAATGTCTTTCTCCATTCCCAGTTTATAAGTCTTTGTAATTTTGAAACAGTTTGACGGTAATCTAACTTTCGACATGGCGTTCCTACCTACTCGTTATTATTATCGGATTCTGTTTACAATATTTCATTGTATTTCGTTGATATCCAAATTAGGAACATGTTATTTGTGGAGCTGACATTAATTTACTCTTCATTACAAATATAATTTTATTTCAATCGGGTTATAACAACACTTTTAAATTGCGGTGCAATATTTAAAAACAAATAATTCCACAGTTTCCTTTTCCTCATACCATACCTCACTCCAAATTGTCTTTTGTTTCTTTAAATTCTGTGTTCGAAATTCAAAAAAAGACTATTGAATGAAATTGTGAATGTGCCAGGTTCAAAACTGCATAAAAACTTTTTGCTCGACCTAATATAAAATTTTAGCTAGGACCAAACGAAACTGAAAATACAAGGTGGGCCAATAGATGTGTCCAGAAGTGTATTAATCACCATTACTTCTTAGGGAAAATTGCATCAATGTGATAGAACTTCTTGTTTGTTCATTATCTCATTTTGTTCATATTTATCTATTCATTCGATTTGCAACAGGGATTCCTCAAGTTCGCTATAAATAACGTGAATGAATCATTCGATGTGTGAACTGAACATAATTGAACAATGGTTGATAATGCGTCGTTCGAGTATTCAGAGGAGTCCAGTGGAGAAAGCACTTTTAACCAGGAATATGTTGGGTAAGATATTTGTTGTAACTTCTCTTATACCCCTTGTCGTTTTCTTTTGGGCTATCGGAGTTTATATCTTCAGAGTTTTCCATATTTCCAATGGTTTGTGATAGTTTATTGAAATCAAAAAAACGCGGGATGTTTTATAAATTTTTTTTCAACTAATTAATTTAATGATTTACTAAATACTGTGTAAATGAATAAAACAGTCAAATCTAGTTGGTATTAATAGAGTTATTAAGAAAATAACTATCATCAGGCATCTAACCCTCTGGGGTGTGTATTGAGGTATAACTTAAGTGAGGTAACCTATAGGTATAAATAAGTAATAATTATGAGACTAGTAAATGAGAATGTCAATTTTATACAACACGCTTCCTATACATGAATATCTGAATAGCATCCCGTTAGTATGAGAGCTTTAGTTCACTGAATTTAACGGGAATTCTGGAATATTCACCGTTATTGTTCCATTTAAAGAATAGGTCGACGGACTCGAAATATAAATTTTCGTTGGGTCTGTTACATATTTAGACCTGATTCAAACTTGTAAGCCTCTCGATTCGTTCTGATTTTCTTTTTGAGTGATGAATTGATGTTCAATGTCGATGCGAAAATCGATAGAACAAGTGAAATAATCACAATATTGTTTTTTTTTTGCATCCAATAATGAGCTTGAGCTTTCGTTGATGTAAATACATCGTGGGGAAACCATAGAATGGTGGTTTTTGTAGTACCCACCTGGCTAGGTATTTCCAATTGGCCGTCTAGCACCTGTTGTACTCGATTGCCTTCTAGGCTTTGAGTTCGACAACACATTGGCAACATAATTGCTCATTACATAATAGGTGAGAGTGGTCATGGTCAGCCTTCTGATATAAAATATAACACATACTCCAGATGAAACATCGAATATTACTTAACAAAATAAGTATATACTTAATTTGGGTTTTTGTGCAACGTATTGTAACTAATAAAATATCCATAAATTTAGTTTATCCAAAAATAATTTTGATGTTAATTTTTAACATTGGTTATCTAAATCTACATATAAAATGTCCATAAATTTAAGTTTATCCAAAAATAATTTAATTGAAAAAAATAGGTCATGAAAATATTAATGTCAGTTATAAATCTACATATAAAATGTCTATAAATTTAAGTTTTTTCAAAAATAATTTTGATGTTAAAAACAGGACATGTAAATCAAATATTGCGAAAAATATTAAGTACTAAGTTCTTATTTTTCCTGATTGTATAAAGCAGGATAATTATTTATTCGTTAAGCGGCATTTTGTAAATAAATCAATGCAACGGCTATTAAATTTATTTGGAAAATGCACCCCACTTGGGTATGTTTGCTCCATATGTTAAATTATTCCTGTTATCCAAGTCATATTAAAATTCAATAACTTGCGTAGATTCATGCGTCATAGAATGTTTAATGTATTTAGCACGTGATCGGTGTTATTCTCTTATCACTCCCACAATAGGGGTTATTTTTGCATAGAAGCGAAGGTTTGTTTTCGCGTTTAAATCCCAATTTCGTATGGATGCATATAACCTGGAACAAACACGGTTTTTGACCAGTTGTCGTGTCGAGGTTTTAGATACCGGTGCCCCGTTTGTGTCCAAAGAAAATGGGAGTGTTCTTCTTAAAAAAGTATGTACAATGTTAAAAAATTCTGAGTGTGTATTATCTAAATTAAATCTAAGTCTTATGTATAATTGTAATATGTAGCTTTCATAAGTCATATATAGGAATTGTTTTACCGAAAGTGTATCCGTGTTGGAAACAAGGTTGTAGTGGGTGTAGGCTCAGAGAACAGCAATGCTGATCCTCAAATAGACTCAGGTCGCGTGTGACTGCGCTTGTCAGATTCCGTTTAAAAAATAAATGTCATCATCATCTTGCTTCAATTGATACTCTGTACAATCGAAAATACATTCACACACTTCCGATTCATGGCAAAAATTAAAATTCTTATGAAACAAGGATATTTTTTGAGTTTCCTCTAAGATATTCCGGGCTTTGAGGATAATGATGAGGCAAATCTTATTGGTTTTAAAGTTTTCCTATTAAACATACCGGATTACTAGTTTAAAGTCCTCGATCAAAGAACGAATGTTTGTGATTACCTACACGTTTTACAAAAAACTTTGTTGTTATCTCACACTCCTCCGTCATTGATATAAAGTAGGTAAACTAGATGCTCTGCGGCAAGCAATTTACGATCAAAACTATCTGCAATTTTCTATTGTATCGATTTACCTACATTTATTATTACAATCATCTTCGCTATCATCATCAGTAGCTTATATGTCCCCTGCTGCAGGGGAACAAGCCCCCTCCCTTAAGAAAGAGCGGATTAGGTACTGTCAGGCTAGAAGCAAAATGGTGGAATTTGAAAATATATTTTTGGTTTATGGTCACATTAGCACAATGTGAGGATTTGATACAGTTTTGGCATTATATGCACAGCACAGGTATAGTCCCTATGTACAGGATTCTTGTTATTTTTGATGGCTGAGGCTCAAGTTTACCAACACATTAATACTTGAGCGCATATACGGGAAAAGCTACTGTGTCTAAGGAAATCTCTAAAACGACTCAAGGATAGTATAAAAATAATTATAGTTTTTTTTTTGGCAAAATATCAAAATCATTTGATCTATAGTGTAGGTAGATAATGAATGTATTACCACGTATTACAGTGTAGAGTAGAGAGTGATTTAAAGGATAAAATGTAGAAATCTCTTCAGGTTGCCCACGTATTACATTCCAGACAGTTAGCTTGGCCATACTCTACATTTGCTGAGATCAAATGTGAAAGTGAGTTGCTTATTTCATCACTCAGTTTAACCGCTTCACCTGCTTTTCTCAGCAATGTCAATCCTTCCGAACCGGTATTAGATTGTTAATATTTATTCATAAATGCCTGCTTTATGTTTAAACAAATTATTGAGTGCGCAACGCAAATGATTAATTGTAGAAGATAGAATTTTTTAGTCGTCAATTGTGAATCTAGCTTTTTATATATCAATGTCGTACGATAACGCCATCCGCCTTCATAATAATGTTTAGTGTCGATCGATCATTGTGTCCGTCCGTGACAACGCGTAAACTATTGCACTTACTATAAGCAATTCATTGTCTCCTTTATAATCATAAATAATATTGTTATGGCACAGAGTGTGTTTGTATTGTAATGGTGATCGCTCAGGAAGGTCTGCGTTTTGATAAATTGTTACTGTTGTATAATCTAATATATCACTTCAACGTCCGTTAACATTTATTTAGGTATACATAATGATGGTTCGATGTTATGTGAAATGTCAAATTAGTGACTCTTCATTCTGCTACTACCTACACTTTAAAGAACAATCATATAGCAACAGTAAAACCACAGCTAATAAATCTTGCACTAAGTGAAGATGTTTTATAGGTACGTCATATCGTTCCATTAAATAATTCTATTCATTCTCGTATTTCGTTTGTTTTACAATCACGTTCAGAATAAAGTAAAAACACAGTCGCTAAAAAAACACGGAAAAATAGATAAATTAAAAATTATATTTTGTTTGAATTCTACCAAGTAAATATACTAAGTTAAATTGGCATATGGTTATAATATCACCCAATGTGTCCATGGAACTTTTGTAAATTTCAGTAACAGTGTTATACGGCGTGATCCAATTATGAACTCAGTGGAATCGGCCGTCGTGAACTCGACCTTTTCTTAATTGCCTAGAGTGTTGGGAAGACACCCACGTCTCAACGTGTTTGTTAGACAAACCATTGAATGCTGACCTTCAACTTTTTCGCACACATGTTTTTGATCTAAGCCGTCTAAGCAAATATTTTCTTTCATACTCAGTTCCTGAGATATTTAATGTAGGTATTGATTTTGCGTCGTAGGAATATGTATCTAAATGTGTTAGGAAGGATGGACATAATATTACAAGATAGTATATGATATTGACTGACTATTATGTAACTGATTTTGAAAATACAGCATATAGTTTGTATTAGTATTTTTTGTGCATAATTTAACAGTCGCATGCATTTTATGATGACCGGTTTGAATATTGCGTCCTATCATCATACCTATATCGGAACACGGACTCTTTATCTAGTCTAGTAAAACCTTACCTAATGTTGTGATTCTAACTCGGTGGTGTGGTGATTATCTATATTTATGTTTTATGTGAGTAATGTTCAATATCCCCAATAATAAAATCGGCCAACAAGGTTACATAATTTCAAGGCATGTAAAGCCCAACTACACTGGGCCCGCGTGATAGACTGTGGTCTGAATCTCTCGTTGTTATGGTAGGCTTGTAGTAGGGACGTTAGCGAGTTGATGATGATTCTAGGTTATATAACAAACATGCTTTAGAAGTAGGGTTTATCTAATCTAAATCATTGAATGTATAGGGAGCTGCGTGATAACGATAAGCCCATCCATCGAAATGGGTTGTTGTAATGTAAACATCACGACTAGGTTCCTTTTAAAACAATATTGCCAACTTAATTTTGTAATTCGTTCCAGTTACTAAATTGTTCATTAAATACGTTTCATGTTACACATGTTTTTTTACCCCATTGAATTATTTTTGGTAACCTGAATAATGTGGAATGGTTTTAAAGGCAGGTTCAGTGTAGGTATCGTAAAATTTTACGCGATCCAGATTATTACGCCTATATTTACATACATGCTCTCATAAATTTTAAAGGTTTCCCTAAGCGAAAATTGGTTTTGGTAATCGAGCATCGTATTTTTCAAGCTAAAACTTAATTATAGATAAGGCATTGTTCGTGTTTTCGTTTTCACGAATTTAAATGAATAATTAATCTTTTGTTTTCTACACATCAAAACATATTCAATAGTAGGTATTGCTTCGCCATTGGTTTTGGGATTGATTTTTATCATTATAGCAAATGGATTTGAATAATAACCATTGTGATATTGATATTAGGTACCTATCTGTTTAGCAAAAGGAGATCATTAGCCAGAAAATTACATCTTGGTTCTAATAAGTGACCAAAAAATATTGTGTCCATAATTAAAATTAGATATTTTATTATTTTACACTTCACGCCAAGAAACAAAGTTCCAGAAAATCTGCTCGAATTTGTTTTGCTTCTCACAGGAATTATCTATCTAAATGGATTGTAGCTCGGGGAGGGTTGGAAGTTTTGAATTCCAAATACATTCTTTGCTGCCAATATTTGTATAGTATGCTTTAGTCTAAAAGACATCCAATAACAACCTTATCTCCTTTTTTTAGACAAGCCATCAAGCCGCTCTCAGGATCGGCGCCATCAGTGCGCGTGGTTGCACTGGGCACGGGGTCTGGTACTGAGACGACAGATGGCAAACAACCAAGCAAGGCGCGGCAAAAGAAGTTCCAGAGGCATTTCTCGCAGGTCGGGCCGGAGGAGAGGGTATTGAATTGTGAGTTATATTTATTTTTGCGGTCAGCTCAGTATCATTCCACTTTCCTCCTGTTTATGGGGTACAGCCTATGCCTAATTTGAGGTCCGCTTAGTTAATAAAGATTTTTTTATTTCCATCATTCTAATACATAACTAGGTACTTAGTATATTTGTGTAGTTAAAGATACTTTTTTTTACCTTAAAAAGCAATCACATCTCACATTAAAAAAATAAGTAAATTTTCTTCAGTGCACAGATAGATCCTGGTTCATACGCAGTTAAAATGTGTGCGCAGGATTTATGTAGATGATGTTATCCCATAACCACTGACTCAACTAGCCGTTCTTGCTAAATTAAAAAAAATATTATTCCATTATACGGATTTCCTTATAGATACTTAAAACGTATACCTACAATCGACGTACGGTCAGCGAAATACTGGACAGATCTAAATTTACAAAAAACCTCTACACTTAAGGCGCTGACAACAGCTAAAGTCTCTCTATTGCAACCCAACCTATATTAATCCTACTAAATGTACGGTATTGAAATTTAAATACACGATACTCAAGGATATAAATGACAAATTTATTAATCTCAAAACACGATTTCATTTCATTGTCTCGATAAAAAAAAATTGCCAAACACAACTCTGAAAATCAAGGAATTCCCAAATTTATCCTATACATGAATGTATTTTTCGATGTGATATTTTACATTAATATTGTTCGAATAATTAGAAAATGATTTATTTCGTTAGTTTTTGGAATAAGGAATTTATTTGTACATAATTAATTATTTTTATAAATGTCGCTTACGTTATTAATTCGGAGCAGTTAGGGGGAGGAGTCAACATTATGCCACACTCTTCTGTCACGTTACTTGCGTATTTTGCTTTGCCCTCACTCGCATTCCGCGGCGATCCGCGTTGTTAGACGGACCTATACCAGTTTTTTTCCGAGCGCGCGGTTTCAACATTATCATCCATAAATGGGTAAAATATCTTTTAAAAAAAATGTGCAATGCCTGATGAATAAAGTAAGGTAGTAAGCAATTTATTTCACAGTGATTGACAATGATAAAAGTAAACAAATACTTGTGTTTGTCAAAGCGTCATATCACTGCCGCTAGATTGCAGTGTAATTTATGAATGTATTCAGCCTATTCACATTATAACTTTTTATCAAATTAAATGACAATATTTGGAGGGAAAATGAATTGCATTACATAACTTTTACAATATGATCTCGTCGTATTATTTCGCATAAAAAAGTATTCAAACTAAAGATTTACTTACCACAAAAAGGGCATAATAACTGATTAATTTTATAATCTTTCATGCAATGGGAATAAAATTTGTCGTGCCGCATCACTGACCGAGAAAGATTCTTATTTTCATCACATAAGTCATGTCATTGTTAGCTCAGCGGTCCTGGTTACAGGTCAAGAACCTTTAACTACTTGGATGTGTGTGTTCAAATCCATGTGATGACACCATGTTTAATAATGAATGTAAAGTACCTGGATGATTGAGTTGTGCTGGTATATCATACTTTTTATTTTGGTAAACAAAAGAAGGAACTTGAAAAAGAGGAAATTAATAAATGAAATTGGAGACATCATTTGGATTCGAACCGCGGACATCTGGATCGCACGATCTCCCGCCTGAGCTATTAATTACTTATAGATAGTGGCGAAATTCACTTTCGTATTCTAATGAAAATGTAGCAGTTTCTCATTGATTGAAAACACGGTAAAACGACAAAATGAAACCTAGCTATAGATTTTGAATTTTGTACAATTATGAGGCGAATTATTAAGTAAAATCTATATGGGTATCGTTTCCATGGTTTTCGGGGGTGCTTATTACGAATATATAACATATTTCGAGATCCAAGATGGTGGACGCGAATTAAAAAAAAAATCAATATGGGTATCGTTTCCATGGTTTTCGGAGGTGCCGATTACGAATATATAACATATTTCGAGATTCAAGATGGCGGACGCGAATCATTAAATAAAATCTATATGGGAATCGTTTCTATGGTTTTCGGGGGTGCCGATTACGAATATATAACATATTTCGTGATTCAAGATGGCGGACGCGAATTATTAAATAACATCTATGTATAAGGGTATCGTTTCCATGGTTTTCGGGGGTGCTGATTACGAATATATAACATATTTCGTGATTCAAGATGGTGGACGCGAATTATTAAATAACATCTATGTACATGGGTATCGTTTCCATGGTTTTCGGGGGTGTTGATTACGAATATATAACATATTTCGTGATTCAAGATGGCGGGCGCGAATTATTAAATAACATCTATGTATAAGGGTATCGTTTCCATGGTTTTCGGGGGTGCTGATTACGAATATATAACATATTTCGTGATTCAAGATGGTGGACGCGAATTATTAAATAACATCTATGTACATGGGTATCGTTTCCATGGTTTTCGGGGGTGCCAATTACGAATATATAACATATTTCGAGATTCAAGATGGCGGACGTGAATTTTTAAATAAAATCAATATGGATATCGTTTTCATGGTTTTCAGGGGTGCCGATTACGAATATGGAGTAGTGATATCTCTGCGCGACCTAATTTAACTACTAGCAAACTATTATGTATTAGTATTTTAACGTACTGCCAAAAATTAGAAGACACTTTACAGACAACGTTTACAACGTTTGTTGGAAATAATATTAGAAGTCAATTATATCAACAGCTAAAGAACATTAATTTTAATACAAGACCATGGGCCTGCTTCCCGTCTGAATTTTTATTAAAATTATTTCTACGTATGAGAATTGACTACATCGTCAAATTCAACAATCGCAATCTGAAAATTAGTAAATCGAAATGTTGAAAATACCTTTCAGTTTCGCATTTGTAGTTTTTAAAAGAATAATTTTTTTTATTTTGGTATCCTATTATATTATTAAAAGGTCATAAACAATAAAAAATATGTTAGGTATTAGTTCTACTAACATAGCTTCTATATTTTTTCATTTTATTCCTGGTACTCGACATACACATACTACGAATAATGACGAATGTCTACACAAAAGCGGCATTTCGCGTGACTTCAAACGCGATATACCACTGTATGACTTGTTACGCTGTGGTACTATTGTAAATAATGGTGTGAAAGATGAAAAAGTTACAAAAGTAGGATGAATCATATCGAACAAAGTAATCAAACTTATGTCGCCAACAGGACTCGATCCGTGGACATCTAGTTCAAGGATCGCACGATCTCCCACCTGAGCTATTAATTACTTATTGATAGTGGCGAAATTTACTTTCGTATTCTAATGAAATTGTAACAGTTTCTCATTGATTGAAAACACGGTAAAACGACGTTTTCTAAAAATTAAACCTAGCTATATATTTTGAATTTTGTACATTATTTTCTTCACTCATATTTCTTATTAAAAAACATTTATACATCCACACGGGCGACGCGAATATAAAATGATAAGAGAAGCGGTTTCATTAAAATTAGTAGGTACATACTATTGTAAATAATGGTGTGAAAGATGGAAATAAAATAGAAAAGTTACAAAACTAGGTTAAAATATATTGAGAACTCGGTTATTACTATTTCTTTATAGCTAGTTGTAATTACATATTTATACTATCAATAATAGCGCCATCTAGTTGTGTTAGTTTCATAGATATATTTGTACTTGTTTACTGTTTGGATGATGGCCGAAAAAGTGCACCGTTTTACCGCGTCTTCGTGTGTGGCGCTATGCTGTGCTATACGTGCTATATATATTGGGGATGTAGAGGGGCGTGGCTAAAATTTCAATTTCTCAAGGCCATTTAGCTGTTGTCAGCGCCTTAAAATATCTATGATATAGAATAAAGTATGTTTTTGTTAAATTTA
The DNA here is from genome assembly GCA_951216915.1 of Tetheella fluctuosa. Taxonomy (NCBI): domain Eukaryota; kingdom Metazoa; phylum Arthropoda; class Insecta; order Lepidoptera; family Drepanidae; genus Tetheella; species Tetheella fluctuosa. The sequence goes on along the minus strand of OX578229.1, from coordinate 5,140,239 downwards.
ATTTAATTTAAATTTAATTATTTTTTTTATAATATGGATAGTTATAATGTACAGGTGTTATACAAATTTAGATCTGTTCACATACTTATGTTGCTGACAGCATATATCGGTATCACAGATGCCGGCGCTTTCCTTACAGTGGCGGATTGGGATTATGGTTTGGGAGGGCCTTGACCCAGCTGAGGGTAGGGTAGTAGGATAATATCAAGCTTAATTTGACATTTATCAGGGGTGGACTTAGATGCTTTTGGAGGGGGCTTCAGCGCCTTAGCCACCCCCCCTGGTCCGCTACTGCTTCCATTGGACACTGATTTAATAAATTAATTTCGTATTCCATCGCAGTTCTAAAAATATGTAATGCGTAAACACTCCTATTTGAATAGCAATCTGACATTTAAGGCTTAATTATATCTCGATTGCTATACCGTTATTGAGGTCACCAAAGCCTGTTTATAGCTATTCAAAATATGCCTTGATGACAGGTTAAGCACATTTCATTCGTTCTTGTATTTTTTACAATTCAGTAGTACTGATTTCTGTTTCTGTATCCAGAGGTTCCGAACGTAACCCAATAATTGTTGTGGCAACTCTGTCCGACTGTCTCAGGGTCTTCACCGTTAAACCAATTTAGCTAAGAGTTGTTACATACATATATTTTATTGAAAAAAAAATCTATAGAAAATATTATAATTGTATTATGTATTTTTGATGTAAATTTATAAATAAACTACACATATAAAATTTTGTCAAAATACAAACAAATATAATAGTTAAAAATAAAGTTGTGAGTACATAAAGTGAAGGCAAACCATTATTTTTTTCAACCTACGCTTATTGTGTTTTCTTGAATAGGACTATTAATAGAGAATACCAAAAATATCTATTTTAGTTTTTAGTCAATAAATCAGCAGCTGTTGAGATTAAAAACACGCATTAAAATCGACTTCGAGATTATAAATTTGGTGAAATAATGATCCTCAAATTGCTAATAATTAGTTATTTCGATATTCTTGTTATGAATTTTGTGCTTGCAAACAAAATCCACCATTTCTCACGGTGCTTTGAAGTTCTTTTAATCCGTATTCATTGTGATGGCAATAGTACGGCTAATCGTGTTTCAATTGTATTTGTTTTACCATTTCTTTGTGCATTTGCAAACAGACGGCACGGGGCGGTCTGATGGCCTAGATATATGTTTACCGGTCTAGTCCGCGCCGCGCCCGCGCCGGCCGTTATGCAATTATCTACATATTTGACAAGGTCTCGCGATATTGCAATGTTATTGATAGTTAATGATCATGGAACTGCTTGCTTTTTGTAGTCAAGTAAAATATTGCTTTTTGCACAACATTAGTTTGATGTGTTAGTAAATTATATATGTTTAGGTAATACGTATACGTACGTATGTATATGATGTATACTTAAGGCGAGGCGTGTAAAAATTAAGATAACCTTTAATTGGTTTGTTTACATTATACAAAAGTTCACCATTGCTGTGTTCACTACCATACACTGTTTTCACAATGTCTTGGATGAAATTCAGGGAAATTATACGAAAAAAATATTTTCTTTTGCCTATTTGCATACCCCTTGCTCCGGCTTTGTTCAAACAGGTTGTATATTTTTTCCAGACTATTCCTGCGCTCTGGTCGGTGATCTCCTGCTACAAGGTCACCTGTACATCACGAAGAACTACTTCGCTTTCTACTCGAATGTGTTTGGATACGTGACCAAGGTGAGCCAATTCATTGTGTAAATAACACGGCTATAACACCCATACAAAATCTCGCGTGATATCCTTATGTAAAAAAAATATTTACTCTAGTAGTTGTCACTGATAGTCTACCTACATGATTTTACAAATAATTTAAGCGTATTGCTACGTGACTTAACAACCGGTATTTTCCAGTTCTTAAATAAGTAGTTTTGGATTCTTGAATCATCAAAATAAATGTAAGCATTTTATTATATTACATAATTTGTCTTAGTACCTGTTTATAACTAAACGTCAACCTAATTAAGAATCGAGCTACTAAAGTTAATGATAAATTAAACTGTTAAATTGAAGTACTTGTAAATAAAACGGTTTCGTCGAGTGATATTAAGAATTGAGACTCAGTGTGAGTGATATCTCGAGCGCCGACTGCTGACGGAGAACTCAAGGATTTGATGTATGTTTCCGTATTTTTTAAAATAATAATTATTATTAATGATATTGAGCGTCAAGATTTAGAACATTTAAAATATTATGGAATTGTATTCTATTTTTTTATAGCTTAAGTATTCCAAATGTCCCCCGTTTTCCCCCATTCCATCATACTTCTCTTTTCTTCCATCGTTTCATTCATACTTTCTCTTTATATTCAAAGTGTTCCATTCTTTCATCATCTGTCATGGTCTTTTTCTGTTATATTTGTCTGTTTTCATTCACATCTCAAATACCTATCTCCATTCTTGCGTCGTTCTTTCATACTGTCTATAATTATTATTTCCTCAACTTAATACTTCATTCATTCCTCATATCTTATCAAGGTAATTTCTTGCTGCTTTGTTGGATCTCTCTTTTTATTATTCCCATTCCATCTCTTTCTTCTTCCGTTCCTTCATATCATCTTTTCTTTCTTTTCATTTCTATGCAAATGGTATATATTTCTCAGAATATATATCCAGCATCCTTCCTTCCATTTTGGTGCTGCGCAACCGACTCTCTGCGGCGAGTTTCGGTAACCACCACGGCACGGCCAGCCTTGGGTTATATATATACCCGGTTTCACCCTCATTCCTATTTTTCTTCTTAGGGGTTGAATTTTAAGAAATCCTTGTTTAGTGCCCCTAGGAGGACCTACTCAAAGAATATTTCCTAAAAAACTCGATTCTTTGAATGCACCGATTTAAAGTGTGAGTGGTTTATCAGCCAGTCACGGTGTTATTTTATAGGTATAGATAATTTGTTAGTTTTCTAACATTGTTTATACCGTTATTTATCCAATAAGTATTTACTTTCATCAATAAAATAAAATTTTACTGTCGAATATCCTACAACATTAGTTCACGTGATGCTTCACGTGAAACATGGCCCATGTATGACCGAAATCGGATTAAAGAAACCAATTAGACTGGGTTAATCTCTGACCTATTTATAGTTTACACGCACTGTAAACGTAGACTACAGTCAACTTATATTGTTAGCTCGACGAATAACTTTATTTACTTATTTTGATTATAATTAAAAACCGGGTTTTTTTTAATGAAACGATTTTTTTTTCATGTGTGTGTTTTTAATGTGAAATTTAATTATTATTACTTTAAACCTCGGGTCATTGGTAAAGCAAGGTAAAATGTTCTTATCAATTCGCCTTTGGGGATTTCCTCTTATACGTCAGCAATTATTATACTTTTAATTTAAAAAAAATGCGCAAGTATTGCTTATTGCCCTAACTTAACAACGTTCCTGACCCAATCTTAAATAAGTATTTTCTTTTATTTTCAGCTCCTAATCCCAACAACATCGGTCCTTAGAATAACAAAGGAAAAGGTGGCTCGTATAATACCGAACGCGGTGGGAGTGTGCACGAGGGATGAGAGGCACGTGTTCGGCTCGTTACTGTCCAGGGACTCCACGTACAAGCTGATGACGCACGTGTGGAAGGCGGCGAGGGTGCCTGAACTTGCTACACCTCAACCTCAGGTACTGTCACGTTGGATAGATTTGGACCTTACTGGATAGACATAGGAATCAAAGTATCTTGAACTTTTAAAAGTAAATGAGTGTAATGTAAGTCCTAAGCTAGTTAGTCATAATGTAGTGTCCAATATAATCTTGCCTATAATGCAAAGGTTAATTATTATTGTGAAGCAATGTCATGAATGTAATATTTAATTATAATTTAATAAGGTATCAGACTCAGTTAAACTGGAACTGAACTTGATCCTCCTTTAATAAAATAATCTTTAATTATGAAAATCTCTTTGAAATATTAGACGGACAAAGAGATTAACCAACAAAAGGAATGTTAATTGAAAAATAACTTTATATTGTAGGACCTACGTGCATCCGAGGTGGAGCTGGACGCGTCCGAGTGCTCACCCGAGGATGACAGCAGCTCCGCCGGCGGCGACCACCTCGACGCGCCCGCCAGCACAATCAACAGAGACGCCGACGTCATTATAGCTGCTGGTGAGTTCACTTCACAACCTGCACTGTAATGTACCGTACCGTACCTTATCGTACCGTACCATACTGTAGCGTATCGTACCGTACCTTACCGTACCGTACCGTAGTACCGTACGGACCATACCGTACTTTACCGTACCGTACCGTAGTACCGTACCGCACCGTACGGTATCGCACCGTAACGTACCGTACCGTGCCGCACCGTAACGTACCGTACCGTGCCGCACCGTAACGTACCGTACCGTACTGTACCTTGCCGTACCTTACCGTATCGCGCTAGGAATAATGTGTCTTGTTGTATATCCTTTCGGTTGGGTAAGTGTGGCCACTAAAATAAATCTCTAAATTTCAAGTGAATTGGGCCATCAAAGGCAAAAACATATTTTTTAATTTGCGCGTTCAAACAAAAAAAAAACAAACTTCAGCTTTATAATATACGTATAATATGTTAGTAAATGTTGTGTATGTGTTCACAGGTGCGGCAGTGATCCAGCCGGCGCTGTTGACGGGCACGGGTGGCGCGGCGGCCCCGCCCGCAGCGAGCCCGCAGTGCTGGCGCGCGCTGCTGCTGTGCCTCGCCGCGCTCCTCTCGCTCTCCGCGCTCGTGCTCTCCTACAACCTCTATGTAGCCAGCTCCAGGGCGCAGGTACTATTGACACTCGTTCTATACTAGCGGCGGCCCCGCCCGCAGCGAGCCCGCAGTGCTGGCGCGCGCTGCTGCTGTGCCTCGCCGCGCTCCTCTCGCTCTCCGCGCTCGTGCTCTCCTACAACCTCTATGTAGCCAGCTCCAGGGCGCAGGTACTATTGACACTCGTTCTATACTAGCGGCGGCCCCGCCCGCAGCGAGCCCGCAGTGCTGGCGCGCGCTGCTGCTGTGCCTCGCCGCGCTCCTCTCGCTCTCCGCGCTCGTGCTCTCCTACAACCTCTATGTAGCCAGCTCCAGGGCGCAGGTACTATTGACACTCGTTCTATACTAGCGGCGGCCCCGCCCGCAGCGAGCCCGCAGTGCTGGCGCGCGCTGCTGCTGTGCCTCGCCGCGCTCCTCTCGCTCTCCGCGCTCGTGCTCTCCTACAACCTCTATGTAGCCAGCTCCAGGGCGCAGGTACTATTGACACTCGTTCTATACTAGCGGCGGCCCCGCCCGCAGCGAGCCCGCAGTGCTGGCGCGCGCTGCTGCTGTGCCTCGCCGCGCTCCTCTCGCTCTCCGCGCTCGTGCTCTCCTACAACCTCTATGTAGCCAGCTCCAGGGCGCAGGTACTATTGACACTCGTTCTATACTAGCGGCGGCCCCGCCCGCAGCGAGCCCGCAGTGCTGGCGCGCGCTGCTGCTGTGCCTCGCCGCGCTCCTCTCGCTCTCCGCGCTCGTGCTCTCCTACAACCTCTATGTAGCCAGCTCCAGGGCGCAGGTACTATTGACACTCGTTCTATACTAGCGGCGGCCCCGCCCGCAGCGAGCCCGCAGTGCTGGCGCGCGCTGCTGCTGTGCCTCGCCGCGCTCCTCTCGCTCTCCGCGCTCGTGCTCTCCTACAACCTCTATGTAGCCAGCTCCAGGGCGCAGGTACTATTGACACTCGTTCTATACTAGCGGCGGCCCCGCCCGCAGCGAGCCCGCAGTGCTGGCGCGCGCTGCTGCTGTGCCTCGCCGCGCTCCTCTCGCTCTCCGCGCTCGTGCTCTCCTACAACCTCTATGTAGCCAGCTCCAGGGCGCAGGTACTATTGACACTCGTTCTATACTAGCGGCGGCCCCGCCCGCAGCGAGCCCGCAGTGCTGGCGCGCGCTGCTGCTGTGCCTCGCCGCGCTCCTCTCGCTCTCCGCGCTCGTGCTCTCCTACAACCTCTATGTAGCCAGCTCCAGGGCGCAGGTACTATTGACACTCGTTCTATACTAGCGGCGGCCCCGCCCGCAGCGAGCCCGCAGTGCTGGCGCGCGCTGCTGCTGTGCCTCGCCGCGCTCCTCTCGCTCTCCGCGCTCGTGCTCTCCTACAACCTCTATGTAGCCAGCTCCAGGGCGCAGGTACTATTGACACTCGTTCTATACTAGCGGCGGCCCCGCCCGCAGCGAGCCCGCAGTGCTGGCGCGCGCTGCTGCTGTGCCTCGCCGCGCTCCTCTCGCTCTCCGCGCTCGTGCTCTCCTACAACCTCTATGTAGCCAGCTCCAGGGCGCAGGTACTATTGACACTCGTTCTATACTAGCGGCGGCCCCGCCCGCAGCGAGCCCGCAGTGCTGGCGCGCGCTGCTGCTGTGCCTCGCCGCGCTCCTCTCGCTCTCCGCGCTCGTGCTCTCCTACAACCTCTATGTAGCCAGCTCCAGGGCGCAGGTACTATTGACACTCGTTCTATACTAGCGGCGGCCCCGCCCGCAGCGAGCCCGCAGTGCTGGCGCGCGCTGCTGCTGTGCCTCGCCGCGCTCCTCTCGCTCTCCGCGCTCGTGCTCTCCTACAACCTCTATGTAGCCAGCTCCAGGGCGCAGGTACTATTGACACTCGTTCTATACTAGCGGCGGCCCCGCCCGCAGCGAGCCCGCAGTGCTGGCGCGCGCTGCTGCTGTGCCTCGCCGCGCTCCTCTCGCTCTCCGCGCTCGTGCTCTCCTACAACCTCTATGTAGCCAGCTCCAGGGCGCAGGTACTATTGACACTCGTTCTATACTAGCGGCGGCCCCGCCCGCAGCGAGCCCGCAGTGCTGGCGCGCGCTGCTGCTGTGCCTCGCCGCGCTCCTCTCGCTCTCCGCGCTCGTGCTCTCCTACAACCTCTATGTAGCCAGCTCCAGGGCGCAGGTACTATTGACACTCGTTCTATACTAGCGGCGGCCCCGCCCGCAGCGAGCCCGCAGTGCTGGCGCGCGCTGCTGCTGTGCCTCGCCGCGCTCCTCTCGCTCTCCGCGCTCGTGCTCTCCTACAACCTCTATGTAGCCAGCTCCAGGGCGCAGGTACTATTGACACTCGTTCTATACTAGCGGCGGCCCCGCCCGCAGCGAGCCCGCAGTGCTGGCGCGCGCTGCTGCTGTGCCTCGCCGCGCTCCTCTCGCTCTCCGCGCTCGTGCTCTCCTACAACCTCTATGTAGCCAGCTCCAGGGCGCAGGTACTATTGACACTCGTTCTATACTAGCGGCGGCCCCGCCCGCAGCGAGCCCGCAGTGCTGGCGCGCGCTGCTGCTGTGCCTCGCCGCGCTCCTCTCGCTCTCCGCGCTCGTGCTCTCCTACAACCTCTATGTAGCCAGCTCCAGGGCGCAGGTACTATTGACACTCGTTCTATACTAGCGGCGGCCCCGCCCGCAGCGAGCCCGCAGTGCTGGCGCGCGCTGCTGCTGTGTCGCAGAACACCCCGGTAGGTGATTGGCCCCGTAGTTGCCGAAGATAAATGGCATAATGTAACATAAATGGTGATATTTATCGTGAAGGGTAATGTGTAACATAAATGGGTGATATGCATCATAAGAAGGGATATGTAATATAAAGAGTGATGTGTATCGTAAATAGTGATGTGTATCGTAAATAGTGATGTGTATAAAAAATGGTAATATGTATCGTAAAAGATGATGTATATAGTATAATAAAGGGCAATGTGTATAAAACATGGTGATGTGTTACATAGAGAGTAATGTGTAACGTTTATTCATACAAATAATCTCTCAGATGCCAAACATGCGAACATGGTTTCGGTCCAATCGTGAATAAGAAAGGCATTAAAAATATTATCGATTTTTTACATATTTTAGATATACGAGTAAGTGTCCTTCTAGCGAGTACAGACTAAGCGAAAGAGAACGAACGAAGGCTTTATGAGTGAAAGAGAACGATCGAGTGTAACCGTGTGTGTGAAGACTGCACACGTGCAACACGTTACCCTTCGTCCGCTCTCGTACATTTAAAAGTTAAACCGCTTGGCTTTATAGAAATTGCCGACGGTTAAAAACATCAACTAACTATGTTATTAGCATAGAATCATCGTAAATGGATAACAAATCATATGAATGTAGGTTTTGTTTTGTTGCATAAATTCGAAAAATTAAAATGAACCCGAAAATATTTATCGGATAAATCTGGCAGGGGCGGTCTAAAGTACACGCTATTATGAGTCTTCTTATTTAATTTAGACTAAAAGTTATTTCAGTATTTTTTTTTGTTTTTAAGTAAGGTGTAATTATCTATATAATATGTATGTATTTACAAAAGAAAAGTAGTAGTATATGTAGTATATCAGTTATCTGGCTTCCATAGTACAAGCTCTGCTTAGTTTGGGGTCAGTTGGCTGTGTGTGAGGAATAATGTCCCAGAATATTTATTTATTTTATATTTATTTATTTAGTTAGTGTGACCATTATTGTTAATGTTCTGTTTAATTTATTTATTCAAGCGCTGATCCTAAATATTTATACATTGTTAATTTCCAGGAGGAATTAGTAAAACTATCAAGCGAGGAGGTGTATTCAGAACTGGTGCGGTGGCGAGCCAGGCTGCACGGCCGAGCTGCGAGTGAACTGCATTCGTTCCTCACAACTAATCTGATGCTCCTCACTAAGGTAATATACACCTCAATATAACATTACAATAAAATAGTTATTATACTACGAAGAGGTACGCAAAGGAGTAGTGAGTACCACATTTCACAAAAAATATCAATCCTACTAATATTATTATAAACTTCGATCAACAGTTTGCTTATCGTTGATCGACGATTATATATGTGAAAGTTTGCATGTATGGATGTTTGTGACTCAATCACGCATAAATGGCTCAATGGGTTTGGATGAAACTTGGCACATAGATACATCATACCTTGGAAAAACATAAAGAGTTCATTTTATCCCGCGAAAACATAAGATCCTCTGAGAACGCAGGTGAAACCGTGGGGCGGAAGTTATTAAAAAATAATTATCACAATCTCCTCTCTCTGGTTTTTAAATAATTCATAATTAAAAGTAACTAATTTATTAATTTTCAGGTCCGTCAGTCCCTAGAAGCTCTATCAGGCGTGATATTAACTGACATGGCTCAAACCGGCGCGCACATAAACGATGTACCAAACGAAACCGTCTTCAGTTAGCGCCAAATTATACCAGTGAAGTGAGATACGATATCGGGTAGATGTTTATTAGTAATTTCATGTTATGCTTTATGGGATGCTCTAGGTATTATGTCACGGTTCAGATGGATGGGCCCTTTGTGAAATTTTAATGTTTTTAATACAAATATTTTGTATTTCATACGCAAGGTGTATTGTTTTAAATTTATGTATGTATTTTGTTTCATGAAAAGGCTTTGTCGCTGAGCGACCAAATCGTCTAATATATGGTATTAGCTTGTAAAACAATATGAAACGTTTTCGTTAATATAAAACTGGATCATCCGACAGTGAATGAGTATAGGTATAATAGCGCAATTTATTATGCACACAGTACGTATCAATACGTAATACGTCATATATTTATACAAATTATTTTTATTAACTTTTTTTTGTGATATGTAAATATTCTTTAACGTAAGTATCCTTTTTCTCTCTAGCGGATATGCCACATATACCTTAGATTTTTAGTTTTATCCAAGGTACACATAAATATAAGTAATAAAGCGTTTCAAATTATTTTGCTTATTGGTTAAAATTATAAAGTAAATTCATAGTTATTATCGATTAAACTAATTACGCTACTATACCCATACAGTTTGTTGTGAAGTAATACATAGATACATCCTAAAAGACATTTAATTCGGGTAACTATTGCATTTTAATTCATCGGATATAGCTACAAGTCCATAAAGGTGAATACTCAAGTTTTGAGTTCAGACTGAATGTTTATAAGGTATAATTAAAACTATACACATTTTTTTTATGTATGCAATTTTTATTGGAAAATAGGACTTATTAATTTGATCGTAGAGCTGGATTCTTATTCTAATTAATATGTTGTGTTGTCACAGTATGTGTAAAGCTGAAACAGTAACTTAATTTCGCTATTTCTTTAGTATAATGTTATATAGTTCTATATAGTAGTATATACTCGCTAGATTTTATTAGCATACGACTATTTTACTGTTTCTGTTTGCTGTGACACTTAAATATTATTTCTCAAAGAAAATATAGATAGTGATATGTCCAAATTAAATGTTTCGATGTTGGCTCAATATTGTCTGTAGTCATTCATAAGTTTGCATGTTTAGATGTTAAAATGTCACGTTGAAAATTGGTGCACATTATTATCGTTCTTACGTCATCGCTTTACAGTTTACTTTACTTTAAACGTTAAGCTGTAAGGAAGTAAATAGTGGAGATTGCTCATTTATCTACAATGTCCCTATTTCATATAAGGCTTATGTTTTGTTTTTAATGACAACACTGTCGGTGACTTAAAATTGTAGGTAATACATACATAATAACTAGTTATGGATCATTATTGAATGTCGATTAATCATGTAATAAAAATAGGACTTGTCCAAAGAGATATTATGTGATTGTTATTATAGGAAGACCAGTAGTAGTTCGAACCGAAAATGTCTAAGAGACACGCTACGTCATATTAAATTGTGTCAAACACAACGTTTAGGTTATAATGGTAAAGGGCCAAGGGCTAAAATTGATAAACGTGAAAATTTTAATCATTTTCATTTGTTTCAAATTATAATTTATTTCACACATGTCTAGCAAGTGATAAGCGAAAAGTAACGTTTATTTGTTTTGGTCCTAATAATGATAGGGTCTACATAATCACAATTTGTGTAAGTTTCTATTTCCTTGAAAAAAATATAAATTTTCAACTATACACGTTGGTAATAAAAGCGAAAATTGTACACAACCCGGTATACAATATCTTCACTTCACTCTTCAGCATTTTATATAGCCAATTTAATAGTATTCATTAATTTAATAGAAATATTATGTTGTTATCTTCTGAGCGTATATGATTGTGAATGTGATAGTGTCAGAATGGCAGTGGTGCTAGTAATTAGATAAGAATAACATTATACCAACATTCCTCAGTCGAGCAATATCTTGAAATGATTCAAAGTGGGCTTTTTGATGTGAGTCGAATGTTGGTCCCAATATTCGCTTGTATTTCAAATAGTTTGCCAAATAGATTCGTAACATTTCTTGCCAATACGTAATGACATTGATCACTTATTTAATAGTCACATTGATTGCAATAGTGCATTTTAGTGCATTCGTTTTAAGGTTTAAATTTCAATACCTGGACAGTAATGTTTTGAATACAGTTTTTGACAGCGTTTTTATTAATATTTTTGTAAGTAAAATAATGTACTGTAGAGATTGTGTAATTAATTAATTTATTTATTCTAGTCTTCGGTAAAAGCTCAAGGAATTTTGTTTAGTAAATTCGGAGGAGTATTGTATATGTACTTATGGTGATTTGTTCGTTTTTGTATAGACACGGGAAATCAAGCGGTCAGTCAGTATAGAAATAATGTACTATAAAAATATTTATATTTTTAAATTCATAAAGGTAACAATTGATTTTTGTAACGTTATTGTATTATAGAGTACAGAACCTCACATTTTTAATGTTAGTGTATACGGCAAATTTGAAAGTGCTTCAATCGCTTTTAGGTAATGGTAAAAATAAGCTATCTGAACATTTAAAACGTTTTTTTTTAATTGTTATTAGAGTTACATTTAACTATTTTATTATAAAATATAATAATAATTTAAAAGTTTAAAATCAAATCATCTACCGGGCATTTTAGCGTCATTGCTATTTTTTAAATTTATATATATGCATGTACATTTTTCTATACATTTGATTTTAGATAATGCTAGTGAATGTTTTAATTTAAATTAATTTAAAAAACTATATCAATGTATTTGTTGTATATTTTATTGGCTGTTAATTTAAAATGTATTTTAATTTATATGCGTTAAAGGCCTAATTTGGTTGTGTTACGTTACCATCAGTGCCAAAGATATGGTTGCACGTAATTTTCTACTTTTCAAAACGACAAATTAGGCCTCACAATGTATCCATATTCCATAATTTTACATTTCGGATCTAAGGCTGTTCATATTACGACTCAGTCTACTCTCGTATCAGATAAACAGAAACTGCAATGAAAACTGGCAATCACTTGTGACATTTATCAAACTGGTATCCGCTCGCTTCAATAACTGGTTTCCTATGTCTCCATTCGAGTTTCTGACATTGTGATGCAATTGTAGAAACAAATATTGCCAAAGACAAAACACTAGACTAAAATAGTTAGAATTATAGTGAGGTTTGTACAATAGCTAGTGAATATGTAGGATCATGCGGATTTTTATTAATTGTATCATTCTAAGGTATGATGTTTTACGTATATTTTAAAAATATTATGGGTGCAATATTCGCGTAGACAACCAGTGAGAATTGACAGATTTTATTTTAAGTTATTTTATATTTAAACATTTGGTATGATTTGCGAGTATTTTTATTGTTTAGTTACTACATAGTTTCTGAATATTTCCAATTTCTTGTTCTTCCGTTTCAGAATAACTTCACCCAACTACCTTATGTTACAGATTTAAAATTGTCACTTTACTTTTCGAATTATTGATTAATATTTCATTCATGCTTACAGAAACTGTGTAGAACTAATTTTCTAAAAATCAAATTCTGAACAATATATCACACCAGTTTGTTAATATTATTATTAATTGGTTGACCTGTCTCGCTTTTCATACTCACAGAGTAATGTATCGCTGATAGAAATGTTTCTTGGTTGTGTGTCGATTCGTTTCTACCGCGTAGAAGTGTTGACACGGACGTATGTTTCGGTGATTTGTTTTTGTATATTTGTTTGGTGTTATGATTTGTTTGTTGTTGTTTATTGTAAATAATAGATAGATGAGTTAAACATGAATAACTTTATGGTTTTATTTTGATAAAATCCCGTATAACCCGCTCTTCTCCTAGTAGGCATAGTTATGAGCATAAATTATAAACTTAGTAAAATTCGAAAGCAATTTTCTCGTGATAGTATTGATACGAAAATATATTGAGTTTTGCTTAGTATATATGTATTTTTGCTCGTGACTGTACCACTTTGTTCATGAACAATTAGTAGGTATATAAAAAAGATAAATTTACAAACAGTTTCAAAATGTTTGTAATGTGGAAAGAACTCCTTCAAACTTCTGATATACTAGGACATCAGAAGTTTGAAGGAGTTCTTTGGTAGGTCCAAACTATGTTGTTCATGGGCAACTATTATATTCGTTTACTGGGGAGGTGTTTGATTGAAAAGAACTTCTTCAGACTTCTGATATCCTAGTACCTAGGTACAAACCATTTTGTTCATGGATAACCACTACCACTATATTCGTTTACAGGGGAGTGTTGGCGAAAGAATTCTTTCAAACTTCTGATATCCTAGTACGGACAAACCATTTTGATCATGATTCGGTTTACCTGGGGAAGTGTTGGATTGGAAAGAACTCCTTCAAACTTCTGATATCCTAGTATGTACAAACCATCTTGATCATGATTCGGTTTACCTGGGGAAGTGTTGGATTGGATAGAACTCCTTCAAACATCTGATATCCTAGTATATACAAACCATTCTGGTCATGGGCATATTCGTTTACTGGGGGGGTGTTGGATTGGAAAGAAATCCTTCAAACTTATGCCAACCTGGTACCTTTTCACAATAGTCTTATTCACTTTAAGGATGATGACGTAGAAGAACCAAAAGTGACATTAGTTATCATCAAGCAAATAAATACGGAGTGACGATAATCGAAAATTTTCGTTCTTGTCTACATAAAATCGAAATTAAATAAATCACTTTTATAACAAATAATATTTTATTGAAAGAAAAATACATTAGAAAATAATCTTAAGGCTTCGGTCTCCCTAAAATCAGTGTTCTTGTTTAATTTATCAGAAAAGAAATATTTTTTTTAGTCATCAGAAAAGCAATAAATGAAATATATTTAACGTTATTTTAAAGTGTGAGATTTGAAGTTTCCAAAACATTTTTTTTTATTTGACGCTTTGCGAGACTTTAAACATAACTACAATCCACGCGTAAAGGGTCTCATTCATGCACACGCCACGAAAAAAATATAACAAAAACAAGAAATGTATTTAGATTACATTTGTCGGCAAATCCTCTACAATAATCTTATCTAGTTACTTTTTTCAAAATAGTTTCAATTTCTTATTTAAAGTGCTTTAAATAGTTACAAATTTCTGAATTCAACTTTCTGAAGAAATATATTTATTTTCTGATAAATTCCGCTAGAATACTGATTTTAGGGAGACCGGGGCCTTAATATTATAAACAAGCAAGCACATAAGTTGCCGACTGACGAGCATTCATTTATTAAATATAGAACATTTTTTGTTTTTTCAATTATTTCTTTTTCATGCTCGTGAATGGAAAAATAATAGTCGGGTCTAGGTGAGTATTTAGTATGTTAGACACATATTGTAACATTTCCTAGAAAGAAGCAGGTTCCAACAATAACATCTTAGTAAGCACTATACATAGGTACCTATATGTACATGAAGACAAAACAACGTAGATGCTATCATATTATTACACTATCCAAATATAAATATATGAAAATTACTAAATTCACATATTGAAGTTATAAAAAACATTTTTTTATACGAATGTTCAGTTTCAGTTTATTTACAATAAAAATATTTCGTATAGAAAATTTCCTTGAGGCTGTTGCCGCTGCCGATGGGCAAAGTTTCGTTGGAAAATGTTACAAAACCTATTTAATTAAACACTATGCAGGACTAAATAATTAATTAATTATACATTTTCCAATGTATTTAGGTAGGTATACAAAATTCTTATATATGTATCATGAAATTTAATTTCTATATAATTTAATGGTTGGTACCTACGTTGTATGTATGTATGGTATGGAAGTACAAAATATTTATAATATTTTTGACACATTTACAAGTCTCACTTTTCACATAATTTATAGTTACCATTAAGTATATCTATTTTCCAGGAATACATGTCACCATTTACGTACTATGAACGTACGAACTTTGAAGTTTAATTAAGTTGCACCCACAACAGATAGTGCACGCAATGTGTCCCAAGGGAGTGTATGCGCCCCTCTCTCACCCCGCAAGCCCCGCACGATTGCTCTGTCTAGACGTGTCCGTTGGCCGACTGTAAGAGTTACATAGAATGTGCTATTACTATGTTTTAAGGCCGGGGTTTCGCCGAATTGGTAAACATTGCATGGGTTTTCTTTTCCTTTAATTTAATATTTTCCCATTAAAATTACGTCGTAATTCGTCAAACTAGTTTTGATGACAATTTTTTTTTGTGTGGAAGTGTAAATATGTAGGTACTATGTTTTTAACACGCTTGTATTATAATCCTAAATGACACTAGATTTTTTTTTTTTACTTTGTATAGGCTTGTGTTTGACCACAATCTCACTATGGTAGGTGATGATGTGGCCGAAGGTGGTAAGCACACAAAGCCTAGAAGGAACTGGCTCTCAAGTGCAGCTGCCGAAACACACCAATAGGTGTTTTGGCGACAGATTTTCAACTTGAGGGTGGTAGCCAGCCAGGCGGGTACTTCAAAGTGCCCTACCATCGTGCTGTGGTTTCCTCACGATGTTTTCCTTCACCGAAAGCTCAACTCATTGTAGGATTCGAACCCACGACCTTCGCCGCGGCGTCCGACGTCACTACCACTGAGCTATCATCGCCTTAAAACATTCGAAGACATTCAGATTATTTCCATTCTAAACAGACTGTCATGTCGCGTTTTCTGTTTTCGCCCCGAACTGAGATAAGTACCTATAAATAATATTTTTTTGAATCGATTTCAGGACAGAAAAAAAGAAACATTTCTAACTTATTGTAGGAGGAGAAGAATGATGAAATGTTACATTTTTTCTGGACGAAAATATACCTGAGTATGTGAGCACTTTAATGTAACATTGCTATCGATAATTTCAGGGGCATGGTACATTTTCAATATGTCTTGAAGCAAAATAAAAATAGATTAAAAATATATAGTAGGTAGTATAACAATAATTGTCATTAATATGATGTTCATTCAATTACTTAACTATAAAAATAATTATTGTAGCTGCATATTCATTGGAAAATATGCATGGATTTATAAGTTTACAGTTACTTTAAATAAAAACAGTTAAATAAATTGCACTTCTTACATTTGGGACATAAATAACATCATTAACATTTACACAAAATTAAAATATCAACTAAAATAAATAGGTAGGTACAATCATACAACATATAATTGAAACTACAAGATTTGAGCCCAAAAAAAACCTGTGCTACTTATTTTTGGACAACGTCCTTTGCTTCTCAGCGTGCTGTACTAATTGCTTGTCCGTAGAGAGTCCCTTCCTGGCTCGAACAGCGTCCATATACGCTTTGGCTCGGTTCACGCCGTCCCATTTTTCACCCCAGTGAAGATATTCTTCTTCAGTGCGCGGACGCCAGAATGGATCTATATCTATAACCTGTAATGGATAAAATGGGTTTGATTAGAATTTGATATCAACGTCGGTATTTGGTTACTACGCGGATGAACCTATTAAGCAATTAATTATGATATATGACATTTAATTTTGAAAATTATTTTTATGACCGACAGCTGTTGGTATGACATACAACAGGACTATTATCCGTACCTCGTTGGAACAAAATCACAAATAAACAAGTAAAATTTCAGAAGAGCCCGACTTTAACGTAAAAAACTACTCAGTTGCACTTGATTTTCGAACTTATTTCCGATACCACCGGTTCGGAAACAACTTCAGTAGCTTTGTAAGTTGTACTACTCTTATAAAAATGGCTAGGTTAGGTAGGTTCGAATCAATAAGTTAGAGCTTTCATCAAAGGAAAACACCGTGAGGAAACGATAGCACGGTTAATTTATAGTAATTACCTGAATGGCTACCACCCTCAAGTTAGTGTATTCCGGCAGCTAAGTGAGCCAGTTGGCTTCTAGGCTTTGTGTGTTTATCACCTCCGGCCACAATATCACTAACTATGTACATTGTAAGTTGGATATGATGAATTTATTAATTCTTTCCGTGTCTTTAAATAAGCTTCAAGCTGCTTACCTCCCAATGACTGAAGAGCAACTGAGGAGCAGCTAGTCCAGAGGTATGGGTTCTCAACTCAAGAGCGAACCTAAAGCTCTCAGCGACGGGCAGCACAGCCCTTACCCTGAAGGAAGCTGAACCGCTCTGAAGGTCGCTGGCTACTACCCGCCCGCACCGCTTCCCGAGGATCGCGTACATCCTTCCTGTTAATATAATAAGATAATCTTTACCAATTTACAAAAAAATATCCGCTTTTAATAATGTTGATGGAAAGATTTTTAGATGTCGGTGTCGTTTTTTGAATCGTCTACCTACATTGAATAAATTGCACACAAAAAATAGCAAACATATTAATACAACTATTAGGTACTATCATTATTCCCTAGCACAGTAAGTTGGGAGTTTTAGCAACGCGTTAATTTGTTTTCCATATTATTTAATATTTAAATAAATAAAAAGGAATTGAATTCGTATGGTAGGTAGATATTTTAAGTAGAAAAAAAAAACTATCCGCACGTAACTCATGGTCAGGAAGTCTTAAAAAACTTTCCGACCACCCAAAAAAGTTCGCTTCGTGATGTCACCGGGTTTGTTTGACAAATATTCAGTGGTCAGTCGCGTAGAAAAATTCCTTACTTCATACAGATTCGACGCGGCCATTTTAAGATGAAAGGGGGGCTTCCGGTCACGGCCGTGCATCCGGTTCAATTGGTCACGCAAGCCTTCTTGGACTGAGATCGTATTTACACCATAAATAAGGGAGCTTTTTGTATACACAGTTATTTGAACTTTCATTCATATACTCGTACGCTAAGAATGTTAACGAAAAAATAATATCAATTTCGACGGGAAACACTCGAGTAATTGACATAATGGTCCGTTCGAAATTTAAAATTTAGACTCGTGAGTTTTAAGGTAGGTACTGGATAAAAAAAATGACTTCTATTATTGTGAAATGCTGAGTTATGTACTTACACAAGAAATATATTCTCGTATAAGTTTTGTGCAAATCTGCTTGGACAAGCTTCGAGAGAACAAGAGATAAACCATAAACACATTTTATTTGATTACATTAGATATATGTACCGAGCAATAACTTGAAATTAACAATATGATATAGCCTAACATATAAAAATAAGTCTGTTTTATAAGGATAGGTAGATACCGAATAATTTATATTTATTGGTATAAATTTTAGTATAATTATTATAATTTTATTAAGTAGGTACCTTTCCCTAATATGAAAATTACCCAATCATGTCAAGGATGCGATCATAGAAATTATATAATTTCTCTCATTGTCGGTTCATTCTATAGAAAATAGTAGATTTCCACAATTTCTTAAATTAACAAATCGTTATACATCTACAGCCTATATAATTTCAAACTGATTTATGGCACGAGTCACACCAAGGACGATAAAGGGCAAAGTAACGCGTGTCAAGGATGGATTGGTTGTTTTCAAGCTAAAGGCGTGCCTTTTCTTGACTGAAAGGGCAGTGGTAAATCTAGCATTTAAGCTAACAGATATATACATACACCGTTATACACACACTCCCATCACATGCGCGCATTGTTTATTTTATATGTCACTTTTTCTCATTTTCTTTTGAATTATTACTCTTTTAATTTTATTAATATACCTACATAGGTAATACTTTTGTTACTATTTAGTAGTCTGTGCTTTTGGTTTTAGTATCCGTAGGCCTAGCAAAATTTCAATACGCACCTGCAGCTTAACTTCATAAACACATTAGATTTTTTTTTTAATTTTTGTTACTAATTTAATTATGCTGCGTAAATTGTCTTAAAAATAATAAATGTATAAATAACTCGGTTAACTTGAGCCCTTACGATCGGTATTAAGCCACATAATAATTATGATTTTGTTTGTTAACCAATTCGCATGCACAGTAGTTAGATTGCTCAATATGTATGAATGAATTATCTTCATAAAACACAATTGTTTATGTGAATTGCAATTCATCCTACGCAAACATGAATTACATAAAGGTCAACTTAATGGTAAAGCATGTAAACATATTAATTATGATTGTGCGTTACCTTCTACATCCTACGTAATGTGTTTCTGATGAAGTTGACACGAGGACTTAAAGCCTATTTATTTTTATTGTTGGCAACATTAAAGTTGGAATCTGTAAACGTATAACTGCCTATGCTGAAAAACCTGGTACCGACTTACCATTAACTTACAATACATTTATATTTTTTTTATCGGCTTCAAACTTTTCAGTCTAAAATAAGTGACTATACAAATGACCAGTTTTCCATCGGTATAATTTTGAGTTGCCAACCAACGAATCGAAAACCCAATATGAATCATCGACAAGAAAGCTTCAGCACAAATCTTGTGGCTTTGCAGCTGCACTTTTTACGTCAAACCGCTACTGTTTTTCTCAACCATACCTACACTGGAGAAATATTTCAACAAACACATCGCGTAATGGACTCTGTGACGTAATCGAAGGCTTCGTGCAATTCAAGCCGGTCGCGAGATGCCCATTTCCTGTGGTTTCATTCAGTAAATAATAATTACACTTTATGAATCGACGACCGCGACTCGAGATACTATGAGAAAGTTATTTTCGTGGTTACTGGTCTATTGCGATGTGCGTGAATAGTCTTTTGATGCGTGGATATTTTTCTTATATTTTACAACTTTTTACTTAGCGGTTTACCCGCGTTTCCGAACTTTTTTATTTTTCTGTAATAAAAAGTATCAAGGTATGATTTACCATCCGAAGTTTCATTCAAATCCGTTACTCAATGAGATACTCCTTCGCATTCACAATATTAGTAAAATTCCTTTAATTTGCATTTATTGTTGGTTTTGCAGTTAAATTAGAAACAAAATGAAAATGAAAAAAAAAATGTAATAATTTGAATAATACTTAGTACTCAGATTTTTTAAAATTTTTTAATCTATGTAATGTTGATGCAAATCAGCCACAAGCCAAAATACGCCAGCATATTGGTTTTTCTTAAAAATGAAAAGTTTTGGAATAAACAAAACGTTAATAAAAGTGGGTAGGTAAGTATATAAATACAATTATGTTAAATAAGTATAATAACTCCGGTATGTCGCAGCGGTAGTGGTAGCGGGCAGCATGAAAACCGTTGCGCCCTATATTCCTATCCGTTAGTAACGGACTTAACTTCGCTTCCGAGGACATCCGTCTGTCTTACTGGCTGGATTCTTTCCTAGGCTAGACATAACTTTTTAATTTATAAATTTTGTTTCACCCCAACCTCACAATGGTAAGTGATGATGTGGCCGAAGGTGGTAAACACAATGCGTAGATGAGGACTGGCTCTAAAGTCCAGTTGCAGCAATACGCAGGTAGGTTCTTGGTGCTTCGCGATGATAGCCAACATGGGAAGTATTATTATGTTCCCTACCACTGTGCTATGGCTTCCTTACAATTACTTACCGTAATCATAGAAGTAAAGAAGATTATTTGCGGGCAATTTGATAATAACGTCATGTGTCAAATCTTGCCCAAATCTTGAAGACTTAAATATAGCATATGAATTACCTATATGGCAAATTGCAAAACCTACACAACGTAAAGTATTTCATTACCATAAATCAAAGGATTCTAGAAAATCGTATCAACAATCAAGCGGATGAAGTGCTGGATAGTGTGAATATGAAATTGGATACAAATATGTAAGTAAAGTGATACTCGGGCGAGTGTCGGACATTGCCATGCAAACAGTACGATGGTATAATGTATACAAGACTGTAAGTGCTATGCCACGCGTGATTTACAATTTTCCCACGATGAGGGCAGCGTACCGTCAGCAAAATAGCTGAGTCATTTTAAATGTGCTGGGACTCACATTAGAGTGCAGACCATGAGTGCTGTGTTTTCTTCCTACTCCAAACACGATCCCGCCATGGTAGGTGATAAAAGGATGCAAGCAAATAAAGCCTAGTAATTACCTAATAAGCCCGTTTTGACAAGAGGAAATTTCATTGGTCTCGCTATATTTGTCGCTTTTTGTCACATGGGTTGTAAAATCAGGCCTATTTGTGACAACTTTAGAAGGGAATTGGCACTCATATAAAAAGTTCGTTCACAGTAATTTTACCTCTGACATTTGTATTCTTTTTGCATTATTTTGATATTATTAGAAACAAATATTAACATTAGATAGAATGCAAAAAAAATCAGGTCGCTTCAACAATGTATTTTTGCTAACCGAATGGGCAGAAATGATAGCTAGCGTAAAATACTGGTACCCGCAGTACCCACTAAGAACCCTATAACAGTGCTATATAACAATATCTATAATATAATAGTATGACTATATTTTAACTATCAATATAATTTTAAAATAAATGTGAGTAGTTTTGTAAACCGTACCACGCGCATGTCCCACGACAACATGAATAATAAACATAAATTATTATATTTAGTTAAACGTGACTAATTTAACAGTTGATACTTGTTCAAATTAATTTCTTAGTTTTAGCCATGTTCTTGGAAGATGCTGACATATGCGTGGTTGTGTATTTTTTTGAAACCTTAAAAAAGATTAGGGCTGCCTACTTGCTTAGTTTTATTAAGTAGAAAACAATTCCAGCGAATAAATTTAAATAATTTCCACTCAAAATGTCTACCATACTTTTAATTTAAAGATATTGCTAAGAAATCTCTAAACGAAAAATCGACCCTATGAATGCAAAATGGTTAAAACATATTCATCAATAATGGCATTAGTTAAGTAAGATATATCTAAATCTATAGTATTATCTATTTCATAAAGCCATAATTATCGCCTTCCATTTCAAGTTTCAAGTGCGGAAAATAAAACGTCTATTCGTGCTAACTGGTGATTAAATATCTGGAGACTGGATAAGTGAGCGATAAATGCCCACTCGTATATTTCTATCTTAGGTGATATGATAATTGAGGAAATATGTAGGTATGAAGAGAGCGGACATTTCCTCCCGCCAGTTGTATCCTCAGTAGGTGCTAGCATTGTGATAGATTTACTGACCTATCACTCAGTACTTTATGGATATCATACAATATGTTTGTTAAAGTAAAATGTTGGCATTTTTTTTTTTCAATTATCAGCTCTAGAGTTCAATCTCTTTCGATTGATTGATCGGTTGGTTAGCATCCATCGCGCCGACACGCTTAGCGACTGAATGCAAAAGCAAATACCGTAGGTATTCAAATAACTTTCAAGTATTATTCAATTTTGATTATTAAATGATTATTTGGGATACTAAATTGGGTAATTAAAAAGATAGAATATATAATATAATATTGGACTGGGAAATTATTCCTCACACACGGCTATCTGACCCTAAACTAAGCTGAGCTTGAGCTATGGAAGCCAGATAACTGATATAGTACTTTTCTTTTGTAAATACATACATATACATACATATAGATTACTCTCTCTCTGTATTCTTTTACTCTCGTTTAGTGATGGAATGGGATCATGGAGCTAATATTTAGAACATTCGTCGTAACCATTTAGTAATCACCACCAGTAATCACAATCTATCTCTGGTAGTTCGACCTTGAATAATAAATAACCGTGGTTATCCTGGAAAATAATTGTTTCTCGCGATGCTTTGGTGTGGATGTCACCTTTAACTAGTCCATATAGCGCATAGTTACGTTACTGATCGACCACTAGAATAGTTTATAAAGATAACTAGCGCTTCCAAGCTGTTATATATTATGTGGCCTAAGAACACGGAGATCTTCACTCTATGAATCCCATAAACGGATGATAAAATATCTTCATAATCTTTGTCTTTTACCTAAACGCAATCTGTATTGCTTACCGATAAAATTACTCGATAGAAAAAGGTTTCCATATGGCGGTATATTTCCATAAAATCGGAAGGGGTGATTGCTCCATCGTAATTTGTCACCGGTGGTGCAGGCTATGGTGACGAAGTAAAAAGGTGATCCGTGCTCGCTCGCCATTACTTGCCCGACGTAAAGCCGTGTACGTAGTTGTGATCACGAACACAAAACGAATTACAAACTTTGAGATGAAGATGAAATCCGAATAGCCTAAGTTGCAAACAATTAAAACTAAGTAGGAATGTAATTTATTTTTATTCAAGTCTCAAATCTCATTTTAATAATACTTAGTATTTTAGAGATACAATTTTTTTTTTCTTTTTTGTTAAATTTGAACTTGTTCAGGTTATTATTTTTTATTTATTTTTCGTTTGTTTTTTTTTTTCATTTTTTTTTGTTTATGTGTATTATACTTCTTTAAAAAATTTTAAAAATGTAATGGAAAAAAAGCCAACATTGTCAGATTGTCCAAAAAAAAAAAACAAAATATATAAAAAATGTAACCTTGCTGAGTTTCTTGCCGGTTCTTCTCAGTTGAAGGCGACTTCCGAATCGGTGGTAACTTCAGTAGTTTCGACGTTCATAAGTGCCCTCTTAGGGCCTAAACTGAATAAATGGCTTTGACTTTGACTTTGAATACTAACTATGAAAGTTTCAGGTTGTAACGACGTTCGTCGTCGAACATCCCGTGCCACATTCGTCAATATTTGTTCGGAGTGTGTTCACGGCTTAACATTTTTACTGGCTTCCTGCCTAACTTCCCGTCACGATAACGCATAGCATAAGAACAAATTAAATCCGATCGGATGTAGAGGACATTCGTTAATAACAACCCGTTCTGGGACCCTTTCCGTTCAAAAGCGAATTGATCTATAAGTTAAATGTTACATTCGTTGTTGGGTCCAATCTCGAGTAACTCACACGTTCAATAAAGTGGCCTACTGGGTTTCTTTATTTGATGGAAAGGTATGGCCTATTTGGTGACAATCATAAGTTTTTCATTTAATTAAACATAATATTATTTTATACATTTATTTAGATTTGACCCTGGTTCTTCGGAAAAGAGTCCAAGCCATTAAAGAAAGAAAATAATCTCCATCATAAAAAAAAACTAAATTGACAAGATCTCAGACATTTGAGTCTCAAGTTCCGTCTGAAATTGAGACTGTTTTTTAGCATGTAAACGTAGTTTTCCCATGCAATGTTGGGAAGCGACTCTGAGCTCATCCTGCTTCCACATGCAGTTAAGAACTTACTTCCTGCGTCACATCACATCTGTCACTTGACTTCATAGTGGTCGTGCGATTTTGAGCCATGTGACGTCATATAGCATGTAATTGGAGACCATTTTTTTTTTATACTACATAGGTGGCAAACAATCTTACGGCCCACCTGATAGTAAGCGGTTAATTACTCTCGTTTGGGTGTGGACAGCACTAATTAGACGGTATAAAGTGTCATTATTATTTTTTTATCACAAAAATCTTTTAATTCTATTTTTAAACCTAAACTTTTTTTTCCAGTAACATAGTACTATAATGGTTTTTACAAAACAGAAGGAATAATTGAGTCACTTAGCTTGGGTACTTTATTATGAAAAGCTCATCAAGATTTGATAAATACCTATGCATGATCATACATATAAACAGTAACCGACGATATAAGTTTTGTTACATTTTAATCGGTTATCAATCTTAAATCGGCTATAATCATATTAAACAATTATCCGTTTAATTATTGAGACAACAGCAGGCCTTGTTAGCACTGTGACTCATACTCTGCCTACTCCTCGTCAAATAAGTCAGCCAACATACACACAGTTTTGATCTCTGACACCATATATGTTGGTGCTGCTTATAGTTAATTGGAGCAGTGTCGCTTGTAGGCGGGTCTCCAATGCGTTTGTTTGTACAGTCAAATAAGAAAAGAAAAAGAAAAAATAGAGTATACATTTGTAGGATTTTTCCGCTGGTTTGGAAAAAATGGCTGTCATTTATTAATAATAATAGGCTGGTTTAGGATAGTTGTAATTAGATACTTAGCTAAGTTAATTAAATTATTATTTAAAGGTACCTACAAATAAATAAAATTTAAGTGTCTGTTTGTAATGTCATAACAGCTTAATACTAAATGCATATAAGAAACTATAAACTTTTTTTTTTAATTTTGTCTCTCTGTTGTTTGTTCCGGCTAATCTCCGAAACGGCTGGACCGATTTGACGGGACTTTCACTGCTGAGCTGATGTTATAAGGAGTAACTTAGGCTACATTTATTATACCGGGAACGGGGGTGAGACTGCGGGGAACAGAGAGAATGAAATGAAAATATTTTTTATTCAAATAGGCCTTCACAACCACTTATGAATAGTCTGACTCTAACGCACGGTTCGGAAGGTTGCTTTTACTGAGAAGAGCCGGCAAGAAACTCAGCAATTACTCTTTTCAAAACCAACTCAGATTCATTACATCAAATTATTTATCTAGTCTCACTGACAATATGTGTGTGTTATATGACAGTAAGGAAAAAATTATATCAAAATTATGAGTAACTTAGTAAACAAATGGATTGCAAACTTAAGCAGACCAGCCCCCACAAGCAGCACCTGTTCACAAGTATGACGCATGTGGCAGCCATCGCCCTCCTCGCACATATTATAGGGAAGTGAGCGACCCGCCACACGACGCCGCCGCAAGCAAAGACCCTAAAGTGAGCATGACTAACTTAAGCTTACTACAAATAATACAAAGAGAAACTATTTCAAGAAATACGAGTAAGAAACAAGAGTAATTTCTAATTAGAAAAATAACCTACAAATAAATCATAATATTACATTTTATTCTGAAACATATGTGATATGTCGCTCAAAGAGCAGCTCCACTGGGGAAGTACCTCCACCATACAGATTACCGCAGCCAAATAACTTATAGTTATTGTTCTGGGGTTGTGTTCCTGCGCGTGAGTAAGGTCGCCAGAGCTCACCGGGGAGGGGGGAAGGGTTGGCAACGCGCGAGCGATATCTCTGGTGTTGTAAGGGTTCATAGGCTACGGTAACCGCTTACCATCAGGCGGGCCGTATGCTTGTTTGCCGACAATGTGGTATAAAAAAAAGCCGACCCTCCACAAATTTTATTAAATCACTATAATGTCAAGGTAACGTTACAAAAGAAGTCCCAAAAAATATTGTAAATTTTTCGAGTAAACTTTTACGAGAGAAACTTTACTTTAGACATTTGACTATCCATATACGCTGTTGGAAGGAAACAGTGGGCTTCGAGTGGGTCGTGAATCGAACCCACTACCCTAGCAGATGCAGTGCGTAGGTAGGTGGTAAACAAATTACATAACGTCTGTTACGGCAATCGAACCAGTTAATGCCTACGTAGGTACATACCTACATAACTAGGATAGTAGGAGGTATTTTATTTTTAACTAACAGGTGGCAATCAATGGTAACTGATATTACATAGTACGTAATAAAATATAGGAAATTTATTTTTACAATCAGAACTAAGTTTGAAAGTTATCTTTTATAGAAAGGGCTTTGTCAAAAGCATCAATCTAATCGAAACTTTTTATTTATTTATTTTAAAAAAAGGTGATTCCGACGAATTGAGAACCTCCTCCTTTTTTGAAGTCGTCCATTTACTACATATGGATAATATTTTCACTTTTAACCGACTTCAAAAAAGGAGGAGGTTCTCAATTAATCGGAATCACCTTTTTTTAAACAAATAAATAAATATTCTGGGACATTATTCCTCACACACGGTCATCTGACCCCAAACTAAGCAGAGCTTGTACTATGGAATACAGATAACTGATATACTACATGTACTACTTTTATTTATAATCGCTATATATACAGCTTAATTTTCAAAACCACTGTGAGTAGGTGTGTGTTACAATGGGACCAACTCTGAAATCACGAAATATAGAAAGAAAATCCGTACAGTTTTTATTAAATTGTAAAAACCTTTACATGTTAATTTTAACTACCAATTTATATTTGTGCAAGTCTAATAATATCAAAAAATTTCCAATGACCCTATATCTATAACATAGCGGCTTGTGCTCGTGCAGTAAGTGGGAGAATGACAAAATGGAAAAACAACGTCATTACCCCTCATTACTTATTAGAGGGTTATTTATGATAAAACACCCCATTGGGAGGAGCTAGTGAATTCGTTGTAAGGTCACGCGTGGAAGAAAATAGATTGCACGTGTATCGGGTCTGTATAAAACGAGGTCATTACTGTCTCTTGGAAAAGTGAAAATTGAGTTTTCAGTGAACTAAGGATCGGAGATTTAAATTAAGGCTCTTCTAGACGATGCTTAGTGTACTGGATTAATTATAGGTTTGACGGTATACTATTAAGGTAGGCAGTAATTAAGTTTGTAAAGTTATATAGGTAGTAATTACTTAATTACCTATTTACCTTAGTTCTGCGGTTTAGGCGTGAAAAGGTAACAGACACAGAGTTACTTTCGCATTTAGAATATTACTAGCTGTCCACCGCGGTTTCACCCGGGTACCTGAGAAAAAAGTGTCCTATATCTCTTTCCATACCATGGGCTACCTGCGTACCATATTTCATCGCGATCGGTTTTGTGGTTTAGGCGTGAAATGGTAACAAACAAACTCACATTCGCATTTATAATATTTAAAAAGTTAAAATTCGAATAATAATATATACCTATAGTATGGATAATTATGGATGCGATAGATTATGTATTATTTATGTATTTATAGATGTTTGTTACTCGATAGGTAATTGTTCGGATTTGTATGTAAATTGGCAGATAGAGCTTACCCTGAAAAACAAAACTGAATACTTCTTATCCCAGGATAACATTAGAACCTTCAGAATAACAGAAAATGACGGCACCGCATAAATTTACCGTATTCGTATAAAAATAAAACAGAATTAACAAAACTCCATTAGTCGTAATAACATTTTTACATTAAATTAGTCTACAATATTCCATTACTACGTGATTATTAATAGTTATAAGAATGTTACGTGTTCACAATATATGAATAAACAATAACTTGTTGTTTATACAGTACAATGTACGTTACGTACGTACAAGTTACGTACGTAACATAATAAACATGCTGATTATTTTGTGCGGAATAAAAAATATTGTATTTTATTATGGAAATTGTTATACTTATTCATGTTTTAGCGATCGAATAGAACTGTATATTATATATTGTACAATAGTTTTATATTTACTATCGCCCCGCGGCTTCACCCGCGTTCTCGGGATAAAAAGTAGCCTATGTCACTCTCCGGCCCCTAAACTTTCTCTATGCAAAAATCACGTCGATTCGTTGCTGCATGAAAGAAGGACAAAACAACAAACACACTTTCGCATTTATAATAGATAGCTTCCGCCCCACGGTTTCACCCGCGTTCCCGAGGGATATTATGTTTTCCCGGGATAAAATTTTCTCGATAAATGGGCTATCCAACACAAAAATATTTTTTCAATTCGAACCAGTAGTTCCAGTATATAGACATATATAATAGGTATTATTAGTGAGTGTGTACCTACCTGCTAGGTAGGGGGACGGGGGACGAAGATTTACGAAGGTAGAAAAATGTCATAGTGAGGTAGTTTTTCTCAAACACAGAACAAAAATGTACTAGTTTATAAAAAAAAAGTTCTCAATTTTAATGAAACCGAAAAAAAAATTACATCGTGTATCTTGAGTGCCTATATTTTAATGTTACATGTAATGTAATCGGTCGCTAGTATTATGAAAATCTAGAAAACGCACTATAACAAGCTTTTTATCGTCATAAAAGTCGTTTAAGCTATAATGTACTGAAACAAATGTTCGTAGGTAATCGTAAAAACAATAATTACTACGTTTTAATCAAAAATGGGTAATGTCAAAATGTTTTATTGTAGTTGAATGTTGAAGATCGCGTGTTTTGAACTGTTTCAACTATTTTGTAAAGTTATATCGACACGTTAGAGAGTTTCTAACAAACTGGGTAGTAGGTAAATGGCTCAACTTTTCTTTGTTGTTAATTAATCCTGGCCCTGGTAGCTAGTATCATTTTCATGTTGCCACGGTGCCACAGTAAAAAGTACGCGCCGTAGTTTTATATCATACTGGCCTCTAGCGGGGTTTTGCGAATGTCACTCTCCAATTCATAAACTATCTGTTGATATTTTGGGTTGATATCAATAAACTAACACGGATAAATGCATAAAACGTATTTATTGTTCTTCAAACATGTATCAAGCATTGATAAAAAAGGAAGAGAAAAAAATGTTGCCAACATAATGCTAAGTGCATTGTTTACAGTGAAGCCAAGAAACAATAAAAAATATATTATGGTTGCGTTCTCAATCAATTCCCAACACTGTCTTCTATGCCAGGGGTCATCAATTAGGTTTATTAGGGGTCCGTTTAAAAAATATAAAAGATTATCGCGGTCCGATTGGTAGATGATGACAGGCGACCAAGCTTAGATCTTTTCCTACTAATACATATAATGTAAATAATACTCGTATATCAAATTATTGTAAGTTTATATGTGCGCTGACTAAATAATTTAACCACGTGTACATTTTTGTTTGTCAAAGTTTGGTCCGCACAATATAGGTCGGCGGACCCGGACCGCGGTCCGCCTTTGGTGACCCCTGCAGAATAATCACGTTGATCCGTTGCGTTGCTGCAAGAAATAAGGTTCTTGTTTAGAATAGAATAAGGGATAGGTATGTACAATTTATATTGACAGGACAGGACAGGTATTAAATCGGTATATTTAGGTACCTAGCATTCAAAAAGAACATGGACCCGATAGACGATTTAGCACAAATGAGGAGGAAGAGGTGTAAGGAGCAAGATCTGGATGAAACTAGTACAGTATTGGAAAGAGTGACGTGTGAGAGATCGAATAAGTATATAATATCAGTGAATGTGGACTTACAGGAGTGGTAGTACTACTATCTTATTCATGAACTGTGGTGTTTGTATGAAATCGTGTCGCTTGTTATCAAGATGGGGATGACAGGTGAGGGTTAATTTTTAGTTGCACGAATCAAGGCTCGGGATTCCGTGACGCAAAATAAATAAAATTGCCTGAGGATTCGGTCTAAAATGCTTTTAAAAGTGAAATTTATAATTGTGTAAATAAGTTGATAGTTGTTAATTCACCGACATTGATTTCGTAGTAAATGAAAAGAGATAAAAAATGTGTGTGCAAAAAAGAAACAATAGGTATGTTTGGAAAAAATATATTTTCTGTTACGTCTTAGATGAGAACAAAAATAGGAAACCTTAATTTGTTTTCCTTATTCCGCCGAAGGTGGTAAACACACATAGCCTAGAAAACATCTTGTTTTTATGTGTATCTGCCGGAATTCATCGATATTAACAACAGATTTTCAACTTGAGGGTGGTAGCCAACCAGGCGGGTACTACAAAGTACCCTATCACACAGCAATTTTACTAAAACTCAATTATCTGCATACACAGGCTATATAGCGGCGCGTCCAAAATAGGATTGTTAATATTATTGGCATTTACTACAACCTTTTGTAAATAAAAAAAGGAACCGGATCTCTCACTTCTAAGTAAAGAACAAAACCTTATTATAAGGAAGTATCCTGAAACAACAAAGGCTTTTGAGAGTGCGCGTGCCAAGTAGGGTTGCCACGTCTTTAGGGCAGATACGGACTGTCTATTTATTACGCTCATAAAGCCTTATCTTATCTATAATTTTATAGATCCATCAGATCTTATGTTTCACCGCGATAAACAGTATCCTAGTTACTCGAAGTTATGATCTATATCTACATGTGTAAAGTTCCATCTATATCAGTTAGCCATTACGATGTGATAGAGTAACAAACATTAACACAAATTTTCGCATTTAAAGTATTAGTTAGTAGGAATAAGGAAACATTTAGACTTGTAAGCCAATATTGAATACCTACACGATAAGATTACAAAAGATTTTATTTCAAAGGAAAATTATTTATCTAATAACAAAATTTTAAATTTAATTTTTCTTCAGCATAATATTAAAATACTACTACACCACTAGAATAAAATGTCCTATTTTCACTCATCGGAAACCTGGCACCCCTACCGCCAATATTTCCGTCTTCTTCGCACCTTTGGATGCAAAAAAAATGCTGACCACTCGAAATTTGAAGTGCGTTCTTTAGACTGCATTGTCTAGCTGGAGTAACAATGTGTGCACTTATCTTTGAGAGGTCCTCTTTCCTTATCTACTTTTGGAACAACCCTTGTTTATGGCCGCTGCATTACGGAGTATCCTTCGGAACGTGACTTGGCGTAGTTAAAAAGTTTTTATTTCAAGTTGTTTGGTTAAAAGTTTAAAACGAGATTTTTGGTTCTTAATTTAAATCTAGTAAAGTTGTGAATACATGAACTAATATTTAATATTTTTTGCTAATCTTTCTTTGACTTCTATAAGTTAAGGGTACATTTGTTTATACTTGTTATTTTTTATTCACACACAGCCATCGGATCCCAATATTAACGTACTGTAGCTGTTATTTCACAAACGCAATGATTTATTGATTAACTGTGAATGCGATACGCAGAGCGATACGTATTACTCAAATAAAAAAAAAAATATAATGCCTAAAATTAGAAAAAACCCCTGCAGACAAAAGAACTGTATAGGAAAGGTCACGAGATCGTAAATTAATCCAGCTTAGATTTAACATTTCGTGCCATTTTGTTGAATATAAGTAGGTATAAAAAAGTATTTCTCATTCTCAGACATGTACTTTATGTCATTAATCATTATTATAAGACTAGCGTTTTAGTGATATTAAAAGGTCATAGTGTGATATTTTAGGAAAATGTTAACCTTTAGTCTAGGAACTTAAGTTTTGTTATTTGTAAATACCTATACATAAATAGTTTTGGGTAAATAGATACTTAAAATATGACAGATTTGATTTGAAAACTACATTTTATGTGTATAAAAGAGCATTAAGTAATGTTGATAAAAAATAATCCGCGAATGGGTAGAGCGGTCGAGAGACCATCGCCTTCTGGTCCCGTATTATATATATTTTTTTATTATAAACTTATTTTCAACTAGTTTTTACCTAGCGGTTTTGTTTTACCCACGTAGCGAAGATATCTAATATTTTCCCGAGATAAAAAGTCTCCTATGTTTTATGCCTATAGGTAATGATGTACATTTGTAATCTATTCAAAATTTCCTCTTCAACCGTTCAGACACTATGGCGTAATTATGAACATTCACACAAACATACCTAACGCATAATAGGATAGGTGTAGGATTAAATATCGATAAATATTTATAGTTTGTAGAGAAAAGTCACAATAAAGTCTGGTAACACGTTATGTCTGGCTATATTATTTCGTTCAAAGTATTACATATTTAAATTATATGTTTTTTTTATTATTTTAATTTGGCTAGGCTATCATTTGACCACAATTTCAAAAATGATTAAACTCAAACGCATTTACTATGTTTAGGCCGTAGTTATGAACCTTACGATATGGGTTCGATTCCTACAATGAGCTTGAGCTTTCGGTGAAGGAAAACATCGTGAGGAAACCATAACACGGTGGTAGAGTACTTTGTAGTACCTACCCGTCTGGCTGGCTACCACCCTCAAGTTGAAAATCTGTCACCAAATATCTATTGGTGTGTTTCGGTAGGTGCGCTTGAGTTCCTTTGGCTTTGTGTGCTGGCTGACCAGCCTTGGCCATATCATCACTTACCACAGTGAGATTGTGGTCAAACACAAGCCTATAGAAAACTAAAAAAAACGTATAAGATTGTTTTTACCACTGGTTCGTTATACTGAGAAGATTCCGGCAAGAGACTCAACAAGGGATTTTCAATAACCAAAAACATGTAATAAATATTTAGTATATGATATTATTTATTGAGTTCAAACGTCCAACTTGTCTTATGTACATCAGCCTTAACTGAGGTTTCGACCTAATAAACCAGCGAATATTTAACAAATTCACGATTGACGTCATCGAGCTGACTCCGTGAGTAATTAATGTCGGCTCCAGACAGGTCCCATCATATTTCGTGAATATCACGATAATAGTTGTTATTTTGGCATTTATTTGTCTTTATTTTACGTAATTTGTATCGAATTACTAAACTAATGGGTGGATTCTTGTGTGTTTTGTATGTTATGTTCTTAAAATAATCACGATTATGTTGATGTTTTATATGTATGTAAATCATATTCATAAGTGTACTTATTTCCGTCCCACGGTTTCATCCGCGTTCCCGAGGGAAATTATGTTTTTTCCGGATAAAAGTATCCTGTTTTATTCTAGGGAACGATCTATCTGTGTGCTTAAGTTTCATACCGATTGGTTATGCCGTTGAGGCGTCAAGAGTTAACAAACAAACAAACATGCTTTCGCATTTATAGTATTATACTTGCTAGCGTTTTACTCCCGTTACCATGGGATGTTATGTTTTTTCGGAATCTGTAATATATAAAAGGAAAAGGTGACTGACTGATCTATCAACGCACAGCTAAAGCCACTGGACGGATCGGGCTAAAATTTGGCATACAGATAGCTTTTAAGACATAGCCATGCGCTCAGAAAGGATTTTTGAAAATTCCACCCCTAAGGGGGTAAAATAGGGGTTCATGACCGCGGGGCGGTAAGCTAGTAAAAGAATACATGACACAGCAATTAAAACAATCTTGATTTCTACAAAAATAGCTTTGAAGCATTATTCAAACAAAAATCTAGTTAATAAGCTTTTCACCCAGCATTAAATTGCTAATCCACGCGAGGCCTTTTTACGAGCAAAGAAAAAAAGTCACATTAAACGCGAAACCGAAGACTAGTGCATAATAAATCACAATCAATGTCCGTAAGCTTTTTATAAAATGTAAATACGCTTTATATTTTTAAAGCCAACGTACGCCCGCGGCCTGAACATTTATTACGTATACAGAATAAAACGACGACTAACCACGTGCCATCGCATCGGATATAGCATATATAGTATACATAATACATACATGCATACAGCTATATAACTAGATATAAACAACGTTAAACATACCTCGCGATCTGCAGGTATATATAGTACTATAGACACTGTCCATTCATAAGAAGCGGTTCATTCATGCGGCCGCGAGGACGGTGAATGGGAGCGAACGAGACGGCAGATGTAAGGTCGCGTTACACTGACAATGGAATCTTTTTTCAATTTCCCATGAATGACTTGAAATCCTGTTCTACGAATAATTGAATGACATTGTTTTGTTTTTAAAACAATTGAATGTGTGGCTTTGTTGATCAAGTGGTTGCCAGAAAGGAAGCAACCCCTGTTATTCCGTTGTGTAAGCTATCGGGATTGGGACGGGATTATTGTGGTGGTTTTAGTTTTATAGGTCAGTTTACTGTCTTATTTTAATTGGGTTTCGGTTTTTATCACAAGCTTTTAAGATTTATGTATTTAAGTGTCAATATGAAAGGAGTGCGAGGAAAAGGGCCTTTGAGTTATAAATGGAAAAGCTGCTTATGCTTTTTCAAATATTAATATTCAATATAGGTTTTTTTAACCTATACAGGTTGATATAGGTATACTAAATTATAACAACAAAGACATATACTGGGTGATTATTTTGTCACTGGTAATACTTGCAGGGGTGGAAGTACTCATAAATATGAATAACTTTTATTATGGGACAAATCTTCAATTAGTACATAATTTTTAAAATAAACGGGATATAAGAAAATATGTCTGGTAACTTAGATATAACTTAGTGTCATTATGAACGTGTCCTTATATATCAGAGCAACAAGATTGTGTAAAAAAACATCGTCGGTAGGAAGTCAACCTGACGCAACCTAACCTTCTTGATCCGTGCTAGACTTGTTCGGATAACATCGCATTACAAAAATCTTTTTTTTTTAGGTTTTCAATGTCAGATTAATAAGTTATAAGTAGCTTTAGCCGTATTTCAAGTTGTGTTATTTTTCATGCTTTGTTGCTTGGTTGAATTTTATTATGCCTCGAGATAAAAAAATATATATATTGTTCATGAACCGCAAATTTACTGGATTTCATGCATGATTTTCTATTGTAATCATAGCTTTGTTTTCTTCCTTTGCAAAAAAAAAAAATAGAATAACAATGATTTTCGAATCTAGTGAACGGTTTACAAAACTCTTCGAAACCATCAAGTAGTTTCAATCGCAGTCGGAGGTGGTTATACCGGGCGCGTAGGCCAACTCGTACCTGACTCGGCGCGCCCGCTGCCAGTCCGAGTTTGCCCGACCTCACGACACAACGAAACACGCGAGCTTAACACGCACACGCGAATTTCAAATTTCGTAAATACAACACTATTTTGAATTCGAAACGAAATTTGTCAACTGCTAGTTAATTTACAAACTTATTCGTGTAAGTGCAATAAAAATGCAAGTGTTAATACCTTTGATATTCGCTTGGATCTTTTGCGGGGTCCAAGGCGTGATAAGAACTCCATTAGAAGCCTTCAGGCCATCAGCAGAGATACACATAAGACGGCCAGACAAGCTTCCCTTACTTCCACATAAAAGGATCGTAATGCCGCCAAAAAGTGGTCTCAAGATTTTATATCAAACTGGGGTAAGTTGTTTATTTAATGCATTTTGTTTTTATGCGAATGTATTTATTTTCTTTATGACCTATTTTATTTGTAACTTTAAGCGTTGCAGCGGATTTAAAGACCTACTTAAACGGGTAATGATAAGTTAAAAATAATACACATGGCGCCTCGAAAGCCTTCAAGTAAATCCTGATTGGCGATCAGATAACTGAATATAAAACAGTCATTTTATTTAATTACCACTTTGTTTCTTTTTTTCGGAGTTTTACACATTAAATGTGGCGCCAAGACTTATTAGTTGGAAGTGCCAAAAAAATATATAAATTAAGTCGTTATGTGCGAGTTCTAAGAAGTCACTTGTCTATATTTTATTTAGACTGATAGCTCGGAGCATATTGAACGCTTCATGGACTCAAATCTGCATAAGTTATACGAACCGAGTTTTTAAAGTCGTGACAAACTTACTCGTATTTGTTTCAGGCATTGGGATTTTGCATAATGCCCTAATGGCATGTATTGAAGCTTTGATCTTTCAAAATGGTAACCAAAAGGGATATTTTATTATATTGCATTCACAAAGTCTGTATTAGCAAGTGTAATTTCTGTTTGTAGTGCTGCCAATAATTTAAGATACCATTCAAATTTACTCTACTCATAATATAGTGTTATAAAAGGTGAATGACGAATAGTATATTACGCCGCAGCATATATGGGAGATTCCACGAAGGGTTTCCGACAATTAGCCCAATTAAAATTGATAAATAGCCCAAGAACATCCTAATTTTTCATAAGCACGAACTAACCATGACTAACATCTTCCACGAAATCATATTAGCAATTATAAAAATATTGCAAATATTTTAAGACCAACAACGGAAGTAACGATGGTATACCACATTGTAAACATTAATTCCTAAACCATAAAAATATAAGTACTAAAAGAAGTTTACATTTTTAACCCACATTTCAAAATCAATAAAAATAGGTTACAAAAGCAGTTCCGGATGTAAAGTCTTGTCGATCATATTTTAAAAACAACGATACTCATTATATATCTAATTTTAAAGTCAATTCAAGAAGATAATCGCTAGCCTAGGTCGTAATTGCGTTCGTTCAATAATCGTTTTAAAAAATCGAGTAGTTTAATCAAAAATAGGCTGTGAGGCAGTAGGTTATAAAATTCAAAACGAGTGTTGTCGTGAGAACATTTAAAAATGGAATTATAAAATCGGAGCGTTGCGCGGGTGCGTAGGCGCACGCGTAACACCGGTGGCGGCAGGTGTTCATTCACTCATTCTTATCTTGACAGCTTCGATGACTTACGGGCTGAACCTCGGTGCCGGTCCGTGTGTGCTATTTGGTTAAAAAAATACTTTTTTTATGTCATTGCCTTTAAGCCCATTCGTAACGGTAACCGTCTTTCCGATCGTTCGTCTCTTTAGAATCGGAATTTAAACTTATCTCGTCGTTTATTCATATTTCGTTTTATGGTCGGGCTTATGTCTCGACAGATATACGAGCATTAAAGCGCGACGTATTTAATTTTTTAGCGTTTGGTTATTTTCATTATATTATAACAAAACTGCAGTACAGATTACAATTCCTATTGTAGTTTGTCTCGGAGACAGTGGACGCGGCACTTTTCGCAATAATCAAGCGTTCACTTTCTCAGCGGGTGTCAAAGTGCCGACTGGTAAATAAAAGGTAGTTTAGAGCTATAGAGATTTGAATAACAAAACGTCAAGAGGGTGCCCGCCGCACGGTCCTGTGATCTAGCCGATGGGACACACCTCTTAAACATCAGATTCTGAATGAATATGTATGGATAGGATCCTCTATTCTACCCTGACATCTTTATTTGTATCATTGCAATAAACTCAAAAGATTTCAAATGAATTGTGATAAAGCACTTTATTATAACTTTCATCAATATAAATACTTCAAAACGTTCTTGATTTCATGGTTCACTTAGCCGTTATGAAATCAGCTTTAAAATAAAACTGAATAATAAAGAATATTACAAAGTGTTCAAGGTAATAAATCATCTTCACTAAATTGTCGAGTTGGTTGCTTATGGCAATTTATAAGCGCACGTGGAAACTAAGGTTAAGCAAGTGGTTATTGGCTATCAAATTTCATAGGTATCCCAGTGTCCTGAACTCACGACTTATTTAGGTTCTAGATAGAATAATGGCGTTGCAATTTAACTATCAATTCATGATTTGCAATTGTCTTGATAAATTCAATTGTCAGGCAAAGATTTTTATTGTCCAATTGCTTCTGAGATGTTTTGAGATAATAATATATCTACCATATACAGATGTATTTTTATCGTAAATAAATTACTTTCAATATAAGATAGATACAGTACAGAAATACCTATTTAATAAGAGTACTTGTTCAAATTTACACTAATATTATAAAGAGTTAAAGTTAGCAAGTTTAGATGTAGGAGGTAATATTCGAAACTCATGATGTCATTTAAAAAAAAAAATTGCGTTAAGTAGCCCGTTTATTGAAAAATGTTATAGGCTATTTTTTATCTCGGGAAAGTGAGTGAAACCGCGGAGAACTGTTTGTAGATTATAAAATGCTGAAAACAGCTTATATAAAAGCCGTCAGATTGCTATGTACATCAACATCTAGGCCAAATCATATATATGTTGGAAACTTGGAATCGTGTTTGGAGCAAAAGTTAGTTATAATAGAACATTTTTAATATAAAGATGTATAACTAAAACAAATACAAAAATATTCCATTTGAACAGATGAATGGAGAAATAACAGCAGATCGCGTGTAAACAGTCAATCAAGAAGACTCGCATTGGGTGTCACATTATATTGGCCTAAATTTATGTGAACACGAACGAATAACAAGCGTTTATCTAACCAAGGGCTTATACTTTTTGTGCGATGGGAAAATTAACAAAGCTAAGTACATAATTTAACAACTCGATAATCAAACAAAATCAATATATTTGAAATTTGAACATAATGTAATCAAATTATATCAAATAGATGTTGATTAACCAAGACGTTTCTATAAGATTGACAATAATTAGCCTTGCAAATAATGTTCAAAGAAGCCTAAACAATTTCTACAAATCTAGTTATTAGGATTCTTATTAATACAATCAAAATTATAACGATATTTGACTACATGACTATCTGTGACTCTATTGTAAAGTAATGCCTCAGCAAAATCAAAGGCTTTATCGGGCACACTACTGATATTACCAGAACAGTATTAAATAGTCCATCAATCATTATTAAACCATTATTACGGGTCGACCTCGGTTAGACGCGCCCTGTTTTTGTGCACAGTTTAGGTGCAGCTTAGGAATTTACATTGTAATATAGCTTCCGTGTAGGAGCTTATTGAAGCAATGTTTAAGTTATGCTACAGTTAAAAAAGAAGTTAATTGATTAGCTACCGAAATTAAATTACGTAATACTAATAGAATTTGTCTCAAAAGATTTTACTTAATACAACTTAAGGAGCCTTTTAGTCGAGAAACAATGTCGCGAAAAAGAAATTACATGATGACGAACTCAGGCAAAGATTTTTATTTTAGGCTTCAATAATCTTAATGAAATATACCTTGAGATGATAAATATTAAGCGAGATAATGGTCTCCGCGCCGCTACGAATACGACAAGTAGGTCTTACAATAAGTTGTGTAAAACTCTACCGGCACCGCATAGGCTTGTATTGCTAATATCGGCGGTGAATACCTACTTACCATCAGGTGAACTTCTAAATAAATAAATAGAAAATTGATGAAAGTGTGCAAACTGTGAAAGTTATTGAACATTATCTCTGAACAAAAGGACACCTATAGTATTGAATTATTTGCGTGACAAGTGAAGATGTGGCCGTAAGTGGTAAGCACGATGTGCTCAGAAGAGAGGTTAAAATGACGCGAGTTAATATAGGTGTATTATGTAGCAAACTAGAATATGCCGCTGCTCTACCTGCATGGTTATTTTAGATTTTGACTTGTTTAGTAGGTATAACAAATCAAAATCTAAAATAATGACGGTCACTGCGCAGCTTGCAATGATACATGGCCTACAACCTGTTGGAACCCTATGTGTGATCTATATTCGTGCAGACAGGGGGAGACAAAGAGAAAGAGAAAAAAGTATATAGATGTTGCGTTTTATAATATGTAAAGACTAGCTATCCTCCGCGGTTTGACTCGCGTAGCGGTTAAAAATATAGATAGTAGCTGATTCTCAAACCTACCCGATATGCACACAAAATTTCATAAAATCGGTCGAGCCGTTTCGGAGGAGTATGGTAACTAACACTGTGACACGAGAATTTTATATGTATATAAGATACGCTTTTGATTTGAATGAAGTTGTTTCGAATATTTAGTAGGAGTAATATAATTGTATTACTAGACTACTCAAGGATATGGCTTTGATATTAGTATACGTAATATGAAATGAAAACATTATGCAAATTGTGACATTGTTTTAGCATAATATAACGATGTTCATAACAGTTTGTATTTGTCTGTTTGGTTTTATAATAGTATTTTTATAATATCGTGGGACATTATTCACACACCGCCAGTTAATCCCATACATGCAGAGCTAGGACTATGGAAACCAGAAAACTTCATAAATTACTTAACTGGGCCAGGGCCACGAATAAGACGCGCACCCCAAAACTACATATTTAAAAAAAAACAGGAATCACGAGTAAATTTATTAATATACCGGATAGATATTTTTAAACTTATCTAGGGTTTGTGCTTGTTTGTCACCTTAGTGTAATATAAAAAATAACAAAAGCTTTTTTTTTTCTTTGGGTCAAACACTGAAATCTCATAATCATATTCCAACTTTTCATACTAATGTCGATTGCAGAGTTGGTTCCATGGTAAGTAAAAGTTGTTCAGCGTGCCTGTCTGCCTGTATGACTATCAAAATATCTATTCTGTATGTAACATATTATAGTGAACAGTTGTGGAATTACAGATTTCATGCAAAAAAAAAGTCATAATATTAATAAATACGATACCATTTTACTATATCTATATCAAGTAAGAAATCAGGCGATATCCAATATTAGATTCTTGATATCTAAGTGAAAAAATCGAAACCGACAAAATTACCGGATAATATTCATCTTATATATCAATAAAAAATATTTAGAAATGTAAACCATGTAAGGTAGGTAACATTACGTGATAAAATCAACGCACTTGTATTAAATGACCAACACATCCGATGGGAAGGTCATAAGATGGCATGTGCACGCACAGCGGACGTAACGGGAGTCGAACCGAACGCAAATGACACCGTACTGCCGATAAATGTATGCGTAATAAGGTATTATTAAGGTAATGTCTGTTTGTTTATGTATTTGAATTTATATTCAATACGTGTTGTTTAAAAGTGATTCACGATCCTAGAGCTTCATTTCTTCTTGCTCTGGTGGTCGAAGATTGCGGTCTGATCAAAAAAAATATCGGTAACGAAAATTCTGGTTATACAGTGTGAATATAAATTTGTTTTTAGTAGTACGAAATTATGATCGATGTCGAAAAAAGAACGAATCACCTGATGATCGAATCGAAATTGCTCGGTGAGAGTAAAAACAAAAAAGTTTTTCCAGCCAGGGATTTAAACAATAAAATCAATAGAAATAATGAGATAATTTACGCTTCGCCACGGATGGAGTGGACAAAAAGCGTGACACCAAGACACGCGTCAACAAAGAAAAGTGAACGTAAAAAATGACCTCGACTGGGATTCGACTGCCTCGAGACAACCCGTCAGTATTCCCGCTAATGGTGGGGACATAATGTCGAGAAACATTGTAAATACTATTGGGAATCTAATCTGTAAAATATAAATATTATATGTACGTAATAACAACTGAAATGCTGTATGAATACTATATTAACTAAAAAAATGCAAAGTAAACGCGGGATAAGTTGACTCTATTAAATACCTCAGCTATTAAGAAATGTCTACAACCAATATTCAAGGAAAACCTGATAATTCTGAATCAGTACCGTATAATAAATTACGTCGGTAATTAATTTAGATATGGCTTGAAAGTGGGTATATGGCTATATTCTCATGATTGAGGATGTGGAGAGATTTGAGCCGGAAAACTAATCTTGGGAAATGACGGTGTTAGCTATGTAGGGAAGCCTTTATTCCCAGCAAAATCTTAACCTCGTATTTGATACGTAATTAAATTACAAAAATAGCTTACAAAGCATATTTTTTTTACTAAGAGAGTTTTACCAAAACGATTTATCAATACGACTAATAATTCTGAGATTCGAAAACTGATTATTTTAAAACTTGAAATAATCCACTGTATACACAGCATTACACAATATTGGAGGAAAAAAAACATCAATAAGTAGCACCCAAACAGGACCGGGAGACACCTGCGTTACGCGACGCGACAAAAAATCTAAATGCGCTCCTGTATTTTTTACTCGCCCTTTTAAAAAATAAACATAGATCGACCTGTCAGTTTTTACGAGTTTATAGTTTTTTTTAAAGTAGCGTTCTATTTTTTTTGGGCAGTGATTTTAGGCATTCTATAATTGTCAATATTAGAAAAGATACGTAAGAAACGAAAATTATCTGCAAATTATTTCTGAATGAAGTGAAAAATTACAGTAAATTAAAAGTTTATTAAAAGTGAAATGTAACATTCTTTTTCATTTTCTTTTGAAATTACGAAAATCATCGCAATTAAAAAATAATAATCATGTTTAAAATCATTGAGGACTTTTATTTAATTACTCTGCAAAGCGTATATACTTTTATTATAAAGAAAAATATTAAGAAAATACAGTCATTTCACAATTCAAAATTGCTTCCCTAAGATACATACCAACATCACTTAAGTAGGTACATAGAAATATCAAAAAGAAACTGGGAGTACCTACACATACTTGAGCGGTATTCGAACAGGCATCCGTCTCAGAGAGCCACGTGCGTCTTGAAAGGACCACTCCGGATGCTCCGGGCCACAATGAGGACATAGTGTGTACAGATATTGTGTTGAGCTCGGATGTTTCCCGTTCAAGTGTGAGAAGATGTTTTTAAAACTTCTTAAATATATCTTTGGCTGTAACGTTTATTTTTATTAACTACTCGTCTAGCTACATGATATAATAATTTCTATTTTTACCATTTTAACAAAAAATAGTAATTCGAAAGCGATGTTGTTTGTTATCTATTGACGCCTCACACACAATCAATCGTCATGAAATCTGTTAAGCAGGTAGCATGGCATAGAGGGACACCTATAAGGTATTTTATCCCGGGAACTCTGTTAATATCGCGGGGCGGAAACTAGTTTTTAAATAAAAGTGATTAAATTTAATCATACGCGTTCTTGAATAAAAATACGAAAAATAGAAATAACTTTATGTACCTACCTACATTTATTTTTTACTATGTGTACAAGTTCCAACATTTCACACCGGAAATCGTAGGTAGAACTTAACTAACATAAGTGTAACATACTACACAAGTTGTTTCATAAGTCCCGATGTCATTGGACACATACGTGTGACAATGTGCCAAGCTTTATACGGTTAGTCAATTAGTTGCGTGCACGCATTTTGAATGCATTCGACTGCGGGGCGATCACTTCCGACACTATGGCGGGCGTTGAAGTCTTTTATTCGTATCTCATACGCGCTTTTATAAATTATATCGCAGACCTTAAAATCTGCCTACGAAAAGGTGTTAGTGAAAAGTGATAGATGAT
Organism: Tetheella fluctuosa; assembly: GCA_951216915.1. NCBI lineage: Eukaryota > Metazoa > Arthropoda > Insecta > Lepidoptera > Drepanidae > Tetheella > Tetheella fluctuosa. The sequence continues at coordinate 5,096,776 of OX578229.1, read as the reverse complement.
TCATTTTATAAGAGTTGAAGGCCAATCATTTAATTAATTGGAATTAATACAATAAATAGTTACGTTATGAATAAAGCTATATTAAATACTTAGGTGAGATTGAATTTAGGTTGTTTGTTTCATCTTTTATTTATTTTTTACATTAAGCTATTTTCTACATACAATTTTTATATATTAGGCCATATGCTATATATTTGGCGATGTGTTACAAAGGTATTATTTGTACCCACTTCTCATAATAAATATAAGAAGATGGATTCAAAACCTTGTCGCGCAAGTCATGTAGAATTCCTGGGACTGCTTGTCCCAGGAATGGACTTATACTTCTAGATGCTTTTTGTTGGAAGCGTAGGAAGGAACTGACCACTCACTGCGGATCGATTGCTAAAGAAACCTCTGTAGCATAATTTAGTAATTTTGAATTTATGAATTTAAAATTTGAAGCGAATCAGTCAATAAATTAAAAATAATACCAGACTCTTTTTCAGACTAATAAGATGATTTCTTTAGCAACCTCACCATTTAGACGTAATAAACGAAATAAAAATAATGACAATAAGATATCTCCATGACAACATGTCATGGAAAAATAACAAGTTTTAGAAATGATTATAAAGAAAAATCATAAATTATACATTTTAAGCTATTGAACCATAGAAAATGCTACAACCTTCCGTCTGGAATATACCGAGATATAACATAACTCATCAAAACGGAGTAGCATCCTTAAATAATAATAATATAATTTATTTTTATTCACATTTAAAGACTGTTAACGCACGGACAGTCGCCGTTCCTATTTAATTGCACCATATAATAAATAACTCATGGCCGTTGGCTATCGAGTAATTACGCGGATTAGTAATTTGTTCTCGGCTACCTGTGTTGTTCCAGGGAATCGAACCGGCGGCCCGCAGCATCCGGCCGCCGGCGTCCGCTGCCCGCGGCACACCGGCCACCAAAATCGTTATTATAATTTATTTAAGTACATAGTAGATTTGGAAGGTGGTCGTTGCCTTATAATTATATGTGATATTTAATTATACATCTGCACATTCGTATTTTTTTTAATGAGTGAAATAGTTTTGAATAGCTCAGTTGTAGTGACTGCGAACTTTCGGTGAAGGAGGACAACGTGAGGAAACCATAGCACGGAGGTAGGGTACTTTGTAGTAGCTACCAAACATTTACTGGTGTGTTTCGGCAGTTGGATTTAAGACCCAGTTGCCATCATCTTTGTAAAGGTTGGTAGGCGGTACCACATTGGCAATCCCCCTGGTATTTGGCATTTGCCAACAATTTCCATCATGTTAAGTTAAAATGTGGCCGAAGGTGGTGAGCCATTGATCACTGGCTGTACTACTAAGTACACTACTATACCTACCGTACAAAATATTATAATATTAATTATTGAGATATATAAATAGCCTACCTATTCCTATTTATCTGAATATTTTTTAATAAGAATGTAAAATCACTACCAAAACAGGTAAACACAAATAGTCGACCTAATTAATGCACCCTCAAATGTGCATAATTATAAAATTTTGGGAACAGTTAAATTCTTTGATATTGCGGAACTTAAAAGCAACACGGCGATATTTTATTTGAATTTAATTACACTGCGGGACATTTTTCGAGGAAGGATTAAGAATATTAATGGATGAAGCCGCGGATAAAAGTTATTAGGGCGACTTTTATTACAAACTTAACATCCTTTGTACGTTAAAGATTTTTTATGCCCCTCTTTTAGAAAAGATATATATTTCCAGTGTTGAAAATGTATGGATTTTAACTTTTCTAATGACAATTGAAATAGAGATTAGCAAAGGTAGTTGCGGATATTCAACTACCTGTTGATGTCCACCCTGAAGGATTTTCTAGTTCTACATCTCATAAAGCTTCTATTAAGTATTTCCGCTACTAAGCACTATTTGGAATAAATGAATACCTTATTTTCTATTTTCTCATAAGTAAACGTATCCTTAGGTAACAAAATAAATCAGCACCATATCCAAAATCACAAAGAGACGGCAACATACATTTCCACTACGAAAGAAAAGGATGGCACTACGGAGAAGGTTGTGGAAGGTCGGAGTGGGTAACAAATTATTTCATTAGAGTGGGCGCGGCGCGCGCGCAGCCACCTGTCCAGTGGACCGGATACCCCTCTCCCCTCCACCGCGCAAGGGACTTAGGTTCTGTACAAACTGAGAGGCTCTTATAAGTAAAAAGAAAGGAAATTGCGCTTTTTGCACATCATTTATGAGTTTAGGTAAAATACAAACTAGTTTTGTCTGGGGAACTCTATAGTTTAGTTATCACAAATTTCGAAAATAAATGAAACAGATTTTGATGAATTATATTAACTAGCTAAACCCAGCCACGCTTCGCTGTGGCTTTTCAAAGTTTTTTTAAATTGATTAAACTTAATCTCATCAATAGCTGCTATAATAAAAAAAAACGATTCATAAACATAAGAGAAAATGGTATCAAACTATTTTATTTTGCCTACTTGTAAATAGAAGATATTGTTATTATTATTTTTTTTTCTACAACTCGTATAAATTGTGTAATGCATAATTTTGTGATATTCATGTAAATGTTTAAATTAAAGATCAGATAATTTTAAAGCCAACTTGTGTACATGTTAGAATTTATCTTTTTTTTTAACTAACATTTAATAAGACAAATAACTTTTTAAAACACTCCATACGGTTAGTCTCCAATATGCCATCTGCCTGCGCTAATTTCAAAAGAAATGGATTAAAATTAATCCACTTACTATCGCCCCAGGTTGGGACGGACTTTCGTGTCTCATATATCTTTTCCATAAAATCTCCAAAGAACATCAGATGCCTTTGAGCGTTACAAATGTTAGGTCGTTTGGAAAATCTGTGATCATTGTGTATTCAAAGGAATAAATTAGTTACATGCGATGTGATGATAACGACATTTATGGTCGAATTAGTTTATTTCGTGTGCAATAAAAATAATTCTAACAGGCAATACAAAAACAAAGCATTCAACCTTACGAAACCTCATCATTATTACACACAACCAACGAAAACATCGTGTTTAATGGCCAGTAAATGGAATGTACCCTGTTCACTATTTCCCGAAGGAACGCCTAAACAATCGAAACAATCGCTTATAACCCTGTTAATATTGCAAAGTACTATTATTGCCTTGTTATTTTTTATTTGCCTTATAAAGAATTCAATATAGTCAGTACGAAATGTGATTTTCTTACAACACACATTAACATGCAGGACGTAGTCCAGGGCTCCGTTAAATAAAGCCGAACTCTTCGTACAAGTCAACAACCCATACATTGTGTGCTTTTATATATCGTGCTTTTTGTTTGTTACACAAAGGGCTATATCCGGCGTTTGGAAGATGCGACCGTTTCCGTGAAATCTATCGCAATATGCAAGAAACGGGAAGTATATCCGGAACAACGAAAAAAACAACACGCTTTTTTCACACCTATTCGTTGGTAGGGCTGTGGAACATATTTTCGTAAAATATTGGTGCAGTAAATATCTTTAGGAAAAACTAACTAAAATATTAAATTAAACACAAAGTTATACGATATAGCATACCACCTTATGATTAACACTAAATAATCTGAAACATTGCGTAAAAATTAGCCTACAACAATTTAACGTCGTTATTTTTCCATAGTGATATGATTAAAGCCCCATAAATATTAAAAACCAATTTACCAGGATACAAAACGTTCAGCAATTTATCTGGGCTGCATAATTTATGGCTCATTATATATTATTAACGATTTAATTATATGTGGTAACTGGTACCCCTGCAAGAAGTGTGTGCGCAGAAAAAATATTCCCACAGCTAACAGGTTGCCGAATGGCACGACTTCCGGTCGGAAGTACGACCGATGGTCCTTTTGGCCGAGAAAAAAACAATAATGAATGGATTCAGAGCGCACATGTCCTTATATTATGAAGCCAAAGTTTGGTTATGATTAACATCTTTCGGACGTCGTTCATCATAATGATCTCTTTTATTCTCTTGCATTTGTTGTTAATAGCAGGTGCAGTTTAATTTCGAGCACACCTTATACGTTTTCCCACGTGATGTACGAAGATTTTGTATTGTGTATGTGATTGATTTTGCCTTTCGTCAGAGTTTTAGCTGTGTCGAATTTTACTGCTGCGGCGAACGTATGGCTTATATCGGTTGATGCGAGTTGAAATACAATACGAATATGCAGGTGATTTTTAGAGGTTACGTGCATTGAAAATTTTGTGTTGAGTGAGAACAATAGTGTATTTATTTTAACACAATGTAGTCGCTGATTGGAGAGCTCAAGTATGTGTTGCTGAGTGCACATTCATTAGTATTGAGCTTTCGTGTATTGTTTCACAGTTAGGGTCTCAAATTTAGATTCTCAATGACATGCGAAAATTTTATTTTGCTGCTTAGGTATGGGAAATAAGTTATACAGCCACTGTATTTTGTATATTACGATTTTTTATTGAAAATTTTCAATTAAAACTGTAGAACGATAATTTCTCAAACGTTTCTCAGCGTTTTAAAAAGAAACTATATTAAGGTACAAGGTTACGACACTCATTTTCAAAACCTTTTAATGTAGTACCTACTTGATCTCATTTTTGAAATCGTGTACAACTTTCTCAAAATGCAGGCATATTATGTAATTTCCAACTCAAAACTTATATTTTTCAAAGCTAATGATTATTTTTCGTTAATTATAGGTGTCGGAAGATGATCTTCCAGACTGCAGGGCGAGACAGGTGTGCAGTAAGGTAGACCTCTATGATACCACTCAGCCTTGGATCGAGAGGAAATGCAGGTGCTTGGGACACAGACCTTGTTCTAGGTTGGTATAACATAACTTTTTTTTTATTAGACTTTATGCTTACTATTCATAGGCTAATGTGTGTCTAGCAGATAACTATCTGATAGAATTAGCAGACTATCTAAAATGTCCCTGGTTTAGTCCTCGGTTTTTTTAAATGTAGCGTGTAGGCATTTACAAAATGTTTAAGTCTTCCTTAATTTTTTTTATGCATAACTTTTTTGGGCTAAATTGTTTTTATCAATGTTTTTGCTCCAATCGAAAAAAGGAGTTGGCTACCGTTAAGGCTTAGTGTTGTAACTTGAACTATCTGAACAAAAAATCGATGATGGTTTAACCACCTACTGTTTAAAATACATCATCTACCGTTACGTGTATAAAGACTAAGGATTTAAACTAAAATAACGTTTTCCTTTTTCAGTGACCTGACAAGCGATGACAATCATACACTGGCGGACAAAACAACCCTTTATAAAACATGTGAGCCAGTGAAGAGGTTACCCAAATGCAAGTACTTCAAAGACGCTGCGTGGACCATCTTCTCATTTCCTGACAGTAACGGGACACAGCAGATTGTCAACTGTCATTGTCCGAAGATGTCAGTCACATATTTATTGAAGAAATTGCCGTATACGACACCTAGCGGAGAGCCAGGGAACCAGTACCAGTTTGCGTGTTCGCCAGTAAGCGTGAGTATCTTTTGTAACTTTCTAACTTGACAGTTCGGATAATCGCCGTATGGTGGCGCTGTGGTAGTTAAGTTATAACTTTCTTATGATATACTTGGTATTAGATATTGATAGAAGAACATATCTCGTGATGATCATCATCACCATATCTTTCGTAGAATCCTTATTTATCCCTTTACAGGGTTATATGTAATTCACCAGCAGTGCTTTAAGGTATTGATGAGTACTTTCCATCCCTAAAGCACTGCTGGTGAATTACAAATAACCCTGTAAAGGGATAAATAAGGATTTTTAATATTAAAAAACATAAGAAGATTACATTGAACAAGTTAATAAAACAAGTTTTCTACATTACAGAGGTTAAGGTGTTCAAGGAAAGAGCCATGCAAGCTATTCAGCGCGAGGCGACGACACGAACAAATCGACGAGGTAAATGCAAACACAATTTGCCAGTGCCCCAGAGATCACACGTGCCCCAGGCATCACACAGAACCCGGCGTACTAGCTGGAGTCACGTACGCGCAAGAGGATATACGCACGTATCACGGCTATTGTATGCCAGAACCATCCCCAGAAGCTTCGTACAGCTACAGATTCGTAGGTGACAAAGATTGAGAGATCGCTATTAGTTATTCCAACCAGGCAACGATGACACAACGCAATTCTATACCATTTTATATGATCGATGGCTGGATATGTACTTAAAAGTGTACATTTAATTTTGAAGGAGTGGCCATCGATTGAACCTGCTTTGCTCATTACCTGTTTAGTACAAAAAATAAAAACAAAATCAGTATGGAAATGTTGCATGTTTGGTATTTAAAAAAAAGAGTGTTTTTTTGTTTGTTAATATTGTAATTAATGGTTATGAAAATGCTGCCTGAAATTATTTAGGTTTTATGTTTCGGAAACTGAAACCTTTTCAGCGGTCGTATTATGTATTTGGGGATTGGAATGGAAACTGCCAGAAGCTGGCGCTATTAAGCTGTAATAAAGAAACAGTTTTCTGGCAGTTTCTAATAGTCTGATTTCGATGAGGTCGGGCGCTAGTCTACGATCAAAACACTTACGGACAAAATATATAATTAACATTGATGTACAACAATTGTTAGTGATGCAGATACTGTAAATACCCTAATGTTAGGACTCGGGATTTGTTTCTGTTATTTTGTGTAAATATTTTTAGCTTAAGACGATCATTCCAAACGTTTAGTTTAAATTATTATTTTTCATATTTTAATTATTTTACTTGCCATACTTACGTAGTTGTTGCGTTTGTGCCGCGTCTTCCATTCCAGTCAAGGAGGCAAAAAGTTATTTTCATTGTTTTGTTTGTGTTAACAAATAGTAAGATAATTTTCTTGTTATACAAAAGGGGATTATTCGATTCAGCCATATCTTAAAGGTTTATGAGATAATTTTATTTGAATTTGAGAACATTTACGTTGAGAGGAAATGGAATAGTTATTTTAAAACATTTTGTCTTACACCTTGCCTTTTGTGATTATTTTAAGATTACGTCATTATACTTAGTATAAAAATAACCGATAATTTGAACGACGACTTCAACTTAATCTTTTTATTATTGTTATAATGCATATTATTTTATTAGAATGCGAGTATAAATTAAATTCAGACGAACGCTAACTTATCTAAAACTTTAATATGTATACGCGAAATATATTTATATGCATTAAGTTTTACGCTTGTGAGGAATGTGAAGGCTTCTATAGAACAATTTAACGAATGAGTTCTTATGTTAAATATAATTCCTAAATATTTGATATTTTAGCTCAGGGACAGCAGGAACTGAAATATTGTAAGTTTCAATTCCTTTATTTGTCTCTTTTTGTAACAATTCAATATAAATTGTCGTCGTCTTTTAATTATACTACTAAAATGTGTCTCAATAAGAAAACATGAATATTCTATATGCAGTCTCTGTTAAAACTGTATTTATGTAAATATGAAAGCATGTTGATGTTTGTGAAATGATACCAACGATATGGTACGTCTTCCTTTATTTGTTTTATGTATAGGTATACAATAAGTTAAATTATTGACAGATAATGAATAAATGTTTCGATATCAAATTATATAATTGTTTTTGATTATATAATACCATTTTAATTTTGTTATTTCTTAATTTATGTCTTCAAAGAAATGTATAATTATTAGTTTGATTGATACAGAATCTTAGTATTAGCAGGTACGAAGAGAAATTTCTAAGTTTGTGCTTCAAATTCTGTGGTTCAATCTCAACTTTTTCCGATCTTGCTCGTCAGTCTTTAATAGTAAACTTGGTAGACTTTCTAAAACGTCACTTCACACGATTTAGGCGATAGAATACCACAAATCATCAAGATAAATCCTCTGAGATAAATTCGCAACAAAATAGCGCATAGTGCGTGCCCGTTGCCATGTTCATCATTATTACATCGATTTACGAACAATTACTTCCACGCAAGAGGGCATACCCTGCCGTAGCGCCTGTAGCTTGCGTTGCAAGAGAAATACCTACCTATTCTGATGTCTCGATGCAATCATATTGTTCAGGATATTTTTGTTTTATTGATATCATAATTTGAATTGATTCGAATAAGTAATGCATATTTTTTTGAATAAAACAAAGATTTGGTCAAAATTTATTTCAGTTTTATAAAACAGTTATAATTAAAATAAAATGTATGAATAATATTTCATTATTTAAAAAATCTTACAGCTAACTTAATAGCCTTTCACCTCATTGCCATTAAGGTCCGTGCAAACTACACACTTTGTGGTAGGTACTTGTAACTGGTACGTTTTGGAAAGACCACCTATCAGTTATGGTATCAGTCGTGAGCGTGACAACTACAGTTAAGTTTACAGCATTCTTTACTTTATATTTCGACTTTTTAATCCTACGTGCCTTACTCAATATCTTTGGTTCCCAAACTTTTTCAACTTCTTCCCCAAAATATAATTAGCATACGTACATATTAGGTATGCTCATGTGGCGTAAAGGTCGTTTACGTTAGAGTTTAACGTGACATTCAACGTGCTACGTCTCGCTCCCTACTATAGCGACCTCTCATAGAAAACCCGCGTAAACTTAATTTAAAAACTACAAATATATTTCATAAGACCTATCTACAAATTATAGCATCGGTTTCAATTAATATATGTAGAAATTTTGGAACTTCAAATCGATCCTCAATGTCGGTAAAATTGGAATCTCTTATTTTAAAGAGGTCTTTTTGATGAATTATTTTGTGTTATAAAAGTTAACCAATCGTGTTATGCAATAGACAAAATAAAGTCAAATACATGATGAATTCTTACAATAAATTTCATTCCGTTCGCTTTAGTCATTGTTGAGAAAAATCGGTATCCTTGCAACCAAAATCTTCAAGGCGTCGCCTTAAGGGTGTGGTAAGTTTGGGTATAAGTAGTATATAGTATATAGGGGCACAGCTTTGTAGGTACGACCAGCTGGGGCAGACTATGCAAGTATATGACAATGTAGTATTTCCACTATCTGGTTTTCATAGTAAATACTCTGCTTAGTTTGGAATCAGAGGGCCGTGTGTGAGGAATGTCCCAGGATATTTATTAAAATAATTCAACATTTTTTTTCTCAGTACAACTGATGGGAATTTCCTCAATTTGGGAAACTCTGTCCAGAATAGACGATCTGCGGCGATTATGCACGAGAAGATTGAATCATCGTATAACAACGGAAATAGAAATTTTAGATGTAGGTCGTTTTAACTAACATGTTATGTTTTTGAAAATTTTAATCTGCTCTAATGATAACAAATAGGAAACTGTTGTCCTTATATAGCAGATCACATAGCTTTCTTACGATTTAAGAGCGAGGAAATTTTCTCACATATCGTTTAAGTTTTACCCACGTAAAGGCAAATTTCATACAAACTTTTCGTGGTTGCCTCGGACATCATTTGAGTACCAATGCAAAATTTTAGCATACGCCGTTTTGACCGAGCGTCATAAGTCAGTTACCTTCAAATTTAATTTTAAAAAAATACATAGAAGATTTTGCGGTAATACAAATTAAAGTATGAGTGGAGCTCACCGAATAAGACCGCCTCACAGTCTGTAGCTAATCCGAGATTACGATATAATAACGTAACAAATGACTCGAGAAAAAGGCAAGCGATTCCGTTAATTCGCCAAGTCAATGTGTTTTTTCACTTACATCATAAAATATTACGATTATGATATAAAAAACGTCGGTTTTTGTTCTCCATTTTATTGTATGCTTATTACATGACAATTTGAATTAATAGACTCTATTTACGGTATTACGTTGCAAAGAAATGAAGTATGCTGTTAGTGGATATACGAAAGATGACTTTGACATTATACATGTAATTTGGAGCTTTCGAATTTTTGAAATATAAATTTATCCTACTTAATATTATAAATGTAATTGTTTGGATGTTTGTAACTTAATCACGCATAAACGGCTGAATGGATTTGGATGAAACTTGGCACATAGATAGATCATACCCTGGAATAATATATAAGCTACTTTTTATCTCGGGAAAACATAAGATTCCTCGGGAACGCAGGGCTGAAGCTAGTGCTGAATAAAATCATCTAGCTTGATAGGCTGATAACCTACAATTTTTGTGAATCAAGGCTAATGTTGTGTGATATGGCGCAGTAGACGTCTGCAAGGTGGATCACCACCATCAGTTATCTGATCATGACAGTAAAAATTTAGGTATCGTTATTTGATTTACAAGAACATTTGTCTACAGAAATCGTAAAAAAAATCTTATATAGTATAATCTATTTAAATAGTTTTAATTTTAATTTGTGTCTCAATTCAGAATACATTATATTTTCTTTCTCTCTTTCTCAGTGAGATATAATAGGTCTATTATGAAAGATTAAGATTTATTAAAGTCTAATCGGATTTTCAACTCACAATGCATTTACTTTATTGTTGTCACGACGTGGATTTTTTGTAGAAAGTGAAATTTTGTAAGCGGCTATAGAAACTCCATCAATTTTGCCATAAATGTAAACGTCTTGCCCGTTAGTATCTTAACTATGGCAATGTACAATCTTAACAGTTTTGTCTTGTCGTGTCTTACTGGTGAAATGCAACTGAACGGTATAAATAAGTAAAATATTTTCCCCATTTATTAGGTACCTGCATTTAATTAATTGTGGTACGTGATGATGTGGCCTCGAAGGAACTGGCCCCTGAGTGCAGCTGCCGGATCACAACAATAGGTTTCAGTTTGTTATACGTTCGCTATAGCATTGTTAAGAACTGTTGTTATCGTAAATTGTAGCAAATCAGATATTCCTCAGTAAATCATAAAAATCTGCTAACTGTAACTTTTGAAACAATGTAAGAATAATGATCCTATCAAACGACTATAAAGTACCCCCATAAGAAGATAAATAAGCAATGCAGCGAGCGGCAAGTCAAATAGAAGATGTATCTCGAAGTTAAACAACAATCGTGGACGGGAAGTAACAGTTTTAAGAGGTTTTTATAAGCAGCGTTCCTAAGTGCCAGTCCTTAGGAGTCTATGCCTCGAACAACGTTCATAACAATCGATACAGTTAAAGCTCCACGATTCAACTGAATATAAACTGTAATTGTACTAACGTCATTTCAATAATTCGTGATTTCCACGTCAATTTGACATAGTTCCTAAGAGCACCAATCGCGCTGAATATGAACTTTATGTTTTTTATTTTAATGCTCAGTTTGTAATAGAGACGGTTTTTACAGCAGATACTTTATCTGATTCAGGTAGATACATAGATAATCCAGTTTTCACGACGGGAATTTTCTCAGAATTGTTTTGAATATGGAGATTGATGTTTAAATGTTAGTATTAGATAATACTTTTAAAATTTGATAACAAGCTGGATATTTATGGCGTTAATATTCTCAACTGTTATGTTTACTATGCAATAAACAAATATCTGGCTAGAAGTTTTAATGACTAGAGAATGCATGATGGTGATTGTTCAGAAATCTTTAGCGATTTCAGAAAACGTTAGAATAAATTTTTACTTTTGGTTTTGAAAAGTTATGATATCGTTGCTGCTATTATAAATAATGATAATCTTTCATAATAACAAAGGATTTACAGCTGGGCCTTGGTAATCATACAAGATGTTATTGGTAATCTGACTAAGACTATATGAACAATATTTTAAAACATTCGTTTTCATACCACAATCTATACTGATATTATAAATCTGAAGAGTTTGTTTGTTAGAACGCGCTAATCTCAGGAACTACTTCGATTTGAAAAATTATTTCAGTGTTAAATAGCCCATTTATGGAGGATGGCTATAGGCTCCTTTTTATCCCGGGAAAACACAAGATCCCTCGGGAACGCGGGTGAAACTAGTAGCCCAATAAAGAAAAACTTATTTCTTATGGTTTTTATGAAAAAAAATACATATTACCGAAAGAAAATCAGTTAAACCACCGGATAAGAAATGTCAAACGTTAGTGAAATTACGACCACAAAACGTAATTACACCTAAAAAGAAGAGAAACTATGCAAAATACATTAAAAAATAAAACATGTAAATTTCTGTAATATCAAAATGATATTAAGTTTCTAGAGCGCGCCCTTAATTCCACCTCGCAAGTTCAAGCCGTGGCATGTCATGGCGCGTCTTACTGCATGGTGCTGTAATTGAATAGCAAAGAGCCAGCCTTACTCGTGACTATGGTACGTACACATCCTATATTTGTGGCTTGCGGTCAGCAATCATTAGGGGCGACCACCCGTGAATCTACTTTGTCTCGTTTCAACAGGAATCGCAAAGGAACTAAGAACTTTAAGTTCAACTCAGTGTTCGCTATACTGCACAATTTTAATGGCTTGAATGAATGACATCGGCAGAGATTGCTTTTATGAATAGACAGTTCTTGTCGAACCATTAGGAAAATAATTATGGAATAAATTGCTAATGGAATATGAAAAGACCGATTCAAGATGTAAAATGTATTACTGAAACAGATATTGTTTTGTCATTCTTGGATCAAGTTTCCTAAGTTAGAAACCTGATATGACCTAGTTTAGTGGGAACTCGTTTACTTTGAGATTATAACTTAGTTTAACCTATAACTTATTCACGAATAATGATATTTGAATTAAGTACCTAGTACTACCATGTATGGTTTATTTCTTACGGGGATCTATTTACTAGCGTAGTATTAATAATAAAATGTCATCATAAACCTCACCTCAGCACAAGTCAATGATGACATTTCATCAATTTATGTTTATAGGCTGCAAAGGTCCCACGCACGGGGCGCCCCGTCCGCGTCTCACACCGAAGCGCGCGCGTTCCCATTTTGGACAATCAATGTTGACTCGGTACAGGGACGAGCGCAGTGTCCAACAGTGGAGAATGCAAATCTGTGTAGGGCTGCGCAATTAGTCGTGGACTGACCGGTGAACCGTAGCGTTATTTGTCGGTGTAAGATGATTCTGTCTGATATCTGTTTGTTTTTGAATTCGTCTTCAATATAAGGTGAACCTTAAAATCTTGATATACCTACTTAAAAATATTAAAGGAAAAGTAAAAATATTAGTAAAGGTGTCAAAAAAACACACAATAGGTAAATGTAGTTTACAAATAAATAATCTCCAATCTTCAAAGGTACATTGTCACCGCGCAAGAGATATAAAACACTAATAATTCGCCCATAATAACACAAACTCCTAGTTGATAATGACTGAATGTGATGAAGTAAAAGTGTTTGCAATGTGTTCGCACCATTATCACATAGGTAAGCTTCCGTCCGTCATTAAGTTAAGTTAAGCTCATAGAAATCTAAGTAAATATCTAAGCAGTTTTAGAAAGGGCAATAAATTTACCATTAGGTGGACCATATAACTGCCTTATTGACATAAAAAATGGGACTTACAACTCTATATTTTACAAAACAAAATATGCATTTTCAATTAAAATGTTACATATCACAGTGGGATTTAGGCTGCAAAGTTCAGTTATACTATTATACGATATTTTGCAAAAAGTCACTCTGAGCTGAGTGACTCACAAAACAACAATTTATGTGATCACTATTGATTGTGGCAAACGAAGAACCATTTCTTTCTTATTTATTCATATCAACGCGATGTTTTGCAAAGAGAGGTAGTTTATAGACCGGAGAGTGACATAGGCTACTTTTTATATCAAAAACCCGGGGCGAAAGTTAGTTATTAATATATATACAGTTAATCCTTACTTTCAGATCACATAGATCATTATAAGAATGAACCCGCAGTGCTTTTAAAAGCATAATATGTAGCTAATGACAGGAAGACTCCATTTTCCATGAACTACAAATAAATATCAAGTAGTTGGACCCCAGTGACTACAAGGAAAAACCAGTGTTTTGTATTTAGTAAGAATATAATAATTGCTTTAGATAGAAGATAATTCATCGGGATTTTACATAATATCCTTGTATAGTGTCTATTATACTTAAACTGCTGTAGTATAATGCTTTTAAAGCTCATTACTGTTTGCGACGCATATTTATTTATGTATCATTTGACTATTCATAATATTTGTTGATTAGCTTGGAATTGGGATGTTGACTGACATTCAAATCAGCAACTTTTTTGAAATGTCAAAACGATAGGTTTATACATATATGGAGTTTTGTATTAAATACAAGCATGTGACGTCATAATTATATTGCATCAACAAAAGCTTTACTCTTTATGGTTAGATTGGTCATTAAAAATCATAAAAAGGATAAATTTAATAAAATAATCGTGATTTCCCCTTTTTTTTAGATGTTTTATACATTGGTTTGGTTAGTGTTGGATAATTTATTTTGAATACAGGCAAATACCCTATTGTTGATGGGCTTGCTTTTGACCTTATCTTAACCCGACCATTAAGGACGATGACGGAGCCTAAGATGGAGTAAGCTTACTCAGAAAGAAGTAATCGTTTGAGAATAAATTCAACGTGACCTTTAAAAAAACAATAACCAAAGTGGAATCCACATGGAAAATTGAAAGGGATTGTCCTAAAATAACGTACTTAAAATAACTTTATTCGTGTTAACTATGTACTCTATATATCTTTACAGTTTACAGATAGCTTTTTCTGTAGAAAATTTTATCTATCAAAGCATTAGGTAGATGGCAACACGAGAGCTAACAAAACAAAGTCTCTAAGAACATGGAAGTGACCTCTCCGTCACAACGATAACTTCAGACGCTTAAAGGATAAGCGCAGGCTTCTTGTACGCCTGTGATGTAAATTAGCCACCTGAATAGCAGATAAATCGACATTGTCTAAGCAGTAAGTCTTCTTACTGATTAGCTCGACTTGAGGTCTTAAATTGAGGGTTACTTTTGTGATCCTCTCATTTTCTTAATGTAATAAAATAAATTGATGATTTTGTAAACGATTTGAATGGATGTAGAAAAGGTCAAATTTTATTTTGTAGAATTAATAACTTTACCTAATTCAACAATAGAAATCGTGTCAGTGGACTTAAATTAAATATAAAATTCAGTTTATTTGGTAGTGACGACAATGGCACCGCGCCCAAAATAATGAGTTCGATTCGTAAAATTTTGCACTGTGGTTCACACCTGTAACCCTAAAGTTATTAATTGAATATTATTGAATTTTACGTTCCTTAATGAAAAATATTATGTCACAATATAGTCTGTAGGTATAACTACTACTGTGTTATTCAGAAAAGTACCTTTAGTGTATAGTTTAATTTGCATACGATATGTATCTCTCTGAGGAAAATTACTTTTTTTTTTTTTTTTTTACTTTGTATAGGCTTGTGTTTGACCACAATCTCACTATGGTAAGTGATGATGTGGCCGAAGGTAGTACGCACACAAAGCCTAGAAGGAACTGGCTCTCAAATGCAGCTGCCGGAACACACCAATAGGTGTTTGGCGACAGATTTTTAACTTGAGGGTGGTAGCCAGCCAGACGGGTACTACAAAGTACCCTACCACCGCGCTATGGTTTCCTCACGATGTTTTCCTTCACCGAAAGCTCAAGCTTATTGTAGGATTCGAATCCACGACCTTCGCCGCGGCGTCCGACGTCACTACCACTGAGCTATCATCGCTTTAAAACTATGGAATTCTATGGAATTCTCCCTTTACCGGAATTTTACATTTTTTCGGGAACATTCAGGAAGTTAAAATGAATAGGCGTAACATTACGCAAACAATACCCCTTTCATGATATTTGTTAAATTATAGCCCGAGGTTATCTATCTAGCCCATTGTGTACTACAAAGTGTCTAGCCCCGTGAGATAATGCGTGTACAAATGCGCGAATTACTGCTGCCTCGCAAGAGTGCCAAGCGATTACTCTTACCCACTGACACCAAAATGCATTTTCTGAATGGCAATAATTGATTGAGTCAGAGCAAATCAAGCCTAATGATCGCCGGTGTTGACCCAGCTTTCAATACGATTGTCTACGAAATCACTTCCTCATTTTCCACTTTGTGCGTTTACCATGAAAATTACGAACATTCCAATGAATAAAATCTTTCTTTCTTTACTGTTTGAATACTTAGCTTTTAGTATAATATATTTAAACTGCACACTTTAAGCAGAATTGAGTAGTGTATATTGTGCTCTACTTTTCTCTATGCGGTTATCCATAATTTGACGAAGCTTACATAAATATCTATGTACAACAACGTTAGTTCTTGTCTTCTTGTTTGGGTATTGGTTGAACTTAATGCTATAGTATCAATGGTATCAGATAAAGAATATTTGTCTATTCTATATGAAAAAGTTTTAGTCAACCATTTCGAAATAGATAATACGATTGGAAACAGCAAGTAGATACAATGTCTAGTTATTCTAAACATACAAGTATCTAAGTAAAGTAACGAATGTAAATAAAACAAATGCTTAACTCATTTTTATGAGAATGTTGTCAATTTGTTAAATACTGCTCCCATACAAACTATCGTCTTGAGTAGAATTCTAAAACGCATCCGCTAAGCGGAACTTTGATATGCAAAAAATATTAGAATTAGACTTTGTAACTTTGCAATAAGGTTTAAAATGGCTTTAATAATTGCGGTCTCCTGTGCCACATCCACGTGCAGAGACGTGCGTTTAGTTTACAAACAGAAACTGTTTGTTCGACCTTTTCACACAAATTCAGTTGAGTATCGATCATGTTCCGGATTCTGATAGCTACTGTCGCACAGTGAAAACGAGTAAAGCCGTTATCTGTCGCAATTAGGACGACCTTCCGACGAATAAGTCATAGTATGATACGATCACTCACTGAATAATATGCTAATAATGATTTAGTTCTTTTCAAGGCCGATTATTATAAATAAATTACTGGTGGTAACACAGTAGCTTCGACCTCATGAGTTCCTAAACAAGGCGTTGCATTGTCTTAGTAGCTATATTATTATTTGGAATTAAAAGGTGACTGACCCATAAACGCAAGACAATATGAATGGCTTCCTACAGTGCACTGTTTCACGGACGCACACGCCTATTTCAGACGCAAAATGAAGAATGAATGATTTCATCGACTTCAAGGGTGAAGTGACGCAATCAAGTACTGAGAAGGAACTTTAATTCAACATCTGCTGGTGCTCAATAAGTGCTGCTTGTGGGGGCTGGTCTGTTTAAATTTGCTATTATTTATTCAAATAGATAAAAGTATTTTCATTTAAATTATTTGTTTGACCACAATCTCATTATAGTAAGTGATGATGTGGCCGAAGGTGGTAAGCACACACAGTCTAAAAGGACATTTAATTTCATCTACGCGGATGAATCTGCTGCGGGTTGCCCAATGTTTTCAGAAACAAAGTTACAGTATGTCTTAGCAGTCCAAAAATAATTTCAATTCCTATTTTGCTAAGTAAAGTAGTATTTATTTAATCGTCTCTAGGTAAGGTAAGAAACCTAACCTTTCACATTCAAAAATTAGACATAGGGATCTTCTAAAGCGTCACCGACCAGTTTTTTTTACCATTTCTATCACACTTACTTATTTTTTGAATGAGAATCATAGTGGTGTGAGACAAGAAATTGAAAAGTTCTAACTTACGTTCTTACTATACAATAATACTATTATAGCTACGTCAAGTAGCTACATCCATTAAACCTCTAAGCTAAGGAAAGGTAGATCTGTGGTGTATAAAAGATGCTCCCATGGAAGATATCTCGCAAATCTCATTAAACAATGCGCTAAATCAACTGTTCTATGACTAGAATCGTGTCGTCGTAGTGATTGCATAGATATGAAATGATTTTAGACCTTAAGGGCTAACAAGAGAGGTTTAATTCACTTAACTTTTTTGCTAGGGCAGTTATTTTACGTGGTCTACGTGGACGAGATGATATTATTAACTAAGAAGATAATCTTACAAGAAAAGCTTAAGGTGAATATAGACTTTAATGAGCCATGAACCTTTATGTGGTGACTATATAATTAAACAATGAAACATACATATCCTATTTTTTTATACTTTAGAATAATAAATAGAATACTTTAAAATACAAAACAGGAGGTACAATTAAAATGAAATAAAAATGATCGATTAAGTATAAAAATTAAAACAATATTTGTAGGAACCTACATATTTTAATTTAAACAAACTCTTTTCCAAAGCTGTAGGAGTTCAGCGGCGATCAAACAACTGATTGGACTCGAAGCCCTCGTCTGAACATGTAACAAAAGTGGGTATCTGTGTAAGTCTCTATGAACCGTGAGATTTGGTCAGTCAATATTAGGTTGGCTCATACTAAATGGAGCGTACAGAACGACCTAGCCCGTTGAATATTGCACATTTTGCGGTGAAGCATCTCATTTTGATATTCGAAATAAAATTCAGAGGATAGACGTGCATATTTATTGACACGTAGCGAATTTTCGACGTCCGTGATTGCATAGCGGTACCGCACTGTAATGTATAAAACTATAGACCACAGGGAATATGAAAAAGCGGATTTATAATGAAATTTAAATCAAGCCTCTTTAGTTAGCGTCTAATGGTGCGTAGGTACGTGAGTTAACTGAATGCGGTGTAACTAGGACATATATGTATATACATATATTACATGGGGTAATTATTTTTGTGGTCGTTAATAAGAAAATTACCAGCATGCATTATTATGTGAAGTAACTTATGTTAATCCCCTCATTACGTTTGGAGCCTTAAGTGGATATCTATACAAAAGTTTGTGCATGCTAAATATAAGAACGAGGACAGACGGATTAATAATTTATTGTCTATTTTATATATTGTATGCAATAATTTTGCATCAGCTTGTTATGTGATAAACAAAAGCCAATGCTTTACATTTTCAATAGTTGAGCCTAAAACATAATATCATTAGAATCTAAACACGCCGTTACAAAACCAGTTGAAAAAAAATCGCGTAAATTATAAGCTTAGGCAAGAACTGCATCTGCAAACACTACACAGGGCGGTTTGAACTAGGTGAGCGGTGGCGTCTACAGCGTGTACTCTTCGGCGGCGCTCGCGCAGTTCCGCTTGCATCGTCGTCGCGGACGCACGCGCACGCCGCGCCATGAATCGCCCGCTGACCGTACTCTTCGCGCTAGCCGCCCTAATCATTATCGTCGATGCTACCGAGCAGCCGCGACCCCGATTGATAGACTTTAACCCGTGGGCATGGCTTCCAGCCAATAGAAATAGATCCCCATCCATCATGGACTATTTTTTCCCGCCGTCCCGAACCCCCAAACAGTCCAGTTTAGACCCACCCGCTGACCGAAAACCACCCCCGACTACAATTCAAACGAACACAGATAGTACCCCCGCACCCGCCACCCTCGAGGAGAGATCCACGACTTACGCGAAAAAATTATCAACTAAAACTAAGTCAACCGTGCCCGCGACTAACCCTACAGCGACATCACCCCCTAAAACGAAAAAATCAACGCGTAAACCCGTCGCGGCTACGACGACGGAGACAAAAACTACGCAAACTAAATATGAATCACCTACGTCGACTACGAAGGACGCAACCGCTACAACGTATCGGCCGACAAAGCACTACACGATACGGCCGGTTGTGCGAACTACGGAGACGCCTACGATACAAGATATGGAGACGACTTTGGATAGCGATAGTACGGAGATAGTTTCTGAGGTCGATACGGCAGGAACTACGGCTGAGGGCCCGAAGGATACTGCTCCGACAATGAGCACGTCTGATGAGTCCAGGTCGACAGACGCCGGGATAGCCAGCACGGCTACAGTGGAGTCCACTACGCCGACGGACAGTACCCCATCGGAGCTGGCCGACAGCCGAGAGGGATACCTGCCACTTCGTGATAAGCCTCAGCAGACCCACGTCAAGATCAACGAGCAGACCAAGAAAGAGGTCAGTGATTTAATAGTATTCTTAAGCGTTGTTTTTCTAAATTGTTCACAGTCTAATAGCTGCAACTTTCCTAGTTTCTACTATCACTGTATTTTCTCAAAGTGATCGTAAATTTCATTTCGTCAGAGCAAAATTTATCGAAACATAAATATTCATTGCCCCCAACGCCTAACGCTTTAGTAGGCGTACAATATGCTGATATGAAAGCTCTTACCGATATAACACCTAAGTCCGCCTGATATATACGAGTTATTGAGTGCACATAAATTTCAGCTAATGAGCCCTTAGAGAAAGGTTACCGTGCATTCCCCAGCTTTGAACGTGTTCCCACATTACCCGTGCAAATTGATATGAATTATTTATTTTTTAGCAGCTCGATGAAGTGTTCCGATGAATATTATGAAAAAAGATTATCGATAAAAACACGACATGTTACGGCCCTGCGATCATTATGTAAACTGACTTATTACACTGTTAGTAGTTAAAACAATTTATAATGCAATGTAATGGTTGATAATGGCCGTTTGAAAATAGTTTCCTCTAATCGTCGAGTTAAATGTTAACTAAGGCTCGAATTAATCTAAATTACACGTGTTAAGAATGAAATCATCAGTTTTTGTTATAAAGAAAGTTCTCATTTTCATTAAGTGAAGAGATCGTATCAATGATAATGTTAAGGTTTAAACGATATTAAATTAGGCATGAAGTAAGTAAAATTGTTTGAAGTGCCATAAAATTGCATGTACCTGTTTTAAAAGTGTAAAAATATGTCTTTTTTCTCACTACTTTTCTTTAAACTTTTACGAATGGGAGGATGTATTTTTGACGATATATTTTGAACTTTTTGTAGTACCGGTACCTAACTGCATTATTTATATTTGAAATCGCCTATTCCAACTTTGCATAAAACACCTAATCTAAATTCTGTGCAAGTACAATAAAAATAAGTATTTTACATATATCTCATTATACTATAATTACACAAAAAAATTAACAATGGAATCCATTATGTTAAAATGTAACAAAAAAGGGAGGCAATTATTGAGTAAAATCTCATATTTTCAGTGGTTAAACTCATTTGCAAACTCCAGACATGGAACAAAAACTACGACTTCTATAAGAAATATTGACTTTCATACATTAAGGGTATACGATGATAAATTACGGTGACATTAATAATGCTTGAACATTTTTTTGGCAACCTCAAAGTATATTCGAAAAATTATAGATATAGATGAAAAAAAAAAAGAAATTGCAATCGCAGTCTACAGACTCTATAGAGTAAAAAAAAGATATTCAAATCGTATCGGAAAGTACTGGCTTTCCTGTCATTAGAGATTTTGTGGTTACTCGTAATCGTAACTGTGGCGGGCGTCCGCAAATTTTGGACAGAAACAAATTTAGCTCGATTTACGGAGACACTATTCACAATATGAACTTTCACTCTTATACAATCAATCTATCATAAGTAATGAATGAGCCGGCATTTTCTAAAGTTGGATGATCTTTTGTTAACGCTTTCGGCCTTGCCGCTAATTTGCTTTTTCAGGCTTTATGTGTTAGCGAAACGTGACAGTTTGTATAACTCAACATAAGTATGATTCTTTGTTCATTAAGGAACGATTACTTATTATTATTGCAATTATGTAATGTAATATGAATTAACATGCATATTAGTTGTCGGCAACTTATAAATATGAACGTTTGCCGGAAAAGGGGGTTCAGTTTAATTATTTGGTTCCAGTTACTACGTTTACATTAACATTTCCTTATTTATAATAGAATGGTCACTGTATACTAGAACAGGTAGTCCACATCACAATAATATATATTTTATAGTTTGCAGCATTAATTAAATGAGAATATTGTAAACTGAAATATTTATTAATCGATGTAAATTTTCCCGTTTTCTTGAAGATAGGGCATAAAATATTACTACTGTGTATCAAATGAGCTGTTCTTAGGGGCGCCGTTGAGAAGGACTAACGGGCTCGCCTCAACTCTACATCCGTGTGCTATCATAATTTGCATTTTAGTGTCTCAAATTTATGACAAGCAGTATCCTTATTTAACATAGCTGAATTAATTTTAACTTACTGCGATTTTTTGTTAAAAACTCATGTTTAATGTTAAAATAAACATAGTAATTAACTAAGTTAATTTTTTCACGGTAGCGGGCAACAAAACACTTTGTATAATGCCATCACATAATTGCCATGTTCATAGACCTATTGTGATGCAAAGCAGTTCAAATGAAAAAGAGTTGAATGTTGGGAAAGGTCGTCAAGATTTATTAATACCGTTTAGAATTCCACATAGCACTTGCTTCAATTATTTTTTATGGCACCGTTTTTTGTGCCAGTATGTGTTTACTTGGCGATAAAAAGAGATTTCTTTTTGAGCAAATGTGATAAGAAAGCTACGGAGAATTTTGCGTTCTTGAGAATATTTCCTTGATAAAACATGAATTAATTGAAATTACTCAAATAAAATAGAATATTGTTTATTTGACAGCTATTTAAACATAAATACACATAGAAACTAAAAATAAGGAAAAAATAAGTGCTTAATTCATAAACAAAAATAAAAAACAATAATCAATTAAATTCTATTAGTTAATCTTGAAGCACTCAGAAATATGGACCTAAATCTTTACCAAAATAAAGAAATAAAACTTGATGGAGCCCAATGAAGTTTAAAGGCAATGAATCGCTTAATCAAACCAAAACGAGATGAAATTAAACAATTCTCACTTTCGCAAAGTAAATGATCTAAAGGTCGTATCGATCGATACTAATCGTGTCTAATTAATCAGTTCGCATTATTGATAGAAAGTCGATATACGAATCTGTGAACAATGTACAAGAAGAGAAAGGGTCCTAAGGAAGTAGGTTGGAATTGTCGTAAACAGAAATTACTTCAAGTCAAGTTTCATGGGACCTATCATTCTGTTAGACGTTGCACAATTATTAATAATTTGTGCTAATACAACTAACAGTAATAACTAATAATAGAATCTCAAGTTCCGTTGAGGCAAAAGTTTAAGAGATATATACAGTAAATGGTATAAAAACTTTTGATATTCATAATGTAAATTTTGAAAATGTTTCACATGAAAACGTCGTCTTATGATGATTTTCCCCATAAAATTTCCTTATTCAGTACATAAATAGACTTTTAGGAAGTCTTTGAACAAAACTGTTTACAGTTTATGCAATGCGTAACGGAGATTTTTTGATATTGAAAATTTCATCGGAATCAATTATGGCTCAACCGTGCATCACACTTTCATTCACGCTGCCAGTATTAAGTATCAAATATAATATATTACACAACATCTGATAGCGGAATGTCCGGCCCGATTGTGATTGTAAAATTCAATTGAAAAATAAAAAAAACCAATCCTCTAGTTACAATTGCATTCAAATACATAATCCAATATCAATTGGAAGTGAAATGCAACGGAACTGTAATAAATAAGTCTCGAGCGCGTATTGTTCATTTAATCATATGGAAATTAATCGTTAACTTTTCTATAGCATCAGGTGTATCTCTTTCTATTTAGTGTAAATTATGTGCCGTACGTGTTTGATAACTTTACTGGCCGCGAAAATTACGTTCTAACTACGTGCGTGATTGAATACCATAGCAATATGTATGTTAATGGAGCAGGACGCTTGTGGCTCAGTCCGGTCCGATTTGATCAGATTACTGATATCTTTAGCCACAATATTATACCAGAATATGTCAATAGCCACATCTGTATAGCTAAAAGTATCTTCTTGTTTTTCTATACCATTATTCCCTTGATCCGTGATTGAGGCTTCGCCGCTTTGGACACGTAAGGTAATGTCACGACGTGACTGCCAAGGGATGTTTGATATATCTGATTTGAACTGTCTTGAAAGGTTAAGTCCTAGTTGCTCACGGTCCATTACGGTAAAATAGACGTTAGTTTCTCGTTCAAGTTAAGCTTTACAACCAGCAAAATATGCAGGTGGTAGACATTTTGAATCCAACAAATATGTTGATATAGTACTGTTTAGTAATGTCTTATTCAGGTATTTTTGATTTAGAACGAACCAGTAGCTTTCTGTGTTCCGGTGATGTGAATGTAAAAACTGTAAATGGAAAGGTTTTAATGATGACGTTAAAATTATTTAGTAAGTTTGTTTTACGCATTGCGATGTTTAATTCAATTGACTAGGTAGTATCTACTATCTACTATCATGAGAGAAAAATTACAACACATCACCAATATATTTATTATGTTTGTTATTATCTTCTTCTTCTGTATAATTAAAAGGAAAATGTGACTGACTGACTGATTTATCAACGCACAGCTCAAATCACTGGACGGATCGGGCTAATATTTGGCATACATATAGCTATTATGATGTAGGCATCCGCTAAGAAAGGATTTTTGAAAATTTCACACCTAAGGGGGTAATATAGGGGTTCGCGGATGAAACTGCGGGGCGGTAAGCTAGTTATTTATAAAACAGATGTGAGATGACTTAATTTAAATCGTCATTATGCGTTTGAACCGATTACTTAATAGTTATAAATACAGGTTTCCGTGCTACGTCGTAATTTGTGTATCCGCCGCATACGACGACTGACATTGACTTCAATCAGTCGTTCAAGGCCATTTGTTATTGCATAAAACGTTTCATGTAACTGTACGTCTATATTGCCAATATTTTTGTGTCAGTTGGCTACAAGCATTATACCTACGTTTATTACTAAATTGGAGATTGTGCATCGACATTATTACTGCTACTCTTATTTTCGTTTGCCCGTCATCACGTACAGGAGCTGTATAGTAAGCTCATTGTGACTCTTTTTATATTGCTGTGTGTACATTTTAAGACGAATTTTCAATTTCAGATTGCAGCGTAATCAAACAAATATTTCAGATCTATTTTTGATAACTTAAAGTAATAGATACATAACTAATAATAATAATAGGTAATAATAATAATAGTAGCCTGCTCTTTATATAGAAAATAATTAAATTAGAAATATTATAAGCAATCATTTTATATTAGTGCGAAATCCAATAGTTGATGAAAGTGACTAATATAGAGCTCAATTGTCATTGTAACTTATTGACCACTATCCTAGAGACAATTTGGTCACTATGCTAGACGTAGGTACTACGAAAACGCTGATGACCATTTAAGGACCTTTAAACTTGATAACAAATGTCATATGTAGATTGACATCGAGTACAATACCTCCGTAAATATACAAAAAGTCATGTTAATGAGAGGTTACGAAACCTGGAGGAAGTTCCGCATACGCGTTGCAATCATAATTACTCGCTAGCCGATCGTCAGCAATGATTGTGTTAAACCATAAACCATTTGACGCATTTGCGATTGATAAATTCAATTCAGATGTCGAAAGCCGGCAAGATGAATTTGCGTCTGTGTATGACATAACCGATTCGTCGGAGCCAATTAAAGATGGCGTCACGAGTGATACCGTAAAATGCGTTTATCCGCTACACTTGACACGCGAATGCCACACGCGAAACCAACTAAGATAAGATACCGTTTTTTGTTGAGAAAACCGATGTTGCAGACAGTTACGTACCAAATCACATTACGTCCGTTAACCGTAGCAGGTAACATCCTTGGTCTAATTGAGTGGGATATAAACAAGCAGTTGGTAATTAGATGAGTCGGGGAGTATGTTTAATTCATTCACAATCTCGTCGGCTCAACGGTTTTAAACAACCTCGAGAAAACTGGTAGTTAGACAATGTTTTATACTGCACTAGTTCTTATTATGCGTGGACGTTGCACTGGTAATTTTTGTATGCGAAGTACCTAAGCTTTAGTATCCAATGGATTCAATAATGCAAAGTTAGTAAAATTACTATACATAAGTGCCTTTGAAGGCCTATTTGAATGAATAAATTATTTCATTTCATTTCAATTATATTTAAATTCTTCACTAAAATAACATGAACAAGCCGGAAGAGCTACTAAGCAATGATGAATTTAAACTTTCGATGGATCGACAAACAATCATAATGAAATAATGATTATTATTTTTTCTTTATTCTGAAAGAAAAACAACACGCTGCGTCATCAAAAGACAAACAAACAAGTAGCACGAAAGCGAATCTAACATGAAAATAATCGTAGAAAGTGTACAAAATTGATTTCTGGTATGTGTCCATTAATTTATTTGACAGTAAACGGCAAATTGTGATTATTAAAAAATTTACATTTCACTCATAACTATAAAGTCATCGGAATCTATTTCGATGAATATTGAAATATTGTAATAGGTAACAGTTACAGCACGGTATGATAATAGTATATTTTATCGAGTTAAAAGAAATACTCAACATTATGTGCATTTTTCGCTTTTACTATTGCAGTCACGTAAGACACTGCGCTCTTGTTTGAAACTTTTTTCTTAATGGCATCATCATTTCTTTGACTTCAGAGGTCGAGTGTTAATGGAGCATATCACTCATTTGATGTCGTGATATAATAAATCATTACTACTCGCATTCTTTCAAAAGGGAAACTGGTTCAACTAATGGTACTTTTAAAAGGAAAATAGCGGTCGATTTTTTTTATTTGGCTCTGTACGTAGGTGGACGGTTTTGTCTTTTGCATGAAGTTGATTAATGTTTAAATATTTGGTTTAATGACTAATCTTTAGGTTTTGGAATCACCTGAGGATTTAAATGTAATTTAAATATAGGTAAAGGCTAGCTTTGCACTAACCAAGGGCGTAGAGGATTCCTTACTCATTGCGAATTGACAGATTCATAAAGAAAAATTTTTGACAAGGAGTCTCGTAAGAATTGATTAAGATAAAAGGGAATATGCATGTGATGTGGGAGTGTGGTCCAAAACATCAAGCATCTTCACATCTAATAATCTTGGAAGGACTAAGTTTTATACAGGGATGAAACGGCTGACTAGGGATGATACGAGTACACAAATTAAATAGTCATAGTACGATAATAGGCCCTATTACAATTCCGTAAATGACATTAAATAAAATAAAGGTACTCGAAATAAAATCATCAAGTTCCCCTCAGGTAGGTACTGTTATAATTATTACGCAGTTAAGAACATTAGAAAGCATAGAGAAGTGTGTTAACTGGATGGTTAGTGTTAGTAGAGATGATTTTCACTCTCGACAAGACGCGAATAAATTACCGATGCATTCAGAGCACCGAGTAAATTGTCACATACCCAAATAGAACATGTTAAGTGTTAACAAAACTCAGAAACGGTGCACTACTTTGAGAGCACATAGCAAACAATACTTTTGCTTAGCTAATGTTCGGTTAATAGCAGAAAAAAATCAGTGAAATTTTTCGATTAAATTCGATTATAGTGTCAAAATTACGATTTTGTAAGCTTTAACCTAATATTGTTATTAATGCGAATTGTAATGCTTATTGTACTCAAAGATCTTTGTGAACATGATTTGCAGAATTAGTTCTAGGTCTTGTTATATCATCACCTCGTTCGACATCAATTGTGATACAGGAGATAATAACTGAAGTATAAGTGACTGTGACTGAGTCTTCCACAATTCTGATTTCCATTAATTATGATTATAAACTTTACCATTACGTAAAAATAAGACGTAATCTAGATTTAGTTTCTCCAAATACAAAGAATAAATACTTACAATAAACAGCTTTGAGAATTCCCATACGTACCTGAAACAAAGTGTTACACAGTCAAATAAAAAATTCAATCAAACATAACATGATGTCATAACAATGAGTGATTTGTGATTTGCATGCATAACATTGCTATTATATTGAAGGCCTCGGGCGAAAGTTTATCGGTATTACTGACCTCTCTATTCATTAAAAGATAATTGAAAGTGAAATTAATTCTTCGTCGAGATTATTTTGACAGTGATTCTATTCCTGTGTGTTCCGACTCTACTATTTGCCCTGACCCAGTATTATTATGTGAGCATTAGTCTTTATCATTGCCAAATAAAAAAACTTTTGTTCCAATTCGATATTATTCGTGTGAAAAATGTAATTTATAAATTCTCTGATTTAACTACACCATATTTCTATTATGGTTGAAATTAAGTCCCTTAAGGCCACTTATGTTTCAATGAAGTAAATTGGATACTTCTCCGTATTCCTTTCCCCTGTCTAGAAGGTTCGTTGGCCTGAGAAAAGTCTTGGGAAAAGGCTGGATACGGAAGGCGGAAGCCAGAGCATGATGACACGCGTTGATTGGTTACTTGATGACGCTTTTTTACAGCTATTATAAATCATTAGGCTCCTCCTGACGATAGCAGTACTATGTACCTAATATACAGTTCCCAGTCTCGGAGCTTTAGAACGTTAAATAAATAACATGGTTTATTTTATCATTAATACACCGGTATTAAATGACCGTAAACAATTTTATAGCTCAGTTTTTGCTATAACGATCTATTAATTCGTTTTGATAATCATATTACTGCTGAGAATTTATATATGTTCAATAATTGATTTTTTCATGGACAGTTTTTAACAGGTTTTAGGCTGATTTTTTGTGACTAATTCGGTATTTATTGTATCAAGAGATGACGACTGTAAAAGCGCAAAATCTGGTATAAAAATATTTTTGGAAAAGGAAATTTGGGAAAATTCTCTTTTTTTTTTTACAAAACGTTGTTTATTCTGAGACTTTGAAATAAAAGGGATATTTTTAACATTACTATAGTTTACTTTACAATGATCTTATTCATTTTTATTAGATTGAATTTTGAGAAAATTGAAGTCACCAACAATCAGAAACTACTTAATACAAATTGTAATCTAGAGCCTTTCCCTTTTTCACTATTCTATTTTTTCACTTATTATCCGTGCATAGATGAATTACTTTACGATGCCTTTGCCAAACTTTTATAAATAATTATCATTACACAGCGACAGGTTATCTCTTCGGATTACACATCCGAAAGTTCTCTTAAGCACTTTTCACTTAAAAACGGAAGCAATATACGACCATTCGTGATTATATCCCGTTCTATTAGTTTTACGACTATTCTTATTTCGCTTTAGCGACTATTATAACAACCGGTAGTGCAGTAGCGATATCGTTAAGAAATGAGAATTATCATTATTTGCAGCAATCAAAGTAATGTTTCAATGCATTACATGTCTCGGGATGTAAGGAAATGCTCGTTGAAGTTATTGTATAGGTTTTATTCTGTTTTGCGATTATTGTAAGTGCATTGACAAGATAATAAGATTGATGGACTTGTACGTCACGGGAAAAAAATATAAGGAAGTTAGTAAAATTGAAATTCTTCTCGTGAAATGACGATTATAACTTTGAGATAACACCTATATCATAATAGATAGTATTGGTTCGGAAATACTCTGTTCACGTCGTAACATCGTATAATTTAAATCAATACTCTAAGAGAATATAATATACCATTTGAATTTTGCTAAATGTATACATCGTAGGTTGAGCATTACAATACAAGGTATTCCGCCTTGTAAAAATAAAGGTATACAAAAAAAGTGACAATATATTGCGTTAAACGTTATATTACTATATAACTATACAGGATGATTTTTTTGTCACTGGCAATACTTGCAGGGGTGGAAGTACTCATTTATATGAACAACTTTTATTATGGGACCAACTCTGATATCACGTAAAATAAAATGGTTGCTTCATACATTTTGGTCGAGTAGGTATTGAACTTTTGTATGGAACAGCGGATAATTTTTTCGTGATTTCACAGTTAGTCTCATAATAAAAGTTGTTCATAATGATGAGTACTTCCACCCCTGCAAGTATTGCCAGTGACTAAAAAATCACCCAGTATATTATCAAGCAGTGTGAAATATTAGAGTATGAAAATAATTCATATAAACGAATTATTTATAATTTGACGAGTTATAATTTGATTTTATTAAGTAGTCCATTTAATACTAAACACTAAGAATCTGGATACCTACTCAGTCAATAGCAAAGAAAATAGGTACACCAAACAGGAACACAGCGAAAGCCCTAACATTGCTTGTCTTTTAAAAATAATTGCCTACATTTTAAATTAGCATACTTTACGTTCACGCCTAGAGTTAGTTCGTAAATCTAAGACAACAACGGGGCATGTATAGTGTACCTAGCTTTCGCCTTAGCAAACCCTAGCTTGTACACGCTTTGCGATTTGTGACTAGGCTTTACGTAGTGAAACATGAACCTGTAGATTCGTTTATTTTTCCGTTTAAGGTTGTTTCACACGGATTTTGGCTAAGTGTTTAGAATATATAATAGGATGTGACCATTTATTGTCTATTCAGGTATTTCGAGAAAACTAAGCGCGTGTATTTCACACAGCTTTCGCTGATTGGAAAAGTAAGACACCCAGTACTATATTACGTACTATATATTTAAATGAAAGCAACAAAGAAATACTTTCTAATAAGTATGTTTTTGTATGTTTTTTTTAAATCACGATATTAATGAGTAGAACTTCTACAAACCGCACGTAGCGTTACCTGTTCATATAAAACGAGTTACTTATGGTGACAGAGCATTAGCGAGCTTAGAGTTAGACTGACCCGAATTCGAAATAATTTCACCGAAACTCACGAATATTTGCACGTAACCTGTTATCAGGGGAAACCGTTAGCACAATTACAGTTGTACAATATATCTTACAGACTGTACTTAGTGTGAGATATTTTATAGAGAAGTGGTAAAGCTGCGTGGATGATTGTACTGGGTCATATCGTTGTATCTTAACAATGCAGCACTTCATAGTATGAATGGGTCAAGCACTGGGATTGTTTTATGCGAGAGTTCCTATTTATATCTACATAATGATATGATACATGAACGTAGGTTTTAGCATTATGAAATATCACAATATAACTTTTTCTTTCATTCTTTCTTTTATATATTTTATCAAATTCTTGGAAATCTATAGGATTACTAATGAATTAAATATGTCTGTAAACAAGAAAATACATACATAATAAATATTATTTTTTGTTATTACATACTTAATACCATTATTCTCAGGATGGACATCCCTGTATGTGATTATAATACGATATATGATAATAAACTCCGTAACGGCTAAACTGATTAAGAAGAAATTTGTCACACAAATAGAACATACTCTGGAGTAACATATATGATTTTTATCCCGGGAAAACATAAACAATTTTTTTGGGGAACGTGGGTGAAACCGCGGGGCGGAAGATGTTAATTTAAAGTTGTTTTTTTTTTTTATAAAACTCAATAAATTCTATCCTTATGA
This sequence comes from Tetheella fluctuosa, assembly GCA_951216915.1. Taxonomy (NCBI): domain Eukaryota; kingdom Metazoa; phylum Arthropoda; class Insecta; order Lepidoptera; family Drepanidae; genus Tetheella; species Tetheella fluctuosa. The sequence goes on along the minus strand of OX578229.1, from coordinate 5,065,556 downwards.
CTTTGGAGGATAAGAAGCTCTTACCTACATAGTTTCAAAGTAATTTTCTCTGAAGATTCCAATTACTCAGCCAAAGTAGGTATTAGGTAACTATCAATTGAAACATTAAGGTTGGCAGAAGGGCTCTGTATGTTCTCCCTTAAGGTCCGCTAACCATGTTCAAGTTCCCAGAACGTCTTTAATTGACGGACATGCGCTATTTAACGACCAATACTTTTGACACTTGATTAGTTAACAGTTAACTATCCGGGTAATCTTAACGGTCGATTAAGTCATTTAAGAGGGATACGATTTTTAAGAGCCTAATATTTTTATTTTTATAGACAGAGATGTTTAAATATTTTGATTTTTACTTAAATAACACTTATTTGAATGAAAATCGTCACAAACATGCAAATTCAGCTCGTTTTAAACACATTTCATAACACGAAATACTGTTTTATAAGTTGATTTCACAAAATAAATGTGATATAAAGTGAAATATGACCATTTATAATACTATTGGTTTGATTCTATCAGATATAAAATATATACATAGGTATGTAACAAAATTTTGCCAAATGTTGCTTGTAAAATAGATCCGAGTAAATAATGGGAAAAGACCAGTTTCCATCTAAAACTCCAATGAAAGCAATATCGACCACTCCAAGCAAACACTCTACCACACACAAACAATATTAAACATATTGTTTGTTATTTACAAAATAGAATTTGACTTGAATAATACGTGAACATCAAAAATAGACTGACTGACAGATAAATACACAGCTCAAACCATAGACCCAGTGGTTTGAGCTGTGCATTTATGAAATTTGGTATTTTGCACTCAAGTTCCTCAGATACAAAGGCATAGACTATGGAAGCTAATTTATTATTAACTAGATTCCGCCCCGCTGTTTCACCTGCGTTCCTTGGGGATCTTATGTTTTCCCGGGGTAAAAAGTAGCCTATGTCTTTCTCCATACCATAGGCTATCTGCATACCAAATTTCATCACGATCGGTTCAGCAGTTTAAGCGTGAAAAGGTAACAAACAAACAAACATACTCACTTTCGCATTTATAATATTATAGTTAGGAGGTAGGATAAAAGCTTGTAAAGACGCTGAATCAAACTCGTATCATTCGTAATCATAAGGTACTTACTGTGCTATAGATATATACCAAAAAATGGTCGAATTTCGACCATAGATGATACTAGTTCTAAAGAAATACCTACGAAGACATGTATATAAAATAGAAAAAAATTACAATGTGAGCGAAAGAAATAAAGACTAAACCATGAATATTTGCAAACCATAACATCTTAACTTAACCTGTCTGAAACTTAAAAGAAAATTGGCCAAATTATCACCAATGCGTGAAAGCAAGAATAATTGGTCAAATGATTTGACAAATACAGTGGTGCTATTAAACGTGTGTGAACAACTTGACATAGTGAACCGGCTAAGTGTGTACAAACATGATGTAGTGGATGTGCAAACGCCACCAAACAAACAGTTATGAGGAGCTTCAATGACCAAATATGAGAAGAGGAGCTATTAACTGGAATGTAATGGTTTCATGGGGAACATGAAGTAGGTAGTATAGCGAACGCCAATTTCACTGTTTGTCTTTATGTTTTAACTGTACTTTTTAAGTTTTTCGATGGACTCATTGCAAGATTAAAGATTGCAGCTGAATTTGAAGGTATTGCGTGAAGATAATTTTAAGAGATGTACACTTCACAAGGTAGTTTTAGTTAAACGGTAAAAAAACATGGGATAACCATTAAAAATAAATTTAAACGACATCGACAGACAGTTAATAACTGTTCGATATTCATTATCTAATTTGCCCGTCAAGAGGACAAGTGATCGTTCCATAGTAAAAGAGATCAAAACAGCATGAAAACAAGTATTAGTACATACAATTATTTACAGAGGTAGGTACTTAATCTGGAGAACAGAGATATTACACAAGTCGGTCAAATGGATTAATTACTTGATTGGATGAATCGAAAGTATTATTAACGAGTGATGATCTCGGAAAAGCTCACTTTTACCATCACTGTAAAGATGTATTGTAAAGATAAGGCGAATGCATCTCGATGATACAGATTGACTTGCTATTGGCAGTCTAGCAAATCGATCTAATGAGCAAAACTATTATGCAATTGGTTTCACCGGCATGTATCGGCAATTTAAAGATTCTTCAGTTTGTGTTATAACATTAATATTGCAGTCTAAGATTGTCCCATCCAACGGAATTGTATTCAATAAAGCACTGTCAGCTAGCGGTGAACATTTTTTTCTTACGCCTTGTCCAATCTAACTTGCTTCGCTAAGTTGCGATTCGATAAGCTGGGTTTAATCTTGACTAATAACCGCATTTCGTTTTTTGGCTTCATAGCTGTTATTATAAATATTGGGCGCCCTATCAGTAAAAACTGCGTATTTTCAACCGACGTCCAAAATTACGGTAGTATTTCAGCACCATTACGGTAAATAGGCGTTCGATAATATTTCAGAAAGTTTAGAAAGCAAAAGTTTGAGATGATAATTACAGACAAAAGCGTTAAATAACAACTTCGCTTTTCGTTTCGAGTGTTTAATGATAGCATCGGCAATAAATAGCGAGATCTACAGTTAATAAAAAAAAGTGGATAGGTACAATATACTTAAATGGAAACCTCTCACTGACGCCTGTAACTGTAGCCGGTAATCTAGTATGGCGATATCACTACTGACGGAATGGCTAGGAACTGTTATAAAGACATCCAGTATCACCATTTGCACATGCATTACATAAAGTGGAATTCATTTTGATCAGTGTTTATTAGTGACAAGAAAGATTTAATGAAGTCTTGAGTGAATGATCAAGATGGTGTTAGGGAGAAAACGCTGTTAACAGTATTTGGAGTATGCGAACGTGGGAAGCTGTCATTGGAGTGGCGTCTAATAACCGACGAGAGTGCGAATCGATCGACAATTATTACACAATAGATGGTGAGGTTTATTTTCTTGTATATTAAAGTTAAATACATTTAATACAGTCCGCGGTATTATTGATCCGATGTCCGCGGACAATCTTAGAAACGTGACTGCCGCTCTTGTTTGGATTGCGGTTGATATAACTATAAGCGGACGAAAGCTTCAACCTACATCAGATTGAGCACGTAAAGTATGTATGTATCACTGGACGGACAATTTCCCTGCTGTGACGCGGGTCAAACTTTATTTGTGCCAGTGTGTTGCATTGCATTGCGGAATGAATGCAAATATTGTCCGCAAATTGTTTTAAGTATGTTTAATGAGTATTCAGTTCACGTAAGGAGCGAAATTCCCGTGCCATTGGCTCGTGCTGTCTAGTTCTTTAGACTGTAAATGGGTTTGTTTACATATGTGAAGATGTTGAATTAGAAAAATTATAATGAATGAACGAAGCTTCTTTATCTACTTACTACCTACGAAAATATTCACTACACGCTACGAGGATGGATGGAGGATGGTTACTTTCAGTTTTAACTTCAAAAATTACTTTCTACAAATGAAAGATCCGGCATTGTTTTCAGTATAAGTTACATAACTTTTTCTCAAAGCTTATGAGTTCCCATCACATAATCTCATCACGATTCTACTAGGAAACTGTCATGACACAGATAAGGCACTTAGTATACCTAATAAAATTCTCGAAACGCATTAAAAATTCAACGAGGTCTATATGAGGACATGTCCTATGCAACAGACGTATGGATACCTACTCGTATCTGGAGAGATCGTCCAAACGTACGCCTCAACGTCCTTATTTATAATGTGGCACCGCTACCTCGGCTTACAGGTAACAAATCAAGGATTTCATGGAAAGCCCCTTTAGTATGGCGCTCGCTCACACATAAAAATATTCACGCTGTTCTCTTAATCTAATCTTTATCTGATCACCACAACGTGATTCGTTAATTCCAAAGATTCGCACAAGCAGCACGAAATGAACAGTCGTAGAGAGATGCGTGTAGTAAATCGTTGTAGCGGAATAATTTTAAGTGTTTTGCATAAGCCGATAGGATGGTTTCAATTGCTTCCTGTCTCAAACGTTTATGTTGGCTCTAATATAATAGTTTGCATAACAAATAAATCATCCATTTCTCTAGTAAAGGATGTCTGTGCAAATTGCAAGTTTCCCGGTTTACCATTAGCACTGAAGGTCGTGGGTTCCAATCCTACAATGAACTTATGTTTTCGCTGAAGGAAAAGATCGTGGGGAAACTGTAGCATGGTGGTCCCCACCTAGCCGGTTACCACCCTCAAGATGAGAATCTGCCGCCAAGCAACTACCGGTGTGTTCCAGCACATTGTCCGTTGTACCTGAGACCCAGTTCATTCTTTGTGTGATTACCACCTTCAGTCACATCATCACTTATCATGGTGAGATTATAGTCAAGCACCGGCCTAAGTACCTATACATACATAGTAAAAAAAAGTAAAGTTTGCAGCATACTTTAATTATTTTATGTGTACCTGCTGCTAGATATGAGCTAGGAACTAATGGATTTCTTTTGAGGTCCAAATTCTTCAGAATGAGGTCAAACGCCCACCGAGGCAACGGTAACGATCTCACGATCGTTGAAATTCTTGACAGAAAATAAATACCATTGAGAAAAATAAGACACTACGATTAATATATAGTATACATGAATAAATCTGTAGGATATAATAATAAACATGTCGTTAGGTGTATGTAATACATCAACGATGGATAAATATGCATGTCATGAAGATCTACACTTCGTTTAAGTGTGATGCTAAAGAAAATGTCCGTCCAGGAATGTCACTATTTGATGAAGATATATGCATCATGTTGATGGGTTTGTCATTATAAGAATTTCACGCATAGTCTATGGAATGGAAGTATAAATGAGGAAGTTTTTAATTTTATTACAAAACATAAAAGTTTGGCGAAAACAAGACGCCTCTAAGAAAAAACGTCAATTTTGTTACCGGGAACCGTAATTAACCCCGGGTTCAAACTACTTATACTAGCAAGGAGGACCCGAGAAACTGAGCATTATTAAAGCCTTAAAAGGTGGGAGAAAGTTCAACGGGTTGACTGTCTTCACCCTTGGATATTAATAACGCGACATAGAATGAAAAGAATATTCCAATTAGCATCACACTTATGTAACAAGTAATTGACGACTTAACGCATACAAAGCGTATGTAATGAGTGAAAGCAATAGATTCTGAAGGCCTCATCATTCGGTCTGATAACCTTAAGTGCTATTGTAAACCAACATCTAACAACAATAAGGGAGAGTTGAGTATTGAAAAGGGGCTTTTCATTTTCCTAAATGAGTTGCTAGTTGTAAAACTCTCGTGTGGTTATTAGGCAGCGCCGGTAGCATTGTATAAGTCATCGAAGTGGCCAGCCACAATAGGGGCTTTCACGTGGCCTTTATGCCCGCCATTGAGCTGTCAATAAAGATATTCTTCAAACGTGGTAATGACTGGCGTATCGTTAATACCATAGAATATTTAGGAGAGAGCAATTCGTCGAGAATTCCCAACGATTGTAGGAATGCTATTGTTCTTGTTAATTTCGGCTACTAGTTAAATAGGTGGGCCATTAATGCAATGGGTCACGATTAAGCTGGGGCTTTAGTTAGTGTGTCACGTTGAAGTGTGAAGTCACGCTTGTACAATTTAGTATGAGTACGGTCCACAAGCCCTTCTGCCACTGAATGGACAGATCTTTTGTCCACGCCTACGTGCGAAAGAAAGCTGCATGGTTCAAGAGATATTTCATTACTGAACATATTACATAATTATATAATTATAACCGGCCATAAATAAGAATAGGACAACCTTATGAATTGTAAGAACTTGTATTTACTTAATTAAAGTAGTAGTAGTTTAACTTAAAATTAGGGCAGATTTTCTGTGCATATTAATAACTTAAGCACAAAAGCTTTAAGCAGGAAAAAGTCTGTTACTTTTCAAATTCAGCAAAAAATATTAAAGTAGGTAATACCTAAAAAAATAATATGATCATGAAAAAATAAGAAACGAAATAAGGTTAGATTTATGATACGATGGCATAGCGAAATGCATCTCACGCACATTTATGCTATAGTCGAATGCAAGATATCTCCCGTTAGTTACAAATTCCACGGCCGCACAATGGATCCGTTGATACTCCATCGATGGGTAATTTGGGCTCATATTGTGTTCAAGACGAAGGGCCCGCGGCCGTGAAAAGGCACTTTAATGCCAACGGACCGGAAACACGTCACCGCTTTAATTGAAACTCCAGAAAAAAGACCCAAAGACAGATGAAATGAACTGCGTCCTCTTTGATACGGTAAAATACGCGCCACTGAGGACAAAATGAGAAGTTCGTCGTTAATTTGATAATAGAAGTACCGTTCGTCGAAGTGTTTCTTGTCATTCTGGTTAAAAGATTTCGTAACGTTTATAATATTGTTCAAAATACCGGTGGCTATTGAAATTCTTTAGACAAAGTTTTTTCAGAATTTGATATCAATAAACATACAATCATTTAGTTTTAAGCTTATTCAACATTTTGCACAACTTGTAAATGATTTTTAATTTATGTTAATAGGTGTATTTTGTTGCATAATAAATATATTTTCATTTTTTCATACATTATAATCGAACCTGAAACATTATGTCTGTTCAAGGAAATCTTGTTTTTCCAAACATTCAGAATCGAGATTCTAATGTCTTATTTTGGGTCTATGGTACGCAGCAGAATACAGATGACTGTCTAGAACGCCGTTTATTATCCCATGGCGATAACAGCCGCCTGCTAAACAGCATGACCTTCCGCAGTGGCGGCTTTCTACACAGAGATTGTCTGAATATTTGACTTACCGCAAGCAAAGTCAGACCTCAACGGTTCGTGCAAATTTACGGGGGAGATGGTAAAGTCGCGCAACAGTTATATCTACGTTGCTTGAAAATGAGGGAAACGATTAGATGTGCGAGTGATGCAAAAGCATTTCTGCAGAGTTACCAACGTTTTTGTCTATACATATTTGATGTGATTTGAAAAATTTGTATTTCTGGAACTTGCTCCAGGAGTTGTACCAGTGATAAAAAAAACACTCAAATTACAGAAGTCAGGGTTAACTATTCAAACATTATTTTCAATTTTTTTTTATGATAACAGTCTTTATTTAATATTAGTTTTCCAATAATAAAATAAATTATGATTCTTAATAATTTGTTATGAGTTATCATATGAGTCCTTACTATTTGAATGAGTATTGCATGTTGTTGTCAAAATAGAGCAAATTTTCAAGAAAGAAATTAAATAAAGATGAATCATCCATATGGAAAACTACTGATGCAGAATGAGAATACTATCCAACCTAGAAATAGAAGCAGTGGTGTGAGAATCGCCCCAGGTCATCACCATGCTAATGTGACGATCACGACTGTGTATCACTTGACGAATGCATGCAGTGTTAGTTGTTTGAACTAGGCAAATTTTGTTCACTGACACTGAATAAATCTATGCAGGTAAAAATTTGGGAGCGTCGTGATATTTAAAAATAAATATTGTTATGACAATGATAAATTAACTTGAAGACGAAACTGTTACAATATAGATGAGAATTTAATGAATTCAAGGATTTTTGAAGTAGTTTCTGTTTTTTTTTTATTAGTAAAACTAATGACACCGTAAAATAAAAAATCACTGATGTATCTGATATAATTACTATGTAATAACAATTTGTTTCGAACACTAGTCTTGGTGCACCCTACAAGCAATAGCTAACGATAGGTCAAATAATGATACCTTAGGGCAATCCAGATGAACCGGGAATCAATTTAACTCAGCATCTAAGTATGCCATTAGGTTATAGTGTACCGATATTACCGCAAAGTCCGTTACTCGTGGTCCAAGCATCGACACCGTGAAATTATACAAAGTTACAACGTTACAATCCAATTGACTGGTGACTTTTCATCTCGACCTCAGAAATGAAAATGACCGACATTATATTTAATCTCATATGATCACACGATGTACTTATTGATCATAAAATACATTGTACGATTGCGATGCACTAACCTTATTTAAGCTGAAGAAACCGTTGCAAAGTTATGACCGTGTAAATTGATGAATGAGGTAAAGATGTTTGTTGGGGTCTAGGCTATGGATGTGGGTAGATGAAGACATCTTTTAATTTTTCATCTAACGAACATAAAATATTTAAAGTTCACTTAATAGCCACTTATAAACCTTGAACACCACAAATCATAAACCGGCCTAGATGTCAAGCCTTAACAGACCCATCAGCCTTCAATATCCTCAACGAGGCAAGGCGAATTTTCAATCCGCTTGAATTATATATTCACGTCAAGCTTGCTTCAGGCTTGACTAGAGAGCGACACGAGTAGCAAATCTGCGTCCAAAGTCGGAACGATCATTATTTTAAATGTCATGAAAACGAAAAACATAGGAGTAGCTATAAAGGCCTATTTGTGAGTAATCGCCTTGTTTAAGATTGTCACGTGAAATATGATGTACTTAGTTTGAGTGTGGTTTGTAGAATCACGTGCTTGAGCTTGTAGATGATTAAAACCAGACTGTTTAAAATTAGTTCTTACATGATATGCTACTTACATATATTGTTAAACTGTTGTAGTTCATTGAAAATGTTATTGTACCTACATTAAATACTTATATAAAATAAAACTATAATAATAAACAAAACAAGTTTCAAGAACGACACAAACATCAGAGAAAACAATTTGTTAATGCTATAATTCAACAGTTTTATGTTAAATAACAGACATGAGCAGAAAAGTTTCCCGGAAAATAATAGCTACGGGTAACGAAGTAAATAATAGAGTTATTAGGAGCCTTCTGGCATTACAACACGGTTGTAAAGCGATGTTAAGTTCACACACGTATGTAAATAGGAAGGATATGCAAGCACAAATAGCTGCAGCTAACGATGAAGTTATTTGTGAGTATGTAACGGCATACGACAGGTGACATCAACTATCCGCAGCGGAAACTCTTAGAGCTATTATGAAACCTGACGATAACGACCCGAGTCATCCCCTCAACGATTTGTGGTTTCAGCCAAGAGGAGAATACAAACTTTAAATGCAAGCTCATTTCCACTTCAGCCTTAATGCAAACCGCAGCCACTTCGTACTGATTCTAAGACCGCATACATTGAAGCTAAGAAAGAACGTCTTCATTGGCCGTTATGTCATGAAAACCTGATTCTATAACACATTATTTGTACTGATTATTTATTTGCAGCTGTAGAATTGTGATCGAACGTAATGATAATGAAGTAATGAAAGATGAATATTAATGTGTATGCAATTAACGCTACATACAGATGCATACCGGCGAGTTAATAGCATTAAACACATATTTGCGTCACAGCAAGTGGGGCTCTCTATCATCAACTATCACGGAAGATGTTGAAAAAACGTTTCCGACTCGGGTATCGCACGCCATATCTGTCTCAATGGAGTAGTTCAGTTGTTTCTAACAATACAAATTGGTGAGATGCATGACAAAAAATTCATAAGCACAATAATAGCACGGTTCCCGACCTTGCATTTCACCTCAGAACTGGGCTTTGGTCGTGCCATTAGATACCACTTCGGTGAATGTTTCAATTGCATCGACACTGTAATACCGTTTTGAGTACCGCTTAAATCCAACGAGTAACTATTGTTATTAATGAAAACGAAACACAATAACAGTTTAAACTAGTTTTATGTTATAAACTTTCCTTGTTTTGATATTCTTCAAAGATATAAAATCCAATAAAAATCTGCTAATTTTCTTGATACTTATTGTACTTGTTAAGTAACACCAAATTACTAACAGCAGTTATTTTATACATCGTTTTTTATTCATAGAAGTTATTAAAATTAGTTTTAAATAATTATACACAGTAAAAAATCGAATTAAAACGTAGCATTGCGTTCAAATAGTAAACCAATTAAAAGCGCTAGTGGCTTGATTAGCCGTTCTTAACCGATCGACAAAGTTAAGCAACGTCCAGTCTGGCCGGTACCTGGATGGGTGACCGCCTAGTGGTATTTCATCTTGAGCGTTTCCGTGCTTCGGAAGGCATGTAAAGCCGTTGGTCCCGGTTATCACTTAATTGTGATAGTCGTTAAGCTAGTTGGAGACCTCCTAGGTGGCCTGACAACTCCAACAGTAGGTTGACCACTAGCCTACCTCCACCAATCCGCAGTGGGCACGCGTGGTGGAGTATTTGCCTATTCCCCTTTCACCCTTATTCGTGAAAGGAGGCCTGTGCTCAGCAGTGGGCAGATATAGGCTGTTATTATAATTTTTTTATTATAGTAAACCAATTAGTTAATGATTAATGAAAATTTCAACATTGATCGGATAAAATTAAGTTGCAAAATTAATTTTAGCTAAGAGCCAATTAACGCTCGACTATGAAGACAAAGTCGAAGCCATTTATTCAGTTTTGGCCCTAGAAACCATTCCAAACTAACCAGTGGTAAAGGTCGAAAATTGGGTCGGAAGTCAGTCTTCATCTGAGAATAAACGGCAATTAACTTTAATGGTACCTTTATGAATCTACAGGAATCAGTTCACGTTTTTAAGTCAACCAACAACTTATTATGTTTCTCGGATGGAAACGCCATTTGGAAATTGCTCGCGCAACAAATTACTCATACATTACTTAAACGTACAATCTTGATAATGTAATAACAGTAGCTCCACAAAAGAAAGGTTACATTACAACCATGAACATGTATTATGCGTACAATTTGAATAATTATTGATGTAAGAGCATTCCTCAGTATCTGTTCACAATGCGCATAAGTTGAATACGCAATATATTGTGGGAAAATAATTGAAAAATAACAGGATTTAGAATGCAATTTGGTTATTTGGATACAATAGCTTACACTATAATATATAATCTACATAAGTATGATACAAAACACTTTCCATAAAATTATGAATACACAGTTATAAAATGCACATCCCGTTTGGTGTAAAACAGAATGGATATGAATACGAAAGTGTTGATGAAGTATACATTACAGACATGATATCGATAGCTTTCGCAATGGAAGAAGAAAACTCGAAGCCAAAACCAAGGGTTAGTGCGACGGATGCTCCGGCGCATGTAGACCGTATCGGCAAGAGCAGCCGACAAAACGGTGCGTCACGCCCAACTAAGCCACGCAACATCGAAAACATAGAAGAAATGGTAAAATTATGTGCGAAATTGTAACCGCTACGATAAACTATTGTGTATATGATAACATCATTGTTGAAAAAGGAAGACAAATAACAATCGTTTACATTGATACACTTTCATTTTGCCCCATTACGGTTATTATTAATTAACGGATATAACGAAGTTAAAACACTGCAACACTTAGCGAAGCGGTTGAATTAATTCATGTGAGATTTATCATTCAAAAAGTTCGCGCATTAAACATCATTTGCTTCCAAAACTTGTGTCGCTGCGTGGTTTGTTTGAATAGTGAAAACGAAGTACAAAAAACTGACCCGAATGCGTTAACAGGTGGTTTCGATGAGGCGTCTATATTCAATGAACCGTATAACTTTTTACCGATAATTATTTGTATTTGAGAAAATATCTACAGGGCTTTCTAAAGAAAATATAGGTAATTCGTATACGGGCATAATTTGAGTAACCTTTGCCATTGTAACATAAGCTATCTAAAGGTATAATATTACTGGCAGATGGAACTTTACGCGTGTAGGTCAACAAGCTTTAATTCCATGATTACCGGTGATAACAATCGCCGACACATAAAAAAGCAAACGAGAAGAAAGTAAATCGTTTATACGATCATCCGCTCGCAAATTGGATGGCGGGTGCAATGAATCAAAGTTTCGTAGCAAATGATGAGAAAACAATACCCGAGATGTTTATCGGAGACGTGCAAACGTATCTAAATCTTCTTAGTGAACTGGCAAGCGAGCCGCTGGTTGGATTTATGTGGTTAACAGATAGAGCGAATCACTACTGATATACGATCAGGCTTCTACACGCCCATCTTTTAGTAGGATGTCGTAGTGCAGCAGAAGAATGGGCAATATAATTGACTATTACGGATGTTTCTTTTGTTTCTGCGATTGATCTAGAAATATTTGAGAACGGAAATATTTAATTGGATTCGGTACAAAATCTTCGGAGTCTAGAAATTGAAGACAATGCTTTTAATGGTCTGTTGTGTGAATTCGGTTATTATTTTCTGTATTAGTTTCTTAATCTTTCAAGATAGCCGATATGAAAATTAATACAATGTATAATAAATGATCCGTTAATTTAATACCATGAGAACTTAAGCTAAAGGCAATAAGTAATAAGTAAGGTTGCAACAAAAGAGAAGAAACATTTAATTGACGATAATAAAGCAAGTGGTCATAATAAATACGTAAATCAAATTTTAATGAAGGAAACTTCCACAGAGAGGGGAATCGTTAACATTATGTTTATTGGTATCTGTAATCAGAATCAGCAATATTCAGTTCTCACAGCCGGCTTCTCATCTCATAATTGGCACCTTTAGAAGTTGGGACGCACTTACCATATGTGAATGAAAAAGTGTAACACGACGCGATTTTACCATAAGATTATAAAACTAAGAAGAGAGAACTGAATTGAACTGAACTGCAGTTAGCTTAATACTTTTCAAATTGAATAGTTATTTAAATAATAATAACGTTTATTGAGCAGATAAGTATGATATCGTTGGTCCACAAACTAGGTATAACCTATTGTGAACCTTCTTAAAAATGACACATTATGAATGATTAAAATATGATAATATTTTATATGATATATACATAGTCTGGCCATAAATACTGTTACAATTAAAAATAAGAAAGATATTACATTTGAATTTGGAATCTGTCATTTTTATACGATTGTTCATTGGGTTTTCTAATTTTGGCGCCAATACATTGGACAATATTTTGCGATATTAAAATGGAGTGGGGTGATAAAGAGAACCGAATCGCTGTGATTGCATTACACAAAGTTGGTATGGAGCCAAATGCAATTTTTAAAACTCTCCATACGCTTGGTATTTGTCAAATGTTTGTGTACCGGACTATTAATAGGTACAATGAGACCTCCTCTGCTTGTGACAGAAAAAGATCTGGCCGTCCACGTAGTGTTCGTACGAAAAAGGTGGTTAAAGCAGTAAGGGAAAGAATTCGAAGAAATCCTGTCCGAAAGCAAAAGATTTTATCTCGGGAGATGAAGATAGCACCCAGAACCATGTCGCGTATTTTAAAAGATGACTTAGGACTTGCAGCCTATAAGAGACGCACTGGTCATTTTTTAACTGATAATTTAAAAAAGAATAGGGTGGTAAAATCGAAACAACTACTGAAGCGGTACGCAAAGGGAGGTCACAGAAAAATTTTGTTTACGGATGAGAAAATCTTTACAGTTGAGCAACATTTTAACAAACAAAATGATCGTATTTATGCTCAAAGCTCTAAGGAAGCTTCCCAATTAGTCGACAGAGTGCAACGTGGGCATTATCCGACTTCAGTGATGGTTTGGTGGGGTGTTAGCTATGAAGGAGTGACTGAGCCATATTTTTGTGAAAAAGGTATCAAAACATCAGCACAAGTGTATCAAGATACCATTCTTGAGAAAGTAGTTAAGCCCTTTAACAACACCATGTTCAATAACCAAGTATGGTCCTTCCAACAAGACTCGGCGCCGGGTCATAAAGCTCGGTCCACGCAGTCTTGGTTGGAAGTAAACGTTTCGGACTTCATCAGAGCTGAAGACTGGCCGTCGTCTAGTCCCGATCTTAATCCGCTGGATTATGATTTCTGGTCAGTTTTAGAGAGTACGGCTTGCTCTAAACGCCATGATAATTTGGAGTCCCTAAAACAATCCATACGATTGGCAGTGAAGAATTTTCCCATGGAAAGAGTGCGTGCTTCTATTGATAACTGGCCTCAACGTTTAAAGGACTGTATTGCAGCCAATGGAGACCACTTCGAATAAGCTTTTTATATTTTAAATTGTTTTTTATTTATGTATTAAACTAACATACTGTAAAAGTAATAAATATTATTTGCAATAAAAAAAAATGTTTTTTCTTTGTGACAATATTTATGGCAAGACTAGGTATATGATAATTCAAAATACAAGTAAAACAAGCTCTATTAAAGCAGTCATCATCATATTCAGCCCGAGGAAGTCCACTGCTGAACATAAAAGAAATAGGCCTCTCCCATTAATTCCACAATGAGCAGTTTTGGGCCGTTTGCATCCAGCGGTTCCCAGCAACTCTGACCAGGTCATCAGTCCATCTGGTGGGAGACCACCTCGCTTGACGCTTTCCTATACGTGGTCACCACTCGAGGACTTTTCTTTCCCATCAGTTATCGGCTCTTCGAGCGATGTGGCCTGCTCTTTGCCATTAAACATTACATTATTGTTAAAGCAGTTATATTACAAAATCAAATGTTTGTCTACCTTATTAGTAGACAAACATTTCTAGCAGCTAAATTCTTCGCAGTTGAATACGAATATTATTCAACAGAAACTTCTCCAGGTAGCAAATCCTGAATTAATTTGACTGGTTTGATAAACGGTTGATTCTCATCTGCATAAGACAACTGCAGGAAAGTGCAGCGCGTGCGGCGTGTGCCAGTGACCCACAATGCGATGTAACCTACATACTGCGTTAGTAACAACCAACCCACGATTAACCTGCGAATATGATGCACAGCACGTACAAAATCGCTAGTTACAAACCATTCGACGTAATCCAATACTGATTTGATGACAGATCGTTTTCACAAATGATGATAATTTTCGTACATGACCAGCGAAATATTACTGAGAGGTCTGAGAACCATACTTTAACTAGTTATCTGCAATTTGAGGTTTCACCACCTTTAAAGGTCATACTAATTGTAGTCATTTGAAACTTAATGATAATGACATTTTCTTTTTCTTATTCGGTTGGACACTGATTTATACAAATAAAAAAGATATCATTATTTATAACGTATATTATAACATGAGACATGAGGCCCAAATTATCGAATGTAAAGAATTACTAAAACAAATTCTGACCAGTGCATAGTGTGCACCCTTGAAATTGTACCTAAATTGTTTTGCATGACGTGGACACTGAATTAACATAAAATTTTACTAGCAGCAGTCAGAAGTGTAAAAATAAAGGTAGATCGCAACGATAGTAAATATCGATTTAGAATTCATACGAACTCAAGATCACTACAAGCGATACGACCGTTTCCGCCACGGTTTTCTGCTATTCTTTTACGTGCTTGCCACTACAGGGGATAATCAGTAAAAACTAAGGTCTCAAACGCGACAATAACTAAATAAACGATGAAAGTTTACAAAAAGCAATTGTTTACAGATCTGCAGAGACCACAACGTTAGTGGTTGCAAAAAATTTGCTTAATCTGTCTATAAAACTATGAGCACTATATTTAAAATAGGTTTTGGTTGAAGTTACTGACTGCTTAGAATAGTATATTTTTACTGAATTGACTCTGGCTGGATTACTTTATGGTAGTTTTCATTTTGGACTTTTATTTGATCGTTTCTGAAAAGATTATATGTAATGTTTTCACATTATATTTTTTTCATGTACCTACATCATAATGCATTCAATCATTTTATCATTTATACCTTGTACTCCTTAAACCCGTTGCAATTTGTATGCTCTTACTCATGAAATTCCGCTAGATCTATTTTCTAAGCACGAGTTGCATAATTGAGTTTCATTGTTGTAAACAAAATACAAATCCATTCAGATACTTTAAATGGGAAAGTAACAAAACTGATCCTCGGCGACACATTCCACGACTTACAATAATATGAACAAAGTTAAATAAGCCGATGAAGGTGACTTCTGTTATGTATCCAGTAAAAAAGTGCTCATACAAAATCAGTACTCTTACCAATTTGACGGTGCATTAGCAACGGTTAGCAGTTTGGTGATTATCTTTAGGTTACCGTTCGTCTACTCAAATTGGCAATTGTGTCACTTTTACCTTTGAAAATTTATCAATAGAGCAATACTTGTGAAATTTTACAATCGTCTTAACACATCATTATAGTGTGATATAGGTTAATGGTCATATGTGAAATACGAGGTACTTACGATATAAAATTCTTCAAGAATAGACATGGTTTGAGTAGAAATATCTAACAGTTATTATTTGTTCACGTTCTATTTCAACGGGTGATTTTACAATGAACTATTGTATATACATTTAATAACCGAGACATGATGTTTTCAATTCGCAATCAATTGAAATATTTTTTTTGTTAACAGAAACGTTTTATCACTTTGTATTGATGCTGATTCAGGTTTATTCAATTTATATTCTAAACTACTATGATTTATTATTTAGTTTGAGTATAAGTTACACCTGACAGTATTTAGCTGTAAATACTTTAGAAGAATACGTAGCTACCAGCACTCGTATTACCATTTATCATTTATCGTCCTACAACTCTAATACGATTTTTGTACTGTAACTTTTGTGTTGAAACATTTGTATATATTTGTTTCATTTTAGTGAAAATTGTGTTCTATTTAATTTATCGAATTTAAATATCAATGGATTTTACTGCAGTATATCAATTAGAATTATTTACTAAAATTATGTACAAAAGACGTTCATAGACTACGTGTCCATTTTGAAAGCAAATTACGGACAACAGTTAACTCGATAGCCAATCTTCGAATTGCGATCGTGATTTTAAAACAGAGGTATCATTGTTTGTGTAAAATGGAACAGTTAAGGTTGAGAGGGCAGCCTTCATTTTCGGAATCGTTTGTGTGACAAGCAACTGTCAAAGTGTAATCATCAACGGCAAAACGATTTTCAATATTGGTCACGCGCTTATAATTATTCGGTATAAGATTATGTCTGCGACTTTTATATAGATCGGGTTGAGTGGTGCAAAGTTAATGATATGCCTGTCATTTACTTGTTCCAAGCCTAAATTTAATGAGTTGATTAGTACAAAATACCACCGTGCCATAGCACGGTTTTCTCTCACTAAAATCTTATATGCTTATTATATTCGCTGCGATGGAGCATATTTTGTCCATTCATAAGTTAGTTATAGTAAGCCACGATAATTTCCATTTTCACCGCAACACATAACATTAAACTCCATGATTTCTCCATAAATAAAGAGCTATGCTATAACTAGTCATGTCCCGAGAGACGGTAGGCAAAGATAATAAGTATGATGCTAATCTAACAAGGTTCTAGCAAGGTTTTCAGAACTTTAACATAACGCAAGCCTTTCACTTTGATTTTAATCTGAAATTTGAATAGCACGAATATGTTTTGCTTCCGATATTTAACAAAGGTGAAGAGTGATGATAGGTCAATGATCACCAGGTTCAATTGTATGGTTACAGTTAGAGATCTTGGCAAAGATTATGTGAAAGATCTATTGACCACTGTTTTATACGCATGTTGAAAAATAAACTTTTGAAGATTTGGCAGAATTTTGCACAGATACAACACATTTCTCAGTATTCAAGTCTCGCTCGAAAGTAAAAATTAAACCATAATGACACAGTACACAAATAACAGCTAATAGGAGGGGACAAGACACTAAAGTAAACATAGCCTGTCAATGTAAAATTAATAAATGCGGACAAAAAGCAGTCACACAAGGCTGTGGTAGAGAAAAACGGGTGCAAGGGTTCAGTGGTCCCGAGTACCCCCAACGAGTTCTCACAAGCTCCTGTGATGGTAATAACGCCACTCACAATGAGCAATCACTCTTTGAAACATGCATACAAAGGCAAATCACGTCCTAGTACTCTGCTTTCGTTAAATTCTAAAGCTTCGATGGCTTTTCCAATTACATTTATATTGAACGCGTTTTCGAATTAAACCAATTTGGGGATATGTGCACCAGCACTGTTTAGCGAATTCTGAATTGTAATATAATGATATGAAAGTTCCTAAAATAGTAACCATTATTTATACTGTTAGCCCATTTAATTCACTTTCTATGGTCCCTCAATAGTTTGGCCTTAGTGTAATCATTGATTTAAATACCAAGTGACGAATGGTACATATTTATCGTAAACTGTTTCTGTGCCATGTAATTTAGGATTTATCTTACTAGTAATTGATAGAGCCGATTCTATAATAAGAGTTATTACAATTAAATGCGTTGCTAACAGCTGTTACATGTTTAAAAACGTTTGATTAAAACCCGGAAGCGTCACTATTATTTGCATGCGGGAGAGTTTATCTACACGCGATCTCCAAACATTACTTTCTAATGAAAACTCAGTTTTAAATCAATTTGCTACATTTTGACGTCAATATCTAAGTACCTAAACCATTAGCACGAAATATTCGTGAGCGATTAATTTGTTTTTGTTGGGCACGAATACCTTTAGATATATGCATTACTATAGCAAGCTATCTCGGTATTTAAAAATATATTAATCTAACGTTAGTAGTAACTTAAGTTTTATTTTGATAGAAGCGTTTATTTGGTTCATTGAAAATGGCTTCCCAATTGTAGCTTCTTCATATAAAAGAGAACTGTTGTAATTGGAATTATACCAAGCGATCAATTAGGTATCATTATAAAGCAATTTGTCAAACGAACGAGCTGCCGAAGAAAGTTTAGTTTTCCGTCGCGTGCGCAGCTTTGGTTCCAAAATGAACAAACACCGATCGACAATCGCCGCTTATGATTAATGAAGGCGCGTGAAATTGAAATGGCTATAGAATTTTATACCGCATTAAAATCTCTACTGATATGCAATGAGTAGCCAATAAGCATACAATAAAGTTCTAATACTAAATGGAATGTAGTGTTGAAGCTTTTTGAGACAGCTTTTAATGTTAAAGGTGTTTAACATGAACGTAATTATTAGCATGTATTAAAAAAATAGTTACTACAAATAATATATATCTGTAATTTTATATGGGTCTCAACTTCAAGTTGAAACGTCACTAATGAATTCTGACAGATCAACATATAAGAAACAACGTAACGAGTATACAAACACTACATTCAACTAAATGAAACTTTTTGTGTAGGGAGTTAATTTTAAATCTAAGGATCCTATGACAATGGAAAAACTTGCATGGCGCATAAACCTCCAGAATTTTTATACAAACTCTGTTTGTATTTTCTGTGATTATTAAGAACTTAGGCCCAGTTTCACAGGTTGCAGAATTGTTATTAATAGTTTACTTGACAGATATAATGCAGTTTCTTTTTTTCGTTATGAAAAATATGGGAAGAAAGATATTTAGCAGATAAGCTATCAAGAACTTAATGGTACCTTGTGAGATTGGCCTTTAGTCTCACAAAATAAATCAAAACACTTTAAATTAGACACAATTCACATATCATATTTATAAAAAAAAAACAGATATCGTCTTTGTTTGAAGGATGCACGATACATGAAAGATATAATTATTGATACAAGTCCATAATTGAGGTAGACACAAAATTATAGGTGAAATCGTATAATGCAGACCACGTTCTTTAACGTGTGGTAATGTAAAAAAAGAGTAACTATTTTTACATGGGCCCTTTCTCTGGAGGCTTTCTATTTTGTTATCGCGTCTTTATAATTCCATTATTCAACAATTGGTCAGATAGATTTATTTTACTTTTTATATTTTGAAATTGTTACTTCACAATATATAATATACTACCTAAACTCGCCTACGCTTCACTGTGGCTGAATTTAAACCTCGCAAAAAGCAATTTCCCATTCCCATGGGAACTTAAAGATAAAAATCATATAAAAATATTATTAGGTTTATAGAAAAGCAACGTAGTGTAAAAGTTGTCGAGTTAGTCCATCGACTACTTTCGAGTTTTGCGGACAAACATACGAAAGCGGATTTTTTATATAAAAAGATATATAGTTACTATAATTATATTTTAAGTAAAATCAACAAAGTTTTGGTCTTTGGCGCAAAATTTTTATATCTTTGGTTCAATTGCAAGCAATTAATTTGCTCCACTGCAGATTACTTACTTTTTATCAACAATCACTACCTACAGTAGGTAAGATAAAAGTAAGATTTATATACCTAACCTGATATATTAATGACTGATCACTTCCTAAGTCTCTGACTGAACTAATTCTATTCTAAGGTCTTTTTTCGGGCTATGTCAAATGTCGTTTTCACGTCACAGCCTTTCGCATATTATCATTAATGATCCAATTGGCTACGTTTCCGCTTTCACGGATCCAACACTTCCTAGCTAATCAAAACTGAGTTATTTTATATACCTACTAACTAGCTGTCCCCACGGTTTCATTAGTTTTTCGTTAAGGATAAATGTAGCCATGTCACTCTCCGGCCTATTAACTATCTCACAACAAAAAATCACGTCGATCCTTTGTTCTCTTGATGTGTTGAAGAAGGACAAGCACAAACCAATAACCAGCATACTAACAAACATAGTTTCGCATTTAAAGGGATTTCGAGTAATTCGACATTGACTTCTTCAGAGTATATGTTTTCTTTATATTAAATGTTACTTAAAAACTCTGACCTTATTTATTTATTTCATTGTAACTAAAGTGGTTTTTCCCGATTACATTTTTTTTTAATTATTACGTGTTAAAAATCCATGAGATAATTAAATAGGTTTTCTTGTAAGTTCTTACGATCCAGCATTCTATCAACAATGCGTTGGATAACTTCAATCATACTTAATGTTTTTCTTGTGCTACATACATAATGCAGTGCACCATACTACTTCCATTTGAAGAATTGATCTTGTTATAATGTGACAGATGCGCAGACACGTCTCACGCACTCGCACTTGTCAGCTCACTTTCAATTTCGGTGCAAGCGTTCACTGTAACACTGCCTTTGTTGTCACGTCGGCCATGCAAAACAAAACTGTTTGGAGGTGAATAATGAACAAGTCTCGTGAAAAGAGAAAAAGAATTTGCATTTGTTCCATAAAATTTATTCAGTTCTGGTTGACACAATCTTATTCAAATGAGAATGTCTAAACTTGATTTTCTTTAAAGAAATTACATTTTAAACTGAAGAAAGATCAAATATCCATTTGTTAATAAGACTAATTAATGAGTCGCCAATATTCAAAATTATTGAAATAAGTAACAAAGTTTAGCTAATTAAAAGTGGCGTGCCTGAAACGAGTTTTTTTATCAAGATCGCCGGTCATTGTCGAAGATATAGTTTTTCCAGAATTTCTTGTCGAAGGAGACAGTGAAGGCCGATTATTCAAATGTAGTTCAAATTCCGATGCGTCACGTCACGGAAACGTTTAGTCAACTAGGTTAAGTGAAGTGAACTCACCAACTGTTTTGAAAGAAAACTTGTGGGAGTAACTACACGTTCACTACGTGCTTTAAAAGGGAATGGAAAGCAAACATTCCCTTTTCTTGGTCAATACAACTTTCCATGAACAATACGAATTGTTTTCTCCAAAGTTCTAAGCCAAATACGTCGTGTTTGGTTTGGAAAACAAGAGCTAAAAAGCCTATAAAATCCATAATAGAATTCTCGCAATCGGATATGGAGCAGAGTAAAGTATTATTATCTACTCTCAACATGTCGCGATCTCACAATGTAGAGCGTACGAACACGCTATGAGTAAAAACACGACAACAATCAGCATTTTGTTCTCAGCAAAATGGAATATATATGTAATAAGAACTTTTGCACCACCAGTACTATAATTGAATAAACGAAGAACAAGTAAATATAACATCACCTTTCGACTTGCTACGAAAAATTGCATTACAAGTTACCTGTAACTTGTAATGCAATTTAAAGCCCTGGCACTAAATGGTGGTAAGATAATTAATGGCGCCGGAGATGCAGAGAGTAAATAAGCAAAAACGAAGTAGGGCAATTCGGAAGATGAGTTAATGACAGTAGTGGGACCTCGTACAACTATAAATTTTGTTATAGTAAATATTTTCCTCACGGGGAAGCCACCGCTTAGTGTTATTCCAACAGGCGGTGCCGCATTAGCCAGCCGCAATCATTACCGGCGAAAGGGCAATTTCCAAGACTTTGTTAACTTAAAGCACGAGCCTAGAAATTGTGAGGAAAGTTCCGCAGTCGTGGTCGACGGAAACGATGATATAATAAATCACAATAATGATAGCGATATTGATGGATTTATTGAGTGTCAGTTTCAGACAAATCGTTCATTTACTTAAAATTAAGAAGTTTAATCAACTATAAAGTCTAGGAAATTACTAAACGTTATTGCTCTTACTATTACATGTTGTTTTTCAATAAAAAAAAATGATATATCTCACAGAACTATAATCTTTTTTTACCTCACTCCTACTAGAAATGATTTGGATAAATTTTCCAAACGAACAAATATACCTTAATGGTTCTTTTACTGTTTGAAAGCTTATTGTTACAAGATGTAAATGAACAATAAAGATATGCTGCTGAACTATGTAGCTATTATATAATTACGCAATAAGTATGAAATAAACGATGGAGGAAAAAATAATCAAGTGCAATCATTTGGGATCGAGATAATATTATTATAGGACAAAGGATATTTGAATGAAAGATAATTTCTAGAAGTATTTTAATCAAAACATATCAACAGAGAAGCGCGTGAATGGAGACTCAAGTTAATTTTGTACCTAATAAATAATGCTAACTAGAATATAAAAAACTACAAACTGCTACTAGCTATAGCAGCTACAGTTGATGACAACGAGGATTATAAAAACGAAACATATCGTTTTATCTAATAGACTTTAATAACAGAAACACATAAAGTTAACGATGGCTTTACAGCTTAACATGCCCTAAACATAGGTCTAGTCGTTTAAGATGAAAACATATTTTATGAAACATTCGTCATTATCTACTGTATACATTTACGTGCAAATTGCTTTTGCACGTAAATGTATACAATTGCAATTTATAAAAAATAACCTTTTAAAGCTATAAAGGATACAACTAAATTCCCATCACTTATCCTCAACTGGCGTAGTATTTTTTTTCGAAATTTATATTTGAAAGAAAATTGCACACAGTATTTTTTATAACTAGAAAACATAGTGGTAATAGTCGTCATGATATGATTAGACTGAAAAATTATGCAATTTCTTTTGGTTTTTTGTCATCACTATCCTTATTTTTTTTTCTTTTTCTATCTTTATAGTTATTATTTGAAGCATTGACTATTATGATAAAATTTTCATATGTTTCATATTTACTTAATGAGATATATTGGTTTTAATATGTTAAACCTTTATCTATAAGACCTAATAAATTCAATATCCAACTATGTATTATAAATTCAAAAATTTGGGTGGATGTTTGATACATAATCAGATTTAATATTAAATATGGCGCACATATAGATCATTCCTTGGAATACTAATGTTTTAACTTGCGAAAACTTTTGTTCCTTCGGAAATGCTGATATAACGCAGAAACCAGTCTAGCATAAGTATTTTCCATTAGTATTAATACACACCATTGTGTGTATTATGAAAAGATGTGTTCATCCTCATTCATTAGTGGCAAAATCTGGTTTCCATAAAAAAGTATTCAAGTAAGGCATAGATGGAAACTCGGTAGTATGTAGTTTATATGTTGCTACTGGTTTCAATATTCTTCTCGATGACTCCGGGGCAAGGTAAGATACATTACAAGGTAACATTAGTCTTGAAGCAAAGATAACTGTAGGTTGATTATAATAAACCGTGATCGCTTCTGGGAAATATAGAGGCAGTTTATTATAGTTAAATTCAATATCTAGGTAACAATTATTAATGTACAATATAAGAGAGTGTTTATTGTTGCAATATTATCAATATAATAACAGTGGTACTATATAACCAGACGTCACGATAGAAATTAAACACTGTTTCTTATTATATGGAGGGTCCGACGCTAGACTGTCTGGGTTTAATCGTGATCAGCGACCGCTTTGCCAATTTAATATATCGAATGCACTGGACTTGCTACAAATAGCATCGTGAAATAAAACTTAGAATTTATAAATCCGTGGCTAATGAAATAAAGGTACTATTCAATGAAGAGTCAAGAGCCGGTGGAATATCGCAAATGATGTTAACGAAGCGCGAAATGATTGTATCTATCAAAGACTTGTTCCGAAGTTCGTCAGTTCATATGTTCGATGGGTGATTTGTGTATGTGAGCGCTGGGATACCGATACGCACGATTGGCCATTACGCATGTGCTGGAACGAGTTTCGCACATACACCGATCGTGTTTTGCTAGCGGAAGAACCAGGTAATGACCGTTGTTCGGACCGAGATGGGAACAAGGGAACAACTGACAACGGCAATTCTTCGGTAAAGGAATTGTGGGGGGCTGGTGTACGTATATTATTGTCGATGATATCTAATCGCTTGACTAGACATTTACGCGGTACCATATAAATAAAAGCTGTTAGCGAACTAAAGGATAACTTTTTGTATAGTTTGCTGCAAAATATCATAGATGAAACGAGTATATACTAAAAATTTAAGAGAAAATGAGATAGATTTAAATAAAATAAACATAATTTTGTTTCAATTGCTGCTGAAATACTTATGATTACAATAAATTGCAAAAATGTATTGGTAGCTACGATAGTAATGGTTATGCGGAACGTAAATAATGCAAGCGATATAGCTGAGATTTGCTTAAGAGTACTTTCTAACAATACGTGAGCTAAGATATACGGGCCATTATCGAACGTTCAATGCGAGAAACTTTCGTTTGTACAAAGAAAGAGAAGATGCCATCGTGAAAACAAAACTAAGCATCAGAGTCGAGGTGGTTACAATAAAAATAAAAATAGCAGCACGAGCCACGAAACAGATCAAACATGAAAATAACAGCAGTATATCATCACCTGACTATCATACCTATTAGAGTTTAGTGTCGCTATAATAGAACCGATCGTCACTGCAATCAGTAGGAACACTACAATACAATTACGATGATGAATGCATGAACTATATAAAACTAGTTTGAAGACTGTCACACGATAAGTTGCATAACGTTCACCGTTAATACGAAACACGAACGGCATGTAAGAATCTATAAACATGAAGACAATAGATCGTAGTGAAAAAGAGATTAATTGAGTGGGTCTCTCTACAGAGACTGATGCTGCGATTACCGCAAGCTCTGTTAAAACGGGACAAGCTTTTGTGGGCACATTTCCCCGCAGAGTAGATACGTACATGACATGGACAGCTAGTCGCATGCAAAAAAATCACGGTCAGAACCAGCCTTGTTTGTGGATAATACATTTTCGCTCAAGTAATTGTTACTCTTGATTTATTCAGAAGCTGCAATAAGGCTGCATTGAATTTACATTTATTTGTTTGCGAGGTATTTGTCTATTCTATTTATATCGACAAACATTTCAGAATGTAGGCATTGTTCTGTGAGCATTGTTTCAGAAGCAGCTAAGGCGTTTATACTATTTTGCCAGAATCACGACGTGCACGCGAATTTAACCACATAGACCGTTTACGGTCAGTCGCCATCGACGCTCGAAGCCAATTACGTATCGACAAAGTATTCATTACAAGGGAGATGCTGAGGAAAATATATAGGTGCTAAGCCCTCTAACAGCGCCCCGATAAACGTAACGTACGATCGGTGCCACCTTATCGGGATATCTGTTCTCTGTACACCGCACGTGCCTTTGCATACATAGATGAAGTAGCTACGATAATAGATATCGCATGCAATATTGTCGTGTCCAAGCGACGTCGTCCTGGGAGCCGTTGGGAAAACCTACACAATAAAGACCGCTGGCTGAATCTCGTTCTGATGTAAATCTTTAATCACTCGATTTCAATGGCCAGCATTGTTCTATTTAACGATACAATTCAAGCGAATTTCTCCGACTTTCGTGAGCACTTTATACGAATAGTAGGCGTTTGCGATGTCTTAAGAAAGATATTTATTACGAGAATTCAAACATATTTATGAGACCAATGCAAAACTATACACTCGTTTCATAACAGTTTGAATGACAATTTAATATGGATTTAAAGTAATTATAATCTGTGTACCCAAACATAAATAGCCGCTACGACTCGTGCGCAGGCTATATCGCCTAACAGGCTGAAGAAAATAACTGAAAGGTCTAATATGAGTGAACCATGCATAGGTTGTGAGATAGGAGATAAATTCTATTTATCTTATTAGATGTCAGATATCGCAGCAATAGGCGTGGCGGCAGTGTCGCCAGCCAGCGTGGGCAGGGGAGGAATCAAGATTGTTAGATCTGCAGCCACGATCTGGGATACGTTCATTCACTTATCTCACATCCTACGCATTAAATTGCAATCGTCTTTTGAAGTGCAACAACACAATTTCTACCGATTGAGATTTAGCCCACAAAGTAACGGATAAATATATATTTACGAGCTGTTTTGGATCACAGCTTACTTTATTATGATTACCCAATTCGAGCGTCCTAAGAATATGATATGGTTTTAGCTTGTTTCAAGCGGAGTGCATTTTCAAGAGGCAATTAATTCTTCATTCTCTATTCTGCACGAAATCAATTTATTCTGATTTTCACACCGCCCCTTGTTAGAGTTGCTACTTGAGTTACAAATTTTCATGCAGACGTGGACACGACAGTTTGTAACCCGATCTGGAATACCGAGCTCTACTGGTCGGGCGTAAATTATTTAACTCGCCAGTTAGCTGGACGTCACTACATTGTCGAGATAGTTGAAAACGATAAGTGTCGTTTTAATACGGACTTATTTTATAATAAACAATGTAAGAAGTTTATTTGGTAATATTTTTATTATTGCTATTTATTCTAGACAAATTAAAAGTACCTAGATTACCTACCTATGAAAAGGCGAAAATATCTAAACAGTTGTTTGACATTATGTATTTATTTGTTTTCTTAAGAACATTATAATAGATCATTGTAAATATAATCACAAACCACAATTACCCAGAAGATTGTGGGCGAATAAAATAATAAAACAAATTGTTAAGTTATACAATGACTGCAATAACAATTAAAATATCAAAGATTTAACCGTTATTTGACATAAAATAAATTAAATATTTGAAGCATAATTGCTTTTTTTTTGCAAATGTAAACAGAATATTAAAGTTCACCTAAGGAACATAAGTAATTTTTTTTTTAATATTTTTTATTCAGATCATAGGGAACTACTGACCTAGATTAAGAATTAATATTGAATCAAATTGTAATAGTCCATTAGTTTAAATATGCACTTATAAACTTATTTTTATTGAGGGATTTAATTATTATAACAAGGTATGATATTATATGATCTTCATAAAATGTATTAAAAGGCGTAAAGGCAAAGCATAGGTAGATAAAATTAAGAAGCAAGCATGCAAGAGACTTCTTCGGGGCATCACCCAAGGAGTTTCAATACATTCTTGCATAATTTTAATATAATCCATATTAATAGGATACACTTTATTAATCTCCATTACATAGTACCATCGGAAATCAGCGGAAAAGCTAGTAAATTATAATACTATAGCATCCGCCCCGTGGTTCCTCCACGTTCAGAGGAATTTTATGTTATTCCGGGATAAAAAGTATCCTATATAATTATTCCATGGTATAATCTATCTATGTGAAAAGTTTCATTCAAATACGAGAGTCAAGAGAGAAAGTAGGATGCCAGTCTACCACCCTCAAGATGATAATGTGTTGCCAAGGACCTATTGGTTTGTTATATCAGCTGCACTTGAGAGCCAGATCCTTCTAGGCTTTGTGTGCTTACCACCTTCGGCCACATCATTACCTACCATAGTGAGATTGTGGTCAAACACAAGCCAATACAAAGTAAAAAAAATAAAAAATACAGAACCCCTGAAAGATTCTGTAAGCTATTCAAAATAACCCTGTAATATCACGTTATATCACGGTTTTGGTCGGGCTATAGCGATATATTCGCCTTACTTTACATACAGACGGACGAGTATAATGATGGCAATATTCATAAAACAAGGAAGAAAATTAAAAAATTGTTTCCGTAAGGTAACAACCGCTTGAAATGAGTGAGAGAGAGAACAATAGTGGAGTAGGTACCTTTTATGGAAATTCTTTATGCTATTCGCTTTTTTGAACAAATCAGACATCGTGGGTGGGCAAGAAGAGGAATAAATGACATCACGATTTTGGTGAGAGCGGTCTTACTTTGCAATTCAAACTTTTTTCCCCGGAAAGGTATGACGTAGAATATTCGCAAAGCATCAGTTCATTAGATAAACATAAAATCAAAATACAAAGAGAGAGGTGGGCTGGTCGTGATTCGATTAAGATCTAAGAACTGGCTGCGTCGTGGACTTAGAAATACTTATTTATTATAATGAGGGTAGTATTATGACATTACAGCAAGTGGCGTCAAGTATTGGTTGTTTTTTTCTGACATCAAGCTTTAGCACCTGATAAAGTGGCGAGGCAGCTTTTTATCGAGTTTGGAATTAGCTTAGGTTTGCGATTCAACATGTTTTTCAAACTTTTATGCACGATACCTATATCGGTAGGAACATGTAAGTACCTAGTAGATATAATTTGTTTTGCTTGCAAAGATTATTTACGTATTTTGTCATTTTAAACAATCAATGGAAATTGAGTGATTGATTGAGTTTTTTCGCTGTTAGGACTTGGTGTAGATAAAATTCTCTCAAAACTCAAAACTAAATTATAGTTTAGGCACTGCTAAGGCAATTATGAACGTTAGATACAATTGATTCTTTGATTCAATTGACCACCGGTTCGTAATACAATTGGACTGAGAAGACTCCGGCAAGTAACTCAGTGTTTTTTTGTGGAGCTTTCTTCTTAATTTATGTAATGAAAATTTAAAAATATTATAAAATTCATTATATTAAAATAGTGGTACGAAAATTAATTCAAATGCGTTCTAGTATTCTACAAAATAAGACACATTAGAGCACCCTTTCGTACGTAACTTCTGTTTATTTAACTTTTTGAATCTATACACAGAAAGAACTTGAATATTTTAGGGTACTTTGTTATAGAAACGTATACATTGCCCGTGAAAGAGTCCCTCACTTTGTTGAGCCGTGTTTCCGAAGTTTGTAGATACTTATTTCTATTGTTCAATCTATGAGTCTGGCTGTCCTTAAGAAAGTATTGTATGTTTTTCCGAACTCCGTATTTAACTAAATTTAAATTATTGTGACGACTCTGTCATTATAATGGTTTTGAAGTGCATCTCAATATCCTACAAATTAAATATTTAATGAGATCCGCATAGTGTTGGCTTAACTACTAAAGATGAGCTGACTAGAATCCTATACTTAACTAAATCCAGTTAGTGCAGTTTGGTAAACCAATTAAAATTCCTAAGGATTGAATCGATTATATAAAGACTTAAGGCTATCTTCATGCGCGAACATGGCATGTCACTTGACTTGTGTTAACAAGTATCTTTATGATAAGTCGCTTTGTAAACCGACTGCATTAATTTGGATGATGAATTTAAATGAGGAACTTCTTGCAAAAATAAACTAGACAAGTTTACAATGGAAGGAAATAGAGAACACATTTTTTTAAAGTTATATAATTAGTTGTGTGGTCTTTCGGATCATTTCTTTATCTAAAATGAGCAATGAATATCTTTTCTGGTGTGAAAAATCATACTTTTCCCCAGGAAAATTGCAATTTTACAGTCGGAATTTCGATTGTCTTTAAATAGCTAACATTCACATAACCGTCCCAGTCTCCGAGGAAAAAGGATAAATCTGTTTAATTGACTATTTACCCATACTTAATTAAGTTCATTCATTGTTTTAACACGTATAGAATGTTAATGGTTTTTTTTGCTGCTTCAGTGTGATAATAAGTTAATTTTTTCCAATGGGACGTTATAAAACGATGCATTCTCATGCATTGGTAGTCAATATGCAAATAAATCAGGATAGAGTCGGAAGTAATTACTAGTTGGTTGCGTAAGGCTACCCTGAAACCTGTATTGAGGCTGGTCGCGGCCAACGAACGCGCAGATTGCATCCGACCGATACTACTTGATCGTTTGTTTGATTATAAATTACTAATGTTTAATATTGATTTACATGTATCTAAGTATTTTTTTGTGAAATGCTTTATTAGGCGGCTTGTTATTAATAATTAGACAAAAAATATTATTCGTATGAATAAATAAATATATCAAACCGTAGGTAAATAATAAAAGCCTTTTTTAAAATATGAAAAAATATTCAATGATTTTACATGCGTTTAACATTAAAAAATTTCCTTCCTTGTTCGGGCCAGTTTTGTGTCCCAAGAATTTTAATTTTGATAATATTTCTCAAAAATCGAATTCAATCCAATAACATAATACCCATGGACTAATGAGATGATACTTACCTTAAGCATTTTCAATTTCAATTGCAGCGCATCGCAAGAATTTATTATGAAGGCGTGAGATAAGACGCCGGCTGCACTTTGTGAAGAATTATATAGGTATCCGTTCAGTGTTTAATTAAAAGCTAAGTGAACTGTTTGTATGATAAAATTTAAAAATCTGATATTAGATATTTTTAAAACTAAAAATGCATTTTTAGCCGTCATTTCCGTAATAAAAATGTTCATGCATTTTATTATTAGGTAATTATACGATTACGATGCACTGCTATATACTTATATAGGTTTTATCGGTTCTATTTACAAAAACATAATTATGGAATGTTTTCACAGGTTTTTATTTTTTAAATTAAGCATATACCTACAAGACAATACGTGTACAGATAGTACTACAATAAACTTGAGCGTTTACTTTGTCATACTCAAGTATGATAAAGATTTCATGACAGCTGACTAAGAAAAAATATTCAAGTGGAATTTAACGAGTTAAATAATTACGTCTATTACTCAAATTAGGTAATTATGTATTATATTATTGTATTATTATTATGTATTATAAGTATGTCTTTTTAAAAAAGAAACACAATAGCGTGCAGTTAAACAATTTATATAAAGTATCAAGACCTATCATACGTCCTATAGACATCATTCTGTAGATCCACTACATACTACATCGATGTTAGGTCATGCTGTTACGTGAATTAATTGCGAAAGGTGCTCCTCAATGTCGACGTTACAAAAGGTTGTATTTAACGTTTTACACGCACTTCCCGTGACAACGATGTCGATGAATGAAAATATTAATTGGAGGAGATTCGTGGGAATTGCGGGCAAGATTATTGGGGATTACCATCGAATTATTACCAATTAAGCGCCCGTCATACGCGCCGTCTTTTTTGGGTCAGAATCTGATCAAAATGCGTATATATGCACACTATAATAGTACCTGTGTGTATGGCACAGTTCCAAATCGCGAATTTTTGGCATAGATTCCGAGCAAGCCTTGTTTGAAAACCTTCTTTCTGTAGGTAATAATTCAATGGAGATTACCTTATACCTTCCGATTTTAGATTTAGAACTAGGGTTCATCAGAACCTGTTTAGCCCTCACAGTTTGTTTACGATATATGTATATAAATTATACTGTTTGTATAATTTCTAAAAATTATATAACACACAAACCAGACTTGTCTTTTTAGGGTTCCGTAGCCAAATGGCAAAAATCGGAACCCTTATAGATTCGTCATGTCTGTCTGTCTGTCC
The DNA here is from genome assembly GCA_951216915.1 of Tetheella fluctuosa. Lineage (NCBI taxonomy): Eukaryota > Metazoa > Arthropoda > Insecta > Lepidoptera > Drepanidae > Tetheella > Tetheella fluctuosa. The sequence continues at coordinate 5,033,872 of OX578229.1, read as the reverse complement.
GTCCGTATGTCACAGTCACTTTTTTCCGAAACTATAAGAGCTATACTGTCGAAACTTGGTAAGTAGATGTATTCTGTAGATTTTTACACAAAAATAGAAAAAAAAACAATAAATTTTGGGGGTTCCCCATACTTAGAACTGAAACTCAAAAATTTTTTTTTCGTCAATCCCATAAGTGTGGTGTCTATGGATAGGTCTTCAAAAATGATATTGAGGTTTCTGACATCATTTTTTTCTAAACTGAACAGTTTGCGCGAGAGACACTTCCAAAGTGGTAAAATGTTGCCCCCCCCTGTAACTTCTAAAATAAGAGAATGATAAAATTAAAAATAAAATATGATGTACATTACCATGCTTCCACCGAAAATAGGTTTGACCGGGATCTAGTGAGTAGTTTTTTTTTAAAACGTCATAAATCGTAAACCGCAATTTACCTTTCATTCAATCAACTCAAATATTAAAAAAATGGCAAAAAGCAAGGTCTTACAGCACAAATAAAGGAAAAATTATAAAAAATAAAAAAAGTTGAAAATTAAAGGGTGTCCCCATACATACATAGTTACGCCAATTAATAAAGACCTCTGAGTTGTATGGGCGCTCATACAATTTAGAGGTCTAGCTTAATTGGCACCAACCTCAAATACAGTAAATAAATAAAATTTTGCATTTCCCGTGATGGACGAACGATGGACGAAGTTTGTACGGAACCCTCGGTGCGCGAGTCCGACTCGCACTTGGCCAGTTTTTTAGTACTGTATTGGGTTAAGGTGTCAGAAACAATATTTAGGTATTTTTATATCTATTACACCTATGATTTTGCTTTCAATGTCTTGAAAAACTTAAAAACTTCGATTATAATTCGACAGATTACTAAATAACAATATCTGACCAGCCTTTCTTCATCCTATAGGTATATAATAGTTCAATATCAAACACGAATGTTATAAAATATTCAGATAACTTGCAGTTTAACAACCTTTAGTTATTTCATCACGATCATGTCAAGATGGCGAACCGAAGATTTGCTCTTATGGTAAACATGTCGTGTGATCTGTTGCCCTAACATTGACCTTACATAACGGATTCGAATACAAAGTTGTGCTATATTTAGGACAGATAGATTATCAGCTAGTTAATGTAATGCAACTGGTTCATCTAAATAATGTTTAATCGGGAGAGACTGATTAAAACTTTTTAGACTTTTTATATTTTGGGACATTATTCCTCACACACGGCCAGCTGAACCCGAACTAAGCAGAGCTTGTACTATGGAAGCCAGATAACTGATATACTACATATACTACTTTTCTTTTGTAAATACATACATATATAGATAATTACACCCAGACTCAGGACAAACAGACATGTTCATGCACACAAATGTTTGTCCTGATTGGGAATCGAACCCACGACCTGCGGCGTGATAGATAGGGTATCTTACCAACCACGCCAACCGGCCCGTCAACTTACATGTCTCCTTTAATATTATCGATTAAATATTTTACTGTTCTCTAAGAAAGGGCTCTAAATTACTTACAAGAGCCATAAAACAGGTGAAAAAACCCATTGAAAACCAAAGCAGTTTCTTTAACAAGTTTTACCCCAAAACCGCTGAGATAATTTCGATCATTCAACTTGAACGTGACGTCCGGTACCTTAACGTTGATAAAAAAATACCAGACGGAGGATCTAGCCTGACTCTATCGCCCTCTTAAGTCATCTGTACCGACGTACCCAGTTATCAACGTCGGAATCAGTACGGTACTAGCAGTCAAAAAGACCAGTAACTCCGGAACACAATGACATTCCAAATTTATCGTGTTTTGAAAAATGTGCTGTGTTTATTAGTAATGGTGAGGTTAACATGTAAAATAATTAATTACATCAGTATTTGAAATATATATAAAGCAAGTGAAAGCACGAAAATAAATAACATTCGTATCGTTGTAATTTCATTCGAAACAATCAAATTCAAAAAGCAAGAGTTAATCAGAACGCTCGCTGAATTTACAGAAAGAAGTGAAAGTTATTGGCCGATTACATATAAAAACAAAAAAATACTTACTTTTTGGTGAATAGATGATTCCTTTTGTGAGTGGTCGTGAAGGTCACGATAGAGCATTAAAAAGCTTTTATATAATCGTGCACGTGAGATTAAAAACATCTTAATAATTACAACCCAATAAGCAAATACAATTAGTAAGCGTCGATATGTTAAGAGATGTACAACTAATTACTATTAATTGTACACCGACAATTCTAATTATTATTTTTAATTTTTTGGTATTTATTTAACTAAGGTGACCAATTGTTGATACAAAAACTTCACAGTGCAGTGTTTTAATTTTTTTTCTGGCAAATACATAAAAAATAACAAGTTTTGTGAACATAACTTTAAGCGATTCGTTTATTAAATGGCTTTTTTTTTACTATATATTTAGTTAAAAGTACTCCTAACTAATGTTTTAAAGATAAAATTATAATGTTTTGTATTTAAGCAACCCGTACCTTATAGGTACCTTGTTAAATTGAAACGTATTATTTTAATATTATAAAATAAATAATATTTATATTTGTATATTATATACATAATTTCATAAATCGGATAAAACAATATAACTACCAAACAACAGCTAGCGGTAAAAAACGCACTGCCAATTTGATGGAATAGAAAAGTAAGACAATTATATTTTATCGATTGCAATCCGCAAACTTTTGTTAGCTTTGTTTGATCGAAACTGGACTTCACTTGGGGTCAATATGCCCAGTCTTTCCAATTATTTGGGGTTGGCGAACAAGTACTTACACTCTCTATTTACTTCTTTTATTCGTTATCTCGTCATTCAATCTTTTCTCTCTCTCTTATTATCCTTCACACAATTCACCCATCTCTTCTTCAGTCCTCTTCCCATATGTTTATTTACTTAAATATTCATTTCCAATGTCCATATCATGATAAACAGCTTCCTCTCAACATATCAGACACTTAATTTTATTTACAACAAGTATTTACAATCATTGTATAAAATACAAACTATACCTAATATATAGAAAACATCCTCAAAGCACTCGCTGCTGTCGATAGGCAAGGTTCCCAACAGGCTGGCTTTGTTTTTGATATCATTATATAATTTGTACATTGCTAAGGAGCCAATAATTTAAGCGTGTGATAATGATGGAGTCAGCGCAATGTGACAATCTGATGGTAATATACAGGTTACTAGAGCAGATGAATGGTCAGATCGGGGGGACTGATACTTATCAAAATTGAATCTCACAGCAGGTGGACTTTGTAATTGTAATTGCTTATAAGTGTAAGGCAAAGTTTCATGGGAATGACAGGTAAATAGCCATGTACGACAACGAGCTACAGAACTCAACAAGTTAAAAAATGTTTAATAGGCATGTCACGCCAGCTTTGAGGTTTTTCAAATAATTCTTGAAACATACTTTTTGCTACGACGTTCGGAGATATGACAAATTGGATTGCACTCGGATAAATCTTGAACAAATTGAATTAGGAAGGACGCAAAATTCAAAATGATGTTTTCAATGAAAAAGTCATAAAAGCTAATCGTCATTTAGTAGGTTTATTAACCTGTTCTAGCAATAAACGTGACTACATAATCGACAAATCGCAAGGTGCATGACCGTGAAGCTTTGTTACGAGTAAGAACCATTGCGCACGAATGATTCTTTTCATATGCCAATAGAAAAATTTTACTGAGAGGATACTAAAATAAAAAACAACGATGAAAAAATTATCATCAATAATTCTAGTAAACCACCCACCAAATCAGGCTACAGCGGGTCAGAGTAAACTAATAATGATAGATTAGCAATGATTATAAAGATAGAATGTATTTGCAAAGCAAATGTGAAATCAATAAGAGGACACGTGAGATCGTTGACATAGAAACTCTCCAATGCGAAGAACTAGGAAGAATGAAATTGTGGTTTGCGATCCGAGACCGACCTAGAGACGTTTCCCATCATTGTTATAATAACTAATGACAACTTGAGATAAAATTACGCCTTTGTAGAAATCCACCTACGTTGAGGCACACGCGAATTTATCTTGTCTGACTAATAAGCTTTTAAATAGGAAGTATATGATTTTTTTTAACCAATTGTAATTTTCTTTGATTTCAGACGGTGCCATTACCAGCCGGGTCTACTTCGGTTCTCGCCAAACCTACAAAGTATCACTACTATCCTCATAATCAACATATTTATTTGCTACCGGAATGCGCTATTCAACAGGTAATTGTCATTTCTGTTATTGAATGCCATTTACTTACTGTAACTGCCATATAAAACGATTAGTTCTGTTTTAAATTAGAAGTCTAGTTACCAGAAGTCGTGCATACTGAAAAAAACGAAAATAATACAGGTAATTTTGAGAATGCGAAACTAATGTTGTTTAGTGACACAAAAAGAGAAGTAGTAAAACGTGGACGAGATACTTGATAATACATTTTAGATATCCTAGCAAATATAATGGAGAAAAAATTGCGAAACACTAGAAATAAATTATGTATCTTCATAAATTACAGAAGTACAGAAGATAATTTCAATGATACTGTTAACCCAAAATAGATCAGGGAGAGACTGAAAAAAAAAAAAACAATTATAGAAGGTATGTAGGATGTAACAAAAAGTTGAAGATAAAAGTTTAAATCTAATCGTTACAGGTATGCAACGCAGTGTACGTGCGGTTAAATTACACGCAGCCACTTTGCGCGTGCCCGGCTCGATACCGCGACCCGTGCTCTGCGAGCCTCAACGCAGACGACCTGCATACCACGAGGCTTACCACAGATTCTAAAAAAAAGGTAATCTTGGTAGATTCTGGTCCACTGACAATTGTTTTTAGAAAATTATAGCAATGTTACGTTGCATTAGAACAAGATTATCTAGACAGGTAGGTCTAGAAAAATTAAGAGTGTAATAGCCAATTTATAAACAGATTTTAGCAGCCCAAGATGTTTGGATGATCTTTTCTTGTAGCATTAAATCATACTTCATCATCATCATTTCAGCCGCAAGACATCCACTGCATCCATCCATTATTGGAGATCCTTAGGGGAGGCCTATGTCCAGCAGTGAAATCATACTTGATCCAAGACAATTAATTAAAAAAATAAGAAGATAAGCCAAAATGGCATTATAATATTCACAGTACCTATGGTTGAAATACTACCAACCAATATCACCTACCTTAACTCAAGGATAAATTTCTGTGTTCATGATTTTCTTTTAGTATGCCCACAAAGCTGTGACACTAGTGAAGACATGCGAGGCAGTATCAGAAATGCGCGAGTGTCGAGCGCCTCGTGATTGGTCGTTACTCGCTCTCCAGAATATCAGGACAGGGAAATCACACTATCTCGTCATCTGCAGGTGTCCAGAGAACCACATACTAGGTAAGCATAACAAACTAAGTTATACGCGTATCTTTAGCAACATATTTGCCTTTAAAGTATCAGAACCAGATTCTATCAATATCTGAAATCTAGCGAGTAAGCTCAAAAACTATCAATGTTTAGATCTAGCGTTTTAACAAAACGATTGTATTTCGTGGTATGAAATAAAATTATAAATAATGAAAAAAATGAAATAATGAAATTCAATCGTTTTCATTTTACAGAAGGTCCAATGTCCCACGATCAACCGACATACGCATCTGTTCCCGGAATCAGGGTATACGGCATGATGTGTGTACGACCTACGTCACCTTTCCAAACTGGTGAGTACCAAATTGATTATGTCATCATATTGTTCCCATGGATAACGAATTCACCACGGTATGTTCACCAAACTGCCTTCTAACGTGTAGGATATATAATATGCCAAAACCGCTGTATTTGATATTTTCTATCAATAAAAATATCATGTAGATAATATATTGCCCTATTAAATTTAACTTTCGAACGAATGGTGTTCTTGCGATAAAATTAAAGTATAACCATCCTCAAAGTGTGTACATACTTGTTTTCTGAAACAAGTTTAGTGCGACCATACAAACGAACAAAACGTACTTTTTAGTAGGTATATTATACAAAAAAAAAAACTTCATTGCATCTTCATTTTCAGGTTACAACGCAAACAGATATACGGGTAAAGTACAGAGTACTACGAACGCTTACAAAGTGGACTATTCCCAACCACACACGTATCCCGAAAAGCCAGTATATAACAGATACCATACGCACCACTCAGAGCCAAGCTACTACAACAGGAGATCCCGAGTAGCCAGGGTTAGACGAGCGACGTCGGATTATCCCCCCTTCCCATGGTACAAAGTGCAAGAATTAGCGCGATCATTACATTGGATCGATTAGAATAACTACCTTTTATTTAAATAGGAAGAATAAGTTCGTTGAGTCCAATAAGGCTTTATTTATAATCATTTGCCTCTTTGGATTCAACGTAGACTTTAACGAGTATTTTTCGAAACGCTTTTTTTCGCTTTGTAACGTACCCGATTTTAAGATAAATAACTAGTGAAGCTATTTTGATTTCCCATTCTAAACTAAATTTTAGTTTGGTTGAAATAAGAATGGATTACTTACCTATCAAATACTCATACTGCATTTATTAATTTAACAGTATTTTTACGTACTTATTTTGACTAGTTGCTATTTTAGAACATCGCAGGAAATTTCAGCCTGAGAATAATTCACAATTTTGTCAATTTTGCAACACAACTCAATTGTGAAACATTGAAAACAACAGTGTAGAACAATGTACTGGTTATTATAACAATACATATTGTTATTTAAAACTATTTATTATACTAATATCAAATAAGGGTTAGTCTACAATGACGTAACGGGTAAAATTAAAATCAAAATTAGTTCAATCCGCCTTCAAGGAGAATTGACCCATCTTCCAAGTACATTATGGTGCGATTTGCCAGAAATAACCATGACTGTAGTTATAAGAAATTTGGGAAAAGAACTTTAAAAAACAATCAGAAACTCCCCACCAACTCTGCAAGGTGATTATTGGTAAAATCGTGAGTTATCAATAAAATTAATCTTACTATTTATTTATTATTTAGAATGTACACAAAAGGATGTGATAAGTGATTTCCAGTGGTTTTTTGTGTAACTTTTCGATGCATTTATAGTTATAAGTACATAAATTTATACGATATTTAAGTAAATCATATTTATACTTAGCTTTAAGGTGTAAATATTAACAATAATTACAATATTTGTAATTATAAAATAAATTATACGGATTTTTTTAAACGTTTCAATTCAAACTTGAACCTAAACACATTATAATAGAGCTTGCATGATAAGTTATTGTAAAGACTTACCTAATACTTTTTGATCGACTACAATGTCGCAGGAGTACATGGCAGCCATAAGCCTTTGTGGTTGAACTTGGAAAGCTCTTCTGCAACCTTCTTTTACTGCTGACATTATTTGTCCTGCATTATAACAAATATCAAAATCATTGGTAGTCGTATAACAATGCTTACAGTATGTTTTGAAAGGGGAACTTTATTTCTAAATATTTTCTTTTTTATTTGCTTTATATTGTCACTGTCTTTTACTGTAATTTTTTTCAGAAAAATATATCAAGTTAGAACGATTTATTATATAGAAAGGTAAGAAAACTTAAGGGATAATACAAACCTGATAGCGGTCCAAATGTATGTGACACATCATCGCCTTCGCTTTTCTCCAAAGTCCATTCTTCAACACAAAAAGCAACGCCCATCATTGGTTCCTCACACAACGGCCCAGCCAGTGAAGCCAATTGGAACCCATTCACAAAACTACCCTCAAATTCGAATCGAGGGTCCTCCTTGATTTCTTTCTCATGATGCAAATACTTTGTACTATAATCCGTGGTGTAATTGAGAAGCAAATTTGGACCGCAATTCCTAGGTCCTACAGACCAAATTTGATTGACAATATCCCCCCATTGGGGATCTAATTTCGAACAAATAACTTGCAATTCGTCTTTGAAGGTTTGTATTAATTTTAGCATTCGATCGGACAATTTATTTTTCGTTCCGTTGAGGTATAATCCTTCTAATTTGTTTTCTATTTTGTCATTTTTTGCTAAACCTTGTAACGTTTTGATATGTTGTGAAATAGCTTTCAATAAATCTGTTGATCTGTCTAAGAGGGTTGTTATTTCACTGGGTAATGGTTTCGCTCTAATTTTTATCCTACTTTGTTTATTATTAGTATAAATAGTGATAACTGGATCTTCTTCTTTATTGAGACCCTTGTCTATGTTTTGAGAGTCTATTTCTTCATTTGTCATGTCTATTTTCGGTGGTTCAATAACTGTTTCTCTAAATGGTACTATTGGTTCTGATACTGAAATCGGTATCTTGGCGTAGTTCATTCTATAAAAGAAATATATTTTTAGTGATCAACTTTTAATTTTTTGGAGTGGTAGCCAGGCCGGTTCTACAGTACTTTACCACCTTGCAATGGGTTCCTCATGACGTATTCCTTCACCCAAAGCTCAAGCTCACGGTAGGATTCTAAGCAACAACCTTCAACACGGTATTAGACGTCACTGGTAGTGAGCGACGAGCTTCAATGTTCATGACGCAATAAAATATATAATAGCCTCTCGTTATAAAGTACGTAATAAACCTAAACTTACTTCAGATCCTCAAGACACCTTTCCAGATGTATTTCGCCAGCCGTCACAAGCACATGTTCCCCTGTTTCTTGTAACAATACTTGAACACACGAGTCTGATTGATTCAGAAGTTTCAAACCTGTAAGTATAAATTTTAATTATTTCATGTTGAATACTTTTTTCCGTGTTGAAAACTAAAAACTTCACTGAAAGACTAGCAAGTTTAGTAAAATGACCTTAAAGAGTAATGCAAAATACCGCCTGCACTAGTGGGAGAATTAGGCTTTAAGTAGGTTTTGGTGTAGCACATGACTGATGTGTCATAGTTATTAAATAGGTATGCAAAGAATCAAGAAAAGTAGTAAAATATAGTTCTATATTTATTTGGTGGGTATGAATTATGTAACAACCATTAATTACTCCTTATACATATAATAATGTTTGTTCCGAATGGACCTGGAACATGTTTGTAATATTTGTCATATAAATTGTTAACGACAGTTTGTATTTACTATGGATAGCCTTGTGTTTAACTACGATCTGAAATAAATGTCGATAACGATACTAAATAGTTACTACGTAACCTATGGTTTGTAAGATATAGCATGAGTCCTGTGACAGTAGCCAGAGTGATATGAAAATGAAACATATGACATTGGAATAAGGTTCATCCTGAATCTATCTATTCTTAATCATAGATTAAACTTGAGATGGAGATGAACTTTATTGCAAAGAGATAAGGCTCATTTTCTTAGGATGTCCAGAAAATATTACCTTTTACTAGTTGCGGCATTTGCGACGGGTATTGCGGTTCTATGGCCACTCTCAAAATAGGTATGTTGGTATATTGCAGTTCACTAAAGGCTGGACAAGCTATTGTACTGCTGATGGTTGCTGTTTTTAACACATGGTCTTCAAGGCCTCCTATACCTAGAATATCACAAGAAAATAATAATAATAATCTTTTTATTGCCAGAAAAATAAATGTTTACATACAATAAATAAAAACTGTACACAGCATATCCTTGCAGCCAAAAACAGTTTAACGGCGAGTCCCAAGCTAAGCAGAGCTTGTGTTTTGGGACTCAAGGAATGCGATTTACCATGAGATGTTATACAAAATGGTCAACTAACTATGAATGTAATTATGCTATTAGAATGTTCAGCTTTATTGGTCAAAGGGTAAGGCGACGATAGCGGCGAAGGTCGTGGTTTCGAATCCTACAATGAGCTTGAGCTTTCGGTGAAGGAAAACATCGTGAGGAAAATCTGTCGCCACACACCTTTGGTGTGTTCCGGCAGCTGCACTTGAGAGCCAGTTCCATTTAGGCTTTGTATGCTTACCACCTCCGGCCACATCATCACTTACCATAGTGAGATTATGGTCAAACACAAGCCTATACTATGTAAAAAAACCGGCCAAGTGCGAGTCGGACTCGCGCACCGAGGGTTCCGTACAAACTTCGTCCATCGTTCGTCCATGACGGGAAATGCACAATTTTATTTATTTACTGTATTTGAGGTTGGTGCCAATTAAGTTAGACCTCTAAACTGTATGAGCGCCCATACAACTCAGAGGTCTTTATTAATTGGCGTAACTATGTATGTATGGGGACACCCTTTAATTTTCAACTTTTTTTTATTTTTTTGAATTTTTCCTTTATTTGTGCTGTAAGACCTTGCTTATTGCCATTTTACCACATTTTACCACTTTGGAAGTGTCTCTCGCGCAAACTGTTCAGTTTAGAAAAAAATGATGTTAGAAACTTCAATATCATTTTTGAAGACCTATCCATAGACACCACACTTATGGGATTGACGAAAAAAAAAAATTTGAGTTTCAGTTCTAAGTATGGGGAACCCCCAAAATGTATTGTTTTTTTTCTAGTTTTGTGTAAAAATCTTGATGCGGTTCACAGAATACATCTACTTACCAAGTTTCGACATTATAGCTCTTATAGTTTCGGAAAAAAGTGACTGTGACATACGGACGGACAGACAGACAGACATGACGAATCTATAAGGGTTCCGATTTTTGCCATTTGGCTACGGAACCCTAAAAAGGGAAATTTGTACAACACTAAATTAAAAGTTCGCTATTTTTTACTAGTTAGGAGCCTCATATTGGTTCTACACTTTGATTATTAAATTGCAACTATATAATCATACAAACCTATTATGTTTCCAGCAACCGCTTCTTCAATATATTCTAATTCTCTTCCCATTAGAAGGTATAAGGATTTAATTCTGAAATAGAAACAAACAAAATTAATTTTAAATATTCTTGACAGAATTGTTGTACTTAGATTTGAAATAAAATGCTATAAATTAATTTAGGTATACTCACTCTGTACATGTTATATGTTCATCATTATTCAAATCTTTTAATTTCTTATTAGGATCTACTTTAAAATCTTTTCTATTAAGGACTTTGGACGGGTCATGTTTTGGACCTAAAATGTACACCTTATCACCTTTTTTAACCTTCCCACTAAATATTCTAGCAAAAGCTATGAATGCAGGCTGATCTTTATCCTCACTCTCTTTCTCATCTTCTGCACTTTTCTCACAAACATTTTCTGTTTTTACTTCTGTAATAGGATTTGCCTCAGAATTGATATTCTGTTTCATTTCCTCACGCATTTGTCTCGCTTTTTCCCTTCTTAGAGCCATTTCTTCAGGTGTCAGAACTTTTGGCTTATTTTCTGGCAGTGCACTCTTATCTACACTAAACATTTTAGATACAAAAATAATAAGAGGTCTATCATTACTATTATCACAGGCTAAAAAGTCTTCTTTAAGCTTTTGTGTATCTAAATGGTAGGATTCAAAGTCTCGGATCCTAGGACACATTAGTTTTTCAACTTTTTCAGGAATTATGTCTTTAGGAGAGGGTAGTTTTTTACATACCATATTTAATACAGTATCAGATAGAGGTAACCATTGGAACATAAGAGCTTGTAGCTGTATGCGAGGATCTGTATGCCTCATATCACGTGTTGTTAGTTTGATACCCAATTTTTCACATATCACAGGTACTTTTTCTTTTTCGTTTCTCATAGCAACTGTCTCATAGACATTCCATAAGTTATCAAGTATAACTTGAACAAACAGGGGTTTTTTCGCCTTTTCTTGCGCCCCTTTCATAAAACGTTTCGTTTTAGCATTCAAATAGAAATCACCCCATAGAACTTTGTTTAGGAGGTCATCTTTCACACCTGAAAATAAAGAGGTTTTTTTTGTCAATAACTTCCATTGTATGAATGTAAAAAAGAATGGTTATTTTTAAAATCCAAGTCTTAATTTCAAAGATAAATGATATACAAGTTCGGATAGACAGAAAGGATATGTATAAAGATAAGTTAAGTTATCAGGACTTATTGAGGACTTAGAGCTATTTCAAAAATAAAAAGATTTATTAAAAATAAAAAATCAATATTACTTAACCCCAACATACAGGACAATATTTTACTCCAGAGTTAGACATACATTCATGTAATTTTTACAGTTTACCTACATATAGAATAAATCTCAAAACTTACCAAGTTTATCAGAAAACAGTTTAGCAAATGTCTGGATAGTGAAGCCCCAACCATCGGCAGCGCTAGCAAACACCACATTCCCTTGTTCAGGTGAAAAATATAATTGAGAGTCATCAGAATCTTCCAAAGCCGAGGTCCAATCATAAAAATTGTTGTCTTCCTTGTTGAGTTGCTCTTTTTTTTGCTGTTAATATGAAATAAATGCTAATGAATATATTTTTTTAAGATTAGATATTAAAAAGTATACAAACTCCTGTTAGATTTAAGAATTTAAAATTAAACACCAACCTCTTTTTCTATAGTATTCTCCTCATTCTCAAACACTTCAGTAGCAAATAATTCTCCCATTACAGCATTAACTTGCTCTAATACTTGATTGAGTAGGACAAAAGCATCAAGGGGAGTAAGCTGCATTTCCAAAATAAGTCTATCAATTTTATTGAGGACTAATACGGCTCGCATATTCTCTGAGTATATTTGTTTCAAGACCAATCTTGTTTGAGGACATACACCTTCAACAACATCCACCTGAAAAATGATAATATATTGATTAATTAACAATTTGTATTTGACATAATTTAAAAAATATATGTGTGAGTAGGTGTCTACAATTTTATTGTTTAGTAAATGATCTAGCTATAGGTGGTAATAAATAATGTGAATTGTGATTCCTGGAATTCTATTTTTTATAAGTAGTTTTGGGACATGCAACCCATTTGAAAACTCAGGAGTCTAGAACATATTTCTGTAATTAGTATTTATTAAATTAGTGTGGTGTCAAATTTATCAAGGGCACAAATCTTTTAAAAACATCCTACTAATCCTGCTTTCTACTAATCCTACTATCCTATCCTATTCCTACTTCCTACTATAATATTATAAATGTGAAAGTTTGGATGGATGGATGGATGCTTGTTACTCAATCACGGCAGAACGGGTGAATGGATTTGGATGAAATTTAGCACAGAGATAGATTATAGTCTGGAATAGCACATAGGCTACTTTTTTTATCTCGGGAAAACATAAGAACCCTCGGGACCGTGGGTGAAACCACAGGGCAGAAGCTAGTATTTAATATAACAAATTCTACATACTAACCAAATTAGGAACATTATTATTATTATAATGTATCTTTCTGACATCACAGCGCGAGGATTATTATTATTATTAACAGGAAATTAATTGACTGTTGAAATTGTTATTTACTAAAGTATCATCATCATCTCAGCCGCAAGAATAATTATAATCAAATAGAAGAAAGGAAAATAAGTATACAAAAACTTGACTTACAACAACAATAGCGCCATCACACAATCTGACTGCAGTTGACACTTCACTTGAAAAATCTATGTGTCCAGGAGAATCTATGAGGTTGACCAGGTATTCTTCTTTCTCAGCGACATGGTACAGGGCTATACTACTGCTTTTCATAGTTATACCCCGCTCTTGCTCATCAGGCCTACTGTCCATGTATCTCAACTTTCCAGACATTCTCTGAGAGATGATACCATTACTGGATATCAGGGAGTCGGCCAAGGTTGTTTTTCCATGGTCCACGTGCGCCACAATACAGATATTCCGAAGATTTGTAGGTTTGTTTTGAAGTTCCGAAAGTTTTGACGCGTCTACAAGCCGCATTGTGAAGATATCAACCTGAATTTATTCTGTACACTTTTTATATGAAACTTGAGACTGTACTGATAATTTTTAATTTAGAAAAAAGTTAATAATATTGCGAAAATATTGTAAATTGCACAACATGAGCTAAATCATGATGCGTGTGACATTTACCTATGTTGATAATTCTGACAATGATAGCAGTGCTGCCACCCTCTGATTTTGATTTTCCCCGGACTTCTCGTCAAATTTCCCTAAATCAGGCACTTTTCAAAATGTTATCCCCTAATCCCCTAAACATTTATTTTAATCGGTTGGTTCGCGAATGGGACGCGCGTCCCAAAACTACCTACAAAAACATGGAATTCCAGTCAACAAATAAAACACAAATTCAGGTGAATTATTATGTATTTCACTAACTACACTTACCTTTACCTTATTTCTATATATTCTTAGAATGCATCCATTGTTCGGGTTTCCAATTCCAACTCTTATGTTTAATAATTTCATAGTTGCATTCTTATTATCATAATAAAAAAACGAATCTTGATTTTTTTGTGTCTAAGACCAGTTTACTGGATCAATCGGATGAAACACAGCAGTCAAACAAACAAGTACTTATAAACCAGTTTACCTTACACACAACGGCCACACACGCAAACAAAGTAGCATAAATATTCGATATCTCCCTTCCGAGTACACAAATCTATGAGCGCGAAAAAAAAAATTGTTTGTTGCTAGCGATACAGTACGGTACATCGGTAGGCCAAGTTACGTTCAGATACCCGCAGCCACACATTCAATTCTTTTACGAACCGAAAAACAAAATATTCCCTAAAAAATCACCTAAATATTTTTTTCCCTCAAAATTCCCTTAAGTAATATTGTGCGGTATCTGGATTCCCTTCAATAAAAAAACTTATCTTCAAATGGACTGTATACTATATTTATTTCACTTTGTATCTTGATCACTTATTTAATAACTCGTAAACTCGTGAACACTGGCCGACTAGATACAAAATTACTACTTTTCAACGTGAATTCTACTTTACTGTATTTATCTGAATTAATGAGTAAAAAGTCCAAAAATACTTAAATATCGACGTGTTACCTTATCGAGAGCGATACATAATTTTCCGATTCTGACTTTACTATGGATTAGATTTGGACTATGAATTTACATCATTTCACATTATTTATCTATGATCTACTATCTGTACCAAAGTGATTTTATCCTTAAACATTGCCTGCAACTAGGTCTTTCCAATGAATCTACGTTGTCGATACCAGCTTAATCTACCTTAAAGCTATAAAATATTTTGTACACAAAATAGTCAAAACGACATAAAGTTTTCATCGGAAAACCCTATTTCTCCGATATCCCTATTCTATCGGGTTAGATGTATATACACATACATAATACAAACAATTAGCTCAAATAAAAACATATTCTTACGTACTGTCAATTGTAGGAAATAACCCAAATACACAGAAAATAAACATATCATAAACCAAGTTAAAAGGAGAAAGTCGTCTTGTTTCCCTTTCACACTATCGTCTAATCTGTGATTGGTTAATGCCAAAATCGGTCATGACAGCCTCTAAGTGAGACCGATATATGATGTACTATATAAAGAATAGAACAATAGAAGGAGAAAGCGATATCATATTTCTATTTTATATATTTTGAGCTAAGTTCGACTAATTTCATCATCCATCCGCAACAAATATTATGCCATAAAAATTCCCCTAGTCGTGCAAAAATCCCTTAAATCTTGGGGAAAATACCCTAAGGTGGGAACACTGAATGACAGTTTAAACTTCGTTCGGAAATTTTGATCAAGTACTTATAGAAACTAAATATTATGGTTTTTTACACTTACTAGCAGACCTAATAAAAATATCCTTTTTACCATTGCCACTCGTAAAAGGGCATTAATATTCATCGATAACAGTGAACAAAACTTTCCTTTAGCCACTGAGTGAAAAAAAAAACATTTTGAATTTGGAACAAGCACGAATACTTATACGAATTATGTACAAAAATAAATAAAACGTGCTGAAAGTTACGTACTGGCTGGCTCTATGAAGCTATCCCATAGAGCTATAAAATTAAATTTAAAAAAGAATTTCAAAATCTGTTCTAATTTCACTATTAATTTTTAATTATGTAAATTATGTAATCATTATGTTCTCTTATTACCGATTATAAAATAAAATGTGATAAATACTAAGTATAAGTACTACTATTTATTTTTAATGGTAAAAAGTAGAGTAAGTATCTACACAACTCTGTAAAAAAAAATCATCTCGGTCCTTGTAGTGTTCCTCGCTACGCTCGGGATTATATTTTAGAATCCTTCGCTGCTCTCGGGATCCAACTTAGTCCTTCGAATTAAATTCCCTTTTTAGGGTTCCGTAGCCAAATGGCAAAATACGGAACCCTTATAGATTTGTCATGTCTGTCTGTCTGTCCGTCCGTATGTCACAGCCACTTTTTCCGGAACTATAAGAGCTAGACTGTTGAAACTTGGTAAGTAGATGTATTCTGTGAACCGCATTAATTCACACAAAAATAGAAAAAAAACAATAAATTTAGGGGGTTCCCCATACTTAGAACTGAATTTTTTTTTTTCGTCAAACCCATAAGTGTGGGGTATCTATGGGTAGGTCATCAAAAATGATATTTAGGTTTCTAGTATATTTTTTTTCTAAACTGAATAGTTTGCGCGACAGACACTTCCAAAGTGGTAAAATGTTGGTCCCCCCCCCCTGTGACTTCTAAAATAAGAGAATGATAAAAGTAAAAAAAATATATGCTGTACATTACCATGCAAACTTCCACCGAAAATTGGTTTGAACGGGATCTAGTAAGTAGTTTTTTTTAATACGTCATAAATCGTAAACCGTTATTTACCTTTCATTAAATCAACTCAAATATAAAAAAAAATGGCAAAAAGCAAGGTCTTACAGCACAAATAAAGTAGGTAGTAGGGTACTTATAGAAGTAGCCGCAGGTAGAAAAAGCTCCAGCTTACTTAATAATATAATTTAAGTACCTATTCTTCAAACGTAGATAGGTACTTATCTACTTATTTTTGCCTTGACTTCGTCCTCGTGAGATTAGGTAGGCTAAAAACTAACTATACATTCTCTAAATACATAAATATTTAAAATAGTAATTACACTGAATAATAATAATAGCAGGTAGGTTGTACATGCAGTGATGTGGTCAATCAGAGTATAAGGTATAAACTATACCTACTTACAAATTGTGACAGTAATCTTTATAAGTATATACGCAAACATTCACACAATTTTTGTATCTTATTGGTAAGAGGTTTGTACGATTTCACTAAATTAAAACCATTTCCAACAAACATTATAACTGTTGTCAATTCATCAGTCAGTCGGAATATCATGGGATTCATAAAGTCATCATGAGCCAGAAATAAACTGCTCCCGAGGTACGACAAAATGTCGGTGCTTTGAAACAATAGCTGACCCCAAATGTAACCGAGAGAAATTCAAAAAGGAATAAGATGAAATTAAAGCTTACGTAGGTACCTACAGCGACAGGCGCACCCAAGACTGGCTTTTATACGCCGTTTTAAAAAGACAGATGGAGTTCTATTATCCCAACTTACAAGACTTGTGAAGCTGCTATGTTGAGATCAGAAAATAATTTTTAAAATGATATAAACCCAACCATATTTAATTCACATACTTTTAGGTATGTACTTATTGAGTGAAACCTAAGGACAGCGTTGTAAAAACCCAACATACATTTGGTCGTAGCCTCGGCGGTTGTTGAACCTCAGTTGACTGGATCGCTCCCAGAATCTAAAATCCAACCTTTGATCCCTTTGAAACTTTGAGTTCTGGGAATGTTAATCCACACCACACGTGCTTTATACTTTCGTCTACGAGTACGCTTTGCCCATAATCCGTCAATAATCTGAGATAGGTATATTAAGTTTAGTGTGAAATTATTCACAAAGGCCGAAGTGCAATGAAACGGCATTGAATGTCATGCTACGTTGTTAGTAGCCTGACGGTCTTCCGAGTAACGATACACGATATTCCAATCATCGTTTTGAAGTAGATCCTCTATATTTATTATTATTATTACCTAAAATAAGATAAGAAGAAGAAAGATAAGATAATTTTCTTCAATCTGTTTAAAATGGCTTCGAAAGATATTAGTTTCTTTGCTCGTTTTATAATACCTAGGACTTGTCACAAGCAGTTTACAAAACTTTTTTACTTGTTTTCGAAGGCGACCGACGCGACGCGACTTGAAAACTTCAGGCTCTTCGTATTTCCAGACATGGGCACGAAGGTTAGGTACGCTTTTCTGAAATGAAAATAATAGTAAGTATTCAGTATAATTATCATCTATCGCTGCACTCACTATACCATACTATACTTACCCTCTTGTATAATACTTTACCTAAAAAAAATAAAAAAATCGTGATCTACAGACGAATAGACAGATGGATAAATATATGATCACTAGTTTGATTCTGCGACTGAATAACTTATCTCGTTCAATAAATTAATAGTTAGTCAGAACTTGTTCTTTTATGTACATAATTATACTGGGTGACTTTTTAGTCACTGGCAATACTTGCAGGGGTGGAAGGACTCATCAATATTAACAACTTTTATTATTAGACTAAGTGTGAAATCAATCTCAATCAATTATCAGCTGTTCCATACAATAGTTCAATACCTTCAAACCATTTTATTTTACGCGGTGTCAGAGTTAGTCCCATAATAAAAGTTGTTCATAATGATGAGTACTTCCACCCCTGCAAGTATTGCCAGTGACTAAAAAGTCACCCTGTGTAGGCAGCGCTGAAAATATCTTTAAAACAACCGTGTTATGTTTGTTGCGTTATACATACCCATAATAATAGTTCTAAGTATAGATTTATATTAAGTAACTATATATTGTTGTTAATTTTAACTACCAACTTTACTTAATATTTACCATTCCCTTAAGCCCTGCTATAAATGGCGCCCAACGTGGGCTTATAATACAATTTTAAATAATGTTCTTGATAGGTATGTGCAAACAAGAAATTTAAAGCATAGTATATTTTATTTGTTACCTTACCCAAAATTTTAAATTCTTGGCATAAAGTAATTTTATTTTAGCTACGCATAACTAAGATTGCTACAAAAACGTTGGAAGGACAATGCGTTTTTGTGTCACGACGCAAAATTAATGCGCCAAAGTTTTCCAGATGGCAGTGTTCCCAGCATAACCAGCAAAAACTGTTACTTTCTTCCATTCGTCAGCCTCAGGCCACTTTGAATAAATTCACACAGTTTGCTGGCTATTGCTCGTCCGCAGACCGCGGTGGCTATGTCCGTGGCTTGTTAAAAGTTCAAAGGACTTCTACTCTAATTAGTCACAGAGTAATATTTAAGCAAATAAAACCTTTTTGATAGACAAAATTAATGCTATCATGTTTTCAACTGAGTTCAATAAAATCAATAGTTTAGATTTTATGATCATGGATTTTATTGGCATTTATATGGCAGATATATAAACGAAATATTTTGTGTGTTACAGGCAGTACCTACCTACAGTGATAGATTTTTGAACAATCAAGCGGCAATACCTATACTCAAAGTCGCAATAGATTCAATTCGATTCTGAAAGAGAATACGTAAATTCCTATGTTAGTTTCCTTTGTGTGTTTTGTTTTTTTTTTCATATCGGGATGTAGCAATTTATAGCTTTTTCAACAAAAGCTTTAGTTGAAGCGCGGATTCCTTTGACAAATCGTTCCCATATCCGCGAGCTACCACTCTGCCTTGCGAGGTAGGTAATATGTTAGTTTCGGTTCTATGGTTATTGCTGTTGATATATTACAAATCATTATAGTTATTGTTGGTTGGAAGAATCCAACAATTTATATGGAGAGTTCAATATTAGATAGGTGATAAAAACATTACAATGACCATTTTCACGGAAAATATACAATACGTATATAATTATTGTTCCAATACAATTATATCCAAGGCTGAATTTCCAGTTCATAAAGTACGAATGTCGTTACGACCGCCTTAAGCTGGGCATCTCCACTGCAAGGCACTTGACAGTCCAACACAAAAGCCGTAATCACAATAGACAATCTGTACGAACCATTTATTCAATCCCATAGTTCTGGCATGGCTGGAGCTTTTAAAGAAACACTTGATGTAGAATTAGACACGCCTTCTGCATTAAGCCGGCTTCGGAAGAGCCGCGGTTATTGTGGCTACATAAAACGAACTCTACGCCTCAGCTAATTGCGAGTCAGACGTGCTAAGAATAATGTATTCTTCTAAAGAAAATTGCACTCCACGCTTCAACAAATGCTTGTTTATTTCTCTCTATTTTTATATTTGCTGCGAGCTCTCTCTTATAGCTGCTGCCGAATGCCGAGTGCTTAGTGATATCGAGTTCTTTGTCCTAGCTCCTTACTTCTACGATATACTAACTGTATTCTAAACAACAAGTTTGAAATAAAATATTTTTCGAGTGTTCTTAATATCAAACATCGCTGCGCTGGCAAACGTCCGTAATCAGCCACAGTTGAGATAAGAAAGATGTCAAATTTTTCATTAATCTAAACTAAATCCGCAGCGAAAATACTATTGCTGTTTCGACACCTCTCCAATTTTAGAGCCATAAATTTCACTACGCTTTATTATAGTAGGTACCTATACATACTCAAATCTGTCTTTGCGGTTTTACCTATGTTTATGAAGGAACATCTGGTTTATAAAGTTTAAGATGAAAAGCAACTACACTACCTATGTGGTGATGGTAAACCAGAGTCAAGAAACAAATATTCGCATTTTGGTTATTAGTAGGCTAGGGTAGGAGGGTAGGAGGATATTAGGATATTTTTCTGTTTACCCTATTTAAAATGCTCCATAATTGGAAGTTCTAATAAAATATTAGATGTAGCAGAAAGTATTATATATAAAGACAGTAATATACTATGTATGTATGTACACACGCATTATTGATAATAATAATAATTATATACTTACATTTAATAAATCAGTTGTGCCTATGCTGTTACTGTCACATTTCAATAATGAAAATGCATGATTTCAATAATGTTATTGTAGGTACTACATAATTGTAGTGTATTTTCCAATTTTGTTGTTCATGGCGTCAACAATGACTTTGTCAATTTCATAGTTAGAGAAAACAGTGGATAACAATACTAAAATTAGGCAAAATTTTACATCAAATAATAAATTATAGTAAGTATTTCAACATTTTCAGTATCCTCTTTTTTAGGTATTACCTACCTAGTTCAAACTGACATAACGCTTTTTCATTAGATTTCTTTATCATGTCAGTACGTTGACAAGTAAGAAGACGGTCCGGGGTCCACATGATGATATGTGTGACATTTACAATACCAGGGGGATTGTCAATGTGTTGACGACCTTGAAAAGCTCTTTTTAGTCCCTTTTTGAAGAACTTCTTATCGTATAGCGTTGAGGGAAACCCGTAATCGAGAGCTTGTTCCATATCCTAATGTTCCTAATCTAACTGATTCGTAGTGTGGGCGATCGAGGCAGCTCAGGATATGCGGATTAGGTAATAGCCTGCAACTGTTGATAAATAGCATGCGTTCTTCGATATTGTCAACTGATTTGAATGATTTCTTTTTATTCCGCAGTAGTCCTAAGATGACACTCATGGACGAAATTGTTTTGTGTTTGTGTAAAAGTTAGGTAGGTACTATAGTTTTGACTGCAATGCAGGGCAAGCTAAATTATACTCTATTTTACCTTCACAGTCTACGACGATATTTTAGCAAGATTAACTTTAGTTGTTATTAATCTAAATTGAAGATTTAGGTAGTAGTAATAGGTCGTGTGCCAACTTGATTTGAAGCATGAAAGCGTAGGCAATAAAATGGGTACTTCTCGTAGGCAATAATCCTTTGGAAGACCTATAAATCTCTAGGTATTCGTATCTTTATTTCGCATTAATTAGGTAGATTTGGAAGTTAATAGGGTAGTATAGGAACTTGTTCTGCCCTCAATTGATACATAGAATTGTCAAGATGAATGCTGATGAATACTTATTGATCGGCGAAATGACGACCTGTTGGCAATCTGTTGGCAGATAAGAATAATGCATAATTGGTACTTATTCATGAAGTCAAAGTGTCAGATATTTTATTTAAAAAAACGGTAGTAACGAACCTTTTAGCGTAATATATGTGTACGAGCAAACAATAAATTACTCTCAAAGTGCTTATATTACAATTTTTTACTTATATTTAATGTGGTGTTCAGTAATTACATTGCGGTATGTTATGTAAATATATATGGTAATAGTGTATTACCGCATAACATTGTAATAAAAGGGATAGTATAATACGAGCTGTACTTAAATAGATCGAGTAAATCGTGACTACATCCACGTTTAATGTGAAATTAAGGCTGTTTTACTGCTTTTAGTAAAAGTACGATCTTCGACTGCCTAGCCGGAATAATTAGGGCAACCGTTTATATTCGTAGAAATGTTAAGTATTAAATATAATTTATCTACTAAAATGATGATATATTTTACTTATGTGGTAGCTAACCCACCTTTGTTTGGATGGAAACTGTGAGGTTAATTTCCTTGATGGAAATGCATATAAAGTACAAAGGTATTAATTAAAGCAGATTATTGTATGCGCATATGATAACACGAATACTAATAAAATACAAAAGAGTATGAGTGAAAACTACCTGTATTTCACCATTCAGTTGCCACTGAATCATTCTCCGGTCGCGTTCAAACGTTCAAACTACCCGCACACATTTCACCGCCAGGGTGTATGTATTTATCATAAAAATTACCTCACTTCACACTATACCGAACTAAATTTTCGTGAGAAAGATTTTCATATTCGTGGAGTGGTTATGTAAATTTATTTTAGGTCTTTGAGTTCATATATTCGATGTAGGTCAATACGAAATGGGTTTGCCGTAGTTGGGGTAAATGTGAAAGATAAATCTGAATTACTTTTTGGGGGTAAATAATATTGGGATCATTATGGTTGGGATCTCAGAACGTTGAGATGGATAAATTGTATTCGATAGTTGGATTAAAATAACTTTGTTATAGGAAAGTTTGTTAGTTTTACTTTGGGATTACGTTGGGTAGATACTTCCTGTTACTCGAATTCCATAGAAACTTTATATCCTTATATTGAAATAGCCTTGCTCGATATAGGCGATAGTTATAATCATTCAGTGTATATGATAAAATTCAATAAGTACCTACATAATGTACCGAATGGTTATTATATAATTAAATTCATAAAAATAAAACAAACCTCAAATATCAATACAAAGGATTGATACTAATTTAGCTTGATCAACTGAAACTAGATTTGAATCTCTTTGTTTGTAACAAAATCGGAACATGAATGTGTCAATCAAAAGGGACATTTTCCGATCCAACGAAGTGACTCAAACGAACGCTTTTCAATTCTAATTAATGACACAAGTGTATTTTCATTGGTCTATGAACGTGTTCAAAAGGGGATTAATGGTAACCCTTCAATAGTCACTTTAGAAACATAAATGACGATGAAAATATCAGTATAAACCAAGTGTACTCATACGTACCTACATGTGACGGAAATATCACTAGAAATACAAATATTATATTGGATAACTCAGTAGGTATGCTTCATGTTTGTATGTAATCGAAATGCGTCATGCGAGATTTACCTGCATTAATATGATTTTTATGTGACGATATTGTAGGATTCTTTATCACTTTATTTAATTTTCTAATTACATACACTCAAGGAATACAATCAAGGAATCTTACGTAAATAAGGTTCAATGTACAATGTATGTTTTGGGACTCTAAGGCTGGTGCTCATCATCATGTAATCAGGCGTTTAAATCTGTATATCCTATAAACTAAAAGGAGAAACTGACCGAATGAGTGACTGACATGACATCAACGCACAGCTCAAACCGAAGGACCTAGAAACCTTATTTCGAGGTTACTCGATCAAAATGCGTAAAACATAATATACTTTTCAGGATTTCAGAGTTAGTACCTACTCTAAGAAAAGACATTCAACATGACAAACCTCATAATAGGTTTCGAAAATATGCCATCTCAAAATATCCAAGGTTATATATAAGTATAGACATCCACTAAGGAAGAGTTTTTAAAAATGCAAACCCTAAGAAGGTAAAATGAATGGGGGATTGCGGGTGAAACTGTGGGAGCGGGGACTAGTGTATGTTACAGAAAATGTATATATTATAGTACATCATTGACAGTTTTTGAATAAATGGCAGAAATCTACCTTAGGCGGTATTGAAAATAAGTTACCAATTTATTAATTCACTGTAAGAAGTGAATGTTTATGTTTTTATAAGACGCGTAGGTACTTCATAATATTACTATGATAATTCTATTAAAAAAGGCTATGAAATAACGTTCAGTACTTTTGTTGCAAGGTTTGATAAAGTATAGGCACAGTCTATGTAACTCTTACAGTCGGCCAACGGACACGTCTAGACAGAGCAATCTTGCGGGGCTTGCGGGATGAGAGAGGGGCGCTAGCGAGCCCAAGCTGCCATACACTCGCTTGGGACACAATGGAGCAATTACGAATGCCTATACAAAGCGGCATTTCGCGTGACTTCAAACGCGATAGACCACTGTATGTAATTACGCTGTGGTATAGGTAAGTACTCTTTATCACTTAGGTGTTAAAATTATTCATTAAAAATTGGCACTGGCAGCTTTATTCACTAGAGGATTTTGTTGCCAATAAAAAAAAAAACTATGCAACTCTTGTGAGTAGAAGAAGATCTGTTTTTTATAAAACTAATTACGTTCAATAGCAAAGCTTCATATAAAATGGATAGAATTAATTTGTTCGGTCAATAGGAATTCGTAATAACGCGTACTTGGTAGCATTTAATTAAATTTTATTTTATCGAAGCAGTGGGAAGATTAATATTAGATGGCTATATACACTCGCGAGCAAAAGTATGGAATCATTTACTTGGAATTAATTAATTCCACGCGATCTTGAGTACTTAATAACTAGTTAAGATTTATAAAAATGCTAACATTTTTAAGGTTAAACTGTTAACTTTAAATTGATACCAAATTCATTTAAATCACACCAATATTTAAGAAGCTATCCCGGATTGAGTGAAGGAGTTAGGAAAACAAAAGGATAATGGAAAAATAATAAATGAAGAAAACAACAAAAATTAATTAATAAAAAAAATATTTGGCCTTAAAATTAAGTTTCAATATTTTGTGTTCCTTCCGCTCGCCCTAATAACTGCTCGAAGACGGTTCTTCATTGACCTAATCAGCTTCTGAATCGATTCTTGCGGCATACCTTCCCACTCCTCTATCAAAGCTGATTTCTGCTCATTCACACTAGAAGGAGCAGGATTTCGGAAATGAACCCTTCTTTTCAGTTCATCCCACATGTGCTCAATGGGATTCAAGTCCGGCCTCAGCGCTAACCAGTTCAATGTGGCGATACCGACTTCTTCGAGGTATTCAGTTGTGGCACGGGAAGTGTGACATCGAGCGTTATCGTGCATAAGAAGGAAGTCATCACCGATATAACCCGCATAAGGAACGACATGTTCCAGCAGAATATCGGAAATATAGCGGTCTGAAGATAGACCGCCTCCTCGTCCCCGCCAGGCACGAAAACAAGCTCCGTTTTACCGTCGAAGGAAATGCCGGCCTACATCATACAAAAACCACCCCCATAAGCCACTGTCTCAGCGAAACAGCACTGCGCAAATCACTCCCCAGGCCACCTGTAGATCCAACCCCTTCAGTCGCTGCCGTGCAAACACATTCTGCACTCTTCGGAGAACAGGACTCGCCTCCATTGCTCAACCTCCCAATCAAGATGGGAGCGAGCAAATTGAAGGCGTGCTTGTCGATGACCTGCCGTCAGTTTCGGGCCTGTGGCAGGCCTTTTTGGAGTCAAATTAGCTTGCTTATGTCTTCAACTAACTGTCCACTTGCTGGCAGCTACCCGACAAACATTTCGGAGCTCCTGTTGGACGTCGAAACCAGCCAAATGTCGATTTTGGAGAGAGGTTGACACAATAAAACCGTCATCCCTCTCCGATTTGCATCGGCGCCGTCCAGATCTTGGTCTCGGGATAAAGCCACTAGTCCTCCGAAAGCGTTTATAAACTTTCAAAACACAGGACTGACTTGTGTGGAGCTGACGTGCGAAAGCCCGCTGGCTTAGCCCTTCTTGCAATTGGGTGACGATTTGTGCTGCTTCTGTAGGTGTAGTATCCATTGTCGTCCAAGATCAAGGGTCAAAAGTAGCGGAGATGTGTACCGGTCAACGTGTGAAAGCTGACTGATAAAGAAAATCCGATAACACGTGCTTTTATAGCGGGTCAATTGGCCGCAGTTCGCGACATATCAAACAATTGATACATATCTTTTTCCTAACTTCTTCACGTAATCCAGGATAACTTCATAGAAATATTCATGCCATACAAAATAGTTAATTATTGATTTTGTATAGGTAGTGAGTTTCAATAAACAACCTTCTTTGTAGTTTCCAGTAGGACAATTACATACTTCATACTACTATTCTACTATTATTTATTCGTAGTATTATACCAATAGGTAAGTAAATGATGATATAATGAGAATTTTTTTAAAAAGTCAATCGACTTTGAATTTCCTAATGTCTGCCAAAGAAGTGCTTTGAATCGAAGCGTGATTCGATTTTATGTTCGCTTTGCTTCTGTGGGGTGTTCCACGATTTCTCTATAGTTTTATTTATATATTTATTATAGCTGTTTGGATATCCTAACAAAGAATACACCTTACATTTAATATATTATACCTTACATAAAGCTCTTAAGGTGACGATATACTCGAATAACCCTGTCCCGCACTGAACTAACGGGTGAACGTTTAAATTTTATAAAAAAAAAACTGATTGATTTTTTGGAAAAGGAACAAAATATTATAGTTCCCTTTTTATTAGATCTTAGAATGTCTGTTAATATTTTCAAGTTATTTGGATGGGTAAAATAGGAGAAAATTTCATTTTCAATTTTAAAAACGTTAAAGACGTTATCAATAACTAGTTAAAAAATAGTTCCTTGGCATAAATCAGTAGTCTCTAGTTTAACATATAGTTTTTACAAATCTCTCGCATTAAAGAATACAAAGAAAAACTTAATTTAGAATCATCATTTTGCGTATATCGTCGCCATAAATTTTCAATAGGATATCAAATCGTGGATTAGTCAACACCAATATTATATAGTGGTCGTTTATAAGTTTGGATGTAGGAGGTACCTAATCTCCTACACATCCGATTTCACCAATATTTCCAATGGACCTTCATGGTTAACATAAGCTACTTTTTATCCAGGGAACGAAAGCTAGTAGATTATAAACAGTACACAGAAACCATAATAATAGCTAATGCCATAATTATGCGAA
Source organism: Tetheella fluctuosa (assembly GCA_951216915.1). Classification (NCBI taxonomy): domain Eukaryota; kingdom Metazoa; phylum Arthropoda; class Insecta; order Lepidoptera; family Drepanidae; genus Tetheella; species Tetheella fluctuosa. Next base: position 5,006,578 of record OX578229.1, on the reverse strand, counting down.
AGTGAATTTTCAGATTTTTTGTTGTATCAGTTAGAGAGGGAGGGGGAATACGCAAGATTAACAAAAAATACTATTTCAAAGAGTAGATACTAATTCTATACCTACCTGATGTTAGAAATTACGATACTTTAAACATTTATTTACTTTTCAAGAAATATAAAGTCAAATTACCTACATACTAACTTTTCTTTTCAAAAACATCGCATTCAATTAGTAAATTCCGCTGAAAGTTCGCAGAGTTGTCAGCAATTTCTTCAAATTGGGCCTTGGCTGTAGTCCAGACGATTAACAACTTAGTGCAAGCTGTTTAATTTCATGCCTGGATGCCCACGTTTTATGTCCAACCTGCTCCAACTCGCCTGTTCAGTGCTTTTACATTGAACATACTGTGTATTTATTTAGGTACTAACTATATTTTAGTTAACATGTTACTATTAAACTTACCTGCCTATAGGGTGGCAGGTTCATAGTTGCAGGGGTGAAAATACTCAACAATTTGACCAACATTTACTACTATGGGAACGAATCGGAAATTGTAAAAAAAAAATTGCTCAATCATAATAATAAAATTAAAAAAAAGATTTTTTTCGTTCTAGATTTAAGAGTTGCTGAGTTTCTTGCCGATATTGTCAGTTTTAGGATGACTTCCGAACCGGTGATACTTTCAGTAAATTCAACCTTTATAAGTGCCCTTCTAGGGCCTATACTGAATAAATCGCTTTGACTTTGATTTTAATCTAACTACTAATCAACTGGCTTGTAAAATATATTTAAGGCGATGATAGCTCAGTGGTAGTGACGTCGGACGCCGCGGCGAAGGTCGATGGTTCGAATCCTACAATGAGCTTGAGCTTTCGGTGAAGGAAAACATCGTGAGGAAACCATAGCACGGTGGTAGGGTACTTTGTAGTACCCGCATGGCTGGCTACCACCCTCAAGCTGAAAATCTGTTGCCAAACACTTATTGGTGTGTTCCGGCAGCTGCACTTGAGAGCCAGATCCTTCTAGGTTTTGTGTGTATATCACCTTCGGCCACATCCTCACCTACCGTAGTGAGATTGTGGTCTAACACAAGCCTATACAAAGTAAAAACAAAATATATTATATATAACAAGTAGTTGGTCGTTTTCTGTAAGTCGTACTAGTGTATAAGTTGATGATATTATAAATGCGTAAGTGTATAGCATTGGTTTGACCTTTTTTCACGCAGAAACAAAGCAACATTTTTTTTCTTAATGGACCTGGTGAAACTGCGGGGGCAAAAGCTAGTAAGTCGATAAACAGGAATCACTGATAAAATTCTCATTACATAATCAAAAAATGTTCCAAAAAAAGTTTTCCCCAATCCTCTAAATCCTACAATTACATCCGTAAAGCAGACACGCAAGCGTCAGGCGAGAGTCGAGGATTTTAATTGAAATAAACTAATTGTGTTTAACTTAGTTTAATTAACCGGCTCTTTGACAAAGTTAACTTTGGCAAAGCGAAACGGCCCCTTAATTTGAATTAATTTCAAAAAGGGTTCATTCGTTTATGTTTTGTACTAGTAACGATGTTTTGTTTATCGACGATTAACACTTTTGAGTTTATATTTGATGATGTCAGAATTCATCATTAATTTTAGTGTGTGACTAAACTATACTATAGTGGTTCCTTCTATTTTGTTAGGTAATCGAGATGACTGCAGTTTTATATGTACTATTTTCCTGAACTGACTTGTGCAACTTTACACCATTTATTACAGAGTCTCTTGCTCCACAATATCCACTTCATCATTCATAATGAACACATATTTTATGCTGTCGACATTTTTTATTTAATAAATGTTTTGAATTCAGGTTTTTCGTTTATAGCATTATGGATTTTAATAGGTAGGTAATTTAGGATATGCTGGCATCATATTGTTTCACTTCCTTGTCCCGTTAACATTAGTAAAATTGAGGAAGTATACATAAGTTGCTAAATATGTCAAATCACGCGACTGTTCCGGTCTAAGGTACTCGCTTTTGTATATATAAGTACCTACTACATTTTTAAATTCCTCACATAATATACAAGTACGGATATTGTGGAAAACATTTAGAATACTAGCTTTTCCGCGCGGTTTTACCCGCGTTTTCGAGATTATGGTATGGTGGTGGTATCTGGTGTTTTTCCGGGATTAAAAGTAGCCTTCCTCGATAAATGGGCTATCCAACACTGAGATAATTTTTAAAGTCGAACCAGTAGTTCCTGAGATTAGCGCGTTCAAACAAACAAACAAACTCTTCAGCTTTATAATATTAGTATAGATTACAGTGTTTGTATAAACCTCTATCATATTGTCATGAAATTGTTGTAGGTACAATATGTTACATTCAACAAATATTACGTCGGCCGAGGATCGAACCTTGAGTCGTACCTTTATTGGTTGTAACTTGTAACTATGCTACTTGACGAGCCGGTGACTCTTATTCTCGATTATTCAAACAAGCTTAGCTAAAGTCAATGAAGACAAATTGGACATATTCACGCTAGTCCAAGTTGACTTCATTGTAAAAAAAAAATAACTAAGAGATCTTTTTATTTTTTGAAATAGATATCATATTTTTTATCATTAGAGGGTTTAATTTATTGAATATATTTTATAGTCTCATGTCACAAACCACAATTATTATAATATCCATAGTCCTACATTTGAGTGCTGTATGACTTCAAGGCTGGAACAACATGTAACCATCAATAATTCTCATTCCATTGTTAGTTACCATGAGAACAAGTTGCTTTGTCAAGTATTTACTTGCTGTTCCATATTTAATTTATAAATACAAACAGCTGAAAAAAAAAGAATGAGAGAAAAATAAATATTTAATTAACAACCTGAAAGGCGGCCAGGTGGGTAAGTCAATATCGCTGACCGACACTATGGTTCAATCAATACAGTGCGGTATAAGTGTTGACAGTAAAGCGAAAAATAAACTACAAATGCTAAGAAGCACATCGAATGATCAAATTGGTTGGTTGGCTACAATTTCCTAGCTTATACTAAAATCCAAATTTTGGATTTTGTCCTGGCCCAATCCAAATCAAACGTATTTTGTGCAATATAAAGATGATTGTTCCATAAGCTATTAGAAATATAGCACTTTTTTGACTAGACCTTAATTTATTTACAAAAAAAATAAAAGATACTATCTACACATAGAGTTTTGTAAGGCTACTGTCACTGTCGATCGCCAATGTTTTCTATAGAGATAGTTTATGAACAGGAGAGTCACAAAGGCTACTTTTTATCCCGAGAACATCGGTGAAACCGAAAGCTTATGCGAAAAATGTAAAGCGGGATGTCCTGACTTTACATTCTCCGCTTCCAACTTTTACTTTAAGACTTACCAAATTAAACACTGTATTGCCTCTAGCCGTACGAATCGTACGGTGTACGAATACGTGACCGACTGTAAGGTTTCCCACGACATCGGAGAGTTTGTATGCTTGCAGAGTTGCCTTAGTCAACGCTAGTTTTAATACTCTAGAGTACTATCTGTGAATTTTGCAGAGTATCAGCAAAGTTAGGCAGCGAAATCTCCGAGGGGTTTGTTGCTGATTAATTTGATAATTGGGTTTTTAACAGGATTCAGCTTGATGAGTAGAAACAAACTGGATGTAATGAAGTCTGTGGAGTTAAATATTCAAATATTTTCTGTTTAAATGAATAAATAAGGGAATTGATAACTAAGACCAATTGGAGAGTCAAATGTTTTTAGTCTTTGAGTAGTAGAGCGCATGGAGCGTTAAAAACATGAAAACGTCGTATTTCAGTAATAGTGAATGTAATTTAAAAATACAAAATGGAATGTTTAGCTATAAATATATTATAAAAGTTTCCCTACTTAGAAATTGCGATATTGATTTGAAAATAAAGAAGATAATTGCAAGAATTCAAATACAGTAGTTATACTTAAATAATAATAAAAATATAGATGTTTATAGGATTTCAAATGCTTTAAAAATATTAATGTTAAAAATAGTTTAAATAAACATAATCATTAAAAAAAACCACAAGAAGCAATAGATTCGTAAATAATGGAGCAGCTAGTTGTCACAATTGATGACCTGATTGTTCAGCAGTCTCAAAAATATGAAGATCAAACTGAAATTCACAGACAAATAGATTTTATCTACGACATGAATCAGAACGGATAATGTTCTGTTTTTGTTTGCTCCACGTAAAAATATGTGGAGAATGAATGGTTTTTGTTATTTCGTCCTTTATTTTTGTTGACTCAGTATATTTATTAGAGTTCTATTTTTTGGAATGAATGAAAAGCTATTAATTAAATACAATCACAAAATTATTTGTATATTCTTTTATTTTTTTATCGAACCATTGGTTAAAAATAACTGATAATTGTTCGTTCCGGACTCTTACGAAACGACGTTATAAACCAACAGGAAATAAGCTAAATATAAGTTTTCTTCCACAAGATTCAGATTTCAGCTTAACCACTCTAAAAGATTCTCAAAATAATGTAAAGAACATTCCTAAATGAAAATTTAGAACAAACTAATAGCGTCAATTCATTGGAACTAGTTGTAGCGTAAGACTGGCCTCAAATGCAAACGTCGCGTTGGCCGGAATTAAATTTAATGATTTACAGCCGTTGGGAGCTGCGCCACCCGAAACTCGATTACAGGGGATGTCAAAGCAAACAGAGACGGGTGACCTTCTAAATTAATTGCGTGATTCGACATGGATGTGACGCAAGAAAACTTGGGCTGATTGAGTGGTTAATGACGAAAAATTTCGGGTCAGTGACCTTAGACACGTATGTGACTATATTTGAATGTTGGCTATTATAAAAACATCACGTAACATGTCTCAGGTTTGGTACGATATTTTGTTATTTACGAATTTAAAGAACTATATCGACCAGTGTGATGCCACTAATTATGCAAACAAAACTGTGATACATTCAATAAAAAGGTCGAAGAATCAGATTAAAACAAGAGGAGAGAGATTATAAATTCAAAAACAAAATAAGTTGTCCACATACCCAATGTTTGAAATTCGATTCAAAAACTGATTATGTTACAATAAATGTAGGTACTATATTCTAAGCACCTACATGCTAACTTCCAAATGAAAGTCCTATACATAAATTTATAATAGGTTAGGTATTTATCGATCAAAATTACGAGTAAGTACATTAATATATTGGTCATGTTACGGCCCACTTTGTCCCGCATGATGAATTATTGAGTTGTATTGACAAGTTCAGAGCATATCATGAACCGCATTGCGTGCGGGGATCATCACACGAGAAGACACGATTGTCAAACCACTTTACTTAGATGAATACAACATACACACATTCATACTTACATACACCCCCCCCCCCCACTATTATGATTATTATTATTGTAAAGGAAGTTCAAGAAGAAGAAGGGGAGGCCTCCAGCATGTGACCTCCAGAATGTCCAGCAGTGGACGTCTTGCGGCTGAGATGATAATGATGATGATGAAAGGAATTTCTAAATATTCATTTTAGATTTCAATTTATCTGAAGACAAATTGAGTTTTGCTATAGCGTACTTTATACAGCCATTATGCTTGGTTGATAATTTCGCTTTGTGATTCGTTAATTTTACTACATGCTTGGTTAATTTTATTGCGCGCTGCAGTAAAGTTAGTAGTGCATGTGCTGCATATTAAAATGTGATTTAGACTGAAATTTGTCAAAAGCTAATGTAACCGTTGTTTAAATTGTACGTACGTCGTTATAATGTACTTTGTAGCTATATAACTTGTGTGTAACTGTAATTTGTGTAGGTACCTAAGTGATATATAAATTAGTAACATTTACTATTATGGGTGATAAAAAACTTATCGAATACCTACACACAGTTAATATGTGTTTTAATTGGTAATGTTTAAAACCTAAGACTGAACATAATTAAAGGGAAAAATAAAAATAGTAATTCAAAATGATATTTCAGCTTGATTATATATCAATAGTTATATGATGTTAGAAAGTTACGGATATATTTAAAACCTAAGTTTTATTAGACTTATTTTAAACCATCTCACATAATAAGGGGCTAAGGGTTCATAATTAAACTACGGAACCCTAAAAATAGAGTGAATTATCTTAAAATAAGGGTTACGTTGCGCTAAGGACTCGATGGAAAGGTCAAGAGTAGGTTTATGATGTGATTGTATGGATATTATGGAAGGAAAGACGAGGGAGAATGAGGTTTATGAGAATATTATTATATATAACGAGATGATGAGATCAAAAAAATAATGGACATCCTTGACGAACAAGGATTACCCGACCCTATTATAAATATTATGAAGTTTTTTATAGAAACAAACATTCACCACGTAGGTAATTGAAAAAAAAAACAAACATTAACGTTCGAATAGGTACTTCCCTTTTACATAAAGATGACGAAGTAAGTAGACATAAAAAGACGGGGAATATTAATTTAACACCAAGAATGATTGTATATTCCGACGACTAAGAAGAAAATAAAGTTACAGTGTATAAATATGCAAATAAAACAGAGGAAAAGCTGGATAATCCACAGGATGAATA